>CM062819.1:1504306071-1509106071 GCA_031772625.1 Pinus tabuliformis | reverse complement strand
AGTCCAAGAGACCCATGGATGAAGTCAAAGAGTCATGTAAGTTGAATAACCACAAGGGAATTCCAACTATCACAAGGGTCTGTTTCACCCTTGGCTATATATACCCCTCATTTGTACATGAAAAGGAATTTTCACCTTGGCTCCTCCCACATAGCCTTGAGAATTTGTAGTCTTTTCTTTTAGGAGTGAGCAGTGGCTCCAATTCCCTGCTATCGGGGTTACTGAAGTGTGGTGTATGGATGTGTCTTGGAACTTTCACTTAATTCAGAAGCTTGTTAATAGGCCATCACGTTCTCACACATGTATTGTATTTGTTTGTAAGACTATTCTTTGGACACTTATAATGCATGTTTCTTTAACTTGTACTAAGATAGTTGAACTATTTCAGTTGTTTTAGTGCATATGTTGTTAGAAATTTGTTGTATCAGTTGTTATTTTTGTCCTGCTCATGTGAACTACTCTGTTGGACACTCGATAGACTCATTCTTGTAGACTTGTTAGTCGCACTCATGTGGACTCTTCTGTAGGGTGTTGTACATGTTATCTGTTCACCTTGTGTATGTGACTTTGACATCCATGTGGACTAGTCCACCCAAATCTATGCATATGTTGTTAGGTGGTGTGTCTCTAACTAAGTTGGGACTATTCCCTTTTGACTTGAGACTCACTCTCACCCTCTCCCTCCGCAGTGAAAGAACTTTGACACAAGTGGCACTAAGCACTCAACAAGCACATGAACCTTGCTATTTGAAGACTAAGTATATGAATTTCATGTACTGAAAATCAAGAGCTAAGGCATATCTTTAAGATAATGGCAATCGGGCCATCATAGTGGATGGGACTCCTACACCAAACATTATGTAGTCTAGTTAGGACTTCATACTAATGAGATCCCATGAATGTTGGTGGGTCCATCACCATCAATAGGACACTATCGCCTCATGTCATCTCATAGGGGAGAAAAAATCTTCCACCCTATGTTAAGAAATAGGAGTTATAACATATTGGAGTAAACATATTCCACCCTATGTCGATCAATAGAATATCTCATCCATCCTATTTCCCATTGATCTTCCCATCAATGACCCTTAAGAGTCATATGGTAGAACACATTCATCATAATTAGCTTGGGTGATATACTCGGGTAAGGATCACACATGCCCAAGCTCTCTCTAAACTCGTTGTCCAAATGGGGAGTGGTAATCCCAACAGGCCCAACATGTGCGTATGATTCGAACTAGGGTGTACTCTACATATACCAAGTTAAGGGAGAAACATCTTCCACCTTAATGTAACAAATAGGTGTGATAGCCTATTGTCTAGAAATCCCTCAAACCAAGGAGTCCTCTATCTCAATTCATTACCTTGGGAGCTCAAACAAGGGGACGGAGTTGGCTCAGTGCCCTTGATCAATGATGCCCCTTATGAGGAGGGGTCACATCCATCAATCTAAGTTATTTTGTAAATACCAAGAACTTCCCTTTCAGTAAATCTTTAGTGAGAATATCCACAATATGCTCATCTATTGATATATGATGGAGTCTACCAGCGCCTCTTTGCACAATGTCTCAAATGTAATTATATTGCATATCTATGTGCTTGTACTTGTCATGAAATATGATATTCTCTACCAATTGGATCCTACTCTTATTTCTAGAATATATCATTGCAGTGTTTAGGATCTGCTCAAATAATTCTCCAAAGGCTTCCTTAACCAAACTTCTTTGCAACTATACACACTAGGGGAAATGTACTCTTCCTCGATGATACGTAGTGCTATGGAATTCCCCTTCCTACCCATCCAATATATCATTGCAGATCCAAGGCTAAAACAACATCCAAAACTACTCTTCATGTCGATAATCTTTCCTACGTAGTCAACGTGGGTATATCCATGAAGTCAAACTTCTTCAGTAGAATATCTCAAACCAGGGGTGATCATCCCATGCAATTATATCAAAATCTGTTTGGTAACGACCCAATGCTCATGGAGAGGCTCGGTCATGAATTGACTCAACATGTTCCCTCCATAGCATATGTGTTGATGGGTTTTCACCAGGAACATTAGAGCCCCAATCAAATGTCTATACTTGGATGGATTCACCAAATCAGGTCCTGTAGCTTCTCCACATAACTTCTTGAAATTCATTCCATCGATGTGGGTGTGGACTTGCATTCTATCATTCCAAATCTCTCCAACAACTTCATGACATATTTTCTTTGTGAAAGGAAAATGTCACCAAGCCTTTTCCACACCTAAAGGCCTAGAAAGTAGTTCATGTGTCTAAGGTTCTTTATCTTCAATTCAGAGGCTAACTCCCTCTTACACTCGATCATTAGGGGCTCACTACCTATCAAGAATAGATCATCAATATATAAAACAAAAATCAATGACATACCTTAAACAACCTTGAAGTAGAGGTTCAAATCAACATTTTCTCTTGTAAATCCCATCTTCACCAAGTAATTGTGTATGTAGGTGTACCATGCTCTAGAGTTTTCTTCAAACCATACAATGCCCTCTTCAACCTACAAACATGTTTCTTTCAATCCTCTACCTCAAATCCTTGTGGCTTCTTAACGTAGACTTATTCCTCTAACATGCCATGAAGGAACAATATCTTCACATCCATCTAATGGATGGTCCATCCTTGACTTGCAGCAAGAGAAACTATTAAATGAATGGTTGTATATTGAGCCATGAGTGTAAATATATTTTCATAATCTTCTCCCTCTTTCTGGAAGAATCCTTAGGCTACCAACCTTGCTTTATATTTTGTCAATTCTTCCATATATTCCTTATATGAACTTCAATAGCCATTTTAAAGTCACCAAATATTTCCCCTTTGGTCTCGGCACAACATCCCATATGTCATTCTACATAATTGATTCATATTCTTCAGCCATAACATCCTTCCAAAAAATTTCTTTCACAACTTCTTCAAAGGTGGGAGGTGCGACTTCAATCATAGTTCTCATAGCTTCAACATATCCTTGGTATGTCCATGGATTTTTTCTTTATTTAAGTGATTTTCTAATAGGAATAATCATCTTTTATTTCTCAAGAAGCCAAAGTGGCATCTTCCTAGTAGGAGGATCACATGGATGAGGATGTAAGGGGTCCATGGGATCCATGGGATCATCACCAATGTATCTCTCATATTCAAGCATGGAAGTACCATATAAAATATCCATATTATCATTCTTCTTCTCATGAGAAGGAGGCAGAGGAATGTCCCTTGCTTTCCCAAGGGTAGAATCTTGACCAAACATTACATCCTTGATAATTTAAACCTTCCTTTGACTAGGAATATATATTCTAAATGATTTAGAATCTTCAAAATATCCAATAAACGTACATTTTATTCTCATGGCTTCCAACATGCTTTTATTATCCTTTGGAACATCAAAATATACAGGGTAGACGAATATATAAAGATGGCCAACATCGGGCTTGATACCTGTGAATACTTCATCAAAGTTCTTGTTCTCTAATGCTTCATGAGGCGCCCTGTTTTGAACATATATATAAGAATTCATTTCTTTTCCCTAAAGGAACTTTGACAACTTTTGATCATGGAGCATGGCACAAGTGGCTTCTACAATAGACCTGTTATTTATTTTAGCCACTCCATTTTGTTTTGGATTATAGTGAAAAATCGTCTCTTTCTTAGTAGCTTCCTTCCTAAAAATATCAATGAACTCATTCAAAATGTACTCTCCACTATTCTTAGACCTGAATATCCTAATTTTCTTCCTTATTTGATTTTCAACTAAAGTTTTGAACTCAAAAATTTAGAAGGCTTCAACCTTGTGCTTCAAATAATATATCCACATCTTCCTTCAGAAATCGTCAATGAAGGTGATGTAGTAGAGATGACCACCAATAGAATGTACAGTTATTGATGCACATCTGTATGAATAAATGAGTTGGACGATTTCATTTGTCTTATTCTTGCTAGAGGGAAATGGCCCCCTTATATTCTTTCTACTGGCACAACCTAGACATACGTCATCATGATGGGCTTGAAAAAAAGGAATCCTGGAGAATAATTTCTTGAATTTCAGAAGAGCATTTTTTGGTTCCATATCTTGCTTAGATGATTAGCATCATGGATCAATGCCAAAAGAGGTCTACCAGTGACTCTATAGAGTCATTCAAATCTCGATCCCAATGTCAATGCATCTCTCATAAAGTATCCAACATGCCAAGTATGAACCTTTCCCTTGTTGAAGGCAACCCTCATCCCTTTCTTTTCCAAAGTACCTATTGATACCAAATTATTCTCTAACCCTAACTTATACATTACATCATGGATAAAAATAGATTCTTGAGAATCCAAATGAAATTTGACAGACCCAAAACCTTTAATGGGATGAGTGGAGTTATCTCCAACAATAATTTTCAAATTTGACTTCCTCTCTACCAAATTAGAGAGAACTTCCTTATACCTATATAAATGATGATTTTTCATACTATCAACCAACCAACTATCCCACGAATCCAGAGGAGAGGAGGTAGTGAGTGCATAAATAAGGATATATTCAAATTGATTAGCAACATTACTTTCAAAGCTTGAATATCTTGACTTATTTTGAGGACAATGTTATTCTTCATGATCACTTGGAGCATCTCTTCTAATTTCATGTCTCCATTACGATCATTTCTCTGGTAATCTCTTCTTCTACGATGATTGAACCTATTATTGTTTCTTCTAGTGTTGTAGTGGACTATTATTCTTCTCAACAAATATTGAGCATAGTGACCTTTCTTGTGACAATTGTAACATTCAATGTATGTTTTGTTTTCATTCCTTCTTTTTGAATTTCATGGAGGAGGCTTCCTTGAATTTGATGGACCTATTTTTCCTTTCTTCTTATTTTTATGAGTGAAGAATGTAGCTGGCTCTCCTTCTTTAAGCTTTTGTATCCTGCCTCTTGATATCATCTTAAATTCTTCTTGAGGGAGATTTCCAATGATCTCATCAAATGATAGGAAACTATTGTTCATAGTTATAGTAGTAATGAAGGTTTCCCAAATAGGAGGGATATCTCTAATGGTTGCCATCATGAATTACCTATGAGGTGTAGTTTTTCCAACTCTTTGAAATTGATCTTTAAGATGCAATATCCTCATAATGTATGATTGCAAAGATTTTCCTTTATTCATATTCATATTTTGAATCAAACTTTCAAGGGGAATATTTCATTCAGATTGTTGGCTTCATACATTCCAACTAGGATATCATACATGTCCTTAGACTTCTTAAAATTCCAAACATAAACAAGTAAATTATCTTGTAAACCATCATTTATAATTTTCTTTGCTTTTAAGTCACCTTTCTTGTACTTGTTCTTGGTAGTAGTGGAAGCATTCTCTAGAGGCTCGTGTACCTTTCCTTGAATGTATTCCAAAAGATAATTGTTTTCGTTTATGATCTCCAACCTAATCTTCCAAGTGGTAAAGTTAGATGAGTCACCCAAATTCTCATTTTCTTTGAAGAAGGAGGAAGACGCCTTTACTTGATTAGATAGGCACCTTTAACTTTCCAACGATGATTTCTTCAATTCTTTTCATCTTCTAGGCTTGTCCTTCACCTTAACTCTGATACCGTGATAAATTTCACACTGCTTTATGTTGATTCAATTACTTTAGCCCAATTCAATTATTCAATTAGTAATTTTTCAAAACAATTAATATTTGCAATCACCAACAGTAATTGAAGATAGAATAGTAAATGCAATGACAAAGGATACAATTAACACATCAAAAGAGACACCATAATTTTTTTCAATGACTAGGGAAAAGACCATTATGGGGAAAAGCCTTCAAAATTCTTAATTTATTAGGTTTTGATAAAATATTTACCATATTACAATTAGCCAATACAAAATCATGCAGCAAAATTAACCTAGAAACATTCAAAAATATGTTCCCAACATCAATATTGATCAAAGACAATGTTTCTTGTCTGCAATATACTGCGGTCAAATTTCTAATGGTAACTCTAGGTCCCAACTGCATGGAGGAAGAGGTATGCGTGTGATTGAGATCTTCCAATCACATGAATAAGCCTATGTGCCTACAGTTGTAATTGAATTTTTCTTGTGTTAATCTTGCAGTTGCAAACCAAAACCCTAAACAGACATGCGAGCTTTGTACCTTGCAATTTTGGTCTTGTGTGAACCAATATCTATGACCTATATTCAAACTTGTGTTAACCAATCAATAGAGAATAAAAGAAGAAGATGCTTGGTGATATTTAAATGAGCCTAAGGTCACTTGTATTTATAGGCTTCCAAGGGTGTCCATTTTCTTGTTAGGCATGACCTATCCTTTTGTGCACATGTGGGCCTTTCTTCAAAAATACACTTTCCCTTGTCCAAATTGAGCACCTATATAGTCAAAATTGACCCTCTCGAAAAGAGATATCTATTCCCATGCTTGCAATTTGTCACTGAGCTGCCAAATTAACAGCAATGAAAACTAAACCCACTATGGAAATAAAGTTCCATCAATGACCAAAGAAGTATAATTACAAAGCTTAAACCCTAACTCATCACCAATAAGTTCTCTATCAACGGAGAAAAAGTGAAATATCAAATGACACGTCTAGAAGGGTTGTTAGTCGAATTGGTTTGGAGCATCACACCATCAAAACAATTCAAATGAATTAGATCATCTAAGTTGTCCATTCATGACCCTATCACATGTATGGGTTAGAATGATTGCTTTAAATGCATGACATTGTAGCATATGACCCACACCCTCATGAACTCCAAATGTGACTTGGGTAGGGGCTCAGAAATGTCATGAGTATAGCAGAGTCCATATATTATGGTGGAGGTTTGCATGTCTTAATATTTTAGGGCCTCATGGTTGGTATGAGGCATAAGCATGCTATGGTGAAATAAAAGGACAATATAACCATTTCTTAAAATAAATCATACCAAATCATGATGGAGGTATTATGGATAGTCAAGGATGTTTAAGTGTTGTGGAACCAAAGATTAAGAGCTCTACTCTCATTCCTTTTCTTAGATATATATATATATATATATATATATATATATATATATATATATATGTTTTTAAAAATAAAATGAAAACGAATCATGATAGCAAGATTTCCTCTATACCCATGTTATAAATCGAAATCACACTCATAAATATACACACAGGAATATTAAATATTTATAATCATGGAATATTTTGTTAACTCATGAACCTCAATTTTTTATAGCCAAGTATTAGCAAGAAATAATAATAGATAAGGATCTTATAAAAATAGTAGATAAAATAAAAGAAGAATATTTGTGAACAAACAAACCTCGCTAAAATTTACTAATAATAACATGCCAATTTTGGATTAAGTAGAAGTGACAAAAAAAATCATGTGTGTAAATTGGAGGTATGTTACATTGAATCACAAGTGGTATCATAGGTAAGGACCAACTGATGGGACCAACCCTTTACACTTCCATATAGATATTTAACCGTTGATTGTTTTGTTGTTAATTGCGTAGCTGGTTGACTTTATGGCACTGTACCTTGGTGTTCATGCTTGGAGGACAGGTGTCTTGGCCTTGGGCTTTGTTCCTTCCCACCTCTTACCAAACCCCCGAAACCCTCGGACGGTTCATTTCATTGTTGTTTCACTTTGTTGTTTGTGAGGTAAGGTCTGTGGTTCGTTTTGCTCTGCTGTTCTGTGAAACAAGGGTTCTGGCTACGGGTGTTTTACAGTGATTTAGTTTAGTCATGCCTGGACATGCATTTCTCTAAGGGTCTCCTCCTACGTATGGTGTCAATGTTGCATATTTTGTGCTCATTTTCTCGGCTCTGGATCTGGAACCCTCGGTCTCAGTCTCTGGTTTCTATTTGGCTCAGCTCTAGTTACATTTTCGGCTGTAGAATTTTGTTATATGCTGTTGGTTTCAATGCACTTGCTCCTCCATTTGATTTTTTTCTTGGTTCTTTCCACAGGTTGCGGTTGCAGAGTGGCTCGGCTCTCACCTCTCATTTGGCAATTAACCAGAGGTAAGTTTTCTCTCCATCCTGGTATTTTTCTCCTTGTTTTCTTCCAGCACTGATAGCTCTTGCTCCTTTTGGACAGTGAGTACTCTGCGACCGTGACCTCTGTTTGTGGTTTCTCTCCTTTGGTTTGCACGAGCTCGGCTTTCTCAGGTAAGCTCTATTGGTACTTTCCTCTGTTTTCAACCCTGTGTTTATGGCTTCATTTCATTGTTTCTGATGGCCTGCTTGTTGGCCATGTAGGTGCATGACTAGGCTCCGTTTGTGGACCTCGCACCCTGACTCCTATGCTCAAACTGGGTAGGGTCACTCCTTGAAAGTTCTTTGCTTGTCTGTTTGAGGGTTTTGCTATTCGTAGGGTTTATGAGACTATTGTTGTGGCTTGGCTTCGACTCTGTGGTTTTGGCCTCACTGTGCCTGTAGCTCCACTGTATATTTATGGTTTTGCTATTTTTAATTATGGTTGTAATGAGACAGACCTGTGGTGACCTCGTAGTGATTTTTTATTGGAATGTCAACTCTGTTTTGTTGTTGGGCTCTGAATATTGGATTGTGGATGTTTGGATCTGACATATATATATATATATATATATATATATATATATATATATATATATATATATAGATATATATATATATATATATATATATATATATATATATATATATATATATATATATATATATATATCTGTGTGTGTGTGTGTGTGTTTATATAGTGATTCGGTTGATAAAAAAAAATTTGCAAGGTTATGCATTTGATTCTATACCTATAGCTTTGTTTTCTTGGGTATTCCTCCAACAGTGGCTCTCTTGTTTCTCCCGTAAGCTTGCTCTGTTATGCTGCTGACTTTTTTCGGTGTTCTCCTTGCTTCGATGCTTACTATTCACTGTATGTCATCATTATGCTTATGGAAAAGAAAATGAATTTAATTGTATTTCGTAGAAAAGATGCTAAAGCTGTAATAACACATATTTCATGAAAATTAGAAAATTTTTATTACAAGGACATCACTAGAATTGTGTTTCTTGGTTATTTTGAAATTCTAGATCCATTATTTAATTCCATATTTAATGAAATATGTTTTTAATATGAATGGTTTTATATGTGTTTGTTCTTCAGAATGCTTTTGTGCATTTTCTTCATTCAGTTCTATGATGGTCAAAAAAAGATTACAATAGTTGTTTCCCTTTGTCGTTTTGTAGAGAACACTAGACAGTTATCAAACTGCCAGTAGTTACATTAAGTTGTTTCTGAATAACTATCTTTTCTTCATTTGTAAACTAAAACTAAAGTTTAAATAAAACTTAAAAGAAAATAAAAAGAACATGTAAGCAAACACTAACAGTGGCTGAGACAACCATTCCTAGAAATTTAAATGAGAATGAAACTAATGAAAACTCAAACTATTAGAGGAGACAAACTCCCAGCCATGACCTCCCTGAGCTGGATGCTCCTGCATCAGGCTCCTGGGGTAGGTGAATATTCATGGCTCCGATCCATGAGCTCCTCTATAGAATACCCTGCACGTTTTATTTGTCCTACATCAAGCCACAAACTGTCCTCAATAGGGTGGTTCTTCCACTTGATGAGGTACTGTAGGTACTCCTTTCTCTGAGTCTACCTGGCCACCTGTGTATCAAGGATTCCTTCGATTTCAAGTGGCTGAGCTAAAGGCATTTGTCTCATCCATGAACTACTCTCTCCCTGGGTATCCCGCTTTGGCTGTGCCAAACTGTCCTCTTCTAGACTATTAGTGTATGGGAATAAATCTGCCACATTAAAGATGGGTGATATTCCAATACCTGGAGGCAATTGCAGCTCATAGGAATTTGCAGAAAACTTATGCAGAATTTTACAAGGTCCATTTTTTTTGAATTTCAGCTTATTGTATTCGCCCTTAGGGAATCTTTCTTTGCACAGATCCGCTAGAGCCTAATCCCCTACATTAAATTGTACTTCCCATCGTTTCAAATCTGCTTTCTATTTGTACCTTTGACTGTTGTCCTGTAATTTCATCTTCACCTGCTCATGTAGGTCATTAATTTCTCTTGCAATGTCTTGCCCGTCAACACTTCTTCTTTCCAACTATCCCAAATCTCGTAACTCATGCACTCCTCGAGGATGCATTCCATACAAGATTTGAAAAGGACTATTTCCTGTGCTTCGATTCGATGAATCGCTATAAGCAAACACTGCTTGAGCAAGTACACGATCCCACATTCGTGAATTTTCCCCAACTAGACTCTGCAGTAGGTTTCCTAAGCTTCTATTCACTACCTCTGTCTGCCAATCAGTCTGTGGGTGATAAGCAGAGCTGAAATTTAACTTCATGTCCAACTTTTTCCACAAGGTGCGCCAGAAATTTCCTGTAAATTTCACATCCTTGTCAGAAATAATGGAGTTGGGTAAGCCATTTAGTTTGATGACTTCAGTGAAAAACAAGTGTGCTACATGGGTAGCGTCACTAGTTTTTCTGCAAGGGATGAAGTGTGCCATCTTCGAGAATCGGTCCACCCCCACCATGATGGAATCAAAACCCTACTATGTTTTGGGCAGAACTAAGACAAAGTCCAGACTAACTGAATCCCATAGTCTGTTTGGAATAGGCATGGGTGTATACAACCCCGTGTTCTGACTGTGCCCTTTCGCCAACTGACATATCTTACACCTAGTCACATACCGCTTCATGTCTCTTCACATCTTCAGTGAGTAATAGAAATGACTGAGCTGATCCAAGGTCTTATCATTGCCGAAATGTCCAGCTAGACCTCCACTATGTTTTTCTCAGATGATGTTCTCCCTCATCAAACATTCTGGAACACACAACTATCCTCCCTTGAATAACAACTCCTCCTACAAGTTATAATCCATCCATGGACTATTGTTCCTCAGTAAAGGATTCTGACAGGCTTCATAAGCCTCCTTGAAGTCTACATCTGTTTGATACAAGTCCTTCATGTGTTCAAATCCTAACACTTGTATCATGCTCTCATGTAAGAGTACAACTCTTTTGCTTAGTGCATCTTCTACCTTGTTCACTTGACCACTGATATGCTTCAATACGAATGTAAAACTCTGCAAGTACTCCACCCATTTTTCATGTTTGTGATTCAGCTTATGTTGCTACATAACATACTATAATGCATAATTATCAGAAAACAAGACAAACTCATTACCCAATAGATAATGTCTCCAATTCTTCAAGGCTTCGATGATGGCATAAAACTCCTTGTCATAAGACATATACTTTTGCCTGCTTTCATTTAATTTTTCGCTGAAATAGGCTACTAGTTTGTCTTCCTGGCTGAGTAGGGCTCCAATGGTTGTACCGCTGCCATCACAATGAACTTGGAAAAAGTTTTTGAAATCAAGCAACCCCAAAATTGGCCTCTCAGTGATCTTCTTCTTCAATATCTAGAAGCTCTTCTCTGCAGCTTCAGTCCACTGAAAAGGTTGACTTGCCTTTTTGATGGTATCCAACATAGGTGCACGGATTCCACTAAAATTCCTTATAAACTTGTGATAGAAACTTGCTAACCCATGAAAACTCAGAACTTTAAATAGACTCTTAGGGGATGGCCAACTAAGTATAGTTGCAACTTTTTCTGGGTCCATCCTCAACTCATTTTCTGCAATCACAAAACCCAAATAGACTAACTCCTTCTGAAGGAAAGTACTTTTTTCAAATTTATCAGCAACTTGTTTTGCTACAACTTCTCTAGAACATATCGAACGTGTCGAAAATGTTCTTCCTTGGTCTTGCTGAAAATTAGTATATTGTCAAGATACACAATCACAAATTTCCTAATGAACTCCTCAACATCTCATTCATCAGGCGCATGAAATTACTAGGGACATTACTCAACCCAAATGGCATCACCAGCCATTCATACAACCCTTCATTAGTTTTGAAAGTTGTTTTCCATTCATCCCCTTCTCTGATTCTAATCTGGTGGTATCTGCTCTTCATATCTATCTTCAAAAAATATGCTGCCCCACTCAAGCAGTCCATCATGTCATCCATTCATGGCAATGGAAACCTGTACTTGATCGTAATTTTGTTTATTGCTTGTGAATCTATACACATCTGCCACTTGCCTCCTTTCTTGGGAGCTAAAACTGTTGGAACTGCATAGGGACTTAGACTTTCCCATATCAAGCCTTTGTCCAACAATTCCTGTACCTGCTTCCTGATCTATTCATTGTCCTTGGGACTCATCCGGTAAGCAGCTTTATTCGGTAAACTAGCTCTAGGGATGAAATCTATGTGATGATTAATACTCTGCTTTGGTGGTAACTTATCCGGTAAATCATCCACCACAATGTCACTGAATTCCTACAACATTTCCTGGATTTCTTCAGGTAAGTCAAAAATTTCAGTGTGCAACCACACTGCTCTTAGTCTCCTTACAATAGCATACTTTACCTCATCATCTTCAATATGTTTTAGAAATTCTTTTCCACCCACCAGCAGTACTTTTGTCCCACTAGTTTTTGTTGTTTCTTCTTACTTGATGGGTACTAGCATATGCTTAATCCTATCCTTGACAAACTTGTAATAGTTTTTTTTCTCATCATGAACAACTTTTCGGTCATACTGCCATGGTCTACCTAGCAGAATATGAGACATGTCCATCGGGATGAGGTCACAAATCACTTTGTCCCTATACTTGCCAATGTGGAACTCCACCTCACACTGCTCATCAACTAGCAATTGGTCACCCTCCTATAACCATGACACCTTATAGGGCGTTGGGTGCTTCAACCTTTTCAAACCCAATTTCTCCACCATCTCTTTTGCAACCAAATTATTAGTGATTCCACTATCTATAATCAGTTTGCAACATTTTCCATGTGACTTGCACACAGTTCGTGATAATGCCTTTCTTTGGGTTTGTTCAGCTGTCTCATTTGCCAGTTTCAACTACCTTGTTCAAGACTAAGGTCTCTCCTGTCTCCAGTACATTCTCTACCTCTTGAGGCAGTGCCTCTGCTTCCTTTGTCTGAGCAACATATGCTCCTCTTTGACCAGCCTGTTCTCCTTCAGGACACTCAAAGGACCTGTGCCCCCACTTGTGGCACTTGTAACACTGGTAGGCAGCTCCTCTACCCCTACCATTTCCCCTTCCTCTCTGGTATGGCCTTCCTCCCCTAGTGCTACCTTCCTTTTCTGTTGTCCCTGAGGTCTTTGAACTACTTCCCTCTTCACTGTTGTTGGTAGTCCTTCCTCTGCCAAAGGATTGTCCTTTTCCTCTATCAGTTCCTCGTCATCTCCTGGCATTATGCTTCCTTGCGATATTTTCTTCTTCCTTTAAGGTACTCTGGTATGCTTCCTCTATGGTTTTTGCAGAAAGAATACTTACCTTGTCCAATATCTCCAGCCTTGGCCATTTACAAACCTTGTTGTCTTTTCTGCGGTGTCTTTAGTATAACTGGCTTCCAGATTCACCCGATAGAATTATTCAGTATATTCTTTCACCGTCATTCCTCTCTGCTTCAATTTTTTCACCTGCCGATACAGAGCAATCTAGTAATCTTTGGGAAAAAACTTACCCTTCATCTTGGCAACCATTTTGGTCCACTTTTTAATGGGTAACTTATTCAATCTTCTCCTCTTCGCTTGGACACTGTCCCACCATAAGGCCGCCTATCCTTTCAACTTGGTGGTAGCGAATTTAACTCTCCTATCTTCGCTGATCTCTTCACATTCAAAGTATTTGTCTAACTCACTAATCCAGTCCTAGAGCACTTCCGTGGACAAACTACCATCATAGTTCAGAATTTCGGGCTTTGGCTTACAGCTAACCAGCAAAACTAACCTTAAAAATTTGATTTCAGGTCCTTCTTCATCTGATCCATCTGTCATAACTACATCTTCTTCATCACTATCGTCCCCTACTTCTGGATCCCTTCTCCTTCCTTCTTCTACTTCTACCGAATGGGCATTCAGGATCCTAACCTCTTCTCTCAATCCTTCATCTACTACTCTTCCAATAGATCTACCATGACCTCTTCTTCCAGCTTCCATTTTATAAAGAAAAACAGTTAACTGATCTTGCTCTAATACCAAAATTTGATGGGACCAACCCTTTACACTTTTGTAAAGATATTTAACCATTGATTGTTTTGTTGTTAATTGTGTAGTTTGTTGACTTTATGGCACTGTACCTTGGTATTAATGCTTGGAGGATAGGTGTCTTGGCCTTGGGCCTCATTCCTTCCCGCCTCTTACCAAATCCCTGGAGGCTAGAACCCTTGGTCGGTTCATTTCACTGTTGTTCCACTTTGCTGTTTGTGAGGTAAGGTCTCTAGTTCATTTTGCTCTGTTGTTCTGCGAAACAAGGGTTCTGCCTCTGGTTGTTTTACAACATTTTAGTTTTGTCGTGCCTAGACATGCATTTCTCTGAGGGTCTCCTCATGCATATGCTGTCAATGTTGCCTGTTCTGTGCTCGTTTTCTCTACTCTGGGTCTGGAACCCTTGGTCTCAGTCTCTGGTTTCTATTTGGCTCGGCTCTAGTTACATTTTCGGCTATAGAATTTTGTTATATGCTATTGGTTTCAATGCACTTGCTCTTCCATTTGATTGTTTGCTTGGTTCTTGCCACAGGTTGCGATTGCAGAGTGGCTCGGCTCTCGGCTCTCATTTGGCAATTAACCATACGTAAGTTTTCTCTCCATGTTGGTCTATTTCTCCTCGTTTTCATCCTGTGTTGACAGCTCTTGCTCCTTGTGGGCAGTGAGCACTCTACGACTGTAACCTTTGTTTGTGGTTTCTCTCCTCTGGTTCACACGAGCTTGACTTTCTTAGGTAAGTTTTGTTGGTCCTTTCCTCTAGTTTCAACCCTGTGTTTATGGTTTCATTTCATTGTTTCTAATGGCCTACTTGTTGGCCATGTAGGTGCATGTCTGGGCTCCATTTGTGGACCTCGCACCCTGACTCCTACACTTGAACTAGGTAGGGTCGCTCCTTGAAAGTTCTCTACTTGTTTGTTTGAGGGTTTTTCTATTCATAGGGTTTATGAGACTATTTTCATGGTTTGGATTCGGCTCTGTGATTTCTTGGCCTGACTGTGCTTGTAGCTCCACTGTATATTTATGGTTCCGCTGTTTTTAATTATGGTTGTAATGAGATGGTCCTATGGTGACCTTGCAGTGATTTTGTTTTGACACGGTCAACTCTGCTTTATTGCTGGGTTCTGAATATTGGACTGTGGATGTTTGGCTCTGACATATATATATGTTTATACAGTGATTCGGTTGATAAAAAAAAGTTGCAAGGAAAATTGTTATCCATTCAATTCTGTACCTGTAGCTTTGTTTTCTTTGGTATTCCTCTGACTGTGGCTCTCTTGCTTCTCTCGTAAGCTTGCTCTATTATGCTGTTGACTTGTTTGGGTGCTCTCCTCACTTCGGTGCTTATTGTTCATTGTCTGTCATCATTATTCTTATGGAAAAGAAAATGAATTTAATTGTATTTCATAGAAAAGATGCTAAAGTTGTAATATGAATGGATTTAGATGTGTTTGTTCTTTAGAATGCTTCTGTGCATTTTCTTCATTCAGTTTTACAATGGTAAAAAAATATTACAACAGTTGTTTCCTTTTTTCGTTTTGTAGAGAACACTAGACAGTTATCAAACTGCCAGTAGTTACATTAAGTTGTTTCTGAATAACTGTCTTTTCTTGATTTGTAAACTAAAAGTAAACTTTAAATAAAACAAAAATAAAAATAAAAAGAACACGTAAGCAAACACTAATAGTGGTTGAGACAACCATTCCTAGAAATTTAAATGAGAATGAAACTAACGAAAACTCAAACTGTTAGAAGAGACAAACTCCCAGCCATGACCTCCCTAAGCTGGATGCTCCTGCATCACCAACACTAAACCTAGATAGGATCAAGTATAAGAAAGAAGATAAGTCTTAAGTTAATATCTATGCATGCATGTGTATTTATGTGAAATTATTTTGTTTTTTATATGAATACATTGATGTTACTTGAAGACGCACTTGAGTTTAATGTGGCAAGATAAACATGTAGGATATTATAGGCCTTGAGAAAATGAAGTAAAGGTAATAGACATGCTTAGTTCTGATGATTTTAATGGTACTAATGGTTGATTATTACTTTAGTATATAAGAAGACTTTCCAATAGTGAAAGGAAAGAGAAGGATGTCCAATAAAAAAGTACAACTTAGTACTAAAATGATCCCATCTCAGGAAAAGGGAAGAGAAGATGGAACATTTCCTAACCTTATTGATACAATGAAGAGTTTGAAGGAAAAAATTTAGAGTTGAAAAGTAGATAATGAAGGAGTAGAAAAAGAACAAGAAGATTAGACAAAGCTAAAATGTTATTTAAAAAAAAAAAATCATACACGTAAGAGTTGTTGTAACATGTACCAACTATTGTAGATATATAGAGTTACCATAATTATAATATCAAATAATTATGTGAACTGGGAATGGTACATCTTACCTTGCATTACTATGCTAATAAGTTGATAACAGTATTAAAATATTTGTTATTTATCAAAGATGAATGGATCAAAATAAAATATTTTCTCAATGGATTACCAACACCATCTCAAGGTAGGATAATGTTTGAGGAACTCAAGACACTTGTTGACATCATTCAAAAAGAAAAATAGTTCCATAAGTAGTGAGATACTAAGGTAAAAATGCATATTGTTTGGAAGAAGGAAAGCCCTTGAAATGTTGTGGTTGTGGTGGAGAACAATTGCTCCATGAATTTCCTCACCAACAACAAAATAACGATAGCCTGTTCAATCTTCGAAAACATGGGAAAGCAACCAAAAATAGAAAAAGGATTAAATCAAAGATGAGTACTTTGAATTGTTGGGGCTGCAAAAAAGGAGCACAAACGTCCTTATTGGCCTTACAAGAAGCATTACAACATGCAAATAGTTTATTTCAAAGAGACTAATTCAATGAAAAAAGCATACATAAGTGCATTAGAGGTTGGTATAGCAGGGAGAAATAAGAAGAAAGAATATTTAGAAGTGGAAGTAGAGATTTTCATGAGTTGGTTGGTGTCTGGAGAAATTAAGAAGGATGAGTTACTAACATTTGGTTGTGAGGTAAAGAGAAATAAGGAATAATACCCAAAGGATCTCTAATATAATTAATAACTCATTGAAAGGTCCTTGATAGAACTATAAAAATTTAGTAACTATTGATACATAGATAAGGTAATATACTTGTATATGAATGTGCATGGGTGGATTCTTCTTGAATTATTTATAAAGATTTTGGAATTTTAAGGTTTTTGTATACCTTAGAAAATATTATAATTAAAGTATGTGCATATGATAGTATAATAAGTGTTATTGCTACAATAAATGTAGAGCAAGGATTTTGGATATGTAAAATCAAGTTGTACATTGAATTACAAAACACCATAAGAGTGAAAAGATTTGATTTATTGCAAATGTATAAATATATGATTGACATACTGAAATTAAAATTTAATAATATTGAATTGGATGTTGAATCGAGATGTTATAGCTCATTCATAAATTAATTGACAACAATTGATGTGTGTATGGATGGCATGAAATATGTGGAAGTATGACACATGCATACCAATATGTACATGTTTTGGTGCATGATTGAAGACATTGTTCAAATGCATGAATTTGATACATAGAGTAAGTGTCCATTTTAAATACTCATGGAAACTTATATGTGAGCAAATGAAAAGATAATGTTATGAATAACTTGTGAGATTGACATTGTTTCAATGGTTGTTGATTGTTGCAACATCATATATGCTAGGGTAGTGACATGACCTCACATAAATTCTATTAAGGGTGAACAATTATGAATGATGAAGATAATGATAGCAGTTGTGGGTCAAGAAAATCATATCTAAGGACAATTGGACTCCTTCAAAAGATTTCAGCTAAGAAAGCACATTTATGGTAGCCATGTAAGTAGGGAAACCAACAAGTGAAGCTAAAAGTTTAAGGGAATTGGGTAGGAATTATTTTTAGTTGAATTTCATATCTTTTATTTATTCAAGTTAATGCATGTCTTGTGTGAAGTCTAAGAATGGGTATGGTTAAGGAAGAAAATTCTTAGCACATAAAGATATAGTAAAATATTGATAACATGTGCATGCACTTAGTTTCCATGGTGAACCAAAATTAAATGAATGAATAATACACTCTTGAGATAAAATATGCTGGGTTGGATGAAAATGGAGGAGGTATGAAGTAAATGTAGGGAATGCATTATATTCATGAGTCCATGAGTATTGGCCCAAAAGTTTCTAAGATCAAGGCAAGTGATTCCATCATATAATGTTGAGTTTGTTGATAAAGAACATGTTGTTGAAGGATTGATTTTTCTTATTCAATGCAGGAATTGTGTGGAATTGTTGATATATGAAAGCAAGTTTGTCATTAATACCTAGTGAGTTTGGACAAAGGAAATAAGCATTTAGTGTGTAAATATTAAGAGAATATTTGTGATGCATCCATGAATTTCTATGATATGATTTGTTCATAGACTTGATTTTATAAATCATGATGGTAATATGCTTGGTGCATTCAGGTCATAAATGCTTGTATTATTGGTGCTTGAGTTCATAAATGAATGTGATGAAAGGAAATAACTTCTAGTATCCTTAAGGAATTGTTGAGTAATGAAATCAGTGGCATGAATCTCTCATTCTACAAAAGAAAGTTGAAACTAATTACTGATGAATTTAGAGATATGTATGTTAAGGGAGAAATTGGTTATGTAACTCTTACCCTTTTGGTTGTTGGAATAAATGTTTCATTACATTATGAACAACTTAGAATGATTGTGATACAAATATATAATGCAATGATAGTTTTATTTTCATCTATTTAAAATCAACTAAAAGTGAGAGAATTAATATGTAAAATATTTTTGACATCACTTGAGAGGATGTTGTAAATTTTGCAATCAAAAGTTTTTATGCATGAACACTTATCATTGTTTACTTCTGGAAATTAAAATTTATTATATTAAAATTTATTAGTGGAAATTTTTTAGGGTATCTAATGGGAACTAAATATTGTGATATAAGTGAAATGATGAAGGAAAGAGCCCAAGAACAAGGCTATTGTGGTGACATTGCATCCCTATGAGACACCTCCATTACCTCATTGGTGCAAGTCATAAAAGACACCTTGACAATAGAACTCCATGAACAATGTAGTGTATTTTATGTTGGATCATTCCAGAGGGGCCCTTGGCCATAAAACTCTAACAATAGCAAGGGATGGGGATTTCCTGACCGAGAGAAAGTGAGTAACTAATAGGAGAAGAAATTTTCCAATGCTCACTTGATGTGAGCATAAGAGGACTTCTAGTAGTCCCTACGGTCTTGGGTAGATTATGATCAGGTGCACTGTTAAGACACCACTAGATCTTAAGTCATTAGTTCATTTCCCCATCCTATTCTAATATTATTTTTAGATATAACCATGATATAATCTCACCAATACTAAATTTTAAATAATAAATATAAATTCAACTTATTTTTAAAAAACATTCAAATCTTTATCTGGGCAAGAAAATTAATCATAACACATATATGACGTGTAAGTACTGAATGAAACAATGCTGAAGCAAGCACTTTGATACACAAACTTCGCTAGATTGGGAAACTTCGCTTGCCCACTTCAGCCTACATCATGTTTCCCACCAGCAATGCGATGTAATGTATGGCTAGGAAATGTATCCAATCCATGCTCGATTTACGCTTAAATATTAAAGCTACAGATACTTAAAAACTGATATTTTTATAACTTTAAAACGATTGAAGAAATTCTGGCTATATAACTTCTGAAATAAAAACTCAGATCGAGTCACAGATTCAGTGATCTGAAGTTTCAGTTAGCATTGAACTAAATAAAAATTAAGAAAACTTTAGCTATCGATCATATTTCTGCATCAGTTAGGAGAATCGACTTTGGGGTCAAGCAGAAGATCAAGAGTTTTCCCTTATTAGCATATATTTATTCTCAAATTAAGCCAGATCGAAATATTCTTATTTTATGTCCAGAGTGGCTCCCACAATTGCAGAGGATATACGTCGTCCACGATAGGCCCGTCCATGCAGGCGTTTTCAGTCTCTTGAAGTGACGGGATGTAGAAGTTGGATTCTGAGACTTCATTATAACCAGAGATGATGGTTAAGAGATTGGCATGTTGCTGAGTAACGCTGGTTACCTCTTCTTGTGTGGAAGCCAATTGTGATTGCAGTTCTGACACTTTATTCTGGAGATCATTGATTACTCCTACACAGCCATGGACAGGATCTCGGACTCTTTCCCTTGCTTCGTACACCATGCTTCTTACTGCATCATGTCTCTTCTCTGCCGGAAGACCCTGTAACACCGCAATGCATCCTCACACCATCAACCCATCACACATAGCTTTTACAAAATCTGAGAGCTACACTCAACGCACATCTTGAAGCCGTGAAGATGAAAGTGGATTTACACAGCTGTCTGGTCCTTGAATTTCATTCTTGTTTACATAACAGGTTTCAGGAACACGATCATTATTTAGTCTATGCAATATTCTATACAAAATAATTGTTGAAAAATTTAGTATGGATTTGCAAATTAAGAGATTGACAATAAGAGTTATGAAAATGTAAAATAGGCGTGAATAAATTAAAATATGAAAGTGGAATGTGAGAAACAATAAATATAGATTTGTTTCGCAATTCTATGTTTTAATTATAAAATTGTAATATATATGTGGATGAGGAAGTGTAAATTAGGATCATACATCAAAATTGTAATTCAACATAAAATTTTATATGAAATAAATTTAAAATTTAAATAAATAAATAATTAAAAGTTTATAGTTTAATAGGTAATGTAAGTACATTTTAGTTTTTATTATAAAAAAAAATATAAAAATAAATGACAATGAATAACATTAGGAATAAATGATAAAGATAAATATCATAAAGAAACAAGTTTCCTATCAATCTTTTATCTCTCATGTATATATATAATTTAATTTATTATATTTAGAGACATTCTGTAATTTAGTATAGAATAATCCTAAATCAATTAAATTAATATTTATATTTTATTTATATATATAATCTACAATACAAACACTGATAGCAAAAAAATTCAATTTCAATTATAATTCAAATAATTTAATTAATATCTAATATACATGGCATTATTTTATAACAGTTAAATTTGGCTTAGCCAGTTGTGCAGAATATTTTTTATCTTTCCCACCTCGATTAATACTAGCAATCTCTTCATTAACACCAACGGCCTTTTTATTGATCAGAAGACCAACTTAATTGATAGTAAAAGATTTATAAATTTCTTTATAAATACTTTTTATATTTGTAATTTCTTCACTATTTAATAGTAAAAATCTTATAATATTTCAATTTTTTCAATATAAACAAGATGGTAACACTTTCGTTTTTCAATAAATACCTTAAAAAACTACATTTCAATATCCATATAAACCTCATATACATATATATAAAAAAAAAAAAAAAAACCTTAAAAAAATTAATTTAATTGTATCCTCAATAACAAAAAAAAATTCTAATTTAGTTGTATCCCAAATGACCATATTAAATTGATATAATGACCATATTAAATCAAATATATCAATGCATATATTATATAAATCAATTAATTTTTTTTTATTAAATTGTTATCTAAAATCTAGAATTGTTTTATATTTAGAAAAGAAATTCATACATACAAAAAATTAACAAACATATTTTTTAATACAGATTTATGAAGCATATAAAAAATCAAAATCGAAATTTTGAGGTTGAATTTTATTTTCAGACAGGCTTATAGAAGAAATGTTTACCTCGGGGAAGTTAGTCCTTCTCCCCCATTTAAAATCGACTTTTATAAAACATTTTTAAAATAAACTTAAAAAAGATTGGTAAATGTAAACTTTGCAGAATTCCTCTTCTATAGACAGAATAGTATATCTTACAACCTCCTGAACTATATGAAAATAATGAATATTCATTATCATAATTCCTCATATAGACTTATGAATCTTACAACCTCTGAAAAAGATAACAAATATCAATATCAAATGCATGGGATCTGGAGAGATTCGACCTAGCGGATGGGACTTCAAAGAGATCCGTCCCGAGGACGCTTGATCATAGGCCATTCATTGCTTCCTGTGGATCATTATATGGCTTTTGTTTATTACTTCCTATGGATCATTATAGGGCTTTTGTTTATTACTTCCTATGGACGGACCATTAGCTGGCTTTTGTGAATGCTTCTCTGTGAAATTAACATTTACATATTGTCTACCGTGCTGTATTCCTCACATATCAAAGATAAATACCAAAACCGCTTTAGGGCAATGGAACGAACCTTGAGTAGTTTGATGATGTGGCCATTACCGAAAACTCTATGTAGCAGGACGAACTCGTCGGTACTGTCTGGAGGAAAATATGGCGCGAGGACGCATTCTTCTGAACACTTTTTTCTCTGGATTTTGCAAGCGGCGCATGCAGGTGTGGACGACATTTGTGCGGCAGAAGAAGTGGAGTACCTCGTCCTCATAGCCAACGAAATCCGTTGTAAGAGCACCTGCCTAACATTGGTTATATTGCGATTGCTTCCCGACGGTATTGCTAAACTTTCGGTGAAATGGCCGGTGAACGACGTATACGCGGAAGACGACGAACCTTCCTAAGTCATCATGATAAAATTGTCATTAATGACAAATATTGCATCGATAACGAAGGTGCTATCATTGGATTGGATGCTAGGTGGTGTTTTTTCACCTTTTACGGTGATGTCTTTTCCCTTTTATGGTTGATATATGTTATAAAAATTGTAATTTCATTTTTAAATATGTAACTAGATTATATATATTTTATAGTTTAAATTTATGATTTTAATAATAAAATTAATTTTAAAAATATATATTAATAAAACACGTAAAATTAATTTATATATTTTTATAGTATCACATTTATAATTTTAAATTTTTTGATATAATTTTACATTATCAAAATTTATAATTTTAACTTATGTTGCAAGGATATAAACATTGCAAAGAAAAGAACTAATTCTTATGAGCTTTAAAGTGATATTCCCAAAATTCAGTGGGACAAAAGCATTTCTCACCTTTGTGATATTTAGAGGGTGGAAGACCAAAAACATTTTCTTTTAGATTGTTCTACTCTTACTCACATCCTTTCTTATTTCATAAACATCTGCGAAGTCAAGCTAGCTATAGTGATCTTGGAGTGCTTCTTTCCTTTCATTTTTATCATAAAAATAAAATTTTAAAGAGTAGACCTGTTCCTCCTTCTCCCCCACCCAATTTTAGATTTAAAAAAAACAAATATTAAAACACATAATTAAATTGTATTTTAATATAACTATATAATTACATTTATTCCCCGATGGGGGTGTCCAATCTACGGGAGTAGTGGTGGTGCATTGGAGTGTGGACCCAGTTGGGCCTCCACGCACACCACGATTGCCTTAAAGGCCCATTGGGACTTGGGCTAGACTATCGCGAGTGATAATTAATGTGCAGCGCAGGTAGGAGGATGGCCATTTGCAGTTGTTGGGCGATGAGGAGGGAGTGATGGGCATGACAGAGTAGTGAGGTATTAGCGTCATGGCTCAAGCTAAGGCTTCAGGCGACAGTGCAGGACGCGCTCAGGCGACTGTGCGGGGGACTAGAACTTGCAATCAATCTGACTGTGGGATCAAGTGGAGAATTGGAGCAGCCGACGCTAAGAGGGATATAGTTTCGGGGTTGGAGAGTGTGGGTGGTGTGCGTTCGTTTCCCCTTCCTCACTCTGGCTCTATCTCTAGAAAGGGGTTGCTCCTCTGGAGAGGCAGTGCACCAGAGAAATGGGGTCCTGGTTCTTTCCCTATAGCGGCTTGTCCACTTCAAAGACTTGTAATGCGCCCCCGAGTTCGCCCGTAGACAATGGAGAGAGATAGGAAAATTGCACTAGCAGGTTTGGGCTCCTTGGTGTCGGGGTGGTAAGAAATGTGCTTTTATGCTTGGTTCATATCAGGCTTGTGTGGCGGGTTCCACGGGGCAGCGAGATTCGTCCCTGCAGCGATGCCACTAGTGGAGGTGTCATAGACTGTATGACTAGACAGAGAAGTCACAATCATAGAGGAGGAGCTCGTAACTGCATGGAAAATCGCCCATAGCAGGGTGTGCCTAGCTCGGGCTCAGAATCAACCGAGAGCCGCCATTCTGATGCTCAGGCAGCCATGTCCCCACGCTGCTCCCCGAGCCACATAGAGGTTCCAACCACCTTGGACTCCATTGCGGCACAATTGAATAATCTCCATCTGAGCATGGAGATTCTAAGGGAACAACGTTATCATGATCAAAACGAATTGGTGGCCTACATCAATGACTACATCAATGACCTCCAACACACCCAGATTGAGCTCCTGGATTCCATAAACGGCCTTAGGCGACAACTCTGGTGAACAAATGACCACCTCTGGACTTTGGAAACTCGAGTGGAGCATAGTGACTACCATAAGCATCAGTGAGTTGCGTTCTTTGCTGCACTGCCACTGATTCCTCCCAACCCACCTCATAATGTGTATTTCTCGTAAATTCTCATTTTTTACACCTTTTGTATGAGAAATAACCAACAACACAGGTTGTCTCGACATCTTCACAAACTTAATCTTGTTCAGAGCAAGACTCATGTTAGCTTTCAAGCCTGATACTTTGATTGGTATGACATGATATATTTTGTTCTTGAAATTATGATAATATAAAGCAGTTTTTTTTATCTATAAAATATATGTATATATATATATATAAAAGACGTCCAATTAACTTTAAATATATTAAAATTTTAAATTTAATTAAGTGAAAAAAAAAAACCAAAACTGTATATTTTCCAAGGCTAAGCCTGATCGCGTAGACGATGGCTTCCGGGAGACCATGATCCCAATAGCAACAGATCTGGTAGTTTCGAATCCGAATCCATATCGGTATGCAAAAGCAAGGGCGCATTGAGTAAGCTCTAGCATAACTGTGCGCTCCAAAATAGAGGGTGGACTTTCAACGTTTGAATCTGACCATCAGTATGGTCATGGTGGTTTTCCCATCCTTGTAAACCTCACCAACTTCCGTGGATGCTACAAAAAATTCGGGAGGCAAAATGTCCAGATGCAACATTATAGATGGAATATAGAAAGTTCTATTCCAATTTTTGAAGATAGATTCATTAAAGTTTAGATGGTCCGAATCCATTCAGGTTAATGTCGTTACTTCACGAGTTCGGTCGCCACCGTTAATTGACATGTGCGTTCCCACTGTACATTTGAAAGGTCAGAGATAAAAAAATGGGAGAATAACCATAAAGTTCTTAGAAGGTAGAACTTTTGATTTTGGTCATCATGATTTTGAATACATTGCCTCTCGCCGTATCCCAGCCGCGTCCTGCTTTTAGTCGTTGGATGAATGGATGGTTCTCGCTTCTCGCCATGTTCCACTTGCTGCTTTGCTTTTTCACGGAGAGTGAAGGCTCTCACAAATGGCTGTTACTTTCACACCAATTTATCAATTTAATATTATAACTGACCTAAAACATGGAAAAATTAGAAGGTGTGCGCGAAGACGTACAGAGAACAATTTCGGGTAACCGCAAAACCTTTGGTTTCACCCCCACTCCACTTCATTTATGACAATAATACATTTCACAGGTGTTGTTTTATTTTGGTTGTATGATAAAAATTAAGAAGGATATGGAAGGGGAATTAAGAATACTGGTGGATTATTGCAAATCAATTCCAAACATTGGCTGGAATTGGTGATACTACTTGCTTTCATATTGCTGGTCTATATTATGAGTGTATAGATGACACCTCCATAAATTTAAACACCGATAAAAGTATTCCAAATCAATTCAATTTCTAAAATTTTGAAAAATTGCATCTTGGAAACACTCATGTCATCCACAACAAACTGAGTTCAACTCCACAAATTTAGGTTGGAGCATAAATATGACGAAAAAAATCGATGGTTTGATCACAAGGAAACTTGTAGATACACATGTACAACTGCAAGAATCCATGTATGTGTGGTGAAGTCCTTCCATACATTTAGCTTAGCTATAACAAACTCCTCGATAGCTCTATTGGCTACAATGTTTCTCACATTTGTTTTGGGGTTCCAATTATTGTTATTCCCACTTCATCTTCAATAAGAGTGCTCCCATGCACGGGTCAAGGAAAATAGAAAAGCCAAATTTTTTGAATGAATCTAACACCTCCAACAATGGGATCATGATGCCTTGAAGAATGCCAATACTTAGTACAAATAGCGACATGACTAGCACAGGTTGCCCACAAGTTTTAGGTTGGTGATAAGGTTTTTTTTGAATTTATAGAAAAAGAAACTCACATCCCCCGATAGGAAGCTCAAACCACATTCATATAGGCCTTTCACAATTATGAAGGGTATGGATGAAAAATATTTTGAATTTATTATTCCCCCTTTCCTTCACATACACCACGTATTTAACATGGATTTCTTTGGAACATATTTTCAACCTTTTTTGGACACCCGAGAGGCCATTAGGTAAATTCCATATATATATATATATATATATATATATATATATATATATATATATATATTGAATATGATATGGTAGATCAGATCATGGATAGCAAGATAAAATATACCCACCAATACCATAACAACTCTATCGGGTGTTAAATCAAACAAATTTCTTCTTTGAGGAAAGTGACTTACCAATGGAAATTCAACAGAAATTTTCCCATTTGATGAGGGGACTTCACTCAATTGAAACCATTACCTGAAAAGGTGGAAGGATTGGTCTAGGTGGGTATTAGTAGCCACCTATCTCTTCCACTATATCAAAGGTTCTCTATCTTCATTGAATTTTTTCTATAGCATTTTTGTTCCTAAGTTTTTGGAATCATTTTGAGGCCATAAGAGATAAATATTCTTTTAAAATTTAGGGGAAAAGGGTGGCCATGTAATGTGACGACCCTATTTGAAAGTAGTAATCTTTAGATAGTTCATTGCAACAATCTACTATATTCCTGAAATATAGATTATATAAAAAAATTATGCTCCTAGGGAGAAAACTAGCCATGTCAGAGCCCATAAAACTTTTGGCACTTCACCTTCTAGGTGTTAGGGATTTGGACCTATAAATTTATTTCTTTATGTGAAATTTGCCTTTTTTAGGCCCCTTGTAACATATTTTGTGATGTTTGTAACACCCATCACTCTCTCTTCATAAATAACAACCACCGTTCTAACCAATTTTGTGTTCTATAATATTTTTCTGTTGTATTTATTAATCGAAGTTG
This sequence comes from Pinus tabuliformis, assembly GCA_031772625.1. NCBI lineage: Eukaryota > Viridiplantae > Streptophyta > Pinopsida > Pinales > Pinaceae > Pinus > Pinus tabuliformis. The sequence goes on along the minus strand of CM062819.1, from coordinate 1,509,078,661 downwards.
GGTTCTCACTATATTAATGGTCTTTCAATTATATTTCTCTATGTGTCTCTCGAATTTCCTTCTTTTCATTATATTCCTTTTACGAACTAGATGACATAGACACAACACAAGGATCAGAAGGCCTAAGCAATCCATTGGTGACAAAATAGACAATGTTAACAAGAGCAACAAGAGTAGAGGTATCAAAGGGGGGAACAAGGGTTACTTAAATGAGAAATTATTTTATAAATATTCCAAAAACAACCTTCATGGCGTAAGGAGGAACGTCATCAAGGAGGATAATCAATAAAAAATATAAAAAGAGTGAAAATAGTGTTAATCCTATCTATAATGCAAAGAAAGTTGATCAATCATGATGATTTTTCCATCTTGAAGAGAGAATTGGATATGAAGGACCAATAAAATGACATTTATCGTGGAATATAACCAATTTCACCTAAATATAAATTTCTAGTCTACTAGGAATTGGCTACTTCAACGTCAAGAGAGATGATTTCCCCGTGAGCTAAATGGGAAGTGTTGGGAGTGCTTCTTTTGGTTCGAAAGTGTGGTCATGAAAGTTTTCAAAGTGGTTTTGGGATGAAAAAATGTTGGGGATCTCATATCCCACTAGTGTGATGAAGAAATAATACAAGTGGAAGCTCCTTCATCCACATACATGCAACAGATAAGTGTACCAACAACCTAAACTTCGATCTAGAAATAAATGTAATGATAAAGAATGACTACCAATTTTCATTATTTGAAAATTAATGAGATCCATTTATGAGGGTTGTGCTCCACTGGTTTAAGTCAACAAGGCTTTGCACTATGTGGGCTAGCTTTCTAATACCTCTAATACAAACTTTTGATAGAGTGCTCGGGCCATGCCCTTCACAATATTGTAATTATGGGTAGCTCATGTGTTGGGACTATGAGTTGACAAGAAATGATCACCCTTTGGATTGCATATGATAGTTTTTGGTGGCCAATTTATTAAGAGAGGGTCATTGAGTTGAGTATAAATCACAATATCCATGGAAGAAGAAGAACACTCAGGTGACTCATAGATCTTAGTTCATGCAATTAAAGGGAATGTCTCATTCCACATGAAAAGTATTTCATTTCATGCTCCTACATGTTGATAATAACACGCCATTCCCCTAAAAGAAGAAATGGGGTATTGTGAAACCATTTATTGATTCTATTGATGGGAAGGAAATGAGTTGGTCACAGTATATGCTAGAAAACATCTTACTAAGTGAAGAATTGATTAATATGATCCATTATTGAGCATTGTTGAGTAGGATGGTATCCCTAAAAAATCCTAAAAGGAATCTTTTTCTTCCTCTTTTTCTTATTGGTGCTTTGACCAATTTGTGCTTCAGTTTTTTGAGCCCCTTGCAGACCTTTTGAAGTATTTTTCTACTTATTTTTCTTCTCTTTTCCTCCAAGCAGTTGAGGATTCTTTAGTGACATGCATTGTATCAAGTGCATCTCATAGGTATGATAAGGTTCCATATTATTTTTAGTAGTGATAACAATAGCTACAAGATTTGATGAAATAACCATTTTACATAATTCTGCATCTCACTTACTCACAATTTAACTAAAGATAAAAGCAATAATGTCAATGGCATGTGATCCTAAGTTAGGTTGAGGAGGTTTATTTGTTGCTAAAGGAGAATTAACAATGATGTCATACATGGTATATTATTGAGATATCAAGTCAATATGTTGGGAACAAAATATTGATTGATCCTTGGTTTTTTCCTTTACCATCACAACTTCTTTGGCAATTTGTGTGTAACACACACTTATACTAAAAGGAGGGGTGAATCAATATAAGAACATATTTTACTTATTTAAATTCAATCATAACAATAAATCAATCACAGATAATAAAAGTCAACTCTAGAACAGAAAACCAAGGTATATGTGAAACAATTTTGGCAGAAAACCACAAAAATAAGCTACTCTTTATAACCCTTTGTAGGGACCAACCTATTGTTGCAAATATTCATAGGAAATGACCTACTATTAAAATTATGCATGGAAACCAACCTACTAAAAACACCAATTACCATCTCTAAGAATCAACTTAACAAGAGACACCAATCTCTTCATTTAAATGGCAATAACGTTAAAGTTACAACTTCTACTTTATTGATCATAAATTCTTCAAAAATGAAGAACATTCAAAATTCTCTCACAAAATCTACTCAATACTTCTTCAGATATATTCTTGTTTTAACAACTCTCTTTTTCTATTAATGATACTGAATATTCACTCATTTATGTCTCCTCTTCAAATGTTCTCTTTTATATTAAAGGATATTGCATTTTCATTCACACACCTCTCCCTCCAATTATTACTTAATTTATATCCCTTGGACACCATTCATGATAATTTATGTCAATTCAAAAGTGCATATCGATTTTTATTAAAATAATGAATATATGTTTATTCCCAACTTTTCCATATGTTCTAGAATCAAGGAATGAGATCTCTTCCTTCTATAAAATGGGGAGTTACCTAAGATAAAAGTGGAATATAGCAATGATAGTTTATGAGGCTGTGGTCCTGGACACACATGGTTTTTCCAATTGCAATACATATAGGAGAGAGATTATTTTGCATGTGAATAAATTCTTTATTAGACTAATGGAAATCACGATCATTATTAATCTTGTGGCTTATATCAATTAACTTTGTCTCTTGCCATTCCCTTAAATTCTCGCTTGTATGAATTCTTCTTTTACATGAATGATCATATTAATTATGCCATATCTTATTTCACATTAATAAAAATGTGTTCAACAATGTCCCCCTTTATCATCATATAGAAAAACACATAAGCCACCATGAATAGAAGGAATTCTCCCCCTTGCTGCAATACTACCCTTGTCTATAACTCGTCCCCTTTCACATCAATGGAAAAGTTACTCTCTCTATAAACTTGTTCTCCACCTTAATTAGTTAATGCCTAGATGAGATGGGTCTTAATCTAAATTGTGGTTTGAGAAATTTAAGTGTCTCTTGTGAAAATATATGCGATATGTTCTTTGGTGGTAATATATTCCAACATATCATGTTTCTCTACTATTTGTTCTCTTAAGAAGTGATACTTGATTGGAATATGGTTTCGTCCTGAGTGAATAAAGGGGTTCTTTGAACTATTTATTGCACTTGTATTTTCACAAGGTATTGAGATTGGATGATTCTACCTTAATAACTCTCAATGTCTGCTTCATCACTTTAGGGCAATTTTGAGATAAAAAATTATCCTCAAAATGATAAATTTACTAAAAAATCGAACTTTAAAAGAAGCAATATGATTCAAGATGATGATTTCATCCCCAAATGTAAGTAGTTTTGGTGGAAATAGAAGAAAACTACATTTTTTATCATATTTTCATATTATTTCATTATAGGTTTACTCAAATTTCATGTGCGGGAACTCGTTGCGTGCAAAATTAGATTGTGTATCCAATGAGTTCCGATTGCATACTTTTGAGTAGACCCGCACTTTGAAAAAATGAAAATACATTTTTTCCATGTATTTTCATTTTTTCTCCATATGAGTCTACTCAAAATAATATAGAGTGGATACTCAGTACATGCAAAATCTAATTATACATCCAGAAAGTTCTCACACATAAAACTTGAGTAAAACTATAAGGAGATAAGTAAAAATTATTATAATGAAAAGTATTATTCTTTATTTTCTTTAAGAAAACATAAATCTTGTTTCATTATTCTTCATAGGTTGCCCATTTTAGACCTCATAATTCCCTCGATTAAAGATATTGTGTGCAACTTCCTGCTACTACCATATAATTAGCCTCTAGTATTAATAGAGAAACTAAAGGTTGTTTCTTTCTCAACCGGGACACTAGACTACTTGCTAGAAGAAATGGTCATCCACTTATACTTTTCTTATCATCAACGCTTCCTACACAACCTGCATTTGTATAAGATGTTAGTGTAAGATCCTCAAGTGTTGAGTACAACAAGTTGAAACCCAAGATGCACTTTATATATTTGCATATTCTTTTCACTTCTTTTATATGATTTCATTCTAGTGCATCTTGAAACCATGCTACCAATTCTACTACTTGCATAGTATCCAACCTTGATGTCAACATATATAACGTGTTTCTAATCATTGATTGATATAAAATGTTATTTTTCTCTATAGATTTAGAGTAGTTTCTCAATTTACAAATCGTGACAATGGGTGTACCTACTGGTGCACAATCTTGCACTCTAAAGTCATTTAACATTTCCTTGATGTACTTGGTGTGGGAAATGAATGTGTTTTTTGAATTGAGAAATATGTGAACAAAGAAAGAATCCCAGATTCCTTTTTCATCTCCTTTGCAAACTCCTAGAACACCCTACCTCTAAGAATGATGTCATGTGCATAAACCTCAACAATTAATTGATTTTCATTTTACAGCTTTACGTCTAACTTTCTTTCCATGGTTCCTCTTTTGAGGCCTTGTTGTTGTGTATATTTATAAAGTCTTGAATACCAAGATATAAGAGCTTTCTTTATCCCATAAAGTTATTTCCTCAATTTTTCACATATTATCCTCATTTTATGATAATAAAAACAATTTTGATTTTCCAATACATATCTTTTTTTTTTTTATATCTCTATTGGGAATGACTACTTGACATCGATTTAAAAGATTTTGAACTTCTCCAAACACACAAATGAAAAAAAAATTATAATGGCTTCTAGTATTTAGAATAAATCGATATGTTCCACTAGAACATATAATTTACAAATCAATATTTATTTATTTCTTATTACTTTATCATTCACATTAAACATTTTTCTAAAGAAGCACTTTGCTCCAATTGCCTTTTCATCTTTCGGACATGTAACAAGTTCCCATGTCTCATTATTCTACCTTTTCATCTTTCGGACATGTAACAAGTTCCCATGTCTCATTATTCTACATTTCATTTAGCTCTTCTTCGATGAATTGGAATCTTCGTAAAGTTTCTAGGCTCTTTGTCCACTTGTTAATCTTCTCCCAATTTTTACTCTCATAATTTTATCACAAAAATAACATGTTATGAATGATTTTTTTGGATAAATCAATATGGTGTCTTTCTATCTTGATGTTGTATTTCTTCTTGTTATTTGTGTTGTACTTCTTATTTTTTTTCTTATGGGTGGTTTGTTTCCGCTATTATAATATTTAATTGTGTTTTCACTTTTTGATGCTCTGCTTAATTCACTTCTGCATTTTCACATTATACCACTTTCAACACTGCTTTATTCCAGCATCCATAAACCTTACTCAGCTAGTGAAGGAAAACACCTAAAGATATCATACGAATCTTTATACAAAATTTAAACTCTAGATCATATTTGGTGAGACTAAAACCTGTCATGTTAACTGGAATGTACGAGTGTCTTTAGAAATTGTGATTTTGAAATCTTCTTGAAAGAATGAAAATTACAGTCTTTTTCATGCCAAAAAAAAAATCATAATGGAAATTTCTATCAAATTTATCACTCTGACTGTTCTAAATTTATTCCAATCAAATTTATGATTTAAAAATTCATTATTCTAAAGAAATAGCCTGAGACACAAAGTTTATGGACCACTCGATAGCCTCTAATAATCAAACCATAAATCTCATCGAAGTAACCCAGCAACGTTGGTAGTTGACAGTTTTCTGCTTTCCTTGACGTCATCGCTCTCTGCGCCAAGTTGAATGCCCACTGCATCATTGTCGTCCACTGAATTTTGAATAGATGTTTCCCGCCGCCTCCCTTTTCCGTCGATTGAATGGATAGTGATGATGGTTATTGGATGAGCGGTGAAGGCTGTTACATATACCTGTTGGACCAAACAATTATTTTATTGTTCATAATAGAATTCAAATAGGGAGAAAAACTACACGCCGGTGTTGAGTGAACCATTTCACATTTCAGGTTCACTGCATTCCATTTCAATTGCTGCAAAATAATTGGGTTCACTGCATTCCACTTCAATTACATCACATCGACGAGAAGTTCATTTCTTTGTGTCATACAATGAAATTGTGATGAAGACGAGAGTGTAGTGAAGAAGAACTGCAGCTTGTCAAGTTTTGAAAATTTGCTGACATGAAGTTTCATGTGGGCTTCCTTATTTCATTGACGGAATGACTTGTAATCGATAAATATAGGGTGAGGCATAAAAATATGAGAGAAAAATTCGATGGTGTGTTAACGACGAGATTTACGGAAAGAAATTTCATTCAATGTCTTTGGACTGCAACAGTTCGTAAGCTAAACGTGTTTCAACATAGTTAATGGAGAAAATGATTAATCAGTTTTGTTACATATATTCTATGTTTTAATCTTCGATGTTTTGAGTTTTCAAAGACCAGAGGAATAGACCTAGTTTTATCCCTAAGTAATCTTATTATTAGTAGTTAGAACTCCAAACATATCGATGAGAATTACCATAAGTTATTATATATTAGAAAGATCACATATTATTATAGTAACATGAACGGAAATTCCATTGAAAACAAAATAGATATTATTGTTATATATTGTTAAAATAATCAAAACTATTTAAAGAAGTGGTATCATTTCTTTTATCTCTAATACCAACAAATACGTCATTGTAACCGTATTAAAGAGTTCATCCATATATAGTTCGTAGGGTGTTTTATGTTAATTTGTAATTCGAAAAACACTTCATCAATTAAGAACAAATTATTAATCAACACTTTACATTTATACATTTATATGCATTCACCCGTAGGTTTAGAAACCCATTCAAACATTGAGATTGTTATCACATAGTTAGTGTTGTTATTATAGTATTCTCAATCCTCCACATATCCATGAAATTAGTGGTGATCCTCTATAGCTTTGTCTTCTCAAAAATAGAGATTGCTTTACTTAGATTTAATTGTAAGTATCCATACCTTTTTCTACAATTGCATTTCCTATAGATATCCTTTTAGTCCTAAAAATTGGTGTTGAAACTATGATTATAATGTTTTCTAACTTATCACCATCATGCCCATCATCAAAACAAAGGGGCCATCAAGCTCCAACCAAACACATTGACTGCTTGTCAAGTCAAGTGTAGCTTTCCTTTGCAGCTAAACATTCTAGCTCATAAACCTTTTTTACTAGTAATTATCTATATTGCTCAAATGATTCTAATTAGCTAATAGTATATTTGTTCATACTGCAAATGTATGAGCTTCTTCTAGGTTTCATTTAAGCCTCACCTTCTGCATTAAAGTTTTTCAAACAATGCCTATAATTTTCCCAAACTTGTGTATAGTTTTTCTACAATCAATCACAATTGGTGAAGTTTGACACGTGTGTAAGAAGAATAGTAATATATCATCTCATTGCTTTTTAATTCTCTATATTTTGACAACTCTTTGATTCCTTTGGGAATGAATAACTAGTTGACCTTATTCTATAAGTACATGATAGTTTTTCAAAAATTCTCTATTAGCTTTTCCCTAAGCATGTTCATGTTAGTGGAATACCCTTATTGCAATCACTTTTATCAGAACTTATCACATTATTTTCACTTGTAACTATTTAAGTTAGAAACAATTGTCAATGACCCAAGACTAAATTTGAATAGTTGAATGACAAGTGTAAATATTTATTTGTAGTTATATATAAAATGTTGTTTTTTTTAATATTACAGGAACCAACAAGTGAATAGTCAAGCTTCTCTATTGTTATTAACTTTTTAAGTCGTTTGAGCCCCGACTAGTGGATAATTAAAGGTGACAGTTGTCACAATTATAGCTTGCATGATTCCCTAAGATTCCAAGAGGAATGATCACCACCAAAGAGAGAGTGTAACTAGATATAAATGTTATGCTGGTTGGGGGAAGAGGTAGCATAGCTTGAGAGAAACAGAATGTTGGTGGCTAAGAAAGAAAAATACCTATAAAAATCCTAGGTACAAAGAATGAAAAATGATATACAATGAAAAAGTAAGATGTTTCTAGAGTCTCTGTGTTGGATGAGCAAAAATATTTTATGATGAAGATAAGTTACTAATAGTAGAGAAGACTAAAGCTTGTGGGAATTGGTGTGGTTGCAATTGACTAGTTGGGAGGAGCATGCTTGTTCCTACTATATTTGTAAGTTCTTATATAAGTAAAAAGTTTATTATAGTTGTTTTGTTATGAGGAACATTTGATTTTGAAGTGCATATTAACTAGTGATATTTAGCATGTCAGTGTTTGTCAAAAGAATGAATCATGAATAAAGAATTTAGAGTATAGAAAAAGGGAATATAAGTAGCATGTAGTGGTCTACATATATAGTAATTCTCATTAATGCATGCAACTTTTCACAGTATGTAAATCATAGATATATCTATGTTCCATAGTAAACCACTAATATATATATATATATATGGTGAAAAATGTTGTCAGATCCCCATGATTCTAACTCACATCCATAATTTTTTTCATTACAATAATATTGATGGTAAACTTGAGACTATAGAATACTAGGAGAAAAAAAGCAATAACCTGTAACAATCATAGTAAAAAATCCATGTAATAAAGCCAATAAAGGAAAAATAATTACCATTGTCATGGGACATGTATTCCAAGATAAATGTTGGGCAAAAAAATAGTGATTGGGATCACTTGTGATTGATCAATGGCTATGGAAATTGGCAAAGGAAATGGGAAAGGCTTTGTAAAGGAAAAGTGGCATTAATTGGCATTTTAATTATGAAAAGAATGGAAATTAGGAGAAAAGGAAGGTGAAAGGTCGCAAGTTGCATGTGAGGAGGAAAATGAAAGAAATAATGGAAATTGAAGAAAAAAGAGGCCTCATTAATAAAAAGGCTTATGAGTATTAGTTGTTAGACTTTTGTTAGTTTAAGCTTGGAGCTCTCCATTCTACTCTCTCTGTCATACTCTTGGACACTTCGATTTTTCTTGGAGCACCCTTGGAGGAGTGTGGAATACTTGGGATTTGAAGCAATAAGGCAAACGAAGAGGAGTAAATCACAAGAGGACATCACGATTTGTAGCTACAATATGTTTTTCTTCGAGGTACCGAGTTACATGTATGATTTCCTTGCCAGTTTTTGCATTCATGACACATGCATGTGGTTTCTTGGTTATGGTCTTTCATTGAATTAGAGGAATGTCTCGATTGATAGTGTATTTTCCTAGCCTTTCCATTTTCTAGATAACCATGGTATTGTGGGTTTCTTTCCTCTCCTTTTCTTGTTGGTTCTCATGTTCCTTATGGATGTGGGTTGAGTTACTTGTTCCTGGAGCCTTTGTTGGACAAACGCTCTCGAATCCATGTAACCACTTGGTTTGAGTTACTAGTCCTTCAATCCTTCATTGGAAAAACACACTGGAAGCCCTTGGTGGATTGAGTTACTAGTCTTGGAAGCCCTTGTTGGAAAAACACTCTAGAATCCCAAGAACAATTGCGGCTTTGAGTTACTATTCCTAGAAGCCTTGGTTGGAACAAACGATTTGGAGCCCTGGGAAACTTGGGTAGAGACCAATATGGTGATGGTTATAGTTGTCCAACCATGAGGTGGAATCATTGGTTGAGGGTTAAGGTGGGTGAGGGTTAAGGTGGTTTTATCTCTGGAAACCTTGGTTTGGGTTTTTTGGATTTGTTCCATGAGATCCCATATTCATGCTTGGAATATGGAATGAGGGTGATTGGGTGAAAGAAAGATTTGGTTCAGCCAAGCTATGATAAGGTGGCATGTGGAAGTTCCAGACTTGGTTTCATTTTGTATATGTTAATAAGACCTTATTTCCTCTTGTATTTGATGGGTAAATATACTTGTTCATATGTGGATTTTATGGTTGTTATACCCTTGTTATTTCTATTATTTATATGCTAGTTATGAGTATGTTTTGTGACAGTGATGATATATGGATCCCATCATGTTTTGACTTGTAAATGAATGAACAATGAATATATGACCTAATAGATGTTAATTCAGATAATGTGATAAGGCGTCAATGCTTCTTATCGATTTTGATATAAGTAGGAGACTCTTATGCTCAAATATGTTGTTATGACTTGTAGAATGCATATTTGTGACATGTCTGATGAAATGGTTGTCATGGTTAGTAGGGGTCAAATCAATTCTTTGTTCAAGTATTTTCATTAGTATCATTGTTTCGATGTTATATTTTCATTTCTGGAAGTTTCATGAAGTTCTGGGCCTAGCCCTAAAAAAGTCACATAGAATCCGAGGTCGTTGACTCAAAACTAGCTAAAAATGTCCCTAGTTGCTGGTATGCCCTTGATGTGCGAGTGACTAGAGGGTCCCATTCGCATGAATTCCCATGTCATGGGAGAGACTGAGGCTCTAGGTCAATAAAATGTCACGTTACCTTAGGGACTGGTGACCTAGGAGGGTTGGTTGGCTTCTAAAGGTTTTGTAACATGTGTAGAAATTCATATTGGTTGTGTTTTGACAATTCCACTTCCTTAACTGTATATGGGAACTTGAATCATATCATAGTATCCTCTCGTAACATGTTTATATTAGTGAATAGGTTAACTTGGGTAAATGTGGGAGGAGGGTGTTACAGAGTGGTATTAGAGCATGGTTCAGCCCTTGGACTGGATGGGTGGTGTGTGTTGGTCATGCATGCATGTCAATTACATATTTGTTTCCTTATACTTGTGGTATATGTGATTTTTGCATATGCAAGTCATTGGTCATAGTTGTAGTGGTGTCGCCATATGACAAGTTGACAGTGATATTGTTGGATGTGGTCATCATGAGTGACCAATGCACAACTGACATGCACTCATGATGATCACATCCAACAATAACACCATCATGATAGTTGTCATTGATGAGAACCAATATTGCAGCAAGGATGCTGCAACTTCTGGGGCTATCGACATTACTTCATCAACTCGAGGTTCATACAAACTTGAAGGTGACAGTGTTCTATACACAAATAGATGTAATTGGTCTCTTTGTCACTACTAAGATGGGGTGATCAACCACTAGGGTTTCTCAAACCAACCTTCTATTGACTAGAAGAAGTATGATTACCAACTTGGAGGGGGGAAATTTACTCTAATTGGGAGAAAAGAAATGTTGACTATTGCAAGAATGAAAGACTAAAAGAATGCTTGCAAAGTAACATGAAATCCTCTATCTACTTGTTAACATACCTTGCTTGCAAAATAACCCTACTTTAACACGTGAGGTTTTAACTAGTCTAATCATGAAATCTTATCTAGAGAGTACTAACTACTCTGTGCATGAATAAATGTAAAGAATTATTTTTTTATCTTGTTGGTTGAAAAATGTAAATGCTAATATTTCTTAGTTCTTTGGCAGGAGGGGCAGGTGTGGAGGAAGAGGAGTACAATGTTTATGATGCCTTGGAGGTTAATTAGGGGCATAATCCTGGCTTTGGTGATGAGTTTCCTTAATTCTGATTTAAAACATGATGCTACAGGTTTTCCTACAGGATGTGTACACGATGTACTAGTTCACCTACAGGATCCCCTATTTTACTACGGGAACAAGCCAAAAGCTTAGGGAGTGGTCTAGGAGGTGGGATGGAGCTTGGAAAAGGTGAAAAAGGAGGTAATAAGGCATGGGAGTGGTAGGAACTTACTCAGAACTCAAGCCAAGGCTTTAGGATGGTTGGATTTACTCAATGAAAATAACAAGTTTTCCTCATAAAACAAGAATTTGGATTGAGACCTTAGTGACTTTTGGCAATCATGGGTAGATATGGCTTAGATGGGGCTGATGAGATGAGGTCTCCCTACAATGTAGAAACTCATGCTACCACTAAGATGGGGTGATCAACCACTAGGGTTTCTCAAACCAACCATCTATTTACTAGAAGAAGTCTGATTACCAACTTGGAGGGGGAAAATTTACTCTAATTGGGAGAAAAGAAATGTTGACTATTGCAAGAATGAAAACTAAAAAAATGCTTGCAAAATAACATGAAATCCTCTATCTACTTGCTAACATACCTTGCTTGCAAAATAACCCTACTTTAACATGTGATGTTTTAACTAGTCTAATCATGAAATCTTATCTAGAGAGTACTAACTACTCTGTGCATGAATAAATAGAAAGAATTATTTTTTTATCTTTTTGGTTGAAAAATGTAAATTCTAATATTTCTTGGCTCTTTGGTAGGAGGGGCATGTGTGGAGGAAGAGGAGTACAATGTTTTTGATGCCTTGGAGGTTAAGTAGGGGCATAATCCTGCCTTTGGTGATGAGTTTCCTCAATTCTGGCTTAAAACATGATGCTGCAGGTTTTCCTACAGGATGTGTACAAGATGTACTAGTTCACCTACAGGATCCCTTGTTTTACTATGGGAACAGGCCGAAAGCTTAGGGGGTGGTCTAGGAGGTGGGATGGAGCTTGGAAAAGGTGAAAAAGGAGGGAATAAGGCATGGGAGTGGTAGGAACTTACTCAGAAATCAAGCCAAGGCTTTAAGATGGTTGGATTTACTCAATGAAAATAACAAGTTTTCCTCATAAAACAAGAATTTGGATTGAGACCTTAGTGAATTTTGGCAATCATGGGTAGATATGGCTTAGATGGGGCTGATGAGATGAGGTCTCCCTGCAATGTAGAAACTCATGCAACAACACACATTATTGTTGGCATTTATACATAAGTTCATCTAAAAATAAGAAGGGTTTATTCAAAATAGAAGAAAATGGAGTCATCGCCATTTATTTGCTAAGTTCATGCATGTAAGTGCTTGAAACCCATATAAAAGTGATATGAAATCAATGAAAAACATAAGAGATCACAAATAGCAATTGCATCTCATCCTATGAAACTAAAAGATAATGACCTAATTAGCAGGAAACCCTAGATTATGCAAAAAGTAAGACTTCTGTCTTTTTGGGTTGTATGGGAAGTGTTCCTCAAGCCATGATCCCTGAAAGGGAGAAATGAGGTGAAAACCACTTTCTTTTAGCCTTTTGGAATATCTTCTTGTCACTACGATGCGACTGTTAGAGCTATCTACAAATGGAAGCAAACTAATTAACCCTACCAATATTTGCAAATTAACAACACCGAAATCGGTTTAGCAACTAACTATGAGTATAACCTAAGCATACATATACAACAAGAGGAGCCCTTGTTGGATCAAGGGAATGCTGCTGATTTTCATTAAAATATCATAAATACACAAGAGTGGTTGGTTATAATGCTTCAACTCGAAAATGCTTCTTATCTATCTTGCAAAAAAAATCTGAATCCTAATGAGTCTCTAGGCCTCTTGATTTATACAACAGAAGTTACCATCAATGTCCTTAAATTTAGGGAGGCTTGGCTCCCAATCTCGAGATCAACTGGTCTTTAACTGTCACTCGCTTGGCTGCCAATGAAACTCATGACTCTGCTGCTTGCAACTCCGAGCTGATGAGATTTGATTGAGGAATCTTTGAGTGAGTGAGGAGTTAAGGAAAGAGATCCTATATCCTGGAATCACTCTTGCTTGTCTTCACTTGAATTCTTGCACCTTAATTAGCCAAAATTTGCTCCAAAAGATGCAATGAATGCACATTAGACCACTAGACATGACACCTCATCTTTACTATCCTCATTGAGAAAAATATAATTAAAACATGTAAATAATTATGAGAAAAGTTGATTTTAGTAAGCTGGAGGTGTATTAAGGTCCATATAATTTACCCATTGATGAGCCTCATCAGTCATGCATGAGTTCATGGTATCTGTTTTATATGGTCATGTATTGATGACTAGATAATGAGTGGAATAATGATTAAATATTGATATGATTATGTTTATACATGTATTTCGCTAATTCGGTTGATCTTGTAGACACGCTACCCTCCCCTAAACTACAATGAAGCACGTTGGTTTGTTTATGATTTAGTTTAGATGACATGATATACCTTCCACGAAGAGAATATCAAATATTACTAGCAAGATGGTAGACTACAACTCACAAGATTCTCCCTATAGACCAGATGAGTAGCATGTTGAGGGAACCTCTCTTGACACAGAAGACATTTAGAGCAGTTTGAAGGTAGAAATAAGGATTTGCAAAGAAGATAATGACCAAATCATTTAATCACAAGAGTGACTTTCTAGTGCAGAAGAGAAACAAGTAGAGGTTAATGCAGCGATTCTTCAAAGCTTGTGAGACTTGCAAAGATAGGGACCATGTAGAATTAGTCACGAATAGGAGGATAGGACAAATGGAGCATATTGTAGCAGGTCACATGGTGGGCATAGGTGGATAGAGATGACACGGCGAGAGATGGAAGATTCTTGGATACACCTAATAGACGAGGCAATGGACATGGAATTTACTCTAGTTCTGGTTCAGACAAGTATCATGGTCATCATCACCGTCACCCTTAGAAGAGGAGTGACAGGGGATATTTAACGGATGAATTTAAGAAAAAAATCCACCTACATTTGATGGGGAAATGAATAAGCCATAGGATGTAAAAACATATTTTCTTGGAATGAATAAGTTCTTCAGGTTGCATGATTACTCAACAAACATGAAGGCCATAATAGATACATTCAATCTTAAAGGTAAAGTATATATTTAGTTGGAAGATGTAAAGAATGTCAAAGGTATTCATGAAGAGGATTTGACTTCGAGTGAGTTTGAGAGACTATTCAAGAAGAAGTATCTAAGAGAGAGATACTATGATGACAAGGAAAATTAATTCTATGAGAAGAAAATGGGATCTATGACTGATGAGGAATACTCTAGCAGATTTTTGGAGTTGCTTATATATGTGCCTTACCTTAGTGAGGAGAAGGCCAAGATTCAGAGATTCATCATTGGGTTTCTGCTAGAATTCAAGGATAGGATTGAGTTTGATGAGCCTAGATCATTGAAGGAGTCCATCTAGAAGCTAAAGCATTGTTATGAGCAATCAAAGCATAGATATGAGACTAAGATGGGTTGGAAAGGTAATGCAAATAATAAAGGAAAAAGAGATAAGAAGTGAAAAATGCCCCAAGATGCATGTAACAAATAGAATATAGCCCCGCATAAGAGGTTTAGTGCATCTAGAAGAGGACATGAATTGCGGTCTGAGTAGTGGAACAAGGGTTTTCGTAGTGTTTTTGTAGAAATGGTGTACCAAAAGACACCTCTTGAGTAGCTGTTTGTTATCTGCAAAGGAACTGAGACAAATTTGGTGTTGTTAGTGAACAAACTTTGATAAACAAAGCATTGTAAATAGTAAAAATAATGCATATGCGAACATGAATTAAAACAAAGAGATAAATACACAAACAATGCTCAAAGGAGCAAAGAAGTCAACAAAATGATGCAAAAAACTCCCTTTATTGGTTGTTGATAGTAGAAGTTGAATACAATAGATGAATACTAAAAGCTTGAAGAGAATTCTTTGAGCTATGGTGCTAAAAAATCCTCAGCAAGGAGGTTCCTTTCCTCAATCTCTTTGCAATCTTCTCCTCTCTCTTAAAGAAGTATGAACACTCTCTCAATGGTGGACTCTTCTCCTCTCACTAAGATTATGGGTTAATTAGAAGCAATATGGCCAACATGCTAGTGCTCTTACATTCTTTGCTTCAATAATGAAATATTGGGTTTCTCTTATAGCAATTTGGCTAGCACAACATTGTCTCATGTTTTGGTTCTCCCATGGCCTGTTTATGTAGAATTTTTTAATCCATCTTCCCTCTCTTGGTTCATGAATGATAATAGCATATGAGTAGGACAAGATGATTTCATTTAGGGCTGCATATCTTCAGGGAAACTCGAATTTGGTTGTCCTTTATGGATATCCTGTTATGGAATCACCTCCATGTTTGGGAAGTGGTCTCGATTTTGCTGAGTCAACCATTTTATCGACCACACGAATTTTGAAGGAAATATCGAACAGTGTGCGACCATCGAATAAATAGTCGCATAAACTTCAATTTTTAAACTTCATAAACTTTGGACCTTATGACAAATTAAATTTTTTGAACTTCATAATGTCTTCAGCTGGAAAATCTCAACTTGTGCATTCTACTGGATAACTTTTAGCATCTTCTCAATTTTGCAAACATGTGTATGATTTTTTTTGTGTTAAAAATTTCCCCCTGATGTATGAGGCTAGGATCAAACGTATAGCCGAAATAACTTAGGTTTTTATGATCTAATGGAGAATTTGATCAACTTCTTGAGAGAGAGGATAACTTGTTATGAAAGAACCCATTGACTGAGTATAAAGGATAACCATGCTATGAAAAAAACCTAAAAAGTAAAATGTGTTTATACAAGGCAGGCATGTCCCATGCTTGTTATGATGACTAGTGACAAATTATTACGATCGTACAGGAAATGGTTTTGTCCAGTCAATAATGTGGTTGTTGACATGCTGATAGTTGATGATGATAATGGCTTATTTCCTTAAGGGCAATTTCTTTGAAAAATAACCTCAATCTGGTTCCCTCATGTATAAGAAAGGTGAAGCACTACTGAATGAGGTATTGAGGTATGCATCAGTCTTTGACTTTGATTACCTCCCCCATATCATGATGTAAGCACTATTGAATGAGGTTCTTAGTGATGTGGGGGTCTTCGAATAAAGGAAATAACTACAATGATCATTAAGTATGGAACCACCTTGACATGAAAACTTGTGTTAGTGTCGAATGTCATGGGGACCAATGACATCGGTGTGAAATAATGATTCCCATTGTGTAATTTAACACCACGCTACTCATATGATCCATAGGGAGACTCTCGGGAGCTGTAGTCTACCATCTTGCTAGTCATATTTAATATTCTTCCTGCAAGGCATATTATGTCAGCTAAACCAAAAGACAATAAACCAACATACCTTAGCATAATTTGGGGATGATACCTCGCCTACAGGATAAAAAAATCAACGTAATACATGTATAACATAATCTTGAAAACATATATAAATATAACACATAATCATATAACCATATAACCATCATTCTAGCTAGAGTCTAGTTATCAATGCATGCCCATATCAACTACACACACCATTACCTCATGCATGAAAATAACCACCACATCACTATACACTTGACCACATGGGAATACTAATGTGCATAAACAATGGATAATCAACCATACACTCATGAAGACACAGTCCACAATAACACCATCAACTTCTCATGGCGACCTCACTACAACCATAATCCATACCATCCAAATGAAACAAGCACATGGTCTTACAACACAAGAAATACATATGAAACCAACATGAATGCAAGACCAACACACAACCCATCTAGTCCTTGGGGTAAACCATCCTTTGATACCACTCTGTAATACCCTCCTCCCACATCTACCCAAGTAACCGACCAACTAGGATAAACATGTGACAAAAAATTACTATAATATGATTCAACTCCCTATGTGGTAGTTAAGGAAGTGAAACCAACGGAACACATCACACAAGCCTTCCACATCAGCAACAAAACTCCCAAGAGCCATCCCAACCACTCAAGTAACTATCCCCTGAGACCAATTGAAGTTTTAATCAATGAAACCCCTATATGCTCCCTTCATATGGACCAACATCCATCCAAGAGGCTCTAGAAACTCGTATAGAAAGGGAAAGTGAGCGTCCACTGACTTTTTTCCCCTGTGTTGTGCCTATGACTTTGGGATTTGTGCTGCTTTTTTAGGCCTAGATCCCAGGTCACTTCCCAAAACTCAATGACACCTTTAGAAATGAAATCTAACAGCATAATAATGATAAATCTACAAAAACATCGACAAGGACTAGATTGGACCCCTACTAGCCATGAAAAGCATTTTGTCAAATATGTCACAAACATAAAATCTACAAGTCTTAATAGGGGAACTGAGCATAAGAGTCTCATACTTATCTGAGAATCGCTAAGAAGCATTGATGCCTCAACATATTAGCTCCAATTTCATCTATTAGGCCATAAATACATTGTTCATTCATTTCCAAGTAAAAACATGATGAGATCCATAGATATCCATTGCCATAATACATGTTCATAACCAGCATAATAACTACATAAATACCTGATAAAAAACACCCATATAATCCACATATAAACCAGTATAATGCTCATGAATTATCAAGGAGAAATAACCTCATATTAATGATGCAAATTCCAACCAGGTTTGAGACTTCCACGAACCACCCGACAATAGACATGGCTGAGTTAAATCTCTCTTCAGCCAGTCACCCCTCTACCATATTCCAAGCATGAACGTGGGATCTCATAAAAAAAATAAATAAAAACCATCCACAGCTTCTAGAGGCCAAACCATCTCAACCCATCAAACGGTTATTCCACCTTGCGGTCGAACATTCCAGACCATCACCAGATTGGTCTCTGCCCAAGCCTTCCGGGGCTCTAGAATGTTTCTTCCAACCAAGGCTTCAAGACTTATAACTCAACCCATAGTTGCCTCGGGGCTCCAGAGTGTTTGTCTAACCAAGGCTCCAGGACTAGTAACTCAACCCACCAAGGGCTCCAGAGCATTTGTCCAACCAAGGCTCTAGGACTAGTAATTGAACCCAAGCTCTTACAAGGCTATAGAGCATTTGTCCAACCAAGGCTTCAGGAACTAGTAACTCAACCCAAGCTAAAGGAAACATGAGAACCAACCAAAAAACAATGAAATGAACCCACAACAGCATGGCTATCTAGGAAATGGCAAGGTTAGGAAAATACACTATCACTCTTGGAAAAGCTCCATGCAAATGATAGATCATGACCAATAAACCACATGCATATGCCATACATGCCAAAACTAGTGAGAAAAACATGCAAGAAACTCAATACCTACAAGAAAAACCTGTTGTAGTTGTTGATCTTGATGTCCTCTTACAATTTCCTACTCTTCCTTTTCCTTCTTGCTCCAAACCTCCAAGTATGTCACACTCCTGCAAGAGTGCTCCAAGAAAACTCTAAGTGTCCAAGAGTATGAGAGAAAGAGAATATGGAGAGAGCTCCAAAAATGAACTGATAAAAGTATGTGAATTGATCCTTAGAATCCTTTTTATTAATGACACCTCTATTTTCTTCATTTTCCATTATTTTACTTCATTTTCCTCTTCGCATGCAACCTGTGACCTTTCACCTCCATTGTCTCCTAATTTCCATTATTTTCATAAATAAATGTGCCAAAATTCCATTTTTCCTTTCCAAAGCCTTTTCCATTTCCATTTCCAATTTTCTTAGCCATTAATCAACCACTAGTTATACTCATCGCTATTCTTTTTCCAAACATCTAGCTTGGAATAAGTGTCGCATCAATCGTGGTTATTATTTTTCCTTTATTAATGTTTATTACATGGAATTTTCACCGGGGTTGTTACAGAACCCTCGCCCTTGGGGGAACACCATCCTTGGTGTTCAACAACACCTACAACTAATAAGGTTGTTATAAGAAAAACATAATGCCCATGGATCTTTATAACTTAGCTCGTTGCAGTATTTATAATGATCATCCTCCTAAGAAGTAAACCAACATGATAACACAACAAGTATAACGTCATAATGACATGACACCCATACTTCTTATTGGAACTTTATAACATATCTCATGGTGGTATTTACATCCATATACATCTATACATATATAAAACATCACCAAAACATGTACCAAAAACATATAACAAAGATATATAACAAACCATTCACTCAACCAGTGAATAAGGAAGGATAGATAACCCGCATATGATCCACCATCTCCCATGTAGCTTCATTGGGCACAAAGTGATTCCATCTAACCTTAACGTGCTCAATTGGTCGGTTCCAGAGAATGAGCATATTTCTCTGCAAAATGAACTATGGTTCCAGATGGAATTCTCCTTTTGCCTCCACCCACACTACAGACTAGTCAATCACATGATCAACATCTTTAATATACTTCTTAAGCAATGAGACATGGAAAACATCATGGACTTTAACCATCGAGGAAGTGCAAGTCGATAGGCTACTAGCCCAATCCTCTCAATAATCCTTAAAGGTGCACAAAATGGGGTGCCATCTTGGCACATGATCCAATTCGCAAGGATATCTCCTTTGGTTTGATGCAAAAGTAAACCTGTTCCCCAACCTGAAAATCCTTGAACACCCTGTTTCAATATGCATAGCTCTTCTTCCTATCCTGTGCTTCTTTCAAATTCTTCTTGATTGCCTGCATTTCCTACTCCATGTTTGCCAACATGTTCAGTCAAATCAACACCCTATTAACTAGATCACTCCAACTGATGGGAGTATTGCAACTCCACCCATACAATGCCTCAAACAGACTCATCTTTAAAGATTCTTGATACCCATTTTTGTAAGTGAACTCTACCAATGGGAGATACTCTTCCCACTTTTGTTGTTGATGCATCATATACATCCTCAACATGTCCTCCAACAATTTTTTGACCCTCTAAGTCTGTCCATTTGCCTACAGATGATAAGTTATACTGAAGGCCACATTTGTGCCCAAACCTGCAAATAACTCCTTCCAAAACTTGTAATTAAACTTCGCATCCTTGTCTAACACAATATTCTTCGGAACTCCATGCAATCTTACCACATCCCTGATGAAGACCTATGCTACCTCCCTCACTGAGAATGTAGCTTTCAACTTAATGAAGTGCATTACCTTTGTCAACATGTCCACCACAACCATGATGGAATCATGTTGTCTCACTATCCTCAGAAAAACTATGATAAATTACATGACAATTTCCTCCCATTTCCACTCTAGAATCAGATTCAGTTGTAGTAGTCCACCTGGATGCTTACAATCTGCAATCACCTTCTCACAATCAAGGCACCTAACCACAAACTTTGTTGCATCTCCCTTCAAATTTGGCCTATAGTAAAATTATTCATTGTTGTGAGCTTCTTCTGATAACTTGGGTGACCTGAATATGGTTTCACATGAAACTCCCTCAAGATCACCTTCGTGAGCTCACTACTATCTGGCACATATATCTTGTCTCTAAACCTGACCAATCCATCTGTCGTAAGACAATAGTCCATATCTTATGCACCTGCATGTATACCTATAATTGTACCACTACCTTTACAGGTACTTATACCACTACCTATACATGTACCTGTACCACCACTTATACCTGTACCTGTACCTCTAACTAAACTCTGCTGCAACCTGCGCATAATCTCCATATACCTGACATCCTGCTGACCTACCTACAAGATCCTATCCCATAAATATATCCGGTAGGATCTCATAGCTGCTATGTTATTTACTTGTATCTGCCTACTAAGAGAATCTACCACCCTATTCTCTTTACCTTTGATATACCTGATCTAAAAATCAAACCCACTGATCATGGTCAACCACCGAGCCTCCTTTCCATTTAGATTTGGTTGGTCAAATAGACACCTCAACCCATTGTGATCGATCATCAATACAAACCTCCATCCCAAAAGATAGTTCCTCCACATCTTCAATGCTTGTATGATCAATGGCAACTCAAGATCATGTGTTAGGTAGTCTACTCATGCTCATTCAGTTTCTGTGACTCGTAGCATACCACTTTTCCATCCTGCATAAGGACTCCATTAAGTCCTCCCTTGAAACCATATGTACATACTATAAATTCTTTGTCTGCATCTGCAATCTTTAAAATGGGTGCATGTGTAAACAGTTGCTTGAGCTACTCAAAACTGGCTGCACACTCCTCTGTCCATTCAAAACTCTTACCTTTCCTCTGCAATTATGTGATAAGATAAGAAATTGACAAGAATTTCCTGACGAACCTCCTCTAATAACTTTATAACCCCGTGAAAGATCTCACCTCATCCACATTCTTGGTAGCTTCCCACTCCATGCTAGCTCTTACCTTTCTGGGTCCATTGCTATGCCATCCTTGGAAACCACATGTCCGAAGTAGTGTACCTCAGTCTGAAAGAAACTTCACTTTCTAAGCTTCGAATACAACTGATGCTCTCTCAATAATCGCAACACTATTGCTAAATTCTTAACATGCTCTTCTTAACTTTTTGAATATACCAATATATCATCAATGAACACAATAGGAAACTTGTCCAAATACGGATGCAACATACTATTCATCACGCACATAAAGGTATTTGGATCATTAGTTAAAACAAATGGAACTTCAACAAACTCATAATGTCCATACCTGGTCTGGAAAGATATCTTGTAGATGTCATATTCTTTAATTCGTACCTGATGATATCCATATCTCAGATCAGTCTTCGAGAACACTGCTTCTCCCTTCAACTGATCGAACAAGTCATTAATCCTCGATAATAGATACATGTTCTTGATGGTCACTTTGTTCAATTTCATGTATTCAATGCATAGCTTGAGAGTACCATCCTTCTTCTTCACAAAAAATGTCAATGCACCCCATGGAGATACACTTGGCCTAATGTACCCCTTGTCAAGCATTTCCTTCAACTACAGCTTCAACTCTACCAAATCAAGTGTACTCACCCTGTAAAGTTCCTTTGATGTGGGAGATGCCCCTGGAACCAACTCAGTAGAAAAGTCTACTTCCCTGTGAGGTGGAAACTCTGAAATGTTTGCAGGCAATACATTCTGAAACTGTTGTAGAACTGGGTACCTATTCAAAAGATCTACATATTCAAGTTCCTTATGTTTATCACTAGAAATGTGCACTACAAATAACATGCACCCTTTCCTGTGACTAGGCTTGGCCTGCATAGCTGTCACCATTCTAACTAATGTTTCTTTCTACTTCCCTATGAGGTGGAAACTTTGAAATGTTTGCAGGAAATACATTCTGAAACTGTTGTAGAACTGGGTACCTATTCAAAATATCTACATATTCAACTTCCTTATGTTTATCACTAGAAATGTGCATTGCAAATAACACACACCCTTTCCTGTGACTAGGCTTGGCCTGCATAGCTTTCACCATTTTAACTGATGTTGCTTTCTTCTTACCCCGCAAGACTCTTTTTTCCCCATTGTCATCCAAGCACTCAATGGATTTGTCATAAAAATCTACCTGGGTTCCATGAAGGTACAACCAATCCATCCCCAATAACATGTTGTATGATCCCAATGGTAATACATTCAAATTTGTTGAGGTAGGCATACTATTCAAATCAAATATACAAGCTCATACCCAGTGATGAACTGGCTTCTTTATACTAGTATCCAGCTAAACTAACCAAGACTCTGCATGCACTTCTTTATTCAAACCACACTTATCCACTAGGTCAGGATTAACATAACTATAATTAGATCCAGGGTCAATAAAAATAGAATCAACTTGATCACAAAGCCTACCATCCATCTCAATGATAGATGCTTGATGGTTTTCTTGTATGTTATCCAGTGGTGCATAGATCCTAGGAATACTCTACCTAATATCGCCCACTTTCTGTGCCTTTTGAGCACTATAGATCTACATTCTACCACATTGACTCTTGGACAATCTCTCCTACGATGCTCTCCTCCACAATTCCAACACTACACGAGATACTTATTCTGATCCTTAGATCGAAGTCCCTATATTATGTCAAATACATTGAAATTCTTAGACAATGATGCATTCTCTTTATTACCTGTACCCCGAGGTCTTGCTCGCTTCTTGTCCCATTTTCCTTTGTTCTTTGCATTGCCTTTCCATTCCGACTTAGTCTTACATTTGTACTTCGATTACTCATAGCAATGCTTTAGCTGTCAGATGAACTCCTCTAATGATCTAGGCTCATCAAGCTCAATCCTGTATTTGAATGAAATCGGTATTCCACTAGTGAATCTTTTAATCTTGGCCTTCTCCTCCTTGAGGTAGGGCACATACCTCAATAGCTCCAAGTGCCTTCTAATGTACTCCTCATCTGTCATTGATCCCATCTTTAGCTCTTAGAACTATCCTCAAAGTATCTCTCTAATAGGTACTTCTTCTTGAATAGCCTCTTGAACTCATTCCAATTCAAG
Organism: Pinus tabuliformis; assembly: GCA_031772625.1. Lineage (NCBI taxonomy): Eukaryota > Viridiplantae > Streptophyta > Pinopsida > Pinales > Pinaceae > Pinus > Pinus tabuliformis. The sequence goes on along the minus strand of CM062819.1, from coordinate 1,509,054,737 downwards.
TCCTCCTCATGAATAGCTCTGAGATTATTCACATATTCTCACCAAATATTTGCTTTTCCTTTGAGACTGAATGTACCTACTATGTCTTTCATTTTCTTTGAATAATCATGTAACCTAAATAACTTCCTCATACCAAGAAACTATGCCTCTCCATCCTTTGATTTCTCCATCTCTCCATCAAATATAGGTGGATTTTCTTTCTTAAACTCATGTGGAAAATATCCCATGTCACTTATCCTCTAAGGGTGATAATGATGTCGATCATAATGCCTGCCAAAACCATAATTAGAATAGTACCTGCATCCATCACCGCTCCTAGCTGGAGTATCCAAGGACCTTCCATCTTTGATCATGTCATCTCTATTTGACCTGTACCGACTAGGAGACCTATTTCCATATGCTCCATTACGTTTTTCCTCTTGCTCATGGTTGATCTGAAGGGGTCCCAGTCACTACAACTCTGACAAACTCTCAATTATCACTACATTTACCTCTGTGTGTTTCTCTTGTGCATGTATGTGATTTTGTCATTATCTGCCTTACAACTCCTTATTTCTGCCTTTAAGCTTCTCAGTGTGTCTACCAAATCAAAAGAATGCCCAACACCACACTGCTCATCTGATCCATAGAAAGAGTCTTTGGAACTGTATTCTACCATCTTTCTAGTCATCCTGCATATTATTCCTGCAAGGTATATCATGTCAACTAAACCAAATCATAATAAACCAACTTACTTTAGCATAATTTTGGGAGGATGCCTCGTCTACAGGATCAATAAATTAGGGCAATGCATGTATAACATAATCATGGAAACATATAGAAATATAACACATAATCATATAAGCATATAACCATCATTCTAGCTAGAGGCTAGTCATCAATACATGACCATATCAACTACACATACCATGACCTCACACATGACAACAACCACCACATCACTGTGCACTTGACCACATGTGAATACTAGTGTGCATAAACAATGTATAATCAACCATCAACTCGTGATGACACACTCCACACTCATGATGACACAATCCACAACAACACCATTGACTTCACCTGGCAACCTCACTGCAACATAACCCATAACATACAAATGCAATAAGCACATGATCTTACAATAGAAGAAACACATATGAAACTAACATGAGTGTGTGACTAACACACAACCCATCCATTCTGAGGGTGAACATGGCTCTGATACCACTCTGTAACACCCTCCTACCACATCTACCAAAGTAACCATCCAACCATGGTAAACATGTGATGAGAAGTTACTATGATATGGTTTGACTTTGTATGTATTAGTTAAGGAAGTGGAACTGGCCGAAAATATCACACAGGTCTTCTATATCAGCAACAGAACTCCCAAGCGCCATCCCAACCACTTAGGTAAGTAGCCTCTAAGACCAACTAAATTTTTAATGCATCAAACCCCTAGACGGTCCCTTGATATGGACCATCAAGCGTCCAGGAGGCTCAACGCTCTAACATCAAGGAAAAGGAGTTTCTGGGGAATTGTTTCCCCTGCCTTGTGTCTACAACTCCACGATTTGTGCCACTTTTTCAGGCCAAGAGCCTAGGTCACTACCAAAACTCAATGACACCTTCAGAAATGAAATTTCACAATGGAACAATGATACATCTGTTGGTACCCTAAATTTCCCTATTTTCTACCCCATTTCCATCAAAATCAACCTTTGTTTTATCTCAATAAAAGAGCCTTCTTTTGTGCACTAGTACAAGATAGTTACCCATTCCTGCACATGCTCATATTTTATATTAATATTTATTACAACACTTTATTAATCATTTTATATGGATTCCATGCCTATTTACATACCTCTTATAACTCATATTAATTTCCTAGAGTAATCATGGAACTTAGTATTAATTATGAATGAGTGTGACTAGTGCAGGTAGATTCCTGCACTGCCACGAAGATTGTTCGCGATTTTCGAGAAGCCAAATCTTCCATGAGGACGGATCTCGATCCTTGACTCCATGTCTAGCTACTGATGAACTGAAGCGGGATAACAAGTGGTGCGCAATCAGGGAATATTCTCCAAAGTTACGTTACGGCCAAGAAAAATTCATCTATATTATAACTGCTAGCCAAGTTTGTAATTTAGGTTTCTAAGTTTGTTCGACCGAAAGGCCTGAACAAGAAATGTCTGTAATTATTGAAAATGGCTAGAGTCGAAAGGATATATAAGATATAGATTACAGGTTAGAGGAGGATAGGGAGGAAACATCAATTGTAATTTTGTTTTATCTACTCTGGTTATCGCCTCAGCTCTGGGGCTGGACTGCTCTGTTATGTATATTTGTTGAATCGAGTAATACAAGAGAACTGCCATGATTTGCATACACAACATCTAATTTATCTTTGATGTATATTTGAAGTGCTGAGCTTTTTCGTTCCTTAGAAGGGGAACGAGCTGGTTGGCTAGGGCCCAGCCAACCCAACTTGTTTACCCCTCTCGCTTTCATTATTCAAAAAGAAGGTGTGGATATTTCTTTTGCAGCTGTGTGATGTTATGGTTTTAATCTTTATCTTTCAAGTTCTCATTTAAGATATCTTTTGTAGCTAACGTGTGAAATGGATCTGTGGTTTGATAGTTAGTTGTGCTTACTTTGTTTATGAGTTATCTTTCTTGCATTTCCTTTACTCACAATCTTTGTTTTAACTTGTTTTTTATCGGATCGTGTAGGTAACTCTTTCCTGCACCAATGCATGCTATTGCCCGCACTTTGTTTTAATCATTCATTTACAATGAACAATGAATCACTTCTCTACATATTATTTCCAGTTATTGCAAAAGTGAATGAATCATTAACTTAGTAACTATCTTCAGTATTAAAAGTACATCTTTAGAGGATCTCGAAGTAGTTGCATAAAATTATCATGAACATGTTATACTTGCAAAGAACATAGGCATTTTTAATGGATTACTAAAGTTAGTTAACACATGCAAAACACTTAGACTACTGTTTGATTCTTTTGAAGTGCTTTTATTTCATGAAGTTTATTTCCTTTGCAAGGTTTAATGAATTGAAGCATTTCCTTTTTCACAGATAATTTACTTCAGAATTTCATTTATAGTTGCAATTCTTTTTTAGCACATATTTCAGTCCTTTCGAAAGTAATTTGGAAATTGGGTGAAGGAAGCTTTGCCTCGGTTCAAGAGTTGGTCTCTTGTCACAGAAACAGAGTGCTCTAAGCCCTAAGGCTTAGATCACCTTCACTAAGACATAAGTCTTCATTAAGGAAGGTCACATATACTTTTACATACAGATATTGTACCCACACTAGTGCAAGCAGATTGCAACAGTACAAGGACAGGTTGTTTGTGTGGAAGGAAGATCAGAAGGAAGATAGAATTCTGCAAGGGCCCACTTCTCAGACTGTTAGCCATGCATCTGAAGATGAACATAGCATTTCATTATAACATTTAAGATTGTTTCTGTTGTGTGGATATTTTTTACTTGATTTACTTGCAAATTGTCCTTTGCATTCCAGCATTAGAGTTGCTTTGGTGTCAATTACCTTTCCGATTGTTTTCTATCTAATTCTGTAAAGCATTCCCTTTAAGAAGTAGGATTAGAGATAGGAAAAGTTCATACCATTTCTGTCATTTCCTGTGCTTCGTCTCTAAGTTTACGAAACCCTCGGGTTGACAATTAAGTGTTGAGGAGTTTGCTCAAATGCAATTCTTGCACCCAACATTTTGGCGCCGTTGCCGAGGAGGCAATTTGAATTGGTAAGAATTTTCCATTTTTTGCAATAGGGGTAAGTCTGCTATTATTTTTTCCCTCCAGTGTGCTTCTATTATTTGAAGGAATTTATAAGTGTTGATTTATTTTTTGAAAATTGCAATTTTTATTTGAAATTCATTTTGTTATTCTTTTGAAATGAATGCCTAAAAGAGATAGGGGTCTGAAGCCCACTAGGGGTCAAAGAAACACTGACAAGTCCGAAACCAGAACTCATATTGGGCCTTCTTTTGCAGGCAGAAAGTCTAGACAAACTCACACTCATCACGCAAGAATAGTCCACCTAGGCCCTGGTAGTAGTGGTTCAGGTGTGACATAACCCATAAAGTTGAAGAAGGGGACTGTTGGAATCCATAGTCAGCCTTATTAGCCTGTTGAGAGTGGTTCAGGGGGAAGAACAACAATGGAAGATATGGAAGACCATTCAGAAGGGAGTGGTGAAAATCAGGTAAATGAGGAACAGTCCACTTTCGGATTCCCGATTGTGGATATTGATACATAAGTACAAATGAAAAATATTTCACCATCATCTCTTCCTCATTTTTATGGTAAGGTACATGAAGACCCAGAATCTTTCTTATTCGAGTTTGATATTTTGTGTAGAAGTTATGATTATTCATCTGATGCCCAGAAGTTAAAGTTATTTCCTGCAACTCTCAAGGACGCAGCACTCCGCTGGTTCATTGGACTAGGAGGAAACACTATATCTTCTTGGGAGTAAATGAAGAGAATGTTCTTGTCAAAATATTAGTAATATTGTAAAACTAGAGATATTCAAGATGAAATCTTTACTATTGTGCAAAATGATGATGAGACTTTAGAGGACTACTTGGAGAGATTCTTGTATATCCTTCAAAGGTCAAAGCACAAATTTGATCCAAGTACCATCGGAGCCTAGTTCTTACGTGGGCTCACTGATGATGCTAGAAATAATTTAAATCTGTTAGGATAAGGGGATATTGCTCAAAAGACTTTTGATTAGATCTGTGACTTGTGCAAGAAATTCTTGAGCAACCAATATAGATCCAGTAAAGGAATTCAGAATAAAAATAGAAAAACCAAATCTATTGATGCTATGATTATTGGATTAGAAAACAAAATGGACAATATGAAAATTGAAATAATGAATAGTGTTAGTAAATAAATAGACTCTTTGAAGTTTCAGAAAAAACTTGTAGAAGAGTAAGAGATATTGTCTATTTTCTGTCCTAAATGTAGAAGAAATCATCCTTTAAGAGAATGTCCTCTAGATATTAAAAAAACTAATAAATGTGCAATTTGTGCAGATAACCATGCTATGGATAAATGTCTCTCTATACCTAGGTTGAAAGCTGTATTTGAAGGGGGACAACCTGAAGCTGAATCATTGCATGCTATGGGAGCATGAAGGAATTGGCCTCAAGTAAGTGCAAGTATGGTTCCTGAATCTCCACCACATTTTTTTGGTTATAATGCACATTCATATTCATATCCTAACACTGGTCACTCTTAGCATTGGCAGCATGGGAATCAATATGAATATGGACAACCCTCCCACCCTTGGCAACAAGGATGGAGAGAGGTAAACCATTCACATAATTCCTGTCATGCACCTATGCAGTCATACCCTCCTACATATGCACCTTACCTAATGCCTCAATGATCATTACCTCAACTGAGTCAACATATACCACCATTACTATTACCTCCACCGTTTCAACCTTCTCAGCTACCTGCTCAACCTTTACCCAACCCCAATAATAAAGTGGTACAAATGATCAATTCTATGACCCCGCTTTCTTCATTAAGATTTCAGACTATGCCAGTTGGAGTCAATGATCTCCAATCAAGATCAGGGAAGGTAGTAACCTCAGAAAATCAAAAGCAGCCCATGGTGGTTATCAATGAGAAAGGAGAGGAGGAAATTCCTAAACATTCTGAAAAAGATGACACCATTCTAAGCCCTTGTCATCTTCTTCCAATCGACCAACGTATCCAAAGAGGTTAGTTGTGGAGAAGAGAAACCCCATTCTAGAATCTAGCCTGACCTATGAGCTTAGGAACCTTTTCATAAGGGTACCTTTGCTCCAAGCTATCAAAGAGATCCCCATTTATACAAAAATAATTAGGGAACTATGTCTCAAGAAGCCAAGAAGGAGAAGATTGGAACCCCAATCCATTCAATTTGTTGGTAGAGAAGAAAAGTTAATGACGGGATGTATGCACATGGAAAAATATACCGACTCCGGAAACCATGTTATCTCTTTTCAGATAGGTGATGTCCTTGTCTCCAATGTACTTATAGAACTAGGGGAAGCCACTAATGTTATGACCAAGCAAACCATGGATCAACTTGGATTGGTCCATAGTCATCCTACTCCCACTGTGCTTGAACTGGCAGATCGATCTAAAATCAAGTTGGAAGGGGTGTTGGATGATGTGGTTGTTTCGCTAGATTCTTGGGAATATCCTACCAATTTCATTGTGCTTCAGCCAAAGAACCATGTGGGAGGGCATCCCTTGATCTTGGAATGACCATGGCTTGATACGGCCGATGATTATATCGGATGTCGTTCTGGTGATATGTATATTTCCCATGGAGATTCCAAAAAGAAAGCCACCTTATATCCACCTGCTAGATCTATTCAGGAGCTCTAAGACACTTTATGGTTAGACTACAATAGTGATGAGGAGACTCAACCTATTTCCTTGATACATCAGAATGCTAAGTCCTCATAAGAGGGTGAGATTCAAGACTTCCTAAACAATCTAGACACCATGGCTAATTTCGAGTCATTGAGTCAAATTTTTAGTCTATATTTTCAGGAAGGATTCGACTCTCTACCTCTATCATCACCATCTCTAGTGACACCTTTGTGTACTCTCGAGCGTGAAACTATTCTTATTGAGATTAGTCTAGGTAAATCCTTGTATATCAGTTCAGACTTGGATCCTTCTGAATGAGAGAAGCTTGTGAATTTGTTGTGAAACCATCTTGATGCCTTTGCATGGGGTTATGAAGATATGAAAGGCATCCCTCCTAAAACTTGTACACACCATATCTATATTCAGGATGGAGCTTGACCTGTCTAACAACCCCAAAGGTGAATAAACCCAGTTCAGAGAGACATTGTAAAGGAAGAATTGCAACAACTCTTAGATGTTGATTTTATCTATCCCATTTCTGACAGTCAGTGGGTCTCTCCATTAGTATTACTCCCAAAAAAAGATGTGAGATGGCGCATTTGTATTGACTACAGAGAATTTAATAAATCCACTCTCAAAGATTACTTCCCCCTTCCTTTCATCGACCAGGTACTCAATACCCTTGTTGGTAAGAATTACTTTTCTTTTCTAGACGGCTTTAACGGATTTAACCAGATACAGATAGCACCCGAGGATAAAGATAAAACCACTCTTACATGTCCATGGGGTACATCTGCTTATCGAGTGCTTCCCTTTGGGCTATGTAATGGCCCAGCTACCTTCCAAAGGGCAGTCTTGGCTATTTTTTTCTGACCTTGAATGCGTAGAAATCTATATGGATGATTTTTCTGTGTTTGGTGATTCATTTCAGGAAGCCCTCAAGAATCTAGAAAAAGTGCTTCTTCACTACCAAGAAGCTCATCTCATTTCGAAATTTCCTACTAGTTTCTTTTCTAAATTCCCCAATGAATTACCTTTCCCTTTCTTCCGAGAAACTACCCTTACCCAATTTCGTAAAATCCCTCTTTTTCCTTGAATTTTTTTCCACATCCCATTTCATTTATCCCTCTTGGTGATATTGTCTCTGAAATCCCTGTTGAAATATTCCTTCCCATTCTAAAATTTTTACCCCTTTCCCACTTCTTTATTTCTTCATAAATTGATTGCAGAATTTGATGCAGTCAATCCAGAAGGCATGTTCAAGAAACACCAAAGGATGGCAAATAATATTTTCTTGTATAATGAGGCAAAATTTTTTTAAGTCTAGCTATAGAAGTATGTCCTATCAGATTCTTTGTTTGGTAAAAGTCTCTTGTGCAAGCACAGCGCAGTGCAATCATAGCAGTGCAAGTAGGTTTGGTGCAGAAACACAGTTGAATATAAAAGAAATTTACACATTCCTGGAGTGGTTTATCGGGGATATTTATGGGCTTGTACTTCTCTGCACATGTGTTAATATGTTATCTCATTCCATGTTTTAATTTATTCTTTGTTTCATTATTTACTAATCTATGAACAAACCTTTAAAGTACAAGATGTGTAAGGTTTGAAATCTAATCTTTTAATAAGCGCTGAAGTATGTATGATTGAATTATGATGTTGATTGTGGGATGGTACTATTGTCTGATAACCTGTACGCCCTCCTTGAAATAATTCCACATTGCTTGACCATTATTACCCTACCCGTAATCTAATCATTATAGTCGTTGCGCCACCGTTGCCTATATCTCCATTGCATCCAATCATTACAATTCATCCATAGTGGGCTGACACGAATCAACACCTGATATGGGGGGGCTGTTCCATCATAGTCGAGTGAGTGGGTTTGAAAAGACAGAGGGCAATGAACCTCCGACATAAAACTCTCGGTGAACGTTGGAGTCACTCAGAAATTCCTTCGAGGGTGTGAACAGAGCGAAGTGGAGTGTGGTTCAAAATGGCACTTGTGAGGAGTAAACCACTGTCTTTGCAGGAAATTGAATAAACTATTGAGTATAGGAGCAGTCTTGCATTATTGCAAGAATCTGGGTTCCTGCCATTTCTATAGAAGTTTGACAGGTTCAACATGGTGGTGGCATTGGAGTTTGCAAGGACGTTCAAAGAAGGCTGAGTCAGGGTCGGTTCCTTAAAATTTAAAATTACAGAGGAGTTCTTTACACAAGCCACAGGCTTGCCACTTATAGGAGAGTGCTGGTTTAAAAAGGAGTGGCTCGCGAAGAAGTTTTGCCACTAGTTCGTGGGCGACAAGAAAATTAAGGTCGATTGGAGAAAGTGACTTCCACAGACTGCCATGGTCAGGAAGTGGCGAGACCTACTGTTTATATTGCATAAGTTTGTAACTAGAGAAGGATGTTATACCTTGGCATTTGTATAACACCTTCGATTGCTATTGGATTTTGAGGCAGGAAAATTGATTAATTTTCTTCACTTCTTGCTCAGGAGCCTCGAGAAGATGGAAAAAAACATGCAGAGTGGAAGTGCAAGCCAGGTTGCAAACAAGCTCTGCCATCATGGGCTTATTACGATGTTGTTCAAGAAGAAGTTAGAAGAAAAGGGGATAACGAGGGGAGCATTTCTGAAAGAATTCCGAGCGAGGGGTGCAAAAGAGTCTGCTACCACAAGTATAGGTAAGAAGAGAAAGGCGGGGACATTGTCTCCTGCCAAGCAGCAAGGTAAAAGTCCACTAGTTCAAGAAGAGAAGAGGACCATTGAGAACACTCCACCAGTGGAAAAGAAGAGGAAGACCAAAACCTCGGTGAGGACGAAGACTGTCACCCAAGGTATCATCCAATAAAGTTCTCCAATCGTAATTGATGAAACACCCCAATTTTCCCCCATAGTTTATAATCTCTCGGTGCTTGCAGATGTAGTGGCACACACTGTGGAAGATGAGGAGAATACATAAGACGAAATCCTATTGTCAACATTTGTCAGCAGGCTAAGGAGCAGAAAGACGATGTCGACACCGCATACTGGTGAAGTCCAAGCAGAGGAGGATGAAGAGGAACAACATGTAGAGGGTCTTGATAATTTCAGCGAACCAGACATAGAGACCCTTAATGGTTTTGAGGAGCAGGGTACTAAAGACCCTATGATTTTTGAAGGTCAAGGTATTGAAGACCATGCGGTGTTCGAAGGACAGGGTACTGAAGTCCCTGTAGTTGTAGAAGAGCAAGGAACTGAAACCCCTACTGATTTGGAAAGATAGGGTGTTGAATCCCCTGAGAAGCTAGGAGAACAAGGTGTTAAGAGCCCTGGGGAATTGAGTGCACAAGGCATGGATATTGGTGAGGGCATCAAAACCCTCAGTAACAAGAAAACCCTAAGTATAGAAATCCTTAACGATGTCATAGAGCAGACTTTCGACAGCGTTGACCTTGATGATGATGGGACTTGTTTCGAGTATGTGGCAGAAAAGACATTCACACCTGAAGATCTTAGCACAACACGCTCCACTCTTTTCCTAAATAGCAGAATAGTAGATCTTGAGCAACAAGTCCATGACTTGGAGGCTTTGAACCAAGTCATGAAAGAGCACAGTTGGCAGAAATAGAGCAAGCTGGAGTTACTTGCAGAAGTAAATAGGCAGAAGCAGCAAGTAAAGGTATGGAAGTATCGGGCTTCCACTACAAGAAAAGAGGACATTGGTGAGGGGACAAAAATGTCACCATAAGCTCATTGGTGACGGTCAAAAGAGCCTTCGTCACCAAAAACTGAATGTCACGAAAGGTGGCATCGCCAAAAGTATAGGTGTTGTAGTGATATTCAAAGTTCGTCACTAATAATGATTTATAATGATGGATAGCGACCATCACCATTTCATATGAGCAATGGTGATAGACCATAGCCTCTGTCACCAAAATATAAACGTCACCAAAGGTGCCGTCGCCATAATTATAGGTGTTGTAGTGACATTCAAAGTCCATCACCAATAATGATCTATAATGACGGATAGCGACCGTCACCATTTCATATGAGCAATGGTGACGGAGCATAGCCTCCGTCACCAAAAACTAAACATCGCCAAAAGTATAGGTGTTATGGTGACATTCAAGGTTCGTCACAAATATTGATTATAATGATGGATAGTGACCGTCACTATTGGTGCATATATATGGTGACGTTCGTTGAACATCACCAAAAACCGTATTGCCGGAAGTATAGGTGATGTGGTGACATTCAGAGTCCGTCACGAATAATGACTATAATGACGGACAATGATCATCGCCATTTCATATCAACAAAAAAGATTTATGGTAACAGACTTTTGTGGGTCATCACTATTGATGTGTATATATGGTGGCGTTCATTGACCGTCACCATTTCATATTTTGGTGAGGGTCGAAAAATGTCACCAAAGCTTGTTGGTGATGGTCAAAAGAGCTTCCATCACCAAAAATTTAATGTCGTAATTCCATATGGATGTCAGGGAACGATGGAATCGAACCACCAACCTCCTGCTTGTAAAGTAGGTGCTCTTCCATTGAGCTAGCACCCTCTAAAGAATTAGACTTTTAAAAATTAGACCTTGAAACTTCATAAATTGTAAATTCTACAACTTTCAATAAATTAAAGTCTCAACAATATTTTACTAAACAAGCAAAGCAACATCGAAGTTGCAGGTCCCTACCTAATGGTTATGGAAGTTATGAAAAGTGGGTGGAGGGAAAAATAGTTATGTATAAGAGAATCAATATGTTCAGTTGAATACTCAATTAGAAGTGAAACTCTGAAAACATTTATAATCTATAAATGACCTATAAGTAGAAAATGCACCAAATATTGCAATGGAAATGTCATAAGTGGATAGCATATGGAAGAAGAACATTGATGAAGATAGATGCAATATGTTATAGGTTAAGTGAAAAAAAAATCTCAATATTGTTGTTGTTTGGTGTTTAGATATCTGAATGATATATAAACTTATGTGCAAATGTAGCATGAATCTCCAGAAACCATGAATGACATATGATATATATATATATATATATATATATATATATATATATCTATATATATATATATATATATATATATATATATATTTCCCCTTTACATAAACCAACATGCAATTTGGAATTTCACAAGTCCACACTCAAAACATGATAGCAACCAACAAATAAAAGAAATTGACTTGGACATAAAGCGATAGCTTTACCTTCATTCTTGAGCTACTTTTGTTTACTTCAATTTGACTTGTGACATTCTTTATCTGACAAGGAATCAAAATCATCACTAGTATTAAATTCGTCTAACACGGACTTTGGATATCCCACTGACATCTATGTTTTTGTTGCCATGCATGAAAACCATGGAGTTTCCTGTCGATAGTAGAATAAGATGTCTACCTATTGCTCAAGAACACATTCCTTATTAACCATTGTTACCTAACAGAAACCAAAGAGATGACACAATACTAGTGTACACAAAATCCCCTACCGAAATATAATCATAAGTTAGCAAAGAAGTCTCAAAGATGTTCTTAATTAATAAACTTTGTACTTGGAAATATTGTTTCTTTAGATTTAAAAAATACTATGTTGTACAACGCTTCTGTCTATTTATCTAGGTAATTATATCATATCATATGACACACAGTAGCAATCTAAAGTACCTAAAGTAAAAAGACAATTTTTCTCAAGAAAATAGATTTAGGAAAGAGCTTTGAAAACTATAAGTCTATCATCAAAGCTTTAATTAATTTAACAAACTAGTTGGAGTTTGAAAATCAAAATCATTCATAGGAAACGAATAGGAAAATGGCCAAAGTCAATATTCATACAAATAAAGCTAGAGTCACTATTTCCATTGCAGATAACTAGAATTTGGGTAGTGGTCTAACAGTTAGAGCTTATTTCCCAGGAAGACTCATCAATACCATCATTTTATTTCCACGGTTTATTGTGTCTCTAGATCCAGATCAAATATCTTGCCATTCTCAAGTTCTACCTTTCAAGTACTAATTTTGGTTTGTTTTGTTTTGTTAAGAGAATTATGTGTTTTGTTGCAAAGATTCCTGTAATAAGGTTTTCCTACGTAAGAAGATGGTTCAATAAGATGAGGAACTAGATAGTGTAACTACGGAGATCATTTCGGACTAAAGAAAATTTAAGTGAGAATTCATACCACTCCATGTTGGAAGAAAATAAGAAAATGTGTGACACATGTGGATGTATGGGAATACTGGCACCTCTAGTCATGTTAAATCAAGGCTCTCTTATTTATGGCAAGAGGCCTACTTTCCTCCACCAACCATAATAAATTGCATAGGAAGCACAGTTATCATTGTTTTGGGTGGAGAAAAAATATTGTTGCCTACCTCTATTTTACTAGCCTATTTTGAAAAGAACAACAAAGACATCTAAAATATATATAGTGCAGTCATTGATCTAGTTTGAAACATAGTGCGTAGAGGAAACCACTTTCATGAGTTTTTGAGACTCTTGCTAGACACAAAGGGGCTTGTAGTTCTAAATGTCTGTCAATGATACCTGAAGAAATTAAATAATATGAAGCTTTGAATAGAAATTTGGTGCTAACACATTGGTTAAGGTGATGGTAGTTGAAGAAAGGGCCATTTGAAAGGAATCTATACATTTCATCTAGGAATTCTTGAAGCAAAGGAACCTAAGGATTAGACCTTGGCATGTCTAGTAAAAAATAAATGAGTTTTTTGTATCATGGCCCTTGCCAGCAACTCAGAGCCACCTTATGGGGATGCACCCACCCTACTCCCTTAGGTTTTGACCTCATAGCATAGCTCATGTGTCTAACTAGACTTTTCCAATCTGTCTACACCCTCAAGGAACTAATGGTTTGTGTTCAAATGGTTAGAATCTTTTAGGCAGTGGTATTTGATAGGTAAACTAGTGATAATACGGAATAAAGGTCTTTGTAAAACCCTCTGTTGGGCATGAATGTAATTATGTGTAATTGTGATACAATTTTTTTGTTCCCCCCCTAAAAATGAACTTGCTACAACATGCAATGAGTAGAAAAAGATAAAGAGGAACATTACCCATTGAGAAGCTTGCAATTGCTGGGAGTTAAAACGTTGACATACTGTGTAGCCATGATGAACCAAAGGAAACACATCACAAATACCTTTGAAATGGGTAAGACTTCAAACTTTAGCATTTTAAAGATGGATTCTGAGTCGTTCCCAATTTTTTAGAATCATTGCTGGAAGAAATCCTTAAAATATAAAAATAAAATTTATGTGTTTTCATATCAGCTTTGCTCGTAACTCCTTACTTCATGTTAATCTCCTTCAATCCAATCCAAACACTCCTTGTCTAATTTCCACTAGAAGCTAAGACAAATCCACAAAATGGTCTCAACTTCCAGTAATCGCGATTACAAACAATCATCAACCGCGCCAAAATGAAAATAAAATCTATTTTCTCAACAACAAACCAGAGCAGAGCCTGTAATCACCAAACTTATATAGAAGGATATTCATTTATTTAAGAGAAAAAATAGTAAGCAAAAAGCAGTGTAACTCATGTAGGACACAATCTAGTCCAAGTTAATATAGTTGAAAAGTTATCAAACTCATGTAATAACTATATCTTGAAATAGGTGCTAGAATTACAAGGGATCTACGTATCTTGAAAATTCTGTGCTTCAATAATCACAATTTTATCAATAAATTTGCATGAAAACTGTTGAGGCACAAAGATATATCCAAATGAAATTTGCTCCAAAAACAATTCAGTGTCAATAAATTTTACTATACTTCAACTATCTGCCGAATATCTGAAATGAATGAAGAACATAACACTCTGTTTGATACAAATAGAAGCACAATTATGAATATTCTATAGGCAACCAATATAATATGCTCTAATTTCTGATGTAGTCTCTTAAAACAATTTTTATACATTTTGAGAAGATACTGTCAAAGACAGTGACTGGAAAACTTGGCCAGGGGCCCAACAATGTCTACTCATAATGCAACTAAGAGTTAAACTTCAAATGAAACTTGTCACGCAATGTAGCATTATTTTGCAAAGTTTTTCATGATTGGCTACTCAAGAAGGCAAAATCATGAGATTGGTTGTCTGAAGAGAAACCATCTATTTATATATTTTGCATAATGCATGGAACTATGAAACAATGATATAAGTACACACATAATGGCTACAATTTTTATTCACTTTCTACACTTTTTATTTTCCTCTTTAATTACATAGATTATCAATTCCATAAGTTTAGAGACTTAGCATATGCAGATCAGAACTTTGCCTCTTTAATGCGACAAGCAAAAAATTCTCACCAAATGTTAGAATAGGCATAAAAAAAGATAAGTAATAATCCATATGTGAAATAGATTATCTTACCATTCAATCATATTTTGTCGTATCACAGATCTTCCCAATTTTGTGAAAATCATACATAGTAGAAATAAACTAAAACCAAAGTACACAAAAAAACCACAAAGTTTGTCAAGAAAGAAAAGAAAATTAAAAATAGTCAAAATAGGAGCACATATAGACATGCATCCACAACTTGATACAACTTTCCACCAAACTAAACCCCTTACCTAGAGAGGTACCTCCTAAGAGTTGGTTCATACTAAATCTTGATGGGGCAGTTAGGGTCCAAGTAGGAAGATTTGGAAATAATGAGGTAATAATGCAACACAATGATAGTATAATTTTTTCTTTCTGCATGGGCATATCAAACAAAAGCTGAATTTGAGGCTCTAATTCAAGGACTAACTTAAGTACTGAATAAGGAAATGATACACTCAATATTGAAAGAGACTTTACCCTCTAGTAGTTGGGTTTTAGATAAATGGGGTATCAGAGATTGGAGTATTCAAAATCTCTCAAAGAAAATTAAGTGTCTTGTTGCAAAGATTATTTTAACAAGGTTTTCCTATGTAACAAGATGGTACAATAAAATGAGGAACCAGATATGTAACTACTAAGATCATTTGGGACTAAAGAAAATTTAAGTGAGAATTCATACCGCTCCATGTTGAAAGAAAATAAGGGAATGTGTGACACATGTGGATGTATGGGAATACTGGCACCTCTATTCATGTTAAATATACAATTCCTTCAAACTTGTTAGCTCACCAAGCCATGGTGGCATCACATCCTTGATACAACCGCCAAGAAGAGACTATATCATGTGAGGTGGCCTAAGGTTATAAAAGGTGGAGAAAACAACCAAAGAATGTAGGGGATTGAAAATGAATGGAGTTGAACAAAGAGGATTTGCATAATGAAGCTAAGTTTTTAAACAACATTGAGTTTAAATGGAAAATTCTATTGAAGCTCATAAAGGATAATGATGCAAAATTCACAGATGGAAAAATCACAGGCCTGGAGGACAACATAACAAATGACAATCTGTATATTAATAATTGATTTAACCATTTCAATCTTGACCAAAGTATTGGTAGTTCAACTATCTAAGAGAGTCAAGGGGTGTAGCAAACATCAGAGCCAGTCTCTTCAATAATGATGGATGAGAGCCAAGGTTGCAGGCCGTCGTATTCGCAACCAAAATATGAAGAGGTTTCTTCATTTTTAAATTTAATTACAGGATTATTGTTCTTTGAACTTTGATGAGTTTTGCCACATAAGTTTTAGAAATTACAGTAGAACCTAACTTCATACAAGGTGTTTTTCTTTTTCAAAATGGAATTGGATCCTTTATCTCCTTTTCATTTTTATTTTGGTTATTGGGTGCAATTTGACGTTATGGTTTTCTGCGAATTATTAAGTGTTACAGTTAATTTTTAGGATTATCTATGAGTCTAGTCTAATGGACCATGTTTTGCACTACCCAAAATAATTCCACAAAATTACTAAAAATGAGGGGAGTGAAAAGAAAATTTTGACTCTCTGTGTGCCGTAAAGACTAGGCAGCCCACACCATCCAAAAGCTCACCATTGTTGGAGACTCCAACAACACAATTCAATAGGTCCAGGTGCTCTCTTCTCCCTCAAGTGCCAATTTGAATTCAGTCTTCCAGTGAATTCATGCAGTTCTTCCATCATTTCCTCGATTCTCATTTTTTCATGTCCTTTAGATAAACAATAATAAAGTTGATTTCCAAGACAATTTGGCTCTACAAGAAAAAGAAGGGGATTTAATTGTCAATGGATGTCGCTCCACCCTCTCAATCCCTTCATGGATCTCTCCTCATTCTTTGCCTCTTCCCACGGCTCACACATGGATACCCTTCATCACCGTTGCTCCATGTGCTTCCATTATCTCCTATCAGGTGTGATTACCTTGTCCCATCATAGTCTCCCACCTATACCTTTCTCATGCATTCCCTTGGCTCTTCACTGGATTTTCTCATTAATGGAGGATCCCATAGTTTGAATGTGCCGTCATTTTAGAATGAGGGTCCCCTTGTTTAGATGTGCCATCATTTTAGAATGAGAGCTTCTAACCTAATGGGAAAGAAAATTATGGCACCCTTCAAAAGTCAGTATCTTGTTGTTTACTGCGACATCCTCTATTTTGGCTCTTTCCCCTCCAGGAAATCAAAGCTTCTCCCTTGTCATTGATCTCCCTACATTTTCTGAAGTCCTCCTCTCTGCCACCTCAGGTCTCATGGCTCACCAAGCTAAGATAGTCTGAGTCGGCCCAACAACATTACGCTGGTGACTTCAAAGACCTCAAGTCCTCCCATTGCCTTCTTCAAATCTGGATTTCATGCTTGGAGTCCCAGATCAAGACGCTGTTAGACATTCCCATTCAACACTTGCATCTTATCCACCATGTTCATGACAAATTTGAGGCTCTTTGCTCTCAAATCAAAGGCCTCTAACTTGTGTGACTAGTAGAAATTCAGGAACATTCTCCTCTAACCCACTCCAAAATAGCTTCTTCAGCCTCTGCAACTTTGTTCCTCCCTGACTTAAAACACTCCCGCTAAAACAGAATTCCAGGATGATAATACAGCTCAACAATTTTCTCCAATCATAGGTCCTAAATGAAGTGCATTGTAATTTTTAATCTATGCATATACTGCAAGGATTATACTATAAATCATTTTTTGATAACTTGTATCCTCCTACATTAGACAAGATTATCACTCTCTATGAACCGAAATTTTTGGACTAGCTTTCTTTGATTTAGCTCATACTCTTTGTATCTCTATTGTGCCATCTCAACACAGATTTTACTAATATCAAAATCCTCCAATTTCAGTAAAAAAAAAACATAGTATGTGTTGGGCATCCAAAATTTATATTCTCAAAATCCCTTGGCTTACTACTGAATATCACATATCTCAAAATATCAAATATTGATAATGATTTGAGTGGTACAGTGCATTGTGTGCATCTTTATACTTAAATATGACATAATTTGGTTACTCATAAATAAAAAAGTGCAAATAGGGGCAAACAAATGGAGTTGTGTGCTTTCATGACTATGAACAAATTAGCATTCATGGTGTCCCTTTTTGCTGTAAATGAAACTCAAGGAGAATGGTCTGAAAAGATGCATACTCAACATAATGCAAAGTTTGTATAGATTGATAACATTGAAAAGTACATCTCTGAAATAAAAATTCGAATATATCATTCATCATCTCAGAGGCACAAATAGGATAACTTAAGTAAAACAGAAGTATACCCATTGAAAACATTCAGTTTAATTTCACGAGGATGTATTAATACGCTTTCCTAGGCCATAGATGAAGGGATCAATCCATACATGTCATGCCACTGAAAGTTTCTTAAGGTGGTGATTCCTGGGTTGGAAACTTCAAGCTGCCTTTCTGGATTGCAAGGTTCAAACTAATTATATAATACAAAGTGGACCAGATAGAAAGCCAAATAAAATGAAGCATCATAAGTGGTTAAATAAATCTTAAAGAATAAGTGTCTGCAACAAATCACCAAACTACTTAATTCTTCTTGTGTCCATAGAAAATGGCTATCTACCAGTAACCATTAAGTTAACGTTCTGAGCGATGGAGGACGCTTGCTTTGACATCCATCTCTCATTATTAGCTTTCACGTTGCATTCTCACCCTTTTGGGGATAAATAATGGCATTTGAAGCTTAAGGGTTGAAATATATTTTATTGCATTTCTCCTTTATGATATTTTCTTTCTTACGTGGTCATTTTTCCTAAGATCTAAAAAGGGGGTATTTTTCTTCGAGAATGAATTTCAGCCACAACATTTCAATTTCTGAGACTGGTGCATTATAATATTATACTTCAGGTTTTTGGGAAAATGTATTCAAAACAAACATTAATGTTTGGTCTCGTGTTTGAAAAATTGTTGTTGTAAAAGTAGAGGTTTGAACTACGACAGAAATGATACTTAGGAAAGGATCAAATAGAGGAAAAGATTCTCGAGACCACTTATAAGTTAATTGGCAATTTAGCACTATTTTTTAACTTAGCTATCCAAGTAACATCATGCACACATGTATGCACATCCACAAGCCCAAAAACTCGTGAGAAAAAGATGACTTATAGAATTAAAAATTCTAAAATTTATGAATTGTAATGTTAGAATAGGCATACAAAAAGATAAGTAATAATCCATAACCAAAATAAAAATGAACCATACAACAAAAACCCCAAGCTTCTATCCTGATTAGTTGTTTGGTTTCTCTATTTTACATAAATACGTATCGAGCTCTCATTTATCTCAATTTGGTTCTATCGAATTTAACATAGCAGTTATTGTATGGTTAAATATGGTTGAAATCACTGCCTCTCCATGCAGAATCGAAAAAATGTTCTCTGTACTTTCCAAGCAACTACCAATATGTTGAGTTTAATGTATTTGTACTTGTCTTGCTCAGAATGTTTGCATCTTTCCATCTCTGATTTGGCCTTCCAAATCCGATTACTGTGAGATAAAGTCTGAAGTAAGAGGAGACAGAATGGAATAGTGGCTTGTTGTAAAGGGAAATATCTATTTCTTTTTCATTTGTCATTCATATTACGAGCTGCTGAGGAAACATGATCTCATTGATATGTTTTTCAATGCTTGAGTCTACAATCCTATAGAGATCACCTTGCTAGTTCCACTTAATTTCATGGGAGATGTATCAAAAACAGAGATGGCCGTGCATCTCTTGGGGAATTTAAACGCAGCAAATTATAGCAAGAGAATATGTTTAACATCGATCATTATTTTCTTTCGACCAGGCTTCATTATGTGTTGCTGGAGACAATGATTCCTATGAAAGGGTTACTAAGTTTGGTGATGATGTTGTCATTGTTGTGTCAAAGATATTTGGTATTCGAAATGCATCAATGAAGGGCATGCCTGAGGATTCACTGAGGAGTTTTGAGTACCTATCTGTAGATTCAGGACAGAAGCAGTGATAAGTAATTTATTTTGGCTTGGAGATATTTTCTACTCTTGTGTTCCTAGCCTCACTGACACCACTTGAGGCTAGAACACCTGTCTGAGCTACATCAATCAACACCATATATAATCCACCATTTGATGTCTTTGAGGAAAAAGACGTAATAGAAGCATTGAAACAAGAGATCATAGAACTAGAAGACTTGAAAAGACACATCAAGAATGAGAATGAAGTTCTCAAAGTGCAAAATCAAAAGACACTGAAAATAATGTATTATTGGTATAACAATAATTCAAAACTTAAGAAATCCATCAGGAAACTACATTCCAAGATCAAGGATTTGAAGGCTAAAATCCTCATAAGGTGTTCAATTTCCATGAGGAAGAGGAGAACTCAAAGCAACTTGGATATCCTTATCCAGGCCTCTGAAACAATGTTTTGACAAGTTGAAGTACAAAATTTTGCAATTTTGCTAATGCATGATGACATGCAAGATCTTCAACGTGGGGGAATGATGAGGTCAAAGAATTAGCTCTTTTTGTCACTTTGCTGACCTAGTTTTGACCATTTTATCTTTAGAAAGCCATCATAACTATCCCTTTTCATACTTTAATGATATCATCTATGCATGCAAATTCTACCTGAGCTACAAAGGTTACAAGCAAGGATTTATAAATGTAATATGTCCATTTTTCTATTGTTTTGTATGTTTCTCCGTAAAAGCAAGTTAAAATGTAAAGTTGCAGAAATTGACATATTCTGTAGCTGCTCTCTAGTTTTGTAGCAAAATCATAGGTTGGCATACTTCGAGAAACAATCCAATGAAATCAAAGGATGGAGGACATGGAAAAATGTCTTGAGAAGGTTATCCACCTATTAGGCGCAGCCAGAAGGCAATCGTGTCACCACCAGAATGTATTCAATGCCTCAGTCAACAAGGCAAGAGGTGGCAAATCACGTAACAAGTTTGTGTGGCATCGTTGCAGAGCATTGTGGAATCATAGAAAATGATTGAGGGCAGGGTATTATGGAAAAAATTTGATAAGATGAGAAATTCATGCTCACGGTGATCAATTTTCAATCTCCAAGATCCACGAATTTCCGAGTCATCGTTACTCTGTTTTGAATCACAACAATGAAACTCTGAGTTTGTTGCTATTATTAAACTCTATAAATATCGTAGTTCCTTTGAGTAGGAACAAGTTAAGCTTTCATTGAATGTATTTTATGCCATTTTTATCGTCTTGATCCATTGGAGTTAGATCTTCTCTCTACATAAATGTGTGTTTATGGCGTGGTTTAAATTAACAGTCACATGTTCTGAAGTTTCTCTAGCGCTTGCAACCCAACTAGGAGGGCCCCCTATGTCGGGATGCACGCCGCCTCTTATTTAAATGAGCTTATTTTTTTTAGTTTCCAATCTGCTATGTTCATAGAGATAATACTTTGTTTTACAAGTAGTTTCAATAGCTTTTATAACTAGAGAATATTTTTAAATAATACTATGTTCATAGAGATAATACTCTTTTCTTAGGTTTACAATTTATTGCTTGCAGTGTGTTTTGAATTGACTTAGCAGTGTGAATTTGATTTGCCTATGTGTGTCAACATAATGAATGCTAATCACACATATCTTCCGAGTGAATAGAAATTATTATTTGGAGCCATAGACAATCATAATCCAAAATTTTGAAGAAGTTTGTTGTTAAAATTATCAAAATTCTCTATGTGTGTCAACATAATGAAGGGTAATCACATAGATCTTCCGAGTGAATAGAAATTATTCTTTGAAGCTACAAACAATCATAATCCAGAATTTTGAAGAAGTTTGTTGTTAAAATTATAAAAATTCTCCATACGGTTATGGAGATCTATAAGTCTTTTAGAATCATGATTATATTGAGATAGCTAGTTGCCAATTGCTTTTAATATATACCATCCATTTTCAATATCAATTTTTATTAGATTAGATTAGAAGCGAAATCCCAACCTATACTTTACATTACACTTTACAAGTTTACAATTTTGGATTGATAATTTAATGTTGCGGAATTCTAGTACAATTGAATTGATGAATAACCATTAATTAGATAGATAGCATTAGTATGGATCTAGGGTTCAATATTAGATTACCCCACTCATAAATTATTGATTTTGAAAAATAAAAATTTTTGTTCTAAGGGTCCTTAGTTGCATTGTATGGGACCAGATGATTTCATATAGAATGAGTTGGTTAAGTGAAAAAGTTTGGTTTGATACTAAATCGACGTTTTCTAGTTCTGTGTCACTAGTTGGACCAATGAGGGATTGAAAAAAATCAGATTGGTTGGTTCAATCGGTTCTAATAACATTGGTTTTAAGGACCCATGACTTTGTCAAACAATGCTTTGCATATTACATGGTTGGCTTCATCATACCCCATCATGCATGTGAAGAAGAAGACCATAATACAAAGAGGCTTCATGTGAATCGGGTCAACCACAATAAAATATACTTCTCTTTCCTCAACATATGTGCCTTTCCCAAGCACATAGGAAAGTAGCTGGAAATTATATGTATGAAGGGGACAACTTTATAAACTAATTAACTAATGCCTTTATCAATGCGCCCTCCTTAGGCTTATAAACCCACGTTGAGTTCATCTCATGAAGATGGCTGCATATAATCATTAATATGCGCATATGGTATTTCAATCTCCATACTTATATGAGGTGATGGCCCCACCAAAATTTTTAAAAATAATAATAACTTGCCTCCACATGTGTGCCAATGAGGAGTATACCACATAAGAATTTTGTACCGTGAAAATAAAAGTGGTATCTCCTAGTAAACCCCATCACAATAAAAAGGAGCCAGTGATATAGCATCTCACACTCATCAACCAAACTCAAAGCATCAAATGAAACTATAAAACCTTAATGCTCCAATGAAATGAGACTTGACTCTGTTTCCACACACTTGGGATTGGGTTCACAAGGGCATTTCTTCAGATATGTGATTAGTTCACTAAGTTAAAGAAGGGGGCACCCCTCATAGACCTTACATGATGCATACTGTAAAATATATTTCAACCATACTAGCCAAGGAGAGGGTGCACAAATCCTGGGACCCACAAAAATTATGCAATGTGATGCATTTTATCTTAAGGTTGAGAGGTGTATTTTTGGGGACCCCACCATTTTCATGCAAATCTAATAAGCTTCAACATTAGAAGCAAGGGGTTGGGCACACTTTTATGGACCCCACATGAAATGTTTTCAGTGTAATGTATTCCAGCTAAGCTAAGAAAGGGTGCACATCTCATTTGGGCCCTATCAAAATAATAATTTTGAGTCTTTGTAAGAAAGACTAAGAGGGTGAATTTGCTTTTTCATGTAATTTCTGTGATTATTCATTAAGAGGGTCCAGCTTCTAGAACAAGCTTGGCTCCGCTACCCTCTATCAAAGAAAACTAGCCATTGGGGCTCCACTGGGCTGTTTAGGCAGCCCCCTTATTCAAGTAATGGTTGTTGAAGAATCTAAAAACCAGAGTTGATAAAGCTGTGTCGCTGGTCTTTGAAGGGTGCCATGGAGGCTGACATGTTGCTACAATTTGTCCATTTTCTGATCTGAAAGCTCTGCAATATTGGTTATGGAGCTTCTTTATTCTGGTAAAACTGTTCTATTATTTCTGAAAACTATCATTAGAAACTATTTATTTTTTGTCTTTTCTCTGTATGCATGGTGAAATTTCATTTTGAAATGTTTTCTGATAGCTCATAGCTTCCGTGATCTGTTTTCTTATCCATTATGGCAAGGGAACGTGAAGGAGATTTTTGTGTTCACTTAACTATCAAAGGTAGGATTGTGCTACATTAGAACTCCTCAACTAGTGTGCATGTCCCTTTTCAGCAGGGCAATTTCCCTCATTGGGCACCCTAAACCCCATTTGCCCATTGATACACAACACTGGTCACTTCTTCAGCCATCAATTTCACTCTTTGACTCAATTTTTCCTGGACAACAGATCTGGAACTTGTCTCAGTTGCCAAATCTTCAAAATAAAATCATTTGTTCTTCAGCACAGCATGCACCTTGACATTGTTGTACATCTGAAGTGTTGGGGCCTTTCACCCTCACACAGAAAAGTTTACCTCTATTTTGTGTGACAAAGTGTGCCCTTCTGTCCTAACTGCAAGTTTCTTCGAGTGTTGGGCCTTTATTCTGGTTGCTGATTTATGTATGATTATTTTTTCAAGATATATAAAGAAATCAGCAAATTAGTCTATGAAATATTTCACGTGGTTGATGAAAATGCTCATCTAGATAATAACCTTCAACACTAGCAATTGTATGCTGTTTTGAGAGAAGGATATATGAGGATACAACACTAAAAATACTATAACATGCTGTGTACCCAGGAGATATAAGTTGTAAGCTGACTGTTTGTTGAAATGGCTGAATGCAATGTCTCATGACTCTGATAAATTCTGTGATCCTACTTGCATGCTGGTTAAGGTTATATTTGCAAGTGGAATACTTCCTTCTTTTGTGAATGGAAATGCACACTTTCTATTCTAAAGTAATTTAAAATTGTTTCCTTGAAATAGCATGTTAACTGCCGTCATTAATCTGACCACATCAGTTTGTAGAATTAAAAAGGTCTGTTCTAGCTTGGTATATCTATTTGGCCAATTCCGCTGTCATTTGTTCTTGCTGTTTGAGATTAAGCCCATACAAGAGGAATATATTTAAAATTAATCATAGGTTGGCCTTGACGGGGAAAGAAAATTCATAGGTTTCGTTCATCTACATCAAGGATGAGCAGTTAAAAGACGAAGGAAAGCAGCCGGAGAGAGTGCATGCTTGACCAAACATTGTCTCAGTGGGCCCTATTTTAAATTGTTCTTGCCATTCATCATTTCTTGGGCATGTAATACATAGTTAACTCAGACAGCATACAAAAAACCCCAAGCTTCTATCCTAATTGGCTGTTTGGTTTCTCTATTTTACATAAATACGTATGGAGCTCTCATTTATCTCAATTTGGTTCTGTCGAATTTAAAATAGCAGTTATTGTATGGTTAAATATGGTTGAAATCACTGCCTATCCATGTAGAATCGATAAAAATGTTCCGTCTTTCCAGGCAACTGCCAATCTGTTGAGTTTAATGTATTTGTACTTGTCTTACTCAGAATGCTTGCATCTGTCCATCTTTGACTTGGCCTTCCAAATCAGATTACTATGAGATAAAGTCTGAAGTAAGAGGAGGCATAATGGAATAATGGCTTGCTGTAAAGGGAAATATCTTTTTCTTTTTCATTTGTATTACGAGCTGCTGAGGAAACGTGATCTCATTGATATGTTTTTCAATGCTTGAGTCTACAATCCTATAGAGATCACCTTGCTAGTTCCACTTAATTTTAGAAATAGAAATGGCCGTGCAAACTATTACACTAAACATAAAATCAAAAAAACAATACACATGTTCTACTAAACTAGCAATGGACCTAAAACGTCTAGATTCACTATTCATAACCCCAATTAACATAAATAATATGGAATTTTGATGCGAACGAATAACTTACTCATGATATAAGCGATCGCCAAAGAAGAAACCCTGGCCACCGCAAAAGAGACCTTGATGCTCCTCGCTCTGTGTTTGTCTAGGGAAAAGTCCAGCAAAATTATCCCCACCCCACGAAGCAAGAACATAAACCCCGACGAGAGCCCTTCGATAATATATTGCCCTTTCACTCTTCCAGATAGGAAGACAACCGGTTTTATGTTCATGTGACAGGACCCTGCACGCTCCCAATGCCCGGTGGCTCGACGATGACATCATAGATGAAGCTGAAGACCACCAAGAAATAGGTGGCCAAGACGAGGGAGAAGACAGTCATCGTTGAGGGCACCTTCAGGCACATGCGGGGTACTCTAAGAGCACTATAAGGAAGCTTCAGGATGAGAA
This sequence comes from Pinus tabuliformis, assembly GCA_031772625.1. Classification (NCBI taxonomy): domain Eukaryota; kingdom Viridiplantae; phylum Streptophyta; class Pinopsida; order Pinales; family Pinaceae; genus Pinus; species Pinus tabuliformis. Next base: position 1,509,029,011 of record CM062819.1, on the reverse strand, counting down.
GCAAGGGATCCATTGAAGATGGCGATGATAAGTCTCTGCTTGATGATGTCGAGCTCTGGTGATGAACAGGAACCTCTGTCGACATTTTTCCAGTGACTACATTTTGCTCAGAGATGAAATTAATGACCGAATTGAGGATGAAGATTTAAGCTTTTGTTTTCCCTCCATCACTTTGGTTTTTGGTGTGACCCTAAGGTATTAGTTACCCAGCGTTTAGTTAGCCTGAAATGATGTTGCACGAATAATGAATCAGCTACTATGACACACAAACAAAATTCATCACTCCAATAATGTAAAACTGGATTAAAATTTATCGAGAAAGAGGCATTTCAATAGCTTTTTATCCTACTCATATAAATGGGTTAAAATAATACACTGAAATAAATACTATCCCATAAAAATTGAAAAAGTGCATCCTGGTCTAAGTATGAGATACTTTGGATTTACTTCAAAATTTTATTGGAACTTTGATCCCTACAATTTTGGAGAAATCAATTGTTACTATGACTTCAACTTAATTTAAATCAATATTATTTTATTTCTACTAAAATTTTCTAGAAACCAATTATTGACCATTGTTCATTTCAAATAAATGTTATTATGTACCTAAACTAGCATCTAAGGGTTTAGTTTCCATAGTGGTGGTTCAAGCTTACATACATGTTAGCTAAACCCTAATAATATTATTTTGGAACAAGTTTATAAATTGATTCAATTGGTCTCATTTTTATGTTAATAATTCAATCACCTAAATATTGGTGGTGAGATTGAAAATGGGGTTGTTCTTTAATGTTCATGAAACATGAGCCTAATATGTATTGCATGTGGCTTTATTTTAATCTTATCCTTGATCGTTATTTGAACAAACTATTTTGTCAAAAGAAAAACCTAGGTCTCCTTGTGGTGAACCCTATGAAAATCGATGGTAAGGCCATAGAGAGTCTTTTTTGTATAATCACTAATGATGGGGGACATACTTGTAAATAGAATATTAATATACTTGAGAGTTTAGAACTCATGGTGCTCCCATTGTAGATGAATTAAAACCCTAAAACACGTGTTCTAGTTTTGTCCCTTGGCCAAATCTACATGGGCCTTGGCAAAGTCTTTGGGTTGCTAGTGACCCTTGCTAATATTAGATGGAATGCAATCTTGTTAGGAAAACATCTTCCTGAGGCCACAAAGTTTCATTCTTCTTGGATTCTTGTTCATGTTGAAGTGTTTTTCTTTTTGTGAAACAAATGCAATGAAATCTTATTTTATGATAAAGAGCCTTCATAAACTTTCTCGTGGTATGATAGCACACTAATTTGTATGAAACTACACTTGCAGATTATAATGCAAGTGCAAAGGATTTAGATAAAAGGGGTGTCTTTTTAGCAACTACTAGAATTATAGGGTGTTGCCCCTTACAACATGAGTAAGGAGCCCCTTGGCCCTTTTGCCACCTAGTCAAACTATTCTTAATGTGGTGATAATAGGTCATGTCACATGGTTAGTGGACATATTTGTTAAAGGAAGAGACACAAACACAACTAGCCTCCTTCTTTAGTGAATAACAACAAATTCTTGAGTATTATGTCGAGCATTTTTTTAGGCATTGAAGACTCCTAAGACATGATCCTTTGGTTACTATTGGAGTCTAATCGAACGGGTAAGGCAAAAAATTGAGTTGCCATGTTAGTGTAAGACATACATCCAATAGTTAGGTGCCAGGTTGTGCCAACGCATGTTAGGAAGTGTTAGGGAGTGTCAGGGAAACAAAAGGGAGAACTAGGTCAAATTAATGCATGGAAATGAATAAATAACAATTTGTGACAAGAAGTGTCACTAAGTTCCAAGTGTGCTAAGGAGGGAGTGAGAAGGTATGCTAGGTGGTGCTAAGGCTTGCTAGAGTCCAGGGCAACATGCCAAGATGTGTCAGGTGCCAAGGTGTGACAAAGAAGACTAGGGAGTGTTTGGGAGTTCCAGGGAAACATGAGGGAGCATTGGTTTCAAATGCATGGAAATGAATGAATAAGAGTGTGTAACAGGGAGTGTCATCGAGTTCAAGGTGTGCTAATGAGGGAGTGACAAGGAATGCTAGAGTGTCAGGGCGGCATGCCAAGATGTGCCAAGTGCTAGGGTGTGTCAATGTGTGCCAAGGAGTGTTAGGGAGTGTCATGGAAACACAAGGGAGAACTAGTTCAAAATGCATGGAAATGAATGAGAAAGAGTGTGTGATAGGGAGTGTCATTGAGTTCCAGGTGTGCTAAGGTGGGAGTGACAAGGTTATATGCTAGGCAGTGCTAAGGCATGCTAGAGTGTCAAGGCATGTCAAGGAGTGGTAGTGTGTGCTAGGGAGTGCCAAATCATGCCAAGGAATGCAGGGGATTCTAACACTTGTCACATAGTTCCAAGACATTCTAAGACGTGTCAGGTGATAAGGCATGTCAAGATGTAAATTGTGTTGCTTAGTTGTTTTACTGCCAATGTTGGATGTGAGCCTTGTCTTGGTAACTTGTTAAGTGGGATGATTTGATATTGGACATGAGTAGCCTTAGATGAGTTACATGTAGTTCTTAGGTGAAAAAGGCATGTGTTGAATTTCCACGACAAATGATAATTTGGGTTTGGTCTTAGAATCTTTGATGCAAACACACTCAAGTGCCACAACACATCTACTTTAATGCACGATGAAATATACACACATCAGGGAATCAACTAATGCACATGACAATTTTTAACTTTTTCAAACCCTTCTTCATTATATTACAAACTATAATACAATAGGCTAGAGCTCCCATACCAGGGATCATGACCCTTTACAATCACATTGATACAAGGAATACAACTAGGGCTTGGTGTTAGTCCTTTGACAACCAGTCTATCCTGAACAAGACAACACTTGACCTACTTGCTGATGGTGGCCTGATCTAGGTGGATATTGGTGGTCACCTGCCTATTCCACCTAGACCTCCAGTCAATTTCACCAGTTTCATTATTTCTAGCAGCATTTACTATTTTTAGCAGTTTTTTGGGTCCTGAACTTCCTGAGCAATTTTGACCCCCTAAACGGAGTTTTTTTGAGGTCTACAACAAGCTCATCTTCATAGGTCGTAAATCCTTTAGTACTCAGAGAGATATTTCTGATGAGGTATCGTCTCCACCAAACAGAGATAATATGACGAAATTATAATGACCCTAGGAAGTTGGCTACCCAACTAACCCCAACGGGGCCCACAAATGCTTGGTGTTCCATCTCCTAGGGTTGGGGTTTTGGTTGTTTAGGGCTTTCTCTTGTTGTTCAATAATAAAAAGGCCCTTAAGCCTCATTGTAACACAGTTCAGAGGGATGTATCTGCCACATCTCTTCTCAGATATAAGATACCATCGCTCGAGCTATTTTATTTCTATTCTATCTATAAGCATATTTCAATTCTTTGATATTAATGAAGTGAAGATTTATTTCTACTACATCTTTGTGTTTATGTTTTTATCTGTATTTTGTCGCATTCCTGCATAAGTATGGATTAGTGGTATTAAAGCAGTTTGCTCTTTCTGTATTTTTTCTCTTTGCATGTTACCAATGAGGCCAGGGTATAAGGAGTTAGGGCTTGAACTGGTTGAACCTTTGCAAGACCAACCTCGCAAACCCCGAAGAGCTCCCATGGCAGAAGAAAAGAAAGACGATGGAGCAAGAGATCCTTTCAAAATATTGTTGGAGGAATCCCTTGAGCGACATAGGAACGCGATGATATATGAATAATGAACAATTTTGGATGTCAAGCTACTATTTAGGTATTGTTTGTATTCTGGCCATTGTTTGTATGTTGGATATACAAACAATAGCCAAACAGTAGCTTCACCTCCAGAATTGTTCATTATACCTTGTAGCTTTTACATGGAAAATGAAATTAATATTCTCTATGCCAGTACAAGGTGTAGGAAGAAAAAATCTTAATGAAGCTAGTAAACAAACCTTCTTATAGAATTATCTACAATAGGCGTGTTTCACATTTTGGATAATCTCTCAATAACTGTTATCTTATATTCTCTTATAGCTGATTATAGACTAGTACAATGGCTTAACTTTATGTATTCTGAGGTAGCTAGTGTTGCATGTTTATCAGAATTTGAATCATGTGATTCATCCTACAACTAAATTAACATATTATATCCAAAACTAAAATCAAGAAAATTCTTTATAGAAGCAGTAGCTATATTGTATATGTATGTTACAACCCACACTAAGGTAAATAAAAGAAAATTAATTGTGGATGCATAAGTAGCTAATATGGTGTTTAAAATAATTAATGAAAGTTTTGATAATGGAAAAGAGACCATATTAGTCTTAGAAGGCACCCCACACATGGATCGTTGACCTCCAAGTCATTCCAATGAGATTGAAGGTTGTTAGTATTATGACAAGGAAAGCTGCAAGGGCTTCTTCCCTTGCTTTAGAGTAAAGGATTTTTCATAATGGTAATAAAATTACAGATTTGGAAAGAGGTTTTTTAGCTACTTTAACAACCTCTATTTCAGCCTAAAGGCTTGCTGCAAATTAATTCATACTTGGGTTGTGGCTAGTTTAGAAAATACTGCAAACCTGTTCACTGAAGACATGCTAGTATGGTGTTTCCATGCTACTTCCTTTTACACCAGCAACTAGAAAAGAGATATGCCCAGAACATGTGAGGAATGGTCAGCATTCTGAGGTCCTAACTCCTAAGTCCTGACCGGGCATGTTTCTTCTTTTTCAAGTTTAAGGAACCAGGAGTAAACAATCCCATTGATGCCAAGTTATAAAGTAATCATCATGGTAGGTCATCTCCATATTTTATGAGTCTTTTGATTAATCATGGTCAGTCAAACACTATCAATCATACTTGCACCTTCTTTCCTCAGAGATTGAGTCAAAATTCTACTACTAGGGTTTTTGTTGCGCTTTCCCTTTTACATGGTTCATAACTTCATTCAGGAGTCAAAGGAATTCATTTTAAGCTTATACCTCCTTCATCATCCTTCACTGACCATTCTCCATCATTCCCCTCATCAAAATCCTTTCATTTCCCTATTCTACCAAGAACCCTATAAATTTGTTGCGCTTTTACCCTGGGTATGTGTTTTGACCTTTTCCCCCCCTTTTCTCACTATTTTTGAGAAATTCCACTTCTATTATTTTCCTAACACAGATATGTATCCCCCATATTTTTCCCATAATGTTTCCTACCTCCCTTCCCTCTCATTCCCTTCCCCTAAGTTGCTGCTCTTTTGCACTGCGCTTTTACCTAGTCACCATGTTCTCGTCATATCTCTTAAACCTCACACCCATTTTCCATGCAATTTTTATAGGAGATGAATGGGGATGAAATGAAAACACCCACTCAATTTCAGCTCAAAATGATGCATGATTTTCGAGAAATGAGCCATCATCATCTACAGCCATTTTGGGATTTTCTCACGATTTGTGACTCTAATTGGGCTGAAATTTTTTGTGGAGATGAATTATGATTATATTAACTTTTTGTAAACATTTCAGCCCATTTGGATTTACCGTTTGGGAGATATGCCCAAAATACAATTTCTATAAGAGAGTTGTTGCGCTTTTGACTATGTTTTTATCATCATTTTCAAAAGATATTTATGACCAAATGGAGATGAATTCTGGAAAACCAAAGGAGGTTTTTGTTAAACATGGAACAAATAACAATAACCTCCTTCCATTTTTTCACAAGTTTTATGGTTAAAGATATATGAGTTTGTCTTCCATCCTGCTCTTTTCATTGCGCTTCTGGATAGTCAGTTTTGGAATCAAGTTTGAAGAGGCTAACATAATGTTTTTGCATGGTTTAAAGGCTCCATGGTGTAGTGGACATCTCCAAGTTTCTTCATAGGTCTTCAGAAAGACTCAAAACTTCATTCAAGTCATCAAAATTTCAAGTGAACTATTTGTTGCGCTTTTGCTAGGATTTGTTGTGTTTCTGTGTGACCAACTTCAAGCTTGGATGCTAAACAAATTGGAAAGTATTTTTGAAACCGGGAGGAGGATTTTGTTCATAACATACCCAAAAACAAAAGACTCTCTCATTTTTTACACAACAGTTACTTTATTGGAGTTATAGGTGGGACTTTGAGACCCATTGTTCATAATTTCGCTAGGCCACAATTGCTGACAGGGTTTTAGAACTTTTTGAAATTCGACTTGGTTGACCTCCAACTTGTTTGGTTGACCTAAAATCTATTTTGATAATTAAGTTTGACGATTTTTGTATCATATCCCATGATTAGCTCTTCAGTTATCACATTTTTAGTTAGTCAAAAACCAAACCCTAGATAGTAGGATATGGGCAAATTTTGTAAATATTTTATCCATGCATGCTAGGGAGTGTGAGGGCAAAGTGCTAGGGAAACACAAGGGAGAAATCATTTCAAATGCATGGAAATGAATTCTTAGCGAGTTCCAGGTGTGCTAAGGAGGGAGTGAAAAGGTATGCTAGCCAATGCCAAGGCATCACAAGGGAGAACTAGGTCAAAATTCTTGGAAATGAACAAATAAGAGTGCAATGTGCCAAGGAGTGTCAATGAATTCCAGGTGCCCCAAGGACGAAGTGTGTTAGGATAATTTCAAAATAGGACTTGTAGGAGGCAAGCCTATGGTTTTGATAAGGCATGTAAAAAGTAGTTTCAGACAGAGGGAGAATTTGAGTTGGGCACAACATTGTTTTGTCAATGCCTTGGTTGGGTTCCCATGTCGCAAAAAAAGTAAGGCTATCTATGAGGGCATGACAGCTAGGGACTGCCAAGGTGTTCTAGGGAATGCCAGGAAGTACTAGCACATGCTAGAAACTTTTAAGGCATTTTAGGCATGCTAAGACATGCCAAGTGCTAAGGCATGCCAAGAAGTTCCAGGCGCCAGGGTGTGGCGCCAACACATGTTAGGGAGTGTTATGGCCAAGTTGCAGGGAAACACAAGGGAACAATAGTTTCAAATGCATGGAAATTAGTGAATAAGAGTGTGATAGAGAGTTTTATCTAGCAAGTACGAGGTGTGATAAGTGTCAGGGAGTGCTAGGGAGTGCCAAAGCATGCCAAGAAATGTAGGGCATGCTAACATGTGCTACATAGTGCGAAGGGATTATTAGGCATGCCAGATGTTATCGCATGTCAAGATGTAAAATTTGTTGCTTAGTTAATGTTTAATTTTACGACCACGGTTGGACGTGAGCCTTGTATTCATAACTTGTTAAGTTGGATAAGTTGAAATTATACATGAGTAGCCTAAGATGAGTTATAGGAAGTTCTTAGGTGAACAAGGCCTAGTCTAGTTGTAGTAATTGTAACTTGCTCAAGTTGTTGTTATAGCTAAGTTTTTGTTATATTTGAGGTAGGATTTTGTTGGGTTCCCATGTTGCGAAAAATGTAAGGGTAGTTGTGAGGGCATGATAGCTAAAGAGTGCTAGGGCGCGCTAAGGAATGAAAAGGCATGCTAACACATGCCAGACAATTTTGTGGTTTGATGGTTTGATTTAATTTTAAGGTGTTATTTTTATTGTCCACTTTGCATAGCACTATTTTTCCTAGTTCAGAACATTACAATCATCGAGTTCCAAGTGTGCTAAGGAGGGAGTGACAAGGTATGCTATGCATTGATGCCAAGGCATGCTAGAGTGCTAGGGAAGCATACCAAGATGTGCCAAGTGCCAAGGTGTGCCAATGTGTGCTAAGGAGTGTTAGGGAGTGCCAGAGAAACATAAGGGAGAACTAGGTCAAAATGCATGGAAATGAATGAATAAGAGTGTATGACAGGGAGTGTCAGCGAGTTCCAAGTGTGCTAAGGAGAGAGTGACATGATATGCGAGGTTGTGCTAAGTCATGCTAGATTGCTAGAAACATGAAACCAAGATGTGCTAGGTGCTAGGGTGTGTCAACATGTGTTAGGACATGTTAGGGAGTGCCAGGGAAACTCAAGGGAGCACTAGGTCAAATTAGTGCATGAAAATGAACAAATAAGAGTTTGTGATAGGAAGTGTCAGTGAGATACAGGTGTGCTAAGGGAGTAACAAGGTATGGTAGGTAGTGCTAAGGTATGCTAGAGGCCAAGGCAACATGCCAAGATGTGCCAAGTGCTAGGGTGTTCAAATGCATGCTACAGAGTGTTATGGAGTGCCAACGAAACAAAAAGGATCAAAAGTTTCAAATACATGGAAATGAATGAATAAGAGTGTGTGTCTAGGGCTATTTCCATTCTCTCAAGAATTTCATATGCCAGTCACTTTCATCACTCAGTTCAGACTACCATCATGAAAATATCATTAATATCACTTCAGTCACATCATCATGGTCTCCATTTAGCTCAGTGTCACCATTAGGTCAATAGGGTTAAGGTCACAAAATTAGTCATTTCATGTATAAATCCAGGAAATGAGGAGTAGCAATAGCTAAAGTTGTTCAAGAACAATTGATTTCAAATCTAATTTATGTTTTTAGATGTAATGATGTTTGTAAGGTTCTAAAGTTATAAGAAGAGGTCCTAAGGCTACAAAACTAAAAAAGAAAGTGAATTGGTCAGGTGGTCCATCCTACCTCATTAATCACTTAGACACCAAAAGAAAATTATAAAAGCACATGGAGGAGCTCATTCACACTCATTTGCACTTTTCTACCACCCTGGCATCAAGCTCCTCCCTTTCCTTTGCAAAAAATTGTGATTCCATATCCCTCACTGGAAAAAAATGACTCTCGTTGTGCACAGAGAGCCTTCGCTACGCACCTAGACATCACTTGTTTGACCACCAATTTTTTTTTCAAAGCTCCTCTTCAGTCATTTCATCCTCTAGGCTCTATAACAAGTAATTTTAATCATTATCATGCCCTCCTTTGCCTCATATGTCAAGCAAATGATCAAATACTTATTCTTCTAGGGTTTACATTATTTTCATGGTTTTGATACTCAAATGATGAGTTGTTGCCCTAAAGCCTAAATTCCTTGTCCCTACACCTCTATTTGCAGCTAATACGCCATTTCCATCCATCACAAAGCCTTATCCTCTCATTTTCTATCATTTTCCTCTAAACCCTAATCTACCCTATCTCTTTCTAGGATAGGCCTGTGTTTTGGCCTTTTCCACCCCCTCCCCTCACTCATTTCCCAAAATTCCTTTTTCCCCTACTCACTGACATCAACCCCTACCATCCTAAATTTCCTTACAAATTTAGGCAACTACTAAGTCCATCATACCACCTCATTCCCTCACAACAACAAATTTCACTGTTTTTGCTTGCCTTTCACCTAGGGTTTGAAGTATGGAGCCTCACTCATCACCATCAGAGAAGAGGAAGTACAACAAGGGGGAAAGATACTGAGGTTTGAGCCCTCTAATTGCAATGAAATCACCTCCTCCCCATTTGTCATGAAATGCTTTGAAGATGTCAATTGTTTAGGGTTTTGTCAAAGAGTGTAGGAAGTAGGTTACCATGAGCATCTCACAGGTATATTTTCCCTCACCTTGAAGGAAGAAAAGATCACCATTGCAGGGAATGATTTCATGTTTTCAATGGATGCCATATCTCAAGCTACATGCATACCAAACCATGGTGAAAATTGGTTCAAAGGCATGAAACTAGACCTAGAAGAGTACAAACCCTACTTGAAATCACAATACAAAGGAGCTCACTCACATGTTTTCCCATTCAGATACTTGTTGGAGAGATATGCACCATTGATGAAGGTTGTCATGAAGTTCTTCACATGTGAGGGAAGATTTTATATGCTATATCAATACCACATAAGACTGCTCATGCACTTTATAGCTACAAGTCTCTAAATTTGTCCAGCTACTTGTATAGGAGCCTAACCAAAATGTCTGAAAAGATGAAATAGAAAGGGAAAGTGCATTATCCCAGCCTATTTCACCATAGTCTGATAAAGGTTATAGTACTCCATCAATTGAAAGATAATAACATGACATGGGACACCTTCATTGAGGTAGCCTTGAAAACGCATATAACCACTTCACCAAGCCACCACCAAACCATGTCAGTACAACCCATGGAGGTGGGGTCATCAGGAAATCATGATGAGGTTTCCAAGGCACCTAGGCCTGAGGTGGCCAAGACATATCAGAGAGGAAAAAGACTTGTGTTTTATCCTCAAATTGAGGAAGGGGCCAAGCCTACTACTTCAGCAGAATAGGGATCACCATCACATCATGAGGATTCTTTGCATGATGAGGAGCCCATTGAGCATGACTTTGACCTAGTTGACTTGGAGGCACATGATGAGCATCAAAAACCGCAACAAGTCATCAAAGAAAAGGATTTTGAGATCATGGAGCTCAATGACAATTTGGAAAGGGCCAAATTCATCATTTCATTCCTTGAGAAAGAAAAAAATCAACTTAAGGAAAAATAGCTAGTCATGGAGAAAGAGCAATTCAAAGCCAAGAAACAAGAGATGAAAGGCAAGGCAATGGTGGACCATGAGGACACTAAGCATCATGAAGGACATGTGGCAAGGAAGAGTCCAAGGACAATGGGTCTTAGGAAGGCACTTCAAAGGGAAAGAGAACAAAAGCCACTAATGGAAGAATTGACCTTTGAAGAGAGGATTGCCATGGAAATAAATGAAGACAATGAGTTTTGGCTTGAAAAATTCATTTGACACCTTGAGAAGCTCCTTTTCAAGGCCAACAAGGATAAAAAGTTACAAAATAAAATGGACATCCATTATTACACAAGGAATCAGGTTGCTAAGGTCAAAATCAAGCAGTTGAAGGAAAAACCAAGGAAACCGTAATTAGGCAAGAGGAGAATGGTAAGTTAAATTTTCTTGTTGATGCATCCATTATTTCAAAACATACCTCATCAGGCATCTCTAGACAAATTTTGGGAGGATTTGGAGAAATTTTTGTGTTTTGGTGCAGACTTGCAATTTTTTGGCAATTTTCTGTTTAGGAGCACAACGAACTCACGTTGCGCTTCTTCCTCAAGGCTGAAAATGATGGAAACTCAGCATTGTTGGAAATATTATGACCCCCTATCAAAACCCATTTTCCCAATTTCCTAGTTTGTGGCTCAGTTTCTGAGAAATTTGCAAAAAAGAGGCCAAAAATCACCTTTCTGCCCCTCTTTTTCCATTTCGCTATGCACCTGGAGACACCTTGGGAGAATGGCCATATCTCAGCCAAAAATGGGTCCTTTTGAGTGCACAAATACTCTAAAGACATCTACACTCTCCCATATTTCCAGAAAAGGCTTCAGATATGGATTTGGACTTCAGAAAGACACTCACAAATGGCCTCCAACAGCTCGCTACACACTTGGAAATTTCTGAGATTTTTGTAAAATTTTCACTCTGTAATTTTTTGTAATTCCTAGTTTGACTTTGATAAAAGTCAAAAGGGTGAAGTAGATGAATGTGATGGATAAAAGTAAATGTAAATACTGGGTGGTTAGTCTTTGTAAGCTGTTTTGATATAATTTTGACCTCATTTATGAGAGAGGTTGGAGTCAAAGTTAATTGTAGAAGTTGTTTTTAACTTCCCTAGACATTAGGGTTTGTGTAGAACACCTCATGGAACAGTTCCTAGAGTCATGGATTCAACCCCTGAGAGTGGGGATATGTTGTTTTGATATTTATGTATCAGTTTCTCAATGATAGAACGGGTTGGATTTCAGAGGAGTGAACTATTGTAGCTTATACTTGGACATTTTCTGGAAATCGAAGGACATAGTTTGCAACTATTATCTAGGAATTGATGTGCAGTAAATTTGTGATGTTATTTTTTCTCTATTATAGATTTATATGAAAGATATTCATCTTCTCTTTCCAATCATCAATTCTTCAATGGTTCTCCTTACAGTTTATAAACAAAATTCTTTGCATAAAGCTTTGTTTAGATGGAAAAATCATTATGCATTACTTTATTTCTTGCTTAATGAATTCATGTTTCATGCTCATTAAGACCTTTTGCTTCTTCTAAACACTACACTACACTGAAAAAACCCTAAGATCCATCACAAAATTAATGATACCTTTCTCCTTTATATCTTTGTTGTTGTAACTCTTTAATCCTCTCACCTAGCTACCTGTTTTTTCTCCCATATCCAGCAAGAAAACCTTAAATTTTCCAAAACCCAATTGAGCCTAGCTATCTAGCCTAAAATACTTTACATTCCAGTCATCTCTTGGTTGTAATTTCATAGAGAGAGCCCTCTCTGGTTTGGTAGGGCTAGCTACCAAACTAAAATCTTGGTCTGTGGTTACCTTTGTCGATCTCCTCATCAGCCTGGGACATTATGGAGGATAATAGAGGGCATGACAACTAGGGAGTGCCAAGGTGTTCTAGTGAATGTAAGGTTCCCAAGTCATGGAAAAATGTAATTCTAGTTGTGAGATCATGACTGCCAAGGTGTGTTAGGGAATGCTAGGGCATGCTAACATGTGCTAGATAATACGAAGACATGTCAAACAAGCTAATATGTGCCAAGTGCTAAGGCATGCCAAGATGTACAAGGGTGTGACAATGCATGCCAGGGACTATCAAGGCAACAAAAGGGAGGAACAAGTTAAACTACAAGGAAATGAGCACATAATAGGGTTAATAAGTCATCAATTTACCTTTTCCATGAGGGGCATGCTAGGCACACCAACACTAGATGCCAATAGGTGCCAATAGGTGCCAAGTGGCAAGTGTCAATGCATTCTAAGTGCAAAATCTTCCTCTATTTCTTCTCATCTAGTTTCCAATAATTGATCTCAAATAAATTTAATATTAAACCATGTCAAAGCATACCAGGTCATCTCAATGCATGCCAAACATGCTAAGACTTGCCAAGTGCCAACATGTGCCAAGTACCAATAGGGAGTGTGATGCATGCTATGAAGTGGAAGAGCATATCAAAGAGTGCTAAGGTGTTCTAGAGAGTGCCAATGCATGTTGAGGAGTGTTAGGGAGTACTAGGACAACACAAGGGAACACTAGGTTAAAATGCATGGAAGTGAATGAATGTGAGAGTGTGTCGGGGAGTGTCAATGAGTGCTATTTTTCATGCTAAGGAGGGAGTGACAAGGTATGCTAAGCACGGGTAAGGTATGCCAGGGAATATCAGGGAATGTCAAGAAGTGCTAGAGTGTGTTGGGTAGTTCTGGAGTGTGCTAACATGTGCCAAATAGTGCCAATGCATGACAGGTGCTAAGACATGCTAGGATGTGCATGGTGCCAGAGTATGCCAATATGCGTCAAGGAGTTTCAAGGCAATAAAAGGAATAACCAAGCTAAAATGTAAGGAAATGAACACATAAGAGGGTTAATAAGTCGGGACTTTATCTTTTTCAAAAGGGGCATGCTAGGCACACTAATAATATGTTCCAATACATGCCAAATGCCAATGTGTGCCAAGTGCTAATGTTTGTCAATGCAATATTATGCCAAGGTGTTCCAGGGCATGTTAGGGACTACAGGGCATGCCAAAACATGATAGGGGAGTGATATGCTATGTTAGGGCATGCCAACATGTGCTTGGGTGTCCTACTCATGGCAAGATGTTCTAGGTACAAAGATGTTCCAAGACATGCGAGGTGCCAAGGAATGTTAGTGTATTGTTCCAAAGCATGTTAAGGTGTTCCATGAGTGTTGAGGAGTGCTAGGTCTCTCTCATTAAGAGAATTGACAGAGCTTTATTATGTATTAAATAATATGGTTCCTACACACACTATTGGAACTTTATTTAAAGGAAATTTTCTAGATAATAAACCTAATAGAGATGAATCATGTGCTGATTCATTGGAAAACTATATTCTTATGACTTGAGGGAAGTGATAAAAACTAATTACTTCTTAACAAATTGACTAACTATTATAACCACTATGATCTTGGACACATAATGAAAAATACTCAACAACAATGGTCTTAAATCGTTATCTTTTGACAAAAAATATAGTAACACGTACATAACGTCATCAAAAACTCGTTGGAATGATCAATGATGATGAACATTTTTTGACTGTCACCAAAAGTAACCAAAAAGAGAATTGGTGAGGGTCAATAAAAGATCGTCACTAGAAGTGTCACCAAAGAGAGAATTAGTGGTGGGCCTTTAACGACCCTCATCAAAAGTGTCACCAAAGAGAGAATTAGTGACAGGCCTTTAACGACCCTCACCAAAAGTGTCATTAAAAATGGCTTTGGTGACAAACCTTAAAGGACCATCATTATATACACTTACAACAATGATTTTCTAAAGACCGTCACTATATGCAACATTGGTGACAGAACTTAAAGGTCTGTCACAGGCATGAAGCTTCATCAAAAACTCATTGGAATGATCAATGATGACGAACATTTATTGACCAACACCAAAAGTAACCAAAAAGATCATTGGTGACAGTCAATAAAAAATCATCACTAGAAGTGTCACCAAAGATAGAATTAGTGATGGGCCTTTAACGACCCTCACCAAAAGTGTCACCAAAAAGAGAATTAGCGACGAGGCTTTAAGGACCCTCACCAAAAGTGTCATTCAAAATGGCTTTAGTGACAAACCTTAAAGGACCATCACTATATACACTTACAACAACGCTTTTTTAAAGACCGTCACCATATGTGACATTGGTGACGGACCTTAAAGGTCCGTCACAGGCATGACCCTCACCAATGACCTTTTTTCTTGTAGTGTTCCAAATGCTATAGATGCCTCAAGAAGGTGACTAAGCAGCTGCGAAAAGCTTGAGATAAGAAGCCAAAGATAGTAAAGGCAGGAATAAACATTGAAGTTTAGGATTGAGGAGCTAGCCATTCATTTTTTAAGGTTTTCTCCAAAGGTAAAATGTTGTGTGAGGACACACAACAACTTAGGGATGGGAGGATGTTGGTACCTAAATTTCCCTATTTTCTACCCCATTTTCATCAAAATCAACCTCTGTTTTATCTCAACAAAAGACCCTTCTTCCCTGCACTAGTACAAGATAGTTACCCATTCCTACACATGCTCATATTTTGTATTAAGATTTATTATAACACTTTATTAATCATTTTATATGGATTTCATGCCTATTTACATACCTCTTGTAACTCATATCAATTTCCTAGAATAATCATGGAACTTAGTATTAATTATGAATGAGTGTGACTAGTGCAGGTAGATTCCTGCACTGCCACGAAGACTGTCTGAGATTTCCGAGAAGCCAAATCTTCCATGAGGACGGGTCTCGATCCTTGAATCTGAGTCTAGCTACTGATGAACTGAAGCAGCATAACATGTGGCACGTAATCAGGGACTATTTTCCAAAGTTGGGTTACGGCCAAGCGAAATTCATGTGTATTATAACTGTTGGCCAAGTTTGTAATTTCGGTTTCTAAGTCTGTTCGGCCGAAAGGCCTAAACAATAAATGTATGTAATTAGTGAAAATGGCTAGAGCCAAAAGGATATATATGATATAGATTATAGGTAGGAGGAGGCTAGGTAGGAACCATCGATTGTAATTTTGTTTTATGTAATCTAGTTATCGCCTCAGCTCTGGGGCTGGACTGCTCTGTTATGTATATTTTCCGAATTAAGTAATACAAGAGAACTGCCATGATTTTCATACACAGTGTCTAATTTATATTTGATGTATATTTGAAGTGCTAATATTTTTCATTCCTTAGAAGGGAAACGAGCTGGTCGGCTAGGGCCTAGCCAACCCAGCTCGTTTGCCCCTCTCACTTTCATTATTCAGAAAGAAGGTGTGGATATTTCTTTTGCAGTTGCGTGATGCTATAGTTTGAATCTTTATATCTCAAGTTCTCATTTAAGATATCTTTTGTAGCTAACGTGTGAAATGAATCCATGGTTTAAGAGTTAGCTATGTTTACTTTGTTTATGAGTTATCTTTCTTGCAATTCATTTACTCTTAATCTCTGTTTTAACTCGTTTTTGATCGGATTGTGCAAGGAACTCTTTCCTGCACCAGTTCATGATGTTGCCTGCACTTTGGTTTAATAATTCATTTACAGTGAACAGTGAATCACTTCTCTGCATATTATTTCCAGTTATTACGCAAGTGAATGAATCATTAACTTAGTAACTATCTTCAGTATTAAAAGTACATCTTTAGAGGATCTAGAAGCAGTTGCATAAAATTACCATGAACATATTATACTTGCAAAGAACATACGCGTTTTTGAATGGATTACTAAAGTTAGTTAACACATGTAAAACAATTAGACTACCATTTGATTCTTTTGAAGTGCTTTTATTTCATGAAGTTTATTTCCTTTGCAAGGTTTAATGAATTGAAGCATTTCCTTTTTCATAGATAATTTACTTCAGAATTTCATTTACAATTGCAATCTTTTTTCAACACATCTTTCAGTCCTTTCAAAAGTAATTTGGAAACTGGGTGGAGGAAGCTCTGCCTCGATGAAAGAGCTAGTCCCTTGTCATAGAAACAGAGTGCTCTAAGCCCTGAGGCTTAGAGAACCTTCACTAAGAAATAAGTCTTTAGTAAGGAAGGTCATGTATACTTTTCCACAGAGATACTGTACCTACACTAGTGCAAGAAGATTGCAACAGTACAAGGACAGGTTTTTTGTGTTGAAGGAAGATCAGAAGGAAGACAAAATTATAGAAGGGCCCACTTGTCAAACTCTTAGCCGTCCATCTGAAGATGAACATAGAATTTCATTATAGCATTTAAGATTGTTTCTGTTGTGTGGAATTTCTTTACTTGATTTACTTGCAAATTGTCCTTTACATTCTAGCATTAGAGTTGCTTTGGTGTCAATAACCTTTCCAATTGTTTTATGTCTGATTATGCAAAGCATTCCCTTTAAGAAGTAGGATTAGAGAGAGGAAAAGTTCATACCATTTCTGGCATTGCCTGTGCTTCGTCTCTAATTTTACGAAACCCTCGGGTTGACAATTAAGTGTTGAGGAGTTTTCTCAAATGCAATTCCTGTGCCCAACAACATCTACGAAAACATTGACAAGGACTAGACTAGACCCCTACTAGCCATTACAGTCATTTCATCAAACATGTCACAAATATAAAAGCTACAGGTCTTAACAACGGAACTGAGCATAGGATTCTCATACTTATTTGAGAATCACTAAGAAACATTGATGCCTCAAGACATTAGTTGCAGTTTCATCTATTAGGCCATAGATACATTGTTCATTCATTTACAAGTAAAAACATGATGAGAGCCATACATAGCCACTATCATAATACATGTTCATAACCAGCATAATAACAACATAAATACCAAGGAAACAACAGCCATATAATCCACATTTAAACCAGTATAATACTCATGAATTAACAAGGAGAAATAACCTTATATTAATGATGGAAAGGCCAACCGGGTTCAGGACTTTCACAAAGCACCTGACCATAGACATGGCTGAGCCAAATCTCTCTTCAGCCAGTCACTCCCGTTCCATATTCCAAGCATGAATGTGGGATCTCATGAAACACATCAATCAAAACCATTTAAGAATTCCAGAGGCCAAACCACCTCAACCCATAGAATAGTGATTCCACCTCATGGTCAAACATCACAAACCATCACCGGATTGGTCTCTACCCAAGCCATCGAGGGCTCAAGAGTGTTTGTTCCAACCAAGGGTCCAGGACTAGTAACTCAACCCACAGTTGCCTCTGTGCTCTAGAGCGCTTGTCCAACCAAGGCTCCAGGACTATTAACTCAACCAACCAAGGGCTCGAGAGAGTTTGTCCAAACAAGGCTCCAAGACTAGTAACTCAACCAAAGTTGTTAAAGGGCTTCAGAGTGTTTCTCCAACCAAAGCTCTAGTAACTAGTAACTAAACCCAAGCTAAAGGAAACATGAGAACCAACCAGAAAAATAGAGAAATGAACCCACAACACCATGGTTATCTAGGAAATGGAAAGGCTAAGAAAATCCACTATCAATCTAATAAAACCTGCATACCAATGACAAATCATGACCAATAAACCACATGTATATGCCATGAGTGCCAAAAATAGTGATGAAAATAGACATACAACTCAGTACCTACAATCAAAACCCATTGTAGCTATTGATCCCGATGTCCTCTTACACTTTCCTTCTCTTCCTTTGCCTTCATTCTCCAAAACTCCAAGTATGCCACACTCCTCTAAGATTGATCCAAGAAAACTCTAAGTGTCCAAGAAGATGAGAGAGAGAATAAAGAGAGAGCTCTAAACCTGAACTAACAAAAGTCTGTGAACTGATCCTCATAAGCCTTTGTATTTATGAGGCCTCTATTTTCTTCATTTTCCATTATTTTCCTTCTCACATGCGACCTGTGACCTTTCACCTCCATTTTCTCCTAATTTCCATTAGTTTTTTAAATAAATGTGCCAAAATGCTATTTTTCCTTTCAAAAGCCTTTGAAATTTCCTTTTCCAATTTCCTTAGCCATTAATCAACCACCAGTGATCCCTATCAATATGATTTTGCCCAACATTTAGCTTGGAATAAGTTTCCCATCAGTCGTAGTTATTATTTTTCCTTTAGTAAGTTTCATTACATGGAATTTTCACCAGGGTTGTTACAAAATGTCAGAGGGACCAATGACATCAGTGGGAAATAGTGATTTTCATTGTTCCACTCGAGGATATCCCTTCAAGTGGGGAGTATCCAAGGTACTTCCTCGATCCAGGAATATGAGTGTTGAAGTCGATAGGAGAGAAGCATCAACCACCCGACATGCTGATTCGCGGAATCAATATAAGGTAAAAACAAACTGTAATAGTGTGGGTCGGACAAGGAATTATAATGAAGGTTGACGATATGAATGGATATGGTCAACTGGCCTAAGCTCAGAGCTATTATGCAAATTCTGGCAGTCAAAATACTTTTGTTGATATGGATGGCCCTAGAGTCTGTTGGATTTTCAAGGTAGGTGTAAGTATGTTTTGACTAGTGTGAAAAGGGTAAATGAATGTATATGATGTGTGAGCTCTGGAAAAGGGTGACTAGAAACTGTTGTTGTGTAAAAAGACATGAAAATATGGGTGGGAAGCCTTTTCGTAAAAAAAAAATTGTACACTTGCCAAAATAATATGAAGGTGGTTTATATATACAGACACAGAAATGGGTGCCTCATGAAAATGGTGACCTATATGGAGGTATGGTGTTTTTGTTGAGGGCAGGGGGGCCCATTGGTTGGTCTCCATGTTGGGTTGGTGAGGCAGATGAAGTGACAGAAATGGTTCACTGTAATATGGGTGAATGGTAGGCCAAATGTAGAACGTGGTGGTGAATATATCTTGAACCGTGCAACATTCAAGGGGTGGCCTGGAAATGTGGTTGGTAAGAAATGAGTGAAGAAGAATGAGGTTGATCTTAAGGCATGCAATCTGAAGTTGTTCCCTGGCCTAGGTATATGGGTATGGATCCTAATAATATGTGGGGGTCTATATCATGAGGTGATCCATGAGTGGGGAGTCTCTATCAACTGGCATGGACGTTTACCATATACGAGGGGAGGTGATGGTAAACGTGGTCAAGATGATGGACCCTATGGTGCATTTAAGAGAAATGATTTTAGGATATGAAAATATTTGTGGGAAGCATATCATGATGAGTGATTAATGATACTGACTCTATTACTGACCACCAGGGTGTTGAACCTTGCAGGAAGTTTGTTGATGTGCCTGCAATTTAAAAGTGATTGATCCAGATGAATTAAAAAAAAAGGCACACTTGAAGTGATACTCTCAGAGTGTGGTGGGTCCAAAAATGAGTTTTGGGTTGAAATGGGACAGAGGGTGCCATGATGAAGATGATTTGATTCAGATCCTTATTTCTCTGACGGTTTTGAAAACAGAGATCTTGAGCTCCTGTACTAGGTTTGAGAAGATGTCGGAAAGGGTGATATATAGGGAAACGTGGGCCCAATGTCACCTCAATTTCACTTTCTATATTGGGATCCTAGAGCTAATCTAGGAGATATTTCTTGTTGTTATGATTAGCGAGTGTACTAGGGTAGCACACGAGGGTAGTCAGGTTAGAGCACTAAGCCATTTCTTTTTCAATTTTGTAGACTAGGCTAGGTAGGTCATATAGGGATGCCCTGTATGGCCTTTTTTAGGGTAAAAAAACTTGGACCACGAGGGTAATTGAATGCCAGTCACATGATCTCCATATGTTTCCAAGGCATTTACGCAGAGATGCTATGGGTAGGGGTTTGGCATCCGCATAGTCGTGTAGCTGATTAGCCCAAAGTTGTGACGTCATTGTTTTGGTGATGTCACAACTTGTCCACCTCGGGCCGCACAGTCCACGCATATGTATCAATAACAGAAGCATCGGACCAATTATGGCATCATCATGGGTTATGGCATCACTGTGGTTTATGGCATGGAAGACACGCGCACCATGCATCTGTTTGAGAAATAGACACGCATACTACACACCTATGATGTCCATAACCACTAGATGATCGAAAGAGAAGATCTTTAACAGCCTAGGAGGCTGATTTTTTTAATTTTCCTTTATTTCTGATATCCTTGATGGTAGGGTGGGCATTGTCTAGTGAGAGCGAGATTGGTAGCCATTATGGGTAGCAGTCGCAAAGGGTCCTGTGGTTAGCAGGACATTAGTTGGTTGGGGTTAGTGAAGTTCCTTCAGAACCCCCTCTTGAGATCGAATGATGAGTTCTTATGATTTTTGGTTCGTTTGTGGGATGTAGATCGACATATCTTCATCATTCAAGGGTCTAATATGTCGATTAATTCATAAATTAATGTATATTTTGTGATAGGTTTGGTACCGCGAGGAGAGGTTTTTCCATATCCCCTGCAGTTGGGCATGTGAATATTTAGAGAAGGGCAGAGGTCCATTGCGGGCCCAACCCTATTGAGGATGGGTGCATCAAGGCACCATCTATCCTCAATCTTGTTGAGCGAGCAGTGTTGTCAATGATCGTGCACTTGGCAGGTTTAATGGCCCCACACTAGATATCGGGACTTGTGGTCGCAGTGCTACAAAGGTTGCAGGCAGGGGACCTTTTAGACTGGGCCGATATTGTGTATAAGGGGATGGTCTATCATTTGTCAAGGGTGTTGCAGGGATTGACTGAGATATTTTGTTATGCTAAAATCTTGTGTAGCATCCTATATGAGTGTGTTTTGATGTTACAACCATTTATAGCAGTGCCCCCAAGTTGTGCTAGGTATCCTATGATGAGACGGTGGGCGCATCTGATGTTGCAGGCCTGTGAAGGTGAAGTGGGGCATTATTGGAACATAGATGTGCATGGTTGGGTTTTTTCCAAACCTCAGATGATTCTAGATTTACCATATCTTGGAGCAGACTTTATAGGTGATCCATATATGGGGCTTCTCCCTAGTGGAAATCATTTAAGGTTTTCTCGACTTGTTCATGAGTGAGGCACGTATGAATGATAATGTCGATGCCCTGTTGATAGAGGACATCCCTTAGAAGAAGGTAATGGGGGACCTAGTTGAATATGAACCTTCGATCGTCATGGCTAAGGTGGGGTTTGAACTTTTTATTTCGTAAAAAGAGAAGGATACCATTGTACCACAGGTTATCCATTTATACTAGAAATAGATGTTCATCGAGAAGAGCATCACTAATGGGAGATCCTTGGATCTATGTTGGGATATTTGTGATGAACTCGACGAGGGTGAGTGCCTTTTTTATTTTAAGATAATTAAACTATAGGCCATATTCTTATAGAATAACAATCCATTGAGCATATTTGTGGTCCATCGTATGGTGAGTGAGCATATACCGCATGGGGTTAATAGTTGTTATTACAATAGTGGTCCAAAGGATGACATAATGCTGAAGCTTCTGTATAGAATGTACTAGAGCTAAGGTAGTTTTTTCGTTTGCTTCATACTTCAAGCTAGGCCCAGATAAGTTCTTGCTGACGTAATAAATTATGTGCTCCTTGTTATCTGGTCCATCCTAGACTAATATCCCAGATGGAAACATTTGATGCCAATAGATATAGGGTATAGTATTTATTGTGGTCAAGTGGGCTAATCAAAGGAGCTTGCTATAATGCATATTTTAAAGTTTCAAATAAATTTTGGGCCTCATCATCCCAATGGAAGGGAATCTCCTAACGGAGGAGGTGCATAAATCCTTGCATGCAAGTAGTATAATCAGGGATAAACCATCATAACAAATTGGCCTTACCTTGGGAGCTTTGTAATTGTTTCAATGTTCTCATAGGTGGTACTTCCTTAATGGCTTGGACTTTGAGAGGGTCAACTCTAATACCTTGCTAGGAAACTATAAATCGCAGTAGTTTTCTGACATTGACATAGAATACACACTTGAGAGGGTTCAAGCATAGGTTATATTTTTGGCATCTATGAAAAACCATGTGGAGATCTTCCAAATGGTTAGCGCGTTTTTTGGATTGTACTGTAAGGTCATCCAAATAGGCGAGGATAAGAAGAGCTAAATAATGGAAGATGTAATTCATGGCCCACTGGAAGGTGGCATCAGCGTTTTTACCATCAAAAGGCATAAATTGGTATGTGAATGTACCCTAAGGGGTTGTGAATGAATTTTTGTACTAATCCGTATGGTGAATTTGGATTTGGTTATACCCAACGAACCCGCACATGAAGGACAAGCCCTCATGATTGGCGCAAGCATCGACGAGTTGGCCAATGAATGGTGTAGGGTAATTGTCTTTCTGAAAATCTTTGTTCAGTTCTCAAAAATCAATACAAACATGGGTGGTGCCCTATTTTTTCATGATGGGTACAGGTTAGAAACCCAAGACGTGTAAGTGATAGGATAAATGAACCCAACTTTGTGGAGTTTATCGATTTCCTCTTTGATTACTTCTAACTTAGAAGGATTTAACTGAGGTTGTTTCTGCTTAACGGGATGGGTGTCAGGCCACCTGTCAATATGGTGTTCCACAATGGTGGTACTGATGCATGGCATCTCAGACTAATCCAATTCAAAAAATATCCCTGTGCTCTTGGAACAAGGATGTGTATGTGTTTATTTCCTCTGGAGAGCATCCTGGCCCCAGGGAGATCTCTTCGAATTTTCCAGGTTTGTTTAAAATATTTACTGTTGAAAATAGCAACAAAAATGATAAAAATAGAATCCAAAAATTCTAATTTTAATTTGTCCTTGAATTAAAATTGTGAATTAAGATCGAATTTAGTCTTACCAGCTACATGGAAATAATTAATTAATTCGATTTGAATTAATTAGTTGGATAAATTCAAGTTAGAAGTCTTTCTAAAGTCATGCAAGAGTTATCCCTTAAGTTAAGGAGATAAGCCTTAAATTAAGGAGATAAGATCGATTTATATTTGAGTTGTAATTAGTTAACTCATTTTACTGAGTTAAGTTGAGTTAAATTAGTTCCAAACTGTTTGAGGAACTAATAGAGAGTTAACAGTAAGTTGATGCATGCAAGCACTCAACTAGTGTACTCCAGTTAACTGAAGATTCCATCATCAAAAACTCATGCATGTCTATTCTGAGAAAGACCCAGTTGAGATTAAAGACAATGATAGTGTACTATCAGTTGCATGTGTTTTCCTAAAAAGAAAACTCATGCATGCAGAAGGAATAATTCCTTGAGGATTGAGCAGTTCTAACAGTGTGTGATATTAGGTGATCATCCACTGGGTGAATGAGTTTTCCACTTGGCTGAAGGAGAATCATCCCAGAGGAATAGAGCAAGGAAATAGAAGCTTGGAGGGCACAAAGGAAGGCTTGTGAGATGCCAGGATTTCTTGTGACTATTTGTGAGGATTGTACTGAGAGTTGGCTAGCTGTGAGAGCTAAGGCTTTGTATAGTTCCTATGTATTTCCACCTTGTATGATAATACAGATAGTGGGGTTTTAAGCTGAGGCTTTCCCCAAAGTATTTTCATGTGTATTGTGCATTGATTCTTCATCTTCTAGTTATATGTGTTCAACTCGATCTTTAAGCTTCCGCAAATTGATAGTAGAAGTAGGTTATAATATTTTTCTTTGGTTATATTGCATTATGGGATTAACCTATAGGCATATTTTCTACATAGGTCTCAGACTGAGATTTGTAGAGAATTTGCAGAATTTCTACATGGTATCGGAGCCAAGTTTATCGGAGCTGTGAATAGTATACTGAGAAGAGAATTCGAAGTTTGAAGTTTGGGGTTGTAGTTGCAAATCAAATTCATATCATACTTCAATTGAGATGGGACATCATGCAACTAATTGCCCATCGAAGAAGTCCAAGAAGGGATCCTTGGAAGCATCGGAAGGTGAGGCATTAGCCTCTCAGTTCGAAATGGACCTTACCCTCATCACATGCATGGTGTCATCGATGATGGGTTGTGTTTGGTATATTTACAGTGGAGCCTCATTCCACATGACCGGTGATAAAAGTTTATTCAATACCTTGGAGGAGAAATACCTCAAGATACGCATAGATATGGGTGACGACGGAAGGTATAGCATTTCAGGAGTGGGCACGGTTGCTTTTCAGAGGGAGCATGGAGCTCCTATCACCTTCACATATGTGAAATATGTGCCTGGACTGAAGAAGAACTTGGTATCGGTCACGATATTGGAAGACCGTGGCTATGATGTGTTTTTTAGTAAGGAAAAGGTTTTCCTTAGACACATCACCACGAGACAGGTGAAACAGATCAGTTCACGAGTTAAGAACCTGTATGCTCTTGAGGTTCAATATGCATGCAAAGCCTTGAGGAGTAAGGAAAATGTTAGAGACTTGATGGTTGAGAAGGAGAGTAAATTACCTCTCAACATGCAGCCCCAGAAGAAGTCTCAGACAATTGTGGACGAGCCACAAATGGAGAAGCAGAGAGGAGATCGAGTGAGGAGATCCACTCATGCAGATACCTCCATTAGGGGGGAATTTCAATCAAAGTGGGAAGGGGGATCACATGCAGCCCTACCTCCAGGTGTGAGGTGGGGCATTGTGAAGTGATAATCCCATGAAGGCTGAAATTGGGCAGGGTCCATTGAGAGGTTTTATCTCATTGATCGTACCTTGCTACGGGAGCCCAAAGTACATAGTAGCGAGAGGAATCAGTGGGATTGATGCAATCAGAGATCAAAGTGACAGAGGCTAGAGCAATCACATACTAAAGAGCATAGAGAAGGATTGACAAAAGTACAAAAAGGCAGAGTCAGCCGAAGCACAAAGTTTGAAGTTGATAGAGGCAATATCAGTCAGAGACTTTGATGATAGATGCATCATACTGATTCAAGTTGGATGTTTCTTTGCTTCTCGAGTTCCTAGAGCAACAACACTATAGAGAAGTGTTTCATGCATAGCATTGCAAAGGTTCATGATTGGGATCGAGTTGAATTCCTTTATTTTTTAGAGGGAGTGTTGAAAATAGCAACAAGAAATGATAAAAAGAGAATCCAGAAATTCCAATTTTAATTTGTCCTTGAATTAAAATTGTGAATTAAAATAGAATTTAGTCTTACTAGCTACTTGGAATTAATTAATTAATTCAATTTCAATTAATTAGTTGGAGAAATTCAAGTTATAAGTCTTTCTGATGTCATGCAAGAGTTATCCCTTAAATTAAGGAGATAAGATTGAGTTATATTTGAGTTGTAATTAGTTAACTCGGTTTACTGAGTTAAGTCAAGTTAAATTAGTTCCAAACTGTTTGAGGAGCTAATAGAGAGTTAACAGTCAGTTGATGCATGCATGCATTCAACTAGTATGCTCCAGTTAAATGAAGATTCCCTCATCAGAAAATCATGCATGTCTATACTGAGAAAGACCCAGTTGAGATTAAAGACAAGGACAGTGTACTATTAGTTGCATGTGTTTTCCTATAAAGAAAACTCATGCATGCAGAAGGAATAATTCCTTGAGGATTGTGCAGTTCTGACAATGTGTGATATCAGGTGATTATCCACTGGGTGAATGAGTTTTCCACTTGGTTGAAGGAGAATCATCCCAGAGGAACAACACAAGGAAATAGGAGCTTGGAGGGCAGAGAGGAAGGCTTGTGAGAAACCATGATTGCCTGTGAGCATCTATGAGGATTGTGATTAGAGCTGGCTAGCTATGAGAGCTAAGGCTTTTCATAATTCCTATGTATTTCCACCATGTATGTTAATATAGATAGTGACGTTTTTAGTTGAGGTTTTCCCCAAAGTATTTTCATGTGCATTCTCCATTGATTCTTCTTCTTCTGGTTATATGTGTTCAACTCGATCTTGATTGACCTTTAAGATTCCGTAAATTGATAGTAGAAGTAGGATATAGTATTTTTCTTTGGTTATATTGCATTATCGGGTTAACCTACAGACATATTTTCTACATAGATCTCAGAGCGAGATTTGTAGAGAATTTGCAGAATTTCTACATTTACCTTGATGGTAGGTGAAATATTTGACATGTTCCCTTCCTCAAACGAATGGAGTGCTAGGATGGAATTTTGAACCAATCAACCTTATCTAGTGGAATGAAATATTTTGACTCTATGGCGCAGATATCATGGATAGGTGCGATAGTAGGTACAAACATTTTTTCAGGTAGAAAAAGTGAATGATGGTGTGTGAAGTTCTAAGGATATTCGGGTTTCATCATGGCCTATAGAATATCTTCATCTGAGTGAAAAATATTATCTAGCATTGACTTAGGTTGTGCGAGGTCTTGGGGTTTGGGTTCAGTCCTGGTTGTGCTAGTCAATAAGCAAGAATATGATAAGTTGGTTGATGTCGTAGAACCAAATGAGCTTGAAAATGTGCAAATGGGATGCGTCAACACTATCGGTGGTGTTACTAGCGATGTGGTGGAGTTTGCGGTCTCGAAACCAAAAAACGATGAGCATACAAGACAAACGAGGGTTCCTACGAAGAGGAAATGAGTCGTATATGGTGTTGCATGTCATCAACATTAGGTGGTGGTAGAATTTCAGTTATTGTGGGTTGATAATGAGTGGGAGGAAGTTCTTGCAATCTAGTTGGTGTATAAGGGGAAAATTATTTTCCTCAATAAGAGGTTTACACTGAATCATGACATGTCTCGGTGCAATGAGACATATTGCTGCCTATATTGCACACTGGAATAGTAATAATCAAATAGATAGTGTGGATGGTGGTATTGCTCATAGTATGAAATGATGACACCCAGTTGATGTCATGAGATGGGACCTCTTAGGGTGGTATCCATATCTAGATCTTAGTATTGGCGTGACGTGACTTCCCAATGTGTGTCTTCCTCAACGCTTCTCTCGTAGTGTGAAAACGTGGAAGGTACTGACAATTCCTCATATGATGTGATTGAGAGAAGATGTGAGAATAACAACGTGCGATTTTATCTTGATTACAGAGATGGATTCTTGGAATTTTGACAACTAAGTAAAATATGTCATTAAAATTACTCAATTCATGGCATTGATTTACCAAGTGGTTTGGTTTATCACATAGGACACATGTGAGGGGTCATACATTTTGCTAAACAATTTTAGATTTTTTTTTCCTTATCTAGATTGATGATGGTGAGAGGAGATGTAATGACGGGGGCCTTGTTGAACTGTTGGTGACCATTTCTCCTCAAACACACATAAGATGGACTTAGATGCTTCATTCCCTTGTGGTGTTGTGTGGTCTAAGGGTTCGGGATCCGAACCACTCAGCGATAAGTTGCCACATGAATCCTAGAATAGAACAAAATCTAGAAAGATGGGGACATTCTTTCACATGATGATTTCTTGCTCAAATATGGCAAGTGTGACATTTGTGCCCATGTCTGGTGCTTTGGGATGCGTAGGTAACCAAATAAAATCGGTTAAATGCCCTGAATTTGGGACGTCGGTTGATCAAATGATATGGTTCATAGCATAAAGCACACGTGGGTGTATGTAGGGTTGTTATTGATCTGAGTTTCCTCTGATTATGGCAGGAGGTTGATCAACTAGAAGAGGGATAGGAGCAAGTAGCTTCTTCCTTCATGACATAAAAAATTGTTGTCGATCCATCCTCTGCTAGGAGTAATGGGGTATTTTTTTGTGTGATTGAACCTAATTCATCTTGATATCAAGGTGTTTCAGGGAAATGATGAGTGTAGTGCCCGTATTCTATGCGTATGGCACATGCCTGGTTCGTGAACAATTCCTTATGATGTGCGAGTGTGCTCTTTTATCCAGCAGGAGGAGGAGGGTTCACTAGTTATTTTGGGGCATGTAGAAGAGCTAACTCATGGAACATATTGGTGGGGTGCCCAACTATTTTACATAAGGCATAGAGATGAGGTTCCCTAGTGTAGGGATTGTTTGAAGCTTTCACCTTTTTTCCTTTTTTCTTATCCCTTTTTTTGGCACTAGCTAGTGTTAGTGTAGGTACTGCTTGTTGTGGTGTGCTATCTTGAGCAGGAATAGGACTAACACTTGTTACAGTAATACCTCAGCTTGATGATGTGGCTTAACGGGCCAGATACCAGACCGATATTTACAGAGCCATATGGGGCAACGAGAGTGTTTTTATTACTTAGTGTGAGACAAAACCAGGTGGGGGGAATAATAAGGGTGTAAGAGTGATGGAATATTTTAATAAAGTAGGATCGGTAAAAACAATGTTATCGATATTCGAAACTAGTTCTTAAGATTGGGGAATGTTTGATGAACTCATCATGCACATCGATGCTCCTGTGGTTGGAGAAATATCCTCTATCATAGGAGGGTCTCCTAGTAATGTCCCTAGGAGTGTTGATGGCTTAAATTGTCATGGGTTGAGTTCAGTGTAAGTGGTGATCCATTTAGGATAAGATGAGATGAAAGGTAGCACACCATCTCACGTAGGTAATGTCATCCACTCATAATATGTGAGTTGATCTATTGTAATGATTTTTCTATCATATGGCAACATCATTACTCTGAATACAAATGAGGAAAATGCTGACATATTGTAGATGTAACTTCAGCCCAACAAGATATTGTAATGCAATTGAGTGTCTAATACTTCGATATCTATTAGAACAGTTTTTCTGGACAACTATATTGGCATGCCTTGGTATAGGCCTATGGGGGTTGAAGAGTGGTTGTCATATGCTCTAAGCATGATATCGAAAGGTTTCAGTTTAGGGGATCCCAGTTTCTGCTAAATAGATTTGGACATTATACATGTGGATTCTCCTTTGTCGAAAATGCAACAAAGGATGGTGATGTTTTGGATTGAGACTGGGATCTAGAAAGAAACGACTGATGGTAGTCGTGGGATAGCTTGATCCAAGTCAAAGACCATTAGGCGACAATCTGCGAGGTGAATTGTGCTAAGAGTGGAAAGTACGACTTTCCATTGGGTTAGGAATGTTTGTAGGACATGTAATGCTAACATAGATGAGGGATATTGCACTAACTCATTGGCTATGTTGTAGCTATGAGAAATGTTTTAGTTATGTCCTACTTACTGTAAAGGTCGTTTGACCATCTTTGACATGGGTTTTATAGGAATTTGAGGAATGGTCAATGATGTTGTAGGAGTTGCCATGGTTGAGGTGGATGGGTTGGGTTTCGGGGGAGCTTCATAACCTTTGTTTCACATTTGCAGGAGAATGACTTCTCCTATCATGAAAATGGCGTGATTAGAATTATTATGGGGATTCCCTCCAAAAGGATGTTGATGGGATGGTTGTTGTTGAGTGTTAACCACTCCCTGATGTGGGAAAAGGTCCTGCATTAGTGCATTTTGTTGACCTCTCTACCCCCTATTGTCCTGCATCCTTTTCACCTCAGGAAGTTCAAGAAAATGGGTTGGTATAATGAATACATTCATCACAAACGACATAAGAATGATTAATCCATAGAATTGTGTTCTTGTTTTGCCTTTGTGGGTTTTTTTTGGTTGGCCCCTAGTTTCGATTTTAGACAGGGTTGCCTATTGTTGGTGCCTACGAGGATTATTGCTAGTTGCTTCCCCCCTGTTCAGGCTCTCCCTTTGGTTTCTCTCTAGTTTTCTATTATCAACTTTATATGGTTTAGTTGCATTCAACTGCTTCTCTATTTTTTTCCGTTGAGCGATAGAAGGTTGCAATAGGTTTGCGCTGGTGGGTTATTCTGTTGTTGGGCGGGGAAAGGAGAATACTAGTTTCCTTGTGCCTGATTGGTATATGGATTCTGGGAAGAGGATGTGGCGTCTGTATTCCTAGAGGAGTATTGGTTTATGTGTGGAGGAGGGTATGGGTCTCCATGCGGGTGCTAATATTGGTTAACCCTACTAACTATATTCTGCATCAGCGTGTGTTGACTTGCGTAGTACCATGTATGTTGTAGTGGTGGTAAGTTTTGAATAGCATAAAATGCTTGGCCACTGAATGAGTATCCAGTGTAATAGTAGGTGTTGCTAGGTTGGTTTTGGGTTGTTGACCCTATCATTCCATCAACAAATTTCGATGCACCTTATATTTCTTTATAAGTATGCAGGCGTAGGGCATCTAGAAGCACATGATACATATATCTAGATTGGGTATATAACTTTTCTAATGGCTTCTTCCTCATTGTACAGGGATGAATTTACCACATCTTTTGAAATTTCCGATGTGAGGGATTGTTAGCACTGCTATACGAGGGGATAAAAAAGGATCCATGCATGCTGTTTAAATCTCCAAGTTTGGGTTAAAGGCCTTCCACCGATCAAAACCATCACAAGAGGAAAGCCCTTGGGAAGGCAAAAATACACTATCGGGAGGCAGAAATACCCCAAAAACCATGTAAAAATCCAAGTTGCAGGCATAAAGGACCGAATTAATCTCAGCCGTTGGATCTGGCCGATCAATGGCCAAGATCACGTCGGCATTTCGCTATCGGCAATTACAAGGGGCAGGCTTTAACATAAGTTATGTGCCGATGTGATGGGCCAGACCCGATGGCCATACAACACTCCATTTTATATTATTTCGAGTCCGCAGCAATATCGGTGCTTCACCAAAGATCGGGGCTTTTATGTTTTGTGATTGCTGATGGGCCAGACCCGACAGCCATACAATGCTCCATTCTATAATATTTCAAATCCGCGCCCGTCGCATTTTCATTGTTTTTATGTATTCTCTTTGTATAAAGAAAATACGAAGGAAGCCTGGGAAAGTGCCGATTGCGATGAATCCCGGACCCAATAGATGATTGAACCAAGCTTGAGGACTTTTAAAGTCCAAATGAAGCAGAAATGGGCGGGATTTAGCAGTGTTGCGGCGTTTTCGCCGTTTATGACCCAAACAGACACAATAACAGAAAAGAAACATTCACAGCTATTGTCTGAAAGGGACCGGTGCAGGGATTTCATAAGAACGACAGCCACTCCATTGCAGGTTCAGGCGCCAAGCCATCCGTAGCTGAGTCTTGCAGTCATGATACACACCAGAAGAAGGATTCGGCGGAGAAGTGGCGGCCGGCAAACAGAGCCCAGAAAGGGAAGGAGAAGGGCCACTACATGCCTCAACCCAAACCGAACGAAATCATGGAGCGTTAATGGCCCTGCCAGTGCAGCGGTCATCCTAACAAACATAATGGGGCATCTTTGGCACGAGGGAGCTCTCATGCATCACAGAAGGCTGCCCAAAACATCTGAGTATGGTTATTCCTCTGTCAGAAAAGGAAAAACCTCCGAGCCATACCTGCCTATTGAGGGAATCAAATGGTTATGGGACAGATCAGACAAGTCCAAGACTTTGAGCCTTCTAGAGAGCTCAGGAGCATTGTAAAGGGCCTATAAAGGGTAGAAAACTAAATGTAACAAGGGTTCAACTTTTGGAGATTATTCCTCCCCTGTTTTCTCAAGCTTCTCATCTGCAGTCTTTAGTAATACAAGCTTCTTTTTCTGCTACATGTTTAATGTCCATTTCTCTTCTGTTCTATGCTTGCACTTGAACAGTTTGTTCAGGTTTTCTGTGTGTTTAAGGCCAGATAACTGTCATCTTATCTCTGCTTTGATATACTAGATTTGCAAGCTTCTTTGCTGCCTATGGCTAGCCATTTATATGTGTGATTATATGTGCATCTGCCAGTATAGTCAGTGAGTTCTTTTACTGCCTGTAGCTAGCCATTCATATAGGTCCATGTATGCTATCTGCCGGCATAGTCAGTGTTCTCCATCTATCCATTAATCTACAAACTATTGAGCATTAGTAGTCTAAAGCCTTGTGTTGTTGGGGGTGTTCATGCATGTCTTGAGTGTGAATAGAGTTGGAATGGTTATCCGACTTGATCCAAACCATCTTTCATTCCAATAGTTCAGAGAACAATATTGAAGATTATATGTTACCAGGCATCTCTGATTTACAACCTCAGAGAGTTTCCTGGAGTGATAACATAATTGGCGCCGTTGCCGGGGAGAGGAGAATCAAAGCTCAGCTTCCCTGGGAGACGACAGAGCTTCAAGCTTTGATGACAGACAAGGTTTGAACACAGACTTTGGTTGTAATCATCTGTCTGGTGACTCCACTGGAGGAAGGCCATCCTTTGGGGACTCCACATTGAAGTTCTCGCTCAGTTTGTGAGGCATACTAGAATAAATCCGCAAAAGTCTCCAGCTGTTCCAGTGCCTGACCCTGAGAAGATTGTTAACCCGAAGAAAACATCACAGAAAGGAGCATCAGGATCAGGTAAGCCCAAGAAATCTTATTTGTCTCTGCATGAGAAGTTTTTAGTTGAGGTTACACAGTTTGAAGATTTAAAGCCTAGTATTGCTAAGGAAGAAATACCTGCAGAGATTCATAAAGTTCCTTGTCCATTTAGTTCCCATTTTAATCTCAGTCCAAAGAAAGCTTCCCATACTGTCCAAAACATCCCAATATCTCTGCCATCCATTACATTATTTCCTACTACTCCATCTGCTAGTGTTCTCCCACAAATTCCAAACATGGCAGGACCGCAAGCACCCACCAAAATGGAAAGAATCATAGCCGCTAGGTATGGACCTCTAATACTTCCCACTCCCATGAATGCTATGCCCACTGGAGAATATCAGAAGTATATGCCTAAGTTCAATGGGACTGAAGGTGTCACTGCTGAAGAAAACCTTGAGTCATTTTATAGCTATGCTGATAATCTGGATATTAGTGAAGATGATGTGTGGATGAGAGTCTTTGTCCAAAGTCTGGATGGGGAGGCTATGAAATGGTTTAGAGAACAAGCCCCAAGATCTATAGCAGATATTGAAGCTTTAGATGATACGTTCCTAAAACATTGGCGAGATAAAAGGGACTTGCTATACTATCATACGGAGTTTGGAAACCTGAAGAGGGAAAATGGGGAATCCTTGTCTGATTTTAATAAAAGATTCAACCGTATGTATAGTAAGATACTAGCTGAGGTAAAGCCTACCCCCACCTCTGCCAAACTTGCCTACGCTAGTGCCTTTGACTATGATTTCTGCTTGCTGTTGAGAGAAAGAAGATGTGCCACCCTAGCTGAAATGCAAGATGCGGCACTAGAGGTCGAAACTAACATTATGGTTGCAGAAAAGCTCAAAATTCACGCTGATAGAAGGAGGCAGAGAGGCGAGGCTTGTTCTACTTCATCCTTAGATACCAAACTTGATAAAATGACTAAAATGATCAAGTCACAGTCTGCTAAAATTTCTAAGCTGGAGATTAAGGAGAACCCTGGGAAGACAAGGCTCCCAGGCACATTTGCACCAAGAAATCTGAATCCATTTAGAAGAGCCAGCGAACAATCGCAAATCATTCAGAGGGGTAAAGAAACTAACGAAGATCAAAAAGTTAAGGCTCCTTTCCAAAATGTGGTCATGGAGGAGGAACAGATTGAAGATGAGGATGAAATTCTCTGTATGGAAGATAAAGGCAATGATGCCTTTTTGACATTAGTTGCATACGAAGAGTCTTTGTTGCAGGAGCAAGACAGTCAAAGGTGGGACAGAGAGGCTGTTCTACAAACTGGTGAGTAGAAAAGATATAATCTAAGGTCAAATGCAAATAATATCAAGGAGAATCTTGCCCAAAAAGTTGTCGTCCAAACAGAGACCCAGAATAGCAGACAAAGAAGACCAGCAGCTGATCCAGTCACCCTCAAAGCACCAGTTCAAGAGGTTAAAAGTCTTGACAAGCTACCTCTCTCTTTTAACTTCGAATCAGAAGTTCAGAAGTGAAAAATAATTGTGCCTCTAACAGAACTGGTGAAGAGTGAGATGTTTAGAAAGCCTATCCTTGAGGCTCTCGAGCTGAAGACCACATGAACCTCCACTGACTTTGTCAATTTGCAAGACGATAGGCCTACAGTTATGCTAAGCCCAATGACTGAACCTGCCAAGGATAATTCCCCATCTTTTTATGTCTCCTTGACCATTCATGACAAAATTCTCCACAACTGCCTCCTAGATACAGGTGCCAGTCACAATCTGATGCCTAAAACTGTCATGGAAGAGTTAGGCCTTGACATCACCAGACCATATCATGACCTATTCTCATTTGATTCAAGGAAGGTGAAATGTTTGGGATTGATTAAAGATTTAGCCATTTCCCTAACCTAACTACCCATGAAAAGCATGATAATGGATATTGTGGTGGCAGATGTCCCTCATAAGTTTGGCATGCTATTGTCTAGAGGGTGGATTAAGAGACTAGGTGGGACATTGCAGAATGACCTATCTTATGCCATTGTCCTAGTTTTTGGAGGAGAAAGCAGGAGATTGTATAGAGAAGCACAGTTGGCGTACATCATCAGTGATGAAAAGAATCCTTCTAATCATCCCATTTACGTGGTGGACACTGATTTTGGAGCATGTATCCTCCAAATTGAAGAATCTCAGAAGGCCTCGTTGCAGCTCAAGAAACCAATTGTTCAGGCTGAGGGGAAGCAAACAAATCAGGTTTGGGAGATGTTCTTTGATGTAGCGTGTTCCAAGGAGACTGCAGGAGCAGGGGTGGTGCTGATATCTCGAAAACAAGAAAGCACATAGCTGTCTTTTAAGCTGGCCTTCCAAGTCACCAATAATATAGCAGAATATGAGGCTCTGATACTGGGCCTTATTGCAGCAAAAGGCAGAGGAATCCAGAATCTGAAAGTATTTGGAGATGCTGATTTGATCATTCAGCAAGTAAATAAAATGTTTCAAGCAAAGAACCCAAGGCTAAAAGCATACAGAGATGAGGTATGGAGGATCAGAGACTCTTTTGATTATTTATGTATTTCATATATTCCTAGAGTCCAGAATCAGCTTGCTGATTCCCTTGCTGTGTCTGCTAGTCTATTTATCCCTCCCATGCTGCCCAGGCTGGTCTACGAAGTCCAAATGAAATTTAGGCCATCCTTGCCCGATAATGTCCCGCATTGGAAAGTTTTTGATGATGATGATGAGATAAATAGGTTTCTGCAAGTCATTAATGAATATTCCGAAATGCAAATTGACCAAGAAAATGAAGCCTTACAAGAGACCCCCCAATCCCAGCTTAGAAACAAAATTGGTAAAGATAGCATTGTTCAGCTTCCCAGCAATCATATTCCCAAGGGTCTAATTCCTCTAGAAATACTGTTTGACCAAAACGATGTACCCTACAAGGCTGCCCAAAAAGAAGATTCATCTGCAGTCTGTCAGCATGATATAGGGAGTCCAGGTCAGCCTAGATATATAAAGTTGTCTTCTCATCTATCTGCTGACCAAAGTTCTGAATACTGCAAATTAATGAAGCAATTTGCTGATGTCTTCACCTAGGAATATAGTGACCTGAAACCTATGATAAGAATATCATCCAGCATAAAATCCCGTTAGAGAAGGGCACCATACCTTTCAAACAGAAGCAGAGGCCAATAAATCCTATGCTTATCCCTCTGATCGAAAAAGAAATTAAAAAGTTGCTGTCTGCCAAAATCATAGTCCCTCTTAGATATTCCAAGTGGGTAGCCAACCTAGTAGTGGTGAGAAAGAAAAATGGAGAAATTAGACTTTGCGTTGATTTCAGAAACTTAAATAAATGCTCCAAGAAAGACAATTATCCTCTACCCAAGATGGAGCACTTGCTGCAGAAGGTCTCAGAAGCCAAAGTGATGTCTTTCTTGGATGGATTTTCAGGGTATAATCAAGTTGCTGTGCATCTTGATGATCAGGAGAAGACTGCATTCACCACTCCTTGGGGCATCTTTATGTATTCCAAGATTCCTTTTGGGTTGATGAATGCTGGAGCCACCTTTCAGAGAGCTATGGATATAGCATTTGTGGGAGAAAAGGATAAATTTGTCCTTATCTACCTGAATGATATAACAGTATACTCCAGCAGCCATCAAGACCATGTGCAACATTTGAAGAAAGTGTTTTTGAAGTGCAGAAGGTTTGGGATTTCAGTAAATCCTAAGAAGTCACAGTTTGCGTTAGAGGAAGGCAAGTTGTTGGGACATATTGTTTCTGCTGCAGGTGTTCGAATTGACCTAGAAAGAGTAAAAGCGATATAGACCTTGTCTGTCCCGAGATCGAAGAAGGACATCCAATATTTTCTAGGCAATATTAATTTTGTAAGGAGGTTTATCCCAAATTTTGCAGAACTTGTGAAGCATATTACCTCTATGTTGAAGAAGGGGTCAGAGATCAAGTGGAATGGTGTAGCGAGAAAGTCATTTGAGTCCATTAAAATGGCAATTATGGAGGCTCCCACTTTAATCAGTCCAGATTATAGCAAGGAGTTCCGCATATTTTCTTTTGCCTCTGACGACACCCTTGCAGCAATCTTATTGCAAGCAAATGAAGAAGGCTCAGAGCATTCGGTGGCATTTTTCAGCAAAACCTTAAGGGATGCTGAGCTGAGGTATGATATTATTGAGAAACAAGCATACACTCTTATCAAATCTTTGAAAGCTTTCAGAGTATACATCTTGCATTCCAATATAGTTGCATAAGTGCCTTCTGCTGCAATAAAGGATGTCTTAACACAGCCTGATGCTGATGGAAAAGGAGTGAAATGGATTGCAAAAATGATAGAATTCAACATAGAGCTGAAGCCCACCAAGCTGGTAAGAGGTCAGGGGCTTGCTAAACTGTTGGCTGAAGAAAATTGCAAGTCTTTGGACGTTGATTTCTTGTTCAATGTAGAAGAAAATGGTCTAATGGAAGAGCATGAAACAGCTGAATCGCAGAGAGGACAGTCAGTGGCCGAGAACCTAGCTTCATGTAGCTGGTATGCTGCAATAATTAATTTCCTTTTAAAGTTAGAAGTTCCTTCAGAATTTTCTCAAAGTCAAGCAAGAACGTTAAAGCTCAAGGCAATGAAATATTGCATTAATGATAGCTTGCTTTGTTGGAGGAACCCATCTAGAGTGCTTTTAAGATGTCTGGACAAAGAGAAATCAATAGAAGTTATGCAGCAGTTCCATAACAGCATGTGTGGAGGACATCATTATTGGAGAAGTACAGCCCAAAAGATTCTCAAAGCTGGGTACTATTGGCCCTCTTTATTTTCTGATGCATTTGCTTTTGTTAAATCTTGTGACAGGTGCCAAAGATTTGAAAGTAAGAAGCAGTTAAAATCCATGCCCCTAAAGCTAATAATTGCAAAAGGACCTTTTCAGCAGTGGGGCTTGGATCTCATTGGTGAAATCAACCCACACTCCAGTGGCCAGCACAGGTGGATATTAGTTGCCACTGATTATTTTACAAAATGGATTGAAGCAATCCCAACAAGGAAGGCTGATCATAATGTGGTAATGAAATTTTTATTAGAAAACATTTTCAGCAGATTTGGTTGCCCACATAAGCTTATAACAGATAATGTAGCAGCATTCAGGGCTAAATAATTGGTGGAAATGTGTGATTCAATGGGCATTAAACTTGTTCATTCCACCTCTTATTACCCTCAAGGGAATGGTCTAGTGGAATCCTCTAATAAAAGTTTGGTCAGGATAATTAAGAAGCTGTTATAGGATAACAAAAAGAATTAGGATGCCAATCTCAAGTATGCACTTTGGGCAGACAGAGTGACCATCAAGGGATCTACAAGAAGTTTTCCATTCAAGCTGGTGTATGGTACTGAGGCTGTTTTTCCTATCCAACTCACCCTCCCTATGGAAAAGTTTCTCCAAACATAGTAGGAAGAAGAAGATGATATGGCAAGTAGAATCACTGATTTAACAGAGTTGTATCAGATTAGAGAACAGTTGGTTGAAAAAGTTGTAGCACATCAGAAAAAGATCAAGGAAGCCTTTGATAAAGGGACAAAAACAGATAATTTTCAGGTTGGAGACATGGTCCTTAAATGGGATGCACTAAAAGAGAAGAAAGGCAACCATGGGAAGTTTGAGGCTTTCTAGACAGGGCCTTTTATCATTTCTTAGGTCCAAGGGAACAATACCTTCATGCTGAAGAGCATGGAAGGGGAAGCAGTTTTTGATGGCCCAGTCAATGGGCGTTTTCTGAAAATCTATGTGATTTAAGGTCTTTAGGCCTTAAAACTATAAATATTTTATTTTATCAGTTTTAGCATAAGCAAAGTAGACTCCATGCCCAATGGAACACTAGGAAATTTTGGCTAATTTGTTTTCTATAGGAAAGGCATTGCTCTGAAAGTTCTTGAGACCTCACAGGGAGGATCTCATCCCTAGAAGGAGCCAATGTTAGCGTTGCTATGCGAGGGGATAAAAAAGGATCCATGCATGCTGTTGAAATCTCCAAGTTTGGGTTAAAGGCCTTCCATCGATCAAAACCATCACAAGAGGAAAGCCCTTGGGAAGGTAGAAATACACTATCGGGAGGTGGAAATACCCCAAAAACCATGTAAAAATCCAAGTTGCAGGCATAAAGGACCGAATTAATCTCATCCGTTGGATCTGGCCGATCAACGGCCAAGATCACGTCAGCATTTCGCTATCGGCAATTACAAGGGGCAGGCTTTAACATAAGTTATGTGTCGATGCGATGGGCCGGACCTGATGGCCATACAACACTCCATTTTATATTATTTCGGGTCCGTAGGAATATCGATGCTTCACCAGAGATCGAGGCTTTTATGTTTTGTGATCGCCGATGGGCCGGACCCGACAGCCATACAATGCTCCATTCTATAATATTTCAAATCCACGCCCGTCACATTTTCATTGTTTTTATGTATTCTCTTTGTATAAAGAAAATACGAAGGAAGCCTGGGCAAGTGCCGATTGCGATGAATCCCAGACCCGATAGATGATTGAACCAGGCTTGAGGACTTTTAAAGTCCAAATGAAGCAGAAATGGGCGGGATTTAGCAGTGTTGCAGCGTTTTCGCCGTTTATGACCCAAACAGACACAATAACAGAAAAGAAACATTCACAGCTATTGTCTGAAAGGGACCGGTGCAGGGATTTCATAAGAACGACAACCACTCCATTGCAGGTTCAGGCGCCAAGCCATCCGTAGCTGAGTCTTGCAGTCATGATACACACCAGAAGAAGGATTCGATGGAGAAGCGGCGGCCGGCAAACAGAGCCCGGAAAGGGAAGGAGAAGGGCCACTACACGCCTCAACCCAAACCGAACGAAATCATGGAGCGTTAATGGCCCTGCCAGTGCAACGGTCATCCTAACAAACATAATGGGGCATCTTTGGCACGAGGGAGCTCTCATGCATCACAGCAGGCCGCCCAAAACATCTGAGTATGGTTATTCCTCTGTCAGAAAAGGAAAAACCTTCGAGCCATACCTACCTATTGAGGGAATCAAACAGTTATGGGATAGATCAGATAATTCCAAGACTCTGAGCCTTCTAGAGAGCTCAGGAGCATTGTAAAGGGCCTATAAAGGGTAGAAAACTAAATGTAACAAGGGTTCAACTTTTGGAGATTATTCCTCCCTTGTTTTCTCAAGCTTCTCATCTGCAGTATTTAGTAATACAAGCTTCTTTTGTTGCTACATGTTTAATGTCCATTTCTCTTCTGTTCTATGCTTGCACTTGAACAGTTTGTTCAGGTTTTCTGTGTGTTTAAGGCCAGATAACTGTCATCTTATCTCTGCTTTGATATACTAGATTTGCAAGCTTCTTTGCTGCCTATGGCTAGCCATTTATATGTGTGATTATATGTGCATCTGCCAGTATGGTTATTGAGTTCTTTTACTGCCTGTAGTTAGCCATTCATATAGGTCCATGTATGCTATCTGCCGGCATAGTCAGTGTTCTCCATCTATCCATTAATCTACAAACTATTGAGCATTAGCAGTCTAAAGCCTTGTGTTGTTGGGGGTGTTCATGCATGTCTTGAGTGTGAATAGAGCTGGAATGGTTATCCGACTTGATCCAAACCATCTTTCATTCCAGTAGTTCAGAGAACAATATTGAAGATTATATGTTACCAGGCATCTTTGATTTACAACCTCAGAGAGTTTCCTGGAGTGATAACAGGGATATCAAAAATAAGTCGAGGAGGTCTTTGTCTTCAAACTGTGCTTTACACAAGCTACAAAATTTATGCCATTCATGGATATGATTTGATATATGTGTAGCAGGTGCTTGTTCGAAGTGGGTGAGGAGTTCGAGGCCTGAGTCATGATGAACTTGGAGCTGGAAGGATATGAGGAATGTTGTATCTAGGGAGCTAAAGCTTCCATGTGACTCAAAAGGCTAGTCAATGTACCATTTCAATGATATAATAATGGTGCATCAAAATAGTAGTAGGCAAACAATATCATATTTACTACTATTGCATGAGCACCAGAGGTGAAAATTCATGACATGGTTTGCTTAGTCTTCTCCCTATTTCCCTTCAAATTTTGTAATGTCTGAAGAGAGTTTGGTGGGCATGGCTGGCCAATACTATCTATGGGAAATTGGTTCAGTAGTTAGCTTACTTAAATCTGGCAAGTTTAAAGAAGCTAAGAATGATATCTATGAGTTCTCTGCCATCGCGAAATGATTATTTATAGCTATATGTAAAGGGGTCCTCTGTGTGGAAGTGTAAGGAGAACTACCTCAGTGGTTCTCTCATGGACTGTTTAGAGGAGTGGTATGTGGGCTCCCAAAAAGGGTAGTGTGTGGGGACCCTTGTGGGGTTTTGAAAGGTGTGCTTTAATGAGGAGGTGTCTCGAGCAAATATGCACCAATAAATGAAGATCCTTTAATGGTGGTTGTGTGACTTCCTCTACGCCTAAATGGAGGAAGTCCTGGCACACCTCCCGTTAATGGGGGGAGGTTTAAGAAGCTTCTAGATTGATGGGGAGCCATGGGGTCCCCTATGGTGTCAATTAGAGTGTGTGCTACTTTGTGTATGGTGAAGGAAGGAGATGAATCTTCAAGGTAAATAAATCACATACATAAAACAAAGAAAAAATAACAAGATTAATTTCACTTTAACTTTAGCCTATGTGATCAATCAAACAAAAAGGGGTTTTCATTTAATTTGGGCCTTGTGGAGATATCTTCTAATGGGTCCTAGGGCAATGTCCTAAAAGAATTGGTGAAGCCTTCCAATAGCCAAAGAATCAAACAAGGTAATGAAAATGAGGCTCAAGTGTCGCCCTCATTGTCACCTATAGGGAAAGGATGCCCTAGATTTTGGCCACTAAAGTGCCTTCATCCCACGTGAGCATTCAAGTATTTATCTTCTTGGTAGTCAGTTACCAGTACTAAGCAAGACATGGGTTGGGTAGCCCCAAAGAGTACCGCACACAATCGACCTAAGCTGAACTCCCTCTAAATCGGGTCTCTTCCATGCTCATGTATTCTTTTACGTGGGATGATTGAAGGATTTTAAGCTCCCTAAAAAGTCAATGGCTATGTTTCAAAGATGTAAAATGACTGTGGTGGCTTATGGTATTTCTACACCCAATGGTCTTAACCTAAATTATAAATTCTTTGGTGGCCCCTGTGGGGAATTTAGTTCATTCAAGTTATGGTTGATTTTAAGGGTGTTAATTTTCTTTATGTTGTGAGATGTAAGCTAAAATAAACTAACTATCAAAAGCTCCAGAAACTGTAAGCTTACTAATACGAATTTAATAGAATCTTAGTGTGTGATGTGTAATTCTATGCAAGTGATGAAGTGAGGATGTAGTGTGAGAATATTTGGATATTGGGTGATCCGTTCCAATATTCGCCTAATTACACCAGATTTCAGTTATTTCTTTCATGAAAACAAAATGATGTATGAATGATGGGCAGCTTACGCTTTTTACTATTAGACTATGTAAATTTCAAAATGGGGAGACAAAAATTCAAATTCTTTAAAAAATATTTCATATGAAAACCCAAGTTCATCTAAGACATGCAAGGGAAGCAAAAATTACTTTCTTTCTGTAATAACACTTGCTCCTAGTCCCATAATATGAAAAAAATGATTGCTTTGGTTAGTAACAATATTTTTGGATGATGGCCACTTACTCCTTTACTAATTAAGCTATGTGAAAATTGAAATTAAAAGTAAATATAGTCCAATTACCCATATAATTATGGTTGGTAGAGAAATTAAGTAATCTAAACTGACTGGAAAAAATTACAGAGGTGAAGGCAATTCACTAAAGGCTGACAATCACCTAAAAAATGTGAAATTACAAAGTATCTTTTTCTTTCTGGAAAACTACATGGGTTTCACAATGAATAGGCATGGCGGTGTGTCTGTTAGAGGAAAAGTTGCAAAGTTCACGTATGTTTGAGAAGAAGCCAAGCGGTAGAAAAGAAGTTGTAAATTAACTAGTTTCTCGGCCAACAATAGTTCCATAGGGTCGTGCAAAAATTTCAGAGAGGTACTGAGCGCATTGTAAGTCAATTATGCAGAGAGAAGGTCCTATGAACACAACCTTTAGGTTAAAGAAAAGACAACAATATGGTATGCATTTTTGTGGTAGTGTTTTTGTAGCAATGATGTACCAAAATACACCTCCTTAGCAGGTTGTTCCCTTCAAAGGAACACAAACATAGTTGATGTTGTTAGTGAGTAGACTTAGATAAACAAAGCATTGCAAATAGCGAAAATAATGCATATAGGAACATGAACTAAAATAAAGAGATAAATACACAAACACTTCCCAATCAATAAAAAAATGAAACAAAATGATGGAAACAACTCCCTTTATTGACTACTGATGGTAGAATTTGAATACAATAGATGAATACTAAAAAAGTGGAGAAAATTCTTTGAGCTATGGTACTAAAAAATCCTCAACAAGGAGGTTCTTTTCCTGAATCTCTTTGCAAGCTTATCCTCTCTCTCAAAGAAGTATGAAGACTCTATTAATGGTTCTCTTCTCCTCTCAGTAAGATGATGGATTGCTTAGAAGCAGTATGGTCAACATGCTAGTGCTCTTACTTTCTTTGCTTCAACAATGAAATGTTGGGTTTCTCTGATAGCAATTTGGCCAGTAGAACATGTTCTCATATTTTGGTTCTCTCATGGCTTGTTTATATAGAATTTTTGAATCCATCTTCCCTCTCTTGTTTCATAAATGATAATTACTTATGAATAGGACAAGATGATTCCATTGAGGGCTACATCGTAACAACCCTGGTGAAAATTTCATGTAATAAAAGTTAATAAAGGAAAAATAAGACCATGGTTAAGGGACACTTATTCTAAGATGAATCTTGGGAAAATATATCCTAGTGAGCATCACTGGATGTGTTTATAGCAAAAGGAAATTGGAAAAGGAAAAGGCAAAGGCATTAAAAGGAAAAAAGGCATTTTTCACACATTTATTTATGAAAATAAAGCAAAATAGGAGAAAAGTAAGGTGAAATGTCACATGTTCAATGTGAGGAGGAAATTGAAGGAAAATAACGGAAAATGAAGAAAATAGAGGCGTCATTGTTAAAAAGGATTATGAGGATCTGTGATGCAAGTAAATACTAAGTGTGGACACAAACAATTGCTCTAGCCCGAGAGAGCGGGTCTAGTCACAAATAGATAATCTGTGGAAGATTTCCTTAGGCTAGAATCAATTAAGAGGGCCTACTCTTAGAACGCTATTATGCTTGGTGATGATCCTACTTCCTTGATCCAACTATCTTTCGTTTCCTTCCTTCGCACACCTGAAACAAGAAAAAAACATCAAATAACAAATGTGATATCATACAATATTGTATTCAACATACTTAATAGGTCAAGAAACATTAAGCCATAAATATGTGAGATGATATTTCATGTGGGAAATCAATTGATAGTTGCATCTATATTAGTTCAAGAAGAGATTACAACTGATGTCTTGACGTTGTTGTTCTCCTCCGACATATCCAGGTTCCCACGCTTCTACTGGCATCTCAAGGATAGCCTCAAGGCTCTTCCCTCTAGTCTTCACACCAAACCAAACTCAAAATTATCCCTTAAACAAAAACTAGAAAGCTACAAACTATGGGTAGCTTGCTGACTACTCCAAAATAAAAACCTCAGCCAAAACTTAATTAGGACTAAAAGCTAACACTAGCTTGTGCTTGTGAAAAAGAGAGGTTTATATAGCTTGGATGGAGGGGAGATGGTTCTCTTCTCATCGGAGAAGGCCTTATCTCTTGGATTAGTTCCATCCTAATAGGGGAAAGGAGCCCAAAATAATCTCTTCAACTCCATCCGGCCTAACCATTTAGCATACTTCCATTACGAAGCTTCTAGAGCTGGAAGCTTTGACTCCATATTTAAAAAACTTTTCAAAAGAGGATCGAGATGGCTAAGAAAGGGCTTAGTCGATCCGATCAGCACTAGGGACAGTTGTAAACCCTACATCTTGGCACGAGGAGGACACGGGTCATTAGTGCCGGTCTTGTAAACTAGGATAAACAGAAGATTTTTGGGAAATGATGTAAAAGGGAATTGTTCTACTCATGAAGAGGGACACAATGAGAGTTTCCTCATGGTAGGAAGGCATTTTGGGTACACTATAGTGGTCCTTGAGGATCGTGGATAGGGAGTACAGGGACAGTGACAAAATGTTATGTAACAAATGCCCCCTAAAGAATGAAGGCTTAACTAGAG
This sequence comes from Pinus tabuliformis, assembly GCA_031772625.1. NCBI lineage: Eukaryota > Viridiplantae > Streptophyta > Pinopsida > Pinales > Pinaceae > Pinus > Pinus tabuliformis. The sequence goes on along the minus strand of CM062819.1, from coordinate 1,508,984,193 downwards.
TGAGGAGTGAAATGCTTTACAAGTGCGTGCGGGGAACCAAAGTCCATTGTCGAAGAATCTACAAGAAAGCATAAATACATATACATCACTGAAAATTTCTGAATAATAGATGAATCATGTTATGGATGCAGCCATCTAGAGAATGGTCATGTAAATGAATCCAAGGCATAGGCATAACCATCCAGCAGAAAGGATCATAACGAAACCAAGGTATGGTCGCATCCATCCAATAATGAGAAGGATCACATATAACAACTCATGGTATGGTCGCAGCCATCCATCTGAAAGGGACATGTATATCAACATGATCATGTCACATCTCCTCGCAACCTGGACTTAATGTAATCTTAGCCCAGGGTCTTGCGCTCTAAACGACTCGATCAAAGTACAATCCTAACATGCAAGTGAATGTGTTGAAAACCTAGAAATCTCTGATAAAGAACACCTAGAAAAACAAATAGAACACCTTATTAAAGTTTTCCTAAGAAATGGATACAATAAACATCAAGCTATCACAGCCATAAATAAAGCAAAAACACGACCTAACAAAAATAAAAACTTTGACAATATAAAAGGTAAAGTCAACCTCCCTTATATACAGGGGTCTACAAACAAAATCTCCCACATTTTGAAAAATAATGGAATTCTAACCACTTTCAAACCCTTAAACACAATCCGCAATTGCCTTAATCCTGTAAAAGACAAAATTGACCCTAAATGCCACAAAGGTGTCTACTTAATTCCCTGCTCATGCGGAAAACCCTATGCAGGCGAAACAGGAAGATCATTTAACACAAGGATCCAAGAACACTCAGCAGACATTAAACACAACCGATCCAAATCCTCAACCCTAGCTGAACATTCTAATAAAACTAAGCACCAAATATGTATAGAGGACACCCGAATCTTAGCCAGGAGCGATCACTACTTCATAAGGAAATTCAGGGAAGCCATAGAAATTAGCAAACACCCAATAACCTTAACGGAGACGATGGATGGACCATAAGCAAAAACTGGGTTCCAATCCTATCATCCAAATCTACCCCTAACCAGAATCCTCCAGATCAGAATGAATAATAATAATAATTAAAACCAAAATTACAATTAATAAATAAACTATAGCCTATATAATTATAACAATTAACAATTAAAAAAATTAAAAATTTAATAATTAATTAGAATAATAATTAAAATAAATAAATAATCAATATAAATATAATCAATACAATTACTATTAATTAAAATAACAATTAAAATAAACAAATAATTAAAAATATTTTGCATAAAACAATTATGAAATCAATATAATTATAAACCATTAAAAATTAATAACTAAAAAAAAGTATAATAATTAATAATTAATAATTAAAATAATTATAATAACTGAAATTAAAATCAATTAAAATAAATAACAATTAATATTAAGATTATTAATTAAAAGAACTATAATTAAAATAAGAAATAATTATAATTAAAATAAGAAATAGTTAAAATTAATATAAGGAATAATTATAATTAAAATAAAGAATAATTAAAATTAAATTTCAATTTATAATAATAATTAAAACTAAAAATTACAATTAATAAATAAACTAGAACCAATATAATTATAACAATTAACAATTAAAAATTAATAATTAATAATTAATGAGAATAATAATTAAAATAAATAAATAATCATAATAAATACAATCAATACAATTATAATTAATTAAAATCCTATAATAATTAATAATTAATAGTTAATAATTAATAATTAATAATTAAAATAGTTATAATAACTGAAATTAAAATCAATTAAAATAAATAACAATTAATATTAAGATTATTAATCAAAAGAATTAATAATTAATAATTATTATTGTTCTCATTAATTATTATTTATTAATTATTAATTAATAAATAATAATTAATAAATAATAATTAATAATTAATAATTAATAATTAATAATTAAAATAGTTATAATAACTAAAATTAAAATCAATTAAAATAAATAACAATTAATATTAAGATTATTAATTAAAAGAATTATAATTAAAATAAGAAATAATTATAATTAAAATAAGGAACAATTAAAATTTAATTACAATTAATAATTAAAAATAATTATAATTAAAATAAGAAATAGTTAAAATTAATATAAGGAATAATTATAATTAAAATAAAGAATAATTAAAATTAAATTTCAATTAATAAGAATAATTAAAACTAAAAATTACAATTAATAAATAAACTAGAACCAATATAATTATAACAATTAACAATTAATAATTAATAATTAATGAGAATAATAATTAAAATAAATAAATAATCATAATAAATACAATCAATACAATTATAATTAATTAAAATAGCAATTAAAATAAACAAATAATTAAAATTTGCATAAAACAATTATGAAATCTATATAATTATAACAATTAAATATTAATAACTAAAATAAATATATAATCAAAATTAAAATTAATAATTATAATAACTAAAATTAAAACTAATTAAAATAAATAACAATTAATATTAAGATTAAAGAAAAAATAAAATATTGAAAACAAATATAATGAAGAAAAATTAATTAAATAGATTAAATAAATAAATAATTATTATTTTTAAATTAATCATATTTGTTGGATAAGCATCTCTATATATATAGAAAAAAATAAGACCAGTCTTTCAATAATTTCTCACATCCTGATGATGAACCATCGTTGCTAGTTCGAAACGTTGATGGAAAAGAATCCTTATGCGATGGATCCGGAAGAGAATCTAAACAATGATGTAACTCGCAGAAACCTCAAAGACAAGAATGTGTTGAAGTTGAACATGCTAAGAAGTTGCTTGATTACCATTCAATGATGAAAACTGTTAACAGGCGCGAGAGAAAACACCAATAATGACAATGGCACTTAAGGTATTGACAACACAGTTCACGGAATGTGAATAAAGGAACTGATGTCGAATACCCATGAAATCACCCGCTCAAAAGCCAATGATGTGAACTTGTCGTCGAGTGCAAAGATCTTGCCATTAGGGCATGCAAGCTCTAAGGTACTGGAAGGGAGTTTCTCAGCCGGCTTCCTGGATAATGAGCTGAAGTCAACAAGAAGCGACCATGTTGAAGGAAGGCCATGATATATCCCACATCATCGACACGATACAAAGGAATGCAAATGATTTCAGAAGATACAGAGGATCAGGAGTAAGTGTAACTGCGGAGGGACTAACTCTTGAACATATCGACGACACGATTTAGGATTTTGGCAGCTTTTGGATCCATAGGATTGGTGGTCACGGTGGTGTGGCAGAGATCAAATGGAAGGCAAAAATGAATGGCCCAACCCAGGAAGGTCACTAATGAAAAGGAGGATATCCCAACCCGAAACAAAGTAGAAGGTGTCATGTTCAAGAGTGAACTAATGACACGACTAATTGAATTTCCAAATTTCCCCCCACCATTCCTAGCAAGTACCCCAATTATCTTTTATCGCAAGCTTGAAGGGGATAACATATGCTTGCATTGTAAGTTCATCCTTCGGACGAATCCAACCTAGTAAGTTTAATGAGCCCTAGGAAGGAGAAGCTCATGTTTGTCATGGTGATGAATCCGATGTCATTTAATGTTTTAACGAGTCCGACAAAGGTGTAACTCAGTATCTTTTTCATGTTTAGAGAGTTTGAAAAGGACATGGAAAAGAAAACTTCACATGGTCCCTTTTCGTACATTTGTGTCTCTCGAGTCCGAAATGGTAGAAAATGATACTTGAGAGAACTGCTTGACCATTTCAGTCAAGGGGTATTTTTTTCATAAACAGTTTATCCCAGCCCGAAAAAGGGGTAAACATATACTAGGTAAATGACATTTCGCATCCATTAACGAGTTCAAAACGATGAGAGATCGACAATATTTTCGTGTTTAAAATGTCAGAAAAGAGCTGAAAGCAGACCTCCCATCTTCTTATTTTCTTTAACGAGTCAAATGGGAAAATACTCGGTGATATTTTCATCTTTTACGAGTTAGAAAAGAGCTTAGATGTGACTCGAATACCATCGTCAACAATATGTCACCTGTCGCTGCACAATAAAGGTAAATGCATTATGTAGTTCTGAGGTAAAATAGGTCAAAAAATACTTTAAAAACCATAATATTTTCATATAAATGAATAAAAAGGGAACAAGTAATTATTTTTTAGTTTTTACCATTTTAACATTGTGTGAAGATATTTTTACCCTTTAGTGCCCTAATTTTTTTAGAGCAGATTGTAGGAGATTCAGGAGATCATTCGCCGAGCTGTCAGGTGTAGGTAAGAGCCAAGACCTTAAGCTCCATTTTCATACTATCTTTTCCTATTTTTATCCATTTTTTGGATTTCATGGGGAGCTTTTGGAAAAAAAAATTCCCTCGGTCAGCGTAATTTCCGGGCACGGAATCACGCCGATCGGGGGTGGTTAAAACTACCAATCACCCCATCGGTGCCACTGTTTTTAAAACAGTCGTGCCGGCACCATGAACAAACAATTTACATGTTTTTTCTCAATTTTACCATTTGAATCCAAATTTCTCTGTTAAAAAATGATCATTGACTTGATTGAATGGGTTTTTCAGGAAGAAAATCACCGAAAATGGTGGATTGGAAAGAAAGAGAGCATGAGGATATCAACACCCAAGCCATAGCTGATCCAAATTGCTTGGAGGCTTTGAGGAACTATGGGCTCCTCAAGTTCTTTCTCACACTAGGGATGCGGGCTCAACCTGAGCTACTACAGTACCTAATTAGTCTCTGGGACATAAATCGAAATTTTTTTATCATTGGTGACCAAGAGTTGGAGTTGGAGACTTCAGATATTTATTTCATCACAGGACTATCCCGGAGAGGGGAACTAGTCAACCTATATGGGTCAAGGCCGATTGGGGCAAGTGTTTCCATGTTACTTGCTGAACATTGCCCAGAAGCTCTCAAATCCAAGAGTGGCAAGATCGAGATCGCGACTGTTTGGGATCTTGTGTTGAGAGTGTTACCATCAATAGAGTGGCTGGTTCTCAAGCGCCACATGAGACTAACAAGTCAAAGTTCCTGTATGCTATCGAGTGCATAACATACATTATTTTTAACTGGGCAGAATCTATGAAAGTCAACATGAAGCACCAGCTATCAAAAGCTAAGGTAGGAAACCTGAAGTAGTTTTTCTTTGGGTTTGTGCTAGTGACCTTCTTCCTAGAGTGGGTTTCGTTGTTCCAATACCAGTTGACTGAGTTGGATCCGCTAATGCCATGAGATCCACGGATGATCCATTGGAGCGAGTTGATGCCCAGGGTTACAGGGGGCCAACAGATGTCCTGCAAGCTTGCCTTCCTCCAATGGCTACAACGACAGCTAATCATAGTGGAGCATTGGCCTTACAACAGTACCGACTTCTATGGAGATCCGGATATGCCACTCCTAGAAGGAGAGGATTTTGATGATGGAGGTAAAAACAAATGATTCTTTTTAGTTTTTTGATGTTTTTACTGTTTATGAAATATATGTGTTCATGACACTCCAATTTTATGAATGCATATGTTGGACTAGAATGCCCTACCGAGATGTCCCTGATTTCGAAGTACGTTGCTCGATAGTTTGATGTCGCTCCTTATTAGGAGGGGAGTGACAACGAGCAAGAGATTGCGAGGAATCATGACGGTTTGACCCATGGGATCCCAGAGAACGCTCGGATGGGTGATGTCCCACGCCAATACCAGAGGCATATGGTGGGGGTGTCAGATCGGATCCATCGACTGCTAACTTGCGTAGTCCGAGCAGTTACATGCTACCATGATCATCATGTTGTTTAGTGCATAGTTCTAGCATTCCATACTTTTCAGGTTTGCAAGCCATGAATGTATAAGGCCTGCAAGCCACCGATGTATTTTGGACACACACATTAGTTTTTGAGGCTTTGATGTATGACAAACATTATTCACACACACACACACACATATATATGATATATCTTCCTGCTTAGTATGATACAAATGATTTGTTTTGAATTTTTACATGTTTTGCAAATGTCTATCCAGCACATAATTAGCTAATGCATCTGTAAATGTATTCATATGTCCAGGAATATGATGATATGTAATGTAATCAAAATTTCTATCCAATAGATGAATACGTAGATACATTTTCAATATCTGAGGGTTTCTGACCAAATATTTCTTGTTGAGTTTAAGAACGACAAGCTGTGAATCAAGGTTGACAACTAGATCCTGGATGCCAACAGTGATAGCCTCTGACAACAATTCGATAACTGTGCTATACTCAGGGATGTTATTAGTTGTTCGACCTAGACAAATCCCTTGAATATCAATCAACTCAACAGGGGGGTCATAAATGGCCCATGCTATGAATGATAGATTCCTATTACTTCGGCAAGAACCATAAGCGAAACGGGTGTGAGGAGACATCGCCATCTGCAAAGCAGGCAGAAACATAATAAGCAGGGAAGTTGCTCGCAAAACAACACACCAAACCACACTACATAAAAATGAATGACACACTTATTGTACAAAAGTAAACATGAGAGATGACCTAAGCATAGTACTTTTTGAGAGAGTCCATACTGGGACTTGGGTAATCAATCAACACAGGTGAACACCAAAGTTTTACCACTGACATGACAAGTAAGCATCGATTCAGCCAAATAATAGAGTAGAACTCATATAAGGCTTTAACCCCATGCCCCCTGGGTGAGGGGGGGTTACAAGTCAGATGATAACCCCATTGCAATAATGGGAAATTGGGAAGAACATGGTGAGGGAGAAAAAACCTGAATCCATGAGGGGATAAAGGGGCCCTCAGTTGAAAGGTGAGAAACTGACATGTCAATAGGTAGCAGAGAAGAGAACTTCTCAAGACACATAGACATGACCGCCGGGCTAGAACGAAGCCACGAGGATTGAGAAAACACGTCAAGAGATGAACTTGAAATAGGATGAGAAGAGGATACTGAAGGTGAGGCCAAAACAATATCCACATAATTGATTTCGGCGGGACTTAACGACATTACCTTGCCCCTAGTGTCAACAAGATCTAGATAGGGAATGACCCAAAGATCAGACTTGACCGAAATCATGTTAATAGAGGCAACATGAGGAGGTGGGAGTGGGAAGATACCCATCAAAGCAGGATCTTTAAAGAGTCTTGCCCCCACACTCTCATAAAGAGCACTAGTGTGCTTGACATACAGAAAATTTCCATCAGAGGAGGAAGAGGCAAAGAAGGACAGTTGGTCAACTGTGACTATTTTCCCTTGATGGGGAAAACGAATCATGTGGAACAAGGAGGAGGCTACAACATGCATGGCATGGGTCCAACTCCGTCCGAGTAGAAGATTATAATTGAGATTAGTGTCAACAATCTCTACCTCGATGTGCACTATCTTGCCCTCCAAAGTAATGGCAAGGTTGGGTAAGACACCGAATGGTCGCGAATCACACTCATCAAAAGCTTCCAAAGTGTTAGGGGACTGGTTCAAAGTAGGAGAACCAATTTCCTTCCAACAAGAAACAGACATGATGTAGGTGGAAGCACCTTCATCAATGACAGTTCTGTGAATGGTTTTCTCATTAATGATGACCTGAATGAGAAAGGCAATCTGATGAGGAAGACATGGAACGTGGTTTTCTATATCAAAACATATAAGACTGGAATCAACAGGATTAATACCCCCAATAACTAACAGTAATTATTTCCGTTGAGATGGACAACTTTGAAGTACCTCAAGGGCGGACATGGCCGATGGCGCCTGAGCCAAATCCTCAGCAATATTATAGTGTTGAGCGGAGCGAGCCTTGGGATTGTACGAGGACTTTCGCAGCACACCTCGGGAAGCTGGTCGAACAAAGGAATCAAGGTTAGGTCGCTCTATATGAAATGGACCAGAACTTGACATGGAAGAAGAAGAAGGGGCAGCTTCTTTTTCTTTCCCTCTTGTCAGGGGAGTTTGATAATATTTTGATCTAGTAGCCACATTAATGGGTGTACTCATCATAAAAACTTGTGAACCTGAGGAAGGAGATGATTGAGGCTGGTCTACAATTTGCATTTCCTGGGATGGAAATGGCTCTTTTAGGAAATATGGGGTCTCTTTGAGAAAACGACTAACTTCGGATCGTCTGGGACAATCCTTAGTATAGTGATCCTCCTCACAAATGAGGCATGGATACTTAGGCTTCTGTTGGGAAGCATCACCAGCAGACGACTCAGGAGGACCTTGTTTTGGGGCATCGTCTTTAGCTTTACCTTTGCCTTTCTTCTTACCTCTCGAGGATTTGTCTGTTGCGATAGACTGAACAGTGTGGACCTCTGAGGTTTTACCAGGGCTAGGTGGATTATGAGAGGGACTATTGGAAGCAGTTATTGAGGTCGACTTCTATTTGGAAGAATATTTTGTAGGGGCCTGGGATACTGAACCAATTACTCCATCAATAGGACATGTAGCCTGTAACTTTGATGTCGTTGGATCGGATGAGGGCCTTAGAGCATCGCATAATAACTCATACAAAGTTCCAGACTAAGAGTAAACAAGATCTAAGTACTGGGCATGAGCAATGGCTTGCTCCTCGGTAACGCACCCACCCATAGCAATATTGCGAGCAATTGGAGCGACAAATGATTTGGTAAACCATTCTGTCAGTAACTGATCAACAATCTTTAATTTTATCAAGCGACGCCTAGGTATCCATTCATGGATGTGATCGAAGATGTGGGTCACAATATTCTACTTGAGTGATGTAAGCAAATAGGTGCCAGTTTTATATCAAACCAGCAATTGGAAATGCATGAGGAAAGCCATGGCTAAAGAGTTGAAGTCATGATAAGTACTTTGAGGGAGCTCGATGTATCACTTGGCCGTAGTGCCTGTGAGAGTTCATTGGAAAAGTCGTAGATGAAGAGAATCATCAACATAAGAATTGGAAGAGTGCCAGAGGTGATATGTCATCACATGGGCTTAAGGATCTTCCTTTTCTTTCCCATCGAACTTTGGACAATCACTCGGGATCTTGGATGGGACCAGAGGCCAGTAGGGCGAATGAATAATTGGATCATTCATGAGTCGAGACACATATGGCAACTCTAGTGTAGCTAAGAACGATAATTGAGTATTGAAAGGCATTGGAGGTCGATAAGCGGGTCCAACTAGAGGAGCCCATCCCTGCTGGTAAGGATTTTGTCCCCATAGTGGAGGGTTCTATCCATAGGGAATTTTATTTTTCCCCCACTGTAGGTTACCTTGCCTGTAGGGAGGATTTTGACCTTGAAAGCCTTGAAATTGTCTAGCCATAGGTTGTTGATAAGCAACATATGGGTTAAAAGGTTGTTGAGCCTGTTGACCCTGGACATATGGGTTTTGCACCTGCTGTCCATGGGCATATGGGTTTTGAACCTGTTGGCCCTGGACATAAGGATTTTGGACCTACTGTCCTTGGGCAAGAAGATTTTGAACCTGTTGCCCTTAGACATGAGGATTTAGGGCCAATTGTTGCAGGACTTGACCTGGACATTGTCCTTGCAAAGGTTGACCCTATTGATATGTATAAAAGGGTTGTTGCTGCCCGGGTTGGCCTTGCTGCTGCGAGGGCTGACCTTGCGGTTGTGAAAGCTATCCCTGCAGTTGCAGAAGTTTTCATTGTGAGGACATAGGTTGGGAGGTTTGCTGAACATACTGCATTTGCGGTTGCATGGTTTGCTGCAACTACTGTGAGGGTTGCCCCTGCAGCTGTTGCAGTGGTCCTTGCTGTTGCATCATTGGACCCTGCTGCTGCATGGATGGCCCTTGCTACAACGAAGGTTGCCCTTGTCGCTGCAGAGGTTTTCCTTGCTGCCGCAAGGGTACTTGGGAAGTTCCCGAATTGAAACCTTGGAAATTTCCGAACTATATCTGGCCATAGCCACCAAGAACACTGGTCAGACCAGGCTGAGCACACTGCCCAAGCTAAGGGACGTAAGGTGGATTTACCATTCCTTTGGAACCATATGGAACATAAGGAGTTTGGTACTGAACCTATGCCTCATAAGGCTACTGATACTGGAAATTTCTCTACCCAGATGGACCAATGGGATTTTGGACCTATTGATATTGGACATTGCTTGATCCAATAGGACCAACGAGGTTTTGAATAACACTAGAAGAAGGTTGGTTCACCCTAACTATGTGAGCATGCGAGCTACTCACATTAGTTGTGCCTGACACCATAGAGACATTCGGATTCTACCCCCCAGGCGGTGGCACAACTTGTGCACTTACTAGAGAGACCGAAGGACTTATAGAGGTAGCTCAAGACCATCAGTTGTATCGGACGGTGACTTGGACTAATGAGACAAGAGGATTCAGAACGGTGGGTTACACTGGGAATGAAGTAACTGCAGAAATCAACTTCTATTGGGGGGTTAGATTTGGAATGAATGGACCCGTGGTAGGCATCGCGCCAGATGCCCAAATAGGATTATGATAAAGCGAAGAGGCACTAGTGTACTCGAGACCAACACTACTAAAGTGACATAATTAGGAGGTAAGTTCCGATAAACACTGATGGGAATGCTTCCATTGAAAGGGAAACCCTCAGGAGGAAACTGATCTTCTTCCTCTTTGACAGTGTGTGGAAAGGAAACCTCCGAGTGACCTGGAGAGGAGATTGGAAATTCGCCTTTGGGTTCCATGGGTGGAGAGAAGCGACGACGAATGACCGAAGATGTTCGAGGGAATAATTCCAAAGGAATGCCCGACTAATCATACAGATTGTACAGACACTGCGGTGATATCACAACAAGGTAGAACAAAGGATTCAGAGGATAAACAACCAGCCCAAGCTGACCGTCAAGGGTCGGCTGACTCTCGGGAGTCTGGATAGGATTATCCAGAGATTCTGAGCCAATATCAGAAAGTGACCCAGTATCTAAGGGAGGTGGAGGATGAGATAACAAAGGTTGAATGCTCAGAACAATTCCAAGTTCAACACCTTGGTCCTCAAGTGACTGCAGTAATTTCGGAAATGGCTCCTCAAACAGTCTCTCAGACAGAGGAGAGGAAGAGGAACTAGGTGAACCATATGATACAGCCATCATGGCTTTGCCTCAAATAATAGGAACATAGAGATAAATGCCAAGGCTTTAAATGTAATTTAAAAGGAATACTCATGATTTGGTCTAGAAAATACTAACAGGGATGTTATAATATTGTGTGTAGCAATTTTTTAAGATGCATAAATAACCTGGTGCTCTTTCATGTTTTAAGAGTTGAGAAAGAAGAAAATGTGACTCTATCACTTTAGATTTGAAACGAGATTGAAAGGACAAGTTCTCGGATGATATTTTAAGCTTAAAGAGCCAAAAATATCAAACGACTACTCAGGATGATCTAGGTAAAAAGGATTACTAGGTAACCATGAACTACAGAATACCTCTCAGTGAACCGAGAAGTACGGGCAGGCGATGTCCATGAATGTTGTGTTCAGTGTATCATGTTTACAAGGCAGCATACTCGGCTCGCTATGGATAAAGGATTGCAGCCTAGTGGGCTCTCCCTTTATATACGCGACAGCACGGGGAGCACAAATCCATACTAGCGCTATCTAGTGCCAAAGCGAACAACAACTGCTAGGTTTAAAGACACTGGAACACGTCTCTAGCCTAGACCTTCTAGATGTGATTGTTAGGTTTCAAATGTGCCTTACGTTAATTGAGTTCATTTTAAAGTTGATCTTGAATTATGTCTCGGTTTTTGGGCCTTAGCGATGTGACTCAAAAAATCCTATATGCAGCTAAATGAGACAAGACTCTTTCAATTCGATGAATTGTTTACACTGGAGAGGGTAGAAAACACAATCGAATGCAAACAACCAAGCAACTGAACATAAAATATATTTTCACTACTTCACTTTTTGAAAACAAAATAATGAAAAAATGCTTCCCAATTCCTATTTTCCTAACAAGTGCAATTCAAGCAGTCCTTCCAAAGGTAAAGAAAGTTCTTTTTCTTTTCAAATTCAAATGGAACTCTAGTCTCCAACGATGCTAACTAACATAACATTTTGATGCACCAAACTAGAATTGTGTACTTTTCATGAAATGACAAAAAATGATTTTTTTGCAAAACACTTCAATGAAAAAGTTTTCAAGATAATTAACCCTCAAGCAAATGAAAAGACACAAAAGAGATCTTCTTCCAACCCAATGACACAATGACTCTACCAAAAACAAGACAATCAACATGACCTATGCTGGAAAAGAGACGTTTAGACAATCAAATGAAACTTTTCAAACTTGAATGATGGAGATCAAAGCAATAAGAGGACTACAAACAAAATGCGAGTAAATTTACCAACAACTTGACTCACTGAGTTCACAATCAGCGGGATGGATGACAAGCTAGATGTCCTACAGCCACTAACCATCCAAAGACTTAAGAAATTCAGCAAAAGAATGCAAACCAACAAGCACACAAACCAAGCCAAATCAAGCTTTCCAGTCAGGGAGAAATAGCCTAAAACAAGCTAAGAGGTAGAAATCAAGAGAGCAAGACACACTGGTTGAGATCTGGGGTAAACCCTAATCTCCACCTACAGGCATTGGTGTGACTTCCTAATTGACAACAAGCACTATAGGGGGGTCGACGTGACTTTTTTGGTGAAGATCGATCCGATTGGCACAATTGATTTAGAAAAAACCATGCTGGCTGAGGATTTAAAGGAAAAAATAAAAATCTCTTCAAGTAAAAACCAGACTTGCTACTGTAAATTTCAGACTTAGAGCAGTAAACTAGGCAAAGTAGAGGACAATAGAGGGAAATGGTTATACTAGGAAAGTTCACTCAAAACCATGAAATTACAATCAATCAAACAGAATGATAGAATCCCCAATGGAGTCGCCAATTTCTGATGCATGTAAATTCTAATTGCGGACACAAACAATTCCTCTAGCCTGAGAGACCGGGTCTAGTCACAAACATACAATCTATGGAAGATTTCATTAGGCTAAGATCAATTAAGGGGGCCTACCTCCTAGAATGCTATTGAGCTTGGTAATGATCCTACTTCCTTTCTCCAGCTATATTTCGTTTCCTTCCTTCGCACACTTGAAACAAGCAAACAACAACAAACGTGATAGCATACAATATTGTATTTAGCCTACTTAACAGGTCAAGAAACATTAAGCCATAAATATGTGAGATGACATTTCATGTAGGAAATGAATCAATAGTTGCATCTATATTAGTTCAAGAAGAGATTACAACTAATGTCTTCACATTGTTGTTCTCCTCCAACATATTCGGGTTCCCACGCTTCCGCTAGCATCTCATGGATAGCCTTAAGGCTCTTCCCTCTAGTCTTCACACCAAACTAGAAAGCTAGAAACCATGGGTAGCTTGCTAACTACTCCAAAATCAAAACCTTAGCCAGAACTTAATTAGGACTAAAAGCTAACACTAGCTTGTGCTCGGGAAAAAGAGAGGTTTATATAGCTTGGATGGAAGGGAGATGATTCCTCTTCTAGTGGGAGAAGTCCTTATCTCTTGGATTAGTTCCATTCTAATAGGGGAAAGGAGCCCAAACTGATCTCTTTGACTCCATCCAGCCTAACCATCTAGTAGAATTCCGTTACGAAGCTTCTAGAGCTAGAAGCTTCGGCTCCATATTTAAAAAACTTTCCAAAAGAGGATCGATGGGACTAAGAAAGGGCTCAGTCAATCCGATCAGCACTAGGGACAGTTATAAACCTTGCATATCGGCACGAGGAGGACACAGGTCATTAGTGTCGGTCTTGTAAATTGGGATAAACGGAAGATTTTTGGGAAATGATGCAAAAGGGAATTGTTCTGCTCATGAAGAGGGATATAATGAGAGTTTCCTCATGTTAGGAAAGCATGTCAGGTACACTGTAGAGGTCCTCCAGGATCGTGGATAGGGAGTACAGAGACAGTGACAAAATGTTGTGTAACAAGATCAGTTGGTAAGCTCTTGGATCAAGATTTTTCTCAGGTTTTGGAGCAAGCAAGGAAAATCAAGAAAAGGGAAAAGAAAGAAAATAAAAACAAAGATCAAGCTAGGAAGAGTAGGATCAAGCAACTTCAGCAAGAATATTTATAGGTGACATATTACATGTGTGAATTCCTAACTGGTTTTGAAATGCATGGCTTTGCATGCTAGTGTATGGTTATGGTGTTGTCGATGGCATGGTTTCTTCGGGTTATGACAATGGTTTTTAGCCTAGCCTTTCCTTTTCTAGATGCCATGGTGTATTAATATTTTTATCTTGGTTTTGAGCCTTGGATTTTCCAGATGGATTTCAGAATATCAAGTGGAGATGGTATCAAGGTTCATTAAAAAAGGCCTAGGAATCCCTTGACCAGTTTTGGCGGGATACATGGTAAAACCTACGGGAGGAGTCTCGGTTTAGGGCCTAGTGATCCAAGTTTGGATTGCGGTAAATCCTTAGAGACTTGTCTCATTTTACGACATAGTGATCGAAGATTGGATTGCGGTAAAGCTTGAGAGGCAAGGAGAAAGAAAATTTCTCAAGGATAGTGATGGATTGTGGATGACATTCCAAGCTTTATTCAGTTTTGTGATTGGAGCATTGTTTTTGGTGTAATCAAGTTTTGGTGAGGGTGGAGGTGGTTTAAACTCTGGATTCCCTTGGTTATTTTTGGATTGGTTCATCCATGAGATCCCACATTCATGTTTGGAATATGGCACGAGTGTGACTCGATAAAAGAAATATTTGGTTCAGCCATGTCTACGGTCTGGTGGCACATGGAAGTCCCAAACTTGGTCGGATTTTCCTATGATTAATGAAAGTTAAGTTCTCTTGCTTTTGCACTTTTCTATATGTGGATTTAATGACTATTATATCTATGTTATTAACATGGTTTTATGTTGCTTATAGGCATGGTTAATTGATTGGTCCATGTCATAGTTATTTCATGTATTTACTTTTAATTGTTAGAATGATGAATGCAAGACCTAATTGATGTTATAATAGTTAAAGGGAGAAGGTGCTGATCCTTCTTGTCATGTTTCATAATATTTTTCAGTCATTCATGTTTTGTCTTGTATCCTACACTTGTAGATTGCACTGATGCCAACTGTTTGACGGAATGTCAGTACCGGTTGGGCATGGTCAGACCTAGTCTTGAGGTTGATTTTTGGTTTATTAGTCTTGTCATCATGTCTTTGATGGATTCTGAAAGTTACAGCAAGTTATGGGAAAAGGCTGGAATTATGGTCTAGAAAAGTGCCTTAAATTCTATAGGCATCGACACAAGTCTTCTGGGAAAAGTCCCTAGATGCTAGCTTGCAGGCCTGTGAGAGTGTCTAGAGGTCCCTGGACGCTGGCATGCCCATAGCATCATAGCGTCTAGAAGTCAAGAGGTCTAAAATATCAATGGGAACCAGTGGAAGGATGTCTAAGTGGTTGAGATCTTCGTTGGGGGTGTTTTTGCTAATGTGGAAGGTATGGTTGATGTGTTCCATCGATTCCATTAACTTAATATTGCCAAGGAGGTTGAATCCCTTCATTGTGGCCTCTCTCATCGCATGTTTAACCTAGTTGGCAAGTTACTTGGCTAGATGTGGGAGGAGGGCGGTTACATATTGGTATCAGAGCATGGTTCACCCCTCGGACTGGATGGGCGATGTGTTCATCATGCCTTCATCTCGATTGCATAAGCTTGTAGTCCATGTGCTTGTTGCATTTGCATATTTTTTATCATGGTTCTAGTGATGTCGGCATGTGAAGGTTGATGTTGTTGTTATGAAATGTGTCGTCATCAGTGTATGGTTATATGCATGTCAATGTCTATATGTTTTTATGCATGCCATGTCATGGTTATGGTTATGCATGTATGGTAGGTCGACATGCATTATGAGGTCATTATATGCAATTAGGTCATCATGATGTTGTTGGTTTTTATGATGTTGATGTGTTGGCTGAGATAGAGTAAGAGATGCAAATCATTAAAGTGAAGTTACAACATTAGACCTCGAGGCAAGAGCATGTCGTCATACAAGTTTGTATGTTGGGCTTGGGCATGCAGGTATGTAGGTTAAGTATTTTTATATGCATTAGGGTGATATACATTAGGTTTATGTACATTTCTATGGATGTTATATACATGATAGATGCTACTTGTTTAGTGTAGTCATATGCACATGTGTAGGATAGTCATGCATGATAGTAACATGTGGTGGTATGCATTGCTATTGTTGTTTTATGTTAGATAACTCGATGATTATGTTATATGCTATATTTTGTTGATGAGTATGTTATAGGTTAACTTGTTGTTGTTATATGATATTTAGCTTGATGATTAGGTTATATGTTGATTAATGAGCATGATATATAACTTGTTGTTTTTATATGCTATTAACTTGATGATTAGGGTTATTACATTAAGATCTTGATTTTATATGTATCATACTAATTTGGATTAGTCTATGCAAATGGTTAAGGTTATGAAATTAAGGTATGAGTTAATATGTTGTGATATTATGTCATAGTAATCTAGATTGATTGTGAAGACAAGATAGCCTCCCCTGAGATACATTAAGGTATGAGTTTTCTTATGTCATATATTTGGTTCTTGACTGTTTGACTATGTCGTGTAGTTGATTAATTTAACAGGGTATGTTTGCAAGTGTGTTGGATGCTTGATGAATTGCATAATATCAGTATGTGTTCAAATGATCTTGTTTTAAGATGATTGTAATAAAACATATATGTTCAAACAATTGATATGTACTTGATTGTAGTAGGTGGCAATTGTAGTATTATGTCTAATGACTATGAGTTGACTATGAATTATGATATGATTTCTAATATTGGTAAAGGTTGATTTCAAATTGATAGATATGATTGTCTTGATATTTCGAACATGTGTTTGACATGTGTAAACAATGAAGGAAACATGTTTGGTATTAGCATGACAAGGTAATAGTTGATGTGTTTATATAACTAACAGTTTGGTGATGTGACGGTGCATAGTAACACTCAATTGCAACAAGGAAAAGGTCAAAGAAAGGAATTGGGAAAGAATTATTTTAGCTATGTTTGGAAACCCTAACTCCAAACAAATGATTTCTTTGCATACAGGAAGTCTTCTTGACATTAATCTTGCTTGACATTATGTGGATGTGTGCTAGATTCATGAACTTGTATTTGACATGTATATTAGTTAGTATCTAGTTACAGGTGGATTTTTCAAGGGAATTGGAGTCCCTCGAAAGATGGTGTGGATGTGTTTAGTTGCAAGCAACGTGATTGGCATAGAAAGGTAAGGTAACAGGTTTATTATTATATTTATTTAAGCATTGACAGTTATGTGTTGATGGCAGTATGATGAAAGGGATTGCATGGAAAAGAAATTGCCATGGAATCTTGAAGAAGCCTCAGGTTGAGATTTCCCTTGGAATCAATGGGAACCATCGGGATTGAGTCATGGTGTTTTTTGAGAGTATTTTTATTCGATTCTTTGTGCTATGTTTGCACTTGATTTGTAGCTTTGTTTATGTCTAGTGTATGGCCATACCACTTTGTTTGTGATGTCGTATTGCTATTGATTTTCATGGTTTTCTTCTTGGTTGCATTTTTTTCTTTCCTTTTATGTCTTAAGAGCCTTGGGAATTGGATGGTAAAGAGGAAAGCTAATGGAGCTCTAGGAGATCTGAATGAAAACCTAGCAGGTAATGCAAGACCCAAATGAATCTCAGTGCATGATTAAGGGGAGTTAAAGGTAAGAGTATGACAACCAATTGGATTGGTTGGGAGCATTCGTGTAAATGAACTATGGCAAGACATTCATGAGAAGAGTAACCAAGAAAGGTAAAGTAAATGGACTTGAGGTCTCATATGCCTTGGATATGTTGGGAATAGTTGTTCTCAATGTTTTGGATGCTATGTACACATAAAGGGAGTTCTTCTAACCTTGACCTTATGCTATCTGGTAATTATGTTATGATCATGATTATGTTGATGTTTATATATGTATACATGTATATAAGTGTGTATATATGTCGTTTTCTAATGAGATCATGGTTTTTTTTGCTAATTTTATATATATGTATGTATGTATGTATCTATTTCACTGTTTGACAGGGGCATCACGAATCATTCTTGTGGAGGAATGATTTCTTATGTAGGTGAATGGCATGAAGAGATTCCTGGTTCATGAGGAATCAAATGGGAAGAGTAGTCTGACATATGTTTGAGGTCAGTATCAATGTGTGGATATGAATTGATATTATATGATTATACTATGTCTACGTTTATGTTATGGATAGGTTAATGTTGAGAGATACATTAGCAAAATGAAAACAGCGTGATGTGCGACATGCTAGGATAAGGATTGATGGTGGAGAGACACTAGAAGAAGGGTTTATTAGCAGAGAAAGTGTGGTTTTGGATGTGTGGTAGTCCCATTGTGCATATATTATATATGTTGTACATGTTGTATATGTGATGTTGCACACATGTGGTGTTGTGTATATCATGTTGTTTATGCAATTTTATGTACAGGGTGGCACATATGGTGGTGTGTGCATATTGCATATGGAGTGTTGGCTATAGATGGTTCTATGTACATGTTGGATATGCGGTTATGAGTAAATATTGTATTGTGCACATGATGGATATGCAGTGTTGTGTGTATATGGTGTTGTGCGCATGTTGGATACGCAATGTTGTGTACATAGGGTTCTATGTACATGTTTTATATGTAGTACTATGTACACATGGTGTTGTGTGCATGTTATAAATATGGTTATATGTACATATGGTGTTGTGTGCATGATTGTACAAGTGGTGTTGTGAGCATGTGGTGCCATGTACATGTTGTACTTGTGGTGTTGTGTGCATGTTTTGTTGTGTACATGTCGTGCATGTGATACTGTGTACATGTGTGTTACAGGGAAAAGTGTCTATATAGAACTGCTCTATCCCACTAAGGTGTGACAGCTGCCTTAGAAACAAACAGAGAAAAGATACTTATGTTTTTCCTTTATGGATTATAGATAGAGAGGAACAGAAAGACCAACCTCTGTCTTGCGCTAATCCTTCGATTCGATCCCTCTCTTCTTTGATAGTCCCCAGCTACCTGCTCCCTTGCACGCCCAGCTTCACAAAGTACCTGTAAGATCACAGAAGCATAGCACGATACAAATACATGGATCTATAATCATAAACAATCTAGGATCAGATGTAAATTGACCATACAAATGTAACAAGCATCAATGATACAAAAGCATGGACGAAAACTCAAATAGCTTTTATTGATAAACAAGAAAAGGTCCAGGAGGAGTTACAACCAGTTGTTCCGACCCAGCATCAACCTCCCAGCAAAGTAGCCCCTCTTTACCTCAAACAAAGCTTAGATCACCCAACAATCTGATGTTTGTCTCTAGAAACCAACAACAATTCCTTACAATATGCAAAATTCCAGCCTCTGGATCTCTGGGATGAGGGATCCATATATGGATATCTGTAAGGGGGATGAGTCAGCTTGTGATTTGATTAGTGTCTTCTCTCTGACAGTTCTTGCTTCCACTTGGAGACTGAGGGCCTCTTACTCATCCTTGGTCGAATTCAGTGAGGCAAGTGTCATAGGAGAAGATTCTCGAAGCTTCCATTGCCTCTCCACCTCACGGAATGTCACTGCCATTTGTCATTTCTTGCCCATTGCACCCCACAGAAGGGACTTTTGAAATGCAACGCACCCTCATAGTGTATTTGGGTGAGATGAAACGCACCTAGCCAGTGGAGCAGCTGCAATGATCCTGTTTTGACCAATTCTGAGTAGTTTCTCATGGAGAACTTCTGGGAGAAGTTGTAATCTCTTGACCTTGTTCCTTTAGGGGTTAGAACAACACTTTTAGGGACTTAGGAGCCCTTGGTTTATGGACATTTCATGCTTGGGGTTGTAGGGCACAAAAATGTCTATAATAGTTTCCCCCTAAAGTATGAGGCCGTTAACCTTTTGGTGTCGGGTGAAATGCTTTATTATGAGGATCCGAAGTTCTTTCAATGCTGGGAGGAGACCTGTAATAAGATACAATACAATACATTATATTCATAATATTTTCATGATCTAGCTGAGGCGGACATTCCCATGCTCCGCTTTATAAATTCATTTTCATGTACATAGGACAGACAACCGTCTGAGTGTAGACCGATGATTCTAATAGAGCCATCGTCATTTTGAGTGGATGATTATCTGTGCGGCAATGATGTACATTTAATGTCTTTATTTCCCTGAATATATATCGCAGCCCGGATGGATGAAACTAGATCTGGGGTCTTCAATCTCGTCCGATCTTCACTCGAAGTACAAGTCGATCCATGTGAGAAATGTTCTGAAGTTGAACATGGAAAGACATCGCTTGATTACCAGTCAATGATGTAAACTGTTAACAAGCGTGAGAGGAATCACCGATAATGATAATGACCCTCAAGGTACTGCAGTACAATTCACGTGGTGTGAATAAAGGACTTGGTGTCGAACACCATGCAAAATCTTTCGGTCGAAGGCCATTGATGTAAACCTGTCGCCGGAAGTGAGAAACTTGCCAATGAGGCATGCAAGCTTCAAAGTACTGAATGGGGTGTTCCTAGATCAACTTCTTGGATAATGAGCTGATGTCGACAAGAAGTGATCCGTCACAGGAGGGCCTTAATCAATCCCACATCAATGACCCGGAATGGAGCAAATGATTTTAATGGAGGTGAAAACGATCTGGTGATATAAGATTCAGGGTGGCGGTCATGAAAGAATGGAGTATAATGTATGGTAGTGGGTGAGACACAGGTGAATTCTCTGAATGACTTCTCTTGAACATATCGGCGACACTGATGTGATGGATTGGTAGCATTAACCCCAAATGTGGATGGTATGGCGTGACCATGGTGATGTGACCAGTGAATGAAACAACCCAACCCAACTCGGACACGGAGCGGAAGTGTCATGTTCAAGAGCGACTTGCTACCAACAAAGTTTCTTTGAGTTTTCTTCCCAATTTTTCCCCAGTCATTGCTGACCAGTACCTCTTTATTTTTGTCAAGCTTGAGGAGGATAACATATGCTTGTTCTATAATTTTCCCTTCAGGAAAACCCATCGCTATGTTTTAACGAGCCTAGCGATAGTGAAACTCGTTCTCGTCCATAGACAAGTTTGTCGCTATTAATCTTTTTAACGAGTTTAACGACAAAGATAACTCGGTCCTTTTCAATTTTAGAGAGTCTAAAAGGGAATGTAAAGGTAACTCCAAAATTCCTTTTTCGTCATCTAATCCCTTAAGTTCGAAAAAAGTATAAAAAAATATAGAAGGGATGGATTTTCGATACTTTTAACGAGCCGAACAAAACAAGCGCTCGATCTTTTTGTGTAATAATCCCTCAGGTCCAAAAAGATTAAAATCTAGAGGAGGGATAACACTTCCTGTCCCTTTAACGAGCTGGAGAGGCCAATGGCTCGGCAATCTTTTCATATTTTACGAGTCAGTTGAAAAGAGCTTAAAGGAGACTCGTCTTTTGAGGAACGAGTGATAAAATGGGTAGTAGCTGATTCTAGGTAAGGTTTGGAATTTTCCAATCACGACAATGTCACAAGGATGGCTAGTGAAATCACTCTTCGCAGCTGTTCCTCAAAATGGGTAAACAATCAAATGGAGGTGAATGATCGGCCAATGAAAAAGTGGAGGTGATGGTGCAAACACGACCAAGGCTTTAACGGCTGAAGTACTACATTCACGATGGTTATTTACCGGGGAATAGTTCATTTTTTAACGAGCTTAAACGTGGGGGGAAAAATTTACTCATGTCTTATGTTTATTTTTTAACGAGCTTGAACTATGTGCTAAAACTGCTCGATTAGATGGTCCTATTTTGATTTTACCATAAATAGCTTTGTTCTTTCAAAGATCGTACTGTATTTTCAACTGCTTCATCAAACTAGTCAGAAATGAACAATATATGCTTGAAAACGAGTTAGAACACTAATATTTTACTTTGAACTACGTAAAAGTAATGAAAAAGTGTTTTTACCTCTCATTTTACCATTTCATTTGAACTTTGGTTTGTTGGAGTTTTGGAGGTGCTTTTCCCCCTAGATTTTCATTAGTTGATTTCAGGAGATTCTGTGGACGATTCTCGGCGCCGTCTGGACCAGGTAGGAGCTAAACTTGAGCTCTTTCATTTCATGGTTTCCATTTTGCATTTTGAGCTTGATTCCTAGCTTTTCTGAGCCCCTGGGGTTTGAAGAACTCGTTCTGCCTTCAGCGCACCCTCTGTGTATCGAAAGATGCATTGAATGTTGGCCTGTCTAAAGGCTATCTGACATTCAACGCACCTAGAACACTGCTGCAGGTGCGTTGGGTGCAAAAAGGGAATTTGATGCACAATTTTTGATGGAAATTTTGCCTGTTTCTTACCAAAATCAGGATCTAACTCTTCTCTTGTTTGTTTTTCAGAGATCTTTGGAGTAAGATGACCATTACATGGCGAGAACGTGAGCATGAAGAAGAGGACATGCTTGCCCTACATGATCCGGTTATAGTGAATGCACTGCGGAACTGTGGCTTGCTGAAGTTCTTCCGCATTTCTAGCATGAGACAACAGATCAACTTACTGCAGTATTTGCTCGATGCTTGGGATCCTACCAATCAGGTTTTCCAGATCAGGGGCAAATCTATCCCCTTGACTGTAGTAGACATCTATTTCTTGACTGGCTTGTCAAGGCGGGGTGCCCCCATCTCTTTGTCAGGTTCGGCCCGAGGAGGCAACTCTGTGAGAGACTATGTTCGCCGGTACTGCAGAGAAGGATCTCAACCGAGTAAAGACGACAAGATCATCATTCGTGATGTCACTGACAGGTCCCTCAAGACTATTCTGTTTACTTTTGGTAGGATGGCCGGTGGTGCGGCTCTTCATGTAGCCAACCGATCTTACATGCAGCATGCCTTGGAATGCCTCCAACCGAAGGTGTTCAACTAGTGCGACGCAGTACTTCTTGTGATGAAAGAACAGTTGACCAAGATAAAGAGCGGGAGGTTGAAGAACTTTGGGTATGGTTGTATTTTGACCGCCTTTGCCTTGGAGAAGATACCACTGATGCAGCCGCAGTATATTGCACTCAATTTACCTTCTCCTACTAAACCACGTATGCAGAGGTGGGTTGACCATATGTCTAGGCATGCTGGCCAGTCTCAGATTTCATTTTCTGATACCTTCTTCAGGTGGTTTGATCATCAGGAGATGGTTTATTCCGAGTATCCATACGCTGGCATGGACTTCCGGGGTGATCCAGATTTAGTACTGCTGGATGGCGAACAGTGGGGCACCATTGGTAAAATCTTTGACCATATTCCTCTTTATCATTTTTTTGTTTATAATGTCCTTGTGCTTTATTATATCAAGACTTTAATCAAACTCATGTGTACATGCAGATGTTGGTCCTGTTCGTCTAGTAGTTTGCCTGAGAGTACCAGCTGCTGCTCCAGTAGGAGAGGCCATCGGAAGGGCTATTCTTCGTGACCTCGATGTGGCTGAGACTCTCACAGCATTACAGGAGCAGGTTGCGGGCCTCACTCTTGGTATTCCAGATGTGAGAACTGACGAGCTACCTTTGTGGTTACAGCAGCATACTACTGGTGTGCCAAGACGATGGACTCGTCTCTTACGCATGATCGCACAGGCTGTGACTTGCTATCACGAGCATCATTAGACTAGGGTGCCCCCTAGCATTTTGCGTTTTTGGGTCATTTGACCGATTTTGTCTTGGTTACAGAACATTATGTGTAAACCATAAACAGTTATATATATTTTTTATTTTCGGAGTTTTAATTTGGTTGAGTTACATGATCCACATGCAAACATTGATGGTGTGTTTCTTTTATAAATGTTGCAAATGTCTATCTAACACATAATTTGCTAATGAGTCAGTTAATGTGTTTAAGTTTCTGGAAATATGTTGATATTGAATAAAATCAAATTGTCTTTCCAAAGTATTAACCCTTAGGAACATGCGATAAATAGCTGGGTTTCGGACGGAATATATACCGATCACAGGCAACAAAATTCAGGAATAGAACTGGGAAGAATGAATCACAGAAGCCACAACTACACAGAGCTAGTCTGATCAGCGCACCTGTAACACAGAGAATCTAAAATGCAGCGCAGGTTGTCCACTCGGGAAGTGCGCTGAAATTCAGAATCTCTGAACAGTGCTTGCGCTGGGCCAGAAACGAGACTCTGTTCGGGTTCTGGGTCACAGTTTGCAATTCAGTTCTTGGTTTTTGGCCGAGTAAAAAGCAATCAGTAATGCAACAATCAGGGGTAGATATAAGGAGGATCTAAGAGCTATCACAAGGGCAATCAAATAGTTTGTGAATCAGTTGTTTAAATCATAAACAGATCCAGTAGATGGATTGAAGTAGCAGTTGTCTACTTTGCATTTGTTATGGCAAATGCAGTTCGAATGCTACTTGTAAGTTTATGAAATAGACAACAAAGAATGATAAACAAACAAACTAATTACTCTCCCCAGCGGAGTCGCCATTTTGTTACAAGGAAAAGTGTCTATATAGAACTGCTCTATCCCACTAAGGTGTGACAGCTGCCTTAGAAACAAACAGAGAAAAGCTACTTATGTTTTTCCTTTATGGATTATAGATAGAGAGGAACAGAAAGACCAACCTCTGTCTTGCGCTAATCCTTCGATTTGATCCCTCTGTTCTTTGATAGTCCCCAGCTACTTCCTCCCTTGCACGCCCAGCTTCACAAAGTACCTGTAAGATCACAGAAGCATAGAACTATACAAAGACATGGATCTATAATCATAAACAATCTAGGATCAGATGTAAATTGACCATACAAATGTAACAAGAATCAATGATACAAAAGCATGGAGGAAAACTCAAATAGCTTTTATTGATAAACAAGAAAAGATCCAGGAGGAGTTACAACGAGTTGTTCCGACCCAGCATCAACCTCCCAGCAAAGAAGCCCCTCTTCACCTCAAACAATGCTTAGATCACCCAACAATCTGATGTTTGTCTCTAGAAACCAACAACAATTCCTTACAATATGCAAAATTCTAGCCTCCGGATCTCTGGGATGAGGGATCCATATATAGATATCTATAAGGGGGATGAGTCAGCTTGTGATTTGATTAGTGTCTTCTCTCTGACAGTTCTTGCTTCCACTTGGATACTGAGGGCCACTTACTCATCCTTGGTCGAATTCAGTGAGGCAAGTGTCACAGGAGAAGATTCTGGAAGCTTCCATTGCCTCTCCACCTCACGGAATGACACTGCCATTTGTCATTTCTCGCCCATCGCACCCCACAGAAGGGACTTTTGAAATGCAATGCACCCTCACAGTGTATTTGGGTGAGATGTAACGCACCTAGCCAGTGGAGCAGCTGCAATGATCCTGTTTTGACCAATTTTGAGTAGTTTCTCATGGAGAACTTCTGGGAGAAGCTGTAATCTGTTGACCTTGTTCCTTTAGGGGTTAGAACAACACTTTTAGGGACTTAGGAGCCCTTGGTTTATGGACATTTCATGCTTGGGGTTGTAGGGCACAAAAATGTCTATAACAATGTGGTGTCATGTACATGTGATGTTGTGCACATGTTGTGCATGTAGTGCGGTGTACAAGTGGTACTTGTGTACGTGTGGTATTGTGTGCATGCTATCTAGGTTGCGTGGAGGTCATGCAGTACTATGTATGCACATTTTGTAGTCGCGGTATCATGACATGTGTATTCCTTGTGTTGTACTTTGTGTACATATATGTATTGTGTCATACATTGGATGTAGGAATATGTATTATGTGGTCGTGTACACCAGATGTGGGCGTATGTATTATTTTTTGTTGTACACTAGGTGTAGGTGTATGTGTGGTATGTCAGGTGTAGGTGCATGTATTGCATGGTGTTATATGTCATGTGTGGTTGTATGTGTGTGATGTAGACTATGTGTATGTTTACATGGTTGAGGAGAAGGCACTAAGTATTTGTCGGGTGTGGCAACTGATCTAGAGTGTGTACATAATAAGGAAAAGGTTAGAAGCTAAGGATTGATTAAAGGATAAGCATTAGTATTTTACTTTAGTTTTATTATGCATGTGAGTTATGATTCTGGTCCATGATGATTACATGTGATCTATGATTATGGTTTATCATGATTACATGTGATCTATGATTCTGGTTTATGGTGGTTACATGTGATTTAATATTTTTATCTATGATGGTTACGCTTTGAGCTAACCTGATGTGATATGTTTATACATGATGATTTGATAAAAAAATGCTAGATTGACTTGTTGTGATCAGAAGTAAACAGGATTGCAAGTGTACCTTATTGATGAGCTATCAATGAGGTATGATGTGAATTTATTTCAATTTATTTTGAATCTAATGGAAATTATGTGCTTAGAATGGGAATTCATGAACATGCCTATTTGGGTTGTTGAAATTGAATGCAAGCATTAGCAACAACAACAAAGGGAATTGGAACATGCAACAGTATGTTGGTAAAGCACTTCATGAGCAGGACCATAGTGGGACAATGGTACCCAATTGTGTCCATTGATTTCCATGAGCATGTTATGACCTATATGATGGTTTGAGGCAGGTATATTCCTTTCTTGTTTGACTTTCTGATACGAGGAACCCTTACCAAGGGATGGATTTCCTAGGATAGGGGATGCCTGGGAACTTGAAAGGTGAGTGACTACATAGAAGGGGGTGACCGATTTCCCGAGGGACTGTGAAGCAGAGAAGGAAAGGCCTAGGATATATTTGTTTTGGTTATGAGCATTTCCAGATGGAATCAGATACACATTGGGAGTGTGCCCTGGAACAATGAGCCAATAACTGTTCACTGAGATAACAAGTGGCATCAGAATATAACATTAGACATTGGATGCAGTTTGACTGTTGCAGTGGATTCTAGACTTCCGGGGAAGGATGTGAATCCTAGTATTACTTTCAGGGTGGAGGTGTGAGCCCCTAGATTTCCTTGTTTCATATGTAGGCATCATATCCCTTTATTCCTAGTTTAGAAAATGTGCATATGTGTATATGTGGTTATTGTAAATACTACAACCAACTAAGTTATAAAGCTCCATGGGTAGTATGTTTATTTTTCAGCAGTTTTTTTGAGGTCTTGGTGTGGTTTAACACCAAGGATGGTGTTCCCCAAGGGGGAGGGTTATGTAACAACCATGGTGAAAGGTTCATGTAATAAAAGTTAATAAGGGAAAAATAAGACCACGGTTAAGGGACACTTATTCCAAGTTGAACGTTGGGCAAAGATATCCTAGTGGGTATCAATGGATGTGTTTATGGATAAAGGAAACTGTTAAAGGAAAAGGCATTAAAAGGAAAAAAGGCATTTTTGGCACATTTATTTATGAAAATAAAGGAAAATAGGAGAAAAGTAACGTGAAAGGTCACAAGTCGCATGTGAGGAGGAAATTGAAGGAAAATAATGGAAAATGAGGAAAATAGAGGCCTCATTGATAAAAAGGCTTCTAAGGATCAGCTGGAAAGCTCTTGGCTCAAGATTTTTCGCAGGTTTTGGAGCAAGGAAGGAAAAGAAAGCAAAGGGAAAGGAAAGGAAAGGAAAGCAAAGACTAAGAAAGAAAGAGCGGGATCAAGTAGCTTTAGAAGGAATACTTGCAGGTAACATATTTCATGTGTGATTTACTAGCTGGTTTTAACATGCATGGCTTTGCATTTTGGTGTATGCCTCTCTTGCTATCAGTGGCATGGATTTTTGGGTTAT
Source organism: Pinus tabuliformis (assembly GCA_031772625.1). NCBI lineage: Eukaryota > Viridiplantae > Streptophyta > Pinopsida > Pinales > Pinaceae > Pinus > Pinus tabuliformis. The sequence continues at coordinate 1,508,956,380 of CM062819.1, read as the reverse complement.
GATAGTGGTTTTCAACCTAGCCTTGAATTTTGCAAATTCCATGGTGTGTTGGTATCTTTATCTCAGTTTTGAGCTTTGGATTTGCCAGATGGAATTCAGAATCTGGGGTGGAGGTTGTCTCAAGTTTCATTCCTAAAGGCCTAGGAATCCCTTCACTGGTTTTGGGAGGATACACGGTAAAGCTTGAGGGAGGAGTCTTGGTTTAGGGCCTAGTGATACAGGTTTGGATTGTGGTAAATCATGAGAGACTGGTCTCGATTTAGGGCCTAGTGATCCAAGATTGGATTGTGTTAAATCCTGAGAGACAAGGAGACATAAATTTCCTCAAGAATGGTGATGGATTGCGGATGACATTCTGAGCTCGGTTTGGTTTTTTGATCAGAGCACTGGTTTTGGTGTAATCATGGTTTTGTGAGGGCAGAGGTGGTTTAGCCTCTAGATTCCCTTGTTTTTTTTTGGATTGGTTTATCCATGAGATCCCACATTCATGATTGGAATATGGCATAGGAGTGACTAGTTGAAAGAAAGATTTGGTTCAACCATGTCTACGGTTGAATGGTATGTGAAAGTCCCGAACCTGGTCGAATTTTCCTATAATTAATGAAAGTTAATTTATCTTGTTTTTTCACTTGTTTATATGTGGATTTAATGGTTGTTATATCTCCGTTATTTACATGGCTTTATGTTGATTATAAGAATGGTTAATTGACTCGTTCATGTCATGGTTATTTTAAGTATTTACTTTTAATTGTTAGAATGATGGATGAAAGACTTAATTGATGTTATAAAAGTTCAAGGAAGAAGGCGATGATCCTTAATTTCATGTTTCAAAAGACGTTTCAGCCATTCATGCTCTGTCTTGTATCCTAGACCTATAGATTGCATTGATGCCAAGTGTTTGACGGAATGTCAATCCCAGTTGGGGATTGTTAGGCCTAGTCCTAAGGTTGATTTTTGGTTTATTAGTCTTGTCATCATGTCTTTAATGGATTTTGAAAGTTACAAAAAGTTCTAGGGGGAGGCAAGAATGGGTTAGAAAAGTACCTTAAATTCCACGGATGCTAACACAGATCTATCGGGAAAAGTCCCTAGACATTGGCTTGTAGGCCTGTGAGAGTGTCTGGAGTGTTATCGGGAAATCTAGTGTCTATGCAGAGCTGCTAGTCCCACTAAGACTGGTAGCTATCTTAGAAACAAGAAAACTAAAACTAGTTTCATTTTCCTTTATGAGAAGTAGATAAGAGGGGAACAAAGGAGACCAACCTCTGTCTTTCGCTTGGTTCCTTGCTTGATTCCTCTCCCTTCTGATAGATCTTTGCCACTCGCTTCCTCGTCTACTGAGCTTCAAAGAGCACCTGTGGGATCAAATCAGCATAACACTATCCAAGAACAGATATCTACTATCATAAACAATATAGGACCAGATATATATTGACCACACAAATGCATATATCATCAATCATACAAGAATGTGGAGGAGAACTTGAATAGATTTATTAATATCAAGAATAGCAAAGAGGATTACAACCAATTGTTCTGACCCAGCGTCATCCTCTCAGCAAGAAAGCCCTTCTTCACCTCATGAAAATCTTAGATCACCCAACACTATGATGTTGCACCAAGAAACCAGCAACACTTCCTTGCAAGATACAAAATTCCAGCCTCTGGATCTCTAGGATGAGGGATCCATATATAGATGATTGCAGGGAGGTGAGTTAGCTTCTAAGATTTGATTAGTGTCCTCTCTCTGATAGTTCTTGATTCCACTTGGAGATTGATGATCTCTTACTCATCCCTGGGCGAATGCAGAGAGGCAAGTGTCACAGGAGAAGTTTCTGGAAGATTCCATGATCCGCCACCTCACAAATTGACTCTGCCATTTGTCCACTCTCGCCCATCACACCCCATAGAAGGGATTTTAAGTATGCATCGCACCTCCCATGTGCATTTAGGTGGGATGCAGTGCATGTTTACCATGGAGCAGGTGAGATGGTCCAGCTTTGACCAGTTCTGAGTAGTTTTTCATGGAGAACTTCTGGGAGATGATGTAATCAGTTGACCTTGTTCTTTTAAGGGTTGGAACAACAATTTTAGGGACTTAGGAGCCCTTGGTTTATGGACATATATTATTGGGGTTGCAGTGCCCAAAAATGTCTATAACAGTTGCCCCCTAAAGCATGAGGTCGTTAATCTTTTGATGTCAGGTGAAATGCTTTATCATGAGGATCCGAAGTTTTTTTTGAGCTGGAAGGTGACCTGTAATAAGATACAATACAATACATTATCTTCATAATATTTTCATGATCTAGTTGAGGCAGGCATTCCCATTCTCAGCTTTATAAATTCATTTTCATGTACATAAGACAGACAATCGTCTGTGTGCAGACTGATGATTCTGGTAGAGCCATCATCCCTTAGATTGGATGATTATCTGTGTAGTAATGATGTTCATTCGATCTCTTTATTTTCCTGAATATAAATTGCAGCCCGGATGGATGAAACTAGATCTGGGGTCTTCAATCTCGTTTGATCTTCACTCAAAGTACAAGTCAATCCATGTGAGAGATGTTCTGGAGTTGAGCATGGAAAGACATTGCCTAATTACCAGCCGGTGATGTAAGTTGTTAACAGGCGCGAGAGGAATCACCGACAATGATGATGACCCTCAAGGTACGACAATGCAATTCACGTGGTGTGAAAAAGGGACTTGGTGTCGAAAACCACACAAAATCTTTCGATCGAAGGCCATTGATGTAAACCTGTTGCCGGAAGTGAGAAACTTGCCATTGAGGCATGCAAGCTTCAAATTACTGAAAGGGTTGTCCCTAAGTCGACTTCTTGGATAATGAGCTGATGTCAACAAGAAGCAACTAACCATAGGAGGGCCTTAATGGATCCCACATCTATGGCATGGAATGGAGTAAATGATTTTGGAGGTGAAAACAATCTGATGATATAAGGTTCAGGGTGGCGGTCATGAAAGAATGGAGCGTAAATGTATTGCAGTGGATGAGACACAGGTGAATTCTCTGAGCGACTTCTCTTGAACATACCGGCCACACTGACATGATGTATTGGTAGCGTTAACCCAAAATATGGATGGTGTGATGGACCAATGGTGATATGACAAGTGAACGGAACAACCCAACCCGACTTGGATGCAGAGTGAAAGTGTCATGTTCAAGAGCTACTTGCTACCAATAAAGTTTCTTCAAGTTTTCTTCCCAATTTTTCCCCAGTCATTGCTGACCAGTACCTCTTTATTTTTGTCAAGCTTGAGGAGGATAACATATGCTTGTTCTATAATTTGCCCTTCGGGAAAACCCATAGCTATGTTTTAACGAACCTATCGATAGTGAAACTCGTTCTTGTCAGTATGGACAAGTTTGTTGCTATTTGGTTTTAACAAGTTTAACGACAAAGATAACTCGGTCCTTTTCAATTTTAGAGAGTCTGAAAGGGACGTAAAGAAAACTCCAACAATCCTTTTTCATCATATAATCCCTTAAGTCCGAAAAAGTATAAAATAATACAAAAGGGATGAATTTTCGGTAATTTTAACGAGCCGAACAAAACAAGCGCTCGATATTTTTGTGTAATAATCCCTCAGGTCCAAAAAGATTAAAATATAAAGGAGGGATAGCACTTTCAGTCAGTTTAACGAGCTGGAGAGGCCAATTATTCAGCAATCTTTTCATATTTTACGATTCAGATGAAAAGAGCTTAAACGAGACTCGTTTTTCGAGGAACGAGTGATAAATTCGGGTAGCAGCTAATTACAAGTAAGGTTTGGAATTTTCCAATCACGGTAGTGTCACAAGGATGGCTAACAGGATCACTCTTTGTAGTTGTTCCTCAAAAGGGTAAACAATCAAGTGGATGTGAATGATCAGGCAATACAGAGCGGAGGTGAAGATGAGAACACGACCAAGGCTTCAAAGGCTGATGATAATGCATTCACAATGGTTATTTACTGGAAATTGGTTCATCTTTTAATGAATGAGCTTAAACTTTGGGGGAAACATTTGCTCACTGCTTATGTTTAATTTTTAACGAGCTTGAACTCCACATAAAAATTGCTCGATATAATGTTCATTGATTACCTTGATTTTACCATTGAAAATTTTGTTCCTTCAAAGGTTGTACTGCCTACTCAATTGCTTCATCAAACTAGTTAGAAACGAATAATATATGCTTGAAAAATGAGTCAAAACACTAATATTTTACTTGAATTACGTGAAAAGTAATTTAAAAGTGGTTTTTACCTCTCATTTTACCATTTCATTTGAACTTTGGTTTTTTGGAGCTTTGAGGTGCTTTCCCCCTTGATTTTCACTAGATGATTCTGAGAGATTCTGTGGACAATTCTTGGCGCCGTCTGGACCAGGTAGGAGCTAAACCTGAGCTCTTCAGTTTCATTCTTTCCTTTTTGAATTCTGAGCATGTTTCCTGGTTTTTCTGAGCCCCTGGGGTTTGAAGAATTTGCCCTGGCTCCATCGCACCTTTCCTATATCGAAAAGTGCGATGCATGCTAGCTTGGCCATTGCCCAGTCAACATGCATCCCACCCAGTACACTGTTGGGGGTGCGATGGGCGCAAGGAGGGAAACTTGTGCACAGTTTTTCATGGAATTTTTTTTTGCCTTTTTTTCACCAAATCAGGATCCTGACTCTTCTCTTGTTTGTTTTAAGAGATTCATTGGAGCAAAATGCCTGTTACATGGCAAGAATGTGAACATGAAGAAGAGGACATGCTTTCTTTACATGATCCGGTGACGGTAAATGCACTGTGGAACTATAGCCTGTTCAAGTTTTTCCACATCTCTAGCATGAGGCAACAAATCAACTTCTTGCAATATTTTCTCTATGCATGGGATCCTACCGACCAGGTGTTCTAGATTAAGGGAAAATCCATCCCCTTGATTGTCGTGGACATCTATTTTTTGACCAGTTTATCGAGGCATGGTGCCCCTATCTCATTATCAGGTTCGGCCCGTGGGGGTGAATCCGTGAGAGATTACATTCGCCGGTATTGCAGAGAGGGATCTCAGCCGAGTAAGGACGGCAAGATCAATATCCAAGATGTCACTGACAGGCCCTTAACGACCATTCTGTTCACTTTTGCTAGACTGGCTGGTAGTGTGGCTCTTCATGTGGCCAACAGGTCTTATATGCAGTATGCCTTGGAATTCCTTGAACCAAAGGTGTTCAACTGGTGTGATGCAGTACTCTCTGTGATGAAAGAACAACTGACCAAGGTAAAGAGTGGGAGATTGAAGAACTTTGGTTATGGTTCTATTTTGACCGCTTTTGCCTTGGAAAAGATCCCACTGATGCAGCCACAGTATATTCCACTTGGTTTACCTCCACCGACTGAGCCACGGATGCAGAGATGGGTTGACTTCATGGCTCGACATGCAGGTCAGTCCCGGATTTCTTTCTCTGATACCTTCTTTGAGTGGTTCAACCGTCAGCAGATGGTTTTTGCCGAGTGTCCATATGCTGGTATGGATTTCCGGGGCGATCCGGATTTGGTACTGCCGGCTGGTGAGCAGTGGGGTGCCATAGGTAAATTCTCTGACCATATCCCTGTTTATTGTTTTTCATAATGTTCTTATATTTTCTTTACTCAAGACTAATCAAAACTCATGTGCTCATGCAGACATTGGACCAGTCCGACCAGCAGTACGTTCGAGAGCGCCAGCTGCCGCTCCGGCAGGAGAGGCCGTGGGGAGGGCTATCCTTCGCAACCTTGATGTGGCCGAGACTCTCTCAGCATTACAGGATCAGGTCGAGGGTCTCACTCTTGGTATTCCGGATGTGAGGACCGACGAGTTGCCTCTTAGGCTGCAGTGACATACTACTGGCGTGCCAAGTCGATGGACTCGGCTTTTACGCATGATTGCATAGGCGGTGACTTGTTATCATCAACACCATTAGACTAGGGTGCCCCCCAGCATTTTGAGTTTTGGGTCGTCTAACAAATTTTGTCTTGGTTACAGAACATTATGTGTAAACCACAAATAGTTATATATATATTTTTTATTTTCGGAGTTTTATTTTGGTTAAGTTACATGATCCTGATGCAAATATTGATGAAATGCTTCTTTTATAAATGTTGCAAATGTCTATCTAACACATAATTTTCCAATGAGTCTATTAATGTGTTTAAATTTCTAGAAATATGCTGATATTGAATAGAATCAAACTGTCTTTCCAAAATCTTGACCCTTAGGAACATGCGATAGACAGCTGGATTTTGGACGGAGTAGATACCAGTGAGTTGTAGTATGACGAGTTGTGAGTCTAGCCTGACGACAAGTCGACATATTCCATGTGTGATGGCATCAGAGAGGATTTCTATCAACGCGCTATATTCAATGATGTTATTTGTTGACCGACCAATACATACCCCTCTGAAACTTACTAACTCGCCGCTTGGATCAAAAATGGCCCAGTCCACAGAAGATAGGTTCCACGAACTACGACTCGCTCTGTCAGCATATCCAACAAATGATTCCAATAGGTTCGACATCTGTTATAAATGTAAAAAATGGATTACCTGACCAGAACAATTACCCTTAGCAAAAACAAAAATTTAACAAAAGCATAGGGGTTACTACACTGAATCATGCATAGTAACGCTTAAGATACAACCCATTATGGGGTTGCACCAGTGGAACCCCATCATGATCCACTAACTCGTAGGCTCCTTTTGCTAATACTCATTTAACAATATACGGTCCCATAAATAAGGATTTGAATTTACCTGCTCCCAATTTATCGGATTCCTAGTCGTAAAGTAAGACCAAGTCACCTTCTGAGAAGACACGGGGTTTGACATTCTTGTCGAACTGCGCCTTGACTCGTTTCTTATGGGCTTCGTTAGCCAACGCAACATCACGACGGGTTTCATCCAATTGGATTAGTTCCAAGAAACAAGCCTCCTCTTCTAAAGTTTCGGGGAGAAGGTCGACTGCGAGTTTGAGGGACGAGATCTCACACTCAACTGGTAAGATTGCTTCTAGGCCATACACCAGTTGAAAGGGTATAAACCTGGTTGCATTCCTTACCGATGTTCGGTATGCCCACAAGGCTGAGTACAGGATCAGGTGCCAACTCCTTTTGTGGACTCCAATCATCCTTTGCAGCATTCGCTTCAGGAACTTGTTGATTGCTTCAACTTGTCCATTGGCTTGTGGGTAATATGGAGTAGAGCTGTCATGGGACAACCCCTATTTGGCAGCCAATTCAACCATCATGTGATTGCGAAAATGCGATCCATGACCTGTGACTATGGCCTATGGAATGGTGAATCTGGCGACTACATGATTGAAAAAGAAAAGGGCAGCCATTTCACCAGTGTTGTTTAATGTAGGCATCGCCTCAGCCCATTTGGTAAAATAGTCTACCACGACTATGATATACCCATGCCCCCCGGTCAAGGTGGGGTTACATGTCATGAAATCTATGCCCCATTTGGCAAATGGCCCAATAGCAGCTACTGGTTGGAGGGGTGTGGGTGGTCTTCTGGTTTTGCTATCGAAAATTTGACACACATGGCAACTTCTGACTGCGTTTATACAATCTTTGAACATTGTTGGCCAGAAGTATCCTACTCGTAAAAAAATTTGCGCCATAGCGTAACCAAATTGATGTCCCCCACACGCGCCTGAATGGCAATCATTCAGGACTTTTTCGGCCTGCTCATGGGTGAGGCACCTCCTTAGAACTGTATTGACACCAGGATGGTAAAGCATATCACCGACAATCATGTAGTCTTTTGATTGGTATCGAATATGTCTTTGTTCCGAGCGAGAGGTATTAGACCTATATTTTTGGGTTTGGAGATAGATGATTATATCTCCATACCACGGATTGCTTGAAGATATCAGAAACAAAGTTTCATCCACAATGGTTTCTTCGGATGTTTCATCGTTGGACGACGATGGGAGATCGCATAGTAATTCCGCGAAAACCAAGGATTTTTTTGATTTGGATTTTACAAATTCCAGATCAAACTCTTGAAGAATTGCTATCCATTTGGAATATTTTCCCCCCAGCAACTGTCGCGACAATATATAAGTCATGGGGTTGCAATCTGACAAAATGGTAGTTTTTCGAAAGAGGACATAGTGTCGAAATCTCTGTATCACTTGAACAGCTGCGAGAGCCAGCTTTTCAATGTAGGAATACTTGCTTTCTGTATCATTTAAGTTTCTACTCAAATAATATATAGGATGTTCACTTCCATTGTCTTCTTGAACTAAAACCATTGCGATGGTTGTATCCGCCGCAACTAGATACAGGTTAAATTCTTTTTGATAATCAGGAGTGTACATTAATGATGCTTTTATTAGGGATTCCTTTAAAGCATCAAAGGAAGCTTGCGCGACCTGATCCCAGACGAAGGGTACTTCTTTTTTCAATAGACATGTATAACCTTTAGCAAGTTTGGCGTAATTTGGAATGAACCTCCTCAGAAAGTTTGCTTTCCCTTGGAGTTTCTAAACCTGAAGAAAATTTGAAGGTGGAGGCAAATTTATGATTGCCTGAACCTTACATGGGTCAAGACGAATCCCATCCTTTGAGACTACAAAGCCAAGCAAATGACCAGAACTAACATAGAAAACACATTTGTGTGGATTGAGTCATATCTTGTAGTGTCGGCAACGTAGAAATATCACTCTCAAATGATGTGGATGATCGGTCTACTTTCGCAAATGACCCGGAAGATCGTCAAGATATGGTTGAACGATGTTTTTGATGTCATGGAAGGCATAATTCATTGCCCTCTGAAATGCTGCCCTTGCGTTCTTTAAACCAAAAGGTAACTTGCGATATGCAAATGTGCCCCACAGACAAATAAATGTAGTCTTTGACTGGTCCTGTGGGCGGATATTTATTTGATTATACTCAGAGCATCCATCCATAAATGAAAAGATTTCACATCCAGCACATTCATCAATTATCTGGTCAATAAAGGGTGTAGGGTAGTTGTCTTTTGGACAAGCTTGATTTACATCCCTAGAATCGACGCACACTCTAATCGTTCCTTGTTTTTTCATTACAGGAAAAATGTTTGATACCCAATCGGTTAGAGGAACCGGGCAAATAAAACCAGCATGGAGAAGTTTTTCAACATCTGCCTTGATGGTAGCAGCTTTCTTGGGGTGCACCTGCCGTAGCCGTTGTCTTACTGGTTTGACATCTGGATACATCTTTATTTTGTGTTCAACTATACTCGAGTCAATTCCTGGCATCTCATCATATGACCAAGCAAAGACATCTCTGAATTCGCGAAAAAGAACTTTGTATATTTCCAGTTCTGAAGGAGAACAACATTTGCCAACATAAATATTCTCTACAACATTTGTTTTGGTCGAGATATTTATGGCGATAGTCTCTTTGATATTAGACAAGTTTCACTCAGAATCCACCGTGTTTACAGTATTTGATAGGAAATCAAAAACTGAAGGATGATGAAGGTCATCAGCAGTATCTTCTTGACAATCTGGAAGATGGGAACGATGGTGGTAATCTTCCCATGGCGCCCCGTCAATTATCATTGACTGAACAATTCCTTCATTTGTGTATTGTACTTCGACCAAGGATCTGAAGGGGTGCCATATTCCTTACACCTATCTATCCAAACGCTTGATGAGCGTTGATTTGGGTTTGCCTCCCATGCCAAAAACATTGATTGCTACAATATTTCTATTGGGATTGGAGGCAATACCTGTAGATGATCCATGTTAATATCATTTTCTAAGATCTTTTGAATAGAAGATATCATATTGCAGGTTCCTACTGTCGCCACTTCTGCCAGATTGATTGGAGGTGGGAGGGAAAAAGTCCCCATTAATATAGGGTCTTTTAGTAGGCCTACTCTGATATTTTGAAGCGAATGGGGGCTTCCATGGATCATCGGAATGCTTCCTGTAACTTGGGAACTATTGGGGAGAAATGTTTGTTGGTCGACGATTGTAATTCCCCCTTGAAAGGGAAATGCAATCTTCCTAAAGTAGGTCGACACAACCGCAGCCATAGCATATATCCAGGGCCTTCCCAGTAGGATGTTGTAATCGAGGTTTCCGTCGATTACTTCAACATCTATTTCTACTATTTTCCCCCCCAGTTCAACTTGCAAGTTACTTAAAATCCCATACGGGGTATATGTTCGTCCATCAAATGCTTTTAATGTCGTCGAAGATCACGACAAGGTTGGAGATCCTAAAGTTTTCCAGCAACTCATCGACATAATACATGTAGATGCCCCCTCATCAATAATTGTTCGATGAACAGTTTTGTTGAGGGCTTTCACTTGAATGAGGAAATCTAGTTGAGCTGGTAACTAAGGGTCATATCCTTTGTGATTAAAGGACACAAGATTAGAATCCTTTGGGTCAATCCCACTTATTGCTGATAATAAAGCCTGCTTTTGGGAGGGGCAATTTTGCAGTACCTCAAGTGTCGACATAGCGGAGGGCGATTGGGCCAGATCTTCCACTATATTATAATGTTGTGCTGCTCTGGCACGAGGATTAAATGTCGACTTGTGTACTACTCCCTTTGGTGGTTTTATTGTTAGCTCTGGAATGATGGGTGGCACAACTTCTGTCGAAGTTGTTGTCAAACTACTAGGTTGATCTTTATCCTTGTTGTTCGACAGCTGTGGATTCCCGTAATCTTTATTTCTTATCGTTATCAAAGCATCATTTTGTTGCTTCGAAACCGACAACATCAGCACTTGGGATGGGGAAGCATTGTCACTGGCAACCAGATTTGTTCCTGGATTTGGAAACGGATCAGTTAATACCACCGAGGTTTTTAAATTCTTGAAGAATCTTTTAAGATCAGATTTATATGGACAATCTTTTACCCAATGATCCTCATCACATATAAGACATGGAAGATTTGGTTTCTTATCTCGAGAGGGTTTGTAGAAGATTTTTCAGGTGATGATTCATCATTTTTCTTATTCTTCCCTTTTTTTTTTCTTCTTACCTCCTGGTTGCTTGGTTTCTTTTCCTTTGTCCATTGAGATGGCATTTACTTCTGAGGTGAGAATTTCTTTTCCATTTTGACTAGAAATCTTACGGGCCTTTTTAGATGTAGCCTTTGTTTATTTCGTGTCTGTCGTACCAATCATGCCATCTCCAGCATGAGAGTCATTGTTCGATTTAGGAGGAGGAGGAACGGAAAATTCCGGTCTGGGAGCATCAGGGATTTTATCGTAGAGCGTGCCAGACTGAGTATAAATCAAGTCTAAATATTGCACACTTGCAATAAATTGCTCTTCAGTGATGGCTCCTCCCTTTGCCACATCTTCTGTAATGGGAGGTAATAATGACTTAATAAACCTTTCAGCTAAAAGCTGATCAGGAACGTACGTTTTTACCATTCTACGACAACGTCGCCACTTATGAATATGATCGGATATGTGAGTGGCCGTCGTTCACTTAAAATTGGTAAGAAGTTTTGTCCTCGTTTCGTACCTTATGGGTAACTGAAAATGGGTTAAAAAGGTTGTGGCTAGGGTACTGAAGTTATCAAACAAAGCTCTAGGTAATTCGATATACCATTTTTCTTCTGGACCAGTTAACGTTCTCTGAAAAAGGCCAAGCCTAATCGAATCATCATTTAGAGTGTTTGATGAGCACGACAGATGAAAGGTCATCACATGATTCGACAGGTATTCACCCGAATTTCCATTAAATTTAGGAATATCTGACGGAAGTTTATGTGGAATCGCTGGCCACCAAGGGGCGTAAGCAATTGGATCATTCGTTAGCCGATTTAGATCCGGTAACTCTAAAGTCACCACGAAGGGTAACTGTTGATTCAGGTTTGGTGAAGCATACCCAGGATAAGATGGAATTGCCTGAGCAGTTGGTCTTTACATACCAGCATAATGCATTTGATGCTGGTAACTTTGGTAAGGTTGATGGACATAACCATTATAGAATGGTTGATTTTGACCATTTTTAATATACGGTTGCCTATTATTTGCAAAGATTTGTTGCTCAGATCCTTGGTAAACTTGTTGGAATTGCGGTTGTTGATATTGCACCAGCCATGGTTGTGAAGCCATATGCTGTTGTCCAATACTAGCTGTTTGACAAAGATGAGGGGTAATTGTACCCATTTGGGCTTGTGTCATTCCACTAGTTGGCGATTGTGGTTGAGTCGCAGGGATAAGAGGCTGTTGCATTACGACCTGAGAAACCTGAGGTTGGTATACAACAGGCAACGCTTGTACTTGCGACACCGTCACAATAGCTGGTGTAGTTGGTATATTTGACATAGGTAAACATTGTTGCATCGAGTATACAACTCTTGGTTGTTGAGGCAGTATTGGCACCCAACCGCTAGATGTAATTCCAACATAACCTGAATTTTGTTGTGAACTCTCGTATGGTTGTTCTCCCAGAGGAGACAATGAAAGGGTATATTGCCCCCCATACGGTGGTAATCCGGTACTCAAAGGAATGATTTGGACCGTGAAGGATCAATTTGCTGAGACTCAACATAAGAGCTCCCGAATATTACTCTGGATGAATAAACGGGAACAGATGATACTGTTGAAATAGCCCCTGAGTGGGCCCCATCTAGTGATTGAGAGCTAGTTGGGACATACGGTATACCGGCGAAGATTGTTGGATTGACAGCAGGAAGTTCTTCCGTCGCTGTGTCAGATGACACAGTCCTAGATGTCGATGGTTGTTCAGACATTTCTAGTCTATCCAAAAGATTTCCTAGTGATTCTACAGGAGCTTCTGATAACGGCAGACTAATTTCTGATGAAGAATGATATAGGGTGATCCCGACTCCAAATTGCGATGGAGTACTAGATGGAGGATCCTCCACAATCTCTTCTATAGCAATCAGACTAGGTGGAAGAGGTAGACCATCAGGTGCGTAAAATATTTCTAGTGTCGAAGAAGGTATAGATTCTGCAAACAGATGTTTGGGGAATAACACCTTCCAAATCAGCTATAGATGGAGTTGGTTCAATAATACAAGTGTTTACCTCCACACTAGGATCAGCCCTACTGTCCTTTGGTGGCTGCGGAACTTCTTCTATAAAGGTAGGGATACCAGAAATGTTTGGAGTAACCGGAGTCTCTGATGGTGTCGAAACACTTGCTCCAACTTTACCAGGGGACTTCAAACCGGTTAAACGAGTTCGCTTCATCCGTAACAGTTTTGATTCTGGAGACAAAGATGGTTGACTCATAAGTCTCCGCGAACGACGGGGTTTCAATTGAATTTCTTCCACGATTCCGGATTACTGGATCAACTAAAAATCAAGGGGAAATATGTTTCCGAATTAAATGAAATTTAGATGCTTTGACACAACTTGTTTTTTCAATTTTTAAGAGTCGAGAAAAAACAAAAGATGACTCTAGTCGCCTTCGATTTTTAATGAGCTTGAAGTCACAAGTGCTTAGATGGACCTTTTCCTTTAAGGAGCCTGAAAAGGAACAAAAGAGACTACTCTGGAAATCTAGACAGAGGGATTACCAAACCAATCACAAAACTGTAGAATCCTTTTTACGGTACAGCAGTCAATCTTCCCGAATGCTGTGTTTAGTGCATTGCGATCGATAGGGCGGCAGACACGGCTTCCTATGGATAAAGGATATAGCCTATTTTGGTCTCCCAATATATACTTGATGGTACGTGGAAGCACAAGTCCATACTGGCACTTGTCGTCTCAAAGTAGAGGAATCACCTAACCAGCAATGGAAACAACAGTTACCAGGCTTTACAACATTGGAATACGTCTCTAGCCTAGACTTCTAAATGTTGTGCGTTAAGTTCCAAAGCATTTTTAGATTCATTAAATTTATTTTACAGTTGATCTTGTTTAAGAAATTTTCCTTTCAGGTTCACCACATGATGTAGATATACAATTCCTAAAATGCAATCTAAGATGATAAACAATTGTTTAATCTTCTTTTTGCAATGAAAATCCTAGCTACTAAAGAAAGAGAGATGATATTCTTTCAACATAGAGAAGAGAGCACACACTATATGCATTGTCCTAAATCAAACCAACAAACAGTCTAAATGCAAATTCACATGCATGCATTTGCTTTCAAGCCTTCTTAATGTGTGAATGATAAAAATAAGGCTAAGCGCAAATCTGAATTATTCTTCAAAGTGACATGACACTTTGCAATTTGGAATTGAAAACTTGCTTTCGACACTTGAAAAACTACTAATCCAAATCAAATACAAGAGTAATAGTGTAATCAACTATCAAGAACAATCAGATTCTCTTCTATGACTGAAAACGACACTTGCGACACTTCCAAATCAAGAAACAACAGTTCAATTACGCTACTTCTTTGTAAAAGAGAATTGAAAATGGCTCACAATACATAAAAACATTTACAGTTCTTTGCACAATGGAGGCAGAATAATGGCAAGGAAGGGGGTTTCCAAAGAGGTATACTGACTATAGAGAGCAAAACTCCTGAATAGAGCTGAAAAGAGTGAAGAAGAACCAAAGTCTGGAGGCAAAAATAGCCTTCTTTGATCAGCACACCTGTTACATAGGGATTCCAGTATGCATCCCACCTACAACACACGGGAAGTGCGATGCATACTGATATCCTTGAAGAGAGGGCGTGATGGTATAGTGCGAGACTTTTAATCTAGTTCTTAATCACAGTTTGCAGCACAGTTCAGGGATTTAGGGATTTAGGCCAAGCAAGTGATAATCAGTAAATAAATCACAGGGGTAGATCTAAGGAGGTTACTAGAGCCACCACAAGGGCAATTATAGAGTTTGTAAATAGATTGTTCAGTTCATAAACAAAACCTGGAGATAGACTGAAACAACATTGATCTACTTTGCACTTGTATAGCAAATGCGGTTTGAAGGTTAGCTAGCTTGACTTCAGGCTCCGTCTGTAAGTTTATAAAGCAAAAAAATATAGACAAACAAACAATCTATTTTCTCCCCAGTGGAGTCGCCATTTTGTTATCGGGAAATCTAGTGTCTATGCAGAGCTGCTAGTCCCACTAAGACTGGTAGCTATCTTAGAAACAAACAAACTAAAACTAATTTCATTTTCCTTTATGAGAAGTAGATAAGAGGGGAACAAAGGAGACCAACCTCTGTCTTGCGCTTGGTTCCTTGCTTGATTCCTCTCCCTTCTGATAGATCTTTGCCACTCGCTTCCTCGTCTACCCAGATTCAAAGAGCACCTGTGGGATCAAAGTAGCATAACACCATCCAAGAACAGAGATCTACTATCATAAACAATATAGGACCAGATATATATTGACCACACAAATGCATATATCATCAATCATACAAGAATGTGGAGGAGAACTTGAATAGCTTTATTAATATCAAGAATAGAAAGGAGGATTACAACCAATTGTTCTGACCCAGCGTCATCCTCTCAGCAAGAAATCCCTTCTTCACCTCATGAAAAGCTTAGATCACCCAACACTATGATGTTGCACCAAGAAACCAGTAGCACTTCCTTACAAGATACAAAATTCTAGCCTCTGGATCTCTGGGATGAGGGATCCATATATAGATGATTGCAGGGAGGTGATTCAACATCTGAGATTTGATTAGTTTCCTCTCTCTGATAGTTCTTGATTCCCCTTGGAGATTGATGATCTCTTACTCATCCCTAGGTGAATGCAGAGAGGCAAGTGTCACAAGAGAAGTTTCTAGAAGATTCCATTATCCTCCACCTAACAAATTGACTCTGCCATTTGTCCACTCTCACCCATCGCACCCCATAGAAGGGCTTTTCAGTATGCATCGCACCTCTCGTGTGCGTTTAGGTGGGATGCAGTGCACTTTGACCATGGAGTAGGTGAGATGGTCTAGCTTTGACCAGTTCTGAGTAGTTTTTCATGGAGAACTTCTGGGAGATGATGTAATCAGTTGACCTTATTCTTTTAGGGGTTGGAACAACACTTTTAGGGACTTAGGAGCCCTTGGTTTATGGACATATATGATTTGGGTTGCAATGCCCAAAAATTTCTATAACATAGAGGTCCCTCGATGCTAGCATGCTCATAACATGAGAGTGTCCAGAGATCAAGAGGTCTAAAATATTAGTGGGACCTAGGGGCAGGATGCTTGAGTGGCTGAGATGTCTATTGGGGGTGTTTTTCCTGATGTAGAAGGTATTGTTGATGTGTTCCATTGATTCCATTTCCTTAAGTTCAGCAAGGAGGTTGAATCCCTTCATAGTGGCCTCTCCCATCGCATGTTTACCCTGCTTAGTCGGTTACTTGGGTACATATGGGAGGAGGGTGGTTACATGCATATCTTCAGGGAGACTCAAATTCAACTATATTTGACGAATATCCGTTCAGGGAATCACCTCAAAGTATGGGAAGGGGTTCTAATTTTTCTGAGTCGGCCATTTTCTCGACCATGAAACTTTCGAAGGAAATATCACACAGTGCGCGACTATCAAAGAAATAGCCACGTAGAATTAAATTTTTAAACTCCATAAACTTTGGACCTTAGGAGAAATTAAATTTTTTGAACTTCATAATGTCTTCAGCTATAAAATATTTACTTTTTCATTATGTTGGATGACTTTTATCATCTTATGGATTGTGCAAACATGTGTACGATTTTCTAGTGTTAACAATGGTGATGATAAGAAACCTTTTCACTGTTGGACTTGTGGTGGAGAGAATCGTAGGAGTGATTTTCCACAACATCATGGTGGTAGAATCTGATCTACAATGCTCATGAGGTAGAGGCAATGGGGGATGTTGGACAGAGTATTCCATGGATCTATGCAGCATTGGAGAATAGGCAAACGTATCACCATATGTATATTATCAAGATGAAAGGTAAGCTTTGTGATCAAGTTGTTTCTATTTTGATTGACCATGGATCTAATTATATTTATGTTAATCCTGACTGAGTGGATAATTTTGGTTTGAATAAATAAGTGCATACAAAATCTTGGTTAGTGCATTTGGCTAGAGGTATAAGGAAGAGAGTGCATCATTGGTAAGAGCTTGCATTCCATTTGAGTTAAACAGTATGTCTACATCAACGCATTTGAATGTACTTCCATTGGGATCATACAATATGTTGTTGGGTATGGACTGGTTGTATCTTCGTAAGACCAAGGTGGATTGTTATGACAAGGTTATTTGATGCAGGAGCATTCAAGCCTAGTCAGCAATGTGATCGCATGACCACATGTTGTGACTAACAAGGGGTTGGAAGACAATAGTTTAATTAATTTTATTTATTTAATTGTATGAGTGTGTCTATTTATAGGAAAATATGAGAAAAGGGTTTATGTGGCTGATTGATCCTCCCTGTGCGGAGATCAGGCCAAGTAGTTAGATTTATTTGGCTAGAATAGAATATCAGAAATTTTAAAAACTTGATTTAGCGATGGTTTAGAAAAGAGTGGGTTTGAAGAGACATTTTAGGAGAGGTTGAGAGATTTCTGGTTCTGAATCAGAATTGGTTCATGAATCCACCTATTTGTATAAATTGTGTCTTCTTGTATAATTCAGGGTTAGAGAGGCAAGACAGAGAGAAAGAGAATTGAGAATATTGTAAGCCTACGGGAAGCATAGGGAAAAAGGCCATTAATAAGAAGAATCAGGCCGGAGAAGGGCAGAGAACCTAAAAGTGTAGTTATGTATTGATAATTGTATACAGAGAATTGATTTTGGTGTGTGATTCTGTGTATTTGTGCGTCTTTGAGTTCTGTTGTATATTATATGGGCAGATAGTTGAAATTCCATTTACAGGGATGTCAATTAACCATCGATCACTGTAAGATCGATGGTGAGCTATTGATTAATTGAAGGACTGTTATAGATAAATGGCATGTTTAGAAACCCAAGTTGGATAGGGAAATACGTTTTAACACGACAATCCATCCATAGCGAATGCAACGAAGTTGAGAAAGAAGTAAAAGAAATGATGTACAGGAACCGTCGGATCCCATAGATCGACGGTTCATATCAAACACAAGAGTAGAGCAGAGCCTTATTATATCGCATAGGCAGATCGCTTTTATAAAGGAACAATTATTTTAAATATAGCAATAAGCGATATGCAATCAAATCACAATCGTCAGATCGAATTTAGATCGACGGATGAGATCTAATTGACAATTGCGTGTCGGCAACGCAAATGATGACGGAGAGTCGGGACAGCGAAGTGTCGATGGTCGATAAGCGATATCACCGATAGGCCAATCGGTGATCGGGGGTTGTGGAGATCGGTGGTCGGTGAAGTCGGAGTTCGTACCTATCAGAGGAGTGGGTGACTGAAACGCGGATCTGACGTATTTATAGATGCGGGTGAATAGCATTTGAAGTCTAGCCTATGCGTTGTGGTGGATTTATTTATATTTATGTGTAAAGCGGAGATCGGTGGAAATGCGATGAAACATATGGAACGACAGACCCGATAATCTTTATAGAGGTGGGTTGATGCATTTGAGTTCTGGCTATCTGTTTTAAGCGGATTTGGCCGTGTTCTCCTTAGTATTCCATGATAAATGGTGTAAGTGGGTTTTTAAGGCTAAAAGGTATATCTTAAAGCCTCTAATAGTTATATTTCTCTGATAAAGTGTAAGTCCATGGGTTTAAGGCTTAAAGCCTCAAGAATGCTTTCGATAGCATTTGGACTCCTGATAGTGTAAAGAAAACCTGATAAGGTGTTTAGTGCAAGTGTAAAGGCTTAGGCTATATGGGAATGCTTTTGATTGTTGGATTGCCTTTAAATTGGGTTCTCTGCGTCATTTGTGGTACCAGAGCTAGCTTGACGCTCTGAAAAGATTGTTTGGGAAACTGAATTTTAATTCCAGCAGATGTATAATTACCCTGAAGTGAATTTGATGTAGATAAGGATCAGACTACAAATGACACTGAGATCAGAATGGGGAAGCAGTGAATGTCAGAAGAAGGTTTGGTAAGAATGTTTAAGTTGATAATTTTGCAGAGATGTATTTTGAATGTCTAAACAGGGGATTGAAATTTCAAAAGAGAAGATGTTTTCCTTTCGGGAAAATGAAATTCTGTGTAAGTTGATTGCATGATTGATTTTCTTGAAGGAAAAGTTTAGAAGTTAAAGCTGAACAGAAGAGTGGTTTGTTGTGGCATTGAATTCATTTAAATGGTTTGAAGAATTTTGTGAAAACTGAGAATGATTGAGGATTGTTTGAAGTATGTTGAAGGCAATGATATTGATGATTGAAAGACCAGAGATTGGGTTTAATAGGACTGAAGGAAGAACCACTACAAGGAATGAATTTTGGGACTTGTAGAAGCAAAATAGGATTTGCTTACAATCAGGTTATCAGGAGGAATTGGTAGCATCTGTCATGAATTGGTAAATATAATTGAACTTCAGATCTAATATTAATTGATCTTGAAAGCTGAAGAGTCTGTTATGAAAAGTAAAGTGGGAATTAGTTTTAATACATATTTGAAGGAGATGTTGCAGATTTGAAAGGTACTTTGATGTATCCTGAGATAAGTTTGTGCAGGTGAGTGGAAGCAGTGGAATTGTTGGAAGGTGGAATAATTGGTACAAACATCATAGGATATGAGCTATGTAAAGAAGATAGGGCAAGAAGAATTCTCAGATGAGTAAAGGTGACCGTACTCGACAGTAAATGAATTTACTGAATGAAGAAGGAAGTGAGCAATTGAAGATGCAGAGCCTAAAGCAAGGAGTATTCAAGAGGAGATGAGAACAACTTCCAACTAAGGTTGGACAGAAGTTGTTGAGGCAGCTCCATAATTGTGATTGTGGATAGGAGATAACAATTCCAGCAAGAGGAGTGCTGAGTAGAATTGTTAGTGAGTGAAAGTTTGGAGGAAGGAACCAATAGATTCCAAAAGGCTAAACTTAGGAAATTTTGGTGAGGCATGAAGGAGACTTGTTACAGGTGAAATGGAAAAGGTTAGTTACAGCTCACTAGTGAACAAGAAAAGTTCACCAGGGGAAAGAAAGAAACTGACTATTGATAGTTATGACAAGGGTATAGAGGAAAGTCACAGACAGAGGGAAAAGAGTGCTGAAGAAGTTGGATTCAAAGGAACGAGTAAAGAAGGAAGGGACATAGAGCTGGCTGAAATGAAGGCATAACTCAGTCATTTGGAGAGGCTGGTATTGAAAGGAATTAGAGAAAAATGGAAACAAGGATTTTATGTGGGAAGAAGAGTTAAATGGCCTGTCAAAGAATTGTTTGCTGAAAAATTAATACTTCGAACAGTTGAGAATAAAGGACTAGAGTACATCTGTGAACTAGAGAAAGGATCTCTCCTTGGGGAAGAAAATAGTGATGAAGAACTGATCTATGCATATTAGAATGAGAAGAATGTGTTGACAGCATCCTCACAGACAAGAGGATTTCATAATTTTGAGATTAATTATTTCTGTGAATGTAAAATTACAGGTACACAACCTAAGGAATTTGAACCTGTGTATGAAAAGGTGAAAGGAGCAAAGGCAATACAAGCAAGAAAGGAGATGCATAAGGAATTTCAAGACTTCAATTGGTGGAGGAAATTAAAAGGTATGGTTGAATGGTTGTGTCTTCTCTTAGTGAAAACTTATTGGATCATATTTGAAGGAATTTTAGCATGGATAGAAGACCAATGGGAAATGGAAACAGGAAAGGAAACAAGTGCATTGTAGATTTGTGAAGTGAAGAGAAGGAAAGCTGACAGAGAGAACACAGCTGAAGGAGTTAATCCAAAGAAATATTTGAAAGATCAAAGTCTTATCAGAGAAGAGGAGGAGGCATTGTTGTCTTATTTGGACAAACTGAGCGTTGGAAGAAATTGTGTAGAACAAGAAGGTAATCTACAAACTTATGATGAAGTTGCCAAGCATAGTCAAGAAGTTGCAGTCCCAGAAGTTTTCTTTGATGAGGAAGAAATCAGAGATGTTGAGGAAGAATTTCTCAATAATTTAGTGAACTATCAGAATACTTCAGGGAAGCATGAAGAGTTGATCACTAAGGCTTCGAATGAAGAGCCTTGTATTTTTGAAACTGACATGTTGTGTATGTTTTCAGGTTTGACAGGTGATGAACAACAATTGGACAATGTGCTTATGCATGTTGACGAAGAAGTGTGATTACTGGAAGAGATGGCTGAAGCAGAAAGATATTTTGAGCATGTATTTAACAATTTTGAGAATGATGGTATTGATAGGGAAATTGTCATGATTAAAGGAGCTGAAGATAAACAAATGAAAGTTTGAGATGATAGCCAAAATGAAGTATTTTTAATAGAAAACCATAATGAAAATATTATGGAAATTGTGGAGTGCATGATGATGATGATGGATGCAGAAGTTAAGGAATTCTGTGATTTTAAAGTGAATTATTTTATTGAATCTGTAAACCATGAAGAAGCTTTAGAAAACCAGAATTGTGTTTCTGTTGTAGGAGAAGATAATATAACATCATTTTGTTGCAATGGTATAAGTATAGAGGATGAAGTGATACTTCACAATGATATGCTCCAAGAAATCTTAGCTATTGAATTGTTGAATGATAATCTTGCATTAGAACAAGGAACACTGTATAATGCAGAGGAAATTATGGAAATGGAAATTGATGACAATCTCATAACTTTTGCAGAAGGACAGTATAAAGAGTTGATGGTAGAATCACCTATGAAGATTGAAAACCATAGTTATTTTGAATCTGACAATTGTGGTGGAAATTCTATTTTATACAGGAAGGAGGAGTCATATGCAAATGACATGCTCATTGAATATGAAGGAATTGGCATCTTGCTGGAAAAGTTATTAGATAAATTTGATAACATAGAGGGAAGGATTATCTTTGATGATAATGGAAGGGAAGCTGTAGAATACAAACAATAGTTTGTAAATGGCAGAGGCAAGGAAGATTTGGACAGAAATTTTATAATTTATATGGCAAAGGAGAATGTACAGTAGATAGATGTCAATGGAGTTCGGTTGAGGACAAATGGTAAGAAGGAAATTGAGAAATTGTGGAAGATGAAATCAAATGAGAAGAGGGATAGCAAGAAGGAGAAATTAACCACAGGAATTTATATTATCAAGGACAAAGGACAACAACAAATTAAGATTTAGAAATCTGGAGGAACAGAAGTGACAGTGGCAGAAGAACTAAAACAGCAGCATACCAAAAGTGATGACCAGTTACAAAGTAAAGTTTGGGATACTAGATGGACAACAAAAGAAACACATGACCAGGAGGTCATGGAAACTTTCAACTTCGGGAGTCTGATGCAGGAGCATTCAGGCCTAGTCAACAATGTGATAGCATGATCACATGTTATGACTAACAAGGGGTTGGAAGACAATAGTTTAATTAATTTTATTTACTTAAATGTATGAGAGTGTCTATTTATTGGAAAATATGAGAAAAGGGTATATGTGGCTGATTGATCCTCCCTGTGTGGAGATCAGTGCAAACAGTTAGATTTATTTGGCTAGAATAGAATATGAGAAATTTTAAAAACTTGATTTACCGTTGGTTTGGAAAAGAGTGGGTTTGAAGAGACCTTTTAGGAGAGGTTGAGGGATTTCGGGTTTTGAACCAGAATTGGTTCATGAATCCATTTATTTGTATAAATTGTGTCTTCTTGTATAATTCAAGGTTAGAGAGGCGAGACAAAGAGAAGGAGAATTGAGAACATTGTAAGCCTACGGGCAACATAGGGAAAAAGGCCATTAATAAGAAGAATCAGGTCAGAGAAGGGCAAAGAACCTAAAAGTGTAGTTATGTATTGATAATTGTATACAGAGAATCGATTTTGGTGTGTGATTCTGTGTATTTGTGCGTCTTTGAGTTCTGTTGTATATTATATGGGTAGATAGTTAAAATTCCATTTACAGTCGTGTCAATTAACCATCGATCACTGTAAGATCGATGGTGAGCTATTTATTAATTGAAGGACTTTTATATATAAATGGCATGTTTAGAAACCCGAGTTGGACAGGGAAATGCGTTTTAACACAACAATCTATCCATAGCAAATGAAACGAAGTTGAGAAAGAAGTAACAGAAATGATGTACAAGAACCGTCGGATCCCATAGATCGATGGTTCAGATTAAACCCAAGACCAAAGCAGAGCCTTACTATATCGCATCGGCAGATCACTTTTATAAAGGAATGGTTCTTTTAAATATAGCAATAAGCATTATGTGATCAAATCACAACCGTCAGATCAAGTTCAGATCGACGTTTTAGATCTAATCGACAATCGCGTGTCGGTAACGCAAATGATGATGAGGAGTCACGACAGCGAAGTGCCGACGGCCGATAAGCGATATCGCCGATAGGCCAATCGATGATCGGGGGTTGTGGAGATTGGCAGTCGGGGAAGTCGGAGTTCGGACCTATCGGAGTAGTGGGCACCTTAAACACGGATACAACGTATTTATACATGCGGGTGAATAACATTTGAAGTCCGGCCTATGCGTTGTGGCGGATTTCTTTATATTTATGTGTAAAGTGTAGATCAGTGAAAATGTGATGAAACATATGGAACGGCGGACCTGATAATCCTTATAGAGGTGGGTTGATGCATTTGAGTTTCAGCTATCTGTTTTAAGCAGATTTGGCCATGTTCTCCTTAGTATTCCATGATAAATGGTGTAAATGGGTTTTTAAGGCTAAAAGGTATATCTTAAAGCCTCCAATAGTTATTTCTCTCCGATGAAGTGTAAGTCCATGGGTTTAAGGCTTAAAGCCTCAAGAATGCTTCTGATAGCATTTGGACTCCCGATAGTGTAAAGAAAACCTGATAAGGTGTTTAGTCTGAGTGTAAAGGCTTAGGCTATATGGGAACGCTTTCGATTGTTGGATTGCCTTTAAATTGGGTTCTCTACGTCATTATTGAGTGGCTGGATGAATATGGGGAAACAAGAGTCTTGTAGGGTAGGAAGAAGGCAACATCAATTAGAATGGCGAAAACTATGCAGGTGAAGCACAGTCACAGGAAAGGGTGTGTGTTATCTGTAGTGAATATTTCTAGTGACAAAGGTAAGGAAGTTGAGGATGCATATGTCTTGAGTAGGTACCTATTTTTACAATAGTTTCAAGATGTGTTTCCGGAAGATATTTTACAGTTTCCACCTCACAGGGAAGTACACTTTTCTATTGACTTGGTACTAGGGGTAGCACTAACACGAAAGGCACCTTACATGATGAGCACAATGGAGCTAGTGGAGTTGAAGTTGCAATTGAGGGAAATGATTAACAAGGGATACATTAGGCCAAGTGTGTCACCTTGGGGTGCACTAGTATTGCTTGTGAAGAAGAAGGATGGCAATCTTAGGTTATTCAATGATTATAGGCAGTTGAAAAAAGTGACCATCAAGAGTAGATATTTTTTGCTGAGGATCGATTACTTATTTAATCAGTTGAAGGGAGCATCAATGTTCTCAAAGATTGATGTGGGATCACGAAATCACTAGGTACACTTTAAATAAGAGAACATCTACAATACCTTCTTCTGGACCAGGTATGGGCATTATGAGTTTGTTGTAGGTCCATTTGGTTTGATTAATTCTCCATCTACTTTTATGTGCTTGTTGAATAGTGTGTTGCGTCCTTATCTGGACAAGTTTGTTATTGTATTAATTGACTATATATTGGTATATTCTAAAATTTAGGAAGAGCATGCCAAACACTTAGCAGGAGTATTGAGATCTCTAAGAGAGAAAAAATTGTATGCGAAGCTTAGAAAATGCAGTTTTGTTTAGACAGAGGTACACTACTTGGGACATTTGGTTTCCAATGAAGGCATAATAGTGGATCCAGAAAAGATAAGGGCTATCATAAAGTGGAAAGCTCCTAGGAATTTGGATGAGGTAATATCATTCATGGGGCTAGCGGGTTATTATAGGAGGTTCATCAAGAAATTCTCATATATTTCTTATCCTCTTACATCATTGTAAAGGAAAGGTAAGAAATTTGAATGGACAAACGAATGTGAAACTATTTTTGAGTAGTTGAAGCAACTGTTGAAAAATGATCCAGTTTTAAAGATTACAGATCTAGATAAAGAGTTTGTGGTATGTATAAATGTTTGTAAGAGAGGGCTTGGTGGATTCATTATGTAGGAAAGATAGGTAGCGTGCTATGAATCAAGGAAATTGTATGAGCACGATCAGAATTATCTGACACGTGATCTTGAGTTGGCAGCAATCATCCAACCTTTTAACATTTGGAGGCACTATATTCTAGCTAGGTAGTTCATACTGATGAGTGACCATAGTGGATTGAGGTATCTATTTGACCAACCAAATATGAATTATAGACAAGAGATATGGTTGTCCATGATCAAGGAGTTTAACTTTGAGATCAAGTACATTAAAGGTAAAGAGAACAGGGTTGTAGATGCTCTTAGCAAGAAGATACATGTGAATCATATAACAATTATGAGCTCCTATGGGACATATTTATAGGATCATATCTTGCAGGTAGGTCAACAGAATTATAGGTAAAGGGAGCTTATGCATAGGTTACAATAGGGTACAAGCGATCAGGATGTTGACTGTCGTCTCACAACAAATGGCTTTGTTAGATTTAGGGACATGGTATATGTGTCAAACAACAGTGAGAACAATCGGGTTATCTTGAGGGAATTTCATGCTAAGTCATATTCAGGTCACGTAGGATATCAGAATACATTAACAATGGTGCAAAATGTTTTCTATTGTCCGAACTTGAATAATGAAGTGGAATAGTTTGTGGAAAGGTGCTTGGATTATAAATAGCTAAAAGCATAGTGTAAGCATCTAGGTGGATTACTTCAGCCTATTCTGATTCCAGAGTGGAAGTGGGAGGTTGTTTCCATGGATTTAATTACAGATTTTTTGAGGACATCTAAACAACATGATTCTATCATGGCTTTTATGGATAGGTTGACTAAGGTAGCACACTTCATTCCAGTGATGTCTACATATTCAACTAATGACGTAGCACATGTAATCATTAGAGATATACTGAGGTTGCATGGTGTACCAAATAAGATCATATCAAACAGGGATGCTAAGTTCACTTATAGGTTCTAGAAAGGGTTATTTGCAGGTTTGGGTACATAGTTGGATTTTAGCACAACTTATCATCCATAGATAGATGGAAAGACAAAGAAGGTGAATAGGATTTTAGAGGACATTTTGAGAATGTATGTCATGCATCAGCAGCGAAAGTGGGAAGAGTATCTTCCACTAGTTGGGTTTTTTACAACAATGGGTACTAGGAATCTTTGAGGATGAGTCTATTTGAGGCATTATATGGGAAGAGTTGTAATACTCCCATCAGTTCGAGTGATCCAGTGAATAGGGTGTTCATTGGACTAGACACATTGGAAGATATGGAATAGGAAATGCATGTAATCAAGAAGAATCTAAAGACAACATATGATAGATAGAATATTTATGTAGATCAGAACATGTTGTTTAAGGAGTTTCATGTTAGGGAACAGGTGTACTTGAGTATCAAGAGCAAGAAGATCTCCTTGAGGATTGGATCATGTGCCGAGTTGGCACCTCGGTTTTGTGGACCTTTCAGGATTCTTGAAAGGATTCGAACAGTAGCTTATCGACTTGTACTACCTTCGGCAGTGAAAGTCCATGATGTGTTCCATGCTTCATTTCTTAAGAAGTATGTTAGAGATCTTAATCATGTGATTCACTAGTCTATATCGCAGGTGGAGCTAGAAGGAGAATTCCAGCTGAAACCTCGGTGCACTTTGTAGAGAAAGATGCTCATTCTCTGGAACTGAGAAATCAAGCAGGTTATAGTGCAATGGAAGCACTTTGGGTCCGGTGAAGCTACATGGGAGATGGCGGATTAGATGTAGGCTAGCTATCCTTCTTTACTCTCTAGTTGAGCGAATGATTTTGGCATACATTTTGGTGTGATGTTTTTGTGTGTGTGTGTGTGTGTGTCTATATATATATATATATAGATATAGATATAGATA
Source organism: Pinus tabuliformis (assembly GCA_031772625.1). Classification (NCBI taxonomy): domain Eukaryota; kingdom Viridiplantae; phylum Streptophyta; class Pinopsida; order Pinales; family Pinaceae; genus Pinus; species Pinus tabuliformis. The sequence goes on along the minus strand of CM062819.1, from coordinate 1,508,929,398 downwards.
TGGATGTAAATATCGCTAGGAGTTGTGTTATAAAGCTCGAAAAATCGTTATGGGTGTCATTTTGTTATTGTTTTCATGTTGTTATATTTTTCATGTTGGTTTAGTTCTCAGCATGATGATCATTGTAAATATTGCAACGAGCTAAGTTATAAAGCCGCATGGGCAATATGTTTTTCATTTCAATAGTCTTATTGGTTGTAGGTGTCATCTAACACTTAGGACGGTGTTCCCCCATGGGGGAGGGTTGTGTAACAACTTGTTGACGGTGTTGGACCCACCAACATGTCAAGGGGATCTCCCCAGTAAGAAGTCCCAATTAGACCTCAGACCGTTTCATGTAGGAGTCCCAACAGTGGGTTTTAAGGTAATGCCTTGACCACGATGTTGCACAGAGGAAAGTAAGATAAATCTATCAGTAGCAAGGGTGTGACTGATGCAGTGAGTTAAGGAATGTGTATGACAGGTTCCAACACTTTTAAGGGGGAAGGAGGTGGAGGTGAGTTCCAAGTTGAAAGGGATCATACCCAACTCGGTTAGGAACACACAACACAAAGGACATGCATAGCTTCCGACGGAGCAATCCACTTAGAAGCGGCAGTCACATCATACAAGGTAAGATAACACGTACAACACTCACAGATCAATCTGAGATGAGTGTGACGGTTGCTGTAGAAAATTTCAAGTGAAAGGTCTGTCTGATGTCTAGAAGAGCAGTCGACATGGATGGAAATAAGATTAACAACATATGTATTACATTAACAACAAGATTCATATAATTGCATGTGAATCAATTCATACACAAGTATGTAAGTTAAACAACACATATCATTAAATCAACTGGAGTAGTCCAACTACAATAACAACATATGCATGAAAATGTGTTGGCTCTTATTATATAAATAAGTGTAAGTCACAATCATACAATACATCCATGTAAACCTACTAGCCCCAACAGTGGAACATTACAGCCACATCTGCCTGCTCCTCCAAAGAGATGTACTAGCTCCATGCATTGGAGAAGCCAAGGCGCGTTACAATACTGTCCAAGCCTTCTTCAAAATAGTCTTAGTAGAAGCTTGGCTGACCAAAAGCCCATACAAAGAGTTATGAGGGACTATTTATAGAAAAGGGTGGGGTGACTGTTGGGCCTCATAATTATCCTTAAAATACATCCACTTTCACTCCATTCACACATTTTCTCACCTATATTTCATCACCATGTCATGACATCAAGCTTCACTTTCATCATTATATAGGTTACCCTTGTGTTCTCCAAAACATTATTAATCCTTAGTATTTTTAAGTGAATCTATGGTTAAACTTTAGAAAATAATATCATTATACTTATACCTAACAATTGGAATGAGAAATTTGATAGGTGTAGGTACAAAGGAAGCTTCCAAGGCATCTTTATGTGGCACTCTATGTTCAAATTCGAATTTGAGGAGATCATGGACCTCATGGAGAAGATCATGGGCCTCATGGAGGAGATCATGGAGGATAGGGTTATGTGTCACCATTGGTTGAGAAATATGTGGATCAAAGGAGGGAATAGTGGATCTACATTTATGAGTTTGTTATCATAGCTTTTGTATAAATAGGATTGTTACCTCCTTCATTTGTAATCTTAATTTTTAGAATCTTAGAACCTAGTCCTTCATTGTAACCTAGTAATGTTAATCGAGATAGAATTTAGAATAGTTTTGGTTTGGATCATATTAGCTTATAACCATTGTACTTTGAAAATTATGATGAATAAAATGAAGCTTCTTTGATCCTCTACATCTAACTTCTCTTTTGGTGTTCTTGTGAATCCTTGGAAGGATCCCCATTTCCTAACAAGCACACTTTTGTTTTAGTAAGCTTTTATCTTATTCTTGTGAATTTCTTTAGATTAAATTATTAGGTTCATATGTTTGAAATACTAATGAATGACCTTTCGTAAGAAAGTATTAATGTTTCCTTCAATGAATCTGATTTGTTATTTAATGTTTGATTTCATTAGGTTAAGTTTCTGATTTATATGCTTGAGATATAAACGAATAGTCTCTTGTAAGAGAGCTTTAATATTTCATGCAATCAATCATAATTATGTTTAAGAGTTTCAATTTCATTAGTTTAAATAGTTGATTAGAAATATTAATGAACAGTCTCCTGTAAGAGAGCTTTAATATTTCTTACACTTGTCACAATGTCTTTTAATTTTTAGATTTCATTTTGTTAAATAACTAAATAGATGACGGAGATCCCAATGAAAAAAAACTTCCTATAAGAAAGCTTTGGAATTTATTCACCTAGCTTAGTTTAGTTTGTCTCTGAGTCCATATATTGGATGATCCTCGAAGTTTTACTTACCCGGGTTGACAGTAAATGAAAATCTAATTTGCATTTGCATTTTAGACCCAACATTTTGGCGCTGTTGCTGGGAGGATGATTTGGATATAGACTTAGGAAGTTATTTTTATTGCAATTTCTTTTTATGGACTAACTTGTGAAACCTGGTGATAGCAGGATCTTCATAAAGCAGTTCAAGTTTGAGATTTTTTATTTTTTCGTACTTAGTTTCAAATTCAATTTTTAAACCCCCCATTTCTTACTAATCCATCTACGGCTAAGAAAAATGAAAATGTTGAATAGGTACTTCTTGGAGAGAAAGAATAATATTGAAGATTGGTTTCAAAATAACCTTGCACCAACTCCAAGAATAAAATAGGTTACTCACATGCTTGCAAATAATCAGGTAAAAACTTTAAATCTAGATGTGAGCATTTTTTAATTTTTAGTCCATAGATGGCTTCAATGGAAGCATTCTTTTACCTAGGAAATAAAAAAAATCTTTCAAGTTAAAGGTAGAATAGATTAAAAAAAATAAAATGAGATGTCATAGATTTTTCCTTTAGTATTTAAAAAAAAATAAAAAATCATCCACATTTCTCATGAATAAATTTAGGTAAGAGTCACTTCATCCACGGTAACCTACAAAAAAGAAAAAAACAAATCAATAGGTTAGTATGCTCTCTTCCTCCACTTCGAGCGATCAGGAAGATCAGAAAATCTCTTGATTTATTTTCAAAATTAAATAAAAATCTCTTGCTAGGAATTTGCACAAATCATTAAAACTACAAGCATTATAAGAAATCGAAATCATTTTTTAAGAAATTCTTTATTTTCAATTTCAAATTTAAAAATTAAATCTGTAGTTTCGTGATTTGATAATTGTGTTAAAACTTCTCTGCATATGTGCTGGGACCATTTCTTCAAACAAGCCAAATCTGCATATAAACAATTCAATATCTAAATACGGTTGGCCCCGTCGTTATTGAAATCGGTCTCGTTAAAACTCTCTCGAAAGGGTTCTGGTGTAGGCAAAACCTGTCATCGTTTAACCTGGTTGTTTACATAGATAACACACCCTTCTAGAACTCTAGTCCACCATTATTGGATAAGGCAATCAGGCAAGAGGCAAAAACTACCAAAGGAATCAGCATGGGAAACAGAATGGTATGCTGAATGAAATCAAACAACAAAGACCCAGAATGGGTTTTTCAAGAAAAACCAAGATTGGTGTTAGGGAGATCAATTAAAATCAAGACAAATGGATCTCTCACAATCGGATTCTGATGAGAAGCTTGTGGGGTATTTTCTTGATTGGATCTGCTACCAAACTACAATTCAACAAAAGCAACGATATGACTACCTCCTAGATTGTCATTACGATCTATGGCTAAAGGGTCTCACACCATGAATTTCTTGTTTCAATTAATTTATTTAAACTTGAGAGGCAATTCACAATAATCTCACAGGGAGAACTAATAAACACAAACACTTTCCTTTGACAAAAGTGTCGAGACAGAAGGAGCTCTTCCATCAAAATCATGCACTTGCACCAAACCCAACGATTTAGTGCTATGATCGTGCACATCATTCTACCTCTTTGAATGAGAAGGTTCCCAAGAAAATCTATCCTATAGGCAATCCAAATGCAACATCTTTCTCAGATATTGACCTCAAAAGGTGTTCCGCAGCAAAATTCGCGCCTAATAAAGTGGATTTCAAATCCAAGAAGTCACTCGATGCACTCTCTCCATCATGCCGTCCCTTCTTGCCATCTGAACCACTGTACGCATGATTACATTTGCCAATCTCATGATGAGGAACCATCACATCTAGCTCACCAAACAGAATATGCAACTGAATCTCAAATTGGAAACCCAGCTACTATCTCTTTCCTAACATATACCATAATGCTACACAATCACTCTTACCCTTATAACATCTAAAATAGTGGAATGAATCCATCTAACCTACATCCACAATTTTAGCAATTTGAGTGATTTGACCATGCAGATTTTGTGACAAGATTTGAGTGATTTGATGATTGCATGCATATTCTTTCTAAAAATAGCAACAAATGGACTATAAAATCTGCAGGATTATTGAAGAGAATACTTGGAAATGGTTTAAATTTTAATAGATGAGCTGGATTAGGATCAATTTGCTGAAAGCTTAAACTGTGGAATGAACCTTAAACAAAGCAGAAACACATAAAGGTTAAATAATCTTTAAAAAGAGGAAGAAAGCTATGAATCTTACAATTGCAGAGTACGAGCAATCTGACAAGGGTTGATTCCTTTAAAAGATAACCTTTTCACATCTCTTTGAGCTTCTCCACCTTGCAGTCAGGGAAATTTTCGTGATACGTCACGGACTTCCTTAATAGTGGCTCACACTGATCGCCACGACTAGCCATTTCTCCAGCAACAACCTTTCCACACCAAAATTCGAAAAAAAATTCACAATATATCATAAAAACTCACTGTGTAATCTAAACCAATAAATAACAAAAATTCAGACTTCATTTCACGGGTTTTTCAAGATTTTATATGATCCTTCTTGCTACCGAAGAAAAATTTACCAAGCGACCAGTGAAGGCTTTGAATCTGAATAAAGAAAATCATACAAAGACAATAGAGACCTCACGCAGTACCTTCCCAATGATGTACAGGCTCGGTAGAGGCGGCCTTAAAATATATGATTATAATGTACAGAGCCTCCTGCTTCTTCTCCTTAAACAGGCCACTGTTGTCGGCTGAACATTAATTAGAGAAGATATCGATAGCTATCAGCCTTAATGGTGACCTGACAAACTCTATTCAAAATCTAACAATCATTACATATTTTGCAGAACAGGTTTGTAATCTGTCGCCCAGAAGATTGTTCCAGAAACTTTCTGCCGAGGACAGCCACCATTTGAGGAGCTCACTCAGCATTTCAGTTTGACTATGCTCAATAGATAAAATAATGAATACTAACTATTGAAAAATGCTGAAAATTAATCTTAATACAAAATCCAATAGATTGGCAACCAATGAAGAGTGGAGAAGACCAAATAGTAATGGAAAGGCCTCAAGAAAATACTTAATTATGGGAAATCTTTCAAGAAAAAAATTTTTTACAACACCAAAACCAAGCTTATAAATTGCATTCACCTTACAGGAAGGAAGAATAGGATAAAATAGAGCATGAGGCTTGCCTTTAACGGAGCCTTGACCTGTTTGAGCCTTTAAAACAATTAACACAGTAACAGTCACATGGTCTGCATCCACGATGAAATTGTCTCCGAAGTTGAGGTGAACAGCAAAGGGCAGTATTCTGGCAACAAAGTGGGTAGCTATATGTCTTGAGGGATATGTGCCCTAGAAGATTTGCAAGACACAACAAATCTATAATGCCAAGCTTTTACATGCACATTCCATGAGTCATCGGACACAAACAGGGAGTTGATTTATTTTTCATGGTTATTTTTATTAAAAATATATTGTTATTAACATCATGAATTGGACTAAAATTATGCTTTTGATATTCCTTAATCTGTTTCATTTTGGCATACAAATTTTTCATAAGAATCAGGATGGGAATGGCCATCTCTTCTTAAACAAACTTATGTACTTTATGAAAAGTTTTTTTTAGCAGGTTTCGGATGATCAACTAATCATTAAGGAGATTAAATTGTGACTACAATTGGTCTTCAAAATACTAATTTCATGAGAAATTCTAAAGAACAAGACCATGATCATAAGAATGAAATTTCCAAAAACTTACAAGTTCTTGTAACTTCCTGTAAGGGTTTAATGGTTTGATATGTTGCATGACAAATTAGCAAATTTGAATACTTGGGGGTTATTCCTAAATGTACAAGGATGATGAAATACCTTTCCCCACTTGAATTTGATGTCTACAGGTGGATGGTCAATGCTGGTCAACCTCAGCTATTTCAGCACAAATCCCAGAAATATTATTTGTTATTCTTGAGATTTTTCGACCTCTTTTGAAAAATTGTAAATCCCACCACTTGTCAAAGCATGCCATAATTCACTTTTTCCCAGCAAGAGTCATTATCCATTTTTTTTTCTCTCACATACATGTCATTATACATTCCTAACCCAAAAATAAAACCAAGTAGCTCACTTACAAGCTTTTTGCACCACTTTCCATTTCTGTTGTCAGTTTCCTTTTCAATTTACAAGTTTGCAAATAAAATCCTGCTTCTGTGTAACTGAGTCGATAGTCCTTGAGTCTAAATATCTTTCTAAAAACACCTTCTAGCTTGCATGCCTTAAGACCAAGATATCATCCCGATTAACATTTACTTTAAGACATTTACTTTCATTTTGTAGTAGAGGAAGCAGATTTACTTTCATTACTTTTCAGTTTTTGATGTCAATGACTTGATGACAAGTCAATAAATAAGGTTGGGGGGAAAGTGTAAATTCTGAATTTTTTATACCTTCCAAGCCTTATACATTTTCGGCCGCATTCAACAGCAGATTCTGAACATTCAATAGAAGATCCAGCAACAGATTTAGTAGCAGATGCAGCAACAGATTTAGTAACAGATGCAGCAACAATAAAATATTCACTTTTTCGACTTCATCCACCATTTTCACAGCGAAGGGAAGATGACTATGATCATAATTTTGCAGCCAGACATGCAAAACTTTCATCCATTTTTGAAAGGGTAAGTTGAGGTATGATATTTTCTAACTTTTAACCATTTAATTCCTTGAAAAAAAACTAGAATGATAATTTTTCGAAAAAAACACTTCCATTTCTCATTTCACACAACTGCCAAAACCATCAGTTTGGGGGGAGGATATATTTACATTCATACTTTGTCACATTCATTTTTTTCCATATTCATATATCACATACTTTCCACATACTTTCCAAATATATTTACTATTACATCATCATGAGCATATAAATGGCTTTGTAAAAAGTACTTAAAAGTTAATTGAATGCCAACACAATCATGGTTGTCACACAAGAACCAACCATGATGCATTCCAACAAAAATACTTTGCAATAAAATTCACATTATCATTATGCAAAGATCATACATTGAATGCAACAAACAAAATATGGTTGAAACACAAGAAGCAACCAAGTTGCAATTCGATAAAGACACTTTTCGAACATTAGTCAATGATATAATGCAAAGCTTAAGCAAAAAATCTCAAGTATAAAAAGTAATGTAATAGATTGCATGAGGACATGCAATACCTTCAGTTTGGGGGTATGTTGGGCCTAAGAATTATCCTTAAAATACATCCACTTTCACCTTAAAATACATCCACTTTCACTCCATTCACACATTTTCTCACCTCTATTTCACCACCATGTCATCACATCAAGCTTCACTTTCATCATTATATGGGTTACCCTTGTGTTTTCCAAAACATTATTAATTCTTAGTATTTTTAAGTGAATTTGTGGTTAAACTTTAGAAAATAATATCCTTATACTTATACCTAACAATTGGAATGAGAAATTTGACATGTGTAGGTACAAAGGAAGCTTCCAAGGCATCTTTATGTGGCACTCTATGTTCAAATTCGAATTTGAGGAGATCATGGACCTCATGGAGAAGATCATGGACCTCATGGAGGAGATCATGGAGGATAGGGTTATGTGTCACCATTGGTTGAGAAATATGTGGATCAAAGGAGGGAATAGTGGATCTACATTTATGAGTTTGTTATCATAGCTTTTGTATAAATAGGAGGGTTATATCCTTCATTTGTAATCTTAATTTTTAGAATCTTAGAACCTAGTCCTTCATTGCAACCTAGTAATGTTAATCTAGATAGAATTTAGAATAGTTTTGGTTTGGATCATATGAGCTTATAGCCATTGTACTTTGAAAATTATGATGAATAAAATGGAGCTTCTTTGATCCTCTACATTTGACTTCTCTTTTGGTGTGCTTGTGAATCCTTGGAAGGATCCCCATTGCCTAGCAAGTACACTTTTGTTTTGGTAAGCTTTTATTTTATGTTTGTGAATTTCATTAGATTAAATTATTAGGTTCATATGTTTGAAATATTAATGAATGACCTTTCGTAAGAAAGTATTAATGTTTCCTTCAATGAATCTGATTTGTTATTTAATGTTTGATTTCATTAGTTTAAGTTTCATATTTATATGCTTGAGATATAAAGTAATAGTCTCTTGTAAGAGAGCTTTAATATTTCATACAATCAATCAGAATTATGTTTAAGAGTTTCAATTTCATTAGTTTAAATAGTTGATTAGAAATATTAATGAACAATCTCCTGTAAGCGAGCTTTAATATTTCTTACACTTGTCACAATGTCTTTTAATTTTTAGATTTCATTTTGTTAAATGATTAAATAGATGATGGAGATCCCAATGAAAAAAAACCTCCTATAAGGGACATTTGGCATTTCTTCACCTAGCTTAGTTTAGTTTGTCTCTGAGTCCATATATTGGATGATCCTCGAAGTTTTACTTACCTGGGTTGACAGTAAATGAAACTCTAATTTGCATCCGCATTTTAGACCCAATAGTGACCCTTGACATTCCCCTTTGTGACAGTTCAACTACCCTCATGACTCTTCACCTACTCTATGACTGTTACATCCAACTGTTGACACTTGACTTACACTTGACATGACTCAACATTACAATGCACATGTACTCATGTGAGACAACATGGCTTCAGCAAGCCTTGCAAGACATCACTGACACTCGGTCCACTGTGGTGAGACCAAATCTTTGACATGCTTGCGATGGTGAAGGTAGTGAGCTGATGCAAAGCTTGGTCATTTGTGATGGTGTGCTTGCACCTCATGGTGACATCTTGCTGAAGCAAACTCTTACCTCCATTTCAACCAATGCATTGGTTCAACCCCTTCATCCAAGTCATATTCTAACATGCACATGGTCTTTTTGGGAATGGTTGAACCAGCAACACACTGATGCATACTGTCCATGCTGATCTTCAAGTGTGTGCTGGTGGTCATGCACATCAACTTGTCGAAGTACATGTTTAGCCCTAGTTGGACTTGCTTCTTGTATTTGCCTTGGTGAGTGTGTTGAATGGGTTGGATTGCATGTTGCTGAATCCCTTGCATGCAATCAACAACACTACTGAACATGTTTGCTCTATGTCAGCTATTGGGATGGATCCTTAACTTGTACGGGCATAGTTTCATCCGTGAGTGCATCTTTCCCCCACTACTGTTCCTGTTCCTGTTGCAACTCATTCGTTTGTCCGTGCAGCTTCATGTTCTTCCCGAGTTACTGCTTTAGCACATGCAACTGCTTATTTCTTCCATCTTCTACCTTCGCGTGATCTTCATGTCACACCGTCACTTCATAGCCGGAGTCTCCAAAATTGCTTTCATCATCAATGGACCTGCTTAAGCTTGCAACCTTTTCCCGCCTCCGTGTTGTGAACATGCCTCCTCTTGCATTCATTGCATTTGGTATGCTGTCTTTAGCTGCTATTCATGATGCTGCTTGCTATGATGTTGTTGTTGTCATATCTTGATGTCCTTGTCTATGAACAACTTGATTTCTTGGTCGGTAGGCATGTCCATAGACACTTGATCGACTGCATCCCCAAGTGTGCTCTGAACGGTGTCTTTGTCTCTGCTCTCCTAGAAAGCACTGTACTTGTACTTCTAAGAGGCCTATGAAAACATACGATACTTGGAGACATGGAAACACTCATGACAAGAAATCTATCAGTGGAAAACCAAAATGAACATGACAACTGACTTGCAACATACTTGGGTGAATGATCATGAAGGTTGCACAATTTTGGCCTGGAGGTCAGGAAACCGACTGCCAAGACTGCACAAGGCATAGTCCAGGCTACTAGGAGACTGACTGACTACTGGAATAGTGCAATGCACAGTCCAGTCTGGCTACTAATTGTTGGGATTGGGCAATGTGTAATTCTAGCTGGGAAGGACTACTGGCCTAGGGACAAATTTGCTCAATTTCTTGGGCCAAGCTGCCACTGTCCTCTAGAAATATGCAAAACAGTCCTAGAGGCCAGTGATGGGTAGGAATTCACAAATCTAGAGAGGAAGGCGAGCCATCCTTCCCTAGATTGCACAATGCAGCCTTGGTGAAGGTAGAGCCCAGGCCAAGGTTAGCCCTACTTGGTGACAGGCAACTGAAAGCAAGTAATTCAGTGAATGCATGGTTACACTAAATGATAGCATAAGTGATTAACAGTGCATACAAAACATGAATGAAATATTCAGCAAACAGATCAACATGCATGTGAGTGATGCAGTTCACCAGTTGAGCGAACGTTCATGCAAAACAATTTCATGCATGCGACAGCAGCGATATAGCAATGAAAACTGAAACAGAGCTAGGACAAGCTAGTATACATGTAAACGACATCAAGCATTCAAAGAAATCAAGAAAAAAGTACTCCCACAATCGAAAACACAAAAAACAACAGAAATGCAACAGAAGGCATGGGAAGTGGGCTTACCCCAAAACAACTGAGCTGAATGTGCCGACTGCTCTTAGATGTGATGTGGGATGTCAGAGATGCAAGGTTGATGTGGGGAATGAGCTCTGTAGTGTCTAGTTGATGAGTTTTGGTAACATTGAGGTTGTGATGCGCATGCCACGAATCTAGGGGAAGCGACACTTGGTGGGAGGTTTAAGAATTGCTCCTTGCATGTAACCTCCAACTGCTAAACATAGATCCCTGAAACAAGGGATACCTTTGCATGCTACATTGGGAGAAGCAGCCCATGCATGCAAGTCTATTTTTCTTAGTCTCGGAGGGAACCGGTCAACTAAGCTGCACATGGAAGAGACTGCTCAACTACTGGATAAAAATGTACATTTCTGGCTGGGAGTTGGGCTGGCTGCCCAGGAGATTTGTGCAATTTCTGAGTAGTGAAGCTGACTTCTAGCCAAATTTGCGAAAATCCTAGGCTGAACATCCTACTGCTGGGAAGATTTGCACAAATCCTGCTGGGAGGGTTGGCTGGCAGGATTGAGCAATCATGGAGCCCAGCAGGCTGTCAAAGAGGATTGCGCAATTGCTGGAGGGAAGGCTGGTTTCCCTCCAGAAATGCACAATTTTCAAGGGGAATTTGCTCATCCTACAGCTAGACCAAGTCTCGGTAAGCAGCCTATGAGGGGAATGGATCAACTATGATCGACAGGTTGCCTTTGTGCGAGGAAAACACTGAAGCTTGAGTACTTGACAAAGCAAGAAAAAGTGTTGTGTAAGGTTGGTCGGGAGGCTCCAAAACAGGCTAAGGAAAAATTTTGGAGGGTAGTTGTAGCTGCTACAACAATTGGCGACACACTAGTAGAACTCCAACTCTCTAAATGGACCTTGTTCGTGAAAAGCAATTCTAACACCTCCAGAAATATTGTTTAGTTTTCACCTCATCTTGGCTTCACACTATCTTGATTGTAAGATGTAGCATCTGCAAGCCCTCGGTCAATTGAAAAACATTCCAGGCCAAGGCAACACAGTTGTTTCGACTCGGGTTGAAGGGTATATAAGTGCACAAGCAATATAGTCGTCAGAGTCTTTGTTTCATCTCTGGTGTTGCTCCACTGCCAGCAGGCCTAGACAGTACCCCGGTGGAGTCACATAGGAACACAAGCATGGCTCCACTACCAATGAGCCTGGTCAGTACCCTGACAGAGTTACTTGCATCACCTCCCTATGCAGGAAGCCTTTCTCTTCTTCTGCCTTATTCATTTTTCATTTTGAATTTTTGACTTTTCATTTTTTCAGTTTTCACTGTGCATAACACTTATTCATTTAAGAGGCGGAAGAGGGATCCTGACTTATCGAGAGCAGAAGAGGTTGTTGTAGCAGAGAAGTAGTTAATCATATCTCTCACGTTCCTCTTAAGGTTTTCCCCCTTACCTTACTCTACTTGACAGAGTTGACAAGGGTTAACCCAAACACAATCGACAAGAGAAGGTGACACTAGTTAGCACACAAGCGTTGTGTTTACACCAAGGTTCACCTCGAATAGTACGTATTTTCCTTTGACGTATCATGGACTAAAATTAAGAAGCTCATCATAGAAAGGAAAGATGATAGATAACCAAGTAGTGATAGTTTTACAAGCCCTCTTATACTTTATTTAGATCAATTCAAGGGTCATACATGGTTTCATGGAAAACTAACCTATGAACGAAACAAGCGAATGAACTAACAATCAACAAAGAAAAGAAAGAGCAAAAGAAAAAATGAAAGCGAAGCAAGTAAACAAACAAGCAAGCAAACAAACAAGCAAACAAACAAACAAGTAAGCAAAGCACGTAAGAAAACAAGCATGAAAGCAAACAACTGAAAGTAAACACTGCTCCTACTCCTACACTAATGGTACAAGGGCCTGATCACGTGAAGTGATACTTCCAATGCAGCCAACGGTGCATTGGTAGACCCATGTTGGTGAAGGCTTGGTCTGCGAGCAACCCAGTTGTATGAACCAGCAAGCAAGAAAGATATAACAATGAAGACAACCACACTTCGTGATTCAAAGTGCTTGTGGGTCATAAGTGAGTGCATGTGCATGACGGGAAATCCACAGACTTATCATGGTGCTATGTGACACTACGTGCAACTTTGAGGCATAAGCACACACTTGACTATGACATGCAAGCAAAAGAAATAAACAAAGATAACGTGTGTTGTGCACGAGTGCTCGCAATGTAAGACTCCTCCAATGCATGAGCAACGAGTTTGTGTAGTTTGAGTGGATGAAGTAAAATATGAGTGTTGGATTGCTCTTGACTGCATATAGATGAGTGATGAGGAGCCTTGAGTGTTTGAATAATTTCCTGATCAGAAGCAAAACCAACCTCAAGATAGCGAGGGCCTCACATAACCATCAGGTCAGGCTGAAATGCCTCGACAATCTATGGGGTTTCGAATTAATCGATAGATGGATCTTCATAGACCAGTGGCTTAGACGGATTAGAAATGAGTGAATCAACATCATGATCAAATGATGACTTGAAGAGATCACGACAACCAAGAGCAGAAAATTCAGGATGTTGGTCGACATCCTCATGGCTAGATGAATCACACAGAGGGGTAGATGAAAAGTGAACAAACTCATCCTCTGTGTTTCTGCAAAAGACAGATGAAGGATCAAGTGGATTTTCAACAAGTAATTTATCCACTTCATTGTTGAATGATGGACTAACATTCGGTGAGTCCTGCGAGTGATCAACAATGGATGCATCAGTGGATGAAGATACACATGCAAAATCATGGATGGCAGGTTCACCAAAGAGGATAGGAAAGAACAGAGGGATCTTGGATAGAAGGGAGTCATCCTTCACCGAGTGTTAATGTTCAAGCTCCCACTCATACTCTTCATGAATGATAGCGCATGTTGGTTGTGCAACATTGACTCTGTTAGTGGTTTGTTCCTTGTTCAGAACAAGTGGAGAGTCTGAAATGGATGAACACAAGATAACATCATCGGGAGGAACACCTGAGTGCGAAGTTGAAGGTTGACGAAAAGAATGCATATGAGAACTTGAAGGACTCACAACCAAATTTGCACAAAAATTGAGTGCAATGATGTTTGGAGAGTGTGAAGGATGAACAAGTGTGTGAGCATGATCCTCAACATCACTAGGCAGTGGTGGAGCTGCTGAATGAGAGGGAGGCAGATAGTCAATTGAGACAGTGCCCACTCCCACATGAGATTGTGCAGTTCCATCAATGAAGAATGTTGAGTGAGGCTTGATATCAAGCTTCCTCTTGGGACGGGTAAATTTATTAAGGAAATACTTGAACTGGTCACAAAGATAAGAAAATTTCATCTGGCTCTTCGGAGCTTGAAACTGCAAGTCACGGAAACGCTGCCAAAAATAAATAACATATTCATGCGGAGCCCTCTGTTACTGTAACAGTTTCTGGTCAAGATAGTCTGGATCAAAATGATAGAATGTGTCTTCAATGAGATCACAAAAGTTCTCAAATGAGTTCATGTTGTGAGCCGGTAAGCTGAGCACCCAACGAAATTTAGATTTGTGAAGTGTGCACGCAAGCAACAAACCAACCTGTTAGTCAGAAAAATCATCTTCCTCATAAATCATGAAAAAAAAAGTTAATAAGTGCTTAGGCGAGGCCACTTCGCCTTCACCATCATATGTCTGAGTGGAAAGGAGATTGAAAAGCTTCCCCGAGATGGAGACATCTTCATGATTCGGAGAACACCTCGGGGGAATAAGAGTGCAAGACTCCATGAAAGATATGCAAAGGTTCAAAACTGGATGAGAGGACACAGCTTGTCATCAAGCCCTCCTTCTAGCGCCAGAAAGTTTGATGGTGCTAGACCCGCCAACATGTCAACGGGATCTACCCGGTAAGAAGTCCCAATTAGACCTCAGACTGTTTGGTGTAGGAGTCCCAACAGTGGGTCATAAGGTAATGCCTTGACTGCGATGTTGCACAGAGGCAAGTAAGATAACTATGTCAGTAGCAAGGGTGTGACTGATGCAGTGAGTCAAGGAAGGTGTATGAGAGGTTCTAACACTTCAAAGAGGGAAGGAGGTGGAGGTGAGTTCCAGGTTGAAAGGGATCAATCCCAACTTAGCTAGGAACACACAACACAAAGGACATGCACATCTTCCAGAAGAGCAGTCTGCTTGGATGCGGTAGTCAAATCATACAAGGTAAGATAACAAATACAACACTCACAGATCAGTCGAAGATGAGTGTGACAGTTGTTGTAACAAATTTCAAGCGAAAGGTCTTTTTGATGTCCAACAGAGCAGTCGACACGGACGGTGACAACATTAACAACATATGCAACACATTAACAACAAGATTCATATAATTTCATGTGAATCGGTTCATACACAAGTACGTAAGTTAAAAAACACATACCATTAAAGCAACTGGAGCATTCCAACTACAATAAAAACATATGCATGAAAATGTGTTGGCTCTTATTATATAAATAAGTGTAAGTCACAATCATACAATACATCCATGTAAACCTGCTAGCCCCAATAGTGGAAAGTTACAACCATATTCACCTTCTCCTCCAAAGAAATGTAATAGCTCCGTGCAGTGGAGAAGCCAAGGCGCTTTACAATAATGTCCAAGCCTTATTCAAAATAGTCTTAGTAGAAGCTTTGGCTGACCAAAAGCCCATAGAATGAGTTATGAGTGACTATTTATATCGAAGGGTTGGGTGACCCTTAACATTCCCCTTTGTGACAGTTCAACTACCCTCATGACTCTTCACGTACTTTATGACTATTACATCCAACTGTTGAAATTGACTTACACTTGACATGACTCAACATTACAATGCACATGTACTCATGGGGGACAACATGTCTGGATCAAGCCTTGCAAGACATCACTTACACTCGGTCCACTGTGGTGAGATGAACTCTTTGACATGCTTGTGATGGTGAAGGTGGTGAGTTGATGCTAAGCTTGTCCATCCGTGATGGTGTGCATGCACCTCATGGTGAAATCTTGCTGAAGCGAACTCTTGCCTCCGTTACAACTAGTGCATTGGTTCAACCCCTTCATCCAACTCATATGCTAACATGCACATGGTCTTCTTGGGTATGGTTGAACCAAAAACATGCTGATGCATAGTTTCCGTGCTAATCTTCAAGTGTGTGTTGGTGGTCATGTGCATCAACTTGCTGAAGTACATGTTCAGCCCCAGTTGGACTTGCTTATTATCGTCACCTTGGTGAGTGTGTTGAATGGGTTGGATTCCATGTGTGGGATCAACGACATGCATGCTATTGAATCCCTTGCATGTGATCAACAACACTGCTCACAAAGTGCTTGACGAAGCAAAACAAAGTGTTGTGTAAGGTTGGTAGGGAGGCTCCAAAAGAGGCTAAGGCAAAATTTTGGAGGGTGGTTGTAGCCACTATAACACAACCCTAGTAAAAAATCCATGTAATAAAGTTAATAAAGGAAAAATAATAACCATGGCCATGGAACATATATTCCAATCTCAATGTTGGGCAAAAACATAGTTATGGGGATCACTTGTGATTAATTAATGGCTATGGAAATTGGCAAAGGAAATGGGAAAGACTTTAGAAAGGTTAAGTGGCATTAATTGGTAGTTTATTTATGAAAATAATGGAAATTAGGAGAAAAGGAAGGTGAAATGTCACGGGTTCCATGTGAGGAGGAAAATGAAGGAAAATAACGGAAAATTGAAGTAAATGGAGGCCTCATTAATAAAAGGCTTTTGAGGATCAGTTGAAAGACTTTTATCAATTTTAGCTTGGAGCTCTCCATTCTATTGCCTCCCTCATACTCTTTGACACTTAGTGTTTTTTTGGAGTACCCTTCAAGGAGTGTGACATACTTCGGATTTGGATTAAGAAGGAAAAGGAAGAGCATGAAAGCACAAGAGGACATCGGGATCAACAACTACAATGAGTTTTTCTTGTAGGTACTGAGTTGCATGTAGGATTTCCCTACTATTTTTGGCATGCATGGCACATGCATGTGGTTTCTTGGTTATGATATGCCATTCGCATGGAGGAATGCCTAGATTGATGGTCGATTTTTCTAGCCTTTCCATTTCCTAGATAGCCATGGTGTTGTGGGTTTCTTTCCTTTCATTTTTTGGTTGGTTCTCATGTTGCTTATGGTCGTGGGTTGAGTTACTAGTTCCTGGAGCCTTGGTTAGACAAATTCTTTGGAAGACCTGTAACAACTTGGGTTGAGTTACTAGTCCTGGAAGCCTTGGTTGGAAAAACACTCTTGAAGCCCTTGGTTGGTTGAGTTACTAGTCTTGGAAGCCCTAGTTCAACAAACACTCTAGAATTCTGACAACATCTATGGCTTTAGTTGCTCGTCCTAGAAGCCCTGGTCAGAACAAACGCAATGGAGCCCTAGAAAACTTGGGTAGAGACCAATTTGGTGATAGTTAGTGATGCCTGACCATGAGGTGGAATCAGTGGTTGAGGGTTGAGGTGGTTTGGTCTCTAGACGCCCTTGTTTGGTTTTGTTGGATTTCTTCCATGAGATCCCACATTCATGCTTTGAATATGACATGGGGGTGATTGACTAAAAGAAATATTTGGTTCATCCAATCTATAGTAGGATGTTACATGGAAGTTCCAAACCTGGTTTCATTTTTCATATGTTAATAACAGATGCTTTCCTCCTGTATTTGATAGGTAAATTTACTTGTTGATATGTGGCATTTATGGTTGTTATATCCTTGTTATTTTTGTTGTTTATATGTTGGTTATGAGTATTTTTTATGACAGTGACCATGTAAGTCTCCCATCATGTTTTGATTTGTAAATGAATGAGTAATGAATATATGACCAAATAGATGATAATGCAACTAATG
The DNA here is from genome assembly GCA_031772625.1 of Pinus tabuliformis. Lineage (NCBI taxonomy): Eukaryota > Viridiplantae > Streptophyta > Pinopsida > Pinales > Pinaceae > Pinus > Pinus tabuliformis. The sequence goes on along the minus strand of CM062819.1, from coordinate 1,508,911,717 downwards.
TTATAAGCCATCAATTTTTCTTAGCAATTCTTAGATAAGTATGATACCCCTATGCTCAGATATGTTGTTATGACTTATAGAATGCATATTTGTGAAATGTTTGACGAAATTACCATCATGGCTAGTAGGGGCTAGATCAAGTATTTGCATTAGTATCACTGTTTTGATGTTATTTTTTAATTTCTATAAGTTTCATGAAGTTTTGGGTAGTGGCCTAAGACCTAGCCTCAAAAAAGTATCACAAAATCCAGGGTCGTTGGATTAGAACTAGCTAAAAAATTCATGAATCGCTGGCATGCCCTTGTTGAGGGTGTGAATGGAGGGTGTCAACAGCATGCATGCCCATGCCATGGGGGTAGCGGCCACTCTAGGTCAATAAAATGCCAGGTTACCTCAGGGGTTGTCACTTGGAAGGGTTAGTTGGCTCCTGAAGGTTCTATAACATGTTTAGAGGGTCAGATTGGTTGTGTTTTCTCAGTTCCACTTCCTTAATTGTGCATGGGGAGTTGAATCAAATCATAGTAGCCTCTCATGACATGTTTACCCCGAGAGACAGGTTAACTCAGGTAAATGTGGGAGGAGGGTGTTACATAACCTCAAACCATAAATTCTATGTTTATTCACCGATATTCTTTTATCATAATTTAACTATGCACTTCCTACATCAAGAGTTATTTTTTATTTTCCATATCATAAAGTATAGGATGTGTTTACTCTTGTATTATAGCATTTTGTCACACGGAATAACGATCTTGTGGACAAGATAGACCTTCCTAGAATCTAAAGAAGACCTAATGACAAGCAAACCAACCAGACACTATCTTTCTCTAAATATGCTTTAATAAATAAAGGCAAACAAGTGTTTTTAGGGCCTACCTTAGGTCCAACGCAAGTTTGTGGATGCCCTCACTCCTTCGATCCAAATGAGCTCCTTTGTCGCGAATCTGCAAACACAAACAAGCAAACAAATTAAATAGCACCTGAAAAGCCAATATCATAAAACATATTTAACATGAAAGTCAAGGAGTTCATGAAACAAATAACATGAGATACTTGTTGAGAAAAATGAGTTTGATTGTATTCATTCAAAAGAAGAAGAACTTTACAACCTATGCCTTGACGTTGTACAAGCTCCTCCCAGGGTCCAGCAAGAAGTCTCCTCTACTTTGACAAGTTTCACTCACTCCCCAATGAAGCCAAAAGGTATGTGATCTCTCCTTTTAAGCTCAACTAGGAAGTCTTAATTTCACCAGCATTTACCCTTAAAAATTTTCAACTTCTAACCTATCCAGCAACCAGCCCAATGCCTAAATTTATAGTGCAATGGAGGGAGGTTACTAGGTCCTCCTTCAAAGGGATAAAGCCCTCCTTCAAAGGGATAGCTCCTCTCATCAAGGGATTAGCTCCTTCTCTTTTGGGATGCATGAACCACCTAAGAACGGCAAATCCACGTCAAAAGTCCTTCTAGAATCATCTAGAATTAACCCAAAGTGAGTTTTTTAGAATAAACTTGCACCTTTTTGACTTTCACAGGGGTCTGCACCCACACCTTTAGGGACAGAGCGTGCAGGTCCGCAGTTTTTGTAAACAGAAGGTGCGGGACCGCAGGTAACAGTGAGAGAAAGTGCGGAACCAGAGTTTCATTGATTTTTAATGTGTTTCTCTTATTTTCAAAGCTTGACTTTAAGAGCTGAGGTCTAAGACCAACCTAGGAGGATAGTACAAGTGATGATAGACCCATACTGACTGCGAATAATCATGGTGACGATATTTTTGTGTAACAGATTTCCCCCTAAAGTGCGAAGTCTATAGTAGATGAGGATTTCATTTATCATTTAGGAAGAGTGAAGTACTTTATCATTTCGAGGATCATCTTGTGGAGACCCTGGTTGGAACCTGTAAAAACATTCAATGCAAGATATATATATGAGATCATATCATTGCTGAGGTAGGCATTCCCATACTCAGATCAAAACTACTGCTCTGATACAGGAATGATCTTGTAAAACATCACAAGTATAGACTCATGTGGACACAGTATGGACGCAACCATCTATTTATGAATAGTCCATTATATAATGAATACAAAATTCCTTTCAGCCTGGATTGTGGAAACTAAATCTAGGGTCTTCATTTCTACTTCCCAAAATAGTACGATTCTATCCATGCGAATGAATGTGTTGATGTCGAACATGGTAGAAACCACTTGATTACCAGTCAATGATGTAAATTGTTAACAAGTGTGAGAGAAACCACCAATGATGTCAATGGCTCTCAAAGTACCCAGTACAATCCATGAGATGCAAATAAATGTGTTGATGTCGAACATGTCACGAAATCCTTAGATCGAAGGTCAATGATGCAACCTATCGTCAAAGGCGAGAAACCTGCCATTGAGGCATGCAGATCCCAAGGTACTGACGATTTCTAGATCATCTTTCTAGATAATGAGCTGAAGTCGATAGAAAACGATCCGTCGTAGGCAAGCCCACAACACGAAATCATAGATCAAGTCGAAGAAATTTAGTTGCAAGGACTGAATCAGGGATGGTCAAGATGGATGACAGATATTTTGCAAATGAATGGCTCATTGGTAGTGACCTCTTGAACACACAACGACACGATAGATGGCTTGGTGACAATTGACCCAAAGTTAATACCCAGAAATCGGCTGAAGACTTTCAATGTGGTTTGATCAACTGTTAGGCAAAGGATTTCCCAACCCAGGTGAATAAAAGTGTCGTGTTCAAGAGCGGTTACAAAGTATGACAAACAGGCTCATTTTTCTCTCTTTTCCCCCACCATTTCTGGCAAGTACCTCTTTATTTTTGACAAGCTTAAGGAGGATAACATTTGCTTGATTATAAGCTCATCCTTCGGATGAGTCCAACATATTTTAAATTCGAGCCCTAAGAAGGAGTGGTTCGTTCCTGTTTGTAATTGAACAGGTCCTTTACTGTGATATTTTAACGAGTCCAGTATAGGAGAAACTCGGCGTTTTTCAATTTTAGAGAGTTTGAAAAAATTTAAGAAAACTCCAGGATTGACCTTTTTCTTAAATTTGTGTCTCCCAAGCCCGAAAAAGTATAAAATAATACTTGAGAGAACCGCTTGATATTTTACGATCAAGGAGTACTTTTCGTCATTAGTGCCCTTGATCCGAAAAAATAAAAAAGTGATCAACGACACATTGTTTTATAACCAATATCGAATTTGAAACGACAAAAATCCGGCAATCTTTTCATGATTTTACAGTCGGAAAAGAGTTGTAAGTGGACCATATTTTAATTCTGTTTTAACAAGTTTAAAAATAAAAAACTCGGCAATCTTTTCATGTTTTAGGAGTCAGAAAAGAGCTTAAAGGTGACTCTAAATGTTTTTCCGTTGTAAACGATAGATTTCGCCCGGATAATCCGTTATCCTGAACAAAAACGCAAACATTAGTCATACCAGTTTGAAATGGATAAAAATGTCGCAAAAATACCTATCCAAAGTGAAACATAAACAAATTTGCAATTTATTTACTCAAAAAACTTATAAAAAGGGCCTTCGTCAATTCATTTTTACCGTTTGAGTTTTGGGTGAGAAAATAGTGCTTTCGTTCAGAAAACTTCCCGTGAAGATTGCGGAAAATCCAACCGTTGGAATAGAACGTCGTCTTCTCCAGGTAATCCACATCATCTTACTCTTCATTTTTAACCATTTCAATTTTTGTTTTAGTCATTCATTTCATTTTTTGGAAGGGTTTTTAGGCTTAAAACCCACGTGCAGGGGCCCGCAGGTTTTCCACTGCTGGTCTGCGGACCCCGACTTTTTCTCCATTGGGAAAAAGTCAGGGGTCCACACCTTCCATGTAGACAAGGTGTAGTCCCACACACTGTGTCTAACCGGAGGGTGCGGTCCCCGTCGCAAGGGTTTTTAACCCAAAAATTCTCAAAATTGGACCAAACAAAATAATTTCTAGCATTTTAATTTATCTTTTTACTTGATACAGAGAGTACATCATGCTAGATTGGCGTGAACGCGAGCATGAGAACGTGGATGCTGCAGCATGGAATCATCAGCCTTCACTTGATGCCTTGAGGGCATGCGGCTTGTACAAACTCTGGGCCATTCCTGGCATGAGGGCTCAGGTGGATTTCTTACACTGGCTGGTTGACAGATGGAGCATACAGGACCAGTGCTTCTTCATTGGTAGCCACCAGCTCGAAATCGAGCTGGCGGACATATATTTCTTGACTGGTTTGCCTAAGAGAGGCGAAGACTTGACTCTGTTTGGGGCTAGGCCAGGTGACCAGTCTGTAGATAGCCTCTGGCTAGAGTTCTGCAATAGCTAGGCTAGAGACAAAGGGATAGACATAAAGACCATACCCTGTCCTGAACTCATGGTGATTGCGTTTACTATCACCAGACTTTGCGGGGCTATCACATTACATATTGCCACCAGATCCCAGATGCGTATGGAAATTGATTGCTTTCGAGGCACCATCTTCAACTGGTGCGATGCTGTGTTAGCCAATCCAAAAGGCCAACTGACCAAGGCCAAAAACGGACAACTAAAGACCTTTGGTTGTGAGTTTTGGCCTGGAGAGGGTTCCCATGTTGATCCCGCAACAACTTACTGTTGGAGCTGGGCTTCCTCGAGAGCCCAAACTGATGCGATGGGTCGCAGTTATGGCTCGTCACCCGGACGAGAGGACAAAGGTTTCTCGATTCAAACCTGAGTATTTCCAATGGTTGGAAAACCAGGTCTTTTCTATTCAAGACATCCCTTATGCTGGGGTAGATTTTTGTGGCGACCCAGACATGGCTCTTCCACCAGGAGAGCAGTGGGATGACTCAGGTAAAATCATTTTCAACATTTTTCCTATTTTAATTTTTTATTATTTTTCCATCGTCTCAAAACTGATAGCAAAAGTTTCAAATGCAGATGTGGGTCCACAGCAACCATCCGCTCTTCGGCCTTACGAGAGGAAACAACCAGTTGCAGCCGCGCCAACCCCACAGGACGAATCAACAGAGGTTTTGGCCGAGTTGGAGGGTCATCTCGAGTGCTTGACAGGAGATATTCTGGAGACCACTATAGATGACATTCCTCGTCGACTTCAACGCTATGTGATTGGGTTCCCGGGACCTTTTAGGAGGCTCCTTTGCAAGGTGGCCCATGCAGTGGTTTCTTATCGAGATCATCACCAGTGATAGGATGATAGCCTATTGTGGGCACATATGACATTTTTGTTTTTTGTACTTATCATTTTTACCGATCATAAGGTGTTTTTCAACCTATGACCGACGACGATGTATTTTTTGACACACTCCTATATATATATATATATATATATATATATATATATATATATATATATATATATATATATATATATCACTATTACCGGCTTACCTTGTAAATCATGTTATGGAATGGTTTTAAATTTACATGTATGATTATTGCAAATGTCTATTTAACATTCGAGAAGCAATTGCATCTGGTAATGTATTTAAAGATCTTGAAATATGCTGATATTCAATATAATCAAATTCACGTTCCAAGAGATGCACTCTCAAAAATAATCTTAATAACACTGGATTTCTAATGGCATACACTCTTTTAAGCTGTAATACAATGAGTTCAGAATCTAACCTCACTATAAAACTCCGAATCCCAAATGAAATAGATTCAGATAATAACTCAATCACTGCACTATACTCGGTAATGTTGTTCGTTGTTTGACCGAGGCTTACCCCATGCATAGATACTAACTCGTCAGAGGGCGAATAGATAACCCAAGCTACGGAAGAAATGTTCCGTGTATTACGACAAGCACCATCAGCGAAACCAATGTATGTTTGGAGAGGCATCGACATCTGTAATATCAAGAGTAAAACCAAGATAAGCAGGAATAATGACGAAAAAAAACACTCTCTAAACTAAGCACACTGTTTAAACTAAAACACACCAGCTAGAAAGAAAAACTATCCTAACTAAAAATCTCCATACCCATTCTTTAAGCATAATACCTCTTCAAGTAAAGACCATTTCTGGGTTTACCCAAAGAGTCCCCATCAAAGTCTACTAATTCATAGGCCCCTTTTGCTAGCTTTCACTTGACAACATAGGGACCATGCCACATAGGAAAGAATTTTCCAGCGCCTAATTTATCAGTAGCTTGATCGTAAACTAAGACTATATCTCCTTCCAAAAAATTTCGAGGGGTCACATTTCGATCATACTGAGCTTTCATGCGTTTTGCATGAGTCTCGATCACCAATGCAACATCACGTCGATTCTCATCTAATTGAGCCAAGTATAACAAACGCTTTTCCTCTTCGGAAATGGCTGGAAGTAACTCGATGGCCATTTGCAGTGACGGGATTTCGCATTCAATGGGTAACACAGCTTCCAAACCATAGACTAGTTGGAAAGGAGTGAACCCTGTTGATGTTTTTACTGAAGTTCGGTACGCCCAAAGCGCTGAAAATAGAATGTTATGCTAATTCGACCAATGAATCACAATGATTCGTCGGATCATGATGACTAAAACTTTGTTGATGGATTCAACCAGACCATTAGCTTGTGGATAATAAGTAGTTGAACTATCATGACGTAAACCAAGCTGGCCTGTAAGTTCGGTCATCATAACGTTTCGAAAATGACGCCCATGATCAGTGATTATCGCTTGCGGGACACCAAACCTAGCAATTATATGATTGAACATGAAAATTGCATCTGTCTTGCCGTCTGCCTCAAATGTAGGCATCGCCTCGGCCCACTTGGTAAAATAATCTACCGCAAGGATGATATACGCATGCCCCCCGGCCGAGTGAGGGTTACATGTAATAAAATCGATACCCCATTTGGCAAAAGGACCAATTGCAATTATAGGGTGGAGAGGAGCAGGTGGGGCGCACATCTTTCGATCAAAAATTTGGCAGTTGTGGCATTTTCGGACCACCGTAATACAATCTTTAAATAAAGACAGCCAGAAGTAGCCAGCGCGCAATACCTTTTGGGCTGTGGCATACCCAAACATATGACCGCCACACGCTCCAGAGTGACAGTCATTTAGAACCCTTTCAGCTTCTTTGTGAGTTATGCAACATCAAAAAACAGAGTCCGCCCCACGACGATAAAGAGTATCTCCAATAATCCTATATTGTTGGGACTGGAATCGAATTTTCCGACGTTCTGATCTTGAAATTTCTGGCCGAAAGGATTGGGTCTGGAGATAAACAATGATATCCCCATACCACGGATCTAAAGTACTGATAAGAAACAAGGATTCGTCCGCAATGGGCTCCTCCGCCACAGTTTCCGTATCAGTACACGGGAAATCACACATTAACTCCGCAAAGACTAAAGATTTCTTAGACTTAGATTTCTCAAATTCCAAGTCAAACTCTTGTAGGATAACAATCCATTTAGAGTACTTGTCCCCTAGCAATTGCTTGGTCAAAATGTAGATCATAGGGTTGCAATCTGAAATTACTGTAGTTCTACGAAGTAAAATGTAGTGACGAAAACGTTGGACAGCTTGAACAGATGCCAATGCCAATTTCTCCACATGTGAGTATTTTAGCTCAGTTGGATTTAAAGTTCGACTAAGGTAATATATCACATGTTCATTTCCGAATTCATCTTCCTGAATTAAGACCATTCCAATGGTGGAATGAGAGGCGGCGAGATACAAGAAGTAATCCTGGGTGTAGTTGGGAGGATGCAATAACAGTGCATGGGTCAACGCGTGTTTGAGTGCATCAAAATATTTCTGAGCTATCTCGTCCAAATAGAATGGAGTATTCTATTTCAACAACCAGGTAAAACCCTTTGTAACCTCGGCGTAGTTAGGAATGAATCGTCGTAAAAAATTTGCTTTCCCTTGCAAACTTTGGAGTGGGCAAAGACTCGAAGGAGGAGGCAATTTGACGATAGCTTCGACCTTCGAGGGATCGACACGAATGCCGGCTTTCGAAACTACAAATCCTAGTAATCGACCCGTTTCTATACAAAAGACACATTTGTGTGGGTTCAACCAAATCCGATAATGCCTACACCTCATGAAGATTGCTCATAAATGGACGAGGTGATCAGCTCGATGTAATGAATGAGCAGGAAACTCATCGAGATAGGGTTGCACAATGTGTTTGATGTCATGAAACGCATAAGACATGGCCCTTTGAAAAGTTGCTCCGGCATTCTTGAGCCCAAAAGGTAACTTGCAATAAGCAAATGTCCCCCATGGACAAATGAAAGCCGTTTTTGGTTGATCGGCAGGTAGAATATTGATTTGATTGTATCCGGAAAAACCATCTATGAAGGAGAATATTTTGCTGCCGGCACAATCATCAATAATTTGATCGATGTAGGGAGTAGGGTAATTGTCCTTTGGATAGGCTCAATTAATGTCCCTATAATCGATGCATATTCTTATTGTCCCTTACTTTTTGTTAACGGGAACAATATTCGATACCCAATCAGTTAACGGGATTGGATAAATGAAACCAGCTTTGAGTAATTTTTCAACTTCTACTTTGATTGCAGCAGCTTTTATTGGGTGAATCTGACGCAAATGTTGCCGGACGGGTTTAGCATCCGGGTAAGTCTTGATCTCATGAACAACAATCATGGGATCAATTCCTAGCATTTTCTCATAGGACCAGGCAAACACGTCGCGGAATTCTTGAAATAGGGCCTTATATATCTGAATTTCGTCATCTGTACAGGAGGCACCTATATGAATGTTCTCAACAATTCCGGGCTTAACCAAAATGTCAATAGGAATAGTTCGAGAGATGTTTCCCAAATTTAACTCTAAATCGAGATGTTTCATTGGATCCTGAGGTTCCTTGACATATTCAGTCGCAAATATTGATGAGAAATCATTTTCAAAACGATCATTCTCAGGTAAAAACGAAGATCTGTGATGGAGATCTTCCCATGGTAAATCATCTACACATAGGATTTCACGAATTTGCTCATCAGAGTGAAAAAGTTCAGAAAACGTGATTAAATCCGAGCTTGATGTGAAAAGTGATTCCTCACGGACCACATTCATGAAGTCATTTTCGGTTGAAAATGGGTCGGTAAACGATTGCACGGCCTCATACGCAATTTCATATGGACTCAAAGGCATGACATCACCAAATGAGTCTATCTCAGATTCAGAAGGAATGATCCAAGGATCATCATAAAAAATGGTGTCTGATGTAATCATACGAATGGTTGCAAATGAAGATGATGCGTTGATCAAAGGAAAAGGAAAAGTTCCCAGTAAACCGGCATCTTTAACTAGTCCTACTCCAACATCCTTATACGGGATGGTCGTTTTACCGACATGCTGAATACTTTCTGAAGAGGCTAGGTCGGATGAAAAGTAAGCCAGCTGGTCTATTGTTACGATCTTTCCATTATGAGGAAACTTTATAACCTGAAAGACCGATGAAACGACCGCCGTCATAGCGTAAGACCAACTTCGACCCAAGAGAAGGTTGTAATTTAGAGGAGCATCAACCACCTCCACATCTAGATTAACGGTTTTTCCTTCGACCCCTATAAGAAAATCCTATAGAATGCCAAAAGGATGAAACCCACGGCCATCAAAGGACTTTAGAATCGTCGGGGATTGATTTAGCGAAGGAGAACCAAGAGATCTCCAACACTGTATCGACATAATACACTTTGAGGCTCCCTCATCAATTACAGTCCAATGAATACGCCTGTTTTTTACTATCACTGGAATCTGGAAAGCCATTTGATGAGGTAAATGCGGTGTACTATTTTCTAGATCGAAAATTATTAGGTTCGAGTCCTGAATGTTAATAGCTCCTATAGCTGACAAAAGTAATTTACGTTGTGCTGGACATGATTGTAGCACTTCCAAAGCCGACATTGTTGAGGGTGAAATAGCTAAATCCTCAACAATGTTATAGTTCTGAGCCGCTCTCGCATGTGGATTGAAAGCTGACTTTTGAAGTATACCCTTGGCGGGCAGTTTGATTACCAAGTCTGGATTAGGTTTCTCGATCTATAGTGGATCGGAACCGGGAGCTGAGGTTGATGGATTAGAATGAGAAGATTCTGCTTCTTTACCATCAACAAGACTTTTACTACCATAATCTTGCGATCAAGTCGCAATCCGAACATGGGACATCATCAGTATCGGTTCTTCATTGGCGCTCGAGGAAGAACCTACCATCTTACTGTCTTGAGCTGGAAAAGGATCCTTCAAAACAGTAGGAGTTTGGGAACCTTTGACAATCTTCGCAACCTCTGCACGATGAGGGCAGTGTCTTGTAAAATGTTCATTGTCACAAATGAGACAAGGATAACGAGGTTTGCACTTTTCATCATTGGATTCTGATTTTTTAGATTTCTCCCTTGAATTTTTGTCCGTTTTATTCTTCTTCTTTACTTTCTTCTTCCCACCGGATTTTGATTTGGCTATAGATGACTCTACAACATGAATATCAGCAGAAATCTCTGCAGAAGAATCTCCTGTTGGGGAATCAGGCAAGGTTATGATAGGAGAAGAATTCTTGGAAGATTTCTTCTTACTTTTAGTGTTAACCGTACCAATCATACCATCGGTGGCATGAGATCCCATAGGAGCTGCAGCGATTTGATTTTGCTTGGGAAGATCGGGGATTTTCTCATGTAACGTACCTGATTGAGTATAGACCAAGTCAAGGTATTGTGCTTGAGCAATTACTTTCTCCTCAGTAACAACTCTGGCTTAAGCTGCATCTTCAGTGATCTTTGGCAACAAAGATTTTACAAACCACTCGGCCAAGATCTGATCCAGAATAAACACCTTCACTAAATGCCATCGACATCTCCACTCATGAATATGATCTGAAATGTAAGTGGATGTCGATTGTTTTAACGAAGTTAACAATTCCGTGCCATTGTCATATCAGACTGGCAATTGAAAATGAATTAAAAACGAGGTAGCTAACTGACTAAAATTATAAAAAGTGCCTTGCTGTAACTCAATGTACCACTTGGCCGCGAGACTAATTAGAGTGTGCTGGAAAAGTCTAAGATGGATTGAATCATCTGAAATGGAGTTAGACGCACACCAGAGGTGGTAAGTCATCACATGGTTCAATGGGTCCTCTCCTGATTTACCTTCGAACTTAGGAATGTCACTAGGCAACTTATTCAGCATTGGCGGCCAAAACGGAAGATAATTAATGGGATCGTTCGTTAGGTGCGACAAGTCAGGTAAGTCCAAAGTTGCGATAAACGGTAACTGGCGATTAGGGTCCCTAAAACTCTGGGTCATGAGACCAGCCCCAGGAGGAGGATATCCAGGATAAATTGGAATAGGAATTGCATTTGGGATATTGTATCCTCCCGGAAAACCAGGATTAACCGGACCGTACTGGGGTTGTTGAGGTTGTCCATAAGTGTACCCAGGGTATGGTTGATACTGATAGACTGGCTACTGCACAGCAGGACCGAATTGATACTGTCCCTAGTATGGTTGATAAGTAAATTATGGTTGACTTGTGACAACCGTACTCAAACCAGGTTGTCCTACAGGCATCTGAACTGAAGTTTGAATCGTAGATCCAGATGGTGGTAAAGATGTCTGAGGAGTAGATAGAGGAACAGCAGAAACCAGAGCTATAGCTACTCTAGAAGTAGGTGGGGTAGATTGAACAGATGTTGCGGCAGTTGTAGCAGTCGTTTGAGGCGGAGTACGAGGTGTACTAGGCCCAGGCTGAGAAACTACCGAAGGTACAAAAGTTTGAATGTTAGACTGGACTGGTTGCTGGGGTGTACCAGAAACTAAGGGTTGTCCAGTTTGAGATGACAACTGTACATTTGGCTGCAACACCTGTTGAGTTTGCGATGGATCCCACACTATATTCATTCCGGGGTACTGACCCATAACAGGTTGAGAATATTGAGGACCATAACCGGGTTGAGGGTAGGATTGATAATTTAAAGGTACATTTCCCGTTCCTTGAACATACGTTTGACCGGAGGGTGGTTGGAAACCTTGGTTCGAGTACTGACCTTGGGGTTGATACCCTTGAGGCACGTACTGATACTGGGGTTGACCTTGAGGTATAAATTGATACTGGGGTTGACCTTGGGGTACATATTGAATCTGGGGTTGACCTTGAGGAACGTACTGTCCCGTAGGTATGTACTGTCCTTGAGGTTGCCCACAAGATGCAAATTGGGTACCTTGAGGTTTCCCCCAGGCGATAATTGAGGCTGCCCCCCAGGCGGTAACTGGCCACCTTGAGGTTGAGGATTGGGAATAGAACCTGACATCATGAGAATGTCTTCTACGCTCAACGGCTTAGTACCATTGCTTCCAGTTAATAACCCTTGCTCAATGGGTTGAGGAGATGCTCCCGAAAAAGTACCAGAAAGTGACTGATACCCAGAGGGAACAGAAGGACCGCCGTACAATAAGGATTCAGGTGATTGAGTAAACATGGACGACTGCCTTGACATATTTAACGGAGGATAATAACCTCTAGGTGTTGGGTGATAAGGAACGCGAGGTGGTGAAAAACTTAACCCTGGGTTTTCTAAGAAATTAGTCAAAGAAAGATACCAAGTACTGCTCCTAGGTGGACTGTAAAAAATTGATTCACGCTCCCTTAGCTCAATAACAGGTTGATTTTCAGGGATAGGGATGCCTACTTCTTCTTCCAGAGTAGCAAGTTCTTCAATAGCAATAAGTCCAGAAGGAAGATCTTGGGTGATTACTCTTTCTAGCCTAGGTGAACCAGGACCACTAGAAGTTTGAGAAGCAAACCCCGATGTCGGAGTAGCAGCAAATTCACTTTCAGGCTCGGATATTTCAGGTTCCTCACCTATATCACTAGTAGATGAAAAGATACCAGTAACTTCAGAAACAAACACTGACTGTGGATTATAATCTGCTACTAACGCTTGAAAATCAGGATATACTATCAAAGAAGATTCTCCTTCTTCAGATGACCCAACTCTATTGTCTCTAGGAGTTACAAGGACTTTCAAGCCTTCAAGCTAGCTCGATGAAAACTCAGGAGGTTGGCCCCGAAGTCTACGGGACTTCCTCGGTAATTCAGCCACGGTTAAAAACTTTTAACTACTTCACATGCAAACAAAGTAAAATCTCAATGAAAACCACCTAAAGTCTCTGAAGAACCAAACAAATTTGAATCACACGCCTAAAGAATCTAGGAGATCAAACACACACAAACAATAACTTTCCATACTGAAAACACTAGTTGGTGATGAAATCCAACGTCGCAGAGTTCAATACAGAAATGGCGGTTGGAACAGTTACCTTGGCAACCTACTTAATGAATAGACTGGCACAAGTTCCTCCACTTAACCGTCTCAAGTGAAGAGAACCCCCAGAAAATCCAAGTGAGTCTAGCCGACGTATGCTCCAGGTATAGTGGGATCCTCCCACCACTGTCACCTCAGGAAGAATCCTAAAGAATATGGCCACTAAGGCTACCAACTGAAACAAATATACCTGGGGGAACAGTCTACGATCCGATACGCACACAAGGGTAGAGTAGCAAGCTCAATCCCCTTGAAGGCTCCTTGACATAATCCAAGGTTTACCAACAAGTGACCCCAGGCTCCTCAACAATGGTTAATCTGAGGTTTACCATTTTTAATACGTCAATATCTGGCGTCGTTCCCAATGAGGAAGGATTGATTCCCACACTGGTTCGAACATGATCTCGTGCTTCTCCTTTAAGAGGAGCTTTCCCAGAGCATAAATGCAACAATTGGATTTCTTCCCTACCACAAGATACAGCTACTTGTTTGTTTTTACTGTCTTGGAGAGTTAATTACTCTCCTACTCCAAGACACTAGCCTAAGCTAAGTTGGTGTATCAGAGCCCTAGAAATAAAAATGTTACTAGATGAATTTTACTTTAAGCGTTTATTTTTATTGGTTTTTGTTTAAGTCAAAAGGTGCGGAGATGAAACTCGTGGTATGAAGACTCGACTCAAAATCACTAAAAATGCACCTAAGATGATTTAAACAATCTTTTTCTCTTCGATGAACTTCTAAACTAAGAAACAGTTTGAGAATGCAAATGTTTTGTAAACACAAATCCTTCTTAAGAAACAAATTAAAAGAAGAGCTTTTGTCCATTCCAATGCACTCAAAACGAGACAACTAGTTATTTCACAAAAATTTCCCTTTTTCGTTTCAAAGCACTCAACCACTACAAAAACAAACTTTTTTCAAAAGAGATTTTTTTTTATATTTTTTATAAAACACTCAAAACTATGGAAATGACTAACTTTGAGATCTATAAACTATAAAAACCTATTTGAAGTCAAAGTCTACAAGATGTCTTTTTTAAGGATGTTTTACTTAGCTAGATGTAAGCTAAGGACCAATTTATGCAGAATCACAAATCAGTCAAGAACAACCAATTTTTTTTTCTTTTTGAAAATGAAAATCTAAACTTTTAACACAAGCTTTTCGATGTTTTGTAAAGAGAAAACTCAAAGCGGATTCCTCAACAAGGGGAGATTTCATAAATGGTCAGACTCATAAGAAGGCTGGTAGACACCAAGGTGATCTAAAGTCCCTACAGCTTCTAAGCTTAGAGCCACTACACAACAAAAATGAAAAACAAGCCCAACAAGCAAAACTCCTAGGAATTTCACCTAAAACCCTAACACTAATGAAATCAACCTAAGGAAAGCTTCTGACAAGTTATATGCAAGTCTGGGCAGTGGATAACAATTTCTAAACAAAAGCTAAGCTGACTAACAGAGGAAATCCTAGGTTTTTCAAAATTTTGACAGGGTCTGCAGGCCCACAGTTAACACAGGTGCGGTCCCGCTCTGTGCTAAAAGCCAAGGTGCGGATAGGTACACACTGTGTCAAAAGGCTAGGGTGCGGTCCTCTCCCAAAGCTATGAAAAATGAAAAATAACCCTAGATCTACAAACTCTACCCAATTTTACACACAACAAGCCAAAAACATAAACAAAAACACAGTTTCTCAGGTCAAAGTAAAAACAAGGAAAACAATCAAGTCCCCAGTGGAGTCGCCATTTTGTCACACGGAATAAGTCGATCTTGCGGACAAGATAGACCTTCCTAGAATCTAAAGAAGACCTAATGACAAGCAAACCAACCAGACACTATCTTTCTCTAAATATGCTTTAATAAACAAAGGAAAACAAGTGTTTTTAGGGCCTACCTTAGGTCCAACGCAAGTTTGTGGATGCCCTCGCTCCTTCGATCCAAATGAGCTCCTTTGTCACAAATCTGCAAACAAAAACAAGCAAACAAATTAAATAGCACCTGAAAAGCCAATATCATAAAACATATTTAACATGAAAGTCAAGGAGTTCATGAAACAAATAACATGAGATACTTGTTGAGAAAAATGAGTTTGATTGTATTAATTCAAAAGAAGAAGAACTTTACAACCTGTGCCTTGATGCTGTACAAGCTCCTCCCAGGGTCCAGCAAGAACTCTCCTCTACTTTGACAAGTTTCACTCACTCGCCAATGAAGCCAAAAGGTATGTGATCTCTCCTCTTAAGCTCAACTAGGAAGTCTTAATTTCACCAGCATTTACCCTTAAAAATGTTCAACTTCTAACCTCTCCAGCAACCAGCCCAATGCCTGAATTTATAGTGAAATGGAGGGAGGTTACTAGGTCCTCCTTCAAAGGGATAAAGCCCTCCTTCAAAGGGATAGCTCCTCTCATCAAGGGATTAGCTCCTTCTCTTTTGGGATGCATGAACCACCTAAGAGCGGCAAATCCACGTCAAAATTCCTTCTAGAATCATCTAGAATTAACCCAAAGTGAGTTTTTTAGAATAAACTTGTGCCTTTTTTACTTTCACAGGGGTCCGCACCCACACCTTTAGGGACAAAGCGGGCAGGTCTGCAGTTTTTGTAAACAGAAGGTGCGGGACTGCAAGTAATAGTGAGAGAAAGTGCGGAACTAGAGTTTCATTGATTTTTAATGTCTTTCTCTTATTTTCAAAGCTTGACTTGAAGAGCTGAGGTCTGAGACTTGCCTAGGAGGACAGTACAAGTGATGATAGACCCATACTGACTGCGAATAATCATGGTGATGATATTTTTGTGTAACACATTTGTATCCAGTTCTATATTTCCCCATCGTCCAAAAATAATATAATTCTATAACATTACATTTCCAAAAACCAAGTACACTTCTAGTTACATTACTTTTTCAAAACAAGAGGTAGAAAAAAAATTAAATTTGTTGATTGAACCATTATAAGGCTATGCACACTTTATACATCTCTTAATAACGTCTTCGTTGAATCCCACTCGAGTGTTAATATATTACTAATTCTAGGTACTTTTTCTTGGGCGCTTTCTACTTAACATAGAATTATCATTTTAAGGTTGAATGTTTATTTGATACACATAATGTGTGGGAAAATCTTCCTATCCACACTATTATACTCTTAGGTCTATTTTATGATTTTGAAGTTATATGATATTGCACCCAACCCTTATGTTAATATCTATATATATATATATATATATATATATATATATATATATATATTGTTTCAAGTTGCGAGCCCTCTAAAATATTTTGAGTATGATTATTATAAATTTTGATATGTTAAAATTAATTGATGTTAATGAGATCTCAATCTGAACCCTACACTAGTTCGCAAGCGCAATTAATGACTCAAACTTGTTCATCCAGTCACTAGGTAACTACTCCAGGGGTATTGAGGATTTTGGTTATTTGCATGTCGTGGAGAGAAAAACCCTCCTATCATAGGTTAGCATTTGACAGCTTAGGAAAAACTAAGGAGGTGGAAGGCCCTAGCTAGGGAACAACTACAAGCTCATGAGGAGCCCGATTTCACCAGCCATAACATCGTCCTTTTGCCGAGGTATTTACTAGTTCCCTACTAGGTGTTCCCCCAACTGGTATTAACTAGCTTAGATCAAGGGTTTACATTTCCATTTTAATATAGCTTCTTTCACTTTGGTTGTGTTGATGATGCTGGACCCACCAAAATGTCAAGGGGATCTCCCCTGTAAGAAGTCCCAATTAGACCTCAAACCATTTGGTGTAGGAGTCCCAGCAGTGGGTCGTAAGGTAATGCCTTGACCGTGATGTTGCACAGAGGCAAGTAAGATAACTCTGTCAGTAGAAAGGGTATAACTAATGCAGTGAGTCAAGGAAGGTGTATGAGAGGTTCCAACACTTCGAAGGGGGAAGGAGGTAGAGGTGAGTTCTAGGTTGAAAGGGATCAGTCCCAACTCGACTAGGAAAACACAACACAAAGGACATGCACAACTTCCAGTGGAGCAGTCCACTCAGATGCGACAATCACAACATACAAGGTAATGTAACGCGTACAACACTCACGTATTAGTTTGAGATGAGTGTGATAGTTATTGTATCAAAGTTCAAGTGAAATGTTTGTCTAATCTCTGACAGAGCAATCGAAGCAGATGGTGACAGCATTAACAACGTATGCAACACATTAACAACAAGATTCATATAATTGCATGTGAATTAGTTCATACACAAATACGTAAGTTAAACAATACATATCGTTAAAGAAACCAGAGCAGTCCAAATACAATAACAAAATATGCATGAAAATGTGTTCGCTCTAATTACATAAAGAAATGTAAGTCACAATCATACAATAAATCCATGTCAACCTACTAGCCTCAACAGTGGAACATTACAGCCACATTTGCCTGCACCTCTAAAGAGATGTACTAGCTCCGTGTAGTGGAGAAGCCAAGGCACATTACAATACTGTCCAAGCCTTCTTCAAAATAGTCTTAGTAGAAGCTTGGCTGACTAAAAGCGCTTACAATGAGTTATGAGGGACTATTTATAGAAAAGGGTGGGGTGACCCTTGACATTCCCCTTTGTGCCATTCACCTACCCTCATGACTCTTCACCTACTTTATGACTGTTACATTTACTATTAATAATTGACCTGCACTTGACATGACCTAACATTACAATGCACATGTACTCATGTGACACAACATGGCTTGAGCAAGCCTTGCGAGACATCACTGAGACTTGGTCCACTGTGTTGAGACCAAATCTTTGACATGCTTGCGATGGTGAAGGTTGTGAGCTGATGCCAATCTTGGTCGTTCATGATGGTGTGCTTACACCTCATGATGACATCTTGCTTAAGTGAACTCTTGCCTCCATTGCAACCAATGGATTGGTTTGGTCCCTTCATCCAACTCGTCTTCTAACATGCACATGGTCTTTTTGGGTATGGTTGAACCGGAAACACACTGATGCATACTCCATGCTGATATTTAAGGGTGTGCTGGTGGTCATGCACATCAACTTGCTGAAGTACATGTTTAGCTCTAGTTGGACTTGCTTCTGGTCTTCTACTTGGTGAGTGTGTTGAATGGGTTGGGTTGAATGTGTGCGCACAATGACATGCATGATGTTAAATCCATTGCATGCGATCAACAACACTGCTCACCATGTCTGCTCCGTGTTAGCTATTGGGATGGATCTTTAACTTGTACAAGTGAAGTTGCATCTGTGCGTGCATGTTATGCCCATTGATATTCCTGATCCTGCTGCAACTCATTCATCTATTTGTACAACTTCATGTTCTTCATTGAGTTGCTGCTTCAGCACATGAAACTCCTTCTTCATTCCATTCTCTGTATTCATGTGACATTCATGTCACACCATCACCTCATAGCCAGAGTCTCCAAAGTTGCCTTCATTATCATTGGATCTGCTTCATCTTGCAACTTTGTTCTTCCTTTGTGTTGTCAACAACCTTCCTCTTGTGTTCGCCGCATTCATTGCGTTTACTACATTTGATGCGTTCACTACATTCGGTATGTTGCCTTCAAATTCTTTTCATGATGATTCTTATTGTGATGTTGCTGTTTGATTTCCTTGTCTACGAACAACTTAATGTCTTCCTGAGTAGGTAAGCTCATAGACACTTGATCGACTGTATTCCCAAGCATGCTCTGAACGGTGTCTTTGTCTCCGCTCTCTTGGAAACCATTGTACCTGTACTACTAAGAGGAAGATGAACACCTGCGATACCTTGAGACATGGAAACACTCATAGCAAGAAATCTATTATTCGAAAACCAAAATGAACATGAGAACTCACTTGCAACATATCTAGGTAATTGATCATGAAGGTTGCACAATTTTGGCGAGGAGGTCGGCAGTCCGATTGCCAAGACTACTCAAGGCACAGTCTCGGTTGCTGGGAGATTGGCTGACTGTTGGAATTGTGTAATGCACAGTCCAGTCTGGCTATTGACTATTGGGATTACGTAATGCACAATTCTAGCTAGGAAGGACTGCTGGGCGAGGGACAGATTTGTGCAATTTCTTGGGCCAAGCAGCCATTGTCCTCTAGAAATGCGCAAAACAGTCCTAGAGGCTAGTGCTGGGTAGGAATGCACAAATTTGGAGAGGAAGGTGACCCTTCCTTTCCCAGATTGTGCAATGCAGCCTTGGTGAAGGCAAATCCCGAGCTAAGGTTGGCTCGACTCGCCAACAGGCAACTAAAAGCAGGTAAGTCAATGAATTCATGGCGACGCTAAGTGATAGTAGAAGTGATTAACAGTGCATGCAAAACATGAATGAAAGATTAAGAAAATAGATCAACATGCATGTGGGTGCGGTAGTTCGCCGGTTGGGTGAACGTTGGTGCAAAACATTTTCATGCATGCGACAATAGTGAGATAGAAACGAAAACTAAAACAAAGCTACGAAAAGCTAGTATACATGTAAATGAGAGAAAGCATTCAAAGAAATCAAGCAAACAGTACTCCCACAAGCGACAACACAAAAAGCAACAAAAATGCAGCATAAGGGATGGGAAGCGGGCTTCCACAAATCAACTAAGATGAATATGCCGACTGCTCCTATATGTGATGTGGGATGTTAGAGTTGCAAGGTTCATGTGAATAATGAGCTCTGTAGCGTTTGGTTGATGAGTTTTGATAACATCGAGGTTGTGATGCACATGCCACGAATCTAGGGGAAGGGACACTTGGTGGGAGGTTTCAGAATTGCTCCTTGCATGTAACCTCCAACTATTAAACATAGATCCCTGAAACAAGGGATTCCTTTGCATGCTGCCTTGGGAGTAGCGACCCATGCCTGCAAGTCTGTTTTCCTTAGTCCCGGAGGGAACCAGTCAACTCAGCTTCACATGTAAGAGACTGCTTCACTGCTGGAGAAAAATGTGCATTTTTGGCTGGGAGCTGGGTTGACTACCCATGAGGTTTGTGCAATTTCTAAGCAGAGTAGCTAACTACTGCCCAGATTTGCATAAATCCTGGGCTGAATAGCCTGCTGCTGGGAAAATTTTCACAAATCCTACTGGGAGGGTTGGTTGGCAGGATTGTGCAAGTCTAGAGCCTAGCACGCTGTCAGAGAGGATTGCACAATTCATAGAGGGAAAGCTGGTTGCCCTCCAGGAATGCGAAATTTTCAAGGGGAAGCTGCTCATCCTGCAACTGGACCAAGTCCGTGTGAGCAGCTTGTGAGGGGAATGGATCAACTGTGATTGACAGGCTGCCTTTGTGCAAGGAAAATGCTTCAAGCTTGAGTACTTGACAAAGTAAGACAAAGTACTATGTAGGGTTGGTAGGGAGGCTCCAAAACAGGCTAAGGAAAAATTTTGGAGGGTGGTTGTAACCACTACAACACTTGGCGACATACTGGTAGAACTCTAGCTCTCTTAATGGACCTTGTTCATGAAAAGGAAGTATGACACCTTTAGAATTATTGTTCACCTCTCAGCTCATCTTGGCTTCACACTAGCTTGATTGTGAGATGTAGCATCTGCCATACTCTTGGTCGATTGAAACACATTCCAAGACAAGGAAACACAGTTGTATTGATTGGGTTGAGAGGTATATAGGTGCATAAGCAGTATATTCATCAAAGTCTTAGTTTCATCTCTGTTGTTGCTTCATTACTAGTAGGCTTGGACAGTACCTTGGTGGAGTCACATAGGAACACTAGCATGGCTCCATTGCCAGCAAGCCTGGTCAGTACCTCGACGGAGTTACTTGCATCACCTCCCAACGCAGGAATCCTTTCTCTTCTTTCACCTTATTCAATTTTTATTATTTTTACTATTTTTTTTTCGTTTTTCACTGTGCATAACACTTATTCATTTCATAGGCGGAAGAAGGATCCCGACTTATTGAGAGCAGAAGAGGTTTTTCCAGCATATAAGTAGTTTATTGTATCTCTCACGTGCTTGTTAACGTTTTCCCCCTTACCTTACTCTACTTGACTGAGCTGGAAAGGGTTAACCCAAAATAAAATCGACTATAGAAGGTGACACTATTTAGCACACAAGCGTTGTGTTTACACCAAGGTTCACTTCGAATAGTATGTATTTTCCTTCGAGGTATCATGGACTAAAAGTAACAAGCTCATCATACAGAGGCAATATGATAGATAACCAAGTAGCGATAGTTGTACAAGCCCTCTTGTACTTTACCCAGCTCGCTTCAAGAGTCATACATGGTTTCATGCAAAACTAAGCTATCAATGAAACAAGCGAACGAACTAACAATCAACAAAGCAAAGTGAGAGAAAGAGAAAAAATTAAAGCGAAGCAAGTAGACAAACAACAAAGCAAACAAACAAGTAAACAAAGCACGTAAGCAAACAAACAAGTAAACAAAGCACGTAAGCAAACAAGCATGCAAGCAAACAACTAAAAGCAAACAACTGAAAGAAAACACTACTCCTACTCCTACACTAATGGTACATGGGCTTGGTCATGTGAAGTGAAACTTCCAATGTAGCCATCGACACATTGGTAAACCCATGTTGGTGAAGGCTTGATCCACGAGCATCCCAGTTGTGTGAACTAGAAAGCGAGAAATATATAACAATGAAGACAACCACACTTCGTGATTCAAAGAGCCCACTGGACATAAGTGAGCGCATGTGCATGACGGGCAGTCCACGGACTTATCATGGTGTTGTGTGACACTACGTGAAAATTTGAAGCATAAGCACACTCTTGACTATGACATGAAAGAAAATGAAAGAAACAAAGATAACTTGTGTCACGCATGAGTGCTTGCAATGTAAGACTCCTCCAATGCATGAGCAATGGGATCATGTAGTTCAAGTGAAGGAAGTAAAATCTGAGTGTTATATTGATCTTGAGTGCATAAAAATGAGTGATGAGGAGCCTTGAGTGTTTGAACAATTTCCCGATCGGAAGTGAAACCAACCTTAGGACAGTGAGGGCCTGACATAACCATTAGCTCGGGCTAAAGTGCCTCAATGATCTGTGGGGTTTCAACTTCGTTGAAATTTAGATCTTCGTAGACCAGTGGCTTAGATGGATTAATAATGAGTGAATTAACATCATGATCAGATGATGAGGTGAATAGATCATGACAACCAAGATCAGAAAACTCAAGATGTTGGTCGGCATCCTCATGGTTTGATGAATCACATAGAGGGGTAGATGAGGAGGAAGGATGTTCACCCTTTGCATTTCTAGAAAAAGCAGATGAAATATCAAGTGGATTTTCAATGAGTAACTTAGCCTCTCCATTATCAAATAATGGACTAACATCCAGTGAGTCTTGCAAGTGATCAACAATAGGTGCATCCATGGATGAAGATACACATGTAAAATCATGGATGTCAGGTTCACCAAAGAGGTTAAGAAAGAAAGAAGGGGATTCAGACAAAAGGGAGTCATGCTTCGCCAAGTGTTGATGTGCAAGATCCCACTCATACTCTTCATGGATGACAGCGCATGTTGGTTGTGCAACACCGAATCTGTCAGTGGGTTGTTCCTCGTTCACAACAAGTGAAGAGCCTAGAATGGACGAACACAACACAACATCATCTGGAGGAACACTTGAGTGCAAAGGCAGAGTTCGAAGAAAATAATGCATATGAGAACTCGAAGGACTCACAACCAAATCTGAGCGAAAATTGAGTGGAGTAATGTTGGGAGAGTGTGAAGGATGAACAAGTGTGTGGGCATGATCCTCAACATCACTGGGTAGTGGTGGAGTTGCTGAATGAGAGGGAGGCAAACAGTTAGTTGAGACAGTACCCGCTCCCACATGAGATTGCATAGTTCCATCAATGAAGAATCTTAAGAGAGGCTTGATATCAAGCTTCCTCTTGGGATGGGTAGATTTATTAAGGTAATACTCAAACCAGTCCCAAAGATAAGAAAATTTCATCTGGCTCTTTGGAGCTTGAAACTGCAAGTCACGGAAGTGCTGCGAGAAATCAATGATAGATTCATTCGTAGCCCTTTGTTGCTGTAACAGTTTCTGGTCGAGATAGTCTGGATCAAAATGATAGGACATGTCTTCAATGAGATCACAGAAGTGCTCAAATGAGTGCACGGTGTCAGCTGGTAGGCTAAGCACACAACAAAATGGAGATTCTCGAAGTGTGTATGTAAGCAACAAACTGGCCTATTCCTCAGAAAACTCGTCTTCCTCATAAATCATGAAAATAAATTTATATAAGTGTTCAGGCCAGGCCACTTTGCCTTCACCATCATACGTGTGATTGGACAAGAGATTGAAAATCTTCCCTGAGATGGAGACATCTTCACGATTCGAAAAACACCTTAGGGGAAGAAGAGTGCAAGACTCCATGAAATATATGCAAAGGTTCAAAACTGGATGAGAGGACAAAGCTTGTCATCAGGCCCTCCTTCTAGTGCCAGAAATGTTGACGGTGCTGGACCCGCCAACATTAAGGGGATCTCCCCGGTAAGAAGTCCCAATCAGGCCTCAGACTATTTGGTGTAGGAATCCCAACAGTGGGTTGTAAGGTAATGCCTTGACCACGATTTCGCAGAGAGGCAAGTAAGATAACTCTATCAGTAGCAAGGTTGTGACTGATGCAATGAGTCAAGGAAGGTGTATGAGAGGTTCCAACAGTTCGAAGGGGGGAGGAGGTGGAGGTGAGTTCTAGGTTGAAAGGGATTAGTCCCAACTCAGTTAGGAACACACAACACAAAGGACATGCACAACTTCCAACGATGCAGTCCACTCGGATGTGGCAGTCACACCATACAAGGTAAGATAACACGTACAACACTCATGGATCAATCTGATACGAGTGTGACGGTTGTTGTAGCAAAGTTCAAGTGAAAGGTCTGTCTAATGTCCAGCAAAGCAGTCGACATGGATGGTGACGACATTAAAAACATATGAAACACATTAACAACAAGATTGATATAATTTCATGTGAATCAGTTCATACACAAGTACGTAAGTTAAACAACACATATCATTAAAGTAACCGGAACAGTCCAACTACAATAACAACATATGCACGAAAATGTGTTGGCTCTTATTATATAAATAAGTGTAAGTGACAACCATACAATACATCCATGTAAACCTGCTAGCCACAATAGTGGAACGATACAGTCACATATGCCTGCTCCTCCAAAGAGATGTAGTAGCTCTGTGTAGTGGAGAAGCCAAGGTGCGTTACAATACTGTCCAAGCCTTCTTCAAAATAGTCTTAGTAGAAGCTTGGCTGACCAAAATCCCTTACAATGAATTATGAGGTACTATTTATAGCAAAGGGTGGGTTGACCCTTGACATTCCCCTTTGTGACCATTCAACTACCCTCATGACTCTTCACCTACTCTATGACTATTACATCCATTATTGACACTTGACCTACACTTGACATGACCTAACATTATAATGCACATGTACTCATATGAGAAAACATGGCTTGAGCAAGCCTTGCAAGACATTAGTGACACTCGGTCCACTGTGGTGAGACCAACTCTTTAACATGCTTTTGCTGGTGAAGGTGGTGAGCTAATGCCAAGCTTGGTCGTCTGTGATGGTGTGTATGCACCTCATGGTGACATCTTGCTGAAGAGAACTCTTACCTCCATTGCAACTGGTGCATTGGTTTGGCCCCTTCATTCAACTCGTCTGCTAACATGCGCATGGTCTTCTTAGGTACGGCTAAACCGGAAACACACTGATGCATAGTTTCCATGATGATATTCAAGGGTGTGCTGGTGTTCATGCACATCAACTTGTTGAATTACATGTTCAGGTCTAGTTGGACTTGCTTCTAGTCTTCACCTTGGTGAGTGTGCTGAATGGATTGTGTTGCATGTGTGCGCACAATTACATGCATGCTGCTAAATCCCTTGCATGCGATCAACAACACTGCTCACCATGTATGCTCCGTGTTAGCTGTTGGGATGCATCTTTAACTTATACGGGAACAGTTCCATCCGTGAGTGCATGTTGCGCCCATTGTTGTTCCTAATCCTGCTGCAACTCATTCGTCTGTCTATGTAGCTTCATGTTCTTCCTTGAGTTGATGCTTCAGTACATGCAACTCCTTCTTCATTCCATTCTCTGTATTCACGAAACCTTCATGTTGTGTCATTACCTCATAGCCTGAGTCTCCAAAGTTTCCTTCATTATTAGTGGATATCCTTGATCTTGCAACTTTGTTCAGCCTTTGTGTTGTCAACAACCTTCCTCTTGCATTCGCTGCATTCGTTGTGTCTGTTGCATTCACTGCATTCAGTATGCTATCTTCAGTTGTTGTTCATGATGTTTCTTGTTATGATGCTACTACTTTATGTCCTTGGCTATAAGCAACTTGATGTCTTCATGAGTAGGCAAGCTCATAGACACTTGATCGACTGCATCCCCAAGCGTGCTCTGAATGGTGTCTTTGTCTCTTCTCTCTTGGAAACCATTGTACCTATACTGATGAGAGGTAGATGAACACCTGCGATACCTGGAGACATGGAAACACTCATAGAAAGCAATCTGTCAGTCAAAAACCAAAATGAACATGAGAACTGACTTGCAACATACCTGGGTAAATGATCATGAAGGTTGTGCAATTTCGGCCGGGAGGTCGGGAGACTGACTGCCAAGACTGCTCAAGGCACAGTCTGGGCTGCTGGGAGACTAGCTAACTGCTGGAACTGTGCAATGCATAGTCCAGTCTGGCTGTTGACTGCTGGGATTGCGCAATGCACAATTCCAACTCGGAAGGAATGCTGACCCAAGGACAGTTTTGTGCAATTTCTTGGGTCAAGCAGCCATTTTCCTCCATAAATGCGTAAAACAATCCTAGAGGCCAGTGCTGGGCAAGAATTTGCAAATCTAGAGAGGAAGGTGAGCCTTCCTTTCCCAGATTGCAGAATACAGCATTGGTGAAGGCAGAGCTCGGGCCAAGGTTGGCCCGACTCACTGACGAGAAACTAAAAGCAAGTATGTCAGTGAATGCATGGCGACACTAAGTGATAGCAGAAGTGATTAACAGTGCATGCAAAACATGAATGAAAGATTCAGCAAATAGATCAACATGCATGTGGGTGAGAAAATTCGTCGGTTGGGTGAACGTCCGTGCAAAACAGTTTCATGGATGCAAAAACAGTGAGATAGCAACGAAAACTAAAAGAGAGCTAAGACAAGCTAGTATACATGTAAATGATAGAAAGAATTCAAATAAATCAAGAAAATAGTAGTCCCACAAGAGACAACACGAAAAGCGACAGAAATGCATCACAAGGCATGGGAAGCGGGCTTACTAAAAAACAGCAGAGCTGAATGTGCCGACTGCTCCTAGATGTGATGTGGGATGTCAGAGCTGCAAGGTTGAAGTGAGGAATGAGCTTTGCAACATCCAATTGATGATTTTTGATAACATCAAGGTTGTGACGCGCATGCCAAGAATCTAGGGGAAGCGACACTTGGTGGGAGGTTTCGGAATTGCTCGTTGCATGTAACCTCCAACTGCTAAACATATATCCCTAAAACAAGGGATGCCTTTGCATGTTGCCTTGGGAGAAGAAGCCCATGCATAAAATTTAGTTTTCCTCAGTCCCAGAGGGAATCGGTCAACTCAACTTCACATGCAAGAGACTGCTTTACTACTGGAGAAAAATGCACATTTCTGGCTAGGAACTGGGCTGATTACCCAGGAGCTTTGTGCAATTTCTGGGTAGAGCATCTGACTGCTACCGAGATTTTCACAAATCGTGGGCTGAACAGCCTGCTGCTGGGAAAATTTACGCAAATCCTACTGGGAGGGTTGCCTGGTAGAATTGCACAATCCTCTAGCCCAACAGGTTTTCAAAGAAGATTGCGTAATTCGTGGAGGGAAGGATAGTTTCCCTCCAGGAATGCACAATTTTCAAGGGGAATCTACTCAGCCTGCAAGTAGACCAAGTCCATGTGAGATGCCTATGAGGGGAATGGGTGAGCTGTGATCAACAGGCTACATTTGAGCGAGGAAAATTCTTGAAGCTTGAGTACTTGATGAAGCAAGACAAAGTGATGTGTAAGTTTGGTAGGGAGGCTCCAAAATAGGCTAAGGAAAAATTTTGGAGGGTGGTTGTAGCAACTACAATAGGTTGGTCATTGTTGAGGACACTACCACGAAAATTCTATTCCGACTCTCAGTTGTGGCCACAAGAGGTCTAGAGCGAGATAGAAGGTAATTTTGTTTTACATGGTTCTTGGTTTTTCGCTTACGTTACCACTTGGTATAGTTTCCTTAACCATAGGAAGATACTATTCATTATTCCCTTCTTGTGTTACCCTTATTTTTTTGCAGGTATTAAAAAAATGTAGTGTCTACCTATCCTTAGGATTTTACCTCTGCAGTTTTCCTCACAGGTATAATTTCTTCTTAAAAGCTTCCTAATTTACCCTTCCATTGTTTCATTTCTTGAGAGTGGTTGGTGTTGATTTTTATCCTCTAACGTAACCCTCATTTTTTTGGTTAGGAGACTTTGTTCATTGTAGTGTCGTAGGAATACACTTAGTGTAAGTTGTCCTACGTTGGATGCTGCATGTGAGCTTATTTTCAAGTTGCATCTTACATAATTTTTTATTAATTGCGAATCTTTTATACTTCTCTACCAGGTCCCTGGCATGTCTAGATCCAAAGGAAATTGGAACTTGTGATAATTTTAGTTTTGTGGATGAGGATTTACCCATTTCTGAGAAACTCTTATGAATTCCAATTTTCTAGGGTTTTACTATGTGTTTTTTTTAAAGGATCTCCAACTGCTCAAGCTATGACTATCCTCTGTACATTTGAATTTTTGAACAATTGTTAAAATTGTAATTTGTTACTGGAGTATCTACATGAAGTTTGTATATTTCCTATAAACGAACTTCCATGACTTCTTCGACCATTATTGAAATGGAAATTTTTTAAGAAAACCTAATGGTGCAGACCCATGGATTTTGTTCTTCTTAAGGTTAATATCAGATACACTGCTACACTTATCACCTATCATCATATTTCCTCTTTGAATATGTAGATAAATATAAATTTTGTGTATAAATACTAGATCTCATCATAGTTATTTATTTTGAAGATAGAAATTCTTGGCCCAGATTTATTCTTAGTTCCGTTTCTGGCAGTAAAATATCGCACTCTGGTAAATATGGATGAACCTAAATTATATTTTTTCTTTCTTGTTGTTATTTGTTTTTTCTCTAATCATTATCATATCTCTTTGAGTAGATAAAAAAGGTTTTACTTTCTTTAATTTCTCTTTCCTTGTAAGCAAAAGGGTTTACTTTCCAAACACAATCTAAGAAATTTGTGTGATTTCTTTTATTTGTATAACTTAGTTCTGGCATACCATAACTAAATACCCTAATTCCAGGGACCATGCCAAGCAGTTGGCTACAAGTCAATAGTGAGGAGCCAACCCTTACACTCGTCTCGTAAGATTTATTTTTTTATAGAAATATAACTCTAAATAGTAAAGAAAGAATAATTGTGATTTATTTAAAATTTAACTACCAACTCTTCCTACACAAATACTAAGGTAATTTGTTCTCCTTTTCTATTTAACATTTCCTTCAAGAAAAACTAGTTAGAGTATATACAAAACAACAAACATGCACATGTAACTAAGATTTTCCTTTTCAAAAAAGAGTATATATTAAATCAACACGGATATAAGGATATGTCTACCTTAGAGTCATGATACTTATCTTAGTATCTCTGATATTTGCCAAGACTACTTTAGGCCTCCCAACCATAACTCGGTTCTTCACTCGAATCTCCCCACGCTATACCCCTTTTTAAGTTAAGGACAACACCATTTACAGGTGAAAGAAATATTTAATATCAACCCCTAAGCAACACCCTCATACGTCAAATAAGTATTTAATATCAACGCCTAAGTAACACTCTGCTCCTAAAGGGTCTTGCACCAACATTTATCTCCCACTAGTTGCTTGGAAGTCAATGTCTTTCTCTCTCATAGTGGATCCAATCTGAGAGTACTAAATTAATGGCGTTTATTTCTAGCCATTATCACTTTCCAAGAGTCTCTATCAGTTCCTCGGTAGCCTCATGGCGTTTTTCTCCAACCACTATTTCTTGCGTTGCTTCCCCCCTTTTTCCCTCGCCAAGTCCTCTCCTTTTTTTGGAAATGTTTTGTTTTTCTTATTTCCCAATTTCTTGGAATATAACTAATTCCTTAAACTGTACTCTGACTGAAAAAGGGTTTTCAACTCCTCGAGTGGTATTGTCACATTTTTTAGGAATATATATATAGCTAGCTCATTTAACATATTCACTTAGTAAATTTGCGTGCATATATATACAATTGTAACACATACATACATACATGACTAATTTTCAATACTAACTAATCAACAAAAATGCATAATTCCTACCACTTTTTGATTATCTAAGTATTCAGCTTATAAATTTTTGATTCATTTCACCAGTGACATTACATTTCTTTGCCCCTAGGAGGAACATCGCCCTTGATGTTTCTAGGATCCTATCTTCTTTCGAACAAATTTGGAAAAGCCTCTTTCATCTTTTCTACTAGTTCTCAAGTATCTTCTCCAGATAAAAAATGATTCCATTGTACCTTAATCCAAGAGATGATTTTATTCTGAAGAGTAATCTCTCTTCTATCCAAAATCTGTATAGGTTCAACTAGAAACTCTCCTTCTGGTTCGATCTGTATCACATCCCAATTTATCACATGATTAGGATTCAGTACATTTTTTTCAGTAAATAAACATGAAATACATTGTGTGCCTCTGTATGAGTAGGAAACATTAGTTGATATGCTACAAGACCAACTTGGGTTAGGATTTTAAAAGGTCCACAACATCACGAAGCTAATTGTGGACAACTCCCTAGTTTCAACAAGCTTCTCTTTGGTTGTACTTTTAAGTACACATGTTCTCCCACCTCGAACTCTTGGAAAGTTCTCTTCTTATTAGTGTATGTTTTTTTTGCTATCTTGGGCATGTTTCAAGTTTTGTCTGATATAATTCACCTTCTACTCCATTTCTTGAAGAATTTTCGGCCCCAAAATCAATTTGTCTTATAGTCGGGTTGTAACAATCACTGGTTGTTTTTCTATGTAAATAAAAATAAGAGAAAGGTCATCGGACGCATATTCCAAGTTGAATGGTGGGAAAAATATCCTAGTCGATGTCACATTTGGTTTATTTATGGCAAAGAAATTGGAAAAGGCATTGGCAAAGGAAAATAGGAGAAAGGGAAGGTGAAGAGACACATATTTGCATGAGAAGGAAACTAAAGGAAAATGAAGAAAATAGAGACAACAATGATGAATGGGCTTCAGAGGATTAGTTGCTAGGATTTTTTTAGGTTATTATTTGGCTCTCTCATTCATTCTCTCATTCTCTGACACTCTTGCACACTTATATATTTCTTGTAGCATGCTTGGAGCACTTTAGCATTCACTTGGATTTGGAAAAACAAGGAAGCAGAAAGTAGGAAAGTGCATGGGAACATGTGGATCAAAAACTATAGCTAGATTGCTTTGCAGGTAATAGGGTGCATGTGTGCTTTCATTGCTAATTTATGGATGCATAGTATATGCAACTGGTTTTTTGGTTATGTGTTGTCATTGGAATGGAGGATCACTTGTAATGAAAATGGTTTTATCCTTTGCTTGCCATTTTTTAGATAGCCATGGTGTCATGGGTTTTTCCGCTTAATTGTTATGGGTTGGAAAAAATGCTATGGGAGCCTTGGAACTGCTTGGCTTGAGTCACTAATCCTAGCAACTAGGTTGGGAAAAATGCTCTAGAGCGCTTGGTGGGTTGAGTTACTAGGCCCTGGAGCCAGGTTGGACAAACAATCTAGGGCCCTAGAGGGTTGTGGGTTGAGTTACCAGTTCCTGGAGCCCTTGAAAACATGGTTAGAGACCGATCTGGTTAGTGTTAGGGATGTATGACCGTGAGGTGGAATCAGTGGTTGAGAGTTAACATGGTTTAGCCTCTGGGAGCCATGGTTTGGTTTTATTTGGTTTTTTACATGAGATCCCATATTCATGCTCAGAATATGGCATGAGGGTGATTGGATTAAAGAAATATTTGGTTCAACCTAATCTATGTTTGGGTGGTATGTTGAAGTCCCTGACTTGGTTGGCATTTTATTTATGTTAATAAGAGGTATTTTCTATTGTTATCTATGAGCATGTGTAGTTATTATGATGGTGATAGTATGGTTGACTCTCCACGATTTCTATGGTGGTTATTTGATGGTTATATGTTGGGTACATGATATATATTATATATGGCTCTTGACATGTTTGATGAATATATGAATGGATGATGAATGCATGGACCAAAAAGTGTTATTGCAGCTATCTAGAGAGGGTTAGATCCTTCTCAGTTATTCTCAGGTAAATACTATCAATTTAGGTTGAAATATGCATTCATGACCTATAGCTTACATGTTTTCCATGAGTTTGATGAAATGTCTAGTATGTTTTGGCCATTCTAGGTCAAGTTTATATGTGTAGCCTTTTTTTCATGAATTTATGATTCTGATAAGGTTCAGGAAGTTCTAGGTAGTGGTCTAGAGGATGACCTAAAAATGTGCCTGAAATATTTGGATTTCATCCTCTAAACTAGGTAATTTAGGTCACGACCGCACTCACGTAGTGTTGTGCATGTGGTTGGAGGCCTATAACCACATGGAGGCCTTCTCATTAATAAGGTAGGCGGTTGAATTATGAGAAATGTAGCACCAACTTAGGGATTCATCACATGGGGTGGACCTTTGACCCTTGAGTGTCTTGTAGCCATGAGGGATGTTGTGAGTTGTTAGTTTGGGGTCAGTTTTTAGGCCCCACTTCAATAGACCTGGGAGGTCAGCTCATGTCATAGTAACTCTTTGTCTCATGTTTACCCTGGTTGGTCGGTGAAATTGGGTAAATGTGTATGGGGGTGTTACAGGTTCGTATCATAGCATGGTTCAAATACTTGGACTAGACGGGTAGGATGTGATTGTTATGCATGCATGTCATTCATGTTCATGCATGGTAGAAGTATTATAGTCATGTATATAGTCGATGTTATATTTTATGTTATCATATATGATTCTAATATGTTGGCAGAGATGGATCAGGAGATGTAAATTATGAGAGCGAGGTGGCAACACTAACCTTAGGGTAAGAGTAGATCATCATACATGTTTGTATGTTGGGCATGTAGGTATGTTGATTAATTGTTGTTATATGTGTTATAGTTACATGCAGGCATATCATTTTATTGTTGTTATGGTTCCAT
Source organism: Pinus tabuliformis (assembly GCA_031772625.1). Classification (NCBI taxonomy): domain Eukaryota; kingdom Viridiplantae; phylum Streptophyta; class Pinopsida; order Pinales; family Pinaceae; genus Pinus; species Pinus tabuliformis. Next base: position 1,508,879,134 of record CM062819.1, on the reverse strand, counting down.
GCATGATAGATGCTAGTTGATCAGTGAAGTCATATGCACATATGTCAGTTAGTCATGCTTGGTAGTAATTTGTTGTTATACACATTGCAGGCATACACATGATCATTATGGTCATTTCATTTAAGATCTTGATGTTATTATGTATCCTGCTAATCTAGATTATCCTGTGCAGATGATTATGGCTATAATATTAAGGTTCCAGTCAATATAATTGTGATATTGTGTCATACTAATATGGACTGACTAGTGTGGATGTGATAACATCCCCTGAGATACATTGAGTTATGAGTGTGATTATGTTGTCTATTTGGCTTTTCTAACACAGTATGTTTACAGATTGTTTGAATGTTTGATTAATTCCATGATATGGGTGTGTGTCTATAGGATTGCATGAAGGAATGATCTTATTTTAATACAGTTGTACTAACATAATATGTGATGAGATAGTTGATATGAACTTGAGTGTAAGTCAGATCTAGTTGTAGTATTATGACTAATGATTGAGTTGATTCCCGATTATGACATCGTTGTTAGTCTTGGTAAAAGATAATTTCAACTAATAGACATGATGTCTTGATACTTGGCACATGTGACTGGCATGTGTGAATAATTGTAGGGAAACATTCTTGGTATTAGCATGGCAAGGTAATAATTGATTTGTTTATATAACTAATAGTTGATTGATGTGATAGAACATAATAAGACTCAATTGCAATAAGGAAAAGTTAAAAGAATGGAATTGGGTGAGAATTCCTTTAGCTATGTTTGGAAACCACAATTCCAAATGAGTGAGTGTTTACATGAACACGACAAGTCTTCTCAACCTTGAGTTTGTTTGACATTATGTGGATCTATGCTAGATTCATGAACATGTATTTGAAATTTATAACAATTGGTTTCAAGTTTTGGTTGGATCTGTCAAGGAATTGGAGTACCTTGAGAGATGATATATGTATGTGTTCAGTTACAAGGTCGTATTCTTGTCACATCAGGGTAAGGTAACCAATATATTGTTATGTTTATTTACACATTAACAGTTGTGTGTTTATGGCAGTATAATGTAGGGAACTACTTGAAAAAGAGACTATCATGAAATATTGAAGAAGTTTTGGGTTGATATTCCTCTTGGAAGCATTGGGAACCCATGGGGGTTGAGTAATGATGTTTGTTTCTAGTTTTGTGTTTTCGATCTTTTGTGATTTGTTTGCACTTGATTTACAGTTTATTTAATGTCTATTGCATTGATTCATATTTAAACAAGAACGCAACAAATTACACATATAACCATAAATACAAAGATGCAGTAGAAATAACACTTCATTTCATTAATATCAAACACTAAAATATGCTTACGAACAGAATGAAATAAGACTAGCTCAGGCGATGGTAGCTTATCTCTGAGAAGAGATGTGGTAGCTACATACCTCTGAATTGTGTTACAAAGAGGCTCAAAGGAATATTTATTATTGAGAAACAATGGAAAACCCTAAACATACAAAAATATAACCCTAGGAGATGAAGCACCAAACTATGGGGCCCGCTTGGGTAAATTGGTACATCCACTTCCTGAGGTCATAACTTTGGCATACCATCTCCGTTTGACATGCATGATACCTTGTTAGAATATCTATCAGAGGAATACAACTTTTCAATGACTAACGTCAATTAATGACCCCTATTTGTCCCAATTTTCCCAAAAAGCGTTGTTTAGGGCCTCAAAACAGCTCCGGAAGTTCAGGACCCGAAAAAATACCAAAAATAGTAAATTGTGCTACAATTAAGGAAACTAAAAAACTGAAAGAAAAGACACCAATATCCCCCCAGATCATGCATAGCCATGCCACTTTGTTTGTGGTGTCGTAATTTTATTGGTTTTCATCATTTTATCTTGTTTGTTTCTTGTTCTTTCCTTTTATGTTTTGAGGGTCTTGGGAATTGGTTGGGGAAAGAGGAAAGCTAATGGAGCTCGTGGGGGAGCTCAATGAAACGGAATTGGTAATGTAAGACCTACATGAAGCTGGTGCATGTATGAGGGCAAATAAAGGCGTGAATATGAGAGCCAGTTGGATTGACTGGGTCCATCGGGGTAAATGGATGGTGGTAGGACATTCATGAGAAAGGTAACAGGAAGGGTAAATTGAATGGGTTTTAGGCATCATATGCCTTGGCTATGTTGGGGATTTTTTTGCTCAATTGTGTGCACGTTGTGAATGGATAAAGGGAGTTCACTTAACCTTGACCTTACGATATTTGGTAATTATGTTGTGATCATGATTATCTTAATGTGTATATACATATATATATGTATGTATGTATGTATGTTGTTGTTTGACAGGGTCATCAGAGATCATGATTTTTTTACGTTGATGTCTCTATATGTATATATGTATGTATGTATGTCATTTTCTGACAAGGTCTTTTGCGATCATGCTTGTGGAAGAATGATTGTTATGTAGATGAATGACATGAAGAGGTTCTTGGTTTATGAGGAATCAAGTGGGAAGAGTAGCCTTGGTAGATCTATGAGGTCAGTATCATGTGGATGTGGATTGGTATTATGTGCTTATACCATCCCTATGTTTATTTTATGGAAAAATTATGTTGAGGGATATATTAGCAAAATGAATGCAGTGTGATTTGTGACATGTTGGGCCAAGCATGGATAGTGGAAAGACATTAGAGGTAAGGTTTCCTAGTAGAGACAATGTGGTCTCTAGATGTGGAGTACTACTACTATGTATCTGTTGTATATGCATTGTTGTGTGTAGATGACATTGTGAACGTGTTGTATATGTGGTGCTATGTAAATAATGTATTTTGTACAAGTTGTATATACAACGTTGTGTACATGTAGTGTCATGTACACATTGTACATATGGTGTTGTGTATAAATGGAGTTTTGTACATGTTTCCCATGAGGTGTTGTGTACATGTTGTCCATGTATTGTTGTGTCGATGTGGTGTTGTGTACATCTTGTACATTTGGTGTTGTGTGGATGTGGTGTTGTGTACACACTGTGTAGGTGGTGTTGTGTACACGGGGTGTAGGTGGTGTTGTGTACAAGTTGTACACATGGTGTTGTGTACATGTTGTAAATGTGGTATTGTGCACATGTCATACATGTTGTGTTGTTTACATGTGGTACTATGTTATGTGCATTATGTAGTCACTGTATTGTGACATGTGTATTTGTTGTGTTGTATTTTATGTAAGTATATGTATTGTATTATACACTGGGTGTAGGTGTATGTCATGTGTTGTACATTGGGTGTAGGTGTATGTATTGTGTGGGTGTATTTGTTGTGTTGTATATTGTGTGTGTGTACATGATTTAAGAGAAGAAAAATAATTGGGTGCTTGTCGGGTTTGTAAACCGATTCAGTGTGTGTACAAAAAGGACAAGAATAAAGGTAGAAGTAACGACCAATTGAAGGATAGGTATCATTATTTTATTTGAGTTTTTAATTAAGATTTTCATCTATGATTGTAATTTATGATGGTCACATTTTGAGCTAACCAAATGAGATATGTTTATACATGATCATTTGATAGAAGAGCTAGTTTGACTTGTTGTGACAAGGAAGTAAATAGAATTGTAGGTGTACCTTATTGATGAGCTAGTAATGAGGACTGATTTGAATTTATTTTTAATATAATGAAATTTATGTGCTTGGTATAGGAAAGCATAAAAAATTTCAGGTTTGGGTGCTTGGAAATGCCTAGTTTTCATGGTTGAAACTGAATGCAAGAATTAACAGCATCTGCCAAAAGGAATAGGAATATGCAACAGTCTGGTGGTAAAGAAATTAGGAGTAGGGCCATTGTGGGAAACTATTACCCAATATTTTCCATTGATTGCCATGAGCATGATATGACGAGTGTGATTTAGAGGCAGGGATATGCCTTGGTCTTTGGACCTTCTGATGTGACAAAACCTTGCCAAGGGATTGATCACCCAAGGGAATGTGTAGCAGAGAAGTGTATGCCAGCAGAACTTGAAAGTTGAGTGACTGCATGAAAGGGGATGATTGGATTGCTTGGTGGACTGTGTAGCAGAGAAGGTAAGGTCGGGGAATGATTTTTTTTGTCATTATCATTACTAGTTTCTCTCAAAAGAACATTGGGAGTGTTGCCTAGAATAATGAGTCGATAATTGTTCATTGAGGGAAAAAGTAGCGCAAGGATTATAGTGTTAGACATTGCATTCAACTTTGAATTTGGCAGTGGATTTTGGACTTCCTATGAAGAAGTGAATCCTGGTATTACATTGAGGGTGGAGGTGTGAGCCTCTGGATTCCCTTGTTGACTGATGTGGGCATCGCAACCTTTTTTTTGCTAGTTATAGAAAATGTGCATATGTATATGTGTATATTATTGTAAATATTGTATCGATTTTTGGTTATAAATCTCCATAAACAGTATGATTATTTGTTAGTTGAAGTAAATGTGCGTGAGTATATATGAGGTTGTTCTTGTAAATACCATAATGAAGTTTGTTATAAAGATCCAATAAAATTTATAATTGTCATGGCTTTTAGTAGTTGTTTATTGTAAATACTATAATGAGTTGTGTTATAAAGCTCCATGGGCAGTATGTTTTTTTAGAAGTTTGGTGCTTATAGGTGTCATATAACATCGAGGATAGTGGTCCCCCATGGCGGATAGATTTGTAAAAACCCCTTGTGGATTTCTTATGTAAATAAAAGTATGACCAAGGTCACGGGACAAATATTCCAAGCTCAATGGTGGGAAAAATATCCTTGTGGGTGTCACCATTGGTTTATTTATGGTTAACGAAATAGGAAAAGGAATTGGAAAAGGTCAAAAAGAATTATTTGGCATTTTATTTATGAAAATAAAGGAAAATAGGAGAAAAGGAAGGTGAAGAGACACAAATTTGCATGAGAGGGAAATTGAAGGATAAATGAAGGAAAATGAAGAAAATAGAGACAACAATGATGAAATGGCTTCTTAGGATCAGTTTCTAGGATTTTGTTAGGTCAGTCTTTGGCTCTGTCATTCATTCTCTCATTCTCTCATACTCTTGCACACTTAGAGATTTTTAGGAGCATGCTTGGATCACTTTATCATTCACTTGGATTTGGAGAAAGAAGGAAAAGGAAAGAAGGAAAGTGCAAGGGAACAAGTGGATCAACAACTACAACTGGATTTCTTTGTAGGTAATAGGTTGCATGTGTGATTTCCTTGTTGATTTATGGATGCATGGTATATGCCTGTGGTTTTATAGTTATGTGTTGTCATTGATATGGAGTATTGACTCAATTGACAATACTTTTACCCTTTCCTTTCCATTTCCTAGATAGCCATGGTGTTGCGGGTTTTTCCACTTAATTGTTTTCAGGTTAGTGATCATAATTCCTTATGGTTGTGGGTTGGAATAAATACTTTGGAAGCATTGGAACAACTTTTGTTGAGTTACTAGTCTTGGAGCCTAGGTTGGGGCAAATGCTCTAGAGGCCTTGGTGGGTTGAGATACTAGCTACTGGAGCTAGGTTGGACAAACAGTTTAGATCCCTAGAAGGTTCTAGGATGAGTTTCTAGTTCCAATAGCCCCATACAACTTGGGTAGGGACCGGTCTGGTTAGTTTTAGTAATGCACAGTCATGAGGTGGAATCACTAGTTGACGATTGAGGTGGTTTGGCCTCTGGAAGCCCTGGTTTCGTTTTCTTATGTTTATTCCATGAGATCCCACATTCATGGTTGGAATATAGTGTAGGGGTGATTAATGATTGAAAGAAAGATTTGGTTAATCCAAATATATGCTTGGATGGTATGTGGAAGTCACTGAATTGGTTGTAATTTTCATATGTTAATAAGATGTATTTTCTACTGTGATCTATCAACATATCTATTGATTATGATGGTGATAGTATGGATGAATTGCCATGGTTTCTATGTTGGATATTTTCTAGTTATATGTTGGTTAGATGATGTATATTGTCTATGGTTATTGACATGTTTGATGAATATATGAATGGTTGAAGAATGCATGGACTAAAAAGTCCTATTGCAGCGAGCTAGAGAGGGCTAGAGCCTTCTCGGTGATTCTTAGGTGAAGACTATCAGTTTATGATCAGATAAGCATCAATGGCCTCTGGCTTGCATGTTTGCCATGTTTTTGACGAAATGTCTAGTATGTGTTGGTCGGTCTAGGTCAATTTTATAACTCAAGTTTGTATGTTTAAGCTTGTTTTCAAGTCATTTATAATTCTAAGAAATTTCAGGAAGTTTTGAGTAGTTGTCTAGAGGCTGACCTGGAAATGTGGCTCAGATCTTAGTTCTACATCCTATGAACTGGGTAATTTAGGTCAAGATTGCACTCATGTAGTGTTGTGCATGCAGTTGGATCCTATAACTGCATGGAGTCCTTTTCATTCATGTGGTTGTGGGTAAAATGTGAGAAATGTAGCCCCGACTTAGGGCTTGGTCACCTGGGGTGGCCCTTTGGCCCTTGAGTGTCTTGTAACTCTGAGAGATGTTGTGAGTTGTTAGCTTTTGGTTAGTTTGTAGGCCACACTTCCTTAATAGGAGCTGGGAGGTCGGGTCATGTAATATTTAATTTGTGTCTCATGTTTACCTTATCAAGCCATTGAAATTAGGTAGATGTGGGTGGGGCTATTACACGAATCCAGCTCAATGGTACTTGGCATTTCCTTCAATAAAATTCTTTGAAAGGACTCATTCCCAGTGAGTCCTGGTGATTGGTATTATAGGAAAATTATACTAAATGGATGAAGTATTACAATTTAGTAGGTTGATTCATGCAATAGATGCACACCATATATTCTAATACTTGATTTACCCTTTCAGTCTACCCATCAGTTTTTGGGTGGTAGTTTCTACTAAAATTCAGCTGAGTGCCCAAAACAGTAAACAAATACTTCCAAAAATTGGACATAAATTTTGGATCTCTACCAGAGATAACCACTTTAGGTATTCTGTGTGGTCTAGAAACCTCTCAAATGAACATATATGCCACTTGAGAAATATTAAAAGTAGATTCCACTGGTATGAAATGTGCAACTTTTGTTAACTTGTCCACTACCACCATTATATCATTGTGCTGTTTCTGAGTGCAAGGTGGCCCAATGATAAAATATAAAGTGCTCACTTCCCACTTCCATTCAATTATTGGTGATGTATTTAGCAGTCTCGCAGGGTGCTCATGCTCTACTTTTACCAACTCGCATTCATGACATAGCCATATATTCAACCAACTCTTTCTTCATTCGGGTGTAGAAGAATTCCTTCCTTAAAGATGAAATCATCTTTTAATAGCCAGGGTGTCATGCATAAGGTTTCTGATGATATTCATCGATAATAAATTTCTTAATTTCTCCCAGGTCAGGTACATATATTTTTCCTTTATAAATCAGTAGCCCTTTATGATTAAATTTCTGAAATGTTATATATATGATTGTATTCCAAATCCCTTTATGCAATTATTTTTATTATCATTAGAAAATTTATCTCACTTTGACTGATAGAAATTTCATTAACTTGCCTCCATTTCTAACTAATAGCATAAACTACCTTATTCTATTTACCCTTCATATGATTTATTTCAAAGTCGTACTTGCTCAGGAAAGCCATCCACCTAGATTTCTTGGCATTTAAATCTGGTTGACTAAAAGATTACTTAATAATTATGTGGTCGGTGACCAAAGTGATTTTTTTCCCAATTAAATAATTCCTACACATTTTGGGAGCATGAATTACTGCCACCAATTCCAAGTCATAGACTGAGTATTCCTTCTCGTGTTCTTTTAACTTTCGTGATTCAAATGATATAACATGGCCCTCTTGTATTCACACTCCTCCCAAACCTTCTAAACATGCATAGGTACAAACTTCAATTTTTTTTCCAAATCAACTTTTTTAATACCAGTGCCATGGTAACTAGATATTTCAACTTTTCAAAACTTTCTAGGCACTATGGGGTCCATTCCAATTTCCCTCGGTTCTTCTATAGGGAGGTTCTATGATGGGATAGCCTTGAAAATTCCTCTATAAATTTTCCATAATAGTCTGTTATTCCCATGAATGATCTAATTTCTGCAACATCTTTTGGAATTGGCCATTCCGGTATAGCTTTCACCTTTTCTTGGTCCAATGCTATCACTTGTTCTAAATTTATTGGCCTAAATATTGATTTTTTATTTAATAAAATTCACATTTAGAAAAAAAATTGTACACCTAATTTTCTCTCAGAGTTTTGAGTACTATCTCCAAATCTTGCTTATGTTCCTAAATAGTCTTAGAATATATTAGTATATCGCTAATGAAAACTTACATAAATTTATCTAGGAATTTTCTGAAAACGCCATTCATTAAACACATGAACATGGTGGGTGTGTTTGTAATCCAAAAAGGTAGTACTGTGAACTTGTAATGACCATAGAGAGTTCTCAACATTGTCTTCAGTATATCCTCCTCCCAAATTCTTAACTAGTGATACCCTGATCTAAGATCTATTTTGGAAAATATATTTGTCCCCCTTACTTAATTATAAAGATCTTCAATCCTATGTAAGGGGTATTTTTTCTTGACTTTAGCTTATTTAGTTTTTTATAGTCTATGTAGATACTTAAATTTCCATCCTTCTTTTTGAAGAACAAAATGGGTGCTCCCAGTGGGGATACACTAGGTCTTATATAACCTTTTTCCAACAAGTATTCTAATTGGATTTTCAAATCCATCAATTATGGAACTTTCATTTGGTAAGGATATTTGGATACTGGCACAACTGAGGGAACCATCTCTATTGATAATTATATATCTCTTTTGGGAGACAACCCCGGAATTTCCTTCCGAAACACATCATGAAAATTTTTAACCACCTGTGACTCCTCTAATTTTGTTGTTTTTCCTTCCAATTGGTCTTCTATCTTGATAGAAAAAATTTGACAGCCCCTCCTGGAAGCCTTCTTAAGTTGTAGGACTGATATTTGTCATAAGGATGCAGGCCTGAATATTGCCCTAGTAATTTATGGCCTCCCATCATCTGCTACACAAGTGACCGTCTTCTGCAAACAATTTACAATGGCTCGATGTTTTTCCAACTAGTCCATACTTGTGAACTTATCATATGAACCCAAACGTAATATGTTTGAATTCACATAATTTGCTTTCCCATCTAATTCCATTATCTAATATTTAATCATACTAGTAATTCTCCTTTATGCTCCATTGTCCAGCTATACTAGCCAAGGGGTCTTAATTTTTTCAATTACCAATTTATAGTTTTCTATGATTTTAGGACTAATATAACTTAGACTAGCTCCTTCGTCAATTAATACCGATAGAGTTTGGTTACAATTTTTAGCTTCAACTTCCATATGGTCAAATGGTGGTTTTCCTGACATTCCTCTAATTCTCTACTAATGCAAGGAAGATTTCAACCCATGTCATTCACAGTAGAGGATTCTTGTACATTTTGAAGATGTTTTTTAGATATCGGGTTATAAGGGAAGTTTATTAAGAGACGGGGCTCCCCACAACCCCAACACTTCAATGGATCCCTATCTTTACCATTAGATCCCTTACTAGGATCAACTTGCTTTGATCCAGTCTGAGTTGGAGTTTGTAATTTTTGGGGATGTCCTTTACTTTTGTTAAAATTATGGCCCTATCCTCCCCTACCATTCTACCTCGCATACCCATTCTTTGCACTTCTGTTGTTCTGTAAGGTTCATTTTTTTCTTGTTAGCCCAAGACGTTGAAATTTCATTCTTTTACATTGCTTACCGGTAACAAATATTGGCCTTATGGATCACCTCATCCATAGTTTTTAGATTATTGTATTCTATCCACTCTTTAAAGGACAATGGAAGACAACTTATGAATTGTTGAACTTTGGCCTTCTCCTCTTTAATATAAGGCACAGACTGCAACAGTCGGGTAAATTTCATTATTAACTCATCCATGGTCATCTGATCCAATTTTAATTCATGAAAGTCTTTTACATGATTGTCAAAATAGCATTTTGTTAGATATTTTTCATTAAATAGTCATTGAAACTCTCAACTGACTTCTTCCCCTCAAGACTATGGACTATCCAAGCTTCCTCCCACCATAAAGAGGCTTTCCCCTGCAACTATTAGATGTCCAATTTAGTTTTTAACTTTGATTTGTAGTAAAAAAAATTAGAAGTAATGGTTAATGTTTAACAACCACAATTTTGTCGCTTCCTCTAGCTCCCCATCATAATTTGGGGTCCTAATCATCTTAAAATACCTCTAACATTCCACCTTTGGTTTCCTTTCGATCCTATTCTCAGCTTTGGACAAACTTTTCTCCCCTTCATCAACCAACTTCTTTCCGTTGCCTACCTCTTCTTTCGGGTTTCACATCCCAACAATTTCCTCTCTATTTCTGTCATCCCCTATCCCTTCTATTGTGTTGGAGTTGATTTGGTTTGATAAATTCCTTATCAATTGTTCTTGTTTTGCATTTTCCTTTCATAATCTTTCTTGATCTATCCAAATATTAGCTAACTCATTTTGTAGTTCCCTCATCATGCTCATCAATTCCATGGTGGGAATTTGGGATTGTTTTCGTAAGTGTACATATATTTCCTCTTCTCGAACAAGATTACCTTCTAGAAATTCTGCCATAATGTATTTGTTTCATCTTTAGCAAAAATCAAAATTTGTAACTTGTGTAACGTACATAGTAACTATTAGTCACAATGGAAATCATGGTTGTCCAACGTCTCCAGTTTTGGAAACCCAACTCTGATACCAATTTGTCACATCCCCATGATTCTAATTCACCTCCATATTTTTTTATTTTTTTTATTACAATAATACTGATGGTAGACTTGAGACTATATAACACTAGGATAAAATAGGAAATAACCTCAAACCTTCAATTATGTTTATTCACATTTATTCTTTTATCATAATTTAATTATGCTCTTCCTACATCAAGAGCTATTTGTTATTTTTCTATTCTTTTATCATAATTTAATTATGCTCTTCGTACATCAAGAGCTATTTGTTATTTTTCTTAACATAAAGTATAGGGATTTTTTACTCTTGTATTATATAATTTGTTACAACTTGTTCCTTTCCCCATTGTCCCAAAATAATATACTGCTATAACATTACATTTCCAAAAACCAAGTACACTTCTAGTTACATTAATTTTCCAAAATAAGAGATTAAAATAATAAAATTGTTGCTTGAACCATTATAAGGCTATGCACACTTTATACATCTCCTAATAACATCTTGGTTGAATCCCACTCGGGTGTTAGCTTATTACTGATTCTGGGTACTTTTTCTTGGGTGTTTTCCTACTTGATAGAAAATTATCATTTTAATGTTGAATGTTTATTTGGTACATATAGCGTGTGGGAAAATATTTCAGCTCACGCTCTTATACTCTTGGGTCTATTTGATAATTGTGAAGTTATATGATATTTCACCCAATCCTTATGTTAAAGAAGATTATATATATATGTATAACTTATTTGCGAACCCTTTGGAACCCTTAGAGTACATTGATTGGAAATTTTGAGATGTTAAAATTCATTTATGTTTATGGGCTCTTGATTTTAACCCCCCACTTGTCAACAGGAATAGTTAATGGCTCAAACTTGTTCATCTGAACTTTAGGTAACTAATCCAAGGGTCATCGAGGGTTTTGGTCATATGCATGCCATGGAGAGAACAACCCTCCTTTCACACGTTAGGGTTTGACAACTTAGGAAAAAATAAGTATGTGGTTGGCCCTAGCCAGAGCATGAATAGAAGCTCATGAGGATCCCAATTTCACCATCCATAATATCTTCCTTTTGCTAAGGTATTTCCTAATTCACTACCAGTTGATCCCTCAACTAGTATCAACTAGATATTACTAGTATCAACTAGACTGTATCAAGGGTTTACATTTTCATATTAATCTAATTGCTTTTCCTTTTGTTTGTCTTTTGTTAGGACACTACCATGCAAATTCTATTCTCGCTCTCATTTGTGGCCGTCTTTACCATGGTTCTTGGCTTTTCTCTCAAACTACCACTTGCTTTAGTTTCCTTAACCACATAAAAGTACTATTCCTTATTCCCTTGTTGTGTTACCCTTCTTTTCTTGCAGGTATTAAAAAAATGCAACATTTCCCTCTGCCTAGGGTTTTGCCTCTATCATTTTCCTGACAGGTATAATTTCTTCTTAAAAACTTCCTAATTTACCCTTATAAGGTTTTGTTTCTTGAGAATGGTTGGTGTTGGGATTTGTCCATTGTAATCGTCATTTTTTTTAAGAGACTCCATCCATAACAGGTCCACTAGAACACACTTTCTGTAAGTTTTCCTGGGTTTGATGTTGCATCTGAGCTTCTTTCTAGGTTGCAACTTACATAATGTTTTATTAAATGTGAATCTTTTATACTTGTCTACCAAGTCCCGGCCATGTCTTGATCTTGAGGAGATTGGAACTTGTGATAATTTTTTTTTTATTGATGAGGGTTTACCCATTTCTATCCATATCTTATGAATTCCAGTTTTCCAGGGTTTTACTGTGTTTTTTTTTAAACAATCTACAACTGATCTAACTGTGACCATCCTCTGTACATTTGAATTGGAACAATTGTTAAAAATGTAATTTATTACTAGATTATCTACACGCGGTTTGTATATTTCCTATAAAGGAATTTCCATGACTTCTTTGACCATTCTTGAATTGGAACTTTTTAAAGAACACCTAATGGTGCGGACCTGTGTATTTTGTTCTACTTAAGGTTAATATTAGATACTCTGTTATAGTTATCACCTTTCCTCCTAATTCATCTTTGAATACGTAGTTTTATATATATATATTTATTGTGTAGAAATACTAGAGCTCGTCATAGTTATTTATTTTGAAGATAAAAATTCTTGGTCCAAACTTATTCTTAGTTTAGTTTCCGACAACAAAAGATTGCAATCTCATAAATATGAATGAACCTAAATTATATTTTTTCTTTGCTTTTGTTATTTGTTCTTTCTATAATCATTATCAGATCTATTCAAGACCTAAAAAGGCTTTTACTTTCTTTCCTTTCTCTTTTCTTGTAACTAAAAAGGTTTTACTTTTGGAATACAGTCTAAAGAAAATTTGCAGGACTTTATTTGTATAACTCAGTTTAGGCATACAATAACTAAATACCCTAGTTCCATGGACTATGCCGAGCAGTTAATACAATCTAAATGAAATTTGAAGAATTTGTTTTGTTTGTATAACTCGGTTTAGGTATACAGTAGAAAATATCGTATTTCCAAGGACTACTGTGAGTAGTTAGCTACAAGCCGATAGTGAGGTACTAACCCTTACACTAGTTTCGTAAGATTTCTTTTGTAACAAGAATATAACTCTAACTAGTAAAAAAGAATAAATGTGATTTATTTAATATTTAACTACCAACTCTTCTTTTTCAGATAGGTTATTTTTTCCTCATGTTCAATTTAATATTTCTTGCAAGCGCAAGTAGTTAGAGCATACACAAAACAACAAAAATGTACATGTAACTAGGATTTTCCTTTTTCGACAAGATTAGAGATTAAATCAACATAACTTCAATGATATCTATACCTTAGAGTCACAATACTTATCTCAGTATCTCTGATATGTTCCAAGACAAATTTAGGCCTACCAACGATAAGTCAGTTCTTCACCTGACCTCCCCTGAGCTCTAGCCCTTTTTCTGTCAAGAACAACACAATTCACAGGTCGAAAAATTTGTTAACATTAACCCCCAAGCATAACTCTACTTCTAAAGGGTCTCACACCAACATTTACCTCCCACTGGTGGCTTGGAAGTCATCATATTTCTCTCCCAAAGTGGCACCAAGATGGGAGTACTAGATTAATGGCATTTATCATCAACCATTAGCACTTTCTCAAAAAATCTATAATTTCCTCAGTAGCCTCATGGCATTTTTCTTTAACCATTACTTCTTTTGTCGCTTCTCCCTTTTTCCCTAGCCGGGTTCTCTCTCTTTTTTTGGAACCGTTTTTTTTCCCAATTCGTTGGAATATAACTAAATCCTTCAACTTCCTTCTGACTGAAAAAGGAATTTTAACTCCTTGAGTGGTCTTCTCACAATCTTTAGGAATATTATATATATATATATATATATTTTTTTTTTTCCTTAACACATTTAACATATTAGCTTTGTAAATTTACATGCATATATACACAATTGTTACACATACATACATACATAACTATTTTCCAATACTAACTAATCCACCAAAATGCATAATTCTTACCACTTTTTTATTATTAGAGTATTCAACTTGAATCATAAAGTTTCGAATCATTTCACCAGTGACATTAGAAAAGAAATGATAGGTATGTATATTTTCTGTATAAGAAGTTGGAAACTCCAAAACTAATAATCTAACTTGGTGAATTCTGAATATAGCTGTATTTTGTACAATTATTGTTGCTTTAATTAGTATCATGAACATTAAAAGAATAGAAAATTCATAGTTGATTTGATTACAAGGTACCATATAGTGTAAACATAAACATTTAAGCATGTCGCTCATGCTTCTAAGCTAGTATGGAGGGATGGCCTTGGAAATAAGTTCCAGTACATGCAGTATCACATGGTTAAGTAAAACACTCTTGGATATAGTTACATAATCTATTTGCATAGGTATCCTACTACTACCATTTCTGCAGAAAGTTTACTGAGAAGAATTATGAGCTTTAACTTTGATGAAGTGTTTAAGGGAGAAATTAATGATGGAATAAGTAACTGATGGATCATAGAAGTATCTATTATTTAAACAGGGAAGTATTAAATTTTTTAGGAGATACCTCAATAGAATATTGGTTGAGGATCATATTGAAGTATCCATAGAGTTGGAAGTTATAAAGACTAAATACACACACATAGAGTAACATAATAAAAACGTTTTCTTACAAAGTATATTAATTATATATAAACTATGGTACGGGAATCATATCCACATAAAAGTGAGTACAGATTATTCGAAAATATGAATAATTCCAAAACATGTCTATCTGGGCATACTATAGAGTCAAATTAGCACAAATGTTTCAACATACAAAATATTGAGTTCAAATATTGGACTCTTAAGCTACCAAAATAACTTAATGCCAAGTATTATGAAACCTATACAAAAATTTTTAAGTAGACAACCATGGCCATCATCAATTGGCCTTAATCTCCATATCATTTAAATACTTGTGGAAGAAAAGAAGTGTTAAGGAGGTACATACCTGGTAAAGAAAAAATAATTTATTATGTTGAGAAAATCTATGTTGGGATTGGTAGTTAAAAACTATAAATAAAATTACTTTCATAGCACCCTTACCATAATATTTATATCCATAAAATAAAAGGGTCTTGAACTGAGAATCTCACAATGAATTTCACTATGATTCGTAGTCTTAAATGACCTATTGTAAGCATATGGGTAGTCAGGAATCTGAGAATACATTCAAGGTTAGAATATTTTAAACTAGGAAAGAGGGGATTCACAAATATAAAACCTTTCGTCTATGATATACATTCATCGGAACCAAAAACCCATTTTTGACACAATATACTGGGGTTTGTGACCCAAGTACCAACACAATAATAACTGAGTGCAAGGGTCTATAATACACTTTAATAACTAAAATGGGGACATTTTTCCAAAAATAAAATATACCAAATGCTAAGGAATAATATGAAGACCAAAAACCCTTTTATCGAAAAATAAAGAAGAGTAAAAAATAGAGATGTGGTTTAATACCTAGTCGAAATTTCTTCTTCTAAGGAAAGCTTTGACACTGAGATGACAAGGGCTTTCTTCAATAGATGATATATTTAATTGAAACCCTGAGAGAAATTCAAAGAAGAAACCATTTTGTCACCTATAATTAAAAACCTGAGAGGGAATCTCCTAAGAAAATCCCTCTTATCAATTAAAAATGGAACGCAACAATTAAATCATACATCAAATCCAAGCTAAAAGTTAAGGAGACTTGTGGCAATGGAGGATAAGAGGGAATTTTTTAAATGTTTCTCAAAGGATATTCAACAACCCCAAATAAATTGTTAGCCAAAATTTATTTTCCACACAACTAAAGGTAATGAAAAATTCAAGGTCAAATATGGTAAACTCTTGATAGTATAAACATTAGAAGAATTGTGGATGATTGCTTACTTGTCACTTGTAGCTTGAGGAGATGCCATAGGGTGGAATAAAAATCAAAATCATTATGGAAACAAAATGTCATTAATCACCAACAAAGCATGAGTGTAGATATTAAACCCTAATTCATTGTCGATAAGTTCTCTATCCCTAGAGAATGAACATAATGTGAAATAACAAGTCCAAAAGGTTAATCAATCCAAATGATTTGGAGCATTGAGCCATCAATGCCATTTAAATGCCTTAGACCATATGAGTCATCCATTCATGACCCCATCACATGGATGGGTTTGAATGTCTGTTTTGCATCCAAAACATGTAACATGGGACCCACACACAGGAATTCCATGTATGACTTGGGGAGTGGGTCAAAAATGGCATCAGTATATCAAAGTATGTAGACTATGATGGAAGTTCGCATGTCTTATGTTTTGATGACTTAAAATTTGTTATGAGGCATAGGCATGGCATGGTGAAATAAGAAAATGAATATAACCATTTGTAAAAATAAATCATACCATGTCATAATGGAGGTACTATGGATAGTCAAGGTTGTTTAAGTGTTATTGAACCCAACGTTAAGAGCTTTAATTTCTTTCCTTATACATATATATATATATATATATATATATATATATATATATATATATATATATATATATATATATATATAATCCTTTTTAAAATAAAAATAAAATGAATCATGATAGAAAGAGTGCTTATATACCCATTTTATCAATAGAAATCACACTTAGGAACATACACATGAGAATATTGACTCTATATGACCTTGGAAGATTTGTTTAACTGATGAAGCTCATGTTTATATCACAAAGTGTTAGAAAGAATGATAAATATACAAGGATGTAATAAAAATAGTAGATAAATATATTTAATAAGATAAGAACATTTATTAAGGAACAAACTACCCTACAATTTACTTATGATAAAATTCAAATTTTGGATTAAGAATAAGTGGGAATTTTTTTTTAGTATGTAAATTGGAGGTACAATACATGTGGTATCAGAGCTCTAGGTTACAGTGTTGTCACCTATGAGCCAAATCATAGCTAGAATTTAACATAAATAAATGTTCTGTCTTACAAAATAAGGAGAAAAGTTAAGAAGAGTCACAACAAAGAAATCTTCGAGACCTCTTGATGTATATGAAATTTGTGTACAACTTTGTGGCGAGATATCATCACATTTGGTAAAGTTGTTATAGGTTGTGAGAGGTAGGAAAGAAGAATTATCAAGAATTATAGCACATAATGAAAAACCTTTGAAATTTAGTGCCAATAAGGAAAGGCTCATAAAAATTCTAAATGAAAAAAAAAAAAAAAAACAAAAAAAACCAACCTCATATAAAGGAGACAAAGAGGAATCCCACAAAATGAAGGATTATAATAGTGTAGATGAGAGTGAGTATCTCAAACCTAAAAATAAAAATAAACTAGTTGAAGAGGGAACTGAAAGTTCAACCAAAATGCCATTGATAACACCTAATCAAGTGAAGAAACAAAAATTAGTGTTGGAGGGAGAATTTAAGAAGATTAGGAATTTAGTATTTGACAGTGAATCAAAAAAGGTAGCTAAAGAATGGTTGTTAAACATGAATATCTACTTTCCAGTATATGAATATCCAAGTAATCTGAAATTCACATTGGCCACTTACCAGCTGCAAGGTAAGGAATACCTATGGTAGGATGAAATTAGGACTATACATAATATCTAATATAAGAGTGTAAGTTGAGAGGATTTTCAAAAGAACTTCAAAGGAAAGTATCTGATAGAGAGGTATTATGATGATAGAGTTGAAGAATTCAATGAAATAAAATATGGTTCACTGATTCATCAAATGTTTACCCCTTTCCTTAAAGGAGAAGATTGACTATGATAACCCCAAGATAATGTATGATACTCTCTAAAAGGACAGAATATGTTACACAAAATATAAAAAGGGAATTGACAACACAATTAAACCTTGGAAAATAAGAACGAGGATAAATTCATCCAGGGAATAAAGGGTTCAAATCCTCTTCCTTTAATAATTCTATCAAAAATGATCAAAATAGAAATTTCAATGGAATAATAACCAATGGAAGTCTTAGTCACAAACAAGAATATTGAAGGTTGATCTTAATGGTAAAAGATACAATGAGAAGTAAAGAGAAACGTTGAAGTGTTGGGGGTATGGGTGGCCTCATCTACATAGAAATTTCCCATATAATGTTAAGTCTAATCAACATTCACACAATTTACTAGAAGCTTCCATGGTAAATGATGTGGCTAGGAGTATTCCCAAAATTATTGCATCCTTAGAGGATTGACAAGATGAACATCAATCCACTATGATCAAAATACAAGGTAATATTCTGAACCAATTTCTATGAATTCTAATAAACCCGTGAGCTATTTTAAGTTATGTTAGTCCAAATATAGTGGAAAAGTGCAAGTTGAAAATGGAAAAACACAAAAACTCTTGGCTAGTACAATTAAAATATTAATAGTTTATGTAGCCATCCTCGTGTTATGCTCCTATACCAATAGGTATCATATTTCATGATTGACTGGTTTAGCTCTGCAATATGTTCATCCCTTTTCTCGTGGCCAAGGTTTTCCATATTGTAAGAGAATCAAAACAAGTTAAAAAATGTAAAGAGGGTATGCCCTAAAAGAAAAATCAAAGGGAAAAAAGAATAAGATGGTCAAAAAATGAAAAAAAGAACCCCAAACAAAGGACCAGGAAAATGTGCAAGTTCAAAATGCCACTACTATTCTGTTTTTGCAATAATCTAATGGTGTGCAGCTTGTTGACTTATGCCACCATTGATGAATGACCAAACAACTCAATCTTGGCTAGTTCATGTCTGAATTTACTTGTTTTAGTGATAGAGAATAAAATCTGTCCAAACTGTTCAATCTTGGCAGATAAATAGTTAGGTAGAGAAGCAAAGGAGCTCAACTGTTTAAACTGAGCCCTTGGAAGAAATAAGTGCAGATTTAGGTAGGATTGCAATCAAAAGAAAAGAAATTGATGAGGGTTTGCTAGCCTAAGTGCACCCATAGAAAAAAAATAAAAAACATTAGATACAGTAGGCTGGGTAGGCAGTTTTGATGTTGCAGAAGGAAACTTGTGAGTGACTTTGTATCTCAGAGTAATAATCTACCTCTCTCACAGGTACTATGGCAGAAGCATGACTAACTTCCCTTCACACTTTTCCCCAATCATTTACTAACTTCCCCAAGGATATTAAGATCTACTTAATATCACTAAATCACTCCATCTCATTTCATGAAAAGCCCTAAGTAAAACCACATTCTTACTTTAGGCAAAGAGCCACATTTCTTGTGTACAATCCCTATTTTTCCCTTTAAGCCTAAGTTTCCTAAACATTAAACTTAGCGCTTTCCTTTCAAAATCTCATATTAGAAATTAACTTTATTATTTAAAACCCGCGCAAATATACCCCTCTCGTATTATGTATATAAAATAAAAACCCCATGTATTAATATTCCCCGCCCCAGTTTAAATATAAACCATATCACTATTTAAAATTGGGAATTTATAAGTTCACCTAGAACTTATTAAACAACCCTCCCCGCGCACAATTTTAAGGTTAATTAACATCTGGTTAACTAACAGCCTAATCACCCCGCAACCAATCAAACTGTGCCTGATGTCATTAACTTAATGTTAATTTGATCGGCCCCCGCGCATTAACCCTCCATCACCTTCGTTGACCGCTAACCGTCAGATTTGGGACCGCTCATCCAACGACCCACGATCATATTGCGACCCCCTCATCGGTCGCACCTTAAGTCCCGGGGAGCCACCGGTATTGCTCCCGTACTATGGACACACGTTGCGCTCCCGCCTTGCTTGCTACCTCCCGCCCGAAACCGCCAGACCCCAAAAGTGGTGCGGGGGGAAACCACTTACCATACTTTGCTTCACGACAAAATGTCACATCGCCGTGACGTCAGCTGCACAATAAATGCCAAAAAAGTCCCGCCAAAGCCAAAATTTTCTTAAAACCATGATAAAATGTCATTTTCATCCATTTTTTCTGCGCACTGCTTTCATGCAAATTACGTCTAGTTCATTGCTCGAGCATACAATCTGCCACCCGATGAAATAAATTTCAGCATCCTACTTCGCAGCTCGTCGATCAACCTGCAATTGCATTGTTCGCCTCTAAAAAACAGGTATTTACCCCAATTCACTTCCCGAACCAGTAATTTCGTTTTTTCCTCTATGAATTTTACCCAAAGAGCCGAATTCAAGCTAAATTCAATGTGTAGTTCTCCGAGAAAGGCACACAAAACTACCGTTTTACCCATTTTTTCCACAAAAACCTGACCTCCAGTTTGAAAACACAAGAACCAAACATGGAACCACCCGCAGCCCTGAACGTCGCACCCCTCAATGCGCCTCATAAATACCTAGATTGGTTACCCTTGGCTGACAGAGATTTTCAAATAAAAGAGTTATCTGGTGACATGAACCATCTCCAGGCATTTTTCCGAATTAGGAATAGTCATCTGAGCAACTCTGATATCTATGGAATATGGGAATCTAATCTTCCCAGGTATTACCTTCCCTCAGTCAATGTATTCCCGGATATTATTCACCAATGTTATGCCAACTATGACCCTATCAGTAAAGTAGTTATGACCCCATCCCAAACTGTTCTCTTTTACATAACTGTTGAATCTATCAATGAGATGTTACACTTCCATCCCACTCAGCCCCTTGCTCCTTTTTCCATGGGGTATCTACTTGAAAAGGCTTCTCAATTGTCCAGCTCAGAGATAACCCGGATTGCTCAATTATTCATGAGACTAGATTGCCAACCCCAAGGCCCACCTCCCTATGTGCATTCCTGGTTCACTGAAACTGGCAGGCTTATTCTTGACATGATATCCTTTATCTTGGGATTCAAAACCAGTGAATATGTTGATGAGACCATCTTAGTTATGTTGTCAATGTTTACTCCAGGACAGCCCCCTGCTGTCAAATATGATTATGCCTCTTTCATTGCCAATAAAATCAATGAGCAATTCATAAATCTGGACAGAGAAGGAGTCTTCAAGTACACCTCATTCATATACCACCTTCTGCTATATTATCAGCCAGACAGCTTTTCATTTCCCATCAGGAAATTGGATTCCAAAGGAGAGCAGAGGTCTGTGATCTTTTGGACCTCGGTCTTCCACAATGTTTGTGAATCCCCTTATACCTACTATGAATTCATTAACTTGTTTGTACATCCAACCTCCACTCTATCGATAGGATCTCTTCCTCCTAGGCTCTTTGGTGATATAAAGAAGATTTTACAGCTTTCCAGACAATGCAAGATAGGTGACTGGTACCTCTACCAAAATCATACGGAAATCAGAATATATGGCTGTGAACTGTGCCCTTTCAAGTTGCCCAAATATGTGCCCATGAGACTATTTGCACTGGAGTATTTCAGGCAGCTTATCAATGCATATTTAACCCACTTTTGCAATACAAAGAAAATGGCTCAGCTGAGAATAAAAAACCAGTTAGGCCCTTTTATCATCCATAAGAGGGAGGCATGGGAAGATGCTGATAAGATATTAGGGGAAGACCTTAAATTGAAGAAAAGTTTCTGGTGGGTGCCATATGACCCAAATAGCTTTATAAGTGACAGAAAAGTAAGAAACAGGCTATCGGCTTATATACATCATAGGATCCCTGAAATTGAACAGTTTGCTAATCAGGATGAGTGGGTAGAGGGTACATTAATAGAAGAAATTACTGAACAAGAAAAGATGGAAAAAGCTATGAAAGATCTTGAAAAGACCCTTGACCTGGACTCTTTTGGACAGGTATCTTTCAAGCTGCCTCAGCAAACCAGAGTGGGTACATCTTCTGCTGGAACTTCACAGCAGCCTGTACAAGAAACTAGCACACCAGTTACAGGGTCTTCTAAGGGCAAGGAAGTGGCAGACACGGAGCAGCAAGCAATGAATGAACAACAGGGGCAAATTCCTCCGGTCCAAACCAAAGCAATATAGATTCTTGCATTACAGACTCCTCTAAATGAGGAAAGAGGCAAGAAAAGAGACAGGGAAGAAGCCACACCTATCAGTGAGCCTGCAGAACAACCAGGGGAAAAAAGGCAAAGACTCAATCCTATGTCAGAAGAGGAAATATTTGAAGAAACAACGGAAAGTTTAATAGGGGAAAAGATAGCCAACCAGCAGACATCCCCGGTGGTGGAAACATCAACTAGCTCACATAGGCAGGAGCTAGAAAGGTAGCATAGTGTGGAAGTTTCATCCACTAGGCCACCAAGTAAGCAGGCCTCTGACATCAAAAGGACGTTCAAAGAGATAAAGGCTAGAAACAAACCACTAAGGCTGCAAATTTATAACCAATATCTTAAGATGGCCCCCACAAACCAACAAAGGTTGATGTCTGCCTATGACATTAAGGAGGGCAAAATGATCATGAGTTATTTTAAGCCCAAGGTGTAGCAACCACAATCAACAGTTGATTACATCAGGATGAATTTGGAGGTCTTAGCTAAGGATATTCATCCCATGGACCAGATTGAGCTGCATAAACAGACTAGAGAGATGGTATACTCCACACTAGTTGATAAAGCTATATTAGCTCATAAATTGCAAAACTCCTTGAATAATACCTCTACTCAGTTAGATTTGGAGAAAGCTTCTTCTCTAGCAAAGGACAACAGGATCAAATCCTTGGAAGAAATTATCATTGAACTGGGACATGATCCCAAAGATGCCAAAGGCATAAAGGCACTGATGAAGAAGAAAGAAGAGGACATTGTTGCCCTCAGAAAACAGTTGAAACTGCCTCCTTCTATGCATCCACAGACTGCAGAAGTTGTACAACAGAAATCTAAAGAGGACATGATGGACCTGCTCATGAGACTGAATGAGAGATTGAGTGAGACAAAGCAGGCATTGGAGAAAGCTCTACAAGAAAAGCAGGGAGAGTCGACCTCCCAACCACTTGAAGTAGTCCCAACAGTCACTACTCGCCCCTCCAAACTTATAACAGCATTGCCTCCCACTGTCCCGGCATCAACAACAGAGATCATTACAGATACCTCAGCAACAGCACCAGGCAGCAGTACTACTATGAGTACAGAACAACTGATAAAAGCCATGGAAGAATTAAAGCTGCAAGTATCAGAATTGAAACTGGTCAAAGAGCAATTGGCAAAGGTGGAAAAGAATTATGATAAATCCAAAATGAATGTGGCAGAGAAAACAAGGGAGGTCAAAACATTGGAGAACAAGGTGAGAGCATTAGAAAAGGATCTCTCTCTGGATAAACCTCTAGCAGAAATCCCTTAGTAATGTGTGGAGATCTTTTCAAGTCATCTATGAGCAGATTGACCTAGTAAGAGAGGTCGAAGGGGAGATTCAAAAGGCAAGGGCTTTATTGGGACAGATGCCTGAACAAGCTAACTGGCTAATACATTTTTTGAACACTAAGACCAGTGAAGAACTAGAGGCACTGCAAATCAGAGACAAAACATGAACCATTCTAGAAATTAAGAGTGTTCTAACCATGAGAAATATGAATCAAAATTTGGAAAGGAGATGCCAGAGCATGCAGGTGGAGATTGATTCTTTCACAGAAAAGTTTACAGTCTTGCATAAAAAAGGTCTGCCAAATCCTTTGGGGAGTAATGATTACCTGATGAGACATGTAGATTACACGCACAAGTTGAATAAATATGTTGTTGATCAAGTTAATACATCATCAAGTACTTCAAGAGAGAAGGCACTTCCATCTGGTCAAGCCCTCTACGACAGCCTGGAAAATTTATTCTACATTGAGCACGAGGTGGAACATCTAGTCACCATCCCACCTCATTTGTTCAAATACATAGAGGCTGGCGAAACTTTGAGGAAACTTCAGAGACATAAATTACCAGGACCGCAGTGGTGGCAAAGTATGTTAGAGATTCTATAAACTTATCTTTGGTATATTTGGTCAATTGAAAATTTTGGACCATCTACTATAATGCAGAGAACATAAATGAATCAGAGTCATGCGGGTCAAAGCGCATCACATGAGATTTGAAGAACATCTGATGCAAGACGAAGCAGCCAGCACAAAGTATCAGTGGAAGACGGCCGTAAGCGGACTCGCAACACCTACCTCTGGTACATCTCATAAATATGGGACAACCAGCACAACATCAATTTATTACATCAATTTATTGTTCCCCTGTTTTCGAGACTGTCGGTGGAACATCTGTTCACCATCCCACCTAATTTGTTCAGATACACAGAGGCTGGCGAAACTTTGAGGAAACTTCAGAGACATAAATTACCAGGACCGCAGTGGTGGCAAAGTATGTTAGAGATTCTATAAACTTATCTTTGGTATCTTTGGTCAATTGAAAATTTTGGACCATCTACTATAATGCGGAGAACAGAAATGAATCAGAGTCATGCGGGTCAAAGCGCATCACATCAAAGTTGAAGAATATCTGACGCAGGACGGAGCAGCCAGCACAGAGTATCAGTGGAAGATGGCCGTAAGCGGACTCACAGCACCTACCTCCGGTACATCTCATAAAGATGGAACAACCAACACAACATCAATTTATTACATCAATTTATTGTTCCCCTGTTTTCGAGACTGTCTGTCTCTATCTTTGTAAAACGCATTAATCATCACCAGATATTACTTCTCTCAGATATTTTGTAAATATATTTTGATGTTTTTGTATAAATACCCCCCCAGATGAAGTATTTGGGGTTGGTGGGCGTTCATAGTTTTGACTGTAATACTAAAATTTTCTGGAATAAAAGGCCGTTGGAACCATTTGTTGTCGAGCTTACTGGATGAGGAATTGATGCTAATAACCTGTTACAGAATTCTTGAATCATTTTATGGATCAATAAGTCCCTTCTAAACTTGTTTTTTACTATTTCTACATTTATTATTTCACCTATGTTTCATAATCTCAATATTAAAGAAAAAGAATAATTCAAAATTTTCTTAATTGCACTCTGTCTTCAATCTTGGTTATTTTCTATGTTTTCTTCAGAATTAGTATAAACAATGAATTCTTAATTGTTCATGTTTCCCCTGATTCTTACATCTTGAATTTTTGCTAAGGAATTCTTAATTGCTCCTTAGCAGTAATCAACCATTTTCCCTCTGTCAAAATATGATGAAGGATTCTTAACTGCCCTTCATATATCTGACTCCATTCCATCTGATTTTAGCCTTTAAATTGTTCCATTTCTGAATACCTTGCTCTGTGATGCCATTCTCTATTTAGAAACCGAATCCAGGAAGCTATCCTTCTCTGACTCCATCATGCCCAATGGACTGAAACTTTTCAGTTTTACCTCACTATTCTATTGAGTCCTTCCAACCAAACTTAAAACAAAACCCTTGTACTTCATAACTAGCCTAACACACTTTAAACAAAGCTAAATCATAAAGAGAGAGCCCTCTCTGGATGCAGATGGGCTAGAATTTGCATCTAAAGGATTGGTCTATGGTTACCTTGGTCGTATTCCCTTTCTTACAACATTGGGGAACAACGTGAGTGATAACATCATTAGCGACTCCACTGGGGACCTGAATAATTGTTTGTTACCGCTGTTTATTTCATAAGATACAGATAGAGCCTGAAGTTAGCCAGATAGCATTTGAAACTGCTCTTGCTTTGCAATTGTGGAAGTAAATAAATGTTGTTTCACTCTATCTCTAGTCTAGTTTATGTATTGAATAGTTGTCTCAAATACCTGATCAGTTCCTTGTTTCAATAGATCTTTAGGAAAGTTCATAATTCCCTCATCTAAAATTCCTAGAAGATACTGTTAAAATTGATTGTTAAAACTATTCCAAGGAAAAATAAAAAAATATACCTAAAAACTGGCTCCAAAGAAAAAGATCCATTACACCAGATCAAATCCTGATCCAAATCCTCCGCCTGTGTTTGAAAATCCTAATCAGATTCCCAGAATCCTTAGAAACCAAGAGAGCCAAGAGAATTCTGCTAATTCATACCCTGACAAACATCTGCAGAACCCTATCCAATCTGAGCTTACTTCTGGAAAAATACCAAACCTTCCTATCATTTCTACAGCTTTTTCAAGTTCTTCATCAGCACCTCAAACCATCTTTCCCACTCCCCCATCTACAGCATACATTTCGACTGTTGTCCCTGTTCTTCCAACTGTCACACTTCTTCCCGTTGTACCACTTATCCCTGCAATCATGGCAAACCAATATGCTCCCCTGCAGTTACCTGCAAATCCGGGGGCCATGCCTCAATATTATCAAAGTAAAATCACCTATTTTGATGGTACTGGAACTTATACAGCTCAACAACATATTAAGAAAATGAATGATTATTTTGAAAACTATGAGATTGATGATGATGATGTCAGAATGAAAGTCTTTGTTCAAAGCTTAACTGGAGATGTTAGAACCTGATTTAGAGCACTCCCTGCAAACAGTATCAATGACCCACAAGCTCTTTATCAGACTTTCTTGAACAGATGGGAAAAGAAGAAAGATCCTCTCCACATTTTATCAGAATATGAAAACCTGAAGAGAGGCCCACAAGAAACTGTTCAAGATTACTGTACCAGATTTAATAATGTATACAATGCTATTCCTCAGAATCTCAGACCTCCTCCAGATTTGACCTTGATCAAATTCCCCGATGCATTTGATTCTGATATGGCATACCATCATAGGGAAAGAGCTCCTCGAAGCTTAGAAGACATGCAGAGTATAATTGTCAATGTTGAGGCCAACCTGATTTCTAAACGAGCTCGAGCTAGAGCTGAAAGGAGGACACCTTTCAAAGAAGAACCTTCTACATTTGAACAAAAATTAGATGCTATTATTAAAGGAATGGACAGACTTGGTGATAGAGTAGAAACAATTGAGAGGAAATCCCCTTGGGATGGTCAACCGAGCAACACTGGGAGAAATCCAAACTTTAGGAAAAACCAGAACCCTAATACTGGAAAGGCTGGTCCAAACCAAAACATTAGACCTCCATTCCAGGAAAATTATGCTGAAGCTTCAACTTCTAGTGAGCCAACAGAAGATACTCAAATTAACTTAATGGGTCTCAATAGTGAACAACAAATTTTCTTGACCCAAGAAGACCAAGAAGCTCATACTCTCAATCAATTCCAAACTCAATCAGGTGAATCATTTGATTTTAGGGAGGGATATGATACAGCCATCTATGAGGTTCACAAGCAATACAATCTAAGGAGCAGAAGAATATATGTTCCTGAAACCAATAAACAGAAAGAAACCAAGCAACCTAACAAAGCTAAGAGCAAGAACTCCCCTGTACAAACCCTTCCTAAAATAGGTCCCAACCCAAACAATCCAATAATTGAAGATGTATCAGATGATCAACCACCTAACAGACAACCTTCCACTTCCACTCCTCCCAAAGGAAAGGTGGAAGAACCGCCAGAAATTGACATAGAAGCAACTTCAGTCCATAACATGACTCCCGAGAAAGAGAAAAAAAAATTGAAAAAACAGCAGAAAAAGACAATGTCACGGTCCCAAATACAAAATTTCAAACTGAAAAACCTTTCAATCTTGAGACTGAAATAGGAAAATTAAAGATAGCCATTCCATTGATAGAATTGGCTAAACATGATTCCTATAGACAACAAATCAACAGATCACTCCAAATTTCAGAAAACAAAGATGTAGTAAATGTCTTGGATGAGAAGCCTAAATTAATTTTTGGCCCTGAGGTTAACGAAAAATCAGTAGATGGAGGGGTTCCTCCTTTCTATGTAAGTATGAACATTCATGATAAAGTACTTCATAATGCCATGTTTGATTCTGGTGCTTCTCATAACCTAATGCCTAAATCTGTAATGGAGAAGTTGGACCTAGATATTACCAGGCCATACAAAGACTTATTTTCCTTTGATTCAAGCCAGGTCAGATGTCTAAGATTGATCAAAGATTTATGTGTGTCATTAGTTCAATACCCTGCCAAGACCATTTTAATGGATGTAGTGGTAGCTGATATTCCACCAAAATATGGCATGTTGTTGTCTAGATCTTGGGGTGCAAAGCTCCAAGGATCTTTACAATTGGACATGTCCTATGCTACCATTTTAGTATTTGGTCAGCCGAAGAGACTGTATCAAGAAACTCTAATGAAATACGTGGTAAGCAATCATGAGAAACCCCAGAATTTTCCCATCTATTCCATGCATTCTGACATGGACTCCTTCATTCTATACAATGCTGAAATTAATCCTGCAACTAATATCAAGGTTTTACCACTTCAACAAGAAAAGGTTATAAGCAAAAAGTCTAGTCTCCAAATTCAAGAAATTGCTGAGAACAAGGATATATCAGACACTCAAGAGAAACCAGATGAAACTAAAAATCCAGATTTCCCTAGTAAACAAATTTCCAAGACTCCTGATACTAACTATGAACATGAGATCCTTTGGTACTTGGAGTTTGATGGTTCAGTCAATAAATTAGGGGCAGGAGCTGGAATTTGGGTACATAATCTAGAAAATGATCATGCTGAAGGACATGCTTATAGGTTGAATTTTAGATGCACTAATAATATGGCTGAATATGAAGCTCTGTTGCTAGGACTTAAATTGATCAAAATTTTAGGGGCAACTAGGGTATCAGTTTTGGGAGACTTTGATTTAGTTATCCAGCAGATAAAAGGGAACTTCCTCACAAATGATCCAAGATTAAGATCTTATAGAGGGGCAACAATTGAGATCCTCAATACATTTCTGAAAACACTGCTTGCCAAAGTTCCAAGGAAATATAATTTGCATGCTCACAATTTGGCAACATTTTCCAGCACTTGTAACTTTCCATTTTAGCCCAATCATCAGTTCACACTTGAGATTAAACACAAGCCAACCATACCTGACAATGTAAAGAACTGGTAAGTATTTGACAATGATACTCAGATTAACAATTTCTTGACCCTAGAGGAAGAATTTTCCAGCACTAATATAGACACGGACACTGTCTGTGAAGTTGATCAAATAGATAAAATTGAAATAGATATTTCAGCAGAAACTGCAACTCAAATACTTCACCCAACAAAATTTACCAAGAAAAAGTTGCAAGAGCTTAAAGAAATAGACATTGATGAGACTATCGGAGGAGAATCTGAAGTTATTGATTTAAAAGATAATTATTTGCCCCAAGGATTAACCCCTTTGGAAGACTTTTTTTATTCTAATGATATCCCAAGGAAACCAAAAATGCAGCCTCTAAATGCAGATATCGAGGACTGTAACATAGGAACTGAAGAAAATCCTAAAATGATAAAACTATCCAAAACTCTGCCTCCTAACCAAAAGCTTAAATATGTTGAACTGTTCAAGGAATTCCAGGACATTTTTGCATGGAGCTATGAAGATCTCAAATCTTATGACACCTCGGTGATTCAACATACAATACCCCTCAAAGAAAATTAGAAACCATTCAAGCAAAAACTAAGAAGGGTCAACCCTGTACTACTCCCTTTAATTGAAAAAGAAGTCAAAGGAATGTATGAAGCGGGGATAATTGCACCTATCAGATTCTCAGAATGGATCTCTAATTTAGTGCCCACTAGGAAGAAAACACGAGAAATCGGATTGTGTGTTGACTTAAGGAATGTTAATAAGGTTTCTTTAAAAGATCACTACCCCTTACCTAAGATGGACCACATTTTACAAAGGGTAGTAGGTGCCTCTAGAATTTCACTGCTGGATGGGTTCTCAAGCTTCAACCAGATTTTAGTTCATCCTGATGATCAGGAAAAGACTATTTTTACAACCCCATGGGGAACTTTCAAACATGTGAAAATGCCATTTGGACTCAAGAATGCAGGGGCAACCTTCCAACGTGCAATGGACATAGCTTTTGCGAAAGAAATTCATGATTTTCTAGTCATATAGTTAGATGATCTTACTGTGTTTTCCAAATCAGATCAGTAGCATTTAGATCATTTGAGACAAGTCTTTTTAAAATGCAGACAGTATGAAATTTCCTTAAATCCTAAGAAGTCATTGTTTGGTCTTGAGGAAGGCAAATTGTTGGGCCACATAATCTCCAAAGATGGCATCAAAATTGATCCTGACAGAATAGAAGCCATTCTACAAATACCTCACCCCAGAAATATCAAAGAACTACAAGCCTTCCTAGGAAAGATTAACTTTTTAAGAAGATTCATTCCCAAATTGGCTAAATTAATCAGATTACTGAATAACATGTTGAAAAAAGATTCCAAGGTTTTTTTTTTCCAAAGAAAAAAAAACGAACTTTTTTATAAATGATAAAAAAGTTACAAGCAGATGAGTAAACATTCAGAAAAATCTGTAGTGTTGAGACCTACAGTAGTCTCAAAAAGAGAAAACCATCTCCTCTGTACACCACCAGCAGCAAAATAATTATTAAAACATTGTTCACCCAAAACCGCACAGACCATTACCTATCCGGTTTGTTTCAACCAGATCAGCCTAGTCATAATAATCACATGTCAATTCCAATTCGTGGGTCTCCTTTCAAAGGAAAACAACCCACAGGAAAAAACCAAAGTCTCCATATGCCCTTGTCCAAGTAAAACAAAAACAGAACAGTAAGCATCTACATTTTATAAACTGCCATCTACAGATGAGGAGAAATATCAAAAAATACTCTAAGCCAGCTGATAATATAAGGTTAAGTGTACGGTGGGAGATCCGACACACGGATCTGATCCTGGATATGTTCAGTTATTCTCCACGAGCCCATAGCTTGCTGCAGACCTTCTTTAGAAAGCCTGTCTGCTGCTTCATTCCGGTCCCTGTAGATATGATCAATAGTAAACACATTAAAATAGAGCTTTAAATTGTGGATCTCTTCTAAAAGCGGTCTCAGCAAGTAGTTCTGACATCTATGTTTTCCATTGACCCAGTTAACTACATTCAATGAGTCCCCAAAGATCTGAACTGTGAAGATATTCCTGTGAATAAGCCAACATAGAAGGAGTTTTAAAGCAGAAAGTTCAGCATAATTGTTTGTTCCGGTTCCAAGACCCACTGATGCTTTTAATGAATGAGAAGTATTTAGATGGATGATCATCCCTGCTCCAGCTATGTTATTCTGAGCTGCCCCGTCAAAATAGGCCCAAGGAATCCCATTTCTGATCTGTTCTTCTCTGCTCTGGGTTGTTTTCTGAGGTTCTTCAGGCTCCGGGATACTAGACAAGATGGCTGAGCTTTGGATAGCAATTGCTTCATCTGGGGTGGATTTGTCTCTAAAGATGCTTCTATTCCTTGCTATCCATATGCCCCAGCATATAATGGGAGGGAGATTCCTCAAATTCCCCTCTGAGTTGTGGTTCCACCAATTTTCCCAAGCTGCTAAAATGTTCTCCCCCTCCCATCTTACCTGCTTCTTTAGTAATTTTTGCACCTCTTCCCATACCTTTCTTGCGAATGGACAAGCTAGAAACAAATGCGAAATGGATTCGGAATCTGATATGCACAAGGGGCATCTGCCTGGACCCTGTTTGAATCTAGATTGAAGAATATCCCATGTTGGTATTCTTTTTTTTAACACACACCAAAAAAACAATCTAGCTTTTTTAGGGCATTTTAGTTTCAGCAAAGGTTTTGCCCACCATTCCGGGTCTTCCCACCCCTTTTTCTTCATTAAGAACTTATACCCGGCCTTTGGGGAGTAGGTTCCCGATTCAGCATGAGCCCATACCAATAGATCTGGACTATCCTTTATTCTAACATTGGATCTTGTGAGTTCCTGGAGGAACACCTGCCACTCGATTCTCCAGAGGGGACTTATATCTAGTTCTTCTCCCGATTTCCAAGCTTGCCCCCATATGGAAGATTGCCCTACGTTCGCTATCTGATTTAGATATGAAATTCCTTTTGATTCCAAATGATCGATCAGACCAGGGGACAAAGCAAAATATTCATTGCATCCCACCCAAGGGTCCCTGCCTATCCGCAGATTTTCGCCATTTCCTACCTGCCATGCCAAACCTTGTTCTATGATTTTAAAAGCCTCTGTAGTGGCTTTCCAAATCACTGAAACATTTCTTCCTTTTTTATTTGGGTTCCGAATCCAATCTTCTAGAGGAACAGGGTCAATATATTTGCGCTTTACAACTCTGGTCCATAGATTCTCAGAATTGAATATTCGCCATCCCGATTTTGCTGCCAGAGAAGCACTGAAATCGACAAGGTTTTTTATTCCCCATCCACCCCAATCTTTTGGCCTTGCAATTTTATCCCAGGCCACCCATGGAAGAACTGAGTCCTCCTTTGTCCCTGACCAAAGGAATCTGCTGCATATCTGTTTAATCTTATGGAGAATCCCTTTTGGGATCCAGGTCAGGGCTGCCCAAAAAACTGGCATGGCCTGCAATACTGAGTTCACTAGAGTCAGCCTACCAGCCCGAGATAGCCACTTGAAGCTCCAGTGGGAAATTTTTTGCTCAATTTTGGCCACCAACCAGTTCCAGTCCTGCTTTCTGTATGTGTTTGGCTTCAGCCAAAAACCTAGGTATTTGAACGGATTCTCCATATTACAAATCTCAAAAGGCAAAAAAGATGAAACCAGAAGCTCCTCTTGTCTATTGAAGCCTGCCATAATTAACTGGGACTTTCTAGAGTTTATTTGTAACCCTGTAGCTTTCATGAACAGGTCAAGAATATTTTTAAGTTCTTTAATTTCATTTAAACTCCCATTTGTAAATAGTAAAATATCATCTACAAAAAGGAGATGAGTAATGAACAAATTTACAGCAACTTCCAAACCTTTAATCAAACCTGTTCTTCTAGCATCCAATATCAGTCTACTGAGGCCTTCTGCTGCTAGGAGGAAGAGCAAGGGTGATAGAGGACATCCTTGCCTCAGCCCCCTTTGTCCTTTGAAGAATTGAGAAGCAGCCCCATTTATTAAAACTGCAAAACTTGCACTGGAAATGCACCCCATGATCCAGTTTATAAACTCCAGTTTGAAACCCAGATGTGTCAACAACATCCTGAGATATATCCAACTGATTCTGTCATAGGCTTTTGACAGATCAATTTTTATCACAGCCCCTTTCTTATTTGATTGTCTGAAACTGTGAATGGTTTCCTGGGCCACCCCTATAGCTTCATGAATTTGACGACCGTCTAAAAACCCAAATTGTTCACTTGAGATGCATTTTGACAAGATCGGTTTCAGGCGAACCGCAATGATTTTATAAACACAGTTGCACAGTGATATAGGCCTGAAGTCTTCAAAAGATTCCGGATCCTCCTTTTTAGGGATAAGGGCTATAAAAGTTGCATTAAAAGGAGAATATATCTCTCCTTTCCTCCTTGATTCTTCCACCACTTCTGTTAGTTCAGCTCCAATCGATTCAAAAAAGTGGATAAAGAGCTCTATTGTCCACCCGTCCGGCCCCGGGCTTTTATCTTTTGCCATTGATTTCACTATACTTTCCACTTCCTCCTTTGTCACTTCTCTGAAAAGATTTTCAGCTTCCTCCTCCTCCACAAAACGGGGAAAAGCTTGAGCTGTTCGAATTACTTCAGCTATATTTATCCCGCCTGGATCAGAAAACAGAGATTGAAAATGAGTCCTTCCCATTTTTGATAGGGCCTCAAAAGAGGAGGCTTCTCTTCCTTCTGTATCCTTCAGCTTCCATATTGTATTTGCATTTTTCCGGCCTTTTGCATAATTGTGAAAGAATTTTGTGTTTTCATCCCCCGCTCTCATCCAAATTGCCCTGCTTTTTAGCCTCCATTCCTCTTCTCTGTCCAGTAAGATCTTTGCTCTGCTCTTTTCGAGGACCAAGATTCTTTCTTTTGACTCCTGAGTAGCATAGCCATCTGCCTCAGGTTCTTCTAGGTCTCGTAATTCAGCATCAATTTTGGACAATTCCTCATTTTGCTTTTTCTTTCTGTCTGATGCCCATTCTATGGTTGCTTTCTTGAGTCTTTTTAGGTTTTCCATAAAGAGAGCTCCTTTGTTCTCCAAGGAGCTTCTGACCGGATGTCTCCAAGTATCCCTGAAGAGCTGATTAAAAGAATCCTCTTGCAGCCAAGAGGCATTAAATTTGAACGGAGCAGCAGGTTTTGGGGGAGGTTTTGATAATTCCAATAGAATGGGAAAGTGATCCGAATTTCCCCCTTCACCCACCCATTGCCTGAACATTGGAATTTTGGAGGCCAGCTCTTCATTAATGAGAAAGCGATCCAGTCTCTTTGCTATTCTCTCCTCCCCTGTTCTTCTATTCCTCCAAGTAGGTTTTGCTTTGATAATATTTACATCTATCAAATTATGAGAGAGGAGTGCATTTGCAAAGAAATCAGAAAGAGGGTCTTCCCTGGCAGAGGGGCCCCAAGCTTCCGCAATCCCCAATGAAAAATTTAGATCTCCCCCTATTATCAGATTTCTGTCTTTCAGTAAAGCTTTAGACAAGAGATCATTCCAGAAAGTTACCCTTCCCTGGCATGGCCCATATATATTGATGATCAAAAAAGGAAAATCGAATTCGGGAGATAAGATTTCCATTCCCAGTACATGAGACATACCCCAGTGATTTATGATCTTCAATCTGCCTTCCCTGAAGCCAATAGCAAGACCACCCGAATGTCCCGCAGCGTCTAAAGCTAGAAAAGCCCACCCCGGGAAAGAAGACCTGAGGACTGATTCTACTTCAACGCTTCTGCCTAAGGTTTCTTGAAGAAAGATGATGTCCGGATTGTAGCGCGAGATTAACTCCTTCAAAGCCAGTTTTTTGGGTTTACTGGTTAAACCCCTGCAATTCCATGATAGACAAATCATTTTATAACAGTCTCAGGGGTAATTGCTGCTCTAAGCGCCCCAGGGATAGACATTTGTTTGCCATCAGCCACATCAAACTTTGCTTTGACTTGAGCTTTTGACAAGTTTGATTTCCTACCTCTAACCTTTTTTTTGAAGCTTTTAGACGGCGATGGGCCTAGCCCACCCACCGGTTCAAGGATTTCTAGACTGCTACTAGGTTTTTTACTGAGAGATCTAAGATTATATTGGCGCACAGGAGGGGAAGAGCCAGTGTCCAGACTATTATGGGAGACTTCTTCACAGTTCAGATCAATGGATGGAATAGCAGCGGTGAGGTTATCAATATTTAAGAGATCATCATTGCATCTATTTATCAGAGGAGTTCCCAAAAACAAGTCATCATTCTTAGATTCAGAAATTAAAAGAGCATTGTTTGTGTCTAGCTGCATACCGTTTGGGTCAGAGATATCTGCAGCACCGACTGTGGTCTTTTCTATGCAGCACTGAGCTTCTTTAGCTTGTTCTGGTTCCCCTCCATCCTGATTAAAAGCTTCTTCCTTCTGAGATTGGATCCCTTCCATAGTATTTGCTTCTGGAATAAACTCCTCTGCAGGTTCCGCTTCTTTCCTCGGAATTTCCTCCCACTGCTCGTCTTTTTTCTGTGTCCTCCTTCTGCGCTTGCCCAGCGGGCAGTCCCTTGCCAGATGCCCATACTCGTGGCATCTGTGGCAACGAAATGGTAGATGTTCGTAGTCCAAAGGCTGTTCAAAGACATATTCCTTGTACTGCAGATTTATAGATTCCGCCAATCCATCTTTTGGATTTAATCGAACTAAAATCCTGGCCACAGCTCTTTCGTGGGTATGGAGGAAAGACCTATCCGCCTCCAAGAAGGTACCCAAAAGGTTTCCAATAGATTTAAAAACGGAATCTACCCATAGGAAAGGAGGCAGGCCAGGTGCCCTGACCCAAACTGGGAATTCCTCTACCTTTTCCTTGGATGCATCAAATAATGGCGACCACCTTTTGAAAAAAACTGGACGGTTCCCGAAAGCCCAGTTTCTCCCTTCAACCCATTCCATTGCTTCCTTGTTGTCAAATCTGACCATAAACCATCCCTTAACAAGCGTTGCAGTTTTAAAAGATTTAGCCGGGGTCTCCTTCCATTGTTGTTCCGCCCACTGCTTCAGAAACTTGCCTGAGACAAATCTTCCTCTTGCTCTGCCCACTAGCGTGCATTCTGCCACCTCCAGAGCATCCTCAACCTGAACATCCATGCCTAAAACCAGATTTCCTTCAATTTTTTTCTTCTTTAATGGCTTCACCTTTTTTCGCTTGTCCCCCGCCCTTTCCCGTTCCGGTTCCGCCTCTCTATCTATAACCTCAAGAGTTGTCTTTGCTGATACCCTTTGTGGGCCGGTCTCATTCTCAGCTAGGGAATTTCCTTCCTTTCCTGAGATGGCTGCATGTGAACCTCCTACAGCGCTTTCCTTTCTACCTGCGTCCGAGCTTACACCCTCTTCCACCCTTCCGGGAACAAGGGTTTGGTTTTCCTTCCCTTGTTTTGAAACCTTGTCAAGGCCTGAGATAACCCTTTCTGCACCCGAGCCGGACTTTGGGGAACCCTTTATTAAGAGGTGCCTGTTAATGGCCAGATGGTTGTTTCTTTCCTGAACTTCATTTCCTGAGTTTTGACCACCCCCCACAGATCTCCAGATCCCTTGGTTTGTTTTGAAATTGATGATATCCTCGAGCCCTCCAGACGGACAGAAAACCTTTGAGGGAGAGAGCACCTTACCGCCTAGGGTGCCGTAGGGATTTTCTTTCAGGGCACATTCCTTCTCCTGAGAGCCTGACTCTCTGGGGTCCCTGCCACTATTGCCGAGCAAACCAGCCAATTCCAGACTTTCCTCCAGTAAACCCTTTGATGCTTTGTTACTCCACGAACCTCCCACAGAGAAATTGGCAGATGCATGGCTGCCTACCTGTCCGAAAAAAAGATTCCAAGGTTAAATGGACAATAGAAGCGAAATAAGCATTTGAAGAAATCAAAATGGCCTTGACTAAAACACCAGTCCTTACAAGCCCAAAATTTGATAGAGACTTCATAATATTTTCATTTGCATGAGAACACACCATTGCTGCTATTTTACTACAAAAAGATGATCAAGGATGTGAAAAACCCATAGCCTTTTTTAGTAAAGCACTTAGAGATGCACCACTAAAATACCCAATCATGGAAAAATAGGCTTATGCACTTGTGAAAGCTATCAAAGACTTCAGAGTCTACATATTATACTCTCATATAATAGCCTATGTACCAAATGTTGTTGTCAAAGATATCCTGACCCAAGAGGGGATTAAAGGCAAGAGAGGTAAATGGATTGCTACTATATTAGAGTATGATATTGAAATAAAACCTACAAAGCTTATAAAAGGACAGGGATTGGCTAAACTCATGACTGAAACAAACTTTCAAGTCCTTGATATCAATGAACTGGATAATGAATAGGAGATGGCGACTCCACAAATCAGCCAGGCCTTCCTAGAATCACCTTGGTATGCTAATATATGTTATGTATTATTAAACCTGCATGCTCCTCCACGGTTATCCAGAACAAAGAAAAGGTTTATAAAAATGAAAGCTTCAAAGTTTTGTATTTTAGATGGTGCTCTTTATTGGAAAAATCATGAAGGTGTTCTATTAAATTGTCTAATAAAAGATGAAGATGACAAAGTACTCAAAGAATTTCATGCAGGGGACTGTGGTGGACATCTTTACTGGAAATCAACTGCTGACAAAATCCTAAGGGCTGGGTTTTACTGGCCAACCTTGTTTGCTGATGTCAAAAAGTTTGTCACTGCTTGCCATAAATGCAGAAGGCGAGAGGAAACTTTTACCTCTACCCCTTAGACCAATTTCCACTGAAAGACCATTCCAACAATGGGTTTTAGACTTCATTGGGGAAATTCATCTTTCCTCTTCTGGCAAACATAAATGGATCCTCACTGCCACAGATTATTTCACCAAATGGATAGAATCCATCCCTTGTAGACAAGCCAATGATACAGTGATCATACAATTCTTAGAAACCAATATTTTGTCTACATTTGGTTGTCCTGAAAAGATCATAACTGACAATGCTGCTGCTTTCAAATCCAAGAGAATGATCAGTTTCTGTCACAAGTACCACATCACCTTAGGCCACTCCACAGCCTATTACCCTCAAGGTAATGGTCTAGCTAAGTCCTCCAATAAAAGCCTGATCAATATTATTAAGAAAGTATTGGAAGAAAACAAGAAAAATTGGCATAAGAAACTTATCAATGCACTATGGGCAGACAGATTACTACAAAGAGATCTATTGGAACTAGCCCATATGAATTGGTTTATGGCATGGAGGCTATATTTCCTTCATCATTAGGGGTACCTGTAATGAAATTACTGCAAGAAGCTTAGGTGGAACCTAATGACATTCAAAGAAGAATAAATCAAACCATCCATTTGCAGCAAACTAGAGAAGAAGTTTACCAAAGATCTCAAGTATTATAAGAAAAACTGAAGAAGATTTTTGATAAAAGGACCAAGGCAGAAGATTTTTATATAGGAAACAAAGTTTTAAAATGGGATTCCAGAAGAGAAGACAAAGGAAAACATGGGAAGTTTGACTTCCTATGGAAGGGACCTTTTATTATTCAAGCTTCACAAGGCAACAATACTTTCTTTCTAAAAAGCCTGGATGGTTCAGAAGCAGAAGATGGACCAGTGAATGGTCGGATGCTGAAACACTATTTTGATCTAGTTTGTTGGTATATGCTGACTTTGCTTGTACATAAGAAAGTTCAGTTTCTGCAGCTTTTTACAGCAATAAGAATAGGAAGGAATGGGCAGAAAGTTTTGAGAAACAGTGAAGAATTTTACTATTTTTTGTTTTTAGCTCAAGAGAAATGTATATATGTTACATGGTCCTTGTACAGTTTTGTTTACTTACAGCAAAGGAAGATTTCAAAGAGTAGCAAGAATTGTACATAAGGCCATATGACCTGTTGTTCTTAACTTTTCACCAGGAAAAGCCATCCCCAAGTGGAGCCAGTGTTATGCTCCTATACCAATAGGTATCATATTTCATGATTGACTCGTTTAGATCTGCAATATGTTCATCACTTTTCTGGTGGCTAAGGTTTTCCATATTGTAAGAGAATTAAAACAAGTTAGAAAATGTAAAGAGGGTATGCCCTAAAAGAAAAATCAAAGGGCCAAAAGAATAAGACGGTCAAAAAATGAA
This sequence comes from Pinus tabuliformis, assembly GCA_031772625.1. Classification (NCBI taxonomy): domain Eukaryota; kingdom Viridiplantae; phylum Streptophyta; class Pinopsida; order Pinales; family Pinaceae; genus Pinus; species Pinus tabuliformis. The sequence continues at coordinate 1,508,839,842 of CM062819.1, read as the reverse complement.
AAAATGAACCCCAAAAAAAGGACCAGGAAAGTGTGCAAGTTCAAAATGCCACTACTATTCTATTTTTGCAATAATCTGATGGTGTGCAGCTTGTTGACTTATGCCACCATTGATGAATGGCCAAACAACTCAATCTTTGCTAGTTCATGTCTGAATTTACTTGTTTTAGTGACAGAGAATAAAATCTGTCCAAACTGTTCAATCTTGGCAAATAAATAGTTAGGTAGAGAAGCAAAGGAGCTCAACTGTTTAAACTGAGCCCTTGGAAGAAATAAGTGCAAATTTAGGTAGGATTGCAATCAAAAGAAAAGAAATTGATGAGGGTTTGCCAGTCTAAGTGCACCCATAGAAAAAGAAGAAGAAATGTTAGATACAGTAGGCTAGGTAGGCAGTTTTGATGTTGCAGAAAGAAACTTGTGAGTGACTTTGTCTCTCAGAGTAATAATCTACCTCTATCATAGGTACTATGACAGAAGCATGACTAACTTCCCTTCACACTTTTCCCCAATCATTTACTAACTTCCCCAAGGATATTAAGATCTGCTTAATATCACTAAATCATTCCATCTCATTTCATAAAAAAACCTAAGTAGAACCACATTCTTACTTTACGCAAAGAGCCACATTTCTTGTGTAAAATCCCTATTTTTCCCTTTAAGCCTAAGTTTCCTAAACATTAAACTTAGCGCTTTCCTTTCAAAATCTCATATTAACAATTAACTTTATTATTTAAAACCCGTGCAAATATACCCCTCCCATATTATGTATATAAAATAAAAGACCCATGTATTAATATTCCCCGCCCTGGTTTAAATATAAACCATATCACTGTTTAAAATTGGGAATTTATAATTTCACCTGGAACTTATTAAACAACCCTCCCCGTGCGCAATTTCAAGGTTAATTAACATCCGGTTAATTAACAGCCTAATCACCCCACAACCAATCAAACTGTGCCCGATGTCATTAACTTAACGTTAATTTGATGGGCCCCTATGCATTAACCCTCCGTCACCTCCGTTGACCGCTAACCATTAGATCTAGGCCTGCTCATCCAACAACCCACAATCATATCGCGACCCCCTCATTGGCCCACGTTAAGTCCCGGGGAGCCGGCGATATTTCTCCCGTACTGTGGACACGCGTCGCGCTCCCGCCTTGCTCGCTACCTCCCCGGCCGAAACAGCTAGACCCCAAAACTGGTGCGGGGGAAATCGCTTACCATCCTCCACTTCACGACAAAATGTCACATCGACGTGATGTCTGTTGCACAATAAATGCCAAAAAAGTCCCACCAAAGCCAAAATTTTGTTAAAACCATGATAAAATGTCATTTTCGTCCATTTTTTTGTGCACTGCTTTCATGCAAATTATGTCCAGTTCATTTCTCGAGCATACAGTCCACCACCCGGCCAAACAAATTTCAGCGTCCTGCTCTGCAGCTCGTCGGTCAACCTGCAATTGCATTGTTCGCCTCTAAAAAATAGGTATTTACCCCAATTCACTTCCCGAACCGGTAATTTCATTTTTTCCTCTGTGAATTTTACCCAAAGAGCCAAATTCAAGCTAAATTCAATCTATAGTTCTCAGAGAAAGGCACCCAGAACTGCTATTTTACCCATTTTTTCCACAAAAACTCGACCTCCAGTTTGAAAACACAAGAACCAAACATGGAAGCACCTGTGGCCCTGAACGTCGCGCCCCTCAATGTTTCTCATAAAGACCTGGATTGGTTACCCTTGGCTGACAGAGATTTTCAAATAAAAGAGTTATTTGGTGACATGAACCATCTCCAGGCATTTTTCCGAATTAGGAATAGTCATCTGAGCAGCTCTGATATCTATGGAATATGGGAATCTAATCTTCCCATGTATTATCTTCCCTCAGTCAATGTATTCCCGGATATTATTCACCAATGTTGTGCCAACTATGACCCTGTCAGTAAAGTAGTTATGACCCCATCCCAAATTGTTCTCTTTTACATAACTGCTGAATCTATCAATGAGATGTTACACTTCCATCCCACTCAGCCCCTTGCTCCTTTTTCCATGGGGTATCTGCTTGAAAAAGCTTCTCAATTGTCCAGCTCAGAGATAACCCATATTTCTCAATTATTCATGAGACTAGATTGCCAGCCCCAAGGCCCACCTCCCTATGTGCATTCCTGGTTCACTGAAACTGGCAGGCTTATTCTTGACATGATATCCTTTATCTTGGGATTCAAAACCAATGAATATGTTGATGAGACCATCTTAGTTATGTTGTCAATGTTTACTCCAGGACAACCACCTGCTGTCAAATATGATTATGCCTCTTTCATTGCCAATAAAATCAATGAGCAATTCATTAATCTGGACAGAGAAGGATTCTTCAAGTACACCTCATTCATATACCGCCTTCTGCTATATTATCAGCCAGACAGCTTTTCATTTCCCATCAGGAAATTGGATTCCAAAGGAGAGCGGAGGTCTGTGATCTTTTGGACCTTGGTCTTCCACAATGTTTGTGAATCCCCTTATACCTACTGTGAATTCATTGACTTGTTTGTACATCCAACCTCCACTCTATTGATAGGAGCTCCTCCTCCTAGGCTCTCTGGTGATATAAAGAATATTTTACAGCTTTCCAGACAATACAAGATAGGTGACTGGTACCTCTACCAAAATCATATGGAAATCAGAATATATGGCTGTGAACTGTACCCTTTCAAGCTGCCCAAATATGTGTCCATGAGACTATTTGCACTGGAGTATTTCAGGCAGCTTATCAATGCAGATTTAACCCACTTTTGCAATACAAAGAAAAAGGCTCAGCTGAGAATAAAAAACTAGTTAGGCCCTTTTATCATCCATAAGAGGGAGGCATGGGAAGATGCTGATAAGATATTAGGGGAAGACCTTAAATTGAAGAAAAGTTTCTAGTGGGTGCCATATGACCCAAATAGCTTTATAAGTGACAGAAAAGTAAGAAACAGGCTATCGGCTTATATACATCATAGGATCTTTGAAATTGAACAGTTTGCTAAACAGGATGAGTGGGTAGAGGGTACATTAATAAAAGAAGTTACTGAACAAGAAAATATGGAAAAAGCTATGAAAGATCTTGAAAAGACCCTTGACCTGGACTCTTTTGGACAGGTATCTTTCAAGCTACCTCAGCAAACTAGAGTGGGTACATCCTCTGTTGGAACTTCACAACACCCTGTACAAGAAACCAGCACACCAGTTAGAGGGTCTTCTAAGGGCAAGGAAGTGGCAGACATGGAGCAGCAAGCAATGATTGACCAGCAGGGGCAAATTCCTCCAGTCCAAACCGAAGCAGCAGAGATTCTTGCATTACAAACTCCTCTAAATGAGGAAAGAGGCAAGAAAAGAGACAAGGAAGAAGCCACACCTATCAGTGAGCCTGTAGAACAACCAGGGGAAAAAAGGCAAAGACTTAATCCTCTGTTAGAAGAGGAAATATTTGAAGAAACAACAGAAAGTTTAATAGGGGAAAAGATAGCCAGCCAACAGACATCCCCGGTGGTGGAAACATCAACTAGCTCACATAGGCAGGAGCTAGAAAGGCAGAATAGTGTGGAAGTTTCGTCCACTAGGCCACCAAGTAAGTAGGCCTCTGACATCAAAAGGACGTTCAAAGATATAAAGGCTAGAAACGACCCTCTAAGGCTGCAGATTTATAACCAGTATCTTAAGATGGCCCCCACAAACCAACAAAGGTTGATGTCTGCCTATGACATTAAGGAAGGAAAAATGATCATGAGTTATTTTAAGCCCAAGGTGCAACAACCACAATCAGCAGCTGATTACATCAGGACGAATTTGGAGGTCTTAGCTAAGGATATTCATCCCATGGACCAGATTGAGCTGCATAAACAGACTGGAGAGATGGTATACTCCACACTAGCTGATAAAGCTATATTAGCTCATAAATTGCAAAACTCCTTGAATAACACCTCTGCTCAGTTAGATTTGGAGAAAGCTTCTTCTCTAGCAAAGGACAACAGGATCAAATCCTTGGAAGAAATTATCATTGAACTGGGACATGATCCCAAAGATGCCAAAGGCATAAAGGCACTGATGAAGAAGAAAGAAGAGGACATTGCTGCCCTCAGAAAACAGCTGAAACTGCCTCCTTCTACGCATCCACAGACTGCAGAAGTTGTATAATAGAAATCTGAGGAGGACATGATGGACCTGCTCATGAGACTGAATGAGAGATTGAGTAAGACAGAGCAGGCGTTGGAGAAATCTCTACAATAAAAGTAGGGAGAGTCGGCCTCCCAGCCACCTCAAGTAGTCCCAACAGTCACTACTGCCCCCTCCACACTTATAACAGCATTGCCTCCCACTATCCCGGCATCAACAACAGAGATCATAACAGGTACCTCAGCAATAGCACCAGGAAGCAGTACTACTATGGGTATAGAACAGCTGATAAAAGCCATGGAAGAATTAAAGCTGCAAGTATCAGAATTGAAACTGGTCAAAGAGCAATTGGCAAAGTTGGAAAATAATTTTGATAAATCCAAAATGAATGTGGCAGAGAAAACAAGGAAGGTCAAAACATTGGAGAACAAGGTGAAAGCATTAGAAAAGGATCTCTCTCTGGATAAACCTCTAGCAGAAATCCTTTAGTAATGTGTGGACATCTATTCAAGTCATCTATGAGCAGATTGACCTAGTAAGAGTGGCCCAAGGGGAGATTCAAAAGGCAAGGGCTTTACTGGGACAGATGCCTGAACAAGCTAACCGGCTAATACATTTTTTGAACACCAAGACCAGTGAAGAACTGGAGGCATTGCAAATCAGAGATAGAACAGGCACCATTCTAGAAATCAAGAGAGTTCTAACCATGAGAACTCTGATGCAAAATTTGGAAACGAGATGCCAAGTCATGCAGGTGGAGATTGATTCTTTCACAAAAAAGTTTACAGTCTTGCATAAAAAAGGTCTGCCAAATCCTTTGGGGAGTAATGATCGCCTGATGAGACATGTATATTACACGCACAAGTTGAATAAATATGTTGTTGATCAAGTTAATACATCATCAAGTACTTCATGAGAGAAGACACTTCCATCTGGCTAAGCCCTCTACGACAACCTGGAAAATTTATTCTACATTGAGCACGAGGTGGAGCATCTATTCACCATCCCACCTAGTTTCTTCAGATACATGAAGACTGATGAAACTTTGAGGAAACTTCAGAGTCATAAATTACCAGGACCATAGTGGTGGCAAAGTATGTTAGAGATTCTATAAACTTATCTTTGGTATCTTTGGTCAATTTAAAATTTTGGACCATCTACTATAATGCAGAGAACAGAAATGAATCAGAGTCATACGGGTCAAAGCGCATCACATCAGAGTTGAAGAACATCCAACGCAGGATGGAGCAGCCAGCACAGAGTATCAGTGGAAGACGACTGTAAGCCAACTCGCAGCACCTACCTCCAGTACATCTCATAAAGATGGAACAACCAGCACAATATCAATTTATTACATCAATTTATTGTTCCCCTGTTTTCGAGACCGTCTGTCTCTATCTTTGTAAAATGCATTAATCATCACCAGATATTACTTCTATCAGATATTTTGTAAAGATGTTTTGATGTTTTTGTATAAATACCCCCCAAGACGAAGTACTTGGGGTTGGTGGGCGTTCATAGTTTTGACTGTAATACTGAAATTTTCTGGAATAAAAGGCCGTTGGAACCATTTGTTGTTGAGCTTACTGGATGTGGAATTGATGCTAAGGACCTGTTACAGAATTCTTGAATCATTTTATGGATCAATAAGTCCCTTCTAAACTTGTGTTTTACTGTTTCTACATTTACTATTTCACCTATGTTTCATGATCTCAATAGTAAAGAAAAAGAATAATTCAGAATTTGCTTAATTGCACTCTATCTTCAATCTTGGTCATTTTCTATGTTTTATTCAGAATTAGTATAAACTGTGAATTCTTAATTGCTCCTGTTTCCCCTGATTCTTACATCTTGAATATTTGCTAAGGAATTCTTAATTGCTCCTTAGCAGTAATCAACCATTTTCCCTCTGTCAAAATATGATGAAGGATTCTTAACTGCCCTTCATCTATCTGACTCCATTCCATCTGATTTTAGCCTTTAAATTGTTCCATTTCTGACTACCTTGCTCTGTGATGCCATTCTCTGTTTAGAAACCGAATCTAGGAAGCTATCCTTCTCTGACTCCATCATGCCCAATGGACTGAAACTTTTCAGTTTTACCTCACTATTCTATTGAGTCCTTCCAACCAAACTTAAAACAAAACCCTTGTACTTCATAACTAGCCTAACACACTTTAAAACAAAGCTAAATCATAAAGAGAGAGCCCTCTCTGGATGCAGATGGGCTAGAATCTGCATCTAAAAGATTGGTCTGTGGTTACCTCGGCCGTATTCCCTTTCTTACAACTTTGGGGAACAACCTGAGTGATAACACCTCCTATCATTCTGAATGGGATGAAAGTATAACTGAACTTTAATATCCTCCCTCTAGGATCATTTGATGTGTTAGTGGGTGTGGATTGGCTAGAAAATCATAGAGAATTTATTAACCACTTCGAAAATATTATTACTTGTACAAATGATGAGGGAGTAGTACAGATCATTAGAGGAAAACCTAGATCAATATCAATAAGACAAATATAAACCTTGTAATTAAAAATATGTGTAATGAATGGGTGTAAATTATTTCCAATACATGTGGAAATTTGACATAGGAAAACAAAGCAAAAACCTTGGATGATTTTTTAGTTGTGTAATAATTTGGGGATGTTTTCCTAGATAAATTCCTAGGTTAATACCGAAAAGAGACATTGATTTCACCATTGAGTTGGTACCTAGGGAAACACCAATGTTAGTGGAACCTTATATAATGAGTGTTCTAGAGTTGACTAAGTTAAATATGCAACTTCAATAATTGGTTGACAAGGGATATATCAGAGCAAGTGTCTCACCTTGGGGAGCACTGATATTTTTTGTATGGAAGAAGGATCGTAATATTAGGTTATGTATTGATCATAGATATTTGAACAAGTTGAAAATAAAAAATAAATACCCATTACTTACAATTGATGATATGTTTTATTAGGTAAGGGGGCACACAATCTTCTCAAAGATATATTTGAGATCTGGTTACCGCAAAATCAGAATTAAAGATCACGATATTCATAAGACTACTTTTAGAGCAAGACATGGTGATTATGAGTTTGTTGTCCTTATTTTTAGACTCACAAACACCATATCCACATTTATGTATCTAATGAATAGTTTTTTCAGCCAATACTTATATAAATTTATATTGACCTTCATTGGTGACATACTAGTTTATTCCAAGATCTCAGAAGAGCATGAACAACACTTAAAAATAGTACTAAAAGTACTAAGAGAGGATCATTTATATGAAAAAATTAGTGAATGTGAGTTTTATGAAGGTTAGATTCAGTGTTTGGGGCATGTGATATCCAAAGAGGGAACCATGATAGACCCTAAAAAAGTTAAAGAAATTCTTAATTGGATTTTTCTTAGAGATGTCTAATATTGAATCCTTATGGCAATTACATGTTACTACAGTAGGTTCATTGAAGATTTCACAAAGTTGGCCTACCTTAGAACATCCTTAGAGAGGAAAGGACTTACATTTAAATATGTACCCAAAAGTCTTAAGGAATCTTTGATTGGTTGAAATATTTGTTAAACGTAGCTCCCATACTTAATATTTTCAATCCTAATAAAGATAATACAATGTGTAAAAACACTTTTTTGGATGGATTAGGTGGAGTTTTAATGAAAAATAACCATGATATAATTGATGAATCTAGGAATCCAGAGGAGAATCAAAATAATTATGTTGTGTATGACCTAGATTTAGCTACAATAATTCATGCTTTAAAAAAATGGTCACATTACATTTTTGGCAAGAAGTTGACATTAGTAATTGATCAAACCAATCTCAAATATTTCTTTAGTTAACCAAATTTAAATGCAAGGTAAGTAAAGTGGATGGCTTTTCTTAATGAATTTGATTTTCAAATCAATTAGATCAAGGGAAAAGAAAACCGAATTACAAATGCATTAAGTAGAATTTTAAATAAATTATGTAGGATCCCTTCTAGTAGTGCTAAAACAAACCTTAATGAACATATCAAGACTGTAGCCTTAGAAGATCAAGAATACAAGACAAATAATTTTTTTTATTAAATGGAATTATCCCAATAGGAGGTGTTATGGTTTTTATATGTTGTTGGATTCCCTAAATTCAGAATTATCAACCAGAGTTCATATGCTTTGACCTACAAGGAATTACGGTTGAGATCTAGATTTACCCTATGCTGACTTTATTGGTGTTATGAATTATGTGTTGTCGTTGAAGAAAACCTACCTGATGAATGGAAACCTACTTGATGAGTTATCCCTTGATAGAAACCTACTTGTTGGAGATGTAAACAATATGTGATAGAGTGTTTTACAGATGTGATAGAGTGTTTTGACAAAGGCATAGTAGTTTAGAGGCAGGGGTATGATAAAATTGAAAGTTCAAGAAGTATATGTGGGTTTTGTTAAGTAAATCCGCGTACATACGCAAGTATGAAGAAGCAAAGGCACGTACAATTTTTGTACCATGGTATTCTAAATACAAAGAGTCCTTACCATGGTATTACCCTGTGGTATTGAGCCCAGTAGTGGATTTTTTGATCTCGTCTAAGAAAACCATCGGCTAGATTATGGTTTTAAATTGTGGTATTGAAAAAGGTTAAGCTACATAAAGCAATGAAGATCAACGTGGTAAAATGCATGCAATGTGTGCAAGTGATGAAAATATTATGAATAGTTAGATATGAAGCAAATATGCGTGTTATGGGCTATTAATTCTTTGCTTGACTAAACTAAGTATGCACTCAAGAGTTTGATGATGGATAAGATCTAATATATATGAGATGAAAAATAATAATTCTAGGATGATTTGATATGTGTTGATGGCATCTTAATGCATGATTTTTCTGTGTATGTTGAGACCTAGATATGTCTGAATTTCTCTGTTACAGCAAATATTTGACTCTAAATTTTCATATTTATACGTGGGTTTTATAGCATGCAAGGCACGTACACACATGGATGTGTTTCTAGTAAGACGCATAAACACAGGCTTGGTTTATGAAAAGCATGTACACATGCATATATTCTTTGAAGAAAGCACATATATAAAGTAGGGTTTTGATTAAAAGGATGGCTGGTTAGTTTAATCAGTCCTGATGTGTTTCTGTTGTTTGTCATTGAAGACTTCTTGATGATCTGTGCTTAAATAGTGATGTCTTGATTATGAATCGATTGATTGCAGAATGTTGAAGTTACATGATGGTTGTGATTAAAGTTTAGTGAAGGTTCTCTGGTTGTTTCAGAATGAGACAATAGATCTTAGTAAGATTCAATATTTGTTTTAGAGTGGCAATGGCTCATTTTACAGGTTTTAGTCCTTGAAGATCTGTATGTGATTATATCTTATGAAAAGCGTTTTCACATGTGGTTTTTATACTATAAAGTAGCATATACATTTTGATAATGGTTGACCAAGGTTACAGTGACATGACATGGTTTTTGTCATTTTCAGTATGTTGTTTGGTATTATGGTTACACTGATGTGATTGTTCCACTTAATTCGTTGAGTTCTTGGTTGAGTTTCAATTGATTGGGCTTCAGTGATTGGTTAAGTCAATCGTGTTAAAGATTGATGATTGAGTTACAGTGATAAGGTTTAATTTTTATGATTGTTTCTTTGAGCTTAAATGTTGGTAGTGTGTCCATTCTGAAAATTTGATGAAACACGGCCTACAAGGTATGATTTGTTGTAGAAGGTGGAACCAGTATGAAAATTTATGAAACGTTGTCCTTGGAGTTGAGGGAGTTGGAGATTCCTTCCAGTGGTATCTGGTAAATCCGATTAGGGGGTTGGAGCTCCCTTCTAGTAGAAGATGGAGAATGGGTCAAGGTTGTAGCCTTCTACATGTTGGTGCCTATGTACTGGTATGAGTGTACACTAGTAGAAGATACAAGGGGTTGGAGCTCCCTTCCAGTAGTAGCTGGAGAATGAGTGAAGGTTGTAGATTTCTGTAGGTGGGTTCCTGCGTACTGGTATAAGTCTATGCCAATACAAGATTGTAAAATATTTTATTTTATTTAAAAGAAGAAAAATATGACAAAAATAGGTGGTTTTTTCCCACATTGTGTTTCCACCTTAAATCATATTATTCATGTGTTTTTCTTATATGTGACGGTTTATTTCTCTCTTACTACACATGGTTACTTTTTATCTAATGTTTAATAAAGTATTGATGGATTGCTTCAAGATAAACAGATGAGGTATTAACTAAAACATAATTTTACTAGATATAAGCTAGTTTTCTTAACAACAGTCGCGTATGTTAGATACCTATACCAATAGGTTTCATATTTCATGATTGGCAAAAGAAGTTCCAAATATGCTCTGCTTTGGTGATGCAAAGATCCCATATTTCCAAGAGAAGGCAATATGTGTACATAGCTTGATGTTGATTCAATTTTGGATGGATGGTCCAACAGCCTAATCTGGATCATGCCATGTTTCACTTTTTGTTGTAGAATAGAGAAAGAAGTCTGTCCAAACTGTTTAATCTTGGCAGACCAATAGTTAGGTAGAGAATTAAGGTTCCCAACTGCTTAATCTGGGGCCTTGGAAGCAATAAGGGTAGTTCTAGATAGAAAATCAAAAGAAAAAGCCAAAGGAAAAGAAAAGGCACATGAGGGTCTGCAAGTCTAAGTGCACCCTCCATGAAGAAACAAAAAATGCTAGGCAAGTAGATGGGTAGGTAGATGGGGTTGCAGAAATGTCATTCCTTTCAATTGAATTTTGCTGGTCTAACATAAAGGAAACATCAATGGATAGAGAAGGTCCTCTCCTCCATCATTTTGCAGCAACTCAATGGAGCATGTCTAACTTCCTAATTTCCCCCCTTCACATTTATTGCTAACATCCCTACACCAGTTGTGTTCATGAAAGAAGTCAAAGTCTTGTGTTGGTTCTTGTTTCTTTAAGAGCCACATTTCTTGTCTAAAATTCTTTTCATTTTGATCTACTTTCTAAACTAAGTTGATTCCATATAAAACTTAGTGTTTCCACTCCTCATCCACCTCTTCCACTCATATTAACCCCTAACTTCTTACTATGTAACTCCCTATACCCCTATTCTCCTATTACTATGTAAATTATACAAAAAACCCAAAAAAATTACATATCCCCTTCCCAGAGCATTATAGCTCTATGATTGGTTTCAAATGTTTTGAGCGCTAAACATTAGAGCGCGACCCACAAAGCACTATAAATTACTCCTGGGATTAATCCAAGATCAGCTTGGATTAATAACCTTAATCCTGGTTTTGTAAATGACCTCGCACATAATCCACTTTGCCCGTAACACAGTCAAAAACCCACTTTTCTAATGTTTCACCGGGCGCAGATTTCACAAATAATATTATTTTATTGCCCCGCCCGCTGCCATATCGCCCTGACATCTTATTGACCCGTCGACTGTCGGATCTGGGCTTTCCCATCCGACGGCCCACGTCCATATCGGGTCGGCCCCGATGACCGCCCTTTACCGCCCGAGAAACTGTCAGAGGGTGACGTCAGGCCTCTGCCACGCATCACCCCCATATCTTCTCGGGTCGCCCTCTGACAATTCCATGACCGTATCAAGAGCGGTCCGAGAAAAACCATTTACCGCTTGTGTTTTACTGCCATGCCCACATCATTGCTACATCACGCCACATCACTGCCCTGTCAGCACCCCCGCTCGCCAGCGCTCCGACATGTCCGCCACCTATGCAATCCCCGTGGACCACTCACAGGCCGCCACAACACCCATCCGTACCCGACCCCACCTAATGACATCATGCTGACATCATCCAAAAAAAGCGCCAATGACCCAAAAGTCCATATTTTTGCCGAAAATCGCAGTTTTTCCTACTTTTTGCAAAACAAAAAACTATTCTGCTCTGCATGCATACTACGACCGTTAGCCGCCAACCTGCAGAAACCAATACAAAGACCGTGGGCGCGTCCATTACACCTGCATTTGTAACCATTGCCGGCAATTCATAAGGTATTTATCCAAATCGTTCCCTCCGCGCCTGGTTTTGTCCATAATTCTCCAAAGATAGCTTAAAAAGACTGAAGAACACTGTAACTACCAGCAAATCTCCAATAACCAGTATCTATTTTCAATTGTTGGGTCGGAATTCCTCTGCAGAACCCGCATTTAGCCAAATTTTCCTAAATTCACAGACAGTTCGCGCATTCGTGAACTTAAGACCTGAGCTCCACTAATTCACCGTGAATACAGTTTCACTAGGCCTGGCATTTGCTCTATCAGTCCTCTGGGCAATATTTCAATTGTTGGCACTACCAGTTACCCTCTGTTCCTCTGCAATTCACCTCTCTGTTCCAGAGATACCCCTCTGTGTTGCTCTGTTTAGTAACACCAGTTCTAGTACAAGTCATAGTACTACTTAACCATGGAAACACCAGTAGCCCTGAATATTCAACCTCTGAACGCCCCACAAAGAGAGTTAGAATGGAAGGCCCTAGGAGATAAAGATTACCAAATGATAGAATTGTTCTCAATAAATTCTAAGTTTAATATTCATATGCTAAATGAATTGAAAGCTCAACACCTCAGTGGAGCTGATATTTTAGGGATTTGGGACTACAGCTTGCCCATTTACAACCTCCCTCAAGTCAATGTCCTTCCAGAACTGATCCATAGATGCTGTGGGAACTATGATTCCTGTCAAAGAGCTGTCCTCAGCACATCAGGTGCAGTCTTGTTCCATATCACCCCTGAGGCCATAAATCAAATGATCAACTTTCATTCTGCAAGACCATTGACTCCTCTCTCCGTGATGGACTTATTAAAGAAGGGGGGCAGGTTGTCCAGTGCCCAGGTCATCAAGATTAATCAGTTATTTATTCAGCCAAGCTCTGAAGCTCTGAGAACACCTCCTATTGGACATCCATATCTCAATGACTTGGGGAAGATGCTGGTGGATTTGATTAGCTATGTCCTGGGGTATAAGGGAATTGAGGATGTTGATGACACCATAATGGCCATGTTGTCCATATTTTCTCCTGGAAAGCCTCCTATTGTGCACTATGACTATGCTAAGTATATTGCAAACAAGATTCATGAGCAACTGATGAATCTAGAAAGGGAAAAGGTGTTCAGATACACCTCATACATCTATCATCTGTTCCTATTTTATCAACCAGACAGTTTCCCTATTCCTCTCAAGAAACTTGATGCCCAGGGAAATCCAAGGTCTGTAGTATTTTGGACCTCAGTTTTTCATTGCACCTCCCATTCACCATACACATACTGTGAATTCATAGACCTGTTCATTCATCCAGCTATGACTTTGTTATTTGGTGTCCCTCCTCCAAGATTGACTGATGAGATGCAAAGAATACTTCACCTCTCAAAGGCCTACAACATTGGTGATTGGTACTTTTACCAACACCATACAGTAATCAGAATATATGGCTGTGAGTTGAACCCTTATAGGCTGCCAAGATATGTCCCAATGAGACTATTTGCCTTGGAGTATTTCAGACAGTTTGGAAATGCAGACCAGGTCCATTTCCACAACAAAAACAAGAAGGAGCAACTAAAGGTCAGGAACCAGCTAGGCCCATTTCTTTACAACCAAAGGGAGGAGGGATGGAAGGAAGCAGATATGATCCTAGAGAGCCTCCAATTAGAAACTAGTTTCCGCTGGATACCTTATGACCCTAATCATTTCATTTCTCTCAGGAGGGTAAAACATAAATTGGGTGGCTATGCTCACATTAGATTTGCTCATATTGAGAAATATGCCAATCTACTAAGTTGGAAAGAGGGCACTCTAGAAGAGCCAATGACTAGAGAGAAAATGCTACAAAGAGAGGCAAAGAATATTGAGAAAGAGGCTGACTTGGAAACTTGTGGGCAGGTTTCCTCTTCATATCAAAGGCAGCTTGGAGCAACTGCATCATCTTTGACAACACATCAGCAAGCAGCCAAGGCTGCTTATCAGGCTCCCAGCAAAGGCAAAGAGAAGCAGATGAAGCAGGAACAGCCACCTCCTATAGCAGAACAACAATCAGAAAAGCAAGTAGAACAGCAAGAAAAAGGGCAAAAAGAGGGGCAGCCAATACAGCAAGAGCAAACAGTTGAAGCCCCTGTATCCACTGAGCAACAGGCTCAAGAGAATGTGCCTCCTAGGCAAGGAAAGATAGTGGAGGCCTTAGTACTACGAACTCCACAGAAAGAAGAAAAGGGAAAGAAGAGGGATAGAGAGCAGGAGATTCCCCTCACCACATCCACAAATCAAGGGGAGAAAAGGCACATAATGAATCCCCTTTCTGAGGAAGAAATGCCTATTGGACAATCTTTGGGCATGGGCCCACCAAGTATGGAGGCATCTGCAAGTTCCTTTTAGCAGGAACAAGAAAGAACAGTTGGAGGAGAAGTCAACTCCTCAAGCCAGCAACGGAGAGCTGAAACAAGCATCAAACAACAATTTATTGATATCAAAAAGAAGAATGAGCCACTTAGGATACAGCTGTACAATCACCTGTTGAAAATGGCTCCTACAAACCAGCAGAGGTTGATGTCTGCATATGATGTAGAAGAGGGCAAAATGATAATGAGTCACTTCATGCCAACCATGCTGCAGCCATAGTCAGCTGCAGACTATATAAGGACCAACCTTGAGGTCCTTGCAAAAGACATCCACCCTATGGATCAGATTGAATTGCACAAGCAAACGGGTGAGATGGTATATGCCACTCTGGCAGACAAAACATTGGTAAATTATAGGCTGGAAAATAGCCTAAACAATACAACTGCCCAACTTGAGTTGGAGAAAGCATCCTCTCAGGCAAAAGACAACCGAATCAAAGCATTGGAGGATATCATCATAGAACTTGGGCATGATCCCAAGGACACCAAAGCTATACAAGCGCTGTTGAAACTAAGAGATGCAGATATGGCAGCACTAAGAAAAATGGTTAAGATCCCAGCAACTCTCCACCCACAAACAGAAGAGTTTGCCCAGCTAAGGCATGACCAAGATGCAACAAGCATGCTGATATCATTATACAAACAGCTGATCTAGACAGAAGAGAAACTAGGAGAATCAGAGGCTGCACTGCAGGCAGCCCTACAACAAAAGGAAGTAGGCCAAACATCTCAGCCTTCTCCACAAATAATCAACCTTGAGGAACCCCCTCAAACTAGTGCTCCTCCTACAGAACAGATAGCTCAGACAGGGCCATCTACATCAGCACCAGCACCAACAACAGAGCAGGCTCCAAGCCTTGATATGCAGAAGCTGAAGAATGAAATTCAGGCCTTAGAAGCCCAAATGGCAGAGCTAAATGAAGCCAGAGAGAATTTAGCTAAGCTGAATGAAAAATATGACAAATCCAAGCAAAATGTAGCAGAAAAAGGAAGGGAAATAAAGGCCCTTAAGGAGAAGATAAAGGAGCTGGAGAAAGAGCTCACCCTTGATAAAGTGGTAGCTGAGCTCAAGACAGTTTTATGGGCCAACATTGGCCAATCAATCACAAATCAGTGGGAATATATTGAGACTATTCATGAGCAAATGGAGCTCATAGGCAAAGCACACAGGGAAGTCCAGAGGGCAAGGGCATCTCTAGGCAATATGCCTGAGATAGCCAACAGAATGATTAATGTGCTCAATAACTGTACAGGTCCTCAACTGGCAGCAATGGGAATCCCCAATAGAACTGAAACCATCCTGCTGATAAAGAGGGTCCTTACATTAAGAAGCCTAGTACAAACACTGGAAAGAAGAAGCCAGGACATGCAGACAGAAGTAAACAAATTCATGGATAAGTTTGCAGCATTACAAAGCAGAGGTCTTCCTGGCTTACTGAACAGCGCAGGGAGGCTACTTTCACATGAGAACTATGCAAAAAGGGTCAATACATTTGCCACCAATCAGATCACTGTAAGACCAAGCACCTCAGAAGAAACAGGGCCAGCATCTGGGCAAAGTCTCTATGACAGAGTAGAGAACTTATTTTTTATTATGAATGAGATTAAACATTTGTTTGAAGTGCCTCCAAACTTCTACAAATATACAGAGGCAGATGAGACCTTGGATGCAATTTTGAGACATCAATTGCCCACACAGGAATGGTGGACCAAAATGATACAGTTGATACTGTAATCAAGAGCCTTTCATCAAGTTTTGCAATCAAAAAACATAAGTCATCATGTACAGGAAAATTTGATGCATTCAGTATTTTTGGAAAAGAATAAACTGAGCCAACTCAGCAAACCAATTCGGCCACTAAAGCAGCACTGACAGTTACAAATGATAGGGC
Organism: Pinus tabuliformis; assembly: GCA_031772625.1. NCBI lineage: Eukaryota > Viridiplantae > Streptophyta > Pinopsida > Pinales > Pinaceae > Pinus > Pinus tabuliformis. The sequence continues at coordinate 1,508,823,390 of CM062819.1, read as the reverse complement.
CGAGAAAGCTACAGCATGACAAAGCCATAAAGACACATCATTCAGCATTAATACAAAACGCTCAGCCGACTCAGTGGCCTCCAAAGGTCAAAAAGACTTCTGACAGCATTAAAGGGCATTCACTTTGTATTTAGAGCAATAACAACTTCCTTATCTGCTATTCTGTAAAGTTGGTGAGCGTATTTATGTCTCAAGTGACTCAGCGGTTCAGATATTTTGTATCACCGATTGTATATATTCCCCCTCGCCGAAGATAGCAGGGGTTGTTGTTGATTTTCTCTTCTAGAGATCTTATGTTGTAAATGTTCAGAGTATTAATACAAAGGCTGATGGAATTTCCAAAGTTCTGTGTTGTCTGAGGCATTGTGTGTGGTTGTTGAATGCTAGAGGATTCCTGCGTATTTCATGGTACAATAAGTTTCCTTTAAACTCTTCGTTATGTGTTTTAATTATTTCTTCATAACCCATTCATGTTCTATGTTTCACAGTTAATGGCAAAGAAAAAGAATAGTTTCAGGACTTATTCATAGGATACCCTAATCTCAATCTATGCTGTTATAAATGTTTTCTTCAGTTATAGTTATAAGGTGTAATTCTTAATTGCTGCACTTTCAGACTATATCTTTCACAGTGGTTATTGTTCAGGAATTCGAATCTGCTCCTGTGCAATATATCTCTTTCTCACACCCTCAGCTTAGTGGAAAATTCTTAATTGCCTTCCACTGGTTAAACATACTTCACCATCACAATTTCAAGTTTGTTTCATGAGATATTTAAATGGCCCTGCAGTTTCAACAATCTCACTCAACATTTCAAACAACCTGTAGCCACAGACTCCATTGCCCAATGGACTAAAAACTGTCTGAAGATTTCCACCTTAAGTACTGAAAGACATCACTCAACCAAAACGTTAAACAAAACTGAACTCATAACTAGCCTAAAATCCTCACAAAACAGAGATAAATTTTAAAGAGAGAGCCCTCTCTGATTACAGTTTGGCTAGAAACTGTAATCCAAAGCTTGGTTAGTGGTTACCCTGGCCGTATTCCCTTGGGAGTCAAAGGGAACAACCTGGGTGTTAACATAATTGGCGACTCAACTGGGGACTGAGCATATTTTTCAACTATTGTCTGTCTTTAGACAGTGGTTCCAAAAATAGCTTGAGCAGTCTCTTGAAATAGTTCTAAAAAATATCCTAAAAAATACCAAAAAGAAGTTCAGAAGCTGGCTCCTAAAAGGAAGACTAGGCACACCAGGTCAAATCCTGACCCAAATCCTCCTCCTGTTTTTGAAAACCCCAATTTGATCCATAAAACTCATAAGAGCCAAAAGGAACCAGAGCAATCTCCTGAATCTAGCCCTGAGGCAGTTCAACACACTTTTATCCCCACCCCTTCTAAGCCAACTTTTCACCTCCATACAACTCATTCCTCCCCCTCTTCATCATCCACTTCACAAAATATATTGTCTACACCTAACACCCAAACTGCTATTGTTGTTCCTGTTGTTCCAGTTGTCCCACTTATCCCACCAAATATGGCTAATCGTTATGCACCCCTCCAGCTGCCAAACAATCTTGGGGCCATGCCTCAGGATTACCAAAGCAAAATCACTTATTTTTATGGAACCAGTACATATACTGCCTTACAGCATACCAAGAAAATGCAAGACTACTTCGAAAACTATGAGATAGATGATGATGATGTCAGAATGAAACTTTTTGTCCAAAGTATGACAGGTGAAGTAAGAACTTGGTTTAGGGCATTAGCTGCAAACTCTATAGCTAATTCGGGTGCTCTTTACCAGTCCTTTCTAAACAGATGGGAAAAGAAAAAAGACCCTCTACAAATTTTATCTGAATATGACACCATAAAGAGAGGTCCACAAGAAACTGTCATGGACTATTGCACTAGGTTCAATTCTATCTATAGTGCCATTCCTCAAAACCTTAGGCCTCCACCTGATTTAGCACTAATAAAGTTCCCTGATGGGTTTGATGCTGATATGGCATATCAATTAAGAGAGAGAGCCCCTGCAACTTTGGCTGACATGCAAGACATAGCAGTAAGTGTAGAGGCAAATCTGATTGCCAAAAGAAATAGGGCCAGAACTGAAAGAAGAACTACCTTTAAGGAAGAACCTTCAGCGTTTGAGCAGAAGTTAGATGCAATCATCAAAGGCATGGACAGACTTGGGGACAGAGTGGAAACCATAGAAAGAAAGGCATCATGGGAAGGGCAAACAAGCAACATAAGAAACCAAAACTTTAGAAAGAATCAAAATCCCAATGCTGGAAGAACTGATCCTGACCAACATGTCAGACCCCCTTTCCAAGAGAATTATGCTGAGGCTTCCACATCCAGTGAGCCCAATGAGGATCCTCACATCAACCTAATGGGTTTGGACAGTGGGAATCAAGTTTTTTTAACACAAGAAGATCATGAGGATGATGATATTAAACAGTTTCAAACCAAATCAGGTGAGTCATTTGATTTCAAACAAGGCTATGATACAGCTGTTTTTGAAGTTCATAAGCAATATAAATTGAGAAGTAGAACAATAAATGTGACACAGCCTGACAAAACAAAGGACACCCCACAACCTAAGAAGGCTATTGTCACAGAGCCAATTGACAAAACTGATCCAATCACAAAGGAAGTAACAGTTGAAGAAATAACTGAAGCATCTCCCTCAAATCAACAGCCAGTGGCTACATCATCCTTGCAGCATAATCCAAGCAATATTTCTCAAAAGGTGAGTAAAAAGGACAAGCCTCAAGATCAAAAGGAGAAACAGGAGGAAGGCACTAAGGAGTCCATTGAAAGGGAAAAGGTTGTTAACCAGAACACTAAAACCCAATCTGAAAAACCTTTTGACTTGGAAGCTGAAATTGGAAAATTGAAGATAGCTATTCCTCTCTCAGAGTTGGCCAAACATAACATTTATAAACAACAAATCAAGAGATCCCTTCAACTTACTCATAACAAAGATGATGTTAATGTGTTGGATGACACTCTAGAACTACTTTTCGGCCCAGAAGTTGATGGAAAGACAGCAGTTACAGGAATCTTACCGTTCTATGTCAGCCTGCATGTTCATGATAAGATATTACACAATGCAATGTTTGACTCAGGCGCTTCCCACAACCTGATGCCCAAATCAATCATGGAAAGATTAAATCTAGATATTACAAGACCATATAAGGACCTGTTCTCATTTGACTCCAGCCAAGTCAAGTGTTTAGGCCTGATAAAGGATCTCTGTGTCTCACTTGTCCAATACCCCAATAAGACAATCTTGATGGATGTTGTAGTTGCTGATATCCCACCTAAGTATGGAATGCTGTTATCAAGATCATGGGGGGCTAAACTTCAAGGTTTTCTACAATTAGACATGTCTTATGCCACCATATCTGTCTTTGGGCAACCAAAGAGACTATATAGAGAAACACTCATGAAATACATGGTCAACAGTGAATAAAAACCTCAAAACTTTCCCATATATGCTGTCCATTCTGACATAGACTCATATATTCTCTTCAATGATAATACAGGTTCTACAAATGATGATGAAACTAAGACATTCAAACAAGATCAGGATATAAATGAACAAACTACTGCTCTAGAAATAATGATCGAGCAATCAATAAACAAAATTGTTCAAGAAGGAAAACCAAGTGTAAGCCAAGATCTCAAGTTGTTGATGCCAAGCCCCATAGTGGTTGACAATTCCTCCCCTGACCAAGAAATCCTATGGTTCCTTGAATTTGATGGGTCAGTCAACAAATTAGGGGCAGGAGCAGGGGTTTGGATACATAACAAACAAAACCGTCATGCAGAAGGTCGAGCCTACAGGCTAAACTTCAGGTGCACCAACAACATGGCAGAGTATGAAGCTCTTTTACTAGGCCTCAAACTGGTAAAATCATTGAAGGCCACAAAACTTTCGATTATGGGAGATTCAGACCTAATCATCCAACAAGTGAAGGGGGATTTTGTCACTAATGACAAAAGACTGAGATCTTATAGGTCTGCTGCTGTTGAAATACTAAATTCCTTCACTGAATTTCAAATTACCAAAATTTCTAGAACCCATAATCTCCATGCTCATAGTTTGGCCACATTTGCAAGCACATGTAAACTACCTTTTGAACCCAAGCATTGCTTTACAGCTGAGATTAAACACCGACCTTCTATCCCAAACAATGTCAAGGACTGGCAAGTGTTTGATGATGATGCACAAATAAATAATTTCTTGACTTTGCAGCAAGAATTTTCAGGACTAAACATTGATGCAGAGGCTGCAAGTGACTCACAAACACTAGGTGAACAGGACCAAATAGCAATATCACCCAAAACAGCCAACCAAATGCTACATCCAACAATTTTTAACAAAGACAACATACAAGAAATTCAACAAATCAGTTGTGAAGAAGTAGCTGATGCTGAAGCTGAAGTGATACAATTGAAAGACAATTTTCTTCCAACAGGCCTAACTCCATTGGAGGATATTTTTGACTCAAATGATGTCCCTAGAAAACGAAAAATGCAGCCTCTTAATGCTGCCATTGAAGAATGCAACATTGGAACTGTCGACAGGCCCAAGATAATAAAATTGTCTGCATCCTTACCTCCTGATCAGAAGCCTAAATACATTGACCTCTTCAAAGAATTTCAGGATGTCTTTGCATGGAGTTATGAGGATCTGAAATCCTATGACACCTCTGTTATCCAACACACCATCCCTATCAAGCCTAATCAAAATCCATTCAAGCAAAAATTGAGAAGGATCAATCCTATGCTTCTCCCTTCAATTGAGAAAGAGGTACAAAAAATGTTTAAAGCTGGTATCATAGCACCTATCAGGTTTTCAGACTGGATTTCAAATTTGGTGCCCACAAGAAAGAAAACTGGTGAGATAAGACTTTGTGTTGATCTAAGGAATTTGAACCAAGTATCCATTACCCCTTACCTAAGATGGATCACATTCTCCAAAGAGTGGTAGGGGCCTCAAGAATTTCTTTGCTTGATGGATTCTCAGGTTTCAACCAGATCCTAGTTCACCCTGATGATCAGGACAAAACAACATTCACAACCCCATGGGGAACCTTCAAATATGTCAAAATGCCTTTTGGATTGAAAAATGCAGGGGCTACATTTCAAAGAGCAATGGATATTGCTTTTGCCAAGGAGATTCATGACTTCCTTGTTATTTATTTAGATGACCTCACACCTTTCTCTAAATCAGACCAAGAACATTTGAAGCACTTGAGACAGATATTCTTAACATGTAGGAAATACGGAATTTCCTTAAATCCCAAGAAGTCTCTATTTGGTTTGGAAGAAGGTAAGTTGTTAGGACATATCATTTCAAAGGATGGCATTAGAATTGACCCAGACAGGATACAAGCTATTTTACAAATGCCCCACCCAAGAAACATCAAAGAATTACAAGCCTTCTTGGGAAACATTAACTTCTTAAGGAGGTTTATCCCAAACTTAGCAGAATTGATCAGATTACTAAATAACATGCTAAAGAAGGATTCAAAAGTGAAATGGACAGTAGAAGCAAAACAAGCTTTTGAAGGCATAAAATTGGCCCTTACCCAAACACCAGTCCTAACAAATCCTCAATTTGACAGAGAATTTATCATTTTCTCCTTTGCCTCCCAGCATACCATTGCTGCTGTCTTATTACAGAAAGATGACCAAGGAAATGAAAAACCCATTGCTTTCTTTAGTAGAGCTCTCAGAGATGCACCTCTGAAATATCAGATCATGGAGAAGCAAGCTTATGCTTTGGTCAAGGCCATTAAAGACTTTAGGATTTACATCCTATACTCCCATGTTATAGCTTATGTGCCAAGTCCCATTGTGAAAGACATACTCACTCAAGAAAAATTGGAGGGCAGAAGAGGCAAATGGATTGCCAACATATTGGAATTTGATATTGAAATAATACCTACAAAACTAATAAAAGGGCAAGGTTTGGCCAAATTAATGACAGAAGCAAACTTCCAAGCCTTAGACATTAACCAGCTGGACAATGAACCGGAGCTGGCGACTCCAAAGATCAATGTAGCCTTTGAACAATCCTCTTGGTATTCTGATATATGTTATGTGTTACAAAACCTGTGTGCTCCCCCAGGATTGTCCAGAACTAAATGTAGGTTCTTAAAAATGAAAGCTTCAAGATTTTGTGTCATGGATGGCAATTTGCTTTGGAAAAACCATGAGGGTATATTGTTAAACTGCTTAATTGAGAATGAGACTAACAATGTCATAAAAGAATTTCATGCAGGTGATTGTGGTGGACACTTGTACTGGAAGTCCACTGTGGATAAGATATTGAGGGCAGGTTACTATTGGCCCACTGTTTTCCCTGATGTCAAAAAATCTACCACTTCATGTCATAAATGCCAAGTGTTTGAGGGAAAGAGAAAGTTACTGCCACTTCCTTTGAGGCCTATTGCAACAGAGAGACCTTTTCAACAATGGGGTTTGGATTTCATTGGGGAAATTCATCCCTCATCTTCAGGCCAACATAGATGGATTCTAACAGCTACAAACTACTTTACTAAGTGGATTGAAGCTGTCCCATGTAGACAAGCCAATGATTCCACTATCATTCAGTTCCTTGAGACCAATATACTTTCTAGGTTTGGTTGTCCTGACAAGATCATAATAGACAATGCTGCTGCTTTCAGATCCAAGAAGATGGTGAACTTCTGCCACAAATTCCACATTGCCTTGGGCCATTCTACTGCATACTACCCTCAAGGAAATGGCCTAGCTGAATCATCAAATAAAAGCCTTGTAAACATCATAAAGAAGATGTTGGAAGAAAATAAGAAGAATTGGCATAAGAAGCTTATCAATGCCTTATGGGCAGACAGACTAACGACCAAGAGATCTATTGGGGTCAGCCCATATGAGTTAGTCTATGGATTAGAAGCCAAATTTCCTTCATCACTAGGGGTTCCTGTTATGAAACTACTTCAAGAAAGTGAAGCTGAGCCCAATGACATGCAAAGAAGGATCAATCAAATAATATGCTTGCAGCAAACTAGAGACCAAGTTTATAGCAGAGTTCAAGTTTTACAAGAAAGGTTAAAAAAAGCTTTTGATAGAAGGACTAAGGCTGAAGATTTCAACATTGGTGACAAGGTCCTAAAGTGGGATTCAAGAAGGGAAGATAAAGGAAAACATGGAAAATTTGATTCCCTTTGGAGAGGACCATTTGTTATTCAAGCAGTGCAAGGAAACAATACTTACTTTCTTAAAAGTCTTGATGAAACTGATTTGGATGAAGGTCCTGTGAATGGCAGGATGTTGAAGCACTATTTTGACTACTCTCCATGTATATAGCATGGCTGTTCCCCCTGTACATAATTTGCTGTATATAATGTTTTCTTTCAGCATGTGAATAGCTCAGTTTGAAAGGTCTTCCAGAATCAGGAAAAGGCTTTAGTTCAGCAAGTTCCACAAGCATGACAGATTCCAATTTTGAGATTTCAAGGAGGAAAACTCCAAGTTTTGGTGAAAAGAAATCAAAGGGCCAAGGCATTCTGACCTGCTGTTCTTGGTCTTTCAAAAAGAAAAACCATCCCCATGTGGAGCCACTGTTAGATACCTATACCAATAGGTTTCATATTTCATGATTGGTAAAAGAAGTTCCAAATATGCTCTGCTTTGGTGATGCAAAGATCCCATATTTCCAAGAGAAGGCAATATGTGTACATAGCTTGATGTTGATTCAATTTTTTATGGATGGTCCAACAGCCTCATCTGGATCATGCCATGTTTCACTTTTTGTTGTAGAATAGAGAAAGAAGTCTGTCCAAATTGTTTAATCTTGGCAGACCAATAGTTAGGTAGAGAATTAAGGTTCCCAACTGCTTAATCTGGGGCCTTGGAAGCAATAAGGGTAGTTCTAGATAGAAAATCAAAAGAAAAAGCCAAAGGAAAAGAAAAGGCACATGAGGGTCTGCAAGTCTAAGTGCACCCTCCATGAAGAAACAAAAAATGCTAGGCAAGTAGATGGGTAGGTAGATGGGGTTGCAGAAATGTCATTCCTTTCAATTGAATTTTGCTGGTCTAACATAAAGGAAACATCAATGGATAGAGAAGGTCCTCTCCTCCATCATTTTGCAGCAACTCAATGGAGCATGTCTAACTTCCTAATTTCCCCCCTTCACATTTATTGCTAACATCCCTACACCAATTGTGTTCATGAAAGAAGTCAAAGTCTTGTGTTGGTTCTTGTTTCTTTAAGAGCCACATTTCTTGTCTAAAATTCTTTTCATTTTGATCTACTTTCTAAACTAAGTTGATTCCATATAAAACTTAGTGTTTCCACTCCTCATCCACCTCTTCCACTCATATTAACCCCTAACTTCTTACTATGTAACTCCCTATACCCCCTATTCCCCTATTACTATGTAAATTATACAAAAAACCCAAAAAATTACATATCACCTTCCTCGAGCATTATAGCTCTATGATTGGTTTCAAATGTTTTGAGCGCTAAACATTAGAGCGCGACCCACAGAGCGCTATAAATTACTCCTGGGATTAATCCAAGATCAGCTTGGATTAATAACCTTAATCCTGGTTTTGTAAATGACCCCGCGCATAATCCACTTTGCCCGTAACACAGTCAAAAACCCACTTTTCTAATGTTTCATCAGGCGCAGATTTCACAAATAATATTATTTTATTGTCCCGCCCGCTGCCGTATTGCCCTGACATCCTATTGACCCGTCGACCGTCAGATCTGGGCTTTCCCATCCGACAGCCCACGTCCATATCGGGTCGGCCCCGATGACCGCCCTTTACCGCCCGAGAAACTGTCAGAGGGTGACGTCAGGCCTCTGCCACGCGTCACCCCCATATCTTCTCGGGTCGCCCTCTGACAATTCCATGACCATATCAAGAGCGGTCCGAGAAAAACCATTTACCGCTTGTGCTTTACCGCCATGCCCACGTCATTGCTACGTCACGCCACATCACCGCCCTGTCAGCACCCCCGCCCGCCAGCGCTCCGACATGTCCGCCACCTATGCAATCCCCGTGGACCACTCACAGGCCGCCACGTCACCCATCCGTACCCGACCCCACCTAATGACATCATGCTGACGTCATCCAAAAAAAGCGCCAATGACCCAAAAGTCCATATTTTTGCCGAAAATCGTGGTTTTTCCTACTTTTTGCAAAACAAAAAACTGTTCTGCTCTGCATGCATACTACGACCGTTAGCCGCCAACCTGCAGAAACCAATACAAAGACCGTGGGCGCATCCATTACACCTGCATTTGTAACCATTGCCTGCAATTCATAAAGTATTTATCCAAATTGTTCCCTCCGCGCCTGGTTTTGTCCATAATTCTCCAAAGATAGCTTAAAAAGACTGAGGAACACTGTAACTACCAGCAAATCACCAATAACCAGTATCTATTTTCAATTGTTGGGTCGGAATTCCTCTGCAGAACCCGCATTTAGCCAAATTTTCCTAAATTCACAGATAGTTCGCGCATTCGTGAACTTAAGACCCGAGCTCCACTATTTCACCGTGAATACAGTTTCACTAGGCCTGGCATTTGCTCTATCAGTCCTCTGGGCAATATTTCAATTGTTGGCACTACCAGTTACCCTCTGTTCCTCTGCAATTCACCTCTCTGTTCCAGAGATACCCCTCTGTGTTGCTCTGTTTAGTAACACCAGTTCTAGTACAAGTCATAGTACTACTTAACCATGGAAACACCAGTAGCCCTGAATATTCAACCTCTGAACGCCCCACAAAGAGAGTTAGAATGGAAGGCCCTAGGAGATAAAGATTACCAAATGATAGACTTGTTCTCAATAAATTCTAAGTTTAATATTCATATGCTAAATGAATTGAAAGCTCAACACCTCAGTGGAGCTGATCTTTTAGGGATTTGGGACTCCAACTTGCCCATTTACAACCTCCCTCAAGTCAATGTCCTTCCAGACCTAATCCATAGATGTTGTGGGAACTATGATCCCTGTCAAAGAGCTGTCCTCAGAACATCAGGTGCAGTCTTGTTCCATATCACCCCTGAGGCCATAAATCAAATGATCAACTTTCCTTCTGCAAGACCATTGACTCCTCTCTCCATGATGGACTTATTAAAGAAGGGGGGCAGGCTGTCCAGTGCCCAGGTCATCAAGATTAATCAGTTATTTATTTAGCCAAGCTCTGAAGCTCTGAGAACACCTCCTATTGGACATCCATATCTCAATGACTTGGGGAAGATGCTGGTGGATTTGATCAGCTATGTCCTGGGGTATAAGGGAATTGAGGATGTTGATGACACCATAATGGCCATGTTGTCCATATTTTCTCCTCGAAAGCCTCCTGCTGTGCACTATGACTATGCTGAGTATATTGCAAACAAGATTCATGAGCAACTGATGAATCTAGAAAGGGAAAAGGTGTTCAGATACACCTCATACATCTGCAATCTGTTCCTATTTTATCAACCAGACAGTTTCCCTATTCCTCTCAAGAAACTTGATGCCCAGGGAAATCCAAGGTCTGTAGTATTTTGGACCTCAGTTTTTCATTGCACCTCCCATTCACCATACACATACTGTGAATTCATAGACCTGTTCATTCATCCAGCTATGACTTTGTTATTTGGTGTCCCTCCTCCAAGATTGACTGATGAGATGCAAAGAATACTTCACCTCTCAAAGGCCTACAACATTGGTGATTGGTACTTTTACCAACACCATACAGTAATCAGAATATATGGTTGTGAGTTGAACCCTTATAGGCTGCCAAGATATGTCCCAATGAGACTATTTGCCTTGGAGTATTTCAGACAGTTTGGAAATGCAGACCAGGTCCATTTCCACAGCAAAAACAAGAAGGTGCAGCTAAAGGTCAGGAACCAGCTAGGCCCATTTCTTTACAACCAAAGGGAGGAGGGATGGAAGGAAGCAGATATGATCCTAGAGAGCCTCCAATTAGAAACTAGTTTCCGCTGGATACCTTATGACCCTAATCATTTCATTTCTCTCAAGAGGGTAAAACATAAATTGGGTGGCTATGCTCACATTAGATTGCCTCATATTGAGAAATATGCCAATCTACTAAGTTGGAAAGAGGGCACTCTAGAAGAGCCAATGACTAGAGAGAAAATGCTACAAAGAGAGACAAAGAATATTGAGAAAGAGGCTGACTTGGAAACTTGTGGGTAGGTTTCCTCTTCATATCAAAGGCAGCTTGGAGCAGCTGCATCATCTTCGACAGCACATCAGCAAGCAGCCAAGGCTGCTTATTAGGCTCCCAGCAAAGGAAAAGAGAAGCAGATGGAGCAGGAACAGCCACCTCCTATAGCAAAACAACAATCAGAAAAGCAAGTAGAACAGCAAGAAAAAGGGCAAAAAGAGGGGCAGCCAATACAGAAAGAGCAAACAGTTGAAGCCCCTGTATCCACTGAGCAACAGGCTCAAGAGAATGTGCCTCCTAGGCAATGAAAGACAGTGGAGGCCTCAGTACTACAAACTCCACAGAACGAAGAAAAGGGAAAGAAGAGGGATAGAGAGCAGGAGACTCCCCTCACCACATCCACAAATCAAGGGGAGAAAAGGCACAGAATGAATCCCCTCTCTGAGGAAGAAATTCCTATTGGACAATCTTTGGGCATGGGCCCACCAAGTATGGAGGCATCTGCAAGTTCCTTTCAGTAGGAACAAGAAAGAATAGTTGGAGGAGAAGTCAGCTCCTCAAGCCAGCAACGGAGAGCTGAAACAGGCATCAAACAACAATTTATTGATATCAAAGAGAAGAATGAGCCACTTAGGATACAACTGTACAATCACCTGTTGAAAATGGCTCCTACAAACCAGCAGAGGTTGATGTCTGCATATGATGTAGAAGAGGGAAAAATGATAATGAGTCACTTCATGCCAACCATGGTGTAGCCATAGTCAGCTGCAGACTATATAAGGACCAACCTTGAGGTCCTTGCAAAAGACATCCACCCTATGGATCAGATTGAATTGCACAAGCAAACGGGTGAGATGGTATATGCCACTCTGGCAGACAAAACATTGGTAAATTATAGGCTGGAAAATAGCCTAAACAATACAACTGCCCAACTTGAGTTGGAGAAAGCATCCTCCCAGGCAAAAGACAACCGAATCAAAGCATTGGAGGATATCATCATAGAACTTGGGCATGATCCCAAGGACACCAAAGCTATACAAGCGCTGCTGAAACTAAGAGATGCAGATATGGTAGCACTAAGAAAAATGGTTAAGATCCCAGAACTCTTCACCCACAAACAGAAGAGGTTGCCCAACTAAGGCATGACCAAGATGCAACAAGCATGCTGATATCATTATACAAACAGTTGATCTAGACATAAGAGAAACTGGGAGAATCAGAGGCTGCACTGCAGGCAACCCTACAACAAAAGGAAGTAGGCCAAACATCTCAGCCTCCTCCACAAGTAATCAACCTTGAGGAACCCCCTCAAACTAGTGCTCCTCCTACAGAACAGACAGCTCAGATAGCGCCATCTACATCAGCACCAGCACCAACAACAGAGCAGGCTCCAAGCCTTGATATGCAGAAGCTGAAGAATGAAATTCAGGCCTTAGAAGCCCAAATGGCAGAGCTAAATGAAGCCGGAGAGAATTTAGCTAAGCTGAATGAAAAATATGACAAATCCAAGCAAAATGTAGCAGAAAAAGGAAGGGAAATAAAGGCCCTTAAGGAGAAGATAAAGGAGCTGGAGAAAGAGCTCACCCTTGATAAAGTGGTGGCTGAGCTCAAGACAGTTTTATGGGCCAACATTGGCCAACCAATCACAGATCAGTGGCAATATATTGAGATTATTCATGAGCAAATGGAGCTCATAGGCAAAGCACATAGGGAAGTCCAGAGGGCAAAGGCATCTCTAGGCAATATGCCTGAGATAGCCAACAGAATGATTAGTGTGCTCAATAACCGTACAGGTCCTCAGCTAGCAGCAATGGGAATCCCCAATAGAACTGAAACCATCCTGCTGATAAAGAGGGTCCTTACATTAAGAAGCCTAGTAAAAACACTGGAAAGAAGAAGCCAGGACATGCAGACAAAAGTAAACAAATTCATGGATAAATTTGCAGCATTACAAAGCAGAGGTCTTCCTGGCTTACTGAACAGCGCAGGGAGGCTACTTTCACATGAGAACTATGCAAAAAGGGTCAATACATTTGCCACCAATCAGATCACTGTAAGACCAAGCACCTCAGAAGAAACAGGGCCAGCATCTGGGCAAAGTCTCTATGACAGAGTAGAGAACTTATTTTTTATTATGAATGAGATTAAACATTTGTTTGAAGTGCCTCCAAACTTCTACAAATATACAGAGGCAGATGAGACCTTGGATGCAATTTTAAGACATCAATTGCCCACACAGGAATGGTGGACCAAAATGATACAGTTGATACTGTAATCAAGAGCCTTTCATCAGGTTTTGCAATCAAAAAACATAAGTCATCATGTACAGGAAAATTTGATGCATTCAGTATTTTTGGAAAAGAATAAACTGGGCCAACTCAACAAACCAATTCAGCCACTAAAACAGCACTGACAGTTACAAATGACAGGGGTGAGAAAGCTACAGCATGACAAATCCATAAAGACACATCATTCAGCATTAATACAAAACGCTCAGCCGACTCAGTGGCCTCCAAAGGTCAAAAAGACTTCTGACAGCATTAAAGGGCATTCACTTTGTATTTAGAGCAGTAATAACTTCCTTATCTGCTATTCTGTGAAGTTGGTGAGCGTATTTATGTCTCAAGTGACTCAGCGGTTCAGATATTTTGTATCACCGATTGTATATATTCACCCTCGCCGAAGATAGCAGGGGTTGTTGTTGATTTTCTCTTCTAGAGATCTTATGCTGTAAATGTTCAGAGTATTAATACAAAGGCTGATGGAATTTCCAAAGTTCTGTGTTGTCTGAGGCATTGTGTGTGGTTGCTGAATGCTAGATGATTCCTGCATATTTCATGGCACAATAAGTTTCCTTTAAACTCTTCGTTATGTGTTTTAATTATTTCTTCATAACCCATTCATGTTCTATGTTTCACAGTTAATGGCAAAGAAAAAGAATAGTTTCAGGACTTATTCATAGGATACCCTGATCTCAATCTATGCTGTTATAAATGTTTTCTTCAGTTATAGTTATAAGGTGTAATTCTTAATTGCTGCACTTTCAGACTATATCTTTCACAGTGGTTATTGTTCAGGAATTCGAATCTGCTCCTGTGCAATATATCTTTTTCTCACACCCTCAGCTTAGTGGAAAATTCTTAATTGCCTTCCACTGGTTAAACATACTTCACCATCACAATTTCTAGTTTGTTTCATGACATATTTAAATGGCCCTGTAGTTTCAACAATCTCACTCAACATTTCAAACAACCTGTAGCCACAGACTCCATTGCCCAATGGACTAAAAACTGTCTGAAGATTTCCACCTTAAGTACTGAAAGACATCACTCAACCAAAACGTTAAAGAAAACTGAATTCATAACTAGCCTAAAATCCTCACAAAACAGAGATAAATTTTAAAGAGAGAACCCTCTCTGATTACAGTTTGGCTAGAAACTGTAATCCAAAGCTTGGTTAGTGGTTACCCCGGCCGTATTCCCTTGGGAGTCAAAGGGAACAACCTGGGTGTTAACAGCGTACACACACGGGTTCCCTTCAAAAAGTCACGTACAGAAATCAAAACATGAAATGAAAAGTTAATGATTTGGAAATATTGATTCAACAACCGCCCCCCCCAAGTATTTTTCCCAACAATTGGGACCATAGCAGGTCCTTTGGCAGAAGCTTGATCGCTTGAAGCAGATCCTTCAAGATGGGTATGTTGATTAGTGGTTGTCATTGATGTCAACCCAAGCAGCACCAGCGGCTACCTCGATATCTAAAGGGAATTTTGACTTGACAACTTACTCTATTGAGTCAAGGATCTTCTATATGGATTCTACCCATCGAGATGTTTCCGTTGATATATGGTATGCCAAGTAATTCTTAATGGTTTGAGAGATATTCATGTTTGAAGTTAATAGCCCTAGTTAGTGGGCTAAAACCCTATGGGTTTGTGGCATGGCACTCATAATTGGTTGTGGTCATTGAATAGTCAATAATTAATAATAAAAAAATTGCTCCTAAAATCCCTCCAACATTCACATGTTGAGTACCCTCTCAACTGAAGACATGCATATAAATAATGACCCTCATATCCTCTTATAGTAGGAATTTTGTGGCTTCAAACAAGTCATCATGACATTTTCTCTATAAATTTTTTTTTGCAAAGCTTCATAAGCTAAAATTAAAACCCATTTGAGCCAAAATCTTGATGAACCTCATGACAAAATATCAGAGCTTGGTTCCTTCAATAGCAGTCTAACAACTAGAAGGAGTTCATGGAGTATACTGAGAATAGAGTTCCTTTGTTCAATGGAAATAACTATGCACTTTGGAGTGGAAGAATGCAGGTTCATTTATTAGCGGAAGGATACAAAGTATGGGAAATTATTGACAAAGGCTTCACACCGACACAGGATGAACAAGGTAACAAAAATATGGTATATAATGCAAAGGCTAAAGATCTTATTATCAGTGAGCTTATCGAATCTGTTTATTGTAAGGTATTGAGTTGCAAAATTGTTAAAGAGGTATGGGGCAAGCTTGAAAATATATATGCAGGGGAATGAAAGGTGAAAGAAGTAAAGCTTCAAATTTTCAGGGAAAAATTTGAGCAACTCAAAATGAGGGACAAGTTACAAGGAATAAAGCAAGATTAGTCTGCAAAGGATATGCAAAAATTGAAGGAATCGATTTTGAAGAAATATTTTATCGCATTGCCAGAATGGAAGCTATCAGGATGTTTCTCGCATATGCATGCTCGAGAAAAATTAAGGTCTACCAAATGGATGTTAAGTTAACCTTTCTAAATGGTGAATTGGAAGAAGAAGTTTACATTGAACAACTCGAAGGTTTTCTGCTCACTGACAAGAAAAGTACTTTTGCATATTAAAGAAGGAACTATATGGTCTCAAACAAGCTCCCAGGGCTTGGTATGCTCATCTTGACAGGTATCTACATCAACAATGATTCAAGAAAGGAAGCACTGACAACAATCTCTATGTGAAAGTGGGTTAAGATAACCTAACGATTATCGAGGTATATGTGGATGATATAATCTTTGGAAGCAATTATGACACATTAAGTAAAGACTTTGCCAAAAAAATACAAAGTTAGTTTGAAATGTCTATGCTTTGCGAGCTGACATACTTTTTGGGGATTCAAATTTCTCAACAGGATAAAGGAATATTCATATATCAAACCAAGTAAATCAAAGAAATGCTCAAAAAATTCCAAATGGAAGATTGCAAGCCAATCCTTACCCCCATGATAACAGGTTGCAAGTTAAGCTTAGAAGATTCGTCAAAGGATGTGGACCAAAGGTTGTATATATCCATGATTGGCAGTCTCCTATATGTGACAACCTCCAGGCTTGATGTGATGTAGGAATTTGGACAAGTAGCAAGATTCCAAGAAGCACCAAAAGAATCTCATATTATTGCCGTCAAAATAATTCTTCGATATCTTAAGGGCACAGAGGAATATTGTATATGGTATCTCAAAGGAAATGATCTAGTTATTCAAGCTTGTACAGATGCAGATTGGGCAGGAAGTGTTGATAATAATAACAGTACCAGTGGAGTAGCATTCTATCTAGGTGGTTGTCTTGTTTCATGGTTAAGTAAAAAGAAGTCTTCAATCTCGCTATCCATAGTAGAAGCATAATATATTGCCACAGTAGCTTGTTGTACACAAACTCTCTGGATGAAGAAAACTTTGCAAGATCTTCAAGTCAAGTTTGATGAGCCTATTCCCATCTTTTGTGATAACACCAACACCATCAGTATCTCCAAGAATCCTATGATGCATTCCAAAACAAAGCACATTTTGATTAAATATCATTTCTTTAGAGAGAAGGTCGTCGAAAATAATATCAAGCTTGAATATATTGGCACAAAGGAACAGATTGTTGACATCTTTACCAAACCATTACCTCATGAAGCATTTCCATATCTTCACCAAAAGCATGGGATTCTCCTAATTTTTCATTATACTATTTCTATTATCTACTCGAGTAGAAAGGGGGAGTAGAGGTGTGTACGAGTCTGCGGGATAGTTTTTTGTCACGGGGAGTTACCCTTTTCCATTGATGACAAAGTGGGAGAGAAGGAAGTAGGAAGAGGTTTCATGATCGCAAGGGGAGTACTTGTGTTTCCATCAATGCCAATGGGGGATATTGTTGATCAATGGTTGTCATTGATGTCAACCCAAATAGCACTAAGGGCTACCTTGATCATGAAAGGGAATTTTGACTCAACAAATTACTCTATTTTGAGTCAAGGATATTCTAGATGGATTCTACTCGTTGATATGTTTCCGTTCATATATGGCACGCTGAGTAATTCTTCACGGTTTGAGAGATATTCATGTTTGAAGTTAGTAACCCCAGTTAGTGGGCTAAAACCCTATGGGGTTGTGGCATGGCACTCATAATTGGTTGTGGTCATTGAATAGTCAATAATTAATAAAAAAATAATCTCGTAAAATGCCCCCAACATTCACGTGTTGGAGACCCTCTCAACTCAAGACATTCATATAAATAATGACCCTCATATCCTCCTCTAGTAGGGATTTTGTGGCTTCAAACAGGTCATTGCCAAATTTTCACTATAACTTTTTTCTCTACGAAGATTCAGAATCTAAAATTAAAACCCATTTGATCTGAAATCTAGATGACCCTAATGACTGAATTTTAGATCTTGTTTTGCTATATTTTTGGAGATACGATGTAAGGAAGTTAGGGTTTTTGTAGGCTCCCGAATTCCATGTCAAATAGGTGATGTTGGGAAAATCGTCATAACTTTCTCTTTGAGAATTGGATTCAAATTTCATAAATAGTTGTAGAAAGAGTCCAGAATTTAGTTTCTTGAGTAGCATTTTCAGGAACGAAGGTCGTAACAATGACACGTGGCACTCCGTACACGTTCTCTCTACTGAACTAGTCTATAATAAGGTCATCGTGGGAGATTGGGCATAAATCTTTCTTGAAGAATCCAATATTGGTCAGATCTGTGGGGTTGGAAATAGTACTTAGAGGGCTACCATAGGACAAAATTTTAGACCCTAAAGATGCGAAATTACATAGATACAATAGATTCAATATCTAGCTCATATAAGGCAAGAAAAAGCATGCATTCAAGGATTACTCCAGTAAGGACCACACATAAATAGTCAAGGGTAAGTATCCTACAGCAAGGTATGTATGATTAGTGTTTACATTTCAAATATGAGTATCATCTTTGACATATGTTTTTGTAGGACAGAATTCAAACAATATTTGTGGAGGCAATAATTTGGGACATAGTGTGGCAAGTGGTTGTACCTCCTACTGCTGGAGATGAACTTGCTGAATTCACAAAAAATAGTGCAAAGGAAAAGTGGATTTTGATGGACAGTCTGAAGGATCATGTGGTTCCTCAGGTGAGAGGTATAGGGTCTCGGTTATATCTCTATGTCTCTATATGTCACAGTTAGTTTTGATACCACATTTCAGATGTCCTATTCTTGATTCTGCACATTTGATGCTACCTATTCTTGATGCTACACCAAGTCTCCTAAATTTATATGATGTTGTAATTTCATGTTACTTGCCTTGTCATAGTTGATAGAATGGTCTCTGTTGTTGTACTTAGAACTTGGTCCATCACAAGTCTAAGGTTTCTCATCAGTTTTTATTGTATATATCTTTAGGTCAGTTTTGGATATAGTCTTCCATAGAGTCCAGGCTTATATCAAAAGTGGGAGCCTTTGTCTATTGCTACAACAAGTCAAAAAAAAAAGTAATAAGAACACTTCAGGTACGCATTGTAATTTTAATTTGTATTTATTCATTATTATGCACTTACATGTGTTTTGCAGGCAGAGGTAAGTTGAAGGGTATTTTGTTTTATTTTGGGATTGGTTTCGCCAGGAAAATTTTGCATGCAGGTAGAAGAAGATTTGAGTACAAATTCAAGCACTAATTCAAGAGCATAAGTATCAAATCAGAGGAAGAATTGCAGTAGGAAATCCTTTGAAGACATGACAACCATCTGCATATTGTGAAGTGTCAAGGCCAAGAGTCATCATTGTAAAGTTGTAAAAGAGTCATTTGTAAAAGTGTCATCATTGGAAGTGTCATTATTGTAAAAGAGTCAATCTTCCTAGAGTTGAAAAGGAATTATTGGGAGGTATAGGAGTCTCTATTTGGATGATGTCATGGTTACATTGCAGGTCATAGTGTGATTGGGTGTTTGTTCAAAATCATTGTAAATCATATTGTATTGTGGATCATTGTCCTTGGTACAAGAATCCACACTCTTGTCTCATTTCAATCATTATAGGGTGGCAGGGAGGTGCTAGGATGGTGCATGAAGTCTCCTATAGGTTGGAGCCGGTGAACACTTCAAGGTGGTAGGTTGGTCTAGGATGTTGGGGCATCCATTCAGTTGACTACTTAAGAAACCAGGACATTAGGGTGTCCTTCCAGTGGGAGCTGGAGAAGAATTCTTTTCTAGAATTATAGGATATTTTTTCTTTCATTTCAGTTGGGCTAAATATTAAATAATTTATTAGAAAATCATTTGTTGGTTTTTGACCCGGAGGGTGTTTTCCACCTAAAATTTTTGTGTCTACTGTGTTCTTTCATTTACTGTTATTACTGCATAAACATTAATAATAACGAAAGATTAACTAATGATATGAAAATATTTAAAAGTTCTAGTTGTTAAGGAATATTGATTCACGCCCCCTCTCAGTATTTCCAATAGGGTGGTCACGAAGGAGTATTTTCTATCAGACCTCCTATATTTAATGTAACTAACTTTTTCTTTTGGAAAGTTAAGATGAGAACATACTTGTAGGAACTAAGAGTATGCAAAGGCTATAAATACCATCTTGGGAAGTCTGGCCAAGACCGAGTTCCTGAAGGTAATGTATCTCAACACAACAAAGGGAATGTGGGATAAGATTATCCAAATTTATGAAGGCGATAATAAGGTAAAAAGTTCTAAACTTTAAATATTCAGAATTTAGTATGAGACATTGAAATGCATGATGATGAAATAATTGCAACATTTTTTATTAGAGTATATGAAGTTTTGAATTCCATGAGAAATCTTGGTGAAGAAATAAAAGATGCCTCTACTATTGAAAAAATTCTAAGATCTCTAACTCCAAAGTTCGAATTGAAAGTATCTGTTATTGATGAAATGTAGGAACTGAAAAGTCTTACACTTGATCATCTCCATGGAATATTAACAACATTTGAGATGAATAAAGGTGGTCCTTCAGATATGAGAGAAGCAACCTTCAAAGCTACCACAAAAAGAAAAGATAAGGAAGAACCAGGTTATGCATCAGAAGAAGATGAAGAAAACTTCATAAAGAAACTCTAAGAGGGTACAAGAAGATTCAGAGGTAAGCTACTAAGTGTCCTTATAAAAAAAAACCAGGAGAAAGGAAAAAAAGCTCCCAAAATAAACAGGAAGAGGTTTGAAAACAAGAGAAGTTTTTTTACACCTGAAGACAATGATGGTCTTTCAAATGGTGAAGAAGGTGAGTCTAATCAATATTTTCACTTACTTATGGAATTTGAAGATGATTCTGATGATAATTTAATGGATGCCCTAGAAGAAAAGGATGCTTTTACAGATGTCAACAAATATTCAAAACAGGGAGAAACCCTCTTTCTATTGATCAAGAATGAATAATACTAAGCATCATCTGGTATCAATTTTCATTCGAGATGTGATCCATTTTCTTGTCTATGCAACAATGATAGTGGTGATTATAGTGAAACCACTAAGTATGCACTTCTGGGTAAAATTGAAAGTAAGCCTCTTGAAGAAGCAGATCAAGGAACATTAGAACCAATGGACAATGAAGATGTGCATATGCTAAGAAAATATAATTATAAACAATAGAAATGAAAGATGAAACATAATCTAATGAATCTCGATGTCTGGCATCTAGTGTGCAATGGTTACACCAAGTTTTCTCCATCAGACAAGGAAGTGAAAAATAATAGTAAGGCTTTGAGTAACATCTGTTGTAGCATATCTAATTCAATATTGAATAAGGAAGATCTCTTAGGTAATCTTATATCTAACAATGTGTCGAAAATGGAAAATGGAGTAGATGTTTCAAAATAATACAAGCTAGAAGAAATTCTTAATCTTAGAACAAAACTTGATCTTCCTTTGAAAAGATTTTTCATCTTAATGATAAGTTGCAGGCTTATGATAACAAGGATCATGTCGGTATGGTATCTAAAAATTATTGTGAAGGTATTGAAGCCGAGGTCATCTCTCTAAAAGTAGATCTTGAAAAATCAAATAAACGGAATGAATATCCACTTCATGTTTTTGAATAAGAAGAGAATGGGCTGAAAGAAGAGATTCTCAAATTGAAACAACAAGTGGAGGAAGGAAGAAAGATAAAAGAAATTTTGAAGAAGCAGGAAAAGCAATATCAGGTTGAGATAAATATCCTAGAAGGTAAATTAGAAGAAAAGGATGAACATTTGTGATTTCAAGATAGTAGTAATATTTTGGATAATATTCTTAGTAGTCAAAGGTCTCCTACCATCAAATCTAGCATTGGTTTTCATTAAACTATTAAAGGTGAATCTAGCTCAAAAGGCGAGGCAAGGAATTCAAATGCAAAATATGAAATGCTTAATAAGGAGATACGAAGTCAACCTCATCAACAACCAAGGAAAGAAAGTCTTCAAAGGAAATCATTTCGTCCTAACAATAGAAGTGTTAATCAATTTTATCCTCTGATCAATAATGTTGAATGCTCTATATGTCATACTTTTGGACATGTTACAGCTAGTTACATAAGTAGAATGTCTCAAGCTAATAATTGTTTCACAGCAAGATCATCATCTTCCAGGTACTTTAAGGGATATTATTTTACTTGCATATGTTTTGGTACAAAGGCATTGATTACAATAGAAGGAATATGAAACATATAAGATTTTATGCTTGTAACAAGTTTGGGCATGTAGCAAAAGAATGCAAGAACAAGTCGATGTATCGCTACAGACAACATGATAAGAAACTAGGTAAAAAAATTATTATCAAAAATTCTAAAAAAGGTGAATCCACCAATAAGCAAGAAGAATAAGAACAGATAAGGTGTGGTCTTTCTCTCTACTCATTTTAAGATGAATATGAATGGTACATAGATGGTGGATGTTATCATCACATGAATGGAAATAAGAATAACATGGAGTCTCTCAGGAAGAACCATCATGGTAATGTTTTTCTTAAAACTTATGTTTCACCAAAAGATCTAAGACAAGTTAAAGCCAAAATTAATAAAACTAGAGCAACAACTGATGCTTTGTTAGTTCAAGGGCTAAAGAAGAATATCCTAAGTGTAGGAAAAATGGAAGATAAGGGAAATGTAATTGTTTTTACATCAACCAAGTGTAAGGTTATCAATGAACTAACTGGAAAAGTCATAATAACAAGATACATAAATCGAGACAAATTATATGTATTTGAAGATTGGAATTCTCATAGATATGAGAAAGGATCAGACTTACAGTAAAATAAGATTGTACCTATTGTTAGAAAATTATATATTACAGAGCAATGGAACACATAAAATATTGTAGAAATATAAACACAGAAAATGCATAAAACAAGACAGACATAGATATACGTGGTTCACCCAGTTTGGGCTACGTCCATAGAGAAACAGTCAGTCCTTAGATTTATATTATCCAGCAAACTAAAGAGATACAACCTACAACATATCCATTGTAATTCCCTCTTCACTCTCAATCTCCTCTCTCTTCCTCACTCCGAATACAGATCTACATAGACGCAATACAATTCCCTCATATATAGCGAGGGATTGCCTTCTAGGCCAAAAAACCTTAAATTAAACCTAACTTCTACCGTCAGATCTCAGCCTAATGAACGTCCCAGGTTGACTATGAAATTACAACATTTTACAAGGAAATTTTACATCTATTCTTAGCTTTGGAGGTTCTGCCCCGATCCCCCCGCCAGGGGGGGCTCCCAAAAGGTCGCAGCCACCCCCCGCTGGACCCCCCCTGCAGCGAATATTTTACGGGTGGCATTGCCGCCGCATTTTGAACTGGGGTCCAATGCAGTGATACCTTTGAATACAGAAGATAATCAGGCTCCATACCCAACAATCTCCCACTTGGAGACTGATTATATCAACTCCACCGCTGCTTCATTTGCTGGACAATGGCTCCACTTTGGACCTGGTTGTTTCTCATCTTCTTCATCATACTTGAAGACCAATTTAAACTGAGCAGATTCTCAGTTTCTCCGTGGTTACAACTTTTGTTAACATATATGCAGGATTATGGCTGGTGTGTATCTTTTCCAGCTTCAACTGTCCATCATCCAATGCTGACTGTATGAAATGGTACTTGAGCTGTATATGTTTAGTCTTGGAATGAAAGGCAAAGTTTTTTGCAAGATGTATGGCACTCTGGTTATCACTGTATAACCTGCCCAACTCCTACTTCTTATCCAATTCGTCCAGAAATCTGTGTAACCAAATCATTTCTTTACTAGCCTCTGTAGCAACAACATACTCTGCTTCTGTTGTTGAGAGTTCAACAACACTTTGTAGTTTTGAGACCCAACTGATAGTTGTTCAACCTACAATAAACACACCCTATTGTGCTCCTCCTATTATTTCTATGACCCACCATATCTGCATCAACATATCCCTGTAGAGCAATGTTTGAACCACCAAAGCATAATGCTTGATTTGTGGTACCTTTCAAATACATGAGAACCCACTTCACCGCCATCCAATGTTATTTTCCTGGATTGTTCATGTACCTTCTTACAATTCCCACTGCATGTACAATATCAGGCCTTGTGTAGACCATTTCATACATTAAGCTTCCAACTGCTGATGCATATGGAACTTTAGACATATGAGCCATTTCTTCCTGAGTCTTGGGACACTCCTTCTTACTTAATTTGAAATGGCTAGCCAAAGGTATACTAACTAGTTTTTCATTATGCATATTAAACCTTTTCAACACCTTTTCTATGTACTCACTTTGAGACAATGTTAATTTGCAATTCTTCCTGTCTCTAGTTATTCTCATATGAAGGATTTGTTTTGCAGCACCCAAATCCTTCATTGCAAATGAGTTTTCCAATTTTCTTTTGAGCACATTTATTTCATACATGTTAGAACTTGCAACAAGCATGTCATCTATATACAATAACAATATAATATAGCTACCATCATTTTGCCTTTTGAGATAAACACAATGGTCAGAGTGACATCTAGTATAACCTTGTTCAGACATAAACCTATCAAATTTTAGATACCACTCCCTTGGACCCTGTTTTAAGCCATACAAGCTATTCTTCAACCTGCACACTAGTTTCTCCTTCCCTTTTACCTCATATCCTTGTGGCTGCTGCATATATATCTCTTCCTCCTAATCCCCATGGAGAAATTTTGTCTTTACATCTAACTGCTCAAGATGCAAATCTTCAACTGCTACTGGACTTAAAATAGTTCTGATTGAAGTCATTTTAACAACAGTATAAAATATCTCATCAAAATATATACCCTTTTTCTGTGCAAACCCTTTCACCAGAAGTCTAACTTTATACCTTTTTCTACCTCCATCTTCTTCCTTCAACTTGTAAACCCATTTATTTTGCAATGTTGTTTTACCTGCATGTAACCTAACTAAGTCCCAAGTCTGGTTATGTGCTAAGGAGTCCATCTCTTCTTTCATGGCGTGCTCCCACTTCTTCCTGGTTTCTACCTGTACTGCTTCTTCATAACATTCCGGTTCACCGGAATCAGTCAACAATACATAATATAATGAAGGAGAGTATCGTTCAGGGGGTCTACTTATCCTGGTAGATCTTCTAACACCACCTTCAGGTGTTTGAGGTGCTTGTTGCTATTGTGGTTTTTGTTCTAGATGTTGATCATTATGATTTTCAGGAAACATCACCTTTTCTGTGATCTCGTCAAGCACTGTGTATTCTCTGTTTTCTTTTTCCTGTTTCTTTTCCTGCAGCTAATCCTTATACAAAACCTTTTCATTGAATATGACATCTTTGCTCCTAATGATTTTGTGTTTTTCATAATCATAAAAGCGATAACCAAAATCATTAACACCATATCCAATAAAGGTACATTTCTTTGATTTTGCCTCAAGCTTTGTTCTATTTTCTTTATTAATGTGGACAAAGGCTTCACAACCAAAAGTCTTTAAAAAAGAGTAGTTTACCTTTTTACCTATCCATGCCTCCTCTGGAATACCACCATCCAAGGAACTTGAAGGCCCTCTGTTTATTAGATAAAAAATAGTATCTATATTTGCAAAGGCAATCCTACATGCAATCTCATGCACCTTGCATGCTCCATGATTGTTGTTGAGTCCCAAACCTGCATCTTCCATATACACCTTTTTAGCCCTTTTTTCCAGTTACCTGAACCACCAAGCTGTCAAATCATTGCATATTAGTTTTAAAAGAGCATATAAAATGGTTTCCTAACTATGTCTTATGACTGCTGTTTGATCTAGATTTTTGCTCAGTCAGCTGCGGAATCTTGTCACTTTCCGCAGCCAGCTCAACTTTACGTAGCCTTTTTGTTGAAGTCTATGTTACATGTGTCTACTGGAGAATTAGGCCACATGGGCAAGCTACAAATGATGTGGACATGGAACGTGTCCCCTTGGTTCAGCTGAATCACTCACAAAAGGCCATGGTCAAGGACAGTCAAAGCAGTGGTCAACCTAAGAGTTTTGTGGTGGCAGGACTCTATTTTTCACCACGTGAAGACTTGCGTGGAAAATTCCTCAATCTCAGGAGGTGTGCCAACGCCTGTGGACTACTCCGTGAACCAAATCTAATAGCCACCACTCCTTGGATTTAATTATCACGGCTACCATATTGCTAGATTTCCGGACGTGGTTCTTCACGTGTCTGTTTAGCACCGCAAAATTTAGGAAGTAGTTGTATCATCCTTATTTATAAATAACACGTTATCATACGCATCTTAGCTAGCTTTTGTGTATGTAATTTTGACTGTATTACGAGCCCACTGTGCCGTGACTCTATCTTTATATTATGACTGCATTTTAATACATGAGAAGACAACGTTTTTGAATTCAATTTATGACTAATTGTTGATTGGCCGAGGTTGCAGAGGGCCCCTGTACACCAAGGTTCTGTAATTACTTTATAATTTCATGCTTTTTTCCTTTATGTTACCGATGCCATAATCGTTTGCTTGTATATATTACACTGTTTTTGGTATTCATGATAGTTGTTGTCCATAATTTATTTTATGCTTTCTAATGACTGTTAACTGATCAGTGTTTTTCTTTCAAGTTCTTATAGACAGCCCGGGCAATTGCACATAGCTTTTTAATGACTAATGACATGAAATTATCTTGTCCTTCTGCTGATTTATTTTCTTAGTTCTAATTCCAACACTGTTATTTCTTTCAGTTTTGTTTTGCTCATTTACTTTTATGCAATTTAGATATCAAATTACTCAATTTGTTTATGATTACCTCCTATAGCCAGAGCGAGTCGAATGGTGAGGGGTCAGAATATGAGTTGATGTAATATGATTTAGTTTATTTTTATGCAAGTTAGTGATTAGATTACTCATGTCATTTTTAGTTACCTCCTATAGCCAGAGCGAGTTGAATGGTGAGGGATTGAAGTATGAATGTGTAGTTTGATCTTAGTTTCATTTTATGCAATTTAGATATCAGATTACTCAATTTGTTTATGATTACCTCCTATAGCCAGAGCGAGTCGAATGGTGAGGGGTCAGAATATGAGTTGATCTAATATGATTTAGTTTATTTTTCTGCAAGTTAGTGATTAGATTACTCATGTCATTTTCAATTACATCCTATAGCCAGAGCGAGCCGAATAGTGAGGGATTAAAGTATGAATGTGTAGTTTGATCTTAGTTTCATTTTATGCAATTTAGATATCAGATTACTCAATTTGTTTATGATTACCTCCTATAGCCAGAGCAAGTCGAATGGTGAGGGGTAAGAATAGGAGTTGATGTAATATGATTTAGTTTACTTTGCTTACAGTTTTTGAATTGCTTTGAGTTCTATTTTTCTTTTTATACAGTAGCAAGGATACTGGGTTTCATAGTCACTAGCTCACTGTTTGGTACATTTTTATTTTCTCTTAGGAATTGATTTCATCACTACAAGTTTTAAAACCATTTTGAGAACATTGAAGTTTGGAAATCATTGTAGAGGTCAGCATTGCCTTGAACACTTATATCCATACTTGACTTTCAATTTTTCCATCTCACATTAGGGAATCAACAAAAGATAAAACTAAAAACAAACCGAAAATAAAAAACGACAAGGAAGTAAGAAATCGGTTATCTTGCATATATAGTGCACTTAACTTCAGCAGTTTACGACTCCCAGATTGACAATTTATATAGCAATTTAGGACACACTAAATTGACCAAACATTTTGGCGCCGTTGCCAGGGAAGTGAAAGTAGGTAGCCAATTTCTTAAAAAAAAACAAGAAAATTTCAAGGAAGGTAAAAATTGATAACTTCTCAAAGTATGCTCTCCTCTTGCACCTATTGTGATCTGGAGGATCAGAAAAGAGAGTTATTGGTTCAATAATTTCTTGAGTATGCTCTCTTCTTGCAGCTAGAGTGATCTGGAAGATCAGAAAGAGAATTATTAGCCTGACTTGGAGAAAAATAAAAAAAAATGACATGCATAGAGCAAGAGATTCTAGGGGAAGGTTTATAGCTAGGGCCAAGAGTTCAATTTTTACAACTCCATCTACTTCAAGGTATAGAAAAAATACACCTCCATCATCTCCAACTCACACTCCTAGCCTCAGGATTCTTGGAATTCAAGAGGCAGTAGCTAAATTAGGAGACTCTCCCACACTATCCACTGAATCTGAGTTAGGAAAAGACCCTTTCTTTACTTCTATAGGAAAACACATTGTAATTGAGGAAGTAGAATCACCTGAAGAAGAAGAGGGAGAAATTCCTCCTCATTTGCCATTAGTAGAAGAACCAAAGGACTCTAAAATCTCTGAGGAAACTATCATGACAGAGGCAGTAGTAAACGGATTTGGAGGAGGTAGAGGTAGAGGTAGAGGAGGAGGAAACAATGGAGGAGGTAGACGTAACAATGGGGGAAATAGGGATGGAGATAACTCATTTGGATTTCCTATAGTTGATGAGGAATCTCGAACAACAATGAAAAACATCTCACCATCTGTCCTCCCAAACTTTTATGGGTTGCGAAGTGAGGATCCTGAAACATTTCTATTTGAGTTTGAAGTCATATGCCGAACTTATGATTATATGGAAGACTCTCAAAAACTCAAATTTTTTCCTTCAACATTGAAGGGAGCTACTCTAAAATGGTTCATGGGATTAGTCACTCAATCTATTAGGACTTGGAATGATATGAAACAAACATTTTTGGATAGATACCTGGAATATTGTATGCCCACCAATCATAAGGATGAGGTATTCAAAATGGTGCAAAAAGAAGATGAAAGCTTGGAGGATTTACTTTAAAGATTTCAATACAACCTGAAAAGAGAAAAAATGAATAACTTAGATGAGGAAACCTTGAAAGCCCTTCTATTAAAAGCCATTAGAGATGAATGGATAGATATTTTGAACATGATGGGAAAAGGAGATATATCTCAACTTCCACTTCATGATATAGCAGAGCTATGTGTCCATCTCTCAAGGGGAAAATCTAAAACTGGAAAAGGGCCTAGAGATCCTTCTCTCATTAGAGAAAACAAATCTATCATTGGATCAGTAAGTAGGGCTAAGATTGGCAACATGCTTGATGAGTTCAAAACTGATATTTTAGGGAGTCTTAGTGAGCAACTAGACACCCTTAAGATACAAAACAAGCAAAAAGTAGAAGCTAAAGCTTTAGCCATCTTTTGTCCAAAATGTAGGAAGAAACATGCCCTAAGGGAATGTCCCTTGGATGCAAAAGTTGTAGAAACATGTGTGATTTGTTCAAAAAGCCATGAGACCAAGGATTGTCCTTCAATTCCTGGGCTCAAAGTTGTCTTTCAAGAAGACCCAAATTCAATTGAGTCTCTCTGTTTTGTTTCAAGGAGACCTTGGCAGGGGCAACAAAATCAAGGGTTTAACAACCCCATGAAATTTCAACCCCCACCAAATTGGAATCCTTGGAAACAACCTTGGTCCCAACCTCAAAATCCATTTCAATCATGGGTACAAGGTATGCAAAATCCTTATGGGAGATTTGCTCAATTTTATCAATATCCTCCATCTTTTCAAAACCAACAAGCTCCACAACTTCCAAATCAAAATCCACAACTTTCATTGTCATTTCCACAACAACAACAACCTTCTCAACAAAATCCAAATTCCCAACTCTTGCTTCCATTCCAACAAAAGAAAAATCAACTACCTTCCCAACCATTGCCAAATCCCAATAATAAAAAGCCTCAAATGCTTACATGGTAGAAGGACAAAAATTTCCTACCTATATGATTGTCCCTCTCAATGATGTACAACTCAGATCTGGTAGAGTTTTAGACAAGCCTTCTATAGATGTTCAAAAGAAAAGCATTTCTGAGGAAGACTCTCTTGAAGCCAATAAAGGTTCTAAAGCATATCTTCAAAACCCAAGCACTCAAAAAGAAAAATAAAAAGAGTCAACCCCCACAACTCCTATAGTTGAGCAACCTACATCTTCATCCACACCTCCTTTTCCTGAAAGATTACAAATTGATAAAGGAGTGGAAAAACAAATCTTGTTACCTGACTATGATTTCCTAGATGAATTAAAGAATGTCTGTATCAAGATTCCCTTGCTACAAGCCATTTGAGAGATTCCTATTCTAGCAAAGACAATAAAGGAGTTGAGTCTCAAAAGACCAGGAAGGAAATCAAGAGATACAAGAAGAATCCACCTGGTAGGAAAATTTGCAGATATCATGATGGGAAAAATCACCATGCAGAAGTATGTAGATCCCGGTAGTCCAATTGTCAAAACACATATCAATGGGGTAGAAATTCCAAATACTTTGATTGATTTAGGGGCTGCTATCAACATTATGAGTAGACAGATTATGGAACAGCTAAAACGTCCTAATCTTCTTTTTACACCTACTTTACTACAACTTGCAGATCGATCAATTATCAAACCAGATGGTGTATTAGAAGACATTTTGGTCTCTTTAGATTCTTGGGAATATGCAGTAGATTTCATGATTTTAACTCCCAAGAGTAATCTAGGAGGGCACCCACTCATCTTAGGAAGACCTTGGCTAGCCACAGTTGATGCTTTTATCAGTTGTAGATCTGGGGATATGTATATTTCTGATGGTAATTCGACAAATAAATTCAATTTGTATCCTCCAGCAAAAGAAATTACAGAAGTAGGAGATAATGAATGGGTCGATGATGAGGACACTATACAACCTGTCTTTACCATTTCTGAAATCAGTGAAGATAGTCAAATTTTGAACACATTAGAAAACTTTGAAACATATTCAAAATATGACCACACACAATTTCAGTTAGATTCTGACATTGAGTATCTATCATCTAGACAAATGTCTCTTTACTCTATGGAAGAGTTTGGTAGTTCCGCCATTGAGATTTTTCCAGGCAAAACATTGAATATCAACAAAAACTTGGAAAAATCACAACAGGGAGAGCTAACAAAAATATTTCAAAAACATTCCACTGCATTTACATGGGAGTATACTGATATGAAAGGTATTGACCCTAAGACTTGCATTCTTCACATCTGCACCGAGGAAAATAGTAGACCAATCAAACAACCTCAGAGAAGGATGAATCCAAACCTTAGGGAGATAGTGAAAGAAGAGCTCCAAAAACTACTCAATGTAAACCTCATTTATCCAATTTCAGATAGCCGATGGGTTTCTCCTTTGGTTATAGTACCTAAAAAGAATGGTAAATGGAGGGTATGCATTGATTACAGGGAATTGAATAAAGCAACTTTGAAGGATCACTTTCCTTTACCCTTTATCGATCAGGTATTAGATACTCTAGCAGGCAAAAAGTACTTTTCATTTTTGGATGGTTTTAGTGGCTATAATCAAATTCAGGTAGCACCTGAAGATCAAGATAAGACCACATTTACCTGTCCATGGGGAACTTTTTCTTACCGAGTGCTTCCGTTTGGATTATGTAATGCACCCGCAACATTTCAAAGGGTAGTTCTAGGAATCTTTTCTGATCTAATCCATGATTGTGTAGAGGTTTATATGGATGATTTTACAGTTTATGGTGATTCATTTGAAGAGGCATTAGAGAATTTGGAAAAATTCCTTATAAGATGTAAAGAAACAAACCTTTCATTAAGTCATGAAAAATGCTTTATGATGTTTACTGAAGGTATTGTTTTGGGACATCATATTTCAGGGGATGGGATTAAAGTTTATAGATCAAAAGTTGAAGTCATCTCCAAGTTGCCTATTCCAAATTGTCAAAAAGATGTTAGAAGTTTTCTGGGATTTACTGGGTACTATAGAAGATTTATAGAAGACTTCACCAAAATAGCATCTCCACTCTTCAAATTACTTACAAAAGACTGTGAATTCAAATGGGATTTTGATTGTTAATCAACATTTGAAACATTGAAAACAAGAATATCTGAAGCACCCATTTTGAGAGGGCCAAATTGGAAACTTCCTTTCCATATTTCTACAGATGCTTCAGATATAGCTCTAGGAGCTGTGTTGGGTCAAAGGGATTTAGTTCCTTATGCCATTTACTATACTAGTAAAAATTTGACTCCCACTGAGTTGAACTATACTGTGACTGAAAAAGAGTTCTTAGCTGTTGTTCATCCAATTAATAAGTTTAGACATTATATAACATGTTATGAAACTTTTGTCCATACTGATCATTCTGTGATTAGATATCTAATGAAAAAACCTGTTACTAATGGCAGAGTTACAAGATGGCTCTTACTTTTACAGGAATTCAATATTACTGTGTTGGATAGACCAGGGAAACAAAATACAGTAGCTGATTTCTTGTCTAGAATCCAAAATACTAACGAAGATTCTCCTGTAGAGGATAAGTTTCCAGATGAATATTTATTTGAAATAACTACTAAGACTCCTTGGTATGTAGATATTGCTAACTATTTGGTTATAGGGAAGCTACCTCCACATCTATTTCCTAGTGAAAAAAAAGAATTATTCAGGAGAGTTCAAAATATTCATGAATTTCTAACGAATTGTTTAAAACAGGGCCAGATTGTATGATCAGAAGATGTGTTCGGGAAGATGAAATGCCTGAAATCCTCAAGGCATGTCATGATGAACCATGCAATGGAAACTTTGCTGACAAAAGAACGGCCTATAAAATCCTTTCTTTAGGATATTATTGGCCTTCCCTCTTCAAAGATACAAAACAATATGTCAGAAGCTGTGACAGCTGCCAAAGAGTAGGGAAACCGACTCTTTCAAATGAAATGCCATTACAACCACAGGTACTCATTGAACCCTTTGAAAAATGGGCTTTAGATTTCATTGGACCCATTAATCTACCATCTAAACAGAAGAAGTATATATTGGTATGCAGTGATTATGTCACTAAATGGGTAGAAGCCAAAGCATTACTTTCTGCTACTGAAAATTCAGTTGTTAGTTTTCTTTATGAGGATATTTTTACTCGCTTTGGTGTCCCAAGAGAAATTGTGACAGATCAGGGAACTCAATTTACATCTAACATGATGGAGAAGCTAATGGAGGAATACAAAATCAAGCACAGAAAATCTACTCCTTACCATCCACAAGCAAATGGCCAAGTGGAGTCTACAAACGAAGTTATTGAAAGCATCATCACCAAAACTGTTCATCTACATAGAAGAGATTGGGCAGAAAGGCTTCCTGAAGCCTTATGGGCCTACAGAACTACATGGAGGAATACCATAGGACATTCTCCCTATGAACTTGTTTATGTGAAAGAAGTCCTGCTCCCCATTGAGTTTCAAGTCAAAACTTTCAAGATGGCAGTTCAGTTGGGGATGGATCTATCAGAAGCCCAAAAGCACAGAATGGAGCAACTAAATGAGCTAGATGAGATCGGACAAGAAGCAATCCTAAGAACTAATCTAGTTCAACATCAAAGAGCTAAGTGGCATGACAGATACATCAAAGAGAAAAAGTTTCAAGAGGGAGATTGGGTATTACTATTTGATTCCAAGTTTAAAGACTTCAAAGGTAAATTTCAGACCCATTGGCTTGGGCCATATGAGATTGACAAAGTCTTTAGCAATGGAGCGGTAAGAATCAAGACCATTGATGAATTTTAAACTCCTCTTATTGTGAATGGCCACATATTGAAAATTTATCACAAGCCACTCTCAAAAGAGGAAGTTGTCAAAATGTTTCAAGAGAATTCTGCAATAAGGCTGGTGAAATTGATTTATTAATTAATTAATCTAAATGTTAATTTATGGTTGATTTATTAGGGCTAAAAAATAATAAAATAAATTAAATATTAAATATAAAAATTAATAATTAATAATAATAATAACAATTATAAATAAATAACAAGAAATAATAATAAGAATGTAAAATCATGTGTCGGCTCTCATATTAGGGTTCCTTTGTGTATTTATATCCAGGTGCCTAGCTCCTTCTCTCATCATCTTTCATTCATTTCATTTCTTTCTTTCAGAGTTGTCCTGATGATGGACCCCCGTTGGGGTTTGAAACGTCGACAGACTGAACTGGAAACTGTGGATAATCCGGAACATGAAGCTACAAAAAACTTCCACAGAGGCTTGAAAACCTACATGTATCATGCTACGTTATTGATGAACTTCTTAGATAATCTAACCCTTAATCTGCCTTATTTCTTATTGTTGAGCTTGAAAAATATGAGCACCACAGTCCAAAAGAACATAGGAGACATAGAACCTCATTTATATCATCATGGACTTGTAAGGATTCTCATTGAAGACCAACTGAAGAAAAAAAAAGATACCTGGGAACGGCTCTTAGTAATAAATTACTTTCAAGAGCCATCTGAGGCACCTGAAAGCAGTACACCAAAGACACCAAGAAGAAGTAGGAGAAAAGAGAAAGGTGCCATAATCCAAGACTCTCCTATTAGCAAAACTAAAGAAGTTGGTCAAAAAGAGAAGGATGAAAGAACTAAGGGTAGAAAACAGAGGAAATTGAAAGGAAAAAGGAACATAGAAGATGTCTACCAATCACCAGAGCCATCTATAGAGGAAGACTATCAAACATTGTCTGAGAGACTAGTGCATCTTCAAAAACAAGCTGCTACAGCCAAGAAGAAAGAAAAAGGAAAACAGAGCATGGAAGAAGAGAGTACTAGCCCACAGTATTTAAGAAGAAGTAGCAGGCTTAGAGGAAAGTGGAGGAAAACACAAGTAAAAGGACCCCACTTCATTGACTTGGGTGGGGAAACACCCGAGAAACCTCCAGTTGGTCGTAGTCCACCTCATCCTCAGCCAAATATTGAAACCAGTCCTCCAGATGTTGATGTAAGTCCTTCTCGGCCAGAATTAGAAAGCAGTCCTCCTCCTCAACAAGACTTTGAAGTCAGTCCAAGGAAAACACCCGAAATAGATCCAAGTCAGCAGGAGGTGTATGATTACCTCAAATCCTTAGAAAAGATAGCTACAGGTCCAAGCACATCAACCACTCTGCCCCACATAACACAAGATGTACAAGTCCAATCCTTAAAACAAGAAGTGTTTGAATTAGAGGTTCTAAATAGGCACATTAAACAAGAAAATGAAGCATTAAAGGAACAAAGTGAAGTGGACAAAATCATTCATGATAATACTATGCTACATTTGGGACTATGGCAAAAGAAGAACAAGAAACTAAAGAAAAAGTGTAGAAAGTTGAGCAGGGAATTAATCAATCTCAAATTCAGATTTTTGATAAGGAAACCCAGGATGATGGTAGCACCAAGAAAGAAGAGAAGAGGACTGGATGTACTAGCAGAGGCTTCAGAACATATGGACTAAAGGGGGATGACTAAAATTTTGGTTGCATGAGGACATGCAACACCTTCACAGTGGGGGTATGTTGAGTCCCAAACCTGCATCTTCCTTATACACATTTTTAGCCTTTTCTTCTAGTTACCTGAACCACCAAGCTGTCAAATCATTGCATATTAGTTTAAAAAGAGCATATAAAATGGTTGCCTAACTATGTCTTGTGACTGTTGTTTGATCTAGATTTTTGCTCAGTCAGCTGCGGAATCTTGTCACTTTCTGCAGCCAGCTCAACTTTCCGCAGCCTTTTTGTTGAAGTCTATGTTGCAGGTGTCTACTGGAGAATCCGGCCACATGGGCAAGCTTCAAATGATGTGGACATGGAATGTGTCCCCTTGGTTCAGCCGAATCACTCACAAAAGGCCATGGTCAAGGACAGTCAAAGCGGTGGTCAACCTAAGAGTTTTGCAGTGGCAGGACTCTGTTTTTCACCACATGAAGACTTGCGTGGCAAATTCCTGAATCTCAGGAGGTGTGCTAACACCTCTGGACTGCTTCGTGAACCAAATCTAACAGCGACCACTCCTTGGATTTAATTATCATGGCTACCATATTGCTAGATTTTCGGATGTGGTTCTTCATGTGTCTGTTTAGCAGCGCAGAATTTAGGAAGTAGTTGTATCATCCTCAGTTATAAATAACGCGTTATCACACGCATCTTAGCTAGCTTTTGTGTATGTAATTTTGACTGTATTACGAGCCCACTGTGCCATGACTCTATCTTTATATTATGACTGCATTTTAATACATGAGAAAACAGTGTTTTTGAGTTCAATTTGTGACTGATTTCTGATTGGCAGAGGTTGCAGAGGGCCCCTGTACACCAAGGTTCTGTAATTACTATATAATTTCATGCTTTCTTCCTTTATGTTACTGATGCCATAATCGTTTGCTTGTATATATTACACTATTTTTGGTATTCATGATAGTTGTTGTCCATAATTTCTTTTATGCTTTCTAATGATTGTTAACTGATCAGTGTTTTTCTTTTAGGTTCTTATAGACAGCCCATGCAATTGCACATAGCTTTTTAATGACTAATGACATGAAATTATCTTGTCCTTCTGCTGATTTATTTTCTTAGTTCTAATTCCAGCACTGTTATTTCTTTCAGTTTTGTTTTGCTCATTTACTTTTATGCAATTTAGCTATCAGATTACTCAATTTGTTTATGATTACCTCCTATAGCCAGAGTGAGTCGAATGGTGAAGGGTCAGAATATGAGTTGATGTAATATGATTTAGTTTATTTTTCTGCAAGTTAGTGATTAGATTACTCATGTCATTTTCAGTTACCTCCTATGGCCAGAGCGAGTCGAATGGCGAGGGATTGAAGTATGAATGTGTAGTTTGATCTTAGTTTCATTTTATACAATTTAGATATCAGATTACTCAATTTGTTTATGATTACCTCCTATAGCTAGAGCAAGTCGAATGGTGAGGGGTCAGAATATGAGTTGATCTAATATGATTTAGTTTATTTTTCTGCAAGTTAGTGATTAGATTGCTCATGTCATTTTCAGTTACCACCTATAGCTAGAGCGAGTCGAATGGTGAGGGATTGAAGTATGAATGTGTAGTTTGATATTAGTTTATTTTATGCAATTTAGATATCAGATTACTCAATTTGTTTATGATTACCTCCTATAGCCAGAGCGAGTCGAATGGTGAGGGGTCAGAATATCAGTTGATGTAATATGATTTAGTTTACTTTGCTTACAGTTTTTGAATTGCTTTGAGTTCAGTTTTTCTTTTTATACAGCAGCAAGGATATTAGGTTTCATAGTCACTAGCTCACTGTTTGGTACATTTTTATTTTCTCTTAGGAATTGATTTCATCCTTGCAAGTTTTAAAACCATTTTGAGAACTTTGAAGTTTGGAAATCATTGTAGAGGTCACCATTGCCTTGAACACTTATATCCATACTTGACTTTTAATTTTGCCATCTCACATTAGGGAATCAACAAAAGATAAACCCAAAAATAAATCGAAAATCAAAAATGACAAAGAAGTAAGAAATCGGTTATCTTGCATATATAGTGCACTTCACTTCAACAGTTTACGACTCCCGGATTGACAATTTATATAGCAATTTAGGACACACTAAATTGACCAAACAATTGTCCTATTCATCCTTTCTGACACACCATTTTCTTGTGGTGTTCCTGGAACTGTCTTCTCTCTATGAATTCCTTTCTCAGAACAATACCTATCAAACTCTTTGCTGCAATATTCACCTCCATTATCTGATCTAGGACACTTCAACCTTTTTCCTGTCTCATTTTCAACCAAAGCCTTCCATTTCTTGAAAGTATCAAATACATCAGATTTATTGTGAATACAATAAATCCAAGTTTTTCTGGCTGCATCATCAATAAAAGTAACATAATAAAGAGATCCACCAAGAGATGATACCTAAGCAGGGCCCCATACATCTGTATGCACAAGATCTAATTTTTCGCTCTTATTTTCTTTCCCAACTCTAAGGAATCCGACTCTCTTCTGTTTTCCATAAACACAATTCTCACAGAATTTTAAATCAACATGCTTCAAACCTAGCAAAAAATTTATTGAGTGAAGAATCTGCATCCCCTTCTCACTCATGTGCCCGAGCCTATGATGCCACAATGTCGTATCTTCTCCTGTAGAGGTTAAAGCATTAATAGAATTAGAAATACCATTGCATAAATACAATGCACCAAGGTTTTCTCCTTTTGCTATTACCAAGGATCCTTTTGTGACCTTCCAGGTTTTATTTGTAAAAGTAGTCACACAGCCTTCACCTCCCAACTGCCCTTTCGAAATCAGATTTTTCTTCAGATTTGGGACATGTATTACCTCCTTTAATAGCCATTGATTTCCATTCTGCTGTTTTATGAAAACTGTACCCATTCCAATGATTTTACAGGGTTTATCATCACCCAATCAAACCTGTCCAAAATCTCCTTGAACATAATCATGAAAATGTTTCCTATCAGGTGTGGCATGGAATGAGGCCCCTGAATCTACCACCCAGGCATCAATAATATTTTCTAAAGAAAGAATCAAAGCATCTTGCAACACATCACCTATCACATTCGCTTCATGATTGTTTTCTTGCTGCACATCTCCTTCTTTTCCCTTCTGAGACTTGTAGTCTTTCTTTAGGTGTCCTTTCTTCCCGCATTTCTAGCACACTATCCCCAATCTGGACTTGGATCTGCCTTTTCTTGACTTACTGCGATATTTTGGGCTCTTTCCTCCTTCCATTTTTCTTCCCCTAGTCTTTGCAATCAAAGCATTACCTGATGTCTCACTTGAGCTTTTCCGTCACATTTCCTCGCTAAGGATTGCACCGACAACATCATAAAACTTTAAAGTACTAGATCTAGAGACAGAGTTACTAATGACCATAACTAAACCATTCCAACTTTCTGGCAATGAGCATAGAAATAACAGAGCCCTAACTTCATCATCAAAAGTTACCCCTACAGAACTTAACTGACTGGTAACTGTATTAAATTCATTTAAATGATCAACAACAACTCCACTTTCTGACATCTTCATATTAAATAAACGCTTCATAAGAAATACCTTATTTGAGGCCTAGGGTTTTTCATATAGTTTGGCCAATGTCGACATTAAACCCTCTGTTGTCGTTTCCTTTGAAATATTAAATGCTACCGATGCCGCTAGGCACAGCCGTATTATTCCAAGTGCCTTTCTATCGAGAATATCCCATTTTGTGTCTGTCATACTCGTCGACTTCTTTGTCTTTCCACTCAATGGTTGGTACAGATCTCTCTGATACAGATAATGTTCCATATGCATCTTCCACAGCTAGTAGTTTTGGCCATTGAATTTTTTTACCCTAAACCTACCATCTTCTGCCATTGCTCCCACTCAAACCAGGAACCCTTCTCTCTTGCGAGATTTTCAGCCAAATAGACCTTCAACTCTGATACCAATTACTAGAAAATTATATATTACAGAGCAATGGAACACATAAAATATTGCAGAAAAATAAACACGGAAAACAGATAAAACAAGAGAGACACAGATATACGTGGTTCACACAGTTTGGGCTATGTCCATAAAGAAACAACTAGTCTTTCGATTTATATTATCCAATGAATAGAAGAGATACAACCTACAACATATCCGTTGTAATTCCCTCTTCGCTTTTAATCTCCTCTCTCTTCCTCACTCCGAATACAGATCTAAATAGACATAATACAATTCCCTCATATATAGCAAGGGATTGCCTTCTAGGGCAAAAAACCCTAAATTAAACATACTTCTACCATCAGATCTCTGCCTAATGAACGACCTAGATGGACTACGAAATTACAACATTTTACAAGGAAATTTTACATCTATTCTTAGCTTCTGGGGTGCTGTCGCTCCCACAAGGTCGTAGCCACCCCCCTGGAGCCCCCCTGCAGTGAATATTTTATGGGCAGCGTTGCCGCCCCATTTCGAACTGAGGTCCAATGTAGCGATACCTTTGAATACAGAAGATAATCAGGCTCCACACCCAACACCCATTTCAATCTCTTATTCTTAAATGAATATTTCTAACATTGGCTGTAGAAGTGGTGAGAGGTACTTGACCTCATGAAAAATAGAATATGGTTAGCGGGTCCTCGGGGTCAGGGATGTGTTGTAATATTAGGGGGACTAACACCTGTTATTTCCCATGGTTGTTTTTTTATTTTCATGTTGCTTATACTACTGACAATGACTCTAGTGTAGTAACATTGCACAGGTACAGACATAATAGACTCAGGGATCTGAAAGTGTGAAATTTCAGTATTTCACTTTCTGTATGTGGATCTTATGAAGAAAATTCACATGTATACGTGAGTTCTAAGATACACAGTCGCGTATATTTTGGTTTGATAAATAAATAGTGGGACGGACCCATGAAAAGGGTTTGATATGCTTGAATCAATTATCAATTGGCTTTTCTATTCTCATGGTTGAAGGTTATAGTCTGTTGATGCTATTTGAAAGTGTTTTTGATGACTTGATGGATGACTGGGTTATGATGATGACTAGATGATTCTTATTGATATATGAAATGATATGATCAGATATGATAGTGAAAATTTGGCAGAGGTTCACGGGGATCATTTTCTATGCTTCTAATAATGCATTGTTGGCATTATGTTTTATTCATACATAATGATTCTTTGGTGATGTTACTTATGTTGATGAATTTCTTAAATGATTAATTTGCTATCTCATACTATAATGAACAATTGATTATGTTGAATATTGATGAAGTGGTGTTGGTGTGATAAATATTCTTATTAATAATTTGGGCCAAGAGAATGATGTTGTGAAGACATGGTCATATGCTAATGCTACATCTGTTGAATGATACTTGGAAACATGGCATATTGAAGAATGATGCTACACTATCCTATCTTATGATGATTCTCACTTGTGATGCTCTGGCTACAGACTAGGTCACACGTTCATGATATTGAAGCTACATTGTTATATCTTACATATTGATGATGAGTTCCCAGTGACATATGCTTATGGTGCAGATCATATATGGTGTATGATAGTTGTTGATGAGTATCATGGTCTTTTTGAGGTCTTTAGTATTGGTTATAAATGTCTTATCTATAATTTGATGTAAATGTCATGTAAAGACCTATGATGTAATCATTGTAGAATTCAGTCATGTGTGGACTATTGTGGTCGAGTGCTTTTGAATATGTGATGTAACTTGTAACACCACCGTGTTTGGGAAGTTGATGTAATAATGATGTCAAATATGTAAACCCAATGTGATTGGGTGATTGATGTAATTTTGAGTCCTTGGTGATAGAACAAGTCATATGAGTCATAGAGTCATGTACTTCATTGCACATCCGTCAGAAACTTTAGCGTGTGCTCAGGGGGAGCATGATTAGTGTTCATACTCAGCAGTTCAGATACATAAGTCTTCATTTAGCATTTCGTCAACCCTTTCCCTTGATGTGAAAGGGGGAGAGTATCTTGGTGTTTGGAGAAGTGTTTAGAGAGTAGCTTGGTTTGGTTCTTAGCTTGATTTGTTTTA
Source organism: Pinus tabuliformis (assembly GCA_031772625.1). Lineage (NCBI taxonomy): Eukaryota > Viridiplantae > Streptophyta > Pinopsida > Pinales > Pinaceae > Pinus > Pinus tabuliformis. Next base: position 1,508,782,094 of record CM062819.1, on the reverse strand, counting down.
TAGGTATTTGCAGGTTGTGGTGACCAAACACCAAAGTGGATGCCATCAAGTCCAAAGGGGGAGATTGTTGGAATTATGAATTATGTGTTGTCCTTGATGGAACCCTACCTCACGAATGGAACCCTACTTGAGAAGTTGTCTCTTGCTAGAAACCTACTTGTTGAAGATGTAAAAAAGATGTGACAAAGTGTTTTACAAATGTGACAGATTTCTTTGGCAAAGCATAACATTTCAGAGGTAGAGGTATAATAAAATTGAAAGTTCAAGAAGTATATGTGGATTCTATTAAGTAAAGCCATGTACACACGCGAGTATGAAGAAGAAAATGCAAGTACCATTTCCACACCATGGTATTCTAAATGCCAAGGGTCCTTGCTATTGTATTTCCCTATAGTATTGAGCCCAATAACTGATGTTTTGATCCCGTCTAAGAAAACCATCAGCTAGAGTATGGTTTTAACTTGTGGTATTGAAAAAGGCTAAGATACATAAAGTGATGAAGATCAAAGTGGTAAAATGTGTGCAAAGTGTGCAAGTGATGGAAATCTTATGAATAGTTAGATATGAAGCAAATATGCATGTTATGAGCTATTGGTGCTTTCCTTGATCTAAACTAAGTATGCACCCGAGAGTTTGATGATGGATAAAATCCAATAGATCTGAGATGAGAATCATAATTATGGGGTGATTTGATTTTTGTTGATGGTGTCTTAACACATGATTTTTCTGTGTGTGCCAAGATCTGGTTATTTCTGAAGTTATGTGTTGCAGAAAACATTTGACTCTTAATTTTCATATATGTACACGGTTATAGTCGATAAGGCGCATACACACATAGATGTGTTTCTGGTAAGTTGCATACATGCGGGTTTAGTTCCTAAAAACCACGTACACACCTGTATATGCTTCGAAGAAAGCACGTACAGAAAGTAGGGTTTTGATGAAAAGGATATCTGATCAATCTAATCAGTCTTGATGTGTTTCTGTTGTCTATCAATAAGACTTATTGATTATCTGTGCTTAAACAATGATGTCTTGATTATGAATTGATTGATTGAAGAATTTTTAAGCTACTTGCTGGTTGTGATTAAAGTTCAGTGAAGAATCTATGGTTGTTTCAGAATGAGATAATAGATCTGAGTAAGATTCAGCGTTTGTTTTAGAATGGCAATGGTTCAATTTTTAGGTTTTAGTGGTTGAATATTTGTACACAGTTATACTTCATGAAAAGCATGTACATACGTGGGTTTTATACTATTAAGTAGCGTATACATTTTGATAGATGGTTGATCAGGGTTTACAATAATAGGATCTAGTTTCTGTTATGTTCACTATGATGTTTGGTATTCTAGTTACAGTGATCTAACTGTTCTAGTTGATTGGTTGAGTTTTTGGTTTAGTTTCAGTTGATTAGGTTTCAGTGATTGGTTGAGTCAATTGTGTCAGAGATTGATGATTGAGTTACAATGATAAGGTTCAGTTTTGATGATTGTTTTTTTTTTTCTTAAATTTTGGTAGTGGGTCAATTCTGAAAATTTGATGAAACATGCTCTACAAGTTATGATGTGTTGTAGTAGGTGGATCCAGTATGAAAATTTATGAAACATGGTCCCCAGAGTTAAGGGAGTTGGATCTTCCTTCTAGTGGTAGTTGGTAAACCAACTTAGGTGTTTAGAGCTCCATTCTGGTAGCACCTCGAGAAGAGTGAAGGTCGCAACCTTATGCAAGTTGGTGTATGCGTACTGGTATGAGTGTACGCTAATACAAGATCCAGGGGGTCGGAGATCCCATCCAAAATGAGCTGGTGAATGAGAAAATGATATAGCCTTCTGCAGGTGGGTGCCTATGTATTAGTATGAGTCTATGCCAGTATAATATTGTAAACTATTTTCTTTATATTTAAAAGAAGACAAAGACGATAGCAGTAGGTGATTTTTTCCCACATTTTGTTTCCACCTTAAATCATGGTGTTCATGTGTTTTTCTTATCTGTGATGGTTTATTTTGTTCTTACGGAACATGGTTACTATTTATCTAATGTTTAAGAAAGTATTGAAGCACTAGCTTAAGATAAACAAATGTGGTATTAACTGAAACATAAGTTTACAGGATAAATGCTAGTTGTCTTAAGATCAGTCACATAGGCACACAGGTTCCCTTTAGAAAAGTCACATACATAAATTAGAATATGAAATAAAAATTTAATGATTTGAAAATATTGATTCGCGCCCCCCCCCCCCCCCCCCTCAGTATTTTTCCCAACAATTGGGATCAAAAAAGGTCCTTTAGAAAAAGTTTATTGCTTGAAGGAGATACGTCAAGATGGGTTGTCATGAAGGGGTATTTTCTATCAGAGCTCTTATATTTAATGGAACTAACTTTCTCTTTTGGAAATTTAGGATGAGAGCATACTTGCAGGTACTAGGAGTTGATGTATGGGAAATAGTTGAAAGTGGATATCAATTTCCAACCTCCATTCCTTCAGAAACTACATGAAAGAAACAGTATGAAACCAATGGAAAGAATATAAATTCCATGTTGGGATATCTGACTGAGAGCGAGTTTGTGAAGGTAATGCAACTGAACACAGAAAAGGGAATATGGGATAATATTATCCAAAGTTATTAAGGCAACACCAAGGTAAAAAGTGTTAAACTTTGAACATTCAGAATTCAATATGAGACATTGAAAATGCATGATGATGAAAAAATTGCAACATTTTTTCTTAGAGTAGATGAAGTTGAGAATTCCATGAGACATCTTGGTTAAGAAATAAAATATGCCTCTATTATTGAAAATATTCTCAGATCTCTAAGTCCAAAGTTCGAATCCAAAGTATCTGCTATTGAAGAAATGTAGGATCTAAAAATTCTTACACTTGATCAGCTCCATGGAATATTGACAACATTTGAGATGAAGAAAGGTGGTCCTTCAGATATGAGAGAAGCAGACTTCAAAGATACTACAAAAGGAAAAGAGAAGGAAGAATCAAGTTATGTATCAAAAGAAGATGAAAAAAACTTCGTAAAGAAACTCCAAGTGGGTACATGAAGATTCAGAGGTAAGATTCCTTGCAAATGATTTTCTTGTGGTAGAGTTGGTCATTATCCTACTAAGTGTCCTTATAAACAAAATTAGGAGAAAGGAAAAGAAGCTCCCAAAATAAACAGGAAGAGGTTTGAAAACAAGAGAAGTTTTTATACACATGAAGACAGTGATGGTCTTTCAAATGGTGAAGAAGGTGAGTCTGATTAATATTTTCACTTACTTATGGAATTTGAAGATGAGTTTGATGATAATTTCATGGATGCCTTAGAAGAAAAGGATGCTTTCACAAATGTAAGCAAATATTCAAAATAATGAGAAACCCGCTTTCTATTGATCAATAATGAAGAAGACGAAGCATCATCAAGTATGTATTTTTGTTAAAGATGTGATCCATTTTATTGTCTATGCAACAATGATAGTGAAACCATTGAGTATGCACTTATGGGTAAAAGTGAAAGTAAGTCTCTTGAGGCAGCAAATCAATGCAAGTTAGACTCAATGGACAATGTAGATGTGAATATGCTAAGAAAAGATCATTATCAACAATGGAAAGGAAGGATGAAACATAATCTAATGAATCTCGATGTATGGCTCTAGTGTGAAATGGTTACACCAAGTTTCCTCCATCAGACAAGGAAGTGCAAAAGAACAGTAAGGCTTTGAGTAACATCTTTTGTAGTATATCTAATTCAATATTGAATAAGGTTATGCATTATACTACTACAAAGCAAGTATGGGATAAGTTACAAGAAATGCATGAAGAAGACCCAAAGGAATATCTCTAAGGTAATCTTATATCGAACAATGTGTCCAAAATGGAAAATGGACATGATGTTTCAAAATAGGACAACTTAGAAGAAATTGTTGATCTCATAACAAAACTTTATATTTCTTTGAAAAAGATTGTTAATATTAATGATAATTTATAGCCTTATGATAACAAGGATCATGTTGGTATGGTATCTAACAAATATTGTGACAGTATTAAATCTGAGTTCATCTCTCTAAAAGAAGATCTTGAAAAAAAAAAGTGGAATGAAGATGTAGTTCAAGTTTTTGAAGAACAAGATAATGGGATAAAAGAAGGGATTCTCAAATTGAAACAAAAAGTGTAGGAAGGAACAATTTTGGGCATGTAACAAAATAATACAGGAGCAAGTCTACAGATCACTATAGACAAAAAGATAAGCAACCAGATAAGAACATTATTATCAAAAAAATTAAGAAAGATGGATCCACCAATAAGCAAGAAAAAGAGGAACAGATAAGGTGAGGTCTTTCTCTCTACTCATTTGAAGATGAATATGAATGGTACATAGATAGTGGATGTTCTCATCACATGACTAGAGATAAGAGCAAAATGGGGTCTCTATGGAAGAACCATCATGTTAATGTTAGTATTGGAGTTGATGTTTCAACAAAAGTTCTAGGATAAGGTAAAGCCATAATTAATAAAACTAGAGAAATAACTAATGCTTTGTTAGCATAAGGGCTAAATAAGAATATCCTAAGTGTAGGACAAATGAAATATAAGGGAAATATAATTGTGTTTACATCAACCAAGTGTAAGGTTATGAATGAAGTATCTGGAAAAGTCATAATAAGAGTATACAAAAACCGAGACAAATTATATGTGTCTGAAGATCAGAATTATCATAGATATGACAAAGGATAAGACTTAGAGTAAACGAAGATTGTGCCTATTGCAGTGTCTTATTCTTAAATGAATATTTATAACATTGACTGCAGAAGTGGTGAGACGTAATTGACCTCATGAAAAACAAAAGATGGTTATTAGGTCCTCAGGATCAGTGATGTGTAATCTTAGGGGGAGTAATACATGTTAATTGCCATGGTTTTTTTTTCTATTTTCATGCCTCTTATACTACTGACAATGACTCTAGTGTAGTAACAGTGCACATGTATATACAAAAAAAACTCAGGGAGCTGAAAGTGTGAAATTTCGGTATTTCACTTTCTGTATGCGATATTGTGAAGAAAAGACGCGTGTATACGCAAGCTCTAAGTTGCATAGTCACATATATTTTTGTTTTATAAAGAGATAGTGGGACAAACATAGGAAAAGGGTCTAACATGCTTCAATCAATTATTAATTAGATTTTCTGTACTGATGGTTGGGGGTTACAGTCTCTTGATGCTATTTGAATGTGATTTTGATGAATTGATGGATGATTGGTTGATGATGATTCCTTGATGATTGTTACTGATATATGAAAAGATATGATCAGATCTGACAGTGAATAGTTGGCACGGGTTCAGGGGGATCATTTTTTATGGTTATAATAATGCATTGTTGGAATTATGTTCACTTCATACATAATGATTCTTTGGTGATACTGCTTATGTTGATGAAATTATTGAATGATGAATTTTATATCTCATACTATAATTAAAAATTGATTATGTTGCATATTAATGAAGCGGTGTTGATGTGATAAATCTTCTTATGAAGAATTTTGGCCAATAGAATGATGTTGTTGAGACATGACCATATGCTCCTACTACATCTGTTGAATGATACTTGAGAACATGGCATATTCAAGAATGATGCTACATCATCCTATCTTATGATGAGTCTCACTTATGATGTTGTAGTTGCATACTAGGTGAAAGCATGAAAAATTTTAAGGATGGAAATTTATCTTAAAGTTTAGAAACCTTGACGAATCTTACAAGACCCTAATATGCAAACTATAAAATGTTTGGAGATATCTTTATAAAAATATTGAAATTTCTATTGATTTTATATATCGTGTCTATAAAATTTAAGCGATATTTAAGGTAAAATAATTGTATACTACAAAATTTGGGTGAATCATTCATAGAAAAAAAAGGAAATTGTCGAATGTTTTTTTTGGAAAAAGCATGGAAAATTAGCTCACTTGCAAATATTAGACCCTAAATTTTACCATGGATCAAAGGTTGATGATATTCAAGCTACATTGTTCTATCTTACATATTAATGATGACTTGCTACTAGTAGATGCTTATGGTGTAGATCGTATACCGTGTATGATAGTTGTTAATGACTATCATGGTTTTTTTGAGGTCTTTGGTTTTGGTTATAAATGTATTATCTATCATTTGATGTAAAGGTCATGTAAATACCTATGAAGTAATAATTGTAGAATGCAGTCATGTATGGACTATTATGGTCAAGTCCTTCTGGATATGTGATGTAATTTGTAACCCCACTATGTTTGGGAAGTTGATGTAATAATGATGTCAAATATGTAGAGCCACTGTGATTGCATGATTGATATAATTTTGAGCCCTTGGTGATAGAAAAAGTCATATGAGTCATAGATTCATGTACTTCATTGTACATCCATTAGAAAATTCAGCATGTGCTCAGGGGAGCACGATCAATGTTCATACTCAATAGATAATTACCGATCAAATGCGAACTATTATCTCAAAACAGGTTCTCTAGCCCAAAAACCCCCAAAAAACATGAAAAAACAACCCAAAAGTGAAAATTATGTATTTCAAAAAATGTTTTTTAAGGGTAAATTTTCAACATTTTTTTTTAAATGGAAGTAAAAACCATTTTTTTTTGCAAAATGGATGAAAAAATCACCCTTAAAAAAATAAGTGTTGATTCTGGAATAACAAAAAAAAAATCGGGCTAGAATTTTGACATTTTTCAGCGATGGAATTAAAGATAAAATATTCGAACTTTGAAAAATTGTAAAATTCCAACAATTCTCGGACATGATGTTAAAGATAAAATATCATATCTCAAATCCTAATAATTCCAACAATTTTCATCCATCTTGTTAAAGATAAAATATTATGACTTAGAAAAACATTAAAATCTTGACAAATTTTCAACCATGCAATTAAAACCAAAGATTATGATCACAAAAAAAATCTCAAGTTTTCAAAATATTTCAAGCATGACATTATGGAAAAATCTTATGACAAAAATCTTTAAAAATGAACGTGCAAGAGTAATTTATTCTTTAAATTCTAAATATATAGCGATTTTCAAATCTTAGCCTAAGACAACTCGATACATTGCAAAAAAAAATAAAAAATCAACCAAAAATTTGACACGCGGTGTATGTGAACTCAACCCATTGTAATGAAAACTCAAATACCAACCATGAAATTGATACATTGTGGGGGCACACTCGATTCATTATAACGAAAAATTTAAAATCAACTATCAAATTTCCCATAATGGGATCGGGTTGCTAGACAAGCATCGACACAGAGTTTGTAGAAAAAAATAAAAATAAAGACCAAAATAAAAAATAAATGTATAAAAAAATAAAAATGAAAAATACAAAAGAAAACAAAAATTCAAATATTGAAAAAAAATAAAAACAATAAAAAAACACACAAAAAAAAAAATACAAAAGAAAACAAAAAATTTAATATTGATAAAAAAGAAAAAACAATGAAAAAATAACACAAAAAAATAATAAAAAGAAAACAAAATTTAAATATTGAAAAGAAAATAAAAACAATAAAAAAATACACAAAAAATAATAAAAAAAAAAAAAAAAAAAATTCAAATATTGAAAAAAAAAAAAAATAGAAAAAAAAAGTAATACAAAAGGAAAAAGAAAAGAAATATTATAACTAATTAAAAACAGTAAAAAGAACTCAAAAAATAATGCAAAAGACACCAAAAATTCAAATATTATAAATAATTAAAAACAGTAACAAAAACAAAAAAAATAATGTCAAATATTATAAATAATTAAAAACAGTAACAAAAACAAAAAAAATAATGTGAAAGACACCAAAAATTCAAATATAGAAACAAATATATATATATATATATATATATATAAAATAAGAAGAAATAAAGCATTAAAAAAACCTTTAAAACATGACAAAAGAATGAATTGTAAAAAAAAAAAGGACAAAAAAAAATTAAAAAATGTAAAAAATAAAATAAACTTATAAATATAAAAAAATTAGACCAAAAAAAAGACCGTAAAATAATTAAAAAAAACAAAAGTAAACATAAATTAACAAAACAAAAATAGAAAACAAATTTTTTTAAATAAAACAAAATATATAACTAAAAATTTAAATTAAGTTAAAAAATTAAAAATTAAAAAAAAAAAACTAAGATCAAAACCAAAACAAATTAATTAAAAATTAAAATAAAAAAACAATTTAAAAAATTAATATTAAAAAAAAAAAACTATTAAAAAACTTTAAATAAAATAAGAAAGTTCAATAAAAAATATCAAAATAAAACCATTAAAAAGAATAAATTTAAAATTTAACACCAAAAAAAGCTAAAGAAAAAATAAAAAATTATTAAAAAAATAAAAAAATTCAGCCACCCATGGAAGGGTTTGGCCGCGAGCGTGGGTGGGGAAGCGGCTGCATGCAATCTACCTCCTCGTCCATGCCTATGGCGAACCCCGCCTAGGGGCTGGCAAGGCCAATTCCGTGAAAAAAAAAGAAAAATAAGAGTAAAAATAAAATAAAAACCAAATAAAAAATTACAAAGATAAAGTATGACATTAAAAACAATTAAAAACCTAAAAAAATCCCAGCCCACCCCAAGGCCCAACCAGAAACGGGTGGCAAGGGGACAATTCATGACAAAAATTAAATTAAATTTCATAAAATATATAAAAAACAATTAAAAAAAAAGCAAAAAAAAATCAAAATTAACTTGGAAATATGAAAATTTTAAAATAAAGAAAAAACCATTTTTTTAAGTTTAGAATAAAAAACTAAAAATCAAAACCATGATTTAAGAAAAATTAAATAATTAAAATATATATTAAAATATATATATATATATATATATATATATATATATATATATATATATATATATATTATGAAAAAAAATATTTAAATTAATTAAAAAAAAATACAAGACAATAAAAAAACTTAAAACTAAAAAAAAAAAACATTAAAAAAATTAAAAAGAACAATTGAAAAAAATTAAAATAAAAATTAATAAAAAAATTATAAAAAATAAAAAATAAAAAACTAACACGCCCTCTGCCCTATCCCCCACCACTGCCCCGCCCTCACTCAACCTCCTCCCTTTCCCCGCTCCCAAGCGCTCGCCCTCTCCCCCTCCCCCTCACTCATCATGCTCCCCTCTCACCTTCCCCCCGCCCCACTCTCACCTCCCCTCTCCTTATCCCCCTGCCCCATCTTCACTCACCCCCCTACCCTCCCCCCCCTCGACCCCCTCCCCTCACTCGACTACTGGCCCCTAGGCCGATTCCGGGAGTCAGCTTGCGGCCTCCAAGCCCCTGGCTGTGGGCAAATAGGGGGGTGAGGGAGGGGGTGAGTGAGGGGGGAGGCAGAGGGTTTTTTGTTTTAATTCTTTTTTTTTAATTTTTAATTTTTCATTTTTTTTTCATTTCTTTATATCTTTTTAAATGTTTTTGTTTTTTGTTTTTTGTTTTTTGTTTTTTTTGTTTTTGTTTTCTTTTTTTTTCTTCTTAATTTTTTTTTTAATTTTCTTATTTAATTTTTTTTTTTAATTTTGTTTTCTAATTTTTATAATTTTATTTTATTTTAATTTTTAAATTTAAATATTTTTAATTTGTTTTGATTACCTTTTATATATGTTTTGAATTTATTTTTTTTATTTTTTTTTTAATTAAAATTTTTTTAGTATGTTTAGAATTTATTTATTTATTTATTTTAATTCAATTTTCTTTTATCATTTTGAATTTTGAATTTATTTTATTTTTATTTTTAAATTTTATATAATTTAATTTTTTTATTTTAAATTGTTTTTTTTATATTTTTTAAGTTTCTTTCTTAATCATTTTTTTAATATATATATATATATTATTTTAATGCCTTATTTTTTCTTTTCTTTCATTTTTTTTTATTTTTAAATATAATTTTTTAAAATTTAAATTTAAATTATTTTTTTTTATTTGTTTTGAATTTTTTTTAATATGTTTTGAATGGTTGCTTCTTTCCTCTTTCTTTTCTTCTTTCTTCTTTCTTTCTTTATATATATATATATATAAAATAAAAAAATTAATATGTTTTGAATTTTTATTTTTATTTAAATTTGTATTTTTTTAATTCTTCGGAAAAAAATTTACGTTAATTTATTTTAAAAGTTTTTTTTTTTTTTTTTTTTCTTTTTAATTTAAAAAATAATAATAACAAAAAAAATAAATAAATAAATTATGTTTTCTTTTTATTTTATTTTATGTTATTTCTTCAGTTTTATAATTTAAATTTAAAAAAATGATTCTTAAATTTTTATTTAATTTAATTTTTAATATTTAATTTAAATTATTTAATTTAAATATTTTTTTATTTTTTAATTTTAATTCATCTTTTTGTTAATTTTAATTTTTTTGTTAATTTGTTTTTTCAAGTTTTTTTTGTATTTTTTTTTTCTAATGAGATTTTTATTTTCTATTTTATTTTTAACTAAAAAAAATAAAAAATAAAAATAAAAGAAGAAGATTTTTTTTAGATTTAATTTGTTTTTCTTTAAATCTTAAAAAAAAAAGAAAAAAAGAAAAAAGAAGAAGATTTTTTTTAGGTTTAATTTGTTTTTCTTTAAATCTATCTATCTTTCTTTCTTTCTTCTTCTTTTTTTTAATCTCTTTTTTTTTCTTCGTTAATTTTTTATTTGATATGTTTATTTTTACAAGTTAATTTTTGTTTCCTTTTTACATTTTTATAGGATTTTTGTTTTTGTTTTTAGTTTTTATATTTTAATTTTTTGTATTTGATTTTTTTTTTGTTATGTTTTTTTATTTTTATTTTTATTTTTATTACTAACATGAAAATCACCAACATTTAAAAAAAATAAAAATATCCATACTTAATTCATTAGAAAATTTAAAGTGTAAAAACTAAGCCCTTTAAACAAAAAGGGTTGGTGCTCATCAACACTTTTCACAATCAAGATGAAAATCACTAACAAAAAAAAAAATTGTTCACACTTGATACATAAAAAAATTTAATGTGTCAAAAATAAGCCCTTTAAAAAAATGTGTTGACGTTGCATTAACACTTTTCAAAATCAACATGAAAATCACTAATATTTAAAAAAATTGTTCATAATTGATACACAAAAAAATTTAATGTGGAAAAAATATGCTCCAAAAAAAATGTGAATTCTGAATCACCATTTTTCAAAATCGAGAAATTTTTTGCTACCTTAAAAAAACGGGTAATAGGTCATTTTCTCATTTGATCGGTAACTATGCTTCAGCGGTTTAGATACAGAAGTCTTCATTTGGCATTTGGTCAGCCCTTTGCCCTTGATGTCAAAGGGGGAGAGTAGCTTGGTGTTTCGAGAGTAACTTGGTTTGGTGCTTGGCTTGATGTGTTTTACACGTATTTACTGGGTGTGGTGACCAAACACCAAATCGGTTTCCATCAAGTCCAAAGGGGGAGATTGTTGGAATTATGAATTATGTGTTGTCCTTGATGGCAACCTACCTAATGAATGGAAACCTACTTGATTAGATGTCTCTTGATGAAAACCTACTTGTTTAAGATGTAAACAATATGTGATAGAGTGTTTTACAAATGTGACAGAGTGTTTTGGCAAAGGCATACCAATTTAGAGGTAGAGGTCTGATAAAATTGAAAGTTTAAGAAGTATACGCGAGTTTTGTTAAGTGAATTCGCATACACACTCGAGTATGAAGAAGCAAAGGCACATACAATTTCTGCACCATGGTATTCCAAATACCAAGGGTCCTTACCATAGTATTTCCCTATGCTATTGAGCCCAGTAACAGATGTTTTGATCCTATCTAAGAAAATCATCTGTTGGAGTATGGTTTTAACTTGTGGTATTAGAAAAGGCTAAGCTACATAAAGTGATGAAGATCAAAGTGGTAAAATGCATGCAATGTGTGCAAGTGATGGAAACCTTATGAATAGTTAGATCTGAAGAAAATAAACATGTCTATGGGCTATCGATGCTTTGCTTGATCTAGTCTAAGTAGGCAATCGAGAGTTTGATGATGGATCATATCCAATAGATATAAGATGACAATCATAATTATGGGATGATTTGATTTGTGTTGATGTGTCTTAATGCCTGATTTTCTGTGTATACTGAGATCTTGGTATGTTTGAAGGTCTTTGTTGCAGCAAATATTTGACTCTGAATTTGTAGATCTCTACGCAGGTTTTATAGCCTACAAGGGGTATACGCACGCGGATGTGTTTATGGTAAATCCCGTACACATGCGTTTGGTTTCTAAAAAGTGCATACACATGCATATATGATTTGAAGAAAGTGAATAAAAAAAGTATGGTTTTGATGAAAATGATGTCTAATCAGTTTAATTAGTATTGATGTGTTTCTGTCACCTGTCAATGAAGCCTTCTTGATGATCAGTGCTTAAATAGTGATGTCTTGATTATGAATTGATTGATTGAATAATGTTGAAGTTACTTGCTGGTTGTGATTAAAGTTTAGTGAAGGTTCTGTGGTTGTTTCAGAATGAGACAATAGATCTGAGTAAGATTCAGTGTTTGCTTTAGAATGGAAATGGTTCAGTTTTTTTGTTTTAGTGGTTGAAGATCTGCACGCGAGTATACTTCATGAAAAGTGTGTACACACATGGGTTTTCTACTGTAAAGTAGCTTATACATTTTGACAGATGGTTGATTAGGGTTTACAGTAATAGGATCTGGTTTCTGTGATGTTCAGTATGTTGTTTTTTATTCCAGTTACAGTGATCTGACTATTCCAGTTGATTGGTTGAGTTTTAGTTGATTGGGTTTCAGGGATTAGTTGAGTCAGTTGTGTTAGAGATTGATGATTGAGTTATAATGATAAGGTTTAGTTTTGATGATTATTTTTCTGAGCTTAAATGTTGGTAGTGGGTCCAGTCTGAAAATTTGATGAAACATGCCTACAAGTTATGATGTGTTGTAGCAGGTGTATTCAATATGAAAAATTATGAAATGTGTATCCTTTTGCAAGTTGGTGCCTGCGTGCTAGTATAAATGTACGCCAGTACAAGATCCAGGGGGTTGGAGCTCCCTTCTAGTAGGATTTGGAGAACGAGTGAAAGTTGTAGCATTCTACAGGTGGGTGTATGCATACTGGTATGAGTCTATGCCAGTATACGATTGTTAAAGATTTTCGTTATATTTAAAAGAAGACTGAGACGACAACAATAGGTGGTTTTTTCCAGCATTGGGTTTCCACCTTAAATCCTGGTTTTCATGTGTTTTTCTTATCTATGATGGTTTATTTTGTTCTTACTACACATGGTTACTGTTTATCTAATGTTTAATGAAGTACTGATGCACTGGCTCAAGAAAAACAATTGAGGTATTAACTAAAACACAAGATTACTGTATATACACTAGTTGTCTTAAGAACAATCGTGTACACACATGGGTTCCCTTCAGAAAATTTGCATACAAAAATCAAAATATGAAATGAAAAGTTAATGATTTCAAAATATTGATTCACCCCCCCCCCCCCCCCCCCCCCCCCCACCTCTTAGTATTTTTCCCAACAGACTTTGTACGAATTTAAGTGTAGAATAACCAAACTGTGTCCGTATTTTAAAATTGTCACACCAAATTTTGGTGAAGTCAAGAAAACTATTACACTATATAATCCAAATTACTAATTAAGAAGCCCTTTACACCACACAATCCAAATTACTCATTTATCCTCAATTATTGTGCAACTAGCTAACAATTCTTCCATAAATAAAATTAGAAATCATCACAAACCATGTCCTTAAATCAATTTAACAACTCGATCTATTCAGAATTCATTATATGAAACTAACCCCAAGGTGATAGAAATCAAAAGTAAACTCAACAATGTTCTGAAAAATAGCTCACACTACTTCCTATTTAACAAATTCATTCAAAATTAACTAAGCAATTTACCTAATGACCCACAAGTTCTAAATCGATAAACATAACTCAATATTAACTATGAAATCAAATGAATGACATACCGCTTCATCAAATAATTACCTCATTGTAAATAGAATTTTGTTCTCCAAATGTTTTAGCACACACTGTTCCAGGAAAAATGATTGGCATATTGTTCTTAATCAATCTTCACAAGAATTCAAACTAAACATTAGCTACAAGGGTTTCTTTCCAAAAGTATATAGATCCACTTATGATCGAGCTACTTCATTCAGAACAAAGGATTCAACTTAAAATTGTAAGAACTTGTTCCTCAGAAATCCATCCTAATTGAAGCCTACTTCTTCAAACTTACAGAATCTTGAGATCAACCAAAGAAGTCAATAAATGCAAAAAATACCTATGAAAATGATCCATAAACTCGCAAATATTCAGTAAACATCTAACTAGCTATCATAACTTTCAGATCTACAAGGGATTTCAAATCAAATTTAAGTATGATTCTAAGTATGGAAAATCTGGAAATTTCCAACGAAAGGAAATAAACAATTATGTATAGTTGTAGTAAATGAATTCAAAACACACCTTCTACTTAACCAAAATTATTACAGAACTTGGTCGAGGTTTGTGGTGGGCCCTTTCCACAACCTGGAACAAGTTTAAATTAACTCAATAACTTACAGATCAAGAAGACATAAATCCGCAAATATATATAGAATCTGAAATGATTTATTCTGATCGGCAAATTCTTCTCTCAATCTATCAATTTCTGTCCTGATGATGGATCCCCTTTGCGGTTCGAAACGTCGACATGATGAAAAAGATACAGTGGATAATCTGGGTCATACTTTTCCAAAAAATGAGCACAAAAGTTTAAAATTTAACATATATTAAAACCTTCAATAGAACATGAGTCAAAGAGTTTCAAACTTAAAAAAAAAAAAAAAAGTCAAATGGTGTTTAGTCATAATCTCCTCGTCACTGGTTCATTATGCGCATGTAACCTTTCATACAAACAATGGTCCTTTTTAAAGAATTCAGGCCTAAAAAAATGTTACAACAAAATGACTGATGAAAGTAAATACATATGTCATTTGGACTAATTTAAGCTAAGATAAATCCCCAGGATCACTTCTTCCACATCGTATCTGAATTGTTCCATTTGTGATGCCATCTTTGGATTAAGAAAACTAACACCACACTCACGAACAAGAGAAACTATCTCTGGGATGCCACAGTTGACTGGTACTGATCCTAGAGTAGAGTACCAAATTTAGTACCAAAATATGTACAAAATGGTTGCGTGATGTATTCATTGAACTGGGTATTGTGTCTCCGATGACTTGTCCATGTACTCAAGTGTCTTCCCTATATTTAAGAATCCCACCTATAAATCAGCCAATTAATAAATCAAGAAATATAAATTCATTTAACACCTACTTAAAATAACTAAATATATATGAAAACAACCCTTATTAGTGATTCTTACCTCTAATGTAAAATAACATAGTTTAGCCAGTATAGAGTGATTTCATGTGTCAAATAGGGTAAAGTAGGATAGGTTATGGAGAAAATAGTAGGATAAGGTGTGAAAAGGGGTAACAATAGTAGGGCCCAACAGAAGGATCAAATTATTCTTTGAATAGTGAAGGTTTATTAACTTTCAAAAGAAAAATTTATATCCCAAATGAGTGTAGAAGTAAATAACTCATCCTATATGAACATCATAAGAATCCTTTCTCTGCTCATCTAGGTTGTCAAAAAAATTTCACAACACTTAGAAAAGTGTTTTATTGGTTGGGGTTGAAAGAAAAACTAGCTGAGCATTTAGAAAAATTGTATGGAGTGTTAAAAAGCTAAGGTGGAGCACCATCATCTTGCTAGGTTATTAAATCCCTCACCTATTCTCATGTGGAAATGGGAAACTATCTCCTTAGATTTTAGTACAATATTACCCTGAAGAAAATGGGAAAATGATTTTATCATGGTTGTAATTGATAAACTAAGGAATCCAATTTTATATTAGTGCAGTCAACATTCAAAGTTCGTCACATCACTAAGATTTTTATGGAGATATTCAGACTTCATGGGGTACCAAAAACCGTTATTTTTTACAGAGATAAAAAACTAACATCAATTTTTTGGAAGGAACGTCTCACAATATTAGGTACATAATTGAATTTCATTATTTATTACCAACCTCAAACTGAAGGAGAAACTAAAATAACCAACCAGGTCCTTAAAGACATGATTTGCATGTATTCAATGGATAAGCCCACTAAATGGGAGATTAGTTACATATGTTTGAGTTTGCGTATAATAATAACTATCAGGTATCTATTAAGATGATTCCTTTTCAAGTCCTTTAAGGTAGGAAATGTCATACTACATTGAGTTGGAGTCAACAAGAGGGCAATCTGATTTTGGGACCTGATCTCTTGAGAGATATGGAGTAGGTAGTTATAAAGGTAATATATAAATTAAAAATAGCTCAAGGTAGGAAAAAAACTTATGTGGATTAGAAAGCGATTCACAACGAATACAATGTGGGAGAGAATATTTATATCAAATTCAAACCAAATAAGAGCACAATTAGGCTGGGAACTTGTGCTAAATTGCAACCCAAGTTCTATAGTCCATTTGAAAAACTAGCTAGAGTAGGAATAGTGGCCTACCAACTAGCACTACTATCCCACATAAAAGGGTAGAATGTATTTCATGTATCACTTTTAAAGATACATATTCATGATAAAATATGTTACATTGATTAGAATGTGATTCAGGTCAAATCGAGAGGTGAGTTCCAGGTCGAGCCTCTACTAATTTTAGACATGAGGGGAACTTTACTCAAAACTCATGCCATCATCTAGGTTAAAGTGGAATAGAAGCACTTTGGGCTTGAGGAGGTCACCTGGGAAATGGAATAGAACATGCGAGAAGTATTTCATTCACTCTTCCATAGGTGATGAGTGTAATGAAATCATTGAGGATGATTTTCTAATTAAGGTGAGGGGAAATGTAATACCCCCATTATAATTCCTTATGCCTTTATCTTTACCTGTAACTATTTAAGTGAGAAAAAATGGTCATGGGGCCAAGACTAAAGTTGAACACTTCAATGACAGGTGTAAATATTTATCTGCAATTATAAATTAAATGTCTTTTTCTTTCACAAATATTATGGGAACCAAGACTTTAGAAGTCATGAAGCTTTCTTTTTAGTAACTATTTAAGTGGTTGGATTCCCCGATAGTGGACAACTAAAGGTGGCAACTGTCATAGTTATAACCTCCCATGTTTCCCCAAGATTCCAACATGAATGATCGCCACCAAAGAGACAAAGTAGATGGAGAGAAACACAATGATGGAGGCTAAGAAAGAAATTTACCTGTAAAAATACTAGGTACCAATAAAAAAAGGATAAACATTGAAAAAGTACGAAATTGCTAGAGTCGGTGTAGAAGAGGAGGAAAATACCATTAAATGATGATAAGTTACTAATATAGAGAAGCATGAGGTTTGGGAATAATTTCTATGGTTCCAATTCACTAATTGGTAGGGATGTGGTGGTTCCTACTATATTTCCAAATGTTCAAATAAGTAAGAAAAATTACTATGGTCATTTTGTTATCAGGAGCATTTGGTTTTGAAGAATGTATTAACTAGTGATATTTAGCATGTGGGTGATTGCACCAAGAATGAACCATGAATAAATCATTTAGAGAATAGAGAAATTAGATATAGCTAGAATCCATGCTGGAAATTGTAACTAGGTTCGGTCTTCATTTAATGTATTTTAGTCATCATGAAATGTAATTGTCAAAAGAATAAAGAATATAATTTTTATTATTGTAACAATGACTTACTAAAGCATGGGTTTCATGCTTGGGTCATCATTATATTAGTCAAAGTCCCCATTGTGGACTCCTAGGATTAATATTGAGTTTATAGAGTCATTGTATATTCAAAGAAAGCCTTCTTCAGATTTTGAATCATGTAAAAAGTTTTACTATTGAGTCAAATATAGTTTATGTATCCTCCACTCCAAGTTAGCCTAGAAGAGATCAGGTCAACCTAAGGACATAATTCAACCTCACATGGAGTCTATAAATAGAAGCAAGTCGAAGTCATTTAGAGAAACTCGTCTCAAGAAAGTTCGATATCTCAAGAGTATCTGGAGAAGAGTGAAGTAGGATGAAGTGGGTCTACGGAAGCTGAAGGAAGTGTGAGTTTGGGGAAATATAAGGAGAAGAGGAAAATCAAAATTTTAGTGCCTCTCTCTCTCTCTGTTTCGTTCCATAGCTTGGGAGATCGAAGTCTTCAAAATTTCATTGATGTCTAAAGCTGCGTGATGTCGGAAGCTTCTTCCTAGTTGAAGTTGTTGTGAAGGAGGTCAAAGATATGAAATGATGACTTCGTGTGGAGGGAAGCTTTGGTCTTTTTATGGGGTGAAGAGTCTCAAAGAATACTATTGAAAGGAATAATTTTCTTGATTGGGTTTTCCCCTTGAGGGTGGTTTTTCCCTGCCATAGTGCCTACATCTTGTGTCTCTTGTTTTTGTGATCTTCATACACACATGATATGGTAATTTCTTGATGAAAGATAAGATAATAAATAAGTAAAAGAAGTCAACACACTCACAAGTAATTATCAAGAAAGGAGGGTCAAGCCCTAATATAACTTCTTTGATTTTCCAACTTGGTTTCAGAGCTAAGGTCAGGAAAAGTCGAAGATCACTTTGTTGGCATGGATTCTCCCTCTTTGATGAATTACATAAGAATGGGTATCAACACTATTAGAAGCTGGATCAAGAAGGTCATCTACTACTTACTCAACAAGGTCAAAAGTCAAGGATTCTTGGCTACTCTTACAGCTTCTGTTAATGATGACAATGCATGGATCATTAATAGTGGAGCATCGAGACACATGACAGGAGAAAGTAAAAAAATTCATACACTATCAAAGGAGCCATCTTCTCATGCAGTGGAATTGGGTGAAAATAAAAGCTATGCTATTAGAGGCCTAGGATCAATAAAATTCTATATGTTCCAGGTTTGGAAAAGTGTTTTCTTTCAATTTCTTGTTTAGAATATAAAGGGGAAAGAGTAATTGTTGTTTATGGGAAGTATTGGTTTGCGAAAAAGACGCTAGCATTGATAAAATTAGGGTTATTGGAGTTCGTGAAGGAAACCTCTATAGAGTCATTACACCACCTCCTCAAGCTTTGGTTCATATGGAAATAAGTTCCATTGAGATGTGGCATAGGGGGTATGGTCATCTATATTATAAGTCCATCCCTACTCTTAGTCAATTGGTTCATGGCATTCCTAATATGAAGTTAGATCATGTAGGTGTGTGCAAGGGATGTTCTTTGGGAAAACATACAAGAAATCCATTTCATAATAGTGAAACTAGGTCTAAATAAATATTACCTCATTCATTCTGATCTATGTGGGCCAATGTTTGGCAAATCACTTGGAGGTCAACTCTATTATGTGGAATTCATTGATGAACATTCTATAAATACATGGATCTACCTCCTCAAAGAAAAATATGAAGTATTTACTAAGTTCAATGAATTTAGGGCCAAAGTGGAAACCCTAACCGAAAGAAAGATAAAAAATCTTAGGTCTGACAATGGTGGGGAATACACTTCTAAGGAATTGATTCATATTGTAAGCAAGAAGGTATTAAGAGGGATCTCATTTTTCCCTATTATCCTAAACATAATGGATTGGACGAAAGGAAGAATAGGTCAATTGAAGATGGCATTCGAACTATACTCCTTGATTAAGACCTACCAAAGTTCTTTTCCCCCAAGAAGAAGCAATGGAAGTCATATACATTTAAAATATAATTCCTCATAAGAGTCTTGATAATACAACACCTGAATAAGTATTCATAGGAATGAAACCAAGTGTGGATCATTTCCAAATCTTTAGAAGTCCAACATACATCCATATTCTAAAATACAAGCGAAAGAAGTCGGATTCTACAAGTATCAAGGGAATATTCGTTGGATATAGTCTCTCTTCAAAATCATATAGAATCTACATCAAGGAAGGAAGATATATTGAAGTAAGAAGGCATGTCATATTTGATGAAAATCAAGTATACAAGAAATTAAAATATATTCCTATTGATTTTGATGACGAATAACTTCCCATGTTTGAAGAAGAAGTTCATCATGAAAAACCTACTACAAATCTCGAAGAAGAAGGACCAAGTGAGCCTATTCAATCAGTAGTCATCCGAACCACAAGGAAAATGCCAAACTGGTTTAAATCTACATTGGAAGATGTTAAAGAACGTGAAGTTGTGAAAGGAACGTTCAGGGAAAGGAAGGGACCGAAGAGATATTCTGGTTATGCTGCATATATGACAAAATTGATTAAAGACAAACCATCTACATTCAAGGAAGTTGCGCATCAAGAGGTTTGAAAGAAAGAAATGCAAGAAGAATATTAATCCATCATGAAGAATGGGGTTTGGAAAATCATTCCTATACCTAGTGACAAATCGTTTGTCACATCCAAATGGATCTATAAGATCAAACATGTTGTTGATGGAAGTATAGAAAAGTATAAAGAAAGATTCATTACAAGGGGTTTCTCTCAAAAGGAAGGCATTTATTATGAAGAAACCTTTGCATCTACAGCAAGGTACACTACCATTAGATCGTTGTTTTAATTGGCTACTACAATGGGGTGGAATTTCCATCAAATGGATGTGAAGACTGCATTTCTGAATGGGACCATTGATGAGGAAGTGTACATCGAAAAACCCAAAGGATTTGAAGTTAATAGCAGGGACTCTCATGTTTGGAGACTTAAGAAGGCCCTATATGGCTCTAAGAAAACACCTAGGGAATCGTATGCAAGGATGGATGCACATCTAGTTAGAATTAGATTCATGAAGATTTTTATTGATCTAAATCTGTAAGTAAAGGTCATGGATGATGAGTTTGTCATTATTCTACTATATGTGGATGATCTATTCATCACAGTTGTGAAGTGAAGAATTTAAGAATGAAAGAAGATGTTGCTAGCTAAATTTGAAAGGAAGGATCTAAGACTGATGCACTATTACCTGGTTCTAGAAGTATGCCAAAAACCTGGGGATATATATTTGGGGCAAGGAAAGTACATCATCAAGTTTTTGCATCAATTTAGGATGATGGATTCCAAGCCGATGACTACTCCTATGATCACCAATATCAAGAAGATGAGGGACTCTGACTCTAGTCTCATGGATCCTACATCCTATCGACAGTTGGTTGGTTCCCTAATGTATCTAGTAAATAATAGGCCATATATATGTTTTGTAGAAAACACTCTTAGTTAGTTTAAGTTGGAGCCCTGTCATGATCATTGGATAGTTGCCAAACATATATTGATGTATCTTTTTGGCACTATATATCAATGCCTAAAGTATGATAATAAGGATGTCAAACTAATTGGCTTCACAGCTCTGATTGGGGTGGGAGTGAGACCGATGGAAGGAGCACTATCGGAGGATGTTTTAGTCTTGGAGCCGCTATGATCTCATGGATGAGTAGGAAGCAAGATCTTGTTGCTTTAAGTAGTTCCAAGGAAAAATATGTGGATGCATGTGAAGTAGCAAAGGAGGGTGTTTGGTTAAGGAAGCTTCTGACAGATTTGTTTAAGAAGTCTCTGGGTCCTACCACGATTAATTGTGACAATCAAAGTTGTATCAATATGTATGGAGATCTCGTGTTTCATTCTAGAATGAAGCATATCAACAATAAGTTCCACTTTATTAGGAATCTAGTGCAAGATGGGATTGTGAAGTTGCAGTATGTCTCGATAGATAAAGAAGTAGAAAACATACTAACAAATTCTCTTCCTAATAAGAAGTTTTATTATCCGAGGAACTTGTTTGGTTTGGTAGGCATTGCTAATTATATTGATGATAAGGAAATGGAAGATATTTGTTAAGACTTTGCTAGTGAAGCATTTCCTGGGAGGACATATGGCCGACACTTTATGTTGATGTCTAGATCCCACAGTAGTGAGGGTGGTGTGGGTCATAGATCTCTAACCATGGATACATATCGAAGAACCTTAGTTGGTGGCTAGAAAGTAAGCCTTATGGTACCTAGACGGGTTGAAAGCTTGATTCCACGTTATTCCAACATGTATAGATTGCCTAGGTGAGGAATCTAGTCTATGGAATTGTGGTGCCTAAATTGATGAGAGATCAATGGATAGATTCCCCTCATTAGGAATATAGTCCATGGCATTGTAGTGCCTAAATTTATTCATTGTTCATATAGTTTGAGATCTTCCATTGTATTTTTATATGATGAATACCTCCCTAGTTAAGAGGGAGTGTTAGAAATTGTAACTAGGTTTGGTCTTCATTTAATGTATTTGAGTCACCATGAACTGTACCTTTCAAAAGAAAAAGGAAAATATTTTTTATTATCGTAACAATGACTTGTTAAAGCATTGGTTTCATGCTTAGGTCATCATTATATTCATCAAAGTCCCCATTGTGGACTCCTAGGATTAATATTGAGTTTATAGAGTCATTGTATATTCAAAGAGACCCTTCTTGGACTTTTGAATCATGTAAAAAGGTTTATTATTGAGTTAAATATAATTTATGTATCCTCCACACCAAGTCAGCCTAGAAGAGATCAAGTCAGCATAAGCACAGTAATTCGATGTCACATGGAGTCAATAAATAGAGGCAAGTAAAAGTCATTTGGATCAACTCATCTCAAGAAAGTTCGATATCTCGAGAGTAGCTAGAGAAGTATGAATTAGGACGAAGTGAGTCTAAGGAATCTAATGGAAGTGAGATTTTGGGGAATTCTGAGTAGAATAAAATTGAACTTTTGGTGCCTCTCTCTCTCTCTCTCTATTTCGTTCCCTAGTTTGGTAGATCTAAGTCTTCCAAGTTTCACTGATGCGAGAAGATGCCTGATGCCGGAAGTTGCTGCCTAGTCGAAGTTTCTGGAAAGGAGGTCAAAGATCTAGGGGTTGACTTGGTGTGGAGGGAAGGTTTGGTCATTTTCTAGGGTGAAGATTCTCAAATAATACTATTGAAAGGAAGAATTTTCTTGACTGGGTTTTCCCCTTGAGGGGGGGTGTTGCCCTAGCATAGTTCCTACATCTTATGTCTCTTGTTTTTGTCATCTTAATACACACGTAATATGGTAATTTTCTGATGAAAGATAAGATAATAAATAAGTAAAAGAATCCAACACACTCATAAGTAATTATCAAGAAAGGAGAATGAAACCTAACTTCTTTGATTTTCCAACAATCGAGTGGTAGATATAGTAATTCTCGTGAATGCATGTAACTTTTGATAGTAAGTAAAGCATGGATACATGTATGTTTCATAGTAAACAAAGAATATATATATATATATATATATAGTAGAAAGAGGAAAGATAGTTATGTATATTTTCTAGATAAGAGGCTAGAAATTCCTAAATGAATAATATAAATTAGAAAATTCTAAGAATGGTAATATTTTGGACAAGTATTATTTCTTTGCTTAGTATCATGAACCATGAAAAAACATAAATTTTATAGATTGTTTTATTACAATCTACCATATACTAAAAATAAAAATAATTAAGCATGTCACACATGCTTGTAAGTTGGTATGGAGGCGTGACCTTCATAATAAATTATGATCCTTGTAGTACCACTTGATTAAGTAAAACACTCTCAATAGGCAGTTATAGAATCTATTTACATAGGTATCCTACAACTAACCTTTCCACACAAGTCTGTTGAGAAACATTATGAGCTTTTACTTCAACCGAGTGTTTAAGGGGGGAATTAGTAATGGAATAAGGCACTTCTTGACAAGGCAGGTATATATTATTGAATCAAGGAAGTACGAAATTGATTAGTAAATAGATACCTTATGAATCATATTGAGGAAGCCATAGAAAAGTTATAAAGACTAAATACACATGTATAAAGTAACATAATCAGAAATATTTCTTAAAACATACATTAATCATGTATAAATTACAGGCTCAAGAACCCAAGCCATATAAAAATAAGTACATATTGTTTTAAAATATGGATAAACTTAAAATGAGTCTACTTAGGCATAGTCTGGAGTCAAATTAATACAAATTATTCAACATACAAAATATTGAGTTCAAAAATTGAATCCTTAGACTAACGGCATAGCTCAAGGCTAAGTATGATAAAGCCTATACAAAATGTTGTAACTAATAAACCACGTCTACCATCATCAATCACCCTCAATCTCCATATCATTTAAAGACCTCCGCAAAAATGTAATGTTAAGGAGGCTGATACATGGAAAAGAAAAACTAAATTACTATTTGAGAAATTTGACTTAGTGTCTGTAAGTCAAACCTATCAACAAAAAGGACTTCCATTAGCACCCTAACCATAATATTTACATCCATAAAAAGATGTTCTTTAAATAAAAATCTCAGAGTCAAATTCACCTTGAGCGTCTCCTAACAACCATAGTTTTGAATGACTTGTTGGAACCATATGCATAGTGGGGAATCTGATAATACATTTGGGGCTATAATATTTTATTCTAGTAAAGACTCGAGATTCATTAATATAAAACACTTTCCTCTACTGCATATATTCACCAGAACCAGAGACAACTTTTGATATAGTATATTGGGGTTCTTAGACCAGAGTGCCAACGTAATAATAGTGGAGTGCAAGTGTCTACAATACCCTTTAATACCTAAAATGGAGACATTGTTTCAAAAAGAGAATATACCAGAATTTCGGGAATAGTCTGAAGACCCAAATCACTGGTATTGAGAAATAAGGAAGAGCAAAAACAATATGGTTTCATACCTGGTTAGAAATTTGACGTCCACGACAAGATTTGATGTCAAGATGACAAGGGTTTTCCTTGATATATTGCGTCTTCAATTGAAACCCTGAAATGAATTCAAAGGAGAAACAATCGCATCACCTATAATTCAAACCTTGGGAGAAAATATCGCAAGTGAAAAGTTGAATGTAACAGTCAAATCATACATAGTTCCAACATAAAAGATAAGGAAACGTGAGGTAATGGTGGATAGAAGGGAATTTTTGAAGGGAATTTTTGAAAATCCCAAAGAAAATGTTAATCAAAGTTTCTTTTCCATGCATATTAAGATAGTGAAAATTTCATGTTCAAATATGGTAAACCCTCAACATATATACATCAGAAAAATACTGAACGATTTCTTACATGTTGCTTGCATGTCGAGGTGATGTGTGGAATGAAAAATAAAACTCACTATGGAAACAAAGTTCCATCAATCAACAGAGAAGCATAGTAATGAATCTTAAACCCTAGTTCATCACCAATAAGAACTCTCTATATGGAGAACAAGTGAAATTTGAAATTAGAAGTCTAGAAGGGTGATCAATCCAATGGGTGTGGAGCATAAAGCCATCAAAACCATTCAAATGCATTGGATCATATAACCTGTCCATGCATGGCCCTATTCCATGTATGAATAAGAACGATTGTTTTACATGCATGACATATAGCATAGGACGAACACCCTCATGAACTCCAAGTGTGACTTGGGGAGGGGCTCAGAAATGTAATGAGTATAACCGAGTCCGCGAAATATGTTGGAGGTTTGCATGTCTTATGATTTTAGGGCTTGACAGCTGGTATGAGGCATACGCATGCTATGGCGAAATAATAAAACAATATAAGAATTTCTTAAAGTTAGTTATACCATAAGTGTTGTGGTGGAACCAAAGGTTAAGAGCTCGAGTCTCGTTCATTTTCTTATATATATAATGAAAATGAATCATGACATGCTATGACGAAACAATATAACAATTTCTTAATTTAAGTTATACCATATAGTTATGTAGGTATTGTGGATACTCAATATTGTTTTAAGTGTTGTGGAACGAAAGCTTAAGAGCTCGTGTCTCGTTCCTTTTCTTATATATATAATGAAAATTCCTTTTCTTATATATAAAATGAAAATGAATCATGACAGAAATAGTTGTTATGTGCCCATAGTTGTTATGTGCCCATTGTTATATATAATGAAAATGAATCACGATAGAAATAGTTTCTATGTGCTCATGTTATTAATAAAAATCACACTTACGAATATACATATGGGAATGTTGAAATTATATGATTTTGGAATTTTATAGCCAAGGAAGTGTTGTGGAACCAAAGGTTAAGAGTTTGAGTCTCGTTCCTTTTCTTATATATATAATGAAAAAGAATCATGACATGCTATGGCGAAACAATATAAGAATTTCTTAAAGTAAGTTATACCATATAGTACTATATGTAGGTATTGTGGATACTCAATATTGTTTTAAGTGTTGTGGAACCAAAGGTTAAGAGCTCGAGTCTCGTTCCTTTTCTTATATATATAATGAAAATTAATCATGACATGCTATGGCGAAACAATATAACAATTTCTTAAAGTAAGTTATACCATATAGTTATGTAGGTATTGTGGATACTCAATATTGTTTTAAGTGTTGTGGAACCAAAGGTTAAGAGCTCGTGTCTCGTTCCTTTTCTTATATATATAATGAAAATGAATCATGACAGAAATAGTTCCTATGTGCCCATTCTTATATATAATGAAAATGAATCACGATAGAAATAGTTTCTATATGCCCATGTTATCAATAAAAATCACACTTACGAATATACATATGGGAATGTTGAAATTATATGATTTTGGAATTTTATAGCCAAGTAAGAGTTGTGGAACCAAAGGTTAAGAGCTTGAGTCTCATTCCTTTTCTTATATATATAATGAAAATGAATCATGACATGCTATGGCGAAACAATATAACAATTTCTTAAAGTAAGTTATACCATATAGTTATGTAGGTATTGTGGATACTCAATATTGTTTTAAGTGTTGTGGAACCAAAGGTTAAGAGCTCGAGTCTCGTTCCTTTTCTTATATATATAATGAAAATGAATCATGACAGAAATAGTTCCTATGTGCCCATTCTTATATATAATGAAAATGAATCACGATAGAAATAGTTTCTATGTGCCCATGTTATCAATAAAAATCACACTTACAAATATACATATGGGAATGTTGAAATTATATGATTTTGGAATTTTATAGCCAAGTATTAGAAAGAACTATATAATGAAAATGAATCACGATAGAAATAGTTCCTATGTGCCCATGTTATCAGTAAAAATCACACTTACGGATATACACATGGGAATGTTGAAATTATATGATTTTGGAATTTTATAGCCAAGTATTAGAAAGAACTCATAATAGATAAGGGTGTTATAAAAATAGTAGGTAAATGTGTTTAATAAAATGATAACCAGATAAATGTGTTTAATAAAATAATAATATTGGTTAAGGAACAAATTTTGCTACAATTTACCAATGATAATATGCTAATTTTGGATTAAGAAGAAGTGGTAAAAAAATTATTTATTGTGTAAATTGGAGGTACATTACATCACAAGTGGTATCAGAGCTATGGTTCAACACTAAATCTGGATGGGCTCATTATTTTGTTGTGTATATGAATACATTGATGTTACTTGAATATTTACTTGAGTTTAATGTGGAAAGATAAAGATGCAGACTAGTATAATCCCTAAAAAATGAAGTAAAGGTAATAGACATGTTTAATTGTTATGATATTAATGGTACTAATACTTGTGTGTTACTTTAGCATATAAGAAGAACTTACAATAGTGAAAAGAAAGAGAAGGATGCCCAATAAAAAAGCACAACTTAGTACTAAAATGATACCCTCTAAGGAAAAGCGAAGACAAGATGGAACATTTCCCGACCTTATTGAGACAATGAAGAGTTTGAAGAAAGAAAATTAGAGTTGAAAAGAAGATAATGAAAGAGTCATTAAAGAAGAAGAATATTAAATAGAGATAAAATGATATTTCTAAAACATTTTCATACGTGAAATAGTTGTTGCAACATGGACCAACTATTCTAGATATATAGAGTTATCATAATTACAAGACAAAGATTTCTGTGAACTAGGAATGGTACATCTCACCTTAGACTACTATGCTAATCAGTTGATAGAATTATTAAAATATATCCCATTTATCAAATATGAAGAGATCAAAATATAATATTTTCTCAATGGATTACCAAGACTATCTCAATATAGGATAATGTTTGACGTGCTTAAGACACTTGATGAAATATTTGAAAAGGAAAAAAATTGCTATAAGTAGCTAGATACTAAGGTAAAACCACATAATTTTTGGAAGAAGGAAAGACCCTTGAAATGTTGTAGTTGTGGTGGAGAAAACTTACTCCATGAATTACCTCACCAACAACAAAATAATGATAGCCTATTTAATCTCCGAAAACATGGGTAAGAAACCAAGAATAGAAAAAGGATGAAATCAAAGAAGAGTACTTTGAAATGTAGGGGTTGTAACAACCCCTCCCACATTTACCAAATTTCACCATCTTTCATGGATAAACATGAGAGGAAGAGCTACTATGAAATGACTTGACCTCCTATTTTCCATTAAGGAAGTGGGGCCGACTGCTAATGACAAATTGACATATCACAACATCCTACAATGGCTATAGGACACTCAAAGGATGAGAAACAATAATAGGTGACCAAACCCTGAGTTGGACCTCTCCTTTTCTTCCCTTGGTCCTTGAATGCACCCACAACAACACCTACATGCGGTTCGAAGTCTCTAGCGGCATGCATACACTTACATCCATGTGGTGGCAACCCAATTTTTCCAATTAGGAGCTTGGAGTCCCAAGAACTGAGCCTAGATTCCAGGTCAACCTCCAGGCCACTGCCCAGAACTTCCTGTAACTTCTTATAATCAATAATTACATCACAACATTGCTAGACATACAAATTTGAAGGCAAAACTTGACCTAGACTACCTAGAACATGACAAGCATTTCGTCAAACATATTGAAAACATGTAATCTATAGGTCATCAATGCATATTTGAACAAAAGGGGTTTGATACTTATCTTAATATCATCAAGAAGTATAATTCCCTCCCATAATAGCTACAATAACACTTATTAGCTCATGCATTCAATAACCATTCAACAACTAATCAAAAAATGTCAAGGGCCATAGCTAGAACGTGTTATGAAACCATGCCTATAACCATCATTTAATCAAAATAATAACCATGATGGAGTAGCTATAAAAGTCTAATAACAAGCACAAGTACTCATGAAGTTTAATAGGAAAATATCTCTTTTGAACATATGCAAAAGCCATCCAAGTCAACGACTTCCACATACCACACAACCATAGATTGGGATGAATGAAATATTTCTTTCAACCAATCACCCTTGTTCCATTTTACAAACATGAATGTGGGACTCAATACAAAACAACCAGAGCTTATTGGAGATTAAACCACCTCCACCCTCATTCTCTCACGATCCCACCAAGATCGATCAAGAAGTCACATAAGAAAACCAATACATAAGTGACCAGGACTTCCCAGGGATTATACCACCTCCACCCTAAGGCTTTACTACAACCAAGCGAAAACTGGTGGAGGGATTACTAGGCCCAAAATAAAATTGGATGCCTCAGAATTTCTTCACCAATACCTTGAGGAGTTTTCTTGTCTCCACCCTTAGGCTTTACCGCAATCCCGCCAAAATAGTTATGGGATTCGTAGGCCCTATGGGAATTTTATTGAGACCACTTCACCTGGATCCAAAAACATCTGGTAATCCAAAGTTCAACCAAATAAAAGAACCCCAACACACAATGGCTATCCGAAAATGGGAAGGCAAGGATGAAACCACTGTCACACCTGGAAAAATCCATACTAATGACAACAAGAAAACCAAATGCATACATGCATGTACCATGTATTCACAAACTAGCTAGGAAATCACACATACAACCAATTAATTGCAAGTCTTCCTACTAAAACTACTTGATCCAAATTTTTCTTTCTTGCCACTTGCTTTCCTTTGCTTCCTTGCCCTTCCTTTAATTTCTTTCTTGTTTGCTCCTCTTGGTGCTCTCCTCTCTTTGAAACCAATTCCAATCCCAACTGACAAAAGCTGCGAACTGATCCTTTGAATCCTTTTTACTATTGGGGCCTCTATTTTCGTTCAATTTATTTCTCCTACAAATATGTTACCTTTCACCTTCATTTTCTCCTATTTTCCATTATTTTCATAAATAAAATGCTAAT
The DNA here is from genome assembly GCA_031772625.1 of Pinus tabuliformis. Classification (NCBI taxonomy): domain Eukaryota; kingdom Viridiplantae; phylum Streptophyta; class Pinopsida; order Pinales; family Pinaceae; genus Pinus; species Pinus tabuliformis. The sequence continues at coordinate 1,508,751,990 of CM062819.1, read as the reverse complement.
TAATGTCTCTTTTCATTTGCTAATGCCTTTGCCAATTTCCCCTTAATCATAATAAACTGAAATGAACACCCACTAGGATGTTTTGCCCAACATTAAGCTTGTAATACATGTCCCATGACCTTGGTCCTATTTTTCCTTTATTAACTTTATTACATGAACTTTTAACCCAAGGATATTACAGACCACTCCCCCTTAGGGGAACACTATCATCGGTGTTGTATGACACCTATGACTAGAAAACTGCAAAAAACCAAAACATATTACCCATGGAGCTTTATAACTTGGCTCGATGCAATATTTATAATGAAAAACCTGCTGAAAACAAAAACCAACATGAAAAACATGACAACATGACAACCATACTGCTTATTGGAGCTTTATAGCATTGCTCATTATGGCATTTACAATAACAACCATACATGGATATGTACATATACAAAAACTCTTTTTCCTCAACCAACAAACAATAAAGGATACAAAGGCCACATCAGATCAAACACTTCCCATGTAGCCTCATCAGGCCCAAAGTGCTTCCATTGCACTTTAACTTGCTCAATTTCTCAATTCCAGAGCATGAGTTATTTCTTCTACAATATGCACTGAGGTTTCAACTAGAATTCTCCTTTTGGATCCACCTGCAATACAGACTAGTCAATCACATGATCAACATCCTTCACATATCTTTTAAGCAATGAAACACGGAAAACATCATGGAATTTCATTGTCATAGGCAGTGAAAGTATGTAGGCCATTGGTCCAATCCTCTCAAGGATCTCGAAAGGCCCACAATAGTGAGGTGAAAACTTAGCACATGACCCAATCATCAAGGGGCTCTTCTTGGGTTAATGTGTAAGTACACATTCTCCCTAAATTGAAACAACTTAAATTCCTTGTGCTGATCTGCATAAATATTCTGTCTATCCTATGTTGTCTTTAGATTCTTCTTGATAACCTACATTTCCTGTTCCATCTCTACCAACATGTCTGGTCTAATCAATACCGTATTCACTACATCACTCCAACTTAAGGTGGTATTACAAATCTGCCCATAAAGTGCCTCAAACAAACTCATCCTTGGTGACTCCTGATACCCAATGTTGTAAAAAAACTGAAAAAGTGGAAGATACTCCTCCCACCTCCTTTGCTAGTGCATAACATACATTCTCAACATGCCCCCCAGAATAATGTTGACCCTCTATGTTTTTCCACATTTCTATGGATGATAAGTTGTACTAAAGACCATATTTTTACCGAAACCTACAAATAACTCCTTCCAAAACCTGGAAGTGAACTTGGGATCTCTGTTGGATACAATATTCCTAGGAATACCATGCAACCTCACTATCTCCCTGATTAATACTTGTGCTACCTCACTAGCTAAATAAGTAGAATTAACCACTATGAAGAGATCTACCTTAGTCAACCCGTTAACCATAAACATGATAAAATCATGCTCTCTTGATGTTATCGAAAAAATGTGATGAAATCCATAGAAATTACCTCCCATTTCCACTCTGGAATCGAAATCAGCTGCAATAAACCACCTGGATTATTGCACTCTCCTTTTACATATTGATAATCCAAATACCTTATGATGAACTCAACTACCTCTTTCTTCAGATTCCGCCAGTAGTAAAACTTCTTCACAACTTTTATAGTCTTTGGGTATCGCGCATGACCTGAATATGGCTTAACATGAAGTTACCTCAACATAAGCTTTTTGATTTCATTGTTGTCCAATACATTGACCATGTCCCTAAATCTAACCAAGCCATATGTTGTGAGATGATATTCCACATCCTATTCACTTGTACCATGTCCCTATAAGCTATGCTTAAAACCCCTATACTTTTCATCCTATTGTGCTACTTGTAATATCCGATCTTACAACTCTGTGCCATATTAACTCATAGATTCTATGTGATTTACCTACACTCTTTTGCTAAGAGCATCTTGACCCCGGTTCTCCTTACCCTTGATGTACTTGATCTCGAAGTAAAACTCACTAAGCGTGGCCAACCATCTAGCTTACCTCGCATTCATATTAGGTTGGTCAAACAAATATCTTATCCCACTGTGATCAATCATCAATACAAACCTCATGCCAAGAATATACTGCCTCCACATCTTCAATGCATGAATGATTTCTACCAACTCAAGATCATAAGTCACATAATTGTGCTCGTGCTCATTTAGTTTCCTTGACTCATAATATAACACTTGTCCCTCCTACATCAGAACTCCACCAAGCCCTCTCTTGAAAACATATGTACACACCAGAAACTCTTGATCTAGATTTGTAATCTTTAAAACTGGAGTGCTTGTAATCAACTACTTCAACTTCTCAAAACTAGCTACACATTCCTCTGTCCATTCAAAAAAAATTCCTTTCCTCTGCAATGGTATATTAGGATAGGGAATTTGTGATAATTTCTTGATGAACCTCACGTGATAACCTTCTAAACCCATGAATAATATAACCTCATCCACATTCCTTGGAGCTACCCATTCCATGATAGATTTTATATTTCCCTTTTAGAAATTCCTTGTAGATTCAAATTGCTAATTGTAATTTACTAAAACAATATACTTGAATCTACTCTACTCATCAACATAAACAATCACTAAATCACGAAGCATACAAGAGAAATAATTCAATCACCACATTACACAATGATTTTCTGGGGAAATCCACAACTTAAAACCGCTGCTATATGTATATTGCATTAGTTAGGAAATATGAGAAGATTACAATTCTTTTCTCAAGCCTGAGCAACCTCTACACTATATAGATTTGTCTCATAATTTCCTAGACAAGCCCATGCCAATACTTAACCAATTTTCTGCTTTCCCAAGTCCCTTTTTCCTTGTGTTGTTTCCTTTGTAATTAGCCCCCTATTAATTAGGGAAATTCCTCAAAGGAATTGTGCAATCCATCATAGTCCTTCCTCTAACTGCTTGCACCACCTATACAATTTGGATGATTATACAATTGATAATAAACTATCCCTGAACTCCAATCTCAACTGGGTAACTCTCATATCTGACATGAAGGAGTTATTTATGTGTGAATCATCAGTTAACTAGATTATTACTGCAAGCAACACCACACTGCTAGACCTCCCACTAGTTCCTCCAACAATTGGAATTAGTTTGTCTGACTTTAACTCAGTTAAACTAAATTAATTAATTATAACTCAAAATAAACTCAATCAGGGCTCCTATAATGTAGGATAAACTCTCAAACATTTGTTAGGGGTTGGTTCGCTCTACACTTCGCCAGAGCCGAGCACACAAATTTGGGTCATGTCTTCCTTCTGGCACTTTGAACGCGCTCGAGTCCTCCTTCGTCGATGGAACCCTATTTTTGATCCAGAAAAAGAATAGATTGTAGTTGGGCCTATTTGCGTTTGGCTCCTAGGATTACCCCTCCAATTCTGGTCGGAGGACATTCTCCGACGCATCGCTAACACACTTGGAACTTATCTAGAGCATGATAGATCTTATCTGGCTACTAGCATGATGGCTTATGCCAGGATTATGGTTCATCTAGACACTAGGGGGGGCCTCCAAGAGCATATCACATTGCAATGGAGAATTTTCTCTTGGCAACAAACCTTGGATTATGAAGGAGTCTAGTTTTGCTGCAGACAATGCCACAAGGTGGGACATCTTTTCAAGGACTACCCTTTGAATAGGAAGGCGAGAGATGGAGCAAAGGCGAAGGTAATTCTGCAGAAAATCTCACAATCACAGGGTAGCCCCTCCTCGGCTGAAGAAGCAACAAACTTGGCACAGACAGATGCAGAGAAGGCACCTTCAAAGGAGGCCAGGAAGAAGCGTGGGAAAGCACCTTTCGGACCACCCTCTCCACCCCTGACCAGAGCAAGGGCGGCTTCCGAGGCTGCATTCTCCACGGGTATGTTGAATTCAACTTCCTCCTCTACTTATTCTACTGCTTCATCACATTGCATTGATTCAAATAATGTTCAACCCTCTGTCCACAACAATTACTCTCCCATATCTCTGGCATGCCCCATTAAACCCTCCTCCCCTACCATCTCCTACACCTCATCATCATTTCCTGAGGAACCCCAATCCATATCCTACGTCCCTACATCCACCCCTCCACCTATCCCTCCATCCACCAGATACCTCCTTTGCTCTTGGATTCGATCACAGGCTCCTGATACCCTGGGTATTGGCCTGATTTCCTCTCCCCCACCTCTCAAGCAGCCTCGAGGCAAACCCTCCTCCTTATCAAAAGCCAAGCTACAAGCTGGGGAAGAGATTATTGCTGGCAGACAACATTCCATCGACTGGGTACTTAGAGCAGTGAATACCCTAGTGCACCCCCCTCCATGAAGCTGCTATCTTTCAACTGTAGAGGGTTGGCTAGCCCTGACAAAAAATTAGCCATGAGAAGACTGTTTATATCTGAACCCTTTGATATCCTTTTCCTACAAGAAACCCTAGGATAGGCTAGTGTCATCACTCACCTTCTCGAATCATGGCTACCTAGATGGACTTTTCACGCTCTAGATGCAATTGGTTGATCTGGGGGATTGGCTCTGGGAGTAAACACCTGCTCCATCAGAATCTGCAACATTTGGGGAAGCTCAGGACACATAGGAGCAGACATATACTCTTCTGAACTTGATACAGAGCTTAGGATTATTAACATCTATGGCCCCTATCACAATAGGGAAGAATACTGGAACAGGCTGCTAAAATATCACATCCTTCAAAAGGATAAGCTCATCTTGGGGGGGACCTAAACTTCTCCATTGGATTCGCGGAATCATGGGGGCATAATGCACAAAGAGATAACCTCTCGGAATTCTTTGAGACCAGACTGGAGGAACATAATCTTATTGATATCCCCTCCTCCAAAATTCAACCTACATGGAAAAACAACAGATCAGGCAAGGATAACCTCTCCAGGAGGCTAGATCGATTCCTCATCAAGGAGCACCTATTGAACATGGGCCAAGGAGTTAGACAGTGGGTTGGTTCAGGGGGCTTATCGGATCATAGGCCGATCTATCTGGAAATAAGGGGTGGTATGTACAAACCAAAAGCTCCCTTCAAATTCAACTCTGCATGGCTAAGAGACGCAAACTACATCAGACTAGTCACCGAATTCTGGAAGGCTCACCCCCTGCGGTAGGAAGGACAATCTCATAAGGTTTTTCACAAAATATGAGAGAACTAAAGAATCTCTCTAAAATATGGGCACACAAAAAGAGAACCCTGGAAGAACTTATCCTTAAGACGACTGAAGAGGCAATAGAGGCTTTTGAGAATGAACATGGTGGGATATAATCTTCCCTAAAACATAAATACCATCTAACCTCCCTTCTGGCTAAGAGGAGTCAAATACTCAAGGATAGGGAGGAAAGTTGGCAGTTGAGAAGCAAAGCCATTTTTCTTAAGGAAGGGCATGATAATACCAAGTTCTACCACAAATTCGCGAATGGGCTGAAAGTGATAAATACAATTTGGTAGCTAATAGATGAACAAGGTGAAACAGTGAATACCTTCCCTAGATTAGCAGCCTTGGCTACAGCTCATTTCAGGAACATATACAAGGCCCCTCCAAATGCTACTCTAGCTGAAATCATGAGAACAACTTAGTTGTTTCCAAGGTTTGTTGACCAGGAGGATGCTTTGGAATTGACAAAGGAAGTCACCTTGGGAGAACTTGAAGCCACCCTAAAATGGTTCAAACGAGACAAAAGCCTAGGTCCGAATGGATGGAATGTGGAATTCTACCTGGCTTTCTTTGAAATTCTGGGAGGGGACCTCCTAAAAGTTATTGAAGAGTGCAGATCCAGCGAAAGAATGTATGAGGCCTACAACTCAACCTTCATCGCTCTCATACCCAAATCTGACAAACCCACCTCTTTCAATGACTTTCGGCCCATTTCCTTGTGTAACTATATCTACAAGATCATTTCCAAGATCATAGCCAATCGCCTCCGACCGATCCTGTCCAACCACATCTCAGCTGAACAATTCGCCTTCCTACAGAACAGACAGATCCATGAGGCTATCGGAACCACACAAGAAATCCTGCACTCTATTCAGACTCAGAAACTTAAAGGTATGGTCCTTAAAGTAAATCTCTCGAAAGCCTTTGACAGAGTAAATTGGCTATATATTAGAATGATATTAACACACTTAGGTTTTCCATATGAGTTCATAAGGTGGATTATGTGTTGCATTACTAATGTATCATTCAGTGTTCTTATAAATGGGGTGGCCTCACCCTTCTTTCACTCCGAGAGAGGTCTCAGGTAGGGATGCCCACTATCCCCGTTACTTTTCTTACTCATCATGGAAGGTCTCAGCCGAATCTTAAAGGAGGAACACCAACGGGGTAGGCTAAGAGGTATCCGGATCACAGATGGATGCACATTAACGCACTTGCTCTTTGTAGACGATGTGCTGTTCTTCCTTAATGGGAGTATTGGTGATTTGACTTCTGTACTTAGCACTTTATCTATCTTCCTATCAGCCATAGGAATGATGGTGAACAATGCAAAGTCCACTATAACGGCTGTAGGGTGTTCTCCATACGAGATACATTATGCCCTGCAAAGATTTCCCTATACCCTACAGCAACTGGAGGAGGACCTCAAATACTTGGGTTACAGATTAAAGCCCCTTGGATATAAGAATGCAGATTGGATCTGGCTCATCACCAAAATGGAAAAATGGCTTAACATTTGGTACCACAAATATTTATCGAGAGCAGGAAGGGTGATCCTCATCAAAGTAGTTCTGGAAGCAACCCTAGTATATTGGATGTTGTTATCATGGATACCTAGGGAAATCCTTACAAGAATCAAAAACCTATGTTGCAGATTCTTGTGGAAGGAGAAGCAGTTGGGAAAGATTTTTTTCTTGGACCAACTGGGAATCCCTAGCTTTCCCAAAGAAATGGGGAGGATGGGGAATTAAAAGCATAGGCACTTTCTCTACAAGCCTAGCGACCAAACTAGGATGGTAGCTAATCACATCACATGGTTTATGGACAACGGTGGCCTTCTCTAAATACATAGCTCCTATAAACCTCATGGAATGGATACAACAAGCTCAGTGGAATTATGTTGGAAAATCAAACATATGGAAAGCATTTACAAGAAATGCCCCTTATTAGGGATGGTCTCACATGGAGAGTACAATCGGGAGCAGCGGTCATAATCGGGATTCATCCCTACATCGGATGTGGAAACGATCACAGGCTCCCCGAGGAGATTAGAACACATCTGACTATCAAAGGGATCACACACCTTAGCCATATAGCAGACAATGAATGCTCTACATTTACACAACGATCCTGGAAATCTGGGAGGGTATTGTAGATCCCTCAGCTATGGTAGCAACATTAGAAAGAATACACGATGGCCCTTACTGAATCTGACATCAGAATACAGGAAGGGAAGGATGAGATAATATGGGCACAAGCTAAACATGAGAAATACTCACCAAAAGCAGGTTATATAGCCCTAATCGACTCAAAGAAACCTCCACTATGTGAAACATGGTGGAGTAGCATTTCAAAATTAAAAGCACCACCCAGAACGAGACTCCTCATGTGTACCATTCTCAGGCACAAGATCCCCACAGGAGAAAATTTAAGCAAAAGATCCTTTCATGGACCCTTCTGGTGCGGCCTATGTAAAGCAGACAACGAAACTGTGGATCATCTTTTCCTCTTGTGCCCATCCATAAAAGAGCTATGGATTTCTATACTCTCTCATATACCCTCGCTTCCACAATGGCAGGGCATGTCAGTTCGTGAAGCCTGGGAAACATGGTGGGCTGCCGCCCCCTCGATGAAAGCCAAAAATATTCCCATTCTTACTTGCTGGGCCATTTGGATTGCCCGAAATAGATATATTTTTCAGAACTCCCCCCCCTACTCGCTGACTATCACAGCCCACATACTAGCTGAGTACCATCTCATTCCAGAGGATGAATCTAGCTCTACTCCCAAGCATATCATTCCAGAAAACATAAATCATACACATCCCTGGGCATATTTTGACAGCTCAACACAAGACACAGGATGTGGGGGAGGTGCTATACTACACCTTTCAGCATCCCATTATTACAAAATACAAATGGGATTGGGCAGAGGCACTAACAATTTTTCTGAGCTTATCACAGCAAAATATACCATACAATTTGCACTGGAAAAACAATGCAGAAACTTACAACTATTTGGAGATTCAAAAACTGTATGCAATTGGATAAATAAAAATGCAAATTGTAATGCATATTCTCTAAGACATATCATGGAAGAAGTCCATAGACTTATAAATTTATTTGACACTTTTATTTGTCATCACATATACAGGGAGAAGAACACAATTGCCGATTTTCTATCCAAGGAAGTAGCGCACAGGCCTATAGGAACGTGGAAGATACTGGAGCGGAAGGATGGAACCTTCCATCAGTACTATCATCGACCATTTATAAACATATCAAATTAACTAGCTCAGAAGGAGCCTGAAAATATTTTTTGTTTATATAATTTTATATATATGCACAATGAAAATAGACTTATATATGGTAGTTTTGATACTCTCTGCGTAGAGTAAGTACTTATCTTATATTGCAATCTCAGTAACAAAATAGTGTCTCCCTGCATGGAGTACACCTCTTATTTTGATTACTCAAATTGGATGGGCTTTAAGCCCCACGTACAGTATATGCTTTTGCATCTACAAAATGTAATTTTCTTTGCTTAATGAAAATTACGACTTTTTCCAACGGGAAAAAAATGTAGGATACACTCTACATGACTCAAGTTAGACCCTCAACTCGAATTAACTAATCCAACTAAGTACAATTAACTTAGTTAACTAATACAAGTCATTATGTGATGTGGAATTACAATTTTATTCCAAATTTAATTCAAGGAAAATATTAAATTAGGATCTTCTTATTGCATTTTCAACATTCATAATCCACTGTTATGCCTTCCTTGGAAACATGTCTAAAAAATGTACCTCTATCTAAAAGAAACTACACTTACTAAGCCTATCATACAACTAATGCTCCCTTAGCAATATTAATATTGTTTCTAAGTGTTCTACATGATCTTTCTCATTCTTATAATATATCAATATATCATCAATGAATAAATCACAAACTTTTCTCGATAAGGATGCAACACACTATTCATCAAACATGTGAAAGTAGATGGAGAGTTAGTCAAACTAAAATAAACCACAAAAAAACTCATAATGCCCATACTTGGTCCAGAAAGAAGTCTTGTAGATGTCCTCTTCTTTGATGCATACCTGATGGTATCCTAATCTAAAATCAATTTTTTAGAACATCATTTCTCCCTTCAACTGATCAAACAAGTCATCGATCCTTGCAAAATGGTACATGTTCTTGATCGCCACCTTGTTCAACTACCTGTAATCAATACACAACCTCATAGTACCATCCTTCTTCTTTACGAACAACACTGGTGCACCTCAAGGTGATACAGTTGGCCTAATGCATCAATTTTCAAGCATTTCCTTCAACTGCAACTTCAATGCTACTAGCTATGAAGTTCTCATATTGTAAGGGGACTTTTATGTTGGTGTTACTCCTGGTACTAACTTAATAGAAAATTCCACTTCCTTGTGAAGAGACAACTCTAAAATATTTGCTGGAAATACATCCTGAAACTGCTGCAAAACTGAGTACATCTTCAAGACTTTTGCATCCTCAACATCCTTACCTTTATCACTAGAAACATGCACTGTAAACAATACACACCCTTTCCTATGATTGTGGTTTGTCTACATATCTGTAACCATTCTTACCGATGTAGGCTTATTCTTACCCTACAATATTCTTCTCTCTATCATCATCCAAGAACTCGATATCCTTCTCATAACAATCCACCTTAGGCTTGTGAACGTATAATCAATCCATACCCATAAGCATACTATACAAACCCAATGGAAGAACATTCAAATGCATTGATGTAGGAATATCATCCAACTCAAAAGTACAATCTCTTACCCAATGATGAACTATTTTCTTAGTACCTATAGCCAACTACACCAAGCAAGACTCTACACACACTTCTTTTCTCAAACCACAATTATCCACCACGTTAACATAACTATAATTAAATCCAGGGCCAATAAAAATAGAAATAAATCGATCAGAAAGCTTACCTTCCATCTCAATAATGGATGCCTCGTGATCTTCCTACTTGTTATCAAATTTTGCATATATATGAGGAATTCTCTACCCAACATCCCCAAATTTCTACACCTCCTAAGCATTGTAGATATGAGGCCTACCACCCTGATACAACGTACAATTTTTCTTGAGATAATATGAGCCACACATCCAACACTGCAACTATCTCCTACCATCACCTCTATTTTTCTTCTCTCCGGGATGAGGTCCATGTCCCTTCTCTACTCCATTACACTTCTTATAAGGAGAAACACTCTCTTTCTCACCTACATCATGAGGTCTTTTACACTTTGGTGGCCATTTACCTTTAGTATTGTCATTCCCTTTCCAACCTTTCTTAGATTTTGTCTTACACTTTGATTGCTAATAAAAATGCTTCAACTATCCAATGACTTCTTCCAGTGATTGAGGCTCATCATACTCAATCTAATACTTAAATGCTAATGGAAATCCACTGATAAATATTTAAAATTTTGTCTTCTCATCGTCAAGATACAACACATACCTCAACAACTCCATGAACTTAGCCGTGTACTCCTCATTTTCCATCGATCCCATCTTCAACTCATATAACTCCTCTCCCTTACTATCATAGTACTCTCTGAAAAGTACTACTTCCTGAAGAGTCTCTTGAATTCATTCCAACTCAACTCCTCTCTCCTCGTGTCTCTGACATGCCTCACATCTTCCCATGAGATGTCTGCTTTCCCTTTGAGACTAAAAATAGTTATCCTGGACTTCATGTCCTTTGTGTAATCATGCAGCTCAAAGAACTTATTCATCCCAAGCAACCATGCCTCCACATCTTCCTGCTTCTTTAGCTCTCCATGAAATGTAGGTGGCTTGGATTTCTTGACCTCATCCAATAAATATCATCTGTCACTCCTTCTGTAAGGATGATAGCGATGATGACCATGATACCTGTCTGAATAAGAACTAGAGTAGAAACCATATCCACTGGCTCCCTTATCAGGTGTATTCAAGAACATACCATCTCAGACCGTGTCATCTTTGTTCGACATGTTTCCACCATGAGACCTCATATCATATTCCCCATTGGTCTTGTCCTCATGTCCATAGCTGATCTGTGGTTGTCTCTATCTCTGTAAGTCTGACAAACTATGAATAATAATTGTATTGACCTCTGCTTGTTTCTCCTATGCCATGGCAAGTCTTTCTTGTGACTAAATTATCTTATCATTATCTGTTTTGCAACTTTTTATTTTTTCCTTTATACTTCTCAAAGTGTCAACTATGTCAGGAGAGAACCCATCTCTTAGCTACTAATCTGATATGTATGGAGAGTACCATGAATTGTAATACACTATTTTGATAGCCATATTTGATCCACTTATTACTGCAAGCATACCATGTCAGATAAAAAAAATACAAACATAATCAACATACTTTAGTGAAGTTTAGGGGAGGCTATCTCATTTGCAAAATTGGTCCAGATTAATATGATACATGTATATACATAATCACATCAATGTACCAACATCGTGCATGATAAAACCAACTACATGCAATGACCTCATGCACAACAACCATAACCATGACAATGCATGCATAACAACCATATAGACAACTGGCATGCATGCTTGAGAAACACATTCCACCAAACCAGTCTAAGTGTTGAAGCATGTTCTAATACCAATCTGTAATGCCTCCTCCCACATTTAACCAATTTCACTAGCCTGACAGGGTAAACATGAGAGGAAGAGTTAGTATGACATGACTAGACCTCCTAGGTCCTGTTAAGAAAGTGGGACTAACTACTGATGATAAAATGACATCTCACAACATCCTATAGGGACTAGACGACACACAGAGGCTTAGAAACCATCCCAACTGGCCAAATCCTGAGTTGGACCCCTCCTTTTCTACCTAGGGCCCTCAATTGCGAGCACAGCATGGCCTACATGTGGATAGAATCCTCTAACCACATGCGCAAGCTTACGTCCATGCAATTGCAACTCAATTTTATAGTAAGGAGAATGGGCCACCGGAATCTAAGCCTATATTCCAGGTCAACCTCTAGAACACTAACCAAAACTTCATGTAACTTCTTGGAATCAATAGTGACATGACAAAAATGCTCGACATGCAAATTTAAAGGCATAATTTGACCTAGATTGTCTAGAATATGATAGGCATTTTGTTAAACACATTGGGAGCATGTAATCTATAGGTCATAAATGCATATCTGAATATAGGGGTCAAATAGTTCTCTGCATATCATCAAATAGTTGCAATAACATATATTGGATCATGCATTGAATAACCATTCATCTTCTAATCAAAACATGTCAAGAGCCATGGCTAGAACCTATTATGAAACCATGCTTATAATAAACATATAACTAGAATAATAACCATGATAGAACAATCATCAAATCCACATAATAACAAGCACAAGTACTCATGAAATACAATAGGAAAAGAGCTCTTATTAACATATGCAAAAACCAACCAAAGTAGGGACTTCCATGTACCACCCGAACATAGATTGGACTGAACCAAACCTTTCTTTCAACCAATGTCCCTCATGTGATATTCCAAGCATGAATGTGGGACTCAAGACAATAACAACCATCGGATTCCTGAAGATTAAGCCATCTACTCCCTCATGATATTGTGATCCCACCAAAACCAGCTAAGAGATCACATAAGAAAACTAATACATAAACAACCAAAGCTTCCTGGAGATTATACCACCTCCACCCTCGGGATTTACCATAATCCCGCCAAAATTGATCAAGGGATTACTAGGCCCAAAACAAGCTTGGATGCCTAGGAATTTCTTCACCAATACTTTTAGGAATTTTCTTGTCTCCACCCTTAGGCTTTACCGCAATCCTGCCAGAACCAGTCAAGGGATTCCTAGGGCCAATGGGAATTTTCCTTAGACCACCTCACCTGGTTCCAAAACCATCACGCAATCGAAAGTTCAACCAAATAAAAAAACCCCATCACACCAAGACTATCTGGAAAAGGCAAGGGAAGGTTCAAACCATAATGACACTTGGAAAAACCAATGTCAATGAGAAAAAGATAACAAAATACATACATGCATGTCCCATGCATTCACAAACCGTCTAGGAAATGACACATGAAACCTGTTACCTGCAATTCTTCCTGTTGAAACTGCTTGATCCAACATTTCTTTATTTTCCCCTTTCTTTTCTTTGCTCCCTTGCCCTTCCTTTGCTTGCTTACTTGTTTCCTCCTCTTGGTGCTCTTCTCTCTTTGAAAGCAATTCCAAAGCTCAACTAGCAAAAGCTGTGAACTGATTCTCATAAGATTTTTTATTATTCAGGCATCTATTCTCTTTAATTTCCTCTATTTTCCTTCAATTTCTTTCTCATGCAAATCTATGACCTTTCACCTTCATTTTCTCCTATTTTCTATTATTTTCATAAATAAAATGCCAATTAATGTCTCTTTGTCTTTTCCAATTTCTCCTTAGCTATAATAAATCGAAATGAACACCCACTAGGATATTTTTCCCAACATTTAGCTTGGAATATGTGTCTCCTCACCTTCGTCTTAGTTTTTCTTTATTAACTTTATCACATGAACTTTTAACCCGAGGTTGTCACATGGGCTGCAAAAATGAACACAAACTTCCTTATTGGCCTTATAAGAAGCATGAGAGCACGCAAATATATAATGTCAAAGAGACTACTTCAATGAACAAAGCATACATACATGCATTAGAGGTTGGTATAGGAGGGAGAAATAAGATGGAAGAATCTCTAAAAGTGGAATTGGAAATAAGAAAGAACAAGGCCATTGTGGTGACATTGTAACCCTATGAGACACCTTCATTACCTCATGGGTGCAAGTCATAAAATACACCTTGACTATAAAACTCGATGAGCAATGTAGTGAATTTTATGTTGGACCATGCGAGAGGAGCGCTTGGCCATAATACTTTAACAATACCATGGGATGGTGTTTTTTCTCACAAAGTGAGAAACTAATGGGAGAAGAAATTTGTCAATGCTCACTTGATGTGAGTATAAGAGGACTTGTAGTTCACAGGGTCGTGGGTAGACAACACTCTTAAGACACTGCTAGATGTTAAGTTATTTTTTCAATTCCCCACTCTATTGAGATGTTATTATTTTGGTTCAATTCCCCACTCTATTCAACTTCTATTATTGAACATAATCATGATGTACTCTTATCAATGGCAAACTTAAAATAATAAGTATTAGTTTAAAACCTTCCCGGTTAAAAACTCAACTTATTTTAAGAAAACGTTCAAATCTTCAGCCGGGAAAGAAAATTAATTGTAACACATATATGATGTAAGTACGAATTGAAACAATGCTGAAGTAAGCACTTTGATACACAAACTTCGTTTGATTGTGAAACTTTGTTTGGCCACATCAGCCTACATCATGTTTCCGCCAAGCAATGCGATGTAATTTATTGCTAGCAAATGTATCCAATCCATCCTCAATTTACACTTAAATATTAAAGCTAAAAAATACTTAAAAACTGATATTTTTATAACTTTAAAACGATTGAATAAATTCTGCCTATATAACTTCTGAGGTAAAAACTCAGATCGACTCACAGTTTCTACGATAAGAAGTTTTAGTTGCCATTGAACTAAATAAAGATTAAAAAACCTTTAGCTATCGAACCATAATCATATTCTCAGTTAGGAGAATGCACTTTGGCGCCAAGGAGGACATCCAAAGTTTTCTCTTATTACAATACATTATTGTCAAATTAAGCCCGATCGAATCATTCTTATTTTATGTCACAGCGGCTCCCATAACTGCAGAGGATATACGTCGTCCAAGACAGGCCCGTCCATATAGGCGTTTTCACTTTCTTGAAGTGACGGGATGTAGAAGTTGGATTCTGAGACTTCATGATATCCAGAGATGATGGTTAAGAGATTGGCATGTTGCTGAGTAATGCTGGCTACCTCTTCTTGTGTTGAAGCCAATTGTGATTGCTGCTCTGACACTTTATTCTGTAGATCATTGATTAGGCCTACACAGCCATGCACAGGATCTCGGACTCTTTCGCTTGCTTCGTACACCATGCTTCTTACTGCATCATCTCTCGTCTCGGCCGGAAGACCCTGTAACACCGCGATGCGATGAGAGCTACAAACAGGTCAAATCATACGTAGAGGAGTTTAATTATTACACTCAAAACACATCTTCATGCGGTGAAGATGAAACTTGAAAGTGGATGTACGGAGGGGTGTGGTCCTTGAATTTCATTCTCGTTTACATAACAGGTTTCAGAAACTTGTACCATTCTATAGTATATGCAATAATCTATGCAAAACAATTGTTGTAAAATTTAGTATGGATTTGCAAATTAAGAGATTCACAATAAGAGTTATGAAAATGTAAAATAGCCGTGAATAAATTAAAATATGAAAGTGGAATGCGAGAAACAATAAATATAGATATCTTGTTTTGCAATGCTATATTTTAATTATAAAATTGTAATATATATGTTGATCATAGGCCGTTTAATGCTTCCTATGGATCATTATATGGCTTTTGTTTATTACTTCCTATGGACAGACCATTAGCTGGCTTTTGTGAATGCTTCTCTGTGAAATTAACATTTACATATTGTCTACTGTGCTGTATACCTCACATATCAAAGATAAATACCAAAACCGCTTTAGGGCAATGGAACGAACCTTGAGTAGTTTGATGATACGGCCATTACCTAAAACTCTATGTAGCAGGAGGAACACGTCGTACTCTCTGGAGGAAAATATGGCGCGAGGACGCATTCTTCTGAACACTTTTTTCTCTGGATTTTGCAAGCGGCGCATGCAGGTGTGACGACATTTGTGCCGCGGAAGAAGTGGCGTACGTCATTCTCACAGCCAACGAAATCCGTTGTAAGAGCACCTGCTTATCGTGGGTTTTTGGAAAAATAAGTTATATTGCGATTGCTTCCCTACAGTATTGCTAACCTTTCGGTGTAATGGCCGGTGAACGACGTATACGCGGAAGACGACGAACCTTCCTAAGTCAACATGATAAAATTGTCATTAATGACAAATATTGCATTGATAACGAAGGTGCTATCATTGGATTGGATTCTAGGTGGTGTTTTTTCCCCTTTTATGATGATGTTTTTTCCCTTTTTACGGTGATATAGGTTTTAAAAATTATAATTTCATTTCTAAATATATAAATAGATTATATATATTTTATAGTTTAAATTTATGATTTTAATAATAAAATTAACTCATATATATATATATATAATAAAATATATAAAAATTAAATATATATATATAATAAAATACATAAAAATTAAATATATATATTTTTATAGTATCAAATTTATAATTTTAATTTTTTTATACAATTTTACAATATCAAAATTTATTGTTTTGATTTATATTGCAAGGATATAAATATTGCAAGGAAAAGAATTAATTCTTGTGAGCTTCAAAGTGATATTCTCAAAATTCTCTGGGATAAAAGAATTTTGAGGGTGGAAGATGAAATCCATTTTCTCTTAAATTGTTCGGCTCTTACTCACATCCTTTCTCATTTCATAAAGTTCCAATCTTCTTGACTTGTTAAGTCAACCTAACTATAGTGATCGTGGAGTGCTTCTTTCCTTTCATTTTTATCATAGAAATAAAATTTTAAAGAGTAGACCTCCTCCTCCTCCTATCCCCCACCCAATTTTAGATTTTAAAAAAATAAATATTAAAACACATAATTAAATTGTATTTTAATATAAATATATAATTACATTTATTCCTCGATGGCGGTGTCCAATCTACAAGTCAAGTGGCTGCGCCTTAGAGTGTGGAGCGAGTTGGGCCTCCACCCGCAACACGATTGCCTTAAAGGCCCATTGGGACTTGGGTTGGACTCCCGTGAGCGATACTTAATGTGCAGTGCAGGTATGAGGGTGGCCATTTGCAATTGTTACAAGTCAAGTGGTCGTGCCTTAGAGTGTGGAGCGAGTTGGGCCTCCACCCGCAACATGATTGCCTTAAAGGCCCATTGGGACTTGGGCTGGACTCCCGCGAACGATACTTAATGTGCAATGTAGGTAGGAGGGTGGCCATTTGCAATTGTTGGGCGATGAGGAGGGAGTGATGGGCACAATAGAGTATTAGCGTCCTGGCTCAGGCTAAGGCTTGGGGCGAGAGTGTAGGACGCGCTCAGGTCAGAGGACTATGCGAGGGACTAGAAACTGCAATCAATCTGACTGTGGGATCCAGGGGAGAATTGGAGCAACCAGCGCTACAAGGGATACAATTTTGGGGTTGGAGAGTGTGGGTGGTGTGTAATCGTTCCCTGTTCCTCACTCTCGCTCTATCTCTAAAAAGGGGTTGCTCCTCTAGAGAGGCAGTACAATGGATAATTGGGGTCGTGGTTTTTTCCCTAGAGCGGCTCGTCCAATTGAAAGACTTGTAACGCGCCCCCCAGTTCGTCGGTGGACAATCGAGAGGGATAGGAGAATGCAGCAACGGGTCGAGGCTCCTTGACGCTCGGGTGGTAAGCAGTGTGTTTTGTGTTTGGTTTATATCAAGCTTGTGTGTTGGGTTCCAGGGGGTAGCCAGATTCGTCCCTGCGGTGGTGCAATTGGTGATGGTGGCATAGACTGTATGACGAGACAGAGAGGTGGCCTACATCAATTACCTCCAACACACTCAGAACGAGCTCCTAGATTCCATAGACGGCCTTCGGCAACAACTCGACAAGCAAATGACCACCTCCGAGCTCTGGAAACTCGGGTGGAACATATTGACTACCATAAAAATGACCACCTCCGGACTCTGGAAACTTGGGTGGAACATATTGACTACCATACAAATGACCACCTCTGAACTCTGGAAACTCGGGTGGAACATATTGGCATTGACTACCATACAAATGACCACCTCCAAACTCTGGAAACTCGGGTGGAACATATTGACTATCATATGCATGAGCCGGCTATGTTCTTCGCTCCTTCCTCTCAACCCACCCCGTAATGTGTATTTTTGGTAAATTCTCATTTTGTGCAACTTTTGTATTAGAAATAACCAAGACACAGGTTGTCTTGGCCTCTTCAGGTGCTTAATCTTGTTAAGAACAAAACTCATGTTAGCTCTCAAACCTGATACTCTAACTAGTGTGACATCAATAATCTATTCAAACAATGTGGTGATAATATATTTTGTGATAATATATTTTGTTCTTGAGATTATGATAATATAAAATAGTTTTTTACCTATATAATATATATATATATATATATATATAAACACATCCATTTAACTTTAAATATATTAAAATTTTAAATTTAATTAAGTGAAAAAAAAAAAACAAAACAAAAAAACAAAAAACCTAAACGGTATATTTTCCAAGACAGTGTCTGATCCCCTAGACGATGGCTTCCGAGAGACCATGATCCCAAGAGCAACAGATCTGGTTGTTTCAAATCCAAATCCATGTCGGTATGCAAAAGCAAGGGGGCGTTGAGGAGTAAGCTCGAGCATAACTGTGTGCCCCAAAATAGAGGGTGGACTTTCAACGTTTGAATCTGACCATCAGTATGGTCATGGTGGTTTTCCCACCCTTCTAATCCCCACCAACTTCCGTGGATCCTACGGAAAATTCGGGAGGCAAAATGTTCAGATGCAACATTTTAGAGGGAATATAGAAAGTTCTATTCCAATTTTTGAAGTCAGATTCATTAAAATTTAGATGGTCCGAATCCATTCAGATTGAGGAGGTAACCCAGCACGTCGTTACTTCACGGGCCCGGTAGCCGCCGTTAATTGAAATGTGCGTTCCCACTGCATATTTGAAAGCACAGAGATAAGAAACGGGAGAATAACCATAAAATTCTTAGAAGGTAGAACTTTTGATTTTGGTCAACGTGATTTTGAATACATTGCCTCTCGCCGTGTGGCAGCCGTGTTCTGCTTTTGGTCGTTGGATGAATAGATGGTTCTCGCTTCTCGCCATGTTCCAGCTGCTGCTTTGCTTTTTCATGGAAAGTGAAGGCCGTCACATATGGCTTTAACTTTCACACCAATTTATTAATTTAATATTCATAACTCACTTAAAACATGGAAAAATTAGAAGGTGTGCACGCCGAGGTAGAGAGAACGATTTCGGGTAACGGCAAAACCTTTGGCTTCACCCCACCCCACTTCACTTGGGCGATTTCTATTTCCAACCTCATAGAAAAGTTAATGCGCTTTGACGTGCGCCCTCTATAGCTCCATATAACACGTAGATTTTTTTTTTTCTAGTCATCACCGCACTTGTGTTATATCTGGCTATCGAGAGTGCATGTCAAGAAGCATTTAACTTTTCTATGAGATTGGAAATAGGAATCGCCCTTCACTTATAACAATAATCCATATCACACACGTGTTTTTGGTTTTACGATAAAAATTAAGAAGAGCATGGAAGAGGAACGAAGAGCAATTACAATTTCTAGCGTTTTGAAAAGTTGCATGTTGGGCACGCTCATGTCATTCACCATAAACTGAGTTCGACTCCACGAATTTAGGTTGCAGCATAAATATGGCAAAAAAATATCGATGGTTTGATCACGAGGAAACTTGTGGATAAAAAGTTGTTATTGTAATGTTTAGAAAGTTTGACTTGTTTCAACATGGCAATGGCAAGAAGGATTAAAACTTATTTTCCTTCCATCCTTTAGTATTTGATGCATTTTTGTTTAGTATACCCAGGTTTATCACATTCAAAGGCAAATATTTTTTTGAAACGGTTTGGTGAGTGGTTATATATTTCATATTAAAAAAGAGGAATTTTGAAATAATTTGATTTTTTCTTTCTTATTTATATTGTTTTTCAATGTTTCGTATTTTTTTTTTGGGTAATAAGGCTAAATTGGGTTTTTTAGTTAATTTATTTATCATATTTTAGTGTTTGTATGCGACAAGTCTATAGATATTTGATTTAATTCCTATGTAGTTTTTGTTGTTGTTGTTGTTGTTGTTGTTTGTTTTTTTTTTTGAATATTCAAGTTTCTGTGATTCATAATGAATTAAGCAAAGTTTTTCGGTAGAAATCACATAAGAGAAATTTTTAGCCAACACTTTTCGAACCAACAAGTGTGGTTGCTAATAGGTTATTTGATTTAGCTGTCCATATGATTATTATTTTTATCTTGATTTCTAATAACTTTTAATTTCCTTTCATTGAAAAAAAAATTAGTTAATCAACCTCAATCTATATGTGCATAATGTTTGCATGGAGTTTCTTTGCTATGAACAGGTCAAGGAAAATAGAGAAGCCAAATTTGTTGAATGAATCCAACACCTCCAACAATAGGATCATGATCCCTTGTAGAATGCCAATAGTGAGTAGAAACAATGACACGACTAGAATAGGGTTGCACACAAGTTTTAGGTTGGTGATAAGGTGTTGTTGAATTTATACAAAGAGAACCCCACATCCCCCCATAGGAAGCTCAAACCACATTCATATAGGTCTTGCACAATTATGAAGGTTATGGATGGAAAATATTTTGAATTTATTATTCCGCCTTTCCTTCTAATACACCAAGTATTTAACATGGATTTGTTTCAACCATATTTTCCACCTTTGTTGGACACCCCAAAGGCCATTGAGTAAATTCCCCCTATATAAATATATCCTAGCTTCATTGAATATGATATGGTACATCATATTATGGGTAGGAAGATAAAGTATACCAGCCAATACCGTAACAACTCTATTGGGTTGTCAAAGGAATGAAATTTCTTCTTTGAGGAAAGTGGCTCACTAGCAGAAATTCAACAGAAATTTTCTCATTTGATGAGGGGACTTCACTCAATGGAGATTGTTACCTGAAAAGGTGGAAGGATTCATCTAGGTGGATATTAGTGGCCACCTATCTCTTCCACAGAATCAATGGTTCTCTATCTTCATTGAAATTTTTCTATAGCATTTTGGTTCCCAATTTTTTGGAATCATTTTGAGGCCATAAGAAATAAATGTTACTTTAAAATTTAGGGGGCAAGGGTGGTCATGTAATGCCATAGCCCTAGTTGAAAGCAATGGTATTCATATAGTTCTTTCCAACAGTCTTCTATATACCCCAAACATAGATTATATGCAAAAATGATTCTCCGAGGGAGAAAACTAGCCATGTGAGTGCCCACAAACCTTTTGGCACTTCACCTTCTAGGCATTAGGGATTTGGACATATATATTTCTTTCTTTATGTGAAAATTTCCTTCTTTAGGCCCGTTGTAACATATTTTGTGATGTTTGTAACACACATCGCTCTCTCTTCATAAGCAATGACCATCATTCTAACCAATTTTGTGTTCTATAATAATTTTCTATTTTATCTATTAATCAAAGTTCAGTTCTCACTATATTAATGGTCTCTCTAATATATTTCTCTATGTGTGTCTAAACTTTCCTTTTCATTATATTCCTTTTACTAACTAGATGACATAGGCACAACCTAAGGATCAAAAGCCCAAGGGATTTATTAGTGGCAAAATCGACAATGTTGACAAGAGCAACAAGAGTAGAGGTATCAAGTGGGAGAAATAGGATTACTTAAATGAGAAATTATGTTTTAAACATTCCAACAACAACATTCATGGCTTAAGGAGGAATGTCGTCAAGGAGGAGGATCAATAAAAATTATTAAAATAGTGAGAATAATGGAAATCATATATATCATGCATAAAGCAAGTTGATCAATCATGGTGGTTTTTCCATCATGAGGAGAGAATTGGATATGAAGGACCAATAAAATGACATTGATCATGGCATATAACCAATTCTACCCAAGGAGCAAGTTATAGTCTACTAGGAATTGACTACTTCAACATCAAGAGAGATGATTTCCCCATGAGCTAAATGGGAAGCACTGGGAGTGCTTCTTTTGATTCGAAAGTGTCGTCATGAATGTTTTGAAAGTGGTCTTGGGCTACAAAAGTGTTGTGGATCCCATATCCCACTAGCGAGATGAAAAAAATAATACAAGTGAAGGTTCCTTCATCCACAAGCGTGCAATAGATAAGTGTACCAACAACCTAAAATTTGATCTAGAAATAAATGTAATGAGAAAGAATGTGTACCATTTTTCATTATTTCAAAATTAATGAGAACCATTTATGAGGGATCCGCCCCACTAGTTTAGGTCAACAAGGCTTTGCACTATGTGGGCTAGCTTTCTAATACATCTAATACAAACTTGGGACATAGTGCTTGGGCCATGCCCTTCAAAATATTGTAATTATAGGTAGCTCATGTGTTGGGACTATGAGTTTACAAGAGATTAACACCCTTTGGATTGCATATGAGAGTTTTAGGTGGCCTATTTATTAAAAGAAGGTCATTGAGTTGAGTATGGATCACAATATCCATGGAAGAAGAAGAACACTTAGTTAATTCATAGCTCTTAGCACATGAAATTGAAGGTAATGTCTCATTTCACACGAAATTTTTTTCATTTGATGCCCCTACATGTTGATAATAACATGTCATTCCTCTAAAAGAAGAAATAGGGTATTATGAAATTATTGATTTCATTGATGGGCAGGGAATGAGTTGGTCAAAGTAGAAGATTGCTGGAAAACATCTTACTAAGTGAAGAAGTGATGAATATGATCCATTCTTGAGAACTCTTGGGTAGGATGGTCTCCCTAAAAAAATCCTAAAAGGAAGATTTTTCCTCCTTTTTTTCTTAGTGGTGCTTTGACCAATTTGTGCTTTAGCTTTTTTATCCCCTTGCACATATTTTGAAGTATTTTTATATTTATTTCTCTTCTTTTCTCCTCCTATTAGTTGAGGAATATTTAGTGACATGGATTGTATCAAGTGCATTTCATAGGTATGATAAGGTGCCATATTATTTTGAGTAGTGATAACAATAGTTGCGAGATTTGATGAAATAACCATTTTGCATAATTGTGCATCTCACTTACTCGCAATTTCACTAAAGATAAAATAAATAATGTTATCGGCATGTGGTCCTAGGTTTGGTTGAAGGGGTTTATTTTATTTTGAGGAGCATTAGCAATGATGCCATACATGCTATATTATTGAAATATCAAGTTAATATGTTGGGAACAAAGTATTCGTTGATCCTTGGTTTTTTCCCCTACCACCACAACTTCCTTGGCAATTATACTCGCAGAAGGAGGGTTGAATCAATATAAGAACATATTCTACTTATTTAAATTCCATCATAAAAATAAATCAATCACACATAATATATGTCAACTCTAGAATAAATAAACGAAGATATATGTGAAACAATTTGTCAGAAAAACACAAAAATAGCCTGCTCTTTATAACCCTTTGTAGGGACCAACCTATTGTTAGAAGTATTCATAGGAACTGACCTAATATTAAAAATATGCATGGGCACCAACCTACTAAAGACACCAATTACCATCGCTAAGAATCAACTTAACAAGAGACACCAATCTCTTCATTTAAATGCCAATAGTGTTCAAGTTACAACTTCTACTTTAGTGATCATAACTCCTTCAAAAATCAAGAACATTCAAATTTCTCCAACAAAATCTTCTCAATACTTCTTCAGATATATTCTTGTTTTCACAACTTCATTTTTCTAGCAATGATATTTAATATCCACTCATGTGTGTCTCCTCTTCAAATGTTATCTTTTATATTAAAGGATATTGCACTTTCATTCATACATCTCCCCCTCCAATTATTTTTTAATTTATCTCTTGTATACCCTTCATGAAAAATTATGTCAATTCAAAAGTACACAACAATTTTTATTAAAATAATGAATATATTGGTATTCCCCAACTTTTCCTTATGTTCTAGAATCAAGGAATGAGTTCTCTTTCTGTTATAAAATGGGAAGTTACATAAGATAAAAGTGGAATTTATCAATGATGGTTTATGAGGCTATGGTCTTGGACACCCATGGTTTCTCCAATTGCATTACATAAAGGAGAGAGATTATTTCGCATGTGAGTAAATTCTTTGTTAGACTAATGGAAATCACTTCCATTATTAATCTTGTGGCTTATATCAATTAACTATTTCCCTTGCCTATTGGCTTAGGGGGTCATGACCCAGGTTCGGAGTTAGCTGTGCCAACCAACAAAACCCTACACTATTGACCCTTTCGGAAACAACATGTGTAGTGCAGGTTGCAGTCTCACTCGAGGCAGTATGGGGGGGTGCAAGAATAAAGTTTCTACATCCAGAGATTAGTGTGATGCCTTTCAACACCTTAGATCTTCCTTCATGCAAATCGATAACTCTTAGGGCACGTTGCTGCAACTCCGTTAAAGCACCTTCAGACCTTCGTGAAGGTCTATGACTAGTCCTTGCAAACTTTTAACAGTCAATTTGTCTACTTACATGCATCAAAGAAAAGTCCTAAATTAACGTTCACACAGATTTACTTAAGTCATTAGTAAACATAAGAGAAATCACTAGTCTTTGTGGAAGTATTTAAGCATGCATTGCATACATTATTTAGAATTATTCAAGAGAATCGCATAACATTAAATCAGCATCTCATAAAACCAATCATTCATTAGCAGCATATACCAATAATAGAGATAAACAAAAATACTCAGGATTTCTTCGGAAAACTGTCTTTCTTGATCTTCAATTCAAGATTACATACTCAAACTGCCCTGCGCACACAGCTATATGGGTTCGTGCACTCAACTATGGAGCCTTTCTTTTCCTATCTAAGTGCAGGAAGCAAAGCCTTCCTACCCTAGCTCATGTCCTAGACTCTTCAACCAACCAAATTCTCTATCTTTGCTCCATCTAGTTCTCTTGCCTTAGATCTCTTAGACACACCTATTTATAGTCTTTTTTCATACAATGCCATGGTCTGCGGAAGATGAGTGAATCTCAAAACCAACTCAAAACTTATCCAAAACAAGGGGCTAAGCCCATTTGACTCCTATTCACCTACACGCTCCACATCCACAAATCGTGGAGACTTTACATTATTTACAAAATTGTACCAAAATTTGGGTTATCTTAACCCCAAACTAACTTAGGGGACTCCATCCGAACAAGCCACCAACACAAAGATCGTGACTCGCCCTTGAGTCACTCTACTGGTGATGCGATCTTACTGCGAAGATCCTCCAGCTCCACCTAGACTACTGCAACTTTAGCAGTGCTCTGTGTCACTACCTGTCGGACATCCTTGACCAATCTTTCTTTAGAGCCTGCGTCTTTTCAACGAACATTTGTTCATTTTTTACTTTGTACTCACTTATGAGGTTGATGGCGCACTTCTCCCTGGTTCTCAATTCATCTGCCACCCCCTTATGTAGTGCGTGGAGTGTTTCATTGGAGAGCGCCACTATATTCAGTCCTATGTCCTTGACTGTACTAAGTATAATACAATCCTCGGTGGACTCTACACGAATCGACCTCTCGGGAAACGGTATAGTTCTTAGATCTAGGGTCTTTACTGGCTCTGCTGCTTGGCTTGTCCCGGGTGTCAGCTTTGCTTGCTCTGTGCTCGCTTCTGCAGCACCTTCTTGTATTATGCTTGTTTGGATCTACAGCTCGCGCAGATCCTTCTGGACGCTTCCCAACGTCTGCATGTATTGCTGCTAAAACTTCTGCAGCACTTATGTCATTGTATCCCTGAATTTATCGCCAATCTCATCAAGATCGCTTTCTGTCAACACCATGGGATCAACCCGTGTTTTATCAGATTTCTGTTTTTTTCGTGTTCCACCCTTCTTCTCATTGCCACGTCTTTTCAAAATAAATGGGGTGTTCTGCCCCTCATCACTACCTCCGCCGTGGCCTGAACGATCTTCTTCCTCTCTCTTTGGCAAAGGTGACTTATCATCTTTCTGCGACTCATGTTGTTCTTTTTCCGCCTACTCCTTAGCAGCTCGTTCTTGCTCTATGCGAGCATTTTCTGCAACTTCCCTCTTTTTCTGTTCTGCTAGGGTACGTGCAACTTTCTTAGTGGCCTCCTTTCTTTTCTACACAGTAGAACCTTCTGCACCTGTGCTTTTTCCAACATCTAACTTTGATGGGGTGCACCACTCTGTAGGCCATAACGCTACAATCTCATGTATGTCCATTTCTGACACCAAATAGGGCAACTGGTGCCATTTCTACTCTGGATCCTTCCACGCTTGGATATAGACTCTGTGGAAGTCAGCCTTGAACGTTGCGTAGGCTAACAACTGTGTGAACAAGGTTGGGGACAGCCTCAGACGTTGATTGATTGTCATACGGAGAGCCATTTCCACAAGAATCCAAAATATATTTGTCTCTGTAATTCACGCGACATCCATTCTAGACCATAAGGAGGTGAATTGCATTGCCTTCAGCAATGCTTCCTTGAGCGAAGGAAATTGGCTATCCTCCGGCAATCTCCATGCAACAAGCACAATTGACAGCAACAACCAAGCATAGTGGAATGGCTTGGTTTCGTCCTGGGCCTCTCAACAGTTCGCTAGGAACTCCTAACAGAGATATCTTGCCCAATTAAATTGTACATCTTTCGTGCACTGCGCAACAAGGGAAACTACTGGCGTCAGAACTTCATCCGTGCGGCATTTTCTCATAACCTTCCCTGCTAAAATCTGGGCAATGAATTGAATTGCCTGGTATGTTATGGAAAGAATGGAATACCCTCGCGACTTCTTGAGGAGGCCGTAATCCTTCTTCATCTTGTCTACAAGATCTTTCTCCCCAGTCTTCCCTCCAAACTCCTTAGCTAGGTTCACGCCTTTGTAAGGTAGCCACGTGATTCTGTGAATTAGCATGTCCGTGATGGGGATAGGCTCTCCTAGCCATAAACACCCATCGTGCACCAGTGTGAGGAGCTGGCGCACACATATCATATTAATGGGGGTGCGGTGATAATGTGGCACCAACAACAGATTGAGCAACCCTGATTGCTCAACACTACGGACCCATTCCTTCATCTCCAATGCTGTAACACATGTTTCTTCATAATAGACCTTCCACATATATTTGTTCGTCTCGAAATGTGGAAATTTAGTGTGGTATCCAAGGTCCCAATCCTCCATTTCTAATATGAGATAGTTATTGATTCAATTCCCCACTCTATTCAAATGTTATTATTGAACATGACCATAATGTAGTCTCTCACCAATGCCAAACTTAAAATGATAATTGAACTTATTCTACGAAAACATTCAAATCTTTAACTCAGAAAAAGAAAATTAATTATAATATATATATATGATGTAAGTACTAAATGAAACATGCTAAAGTAAGCTCTTTGATACACAACCTTCGCTTGATCTGGAAACTTCGTTTGCCCACATCAACCTACATCATGTTTCCCACAAGCCAATGCGATGTAATGTATTGCTACCAAATGGATTCAATCCATCGTCTATTTACATTTAAATATTAAAGCTACAAATACGCTAAACTTCGCTTGCCCACATCAACCCACATCATGTTTCCCACAAGCCAATGCGATGTAATGTATTGGCAGTAAATGGGTTCAATCCATCGTCGATTTACATTTAGATATTAAAGCTACAAATACTTAAAAACTGATATTTTTATAACTTTAAAAAGATTGAAGAAATTCTGGCTATATAAATTCTGAGATAAAAACTCAGATCTAGTCACAGTTTCCACGATCAGAAGTTTTGGTTGGCATTTAACTAAATAAAGATTTAAAAACCTTTAGCTATCGAACCATAATCATATTCTGCATCAGTTAGGAGACAGCACTTTAGCGGTAAGGAGGACATCCAGAGTTTTCTCTTATTAAGATACATTATTGTCAAACTAAGCCAGATCGAATCATTCTTATTTCAAGTCCACAGCGGCTCCAATAACTGCAGAGGATATACGTCGTCGAAGACAGGCACGTCCATATAGGCGTTTTCAATTTCTTGAAGTGACGGGATGTAGAAGTTGGATTCTGAGACTTCATTATAACCAGAGATGATGGTTAAGAGATTGGCATGTTGCTGAGTAATGGTGGCTACCTCTTCTTGGGTGGAAGCCAATTGTGATTGCAGCTCTGACACTTTATTCTGGAGATCGTTGATTACTCCAACACAGCCATGGACAGGATCTCGGACTCTTTCGTTTGCTTCGTACACCATGCTTCTTACTGCATCATCTCTCTTCTCTGCCGGAAGACCCTGTAGCACCGCAATGCATCATCACACCATCAACCCATCACACATAGCTTTTAGAAATCTGAGAGCTACAAAGAGGTCAAATCATACGTAGAGGAGTTTAATTATTACACTCAAAACACATCTTGATGCCGTGAAGATGAAAGTGGATGTACACAGGTGTCTGGTCCTTGAATTCCATTCTCGTTTACATAACAGGTTTCAGAAACTTGTACCAGGAACACATCATTTTTTAGCATATGCAATATTCTATGCAAAACAATCTTTCTAAAATCTAGTATGGATTTGCAAATGAAGAGATTTACAATAAGAGTTATGAAAATGTAAAATAGCCGTGAACAAATTAAAATATGAAAGTGGAATGTGAGAAACAATAAATATAGATATGTTGTTCTGCAATGCTATATTTTAATTATAAAATTGTAATATATATGTGTGGAAGAGGAAGTGTAAAATTATAAAATCGTAATATATATGTGTGGATGAGGAAGTGTAAATTATGATCTTATCTCAAAATTATAATTTAACATGAAATTTGATATGAAATAAATTTAAAATTAAAATAAATAAATAATTATAAATAGTTAAAGGTTTATAGTTTATTAAGTAATGTTGGTATTTTTGTAGGTTTTATTAAAAAAATATAAGCAAAAATTATAAAAATAAATGACAATGAATCGTGTTAAGGAAGGAATAAATGACAAAGATAAATACCATTAATAAGAAAGAAAAACATTTTTTTATGAAGCTTTCATGTGGTGAGGCTGAGGAATTGACCAAAAGTGGATGGAATCTCCGCAAAAAATGTCAAGAAATCTAGTCAGGACAGTGTTTGAATCAAGGTTTTGATGGTAGAAATGGATTTAGCACCATCAAAAACTTTTGGGGCACCCAAAATCTTGAAATTTGACAAAAATCCTTCCCAGATTTTATTAAAATATTGCAAAAATTTCCATGATTTTCCAGGCAAAAAAGCATTATTTTATATCAATTAAATTTGGATTGGGGAGAAATTTGATAGCTATAACCTGGATTTACAAAATCCTACAAAAATCCTTGCCAGATTGTATCAAAATATTGCAGAAATTTCCATGATTTTCCATGGAAAAAAACATTGTTTTATATCAATTAAATTTGGATTGGAGAGAAATTTGACAGCTATAACCTGGATTTACAAAAATCCTTGCCAGATTTTATCAAAATACTGTAGAAATTTCCATGATTTTCCAAGCAAAAAAGCATTATTTTATATCAATTAAATTTGGATTAGGGAGTTGTTCCCAATAGTTGTTATCTCCCCATCCCTTATTAATACCAACAAACATTTTATTGATAAGGAGGCCAACTTAATTAATAGTAAAATATTTATAAGATTTGTAATTCCTTTACTACTTAATAGTAAAAATCTTATTATATTTGAATTTTTTGAAGGCGTTGTCTATATAGGGGAGGAATTGTTTGGCCTATATATTTGAATCGTGTTTGATGGTGGAACTGATTCAGCACCATCAAGAACTTTTGGGGAACCCAAAATCTTGAAGTTTGACAACTATAACCTGGATTTATAAAAACCTGTTCCAAAATTTTTCAAAATATTGCCCGAATTTCCATGATTTTCAAGACAAAACAACAGTCTAGTTAAACTAAACCAGATGTGTACCACTTTCATTTTTCAATAGATACCTTAAAAATTATATTTAAATATCCATATAAACTTCATATACACATAGAGAAACTAAAAAACTTAATTTAATTATATTCTCAATAACAATAAGATATTCTAATGACGATACTAAATAAAATATATCACAAAATATATATATATATATATATATATATATAATAAAGTAACTAAAAAATAAATTTTTAATGTTAAAATATTTTATTAAATTGTTATCTAAAATGTAGAATTGTTTTATATTTAGAAAAGGAGTTTATATATAGAAAAACTAACAAACATTTTTTTATTACAGTTTTGAAGTATATAGAAAGATCAAAATTTTGAGGTTGCATTTTATTTTCATACAGGCTTTGCATTATAGAAGAAATGGTTACCTCGCGCAATTTAATCCTTCTCCCCATTTAAAAGACTTTTATAAAACATTTAAAAAAAAAAAAGTTTTAAAAAAATCTGTAAATTTAGACTTTGCACAATTCCTCTTCTATATAGCAGAGTATATCTTACAACCTCCCGAACTATATGAAAATAATCAATATTCATTATCATAATTCCTCATATCAATCTATGAATCTTACAACCTTTGAAAAAGTAACAAAATCAATATTAAATGCAAGGGATCTGGAGAGATTTGGTCTAGCGGATGGGACTTCAATGAGATCCGACCCGAGGGATTAGAAGCTTGATCATAGGCTGTTTATTGCTTCCTGTGGATCATTAGACGGGTTTTGTTTATTACTTCCTATGGACGGACCATTAGCTGGCTTTTGTGAATGCTTCTCTGTGAAATTAACATTTACATATTGTCTACTGTGATGTATACCTCACGTATCAAAGATAAATGCCAATACCGCTTTAGGGCAATGGAACGAACCTTGAGTAGTTTGATGATGCGGCCATTACCGAAAACTCTATGTAGCAGCAGGAACTCGTCGGTACTGTCTGGAGGAATATATGGCGCGAGGACGCATTCTTCTGAACACTTTTTTCTCTGAATTTTGCAGGCAGCGCATGCAGGTGTGGACGACATTTGTGCCGCGGAAGAAGTGGCGTACCTCATCCTCATAGCCAAGGAAATCCGTTGTAAGAGCACCTGCTTAGGATGGGTTTTTGGATAAATACATTATATTGCGATTGCTTCCCTACAGTATTGCTAACCTTTCGGTCTAATGGTCGGTGAACGACGTATACGCGAAAGACGACGAACCTTGCTATGTCAGGATAATAAACTTGTCATTAATGACCAGTATTACATCGATAACGAAGGTCCTACCATGGGATTGGATTTTAGGTGGTGTTTTTTCACTTATATATGTTTTAAAAATTGTAATTTTATATTTAAATATATAAATAGATTCTATATATTTTAGATTTTAAAAATTGTAATTTTATTTTTAAATATATAAATAGATTATATATATTTTAAAGTATAAATTTAAGATTTTAATAATAAAATTAACATAAAAATATATATTATTATTTATTTAATTTTAAAGTTATGATTAAGCTAGACATCAAATTGGTGTAAGAGATCCTATTGTTTGTGGGATAAGGGACCCATTTCTACTCACGAGAAAAGCATACATACTCTATCCTTCCGATTTTTACCCTACCCTGTGACCTCTTTGGAGGAAACACATTGTCTTAACCATTAAGCCCATTCAAACTATATATTAATAAAAAATAATAAAACACAAAAATTAATTTATATATTTTTACATTATCAAATTTATAATTTTATTTTTTTTGATATAATTTTACATTATCAAAATTAATAATTATCACAATTTATAATTTGAACTTCTTTGATATAATTTTACAATATCACAATTTATAATTTTAACGACAATTAAGTATCTTAATTAAAATGAAGATCATATGTTGAAGGATATGATCATTGTTAGGAAAAGAACTAATTCTCATGAGCTTTAAAGTGATATTCTCAAAATTCTCTTGGACAAAGGAATTTGGCATGTTTGTGATACTAAGAGTGTCACACCCCTACCCTGGCGGTAGTTTTTCAACCGCACGAAGGGAGTGCGGCACCACCACCTGTTTTTTTTTTAACAATACTCACAAGTGCGGACTATGCCTAACTTTCCATACTTAGTTTATTTTTCACTTTTGTAAGTATAACATTCATATACATAGCAGAAACATTCAATTATTTATCCTCATCATTATTACTATTTACACATATGCACAGTGGATAATTGACGGGAGGGGCAACTACTTGAATATGAATCTGTCCACAATGATAATAACAATCTTTCATAAAATACAATTACAATCTTTGTGAGAGAACCCCAACTTCTCTTCAGCAATTTATGTCAAAATGTACAATTCGGCCTGCACCGTGCAACCTTGCTCGAACCACCGTTCGGAACGCCCAACGGTTCTACCACCCGTCGCACATTCAGCAAAACTCATTCATGAACTTGTTTAAGAGTTCGTTCAGAACCATTCAGAATACCCATGCAGAACTTCGTTCAAGAACACGTGCAGAACTTCGTTCAAGAACCCGTGCAGAACATCATTCAAAATACCTGTGCAGAAATTTGTTCAAGAACCCGTTCAGCCGCACTTGTTTAGAACATCATTCATAAGCTTGTTCAGCCGTGCCCGTTCAGAACATCGTCTAGAAGCTTGTTCAGCTACACCCGTTCAGAACATCGTTCAGAAACTCCATTAGTCACACCGTTGAGAAAGTTGTTCGAGACTTTGTTCAGAAAGTCATTTGAGATGTCTTTCAAAAAGTCATTCGGATTTTGTTTGGAAAGTCGTTCGAACTCTCGTTCAGAAACTCGTTTGAAAATTCGTTTGAATGCACATTTAGAAACTCGTTCGGCTGGCCGTTTGCCCGACTGTTCAACCACTTATTTCTACAACTCCATTTCCTTCGTTTGGTGCTCCGATCAAGAGCTGCTTGCACCTTCTCCACATCCACCCTTGGCTCGCCCTCCTCTTAAGCTCGAACTTATGAACTTGAAAACTTGTTGTTTTGTCCATTAAAACGTCCGCCTATATATATTCGCCGTCGTGGATAGTTCATGGGTTCGCCTGCCCAGGCCAACTTCCTAGTTCAGCCAAACACGCCCCCAAATCACGTCGGCTCGCCCATGTCACTACCCCGCTGGGTCCACATGTGTGATATAAATTCGTCTTCGCCAAGTTCACACACTTAGCCAAATTTCAGTTTTTCAACCTTCGTTGGCTCGTCGCACTTCACTAACTCATCCAGTCATTGCAACCTTTCGTTGCACCCAACTCGTCCGCTCACCGACTCGTCGCACTGTCGAATCATCGCACCGTCGACTCATCGCATT
Source organism: Pinus tabuliformis (assembly GCA_031772625.1). Lineage (NCBI taxonomy): Eukaryota > Viridiplantae > Streptophyta > Pinopsida > Pinales > Pinaceae > Pinus > Pinus tabuliformis. The sequence continues at coordinate 1,508,718,635 of CM062819.1, read as the reverse complement.
CCCAGCTCGTCGCATTTAACCGAGAGCATGCCCACCCAACTCGTCACACATCTCAACCGCGACTCGTGGGCTTGACATACTCCCCCACTGTAAATAATTGTCGTCCTCAATAACACCGTCATAAAACATCGCAAAGTGTCACTAGCTCCAACATCCAAAATGTCCATGCTGCCTGCCTCCACTCTGCCATCGCACAAACCATAAAGGCTCATGTCTCCATGAATCAGAAAGTTTCCTCAATCCATGATCACCAAAAACCTCTGTTGCAATCTCCACATGCTACCCCACCATGGAAGGCTAGTCCCTCCAACTCAATCTACATGCTCACTGCAACATATCGTGTCAACCCCATCATGTATCGTCATCGTGTGAACTACTGCCATGATACTCCAACACAATACTAACACATCTCAATACACTGCTCGAGCCCCATGATCTGAACTAGTCAAGTGATCAGTCCAACTGTCACGCTCAAATCATGAGAATGCACATCTTCATGCCACCATCGGTCATTTCCCCTAGCATCCTATCACAACATCAACTTGATCAAGACTTCATTTCCATCTCCATCAAAATGTAAGTAAGCCATGCCCAGGTCCATGAAGTAATATCCATCTCATATGCAACATGCTTTCCATGATGTTGGTGCCAATGTGCTGCAAATCAGTGGCATCTATCTCAACATCATCACCCGTATATATGTAAGATCCATCTCCTCAAAGTGAAGAGATCCTCCCCTCAAATCGACTCTCAATGTTCCACATCTAGGTCCATGAAGCAACCTCCATCATATTTGTAATATGCCATCCCACAAGTCTACCAAAGAAACAAGTATACACCTGTCTCATCATCCATGTGTTGCCCATGGTTAGAAACCAATCAACTCTCATGTATTAGAAGTGGTTAAGTTTCAGCTCAACCCATGCCCAAGTGTTGCCACAAAGGCATCACCATCGCTGCAACTCCATCACTCCAAAGTGTCTCATATCGATCCTCCACATCAAGTCACTCTCTCAAGCACACCCCATAAATATACTGTAAAGTATGCATCCCATACTGCATCAAAGTCACTGGCCTCAGCTCCTTAATGCATTAGATCCTCCAAGTCCACCATAATATGAAGTCCCCAAAAGTTACAACCTCATGTCATCATGAGCTCCACGAGTCATCTCCAACCAACATCCTAGCAAGCATACATGTCTCGACCCCCAAAGGTCTCTGCAAGATGCCTTAGCTCTCCATGTAGTAGGAATGCTCCATAGTCTGCTCATAAATCCAACCAAGTCCATGGCCTTATTGTACAAGAGTGCACAACATCTCCATAGGCTCATAAGTAAAAGTCTCTATGTCACATCAAAAAATCCACCTGCACAACATCCCTGCCTTGGCACTCTTGATTGGATGCCCATAAGTGACATCTCTACAAGTGCTCTTGCATAATGTCCCTGCATAGACTGCCATGTTCCATCTATCCAACTCGATGTCCATGACTCAAGTTGCCCACGTTGTCCAACTAAGTAGACCCATCACAACATTGGTCATCCTCATCCAAGTTTGCAATTCGGTGTAGTGCCCATAGTCACCCAAACCATATCATCATCAAGTCATATGAGTCCCTTCCACCATAGCTCCCCCACTAAAGGTCCCACCAAGACTGCCTCTTGGTCTCAGCCATGAAAAGTCCACCCAAGAATCATCAAGTGTGTGCCCTTTCTCCAATCTGTCCATGAGTCATGCCGAGCACTTAGCCAATTTCTTCATGTGGCTAAAGCATGACCTGTTCCTCTGCAATGATCATCACGTTCCTCCGCAATGATCATCACGTTCCTCCCTTGTCACGGGCATTTGTACATTTTGCCATAAGATCACAAATAGCCCCAACAAGCTTTGCAACAGTTAATGGTCCTTGCTTCTCCATACAAGGTCTCATCATAGATACCCATGGTAAGATCTCCCATCGCATTGGCAAAGTGATTTTTCTCTTCCCTACATATGGCCGATCTACCAAAGCTCTAATGAAACACAAGTAATAATAGGAATATTTACTTCACCTTGAGGCTCCTCCATGTGAGTGTCCTCATCCACCAATGTTTGCAAACTGCACGATCCTGGTCCAACTTGATCAATTTCAAGTTCCTCCTCCATCGTTGTCATGTTTGCAACATCCTCCAAATTCGCTTCCACTATGGTAGGTTCCATCCCACCAAGCTCCTCTTTGTCATGTACTGCAACTTTCTCTTTATCATGAGTGAAAGCTATGAACCACTCTTTCTCAAGAGTTAGCCATTCTTGAAGCCTCTCTTGCTTCTTCCAAAGCAAGTTCTTCCTTATTCTCAACTCCTTGAGTTCTGCATCAAATAAGTCCACTTTCCCTGCAAGTTGATAGATTTCACCTCTATTCATGTTAGAGATCCCTTCCTTGGAAAAAGCATGAAGAGCATCCCTTGTTTCAAACAATTCCTTGCTTAATTATGCAATTCTTTGTTCAACATCACTTGATTCTTCAAGTAGACTTCGTTCAGATTGACTTGGCCCTGAAGTGTGCCCCTGCCATTCTTCAAAGGTCATAATTCCTGCAAAGCCCATTTTCTGCAAAATGGACATCCTTCTCGATTCTCTGAATCAACCTCTGATACCAACTGTCACGCCCCTACCTTGGAGGTAGTCTTTCAACTGCACGAAGGGGGTGCGACACCACCACCCGTTTTCTTTTTAACAATACTCACAAGTGTCGACTACGCCTAGCTTTCTATATTTAGTTTATTTTTCACTTTTCTAAGTATAACATTCATATATACAGTAGAAACATTCAATTATTCATCTTCATCATTATTACCATTCACAAATGCACAACGGATAATTAATGGGAGGGAAAACTCCCTGAATATGAGTTTACCCACAATGATAATAAAAATCTTTCATAAAATACAATTAAAGGCTTTGTGAGAGAACCCCAACTTCTCTTCAGCTATTTTTGTCAAAATTTACAATTCGGCCTGCACCATGCAGCCTTGCCCAAACCTCTGTTCGAAACGCCCACCGGTTCTACTGCCTGTCACATGTTCAACAAAACTCATTCAGGAGTTCGTTCAGAACCCATTCAGAATACCTATGCAGAACTTCGTTCAAGAACCCGTCATTCAGAAAACCCATTCAGAACATCGTTTGGAAACTCGTTCAGCTGCACCATTCAGAAATTCGTTCGAGACTTCATTCAAAAAGTCATTCGGACTTTGTTCAGAAGGTCATCCAAACTTTCATTCAGAAACTCGTTCGAATCCCTGACCATTCAGCCTACCATTTCTGCAACTTTGTTTCCTTCGTTTGGTGTTGCAGTCAAGAGTCGCCTGTAACTTCTCCACGTCCACCCTTGGCTCACCCTCCTCTTGAGCTTGCACTTATGAACTTGAGAACTTGTTGTTTTTTCCGTTCAAACATCCGCCTATATATATGCCCGATTGTGGATAGTTTATGGATCCGCCTACCTAGGCCAACCTCCTAGTTCAGCCAAACGTGCCCCCAATTCATGTCGGCTTACCCATGTCGCCGCCCCGCTGGGTTGACATGTGCGATATAAGTTCGCCTTCGCCAAGTTCGCACAATTAGCTGAATTTCGGTTTTTCGACCTTTGTTTGGCTCTCTCACTTCACCAACTCGTCTCGTCGTCTCAACTTTTCGTTGCACTCGACTCGTCCATTCACCGACATGTCACACCGTCAACTCGTCATTTGCCCAACTCATCGTGTAAGGACCTGCGGTTCTTGACATGACCACTGTTGGTACCATTCCTTGACCTCCTTTTTCCTCTTGAAACACATAGTTTGCCTACCCTTTTTCCTTCATACATCTCTTAGACCCCTTGAAATTGATTAGTTAACAGTATTATAGTTGTTAAATACATTAGAATTGATTTATGAGTTTTATGTTAAAGAATTAGGGATTTTTGATAAAAAGACTACAGGAAGTTGTAACATCCTGTAGTTGGTTTATTGTTTGACATATGGCATGACAACTAAGCAAGAGCAAAGGGTAGGGATGAGAAATAGAATGTACAAGCATGGACGAACACCTATCCTCTAGCAGAACCAACACTCCTGAATGCGCAGTCAATGATGGTCAAAGCACAACATGTTGGCGACAAAAGCAGCAACAGCATAGGGTTCTAAATCGATTTAGTTTTGTTCTTTTTTGAAATCGGTTCAGAATGGAAACAACTTAAAAACTATGCCATAGCAAAAGCGGCAATAGCCGCATCACGAATGTACATTCATTCTGAAATGTAAACGTTGAAAAACATATGTAAACACAGTTATGTGTTGTTAGTTAGAGGGTTATCATTGTATTGTTTTGAAAACAGAGCTTTTGAAATTAATACCAAAAACACGGTTGCAGTCACGATTTCATTGTTGCGTTGATTCGATAGTTGCTTGAGCACAGTCCAGTATACCTTTGAAACGCGGACGGGCCCTGCGTGGAACGGGTATACTGTCATTTCATTTCATTTACAACTTCTGAATATTCAATAGTATGCACAGTGATTAGAGTTCAGTTTATGCTTTCGTTGATTTAATTAGAAATTCGTATGAGTAATGTTTATGATGGTAGCTTGAAGGATTCATCGCTGAGATCATTGAATTGTATCCTGTAAGGGATCTGATCTTTCGTTATTTTTAAGAGCATCTTCATGAACCCTGTTTCTCATATATTTGAATTTTAAGTGTGCTTATGATTTTAGTATGTTTCAATCTTTCATGAATGATAAACATTGAATGCTGAGTGTTCACTGAACAGAGGTTTTATGCATAGCATCCTCGTAAGGGGATTGAAATCTTGGTTTAAGTAATACACAGTTTTTTTAGAATAAGTAGATGAATTGAGTGACCTGAGTGTCCAGGTGATAGGGAGCATACCTCAACCTTCCGTAAAGAAGTTCTGTAACCTACCATCATGAACACTTAGTTAGGAATCCTTTATGTCTATAGATTGTAGACGCATGCCTCGAAGTTTACTGACCCTGGTCGATAATAAATATAGCCTAATCTAGCACCCTAGATAGGACACTACATCTTGGCACTGTTGCCGGAGAGGCGTAGTTAAAGGATTTAAAAAGAAAAAAATTCAATAAATAAAAAACGAGCAAAAAAATAGATTTAGAAATCATGTTCATTTATGCCTAGATTTAGAGATAATCAGGGTAGATTCATAAAAACCCCCCATCCAAAAACTAACCTAACATCAGGAGCAGACTCTTTAGGAAATACAACACCAGCTGAGGAAGTCACCATACAAGCATTAGAGGATAAACAAAAGTCAGGGAAAAGACTTACTCTCATCGAAAGACAAACTTTATTAGCACATAAATCACAGAAGAAACACTCTCCTAGACCCTCCACACAAGGAGAAAGTAGCACAGTGACTGAACAATCTTTCTTTAATCTCCTCTTTAAAACAAGTGACACTGACACAGAGGAACCTATTAAAATGGCTGAGGAAGGAGATGGATCAGTACCAAATCAAGGACGAAGATATGAAGAAGAGTCAACCTTTAAGTTTCCTATTCATGAACCACAGGAAGATGATGAGATCAAAATGAAAAACATACCTCCATCCGTGCTACCAAACTTTTATGGTATGGCTTCAGAAGACCCAGACTCATTCTTGCTCGAGTTTGACATTGTATGTCAAACATATGGTTACACAAATGATGCCCATAGGCTTAGACTCTTCCCAGCAACATTAAAGGCATCAGCCTTAAGATGGTTCATGAGGCTTGGTGAGCATGCGATAATTGATTGGGATGGCATGAGAAGAATATTTCTAAGGAAATATCAACCTTATTGTAGATCCAAAGATTCCAAAGATGATATCTTTAGAAAGAGCCAACAAGAGGATGAAACCTTAGAGGAATACTTAGACCGGTTTGTCTACAACTTACAAAAATCCAAACACCGAACGATGCCTCTTGATTTGATTCGCACAATATTCTTGAAAGGCATCCGAGAGGAATACATGGATGATCTTAATTTGATGGGCAAAAGTGACATTTCTACCTTACCTTTTGAAGAAATCGCTGAATTATGCGAAAAGTATTCAAGGAGAAAAGCTAAAATTGGAAAAAGAACCCTGTCATCCAAAGTCACAAAATCTGCTTCAGCAAGTGTCACAAGGGCTGAAATAGGGAATCTATTAGAAGAGTTTAAAACAGATATGTTAAGCACCTTAGGGAACCAAATTGACACTCTAAAAGCTAAGAAGAAACAAGAAGATGAAGATCAGATAATGGCTATCTTCTGCCCAAAATGCTGGAAGAAACATGCCTTAAAAGACTGCCCATTAGAAAACATCCAAGTCTGTGCTTTCTGTACTGAACATCATGATATATTTAATTGTCCTAAAGTTAAGGTTTTGCAGAACTGTAATATGGCAGCTAATGCAAAGATGGAAAATGTATATTACATGGGCACAAAGAGACCATGGCAGCCAAGGCCAACACCTCAAGGTATGTTTCCAAATCAAATTTTGCAATTTCCTGTAAATGATCATATGTACGCTCAGAAATCATGGAATGTACCCATGCCATGGCAGCACCAAAATCACCCACAACAACAATGGAGACCATCTCAACAATACTCTCAATCATATCATACATATCCTCAATCATACCAGCCATATTCGCAGCCATATCAACAATATCATCAGCCATACTCATCACATCCTCAACCATATCAGCATTACCCTCAGCAGCAAGTTGTTTACCAACCTCAACCTACTCAACAAGCACTGCCTGCTCCTCCACCAATAAATCCACCACAACTGCAATTTCCATCTAACTCACAACCTCCCAGACCTACTCAAATTCCTGCTCAAACTGTCCCAAATCCAAATAACAGAGCAGAGAGGCCAGCCTACAATGTAGAAGAGGGAACCTCATATCCCACACTACCCTTGCAAAATATCAATTTGAGGTCTGGTAGGGTACTCCACAAAGATTCTCCAACAACTGTTAAACAAGAAGAAAACATAGAAAATGAAAATGAAATGACAAATCAAAGAAAACCAAACGATGATACCAAAGATAAGCAAATGCAACCATTGCATCCACCTTTTCCAGACCGATTGGTCCAAATGAAACTTCCAATGTCTATACCACAGTTTTATGTTTTAGATGAGCTCAAGAATGTCTATATAAAAATTCCGCTACTGCAAGCCATAAAAGACATTCCCATATACGCTAAAGCAATCAAAGAAATGTGTCTTAAGAAGCCCACTAGGAAAAGGATTGATCCACAAACCATTCATGTTATAGGACATTTAGCTAGCCTTATGACAAATACCATCTCGATGGAAAAGTATGTTGATCCTGGTATCCCCAGAGTTACTACAATCATTAACAACATACGGATTCCAAACACTTTAATAGATCTTGGGGCCGCAATAAATGTCATGACTCTTGAAACCATGAGAACACTCTAGCTCATAAATTTGCAACACACAACGATTGTTCTAGAACTAGCTGATAGGTCTAAAGTGATTCTTGAAGGGATTTTGGAGGACATAATTGTTTCACTAGACTCTTGGGAGTATCCAGTGGACTTCTTAGTTCTTCAACCCAAATCCAATTTAGGAGGGCACCCTATCATCCTTGGTAGACCATGGTTAGCGACTGCTGATGCATTCATAGGATGTCAATCGGGCAACATGATCATTTCAAGAGGGACCGAAAGAAAACAACTCACTCTTTATCCATCGGCACAATCACCAGCAGTAACACACAATTTATGGCTTGATGATAAATACAATGATAAAGAAGAAGTACAATCTGTTTTTAGCATTGACCAAATCTATGATTTCCAAGAACAAAATAATAATGATTTGGTAGAATTGTTCCTTTCTCAACCTGATATTTCCGAAAATTTGAGAAACGACCAATATCATGCTGCAGATGTACTTTTAGCCCAAAATTTTCAAGAAACATGCACCATTCAATCTTTGCAAACCACATTTCATGATATTTTTCCAGTTCAATCCATCAAAAACACACAGAGTCAGATCATAGAGATTAGTCCAGGGAAAACTCTGAACATAGGCAATCACCTAGACTCATCTCAGCAAGAGAAATTGATTCGACTATTGAGAAAATACCAGAAAGCATTTGCTTGGGACTACACCGATATGCATGGGATTCACCCCGACACATGCACTCACCATATTTATACAGATAGTACTATCAAACCAGTGAGGCAACCGCAGAGAAGAATGAACCCCATGCTCCAGGATATTGTCAGAGAAGAATTGCAAAAACTGTTGAGAGTTAATTTTATATATCCTATTTCTGACAGTCAGTGGGTATCCCCATTGGTTATAGTGCCCAAGAAAAATGGTAAGTGGCACATTTGTGTTGATTACAGACAATTGAACAAAGCAACACTCAAAGATTATTTCCCACTACCATTTATTGACCAAGTGTTAGACACATTAGCTGGGAAATCATCATTTTATTTTCTTGATGGTTTCAGTGGCTACAACCAGATCGGGATAGCCTCAGAAGACCAGGACAAAACCACATTCACCTGTCCTTGGGGCACTTATGCTTATAATGTTTTGCCATTTGGACTTTGCAATGCTCCAACTACATTTCAGAGAGTTGTATTAGCTATTTTCGTTGATTTAGTTCATGATTGTGTTGAAGTTTACATGGATGATTTTTCAGTGTACGGCAATTCATTTGAACATGCATTAGAGAACCTTGAAAGAGTTTTGAAAAGATGTATTGAAGCTAATCTGTCCCTGAGCAATGAAAAGTGCTTTATAATGTTAAACGAAGGGATAGTATTAGGCCACTATATTTCTTTTCAAGGCATCAAAGTTGACCCAACAAAAATCCAGATCATTGTTGATTTGCCAATTCCAAAGAATCAAAGAGAGGTAAGAAGTTTCCTTGGGTATGCAAGCTATTATAGAAGGTTTATTGAACATTTTAGTAAAATAGCTTTACCTTTGTTTAAGCTTCTAACAAAAGATGTACTTTTCAACTGGAATGAGAACTGCCAGCAAGCATTTGAAGCACTCAAAAAGAAGTTATCAACTGCACCAGTCTTAAGAGGGCCTAACTGGAGCCTACCATTTCATATCTTTACAGATGCATCTGACACTGCAATAGGTGCTTCATTAGGCAAAAAATAGGAATCTTGTAATTATGCCATTTATTTCATTAGCAAAAATCTAACACCTGCAGAATCAAACTACACAGTCACAGAAAAGGAAACACTTGCCATCATATATGCTGTGAATAAATTCCGACATTATATAACTGGTTATGAAGTCTTTGTACATACTGACCATTACGCCATTAGACATTTAATGAATAAACCAATAACTAGTGGCAGAGTTACCAGATGGTTATTATTGTTACAGGAATTTAACATCACAGTGTTAGATAGACCAGGTAAAGAGAATCAGGTGGCAGATTTTCTTTCTAGACTGCAAAATCCAGGTGAGGTTGTTCGGTTGAAGATTCTTTCCCAGATGAAAATTTATTTGCAATTTCCATAGTGAATCCTTGGTATGCTGACTTGGCCAATTATTTGTCTACAGGAAGGACACCTCCATACTTTACTCCAAAGGAAAAGAAGAGACTAGTGAAACAAAGTGCTCGATACTCATGGATTAATGGCGATTTATTTTACACTGGTTATGATATGATTATTAGACGATGTGTAAGAAATGATGAGATAATTGATATTTTAAAATCTTGCCATGATGAACCGTGTGGTGGGCATTTTGCAGCTAAGCGAACATCATTCAAAGTTCTTAGTCTTGGATACAACTGGCCATCCATTTTTAAGGATTCCAAGAAGTACGTGAAGAGTTGTGACAACTGCCAAAGAATGGGCAGGCCAACAGCTACAGACGAGATGCCACTTTAGCCCCAAGTTCACCTAGAGCCATTTGAAAAATGGGCTCTAGACATTATATGACCCATTAACCCAACCTCCAATGGTAAGAAGTACATCTTAGTATCTACTGATTACGTCACAAAGTGGGCTGAAGCAAAAGCACTAGTTAGAGCCACCGAGCAAATAGTGGTAAACTTCCTTTTTGAAGAGATTTTTGTAAGGTACGGAGTACCAAGGGAAATAGTGACTGATCAAGGTACTCAATTTACTTCAAAATTAGTGAAGGACATCACAGACAAATACCAAATCAAGCACAGAAGAAGTACACCTTACCATCCACAGGCCAATGGGCAGGTGGAATCTACAAACAAAACTTTGGAAGGGATCATCACTAAATCTCTGGCAATGAACATAAAGAATTGGGAAGAGAAGCTCAAAGATGCACTCTGGGATTACAGAATTACGTGGAAAGATACTACAGGATTTACACCATATCAGTTGGTGTATGGCAAAGAGGTAATGCTTCCTATTGAGTTTCAAATACATACTTTTAAACTGGCTGCAGATTTGCAAATTAACCTGGACCAAGCACAACAAGAAAGAATTCAGCAGTTGAACCAGCTGGATGAAATGAGGCAGCAAGCAGAGGAAACCACAATCCTCATGCAAAAACAAAGGAAGAAGTGGCATGATGCACATATCAAGAAGAAGCAGTTCAAGGAAGGAGACTGGGCTTTACTTTTTGACTCTAAATTTAGGGATCATAAAGCCAAGTTTACCACACATTGGATGGGCCCATACCAAATTATTCAGGCTTACGACAATGGTTCAGTCAAGCTCAAAACTATTGATGGAGAAGGTCATTCCTTTACTGTCAACGGTCATCGCCTGAAACTTTACACTAAGCCCATCAGCAAGCAAAATTTTCTCCAAACAGTATCTCAACAAAGAGAGGTTGAGATACTGCAGCCTTCAGCTGCAGTATCTCTACCTTAGTTCATTTCATTTCAATTTAGAAATTCAAAAGAAATTTAAAAAAAAGAAGAAAACAAAACAAAACAAAATCTAAAAAAAAAACAAGAAAAAAACACAAAAAAAAATAATAAAAATGGGTTAGATGTGAAAACCAGACTCTGGCACATTCTAACCCTGAATTCTTACTTGAAAACCAATTCGTTGGCGGGTAAGAATTCCTTTTCTTTTGTTTCCTGTTTGCTTTATCAACTGAATAATGACTTGAGGACAAGTCAAAACTTTAGTGGGGGAGAGAAGCATCAGCATTTTTTTTTCTTATCTCTCCATTGTAAATTCTTAAAGATTTCTTATCTCATCTCCTCACTGTAAATTTCCAAAGCAGTTTGTTTCAGCACTCCAGATTTCAGTAAAGAAGTTGTTTTGTCATTGTTTTATCTCAGAGGGACCTGGTTAAAAACATTATGCAGGGGGACCTGTTCTGTCCAGAAGACCATGTTACCAACACCAACAGTAATGGGACCTGTTTAAGACACATAAAAGGGACCTGTTAAGAGACTGTTACTTCAAGATTACTTCAACAAAGCTTCATCAAGTTTCAACGAGGATCCACAAGTTGCTGGGCACCAAGACTTCATCAAATACCAAAGATCAAGGCACCTGTATACATATAATTCTTTTTCCGGATTTCAAAGAAGCTGCATGAACATTTTCAAGATCTTAGAGGGATCTGTTGCATTCGAATCTATCTCAGGGGACCTGTTATGAACAGCAAAGAATAGTCAAAGGAGACTAGTCCTACCTAGCATGCCAATGCAACCCTTGAACAACCAACAAAAAGTGTAATGTATTCCTTATTCTTAACATTTAAATTTTTGATTAATTTTTAATGTTAAAATTTAATAATTGTGACTGCTACGATCAATTTCAGAGACACCTCCATACCTATCACTCACCTATCACTCCTTATCCTATTATTAATCCCTATCATCTTCCAATACTCCAACCCATCTCATACTTATATGATTTTGTTAATCCCCTCTCATATCACCTTTTCAATCTCTGTTACCAACCAATTAGACCCTACAGCCATCCCAACATTTCTATTTGGCCGGGTACCAATAGAAGCAGGACACGTGGTGAATTGTTTGGAAACCAAATGTCATGCGGGCTTGTTCATTATGTTTGAAACGGCCGAATTATGATTTAACCACCCGCCGAAGCCAAATGATGCAAACGACTACCTGAAATCATATCCCAGTACTTCATATATGCTTCTAGCACTTCTATGATGGCATCCATACGACCAGTGCATCCATTCCTCTGTTTCAAAAGATGAATATGTTATGAATTGAGTTAAGCCTGTTATTTCATTATCATTTTCAGTTGTTCTATGTTAGCATTCGACTCTTGTGACTTCAACAGTAAAGACTGAAAGTAGCAAGCACCACGAGAGGAAAATGTAGTTAATTGGGTTCAACCTCCATTACAAGACAGTCAATCGAGCATCGCTTGGGTTACTAAAGGAGCTAGTGTTAAAGAGCCGAGGACACCACCAGGTCAACAGTATTGAGGCGGAAGATAAAAGGTAACAAATCAAAACTTCTTTGTGAATTTGCAAAACATAAACAAAGAAGAGTTAGAGCAAAACTCTCTGCCAAAATGACCAATAGGGTCGAACCAAGCATATTCGACAGTTCCCAGTATCACGAAGATTGCATTTCAATTCTTAAAGAAATACAGTGGCTACCCTTTTTAGAGAAATTTCGTGGAAGTAATGAAGAGGTCACCAAACAGTTCGCTTTTACATTCAACGGAGAGAAAGCTCTGATAGGTAATTTTTCATTCAGAGTTTCGGAAGACACCATAGCTCAAGCCATAGGGATTAGTCCAAAAGGGGGGAAGTACTTCAAGACAAAGCAATTTAAAGAGAAATCATGGACTCAATTTATGTCCAGATCCAGGGTTTCGTCCGTTAATTGGAAGAAAGGCGTCCCAAGAAGTTGGCTGGTGCATCCCTGGGACGAGATGGTCTATATCATCCAAAAGTTTGTGACTTGTGAAGGCCGCTACAGTATTGATTACTTGTACCATATCAAGTTATTGTTACATTTGAAAGGGCAGTGTGTTATCAGTCTGCCATACTTCCTCTTGCAAAGCCTAACCAAAATGTCGAAGACCATCCAAAAGCAGAAAGGTAACGAAGACAAGAGCTTATATCACTTTGGGCTAATTAAAATTCTTATTGAGTATGAATTACAGAGAAGAGGGAAAACGTGGAAGGAGTTCTTGGCTGCTAACCAAATTAAAGACGAATAGGACAAGGAAGAACCACAAGAAAACTCAGGATTTATGAATGATATCGATGAAGAGATTCCTATACACAAAGCAAGCAAGGTACCTCCACCTGTTAGCAGTATAAGGACGAGGAAAATGAGAAAAGAGGATGCTCGGAAAGTAGAGCAAGATAAAATTTTTACCACCTATTCAAGAAGAACCAGGAGAACATCAAAGGCCCAGCTACAAGAAGACCAGCCTGAATCAAATGCACCTATGCCGATGGATATTGAAAGTAGTGCCCATTCACAACCTGGACCAGGAGCTGAGATGGAGGTTGAAAGCAATAACAGGCAAGAAAAAGATTCACCACCTGCCATAAAGAAACAGAAGAAACTGGAGAAGCAAATTGAGAAGTTAAAGGAAGAACTAATGGAGGCTAATATGCTAGAAAAAGTCATCAAGAAAGAAAATGAAATGCTCAGAGCACAGAGTAAAGAGACTCAACAGAAAAATGAAAAGTTAAGGGAATAAATTAAGGAACTTGAAGCTGAACAAACAGATATTTGTAAGTGGACCACTAAATGGTACAACCAAAAGAAGGTCCTCAAGGAAAAGTACAAGAGTTTAAAGCATGAGCTCCATGGTCAGAAAGATGCCCAGGTGAAGAGGAATGTGGATACATTGTTGAAGGCAGCAGAGGTACAAGCAGGAACAGAGTTCAGAGGAAGCACATCGGGGTTAGCATGAGGTCATGCTAATTCATTAAGTCGGGGAGAGATGTTGGTACCATTCCTTGACCTCCTTTTTCCTCTTGAAACACATCGTTTGCCTACCCTTTTTCCTTCATACATCTCTTAGACCCCTTGAAATTGATTAGTTAACAGTATTATAGTTGTTAAATACATTAGAATTGATTTATGAGTTTTATGTTAAAGAATTAGGGATTTTTGATAAAAAGACTACAGGAAGTTGCAACATCCTGTAATTGGTTTATTGTTTGACATATGGCATGACAGCTAAGCGAGAGCAAAGGGTAGGGATGAAAAATAGAATGTATAAGCATGGACGAACACCAATCTTCCAGCAGAACCAACACTCCTGCATGCGCGGTCAATGATGGTCAAAGCATAGCATGTTGGCGACAAAAGCAGCAACAGCATAGGGTTCTAAATCGATTTAGTTTTGTTCCTTTTTGAAATCGGTACAGAATGGAAACAACTTAAAAACTATGCCATAGCAAAAGCGGCAATAGCCGCATCACGAATGTACATTCATTCCGAAATGTAAACGTTGAAAAACATATGTAAACACAGTTATGTGTTTTTAGTTAAAGGGTTATCATTGTATCGTTTTGAAAATAGAGCTTTTGAAATTAATACCAAAAACACGGTTGCAGTCACGATTTCATTGTTGCGTTGATTCGATAGTTGCTTGAGCACAGTCCAGTATACCTTTGAAACGCGGACGGGCCCTGCGTGGAATGGGTATACTGTCATTTCATTTCATTTGCAACTTCTGAATATTCAATAGTATGCACAGTGATTAGAGTTCAGTTTATGCTTTCGTTGATTTAATTAGAAATTCGTATGAGTAATGTTTATGATGGTAGCTTGAAGGATTCATCGCTGAGATCATTGAATTGTATCCTATAAGGGACCTGATCTTTCGTTATTTTTAAGAGCATCTTCATGAACCCTGTTTCTCATATATTTGAATTTTAAGTGTGCTTATGATTTTAGTATGTTTCAATCTTTGATGAATGATAAACATTGAATGCTGAGTGTTCACTGAACAGAGGTTTTATGCACAGCATCCTCATAAGGGGATTGAAATCTTGGTTTAAGTAATACACAGTGTTTTTAGAATAGGTAGATGAATTGAGTGACCTGAGTGTCCAGGGGATAGGGAGCATACCTCAACCTTCCGTAAAGAAGTTCTGTAACCTACCATCATGAACACTTAGTTAGGAATCCTTTATGTCTATAGATTGTAGACACATGCCTCGAAGTTTACTGACCCTGGTCGATAATAAATATAGCCTAATCTAGAACCCTAGATAGGACACTACAACCACTGAGCGAAGTGCGACGAGTTGGCTAAGCCAAACGAGCACACGAGTTGGAGAAAAGAGCAAGCGAAGCACTTGGGCGCATATGCGAAGTGTTAGAGCGGTTGCATATTTATATAAAACGAGATGGGCATTCGTTCTACAAGCCGACGATGGAGGATTAGCAGTTCGAGTGTTGGTTGGATAGGCCGAATGAATGAATTGGAAAAACAACGAGTCGGCTGAGCATTAAAACGCAGGTCGGCCAAGAGTGGCAGGACAGCCCATCAAGCATATAAACACAGTGTGTGATGGATGGATAAAAGACAATCGAAAGCATTCGAATGTGAAGTCTTTGGTGTTCAAGGAAAAAGTGCGAAGTAGTGGAGCAGGTCGCAAAAGAGGCACAGGTCGTAATGCGCTCGCTCTCGCGCACATGGTGATACAGACAGGTTTTGGTTATCGGGTGAAGGCACAGGTAGGAAGGCACTCGCTGATCGGTGTGACATGGATGTCTCGGGTGACTCGGGTAGGTCGCTCGCCCGTCGTGCAAGAGGAAACGCGGTGGTGGCTCGGGTGACTCGGGTAGGTCGCCCGCCTATCGTGCAAGAGGAAATGTGGTGGTGTCTTGGGTGACTCGGCTAGGTCGCCAACCCATCGTGCAAGAGGAAATGCGGTGGTGTCTTGGGTGACTCGGCTAGGTCGCCCACCCATCGTGCAAGAGGAAACGCGGTGGTGACTTGGGTGACTCGGGTGAGGTCGCTCACCCGTTGTGCAAGGGTGAACGGGTGACTCGGGTGAGGTCGCCCGCCCGTCGTGCAAGGTGAATGAAGTTCGGTTGAGGAGTGCGGTTGGCGGTCTGTGTGAGGGCGTGCCCGCCCAACTCGGGCAAGGAACTCGGTTGGCACACGAAGGTGTGACATGTTGTAAAATTGGCTAAGTATGAAACTTGGTGTTTCCCAAGTATACTTGTAAATATTTGAAAGTTGAATAATATATTGAATTCGGGCAGACTCATTGTTCAGGGAGTTGCCCCTCCCTTTATACTGTTGCAATTGTCTTGTTATTTATAATTGTTGTGGATAATGAATGTGTATGGGTGTTCATTGGTATAAAGGAATAATAATAATACTTGGTTGAGAAAAACAAACTAAGTAGGACAAGTGGTTAGGCGTAGTCCATGAACATAAGTATTGGTGAAAAGAAAGTGTTCGGTGGTGCCGCACCTCGCTATAAGCGGTTGAAAGACTACCGCAGGTGTAGGGGCGTGACACATCGCGTTTAACAGGGAGCGCACCCACCCAACTCGTCGCACATCGCAACCGTGACTCGTGGGCTTGACAGAGAGGGTGGAAGATGAAAAACACTTTCTCTTAAATTGTCGACCTCTTACTCACATCTTTTTTCATTTCCAAAACATTTGCCCCACTTCCAATCTTCTTGACTTTGTTAAATCACCTTAGCTATAGTGATTCTTTCCTTTCTTTTTTATCATAAATTTTTTTTTTCAAAAAATAAAAATTAATTTCTTATTTTCTTAACTTCTAACAATACCACATTATTATTCTTCTTCTTCACCATCATCGTACAATCTTAAATTTTAAAAAATTAAGTATTACAACACATAATTAAATTGTATTTTGATATAAACATATAAGTAAATTTATAACTAAATATATTTTCAAACCATCACTCCCATATGATCCCAAGAGCAACAGATCTGGTTGTTTCTAATCCAAATCCATATCGATATGTAAGAGAAAGGGCGTGATATGCAAAAGCAAGGGCGCGTTGAGGAGTAAGCTCGAGAATCACTGTGTGCCCCAAAATGGAGGGTGGACTTTCAACGTTTGAATCTGACCATGAGTATGGTCACGGTGGTTTTCTCACCCTTGTAAACCCCACCAACTTCCGTGGATCTCACGGAAAATTCGAGGAAGTAACCCAGCAACGTCGTTACTTCACGTGTCCGGTCGCCGACGTTAATTGAAATGTGCGTTCCCACTGCATATTTGAAAGCACAGAGATAAAAAAATGGGAGAACAACCATAAAATTCTTAGAACGTAGAACTTCTGATTTTGGTCCACATGATTTTGAATACATTGCGTCTCGTCGTGTGGCAGCCGCGTCCTGCTTTTAGACGTTGGATGAATGGATGGTTCTCGCTTCTCGCCATGTTCCACCTGCTGCTTTGCTTTTTCATGGAAAGTGAAGCCTATCAGATATGGCTGTTACTTTCACACCATTTTATTAATTTAATACTCATAACTGACTTCACACAAGGAAAAATCAGAAGGTGCGCGCGCGGACGAACAGAGAACCATTTCGGGTTACGGCGAAACCTTTGGCTTCACCCCACTCCGCTTCACTTGTAACAATAATCCATATCACACACGTGTTCTTTTATTTCGGTTGTGCGATAAAAATTAAGAAGAGCATGGAAGAGGAATGAAGTCCAATTACAATTTCTATGGTTTTGAAAAGTTGCATGTTGGGGGACGCTCATGTCATTCACAACCGAGTTCGACTCCCGAAATTTAGGTTGCAGCATAACTATGACGAAAAATATCGATGGTTTGATTAAGAGGAAATTTGGGCATACAAATTTGTTACTGTAATGATCAGAAAGTTTGACTTGTTTCAACATGACCATGGCAGGAACGATTAAATCTTATTTTCCTTCCATTCTTTAGTATTTCATGTTTTTTTTGTTTATTATACCTGGGTTTATCATATCCAAAGGCAAATACATTTTGCAAACAGTTTGGTGGGTTGTTATATATTTCATATAAAAAATCAGGAATTTTCAAAAAATTTGATTTTTTCTTTCCATTACTTGTAATTTTTTCTTTTGTTAACAAGGCATATAACCAATAAAATGAAATTGATCATGGCATATAACCAATTGCGCTGAAGAAGCAAGTTATGTTCTAGTAGGAATTGACTACTTCTACATCAAGAGAGATTATTTTCCCTTGAGGTAAATGGTAAATGCTGGGAGTGTTTCTTTTGGTTCGAAAGTATGGTCATGAAAGTTTTTAAAGTGGTGTTGGGCTGCAAAGGTGTTGGGATCCAATATCCCACTAGCATGATGAAGAAATAATACAAGTGGAGGCTCCTTCATCCACAAACTTGCAATAGATAAGTGTACCAACAACCTAAACTTTGATCTAGAAATAAATGTAATGAGAAAGATTGTCTACCAAATTTATTTATTTCAAAATTAATGAGAACAATTTATGAGGGATTCGCCTCACTGGTTTAGGTAACCAAGGCTTTGCACTATGTGGGCTAGCTTTCTAGTACCTCTAATACAGAATTGGGACATAGCGTTGAGGCCACACTCTTCACAACATTGCAATTATGGGTAGGTCATGTGTTGGTACTACGAGTTTACAAGAAATGAGCACCCTTTCGATTGCGTATGATAATTTTTGGTGGTCTATCTATTAAGAGACGGTCATTGAGTTCAGTATGGATCACAATATCCATGGAAGAAGAAAAACACTCTGGTGACTCATAGCTCTTAGCTCATGCAATTAAAGGTAATGTCTCATTTCACACGAAAATTATTTCATTTGGTGCTCCTACATGTTGATAATAACATGTGATTCCCTTAAAGGAAGAAACAAAGTATTGTGAAATCATTTATTGATTTTATTGATGGGCACAGAATGAGTTGGTGAAAGTAGCAGATTGCTAGAAAACATCTTACTACATGAAGAAGTGATGAATATGATCTGTTCTTAAGCACTATTGTGTAGGATGGTCTACCTAAAAAATTCCTAGAAGGAAGCTTTTTCTTCCTCTTTTTGTTAGTGGTGCTTTCACCAGTTTCTTCTTTAGTTTTTTTAGCCACTTGCACATCCTTTGAAGTATTTTTCTTCTTTTTTCCTCCAAGCAGTAGAGGATTAATTTGTGACATGGATTGTATCAAGTGCGTCTCATAGGTATGATAAGGTGCCATATTATTTTGATTAGTGATAACAATAGTTGCGAGATTTGATGAAATAACCATTTTACATAATTGTGCATCTCACTTACTTGCAATTTTACTCAAGATAAAAGAAATAATGTCATCGGCATGTGGTCCTAGGTTGGGTTGAAGAGGTTTATTTGATGTTGAAGGAGCATTAGCAATGATTTCATACATGGTATATTTTTGAGATATTAAGTCAATATGTTGGGAACAAGGTATTGATTGATCCTTGGTTTTTTTCCTTACTACCACAACTTCTTTGGAAATTTGTTTTCAACACACACTTATTTTGAGAGAAGGAGGGGTTAATAAGTATAAGAACATATTTTACTTATTTAAATTCAATCATTAAAATAAATCAATCACACATAATATACGTCAACTCTAGAACAAATATACTAGGATATATGTGAAACAATTTTGGCACAAAACCACAAAAGTAACCTACTCTTTATAACCCTTTGTAGGGACCAACCTATTGTTACAAATATTCATAAGAACTGACCTACTATTAAAAATATGCATGGGCACCAACCGACTAAATAAACCAATTACCATCGCTAAGAATCAACTTAACAAGAGACACCAATCTCTTCATTTAAATGGAAATAACATTCAAGTTACAACTTCTACTTTAATGATCATAATTTCTTCAAAAATGAAGAACATTAAAATTTCTCTCACAAAATCTACTCAATACTTTTCAAATATATTCTCGTTTTCACAACTCTCTTTTCTAGTAATGATACTAAATATTCACCCATGTGTGTCTCCTCTTCAAACGTTATCTTTTATATTAAAGGATATTGCATTTTCATTCACACATCTCTCCCTCCAATTATTTTTGAATTTATATCTCTTCGATACCCTTCTTTGCAAAGTTATATCAATTCAAAATTACACATTGATTTTTATTAAATTAATGAATATATGTTTATTCCCCAACTTTGCCTTATGTTCTAGAATCAAGGAATGAGTTCTCTTCCTTCTATAAAATTGGAAGTTACCGAAGATAAAAGTGGAATTTAGCAAGTGATGGTTTATGAGGCTATGGTATTATACACCTTTGGTTTATCCAATTTAATTACATATAGGAGAGAGATTATTTTTCATGTGAGTAATGATCTAGGTGGCTCCAGAGACACACAGGACCAAGAGGGCTTGTAAACCCTTGAAAATAAAAGTGCTCAGAATGACTTCGACCCATGACCAGAGCATAGATCTCTTTGTCCTGATCATGGAGGTGCGAACGGTTCGTCAATCCAAGCTCGTATGAGGGAGAACGGGCCAATCAAAGTTTTGGTCAAAGTTGCGTTGTAGGCCAGGTTTATGTGTCCTATAGTTTGACTGACCCCGAAGCATGAAACCTAGCTCCCGAAATTGGTCAAAATTGTGGCCTCGTTAATTTGCCCAATATCCCTTATTTTTTAAAAGTTGGAAAATCTCCCCTATTTTAAAAAAAAGCAAAAAATATATATGTTGTGGTGGCGGGCCATCACCCCTGCCACCCCCAAAAACTATTACAAAAAAAAAGAATTTTAATAAGGCTGATGGGCCATGACCCCCTCCGGCCTAACCCCAAACCGCAACCAAAAATATGCATTAATGTTAAATGGGTCGGCGGCCATGACCCCGCCGGACCCTCCTCCCAACTCTGTTAAACATAACACAATACATATGGTTATGGGGTGGCCATGGGCCACCTCCGGTGGACTCGGCCCACACCCAACCACACCCCACCAATAAAAGCAACACCAAAATAATAGTATGGGAGCTGGCGGGGGTCGAACCCCCCCCGGCCCACGTGGCCGACGCCCAAGTGGGCGGCCCCATTAACACGATGTAATGCCAACTCATAACTATATTTGAATGGCTACAACACATTAATGCGCCAATGGATACGGAGGTAAGGGCCGGGCCGCCCAATGCGGACCCGACCCTCTTTTTTTAATTCGTTTTGTTTAAAAAAACAATAACATGCAAAAAAATGGAGGGGCCAGTTTGACCACTCGACCCCTCAACCAATTCCTAATTCTGCCATTGTGGCACAACCAATTTATCCAATAATCTGCGCAGGAAATTTTTATAAAAAACTCATTTTTAGTACACCAACGCAGATGGAGGAACTAGGAGTGGGCATGAATTTTGAGATAGAGGAGGTAGAATCTTGGCATGCAGTTGGAGGCAGCGTTTTGCAGGAGGGGTGAAATTTCACTTTGTCAGAATTTGATTTTATATGGTTTCAGCACTTCTCGACGCCACGAACGCAATGACGCTATCCGTGTCTCCATCAGAGTTCTGCATTTTTCGGCCATTTTCAATATGAGGGTGGAACCATGACTACGGCAGAAACAGGGAGCGGAACCATGATCCTTGCAATTTTCCTAAGGAGGTAATTTTTTTCCATGTCGGAATATAGTCAAGTTTATAGTCGTTTTTCATGGTTTTTCGCAGGGATCGCAATGGCGAAGTCAGATTCGCCTTTGGAGTTGCAAATTTCCAGTCCACCCATGGAGTAGAATCTTTGAGGAATCTAGGGGGAATCTAAAAGATTCCTTGAGCCCCAGATTCTCAACTTCTCAGATTTCAAAAATTGGACAGTCGATTTTGTAGTATTTGACGTCATAAATCTGATGGTGCATTTAGGTTTCTCATTCTCTCATTCTATTCTTCAGCCACTTTTCTAAATGGAACGCAGGTGTCAACATCCACGTGTGAGCAATCATGTGATTGATGCTATGAGATCGATGGTCCAAACATCGTCAACAATTTGATATCCACTTCTTCAGATGGCCCTTGGTTGTGAGGTATATGTAGTGTTCATGTACTTCTTTTTTTATGCATTGTGTTGCACAGGTCCTTGATTGATTTTTGATGTGGGATCCTGTTTCTTACTCATTTTTATGATTCCTGCTTGATGTGACGCGGAATCACCTATGTGATGTACTTGTTGTCATGATTCATCATGTTGTGTTTTGAGATACCTTTGTTGTATGTTGATGGGATACTCATGTGTCGCCATGCATGTTTGCTTTGAGATCCCTTTTATGCCATGTTGGAGGGATGCTCATCGTGCATGAGTTTTGTGTCATACTTATAGGAGTCTTTTGACTGAAAGTTCCTGTAGTGGAACATATCTTAGAGCCACTCCTGCGTGAGGGCATTTTCCTTGTATGATCACGACATCATCTCTTGTGTACATCATCACTATTGACAACACTTAATGCAGCAACCTACACCACCTTGACACTGGGGCCCAGAGACGTAGTCCCTCCTGGATGAACTCCGTTATCAACGTCTTATGTTTTCATGTGCTGATGATTGCCATGTTCCTATTCTTTACAGCATGCAGATGTATTCATTTATGTTCTTTTTAAAAATGCAATTTAACACATCATGATAGTAAAAGGTCTTGGAGGGGTCCTTCGTCACACCTGGACCTAGATCAAGTGGTATCGAAGTGGTCTTTGTGTTGATGTGAATTGTAGTGTGAACAATGGAACGTTCAGTGATAGAGGATGAAAAAGCGATGTATGAGACCATGCTCAACATTTCCAAAAGGGTAGAGATAATGTATGAAACTCTACAGAAAGACACTGAGGAAAAGGAGTGATTGTAGCTTCATTTGCAAGCCATGGAAGTGGCCCTGGAAGAACCGAAGCACAACAAACATAACCTTCAAACAGAGAACGATGAATTGAAGATGCGTCTACATGAAGAGAAAGAGGAAAAATAGATTTTGCTACGACAACTGCAAGCAAAGGACGAGGCCTTGGAGAAGCTGCAGCGTGACCCATGTGAGGTAAAATGTAATTCTCTTAATTCATGTATGTTTCCTGATGATGATTTCGTTGTTTTCGAAAATCATACCACAGGAATTGGCTCCAAACTATTGAAGAAAATGGGGTATGAAGGAAAAGGCTTGGGCATTAATCGCCAAGGCATTGTCAACCACATCAAAGTGGAGGAATTACCCCGCTAGATAGGACTTGGGTATGTCAGAAAGGAAGTTGGGGAATGTGCCGAGACAGCTAGCGAACCACCAACAACAGATGATGAGAAGCCCTCATTCGTTCTTTCTAAATCGACAGAGGAGGTAAAAGATGTTGATTTCCTTTCAGTTTCGTCGTCATATAGTATGATTTCTATTGGAGATTTGGAGATCCCAATTACAGGGACAAACATGAGGCTCCTTACGAGGACAAGGCACGAGGAGAAAGAAAAACTTGGTATTAATAATCAAGGCATAACCCAACCTTTGGAGGTTGTGCATAAACATTGATTTGTAGGCTTGAGATACACTAAGGAAGAATGCTTGAAGGTGTCAAATTGTTCTGAGACATCGTCAGGGAAAGAGAATGATGGGAACACATCCCCATCATTCCATGGAAGTTTCCATGGCAAGGAAAGAGCTGAGGCAAGCTCTTATCGTCATAATTACACCAGAGACAGCAAGGGAAGGTATAACCACTTTTGATATTCGAATGTTCATTTTGGTTATAATCATGTTTTTAATGATGCATGTAAAACATGGAATCGAAAAACATGTACCTTTTGTGGATTACATAACCATACATTTTCTAAGTGTTGGAAAAGGATGGCAACACACAAAAGGATGAGGTGTGAAAGACCCTCTCAACAACAGGTAAAGAAACATGTTAAGCAAATCTAGAGAAAGAAAACCTATTGCATTCATTGTGATAAAAGTGGCCATCAAAGAGCCACTTGTTGGAGGCTCCATCCAGAACAACGGCTAAAAGACAAAGTGTCGGTGCATGAACCAGGTGAAGTAGTTGTTCGACAAGCAAAATTGCCACAAGGAGGTGGCCCATATTGATAAGTGAAAAATGATTTCTAGACATGTTATCATTTCATGGTCATGCTTTTGTAAATCATTTGTTGCATTTTAAGATGTAAAAGTGATTATGTGTTTTCCATCACTTGTTCGACAACAATGATGTCTGGTCTTATTTGGTGTTGCATGTTAAACTGTGAAAGTGATGTTATGTTTCCATCACTTGTCAAAACAATAGTGTTTGGTATTATGTTTGTAAATCATATGTTGCAGTGATGATGTGTTTTCCATCACTTGTTGAAGCAACAATGATAGGTTGGCCTTGTTGTCATAGCTGAGGTCTTGTGTCCATCTTGATGTAAACTTAACCACAGAGTATGTGTTATAAACTCGTGGCAAGTGTGGGACATTTGGGGAATTAGTTGGTCAGTTAAGACAAGCATGTAATTTGGGAAACAATGTACTACAGGTTACAGGTATCAGCTCGTCGCTTAAGGCTCTGAAGAAAAAAGGTGAAGGAGATGGAAGCGAGACCTTTTCAGGATGCTTGTGATGAAGACAAGGTATAGAGAAGTTGTAGATTATTTTTCATGCTTGTGGAGGACCAAAGCTCCTCAGTGGGGAGGATTGATCCAGGTGACTCTAGAGACACATAGGACAAAGAGGGCTTGTGAACGCTTGAAAATCAAAGTGCTTAGAATGACTTCAACCCAGGGCCAGAGCATAGATCTCATTGTCCTGATCGTGGAGGTGCGAATGGTTCATCAATCCGAGCTCGTATGAGGGAGAACAAACGAGTCAAATTTTTGGTCAAAGTTGGGCTATGGGCCAAGTTTAAGTGTCCTATAATTTGACCGACCTCGAGGCATGAAACCTAGCTCCCGAAATTGGTCAAAATTGTGGCCTCATTAATTTGCCCAATATCCCTTATTTTCTAAAAGTTGGAAAACCTCCCCTATTTTTAAAAGAAGCAATATATATATATATATATATATATATATATATATATATATATATTGTGGTGGTGGGCCATCACCCCCGCCACCCCAAAAAACTATTACAAAAAAAAATATTTTTAATAAGGCCGATGGGCCATGACCCCGCCGGCCTAACCCCAAACCTGCATCCAAAAATATGCATTAATGTTTAAATGGGTCGGCGACCATGACCTTGCCAGACCCTCCTCCCAACTCCGTTAAACATAACACAATACATATGGTTATGGGGTGGGCATGGGCCACCTCCGGTGGACCCGACCCACACCCAACCACACCCTACCAATAAAATCAATGCCAAAATAATAGTACGGGAGCTAGCGAGGGTCGAACCCACCCGACCCACGTGGCCGGCCCCATTAACACGATGTAATGCCAACCCATAACTATATTACAACGGCTACAACACATTAATGTGCCAATGGATACAGAGGTAAGGGGCGGGCCACCCAATGCGGTCCCGAACCCATTTTTTTAATTTGTTTTGTTTAAAAAAACAATAACATGCAAAAAAATGGAGGGGCGGGGTTTGACCACTTGACCCGTCCTCAACCAATTCCTAATTCTGCCATTGTGCCACAACCAATTTATCGAATAATATGCCCAGGAAAATTTTATAAAAACCTCATTTTTTAGTACACCAACGCAGATGGAGGAACAAAGAGTGGCCACGAATTTCAAGACAGAGGAGTTAGAATCTTGGCACACAGTTCGAGGCAGCATTTTGCAGGAGGGGTGAAATTTCACTTTGTCAGATTTTGACAAATTTTATATGGTTTCAACGTTTCTTGATGCCACGAACGCAATGACGCTTTCCGTGTCTCTATCAAGGTTCTGCATTTTTTGGCCATTTTCAGTATGAGGGTGGAACCATGACTGTGACAGAAACAGGGAGCAGAACCGTGATCATTGCAATTTTCTTGAGGAGGTAGTTCTTTTCCATGTCGGAATATAGTCAAGTTTATAGTGGTTTTTCATGGTTTTTCGTAGGGATAACAATGGCAAAGTTAGATTCGCCTTTGGAGTTGTAGATTTCTAGTTCACCCATGGAGCAGAATCTTTGAGGAATCTAAGGGGAATCTAAAAGATTCCTTGAGCTCCAAATTCTCAACATCTCAGAATTCAAAAATTGGACAGTCGATTTTGCACTATTTTACGTCATAAATTTGATGGTGCATTCAGATTTCTCATTCTCTCATTCTATTATTTAGCCACTTTTCTAAGTGGAATGCAGGTGTCAACATCCATGTGCGAGCAGTCATGCGATTGATGCTGTGAGATTGATGGTCCGAACAGCTTCAGCAGTTTGACATCCGCTTCTTCAGATGGCCCTTGGTTGTGAGGTATATGCAGTGTTCATGTACTTATTTTGCTATGCATTGTGTTGCACAAGTCCTTGATTGATGTTTGATGTGGGATCCTATTTCTTACTCATTTTTATGATTCCTGCTTGATGTGACGTGGAATTGCCTATGTGATGTACTTGTTGTCATGATTCATCATGTTGTGTTTTGAGATCCCTTTGTTGTATGTTGATGGGATACTCATGTGTCGCCATGCATGTTTGCTTTGAGATCCCTTTTATGCCATGTTGGCGGGATGCTCATTGTGCATGAGTTTTGTGTCATACTGATAGGAGTCTTTTGACTGAGAGTTCCTATAGTGGAACATCTCTTAGAGCCACCCCTGCGTGAGGGAATTTTCCTTGTATGATTGCGAGATCATCTCTTGTGTACATCATCAGTATTGACAACACTTAATGTAGCGGCCTACACCATCTTGACACCGGGGCCCGGAGACGTAGTCCCTCCTGGACGAACTCCGTTATGAACGTCTTATGTTTTCATGTGCTGATGATTGCCATGTTCCTATTCTTTACAGCATGCAGATGTATTCATTTATGTTCTTTTTAAAAATGCAATTTAACACATCATGAAAGTAAAAGGTCTTGGAAGGGTCCTTCATCACACCCGGACCTAGATCAAGTAAATGCTTTGGTAGAATAATGGAAATCACTGTCATTATTAATCTTGTGGCTTATCTCAATCTTGTGGTTTATATTAATTAACTCTTTCTCTTGTCATTCTCTTAAATTATCTCTTGTATGAATTCCCCTTTTACATGAATGACCATATTAATTATGATATATCTTTTTTCACATTAATAAAAATGTGTTCAACAATGTTCCTCTTTATCATCATATAGAAAAACACATAAACCACTATGAATAGAACAAATTCTCCCCCTTGTTGCAATACTACCTCAGTTTGGAACTCATCCCCTTTCACATCAATGGAAAAGGTATTCTCCCTATAAACTTGTTCTTCACCTTAAGTAGTTAATGACTAGATGAGATGGGTATTTATCTAAACTGTTGTTTGAGATATTTAAGTGTCTCTTGTGAATGGGTTTTGTGAAAATATATACAATGTGTTCTTTGGTGGCAATATATTCCAACATGTCATTTTTCTCTATTATTTGTTGTATTAAGAAGTGATACTTGATTGGAACATGGTTTTGTTGTGAGTGCATAAATGGGTTCTTTGAACTATTTATTGCACTTGTAGTTTCATAAGGTATTGAAATTGGATAATTCTACCTTAATAACTCTCAACGCCTCCTTCATCACTTTAGGAAAATTTTGAGATTAAAGATGATCCTCAAAATGATAGATGTACTAAAGAAAAGAACTTTAAAAGAACTAATACGATTCAAGATGATGATTTCATCGCCACAGGTAAGTAGTTTTGGTGGAAATAGAAGAAAACTGCATTTTTTAGTGATATTTTCATCTTATCTCATTATACGTTTACTCAAATTTCAAGTGTGGGAACTCGTTACATGAAGAATTAGATTGTGTATACAATGAGCACCAATTTCATATGTTTCAGTAGACCCACACATGTAAAAAATCAAAATACATTTTTCTCATGTATTTTCATTTTTTCTCGGTATGAGTCTACTCAAAATAATATAGAGTGAGAACTCACTAGATGCAAAATCTAATTATACATCCAGAAAGTTGTCACAATTAAAATTTGAGTAAAACTATAAGGAGATAAGTCAAAAATATCGTAATGAAAAGTAGTTTATAAGGAGGTAAGTCAAAAATATCGTAATGAAAAGTAGTTTTCTTTCTTTTCTTTAATAAAACATAAATCTTGTTTCATTATACTTCGTACGTAGCCCATTTTAGACCTCATAATTTTCCCTTGTTTTAAATATATTGTGTGCAACTTCCTCTACTACCATATTATTGGCCCTAGTATTAATAGAAAAACTAGAGGTTGTTTCTTTCTCAACCAAGACACTAGACTACTTGCGAGAAGAAATGGTTATCCACTTGTACTCTTCTTATCATCAATGCTTCCTACCCAACCTGCATCTTTATATGATGTTAGAGTAAAATATTTGAGTGTTGAGTACAAGTTGAAGTCCAAGATGCATCTTTATATATTTGAATATTATTTTCACTTCTTTTATATGATTTTATTCTAGTGCATCTTGAAACCATGCTAACAATTCTACTACTTGCATAATATCCAACCTTGATGTCATCATATATACCAAGTTTCTATTAATTGATTTATACAAAATTTTATTTTCTGTCTAGATTTAGAATATTTTCTCAATTTACAAATCGTGACCAATAGGTGTACCTACTCGTGCACAATCTTCCACTCTAAATTTATTTAACATTTCCTTGAAGTACTTGGTTTCGAAAATGAATATGTGTTTTTTGAATTGAGAAATTTGTGAACAAAGAAAGAATAGTTCATGACCATGCATAAACATCCGCAATTGCTTTTTCATTTCCTCTGCAAACTCCTATAACATGCTACCTCCAAAAATGGAGTCGTGTGCATAAACCGTTAGAATTAACCAATTTTCATTTTACGACATTCTGTCTAGATTTCTTTCCATGATTCCTCTTTTGAGGCTTTCTTGTTGTATATATTTATGAAGTCTTGAATACTGTGAGATGGGAGCTTGCTTTATCCCATTAACTTATTTCCTCCATGTGTGCACATTATCCTCATCCTATGATAATAAAAACAATTCTCTTTTCTCAATGCCTATTTATTTTTATATATCTCCATTGCGAATGACTGCTTGACATCCATTTGATAGATTTTGAAGTTCTTGAAGCACTCAAATGAAAAAAGATTTATGATAGCTTCTGGTATTTTGAATAGAGAAAATGTTTCCTTTAAATCAATTTGTTCAACTAGAACATATAATTTACAAATCGAAATTAATTTATTTCTTATTACTTTTTCATCCGCATTAAACTTTTTCCAAAAGAAACACTTCGTTACAATTGTATTTTCATCTTTGAGACATGTAACAAATTCCCATGTTTCATTGTCTCATTATTCTAAATTTGATTTAGCTCTTCTAAATTTGGTTTAGCTCTTCTTCCCTGAATCTTTGATAGCTTAGTTAAAGTTTATAGGCTCTTTGCAAATTATGGTCCACTTGTTAATCTTCTCCCAATTTTGAACAGATGTTTCTCGCCGCGTCTAAGGTGCGTTCTTTTTCCATCGGTTGAATGGACAGTGATGATGATTATTGGACGAGTAGTGAAGGCTGTTACATATGCAGGTTGGACCAAACAACTTTATTTTATTGTTCAAAGAGGGAGAAAAAGTGCACGCGGACTTTCAGGGAACAATTTCACATTTCAGGTTCACTGCATTCCACTTCAATTACTGCAGAATATTTGAGTTCACTGCACTCCACTTCAATTACATCACATCGTCGAGAAGATCTTTTCTTTGGGAGTGTAGTGAAGAAGAATTGCAGCTTGTCAAGGTTTGAAAAAGGAAGTTTCATGTGGGCTTCCTCATTTCATTGACGGAATGATTTGTAATGTGGGCATAAATATATGAGAGGAAAAATCAATGGTGGGTGAACGACAAAATTTGTGGAAAGAAAGTTCATTCAATGCCTTTGGACTGCAACAGTTGGTAAGCTAAACCTGTTTCAACGTGGATAAGGGAGAAAATCATTAAGCAATTTTGTTACATTCATTCTATGTTTTGACTTTTTAAAGACCTAGATTCCTTTGTCTATATTTGTTGTTTTGGTGTAATTTATCATTTACCGAAAGAATTGATTTTCGACACCTCGTAGCATGAAGTCTTCTTTTACATTGAAATCATGGATTAGTTCGATTTCTTATTCCACTTTAATGTCTCTGAAGGGTTTTTTATGTGATTGGGGTTCTCGAATTTTTATGTTATTTACATTGTAAATGGGAGTGTGTGTCATTGCAAACATGTATTTTCAAGTATGTGATATTGTAAATATAAGAATGGTTCTCTTTTTCAATCTTTTTAAATGGGCACGATGCAAGTTTTATCATCTGATTTTTTAATTGCTTTTAAAACACCAACGGTATATCAATAGCTTTATATCTTATAATCAAGCAAATCACTTCTAGTCTTGCAAAAGTCTTGTGACCTAATCTCTTAGCTGTTTTCCTAAAGAAAGGGGCAGCCTATTCTATGCGTTTTATTATAATGGACTACCATGTATTTTTTTTGGTTGGAAATCAAACCATTTTGCAAATCACTTTGATTTTCATTACATCCATGTAGTGTTTAAAGAGAGGTTTTTCCTTTATGTATGGTATGGATTGCAAATAGAGTTTTTTATTAACTAATCTTTTTATTATTTTTAATAGAATGAATAACCAAAGGTTCACAAAGTGTCCAACAAATGGGATGTAGTGCACCACCAACATATGAGTTTTAGAAACACGGACGGTCTAAGATGGATTGCCATAATTTAATCTTATAAGAGAAAAGAACCAACACATGCAGCCATAACTATTCCCATAATTAGTTAGAACTCCAAACATATCCATTATCCATGAGAATTACCATAAGTTACTATATATTAGAAAGATCACATATTATAGTAATATGAAATGAAATTCCATTAAAAACAGAATAGGTATTATTGTAATATTTTGTTAAAATAATCAAAATTATTTAAAGAAGTGGTATCATTTCTTTTATCTCCAATACCAAAAGATACGTCATTGTAACTATTTTATAGAGTGCATCCATCTAGGGTGTTTTATGTTGATTTGTAACTCGAAAAACACTTCATCAGTCAAGAACAAATTACTAATCAACACTTTACATTTATACACATTCACCCGTAGGTTTAAAAAACCCATTCAAACATTGAGATTGTTAGTTAGTGGCGTTATTATAGTATTCTCAATCCTCCACATGTCCATGAAATTAATAGAATGAATAACCAAAGGTTCACAAAGTGTCCAACAAATGGGATGTAGTGCACCACCAACATATGAGTTTTAGAAACACGGACGGTCTAAGATGGATTGCCATAATTTAATCTTATAAGAGAAAAGAACCAACACATGCAGCCATAACTAATCCCATAATTAGTTAGAACTCCAAACATATCCATTATCCATGAGAATTACCATAAGTTACTATATATTAGAAAGATCACATATTATAGTAATATGAAATGAAATTCCATTAAAAACAGAATAGATATTATTGTAATATTTTGTTAAAATAATCAAAATTATTTAAAGAAGTGATATCATTTCTTTTATCTCCAATACCAAAAGATATGTCATTGTAACTATATTATAGAGTGCATCCATCTAGGGTGTTTTATGTTGATTTGTAACTCGAAAAACACTTCATCAGTCAAGAACAAATTACTAATCAACACTTTACATTTATACACATTCACCCGTAGGTTTTAAAAACCCATTCAAACATTGAGATTGTTAGTTAGTGGCGTTATTATAGTATTCTCAATCCTCCACCTATCCATGAAATTAGTGGTGATCCTCTATATCTTTGTCTTCTCAAAAAAAGAGACTGCATTACTTAGATTCCATTGTAAGTATCCATACCTTATTCTACAATTGCATTTCCTCTAGATATTCTTTTACTCCTAAAAATTGGTGTTGGCACTATGATTATATGTTCGCTAAATTATCACCATCATGCACATCATCAAAACAATGGGGCCATCAAGCTCCAACCAAACATGTTGACTTCTTATCAAGTCAATTGTAGTTTGCCTATGCAAATAAACATACTAGCTCATAAATCTTGTTTACTAGAAATTATCTATATTTCTCAAATGATTCTGATTAGCTAATAGTATATTTGTACATACACAAAATGTATGAGCTTCTTCTAGGTTTCATGTAAGCCTCACCTCCTGCATTAATGCTTGTCGATCAATGGCTACAATTTTCCGAAACTTGTGTATAATTTTTGTACAATCAATCACAATTGGTGAAGTTTAACATGTTCCTAACAAGAATAGAAATATATCATCACATTGCTTGTTAATTCTTTATATTTTGACAACTCTTTCTTTCCTTTGGGAATGAATAACTAGTTCACCTTAGTCTATAAGTGCATGATAATTTTCAAAAATTCTCTACTAGCTTTTCTCTAAGCATGTTCATGTTAGTGTAATACCCCTATTGCAATCAATTTTACCATAACTTATCACATTATTTTCACTTGTAACTATTTAAGTTAGAAACAATGGTTAATGGCCCAAGGCTAAATTTGAATAGTTGAATGATAGGTGTAAACATTTATGCACAATTATAAATAAAATGTTGTTTTTTTTTTAATATTATGGGAACCAACACATGAATAGTCAGGTTGCTCTACTGTTATTAATTGTTTAAGTGGGTTAAGCCCCAACTAGTGGACAATTAAAGGTAGCAGTTGTCACAGTTATAAATTTCATGATTCCCTAAGATTCCGAGAGGAATTATCACCACCAAAGAGGCAGTGTAACTAGAGATAAATGTTATGCTGGGTGGGGGAAGAGGTAGCATATCTTGAGAGAAACACAATGTTGGGGGCTAAGAAAGAAATATACCTATGAAAATCCTAGGTACAAAGAATGAAAAAGTAAGATGTTGCTAGAGTCAGTGTGTTGGATGCATAAAAATATTATGAAATGAGGATAAGTTACTAATAGTAGAGAAAACTAAATCTCGTGGGAATCAGTGTGGTTGCAATTGACTAGTTGGGAGGAGCATGCTAGTTCCTACTATATTTGTAAGTGCTTATATAAGTAAAAAGATTATTATAGTTGTTCTGTTATCAAGAACATTTGATTTTGAAGCACATATTAGCTAGTGATATTTAGCATGTCGGTGTTTGTACGAAGAACAAACAACGAATAGAGAATTTAGAGTATACAAAAAGGAAAAATAAGTAGCTTGTAGTTGTCTACATATATAGTAATTCTCGTTAATGCATGCAACTTTTCAATGTATGTAAATCATGGATATATGTATGTTCCATAGTAAATCATTGACATATATATACATATACATACATACATATATATATATATATATATATATATATATATATATATATATATATAGTGAACAAAGTTGTCACGTCTCCATGATTCTAACTCACCTCCATAATTTATTTATTTTATTACAGTAATATAGATCGTAAACTTGAGACTATAGAACACTAGGAGAAAACAAGCAATAACTTGTAACAGTCCTGGTAAAAAATCCATGTAATAAAGTTAATAAAGGAAAAATAATAACCATGGTCATGGGACATGTATTCCAAGCTAAATTTTGGGCAAAAAAATAGTGATGGGGATCACTTGTGATTGATTAATGGCTATGGGAATTGGCAAAGGATTTGGAAAGGAAAAGTGACATTAATTGTCATTTTATTTATGAAAATAATGGAAATTAGGAGAAAATGAAGGTGAAAGGTCATACGTTGTATGTGATGAGGAAAATGAAGGAAAACAATGGAAAACTGAAGAAAATAGAGGCTTGAACTGATGTTTGTGTTCTTGTGTGACTCTGACAGGGTACTGTCCAGGCCTGCTGGTAGTGGAGCAACACTAGAGATGAAACTTAAACTCTGACAGTCTTATTATTTGTGCATGAATATACCCCTCATCCATAATCAAAACAACTAGCTTGACTTGGCTTGGAATGTGTGCTGACCGAACAAGAGAATGGTAGGGACTACCTCTTTCACACAAGCTAGCGTAGAAGCCATCATGATTAATGAATCAAATAATACTTCTGGTAGGGTTAGACTCACTTTTCATGAAACAAGGTCTATACAGAGAGCTGGAGTTATACCAGTGTGTCACCAATGTTGAAGCAACTACAATCACCCTCGAAAATTTTGGCTCGCATGTAAATTTCAGAGCCTACCTTGGATCTTGCGACCGATGATCCTTAGTAACTTTTTGGTAAGTTGATGATCTCACTCTTCCCCTCCTTGATCTTAACAGTTTTTCATGCTCTCATCTTTATGTAGTATGTATCATCTTTGGGCATAGGGGTTGGTTTTTTTCATGTAAAGGGAATGTTGTTTTGCTTCAAGGGAAATCATATATATATAGTGAAAAAACTATCACGTCCCCATGATTCTAACTCACCTTCATAATTTATTTATTTTATTACAATAATATTGATGGTAAACTTGAGACTATAGAACAGTAGGAGAAAACAAGCAATAACTTGTAACAGTCCTGGTAAAAAATCCATGTAATAAAGTTAATAAAGGAAAAATATTAACCATGGTCATGGGACATGTATTCCAAGCTAAATGTTGGGCAAAAAAATAGTGATGGGGACCACTTGTGATTGATTAATGGCTATGGGAATTAGCAAAGGCTTTGGAAAGGAAAAGTGACATTAATTGTCATTTTATTTATGAAAATAATGGAAATTAGGAGAAAATGAAGGTGAAAGGTCATAGGTTGTATGTGATGAGGAAAATGAAGGAAAACAATGGAAAATTGAAGAAAATAGAGGCTTGAACCGATGTTTGTGTTCTTGTGTGACTCTGACAGGGTACCGTCCAGGCCTACTGGTAGTGGAGCAACACTAGAGATGAAACTTAAACTCCGACAGTCATATTACTTGCGCATGAATATACCCATTGTCCACAATCGAAACAACTAGCTTGACTTGGCTTGGAATGTGTGCTGACGTTCAAGAGAATGGTAGGGACTACCTCTTTCACAGAAGCTAGTATATAAGCCATCATGATTAATGAATCGAACAATACTTCTGGAAGGGTTAGACTCGCTTTTCTCGAAACAAGGTCTATACAGAGAGCTGGAGTTCTACCATTGTGTCACCAATGTTGAAGCAACTACAACCACCCTCCAAAATTTTGGCTTGCATGTAAATTTCAGAGCCTACCTTGTATCTTGCGACCGATCATCCTTAGTAACCTTTTGGTAAGTTGATGATCTCACGCTTCCCCTCCTTGATCTTAATAGTTTTTCATGTTCTCATCTTTATGTAGTATGTATCATCTTTGGGCATAGGGGTTGGTTTTTTTCATGTAAAGGGAATGTTGTTTTGTTTCAAGGGAAATCATGCGTGTATGAGTTATTATCATCACATAAGGTTGTTGCATCAAGAAAAGTATGTCTTATTCATTCTGGATGGTTTATGTTGTGTCACTAAGTGTCCGTGTGCGAGCACAGTGGAGTTCTCTCACTATTCACATTCATGTCACTGATCTCACACTTAGCCATTTCCCGAATGACCTAGCCTCATCCAACTTTCGAGAACTGTGCACTTTGCTTCTGCAACCATCAATATTCCTCCCCTACCTGTTGAAACCTCATGGTACGTAGAGACCGAAACATCCCTTAGCATCAAAATTGTGCATTGGTTCCCTCCAGTGTCCTTCCTCTAGCCGGAACCCACTATCTTCCGAAACTGCGTAGTGTTGTCCTTCAGCTACCCAGCTAGCACTGCTCTCTAGAAATGCACAGAGAATTATGGCTACCCTGCATTTGGAAATTGCACGGAGGTGTCCTTCCAAGACTTCCATCCCACAGTAGTGTCATGTGCCTCAAAATTTCACAGTGTTGTTCAAGTTGTCGTGTCTTTCTTGCATTCAAAAACTACAAAGATGGGTCTCTTATGGTCTCATCCCAATAGTAATCACTACCCCCTAAGACAACATTGATCTATCTCTCAGTGACTACAGGAAAATATGACATGATGACGGGCCTCGAAAATGCCCATGTTTTCATCATGAAATATTAGCATTCATTCCCTAAAACCCTAGGTCTTTAACCCGTTTTGTACCCGAAATCCATCAACTTGCCGCCAAATCACATTTTATGTCTTGTGGTTGAATATCATTAGTTTTATTAGATTTTATATGATTAAAGATGATTATGCCATGATTTACTAATGACGGTTTCTCTAAGCTCATTTTTTCACAGGGTTCCATCACCGAGTTTCTTCATAAGCCAGTAGAGTATGAAAATGACCAATTTAGGGCTTTGACAGTTTCGGCATGCTTCCAGAGAAACCAAGAGAGGTTATTATAAAAAATAATGTTTTAATACCTTTCCATAACTTGGATTGCACCCAGGTCACTCATGTGGGTCTCTAGAAGGAAATTCACAAATTTGCCCAAATCTGCAATAAGTTTCAAACTGCCAACTTTTGCCTCGATTTCCGTGTAAATGAAGGCGAATTAAGAAAATATGGAACATGGGTTTGGGTCCCAGTATAGTAAGTTTAATAACTCTCAAACATATTTCTAATATTGTTTACGATTGGGAAGATATGAGGAGTTCTCTGAGGCAAATTTATATAAAATATCCAGATTTGTACTTAATAGTCAAATTCGGATCTGCCTATTTTTGTGCTACAATTACGGTTTGATAAGTTCTTTTCCTCGATCCATGCATTGATTAATATCAACATAAACTATTATCTATTCAAAGGCCATCTAGAGAAGTCAAACACAACATGAATTTGTTTGTTGTCACATTTCATTTAGAATGTAATTAATCTCACCTTCATCTACAACATGTATAAAAAGTATAGCAAAAAGCATAGGGTGGGGAAGTGAAACCTATTGAGAATTGAAGTGTTGTTAAGACACCTTACAATTATAATTGACTTTGTTTCAGTAATATACATGGCCTTGGTGTGAGCAAGATCGTTCCAGTTTTAGTTAGCTGTGAGTATTTGATTTGCATGTTTTAACAATCTTCCTTTTACTGTAAGTTCTAGAGCTTCCCCAGGTGTGGAAAGGGCCCACCATCATCTGGGAATAGCTCTGTATTAGTTTTTAGGAGCATAGTTGTGTGTCGATTCATTATAACTAGTTTTCATTTTCTTTTGGTTTGTTTGTTGAGTCTTTTGTACATTGTGTGAAGATTTCCATTAGCTTGGAATGATTTAAGTGTGATAACCTTGTGTTTACTTTCAGACACTTCAATTTAAGAAATCCAAATGCGTAATTCTTGTGTGAGTCATAGAGATTTGTGCGCAAACCTTTGATACAAAGTTATGCTTTGTTTTCCCCAAACGACAAGTTGTATTTGTCTTAACTATGTTGTTTACAGTCATATGAAAACTCATTCAATTACATTGTGAGTGGAATGCCTGTGATGAGTTGATCAATTGTTGAAAATGCAGAATGCAATATTTGTATGCTAAAGTCGATGTGATTCATTGTTGCAACAAGGCTTATATCGTGTGGATTTCATTGTGTATAATAGGAAGCTGATTGATGGTGTGCATTGAATGAATTGTAGTCAATCACAAATAGAAATTACATTGCTCATTTCCATTATCAAATCTTTTGATTCCCTTTAGACATTTTCATGAATGTGTGTTATCGTAGAAGCATTTCTTTACAAACTGTCGATTGGAATAGTTTAAATTATCATAGGATAATTTAGTTTTGTTTCTCCTTTAATCGATGAAGGATTGATTCTTATTTCCTTTAATGAAGTTTGTAGGTTCATTTCGAATGTTCAATTGAGTGATTTAAGTTGCAGTGTGATTCCTTTTTATCTTGTCTTGAGTTATTGAATACAATCATAGAGTAAGTTTACATTCTAGTGATGTAGTCTAGGATTTGATAAACTTAGATATTTTTGGTTGAGATTTTATTCCTGTAGTGTTAGATTTGGAGTCAATTCAAGTATAGTCAGGAAATGTTTTCATATCAAATAAGAAGAAGTGTGACTTGTGTGAATTAGAAGTAACAGGCTAGGATTTGATTTCAGAAGCATAGATTAGTCTCTTTACTCTATTTCATTACATAGGTGTTTGATTTCAGAAGTTTGCATTCTCACTTAAGTTTTGTAGCTAATATGAATTCCATTTAAGTTTTTAGTTTCATTTGTCATTTGATTTCAGAAGTTTGCATTCTCACTTAAGTTTCGTAGCTAATATGAATTCCATTTAAGTTTTTGGTTTCATTTTTCATTTGATTTCAGTCAAATAAAATAAAAATAAAGTGGATTGAGTAAATAGAATGCTTTTAGTTTTCTTAATGAGATGAGTGCTTAAGGAGTCGTTATGTACGTAACAATAAGAAGGAAATCATATACTCTACATTTAAGCTGAGCCACAAAAGCAATACAACTCGTGTTTACGAGTCCCAGATTGACAATTAAATATTAGGAGGATTAATTATCGACTAAAACTCCCAACACATGCTAAGATTAACCCCAAAGAGTTGGGCAGAAGGACCAAGAGATTAAGTGATGGTAAAGGTCAAGACCACATGCAAGCTCCATCGGATGCAAAATCATCTTGAGTGTAAGTACCGTAAGTAAAGAAAACCTTTCGGAGTACGTCTCTTAGTTGAGTTTGCAAGACTTCTTGTCACTGTCATATCATCCTATCTTTGGTAACATGCTTTTCTGCAAACACCAAAAAGTAATTTAATTTGTTTCCTCTACATGTCTTGGTTCCTTTTTGCTTCTTTGACCAATTGACATCTTTAGCATGTTGATCACTATGTCATTCTTGTGACCTTGTTCTTGTGATGTTGAAGGTTTGTGTAGGAGTTTTGTTCACTATGTAAACATCTATCACACTCACACACAATGTTGTAAGCACTGTCATGCAAATGTCGACACAGTCATCTGAAGGTATATCTGAAGTGTCACATTTATCGCTTTCACCATTAGACAGTCTCGTAGTCAGTCACATTGAGACATGTTATCTTGTTGGTTTGAGGTGTCTTGTCATTGAGTCATGTTGAGTGTGTCTCCGCAAGGTCATGTATTCATGAGTTCACTCGCTCACACACTTACCAATTTTTTCCGAAAGTATATCGACCAGACCACCCTCCATCAACCTGACCTCCACTGAGTTGCATTGTGGAGTCTCAGCCCTTAGTGACCAAGCACTGTTGCCCAAAACTATACAGAGCTCGAGGTTGCTCTGCAGGCAGTCTACATTGCAAAATTTTGGAATCAACTCCACTGACTGTCACCCAGAACAATGCATAAGTTTCCCAAGAAGCTATCTCAATCTGTGCTACCTACAATCCTGTCCATCAAGCTTCCCGCTAGTCAACCAGAGAATTTGACTAGGCGGTGACCCTGGACTTCACTCCTCCCAAAAATTGCATAGAAGTTGTCAGCATGCCCACCTCCGCTGACTGAAAAAATTATGTAGACATGAGCGGCAGGAACCCGCTACCTGTCACTGCACTGACTCTGAAATTGTGCAGTTCTATCAATTAGTCCCCCTGCCAGTTGACTTACTGCTCCTCTTGAAACTTGCGTAGTTTTCTTGGACTGTCCACCAGTTGCCCGACACCCCGCTCAGCCTAGAAACTGCGCAGACATGTCCGACATGACTGCCTCATAGTTCTGTGTAGTTTTGTCCAGCAAGATCCTACAACTCGCTCCCCGCCTCCTTTGAGAATTTGCGCAGTTTTCACTGCACATGCCCCTTGCTACCCGCATTGCCTTCCCAGAAAAATTGCACATTTTTGCCACCTAGCTGAGCGAGATCCTACAAATTGTCACTCTTGTCCTAGACTACTCAAGCCATCATCTAAGTGACCTCTAGACATTTTTTCTTGACAGTGCCTCGGGGCCCTACATTCCAGCCTAAAATGTCCTTTGCCCAGTTTCAGAGCCTTGTCCTCTCTCTCGGTCACTTGCACCTGAAAATGAAAGATGATGCAACATGGTAGACTAGGGGATTTCTATATTTGATGTTGTCTCATCATGAGTGATTGAAGATACAGGTACATGAACGGCACATGGCGCGACAATGAATGAGATGAACAAGGTGTGCATGCTAGAATACGTGCTTGCGATTGGGAAAACACGCGAAGCATACCAAGTAGCAAGCGAAGGAGACACGTTCACATGCATGAACCATCAAGTCAACACCAAGACCATTGAAGACTCCACACACTTTTCCATGCGAAGGTGAAGTTATGGTACACCATGGGCACACTCATCACTCAGCAACACAACAACTCGAAAAGAATAGCACAACCGTCATGTGCATACCAATAGTTTCATGTCAAGTTGTGTCATGAGTCACCTCAACCACACCACTACTTTGGGTCACAACTGTGTAATCAATGTAATGTAACATGGAAGTCCAGGAGACCCATGGATGAAGTCAAAGAGTCATGTAAGTTGAACAGTCATAAGGGAATTCCAACTGTCACAAGGGTCTATTTCACCCTTGGCTATATATACCCCCATTTGTACATGAAAAGGACTTTCCACCTTGGCTCCTCCCACATAGCCTTGAGAGTTTGTAGTATTTTCTTTCATGAGTGAACAGTGGCTTCAATTCCCTACTAGCGGGGTTATTGATGTGTGCTGTATGGATGTGTCTTGGAACTTTCGCTTAATTCAGAAGCCTATTAATAGGCCATCACATTTTCACACATGTATTGTATTCGTTTATAAGACTATTCTTTGGACACTTGTAACGCATGTTTCTTTAAATTCTACTAAGATAGTTGAACTATTTCAGTTGTTTTAGTGCATATGTTGTTGGAAATGTGTTGTATCAATTGTTATTGTTGTCTCACCGGTGTGAACTACTCTGTCGGATGTTCGAAAGACTCATTCTTGTAGACTTGTTATAATGATAGTCACACTCACGTGGACTATTTTGTAGGGTGTTGTACGTTCTATATGTTCACCTTGTGTATGTGACTGCCGCATCCATATGGACTAGTCCACCCGATGCTATGCAGATGTTGTTATGTGGCGTGTCTCTAACTAAGTTGGGTCTATTCCCTTTCGACTTGAGACTCACTGTCACCCTCTCCCTCTGCAGTGAAATAACTTTGACACAAGTGGCACTAAGCACACACCAAGCACATGAACCTCATTGTTTGAAGACTACGTATACCACTCTCATGTGTTGAAAATCAAGAGCTAAGGCATATATTTAAGATAATGGCAATCGATCCATCATAGTGGATGGGACTCCTACACCAAACAGTGTGATGTCTAGTTGGAACTTCACACCAGGGATATCCCAGGAATGTTGGCAGGTCCATCACCGTCAATAGGACACTATCACCTCATGTCATGTCATAGGGGAGAAAACATCTTCCACCCTATGTTTAGCAATAGGAGTTATAACATATGGGAGTAAACATATTCCACCCTATGTCGATCAATATAATATCTCATCCATCCTATTTCCCAATGATCTTCCCATCAATGACCCTCAAGAGTCATGTGGTAGAACACATTCATCATAATTAGCTTGGGTGAGATACGCGGGTAAGGATCACACATGCCTAAGCTCTCTCTAAACTCGTTGTCTAAATGGGGAGTGGTAATCCCAACAAGCCCAACTTGTGGGTATGATTCCAACTTGGGTGTACTCTACATATACCAAGTTAAGGGGGAAACATCTTCCACCCTAATGTAATAGATAAGGGTGATAGCCTATTGTCTAGAAATCCATCAATCAATCCAAGTTATTCTGTAAATACAAAGAACTTCCCTTTTAGTAAATATTTGGTGAGAATATCTACAATATGCTCATCTATTGATATATGAAGGAGTCTGCCAGCTCCTCTCTGCACCATGTCTCAAATGTAATTATATTGCATATCTATGTGCTTGTACCTGTCATGAAATACGATATTCTCTACCAATTGGATCCTACTCTTCTTTCCACAATATATGATTGCAGTGTTTAGGATCTGCTCAAATAATTCTCTGAAGGGCTTCCTTAACCAAAATTGTTTGCAGCTATCCACACTAGAGGAAATGCACTCTTCCTCCATGATCCATACTGCTACAGACTTCTCCTTCCTACTCATCCAATATATCATTGTAGATACAAGGCTAAAATAACATCCAAACATACTCTTCCTGTCGATAATATTTCCTACGCAGTCAACATCGGTATATCCATGAAGTCGAAATTCTTCAACAGAATATCCCAAACCAAGGGTGATCAACCCATGTAATTATATCAAAATCTGTTTGGTAACAACCCAATGTGCATGGAGAGGCTCGGTCATTAATTGAATCAACATGTTCCCTCCATAGCATATGTGCTGATGGGTGTTCACCAGGAATAGCAGATCCCCAATCAAATATCTATACTTGAATGGATTCACCAAATCAGGTCCTGTAGCTTCTCCACATAACTTATTGAAATTCATTTCCATCAATGTGGGTGTGGACTTGCATTCTATGATTCCAAATCTCTCAAACAACTTCATGACATATTTTCCTTTTCAAAGGAAAATGTCACCAAGCCTTTGCCACACCTAAAAGCCTAGAAAGTAGTCCATGTGTCTAAGGTCCTTTGTCATAAATTCAGAGGCTAACTCCCTCATACAATCGATCATCAGGGCCTCACTACCTGTCAAGAATAGATCATCAACATATAAAACAAAAATCAATGACATACCTTAGACAACCTTGAAGTAGAGGTTCAGATCAAAATTTCCTCTTGTCAATCCCATCTTCACCAAGTAATTATGTATGTAGGCATACCATGCTCTGGAGTTTTCTTCAAACAATACAATGTCCTCTTCAACCTACAAACATGTTTCTTTCAATCCTCTACTTCAAATCC
The DNA here is from genome assembly GCA_031772625.1 of Pinus tabuliformis. Classification (NCBI taxonomy): domain Eukaryota; kingdom Viridiplantae; phylum Streptophyta; class Pinopsida; order Pinales; family Pinaceae; genus Pinus; species Pinus tabuliformis. Next base: position 1,508,675,777 of record CM062819.1, on the reverse strand, counting down.
TTGTGGCTTCTTAACGTAGACTTATTCCTCTAACATTCCATGAAAGAATATTATCTTCACATCCATCTAATGGATGGTTCATCCTTGACTTGTAGCAAGAGAAACTATTGAATGAATGGTTGTATATCGAGCCACGGGTGTAAATATATTTTCATAATCTTCTCCCTCTTTCTGGGAGAATCCTTGGGCCACCAACCTTGCTTTATATTTTTCCAATGCTTCCATATATTCATTATTTGATCTTCAATAGCCATTTTAAAGTCACCAAATATTTCCCCTTCGGTCTCGGCACAACATCCCATACGTCAATCTACATAATTGATTCATATTCTTCAGCCATAGCATCCTTCCAAAAAAATTCTTTTACAACTTCTTCAAAGATGGGAGGTTTGACTTCAATCATAGTGCTCATAGCTTCAACATATCCCTGGTACCTCCATGGATTTTTTATTTCTTTAAATGATTTTCTAATAGGAATAATCATCTTGTAATTTCTCACGAAGCCAAAGTGGCATCTTCCTAGTAGGAGGATCACATGGACGAGGATGTAAGTGGTCCATGGGATCATCACCAATGTATATCTCATATTCAAGAATGGAAGTGCCATATAAAATATCCATATCATCAATATTTTTCTCGTGAGCAGGAGGCAGAGGAATGTCCATTACTTTCCCAAGGGTAGAATCTTCATCAAACGTTACATCCTTGATAATTTAAACCTTCCTTTGACTAGGAATATATATTCTAAATGATTTAGAATCCTCAAAATATCCAATAAACGTACATTTTATTCCCATGGTTTCCAACATGTTTTTTTTTATCATTTGGAACATAAAAATATACGGGGTAGCCGAATATATAAGATGGCCAACATCGGGCTTCATACCTATGAATACTTCATCAGAGTTCTAGTTGTCCAATGCTTGATGAGGTGCCCTGTTTTGAACATATATAGAAGCATTCATTTCTTTTCCCTAAAGGAACTTTGACAACTTTTGATCATGGAGCATGGCACAAGTGGCTTCTACAATAGTCCTGTAATTTATTTTAGCCACTCCATTTTGTTTTAGATTATAGGGAAAAATCGTCTCTTTCTTAGTACCTTCCTTCCTGCAAATATCAATGAACTCATTCGAAATGTACTCTCCACACTTGTTGGACCTGAATATCTTAATTTTGTTCCTGATTTGATTTTCGACTAAAGTTTTGAACTTGAAAATTTAGAAAGCTTCAGCCTTTTTCTTCAAATAATATATCCACATCTTCCTTCAGAGATCATCAATGAAGGTGATGTAGTAGAGATGGCCACCAATAGAATGTACAGTCATCGGTGCACATCTATACGAATAAACGAGTTGGACGATTTCATTTGTCTTATTCTTACTAGAGGGAAATGGCCCCCTTATATTCTTTCCACTGGCACAACCTGGACATACTTCATCATGATGGGCTTGAAAAGAAGGAATCCTAGAGATTAATTTCTTGAATTTCAGAAGAGAATCTTTTGGTTCCATAGCTTGCTTAGATGATTAGTATCATGGATCAATGCCAGAAGAGGTCTACCAGTGACTCTATAGAGCTATTCAAATCTCGATCCCAATGTGAATGCATCTCTCATAAAGTATCCAACAAGCCAAGTATGAACCTTTCCCTTGATGAAGGGAACCCTCATATCTTTCTTTTCCAAAGTACATATTAATACCAAATTATTCTATAACCCCGATTCATACATTACATCATGGAGAAAAATATATTCTCGAGAATCCAAATGAAATTTGATAGACCCAAAACCTTTAATGGGATGTGTGGAGTTATCTCCAAGAATAATTTTCAAATTTAACTTCCTCTCTACCAAATTATAGAGAACTTCCTTATACCCGTAGAAATGATGATTTTTCCTACTATCAACCAACCAATTATCCCACGAATCCGGAGGAGAGGAGGTAGTGAGTGCATAAATAAGGATATATTCAAATTAATTAGCAACATTACTTTCAAAGCTTGAATATCTTGACTTATTTTTAGGACGATGATATTCTTCATGATTACTTGGAGCATCTCTTCTTCTTTCATCTCTCCATTATGATCATTTCTCCGGTCATCTCTTCTTTTACGATCTTTGAACCTATTATTGTTTCTTCTAGTGTTGTATTGTGGACTATCATTCTTCTCAAGAAATATTGAGCATAGTGACCTTTCTTGTGAAAATTGTAGCATTCAATGTATGTTTCTTTTTCATTCCTTCTTTTTGAATTTTGGGGAGGAGGCTTCCTTGAATTTGATGGACCTATTTTTCCTTTATTCTTCTTGTTATGAGTGAAGAATGTAGCTAGCTCTCCTTCTTTATGCTTTTGTATCCTGCCTCTTGATATCATCCTAGATTCTTCTTGAGGGAGATTTCCAACGATCTCATCAAATGAAAGGAAACTATTGTTAATAGTTATAGTAGTAATGAAGGTTTCCCAAATAGGAGGGATATCTCTAATGGTTACCATCATGAATTACCTATGAGGCACAATTCCCTAACTCTCTGCAATTGTTCTTTAAGATGAAATATCCTCATAATGTACGATTACAAAGATTGTCCTTTATTCATATTCATATATTTAATTCAAACTTTCAAGTGGAGTATTTCATTCAAATTGTTGACTTCATACATTCCAACTAGCATATCATACATGTCCTTAGACTTCTTAGAATTCCCAACAGAAAAAGTAAATTATCTTGTAAACCATCATTTATAATTTTCTTTGCTTTTAACTCACCTTTCTTGTACTTGTTCTTGGTAGTAGCGGAAGAATTCTCTAGAGGCTCATATACCTTTCTTTGAATGTATTCCAAAACATAATTGTTTTCATTTATGATCTTCAACCTAATCTTCCAAGTCGTAAAGTTAGATGAGTCACCCAAATTCTCATCTTTGAAGAAAGAGGAAGACACATTTACTTGATTAGATAGGCCCCTTTAACTTTCCAACGATGATTTCTTCAATTATTTTCACCTTCTGCGCTTGTCCTTCACGTTAACTCTGATACCATGATAAATTTCACACTACTTTATGTTGATTCAATTACTTTAGCCCAATTCAATTATTCAAATAGTAATTTTTCAAAACAATTCATATTTCCAATCATCAACAGTAATTGAAGATAGAATAGTAAATGCAATGACAAAGGAGACAATTAACACATCAAAAGAGACACCATATTTTCGTTCAATGACTAGGGAAAAATCCATTATGGGGAAAAGCCTTTGAAATTCTTAATTGATTAGATTTTGATAAAATATTTAGCATAGTACAATTAGCCAATACAAAATCATGTAGCAAAATTAACCTAGAATCATTCAGAAATATGTTCCCAACATCAATATTGATCAAAGACAATGTTTCTTGTCTATAATTATCTGCGGTCAAATGTCTAATTATAACCTAGGTCCCAACTGCATGGAGGAAGAGGTATGCATGCGATTGAGATTTTCCAATCGCATGAATAAGCCTATGTGCCTGCAATTGTAATCGATTTTTTTTTGTGTCAATCTTGCAGTTGAAAACCAAAACCCTAAACACACGTGCGAGCTTTGTACCCGCCAATTTTGGTCTTGTGCGAACTAATATCTGCGACCTAGACTAAAACTTGTGTTAACCAATCAATGAAGAATAGAAGAAGAAGATGCTTGGTGATATTTAAATGAGCTTAAGGTCACTTGTATGTATAGGCTTCCAAGGGTGTCCATTTTCTTGTTAGGCTTGACCTATCCTTTTTTGCACATGTGGGCCTTTCTTCAAAAACACACTTTCCCTTGTCCAAATTGAGCGCCTCAATAGTCAAAATTGACCCTCTCGAAAAGAGAAATCTAGTCCCATGGTTGCAATTTGTTACTGAGCTGCCAAATTAACAGGAATGAAAACTAAAATCACTATGGAAACAAAGTTCCCTCAATTACTAGAGAAGCATAATTACAAATCTTAAACCCTAACTCATCACCAAGAAGTTCTCTATCGACGGAGAAAAAGTGGAATGTCAAATGACAAGTCTGGAAGGGTAGTCAATCCTATTGGTTTGAAGCATCAAACCATCAAAATAATTCAAATGAATTAGATCATCTAAGTTGTCCATTCATGACCCTATCACATGTATGGGTTAGAATGATCGTTTTACATATACGACATGTAGCATAGGACCCACACCCTCATGAACTCCAAATATGACTTGGGTAGGGGCTCGGAAATGTCATGAGTATAGAAGAGTCCATATATTATGGTGGAGGTTTGCATGTCTTAATATTTTAGGGCCTCACGGTTGGTATGAGGCATAAGCATGCTATGGTGAAATAAAAAGACAATATAACCATTTCTTAAAATAAACCATACCAAATCATGATGAAGGTATTATAGATAGTCAAGGTTGTTAAAGTGTTGTGGAACCAAAGATTAGGAGCTCTACTCTCATTCCTTTTCTTATATATATATATGTGTGTGTGTGTGTGTATGTATATATGTGTATATAATGTTTTTAAAAATAAAATGAAAATGAATCATGATAGCAAGATTTCCTCTATACCCATGTTATAAATCGAAATCACACTCATAAATATACACATGGGAATATTAAATATTTATAATCATGGAATATTTTCTTAACTCATGAACCTCAATTTTTTATAGCCAAGTATTAGCAAGAAATAATAATAGATAAGGATATTATTAAAATAATAGATAAAATAAAAGAAGAATATTTGTTAACAAACAAACTTCATTAAAATTTACTAATGATAACATGCCAATTTTGGATTAAGTAGAAGTGGCAAAAAAAATCGTTTGTGTGTAAATTGGAGGTACGTTACATTGAATCACAAGTGGTATCATAGGTAAGGAACAACACTAAATCTAGATGGGATCAAGTATAGGAAAGAAGATAAGTTTTAAGTTAATATCTATGCATGGATGTGTACTTATGTGAAATTATTTTGTTTTTTATATGAACACATTGATGTTACTTGAAGACACACTTGAGTTTAATGTGGCAAGATAAACATGCAGGATATTATATGCCTTGAGAAAATGAAGTAAAGGTAATATACATTCTTAGTTATGATTTTAATGGTAGTAATAGTTGATTATTACTTTAGTATATAAGAAGAATTTGCAATAGTGAAAAGAAAGAGAAGGATGTCCAATAAAAAATACAACTTAGTACTAAAATGATCCACTCTAAGTAAAAGGGAAGAGAAGATGGAACATTTCCTGACCTTATTGATACAATGAAGAGTTTGAAGGAAAAAATTTAGAGTTGAAAATAAGATAATGAAGGAGTCAAAAAAGAACAAGAAGATTAGACAAAGCTAAAATGTTATTTTTAAAAACATTGTCATACATGAAAGAGTTGTTGTAATGTGTACTAACCATTGTAGATATATAGGGTTACCATAATTACAATATCAAATAATTATGTAAACTAGGAATGGTACATCTTACCTTGGACTACTATGCTAATAAGTTGATAGAAGTATTAAAATATGTGTTATTTATCAAAGATGAATAGATCAAAAAAAAATATTTTCTCAATGGATTACCAACACCATCTCAATGTAGGATAATGTTTGAGGATCTTAAGACACTTGTTGACATCATTCAAAAGGAAAAATATTGCTATAAGTAGTAAGATACTAAGGGAAAAATACATATTCTTTGGAAGAAGGAAAGGCCCTTGAAATGTTGTGGTTGTGGTGGAGAAAAATTACTCCATGAATTCCCTCACCAACAACAAAATAAGGATAGCCTATTGAACCTTCGAAAACATGGGAAAGAAACCAACAATAGAAAAATGAGTAAATCAAAGACGAGTACTTTGAATTGTTGGGACTGCAAAAAAGGAGCATAGACTTCCTTATTGGCCTTATAAGAAGCATTAGAGCATGCAAATAGTTTATTTCAAAGAGACTAATTCAATGAAAAAAGCATACATACGTGCATTAGAGGTTGGTATAGCAGGGAGAAATAAGAAGAAAGAATCTTTAGAAGTGGAAGTAGAGATTTTCAGGAGTTGGTTGGTGCCTAGAGAAATTAAGAAGGTTGAATTACTAACCTTTTGGTTGTGAGGTAAAGAGAAATAAGGGATAATCCCCAAAGGATATATAATATAATTAATAACTGATTGAAAGGTCCCTGATAGAACTATTAAAATTTAGTAACTATTGATACATAGATAAGGTAATATACTTGCATATGAATATGCATGGGTGGATTCTTCTTGAATTATTTAGAAAGATTTTGAAATTTTAAGGTTTTTGTATACCTTAGGAAATATTATAATTAAATTATGTGCATATGATAGTATAATAAGTGTTATTGCTACAATAAATGTAGAGCAATTATTTTGGATAGGTAAAATCAAGTTGTACATTGAATTACAAAACACCATAAGAGTGAGAAGATTTGATTTATTGCAAATGTATAAATATATGATTGACATATTGGAATCAAAATTTAATAATATTGAATTGGATGTTGAATTGAGATGTTTTTTTTTTCCAAGGAAAAAAGCGAACTCTTTTTATAAGAAGTAAAAAAAGTTACAAAGTACATGAGTTAACATTCGATACAAAAACGCCTGTGGGAAGGCAATATCTCCTCTGAGGAGGATCATCTAACACCCCATGCAAAGTGCTGATCAAAAAAGCAAGCTGAACGCTGCCCGAGCAGCCATATCCAAAGAGATAAAACACAGAGAGTATAATCAGAGTTCACATGGGCCTCCTTACAAAAGGAAAACAGCCCATAGCACAACTGAAAATTTGCTGTCATCATCAGCTCTTCTGAGAGAGCACCATATACCCAGGTTTTTTATAAACCAACAACAAAAAAAAGAGACCAGGAACTGCATATGCCACTTGTTTCATAGACAGAAAAACCAAGCATCTGCTGAGAATAAAACCAAAAAGGACCGATAAACCAATCAAACGTAGGGAGGCTGATCCGTCACATGGATCTGATCCAAACGCTGTTCAGTTATCCGCCAAGAGCCCACAGCCTGTTGCAGACCTGCTTTAGAAAGCCCGTCTGCTTCTTCATTGGATTCCCTGTAGATATGATCAATGTAAAAACCATTAAAGTGATGAATTAATGATTGAATCTCCTCTAATAATGGAAGCAAGATATAATGCTGGCATCTAAACTTCCCAGTAACCCAATTAACCACATTTTTGGAATCTCCGAAAATCTGAACTGTGAGAATATTTTTATGGATTAGCCAGCAGAGAAGCAGTTTAAGGGCCGAGAGTTCCGCAAAATTATTTGTGCCCACGCCAGTTCCCACTGAAGCCTTTAAAGAATGGGATTGGCTTAAATGAATGCTGATCCCTGCCCCCGTGATATTGTCTTGTGCTGCACCATCAAAAAAGGCCCATGGAACTCCCTCTCTAATTTGGAATTCCTTCCTCCTTCTATCCCCAGATTGATCTTCCTTTAAAGGAATACTGTCCAGAATTGCTTTGCTCTGGATGGCAATGACTGCCTCATTTATCTTTGATTCCCTGAAAATACAACGGTTCCTGGCGAGCCATATCCCCCAGCAAATGATTGGTGGCAAGTTCCTCAGGTTCTTCTCATGGAAGTGCTTCCACCAATAATCCCATGCCAAAGACATATCGTCCCCCTCCCATTTTAGTTTAGCCTCAACGATTCTTTCAGCTTCCAGCCAGACTTTCCTGGTAAAAGGGCATGAGAGAAACAAATGAGAGATGGATTCTGAGGCCTCACAACACAGCGGACATCTACTTGGTCCCAGTTTGAAACGTGATTGAAGGACATCCCAAGTGGGAATCTTTTTGTTTAAGGCACACCAGAAGAAAATTCGAGCTTTTTTTGGGAACTTTAGCTTGAACAGAGGTTTCGACCACCAAACCGGTGGGGCCCAACCTTTATTTTTCATTAGGAAAGTATACCCAGCCTTGGGGGAATAGATTCCAGAATCCGCATGTGCCCATATTAGAGAGTCAGGCCTGTCTAGCAGTCTAACATTTGATCTTTTCAGTTCTTGAGTAAATCTTTGCCAATCCTCTCTCCACCTCATATTTATCCCAAGTTCCGCTTCTGTCTTCCAAGCTTGACCCCAAATGGAGGTTCGCTCCAAACAAGCAATTTGCCATAAGCTTCTGAGTCCTAAGTCTTCCAAATGTAAGAGCATATCTGGAGGCAGTGCGAAATCTTCACTACATCCTACCCATGGATCCCTGCCAATTCTCACATTTTCACCATTCCCAACTCTCCATGCCAGACCTTGTTCAATGATCTTGAAAGCTTCTGTAGTGGCTTTCCATATCACTGAGCAGTTCCTCCCTTTTTTGAGGGGAGATCTGATCCAGTCTTCTAGGGGGGTAGGGTCAATGTACTTCCTTCTGATCACTCTTGTCCAGAGGTTTTCCTTAGTGATAATACTCCAACCTGACTTTGCCGCAAGAGCGTTGCTAAAATCAGTGAGAATTTTTAAACCCCAACCCCCCCAGTCTTTTGGCCTTGCAATTTTGTCCCATGCCACCCATGGAAGAACGGAGTCCTCCTTTGATCCCGACCAAAGAAATCTGCTGCATATCTGTCTTATTTTGTGCAATGTACCTTTTGGAATCCAGGTCAAGGCTGCCCAGAACACCGGCATAGCCTGCAAGACTGAATTAATCAAAGTCAATCTACCTGCCCTGGACAGCCACTTGAAGATCCAGTGCGCTATTTTCTGTTCAATCTTCGCTATCAACCACTTCCAGTCCTGTTTCTTATAAGAGCATGGTTTAAGCCAAAAACCAAGATATTTGAATGTATGCTCCATACTACAAGATCGAAAGGGCAGCTGAGCAACAATTGAAGCCTCCTCAAGTCTACTGAAGCCTTCAAAAATTAGCTGAGATTTCCTTTCATTTATTTGGAGACCTGTTGCTTTCAGAAATTGATCTAGGATGAGCTTTATTTCAACAATTTCATCAATATTTCCATTAATAAAGAGCAGAATGTCATCTACAAAGAGCAGATGAGTGATAAAGAGATTAATAGCCACTTCCAAACCTTTAACCAAACCTGAGCGCTTTGCCTTTTGAATAAGCCTGCTTAAGCCCTCAGCTGCTAGGAGGAAAAGCAAAGGCGAAAGGGGACACCCCTGACGAAGACCTCTTTGACTTTTGAAGAAATGAGAGGCTGCTCCGTTTATCAGAACGGCAAAATTCACATTAGAGATGCATCCCATAATCCATTTAATAAAACCTACCTGGAAACCCAGATGTGTCAAGAGCATCTTTAGATAGGTCCAACTGACCCGGTCAAAAGCTTTGGATAAGTCAATTTTGAGAACTGCCCCCTTCTTATTTGCCTGTCTTAGACTGTGAATTGTTTCTTGAGCCACACCAATAGCTTCATGAATTTGCCTCCCATCCAAGAAACCAAATTGTTCCGATGAAATACACCGTGATAAGCTTGGTTTCAGACGAATTGCAATGACCTTTGCAATAATCTTGTAAATGGTGTTGCACAATGAGATCGGTCTAAAATCTTCAAAAGTTTCTGGATCTTCTTTTTTAGGAATCAGGGCAATGAAAGTGGCATTAAAAGGGCCATAAATTTCTCCTTTTGTCCTAGATTCCTCCACCACCTCGGCCAGCTCAGAACCTAAAGATTCAAAAAAATGGGAAAATAGCTCTATAGTCCAACCATCAGGTCCTGGACTTTTATCTTTTGCCATAGATTTTATAACGCCTTCCACTTCCTCCTTAGTAACTTCTCTGAAGAGGTCTTTCGCCTCCTCCTCCTCCACAAAACGAGGGAAAGCCTGAGCAGTTCGAATAATCTCCGGCAAAGAGATCCCACCGGGATCAGCAAAAAGGGACTGAAAATGCTTCTTCCCCATATCAGACAAATCTTCAAAAGAGGAAGCCACTCTTCCATCCGAGTCCTTCAGCCTCCAAATTGTATTCGCGATCCTTCTGCCTTTTGCATAATTGTGGAAGAACTTTGTATTCTCATCTCCTGCTTTCAACCAGATAGCTCTGCTTTTCATTCTCCACTCTTCTTCTCTATCTAGTAAAATCTTCGCTTTCTTCTTTTCTAGGTCCAGAATTTTGTCTTTTGATTCGTTGCATGCATATGCATCAGATGCTGGGTCTTCAAGGATCCCAAGAGCCTCATCGATAGATTCAAGTTCTTCCACTTGTTTCCTTCTTCTTTCAGAGGCCCATTCAATGGAAGCTCTTTTTAGTCTCTTTAGGTTTTCCATAAAAAACCCCGCTCGGCTCCCCATATACCCCGGGTCCGGGTGTCTCCAAGTTTTATTAAAAAGCTTTATAAAAGACTCCTCTTGTAGCCACGATGGATTGAACTTGAAAGGTGCTGCCGGTTTCAACGGGGATTTTGAGAGTTCTAATAAGATGGGAAAATGGTCCGAATTTCCCCCTTCCCCTACCCATTGGCGAAAGCATGGAATCCTTGAAGCCAGGCTTTCACTAATCAGGAACCGGTCCAATCTTTTAGCTATCCTTTCTTCTCCTGTCCTTCGATTTCTCCAAGTGGGTTTTGCTTTCAAAAGATTTACATCAATCAGCTTGTGATTCTGAAGTACATTTGCAAAGAAATCTGAGAGGGGATCTTCCCTCGCCACCGGACCCCAGGCTTCAGAGAGACCCATAGAAAAATTAAGATCACCCCCTATAATAAGGTTTCCAGCTTTCATCAAACTCTTGGAGAGGAGATCGTTCCAAAAAATTACCCTTCCCTGACAAGGGCCATAAATATTTACAATGAACAGGGGAAAATCAAAATCAGGAGACCTCACCTCCATTCCCATAACATTATGTAATCCCCACGTACTCTGAACCTTCAGGTTTCCTACTTTTAATCCAATCGCCAAACCTCCCGAATGGCCTGAGGCATCTACAGCTAAAAAATTCCATCCCGGGAGCAGAGAGTTAAGAGCCATTTCTACATCCTGACTCTTACCAAGGGTCTCCTGAAGGAAAACAATATCAGGATTACTGCGAGAAATAAGGTCCTTTAGGGCTAGTTTTTTAGGCTTACTAGCTAACCCTCTACAATTCCAGGAGAGGCAAATCATTTTAAACCCGTATCAGGGGGTTTGACTGCTCTAAGCGCCCCAGGAATAGTCATCTGCTTTCCATCTGCCACATCAAAAATAGCTTTTGCTTGGGATTTTGAAAACAAAGATTTCTGCCCCCTCCCCTTTTTTAATCCACTTTTGGATGTCTCAGCCCCTAGGCCTCCTACGGGATCCGAGAGCTCAGAAGAAACACTGGATTTCTTGGTTAAAGATCTCAAATTATAATGACGACCGTTTGAAGACCCAGCACCAATACTCAGAGGGGGAAAATTCTCACAGTTCAGATTTAGGGATGGGAGAGCTTCAGATAGGGTTTCAATATTATTCAGATCATCATCATTTTTTTTTGTTTCTTTAGATAATCCCTCACCCATTTTAACTACATTAAAATCAGAAAGGGGCGAAGAGGGCTGCATACCCGGATGTTCGTCTCCGCCGACGGCATCCTGAGCTGGACCAGAAGCGTCCCTCAACGGCTGATCCTCTGAGGGACGGATTTGAACGTCTTCGTCCTTTGGGAGCTCATCCTCGTCCCGAGTTGCCATTACTTCTGCTACCTCATCTCCGCCGGTCTTCCCATCCGCCTTATATTCAGCATTTTTCACAAACTCCATCCATTCCTCGTCATCCTTTTGCGTCCTCCTCTTTCGTCTTCCCAGGGGACAATCCCGCGCCAGATGCCCATAATCATGACATCGATGGCATCGAAATGGGAGGAGCTCGTAGTCCAGCTTCTGTTCAATTTCGAACTCTTTGTAGACCAGTGTGATGGATTTTGCAAGTCCCTCTTTCGGGTTAAGCCGCACCAGTATTCTTGCCACCCCTTTCTCGAAAGTGTGCAGATAAGATCTATCTGCATCTAGATACGTCCCCAGCAGGTCCCCTATCGACTTGAACACTGAATCCGCCCATAAAAAAGGTGGTAAACTCGGGGCCCTAACCCACACAGGGAATTCATCCACCTTCTCAGTTTCAGCATCGAAGAGTGGCGTCCACCTCTTGAAGAAAATCGGCCGGCTTCCAAAAGCCCAATTCTGCCCTTCCACCCACTCCAGAGCTTCATTACTGTCAAAACTTACCATAAACCAACCTCTTACGAGCACATTTGATTTGAAAGATGATGCAGGGGTTCCAGCCCATAACTTCTCTGCCCACATTCGAAGAGCTTTCCCCGATACTGGTCTGCCTCTGATTCTACCTACCAGCGTCACTTCGGCCACGTCGAGAACGTCTTCGACCTGAACATCCATACCCAGTATTAACTTTGCAAAACTCTTCGTCTTCAGGGGTTTTGATTTTTTCCTTTTTAATCCCGCTCTCCTTAATTCCGACTCATCCGCCTGTTCCCCCGGATTCTGAGCTTGGGTTTCATGACGCCCCCTCGTTCCAAGATCTGCTTCTGCTGTACCAGACAAGGGATCGGCCAACCCTTCAGCCGACTTACCATTCTGCTCGAAATCGAAAAGGGTCTCGGCCCTTTCACTATTCACCCCAAATCCTTGCTTTCCTTCCAGACCCACGTCGAACCCTCCTACTCCAGAGATCCGCTCAGGGAGCAACTTGGGAAAGAGGCTCCTGCTAACCGGCGCCGAATTACAATTTCTTCCATCCTCTCTACGAGAAGGTTTCAGGCCTCCTACTGACCTCCAAACCCCCACCTTCTGCGCAGAATTTATAATATCCTCTAAGCCTCCTGATGAATATGGGATTCTGGAAGGTGAAAGCGGCTTACCAGATGTGTCTACCAAAGCCTTACTTCCTCGACGATTCTGAGCATAACCCAGAAATTCACCCACAGCCTCTTGACCAGGTAAACCCTGATTTCCGGATAAATCTCTGCTCTCCTCCAGCAACACTTTCGCGTAACTCTGCGCTCTAGAGGCCGCCCCCCTTGCCTTGACAGCTCCGTGCCCTTCCGTCTTCCCCAGCAACTCTCTCAAAGTCTGAGCGTTAACCTCCTTCCCCCAAACCGTGAGCAGGTCTTCGGGAGTTGGGTCCAAATCCACCGACTCACCAGAAATAACCATTGTAAAAAGGTAAAAACCCCCAAAATAGCACTTGCAACCGTTTCCCACAGCAGCCGCTGAAACCGCCAACTCGCGAGCAGTGAAAACGAAAGCACAGTTGAAACGGGGTTGAAATGCCAAGGGTTTCACGGGTAACAAAGTTCACTAAAACGACCTTCCCTGCCTTCCTCTAAACAGTAAACCACCCGCCGGAAACCGTAATGAAACTGCTGCTCGAGAACTTTGACCCGCCGTGCTTGACGTCGCCCTGTGCAGCTGCCAGCACTGCAGGCCCCGTACCTGCGTGTCCACTGCATAGCCTGTCTCACCTAGGCCTAGGGCCTAGGGTTCCACCTTCGAAACCCTCCTCCGCCATCCGCAAGTTCCATGTTGAATTGAGATGTTATAGCTCATGCATAAATTAATCGACAACAATTGTTGTGTGTATGAATGGCATGAAATATGTGGAAGTATGACACATGCATACCGATATGTACGTGTTTTGGTGCATGATTGAAGACATTGTTCAAATGCATGAATTGGATACATAGAGTAAGTGTCCATTTTAAATACTCATGGAAACTTATATGTGAGCAAATGAAAAGATAATGCTACGACTAAATTGTGATATTGACATCGTTTCAATGGTTGTTGATTGTTGCAACATCATATATGCTAAGGTAGTGAGATGACCTCACAGAAATTCTATTAAGGGTGAGCAATTATGAATGATGAAGATAATGATAGCAGATGTGGGTCAAGAAAATCATATCTAAGGACAATTGGACTCCTTCAAAAGATTTCAGCTAAGAAAGCACATTTATGGTAGTCATGTAAGTAGGGAAACGAACAAGTGAGGCTAAAAGTTTAAAGGAATTGGGTAGGAATTATTTTTAGTTGAATTTCATATATTTTATTTACTCAATTTAATGGATGTCTTGTGTGAATGTCTAAGAACGGGTATGGTTAAGGAAGAAAATTATTAGCACATAAAGATATAGTAAAATATTGATAACATGTGCATGCACTGAGTTTCCATGTTTTACCAAAATTAAATGAATGAATAATACACTCTTGAGATAAAATATGTTGGGTTGGATGAAAATGTGGGAGGTATGACGTAAATGTAGGGAATGCATTATGTTCCTGAGTCCATGAGTATTGGCCCAAAAGTTTCTAAGATCAAGGCAAGTGATTCCATCATATAATGTTGAGTTTGTTGATAAGAAACATGTTGTTGAAGGATTGATTTTTCTTAGTCAATGTGGGAATTGTGTGGAATTGTTCATATATGAAAGCAAGTTTGTCATTAATACCTAGTGAGTTTGGACAAAGGAAATAAGAGTTTAGTGTGTAAATATTAAGAGAATATTTGTGATGCATCCATGAATTGCTATGATATGATATGGTCATAAACTTTATTTTATAAATCATGATGGTAATATGCTTGGTGCATTCAATTCATAAATGCTTGTATTATTGGTGCTTGAGTTCATAATTGAATGTCACGAAAGGAAATAACTTATAGTATCCTTAAGGAATTGTTGAGTAATGAAATGAGTGACATGAATATATCATTCTACAAAATAAAGTGGAAACTAATTACTGATGAATTTAGAGATATGTATGTTAGGGGAGAAATTGGTTATGTAACTTTGAGTTTTGACCCTTTGGGTTGTTGGAATAAATGTTTCATTACATTATGAACAACTTAGAATGATTGTGATACAAATATATAATGCAATGATAATTTTATTTCAATCTATTTAAAATCAACTAAAAGTGAGAGAATTAATATATAAAATATTTTTGACATCACTTGAGAGGATGTTGTAAATTTTGCAATCAAAAGTTTTTATGCATGAACATTTATCATTGTTTACTTTTAGAAATTAAAATTTATTATATTAGAATTTATTATTGGAAATTTTTTAGGGTATCTAATGGGAACTAAATGTTGTGATATAAGTGAAATAATGAAGGAAAGAGCCCAAGAACAAGGCTATTGTGGTGACATTGCATCCCTATGAGACACCTTCATTACCTCATTGGTGCAAGTCATAAAAGACACCTTGACTATAGAACTCCATGAACAATGTAGTGTATTTTATGTTCGATCAAGGCAGAGGGGCGCTTGGCCATAAGACTCTAACAATAGCAACGATGCGGATTTCCTCACCCTAAAAAGTGGATAACTAATAGGAGAAGAATTTTTCCAATGCTCACTTGATGTGAGTATAAGCGGACTTGTAACACACTACTAGATGTTAAGTCATTACCTCATTTCCCATCCTATTCTAATATTATTATTAGATATAACCATGATATAATCTCACTAACACTAAACTTTAAATAATAAGTATAAATTCAACTTATTTTAGGAAAACATTCACATCTTTATCAGGGCAAGAAATTAATTATAACACATATATGACGTGTAAGTACTAAATGAAACAATGCTGAAGCAAGCACTTTGATACACAAACTTCGCTTGATTGGGAAACTTCGCTTGCCCACTTCAGCCTATATCATGTTTCCCACCAGCAATGCGATGTAATGTATTGCTAGCAAATGTATCCAATCCATCGTCGATTTACGCTTAAATATTAGAGCTACAGATACTTAAAAACTGACATTTTTATAACTTTAAAACGATTGAAGAAATTCTGGCTATATAACTTCTGAGATAAAAACTCAGATCGAGTCACAGTTTCCGCGATCTGAACTTTCAGTTAGCATTGAACTAAATAAAAATTAAGAAAACTTTAGCTGTCGAACCGTAATCATAATTCTGCATCAGTTAGGAGAATCGACTTTGGGGGCAAGGAGGACATCCAGAGTTTTCTCTTACTAAGATACATTATTGTCAAATTAAGCCAGATCGAATCATTCATATTTTATGTCCACAGCGGCTCCCATAACTGCAGAGGATATACGTCGTCCACGATAGGCCTGTCCATATAGGCTTTTTCACTCTCTTGAAGTGACGGGATGTAGAAGTTGGATTCTGAGATTTCATGATATCCAGAAATGATGTTTAAGAGATTGGCATGTTGCTGAGTAATGGTGGCTACCTCTTCTTGGGTGGAAGCCAATTGCGATTGCAGTTCTGACACTTTATTCTGGAGATCATTGATTACTCCTACACAGCCATGGACAGGATCTCGGACTCTTTCCCTTGCTTCGTACACCATGCTTCTCACTGCATCATGTCTCTTCTCTGCCGGAAGACCCTGTAACACCGCAATGCATCATCACACCATCAACCCATCACACATAGCTTTTACAAAATCTGAGAGCTACACTCAACACACATCTTGAAGCCTGGTCCTTGAATTTCATTCTTGTTTACATAACAGGTTTCAGAAACTTGTACCAGGAACACGATCATTATTTAGTCTATGCAATATTCTATGCAAAATAATTGTTGAAAAATTTAGTATGGATTTGCAAATTAAGAGATTGACAATAAGAGTTATGAAAATGTAAAATAGCCATGAATAAATTAAAATATGAAAGTGGAATGTGAGAAACAATAAATATAGATATCTTGTTTCGCAATTCTATGTTTTAATTAAAAAATTGTAATAAATATGTGGATGATGAAGTGTAGATTAGGATCATGCATCAAAATTGTAATTCAACATAAAATTTTATATGAAATAAATTTAAAATTTAAATAAATAAATAATTAAATAAAAGTTTATAGTTTATTAAGTAATGTAAGTACTTTTTAGTTTTTATTATAAAAATAAATGACAATGAACAGCATTAAATTAGGAATAAATGATAAAGATAAATATCATTGAATCAGGAAGAAAGAAACAAATTTCCTATCCATCTTTTATCTCTCATGTATATATATAATAAATTCTCTCATGTATATATATAATTCAATTTATTATGTTTAGAGACATTCTGTAATTTAGTATAAAATAATCCTAAATCAATTAAAATAATATATATATATATATATATATATATACAAACACTGATAACAAAAAAAATTCAATTTCAATTAGAAATAAAATAATTTCATTTTTCATATACATAGCATTATTTTATAACAATTAAATTTAATATTTTTTATCTTCCCCACTCGATTTAATACCAACAATCTCTTTCATTAATACCAACAGCCTTTTTATTGATCAGGAGGCCAACTTAATTGATAATAAAAGATTTATAATTTTTTTTATAAATACTTTTTACATCTTAATATAAAAAAAATTGTAATTTCTTCATTATTTAATAGTAAAAATCTTATAATATATATATATATATATTTTTTCAATATAAACAAAATGTGTAACACTTTCATTTTTCGATAAATACCTTAAAAACTACATTTCAATATCCATATAAACCTCATATACATATATATACACAAAGAAACTAAAAAAATTAATTTGATTGCATCCTCAATAACAAAAATTAGTTGCATCCAAATGACCATATTAAATTGATATAATGACCCTATTAAATAAAATATATCAATGTATATATTATATAAATCAATTAAATATTTTTTTTTTATTAAATTGTTATTTAAAATGTAAAATTGTTTTATACGTAGAAAAGAAGTTCATACATAGAAAAATTAACAAACATATTTTTTGAATACAGATTTATGAAGAATATAGAAAGATCAAAATTTTGAGGTTGCATTTTATTTTCGGACAGGCTTTGCATTATAGAAGAAATGGTTACCTCGGGGAAGTTAATCCTTCTCCCCTATTTAAAATAGACTTTTATAAAACATTTTTAAGATAAACTTAAAAAATTTAAAATATATTTTTATAAAACATTTTTAAAATAAGCTTAAAAAAATTGGTAAATGTAAACTTTGCACAATTCCTCTTCTATATATAGTAGAGTATACCTTACAACCTCCTGAACTATATGAAAATAATCAATATTCATTATCATAATTCCTCATATCAACCTATGAATCTTACAACCTCTGAAAAAGATAACAAATATCAATATCAAATGCATGGGATCTGGAGAGATTTGACCTAGCGGATGGGACTTCAAAGAGATCCGACCCGAGGAAGCTTGATCATAGGCCATTTATTGCTTCCTGTGGATCATTATAGGGCTTTTGTTTATTACTTCCTATGGACGGACCATTAGCTTGCTATTGTGAATGCTTCTCTGTGAAATTAAAATTTACATATTCTCTACTGTGCTGTATACCTCACCTATCAAAGATAAATACCAAAACCGCTTTAGGGCAATGGAACGAACCTTGAGTAGTTTGATGATGTGGCCATTACCGAAAACTCTATGTAGCAGGAGGAACTCGTCGGTACTGTCTGGAGGAAAATACGGCGCGAGGACGCATTCTTCTGAACACTTTTTTCTCTGGATTTTGCAAGCGGCGCATGCAGGTGTGGACGACATTTGTGCGGCAGAAGTGGCGTACCTCGTCCTCATAGCCAACGAAATCCGTTGTAAGAGCACCTGCTTATCGTGTGTTTTTGGAAAAATACGTTATATTGCGATTGCCCCCCTACAGTATTGCTAAACTTTCGGTGTAATGGCCGGTGAACGACGTATACGCGGAAGACGACGAACCTTCCTAAGTCATCATAATAAAATTGTCAATAATATTGCATCGATAACGAAGGTGCTATCATTGGATTGGATTGTAGGTGGTGGCTTTTCCCCTTTTATGGTGATGTCTTTTCCCTTTTTATGGTTGATATATGTTTTAAAAATTGTAATTTCATTTTTAAATATGTAACTAGATTATATATATTTTATAGTTTAAAATTATGATTTTAATAATAAAATTAACTAAAATATATATATATATATAAATAAAAAATAATAAAACACATAAAAATTAATTTATATATTTTTATAGCATCAAATTTATACTTTTAATTTTTTTTTATATAATTTTACATTATCAAAATTTATAATTTTAACTTAGGTTGTAAGGATATAAATGTTGCATGGAAAAGAACTTATTCTTATGAGTTTTAAAGTGATATTCCCAAAACTTTTTTGGACAAAAATTTGTCACCTTTGTGATATTTAGAGGGTGAAAGATGAAAAACATTTTCTCTTAGATTGTTCGACTCTTACTCACATCCTTTCTTATTTCATAAACATCAGGGACACTTCCAATCTTCTTGACTTGTTAAGTCAAGCTAACTATAGTGGTCTTGGAGTGCTTCTTTCTTTTCATTTTTATCATAGAAATAAAATTCTAAAGAGTAGAACTCCTCCTCCTCCTCCTCCCCCCACACCACTCCAACCCACCCCAGTTTTAGATTTAAAAAAAAATAAATATTAAAATACATAATTAAAGTATTTTAATATAAATATATAATTACATTTATTCCCTGATGGGGGTGTCCAATCTACGAGAGTAGTGGCCATGCGTTGGAGTGGCAAGGCAGTTGGGCCTCCATGCACAACAGGATTGCCTTAAAGGCCCATTGGGACTTCGACTGGACAACCGTAAGCGATACTTAATGTGCAACGCAGGTAGGAGGGTGGCCATTTGCAGTGGTTGGGCGATGAGGAGGGTGTGATGGGCACGACAGAGCAGTAAGGTATTGGTGTCCTGGCTCAGGTTGAGGCTCGGGGCGACAGTCAAGGACGTGCTCGGGTCAGGTGGCTGTGCGGGGAACTAGAACTTGTAATCAATCTAGCCATGGGATCGAGCGGAGAATTGGAGCAATCGGTGCTACGAGGGATATAGTTTCAGAGTTGGAGAGTGTGCATGGTGTGCGTTCGTTTTTCCTTCCTGACTCTGTCTCTATCTCTAGAAAGGGGTTGCTCCTCTCGAGAGGCAGTGCGACAGAGAAATGGGGTCTGCGTTCTTTCCCTGGAGCGGCTCCTCCACTTCAAAGACTTGTAATGCGCCCCCCAGTTTGCCCACAGATAATGGAGAGGGATATGAGAATTAGACTATCAGGTCGGGGATCCTTGACGTCAGGGAGGTAAAAAGTGTGTTTTTGTGCTTGGTTCATATAAGGTATGTGTCGTGGGTTCCACGGGGCAGCTAGATTTGTCCCTGCGGTGTGAAACTAGTGGAGGTGGCGTAGACTGTATGACGAGATAGAGAGGTCATGCTCGTAGAGGAACTGGTAACTGCATGGAAAATCGTACGTAGCACGGTGTGCCTAGTTCGGGCTCAGAACTGACCGAGAGCTGCCATTCTAATGCTAAGGCAACCATGTCCCCAAGTCGCTCTCCAGGCCATGTAGAGCTTCCAACCACCTTGGACTCCATTGCGGCGCAATTGAATAATCTCCATGTGAGCATGGCGACTCTTAGGAAACAACGTTATCATGATCGAAACAAATCGGTGGCCTACATCAATGACCTCCAACACACGCAAAATGAGCTGTTGATTTCCATAGACAGCCTTAGGCGACAACTTGGGCGAACAAATGACCACCTCCGAACTCTCGAAACTCGGGTGGAGCATATTGACTGTGTTCTTTGCTACTCTGCCACTGATTCCTCCCAACCCACACCGTAATGTGTATTTCTTGTAAATTCTCATTTTGTGCACCTTTTGTATGAGAAATAACCAACGACACGAGTTGTCTTGGGCTCTTCACAGGTTTAATCTTGTTTAGAGCAAGACTCATGTTAGCTCTCAAGCATGATATTTGACTAGTATGACATCAATGATGTATTCAAATTATGTGACGATGATGTATTTCGTTCTTAAAATTATAATAATATAAATCAGTTTGTTTTACCTACAAAAATATATATATATATATATATATATATATATATATAAAGACATCCATTTAACTTTAAATATATTAAAATTTTAAATTTATTTAAGTACCAAAAAGAAAAAACAAAACTGTATATTTTCCAAGGCTAAGCCTGATCGCGTAGACGATGGCTTCCGAGAGACCATGATCCCAATAGCAACAGATCTGGTGGTTTCGAATCCGAATCCATATCGGTATGCAAAAGCAAGGGCGCGTTGAATAAGCTCGAGCATAACTATGTGCCCCAAAATAGAGGGTGGATTTTCAACGTTTGAATCTGACCATGAGTATGGTCATGGTGGTTTTACCACCCTAGTAAACCCCACCAACTTCCGTGGATGTTACGGAAAATTCGGGAGGCAAACTGTTCAGATGCAACATTAGAGAGGGAATATAGAAAGTTCTAGTCCAATTTTTGTAGTTAGATTCATTACAATTTAGATGGTCCGAATCCATTCAAATTGAGGAAGTAACCCAACAACGTGGTTAATTGAAATGTGCGTTCCCACTGTATATTTGAAAGCTCAGAGATAAAAACTGGGAGAATAACCATAAAATTCTTAGAAGGTAGAACTTTTGATTTTGGTCCACATGATTTTGAATAATTGCCTCGCCGCGTCCTGCTTTTAGTCGTTGGATGAATGGATGGTTCTCGCTTCTCGCCATGTTCCAGCTGGTGCTTTGCTTTTTCATGGAAAGCGAAGGCTCTCACAAATGGCTGTTACTTTCACGCCAATTAATTTAATATTCATAACTGACTTAAAACATTGAAAAATTAGAAGGTGTGCGCAACGACGTACAGAGAACAATTTCGGGTAAGCAAAACCTTTGATTTCACCCCACTCCACTTCATTTATAACAATAATACATTTCACACCTGTTGTTTTATTTTTGTTGTACGAAAACAATGGAGAAGAACATAAGAAGAACAGGGAAGGCGCGGTCGGCAAGAGACAAGAGGGGTTGACTAGCTACTATAATCGATTGCAACCTTCATCCATTTAGTAACTTGTGCCCACTTTTCAAACGATCCCTGTGGTCACTCGACCATCTTTCTTTAGTGCTGGGAATTCCAAATACCAAATTTCAGAGGTCTGAGTTGGTGATGTGATTTGTTTTTATATTATTTGTTTACACGGGTGATATTTCAAGGGATTTGAACATCAATAAAACTACTACAAATCAATTCAATTTCTAAAATTTTGAAAAATTCATATCAGAAACGCTCATGTGATCCACAACCCATTGAGTTCAACTCCACAAATTTAGGCTAGAGCATAAATATGACGAAAAAAATCGATGGTTTGATCACGAGGAAATTTGTGGATACAAATTTGTTATTGTAATGCTCAGAAAGTTTGACTTGTTTCAACATGGCAATGGCAATGGCAATCCGAAGGAGTAAATCTTATTTTCTTTGTATTTGGTGTTTTTTTGTTTAGTATACCTAGGTTTATCATATCCAAAGGCAAATACTTTTTGGAAACAGTTTGGTGAGTTGTCATATATTTCATATGAGGAATTTTGAAATAATTTGATTTTTTCTTTCTTATTTATATTGTTTTTCAATTTCTTGTAATTAATTTTTTGGAATAAGGTCTTTTTGATTTTTAGTTGGTCTCAAATTGGGTTCTCCAATTTATTCATTTATCATATGCTCGTGTTTTTATGGGTTAAGAATATAAATATTTGATTTAATTGCTCATAGGTTATTTGATTACTATTCTTTCCCTAATCCTGAAAATGTTCATCAATCATAGGTGTCGTTGTGAACCTTTTTTCTTTGATCCATATCAACTTGCAATTGCATTTTGGGCTATTAAATTGATTGCATTAAAACATTAATGCCCCCCAATAGTCCCATTGTCTTTGAATCCATATATGTGTCTTTGAATCCATATATGTATGGTGTTTTGTAAGGCATTTGACTACATTTTTCTTTTACTATTTCAAGCATCCAAGAGAAGTGTGAATTGTCTTAGTTATTATTGTAATGTTCTCATCTCCCACTATTTCTCTTTGAGCATGTTCAGGTTCGTTTTTTATTGCCTTAAACTATTTTTCCACATAGTGACAACATGTTAGTCAATACATTTGATTTATCAAGTTGTCTATGATGGATACAAAGTTGACCAAATTTGCCATCTTTCATTGCCAAATAGATGAAGAAACAACATGGTCAATATTGTTTAAGTGTTGTGGAACCAAAGGTTAAAAGCTCGAGTCTCGTTCATTTTCATATATATATAATGAAAATGAATTATGATAGAAATAGTTCCTATATGCCTATGTTATCAATCAAAATCACACTTACGAATATACACATGGGAATATTGACACTATATGATCTTTGAATATTTAGTTCCTATATGCCCATGTTATCAATGAAAATCACACTTACGAATACACACATGGAAATGTTGACACTATATGATCTTCAAATATTTTCTTAACCGACGAACCTCAATGTTTTATAGCCAAGTATTAGAAAGAACTCATAATAGATAAGGACCTTATAAAAACAGTAGATAAATGTGTTTAATAAAATAATAATATTTGTTAAGGAACAAACTTTGCTACAATTTACCAATGATAATATGACAATTTTGGATTAAGAAGAAGTGGTAAAAAAAATATTTATTGTGTAAATTGGAGGTACATTACATTACATCACAAGTGGTATTAGAGCTATGGTTCAACACTAAATCTGGATGGGCTCAAGTATAATAAAGAAGTTAATTTTTATGTTAATAGATATGCATGCATGTGTACTTACGTGAAATTATTTTGTTGTGTATATGAATACATTGACGTTACTTGAATATTTACTTGAGTTTAATGTGGAAAGATAAAGATGCAGACTAGTATAAGCCTTGAAAAAATGAAGTAAAGGTAATAGACATGTTTAATTGTTATGATTTTAATGGTACTAATAGTTGTGTCTTACTTTAGCATATAAGAAGAACTTACAATAGTGAAAAGAAAGAGAAGGATGCCCAATAAAAAAGCACAACTTAGTACTACAATGATATGCCCTAAGGAAAAGGGAAGAGAAGATGGAACATTTCCTGACCTTATTGAGACAATGAAGAGTGTGAAGAAAGAAAATTAGAGTTGAAATCAGATAATGAAAGACTCATTAAAGAATACGAATATTAGACAGAGATAAAATGATATTTCTAAAACATTTTCATACATGAAATAGTTGTTGCAACGTGGACCAACTATTCTAGATATATAGGGTTATCATAATTACAAGATCAAATATTTCTGTGAACTAGGAATGGTACATCTCACCTTAGATTACTATGCTAATCAGTTGATAGAATTATTAAAATATATCCCATTTATCAAATATGAAGAGATCAAAATACAATATTTTCTTAATGGATTACCAAGACTATCTCAATATAGGATAATGTTTGAGTTGCTTAAGACACTTGATGACATGTTTGAAAAGGAAAAAGATTGCTATAAGTAGCGAGATACTAAGATAAAACCACATAATTTGATGCAGGAGCATTCAGCTCAAAATCCTTATTGTATTATAGTAGACATAGGGGTTCTTGTGTTTCAAGGAAGTTGGTTTCCTAAGTATTGAATTAATGTAGTTATTTAATGTTTTGAGTGATTTTAATGAGATTATGAATTAATTGAATATTGTGAGGCATAATTGTAAATGTTCTCGAATGTAGGAGAATATGAGAGGTTTAGGATAGTTGAGTGATGAGAGGATTGAGAATTGATTGTTAAAATCTTGAACTAGGAGTTAGTTCATGATTTTATGGATTAGAGAGGATCCTTAGGGATGAGGAAGAGATTTTAAGATTTTGTTGAAGAATCTCTGGATCTAAACCAGAAATTGGTTTTAAAATCCCTTTGTATAAATGTAAGCCAAAAAGGCTTGATCAGAGGTTAGAGAGGCTAGATAGGTTTTGATTATAAGCCTATGGGCAGGTTGTAAACAGAGGCCATTGACATTAGAAGATGAAGCCTGAGAGAGGAATTGTGTAACCATTGTTTGTATATCATATACAAAGATTCGATTTCTGAATGTATAAGTGTGTTTCGAATATTGAGTGATAATTACGTATGAATCAGAATTCTGTAATAAATATGTGTGCAGGTAGAATTATGTAGAATACACAGAGGAGAAGAATGATTCAGAAGAATCGTAATGGATCACTGAATCCATTTGAAGGATCAAAGTAGAGCTTTGAAGGGAGAGCATTTGAAGAAAGACGGAGAAATCATGTTCGGGAGTAAGTGGTGCAATGGAAGAGTGAAAGGGCAAAACCTTTGGAGAAGTCTGAGAACCACATCAACACTGAAAAAATAGCATAAATCTTAAGTAAATAGAATAGCGAAGAACAATCGGCGAAGGTGGTTTTGTAACAGTGAAAGTAGATTTCGGGCGACCTCAAAACTGTAAGAGGTATTGAAGGACAAGCGTCGATTCCACTCATCAAATGACGTGTGGCAGCGAGAGGAGAGAGGAAACCACTTTATCGGGTGGTTAATCCTAATGCTTGTTATCTACTCGATATTAAAGACAGCCGTCAGATCTGTTGGGTGCAGATTGACTGTGGAGAATAGGTGCGCAAGTTTAAACGGTCAGGAGTAATGCCAGCCATTGGATCAGAGGATACAACGAATGACCAAGATCTAATTGGAGGCTTCGGTGATTGGAGATCGGAGGAGGAGCAGTGTAGCGGAAGTTTTGATATGGAAGGGTGGACCCGACGATAAATATAGAGGCGGGATTATAAACTTTGAAGTTCGTCCTTATGTGTTCAGGTTGGGATTTCAATGTATTCCTTTGTATTCGGTAAAGTATCGTGCTCAAGTCTTTTAATATAAAAGGGTGGTTTAATTGTTCCGATAGTCACATATCGGAGTCAGAGACGTGACGGAGCATATATGTGTTATGACCACAATAACTGTGATGAGTAATTGCGATAAAGGCAATTCTCGGTAAATGTGCAAAGGCGAGGATTGGCGGAAAAAGGTATGTTTGTGCATGTTTTTATGTGTATTCTCTTATAAGAGAATTACAAAGGTTAAACCGTCGATAGAAGGAAAATGTGGGCTTTGGTTATATATGCGGCTTAAGGTTATAACCTAAGGTTTAATGAGGGCTTAGAGGGGTGTATGAGTCCCAATAATTAAAGGAACGAAGGTTTATAAGGGTTAATAAGTCCCGATAGGAAGGGTTTAAAAGAAAGGCTTTAAATAAAGTCACATACGAAGGATAAGGGGTGATTTAAGTCCGATAAATGCATATTGAATGGAGGACTAGACTATGTTGGGGTTTAATAAACCATAAAGCATAGGAACTGATGGATGGGCCTTAAACCTTAGTGAATGAAGATTTAACTTGGCAGAGAGTTGAAATTCCCGCGACAGATAGGATATGTGCATAATCCATGCATACTGTGGGTAAAGCAGGGGTAACCCTGCGTCAATTTGGTATCAGAGCTGAACAGAGGAATTATGTGTGAAAGTTTCTTTGAAAGGATTTAGAACAGAGATGTTTAGAAAGATGTGTATGTAGGAAAGGGAGATCAGATTCTAATATGACAGTGAAGCAACCTAAGTAAAGCTGGGAGAATGGAGAAGAACAATTAAGTTCTTAGAGGCAGGTGAGTAAGAATTAAGAAGAGATTGCAGAAACATAAAGAATCCACAACAATGTTTGGAGAATGGAGATTCACTCGAATGTGAAGGGTGAATGGAGACTGCTTATGAAATCATACAGGTATTGTTTTATTTAACTCTAATTTGAATTTTCTTGGATAAAGAAATAGATTGAAGATTGATAGTTGCAGCTAATGAAGTATCTCAGCAAAAGGAGATCAAGTCTTAAGAAGCAGTAATGAAGGAAACTGTTAAGGATTTCTGAGTGGGGAAAAAACTCAGCAAAGGAGAAATTGTTGCTAATAACTAAGCTTTGCCAAGATAAAGTCGGAAGATTGGGAGAAAGAATCAGATTCTAAATCTGATTGACAGCAGCTGAATATTGAGAATTTGTGCATTAGAAGCATGAAGATCTATTGAAACAGGTTTGCAGAAATGATGAGATCCTGAAGGTAGGTGAAGGTATGCAAATTTGTCTAATGATTAGCAGATATTGAATGAGTGAAATTTTAGAGCAGGATTACAATAGTTAAACTATAAGAGGGATGTTTGTCAATTTTTGAAGTAACAGAATTTGAAGATTGGAAATTTGTAGTCTTTGCATTGATGCAAAAGTATTGTTGCAACTCCCAAAGGAAATTCCACAAAGGATGTGGGTAGAATTGCTAAGAGACAAGAGAAGTTGGTAAGAGTTTCTAAGTGAAAGAAAAATGTGGCAGAAACTTGAGGAATTCCAACAGAGATTTGATAAAGAGGACAATTGTGTTCTTGAGAAGGTGCAGAAGAGTTGAAGCCTAGAAGGAGCAAAGAGAATTGCTCAAAGGAGGTTCCAAAGAGAGAGAGCCAATTGCTTGCCAAAAGACTGAGTGAGGATAGCTTGGTGAGGTAAGTGGCAGCAAGGCAGACTTCCTGTTGTAGATGCTTCAGTGTAGCTCATAGTGAGTGAGTGAGGAATTCATAGAGATGGAGAGAATGATGACTAGTGACAGTCATAGCAAAGGTTC
This sequence comes from Pinus tabuliformis, assembly GCA_031772625.1. Classification (NCBI taxonomy): domain Eukaryota; kingdom Viridiplantae; phylum Streptophyta; class Pinopsida; order Pinales; family Pinaceae; genus Pinus; species Pinus tabuliformis. Next base: position 1,508,648,283 of record CM062819.1, on the reverse strand, counting down.
TGAAAGAAACCATAGCGAAGGATAGAAGAAAAGAGATGCCAAGGAAAATGGCATACAAAGATAGTTAAGTAAAGAAGAATATGAGAGGGAGAAGGCTGAGATAGCAGTTCATCTTGAAGTGTTAATGGAGATGTTGCAAAGAAATAACCAGAAACATGGTTATGTCATGAGAAAGAAAGTGAAGTGGCAGAGGCTACAAGAGAATAGGAATCAACAGGTGAATATGCAGTTAATAAAGGAGTGAAGGGAACTTGAACAGATTATAGATGTCAAATTGGAGGCAGAGAAGCTCGAAAGAGTTGAACTACAGCAAAAGGGAGATGCTAAAGAAGATGTTGAAGTTTCGATATGTGAACCAAAACGTGGACCATTACTTTTTGAAAGTGATGAAGAGTCAGAGGAGTTGAATCATATGAATGATTCAGAGTAGCTAGAAGACTTGATGACTGAAGCATCAAATGAGACTGAAAGGTCTTGTATTTTTAAAATTAATGATTTCTGTATGGTTGCAGGTTTGGAAGAAGATAGACAGTCTTTTAAAGCTGTCAAAAGCATGAAAGAATACCTTCCAGAAGGTGAAAGTTTTCAAGCAGAATATGACAAGGAGACTGGAAAAGAATCAGTTCGCTACAGTGGACAAGTACTGAAGGACATCATTGAAACAGATGATGAGAAGGAGAGACTAGCTGACAGTCTCAAGAGTTCTTTGAGTTTGAATCAGCATACTAATATGTTGACAGAAGAAGAGAGATCCGAGTAGCATACTGAAGTGTTGCCAAGGGAAGAAGAGGTAAAAAAGCCTTATATTTTTTATTATAATGATTGTCTTATAATTGAAGATGTTGTTGCAGAAGCTGGGACATAATTGGCACAGGTGGATAGCCAAATGAAAGAAGAAGAGGAAGAACATATATTGAAGGATGTTAAGAAAGATTTAGCAGAGAAAGAACGACCATGTGATGATGGGTCAATAGAAAATGAAGCAATGACAGATTGTGTAAAATTTCCAAAGTTCAGTCCAAGTAAAATCATTGAGATATATAAGGAATTAGACTATCAAAGGAGAAAGTTGGAAAAGCAGAGGATAGATTTTCAAGATAGATTGTTGAAGAAGGATGACAAAGAAGTTGTCATAAATACTAATCAAGAAGAAGTTGATAGGTGTAGGAAACAGAAGCAGGAAAATTTTCTGAAAGAAAATATAGTAGCATCAAAAAAGGTGCAAGATAATAGTAAAGAAGAGGGTAACGATGAAAAGGAGTGATCAGAATAAGTGAAGAACAAGAAAAAAGGAGAGTTCATAAATCAGGAGATGAAAGCAATCAGCAAAATGAGGATATACTAGACAGAGAGATTGAACTGATAAGAAGGTTAATGATGAAAGTGTCTTAGAAGAAGACAAAAACAAGAAAGGAGAGGAGTGACAACAAGAGGAAGACAATAGCAGATTATGATAGCATGGAAAGTCGAGCATTGCAGCATAAGCTATGGAGATCTGGAGAACAACAACAGACAACAACAACAATAGAACAATGGACAAGCAAAGAAAACTTACAAAATAAAGTCTGGGATCCAGGAGGAAACAATTATCCAGATTTACGACCAGGAGGTCATAAATTTTCTTACTTGGGAAGTCTGATGTCAGAGCATTCAACTCAACATCCTTATTGTATTCTAGTAGACATAGGGGGGTCTTGTGTTTCAAGGAAGTTGGTTTCCTAAGTATCGAATTAATGTAGTTATTTAATGTTTTGAGTGATTTTAATGAGAATAGGAATTGATTGAATATTGTGAGGCATAATTGTAAATGTTCTCGAATGTAGGAGAACATGAGAGATTTAGGATAATTGAGTGATGAGAGGATTGAGAATTGATTGTAAAATCTTAAATTAGGAGTTAGTTCATGATTTTATGGATTAGAGAGGATCCTTAGGGATGAGGAAGGGATTTTAGGATTTTTTTGAGGAATCTATGGATCTAAACCAGAAATTGGTTTTAAAATCCCTTTGTATAAATGTAAGCCAAAAAAGCATGATCAAAGGTTAGAGAGGCTAGATAGGTTTTGATTATAAGCCTACGGGGAGGTTGTAAACAGAGGCCATTGACATTAGAAGATCGGGCCTGAGAGAGGAATTGTGTAACCATTGTTTGTATATCATATATAGAGATTCGGTTTCTGAATGTATAAGTGTGTTTCGAATATTGTGTGATAATTAAGTATGAATCAGAATTCTATAATAAATATGTGTGCAAGTAGAATTATATAGAATACACAGAGGAGAAGAATGATTCAGAAGAATCGTAATGGACCATTGAATCCATTTGAAGGATCAAAGTAGAGCTTTGAAGGGATAGCATTTGAAGAAAGATGTAGAAATCACGTTTGGGAGTAAGTGGTGCAATGGAAGAGCGAAACGGCAAAATCTTTGGAAAAACCCCAGAACCACATCAACACTGAAAAAATAGCGTAAATCTTAAGTAAACAGAATAGGGAGAAAAATCGGCGAAGGTGGTTTTGTAACAGTGAAAGTAGATTTCGGGCGACCTCAAAACCATAAGCGGTATTGAAGGACAAGCGCTGATTCCACTCATTAAACGACGCGTGGTAGCGAGAGGAGAGAGGAAACCAATTTATCTAGTGGTTAATCCTCACGCTTGTTATCTACTCGATATTAATGACAACCTTCAGATCTGTTGGGTGTAGATCGACGGTGGAGAATAGGCGCGCAAGTTTAAATGGTTGGGAGTAATGTCAACCATTGGATCAGAGGATACAATGGATGACCAAGATCTAATCAGAGGCTTCGGTGATCAAAGATCGAAGGAGGAGCAGCGCAGCAGAAGTTTTGATATGGAAGGGCGGATCCGATGATAAATATAGACGCGGGCTTATAAAATTTGAAGTCCGGCCTTATGTGTTCGGGTCAGGATTTCAATGTATTCCTTTGTATTCGGTAAAGTATCGTGCTCGAGTCTTTTAATATAAAAGGGTGGTTCAATTGTTCGATAGTCAGATATTGGAGTCGGAGGCGCGACGGAGCATATATGTGTTATGACCACGATAAATGCGACGAGCGATTGCAATACAGGCAATTCTCGGTAAATGTGCAAAGGCGAGGATTGGTAGAAAAATGTATGTTTGTGCATGTTTTTATGTGTATTATCTTATAAGAGAATTACAAAGGTTAAAACGTGGATAGAAGGAAAATGTGGGCTTTGGTTATATATGCGGCTTAAGGTTATAACCTATGGTTTAATGAGGGCTTAGAGGGGTGTACGAATCCTGATAATTAAAGGAACAAAGGTTTTGAAGGGTTAATAAGTCCCAATAGGAAGGGTTTAAAAGCAAGGCTTTAAATAAAGTCACATTCGAAGGATAAGGGGTGATTTAAGTCCGATAAATGCATATTGAATGGAGGACTAGACTATGTTGGGGTTTAATAAACAATAAAGCATAGGAACTATGGATGGGCCTTAAAGCTTAGTGAATGAAGATTTAACTCGGTGGAGTTAAAATTCCTGCAATAGATAGGATATGTGCATAATCCATGCATACTATGGGTAAAGCAGGGGTAACGCTGCGTCATAATTTTTGGAAGAAGGAAAGGCCCTTGAAATGTTGTGGTCATGGTGGTTTTCCCATGCTTCTAAACCCCACCAACTTCCGTGGATCTCACGGAAAATTTGAGGAAGTAACCCAGCAATGTCGTCACTTCACGTGTCCGGTCACCACCGTTAATTGAAATGTCTGTTCCCACTGTATATTTGAAATCACAGAGATAAGAAATGGGAGAATAACCATAAAATTCTTAGAAGGTAGAACTTCTGATTTTGGTCCACATGATTTTGAATACATTGCGTCTCGTCGTTTGGCTACCGCGTCCTACTTTTAGACATTCGATGAATGGATGGTTCTCGCTTCTCGCCATGTTCCAGCTGCTGCTTTTCTTTTTCATGGAATGTGAAGCCTATCACATATGGCTGTTACTTTCACACCAATTTATTAATTTAATGCTCCTAACTGACTTAAAACATGGAAATATTAGAAGGTGTGCGTGCAAAAATACAGAGAACAAATTCGGGTTACGTGGAAACCTTTGGCTTCACCCCACTCTGCTTCACTTATAACAATAATCCATATCACACACGTGTTCTTTTATTTTGGTTGTGCGATAAAAATTAAGAAGAGCATGGAAGAGGAATGAAGACCAATTACAATTTCTATGGTTTTGAAAATTTGCATGTTCGGGGACGCTCATGTCATTCACAACCAACTGAGTTTGACTCCACAAATTTAGGTTGCAGCATAATTATGAAGAAAAAAATCGATGGTTTGATTACGAGGAAATTTGTGCATACAAATTTGTTACTGTAATGGTTAGAAAATTTGACTTGTTTCAACATGACAATAGCAAGAATGATTAAATCTTATTTTCCTTCCTTTCTTTAGTATTTCATGTTTTTTTGTTTATTATACCTGGGTTTATCATATCCAAAGGAAAATACTTTTTGCAAACAGTTTGGTGAGTTGTTATATATTTCATATTAAAAATTAGGAATTTTCAAAAAAATTGATTTTTTCTTTCCATTACTTGTAATTTCTTTTGTTAATAAGGCATATAACCAATAAAATGAAATTGACCATGGCATATAACCAATTGCGCTGATGGAGCAAGTTACATTCTACTAGGGATTGACTACTTCTACATCAAGAGAGATTATTTTCCCTTGAGCTAAATGGAAATGCTGGGAGTGTTTCTTTTGGTTCGAAAGTGTGGTCATGAAAGTTTTTAAAGTGGTGTTGAGCTGCAAAGGTGTTGGGATCCAATATCCCACTAGCATGATGAAGAAATAATACAAGTGGAGGCTCCTTCATCCACAAACGTGCAATAGATAAGTGTACCAACAACCTAAATTTTGATCTAGAAATAAATGTAATGAGAAAGAATGTTTACCATATTTCTTTATTTCAAAATTAATGAGAACAATTTATGAGGGATTCGCCTCACTGGTTTAGGTAACCAAGGCTTTGCACTTTGTGGGTTAGCTTTCTAGTACATCTAATATAGACTTGGGACATAGCGCTGAGGCCACACTCTTCACAATATTGAAATTATGGGTAGCTCATGTGTTGGTACTATGTGTTTACAAGAAATGAGCAACCTTTCGATTGCATATGATAGTTTTTGGTGGTCTATCTATTAAGAGAAGGTCATTGAGTTGAGTATGGATCACAATTTCCATGGAAGAAGAAGAACACTCAGGTGACTCATAGCTCTTAGCTCCTGCAATTAAAGGTAATGTTTCATTTCACACGAAAATTATTTCATTTGATGCTCCTACATGTCGATAATAACGTGTGATTTCCTTAAAGGAAGAAATAGGGTATTATTGATTTTATTGATGGACAGGGAATGAGTTGGTCAAAGTAATAGATTGTTAGAAAACATCTTACTGAGTGAAGAAGTGATGAATATGATATGTTCTTAAGCACTATTGAGTACAATGGTCTCCCTAAGAAAATCCTAAAAGGAAGCTTTTTCTTACTCTTTTTGCTAGTGGTGCTTTCACCAATTTGTTCTTTAGTGTTTTTTAGCCCCTTGCACATCCTTTGAAGTATTTTTCTACTTATTTTTCTTCTTTTTGCCTCCAAGAAGTAGAGGATTATTTCGTGACATGGATTGTATCAAGTGCATCTCATAGGTATGATAAGGTGCCATATTTTTTTATTAGTGATAACAATAGTTGCGAGATATGATGAAATAACCATTTTACATAATTGTGCATCTCACTTACTTGCAATTTCACTAAAGATAAAAGAAATAATGTCATCGGCATGTGGTCCTAGGTTGGGTTGAAGAGGTTTATTTGATATTGAAGGAGCATTAGCAATGATTTCATACATGGTATATTATTGAGATATCAATTTAATATGTTGGGAAGAAAGTATTGATTGATCCTTGGTTTTTTCCCTTACCACCACAACTTCTTTGCCAATTTGTTTTCAGCACACACTTATTTTGAGAGAAGGAGGGGTTAATAAGTATAAGAGCATATTTTACTTATTTAAATTCAATCATTAAAATAAATCAATCACACATAATATATGTCAACTCTAGAACCAGGATATATGTGAAAAATTATTGGCACAAAACCACACAAATAACCTGCTCTTTATAACCCTTTGTAGGGACCAGCCTATTGTTACAAATATTCATAAGAACTGACCTAGTATTAAAAATATGCGTGGACACCAACCTACTAAAGACACCAATTACCATCGCTAAGAATCAACTTAACAAGAGACACCAATCTCTTCATTTAAATGGCAGTAACATTCAAGTTACAACTTCTACTTTAGTGATCATAACTTCTTAAAAAATGAAGAACATTAAAATTTCTCTCACAAAATCTACTCAATACTTCTTCAAATATATTCTTGTTTTCACAACTCTCTTTTTCTAGTAATGATACTAAATATTCACCCATGTGTGTCTCCTCTTCAAATGTTATCTTTTATATTTAAAGGATATTGCATTTTCATTCACACGTATTTCCCTCCAATTATTTTTGAATTTATATCTTTTGGATACCATTCATTGCAAAGTTATGTCAATTCAAAATTACATGTCGATTTTTATTAAATTAATGAATATATGTTTATTCCCCAACTTTTCCTTATTTTCTAGAATCAAGGAATGATTTCTCTTCCCTCTATAAAATGGGAAGTTACCTATGGTAAAAGCGGAATTTAGTAGTGATGGTTTATGAGACTATGGTCTTATACACCCTTGGTTTATCCAATTTCATTACATATAGGAGAGAGATTATTTTTCATGTGAGTAAATTCTTTGGTAGACTAATCGAAATCACTATCATTATTAACCTTGTGGCTTATATCAATTAAATCTTTCTCTTGCCATTCTCTTAAATTATTGCTTGTATGAATTCCCCTTTTACATGAATGACCATATTAATTATGATATATCTTCTTTCACATTAATAAAAATGCGTTCAACAATGTCCCTATTAATCATCATATAGAAAAAAATATAAACCACTATGAATAGAACGAATTCTCCCCCTTGTTGCAATACTACTGTTAGTTCCAGTCTTCACAGCCTGTCACTAGGGATCAAAATGGGCTCTTACTATGTCTAGTTTTCAGAGATGCTTTGCACATGACCTTCAGTGAGAAACATGTCATAAGCATGTTCATCAAAAGTAGCTCGGAAAAATATTTCCAACGGTATATCACACTCCCAAAACCGGCTCCCGGATCAGAATATGTGATCGAAATGAATGTTTGATTCTTGGTTATGCATGTTTTGAGGTCATTCGCTGCACACAGGGACAAGTTTACTTAAAAATAAGTTTCTGAATTAATAGACATGAATTTTACAAAAGTGAAAGAGGTTTTTTTCAATCACATAACAAATAACAAAAACCTCCTTCAGTTTATGCACAGGTGTTAGTATATGGGAGATATACATTGATATTTGAAGCCTACATTAAAACAAAACAAATTTTGGATTTGTTTTACTGTTTTAGTCATTGTAGAGTGGCGCCATTTTGCAACAGATGGAAATTAATTTTGAGAAAACCAAGGAGTTTTTTGTCAACCATGAACAAAATAACAAAAACCTCTTTCCGTTTATTCAAAGGTGTCGTGAATTGGAATATTTGATTAGATCTTTACAACCTATTTTTATAGATTTAAATATTTAATGATTTCCTGTTTTAGAGATTATTTTGTGGCACAGATTCTGAGAAACTGGAAATGAATTTCACAAATTTGAGAGAGGTTTTTCTCAAAAATGACCTTATGGTTCAAGAGATACGAGTTCATATTTGATCCCTATTTTTAGAAATTCGGTCCAAATTTAATGTAACTATTTCTATCTTTAGGGAGATGGTTGAGCTCAACTCCCTTAGTACAGGGATGAGCTAATTGTATATATTTTATGAATTTTAGAGTGTAAAGGGTTCAAATTTTTCAGCAGAGGAAAGCTACTTTGGACTGTGTAAAGTTTTTTCTGAATATTATTTTTAATGCAATAGTTTCTGCCCTTTAGATTTGGGATCCATCATGGTGTTTAATGTGCAGCATGTTTTTATTGTAAATTCATTTCCATGCTTTATTTTTTCTGCTAATTTCATTACAACATTCTCTAAGGGAAGTGTTAGGAATCCATCCACACAGGATTCTCCTTTCAGAATGATTATGTTGTTTAATGTAGTGGTTATATTTTCATAATCGTTCCTTTGTTAGATTCTCTGTTGAGTAACCCTGTGCTTCTTTTTTCCTCTAAAGTTGCCAATGTAGATCCATTCCCTGATTGATTCCTGTAGTGCAGTGGGATTTCTCCACATTCCTTCTCTCATTTACATATTTTATTTGGCTGAACATTGCACTTACTTTGCCCCAAGTTTGTTGGCATAAACTAGCCTCGATTCCATAGCCCAATGATCCCTTCTCTTACTATTTTCGACCCATAGTTTTCAACCAAATCCTCATTCTTCATAGCTAGCCTAAGATTCATTTATTTTAGACACCCTTAGTTGGAAAAGAGAGAGCCCTCTATGGTCTGGTAGGGCTAGATGCCCGATCAAAATCATGGTTTGTGGTTACCTCAGAATTGCCTCTTCTCAACCTTAAGGTTCATTCTAAATGCTAACATATTGGCACCGTTGAGGAGGACGAGGTGACAGATCTTCTATGGGAAAGATCGTTCAAGTTGCAGATCTGGTTACTAATGGTGGATAGCGATCAGACACATATGAAGGCTGAAACATTCACCTGGCGACTCCAACTCAATCCAGAGATTTCAGTGCTCACTGATCCGTTCATGTACTAAAATAAGATGGTAGGGTATGTGGCAAACCCTGTGTGTTGTGAAGTTTTCAAAGAAGCTAGAGATCAATTAGTGGATATTGCAATAGATGAGGTATTTTTCATTACCGTGCTTCAATGTTTGAGATCTCTGAAGTTTCCTCTTAACGGTAAAACTGGTTTCTTTGAGTTAGTGGTTGAAAAAATTGAGAAGGAGATTGAGTATATAGATGTTCAAATTAAGTCATATGAATTCCAAGATCCCAAAATGTTCTTGGAAACTCTCCCTCCTTTAAAGAAGAAACAATAGGGTTGCCCGTGGATGTTTGCATTGACAGTTTGCAGCTAGAAGCATATGTCGAGGAGTTAAGGTAGCAGACATGGTCTGGTTTCTATGATCCTGTTGTTGCATATATGGAGTATTTTTTTAGTTTGAATGACAAACCAGATTGTATTTTACACAACCAGACTTATTTTGTGCATGTATGGCTGTCAGCATTTCCAATTGTGTCTTGGTTCAAGCACTCCCTAGCATCATCATCGCCACAGTTTCTTGATTGGTTAATTTGACATTACAACATCACTTGATCTAGTGATTTGTAGCAAAGTAGGGTAGGGTTGTACATAAATAAGCTGCCCAAAGCAGCATTGCAGTTTTCGGCATTGGTTTTAGTTTCCTAATGTACAAGTTGCAGTATGTGTGTTTTTTTTGTTGGTATAAGTTGTTCAGGTTTGCAACTGTTTGTGACCGTATTGAACAATGGATGAGGCACTTGGTCTATGGTGTTCTTGACACCTCCAAGGAGCTTCCATCCCCAATAAGGCCAATGTTAGTTCCAGTCTTCATAGCCTGTCACTAGGGATCAAAATGTGCTATTACTATGTATGGTTTTTAGAGATGTTTTGCACATGGTCTTCAGTGCAAAACCTGTCCCAAGCATGCTTATAAGAAGCATATTAGAAAAAGCTTTCCAACGGTATATCACACTCCGAAAACTGGCTCCCGGATCAGAAGATATGATTGAAATGAATGATTGATTCTTGGTTATGCACGTTTTGAGGTCATTTGCTACACACAAGGAAAAGTTTACTAAAAAATCAATTTCTGAAGTAATGGACATGAATTTTAAAAAAGTGAAAGATGATTTTGTCAATCACATACCAAATAACAAAAACCTCCTTCAGTTTATGCATAGGTATTACTATGTGGGAGATATGCAGTGATATTTGAAGCCTACATTAAAACAAAACAAATTTTGCATTTGTTTTACTGTTTTAGTCATTGTAGTGCAGCGCCATTTTACAACAGATGGAAAGTAATTTTGAGAAACCCAAGGAGGTTTTTTTCAACCATGAGCCATATAATAAAAAATTCTTTCTGTTTATTCACAGGTGTCATGAATTGGAATATTTGACTAGATATTTACAGCCTATTTTTACAGATTTAAATATTTAATGATTTCCTATTTTAGATATTATTTTGTGGCACAGATTCCGAGCAACTGGAAACGAATTTCCAAAATTTGAGAGATTTTTTTCTCAAACATGACCTTATATACAAAAACCTCTTTCCGTTTTGTAACAGGTGTTATGGTTCAAGAGATACGAGTTCATCTTTGACCCCTATTTTCATAAATTCGGTCCAAATTTAATGTAACTGTTTCTATCTTTAGGGAGATGGTTGAGCTCAACTCCCTTAGTAAAGGGATGAGATAATTGTATATATTTTATGAATTTCATAGTGTAAAGGGTTCGAATTTTTCAGTAGAGGAAAGCTACTTTGGACTGTGTAAAGTTTTTTCTGAATATTATTTTTAATACAGCAGTTTCTGCTCTTTAGATTTGGGATCCATCATGGTGTTTAATGTGCAACTTGTTTTTCTTGTAAATTCATTTGCATGAGTAATTTTTTCTGCTAATTTCGTTACAACTTTCTATAAGGGAAGTGTTAGGAATCCATCCACGCACGATGCTCCTTTCACAATGATTATGTTGTTTAATGTAGTGGTTATATTTTCATAATCTGTCCTCTGTTAGATGCTCTATTGAGTAACCCTGTGTTTCTTTTTCTTCAAAAGTTGCCAATGTAGATCCATTCCTTGATTTATGCATGTAGTGCAGTGGGCTTTCTCCTCTTTCCTTCTCTCACTTACCTCTTTTATCTGGCTCAACATTGCACTTACTTTGCCCCAAGTTTGTCGGCATAAACTAACCTTGATTCCATAGCCCAATGATCCCTTCTCTTGCTATTTTCGACCCACAATTTTCAACCAAATCCTCGTTCTTCATAGCTAGCCTAAGATTCATTTTTTTCAGCCACCCTCAGTTGGAAAAGAGAGAGCCCTCTCTGGTTTGGCAGGGCTAGATGCCAAATCAAAAGCTTGGTCTATGGTTACCTCAGAATTGCCTCTTCTCAGCCTTGAGGTTCTTTTTAAGTGCTAACATATTCGCGCCATTGCCGTGGACGAGGTCACAGATCTTCTCCAGGAAAGATCGTTCAAGTTGCAGATCTGGTTACTGATGGTGGACATCGATCAGACGCATATGAAGTCTGAAACGTTCACCTGGCGACTCCAACTCAATCCAGAGATTCTATCGCTCACTAATCCGTTCATGTACTAAAATAAGATGCTAGGGTATGTGGCAAACCCTGTGTGTTGTGAAGTTGTCAAAGAAGTTAGAGATCGGTTAGTGGATATGGAAATAGATGATGTATTTTTCATTACCATGCTTCAATGTTCGAGATCTCCGAAGTTTCCTCTTAACGGTAAAACTGGTTTCTTTGAGTTAGTGGTTGAAAAATTTGAGAAGGAGATTGAGTAGATAAATGTTCAAATTAAGTCATATGAATTTCGAGATCCAAAAAGGTTCTTACAAACTCTCCCTCCTTCAAAACAAGAAACAATAGGGCTGCTCATGGATGTTTGCATTGACAGTTTGCAGTTGGAAGCATATGTCGAGGAGTTAAGGCAGCAGACATGGTCTGGTTTCTATGATCTTGTTGTTGCATATATGGAGTATTTTTTTAGTTTGAATGACAAACCAGATTGTATTTTACACAGCCAGACTTATTTTGTGCATGTATGGTTGTCAGCATTTCCAATTGTGTCCTGGTTCAAGCGCTCCCTAGCATCATCGTCACCACAGTTTCTTGATTGGTTAATTTGACATTACAACATGAATTGATCTAGTGATTTACAGCAAAGTAGGGTAGGGTTGTACATAAATAAGCTGCCCAAAGCAACATTTCAATTTTTGGCATTGGTTTTAGTTTCCTAATGTACAAGTTGCAGTATGTGTGTTTTTTTTTGTTGGTATCAATTGTTCAGGTTTGCAGCTGTTTGTGACAATATTTCCCAATGGATGAGGCACTTGGTCTACAGTGTTCTGGACACCTCCAAGGAGCTACCATCCCCAATAAGGCCAATGTTAGTTCCAGTCTTCTCAGCTTCTCACCAATAATCAAAATGGGATCTTACTATGTCTGGTTTTTAGAGATGTTTTGCACATGATCTTCAGTGCAAAAACATGTCACAAGTATGCTTATCAGAAGAAGCTCGGAAAAATATTTCCAATGGTATATCACACTGCCAAAACCGACTCCCAGATCAGAAGATATGATCGAAATGAATGATTGATTCTTGGTTATGCTTGTTTTGAGGTCATTTTCTACACACAAGGAAAAGTTTACTACAAAATCAATTTCTGAAGTAATGGACATGAATTTTACAAAAGTGAAAAATTGTTTTTGTCAATCACATACCAAATAACAAAAACCTCCTTCATTTTATGCACAGGTATTACTATGTGGGAGATATGCAGTGATATTTGAAGCCTACATTAAAACAAAACAAATTTTGCATTTGTTTTACTGTTTTAGTCATTGTAGTGCGGCACCATTTTACAACAGATGGAAAGTAATTTTGAGAAACTCAAGGAGGTTTTTGTCAACCACGAGCCATATAACAAAAAATTCTTTTCGTTTATTCACAGGTGTCATGAATTGGAATATTTGACTAGATCTTTACAGCCTATTTTTACAGATTTAAATATTTAATGATTTCCTGTTTTAGATATTATTTTGTGGCACAGATTCTGAGCAACTGGAAACGAATTTCCAAAATTTGAGAGATTTTTTTCTCAAACATGACCTTATCTACAAAAACCTCTTTCTATTTTGTAACAAGTGTTATGGTTCAAGAGATACGAGTTCATCTTTGACCCCTATTTTCAGAAATTCGGTCCAAATTTAATGTAACTGTTTCTATCTTTAGGGAGATGGTTGAGCTCAACTCCCTTAGTACAAGGATGATCTAATTGTATATATTTTATGAATTTCAGTGTAAATTTTTCGAATTTTTCAGTAGAGGAAAGCTGCTTTGGACTGTGTAAAGTTTTTTCTGAATATTATTTTTAATGGAGCAGTTTCTGCCCTTTAGATTTGGGATCCATCACAATGTTTAATGTGCAGCATGTTTTTCTTGTAAATTCATTTCCATGCTTTGTTTTTTCTGCTAATTTCATTACAACATTCTCTAAGGAAAGTGTTAGGAATACATCCACACACGATGCTCCTTTCACAATGATTATGTTGTTTAATGTAGTGGTTATCTTTTCAGAATCCATCATCTGTTAGATACGCTGTTGAGTAACCCTGCGCTTCTTTTTCTTCAAAAGTTACCAATGTAGATCCATTCCTTGATTGATGCCTGCAGTGCAGTGGGCTTTCTCCTCTTTCCTTCTCTCATTTACATCTTTTATCTAGATGAACATTGCACTTACTTTGCCCAAGTTTGTCGGCAGAAACCACCCCGATTCCATAGCCCAATGATCCCTTCTCCTACTGTTTTTGACCCACAATTTTCAACCAAATCCACATTCTTCATAGCTAGCCTAAGATTCATTTATTTCAGCCACCATCAGTTGGCAAAGAGAGAGCCCTCTCTGGTTTGGCAGGGCTACATGCCAATCAAAAGCTTGGTTTGTGGTTACCTCATAATTGCTTCTCCTCAGCCTTGAGGTTCATTCTGAGTGCTAACATATTGGCACCGTTGTCGCGGACAAGGTGATAGATCTTCTCTGGGAAAGATTGTTCAAGTTGCAGATCTGGTTACTGATGGTGGATAGTGATCAGACACATATGAAGGCTGAAACATTCACCTGGTGACTCCAACTCAATCCAGAGATTCCAGCACTCACTGATCCGTTCATGTACTAAAATAAGATGTTAGGCTATGTGGCAAACTTTGTGTGTTGTGAAGTTTTCAAAGAAGTTAGAGATCAGTTAGTCGATATTGAAATAGATGAGGTATTTTTCATTACCATGCTTCAATGTTTGAGATCTCTGAAGTTTCCTCTTAACGGTAAAACTGGTTTCTTTGAGTTAGTGGTTGAAAAATTTGAGAAGGAGATTGAGTATATAGATGTTCAAATCAAGTCATATGAATTCTAAGATCCCAAAAGGTTCTTGGAAACTCTCCCTCCTTCAAAACAAGAAACAATAGGGCTACCTGTGGATGTTTGCATTGACAGTTTGTAGCTAGAAGCATATGTCGAGGAGTTAGGGAAACAGACATGGTTGGTTTCAATGATCCTGTTGTTGAATATATGGAGTATTTTTTCAGTTTGAATGACAAACCAGATTGTCTTTTACACAACGAGAGTTGTTTTGTGCATGTATGGCTGTCAGCATTTCCAATTGTGTCCTGGTTCAAGCACTCCCTAGCATCATCGTCGCCACAATTGCTTGATTGGTTAATTTGGCATTACAACATCACTTGATCTAGTGATTTGCAACAAAGTAGGGTAGGGTTGTACATAAATAAGCTACCCAAAGTAGCATTTCAGTTTTCGGCAATGGTTTTAGTTTCCTAATGTACAGGTTGCAGTATCTGTGTTTTTTTTTGTTGGTATAAGTTGTTTAGGTTTGCAGCTGTTTGTGACCATATTGCCCAATGGATGAGGCACTTGGTCTACAGTGTTCTTGACACCTCCAAGGAGCTACCATCCCCAATAAGGGCAATGTTAGGTCCAGTCTTCACAGCCCATCACCATGGATCAAAACGGGCTCTTACTATGTCTGGTTTTCAGTGATCGTTTGCACATGATCCTCAGTGCAAAACATGTCATAAGCATGTTCATCAGAAGAAGCTCGGAAAAATATTTCCAACGGCATATCACACTCTGAAAACCAGCCCCGGATCAGAAGATATGATCGAAATGAATGATTGATTCTTGGTTATGCATGTTTTGAGATCATTTTGCTGTACACAAGGACAAGTTTACTACAAAATCAGTTTCTGAAGTAATGGACATGCATTTTACAAAAGTGAAAGAGGTTTTTGTCAAACACATACCAGATAACAAAACCCTCCTTCAGTTTATGCACAAGTGTTATTATGTGGGAGATATGTAGTGATATTTGAAGCCTACATTAAAACAAAACAAATTTTGCATTTATTTTATTGTTTTTGTCATTATAGTGCGGCACCATTTTACAACAGATGGAAAGTAATTTTGAGAAACCCAAGGAGGTTTTTGTCAAGCACAAGCCATCAAACAAAAACCTTTTTCCATTTATTCACACGTATCGTGAATTGGAATATTTTTCTAGATATTTACAACCTATTTTTATAGATTTAAATATTTAATGATTTCCTGTTTTAGAGATTATTTTGTGGCACAGATTCCGAGCAACTGGAAATGAATTTCCAAAATTTGAGAGAAGTTTTTCTGAAAAATGAACTTATATACAAAAATGTCTTTCGGTTTTGTAACAGGTGTTATGGTTCAAGAGATACGAGTTCATCTTTTACCCCTATTTTCAGAATTTCGGTCCAAGTTTAATGTAACTATTTCTATCTTTAGGGAGATGGTTGAGCTCAACTCCCTTAGTACAAGGATGAGCTAATTATATATATTTTATGAATTTCAGAGTGTAAAGGGTTCAAATTTTTCAGTAGAGGAAAGCTACTTTGGACTGTGTAAAGTTTCTTCTGAATATTATTTTTAATGAAGCAGTTTTTTCCATTTAGATTTGGAATCCATCACGGTGTTTAATGTGCAACATGTTTTTCTTGTAAATTCATTTCCATGCTTTGTTTTTTCTGCTAATTTCGTTACAACATTCTCTAAGGGAAGTGTTAGGAATCCATCCATGCATGATGCTCCTTTCACAATGATTATGTTTTTTAATGTAGTGGTTACCTTTTCAGAATCCATCCTTTGTTAGATGATTTGTTGAGTAACCCTGTGCTTATTTTTCTTCTAAAGTTATCATTGTAGATCCATTCCCTAATTGATGCCTGCAGTGCAGTGGGCTTTCTCCTCTTTCCTTCTCTCATTTACATCTTTTATCTAGCTAAACATTGCACTTACTTTGCCCCAAGTTTGTCGGCAGAAACTAGCCTCGATTCCATAGCCCAATGATCCTTT
Organism: Pinus tabuliformis; assembly: GCA_031772625.1. Classification (NCBI taxonomy): domain Eukaryota; kingdom Viridiplantae; phylum Streptophyta; class Pinopsida; order Pinales; family Pinaceae; genus Pinus; species Pinus tabuliformis. The sequence goes on along the minus strand of CM062819.1, from coordinate 1,508,632,016 downwards.
CTCCTGCTGTTTTCGACCCACAATTTTCAACCAATCCTCGTTCTTCATAGCTAGCCTAAGATTCATTTATTTCAGCCACCCTCAATTGGCAAAGAGAGAGCCCTCTCTGGTCTAGCAAGGCTAGATGCCAGATCAAAAGTTTGGTCTATGGTTACCTTAGAATTGCCTTTTCTCAGCTTTGAGGTTCATTCTGAGTGCTAACAACTACCTCAGTTTGCAACTAATCCCCTTTCACATCAATGGAAAAGGTATTCTCCCTATAAACTTGTTCTTCACTTTAAGTAGTTAATGACTAGATGAGATGGGTGTTTATTTGAATTGTTGTTTGAGATATTTAAGTGTCTCTTGTGAATGGGTTTTGTGAAAATATATACAACGTGTTCTTTGGTGGCAATATATTCCAACATGTCATTTTTCTCTATTATTTGTTCTCTTAAGAAGTGATACTTGATTGGAACATGGTTTTGTTATGAGTGCATAAATGGGTTCTTTGAACTATTTATTGCACTTGTAGTTTCACAAGGTATTGAAATTGGATAATTCTACCTTAATAACTCTCAATGATTGCTTCATCACTTTAGGGGAATTTTGAGATAAAAATGATCCTAAAAATGATAGATGTACTAAAGAAAAGAACTTTAAAAGAACTAATACGATTCAAGATGATGGTTTCATCCCCACATGTAAGTACTTTTGGTGGAAATAGAAGAAAACTACATTTTTTAATCATATTTTCATCTTATCTCATTATAGGTTTACTCAAATTTCAAGTGTGGGAACCCGTTACATGAAGAATTAGATTGTGTATACAACGAGTACCCATTTCATATGTTTTGAGTAGACCCACACATGTAAAAAATCAAAATACATTTTTTTCATGTATTTTCATTTTTTCTCGGTACGAGTCTACTCAAAATAGTATAGAGTGGGAACTCGCTAGATGAAAAATATAATTATACATCCAAAAAGTTCTCACACTTAAAATTTGAGTAAAACTATAAGGAGTTAAGTCAAAATTATTGTAATTAAAAGTAGTTTTCTTTCTTTCTTTAATAAAACATAAATCTTGTTTCATTATACTTCGTACGTAGCCCATTTTAGACCTCATAATTCCCTTGTTTAAATATATTGTGTGCAACTTCCTACTACTACCATATAATTGGCCTCTAGTATTAATAGAAAAACTAAAGGTCGTTTCTTTCTCAACCAAGGCACTAGACTTCTTGGTAGAAGAAACGGTTATCCACTTGTACTCTTCTTATCAATAATGCTTCCTACCCAACCTGCATCTTTAGATGATGTTAGACTAAAATATTCGAGTGTTGAGTACAACAAGTTGAAGTCCAAGATGCATCTTTATATATTTGAATATTATTTGCACTTCTTTTATATGATTTTATTCTAGTACATCTTGAAACCATGCTAGCAATTCTACTACTTGCATAATATCCAACCTTGATGTCATCATATATACCAAGTTTCCATTAATGGATTTATACAAAATTTTATTTGTGTGTCTAGATTTAGAATATTTTCTCAATTTACAAATTGTGACCAATCGGTGTACCTACTCGTTCACAATCTTCCACTCTAAATTTATTTAACATTTCCTTGAAGTACTGGTTTCGGAAATGAATATGTGTTTTTTGAATTGAGAAATTTGTGAACAAAGAAAGAATAGTTCATGACCATGCATAAACATCCGCAATTTCTTTCGCATTTCCTTTGCAAACTCCTATAACATGCTACCTCCAAAAATGATGTCGTGTGCTTAAACCGTTACAATTAACCAATTTTCATTTTACGACATTATGTCTAGATTGCTTTCCATGATTCGTCTTCTGAGGCCTTGTTGTTGTATATATTTATGAAGTCTTGAATACCGTGATATGGGAGCTTGCTTTATCCCATTAAGTTATTTCCTCCATGTGCACACATTATCCTCATCCTATGATAATAAGAACAATTCTATTTTCTGAATGCCTACTTATTTTTTAATATCTCCATTGGGAATGACTGCTTGACATCCATTTGATAGATTTTGAAGTTCTTGAAGCACTCAAATGACAAAAGATAGTATTTTGAATAGAGAAAATGTCTCAATTAAATCAATTTGTTCAACTAAAGCATATAATTTACAAATCGAAATTAATTTATTCCTTATTACTTTTTCATTTGCATTAAACTTTTTCCAAAAAACATCGGGTTCCAATTGTATCATCGTTGGGACATGTAACAAATTCCCATTTCTCATTATTCAAAATTTGATTTAGCTCTTCTAAATTTGGTTTAACTCTTCTTCCATGAATCTTTGATAGCTTTGTTAAAGTTTATACACTCTTTGCAAATTATGGTCCACTTGTTAATCTTCTCCCAATTTTTACTTTCATATCTTTATTTACAAGAATAATATGTTATTTTTACTTTCATATCTTTATTTACCAAAATAATATGATATTTTTACTTTCATATCTTTATGAACAAAAATAACATGTTATGAATGATTATTTGCATAAATCTTTATTTACAAGAATAATATGTCATTTTTACTCTCATATATTTATGCACAACAATAATATGTTATGAATGATTATTTGGGTAAATCAAGATGGTGTATTTTTATCTTGACGAGGTATTTCTTCTTCTTATTTTTCTTGTATTTTTTTTTGTTATTGGTGCTTTCTTTCCTCTATTTTAATATTTAATTGTGTTTTCGGTATTTCTTCTTCTTATTTTTCTTGTATTTATTTTTATTTTTTATTGGTGCTTTCTTTCCTCTACTTTAATATTTAATTGTGTTTTCACCTTTTTCATGCTCTGCTTAATTCACTTCTAAATTGTCACTTTGTACAACTTTTCACAATGCTTTATTGCAGCATCCATAAACCTTACTTCTTGAATAACCTTCATCAGCATACAAAATTTAAATTCTAAATCTTAAGTGGAATATACCAGGAGTGTCATATACGAATCTTTATACAAAATTTAAATTCTAAATCATATTTGGTGAGACTAATACCAGTCATCTTAAGTGGAATGTACCAGGAGTGTCTTTAGAAATTGTCTTCAAAGAATGAAAACTACATTTTTTTCATGTGGGAAAAAAATAATATTTGAAATTTCTGTCAAATTTATCAGTCTTAATGTTCGAAATTTATTCCAATCAAATTTATGATTTAAAATTCATTTTTCTAAAGAAGTAGGCTGAGACTCAAAGTTTATGGACCATGCGATGGCCTCTAATAATCAATTACTGCAAAATATTTGGGTTCACTGAATTCCACTTCTATTACATCACATCGTCGAGAAGTTCCTTTCTTTGGGTCATACAATGAAATTGTGATGAAGATGAGAGTGTAGTGAAGAAGAATTGCAGCTTCTCAAGGTTTGAAAATTTGCTGACAGGAAGTTTCATGTGGGCTTCCTCATTTCATTGACGGAATGACTTGTAATCGATAAATTTTGGGTGAGGCATAAAAATATGAGAGAAAAAATCAATGGTGGGTTAACAGTGAAATTTGTGGAAAGAAAGTTCATTCAATGCCTTTGGACTGCAACAGTTGGTAAGCTAAACCTGTTTCAACATGGATAAGGGAGAAAATGATTAATCAATTTTGTTACATTTATTCTATGTTTTAATCTTCGATGTTTTGAGTTTTCAAAGACTTAGATTCCTTCGTCTATATTTGTTGTTTTGGTGTAATTTATCATTTATCGAAAGAATTGATTTTCGATACCTTGTAGCATGAAGTCTTCTTTTACAATTGAAATCATGGATCAATTCGATTTTTTTTTTTGTTTTCACGAAAAAAGCGGCATTTGTATTAATAAGAGGAAAATATGATAGTTACAATATACCAGTCCTTTCCAGGAACGGAGACAGATCCAAAAAATTACTTCCACATACTAGGAGAGAAAAGATTTGAAATTGATGCAAGTATTTGATGAGGAGTCTTTACACTGTCCAAAACGCTGATAGAATACAAAATAGAAACCACCCCTAATTGTAAGATGAGCACCTTCTGCTAAGGAGAAAAAATCCCTGTTGTTAGATAAACACCATCTGCAAAGGAAAAACACACCATCTGCAAAGGAAAAACTCACTTCGTAGAGGACATTGTGGGAAGCCCACTGGCCAGGCAATAAAAGAGATATAACAGGGATATAACAGGGATGGGAGGCAAAATCCTATTTATGTTCCTGGGATTAGAAATTCTTCAATTTTATAAGTGATACTGCCCTTTAGAATATCCATGTACCATATACCTCACTGTGTTGATAGGTCTTTTTCGACAGAGTGTCTGCTTCTTCGTTTTAGATCTGTCCACATGCTAGATAGAATAATTCTTTTGTGTTTTCCAGAAAAACTCAATTCTTTCCATCCAGCCTGAAAGAAGTTGATTTTTTATAGATGATTTTCCTAAGACATGATCAATGATGATTTTCGAATCCCCATAAATGCGCAAAACTCGAATGTTTAGAAAGGAAACAAAAAATAAAAATCCCGAAAGAGCCATTGCTTCAACTTTTTGTTGGATCCTTCCCCTCCATTCCAAAAAATATTGAAAGCTTGGTGTTTGTTCATGGTAATGTAAACACCGCATGCACAAATGCCATTTTGTGCAGCTCCATCAAAGTACGCCCTTGGGAATTCCAAAAAAGAACTGTTTTTACCACTGATTTTCTTTTTTTGCTGTTTGATCTGAGGCAAGTGAAGATTGTAGAGAGATATGATCTTGTAAAAAATTTGTTGGAAATCTTCCTTCATGTTTTGAAAAAGCACATTGTTCCTCCACTTCCATATTGTCCAAAGGACAAATTGAGGGATCGATCTCCAAGAAACCTTCTGTTTACTCCACCATTCAAAAAAATCTTTTATAGTGGTGTGCGTAAAAAAACTGAAGCCAAAAAAAGAGGACAGTTTCCTCCATACCTCAGAAGTGATGCTGCAGTGAAGAAAAATGTGTTCATTGTTTTTCGATTCTTCCTTGCAGATTAAGCAAAAACCAGGCCCTATCCAATTTCTCTTTTGCAGATTGCCCAAGTAAGGTTTTTGTTGTAGAAGACTAGCCAAGAGAAAATAATAATTTTGCTAGGGACCCCTGTTTTCCATAGTACAGAAGGAAATAACCGGTCAGAGTGAGGAGGTTGATTATTGGATAAGAATAAATAGGTTTCAGCAACACTAATCTTTTCCTTTCCCCCCTCCAAGTAAGAAAATCTTGTAATTCTATGCGACAGAATCCCAAATTCCTTATAATCGTCAAGGTCTTATTCCATCTAATAGCCATTTGCCCTTGAAGACCCAGCTCATAGGCTTCTTTTCGTATGGGAGAAGGGCCATGCCAGCCTGAAATTAGCTAACCCCAAACGAAGATTCCCAATTGATGAAATTCCTTTATAAATTGATGTGGAATAGAGTAATCTTTCCCTGCTCTGGAGATGGGATCTATATTGATGATCATAGTGTTTCCATTTTGTAAACTCCATGAGAGATTTTTTAGGAAAAAAATCTCTATTTTTCGGAAACTTTGGTAGATAGAAGATCCTTGTACAGATCCAATTGTACCTTTCCTGTACCAGAAGGAAAACTCTTTGTTACCCATGTACTTCCTTCTTATGGAATCGCTCCATATACCTTCTCCATATATATCTCTCCATAGGGACTTGCATAATAAGGCTATTCCCATTTCCCTGAGATCCATGATTCCCCATCCTCCAAGGTCCTTTGGCAGAGTTATGTTTGAGAGTTTTGTTAAATGAAATTTCCTCCATTCCTTGCAACCTCCCCAAATAAAATTTGTTGTTAGTCTATTCAACATTTTAATAATGCTGGCAGGAATGAAAAAAAAATGAGCCCAATAAACAGTCAGTTGAGCCAGAACTGTTTGAGCAAGAATCGATCTTCCTCCCATGGATAGAGATTTGTTTTCCCAGCTCGATATCCTTTTAAAATAATGATCAGTGATCCAAAACCAGTCCATTCTAGTATAACAAGAGGGCTTAAGATGATATCCAAGGTATTTCATTCCATCTTTAACAGGCTTTGCTTTTATGTTGTATAGTTCTATCAAGAACTCAATTATTTCATTATCACATTCCCCATGGAAGAAACATGATTTTCCTTCATTAATCTGAAGGCCAATAGCCTTGTTGAAATTCTTCAGAATATTAAGAAGAGTAACCCAGGTAAGGCGACAAATCATACTGAAAATCAGGGTATCATCTACAAGGAGGATGTGAGAAACGTAATTATTTTTGCTAATCATCAAAGGACGACAGTGACCCTCCAAGACAACCCTTTTGATGTGCAGACTCAAGCAGTCCATTGCCAGGATGAAAAATAGCGGGGATAGGTGGCACCCCTGTCTCAAACCTCTAGCAGCAGGAAAGAAAAGAAGAAGGATGACCATTTATTCCACTCTAGTATAGCATGTCTCTGACATTTTTTTTATGTTGATTGGGGTTCTCGAATTTTTATGTTATTTACGTTGTAAATGGGAGTATGTGTCACTGCAAACATGTATTTTCAAGTATGTGGTATTGAAAATATAAGAATGGTTCTCTTTTTCAATCTTTTAAATGGGCATGATGTAATTTTTAGCATTTGTTTTTTCAATTGCTTTTAAAACACCTAACGCCAACAGTGTGTCAGTAACTTTATATCTTATAATCTAGCAATTATCTTCTAATCTAACAAAAGTCTTGAGACCTAATCTCTTAGCTATTTTCCTAAGAAAGGGGCAGCCTATTCTATGCATTTTATTATAATGGACTATCATGTATGTTTTTTTGGAAATCAAACCAGTTTGCCCACCACTTTGATTTTCACTACATCCATGTAACGTTTAAAGAGAGGTTTTTTCATTATATATTGTATGGACTGACAATATAGTTTTTTATTAATTAATATTATTATTATTATTAATAGAATGAATAACTCAAGGTTCACAAAGTGTAACAAATAGGATGTAGTGCACCACCAACATATGAGTTTTAGAAACATGGATGGTCTAAGATGGATTGCCATAATTTAATTTTATAAGAGAAAAAAACCAACACAGGCAGCCATAACTAATACTATAATTAGTGGTTAGAACTCCAAACATATCCATTATCCATGAGAATTACCATAAGTTAAAGATCACATATTATAGTAATATGAAATGAAATTCCATTAAAAATATAATAGATATTATAGCAATATTTTGTTGAAGTAATCAAAATTATTTAAAGAAGTGGTATCATTTCTTTTATCTCTAATACCAAAAAATATGTCATTGTAACTATATTATGGAGTGCATCAATCTATCGTCGTATGGTGTTTTATGTTAACTTGTAACTCAAAAAACACACCATCAATCAAGAACAAATTACTAATCAACACTTTACATTTATACACATTCACCCGTAGGTTTAAAAGCCCATTCAAACATTGAGATTGTTATCACATAGTTGGTGGTGTTATTGTAATATTCCCAATCCTCCACATATCCATAAAATTAGTGGTGATCCTCTATATCTTTGTCTTCTCAAAAATAGAGATTGCATTACTTACATTTCATTGTAAGTATCAATACCTTCTTCTACAATTGCATTTCCTGTAGATATCCTTTTAGTCCTAAAAATTGGCGTTGAAACTATGATTATATGTTCGCTAACTTATCACCATCATGCATATCATCAAAACAAAGGGGCCATCAAGCTCCAACCAAACACATTGACTTCTTATCAAGTCAACTGTAGTTTTCCTATGCAGCTAAACATACTAGCTCATAAACCTTCTTTACTAGAAATTATCTATATTTCTCAAATGATTCTAATTATCTAATAGTATATTTGTTCAAACAACAAATGTATGAGCTTCTTCTAGGTTTCATTTAAGTCTCACCTCCTGCATTAATGCTTGTCGAGCAATGCCTGTAATTTTCCGAAACTTGTGTATAATTTTTGTACAATCAATCACAATTGGTGAAGTTTAACATGTGCCTAAGAAGAATAGAAATATATCATGTCATTGATTGTTAATTCTCTATATTTTGACAATTCTTTGTTTCCTTTGGGAATGAATAACTAGTTCACCTTAGTCTATAAATTTTTCAAAAATTCTCTACTAGATTTTCCCTAAGCATGTTCTTGTTAGTGTAATACCCCTATTGCAATCACTTTCATTATAACTTATCACATTATTTTCCCTTGTAACTATTTAAGTTAGAAACAATGATCAATGGTCCAAGACTAAATTTGAATAGTTGAATGACATGTGTAAATATCTATGCGGAATTATAAATAAAATGTTGGTTTTTTTTAATATTATGGGAACCAACACATGAATAGTTAGGTTGTTATGTTGTTATTAACTGTTTAAATGGGTTGAGCCCCAAGTAGTGGACAATTAAAGGTGGCAGTTGTCATAGTTATAGCTTTCATGATTCCCTAAGATTCCAAGAGGAATGATCACCACGAAAGAGATAGCATAACTAGAGATAAATGTTATGCTAGGTGGGGGAAGAGCTAGCATAGATTGAGAGAAACACATGTTGGGTGCTAAGGAAGAAATATACCTATGAAAATCATAGGTACAAATAATGAAAAATGATATACAATGAAAAAGTAGGACGTTGCTAGAGTCATTGTGTTGGATGAGAAAAAATATTATGAAATGAGGATAAGTTACTAATAAGAGAGGAAATTAAATCTTGTGGGAATTGGTGTGGTTGCAATTGACTAGTTGGGAGGAGCATGCTAGTTTCTACTATATTTGTAAGTGCTTATATAAGTAAAAAGATTATTATAGTTGTTTTGTTATCAAGAAAATTTGATTGTGAAGTACATATTAACTAGTGATATTTAGCATGTCAGTGTTTGTACAAAGAATGAACAATGAATAGAGAATTTAGAGTAGAAAAAGGAAAAATAAGTAGCATGTAGTTGTCTACATATATAGCAATTCTCATTAATGCATGCAACTTTTCATAGTGTGTAAATAATGGATATATGTATGTTCCATAGTAAACCATTCATATAAATATATATACATATATATAGTGAACAAAGTTGTCACATTCCCATGATTCTAACTCATAGCCATAAATATTTTATTTTTTATTACAATAATATTGATGGTAAACTTGAGACTATAGAACACTAGGAGAAAACAAGCAATAACTTGTAATAACCCTTGTCAAAAATCCATGTAAGAAAGTTAATAAAGGAAAAATAATAATCATGGTCATGGGACACGCATTCCAAGCTAAATGTTGAGCAAAAAAATAGTGATGGAGATCACTTGTGATTGATTAATGGCTATGGAAATTCGTAAAGGCTTTGGAAAGAAAAGTGGCATTAATTGGCATTTTATTTATGAAAATAATGTAAATTAGGAGAAGAGGAAGGTGAAAGGTCATAGGTTGCATGTGAGGAGGAAAATAATGGAAAGTTGAAGAAAACAGAGGCCTCATTAACAAAAGGGCTTATGAGGATTAGTTGTCAGACTTTTGTCAGTTCGAGCTTGGAGCTCTCCATTCTAGTCCCTCTCTCATACTCTTGGACACTTAGATTGTTCTTGGAGCACCCTTGGAGGAGTGTCGAATACTTGGGATTTGGAGCAAGAAGGGAAAGGAAGAGTAGTAAAGTGCAAGATGACATCAGGATTAGTGGCTACAATGGGTTTTGCTTCCAAGTACCATGTTGTATGTACAATTTCCTTGCTAGTTTTTGCATGCATGGATAAGGCATACGATTTCTTGGTTATGACCTGTCATTGGTTTACAGGAATGTCTCGATTGATGGTGTATTTTCCTAACGTTTCCATTTTTGGATAACCATGGTGTTGTGGGTTTCTTTCCTTTCATTTTCTGGTTGGTTCTCATGTTCCTTATGGCTATGGGTTAGGTTTCTAGTTCTTGGAGCCTTGGTTGGACAAAAGCTCTGGAATCCATGTAACAACTAGGTTCAAGCTACTAGTCCTCAAATCCTTGGTTGGACAAACGCACTAGAAGCCCTTGGTGGGTTGAGTTACTAGTCCTCAAAGCCCTAGTTGGAAAAACGCTCTAGAAGCCCGACAATAGTTGTGGTTTGAGTTATAAGTCCTGGAAGCCCTAGTTGGAACAAACATTCTGGAGCCCTGGACAACTTGGGTAGAGACCAATCTGGTGATGGTTAGTGATATCTAGAAATGAGGTGGAATCACTGGTTGAGGGTTGAGGTGGTTTGGCCTCTAAAAATCTTGGTTTGGTTTTGTTGGATTTTTTCCATGAGATCCCATATTGATGCTTCGAATATGGAACGATGGTGATTAGGTGAAAGAAAGATTTGGTTCAGACAATATATGTTAAAGTGGTATGTGGAAGTTCCAGACCTAGTTGCATTGTGTATATGTTAATAAGAGCTTCTTTCCTCTTGTAATTAATGGGTAAATATACTTGTTCATATGTGATTTGTATTGTTGTTATACCCTGGTTATTTTTGTTGTTTATATGCTAGTTATGAGTATGTTTTTTGGCAGTGATGATATATGGATGCCATCATGTTTTGATTTCTAAATGAATGAAAATGAATATATGAACTAATAGATGTTAATTCAGCTAATGTGATAAGCCGTCAATGCTTCTTAGTGATTCTGATATAACTATGAGACTCCTATGCTCAAATATGTTGTTATGACCTGTAGAATGCATATTTGTGATATGTTTGACGAAATGGTTGTCATGGATAGTAGGGGTCAATTCAAGTCTTTGTTCAAGTATTTTCATTAGTATCATTGTTTTGATGTTATTTTTTCATTTTAGAAGTTTCATGAAGTTTTGGGTAGTAGCCTAAAACCTAGCTCTGAAAAGTGGCACAAAATCTGGGGTTGCTCACTTAGAACTAGCTGAAAAAGACCCTAGTCGCTAGCATGTGCATGTTGTGGGAGTGACTGGTGGGTCCCAGTCACATGCATTCCCATGTCATGGGAGAAAATGAGGCTCTAGGTTAGTAAAATGTAAAGTTTCCTTAGGGATTGGTCACCTGGAAGGGTTGGTTGGCTCCTCAAGGTTCTGTGACATCTGTAGAAATTCAAATTGGTTGTGTTTTGTCAGTTCCACTTCTTTAACTATAGATGGGAATTTGAATCATATCATAGTATCCTCTCGTCACATGTTTACCCCAGCAGATCGGTTAACTTGGGTAAATGTGGGAGGAGGGTGTTACAAAGTGGTATTAGAGCATGGTTCACCCCTTGGACTGGATGGTTGGTGTGTGTTGGTTGTGGATGCATGTCATTTACATATTTTTTCCTTATGCTTGTAGTCTATGTGCTTGTTGCATATGCATGGCATTGGTTATAGTTGTAGTGGTGTCGCCATATGAAAAGTTGATGGTGTTATTGTTAAATGTGGTCGTCATGAGTGCATGTCGGTTGTGCATTGGTCATGCATGTAGTGTTTATATGTTGTTATGAATACATTGGCATGGTGATAGTTGTCATGCATGAGGTCATGGTATCTGGTTTGTATGGTCATGCATTGATGACTAGATAATGATTAGAATAATGATTAAATATTGATATGATTATGTTTATACATGTATTTTGCTAATTCGGTTGATCTTGCAGATGATATATCCTCCCCTGAACTATAATGAGGTACATTGGTTTATTTATGATTTGGTTTATATGACATTATATACCTTTCAGGAAGAGAAGATCAAAGATTACTAGCAAGATGGTAGACTAAAACTCATGAGATTCTCCCTATAGATCAGATGAGCATCATGGTGAGGGATACTCTCCTAACACATAAGACACTTGGAGTAGTATGAAGGAAGAAATAAGGAGTTGCAAAGAGGATAATGACTGAATCATTCAATCATAAGAGAGAATTGTTAGGGCACAAGAGAAACAAGCAGAGTTTAATGCGGTGATTCTTCAAAGCTTGTGAGACTTGCAAAGATAGGGACTACTTAGAATCAATCATGGATAGGAGGATAGGACAGATGAAGCATATGGTAGCAGGTCACATGGTGGGCACAGTTTGGATAGAGATGACACAGCCAGAGATGGTAGATTCTTGGATACACCTAATAGATGAGGAAATGGACATGGAATTTACTCTAGTTCTATTTCAAACAGGTATCATGGTCATCATCGCTATCATCCTTACAGGAGGAGTGACGGGGGATATTTAATAGATGAGTTCAAGAAGCAAAGCCACCTACATTTGATGGGGAGAAGAAGAAGTCACAGGATGTCGAAACATGGTTTCTTAGGATGAATAAGTTCTTTAGGTTACATTATTACTCAACGAACATGGAGACCATAATAGATACATTCAGTCTTAAAGGTAAAGTAGATATTTAGTGGGAAGATGTAAAGAATTTCAAAGGTATTCATGAAAAGGATTTGAGTTGGAGTGAGCTCGAAAGACTATTTAGGAAGAAGTATCTATCAAAGAGATACTATGACAATAGGGAAAACAAATTCTATGAGATGAAGATGGGATCTATGACGGATGGGGAGTACACTAGTAGATTTTTGGAGTTGCTGATATATGTGCCTTACCTTAAGGAGGAGAAGGCCAAGATTCAGAGATTCATCAATGGGTTTCCGTTAGAATTCAAGGATAGGATTCAGTTTGATGAGCCTAGATCATTGGAGGATGCCATCTCGAAGGTAAAGCATTGTTATCAGTGATCAAAGCGCAGATACGTGACTAAGACAGACTGGAAAGGTAATGCAAATAATAAAGGAAAAATGTACAAGAAGCGAACAAGACCTCAAGATACAAGTAACAAAGAGAATGTAGCCCTGCATAAGAAGTTTAATGCATCTAATAGAGCACGGGGATTTCATTCTGAGAAGCATAACAAGGGTTGTGGTAGTGTTTTTGTAGAAATGGTGTACAAAAAGACACCTCCTGATCAGTTGGTTGTTCCCTGCAATAGAACACAAACAAAGTTGTTGTTGTTAGTGAAAAATATTAGATAAAAAAAGCATTGCAAATAGTAAAAACAATGAATATACGAACATGAAATAAAACAAAGAGATAAATACACAAACAATGCTCAATGGAGCAAACAAGCCAACAAAATGATGGAAAAAAACTCCCTTTATTGACCGTTGATAGTAGAAGTTGAATACAATAGATGAATATTAAAAACTTGAAGAGAATTCTTTGAGCTATGGTGCTAAAAAATTCTTAGAAAGGAGGTTCCTTTCCTCATTCTCTTTGAAATCTTCTCCTCTCTCTCATATAAGTATGAATACTCTCTCAATGGTGGACTCTTCTCCTCTCACTAAGATTATGGGTTACTTAGAAGAAATATGGAAAACATGCTAGTGCGCTTACTTTCTTCTCTTCAACAACGAAATTTTAGGTTTTTTTTATTGCAATTTGTCCAGCATAACATTGTCTCATATTTTGGTTCTCACGTGGCTTGTTGATATAGAATTTTTGAATCCAGCTTCCCTCTCTTGGTTCATGAATGACAATGACTTATGAGTAGGAAAATATAATTGCATTTAGGGATGGATATCTTCAAAGAAACTCGAATTCAATTGTCCTTGACTGAGATCATGTTAGGGAATCACCTCCATCTGTGGGAAGTGGTCTTGACTTTGTTGAGTCAGCCATTTTCTTGACTGCATGACTTTGGAAGGAAATACTACACAGTGCGTGACTATCGAAGAAATAACCACACAAACTTGAATTTTTAATATCCATAAACTTTGGACCTTAGGAGAAATTAAATTTTTTAAACTTCATAATGTCTTCAGCTAGAAAATCTTCACTTGTGCATTCTATGGGACAACTTTTAGCATCTTCTAGATTTTGTAAACATGCGTAAAATTTTATGGTGTTAACAATTTCCCCCCAATGTATGAGGTTAGGGGAAACTGTATAGCTGAAATAAATCACATTTTTATATTCTGATGGAGAATCTGATCAACTTCTTGAGAGAGAGGAAATTTTTTTATGGAGATGAGTAGGGAAACCCATTGACTAAGTATAAAGGATAACCATGCTATGAAGAAAACCTAAAAAGTAAAAAGTTTCTATACGAGGCGAGCATGGCCCATGATTGTTATGATGACTAGTGATGAGTTATTACAATCATACAGGAAATGGTTATGTCCCGTCAACATTATGGTTGTCGACATGTTGATGACTGATGATTATAATTGTTGGTGCCGTCAAGGGCATTTTCTTTAAAAAATAGAATGAATCTGATTCCCTCATGTATAAGAAAGGTGACGCATTGCTGAATGAGATGTTGAGGTATGCATGGGTCTTTGACTTTGGGTACCTCCTTCATATCATGATCTAAGCATTGCTGAATGAGGTACTTAGTGATGTGGCGGTCTTCGACTAAATGAAACAACTACAATAGTCATTAAGTACGGTACCACCTTGACATGAAAACTTGTGTTGGTGTCGAATGTCATGGAGACCAATGACATCAGTTGTAAATAGTGATTCCAATTGTGCCATTTAACGCCACGCTTCTCATCTAATCCATAGGGAGAGTCTCGGGAACTATATTCTACCATCTTGCTAGTTATCTTTGATATTTTCCCTATAAGGTATATCTTGTCAGATAAACAAAATCACAATAAACCAACATACCTTAGCATAATTCGGTGTTGATACCTCATCTACAAGATCAAAAAATCAGTGTAATACATGTAAAACATAATCATGAAAACATATCATGAGAAATATAACACATAAGCATATAACCATCATTCTAGCGAGAGTTCAGTTATCAATGCATGGCCATATCAACCACACACACCATGACCTCATGCATGACAACAACCATTACATCACTCTACACTTGACCACATGGGAATACTAACGTGCATAAAAAATTCATAATCAACCATACACTCATGATGACAAATTCCACAACACCATCAACTTCCCATGGCGACCTCACTACAACCATAACCCATACAATACAAATGAAACAAGTACATGGTATTATAACACAAGAAACACTAATGCAACCAACATGAATGCATGACCAACACACACACCATCCAGTCCTAGGGGTGAACCATGCTTTGATACCACTATGTAACAACCTCCTCCGACATCTACCCAAGTAACCAGCTAAGCAGGGTAAAGATGTGATGAGAAGTTATTATGATATGATTTGACTATGTATGTGGTAGTTAAGGAAGTGGAACCGGAAGAACACATCACACAAAACTTCCACATAAGCAACAAAACTTCCAGGAGCCATCCCAACCACTCAAGTAACTAGCCCATGAGACTAGCTGAAGTTTTAATGCGTGAAACACTTGGATGCTCCCTTGATATGGACCAGCATGCATCCAGGAGGCTCCAGACGCTCCCATAACAAGAGAAAGTGAGTGTCCAGGCACTTTTTCCCCCTGTGTTGTGCCTACGACTCCGAGATTTGTGCCACTTTTCTAGGTCTAGATCACAGGGCACTGCCCAGAACTCAATGACACTTTCAGAAATTAAATTTCACAACATAAAAATGATACGTCTACGAAAACATTGACAAGGTATAGACTGGACCCCTTCTAGAAATGACAGGCATTTCTTCAAACATGTCACGAACATAAAAGCTACATGTCTTACTAGCAGAATTGAGCGTTGGAGGGACATACTTATCTGAGAATCACTAAGAAACATTGATTCCTCAACACATTAGCTGCAGTTTCATCTATTAGGCCATAGATACATTGTTCATTCATTTACAATTAAAAACATGATGAGAGCCATACATAGCCGCTTTCATAATAAATGTTCATAACCAACATAATAAAAACATAAATACCAAAGAAAAACACCCATATAATAAACATATAAAATAGTATAATACTCATGAATTAACAAGGAGAAATAACCTCATATTAATGATGAAAATGCCAACCATGTTCGAGACTTCCATGAACCACACGACCATAGACATGGCTGAGCCAAACCTCTCTTCATCTAGTCACCCCTATGCCATATTCCAAGCATGAATGTGGGATCTCATAAAACACATCAATAAAAAACATCAAGGGCTTCCAAAGGCGAAACCACCTCAACCCATCAAATGGTGATTCCACCTGATGGTCATACATCACAAAACTTTACCATATTGGTCTCTACCCAAGCCTTCTAGGGCTCTAGAGTGCTTTTCCAACCAAGGCTTTAGGACTAGTAGCACAGCCAAGGCTCCAGGACTAGTAACTCAACCCAGCAAGGGCTCTAGAGCATTTTTGTAACGAAGGCTCGAGGACTAGTAACTCAACCCAAGCTCTTAGAGGGCTCCAGAGCGTTTGTCCAACGAAGGCTCCAGGAACTAGTAACTCAACCCAAGCTAAAGGAAACATGAGAACCAATCAAAGTAACAACGAAATGAACCCACAATACCGTTGTTATACAGGAAATGGCAAGGGTAGGAAAATACATTGTCAATCCAGGAAAATATCCATGCCAATGACAAATCATGACAAATAAACCACATGAATATTCCATGCATGCCAAAACTAGTGAGGAAAACATACATGTAACTCTGTACCTGCAAGCAAAACCCATTGTGGTTGTTGATCCCAATGTCCTCTTATGGTTTCATACTATTCCTTTTCCTTATTGCTCTAAGCCTCCAAGTATGACATACTACTCCAACAAAACTCTAAGTGTCCAAGAGTATGAGAGAGAGAGAATAGGGAGAGAGCTCAAAAACTGAACTCAAAAAATTCTGTAAACTAATCCTTAGAAGCCTTTTTATTAATGAAGCCTCTATTTTCTTCATTTTCCATTACTTTAATTCATTTTTCTCCTCACAAGCACCCTCTGACCTTTCACATCCCTTTTCTCCTAATTTCCATTATTTTCATAAATAAATGTGCCAAAATACAATTTTTCCTTTCCAAAGCCTTTTCCATTTCCTTTTCCAGTTTCCTTAGCCATTAATCAACCACCAGTGATCCCCATCACTACGCTTTTTCCCAAAATTCAACTTGGAATAAGTGTCCCATCAACGTGGTTATTATTTTTCATTTACTAACTTTTATTACATGGAATTTTCACCAGGGTTGTTACAGAACCCTCCCCCTTTGGGAGCACCATCCTTTATGTTCAACAACACCTAGAACCAACAAGGTTGTTGTAAGAAAAACATAATGCCCATGGAGATTTATAACTTAGCTCGTTGCAGTATTTACAATGATCATCCTGCTAAGAAGCAAACCAACATGATAATATAGCAAGTATAACATCATAATGACATGACATTCATACCACTTACTGCGGATTTTATAACATAGATCATGGTGGTATTTACATCCATATACATATGTACATATACCAAACATCACGAACACATGTACCAAAAACATATACCAAATATATATACCAAACCATCCACTCAACCAACGAATAAGGAAAGATACATAGCCCACATCTGATCCACCATCTCCCATGTAGCTTCATCAGGCACAAAGTGTTTCTATTTAACCTTAACCTGTTAGATTGCTTGGTTCCGAAGAATGAGCATAAATCCCCGCAAAATGAACTGCGATTCCGGATGGAATTCTCATTTTGGCTCCATCTATAATACAGACTAGTCAATCACATGATCAACATCCTCAACATACTTCTTATGCAATGACACATGGGAAACATCATGTACTTTTACTATCGGAGGCAGTGCATGTCGATAGCTACTAGCCCAATCCTCTCAACAATCCTGAAAGGTCCACAAAACCGGGGTGCCATCTTGGCACATGATCCAATTCGTAAGGATCTCTTCTTCAGTTTGATGTGCAAGTACACCTGTTCCCCAACTTGAAACTCCTTTAACACCCTGTCCTGATTGGCATAGATCTTCTGTGTATCCTATCATGCTTTCAAATTCTTCTTGGTTACCTACATTTCCCACTCCATGTCTGCTAACGTGTTCAGTCCAATCAACACCCTATTAACTGGATCACTCCAATTGATGGGAGTATTTCAACTCCGTCCCTACAATGCCTCAAATGGACTCATCTTTAAAGATTCCTGATACCCATTTTCGTAAGCGAGCTCTACCAATGGAGGATACTCTTCCCACTTTTGCTATTGATGCATCATGTACATCCTCAACATGTCCTCCAATATTTTGTTAACCCTCTGAGTTTGTCCATCTGTCTGTAGATGATAAGCTATACTGAAGGCCAAGTTTGTGCCCAAACCTGTAAACAACTCCTTCCAAAACTTGGAAGTGAAATTTGCATCGTTGTCTGACATAATCTTCTTTAGGACACCATGCAATCTGACCATGTCCTTGATGAAGACCTATGCTACATCACTTGTTGAGAATGTAGACTTCACTGGAATGAATTGCACTACCTTTTTCAACCTGTCCACCAAAACCATGACAGAATCATGTTGTCTCACTGCCCTCCAAAAAATTGTGATAAAGTCCACAAAAATGTCCTTTGATTTCCTCTCTAGATTCAAAGTCAGTTGTAGTATTCCACTTGGATGCTTACACTCTGCATTCACCTACTCACAAGCCAAGCACCTAGCCACAAACACTGCTACATCTCTCTTAAAATTCAGTGAATAATATAATTTCTTCATTGTTGTGAGATTCTTTTGGTAACCTGGGTGAGATGATAGTCCACATCTTATGCACCTGCATATGTACCTATACTTGTCCCACTACCTGTACCTATACATGTACCACTACCTTTACATGTACCTATACCACTACATGTACTTGTACCTATACCTGTACCAACACTTGTAACTGTACCTGTACCACTACATGAACTCTGTTGCAACCTACGCACAATCTCCATATACCTGACATCCTGCGGACCTGCTTGCAAGTTCCTATCATGTAAATCTATCCTGTAGGAGCTCATAGATACTATGTTATTTACTTATATATTCCTTCTAAGAGAATCTTCCACCCTATTATCTTTACCTTTGATATATCTGATCTCAAAATCGAACCCATTGATTGTGGCCAACCACCGTACCTGCCTGCCATTCAGATTTGGTTGGTCGAATAGATATCGTAACCCACAGCGATCAGTCATCAATATAAACCTCCCTCCTAAAAGATAGGTCCTCCACATCTTCAATTCATGTATGATCCCTGCCAACTCAAGATCATGTGTCAGGTAGCATACCACTTTTTCGTGACTCATAACATACTGCTTGTCCATCCTACATAAGGAATCCACCAAGTTCTCTCTTGCAAGCATATTTACATACTATAAACTCTTTGTCTCGATCTAAAATCTTTAACACGGGTGCATGTGTCAATAAGTTCTTGAGCTACTCAAAACTGGCAGCACACTCCTGTTTCCATTCAAACCTCTTACCTTTCCTCTGCAATGATGTGATAGGATAAGAAATCAGTGAGAAGTTCCTAGTGAAACTCTTGTAATAACTTGCTAACCCCATGAAAATTTCACCTCATCCACACTCATGGTAGCTGCCCACTCCATGATATCTCTTACCTTTCTGGGTCCACTGCTATGTCATCCTTGGAAACCAAATGTCCCAAGTAGTGTGCCTCAGCCTAAAAGAAACTTCACTTGCTAAGCTTAGCATAAAAATGATTCTCTCTCAACAATCTCAACACTACTGCTAAATGCTCGACATGCTCTTCTTCACCTTTTGAATATACTAATATATCATCAATGAACCCAATAAGAAACTTGTCCAAATACAGATGCAAGATACTATTCATCAAGCACATAAATGTAGTTGGATCATTAGTTAAACCAAATGGAACTACAAGAAACTCATAATGTTCATACTTGGTCCGAAAATCTATCTTGTAGATGTCCTCTTCTTTAATGTGTACCTAATTATATCTAGATCCATATCAGTTTTCAAGAACACTGTTGCTCCCTTCAACTAATCGAACAAGTCATCAATCCTCAGTAAAAAATACCTGTTCTTGATGCTCACTTTGTTTAACTTCCTATATTCAATGCATATCTTGAGAGTACCATGCTTCTTCTTCACAAAAGATACTAGTGCGCTCCATGGTGATATACCTGGCCTAATGTACCCCTTGCCAAGAATTTCCTTCAACTGCAACTTCAACTCTACTAACTCAGGTATAATCACCCTGTAAGGTGCCTTTAATGTCGGAGCTTCCCCTGACACTAACTGAATATAAAAGTCTACTTCCCTGTGAGGTTGAAACTCTGAAATATATGCAAGAAATACATCTTGAAACTATTGTAGAACTAGGTACCTATTCAAAACATGTACATCTTCAACTTCCTTACCTTTGTGACTAGAAATGGGCACTGCAAATAACACACATCCTTTCCTGTGACTACGCTCGGCCTGCATAGTTGTCAACATTTTAACTGATGTTTCTTTCTTCTTACCCCGCAAGGCTCTTTGTTCCCCATTGTCATCTAGGAACTCAATGGCTTTGTCATAACAATCCACCTTGGTTCCATGAAGGTACAACCAATCCATGCCCAAAAACATACTGTATGATCCTGATGGTAATACATTCAAATGTGTTGAGTTAGGCATACCATTCAAATCAAATGTACAAGCTCTTACCCAAAGATGAACCTGCTTCTTTCTACCTATAACTAACTGAACTAACCAAGAATCTGCATGCACTTCTTTATTCAAACCACACTTATCCACTAGGTCAGGATTAACATAGCTATAATTAGATCTAGGGTCAATCAAAATAAAAACAACTTGATCACAAATCTTATCGTCCATATCAATGATAGATGCCTGATGGTTTTCCTGTCTATTATTTAACACTGCATAGATCCTAGGAATACTCTTGCCAACATCTGCCACTGTCTATGCCTCGTGAACATTGTAGATATGTATTCTACCACCTTGATTCTTGGACAATCTCTCCTACGATGCTCTCCTCCACAAGTCCAACACCGCACAAGCTACTTATTTTGCTCCTCAGATCGAAGTCCCTGCCCTCTGTCAAATGCATTGAACTTCTTAGGCGGCATTGCATTCTCTTTATTACCTATACCCTAAGGTATTTCTCTCTTCTTGTCCAATTTTTCTTTGTTCTTTACATTTCCTTTCTATTCCATCTTAGTCTTAGAATTGCGCTTTGATTTCTCGTAGAAATGCTTTAGCTTTCGAATGGACTCCTCCAATTATTAGGCTCATCGAACTCAGTCACATCTTTGAATGCAATCAGTGATCCACTAGTGAATCTCTGAATCTTGTCCTTCTCCTCCTTGAGGTAAGCCACATACTTAGTACCTCTAATAACCTGCTAGTGTACTCCTCATCTGTCATTGATCCCATCTTTAGCTCATAGAATTCATTTTCCCTATCATCAAAGCATCTCTCTGATAGGTACTTTTTATTGAATAATCTCTTGAACTCATTCCAAGTCGATTCCTCTTCATGAATACCTCTGACATTATTCACATCTTCTCACCAAATATTTGCTTTACCTTTGAGACTGAATGTAGCTATTCTTGCTTTCATGTTCTCTAAGTAATCATATAACCTAAATAACTTCCTCATACCAAGAAACCATGCCTCGTCATCATATGATTTATTCATCTCTCCATCAAATGTAGGTGGCTTTTCTTTCTTAAATCATCTGGAAAATATCCCTTGTCACTCCTTCTTTAAGGGTGATAACGGTGTCGATCATAATGCTTGTCAGAACCATAATTAGAATAGTACAAGTTGGCCCTCAATTTCGACCATTTTTCATCATGCATAATCCACCTATTTATCATCTCTTACCATCACACCATAATCATCTTTTCCACATTTTTGCCTCTTTTTTGTAGATTAAGGAAAAATAATTATGTCTTTTCATTTTTAGAGCTTTTACTAAAAATTGGGTATTAAAAATTATTTTTGACTGAAACAGAAATTCCCGTAATGGCTCCATTAACGTTGTATGTGCAGAACACCTGGGCACAAACTGAAGATGGATTTGAGAAGTATGGGAACCAAGGATGGACAAAATCCTATTCGCACAGTCCAATTGAGTAAGAATAGATCCGGTCAAAGATGGTCAAACATGACGAGTCACCTAGAAAATCCCTTGATTTAAGGGGCAATTTTGTGATTTTTTGGAATGTTTAGATAATTTTGTGCAACAAAAGGAATGAGTTCAACCTTATTAGATGGATTATGACTCTTATATATTGTTACATCTATTTTAGTTGAGTTTGTTATACTTTTGGCTTATTTAATCATAACTATTCAACAATTATGAACATTTATGATCACTATTGAGACCTCTCTATTTTTGAATATAATTTGAAGAACGTGTCTTCTATTTTCTTGTTCTTCTTACTATGGGATGTGATTACTGATCTACTATAGCTGATTGTTTCAAGTGCACCAAGCAAAGGTGGAGGGTCCCCATTCTGAGCTAAGTACAATGCAAAGTAATTTTTGTATAATTGTGAATATTTTAAATTGTTCTTTCCTTTATAATTTCTTATGAATATTATCTAAATAGATTCATTATATGACATGTTCATTTATGTTTTTGAATGATTTCCTTTCAGTAATTGGTTTAAGTAAGGAAGGTAAACCAATGCATCTAACTTAGATCGTCTTCCTTCTAGATTAAGAACTAAACTGGAAATTGTGTCTTTACTACTTTCTTGATTTGGTTATGATATTCTTTATGGTGGAACTGGTCTTATTGGAATAGGGTTAATGAGGAAGGAAAACCAATACCTCTGAGTTAGAGCCTCTTCCTTGTGGGCTATGCTCCACAAAGACTCATTGCACTCTTGATTCTAGAATAAAATTTCAATGCTTTCTTTTCAGAAATTTTATATTTTCAATATGCATTTCCATTACTTTCATCTAAGCAACTACTTCCTACACTAGTTTAATCTAATATCCCATATACCTTGGTTTGCTTCTAAGCTTACCAACCCAGATTGATAAGTAAAATAGATGGTCTAATTCAACTCCATAAACTAGATTGACATTTTTGGTGCCCTTGTCGGGGAAGCATGCTTAGATAAGAGCTAGTTGGGAAGATTGTTTAGAAAACATATATATAAAAAAAAAAAAAACACTTTTCATTATATTTATTCATGCTTATAAATATAAACTAGAAAGGTGGATTGCCAAAACAAAAAAACACCAACCACTAACAAAAACTCATTAACTACAAAATCCATTTGCAAAACAAGGCTGTACAAAACATGATGTTAAAGAAGTCAATTAGAGAAGGAGGGTATGCCACCACAAGGATCTTCTCAAATCATTGTCCAAAATTTAGAATGGTCGCTATGGATGAATCTTCATTTCAATAGATAGAAGAGGAACAAACCATCCATGAAGAGGATCTACAAGAAGAGAATCTAGAAGCTTCTTCCAGTTATCTTTGTAAGGAGATTAATGAGTTATGGATCACATGTGATTATGTTCAAACAATAGAGATAGAAATGAATAATATCTAGAATATGTATCACAATATCCCTTGTGCATTCATGATTTTGAACAAGTTCCACAAGAAGAACTTTGTGTTATGACCATTGAGGAGAATCAAAGACTTAAATATCACACTCAAACTTTGTTTCAACTAGTCATTAGGCCACAAGACACTCCATTTTTCAACATTCCTTAGCATCAAATCTTTATGATCAACTAACTTTTCATGTCAAAGCATTCATTAAGGTGTATTTTTCAAACTTGGATATGAGTCTACTTATGATCTTGTTACGCAAATGGATGCATTGTAAATTTTATGATACTTCAGAGAATGACTGATTTTTATACAATAGAGTGTGATAGAATAGAATAAATAAATAAATAAGTAGAATGAGTTCACAATAAGACTTTTTGTTTAAACTGTCATGAATAATTCTTCAAATCGTTGTTCAATACTTATTTGGAAGGATTTTTATGGAAAAATGCAGTAAGAACAACCCTATTTTGGGTAACCATATGGGATCATTTTCAAAGCATGTTTTTAAACAAATAATCTTTTTAAATCTAGCTTTGAACCCTGCAATTTTTGTCTTGTACATACCAATCTATATGTTACAAAGTCAAACCTATGCGAACTAATCAATGAAGTAGAGGAGAAGAATATGCTTGGTGATATCCAAATGAGCTTGAGGTCACTTGTATTTGTAGGCTTCCAAGGGTGTCCATTTTCCTCTTAGGACCAACCTGTCCTTTTGTGCACATGTGGTATTTTCTTCAAAAAGACACTTTCCCCTATCCATATTGAGAATTTCAATAGTAAAAATTGGTTGTCTCAAAAATGGCAATCTAGTCCCATGGTTGGAAATTCTCACTGAGCTACCAAATTAACACTCCCTCTCAGCTATGGAGAAATTCCAACTGCATCATCATATGTATCATGTCATCATTTTATGTCTCAGCTTTTCTCAACTCTATCTACTGAAACATTCTAAAATATAAAGAAGAATAATTTTTGGGGAGCATTATCTACCACCTTCTCAGGAAGATGAGGAAGGTCCTATGGGACATGTTATAGTGGCTACAATCACCCTCCAAAATTTTGGCTCGCATGCAAATTTCGAAGCCTACCTTGGATCCTACGATCGATCGTCCTTGGTCACTTTTTGTCAAGCTAATGATCTCACGCTTCCCCTCCTAGATCTTAAGAGTTCTTCTTGTTCTCATATTTATGTAGCATGTGTCATCTTTGGGAATATGGGTTGTTGTTTGTCATGCAAAGGGAATTTTGTTTCGTTTCAAGGGAAACCATGCGCGCATGAGTTATTATCATCACATAAGGTTGTTCCATAAAAAAAAGTATGTCTTATGTATTCTGGATGGTCTACGTTGTGTCACTAAGTGTCCGTGTGCGATCACAGTGGAGTCCTCTTATTGTTCACATATGTGTCACTAATCTCACACTTAGCCATTTCCCGAACAACCTACCCTCATCCAGCTTCCTAGAACTATGCACTTTGCTTCTGCAAACATCAATCTTCCTCAATTACCTACTAAAACTCTGCAATGCATAGAGACCCCAACATCCCTTGGCATCCAAAACTACGCAGTGGTTCCCCTTAGTGTCCTTCCTCCAGCTGGAGCCCACTATCTTTAGAAACTACACAACATTTTCCCTCTGCAGCACAACTAGCACTACTCTCTAGAAATACACAGAGCAGTCTTACATCCCACACTGCTCTCCAGAAATGCGCAGATTAGTCTCGCTTCCCTACATTCAGAAATTGCACAGAGGTGTCCTTCTAGGACCCCCATCCTTCAGTAGTGTCATGTGCCTCAAAATTGCACAGTGTTGTCCAAGTTGTCGTGTCTTTCTTTCATTCAAAAACGGCGCAGATGGGCCTCGTATGGCCTTATCCCGACAATGGTCACTACCTGTTGAAACAATGCTTATCTATCTCTCAGTGACTATAGGAAAACGTGACATGCTAAGATCACCCCCAAGGAGCTGAGGAGAAGGACCAAGAGACTAAGTGATGGTAAAGGTCAAGACCACATGCAAACTCCGTTAGATGCACGATCATATTGAGGGTAAGTATGGTAAGTAAAGAAAACCTTTCGAAGTAAATCTCTTAGTTGAGTTTGAGAGACTGCTTGTCATTGTCATATCATCATGTCTTCAGTAACATGCTTGTGTGGAAACACCAAAAAATCATTTCATGTGTTTCCTTTACATGTCTTGCTTCCTTTTAGCTTGTTTGACCAATTGTCGTCTTTAGCATGTTGATCACTCTGTCATGCTTGTGACCTTATTTTGGTGATGTTGAGGGTTTGTGTAGGAGTTGCGTTTGATATGTAAACATCTATTGCACTCGCACACGATGTTGTAAGCATTGTCGTGCAACTGTTGACATAGTCGTTCGAAGGTCTATCCAAAGTGTCGGACGTGTCACTTTCACGATCAGACAATCCTGCAGTCAGCCACACTAAGACATGTTGTCTTGATGGTTTGAGGTGTCTTATCATCGAGTCATGTTGAGTGTGTGTTTGCAAGGTCATGTATTCACGAGTTCACTCACTCACACACACAACCATTTTTTTTAAAGTCTATTGACCAGACCACCCTCCATCAGCCGAACCTCCACTGAGCTGCACTACACAGTCTTAGCCCTCAGTGACCAAGAATTATAGTCCATAACTGCGCAGAGCTTGAGGGTTCCCTCTAGGAAGTATGTACTGCGCAATTCTAGAATCAACCTAACTGACTATCACCCATAACAACGCAGAATTTTCCCAAGAAGATATCTCAATCTATGTTGGCGGTAAGCTTATCCATCAAGTCTCTCATTGGTCAAACAAAGAATTTTACGGGGCATTGACCTTAGACTTCACTCCTCCAAATATTTGCACAGAAGTTGTCAACATGGCTTACTCTGCTGACTGAATAAATTGCGCAGACATGAGGGATAAGCACCTACTGCCTATCACTACACTCACACTGAAAATTGCGCAGTTCTGTCAGTGAGTCCCCCTGCTTGCCGACCTGCTACTCCTCCTAAAAATTGTGTAGTTTTCTTGGACATTCCACCAGCTTCCCAACACTTCACTCAGCCCAAAAACTGCTCATACATGTCCTGCATGACTACCTCCCATTTCCACATAGTTTTGACCAGTAAGCTTCCGCAACCCGCTCCCAGCCTCCTCTGAGAATCTATGTAGTTTTCACTGCCAGTGCCCCCTGCTTCCCTCACTACCTTCCTAGACAAATTGTATAGTTCTGCCTCCTAGCTGAGCTAGATCCCGCAGATTGTCACTGCTCTCCCAGACTACTCAACCTAGCCTCTCAATGACCTCTACGTAGTTTTTCTTAATAGTGCCTTGGAGCCCCGCATCCCGGCCTGAATTGTGCTTTGTGTAGTTTTAGAGCCTTGTCCTCTCTTCTGGTCACTTGCACCCAAAAACGAAAGATGATGCATCATGGTAGACTAGGGAATTTATGGATTTGATGTCGTCTCATCATGAGTGATGGAAGATACATGTACATGGATGACACATGGTGCAATGAAAAACAGGATGAACAAGGAGCACATGCTAGAAGAATTACTCGTGGTTGGACAAACACATGAAGCATAGCAAGTAGCAATCGAAGGAGACATGTGCACATGCATGAATCATCAAATGAACACCAAGACCATTGAAGACTCTGTGAACTTTTGCATGTGAAGGTGAAGCTATGGTACACCACGAGAACACTCATCACTCAGAAGTAATGTAGCTCGACACAAACAACACAACAAACATGTGCATACCAGCATGTCATGTTGAGTTGTGTCACGAGTCACCTCAGACACATCACTACTTTGGGTCATAAATGTGTAATCAATCTAATGTAACGTGGAAGTACAATAGACCCATGGATCAAGTCAAAGATTCATGTAAGTTGAACAGTCGTGAGGGAAGTCCATCAGTCACAATCGTAAATTTCACCCTTGGCTATATATACCCCTCATTTGTACATGAGAAGGACTTTTCACCTTGGCTCCTCCCACATAGCCTTGAGAGTTTGTAGTATTTTCTTTGAGGAGCGAGTAGTGGCTCCAATGCCCCACTATCGGAGATGTATGGTGTATGGATGTGTCTTGGAACTTTTTCTTAATTCAGAAGCCTATTAATAGGCCAACACATTTTCAGACATGTATTGTATTCATTTGTAAGATTATTCTTTGGATGCTTGTAATGCATGTTGCTTTAACTTGTACTAAGGTATTTGAACTATTTCGGTTGTTTTAGTGCATATGTTGTTCAAAATGTGTTTTACTAGTTTTTATTGTTGTCTTGCCCCTGTGGGCTACTCCGTTGGAGACTCGACCAACTCATTCTTGTAAACTTGTTATAACGACCGCTGCACTCGTGTGGAATATTACTATTCCTCTAGGTGTTCTACATGTTATTTGTTCACCTTGTCTATGTGACTGCTGCATCTATGTGGACTACTCCTCAAGATGTTGCACGGATCCTTTTGTGTGGTGTGTCTCTAACTCAGTTGGGACTATTCTCTTTCAACTTTAGACTCACTCTCACCCTCTCCCTCTGCCGTGAAAGAACTTTGACACAAGTGACACTAAGCACTCACCGAGCACATGAACCTCGTTGTTTGAAGACTAAGTATACCACCCTCATGTTCTGACAAGCAAGAGCTAAGGCATATCCTTAAGATAATTGCAACTAGTCCATCATACCGGATGGGACTCCTACACCAAACAACATGAGGTCTAGTTGGGACTTCATATCGGGGAGGTCTCCTGAATGTTGGCAGCTCCAGCACCATCAACATTTCTGGTGCTAGAAGGGGGGCCTAATGACAAGCTCAGTCCTCACAACGTGTTCTGAATATTCACATATTTATCATGACTAACCAAAAAATTCTTCCTCTGAAATGTATGTCTTATGGAAACGGCTTTGAAATTTTGGAGGAGATCAAGAATTCCTTGTCAAAACACACATATGAAGGTGAAGGTAGAATGGCCTGGATTGAACACATAATGGTTGTTGTAGTTACCTGTCACAAGTATAAAATACATGAAGATCACATGATCTGCTCACTTGTCGCACACCTGCTTCGAGGGCACCCACTGCTATGGTGTGCCATGCTACCTAAGAAATATATTGAGTCCCTCACTCAGTTGGTCGTAGAGATAGACGACTCTTTCCATCATTTTGACTATCAAAGACTCAATAAAGAAATTATGAAATTACAAAAAGCACTTGATGAATCCATTTAGTAATTTCACACATGGTTTTGTAATCTTTCCTACTGATTTCTTCAAGATGAAATTGATTGGGAATTTCTCGATGGAATATTTAAGTATCTTCTTTACATATCCGAAAATCCATAACTCATAGAATCATTTGAACCCCTCCCAACATACCTTGGTGTTAGAGCTGCCAAATGTAAGACAGAAAAGGTCATTGTCACAAGTGATTGTCCGTCCTCTTCTCACCAAACAACTCTAGCTCCGCAACACGAGGTGGGAGAAGGTGCATGCACATCTGTTGAACTCTCACATCCTCCTACCACACCTACTCTTGATATTTGCACGGATTTGGCTTGCAAGCTTGCTGATTGTAATATGGACTTGTTACCTCAACCTCTGTCCCCACATTTCGCTAATCCTCTAGATTGCACTGTCTTGTGTTCTTCCATTCCGGACTCCACACTTTTTGTGAATGAGGATCAAGTTGTTGAAGGAGTTGGTGTTGTGAAACCAACTTGCGTTATCATTCATGATGAGTGTGTGTTAGTATTTGAAGAAGAACTTGCGGTGAAGGATGAATCCCTTCCATTCATGCCTCATCAGCTCTATCCTAACATCTCTTGTGATTCTGCTACTTTTGATTTTCCCTATGAAAACTCATCTTCGAATGTTTCTACTTCCGATCATTCACATGACACACCAGATTTCACCCTGTCATTACATCAGGGAGAGGACATATCTTCCTCTAAAAATCTATCCCATCTGTCATCTGTCATTTTTGAAAACACAGAGGGTGAACTTCCTTGTTTCTAATATACCCCTCTACATGATTAATCAAATCAAGAGGATGCCGACGAACATCCTGAATTTTATGATCGTGGTTGTCATGATCTATGTACTTCCTAATTGGATCATGATGTTTATTCACTCACTGTTAATATTCATAAGCCATTGGTCTTTGATGATCTATCTATTGACAAGGTGGAAACCCCAAAATTTGTCGAGGCACTTCGGCTTGAGCTGATGGTTATGTTAGGCCCTCGTTGTCCTGAGGTTAGTTCCACTTCCGATCAATTTTTTTTTGAAACACCCAAGGCTCCGGATCTCTCATCTGTATGCATTGAATATCAATCTGATACACACATTTCGCTTCCTCCACCTGAATCAGATGATCCCATCGCTAATGCATTGGAGGAATCATACACAACAAGCACACTTGAAAGGTGTAAGTTGCCTCTCCTTCTGATGTTTTCTTATCTGTCATAGTCAATAGATTGTGCATGCTTATCATATGCATGCAGTGTGTCACAACACCATGTTAAGTCTATAAAATCTTTGTCTTATGAATTCACTCTTTTCTTTTATGTGGATGTTTTAGAACTCATAGCATGTTGGTCTTGGCTGATGAATCTTTCATGTTCACTGGTTTACATGCATATTTTTCATGCCTTCACTAGCATGGGACAGCCAATGCACAGGTGGCTTCATTGAAAATATAACTTCACATGAGTAGGCCCATGCACTGTTTAGCATAGGAGTAGGAGTACTCTTTTCTTCTTGCTTTGCTTTTCTTTCTGGTTTGCATGTTTCTTTTCTTGCATACTTGGTCTGGCTTGATTTCTTGCTTTCTTTGCTTACTTGTTTTGTTTACATTTTACCTTTTCTTTTTTCTTTTTGCTTTCTTTTCTTGCTCGCGTCCGTAGATTAGCCTTACATGAAACCGTGTTTGGCTCCCAACACAAGCTGAGCAAATATAAGAGGACTTGTACAACTATCAATATTTGGTTATCTATTGTCCTCTCTCTTTATGAAGATATTTTTGTCTCGATTCGATGATGCCTTAATGGAAAATACATTCTGTTCAGAGTGAGTCTCAGTGAAAACACAATGCTTGCACTGTTAACTAGTATCGCCTACTCTACTTGGTCCTTTCGGTTAACCCTTGTTAACTTAGTCAAGTTGAGTAAGGTGAGGGGGAAAACATTAACAAGTATGTCAGAGGTATATATAACATACTTCTCTAAAGGAACAACCTCTTTTGCTCTCAATAAGTCAGGATCCCTCTTCCAGATCTGAAATAAATAAGCGCTTATGCGCAGACCTTGAAAAAATGAATAAGGTTAAAGAAGAGAAAGACTTCCTGCATTGAGAGCTGATGTAAATAACTTCGTCGAGGTACTGACTAGGCTCGCTGGCAGCGGACCGATGCTTGTGTTCCTGTGTGACTCCACCGGGGTACTGTCAAGGCCTGCTGGTAGTGGAGCAACACTAGAGATGAAACTTAAACTCTAAAAGTCATATTACTTGTGCATCAATATGCCTCTCATCCAGAATCGAAACAACTAGGTTGACTTGGCATGGAATGTGTGCTGACCGATCAAGAGAATGGTAGGGACTGCATCTTTTACACAAGCTAATGCAGAAGCCATCACGATTAATGAATCGAAAAATACTTCTGGAAGGGTTAGACTCGCTTTTCATGAAACAAGGTCTATACAGAGAGCTGGAGTTATACCAATGTGTCGCCAATGTTGAAGAAACTACAACCACCCTCCAAAATTTTGGCTCACATGTAAATTTCGGAGCCTACCTTGGATCCTGCGATTAATCATCCTTAGTAACGTTTTTGTAAGTTGATGATCTGATGCTTCCCCTCCTTGATCTTAAGAGTTTTTCATGTTCTCATCTTTACGCACTATGTGTCATCTTTGGGCATAGGGGTTGGTTTTCGTCATGTAAAGGGAATGTTGTTTTGCTTCAAGGGAAAGCATGCGTGCATGAGTTATTATCATCACATAAGGTTGTTGCATAAAGAAAAGTATGTCTTATGCATTCTGGATGGTCTACGTTGTGTCACTAATTGTCCATGTGCGATCATAGTGGAGTTCTCTCACTATTCACATCTGTGTCACTGATCTCACACCTAGCCATTTCCCGAATAACCTAGCCTCATCCAACTTTCAGGAACTGTGCACTTTGCTTCTGCAACCATCAATATTCCTCCCCTGCATGATGAAACCTCATGGTACATAGAGACCCAAACATCCCTTGGCATTCAAAATTGTGCAATGGTTCCCTCCAGTGTCCTTCCTCCAGTCGGAACCCATTATCTTCAGAAATTGTGAAATGTTGTCCCTCAGCTACCCAACTAGCACTGCTCTCTAGAAATGCACAGAGAATTACGACTACCCTATATTCTGAAATTGCATAGAGGTGCCCTTCTAGGACCCCCATCCCGTAGTAGCATTGTGAGCCTCAAAATTTGACAGTGTTGTCCAAGTTGTCGTGTCTTTCTTGCATTGAAAAACTGCGAAGATGGGCCTCTTATGGTCTCATCCCAATAGCAATCACTACCCCCTAAAACAACATTGATCTATCTCTCAATGACTACAAGAAAAGGTGACATGTTGATGGTCCTTGAAAATGCCCATGTTTTCATCATGAAATATCGCCATTCATACCCTAAAACCTTAGGTCTTTAACCCGTTCCGTACCCTAATTCCATCAACTTGCTGCAAAATCACATTTTATGTCTTGTGGTTGAATATAATTAGCTTTCTTAGATTTTATATGATTAAATATGATTATTCCATTATTTACTAATGACGGTTTCGCTAAGCTCATTTTTTCACAGGGTTCCATTGCCGAGTTTCTTCACAAGCCAGTAGAATATGTAAATGACCAATTTGGGGCTTTCACACTTTCGGCATGATTCCAGAGAAACTGAGAGAGGTTATTGTCACAAATAAGTTTTTAATACCTTTCCATAACCTAGATTGCACCCAAGTCACTCATGTGGGTCTCTAGAAGGAAATTCACAAATTTGCTCAAATTTGCAATAAGTTTCAAACTTCCACTTTTGCCTCGATTTCCGTGTAGGTGAAGGCGACTGAAGAAAATATGGAACATGGGTTTTGGTCCAAGTATAGCCAATTTACTAACCGTAAAACGTTTTTCTAACATTACTTATGGTTCGGAAGATATGAGGAGTTCTCTGAGGCCAATTTATATAAAATATCCAAATTTGTACTTAACAATCAAATTCGGATCTGCCTATTTTTATGCCACAATTACGGTTTGATAAGTTATTTTCCTCCACCCATGTATTGATTAATATCAACATAAACCACTATCTATTCAAAGGCAATCTAGAGAAGTCAAACACAACATTAATTTGTTTGTTGTCACATTTCATTTAGAATGTAATTAATCTCACCTTCATCTACAACATGTATAAAAAGCAGAGCAACAAGCATAGGGTGCGGAAGTGAAAGATATTGAGCATTGAAGTGTTGTTAAGACACCTTACAATTATAATTGACTTTGTTTCAGTAATATACATGGCCTTGGTGTAAGCAAGATCGTTCCAGTTTTAGTTAGCTGTGAGTATTTGATTTGCATGTTTTAATAGTCTTCCTTTTACTGTAATTTCCAGAGATTCCCTAGGTGTGGCAAGGGCCCACCATTATCTGGGAATAGCTCTATATTAGTTTTTAGGAGCATAGTTGTGTGTCGATTCATTATAACTAGTTTTCATTTTCTTTTGGTTTGTCTATTGAGTCTTTTGTACATTGCATGAAGATTTTCATTAGCTTGGAATGATTTAAGTGTGATAACCTTGTGTTTACTTTCAAACACTTCAATTTAAGAAATACGAATGCGTAATTTTTGTGTGAGTCACAGAGATTTGTGCTCAAACCTTTGATACAGAGTTATGCTCTGTTTTCATCGAACGATGAGTTGTATTTGTCTTAACTATGTTGTTTATAGTCATATGAAAACTCGTTCAATTATGTTGTGAGTGGAATGCTTGTGATGAGTTGATCAATTGTTGAAAACGCAGAATGAAATCTTTGTATGCTGAAGTCGATGTGATTCATTGTTGCAGCAAGGCTTATATCGTGTGGATTTCATTGTGTAGAATAGGAAGCTGATTGATGGTGTGCGTTGAATGAATTGTAGTCAATCACAAATAGAAATTGCATTGCTCATTTTCATTATCAAATCGTTTGATTCCCTTTAGACATTTTCATGAATGCGTGTTATCATAGAAGCATTTCTTTACAAACTGTCGATTGAAATAGTTTAAATTATCATAGGATAATTTAGTTTTGTTTCTCGTTTAATCGATGAAGGATTGATTCTTATTTTCTTTAATGAAGTTTGCAGGTTGATTTCGAATGTTCAATTGAGTGATTTAAGTTGCAGTGTGATTCCTTTTTATCTTGTCTTGAGTTATTGAATACAGTCATAGAGTAAGTTTACATTCTAGTGTTGTAGTCTAGGATTTGATAAACTTAGATATTTTTGGTTGAGATCTTATTCCTGTAGTGTTAGCTTTGCAGTCATTTCAA
This sequence comes from Pinus tabuliformis, assembly GCA_031772625.1. Taxonomy (NCBI): domain Eukaryota; kingdom Viridiplantae; phylum Streptophyta; class Pinopsida; order Pinales; family Pinaceae; genus Pinus; species Pinus tabuliformis. The sequence goes on along the minus strand of CM062819.1, from coordinate 1,508,598,032 downwards.
GTACAGTCAGGAAGTGTTTTCATTTCAAATAAGAAGAAGTGTGACTTGTGTGAATTAGAAGTAATAGGCTAGGATTTGATTTCAGAAGCATAGATTAGTCTCTTTACTCTGTTTCATTACATAGGTGTTTGATTTCAGAAGTTTGCATTCTCACTTAAGTTTTGTAGTTAAGATGAATTCCATTTAAGTTTTCAGTTTCATTTGTCATTTGATTTTAGTCAATTAAAATAAACATAGAGTGGATTGAGTAAATAGAATTCTTTCAATTTGCTTAATGATATGATTTCTTAGGAAGTTGTTCTGTACGTAACGATAAAAAGGAAACCATATACTCTACATTTAAGCTGAGCCACAAAAGCAGTACAAGTCGTGTTTACGAGTCCCGGATTGACAATTAAATATTAGGAGGATTAATTATCGATTAAACTCCCAACACATGCTAAGATCACCCCCAAGGAATTGAGTAGAAGGACCAAGAGACTAAGTGATGGTAAAGGTCAAGACTGCATGCAAGCTCTATCGGATGCATGATCATCTTGAGTGTAAGTACTGTAAGTAAAGAAAACCTTTCAGAGTACGTCTCTTAGTTGAGTTTGCAATACTTATTGTCATTCTCATTTCATCCTATCTTTGGTAACATGCTTCTGTTCAAACACCAAAAAGTAATTTCATTTGTTTCCTCTACATGTCTTGCTTCCTTTTCGCTTCTTTGAACAATTGTAATCTTTAGCACATTGATCACTATTTCATTCTTGTGACCTTATTCTCGCGATGTTGAAGGTTTGTGTATGAGTTTTGTTCGCTATGTAAACATCTATCGCACTCACACATGATGTTGTAAGCATTTTCGTGAAAATGTCGACACGGTCATCCGAAGGTCTATCCGAAGTGTCACACTTATCGCTTTCACCATTAGACAGTCTCATAGTCAGTCACACTGAGACATGTTGTCTTGTTGGTTTGAGGTGTCTTGTCATTGAGTCATGTTGAGTGTGTCTTCGCAAGGTGATGTATTCACAAGTTCATTCACTCACACATTTAGCCATTTTTTCCGAAATTCTATCGACAAAACCACCCTCCATCAACCGGACCTCCACTGAGTTGCATTGCGTAGTCTCAGCCCTCAGTGACCAAGAACTGTTGCCCAAAACTGCACAAAGATTGAGGTTGCCCTCCGGGCAGTCTGCACTGCACAATTCTGGAATCAACTCGACTGACTGTCACCTAGAACAACGCATATGTTTCCCAAGAAGCTATCTTAATCTATGCTACCCGCAACCCTGTCCATCAAGCCTCCCGCTACTCAACCGGAGAATTTGACTAGGTAGTGACCCTGGACATCACTCCTCCAAAAAATTGTGCAGAAGCTGTCAGCATGGCCACCTCCGCTGACTAAAGAAATTGCGTAGACATGAGTGACAGGAACCCACTACCTGTCACTGCACTGACTCTGAAATTGCGCAGTTCTGTTAGTTAGTCCCCCTGCCAGTCGACCTACTACTCCTCTTGAAACTTGCGCGGTTTTCTTGGATTGTCCACTAGCTTCCCGCTTAGCCCGGAAACTGTGCAGACATGTCCTACATGACTGCATCCTTGTTCTGTGTAGTTTTGTCCAGCATGTTCCCGCAGCCCGCTCCCTGCCTACATTGCCTTCCCAGAAAAATTCCATAGTTCTGCCTCCTAGTTGAGCCAGATCCCGCAGATTGTCAATGTTTTCCTAGACTACTCAAGCCATCATCTAAGTGACCTCTGCATAGGTTTTCTTGAAAATTCCCCGTAGCCCCACATTCCAGCCTAAAATGTCCTTTGCGCAGTTTCAGAGCCTTGTCGTCTCTTTCGGTCCACCAGAAAACAAAAGATGATGCATCATGGTAGAGTAGGGGATTTCTAGATTTTATGTTGTCTTGTCATGAGTGATTGAAGATACAGGTACATGGATGGCACATGGCGCGTCAACGAACAAGATGAACAAGGTGCGCATGCTAGAAGACGTGCTTGCGGTTGGGAAAACACATGAAGCATACCAAGTAGCAAGCGAAGGAGACACATTCACATGCATGAACCATCAAACGAACACTAACACCATTGAAGACTCCGCCCTCTTTTCCATGTGGAGGTGATGTTATGGTACACCACGGGCACACTCATCACTCAGTAGCACAACAACTTGAAATGAACAACACAACCATCATGTGCATACCAATAGTGTCATGTCGAGTTGTGTCATGAGTCACCTTAGCCACACCACTACTTTGGGTCACAACTATGTAATTAATGTAATGTAACATGGAAGTCCAAGAGACCCACGGATAAAGTCAAAGAGTCATGTAAGTTGAACAGTCATAAGGGAATTCCAACTATCACAAGGGTTAGTTTCACCCTTGGCTATATATACCACTCATTTGTACATGAAACGGACTTTTCACCTTGGCTCCTCCCACATAGCCTTGAGAGTTTGTAGTATTTTCTTTCAGGAGTGAGCAGTGGCTCCAATTCCCCGCTATTGGGGTTACTGATGTGTGGTGTATGGATGTGTCTTGGAACTTTCGCTTAATTCAAAAGCATGTTAATACGCCATCACTGTTATAGACATTTTTGGGCCCTACAACCCCAAGCATGAAATGTCCATAAACCAAGGGCTCCTAAGTCCCTAAAAGTGTTGTTCTAACCCCTAAAGGAACAAGGTCAACAGATTACAGCTTCTCCCAGAAGTTCTCCATGAAAAACTGCACAGAATCGGTCAAAACAGGATCATTTCAGCTGCTCCACTGGCTAAGTGCGTTGCATCTCACCTAAATACATTGTGTGGGTGCGCTTCATTTCAAAAATCCCTTCTGTGGGGTGTGATGGGTGAGAAATGACAAATGGCAGTGTCATTCTATGAGGTGGAGAGGCAGTGGAAGCTTCCATAATCTTCTCCTGTGACACTTGCCTCACTGAATTCGACCAAGGATGAGTAAGAGACCATCAATCTCCAAGTGGAAGTAAGAACTATCAGAGGGAAGACACTAATCAAACCTTGAGCTGACTCATCTCCATTACAAACATCTATATATGGATCCCTCATCCCAGAGATCCAGAGGCTAGAATTTTGCATATTGTAAGGAATTGTTGTTGGTTTCTTGAGACAAACATCAGATTCTTGGGTGATCTAAGATTTGTTTGAGGTGAAGAGGGGCTTCTTTGCTGGGAGGTTGATGCTGGATCAGAACAACTGGTTGTAACTCCTCTTGGCTCTTTTCTTGTTTATCAATAAAAGCTATTCAATTTTTCCTCCATTCTTTTGTGTCATTGATGCTTGCTACATTTGTATGGTCAATTTACATCTGATCCTAGATTGTTTATGATTATAGATCCATGTCTTTATATAGTGCTATGCTTCTGTGATCTTACAGGTACTTTGTGAAGTTGGGCGTGCAAGGGAGCAGGTAGTTGAAGACTATCAAAGAAGAGAGGGATCGAATTAGGAGATTAGCGCAAGACAAAGGTTGGTCTTTCTGTTCCTCTCTATCTATAATTCATAAAGGAAAAACGAAAGTAGCTTTTCTCTGTTTGTTTCTAAGGTAGCTGTCACACCTTAGTGGGATAGAGCAGTTCTATATAGACACTTTTCCCTGTAACAAAATGGCGACTCCACTGGGGAGCTAATTAGTTTGTTTGTTTATCATTCTTTGTTGTCTGTTTCATAAACTTACAAGTAGCATTCCAACTGCATTTGCCATAACAAATTCAAAGTAGATAACTGCTACTTCAATCCATCTAGTGGATCTATTTATGATTTAAACAACTGATTCACAAACTACCTGATTTCCCTTGTGATAGCTCTTAGATCCTCCTTAGATCTACCCCTGATTATTGCATTACTGATTGCTTTTTGCTCGGGCAAAACCCAAGAACTGAACTGCAAACTGTGACCCGAAACCAGAACAGAGTCTCATTTCTGGCCCAGCGCAGGTACTGTTCAGAGATTCTGAACTTCAACGCACTTCCTGAGTGGACAAGCTGCGTTGCATTTCAATTTCTCTGTGTTACAGGTGCGCTGATCAGACTAGCTCTATGCAGTTGTGGCTTCTGTGGTTCATTCTTTCCAGTTCTATTCCTGAATTTTGTTGCCTGTGATCAGTATATGTCTGTTTGGAACCCCTTTTCCTTGCTGTTATTCCACCTCCTTTGTACAAAATAACTGCAGATGTTTTTGTGTGTTTGTTGAGTCATTTTTAGTTCTCCTTTGCAAAAAGTAGCATAATCGTACTGTCGTCCTTTGATTTGAAATTGTCGCAAGTGTCAATTTCAATCATAGGAAAGAGTTTGATTGCTGTTGATGGTCAATTATCCTGTTACTATTGCTTTTGGTATGAATTTGTAATTTTCTAGTGTCAAGAACAAGTATTCATTTCAAAATCATAAGGTGTTGTGATCGTCTCCATTTTTTATTTCGAAAAGAAACTTGTTGATATTTGTCGCTTGAAAAGAAATTCAGATTTGTGCATCAACTTTCTTTTTAGCATTCATATACTAAGAAATTCGAAAACAAATACATGCATGTGCATTTGCATATAGACAGTCTGATTGGCTTGATTTAGGAAAGTGCATTTAGGGTGTGCTCTTTGCTCTTTGTGAAAAGATTCTGTCTTTCTTTTCCTTAGTAGCTAGGATTTTCATTGCACAAAGAAGATAAAAAGTTTATTTATCATCTTAGATTGCATTTTAGGAATTACATCTACATCTCGCGGTGAACCTGAAAGGCAAACTTCATAAACAAGATCAACTTAAAATAAATTCAATGAATCTAACAACGCTTTGGAACTTAACGCACAACATTTAGAAGTCTAGGCTAGAGACGTATTCCGGCGTCGTAAAACCTGGTAACTATTGTTCTCACTGATGGTTGGGTGATTCCTCCACTTTGAGACGATAAGTGCCAGTACGGACTTGTGCTCCCACATACCGTCGATTATATTTTGGGAGACCACAATAGGCTTAATCCTTTATCCATAGGAAGCCATGTCTGCCGCCCTATCGATCGCAATGCACTGAACACAGCATTCAGGAAGATTGATTGCCATATCGTAAAAAGTATTATGCAGTTTTGCGATTGGTTTGGTAATCCCTCTACCTAGATTTCCAGAGCAGTCCCTTTCATTCCTTTTCAAACTCTTTAACGGAAAAGGTCCATCTGAGCACTTGTCACTTTAGGCTCATTAAAAATCGAAGGCGACTAGAGTCATCTTTTGTTTTTTCTCGACTCTTAAAAATTGAAAAAACAAGTTGTGTCAAAGCATCTAAAATTTATTTTAAACGGAATAATTATCACCTTTCCCTCGTTGGTCTTCGAAGTTAGTCTCCCTTCATCGCAAGTTCTTGTAGAATTGCTAGGAAATCTTTTGGATAGACTAGATATGTCTGAACAACTGTCGACATCTAGGACTGTGTCATCCGACACAGCAGCAGCAGAACCTCCTGCTGCTACTCCAACAATGTTCGTCGGTATACCATCTGTCCCGGCAAGTTATCAACAACAAGCCGGAGTCCAATCAGGGACTGTTTCGACGACATGGTCTGTTCCTATTTCTTCATCCGGATTATCATCTGGTATTTCTTATGTTGAAACTCAACAAATTGATCCAATGTGTCTTCAAAGGCCAATCTACCCTTTAAGTACTGGATTGCCACCATATGGAGGACAGTATGCCTTTTCATTGTTCCCCCCCGGAGAACAACCATATGGGAGTTTACAACAAAGTTCAGGTCAAACTGGAATTACATCCAGCGGTTGGGTACCAATATTGCCTCAGCAACCAAGGGTTGTATATTCAATGCAACCAGTCCACCCTGTGTCGAATATTCCCACTATACCTGCTATGGTGACTGCGTCACAAATACAAGCGCTACTTGTTGTATGTCAACCCCAAGCTTCTTAGGTTGCAATACAAAAGCCTCTTGTCTTGACGACTCAATCACAACCTCAGGTTAGTGCCTCCTTATCTGGAGCGACTCAGGCTCAAACAAGTACTATGACTCCTCATCTTCGTCAATCATCTAGTATTGGACAACAACAAATGGTCCAACAATCAGGGCTGGTTCAATCTCAACAACCGCAATTCCAGAAATCATATCAAGGACCTGAGCAACAAGTCTTTATAAGTAATGGGCAACTGCATTTCCAAAGCAGTTATCAACAACCATACTATAATGGTTATGCCCATCAACCTTGTCAAATTTGCCAGCATCAAATACATTGTGCTGGTATGCAAATACCCACTGCTCAGGCGATTCCATCTTATCCTGGGTATGCTTCGCCTAACCTGAATCAACAGTTGCCCTTTGTAGCAAGTCTAGAATTACCAGATCTAAACTGGCTGACGAATGATCCAATTGCTTATGCCTCTTGGTGGCCAACGATTCCGCATAAACTTCCGTCAGATATTCCTAAATTTAATGGAAATCCGGGTGAAGACCCGTCGAATCATGTGATGACATTTCATCTGTGGTGTTCATCAAACACCCTAAACGATGATTCAATTAGGCTTCGCCTTTTTCAAAGGACGTTAACTGGTCCAGCGGAAAAATGGTACATCGAATTGCCTAGAGCTTCATTCGACAACTTCAGTACCCTAGCCACAACCTTTTTAACCCATTTTCAATTACCGATAAGGTACGAAATGGTAATAGAACTCCTTACCAACTTCAAACAGACGATGGCCACTCACATATCTGATCATATACATGAGTGGCGACGTCGTCGTAGAATGATAAAAACGTATGTTCCCGATCAGCTCTTAGCTGAATGGTTTATCAAGTCATTACTACCTTCCATCACGGAAGATGTGGCAAAAGGGGGAGTTGTCACAGAAGAGCAAGTTATCACTCGTGCGCAATATTTGGACTTGATTTACACTCAGTTCGGCACGCTCTACGATAAAATACCTGATGCCCCTAGACCGGAATTCTCAGTTCCTCCTCCTCCTAAATCAAACAATGACTCTCATGCCGGCGATGGTGTGATTGGCGCGACAGACACGAAATCGACAAAGGCTACATCCAAAAAGGCCCGTAAGATTTCTAGTCAAAATGCAAATGAGGAACTTCTTGCCTCAGAAATAAATGCCGTGTTGACCGACAAGGGCAAACAACTGAAGCAACCAGTGGGCAAGAAGAAAAAGAAAGGGAGAAAAAATAAGCAGGATGAGTCATCCCCTGAAAAACCTTCCACAAACCCTTCTGGGCAAAGGAAACCCCCTACGAGGTGTCATATATGCGATGAGGATCATTGGACGAGAGATTGTCCACATAAAGTTGAAGTTAAGAAACTCTTTAAGAGTTCAAAAACCTCAGCAGTATTGACTGATCCATTATCAAACCCGGGAACCAAACTGGTTGCTAATCAAAATGCTTCCCGATCCCAAGTTCTTATGTTGTCTATATCAAAGCAGCAAAATGATGCTTTGACAAGGAATAAAGATTACGGGAATCCACAGCTGTCGAATAACAAGGCTAATGAAAAACCTAGTAGTTCGACAACAACTTTGACCGAAGTTGTGCCACCCATCATTCTTGAACAAATGATAAAGTCACCAAAGGGAGTAGTACACAAATCGACATTTAATCCTCGTGCAAAAATAGCACAAAATTATAACATAATAGAAGACCTGGCCCAATCGCCATCCGCTATGTCGACACTTGAGGTACCACAAAATTGCCTCTCCCAAGAGCAAGCTTTATTATCAGCAATAGGTGGGATTGACCCAATGGATTCCAATCTTGTTGCCATTAATCATAAAGGATATGACCCTCAGTTACCAGCTCAACTAGCTTTCCTTATTCAAGTGAAAGCCCCCAACAAAACTATTCATCGAACAATTATTGATGAGGGGGCATCCACATGTATTATGTCGATGAGTTGCTGGAAAAATTTAGGCTCACCACCCTTGTCGCGATCGTCAACAATGTTAAAAGCATTTGATGGACGATCATACACTCCATACGGGATTTTAAGTAACTTGCAAGTTGAACTGGGGGGTAAAACAGTAGAAATTGATGTTGAAGTAATCGACAGAAACCTCGATTACAACATCCTACTGGGAAGGCCCTGGATATATGCCATGGCCGCAGTTGTGTCGACCTACTTCAGGAAGATTGCATTTCCCTTCCAAGGAGGAATTACAATCGTCGACCAACAAACATTTCTCCCCAACAGTTCACAAGTTACGGGAAGCATTCCAATGATCCATGGAAGTAATCATTCGCTCCAAAATATCGGAGTAGGTCTCCTAAAAGACCCTGCCTTAATGGGTACTTTTTCCCTACCGCCTTCGAGTAATCTGGCGGATGTGGCCACAGTGGAATATAAAATCTTCTATATCTAAACATTTTGTCAGCATGGATCATCGCCATTTTAGAAATATTGTAGCAATCAATTTTCTTGGCCTGGGGGGCAAACCCAAATCAACGCTCATCGAGTGTTTGGATAGATAGGTCTAAGGAATATGGCACCTCTTCAAATCCTTCGTCGCATGTACATTCAATAGACAAAGGAATCATTCATTCAATGATAGGGGAGGCACCATAGGAAGATTACCACCATCGCTCCCGTCTTAGAAATTACCACGAAGATTATTCCAACAACCTTAATCATCCTTCAGTTTTTGATTCTCTATGAAATACTGTAAATATGGTGGATTTCGAGGATAGTTCTTATCTCGTGTCGACCTCGTTAAAAAATGAAACAAGGAGTCTTGAGGATGGTTCTTTTACTGTGTCAACCTCATTAAAAAAATGAAACAAATCCCCTCTCCAAATCTCAAAGGTAAACCTTCATTCCAACCACCGAGTTGAATGCAATGAAGCTTGGGGGGCATGCACCTCGATTTGCATTATTATGCTGGGGGCATGCAAACTTATCACAAGCAGTGTTACCACAGGGTTCAAGCTCGTTAAAAATAAACCCGCCACGAGCAGTGTTACTGCAGGGTTCAAGCTCATTAAAAAATAAACCCGCCACGAGCAGTGTTACTACAGGGTTCAAGCTCGTTAAAAAATAAACCCGCATCGAGCAGTTTTAACACATAGTTCAAGCTCGTTAAAAAATAAACATAATACATGAGCAAATGTTTCCCCCCGCGTTTAAGCTCGTTAAAAAATGAACTATTCACCGGTAAATAACCATCGTGAATGTAGTACTTCAGCCATTAAAGCCTTGGTCGTGTTTGCACCATCACCTCCACTTTTGCATTGGCCGATCATTCACCTCCATTTGATTGTTTACCCATTTTTAGGAACAGCTGCGAAGAGTGATTTCACTAGCCATCCTTGTAACACTGCCGTGATTGGAAAATTCCAAACCTTACCTAGAATCAGTTGCTACCCATTTTATCACTCGTTCCTCAAAAGATGAGTCTCCTTTAAGCTCTTTTCAACTGACTCGTAAAATATGAAAAGATTGCCGAGCCATTGGCCTCTCCACCTCGTTAAAGGGACAGGAAGTGCTATACCTCCTCTAGATTTTAATCTTTTTGGACCTGAGGTATTATTACACAAAAAGATTGAGCGCTTGTTTTGTTCGGCTCGTTAAAAGTATCGAAAATTCATCCCTTTTGTATTGTTTAATACTTTTTCGGACTTAAGGGATTAGATGACCAAAAAGGAATTTTGGAGTTACCTTTACGTTCCTTTTTAGACTCTCTAAAATTGAAAAGGACCGAGTTATCTTAGTCGTTAAACTCGTTAAAAGTGTAATAGCGACAAACTTGTCTATAGACGAGAATGAGTTTCACTATCTGTAGGCTCGTTAAAACATAGCGATGGGTTTGCCCGAAGGGAAAATTATAGAACAAGCATATGTTATCCTCCTCAAGCTTGACAAAAATAAAGAGGTACTGGTCAGCAATGACTGGGGAAAATTGGGAAGAAAACTTGAAGAAACTTTGTTGGTAGCAAGTCGCTCTTGAACATGACACTTCCATTCCGTGTCCAAGTCGGGTTGGGTTGTTTCATTCACCGGTCACATCACCATGGTCCCATCATACCATCCACATTTGGGGTTAATTCTACCAATCCATCACAATAGTTTCGCTGATATGTTCAAGAGAAGTCATTCAGAGAATTCACTTGTGTCTCACCCACTAGCATACATTATACTCCATTCTTTCATGACCGCCACCCTGAACCTTATATCACCAGATCGTTTTCACCTCCATTAAAATCATTTGCTCCATTCCGTGTCATTGATGTGGGACTCATTAAGGCCCTCCTGTGACGGATCACTTCTTGTCAACATCAGCTCATTATCCAATAAGTTGATCTAGGAACACCCCATTCAGTACTTTGAAGCTTGCATGCCTCAATGGCAAGTTTCTCACTTTCGGCGACAGGTTTACATCAATGGCCTTCGACCGAAAGATTTTGCGTGGTGTTCGACACCAAGTCCTTTATTCACACCACGTAAATTGTACTGCAGTACCTTGAGGGTCATTATCATTATCGGTGATTCCTCTCGCGCTTGTTAACAGTTTACATCATTGGCTGGTAATCAAGCGATGTCTTTCCATGTTCGACTTCAGAACATTTCTCACATGGATCGACTTGTACTCCGAGTGAAGATCGAATGAGATTGAAGACCCTGGATCTAGTTTCATCCATCCGGGCTGCGATATATATTCAGGGAAAATAAAGACATCAAATGTACATCATTGCTGCACAGATAATCATCCAATCAAAAGGATGATGGCTCTATCAGAATCATCAGTCTACACTCAGACGATTGTCTGTCCTATGTACATGAAAATGAATTTATAAAGATGAGCATGGGAATGCCCGCCTTAGCTAGATCATGAAAATATTATGAATATAATGTATTGTGTTGTATCTTATTACAGGTCTCCTCCCAGCATTGAAAGAACTTCGGATCCTCATAATAAAGCATTTCACCCGACATCAAAAGATTAACGACCTCATGCTTTAGGGGGCAACTGTTATAGACATTTTTGGGCCCTACAACCCCAAGCATGAAATGTCCATAAACCAAGGGCTCCTAAGTCCCTAAAAGTGTTGTTCTAACCCCTAAAGGAACAAGGTCAACAGATTACAGCTTCTCCCAGAAGTTCTCCATGAAAAACTGCTCATAATTGGTCAAAACAGGATCATTTCAGCTGCTCCACTGGCTAAGTGCGTTGCATCTCACCTAAATACACTGTGTGGGTGCGTTTCATTTCAAAAATCCCTTCTGTGGGGTGTGATGGGTGAGAAATGACAAATGGCAGTGTCATTCCGCGAGGTGGAGAGGCAATGGAAGCTTCCAAAATCTTCTCCTGTGACACTTGCCTCACTGAATTCGACAAAGGATGAGTAAGAGACCATCAATCTCCAAGTGGAAGCAAGAACTATCAGAGGGAAGACACTAATCAAATCTTGAGCTGACTCATCTCCATTACAAACATCTATATATGGATCCCTCATCCTAGAGATCCAGAGGCTGGAATTTTGCATATTGTAAGGAATTGTTGTTGGTTTCTTGAGACAAACATCAGATTGTTGGGTGATCTAAGCTTTGTTTGAGGTGAAGAGGGGCTTCTTTGCTGGGAGGTTGATGCTGGGTTAGAACAACTGGTTGTAACTCCTCTTGGCTCTTTTCTTGTTTATCAATAAAATCTATTCAAGTTTTCCTCCATGCTTTTGTGTCATTGATGCTTGCTACATTTGTATGGTCAATTTACATCTGATCCTAGATTGTTTATGATTATAGATCCATGTGTTTGTATAGTGCTATGCTTCTGTGATCTTACAGGTACTTTGTGAAGCTGGCCGTGCAAGGGAGCAGGTAGCTGAAGACTATCAAAGAAGAGAGGGATCGAATTAGGAGATTAGCGCCAGACAGAGGTTGGTCTTTCTGTTCCTCTCTATCTATAATTCATAAAGGAAAAATGAAAGTAGCTTTTCTCTATTTGTTTCTAAGGCAGTTGTCACACCTTAGTGGGATAGAACAGTTCTATATAGACACTTTTCCCTGTAACAATCACGTTTTCACACATTTATTGCACTCGTTTGTAAGACTATTCTTTGGCAATTGTAATGCATGTTTATTTAACTTGTACTAATATAGTTGAACTATTTCAGTTGTTTTAGTGAATATGTTGTTGGAAATGTGTTGGATCAGTTGTTATTGTTGTCTCGCCTGTGTGAACTACTCCACCGTACACTCGACAGACTCATTCTTGTAGACTTGTTATAATGATTGTCGCACTCACGTGGACTATTCTGTAGGGTGTTGTACGTGCTATATGTTCACCTTGTGTATGTGACTGCCACATCCATGTGGATTAGTCCACCCGAAGCTGTGCAGATGTTTCTAAATGGTGTGTCTCTAACTAAGTTGGGACTATTCCCTTCCGACTTGAGACTCACTCTCACCCTCTCCCTCAGCAGTGAAAGAATTTTGACACAAGTGGCACTAAGCACTCACCAGGCACATGAACCTCGATGTTTGAAGACTAAGTATACCACTCTCATGTGCTGAAAATCAAGAGCTAAGGCATATCTTTAAGATAATGACAATCGAGCCATCATAGTGGATCAGACTCCTACACTAAACGGTGTGAAGTCTAGTTGGGACTTCATACCGAGGAGATCCCATGAATGTTGGTGGGTCCATCACCATCAATAGGAAACTATCATCTCATGTCATCTCATAGGGGAGCAAACATCTTCCGCCCTATGTTTAGAAATAGGAGTTATAACATATGGGAGTAAACATATTCCACCGTATGTTGATCAATACAATATCTCATCCATCCTATTTCCCACTGATCTTCCCATCATTGACCCTTAAGAGTCATGTGGTAGAACACTCTCATTATAATTAGCATGGGTGAGACATTCGGGTAAGGATCACACATGCCCAATCTCTCTCTAAACTCGTTGCCCAAATGGGGAGTGGTAATCCCAACAAGCCCAAATTGTGGGTATGATTCCAACTGGGGTGTACTCTGCATATACCAAGTTAAGGGAGAAACCTATTCCACCCTAATGTAACAGATAGGGTTGATAGCCTATTGTCTAAAAATCGCTCAAACCAAGGAGCCCTCTATCTCAATTCATTACCCTGGGAGCTCAAACAAGGGGAGGGAGTTGGCTCAGTGTCCTTGATCAATGATGCCCCTTATGAGGAGGGGTCACATCCATCAATCCAAGTTATTCTATAAATACCAAGAACTTCGCCTTTAATAAATCTTTGGTGATAATATCTACAATATTCTCATCTATTGATATATGATGGAGTCGACCAGCTCCTCTTTGCACCATTTCTCAAATGTAATTATATTTCATATCTATGTTCTTGTACTTGTCATGAAATACAATATTATCTACCAATTGGATCCTACTCTTGTTTCCAGAATATATCATTGCAGTGTTTAGGATCTGCTCAAATAATTCTCTGAAGGGATTCCTTAACCAAACTTCTTTACAGCTATCCAAACTAGAGGAAACGCACTCTTCCTCGATGATACGTAGTGCTATAGACTTCTCCTTCCTACTCATCCAATATATCATTGTGTATCCAAGGCTGAAACAACATCCAAACATACTCTTCCTGTCGATAATCTTTCCTACGCAGTCAACATCGGTATATCCATGAAGTCAAACTTCTTCAACAGAATATCTCAAACCAAGGGTGATCATCCCATGCAATTATATCAAAATCTGTTTTGTAACAACCCAATGTGAATGGAGAGGCTTGGCCATGAATTGACTCAACATGTTCCCTCCAGAGTATATGTGCTGATGGGTGTTCACTAGGAACATCAGAGCCCCAGTCAACTGTCTATACTTCAATGGATTCACCAAATTAAGTCCTGTAGCTTCTCCACATAACTTCTTGAAATTCATTTCCATCGATGTGGGTGTGGACTTGCATTCTATCATTCCAAATCTCTCCAACAACTTCATGACATATTTTCCTTGTGAAAGGAAAATGTCACCAAGCCTTTGCCACACCTAAAGGCCTAGAAAGTAGTCCATGTGTCTAAGGTCCTTTATCTTAAATTCAGAGGCTAACTCCCTCTCACACTCGATCATCAACATACAAAACAAAAATCAATAACATACCTTAAACAACCTTGAAGTAGAGGTTTAGATCAACATTTCCTCTTGTAAATCCCATCTTCACTAAGTAATTGTGTATGCAGGCGTACCATGCTCTGGAGTTTTCTTCAAACCATACAATTCCCTATTCAACCTACAAACATGTTTCTTTCAATCCTCTACTTCAAATCCTTGTGGCTTATTAAAGTAGACTTATTCCTTTAACATGCCATGAAGGAATAATATCTTCACATCCATCTAATGGATGGTCCATCCTTGACTTGTAGCAAGAGAAACTATTGAATGAATGGTTGTATATCGAGCCACAGGTGTAAGTATATTTTCATAATATTCTCCCTCTTTCTGGGAGAATCCTTGGGCCACCAACCATGCCTTATATTTTGTCAATCCTTCCATATATTCCTTATTTTATCTTCAATAGCCATTTTAAAGTCACCAAATATTTCCCCTTCGGTCTTGGCACAACATCCCATACGTCAATCTACATAATTGATTCATATTCTTCAGCCATAGCATCCTTCCAAAAAATTTCTTTCACAACTTCTTCAAAGATGGTAGGTTCGACTTCAATCATAGTGCTCATATCTTCAACATATCCCTGGTACCTCCATGGATTTTTTCTTTCTTTAAATGATCTTCTAATAAGAATAATCATCTTGTAATTTCTCACGAAGCCAAAGTGGCATCTTCCTAGTAGGAGGATCACATGGACGAGGATGTAAGGGGTCCATGGGATCCATGGGATCATCACCAAGGTATCTCTCATATGCAAGCATGGAAGTACCATATAAAATATCCATATCATCATTCTTCTTCTCATGAGAAGGAGGCAAAGGAATGTCCCTTGCTTTCCCAAGGATAGAATCTTCATCAAACATTACATCATTGATAATTTAAACCTTCCTTTGACTAGGGATATATATTCTAAATGATTTAGAATCTTCAAAATATCCAATAAACGTACATTTTATTCCCATGGCTTCCAACATGTTTTTTTTATCCTTTGGAACATCAAAATATACGGGGTAGCTGAATATATAAAGATGGCCAACATCGGGCTTGATACCTTTGAATACTTCATCAGAGTTCTTGTTGTCCAATGCTTGATGAGGCACCCTATTTTGAACATATATAGAAGCATTCATTTCTTTGCCCTAAAGGAACTTTGACAACTTTTGATCATGGAGCATGGCATGAGTGGCTTCTATAATAGACCTGTTATTTCTTTTAGCCACTCCATTTTGTTTTGGATTATAGGAAAAACCGTCTCTTTCTTAGTACCTTCCTCCCTTCAAATATCAATGAACTCATTCAAAATGTACTTTCCACTGTTCTTGGACCTGAATATCTTAATTTTCTTCCTGATTTGATTTTCGACTAAAGTTTTGAACTCAAAAATTTAGAAGGCTTCAACCTTGTGCTTCAAATAATATATCCACATCTTCCTTCAGAAATCATAAATGAAGGTGATGCAATAGAGATGACCACCAATATAATGTATAGTCATCGGTGCACATCTGTATGAATAAATGAGTTTGACGATTTCATTTGTCTTATTCTTACTAGAAGGAAATGGCCCCCTTATATTCTTTCAACTGGCACAACCTGGACATACTTCGTCATGATGGGATTGAAAAAAAGGAATCCTGGAGACTAATTTCTTGAATTTCAGAAGAGCATCTTTTGGTTCCATAGCTCGCTTAGATGATGAGTATCATGGATCAATGCTAGAAGAGGTCTACCAGTGACTCTATAGAGTCATTCAAATCTCAATCCCAATGTGAATGCATCTCTCATAAAGTATCCAAAAGGCCAAGTATGAACCTTTCCCTTGATGAAGGCAACCCTCATCCCTTTCTTTTCCAAAGCACATATTGATACCAAAGTATTCTCTAACCCTGACTCATACATTACATCATGGAGAAAAATAGATTCTCAAGAATCCAAATGAAATTTGATAGACCCAAAACCTTTAATGGGATGAGTGGAGTTATCTCCAACAACAATTTTCAAATTCGACTCCCTCTCTACCAAATTAGAGAGAACTTCCTTATACCCATAGAAATTATGATTTGTGCTACTATCAACCAACCAACTATCCCACGAATCTGGAGGAGAGGAGCTAGTGAGTGCATAAATAAGGAGATATTCAAAATGATTAGCAACATTACTTTCAAAGCTTGAATATCTTGACTTATTTTGAGGACGATGATATTCTTCATGATCACTTGGAGCATCTCTTCTTCTTTCATCTCTCCATTACGATCTTCTCTGGTCATCTCTTCTTCTATGATGAATGAACCTATTATTGTTTCTTCTAGTGTTGTAGTGTGGACTATTATTCTTCTCAAGAAATATTGAGCATAGTGACCTTTCTTGTGACAATTGTAGCATTCAATGTATGTTTCTCTTTCATTCCTTCTTTTTGAATTTTGGGGAGGAGGCTTCCTTTAATTTCATGAACCTATTTTTCCTTTCTTCTTATTATTATGAGTGAAGAATGTAGCTGCCTGTCCTTCTTTATGCTTTTGTATCCTGCCTCTTGATATCATCCTAGATTCTTCTTTAGGGAGATTTCTAACGATCTCATTAAATGACAGGAAACTATTGTTGATAGTTGTAGTAGTAATGAAGGTTTCCCAAATAGGAGGGATATCTCTAATGGTTACCATAATGAATTACCTATGAGGCACAGTTTCCCCAACTCTCTGCAATTGATCTTAAAGATGCAATATCCTCATAATGTACGATTGCAAAGATTGTCCTTTATTCATATTCATATATTTGGTTCAAACCTTCAAGGGGAGTATTTCATTCAAATTTTTGGCTTCATACATTCCAACTAGCTTATCATACATGTCCTTAGATTTCTTAAAATTCCAAACATAAACAAGTAAATTATCTTGTAAACCATCACTTATAATTTTCTTTGCTTTTAACTCACCTTTCTTGTATTTGTTCTTGGTAGTAGTGGAAGCATTCTCTAGAGGCTCATGTACCTTTCCTTGAATGTATTCCAAAACATAATTGTTTTCATTTATGATCTCCAACCTAATATTCCAAGTGGTAAAGTTAGATGAGTCACCCAAATTCTAATTTTCTTTGAAGAAAGAGGAAGACACCTTTTCTTGATTAGATAGGTCTCTTTAACGTTCCAACGATCATTTCTTCAATTCTTTTCACCTTTTGGGCTTTTCCTTCACCTTAACTTTGATACCATGATAAATTTCACACTGCTTTATGTTGATTCAATTACTTTAGCCCAATTCAATTATTCAATTAGTAATTTTTCAAAACAATTAATATTTCCAATCATCAACAGTAATTGAAGATAGAATATTAAATGCAATGACAAAGGATACAATTAACACATCAAAAGAGACACCATATTTTCGTTCAATGACTGGGGAAAAACCCATTATGGGGAAAAGCCGTCGAAATTCTGAATTTATTAGATTTTGATAAAATATTTAGCATAGTACAATTAGCCAATACAAAATCATGTAGCAAAATTAACTTAGAAACATTCAGAAATATGTTCCCAACATCAATATTGATCAAAGACAATGTTTCTTGTCTACAATTAACTATGGTCAAATGTCTAATTGTAACCCTAGGTCCCAACTGCGTGGAGGAAGAGGTATGCGTGCGATTGAGATCTTCCAATCGCACGAATAAGCCTGTGTCCCTGTAGTTGTAATTGAATTTTTCTTGTGTCAATCTTGCAGTTGAAAACCAAAACCCTAAACACACATGCGAGCTTTGTACCCTACAATTTTGGTCTTGTGCGAACCAATGTCTGCGACCTAGACTCAAACTTGTATTAACCAATCAATGAAGAATAGAAGAAGAAGATGCTTGGTGATATTTGAATGAGCTTGAGGTCACTTGTATTTATAGGCTTCCAAGGGCGTCCATTTTCTTGTTAGGCATGACCTATCCTTTTATGCATATGTGGGCCTTTCTTCAAAAATACACTTTCTCTTGTCCAAATTGAGCACCTCAATAGTCAATATTGACCCTCTTGAAAAGGGAAATCTAGTCCCATGGTTGCAATTTTTCATTGAGCTACCAAATTAACAGGAATGAAAACTAAAATCACTATGGAAACAAGGTTCCATCAATTACCAGAGAAGCATAATTATAAAGCTTAAACCCTAACTCATCACTAAGAAGTTCTCTATCGACGGAGAAAAATTGCAATGTCAAATGACAAGTCTAGAAGGGTTAGTCAATCGAATTGGTTTGGAGCATCACACCATCAAAAAAATTCAAAATAATTAGATCATCTAAGTTGTCCATTCATAACCCTATCACATGTATGGGTTAGAATGATTTTTTTACATGCACGACATGTAGCATAGGACCCACACCCTCTTGAACTCCAAATGTGACTTGGGTAGGGGCTCAAAAATGTCATGAGTATAACAGAGTCCATATATTATGGTGGAGGTTTGCATGTCTTAATATTTTAGGGCCTCACGGTTGGTATGAGGCATAAGCATGCTATGGTGAAATAAAAAGACAATATAACCATTTCTTAAAATAAACCATACCAGATCATGATGGAGGTATTATGGATAGTCAAGGTTGTTTAAGTGTTGTGGAACCAAAGATTAGGAGCTCTACTCTCATTCCTTTTCATATATATATATATATATATATATATATATATATATATATATATATATATATATATAATGTTTTTAAAAATAAAATGAAAATGAATCATGATAGCAAGATTTCCTCTATACCCATGTTATAAATCGAAGTCACACTCATAAATATACACATGGGAATATTAAATCTTTATAATCATGGAATATTTTCTTAACTCATGAACCTCATTTTTTTATAGCCAAGTATTAGCAAGAAATAATAATGGATAAGGATCTTATAAAAATAGTAGATAAAATAAAAGAAGAATATTTGTTAACAAAGAAACTTCGTTAAAGTTTACTAATGATAACATGCCAATTTTGGATAAAGTAGAAGTGACAAAAAAATTTGTTTATGTGTAAATTGGAGGTACATTACATTGAATCACAAGTGGTATCATAGGTAAGGACCAACACTAAATCTAGATAGGATCAAGTATAGGAAAGAAGATAAGTTTTAAGTTAATATCTATGCATGCATGTGTACTTATATGGAATTATTTTGTTTTTTATATGAATACATTGATGTTACTTGAAGACACACTTGAGCTTAATGTGGCAAGATAAACATGCAGGATATTATAGGCCTTGAGAAAATGAAGTAAAGGTAATAGACATGCTTAGTTGTTATGATTTTAATGGTACTAATACTTGATTATTACTTTAGTATATAAGAAGAATTTCCAATAGTGAAAAGAAAGAGAAGGATGTCCAATAAAAAGGTACAACTTAGTACTAAAATGATCCCCTCTGAGGAAAAGGGAAGAGAAGATGGAACATTTCCTGACCTTATTGATACAATGAAGAGTTTGAAGGAAAAAATTTAGAGTTGAAAAGCAGATAATGAAGGAGTCAAAGAAGAACAAGAAGATTACACAAAGCTAAAATGTTATTTTTAAAAACATTGTCATACACGTAAGAGTTGTTGTAATGTGTAACAACTATTGTAGATATATACGGTTACCATAATTACAATATCAAATAATTACCTGAACTAGGAATGGTACATATTACCTTGGACTACTATGCTAATAAGTTGATAGCAGTATTAAAATATGTGTTAATTATCAAAGATGAATAGATCAAAATAAAATATTTTCTCAATGGATTACCACACCATCCCAAGGTAGGATAATGTTTGAGGAACTTAAGACACTTGTTGACATCATTCAAAAGAAAAAATATTGCTATAAGTAGTGAGATAC
This sequence comes from Pinus tabuliformis, assembly GCA_031772625.1. NCBI lineage: Eukaryota > Viridiplantae > Streptophyta > Pinopsida > Pinales > Pinaceae > Pinus > Pinus tabuliformis. The sequence continues at coordinate 1,508,578,072 of CM062819.1, read as the reverse complement.
TAAGGTAAAAATGCATATAGTTTGGTAGAAGGAAAGGCCCTTGAAATGTTGTGGTTGTGGTGGAGAACAATTTCTCCATGAATTCCCTCGCCAACAACAAAATAAGGATAGACTATTGAATATCTGAAAACATGGGCAAGCAACCAACAATAGAAAAAGGAGTAAATCAAAGACGAGTACTTTGAATTGTTGGGGCTACAAAAAAGGAGCACAAACTTCCTTTTTGGCCTTATAAGAAGCATTAGAGCATGCAACTAGTTTATTTCAAAGAGACTAATTCAATGAAAAAAGCATACATAAGTGCATTAGAGGTTGGTATAGCAAGGAGAAATAAGAAGAAAGAATCTTTAGAAGTGGAGGTAGGGATTTTCAAGAGTTGGTTGGTGTCTAGAGAAATTAAGAAGGATGGGTTACAACCTTTGGTTGTGAGGTAAAGAGAAATAAGGGATAATCCCCAAAGGATCTCTAATATAATTAATAACTCATTGAAAGGTTCCTAGTAGAACTATAAAAAATTAGTAACTATTGATACATAGATAAGGTAATATACATGCATATGAATGTGCGTGGGTGGATTCATCTTGAATTATTTAGAAAGATTTTAGAATTTTAAGGTTTTTGTATACCTTAGGAAAAATTATAATTAAATTATGTGCATATGATAGTATAATAAGTGTTATTGCTACAATAAATGTAGAGCAAGGATTTTGGATAGGTAAGATCAAGTTGTACATTGAATTACAAAACACCATAAGAGTGAGAAGATTTGATTTATTGCAAATGTATAAGTATATGATTGACATACTGAACTGAAAATTTAAAAATATTGAATTGGATGTTGAATTGAGATGTTATAACTCATGCATAAATTAATTGACAACAATTGATGTGTGTATGAATGGCATGAAATATGTGGAAGTACGACACATGCATACCAATATGTACATGTTTTGGTGCATGATTGAAGACATTGTTCAAATGCATGAATTGGATACATAGAGTAAGTGTCCATTTTAAATACTCATGGAAAGTTATATGTGAGCAAATGAAAAGATAATGTTACGAATAACTTGTGAGATTGACATCATTTCAATGGTTGTTGATTGTTGCAACATGATATATGCTAAGGTAGTGAGATGACCTCACAAAAATTCTATTAAGGGTGAATAATTATGAATGATGAAGATAATGATAGTAGATGTGGGTCAAGAAAATCATATCTAAGGACAATTGGACTCCTTCAAAAGATTTCAGCTAAGAAAGCACATTTATGGTAGCCATGTAAGTAGGGAAACCAACAAGTGAAGCTAAAAGTTTAAAGGAATTGGGTAGGAATTATTTTTAGTTGAATTTCATATCTTTTATTTATTCAATTTAATGCATGTCCTGTGTGAATGTCTAACAATGGGTATGGTTAAGGAAGAAAATTGTTAGCACATAAAGATATAGTAAAATATTGATAACATGTCCATGCGCTGAGTTTCCATGTTGAACCAAAGTTAAATGAATGAATAATACACTCTTGAGATAAAATATGTTGGGTTGGATGAAAATGTTGGAGGTATGAAGTAAATGTAGGGAATGCATTATGTTCATGAGTCCATGAGTATTGGCCCAAAGGTTTCTAAGATCAAGGCAAGTGATTCCATCATATAATGTTGAGTTTGTTGATAAGGAACATGTTGTTGAAGGATTGATTTTTCTTAGTCAATGTGGGAATTGTGTGGAATTGTTGATATATGAAAGCAAGTTTGTCATTAATACCTAGTGAGTTTGGACAAAGGAAATAAGTGTTTACCTAGTGAGTTTGGACAAAGGAAATAAGCGTTTAGTGTGTAAATATTAAGAGAATATTTGTGATGCATCCATGAATTGCTATGATATGATTTGGTCATAAACTTGATTTTATAAATAATGATGGTAATATGCTTGGTGCATTCAGGTCATAAATGCTTGTATTATTGGTGCTTGAGTTCATAATTGAATGTCATGAAAGGAAATAACTTCTAGTATCCTTAAGGAATTGTTAAGTAATGAAATGAGTGGCATGAATCTCTCATTCTGCAAAAGAAAGTGGAAACTAATTACTGATGAATTTAGAGATATGTATGTTAGGGGAGAAATTGGTTATGTAACTCTGAGTTTTGACCCTTTGGGTTGTTGGAATAAATGTTTCATTACATTATGAACAACTTAGAATGATTGTGATACAAATATATAATGCAATGATAGTTTCATGGCAATCTATTTAAAATCAACTAAAAGTGAGAGAATTAGTGTGTAAAATATTTTTGACATCACTTGAGAGGATGTTGTAAATTTTGCAATCAAAAGTTTTTATTCTTGAACATTTATCATTGCTTACTTTTGGAAATTAAAATTTATTATATTAGAATTTCTTAGTGGAATTTTTTAGGGTATATAATGGGAACTAAACGTTGTGATATAAGTGAAATAATGAAGGAAAGAGCCCAAGAACAAGGCTATTGTGGTGACATTGCATCCCTATGAGACACCTTCATTACCTCATTGGTGCAAGTCATAAAAGACACCTTGACTAGAGAACTCCATGAACAATGTAGTGTATTTTATGTTGGATCATGCTAGAGGGGCGCTTGGCCATTGTTGAAGATAATGGAGAATATCCTAGAATAGGTTGAGTTGGTTCATGTAACCTCAGGATAGGAATTAGTTTCTATGTCTTAGGATGTTGTTTTAACTTCCCTAATACCATGTTTTCTATTTAATGTGTAATGTGCATGAACAATGTAGAGCGTTCTGCAGAGCCAGACTCTGCTGGTTCAGAATCTCTTTCATAGAGCTGACCAGTGGGTTTTATTTTATTAATACAAACATTGTCATTTTTATCATGGTATCAGAGCGTCAGGTCTTAGGAACCTGTACACTGGCTGGTGAGTGGTTCTTTGAACCGAGATCATCACAGTTGTGAGGAGGATAACTGCGACAGATTCGAAATTGTCGCTGGTTGTGAGTATACCTATGCGATGAGTGAAATGTAGCTCCTTCGCACATATTTTTTACTTTTTCGTCGTAGGAATTTCGTGTACAACTGCGACAATGTCGCAGAAAAGACAGACATATCTCCGACGATCGTGTAAATCAGAGAAGCTGCGTGGGGAAGCCAAGAAAAATGTTGTAGCTGTCAGAGAAGCTGCGTGGGGAAGCCAAGAACAAGGTTGTAGCTGACAACAAATGGTTGTCTAGAGGCTAAGAAGGAAGCCACAGTGATCTGCAGGTGCATTGCGAAGAATAGTGATCTGTCTCTATCATAGATCTGGGGTAAATTTAACATCTTTTACCTCTCAATTTTTTTTTTAAATCACCAAGATGAATAACAATATATTTGAAGCATGCTTGAGTGACCATAACAAGCTCGATGGTTCCAATTATGCAAATTGGAAATTCAAGATGCAGACTCTGCTAGAAGTGTAGAGTGCTTGGATGACCGCGAATGGGGATGAGCCGAGGCCCACGGGTGCATAAGAATCGATCCTAGATTGGGAGAAGCGAGAAGGTAGAGCAAGGACACTATTGAAGATGTCAGTGAAAGACTGCATCATACCACACATTAGAGATTGTAAGATAGCTAACGAGATCTGGGGAATTCTGAAGGATTTGTATGAGATTAGGAATTCAAATTGTCTTTTGTTCCTCAAGAGTAAGATCTTATCCCTGAAGATGGAGGAGAATGAAATAATTGCTTCATTCGTAGCAAGTATCAAGGATCTGAAGAAAAAATTAGCAGACATTGGTCATATAGTTGACGATACAGATCTTGTAACTATTACAATGAATGGTGTCACTGATGATTACCAAGTGTTCATCACTAGGATAAATGCCAGAGAGAAGATCCATAAATTTGAAGATCTGACAGGAATACTGATGCAGGAAGAAGAAAGAATATCGTCTCTAAAGCCCTACAGTGTCGATCTTGCATTGATGGCAAAGAAAAACTTCTTGAAAGGGAAAGGAAGTCCATAATAAGAAAATGGAGCAAACTCACACAAAAGACTGAATCAGACCCAAGGTATGCATCCAAACAGAAACTACATTGGAACAAACTGTTTTTATTATGGAAAAATGGGTCATATTGCTAGGGAGTGTAGGATAAAGAAATATCATGAAGAACAACAGAAGCAGAAAAGACATGCAGGTCATCTTGCGAATGGTGATCAGGTGCAGAATTTCAAATTGTTCATGGCAGATCGTGATGAAAATGTTGATGCAGACATCTGGTATGTAGATTCAGGAGCGTCAACACACATGACAGGGAATAAGCATTGGCTCGAAGATTTTAAAGAAATCAACGAAGGCGTGCAGATTTACCTAGGTGATGACAGAAGTCATCAAATCAAAGGATGTGGGAAAGTTTCTGTCATTCTACCTAATGGTAATATCAAACAAATTTATAATGTTATGTATGTGCCTGGTATAACAAAGAACTTGATTTCTGTATCCATGATTACAGATCAAGATCTGAAAGTTGAATTCTTTAAATCTAACTGTTATATTAAAGATCTGCTAGATGGCATGAAGACAATTGCTACAGGAATCCGAACAGGAGGACTGTACAAGTTGGATGTGAGACCTACACCAGTTCGAGCATTGACAGTAGCAAGCCTGACTACAGAAGACCTATCGCATAAGATATTTGGCCACATCAACTACAATGATTTGCTGTTACTACAAAAGAAGGAAATGGTAAGAGATCTTCCTATGCTAAAGCAAGTACATAATGATTGTGATGCTTGTACATTAGGAAAAATGCATAGAGAAGAATTCCCTGTTCGAGTAGAAAAGAAATAGAGGGATATACTTGAATTAGTGCACACAGACCTTTGTGGACCCATGCAGACAAAATCATTAGGAGGTGCATTGTATTTCCTACTGTTTATTGATGACTGTATGAAGCTTTCTTGGGTGTATTTCTTAAGTAAGAAGAGCCATACATTCGAATACTTTAAGTAGTTTAAAAATATGATTGAAAGTCAAATAGAGAAATAGATAAAAATTCTTCGTTTTGATCAAGGGGGAGAATACATGAAGGATGAGCTTATCAGATATTGTAAAGATCATGGAATTTTGCAGCAGTTCACAATACCCCATACTCCACAGCAGAATGGAGTAACAGAAAGAAAGAACAAAAAACTGGTGGAATGTGCTAGAAGTATGCTGAAAGGTAAGAATATTTCGAATGGCGTTTGGGCTGAAGCACTGAATACTGCAGTTTATTTGAAAAATAAGAGTACTACAAAAATTCTTGAGTTTAAAACTCCTTTTGAAGCATTATATGGATATAAGCCTGTAGTAAAACACTTAAGAATATTTGGATCTAAAGCATTTGCCCACATTCCAAAGGAAGATAGAAGAAAATTAGATTCAAAAGCCATCATATGTACTTTTATAGGGTATTGTTTGTCATATAAAGCATACAGATTATTTAATCCCTCTACTCACAAGATTTTTGTCAGTAGAGATGTTAAATTCCATGAGCTGGATCATGAAGAACCTGATGAGCACTATGAGGAATGGGACATTCCGTACTTTGCGGAGGAAGAAGCAGAGAACAATCAAGGTTAGCAGCAGACAAAGACAGAAGATGAACAACAGCAACAACAACAACAACAACAGCAACAAAAACAACAGCAACAGCAGGAAGAAATAAATGATGATCAGATAAGGTTTGAAACCACAACCCCATCACTCAGGAGATCAGGTAGGAAAGCTCAAATGCTTGCAAGATATAGGGAAAATGATTTTATAACTAGTATGATGAATGTGGTTGAACCTTCTAGTTATAAAGAAGCAAATGAATGTAGTGAATGGAAAAAGCCATGGAACAGGAATATGATTCAATAATCAGAAATAACACTTGGGAATTGGTTGAACTTCCTAGAGGAAAACAGACCATAGGTTATAAATGGTTATATAAACCGAAGATTAATGCAGATGGAACCATAGAAAAACTAAAATCTAGGTTGGTAGCAAAGAGGTACTCACAAAAAGAAGGGATAGACTATGAAGAAACCTTCGTCGTTGTAGCTAAACTGAACACTATCAGAATGTTAATCGCTTTAGCTACTAAGAAACATTGGATGACGCACCAACTAGATGTAAAGTCTGCATTTTTGAATGGAGAACTAAAAGAAGAGGTTTATCTAGAGCAACCGGAAGGGTTTGTCCAGAAAGGAAAAGAACATTTAGTTTGTAGATTGAAGAAAGCACTTTATGGACTAAAACAAGCTCCCAGGTCATGGTATGAAAAAATTGATTCATTTTTTCTACAAGCTGGCTATAATAGAAGTAAAAATGACCCTAATCTTTACACCATGAAAGATGAACAAGGGTGCGTAGTGTTGATTTTATTGTATGTAGATGATTTGATCATTACAGGTGATGCTACATATCTAATCGATGAAATCAAGAAACAAATGTCACAGGTGTTTGAAATGAAGCACCTTGGTGAACTGAGATACTGTTTAGGTCTTGAGATCCAGAGAGATCCAGGTCAAACATTTCTGTCCCAAGCAAAGTATGTCAAAGGCCTGTTAGAAAAGTTTAGGATGGATCAGTGTAAGCCTACACCGGTACCATTGCAGTAGAACATCAAATTACAATGTGAGGATGGCTCAAAAGCGACAGATGCAACACTTTACAAACAACTGGTTGGGAGTCTAATCTACCTAACCACCACTAGACCTGATTTGGCTTATGTAGTCAGTGTGCTAAGCCAATTTATGTCTAAGCCACTTGAAAGCCATTGGAATGTAGCGAAGAGTGTTTTGAGGTATCTACAAGGTATTGTAGATTACAGTATTATTTACACTAACTCTTCTGATGTTAGATTGATAGGATTTGTAGATTTAGATTGGGTTGGAAATGTAGATGATTGCAGATCTATAATAGGTTATGCATTTAGCCTTGGATCCGGGGTGATCACATGGAGCAGCAAGAAGCAGAACATAGTCTCCTTGTCCTCAGTGGAAGCAGAGTATCAAGCCATGTGTGCAACAACGTGTGAGGCAGTTTGGTTGCAGAGACTTCTCCAGGATGTTGGGGAAGAACAGACAAACGCAACAATAATCAGATGTGACAATCAGAGTTCAATCAAACTTTCCAATAATCCGGTGTTTCACAAAAACACTAAACATATTGATACACAATTCCACTTTGTCAGGGAGAAAGTGCAATCTAAAGAAATCCATTTGGAATATTTTAATACATGTGATAATGTTGCATACATTTTCACTAAGCCTCTTGGAAAAGTTATGTTTCAAATGTTTAAGGAGATGTTAGGCATATTTGTGAACCCATTCTCCATTAAGGGGGAGTGTTGAAGATAATGGAGAATATCCTAGAATAGGTTGAGTTGTTTCAAGTAACCTCATGATAGAAATTAGTTTCTATTTCTTAGGATGTTGTTCTAACTTCCCTAAAACCATGTTTTTTATTTAATGTGTAATGTGCATGAAAAATGTAGAGCGTTCTGCAGAGCCAGACTCTCCTGGTTCAGACTCTCTTTCGTAGAGCTCACCAATGGGTTTTATTTTATTAATACAAACATTTCCATTTTTATCAGCCATAAGACTCTAACAATAGTAGGGGATGGGGTTTTCCTAACCCTGAAAAAGTCAGTAACTAATAGGAAAAGAAATTTTCCAATGCTCACTTGATGTGAGTATAAGAGGACTTGTAGTAGTCCCTACGGTCTTGGGTAGATTATGATCAGTTGCATTGTTAAGACACTACTAGATGTTAAGTCATTAGTTCATTTCCGCATCCTATTGTAATATTATTATTAGATATAACCATGATATAATCTCACCCATACTAAACTTTAAATAATAAGTATAAATTCAATAAAAAAACATTCAAATCTTTATGTGAACAAAAAATTAATTATAACAGATATATGACGTGTAAGTACTAAATGAAACAATGCTGAAGCAAGCACTTTGATACACAAACTTCGCTCGATTGGGAAACTTTGCTTGCCCACTTCAGCCTACATCATGTTTCCCACCAGCAAGGCGATGTAATGTATTGCTAGCAAATGTTTCCAATCCATCCTCGATTTACGCTTAAATATTAAAGCTGCAGATACTTAAAAACTGATATTTTTATAACTTTAAAACGATTGAAGAAATTCTGGCTATATAACTTCTGAGATAAAAACTCAGTTCGAGTCACAGTTTCCGCGATCTGAAGTTTTAGTTAGCATTGAACTAAATAAAAATTAAGAAAACTTTAACTATCGAACCATAATCATATTTCTGCATCAGTTAGGAGAATCGACTTTGGGGGCAAGGAGGTGTTGTTGCCACCAACAACCCCCCTCCTTATTTAGTGTTAGCAATAACACTAGGTAAGTGGGGACCCTTAGTAAAAAATTCAACAAAATTCAATTAAGACTTATGTATTCTACTCCTTAAGAAAACATTGCATCGCGCGAGAAAATAAGACATTTCTTTGTGAGTACAATGATAAACTGCAAAAATGCGACGTGAATTCCATCGCATCGCATACAATAAGAAACACTCATATTCGAAAAACTTAAAAAATCGCCAATGGCCAATATGTGATATCGCATATCGCAACATCCCATAAATAGCACATAACCATTTAACGAATTATAACAATCTGCGATCTTGCGATAACGCGATACTGTGATCAACGATCTTGTGATCGCGCGATACAGCAATCTGCGATAAGCATGATCGGGAAACCCTACGATAACACATTTTGATGAAAATGTGATAACGCGATAACACGATGATGCGATGCTGCGATACGAATCGCAGAACTTTTCCATCGCACATTTTCCCCAGCTCAACATTCAAGAAAAATTTGTCCATAAACCAAAAATTGGATATGCGCTTTAATGAAAATTAATGAATGATACGCCAAGTGTTAATGAAAGACAGTTTTGTGTTTTTCGAAGAGTTAATTCACGTCAGGTGGCATGTTTTTGTACATCCATAGAGTTCAGAGCTTTCTTGTCAATTTTTATTATCATTACTCTCTCTTTATGTGTGAATTGCAGGAATGAAAAACAGAAACAATATGAAGCAATTTGCAGGGAGCGATTAAGGAAAAGGGTAAAGCTCCAATGCTTGGAAACAGAGAAGAAATGCCCTCATGAACAGATACCACATGCAACAGAGCCGCAAAATTCCAGAGCGTTGCTGAACTATCCATTACAAATCTGTCAGTCAGAGCCATGGTTGAATGAGTGGTTGAACAATGTTGATATCAGCAGGCAATTTAACGCCCAAGGTCAAAAGCTCACGAAAGCAGTATGTTTACAAAATTTTGAAGCTTATACCCAGCGAAGGAAAAGGCGCTAAAGGAGAAAAATGCACCAGAAAGGCCCAGATTAAAAAACGGAGGCAGTTTCCAATGCGCGATTAGCACCTAGCGCTAATCGCTCATCATTGAGAAAATTGTTCAAAAAGCAAAGTCCCTAACTGCTTAGTCATTCATAAGCTCGGAAACACAAGAAAGCAAAGGCATAAGCAATTTGAGGATTAACCAAGCGGCATTTGGATTGTTAATGAGCATACACAGTAAATCCACTTAGCGAGAGGATGATTCTCAAGTATATCTTCTATTTTGCTGAAAAGATGGTGCCAGCTCTTGCCATTTCTATTTGCTTAGCTCAACCAAAAGCAGAAGACAGTCAACCGACTCTACCCAGGCAAATATTGAATGCTCGCAACATTAAGGAGCAAATGCAGAAATAGTTAGATATTAGATTTAATTTTTAGAAATAATTTTGCTTAGAAAAAGGGCGGTCATTTAAACTGTATCCTAAATCTGTGTAATTAAGTTATTTAGATAGTAGTATTTAAGCCCTTCTCATGCATTTAGAGAAGGGTCCAGAAATTTATCAAAAACTTGTCCTCAGAACATGCACTTTTGCACCCTCAGAGGAGGTTTTGGTGAATGAATGGATCAAGATTTGTTGATGTTTGCATTTGATATCTGCTACTGATGTTTCACTTCTGTACTCTTAGTAGATGTTAGGGCAAGGAGAGATAAATCATTATTACTTGAAGTTGATGAGTAGGACCAGTCATAAATGGTACTTTTATCTCTTGACCATTTATGCTTATATGTTAAAGTGATATACAGTTTTTAGTTGTTTATATGTTATTGCATGAATGCTTGAGTTATCATTTGGCACTTTTGTATGGTGGTAGCTATTTATTTATGTTTAATGTATGAATAGCTTATTATGCGATATGTTGTTCACAACTGTTTTGCCTAACTTTTTATGCAAAGTGGTTCATCTTAATTGATTTCCTTTCTTATAATCACTGAATGATCTTTATTACCAGTTGTTATTTGAAATCTCTTTAGATCGCATAATAGAAGAATGACATCCCGGGTTAGCATAGATTAGATGTGTTGTTTTTATTAGATTACATTAGCATAGAATTAGATTAAAGTTTGAATTAGAATAGCTTAGATAGGAACTGTTAGATCAGCAACATCCAATTCTACACACACACATCCTTAGATTGGGAAACTGGTCCCATTATCCCCAGTTGGACCCGTTATACCAAATGGATAAGGAGTTGCCAACCAAGGTCTGGATCGGGCGGGTATCCCCCTTGTTGTCGATCCAATTTTCGAGGCTTCAACATATTTGGCGCTAGAAGGAGGGCCTGCACTATGAATGGCAAGTAAATCAAAATCTGAATACCATTCTGAGAGTAAATCACCCTCATCATCTCGCCCGACATCCCCATTACATTTAAATCCAGAGTCAGAAGACGCTCGAGTATCAACCGCTGCTACACACCATGATATTTCAGACCAATCTACCATTGAACCTCCTGAAGTCGAATCCCTAATTCACAAACTTCAGCGATTTTCCATTTCTTCTCAGAAGTCTGATAAATCTCAAGGCAGCATGACTTCGCAGTAAAACCCTGCTCATCCCCTGACTAGGTTAAAGAGTGAAAATTTTGGCGTCCAGCCAACCAAATTACCTCTTCCCATCAGGAAAAGAGCGAGGAGATCACCGCAAGAGTCTGACAGTGAGACTCTTTCGTCTACATCATCCATCTCAACTACTTCACCGTGAAGTCAACCATCCACACCTCCACTCCAGATCATCGTCCATCCGTCCACTGGAACCCCCACAACCCCTCTTCAATCATCTACGATCATAGTATCCTCATCCTCCCAGCCACAGGGATCATCTTCTGCACTTTCCTCTGTTAGCAGTTCAACGATGGCCCAGTCTCCATGGAACAACCCTGGGGCAGTTTTAATGCCTGCACCCTTGAGTCAAATACCGGCCCATCCTGAGAAATGGCTGCCCAAATTCAATCCCGAGGCAGGCATGCTAGCAAAAGAGCACATAAACAACTTCATGCTTTCCATTAATCTCAATGGAGTTACTAATGAAGATGCTGTTGTTCGGCTTTTTCCCTATACACTGCAAGGGACAGCCGGGTCATGGTACTTTTCATTACCCTCCGGATCCATCACAAGTTGGGACATCTTCCAGGATCAATTCCTAACCAAGTTTGGTGATGAAAGATCAACGGCAACGTTAATCAATGACCTATCCAATCTTAAATCCGAAGCTAAAGAGCCTATCAAGGATTTCAATTTATGGTTCAATAAAATTTTCAACAAAATTCCTACTACTTCCCAGCCCAGCGAAGAAGTACGATGTGAATGGTATATTACCGCTCTACCATCGAACATAGAAATCTTTGTGGATAGGGCAAATAAAACAACCTTAGCTGATAACATGAAAGAGGCGATAGCAGTAAAGAAATGGATAATAGCCCTGGAAAAGAGATCCACGATAGAGGAACGTAAGTCCAAAAAAGTCACCTTCAAGGAAGACTCCAAGAAGAAACAAGCAAAAGATCCTTTCGATTTAGAAGGATTGCAGAAAGTTCTAAAGACCATGTCCAATGAAATGGTCGACATAAAAAAGCAAGTAGCAGAAACTTCTTCGAAAAAGCCCTACAGAGCTTTTAAAAGAGGTCCTTCAACGGATGCAAAGCCACCCAATGCCATTTCAAATGCTGAATCCGAGGAAGAGGAAGAAGAAATTGCCACTGAAGGGCAGGCCGATGACGAAGAAGTTGTGGAATTACAAGGAATGTGAGATTTCATCCTCCCACAAGAAGAAGATCAAGAAGTATTTCCAGTTAGCACACGAAGCAAAAATCAGCGTGATCCTCCCCAAACTACCCCTAAGCAGAAGAGCGCAAGCTCTGCAACAAAGGATAAAGTCGCAACAAAGAAATCGACATCTAAAGCGACCCAAACTAGCCTCGTCCAAGCAGATGAAACCACTCCATGAAAAACACTGATAGTGTCGGATGAAATGGAGTACAATATTATTGATGACATGAAGAAGGCCAGGGCTAACATCACTCTTTATGAACTGAGCAAGTCGAAACATCAACAGAAGATAATAATGAAAGAATTACATGTCGTGCTAGTTGCACCTTTGCCTGCCACTGAACTTTCTCAAGCTTCCCACAACATGGGAAGACCTCCAACTAACGCGATCAGTAAAATTGATCCAAATGACATCGCCTTAATTGGAGGAAGATCAAGATCTCACACTCCCCCGTTTCTCCTTACTTATGAAATCTTCAATAAAAATGTGCAGAATTGTTTGGTAGATTCCGGTTCTTCATCGAATATTTTACCCAAATCAATATGTGCCAAGTTAAATGTTCAACCACAGAATCCGCAGTGCGCATAGTTCAGCTTGATCGATCTCAAGTCAAAGTGATTGGTGAACTAAATCAAGTAACCATAAGATTGTCATCCAACCCGAAGGTATGTCAGGTTATTGACATTCTAGTTGTTGACATCCCAGAATTCTATGGCTTAATCCTTAGCAGGGATTGGTCAGAGAAACTCCATGGATACTTCGTAACTGACTGGTCGCACATGTGGCTGCCCTACAACGGTAAACCGAATCAAATAAAAGTTGAACGAGAGCTACACCAGAAGTACATAATAACGGAGTTAGAGGGAGAAAATGAACCGGTAGCGTATAATAGCAGTATCATTGGCAATTACTCGGTAGATTCTTTCCTCGGCAATTTCAATGCTCATGCGTCACCCTATTTAGAAAATTCTGTTTTGTCCCAAGTTGAAAACTTTTCTTGAACTAATAGTTCGAAATGTGTTAATTTTTTAGATAAACCTATAAACACATCTTTGTTTTGGAAATTATTTTTTGATGGCTCTAGATCTAACGAAGGAGCAGGAGCAGGATGCGTTCTGATTAGTCCAGAAGGAGATAAGATCATGCTCACATGCAAACTCGAATTCGATTGCACAAACAATACAGCAGAATACGAGGCTTTGGTTCAAGGCCTGTACAAAGCAATCGGTTTGGATGTCAAGTATATTCAAGTCTTCGGAGACTCTAAGATTGTGGTTAAGCAGGTATGTAACACTATACATTGCTTATCAGGTCATTTAAAACACTATCAATCTTTAGTACAAGATCTGACTGAGCATTTCATAGCGTTTAATATTTCTTCAATCCCCAGACTCCAAAACGAAAATGCAGACCTTTTGGCTAACGTAGCTTCTAAGCTTATTCCCTCCGAAGATTTTAGTCCAGATAGATTCTCAATAGAATTAATCTTTAGACCGTCCATTCCTGACAACATCACAAACTGGAGAGTATTCAATGACGATCCTAATATCGTAAATTTCCTCATGTCTGAAGGATCCTACTCCAATCAAATAATTGACGAAGACTAGCACGATCAACAACTGCAACAAAATAGCACTAATAATGCTATACCTAAGTCGGTGGTCAAGCTAGAAGACTTATACGATTTGAAAGATCAGTTTAAGAGGTCTACCAATTTAAAACTCTACAGTTCAACCTTGAACTACGAATTAGTAAACCTAGGGATCGATGCTAAACCACAAAACATTAATATAGGCCTCAGCCTAGCCCCTGAAGAGAAACTAGCGTATATTTGTCTTTTGAGACAATATAAAAATGTTTTTGCCTGGAATTATGATGAGCTGAAAACATACGACACTTCTATCATTCAGCATACTATTCCCATGATCGATAACGAAAAGCCTGTCCAACAAAAGCTGAGAAAGATCCACCCCAATTTAGAAAATCAGATAAAAACTGAGCTCAATAAGTTATTGAAAGCCATGATAATCTTTCCCGTCAGACATTCCAAATGGGTCTCCAATATGGTACCGGTTATAAAGAAAAATGAAGATATTAGGATCTGCATTGACTTTCGGAACCTTAACAAAGCCTGTCAAAAAGACAATTTTCCTCTTCCACCTATGGAGCAGATACTGCAGGCAGTGGCAGGCTTAGAACTAATGTCTTTCTTGCATGGATTTTCAGGATACAATCAAGTGTTGGTACATCCTGATGATCAGTTGAAAACCACATTCAGAACTAAATGGGGCACAGACACATATCAGAAGATGCCATTTGGTTTGATTAATGCTGGTGCCACATTTTAGAGGGCCATGGACATCGCATTTAAAGGTTTAGTCAATAAATCTGTAGTAATTTATTTGGATGATATAACAGTGTACTCCACGAAGTGAAGCGACCATCTCAAAGACCTGAAACAAATCTTTCAACGATGTTCAAGGTATGGAATTTCACTTAACCCAAAGAAATCTTTTTTCGCACTAAGTGAAGGGAAACTTCTAGGATTCATAGTGTCAAAATCAAGTATTCACATTGATCCCAACAGAATCAAAGAAATTTATGAAATATCCCTACCTCATAACAAAAAAGCCATGCAATCTTTCTTTGGTCAAATCAATTTTGTAAAGAGATTCGTTCCAGATTTTTCGCGAATCGTGTCTCCTTTGCAAACCATGATTAAAAAGAATTCAAATTTTAAATGGGGTCAAGATGAACATGAAGCATTCAACCTGATCAAGCAAGCTATTATTAATGATCCATCTTTAGCAACCCCGACTTTTTCAGAATCTTTTATTTTATACATATTTGCCTCAGATAAATCATATGCTGCAATTCTAACTCAAGCGAATCAAGAAAAAGCAGAAGCTCCAATTGCGTTTTTTAGCTCAAATTTACAGGGTGCTGAACTCAATTATTCAGACGTGGAGAAACAGGGTCATGATGTTTTCAAAGCGGTCAAATACTTCAGACCTTTCTTACTTAAAACCCATACTAAGATCATAGTACCATTTCCAGTCATAAGAAATCTTCTAGTACAGAAGGATGTGGGTGAGAAAAGGGCCAATTGGGTCACTGCTTTATAGGAATACGACCTTGAGATCAAAACAGCAAACATCGTAAGAGGTCAAGGCTTCTTCAAAATGCTGGCCGGAGCATCGCAAATTTATGAAATTCCATCTGAAGAGGTACAAATGTGTGAGGTAAGCCTAAACGATACAGAATCATTATATGCTGATATCATTTATTATCTTAAGAATGGGTATGCTCCTTCACACCTCGATCATACTAAGAAAAGAGCTCTTAGCTTATAAATGATATTCTTTTTAGAAAAAATTATGATTCTGTTCTTCTTAGGTGTCTTGAAAAAACTGAAGCTGAAAAAGTTTTGCAGGAACTCCACGATGGGCTAGCAGGTGGACACTATGCTGGAGATGCTACTGCACATAAAATCTTACGCACAGGATATTACTGGCCCACGTTGTTCAAAGACTCACACAGTTACGTGAGAAAATATCAAGTCTGCCAAACTACTGCTGGAAGACAAAAGAAGTCGTCCCTACCACTACAGGCGGTAAGCATCGAGCAACCTTTCAGTCAGTGGGGTTTGGACATAATAGGTGAGATCGTTCCGCACTCTTCTAAGTAGCATAGATACATCCTCACGGCAACATATTATTTTACTAAATGGGTAGAAGCAGTTCCACTCAAGACAGCTAATTCTGAAAATATTATTGAGTTCATAGATCAATTTATAATAACTAGGTTTGGATTGCCAACCGCTTTAATGTTTGATAATGCATCGTACCTTTCTGGAAATGCAATGACTTAGTTTGCACTTAAAAGAGGATTCAAACTTAAATATTCAGCCAATTACTATCCGCAAGGTAATGGGTTAGCTGAGTCAACCAATAAAAACCTAATCAGGATTATTAAAAGAACAATTGACCAAAACCAAAAGAATTGGCATAAAGCTTTAGTATATGCTTTATTGGCAGATAGAATAACGCAAAAAGCTTCAATCGGCACTTCTCCCTTTAATTTAGTTTATGGGAAAGAAGTGGTTCTTCCGACTCACTTAGCCATTCCCTCTTTGTCTTTAGTACAATACATTGATGAAGTACCTACTTCCTCCTTACAACTAAGACAAATGGAAATAATTAAATTAGAAGAACAACGAGAACAAGCTAAGAAAACGCATGCTCATCATCAAGCGCTAGTAAAATCCTCTTTTGATTCAAACATAATGACCAGAAAAGATTTTCAGATGGGAGATTTAGTTTTAAAGTGGGATAAGGCTCATGAAGAAAAGGGCAAACATACAAAATTTCAAAGGATGTGGCTTGGTCCTTTTCAGATTGTTGAAGTCATAGGTCCATCAACGTTTGTGTTACAGGATTTAGCAGGTAAGAGGGATCCTTTGCCTGTTAATGGACAAATTCTCAAAAAATATTTTCCATAGAAGATTATTCTTCTATTTTTGTAGAATAGTTTTTTTTTTTCATAGTAAAATGAGTGGTAAGTGGTTACATTAGGTATTTACGAAAAAGACACCAATTCTCTTTCAGATTTTGAGCTTTTCGCTTGTATAAATAGCAAATCTTTTGGAAAACTGATCTTTATTATTGACAGATACAATTAAAAACTTTAGCCTAGATATGATACTAGTTTCAACTTCAAAAATTTGATGAAAGCAACTTTTAGTGAAGAAATTGTTTTATATCAACACAATGAAAGGTATCAATAACAAAATGAAGATTCTCTGTAAAACAGCTGTTTCTAAAAACTCTATTATTGTCGTCCAGAGCTATCTTAAGGAAACAATGACTTCCTCCCTGCTAAGGAAAATCGCAGCCTTCAGAGGAATAATCCAAGGATACACTTTATCTTGAAGAATAAGAGGTCTCATCACGAGCCGACTTATTATGATCACAGATATTATAACTTGCTGACTTTGCCAATACTACCCACCACAACAGGGCAATGACTCAAGATTGTTGCAATCAAAAGGCAAGGGGTCCCATCACGAGCCAACTTGTTCAGCAAAGTTATAAATCAAGTGAATGACTGTGTCATAATTTGGCTACCAAACCAAGACATTGTTCTTTAAGAATAAAAAGAAATTCAAAGAAATAAGCGTAAATATGGATTTTTCTTTGAAAGTTGTAGGTCACCTTAAGTAGGATACAAGATCATTGCTGGGTAACAGGTAACCTTGTCAAGGATATAAACGCCTGCTGGCAGGAGAGGCTCTACCTACGACAAATGAGCATATTTAAAACTGGTTTACATAGGAGACTTTATTTTATCCTTACAAGACCAAGTAATGGCTGATGTAAATACAAGGACTAGCCTGAGGAAGCAAATAATTAGGAGAGAAAGAGGTTGAAACAAAATATCATTAACAGATTAAGGCATAATGTACTCTATCTGTCCATAACAAAGTTTAATTTTCTGAAAATTTTTATGTTTTGGAAGTTTGAAAAATTCAATAGAAAAATAGATATAATTGGTTCTTCCAAGTGAATCGCCAATTGTTGTGGCCACCAACAACCCCCTTCCTTATTTAGTGTTAGCAATAACACTAGGTAAGTGGGGACCCTTAGTAAAAAATTCAAAAAAATTCAATTAAGACTTATGTATTCTACTCCTTAAGAAAACATCGCATCGCGCGAAGAAAATAAGACATTTCTTTGTGAGTACAATGATAAACTGCGAAAATGCAATGCGAATTCCATTGCATCGCATACATTAAGAAACACTCATATTCGAAAAACTTAAAAAATCACCAATGGCCGATATGCGACATTGCATATCACAACATCGCATAAACAACACATAACCATTTAATGAATTATAACAATCTGCGATCTTGCGATAACGTGATACTGTGATCGGCGATCTTGCGATCGTGCGATACAACAATCTGCGATAAGCATGATAGGGAAACCCTGCGATAACACATTTTGATGAAAATGCGATAACGCGATAATGTGATGATGCGATGCTGCGATACGAATCGCAGAAATTTTCCATCGCAGATTTTCCCCGGCTCAACATTCAAGAAAAAGCTGTCCATAAACCAAAAATTGGATACGCGCTTTAATGAAAATTAATGAATGATACGCCAAGTGTTAATGAAAGACAGTTTTGTGTTTTTTGAAGAGTTAATTCACGTCAGATGGCATGTTTTTGTACATCCATAGAGTTCAGAGCTTTCTTGTCAATTTTTATTATCATTACTCTCTCTTTATGTGTGAACTACAAGAATGAAAAACAGAAACAATATGAAGCAATTTGTAGGGAGCGATTAAGGAAAAGGGTAAAGCTCCAATGCTCGGAAACAGAGAAGAAATTCCCTCATGAACGAATACCGCATGCAACAGAGCCACAAAATTCCAGAGCGTTGCTGAACTATCCATTACAGATTTGTCAGTCAGAGCCATGGTTGAATGAGTGGTTGAACAATGCTGATATCAACATGCAATTTAACGCCCAAGGTCAAAATCTCACGAAAGCAGTATGTTTACAAAATTTTGAAGCTTATACCCAGTGAAGGAAAAGGCACTAAAGGCAAAAAACGCACTAGAAAGGCCCGGAGTAAAAAACGGAGGCAGTTTCCAATGCGCGATTAGCGCCTAGTGCTAATCGCGCATCGCTGAGAAAATTGTTCAAAAAGCAAAGTCCCTAACTGCTTAGTCATTCATAAGCCCGGAAACGCAAGAAAGCAAAGGCAGAAGCAATTTGAGGATTAACCAAGCGGCATTTGGATTATTACTGAGCATACACAGTAAATCCACCTAGCGAGAGGATGATTCTCAAGTATATCTTCTATTTTGCTGAAAAGATGGTGCCATCTCTTTCCATTTCTGTTTGCTTAGCTCAACCAAAAGCGGAAGACAGTCAGTCAACTCTACCCAGGCAAATATTGAATGCTCGCAACATTAAGGAGCAAATGCAGAAATAGTTAGATTTTAGATTTGATTTTTAGAAATAATTTTTCTTAGAAAAAGGGCGGTCATTTAAACCGTATCCTAAATCTATGTAATTAAGTTATTTAGTTAGTAGTATTTAAACCCTTCTCATGCATTTAGAGAAGGGTCCAGAAATTTATTCAAAACTTGTCCTCTGAACATGCACTTTTGCACCCTCATAGGAGGTTATGGTGAATGAATGGATCAAGATTTGTTGATGTTTGCATTTGATATCTGCTACTGATGTTGCACTTTTGTACTCTTAGTAGATGTTAGGGCAAGGAGAGATAAATCATTATTACTTGAAGCTGATGAGTAGGACCAGTCATAAATGGTACTTTTATCTCTTGACCATTTATGCTTATATGTTAAAGTGATATACAATTTTTAGTTGTTTATATGTTATTGCATGAATGCTTGAGTTATCATTTGGCACTTTTGTACGGTGGTAGCTATTTATTTATGTTTAATGTATGAATAGCTTATTATGCGATATGTTGTTCACAACTGTTTTGCTTAACTTTTTATGCAAAGTGGTTCATCTTAATTGATTTCCTTTCTTATAATCGTTGAATGATCTTTATTACCAGTTGTTATTTGAAATCTCTTTAGATCGCATAATAGAATAATGACATCCAGGGTTAGCATAGATTAGATGTGCTGTTTTTATTAGATTACATTAGCATAGAATTAGATTAAAGTTTGAAATAGAATAGCTTAGATAGGAAATGTTAGATCAGCAACATCCAATTCTACACACACACACCCTTAGATTGGGAAATTGGTCCCATTATCCCTAGTCGAACCCGCTATACCAAACGGATAAGGAACTGACAACCAAGGTCCGGACCGGGCGGGTATCCCCCTTGTTGTCGATCTGATTTTCGGGGCTTCAACAGGAGGACATCCAGAGTTTTCCCTTATTATCATACAGTTATTCTCAAATTAAGCCATATTGAATTATTCTTATTTTATGTACAGAGTGGCTCCCACAACTGCAAAGGATATATGTCGTCCACGATAGGCCCGTCCATATAGGCGTTTTCACTAGCTTGAAGTGACGGGATGTAGAAGTTGCTTTCTGAGATTTCATGATATCCAAAGATTATGTTTAAGAGATTGGCATGTTGCTGAGTAATGCTAGCTACCAGTTCTGACACTTTATTCTGGAGATCATTGATTACTCCTACACATCCATGGATAGGATCTCGGACTCTTTCCCTTGCTTCGTACACCATGCTTCTCACTGCATCATGTCTCTTCTCTGTCGGAAGACCCTGTAACACCGCAATGCATCGTCACACCATCAACCCATCACACACAGCTTTTACAAAGTCAGAGAGCTACACTTAGCACACATCTTAGGCCATGAAGATGAAAGTGGATGTACACAGCTGTCTGGTCCTTGAATTTCATTCTTGTTTACATAACAGGTTTCAAAAAATTGTACCAGGAACACGATCATTATTTAGTCTATGCAAAATAATTCTTGAAAAAATTAGTATGGATTTGCAAATTAAGAGATTTACAGTAAGAGTTATGAAAATGTAAAATAGTCGTGAATAAATTAAAATATGAAAATGTAAAATAGCCATGAATATAGTAAAATACCTATATGAAAATAATCAATATTCATTATCATAATTCCTCATATAAACCTATGAATCTTACAACCTCTGAAAAAGAAAACAAAAATCAACATTAAGTGCATGGGATCTGGATAGATTTGGCCTAGCGGAGGGATTAGAAGTTGATCATAGGCCGTTTATTGCTTCCTATGGATCATTATATGGCTTTTGTTTATTACTTCCTATGGACGGACCATTAGCTGGCTTTTGTGAATGCTTGTCTGTGAAATTAACATTTACATATTGTCTACTATGTTGTATACCTCACATATCAAAGATAAATACCAAAACCGCTCTAGGGAAATGGAACGAACCTTGAGTAGTTTGATGATGCGGCCATTACCGAAAACTCTATGTAGTAGGTGGCACTCGTCGGTACTGTCTGGAGGAAAATATTTCATAAATATCCACCACATTTCCAATCTTCTTGACTTGTTAAGTCAAGCTAGCTATAGTGATCTTGGAGTTCTTCTTTCCTTTCATTTTTATCATAGAAATACAATTTTAAAGAGTAGACTTCTTCCTCCTCCTCCCCCACCCAATTTTAGATTTAAAAAAATAAATATTAAAACACATAATTAAATTGTATTTTAATATAAATATATAATTACATTTACTCCCCGATGGGGGTGTCCAATCTACGGGAGTAGTGGTCCTGTGTTGGAGTGTGGAGCCAGTTGGGCCTCCACCCACAACACGATTGGCTTAAAGGCCCATTGGGACTTGGGCTAGACTACCGCGAGCGATACTTAATGTGCAGCAAAGGTAGGAGGGTGGCCATTTAGAGTTGTTGGGCGATGAGGAGGGAGTGATGGGCGTGACAGAGTAGTGAGGTATTGGCGTCTTGGCTCATGTTGAGGCTTGGGGCGATAGTGCAAGATGCGCTTGGGCCAGACGACTGTACGGGGGACTAGAACCTGCAATCAATCTGGCTGTGGTATCTAGGGGAGAATTGGAGCGGCCACCACTAAGAGGGATACAGTTTCGGGGTTGGAGAGTGTGGGTGGTGTGCATTCATTTCCCCTTCGTCACTTTAGCTCTATCTCTAGAAAGGGGTTGCTCCTTTCAAGAGGTAGTGCAACAGAGAAATGGGGTCCTGGTTCTTGCTTGTCTACTTCAAAGACTTGTAACGCGCCCCCAGTTCGCCAGCTGAAAATGTAGAGAGATAAGAGAATTGCACTAGCGGGTTGGGGCTCCTTGGTGTCGATGTGGTAAGCAATGCGTTTTTGTGCTTGGTTCATATCAGGCTTGTGTGGTGGGTTCCACGGGGCAACGAGATTTGTCCCTGCGGTGGTGAAACTAGTGGAGGTGGCGTAGACCGTATGACGAGGTAGAGAGGTCACGCTCATAGAGGACAAGCTGGTAATTGCATGGAAAATTGCCCACAGCAGGGTGTGCCTAGTTCGGGCTCAGAATCGACTGAGAGCTACCATTTTGATGCTAAGACCGCGATGTGCCCAAGTCGCTCCCTGGGCCACGTAGAGGTTCCAACCACCTTGGACTCCATTGCGGCACAATTGAATAATCTCCATCTGAGCTTGAAGACTCTAAGGGAACAACGTTATGATGATCGAAACAAATTGGTGGCCTACATCAATGACTACATCAATGACCTCCAACACACGCAGAATGAGCCACTGGATTCCATAAACGGCCTTAGGTGACAACTCCGGCGAACAAATGACCACCTCTGGACTCTGGAAACTCGGGTGGAGCATATTGACTACCATACGCATCAGCGCGCTGCTTTCTTTGCTGCCCTGCCATACTGCCAACTCACCCGGTAGTGTGTATTTCTGGTAAATTCTCATTTTGTGCACCTTTTGTATAAGAAATAACCAACAAGACGGGTTGTCTTGGCATCTTCACAGGGTTTATGTTGTTCAGAACAAGACTCATGTTAGCTCTCAAATCTGAGGGTTAATGTTGTTCAGAACAAGACTCATGTTAGCTCTCAAATCTGATACTTTGACTGGTATGGCATGATATATTTTGTTCTTGAAATTATGATAATATAAAGCAGTTTTTTTAGATACAAAATATATATATATATATATATTCAAAAAGACGTCCATTTAACTTTAAATATATTGAAATTTTAAATTTAATTAAGTGAAAGAAAAAACAAAACTGTATATTTTCCAAGGCTAAGCCTGATCGCGTAGACGATGGCTTCCGAGAGACCATGATGCCAATAGCAACAGATCTGGTAGTTTCGAATCCGAATCCATATCGGTATGCAAAAGCAAGGGCGGGTTGAGTAAGCTCGAGCATAACTGTGTGCCCCAAAATAGAGGGTGGACTTTCAACGTTTGAATCTGACCATGAGTATGGTCATGGTGGATGCTACGGAAAATTCGGGAGGCAAAATGTTCAGATGCAACATTATAGAGGGAATATAGAAAGTTCTATTCCAATTTTTGAAGTTAGATTCATTAAAATTTAGATGGTCCGAATCCATTCAGATTGAGGAAGTAACCCAGCAAAGTCGTTACTTCACGTGTTCAGACGCCGACGTTAATTGACATGTGCCTGCCCACTGTATATTTGAAAGCTCAGAGATAAAAAAATGGGAAAATAACCATAAAATTCTTAGAAGGCAGAACTTTTGATTTTGGTCATCATGATTTTGATTACATTGCCTCTCGCCGTATCCCAGCCGCGACCTGCTTTTAGCCGTTGGATGAATGGATGGTTCTCGCTTCTCGCCATGTTCCACCTGCTGCTTTGCTTTTTCATGGAAAGTGAAGGCTCTCACAAATGGCTGTTACTTTCACACCAATTTATTAATTTAATATTCATAACTGACTTAAAACATGGAAAAATTAGGTGGTGTGCGCGACGACGTACAGAGAACAATTTCGGGTTACCGCAAAACCTTTGGTTTCACCCCCGCTCGACTTCATTTAGAACAATAATACATTGGTTGTATGATAAAAATTAAGAACATGGAAGAGGAACTAAAAATACTGGTGGGACTATTGTAAATCCATTATAAACATTAAATTTTAGAATCTGGAATTGGTGATACTACTTGCTTTCATATTGTTTATCTATACTATAAATGTATAAGTAATTTAAACACTGATAAAACTATTCCAAATCAATTCAGTTTCTAAAATTTTGAAAATTTGCATCTTGGAGACGCCCAACCGAGTTCAGGTCCACAAATTTAGGTTGGAGCATAAATATGACGAAAAAACCCGATGGTTTCATCACGAGGAAATTTGTGGATACAAATTTGTTATTGTAATGCTCAGAAAGTTTGACTTGTTTCAACATGGCAATGTCAGGAAGGAGTAAATGTTATTTTCTTTGTATTTGATGTTTTTTTTTGTTTAGTATACCTAGGTTTATCTTATCCTAAGGCAATTATTTTTTGGAAACAATTTGGTGAGTTGTCCTATATTTTATAGGAAGAATTTTGAAGAATTTTATTTTTTTCTTTCTTACTTATATTGTTTTTCAATTTTATGTAATTAATTTTTTTGTAATAAAGTTTTTTTCATTTTTAGTTGGTGTCAAATTGGGTTCTTCAATTTATTAATTTATCATATTCTCGTGTTTTTATGTGATAAAAATATAAATATTTAATTTAATTGCTCATAGGTTATTTGATCTAGTTGTCTATATGTTCATTACTTTTCTCTTGATTTCCAATAACATTTTTTTCTTTTTGTTCAAGAAAACAATTAGTTAATCAACCTCAATCTATATGTGCATAATGTTTGCATGGAGTTTCTCTACTATTCTTTCCCTAATCCTGAAAATGTTCATCAATCATAGGTGTCGTTGTGAACCTTTTTTCTTTGATCCATATGAACATGCAATTGCATTTTGGGCTATTAAATTGATTGTGTTAAAACATTAATGCCCCCCAATAGTCTCATTGTCTTTTAATCCATATATGTATGGTGTTTTGTAAGGCATTCAAGTACATTTTCCTTTGATTATTTCAAGCACCCAAGAGAAGTGTGAATTGTCTTAGCTGTTATTGTAATGTTCTCATCTCCCATTTTTTCTCTTTGAGCATGTTCAGGTTCGTTTTTCATTGCCTTAAACCACTTTTCCACATAGTTACAACATGTTTGTCAATACATTTGATTTATCCTTTGGTCTCTGATGGATATAAAATCAACCAAACTTACCATCTTTCATCACCAAATAGACGAAGAAACAACAATGGTCAATAGGATGATTGTGCATATCTTATACATGTACAACTGCAAGAATCCATGTATGTGTGGTGAAGTCCTTCCATACATTTAGCTTAGCTATAACAAACTCCTCGATAGCTCTATTGGATACAATGTTTCTCACATGTGTTTTGGGGTTCCAATTATTGCCCCCAATGTATGTAATTGTTCCCACTTCATTTTCAATAAGAGTGCTCCCATGCACAAGTCGAGGAAGATAGAAAAGCCAAATTTGTTGAATGAATCTAACACCTCCAACAATAGGATCATGATGCCTTGAAGAATGACAATGTTGAGTACAAATAGTGACATGACTAGCACATGGTTGCCCACAAGTTTTAGGTTGGTGATAAGGTGTTGTTGAATTTATAGAAAGAGAAACTCACATCCCCCGATAGGAAGCTCAAACCACGTTCATATAGGCCTTGCACAATCATGAAGGCTATGGTTGAAAAATATTTTGAATTTATTATTCCCCCTTTTCTTCTCATACACCACGTATTTAACATGGATTTCTTTTGACCATATTTTCAACCTTTGTTGGACACTCGAGAAGCCATTAAGTAAATTCCCCATATATATAAATATATATATATGATATGATAGACCAGATCATGGATAGAAAGATAAAATATACCGGCCAATACCATAACAACTATCTATATATATCTATCTATCTATCTATATATATATATATATATATATATATATATATATATATATATATATATATATATATATATATATAGATATATGATATGGTACACCAGATCATGGATAGCAAGATAAAATATACCCGCCAATACCATAACAACTATATCGGGTGTTAAATAAAGGAAATTTCTTCTTTGAGGAAAGTGACATACCAACAGAAATTCAACATAATTTTTCCCATTCGATGAGGGGACTTCACTCAATTGAAACCATTACCTGAAAAGGTCGAAGGATTGGTCTAGGTGGGTATTAGTGGCCACCTATCTCTTCCACTATATCAAAGGTTCTCTATGTTCATTGAATTTTTTCTATAGTATTTTGGTTCCTAATTTTTTGGAATCATTCTGAGGCCATAAGAAATAAATATTCTTTTAAAATTTAGGGGGAAAAGGGTGGCCATGTAATGTCACGACCCTATTTGAAAGTAGTAATCTTCAAATAGTTCACTGCAATAATCTACTATATTCTTGAAACATAGATTATATGCAAAAATTATGCTCCTAGGGAGAAAACTAGCCATGTGAGAGCCCACAAAACTTTTGGCACTTCACCTTCCAGGTGTTAGGGATTTGCCTTTTTTAGGTCCCTTGTAACATATTTTTTTATGTTTCTAACACCCATCACTCTCTCTTCATAAATAACGACCACCGTTCTAACCAATTTTGTGTTCTATAATATTTTTATGTTGTATTTATTAATCGAAGTTGGGTTCTCAGTATATTAATGGTCTTTCAATTATATTTCTCTATGTGTATCTTGAATTTCCTTCTTTTCATTATATTCCTTTTACAAACTAGATGACATAGACACAACCCAAGGATCAAAAGGCCTAAGCGATCCATTGGTGACAAAATAGACAATATTAACAAGAGCAACAAGAGTAGAGGTATCAAAGGGGGGAACAAGGATTACTTAAATGAGATTATTTTTTAAATATTCCAACAACAACCTTCATGGTTTAAGGATGAATGTCATCAAGGAGGAGGATCAATAAAAAATATAAAAAGAGTGAAAATAGTAGTAATCCTATCTATCATGCAAAGCAAGTTGATCAATCAAGGCAATTTTTCCATAATGAAGAGAGAATTGGATATGAAGGACCAATAAAATGACATTTATCATGGAATATAACCAATTACACTGAAATAGAAATTTATAGTCTATTAGGAATTGACTACTTCAACGTCAAGAGAGATGATTTCCCCTTGAACTAAATGGGAAGTGTTGGGAGTGCTTCTTTTGGTTCGAAAGTATGGCCATGAAAGTTTTCAAAGTGGCTTTGGGATGAAAAAATGCTGGGGATCCCATATCCCACTAGTGCGATGAAGAAATAATACAAGTGGAGGCTCCTTCATCCACAAACATGCAATAGATAAGTGTACCAACAACCTAAAATTTGATCTAGAAATAAATGTAATGAGAAATAATGTCTACCAATTTTCATTATTTTAAAATTAATGAGAACCATTTATGGGGTATGTGCTCCACTATTTTAAGTCAACAAGGCTTTGCACTATGTGCGATAGCTTTCTAATACCTCTAATACAGACTTTTGACAGAGTGCTTGGGCGATGCCCTTCATAATATTATAATTATGGGTAGCTCATGTGTTGGGACTATGTCTTGAAAATAAATGATCACCCTTTAGATTACATATGTTAGTTTTTGGTGGCCAATTTATTAACAGAGGTTCATTGAGTTGAGTATGGATTACAATATCCATGGAAGAAGAAGAACACTCAAGTGACTCATAGATCTTAGTTCATGCAATTAAAGGGAATGTCTCATTTCACATGAAAAGTATTTCATTTGATGCTCCTACATGTTGATAATAATATGCCATTCCCCTAAAAGAAAAAATAGGGTATTGTGAAACCATTTATTGATTTTATTGATGGGAAGAGGATGAGTTGGTCACAGTAGCATATTGCTCGAAAACATCTTACTAAGTGAAGAAGTGATTAATATGATCCATTATTAAGCATAGTTGAGTAGGATGGTCTCCCTAAAAAATCCTAAAAGGAATCTTTTTCTTCCTCTTTTTCTTATTGGTGCTTTGACCAATTTGTGCTTCAATTTTTTGAGACCCTTGCACATCTTTTGAAGTATTTTTCTTTTTTTTCTTCATTTTTCCTCCAAGCAGTTGAGGCTTCTTTAGTGACATGGATTGTATCAAGTGCATCTCATAGGTATGATAAGGTTCCATATTATTTTTAGTAGTGATGATAATAGCTACAAGATTTGATGAAATAACCATTTTACATAATTGTGCATCTTACTTGCTCACAATTTAACTAAAGGTAAAAGCAATAATGTCATTGGCATGTGGTCCTAAGTTAGGTTGAGGAGTGTTATAGACATTTTTGGGCACTACAACCCCAAGCATGAAATATCCATAAACCAAGGGCTCCTAAGTCCCTAAAAGTGTTGTTCTAACCCCTAAAGCAACAATGTCAATAGATCACAGCTTCTCCCAGAAGTTCTCCATGAAAAACTGCTCAGAATTGGTCAAAACAGGATCATTTCAGCTGCTCCACTGGCCAAGTGCGTTGCATCTCACCTAAATACACTGTGTGGGTGCGTTTCATTTCAAAAAGCCCTTCTATGGGGTGCGATGGGCGAGAAATGACAAATGGCAGTGTCATTTCGCGAGGTGGAGAGGCAATGGAAGCTTCCAGAATCTTCTCCTGTGACACTTGCCTCTCTGAATTCGACCAAGGATGAGTAAGAGATCATCAATCTCCAAGTGGAAGCAAGAACTATCAGAGGGAAGACACTAATCAAATCATAAGCTGACTCATCTCCGTTATAAATATCTATATATGGATCCCTCATCCCAAAGATCCAGAGGATGGAATTTTGCATATTGTAAGGAATTGATGTTGGTTTCTTGAGACAAACATCAGATTGTTGGGTGATCTAAGCTTTGTATGAGGTGAAGAGGGGCTTCCTTGCTGAGAGGTTGACGCTAGGTCAGAACAACTGGTTGTAACTCCTCTTGGCTCTTTCTTGTTTATCAATAAAAGCTATTCAATTTTTACTCCATGCTCTTGTGTCATTGATGCTTGCTACATTTGTATGGTCAATTTACATATGATCCTAGATTGTTTATGATTATAGATCCATGTCTTTGTATAGTGCTATGCTACTGTGATCTTACAGGTACTTTGTGAAGCTGGCCGTGCAAGGGAGCAGGTAGCTAAAGACTATCAAGGAAGAGAGGAATCAAATCAGGAGATTAGCGCAAGACAGAGGTTGGTCTTTCTATTCCTCTCTATCTATAATTCATAAAGGAAAAATGAAAGTAGCTTTTCTCTGTTTGTTTCTAAGGCAGATGTCACACCTTAGTGGGATAGAGCAGTTCTATATAGACACTTTTCCCTGTAACAAAATGGCGACTCCACTGGGGATGAATTAGTTTGTTTGTTTATCATTCTTTGTTGTCTGTTTCATAAACTTACAGGTAGCATTCGAACTGCATTTGCCATAACAAATGAAAAGTAGATAAATGCTACTCCAATCCATCTACTGGATCTGTTTATGATTTAAACGACTGATTCACAAACTATCTGATTGCCCTTGTGATAGCTCTTAGATCCTGCTTAGATCTACCCCTGATTGTTGCAATACTGATTGCTTTTTGCTCGGCCAAAACCCAAGAATTGAACTGCAAATTGTGACCCGGAACCCAAACAGAATCTCGTTTCTGGCCCACCATAGGTACTGTTCAGAGAATTTGAACTTCAGCGCACTTCCCGAGTGGACGAGGTGCGCAGCATTTCAAATTCTCTATGTTACAGGTGCGCTGATCAGACTAGGCTCTGTGTAGTTTTGGTTTCTGTGATTCATTCTTTCCAGTTCTATTCCTGAATTTTGCTGCCTGTGATCAGTATATGTCTGTTTGAAACCCCTTTTCCTTGTTGTTATTCTGCCTCCTTTTTACAAGAGAACTGTAGATGTTTTTGTGTGTTTGTTGAGTCATTTTCAGTTCTCCTTTGCAAAAGTAGCATAATCGTACTGTCGTCCTTTGATTTGAAACTGTTGCAAGTGTTGTTTTCAATCGTAGGAAAGAGTTGATTGCTGTTGATGGTCGATTATCCTATTACTATTGTTTTTGGTCTGAATTCGTAATTTTCTAGCGTCAAGAACAAGCATTCATTTCAAAATCGTAAGGTGTTGTGATCGTCTCCATTTTTTATTTCGAAAAGAAACTTGTTGATATTTGTCGCTTGAAAAGAAATTCAGATTTGTGCATCAACTTTCTTTTTAGCATTCATATACTAAGAAAGTCGAAAACAAATACATGCATGTGCATTTGCATATAGACAGTCTGATTGGCTTGATTTAGGAAAGTGCATTTAGAGTGTGCTCTTTGTTCTTTGTGAAAAGATTCTGTCTTTCTTTCCTTACTAGCTAGGATTTCCATTGCACAAAGAAGATAAAATGTTTGTTTATCATCTTAGATTGCATTTTAGAAATTACATCTACATCTTGCGGTGAACCTGAAAGGCAAACTTCATAAACAAGATCAACTATAAAATAAATTCAATGAATCTAACAACGCTTTGGAACTTAACGCACAACATTTAGAAGTCTAGGCTAGAGACGTATTCCGGTGTCGTAAGGCCTGGTAACTGTTGTTCTCACTGATGGTTGGGTGATTCCTCCACTTTGAGGTGATAAGTGCCAGTACGGACTTGTGCTCCCACGTACCGTCGAGTATATTTTGGGAGATCCCAATAGGCTTAATCCTTTATCCATAGGAAGCCATGTCTACCGCCCTATCGATTGCAATGCACTGAACACAACATTTGGGAAGATTGACTGCCGTACCATAAAAAGTATTCTGCAGTTTTGCAATTGGTTTGGTAATCCCTCTACCTAGATTTCCAGAGCAGTCCCTTTCGTTCCTTTTCAGACTCCTTAACAGAAAAGGTCCATCTGAGCACTTGTCACTTCAGGCTCATTAAAAATCGAAGGAGACTAGAGTCATCTTTTGTTTTTTCTCGACTCGTAAAAATTGAAAAAATAAGTTGTGTCAAAGCGTCTAAAATTTATTTTAAACAGAATACTCATTACCCTTTCATACATTGATCTTGGGATGAGAAAATGAAATCCACC
Source organism: Pinus tabuliformis (assembly GCA_031772625.1). NCBI lineage: Eukaryota > Viridiplantae > Streptophyta > Pinopsida > Pinales > Pinaceae > Pinus > Pinus tabuliformis. The sequence goes on along the minus strand of CM062819.1, from coordinate 1,508,547,222 downwards.
AACCAAGGAATTCCTCTTGGAGGAAATCCTAGTCCCTTCTCCTCTTGGGGAGATGTTGGTGCACCCCATATGGCCACATTGTCGCTTCCAGGACTGACAATCGGCTTGCCTATATGGCTCTTCTCAACCTCTATCGTTCAGAACACTGCAATTCTTGAACAATCAAATCAGCAACTAGACGAGTCCAAAGTTACCCACCAACCCTTTACTTCCTCTAATTCTTCCTCTCCTCCTTCCTCTTCGCTTGATGGGGCTGGTAAAGCCAAAAGTCAAGTACCCGAGAAGAAGAAGGAAAAGAAGAAGAAAGAGAAAAAGAAGAAGGAGCCAAAAGCGAATGGGGGCAAACGAGTATCGTCTATCGAAAATCCACACACTGCACCGACCAGGCCTAAATTTCCATGTGTCATTTGCAAAGGAGACCACTATCATAGAGATTGTCCTTGCATCCCTCGGATCTTAAGGGACTAGTCTCCTCGTTTGCACAACCCAGTGTCATCAAACTCTGATGATCATGTTGAAAACAAACCGTCGACTAGTGAAAGTGAAGCCCTAGGACAAAAAGGAAAATATAGATTTGCTTGTAAACTGTGCGAAGGCGATCACGCCGTCCACCATTGTCCCTTCTTAGATGAGGCTAAAAGAGTTTTGGACGATCGTCCAGTTTCACTGCTACGACTTCCTCCTGGATATAAAAAACTCTTGCCGAGTCCGTCACTAGTTGAAAATCCAGCTGGCCCACTCAGGTGGTCGGCTGAAGCATCTATCATTGAAGACAAACCATCTGAACCCATACCAGACGAAAGTCAAAAGGTCGAGGCGGCAGTTGACCCGGTCTTGCCTTCAGAGGTTCCATCTTCAGATGATACAGTCACCGAAGAGAATAAGGATAACACCGTCCAAATTCTTTTCATAAGCACAGACTCCAATGAACATGGGGGAAATTTACCCATTCCTTTACTACAGGAAGGAAGTTCGTCAGAGTCATACCCGACCGTCTATTCGGTCCCAACTCCAAGCAACCTAGTTGTCTCCTTCGACTGGAATCAACTAGGCAGACCCCATTTACCAGCTAGTGTACCATTCTGAATCATTGTTCAAATATATAGAATGGTTATGGCTGGTACCATCATAGATGAGGGGGCTTCTGTGAGTATCCTTTCCTCGACTGCTTGGAAAGCGCTTGGTTCACCATCGCTTTTGCCTGAGATGAGAAATCTAACAGGCTTTGATAAAGGAACCAGTCGACCGTTAGGGATCCTTCCCAATGTGCCCATAACATTGAGGGGGAAAACCATTCACATGAACATAATGGTAGTTCAAGGACCCCTAGATTATAATCTACTCCTTGGACGAGACTATATTTATTGCATGGGGGCAATTGTCTCCTCACTCTTTAGAGTAATGTGTTTTCCGCACGAAGGAAGAGTGGTCAAGCTCGTAGACCAGCTTTCATTCCCCGGTTCACGCATAGCAAATAATCATATACCATCCCTGAATGGTCTTTTCACACAAGAAATGTCTCAATCTCCAGTCCGCCCGCCTGATGAGCGTGAGTGATTCGGGGGACATGACTGAAACCCAGGGGGCATGCACCTTGGTTTGCTTCGACAGGAAAACTTCGGGTATAGGGTAGGTTTCCGCGAGAGAATATGACTAGTTTGTACTCCCGTCCATGATTGGAAGAGGGGGTTATTCTAGAACAAGATTCTCTTGTCAAAGTTACGTGAGTGGAGTAGCCTCCTTCACTCACCTTTGTCTATTTCGGTAGACATCACCGAAGAAGTGTTTTGTTTGCACTGTGAATAGAACAATCTTTGGGTGACCTGTAAGAGGTAGGCCTCTCTCGGTAAAACAAATGTTTTAATGGAAGAAAGAAGGGGTAACCTTGAAACTCTGTTTTATACCTGGAGGCATGCAAACCTTTTGGAGTACAAGCAAAGAACAATCATTTATCCGTTTTTTGGATTGGTCATTTCCTAACTTGCATAAAGAAAGGATGTGGGGCAAAACTGTAAAAATTTCCATTTTATATGGGACATTCTTATTATACGACTGGATTAATCGAGCATTTTTAGCACATAGTTCAAGCTCGTTAAAAAAAATAAACATAAGACATGAGCAAATGTTTCCCCCCGCGTTTAAGCTCATTAAAAAATAAGCTATTCACTGACAAATAACCATCGTGAATGTAGTACTTTAGCGATTAAAGCCTTGGTCGTGTTTGCACCATCACCTCCACTTTTGCATTGGTCGATCATTCACCTCCATTTTGATTGTTTAACCCATTTTGAGGAAAAACTGTGAAGAGTGATTTCACTAGCCATCCTTGTAACACGGACGTGATTGGAAAATTCCAAACCTTACCTGGAATCAGTTGCTACCCATTTTATCGCTCGTTCCTCAAAAGACGAGTCTCCTTTAAGCTCTTTTCAACTGACTCGTAAAATATGAAAAGATTGTCGAGCCATTTGCCTCTCTAGCTCATTAAAGGGACCAGAAGTGCTATCTCTCCTCTAAATTTTAATCTTTTTGGACCTGAGAGATTATTACACAAAAAGATCGAGCGCTTGTTTTCTTCGGCTCATTAAAAGTATCGAAAATTCATCCCTTCTGTATTGTTTTATACTTTTTCGGACTTAAGGGATTAGATGACGAAAAAGGAATTTTGGATTTACCTTTATGTTCCTTTTCAGACTCTCTAAAATTGAAAAGGACCGAGTTCTATGATTATTGGAATAGAAAACAAAATGGAAAATATGAAAATTGAAATAATGAATATTGTTAGTAAACAAATAGACTCTTTGAAGTTTCAGCAGAAACTTGTAGAAGAGCAAGAGATATTGTCTATTTTCTGTCGTAAATGTAGAAGAAATCATCCTTTAAGAGAATGTCCTATAGATATTAAAGAAGCTAATAAATGTGTAATTTGTGCAGATAACAATGCTATGGATAAATGTCCCTCTATACCTGGGCTGAAAGTTGTATTTGAAGGGGGACAACCTGAAGCTAAATCAATGCATGCTATAGAAGCACGAAGGAATTGGCCTCAGGTAAGTGTAGGTATGGTTCCTGAATCTCTACCACATATTTTTGGTTATAATGCACATTCATATTCCTATCCTAACACTGGTCACTCTCAGCATTGGCAGCATGGGAATCAATATCAATATGGACAACCCTCCAAATCTTGGCAACAAGGATGGGGAGGGCCAAACCATTCACATCATTCACATAATTCCTATCCTGCACCTATGTAATCATACCCTCCTACATATGCACCTTACCTAATGCCTCAATCATCATTACCTCAGCTAAGTCAACCTATGCCACCATTATCGTTACCTCCACCATTTTGACCTCCTCAGTTGCCTGCTCAGCCTTTACCAACCCCAATAATAAAGCAGTACAAATGATCCATTCTATGACCTCGCATTCTTCATCCAGATTTCAGACTATGCCAGTTGGAGTCAATGATCTCCAATCGAGATCAAGGAAGGTAGTAACCTCAGAAAATCAAAGCAGCCCATGGTGGTTCTTGATGAGAAAGGAGAGGAGGAAACTCCTGACCATTTTGAAAAAGATGACACCATTCAGCCTATCCCTGTACATTCTGAGCCCCCGTCATCTTCTTCCAACTGACATCCCTATCCAAAGAGGTAAGTTGTGGAGAAGAAAAACCCATTCCTAAGTCTAGCCTGGCCTCTGAGCTTAGGAACCTTTTCATAAGGGTACCTTTGCTCCAAGCTATCAAAGATATCCCCATTTGTACAAAAATCATTAGGGAACTTTGTCTCAAGAAGCCAGGAAGGAGAAGATTGGAATCCCAAACCATTCAATTTCTTGGTAGAGCAAAAGAGTTAATGACGAGATGTATGCACATGGAAAAATATACCAACCCTAGAAACCTTGTTATCTATGTTCAGATAGGTGATGTCCTATTCTCCAATGTACTTATAGACCTAGGGGAAGCGATTAATGTTATGACCAAGCAAACCATGGATCAACTTGGATTGGTCCATATTCGTCCTACTCCCACTGTGCTTGAACTAGCAGATCGATCTAAAATCAAGCCAGAAGGGGTGTTGGATGATGTGGTCGTTTCCCTAGATTCTTAGGAATATCCCATAGATTTCATTGTGCTTCAGCCAAAGAACCTGGTGGGAGGGCATCCCTTGATCTTGGGATGACCATGGCTTGATACGGCTGATTCTTATATCGGATGTCATTCTGGTGATATGTATATTTCCCATGGAGATTCTAGAAAGAAAGTCACCTTATATCCACCTGCTAGATCTATTCAGGAGCTCCGAGACACTTTATGGTTAGACTACAGTAGTGATGAGGAGACTTAGCCTATTTCCTTGATACATCAGAATGCTAAGTCCTCACAGGAGGGTGAGATTCAAGACTTCCTAAACAATCTAGACACCATGCCTAATTTCGAGTCATTGAGTCAGATTTTTAGTCTAGATTTTTAGGAAGGATATGACTCTCTACCTCCATCATCACCATCTCTAGCGACACCTTTGTGTACTCTCGAGCCTGACACTACTCTTGTTGAGATTAGTCCAGGTAAATCCTTGTATATCAGTTCAGACTTGGATCCTTCTCAATGAGAGAAACTTGTGAATTTGTTGCGAAACCATCTTGATGCCTTTGCATGGGGTTATGAAGATATGAAAGGCATCCCTCCTGAAACTTGTAAAAACCATATCTATATTCAGGATGGAGCCTGACCTGTCTAACAACCCCAAAGGTGAATGAACCCATTTCTAAGAGACGTTGTAAAGTAAGAATTGCAAAAGCTCTTAGATGTTGATTTTATCTATCCCATTTCTGATAGCCGGTGGGTGTCTCCATTAGTATTAGTCCCAAAGAAAGACGGGAGATGGAGAATTTGTATTGACTATAGAGAAATGAATAAATCCACCCTCAAAGATTACTTCCCCCTTCCTTTCATCAACTAGGTACTTGATACCCTTGCTGGTAAGAAGTACTTTTCTTTTCTAGATGGCTTTAGCGAATATAACCAGATACAGATAGCACCTGACGATCAAGACAAAACCACTTTTACATGTCCATGGGGTACATTTTCTTATCGAGTGCTTCCCTTTGGGCTATGTAATGCCCTGACTACCTTTCAAAGGGCAGTCTTAGCTATTTTCATTGACCTTGAAAGAGTAGAAATCTATATGGATGATTTCTCTGTGTTTGGTGATTCATTTCAGGAAGCCCTCAAGAATCTAGAAAAAGTGCTTCTTAGCTACCAAGAAGCTCATCTCGCCTTGACTGAAAGGAAATGCATATTAATGTGCAAGGCAACAATGGTTCTTCACCATCTTATTTCTGACAAAGGTATCCACGTTGACCTTGCAAAAATAGAAGTCATTTTGAGTCTTCCTATACCCAAAAGTCAAAGGGAAGTGAGAGGTTTTCTAGGACATGCAGGCTACTATAGGAGATTCATTGAGAATTTCTCAAGGATAGCTACTCCCCTTTCCGAATTTTGGCTAAAGATAGTGAGTTTTCTTGGTCCACAGCTTGCTAGCAGTCTTTTGAGACATTGAAGGAAAAATTAGTTCAGGCACCAGTATTGAGAGGACCAAACTGGTCCCTGCCATTTCAAATTTCCTCTGATGCCTCAAATACTACTATAGGCGCAACTTTAGGACAAGAAGAAGAAAAACAATCTTATGCTATTTATTTCATTAGTGAAAACTTGTCAGCCGCTGAACTGAATTATACGATTACTGAGAAAGAGTTTTTAGCTGTAATTTTTTCCATTAATAAATTCAGACATTATATTATAGGATATGAAGTTTTTGTACATAATCACCATTCTGCTATAAGATATTTGATGAATAAACCATTAACTAGTGGTAGAATGACTAGGTGGTTTCTATTATTACAGTAATTTAATAATACTATTGTTGATAGACCAGGAAAATCAAATGTAGTAGCAGATTATCTTTCAAGATTAAATAATCCTGGTGAAGCAATTCCTTTTGTTGATGATTTTCCTGACAAACATCCTTTTGTTGTGTCAACAAAATGTCCATGGTTTGCTGACATAGCTAACTATTTGGTCACCGGAAAATTACCACCTCACTTATCCACTTGTGAAAAGTGGAATATCATTCAGAAAAGTGTTGCATATTCCTAGATCCAAGGAGACCTCTTTTACACTGGAGAAGATCTCATTATCTATAGATGTGTAAGAGATTAAGAGGTGTTCGATATCTTAAAATCTACCCATGATGAACCTTGTGGAGGTCACTTCGCCAATAAGTAGACTGCATACAAAGTGTTATGAGCTGGCTATTTTTGGCCTTCCTTGTTCAAGGATGCCAAACAATATGTCAAGTGGTGTGATAACTATCAGCGAATTCGCCAGCCTATTCAGACCAATGAAATGCCTTTATGTCCTCGGTTTATGATTGATCCTTTTGAAAAATGGGCCATTGATTTCGTAGGACCAATAAATCCTGCATCATCAAATAAAAAGCATATTTTGGTTTGTACAGATTTTGTTACAAAATGGGTAGAAGCTAAAGTTGTTTCTTTCTCTACTGAAAGAGTTGTTGTTGATTTTATTTTTATTGAAATATTTACTAGATTTGGTGTACCTAGAGAAATTGTTTCTGACAATGGATCGCAGTTTATTTCTAATCTGGTACAGGGTGTGATGGAGCAATAAAAAATACGGCATAGGAAATCTACATCATATCACCCGCAAGAAAATGGTCAGGTGGAGTCCACGAATAAGGTGACTGAGTCCATCCTCACAAAGATGGTAAACATGCACAGAAAGGATTGGGTTGACAAATTACTGGAAGCATTATGGGCCTATCTAACCACTTGGAGAAACAACACAGGAGACACAGCATAGGAGCTGGTGTAAGGGAAACAAGTCCTCTTGCCAATAGAATTCCAAATCAAGACTTTCAGGACTGTAGTCCAATTGGGACTAGATCTCTCTGAAGCACAGCAATAGCACCTTCTAGAATTATATGAGTTAGAGGAAATCCAAAGGGATGTTGTTTAGTAGAACATATTGGTCCAACAACAGCGTAAGAAGTGGCACGACAAGTCCATTCAGAAGAAGTAGTTCCAATCAGGTGATTGGGTACTCCTTTACGATTCGAGATTCAAACATTTTAAAGGAAAATTCCATAAACGTTGGATGGGACCCTATGAGGTGGTCAAAGTGTTTGAAAATGGAGTAGTAGAAATCAAAACTATTGATGGACGAAATTCTATGTTCCTGGTAAACGAGCAGAGATTGAAGCTATATTTTCAGCCCCTTACTAAAGGAGACTTTATGTAGCAAGTCCAACAACCATTTGAAAAGGAGTTGGTAGGTGGTCACAACAACCTATTGAAGAATTAATTCCTTCTTGTCCTTATTAAGAAAAAATAATCAAAGAAAAAAAATAAGAAGAAAAATGACAAAAATAAAAAGTATAAAAAGAAAAGAATTCCTGTAATTATGAAAGTCAGTTGACTAACATGATTGTAGAAGGATCAACCTAAAGACCAGCATGCTAGTAGGAAAATCAAAAGTTTAATAAAAAGGGAATGTTGATTTTTTTAGATATGTTGGCTTCCACCAAGAAGAAGTAGGTTCACGAAACCGAGCACTTACCCAAGTTTGGGGTAACTAGCATGGGAATTTTTATTCAAGTAAATGCTTACTTCCCGCTACAGTTATTTTTTCCTGCACCAGTGTAGGTAGATTTCAAGGTAAATAGATTGTCTTTCTTCTATTTCCCATTTCGAAATTTCCCACTAGTTTCTTTTCTAAATTACCCAATGAATTACCTTCCTCTTTCTTCCGAGAAACTACCCTTACCCAATTTCGTAAAATCCCTCTTTTTCCTTGAATTTTTTTCCACATCCCGTTTCATTTATCCCTCTTAGTAATATTGTCTCTGAAATCCTGGCTGAAATATTCATTCCCATTCTAAAATTTTTACCCGTTTCCCACTTCTTTATTTCCTCATAAATTGATTACGGAATTTGATGCAATCAATCCAGAATGCATGTTCAAGAAACACCAAAGGATGGAGAATAATTTTTTCTTGTATAATGAGGCAATTTTTTTTTTTTAAGTCCAGCTACAGAGGTATGTCCTATCAGATTCTCTATTTGGTAAAAGTCTATGGTGCAAGCACAACGCAGTGCAAGCAGGTTTGGTGCAGAAACACAGTTCACTGTGAAAGCAATTTACAGAGTCCTAGAATGGTTTATAGGGGATATTTAAGGGCTTGTACTTCCCTGCACATGTGTTAATATGTTATCTCATTCCATGTTTTAATTGATGCTTTGTTTCATTATTTACTAATCTAGGAACAAACCTTTAAATTGCAAGATGTGTAAGGTTTGAAGTATGTCTGATTGAATTGTGATGCTGAATGCGGGATGGTACTACTGTCTAATAACCTGTACACCCTCCTTGAAATAATTTCGCACTGCCTAACCATTATTAGCCTACCCGTAATCCGATCATTATATTCATTGTGCCACTGCCGCTTATACCGCCATTGCATCCAATCATTGCGATTCATCCATAGCGAGCTGACACGAATGAACACCTGATATGGGGGGGGATGTTTCATCATAGCCGGGTGAGTGGGTCTAAAAAGATGGAGGGCGATGAATCTCCAACATAAAACTCTTGGTGAACATTGGAGTCACACAGAAATTCCTTCAAGGGTGTGAACAGAGCGAAGTGGAGTGTGGATCGAAATGGCACTTGTGAGGAGTGAACTGTTGTCTTTGCAAGAAACTGAAAAAACTGTCTAGTACAGGAATAATCTTACACTATTGCAAGAATCTGGGTTCCTGCCATTTTTATAGAAGTTTGATAGGTTCGACATGGCGGTGGCATTAGAGTTCACATGGATGTTCAAAGAAGGTCGAGTCAGGGTCAGGTCCTTAAAATTTAAAATTACAGAGGAGTTCATTGCACAAGCCACAGGCTTGCCACTTACAGGAGAGCACTGGTTTAAAAAGGAGTGACTCGCTAAGAAGCATTGGCACCAATTCGTGGTTGACAAGAAAATTAAGGTCGATTGGAGAAAGGGACTTCCACAGACTGCCATGGTCGGGAAGTGGCGAGACCTAATGTTTATATTGCAGAAGTTTGTAACTGGAGAAGGACGTTATACCTTGGCATTAGTATACCACATTTGATTGTTCTTGCGTTTTGAGGCAGGAAAATTGATTAATTTTCCTCACTTGTTTCTCAAGAGCCTTGAGAAGATGGCAAAAAATGTGCAGAGTGGAAGTGCAAGCCAGGTTGCAAACAAGCTCTTCCATCATGGGCTTATTACGATGTTGGTCAAGAAGAAGTTAGAAGAAAAGGGGATAATGTGGGGAGTGTTTCTGAAAGAATTCCGAGCGAGGGGTGCAGAAGAGTCTGCTAGCACAAGTACATGTAAGAAGAGAAAGGCGGGGACATTGTCTCCTACCAAGCGGCAAGGTAAAAGTTCACCAGTGCAAGCAGAGAAGAGGGCCATTGAGAACACTCCACCCGCGGAAAAGAAGAGTAAGACCAGAACATCGGTGAGGAGGAAAACTGTCACCCAAGGGATGAACAAGTCAAGTTCTCCAATCGTAATTGATGAAACACCCCAAGTTTCCCCCACAGTTCATAATCTCTTAGTGCTTTCAGATGTAGTGGCACACACTGTGGAAGATTAGGAGAATGTAGAAGACGACGTCATGTTGTCAACATTTGTCAGCAAGCTAAGGAGTAGGAAGATGACATCAACACCGCATACTGGTGAATTCCAAGCAGAGGAGGGTGGAGAGGAACAACATGCGGAGGGTCTTGATAATTTCAGCGAACCAGGCGTATAGACCCTTAATGGTTTCGAGGAGTGGGGTACTGAAGACCCTATAATTTTTCAAGGTCAGGGTATTGAAGACCCTACGGTGTTCGAAGGACAGGGTATTGAAGTCCCTCCAATTGTAGAAGAGTGAGGAATCGAAACCCCTACTGATTTGGAAAGATAGGGTGCTGAATCCCCTGAGAAGCTAGGAGAACAAGGTGTTAAGAGCCTTGGGGAATTGAGTGCACAAGGCATGGAGATTGGTGAGGGCATCAAAAACCTCAGTAATGAGAAAACCCTGAGTATAGAAACCCTCAGTGATGTCATAAAGCAGACTTTCGACAACCTTGACCTCGATGATGATGGGACTTGTTTCGATTCTATGACAGAAAATACGTTCACACCCGAAGATATTAGCACAACGCCCTCCACTCTTTTCCTCAATAGCAGAATAGTAGATCTAGAGCAACAAGTCTATGACCCGGAGGCTTTGAACCAGGTCATGAATGAGCAGAGTTGGTAGAAACAGAGCGAGGTGGAGTTACTCGCAGAAGTAAAGAGGTAGAAGCAACAAGTGAAGGTATGGAAGTGTTGGGCTTCCAAATGTTATAGATGCCTCAAGAAGGTGACTAAGTAGTTGTGAAAAGCCTGAGATAAGAAGCTAAAGATAGTAAAGGTAGGAATAAACATTGAAGTTCAGGACTAAGAAGCTGGCCATTCATTTTTGAAAGTTTTTTGCAGAGGTAAAAAGTCGTGTGAGGACACACAATAGCTTAGGGTTGGGAGGATGTTGGTATCCTAAATTTCCCTATTTTCTACCCCATTTCCATCAAAACAAACCTCTGTTTTATCTCAATAAAAGACCCTTCTTTCGTGCACTAGTACAAGATAGTTACTCGTTCTTGCACATGCTCATATTTTATATTAAGATTTACTACAACACTTTATTAATCATTTTATATGGATTTCATGCATATTTACATACCTCTTGTAACTCATATTAATTTCCTAGAGTAATCATGGAACTTAGTATTAATTATGAATGAGTGTGACTAGTGCAGGTACATTGGTGCACCACCACAGAGATTGTTTGAGCTTTCCGAGAAGCCAAATCTTTCACGAGGATGGGTCTCGATCCTTGACTCTGAGTCTAGCTACTAATGAACTGAACCAAGATAACAAGTGGCGTGCAATCAGGGACTATTTTCCAAAGTTAGGTTATGTCCAAGCGAAATTCATGTGTATTATAACTACTAGCCAAGTTTGTAATTTCGGTTTCTAAGTCTGTTCGGCCGAAAGGCCTGAACAAGAAATGTTTGTAATTAGTGAAAATGGCTAGAGCCAAAAGGATATATAAGATATAGATTATAGGTAAGATGAGGCTAGGCAGGAACCATTGATTGTAATTTTGTTTTACGTAATCTGGTTATCACCTCAGCTCTGGGGGCTGGACTACTCTCTTATTTATATGTGCCAAATTGAGTGATACAAGAGAACTGTGATGATTTGCATACACAACATCTAATTTATCTTTGATGTATATTTGAAGTGTTGAAATTTTTCATTCCGTAGAAGGGGAATGAGCTGGATGGCTAGGGCCTAGCCAACCCAGCTCATTTACCCCTCTCGCTTTCGTTATTCAGAAAGAAGGTGTGGATATTTCTTTTGCAGCTGTGTGATGTTATAGTTTTAATATTTATCTTTCAAGTTCTGATTTAAGATATATTTTGTAGCTAACGTGTGAAACGGATCCATGGTTTAATAGTGTTATGAAACCAACTCACAAAAAGATAGAGAATATAGATCAAAGCCTTTGAAATAAGCCTCTTCGAGGGGGAAACCTCCTTTACATTACACAAATGAACAATTATTGGATGATACAAATGACAAGACCTCCTTCCTATATATAGGAGTCTAAGGGGTCATAATATAATCAGAGCCGACATAAAAATAATAATGTAAGGGCACAATAATAACAATAGTGGGCTTCTATGGGGCACAATAATAACAATATGGGGACTGCATGGGTACAACAATATAATAAGGGGGTTGTACTAATAAAAATAAGTGGTTACACTAGTAGTATAGGGGCATAACATGCCCCTCTCCTTCAAAAAGTGGTGTCCTCAATGCTTGAGTAGTTCTTGATGCTTATGTATAAAATTCTTGTCCTCCCATGTGGAATCTTCAGCGGGTTAGTTCTTCCACTTGATGAGATACTCTGAAATTGATCGATTTTGTAGTTTTCAGGTTTTGGTTTCTGCGACTACTCCAGGTTCCAATATGATTTTTCCTTCCTCTTCAAGTTCTAGAAATATTGTTTGAATTGGGATATTCTGCAACTTTTGAATGAGTGGCCACACTTATTTTTCCTTCTTCCATTCATCCCTTGCTTCGTTGATGCAAGTTCTCCAACCTTTGAATGCTTCCACATCCTCATCCTTCCTTCAGAGTGCATCTGCAACAAAAATTTTCTTCCCTTTTCTATAGATGATGTCAAAGTCATAACCCAACATATTTGTGACCCATTTTTTCTGTTCTTCTGAAGATAATATTTGTTCTAAAAAGTATTGAAGACTATCATGATCCATTTTTACCTTGAAGTGTCTTCCCATTGGGTAAGGTTGCCATTTCTTAAGTGCATGTAGTATTGCCAACATTTCCTTCTCATAAATAGCTTGCTTGAGATGTAGCCGTAAAAATACCCAATCACCTACATCAAATTTTTTTTCACTATGATGTTGATCTACCTGTTGTTTCATTCGATTCTGCACCAAAGTGGTGTTATCCTTTAAAAGTTGGAGAACTTGATGTTGATGCTCGATATGATCTTTCACTGCTTGAACCTTTTTCTTCTTGATATGTCCTTCTATCTTGAGAGTTTGAGGAGTGGAAATTTCTTCCAATGCTTTACAAGATATGGTCGGATTCATTTCTTGATGCTCGATGTGATCTTTCACTTCTTGAACATTTTTCTTCTTGATATTTCCTTCTATCTTGATAGTTTGAGGAGTGGTAATTCTGGCCAATGAATTACAATATATGGTTTGATTCATTTCTTCTTTCTCGATGTGATTTTTCACTTCTTGAACCTTTTTCTTGTTGATATGTCCTTCTATCTTGAGAGTTTGAGGAGTGGTAATTCTTTCCAATTCTTTACAAGATATGGTCAGATTCATTTCTTCTTTCTCTGGGGTGGGTCCTAGTGTATATCCACTTCTTTTGATGCTTCTTAATCCTTTTCTTCCTCCTCTTCATACTCTATGTAAAATAATGTTTTCTCAGCACACTTATGATCTTTAGTGCATTTTCTATCACAATTGTAACAAAGCCATTTTTCTATTTTTTCTTCCAATTGTTGTGGTGTAAACCTTGTAGGTTGTGGAAGGCTAAGAGAAGAAACACTTCCATAATTATAGTCATGAGTGGTGGGATTCCTTGTTTCCATAATTTCGCTTTCAATTTTTCTTGCCCACCTAAATGCCTTCTCCAATGAATCGGGTTCCCAAAGACGAACCTCATGTTGAATGTTATCATTTAAAGTACCTATGAAGACATCAATCGTTTGCTTCTCTGGAATATCATTTACCCTTATATTTAATTTTTGAAAGTCCTCAATGTCCTCCATGATTGAACACTTTTGTTTGATATTTATCAATTAGCTAAAGCAGGTGTTTCTCTTTGTATCCTCATAATGTCCTATCATTTCCTCTGTGAAAATTAACCACGTAAGAAGTGGTTTACGAGAACAAAGCCCTTTATACCATAAAAATTGATCCGGTTCTAATTATGAAGATACAATATGTACCTTTTGTAATAGTTGCACCTCATGTAGATCAAAATATTGCTCCATCTATAGTATCCAATTTACCGGATCCTTTCCATCAAACTTCCTCATATCACCTTTTCTTGATTTTAGGAGCTTGATCTTGAAACAACTATAGCTTTGTAATTTCAGCTCTTCCAATTCTGAAATTGCAACCTGCAGTAGCCCTCTGTGTCCTCTTTCCAATGCCACCTGTTTGATCAAAATTGGATTCTATAAGAAAGAGTTATGCACAATCTCCCAAGATGACCTGATTATATACCTTTATAGAAGAGCGAAATTGTATGACGTCCCACGTGTCACTGTTTTGACCTTTGGATCTGAAAAATATATACAAGAAACTACAGTGCATCCTCTTTCTATAACTTCTTACTTAATTGCAATCTGATGCTCAGAGAGACAGTTATGACGATTTTCCAAAGGTGACCTGTTTGGAATGTAATTTGGGGGTCTGCAAAAACCCTAACTTCCTCAGATCATATCTCTGCAAATATAGCGAGACAAGATCTGAAATTCGGATCTGAGGTTTAGCGCGAGTTCGTTGCAAACACATTTTTTTTTTTGCTTCTGAATAGTTGTAAATAAAATGTTATAGCAAAAATTCCATGATGACCTATTTGGAGCAGCAAAACCCTAGAATCCAAAGCTTTGATACCAAATGTTATGAAACCAGCTCACAAAAAGATAGAAAAGATAGATCAATGCCTTATAAATAAGCCTCTTCGAGGGGGCAACCTCCTTTACATTACACAAATGAACAATTCTTGGATGATACAAATGACAAGACCTCCTTTCTATATGTAGGAGTCTAAGGGGTCTTAATATAATCAGACCCGACATAAAAATAATAATGTAACGACACAATAATAACAATAGTGGGCTTCTATGGGGCACAATAATAACAATATGGGGACTGTATGGGTACAACAGTATAATAAGGGGGTTATACTAATAACAATAAGGGGTTACACGAGTAGTATAGGGGCCTAACAAATAGTTAGCCGTGTTTTTTTGTTTATGAGTTATCTTTCTTGCATTTCCTTTACTCTCAATCCCTGTTTTAACTCGTTTTTTATCAGATCATGCAAGGAACTCTTTCCTGCACCAGTGCATGTTGTTGCCTGCGCTTTGGTTTAATGATTCATTTACAGCGAATAGTGAATCACTTCTCTGCATATTATTTCCAGTTATTTCAAAAGTGAATGAATCATTAACTTAGTAACTATCCTCAGTATTAAAAGTACATCTTTAGGGGATCTAGAAGTCGTTGCATAAAATTATCATGAACATATTATACTTGCAAAGAACATAAGAATTTTTGAATGGATTACTAAATTTAGTTAACACATACAAAACACTTAGACTACTATTTGATTCTTTTGAATTTCTTTTATTTCATGAAGTTTATTTCCTTTGCAAGGTTTAATGAATTGAAGCATTTCCTTTTTCATAGATAATTCAATTCAGAATTTCATTTACAGTTGCAATTATTTTTCAGAACATCTTTCAGTTCTTTTGAAAGTAATTTGGAAACTGGGTGAAAGAAGCTCTACCTCGATGCAAGAGTTACTCTCTTGTCAGAGAAATGGAGTGCTCTAAGCCCTGAGGCTTAGATCACCTTCACTAAGACATAAGTCTTCAGTAAGGAAGGTCACATATACTTTTCCACAGAGATACTATACCTGCACTAGTGCAAGCATATTGCAACAGTACAAGGACAGGTTGTTTGTGTGAAAGGAAGATCAGAAGGAAGACAGAATTCTGTAAGGGCCCACTTGTCAGACTATTAGCCATCCATCTAAAGATGAACATAGCATTTCATTACAACATTTAAGATTGTTTCCATTGTGTGGAATTTATTTACTTGATTTACTTGCAAATTGTCCTTTACATTCCAACACTAGAGTTTCTTTGGTGTCAGTTACCTTTCCAAATGTTTTTTGTCTGATTCTGCAAAGCATTCCACTTAAGAAGTAGGATTAGAGATAGGAAAAGTTCATACCATTTCTGGCATTGCCTGTGCTTCGCCTCTAAGTTTACGAAACCCTCGGGCTGGCAACTAAGTGTTGAGGTGTTTGCTCAAATGCAATTCTTGCACCAAACAACATCTACGAAAACATTGACAAGGACTAGACTAGACCCCTACTAGCCATTAGAGGAATTTCATCAAACATGTCACACACATAAAAGCTACAGGTCTTAACAACATAATTGAGCATAGGATTCTCATACTTATATGAGAATCACTAAGAAACACTGACGCCTCAACACATTAGCTGCAGTTTCATCTATTGGGCATACATACATTGTTCATTCATTTATAAGTAAAAGCATGATGAGAGCCATACATAGCCACTATCATAATACATGTTCATAACCAACACAATAACAACATAAATACAAAGGAAACAACAACCATATAATCCACATCTAAACCAGTATAATACTCATGAATTAACAAGGAGAAATAACCTCATATTAATGATGGAAAGGCCAACCGGGTTCGGGACATCCCCGAAGCACCTGACCATAGATATGGCTGAGCCAAATCTCTCTTCAGCCAGCCACCCCCATGCCATATTCCAATCACGAATGTGGAATCTCATAAAACACATCAATCAAAACCATTTAAGGATTCCAGAGGCCAAACGATGTCAACCCATAGAATAGTGATTCCACCTCATGGGAAAACATCACAAACCATCACTAGATTGGTCTCTACCAAAGCCATTGAGGTCTCAAGAGTGTTTGTTCCAACCAAGTGTCCAGGAGTAGTAACTCAATCCACAGCTGCCTTCGGGCTCTAGAGCACTTGTCCAACCAAGGCTCCAGGACTATTAACTCAACCAACGAAGGGCTCAAGAGAGTTTGTCCAAACAAGGCTCCAGGACTAGTAACTAAACTAGAGTTGTTAGAGGGCTTCAGAGTGTTTGTCCAACCAAGGCTCTAGTAACTAGTAACTCAACCCAAGCTAAAGGAAACATGAGTACCAACCAGAAAAATAGAGAAATGAATCACAACACCATGGTTATCTAGGAAATGGAAAGGCTAAGCAAATCCACTATCAATCCGAGAAAAAACCCGCATGGCAATGATAAATCATGACCAATAAAGCACATGCATATGCCATGAATGCAAAAAATAGTGAGGAAGACATACATACAACTTAGTACCTGCAATCAAAACCCATTTTAGCTACTGATGCCGATGTCCTCTTACACTTTCCTTCTCTTCCTTTGCCTTCTTGCTCTAAAACTCCAAGTATGCCGCACTCCTCCAATAGTAATCCAAGAAAAATCTAAGTGTCGAAGAAGATGGGAGAGAGAGAATAGAGAGAGAGCTCTAAACCTGAATTAACAAAAGTCTATGAACTAATCCTCATAAGCCTATGTATTTATGAGGCCTCTATTTTCTTCATTGTCCATTGTTTTCCTTCATTTTCCTCCTCACATGCGACCTATAACCTTTCACCTCCATTTTCTCCTAATTTCCATTATTTTTATAAATAAATGTGCTAAAATGCTATTTTTCCTTTCAAAAGCCTTCGAAATTTCCTTTTCAAATTTCCTTAGCCATTAATCAGCCACCAGTGATCGCCATCAATATGATTTTTCCCAACATTTAGGTTGGAATAAGTGTCCCATCAATCATAGTTATTATTTTTCCTTTAGTAAGTTTCATTACATGGAATTTTCACCAGGGTTGTTACAAAATGTCAGAGGGACCAATGACATCAGTGGGAAATATTAATTTGCATTGTTCCACTCATGGATATCCCTTCAAGTGGGGAGTATCCAAGGTTCTTCCTCAATCCTGGAATATGGGTGTTCAAGTCGACAAGAGAGAAGCATCAACCACCTGACATGTTGATTCGGGGAATCAATATAAGGTAAAAATAGACCCTAATAGTGTGGGTCAGATAAGGAGTTATAATGAAGGTTGGCGATATGAATGGATATGGTCAACTGGCCTAAGGATAGAGCTATTATGCGAATTCCAGTAATCAAAACACTTATGCTGATATGGATGGCCCTAAAGTTTGTTGGATTTTCAAGGTAGGTGTAAGTATTTTTTAACTAGCGTGAAAAGGGTAAATGAATGTCGGTGATGTGTGAGCTCTAGCCAAGAGTGACTAGAAACTACTGCTAGGTAAAAATACATGAAAATATGGGTGGGTAGCTTTTTCGTAAAAAACAATTTGTACACTTGCCAAAATAATATGAAGGTGGTTTATATGTACAGACATGGAGATGGGTGTCTCATGAGAATGGTGACCTATATGCAGGTATGGTGTTTTTGTTGAGGACAGGGGTCCCCATTGGCTGGTCTCCGTGTTGGGTTGGTGAGGTAGATGAAGTGACACAAATGGTCTACTGTCATATGGGTGAATGGTAGGCCAAATGTAGAATGTGGTGGTGAATATATCTTGATCCGTGCAACATTCAAGGGGTGGCCCGAAAATGGGGCTGGTAAGAAATTAATGAAGAAGAATGAGGTTGATCTTAAGGCATACAATCTAAATTTAATCCCTAGCCTAGGTCTATGGCCATGGATCCTAATAGTATGTGGGGGTCTATTTCATGAGGTGATCCATCAACGGGGAGTCTCTATCTACCGGCATGGACATTTACCATATGCGAGGGGAGGTGATGGTAAACATGGTCGAGATGATGGACCCTCTGGGGCATTTAAGAAAAATGACTTTAGGATATGAAAATATTTGTGGGAAGCCTATCATGATGGGTGATGAATGATATTGACTCTATTACTGACCACCGAGATGTTGAACCTTGCAGGAGGTTTGTTGATGTGCTTGTAATTTAAAAATGATTGATCTAGATGAATTCAAGAAAAAGAGAAGGCGCACTTGAGGTGATACTCTCAAAGTGTGGTGGGTCCAAAAATGAGTTTTAGGTTGAAATGGGACAGAGGGTGCCATGATGAAGATGATTTGATTCAGATCCTTATGTCTCTGGCGATTTTGAAAACAGAGATCTTGAGCTCCTGTACTAGGTTTGAGAAGATGTCAGAAAGGGTGATATATAGGAAAAAGTGGGCCCAATGTCACCTAAGTTTCACTTTCTATATTGGGAGCCTAGAGCTGATCTAGGAGATATCTCTTGTTTTTATGGTCAGCAGGTGTACTAGGGTAGCACATGGGGCCAATCAAGTTAGAGCACTAAACCATTTCTTTTTCAATTTTGTAGACTAGGCTAGGTAGGTCATACAGGGGTGCCATGTATGGCCTTTTTTAGGGTAAAAATAATTGGACCATGCGGTTGACTGAATGACAGTCGCACGGTTTCCATATGTTTCCAAGGCATTCACGCGGAGATGCTATGGGTAAGGGGATGACACCCACATATTCATGCAGCTGATTGGCCTGAAGTTGCGACGTCATTGTTTTCGTGACGTCATGACTTGTCCACCTCAGGCCACACAGTCCACGCAAATGTATCAATAACAAACACGTCGAACCGACTATGGCATCATCATGGGTTATGGAATCACCATGGTATATGACATGGAAGACATGTGCACCATGCATTGGTTTGAGAAAAAGACACACGTACTGTGCACCTATGATGTCCATAACCACTGGATGATTGAAAAAAAAGATTTTCAACAGCTTAGGAGGCTGATTTTTTTAATTTTTCCTTTCTTTGATATCCTTGATGGCAGGGCGGGCATTGTCTAGTGAGAGCAAGATTGACAACCATTATGGGTAGTAGTTGCAGAGGATCCTGTGGTTAGCAGGACATTAGTTGGTTGGGGGTTAGTGAAGTTCCTTTAGAACCCCCTCTTGAGATCACATGTTGAATTCTTATGATTTTTGGTTCATTTGTGGGACATAGATCGACATATCTTCATCATTCAAGGGTCCAATTTGTCGATTAATGCAGAAATTAATGTATCGTTTGTGATAGGTTTGGTACCGTAAGGAGGGGTTTTTCCATATGCCCTGTCGGCTGGCATGTGAATATTTAGAGAAGGGCAGAGGTCCATTGCCGACCCAACCCTATTGAGGATGGGTGCATCAAGGTACCATCCATCCTCGATCTCATTGAGCAATCAGTGTTGTCGATGATATTGCGCTTTTCAAGTTTGATGGCTGCACACTAAGTATCGGGATCCGCGGTTGCAGTGCTACAAAGGTTGCAGGTAGGGGACCTTTTTGACTAGGCTGATATTGTGTATAGGGGGATGGTCTCTCATTTGTCTAGGGTGCTACAGGGATTTACTGAGATATTTTGTTATGCTAGAATCTTGTGTAGCATCCTATATGAGCAGGTTTTGATGCTACAACCTTTTATAACAGTGCCCCCAGGTTGTGATAGGTATCCTAGGATGAGACGGTGGGTGCATGTGATGTTGTGGGCTTGTGAAGGTGAAGTGGGGCATTATTGGAATGCAGAGGTGGATGGTTGGTTTTTGTCAAAACCTCAGATGATTCTAGATTTACCATATCGTGGAGCAGACTTTACGGGTGATCCATATATGGGGCTTCTCCCTGGGGAAATCATTTAAGGTTTTCTCGACTTGTTCGTGAGTGAGGCACCTATGAATGATAATTTCAATGCCCTGTTGATAGAGGACATCCACTATCAGAAGGTAAAGGGGGACCTGGTGGAATATGCACCTTTGATCGTCATAGCTAAGTGGGGCTTGAACTTTTGATTTCGTAAAAAGAGAAGGATATCATTGTACCATGGGTTGTCTGTTGATACTAGAAATAGATGTTCATCAAGAAGAGCATCATTAACGGGAGATCCTTGGGTCTCTGTTGGGATATTTGTGATGAACTCGGCGAGGGTGAGTGCCTTTTTTATTTTAAGATAATTAAACTATAGGCCATATTCTTGTAGAATAACAATCCATTGAGTGTATTTGTGGTCCATCATATGGCGAGTGAGCATATACTGCATGGGGTTAATAGTTGTTATTACAAGTGCTCCAAAGGATGATATAATGTTGAAGCTTATGTACAGAATGTACTAGAGCTAAGGTAGTTTTTTCTTTTGGTTCATACTTCAAGCTAGGCCCAGATAAGTTCTTACTGACATAATAAATTACGTGCTCCTTGTTATCTGGTCCATCCTAAACTAATACCCCAGATGGAAACATTTGAGATATAGGGTATAGTCTTTATTGTGGTCAGGTGGGCTAATCAAAGGAGCTTGACATAATGCATCTTTTAAAGTTTCAAATAAATTTTGGGCCTCATCATCCCAATGGAATGGAATCTCCTGACAAAGGAGGTGCATAAATCCTTGCATGCAAGTAGTATAATCAGGGAAAAAGCATCATAACAAATTGGCCTTACCCTAGAAGCTTTGTAATTGTTTCAATGTTCTCAGAGGTGGTACTTCCTTAATGGCTTGGAATTTGAGAGGGTCAACTCTAATACCTTGCTAGGAGACTATAAATCCCAGTAGTTTTCCGACATTGACATAGAATATGCACTTGAAAGGGTTCAAGCGTAGGTTATATTGTTGACATCTATGAAAAACCACATGGAGATCTTCCAAATGGTTAGCATGCTTTTTGGATTGTACTGTAAGGTCATCCAAATAGGTGAGGATAAGATGAGCTAAATAATGGAAGATGTAATTCATGGTCTGCTGGAAGGTGGCGTCAGTGTTTTTAACATCAAAAGGCATAAATTGGTATGCGAATGTACCCTAAGGGGTTGTGAATGAATTTTTGTACTAATCCATATGGCGAATTTGAATTTGGTTATACCCAATGAACCCGTACATGAAGGACAGGGCCTCGTGATTGGAGAAAGCGTCGACGACTTGGTTAATGAATGGTGTAGGGTAATTGTGTTTTGGAAAAGTTTTGTTTAGTTCTCAAAAATCAATACAAACATGGGTGGTGCCCTATTTTTTCATGATGAGTACAAGTTATAATCACAAGACGTGTAAGTGATAGGATAAATGAACCCAACTTTGTGGAGTTTATCGATTTCCTGTTTGATTACTTCTTAGAAGGATTTAACTGATGTTGTTTCTGCTTAATGGGATGGGTGTTAGGCCACTTGTCAATATGGTGTTCCACAATGGTGGTACTGATGCGTGGAATCTCAGACTAATCCCATCAAAAAATATCCCTATACTCTTGGAAAAAGGATGTGTATGCGGTTATTTCCTCTGGCGAGCGTCCTGGCCCTAGGGAGATCTCTTCAAATTTTCCAGGTTTGTTTAAAATATTTACCTTGATGGTAGGTGAAATATTTGAGTTGTTCCCTTCCTCAATCAAATTGTGTGCTGGAATGGGATTTTTGAACCAATTTACCTTATCTACTGGAAGAAAATATTTTGACTCTATGGCAAAGATATCGTGGGTAGGTGCATTAGTAGGTACAAACACTTTTTTAGGTAGGAAAAATGAACGATGGTGTGTGAAGTCCTAACGATATTCAGGTCTCATCATGGCCTATAGAATATCTTCATCTGAGTGAAAAATATTATGTAGCGTTGACTTAGGTTGTGCCAGGTCTTGGGGTTTGGGTTCAGTCCTGGTTGTCTTAGTCAATAAGAAAGAATATGATAAGTTGGTTGATGTCGTAGAACCAAACGAGGTTGAAAATGTGCAAATGGGATGCGTCAACACTATAGATGGTGTTACTAGCGATGTGGTGGAGTTTGCGGTCTCTAAACCAAAAAAAAATGAGCATACAAGATGAACGAGGGTTCCTATGGAAGAGGAAATGAGTCATATATGGTGTTGTGTGTCGTCAACATTAGGTGGTGGTAGAATTTCAGTTATTGTGGGTTGATAAGGAGTGGGAGGAATTTCTTGCAATCTAGTTGGTGTACAAGGGGAAAATTATTTTCCTCAATAAGAGGTTTACGCTGAATCCTAAGTTGTTGAAATGTTTGTAACATATGACATGTCTCAGTGCAATGAGACATATTGGTGCATATATTTCACATCGGAATAGTAATAACTGAATTGATAGTGTGGATGGTGGTATTGCTTATAGTATGAAATGATGAATCCTAGTTGACGTCATGAGATGGGACCTCTTAGGGTGGTAGCCATCTCTTAACCTTAGTATTGACGTGTTGTGACTTCCCAATGTGTGTCTTCCTTAATGCTTCTATCGTAGTGTGAAAACATGGAACGTACTAACTATTCCTCATATGATGTGATTGAGAGAAGATGCGAGAATAACAACGTGTGATTTTATCTTGATTGGAGAGATCGATTCTTGGAATTTGGACAACTAAGTAAACTATTTCATTAAAGTTACTCAATTCATGGCATTGATTTACCAAGTGGTTGGGTTTATCACATAGGGCACATGTTAGGGGTGATCCTTTTTGCCAAGCACCCTTAGTTTTTTTTTTCCTAATCTAGATTGATGATGGTGAGAGATGTAGTGACGGGGGACTTGTTGAACTACTAGTGACCTTTCTCCTCAAACACATATAAGAAGGACCTAGATGCTTCATTCCCTTGTGGTGTTGTGTGATTTGAGGGTTCGGTATCTGAACCAACTAAATAAGAATTCTCAACGATAAATCGCCACATGAATCCTAGAATAGAACGAAATCTAGAAAGATGGGGACAATATTTCACATGATGATTTCTTGCACAAATATGGCAAGTGTGATATTTGTGCCTATGTCTGGTGCTTTGGGATGCGCAGGTAGCCAGATAAAATTGGTTAAATGCCCTTAATTTGGGACGTTGGTTGATCAAATGATATGGTTCATAGCATAAAGCACACGTGGGTGTATGTAGGAGTGTTATTGATCTGGGTTTCCTGTGATCATGGCAGGAGGTTGATCGACTAGAAGAGGGATAGGAGCAAGTAGCTTCTTCCTTCATCACATAAAAAATGGTTTTGGATCCATCCTCTACTAGGAGTAATGGGGTATTTGTTTGTGTGATTGCACCAAATTCATCTTGATATCGAGGGATTTCAGGGCAATGATGAGTGTAGTGCCAATATTCTACACATATGACACATGCATGGTTGGTGAACAATGCCTTATGATGTGTGGGTGTGCTCTTTTATCCAACAGGAGGAGGAGGGTTCACTGGTGCTTTTGGGGCATGCAGAAGAGCTTTGAGCTCATCTAACTCATGGAACATATTGGTGGGGTTCCCAACTATTTTACACAAGCAATAGAGTTGAGGTTCCCTAGTGGAGGGAGTGTTTGAAGCTTTCACCCTTTTGCGTTTTTTCTTATCCTTCTTTTTGGCACCAGCTAGTGTCGGTGTAGGCACTACTTGTTGTGGTGTGCTATCTTGAGGAGGAATAGGAATGACACTTGTTACAATGATACCTTAGCTTAATAATGTGGTTTGAGGAGCTAGATACCAGACCAGTATTTCCAGAGCCATATGGGGCAACGAGAGTGTTTTGATGACTTGGTGCGAGACAAAACCAGGTGGGGAGAATAAGAAGGCTGTGAGAGTGATGGCATATTTTAATAAAGTAGTATTGGTAAAAACAATGTTATCGGTATTCGAAACTAGTTCTTAAGCTTAGGGGATGTTTGATGAACTCATCATGCACATCAGTGCTCTTGTGGTTGGAGAAATATCTTCTATCACAAGAGGGTCTCCTGGTAGTGTCCCTAGGAGTGTTGATGGCTTAAATTGGCTTGGATTGAGTTTAGTGTAAGTGGTGATCCATTTAGGATAATATGAGATGAAAGGTAGCACACCATATCGTGCAGGTAATTTCTTCCACTCATCATATGTGGTTTGATCTATTATAATGATTTTTCCGTCATACGGGAACATCATTACTCTGAATACAAACAAGGAAAATTCTAACATCTTGTAGATGTAACTTCAGCCTAGCAAGATATTGTAATGGAACTGAGTGTCTAATACTTCGATATCTATTAGCACGATTTTTCCAGACAACTATATCGGCATGCCTTGGTATAGGCCTATGGGGGTTTAAGATCATTTTTCGTATGCTCTAAGCATGATGTTGGAAGGTTTCAGTTTAGAGGATCCCAGTTTCTGCTAAACAGATTTGGGTATTATACATGTGGATTCCCCTTCGTAGAAAATGCAACGATGGATGGTGATGTTTTGGATTGAGACTAGGATTTGGAAAGCAACAACTGATGGTGGTCATGGGATAGCTTGATCCAAGTCAAAGACCATTAGGTGATAATCCATGAGGTCAATTGTGCCTAGAGTGGAAATTATGACCTTCCGTTGGGTTAGGAATGTTTGTAGGACCTGCAATGCTAACATAGATGAGGGAGATTACGCTAAGTCATTGGCTATGTTGTAGCTATGAGCAACTTTTCAGTTATGTCTTGCTCATTGTAAAGGTCATTTGACCATCTTTGACATGGGTTCTATATGAATTTGACGAATGGTTAATGATGTTGTAGGTGTTTCCATGGTCGAGGTGGATGGGTTGGGTTTTTGGGGAGCTTCATAACCTTTGTTTCGCATTTGCAGGAGAATGTCTTTTCCTATCATGAAAATGGCGTGATTAGAATTATTATGGGGGTTCCCTCCCAAAGGATTTTGATGGGATGGTTGTTGCTTAGTGTTAACCACTCCCTGATGTGGGAAAGGGTCCTGCATTAGTGCATTTTGTTGACCTCCCTACCCCCTATTTTCCTGCATCCTTTTCAACTAAGGGAGTTCAGGAAAATGGGTTGGTATAATGAATACATTCATCATAGATGACACAATAATGATTACTCCATAGACTTGTGTTCTCTTTTTGCCTCTATGGGTTTTTTTTGGTTGGCCCCTGATTTTGATTTCGGACAAGGTTGCCTGTTGTTGGTGCCTGTGAGGGTTGTTCCCCCCTGTTCAGGCTCTCCCTTTGGTTGCTCTTTAGTTTTCTATTATCATCTTTATATGGGTTAGTTTCATTTAACTAATCCTCTAGTTTTTTCCGTTGAGCGATAGAAGGTTGCAATAGGTTTGCGCTGGTGGGTTATTCTGTTGTTGGGTGGGGAAAGGAGAATACTAGTTTCCTTGTGCCTGATTGGTATATGGATTATGGGAAGAGGATATTGCATCGGTATTCCTAAAGGAGTATTGGTTTATGTGTGGGGGATGGTATGGGTCTCCATGTGGGTGCTAATATTGGTTAACCCTACTAACTATATTCTGCATCGGCATGTGTTGACCAACGTAGCATCATTTATGCTATAGTGGTGGTGTGTTTTGCATAGCATCAAATGCTTGGCCCCTGAACGAGTATCCAGTGTACTAGCAGGTGTTGCTAGGTTGGTTTTGGGTTGTTGACCCTATCATTCCATCAACAAATTTGGATGCGCCTGATATTTCTTTATAAGTCTGTAGGCATGGGGCATCTAGAAGCACATGATAGATATATCGATGTTGGGTATATAACTTTTCTAATGGCTTCTTCCTCACTGTATAGCGATGAATTTACCACATATTTTGAAATTTCTGATGTGAGGGATATCAAAAATAAGTCAACGAGGTCTTTGTCTTCAAAATGTGCTTTACACAAGCTATGACATTTATACCATTCATGGATATGACATGATATATGTGTAGCAGGTGTTTGTTCGAAGTGGGTGAGGAGTTCCAGGCCTGAGTCATGGTGAACCGAGAGCTGGAAGAATGTGAGGAATGTTGTATATAGGGAGCTAAAGCTTCCATGTGACTCAAAAGGTTGGTCAGTGTACCATTTCGATGCTATACTAAGGGTGCATCGAAATAGTAGTAGGTGAACAATATCATATGTACTACTATTGCATGAGCACTACAGGTGAAAATTCATTACATGGTTTGCTTAGTCTTCTCCCTGTTTCCCTTCAAATTTCAAAATGTCTGAAGGGAGCTTCGTGGGCATGGCTGGCCAATTCTATCTATGGGAAATTAGTTCATTAGTTAGCTTACTCAAATCTAGCAAGTTTAAAGAAGCTAAGAATGATATATGTGAGTTCACTGCCATCGTGAAATGATTTTGGATAGCTATATGTAAAGGGGTCCTCTGTGTGGAAGTGTAAAGAGAAATACCTTAGTGGTTCTCTCATGGACTATTCAAAGGAGTGGTATGAGGGCTTCCAAAAGGGGTAGCGTGTGGGTACCCTTGTGGGGTTGTGAAATGTGTGCTTTTACGGGGAGGTGTCTCGAGAAAAGATGCACCAATAAAGGAAGATCCTTTAATGGTGGTTATGTGACTTCCTCTACGCCTAAATGGAGGGAGTCCTAGCACACATCCTATTAATGGGGGGAGGTTTAAGAAGCTTCTAGATCGACGAGGAGCCATGGGGTCAATTAGAGTGTGTGCTACTTTGTGTATGGTGAAGGAAGGAGATGAATCTTCAAAGTAAATAAATCACATGCATAAAACAAAGAAAAAATAACAAGATTAATTTTCCCTTTAACTTTAGCCTATGTGATCAATAAAAAAAAAAGGTTTTCATTTACTTTGGGCCTTGTGGAGATATCTTTTGATGGGTCCTGGGGAAATTTCCTAAAAGAATTGGCGAGGACTTCCAGTAGCCAAAGAATCAAACAAGGTAATGAAAATAAGGCTCAAGTGTCGCCCTCACTGTCATTTATAAGGAAAGGATGCCCTAGATTTTGGCCACTAAAGCACCTTCATCCCACGTGAGCATTCAAGTATTTATCTTCTTGGTAGTCAGTTACCAGTACTAAGCAAGACACAAATTGTGTAGCCCCAAAGAGTACTACACACAGTCAACCTAAGATGAAGTCCCTCTAAATCGGGTCTCTTCCATGCTCAAGTATTCTTTTACGTGGGATGATTGAAGGATTTTAAGCTCCCTAAAAAGTCAACTGCTATGTCTCAAAGATGTAAAATGACTGTGGCAGATTATGCTATTCCTACACCCAATGGTCTTAACCTAAACTATAAACTATTTGGTGGCCCCTATGGGGAATTTAGTTCGTTCAAGTTATGATTGATTTTAAGGGACTTAACTTTCTTTATGTTGTGAGATGTAAGCTAAAATAAAATAACTATCAAAATCTCCAGAAACTGTAAGCCTACTAATACAAATTTAATAGAATCTTAGTGTGTGATGTGTAATTCTATGCAAGTGATGAGGTGAGGACGTAAATTGCAAGAATATGAGGATATTGGATGATCTGTTCCAATATTCCCCTAATTACAGTAGATTCCAGTTGTTTCTTTCATGAAAAAGAAATGATGTATGAATGATGGGCCACTTACACCTTTTACTATTAGACTATGTGAATTTCAAAATGGGGAGACAAAAATTCAAATGCTTTAAGAAATATTTCATATGAAAACACAAGTTCGTCTAAGATATGCAAGGGTTGCTTTCTGTAATAACACTTGCTCCTAGTCCCATAAAATGAAAGAAATGAATGCTTTGGTTAGTAACAATATTTTTGGATGATGGGCCACTTACTCCTTTACTAATTAAGCTATGTGAAAATTGAAAATAAAAGTAAATATAGCCCAAATACCCATCTAATTATGATTGGTAGAAAAATTAAGTAATCTAAACTGATTAGAAAAAATTACAGAGGTGAAGGCAATTCACTAAAGGTTGACAATCACCTAAAAAATGTGAAATTACAAGGTATTTTTTTCTTTCTGGAAAACCGCACAGGTTTCACAATGAATAGGCGTGGTGGTGTGTCTGTTACAGGAAAAGTTGCAAAGTTCATGTATGTTTGAGAAGAAGCCAAGCGGTACAAAAGAAGTTGTAAATTAACTAGTTTCTTGGCCAACAATAGTTCCACAGTGTCCTGCAAAAATTTCAGAGAGGTACTAAGTGCATTGTAAGTCGATTATGTAGAGAGAAGGTCCTACAAACACAACCTTTAGGTGAAGGAAAAGACAAAAATATGGTATCCATTTTTGTGGTAGTGTTTTTGTAGCAATGATGTACCAAAAGACACCTCCTTAGAATTTGGTTGTTCCCTACAAAGGAACACAAACATAGTTGATGTTGTTAGTGAATACACTTAGATAAACAAAGCGTTGTCAATAGTGAAAATAATGCATATACGAACATGAACTAAAACAAAGAGATAAATACACAAACAATTCCCAATCGATAAGAAAATGAAAAAAGATGATGGAAACAACTCCCTTTATTGAGTTTTGATGGTAGAATTTTAATACAATAGATGAATACTAAAAAACTAGAGAAAATGCTTTGAGCTATGGTGCTAAAAAATCCTCAACAAGGAGGTTCCTTTCCTGAGTCTCTTTTCAAGCTTCTCCTCTCTCTCAAAGAAGTATGAAGACTCTCTCAATGGTGGAGTCTTCTCCTCTTAGTAAGATGATGGATTGCTTAGAAGCAATATGGCCAACATGCTAGTGCTCTTACTTACTTTGCTTCAACAATGAAATGTTGGGTTTCTCTAATAGCAATTTGGCCAGCATAACATTATCTCATATTTTGGTTCTCCCATGGCTTGTTTATATAGAATTTTTGAATCCATCTTCCATATCTTGTTTCATAAATGATAATTACTTATGAGTAGGACAAGATTATTCCATTGAGGGCTACAGTGTAACAACCCGAGTGAAAATTTCATGTAATAAAAGTTAATAAAGGAAAAATAAGACCACGGTCAAGGGACACTTATTCCAAGATGAATGTTGGGAAAATATATCCTAGTGAGCATCACTGGATGTGTTTATGGCAAAAGGAAATTGGCAAAGGAAAAGGAAAAGGCATTAAAAGGAAAAAAGACATTTTTTGCACATTTATTTACGAAAATAAAGCAAAATAGGAGAAAAGTATGGTGAAAGGTCACATGTTCAATGTGAGGAGGAAATTGAAGGAAAATAATGGAAAATGAATAAACTAGAGGTGTCATTGTTAAAAAGGATTCTGAGGATCTGTGATGCAGGTAAATTATAAGTGCGGACACAAACAATTCTTCTAGCCCAAAAGAGTGGGTCTAGTCATAAACACACAATCTGTGGAAGATTTCCTTAGGCTAGAATGAATTAAGAGGGCCTACCTCTTAGAAAGCTATTATCTTTCATTTCCTTCCTTCACACAACTGAAACAAGAAAACAACAGCAAACAACAAACGTGATAGCATACAATATTTTATTCAACATACATAACAGGTCAAGAAACATTAGATCATAAATATGTGAGATGACATTTCATGTAGGAATCAATCGATAGTTGCATCTATATTAGTTCAAGAAGAGATTATAACCGATGTCTTGACATTTTTGTTCTCCTCCAACATATCCAGGTTCCCATGCTTCCACTAGAATCTCATGGATACCCTCAAGGCTCTTCCCTCTAGTCTTCACACCAAACCAAACTCACAATTATCCCTTAAACACAAACTAGAAAGCTACAAACTATGGATATCTTGCTGACTACTCCAAAATAAAAACCTCAGCTAGAACTTAATTAGGACTAAAAGCTACCACTAGCTTGTGCTTGGGAAAAAGAGAGGTTTATATAGCTTCGATGGAGGGGAGATGGTTCCTATTCTCATGGGAGAAGGCCTTATCTCTTGGATTAGTTCCATCCTAATAGGGGATAGGAGCCCAAACTGATATCTTCGACTCCATCCGACCTAACCATTTAGCAGAATTCTATTACGAAGCTTCTAGAGTTGGAAGCTTCGACTCCATATTTAAAAAACTTTCCAAAAGAGGATCGACGCGACTGATAAAGGGATCAGTTGATCCGACCAGTGCTAGGGATAGTTGTAAACCCTACATATCATGAGAGGAGGACATGGGTCATTAGCACCAGTCTTGTAAACTGGGATAAACAGAAGATTTTTGGGAAATTATGCAAAAGGGAATTGTTCTGCTCATGAAGAGGAACACAATGGGAGTTTCCTCATGGTAGGAAATCATGTTGGGTACACTGTAGGGGTCCTCCAGGATCGTGGACGAGGAGTATAGGGACATCGAAAAAATGTTGTGTAACAAATGCCCCCTCAAGCATGAAGGTCGAACTAGAGTGAGGAGTGAAATACTTTACAAGTGCGTGTAGGGAACCAGAGTCTGTGGTCGAAGAACTTGCAAGCAAGCATAGATACATATACATCACTGAAAATTTTTGAATAATACATGAATCATCTTAGGGACGCAGCCATCCAGAGAATGGTTATGTAAATGGATCCAAGGCATGGGCGCAACCATCCAGTAGAAAGGATCATAATGAAACCAAGGTATGGTCGCAGCCATCCAATAATGAGAAGGATCACATATAACAACTCATGGTATGGTCGTAGCCATCCATCTGAAAGGGACATGTATATCAACATGATCATGTCACATCGCCTCACAACCTCGACTTAATTTAATCTTATCTGAAGGTCTTGCACTCCAAATGACCCATTCAAAGTACAAATCCTAACATGTGAATGAATGTGTTGAACTTGAACATGCTAAGAATTTGTTTGATTACCAGTCAATGATGCGAACTGTTAACAAGCACAAGAGAAACTACCAATAATGATAATGCCTCTCAAGGTACTTGTTAGTGTTGGTATCTTCATCCCTCCATAAATGATCAAATTCTCTTGTTGCATTGCATGTTAGGTGTCTCACTCGATCAGTTGCATTCCATTAGGGTCATGGATCATTTGATGGTAGTGGCATATTAGACATTTTCCCTCATGTTCTTTACCTGCTGGCCCATTTTCATACATCTAGATCATCTGCAGTTATTTTTTGTTTTTAAATCTACAAAAGTCATTTTTAGGGTTTTAGGTCTCATTAGGTCTAGGGTTTCGTTAATAAGGACTTCAAAATGCTCAATAATGGTTAGCAGGCACATGAGGAGGTCAAAAAAAGTTCCAGCAACAATAATTTCCATAATCACATGCTCAGTGATTGATTTTTCATAAAAACCATGTTTTGAGGAAAAATAGAGTTTTTTTATGTTTTCATGTACAAATTTGATGTAATTTCATTTTTTCCATATGTAATAACTTCAGAGGCAGCCCTGGTCACCTTGCCAAGCCTCTACAACTCCACCATCTGCCAAAAAAACAAAGAGTCAAAGCATTCAGTTCATAAAAGGCAAAAATAAAGCAAACTGCTAAAAAACAAAGTTTTAAAAGCAAGTCAAAATCAAACATTAGAAGAATGGGTTTTTGTAAGTGAAAAATCAAAACCATATGTATATCAAGTGTATTCATATCAATAAGATTCATTTGTGTCCTCAAGAGAAAGAGAGCATGTGTATTTGTGTTCCAAGAGCCAAGAGAGTTATTTTTGTGCCAAAACAAGGAAAATCCCAGGCGTGGCGCACCTGGGCATGGGCGTGGTGCACTCATCGAGCGTGGCACATTGGCCCGCATTCTGCAGTGTAATTTTATAAATGGCGTGACGCATTGAGGCAACGCGGTGCACCTGTGAGGTGGCGCAATGCACAGGAATGCAAGGCCTGATTTCACTCACAGCCTCTTCCAAACTCAAAAAATTGCTAAATCCTCAATTGTCCAAGTAAGTTAACATTCCTTCAAGGCCAATGGATGAGTTTATGTTGGTGTTTATCGTGATTTAATTGGAAAAAATTGAAACCCTACCTTCTAGCTTTGCTTGTTAAAAACATTGCATAGGGTTTACAAACTTGTATTTTTGTTGCTAAATTCCATTTCTCACTCCCACACTCTTTTATTCCCTCACTCCCTCAATTCATTTTCTCCCTCTCTTTACATTCTCATCTGCCCATTCCATATTTCCCATATCCCTAAACAACTAACCCTAAATCCCTAATTCCACTATCCCAAACCCTAATCAAATATCCATAATCCCTCAATATCATTCCCTAAACCCTTCTGTTCCCCAAAAACCTATCAGCAACATTCCCAAACCCCTCATACACATTCCCTCCATAGTCCCTCATACATTCATAATATTTTCCAGCAAAAACCTAAAGACACCATTAAATCTCTTCATACTCATCTAAGAAAACTCAAGCATTGGCAAACATGGAGTCATATTCTTCCTATGACAGAAATGAGGAAACAGTCAATGATTCTTCTAGAGAAATGCATGCACCAAGGAGGCCTCATAAGAACGGAAAACATAACCGGGAGGAGCCTACTTCACTTGCCGAGATGTTGCCCTGTCCTCTTGCTGTCACATGCTTCCAACACCAATCTTGCTATCAGTTTTGTGAGATGGTGGAGAGAGTCTAGTACCACCATGAGTTGGCCAGACTGTTTGTGCTCCATCTTCATGATGGCCAAGTCAGTTTGGCAGGTGTGATGGTGTGACATTCACCTTGACACCTGAGACTATTTCTCAAGCAACCAGTATTCCAAATGTAGCCGAGCAGTGGAATAAGAGGCAGCTGATGGACAGAGATCATTATGAGCCTTATATCAAGGCTGGTTTTTAGAGACATGTCAGTAGAGTTTTCCCTTTGAAGTATCTGTAGGACACATATGCTCCCTTGATGAAACTCATAATTAGATTTTTCAGCTGTGAGGGCAGATTTTCTCGTCTGTACGCCTATCATATCAGATTGTTCATGCACTTCACTAGGGTGAGGATGATGAACCTCCCTTATTTCATTTGCTGGAACATTGAGAACATGACCACCTTAGTGCAAAGGAAGCCTCCTCATCAGCAGTATAACATTATTTATCACTTTGCACTAATCAAAATTGTGGTCTTGCATCAACTTAGTTTATTGAATATCTCATGGGAGGATTTCATTGCACATGAGGTCTTTACAAGTCGTCAAGTAACCCCATCAGTTTTTCATGAGGTAGGAGAGCCTTCTCATCAATAGGAGGTTCATGAGACATGATCCACTAGTGTGCCAGTGTTTGTCACATACCAAAAGGGCACTAGGAGGTTGTTTGCAGCGGCAAAACGAGTACTATCTCCACTCGGGGTGGAAGGGATCTCATTTGCACCATCAGTAGAGCAAGTGCAGGGCAAGGGTAAGTAGCCCTTGCATGATGAGGGACCTTCAAAATGTCAAGAGGCAGATTTCATCCTCATTTAGGATGATGACACTGATTTGGGCTCACAAAGCTCAAGGGTTAAAGAGATCATTCGGGAGAAACAAGATGACATTCAGCATTTGTCTCTCAACCTGGAAAGAGCCAAATGGATAATTAACTATTTGGGGTAGAGGAACAAACATCTAGAAGATCAACAAACCATCATGGAGCTCCAAAAAATGAAGGCAAAATAGCAAGCTGCCAAGAGGAGGAAAACCAAGTTGACAACACTTGAGCAAGAAATTCAAGCTGATCGTGAATCTTGGCTTGAGAGGACAAAATTGCACTTGGAGAGGATGCTGGAGAAGGCCAACAATGAGAAAAACATGTTGAGGAACATGGCATACAACTACTTGTCCAGAAACATGGTGTGCCAAGCGAGAATCAGGAATTTGAAGGCCAAGTTGAAGAAAGCCATGAGGAAGAGAAAAGAGCAAAATAGACTCCAAATCTTGGCTGAGGCTTCCTTAGCCCAACATAGCACCTTATGAGGAACACTCAGCACAAATTTCAAGAAATTTGGGAAACATTTTGTAAATTTTGAATTTTTGGCCTAAAAAACAGGTTTTTCTGCCCGATGCGTCGGGCCACTTGGCGCGCGCTTTTGCTAGAGACCTAATTTTGAGGAAAAATCAGAAGTTTTGGATTTTCACGGAAAAATATGAATTCCTTCACATGGCATAGAAATTTTGACAGGTTTTGAGCTTCCAAAAAGGTCAAAAACACCTCAAAAATGACCTTTCTGCCCCTTTTTGGACACACAGGAAGCAACGTTGGGAAAACTCATTTTTGGAGGGGCAACTGGTGGCCAAATTCAGAAATTTCACTTTTTCTAGAAGATAGACAGCCAGACCTTTCCAGCAAGCCTAATTTGAGAAAATTTGGTGCACGGGAAGACCTCCAACGTCAGCTCCAAAGTAGTGTGGTGCATAGGGAAATCAGCGCGATGCATAGGATGAAATTTGCTCATTTTGGCCAAAAAACTATGTTTTTCACCTAGTTTTTTCACAGTTTCACTTTTCTCTTTCTAATAGTCAAACTCATGATGTAATTTAATGTGACTTGATGGATTTTGATGTAATTATGATAAATTTTCACTCATAGAGGTAGATTCATCATGAAAAGAGTAGTTTGCAACTGAATGAATCAGTTTCCTAAGTTTTAGAGGCATGCTATTGCACTACCTACTTTTCAGTTCTTAGTTTAGATCTTGTTGAAATAGCTCCTAAACTCATGAATTCGACTCCTAAATCCTAGCATGAGTTGTTTGATGCCTATATCTAGTAGTTTTTCAGTCATTTGTAAAGGTTGGACTCTTGTGAATGCTTTGAGCATTATTGTACATTCAATATTAGTAGTTTGGCAAAGGAATTGACCAGGGTTTGCCACACTTGATGGGATTATTGTGGCATCTTGATTTGGTATTGTGTTTCCTTTTGTAATTGTAAGTTTACATGTGTTTTATGTATGCCATCATCTCTCTTTTCTCATCTTAACTAAATCAAACAAGGATGAAGGTAGAATACATTGAAATTGCAGTGCTCTACCTAGGGTTTGTTTAGTTATTTATGTTTTTAGCTGTTTGAAGAGGATCCTTGAGAATTTCATGCCCTCTTGTTGTAGGGAAAAGTATCCGATTCGGATGACCCTATCCCACTCTAAGGGTGATAGTACCTCAGCAACAACTATAAACAAAACTACTTAAGGTTTACTTCTTTATGAAAGCAAAAGAGAATGAAGAAATGCACTAACCGTTGCCTTGCGCTTAATATTTGCTCCAATCTCTTCTCTTTGCTGCTTGCTCCTAGCTCTTTGCTCTTTTGCTGGCCCAGCTACAATGAGATCCTGCAAAATAACAAAGAAGGAAACTACAAGAAGCATGCATTCATAACTGATTCAAGGATTAGCATAAATCAAATATACAATCATCACAATACATCATTGAAACAAATGCATATAGAAGAAACTCAATAGCTTTTATTAATGGAAGAAGTAAAGTTCTGAGAGTGTTACAACCATTGAAGGCCCCAATCCAGCAACACCTCCCAGCAGAAAGAATTTCTCCTCTTCACCTCCTTCAAGCAATCACCCAATAGTTCTGTAGTGAAACCAACAGCATATCATTACTTTGCACAAAATTCCAGCCTCCTGAGCTCATAGGAGAGAGCTCAATATATAGATGAATTGAGAAAGGATGAGTCAGCTTGCAACTGATGTGTAGCTGCCTTGTGTCCTCTCTCTCTTCAGTTGATCTTCAGTTCTTGAGTCCACTTGGAGAACCTTGCTTCCACTTGGAGAAACAGAGCCTCTGACTCATCACAAGGCGAAATCCCTGATCCAAGTGTCATTTTTGGAAGATTCCAGAGCAATGACTCAGTGGGCCACTTGTCCCATCTCGCTCAGCGCAGGTGGCCTTTGTTCTACCTACTTTGCAACGTAGGTACACCATGGAGGAGTTGAGTTTCAGCGCAGAAGCCTAGTGGAGCACCTGCTTTGATTTCAGGATTGCTTGTTTTTGAGTGTTTTCAGGTGGAGAACTGATCTGAGAGCTGTTGGTTTGCTGACCTTGTTCCTCTAGGGGTAGGAACATCATGTTTAGGGACTTTGGATCCCTTGGATTATTGACAATTCATGCCTGATGCTGCAAGGCACAAAATTGTCTATAACAGATGCCCCCTAAAGTATGAGGTCGTTTATCGGGTGAAATGCTTTATTAGGAGGATCCGAAGTTCATTCAATCTGCTGAGAAGTGTCCTGTAATAAGATACAATACAATACATTATTTTTTCATACTTTTTCATGATCTAGCTGAGGCGGGCATTCCCATGCTCAGCTTTATAAATTCATTTTGGTACATAGAACAGACGATCGTCTGATGGTAGACTGATAATTCTCTGCTGAAATTATCATCCTTTGAGAAGGATGATCATCTGCTGCAATGATGTACACATCAAATGTCTTTATATCCTGAATGTATATCGCAGCCCGGATGAATGAAACTAGATCCGGGGTCTTCAATCTCTTCCGATCTTCACTCGATGTACAAGTCGATCCATGTGAGAATTTCTTGAAGTCGAACATGGAAAGACATCGCTTGATTACCGGTCAATGATGTAAACCGTTAACAAGCACGAGAGGAATCACCGATAAGGATGATGACCCTCAAGGTACATCAGTACAATTCACATGGTGGGAATAAAGGACTTGGCGTCGACCACCATGCAAAATCCTCTGGTCGAAGGTCATTGATGTATACCTGTCGCCAGAAGTGAGAAACTTGCCATTGAGGCATGCAAGCTTCAAAGTACTGAAGGGGTTGTTCCTAGATCAACTCTTTGGATAATGAGCTGATGTCGACAAGGAGCGATCCGTCAAAGGAGGGCCTTAATGAATCCCACATCATTGACACGGAACGGAGCTAGTGATTGTGATGAAGTGAAAACAAACTGTGATGTATGATTCAGGGTGGTGGTCATGAAATGGATGAAGGACAATGTATGGCAGTGGATGGGACACGGTTGACTCTTTGCAGAACAACATCTCTTGAACATATAACGACACTGATGTGATGGATTGGTAGCATTACCCCAAATGTGGATGGTGTGGCGAGGACCATGGTGATGAGACCGGTGAATGAAACAACCCAACCCGATGTGATACGGAGGACAAAGTGTCATGTTCAAGAGCGACTTGCTACCATTAAAGCTGTGCGGTTCTCCCAATTTTCCCCAGTCATTGCTGACCAGTACCTCTTTATTTTTATCAAGCTTGAGGAGGATAACATATGCTTGTTCTATAACCTGCCCTTCGGGCAAGCCCATCGCTATGTTTTAACGAGCCTAGCGATAGGGAAACTCGTTCTCGTCTAAAGACAAGTTTGTCGCTATTTAATAATTTTAACGAGTCTAACGACAAGGATAACTCGGTCCTTTTCATTTTTAGAGAGTCTGAAAAGGTACATAAAGTCAACTCCAGAATTCCTTTTTCGTCATCTAATCCCTTAAGTCCGAAAAAGTATAAAACAATACAGAAGGGATGAATTTTCGATTGTTTTAACGAGCCGAACAAAACAAGCGCTCGATCTTTTTGTGCAATAATCCCTCAGGTCCAAAAAGATTAAAATCTAGAGGAGGGATAGCTCTTCCGGTCGTTTAACGAGCTGGAAGGCCAAAACTCGGCAAACTTTTCATATTTTACGAGTCAGGAGAAAAGAGCTCAAAGAAGACTCGTCTTTTGAGGAACGAGTGATAAACAGGGATAGCAGCAGATTCCAGGTACAGGTTGGAATTTTCCAATCACGGCAGCATCACAAGGATGGCTAAGTGAAATCACTCTTCGCAGTTGTTCCTCAAAATGGGTAAACAAACATATGGAGATGAACGATTGGCCAAATGAACGGATGGAGGTGAGACTGCAAGAACACGACCAAGGGCTTTTAATATGGCTGTCAAAGGTTACATTTACCAAGGTTATTTACCGGGCTGGCTTCGTTTTTTAACGAGCTTGAACACTGCTCAACCTTATGTTTATTTTTTAACGAGCATGAACTATGTGCTAAAACTGCTCGGATCTTGCGTTTATTTTTTAACGAGCATGAACTGTGTGCTAAAACTGCTCGAATATACCAGTCATAATACAAGAAACGCCTCAGGTGAGATAGCTATTTTTTAAGGAGCTTTATCTCACGAAGCTATGCTCCTATTTGGCAAGTTTTGACTTTTGCCCCACATCCTTTCTTTATGCAAGCTGGAAACGGCTAATCCTACGAGTTTAACGGGTTAGACCTACAGGTTTAAAGGGAGGACCTAAAAATTTAAAAAATAAATAGTCGTCCCGTGCTTGCATTCCAAAAGGTTTGCATGCCCCCAGGTATAAAGTATAATTTTGAGGCGCTGCCTCTTTCTTATTATCCGAAAAATGGTTTTATTTGCTGCCGCAAACTGAACTCTCTTTTCGGCGATGTCTATCATTAGGTTGCTAAGGATGGTGACTACTTGTTGCAGCAATTTCATCTCTTTCTTTGGAGGCTGCCCCTACTTATCCTTCAAAACATATGTTTTAATGGGTGAGGCTTGCCTTCAAAGATGGTGGCTACTTGCTGCCACAAATGGATCTCCTTCCTCAGGAGAGCCTACTTATCTAGACAAGGGGAGCGAGAAGCTGATTATCTCACTCACATAACTTTGACAAAAGAATCTTATTCTAGAACAACCCTCTCTTCCTTCCTTCAGATGGGGTACGGACTAGTCATATTCTTCTGCGGAAATCAACTTTATACCCAAGGTTTCCTCTGCCCAAGGCAGGTCAGGGTGCATGCCCCCTGGGTCCCAGTTACATCTTTCCGAATCACTCGCATTCATCGGGAAGTAGAACCGGGGGTGGAGGCATTCCTTGAGTGAATAAACCGTTAAGGGATGGTATTTGACTATTTGCGATGCGTGATCCTGGAAATGAAAGTTGGTCTACGAGCTTGACCATTCTTCCTTCGTGCGGAAAACACATAACTCTGAAGAGTGAGGACACTATTGCCTCCATGCAATATATATAGTCTCGTCCAAGGAGTAAGTTATACACCAAGGGTCCTTGGATGACCATGACGTTCATATGAACTGTCTTCCCCTTCAATGTAACGGGAACATTGGGGAGAATCCCTAACGGGCGACTGGTTCCTTTATCAAAACCTGATAGATTTCTCATCTCAGGTAAAAGCGCCGGGGAACCCAGTGCTTTCCAAGCAATAGAGGAAAGGATACTCACAGAAGCCCCTTCATCAATGATAGTTCCAGCCATCACCATTCTGTAGATTTGGATGATGATTCTGAATGGGATACTGGCTGGTAACCGGGGTCTGCCTAGTTGATTCCAATCAAAGGACACAACCAGGTTGCTTGGTGGTGGGACCGAATACACGGCCGGATACGACCCTGACGATGTTCCTCCCTGCGATAAAGGAATGGGCGCATTGCCCTGATGCTCATCAGAGTCTGTGTTGATGAAAAGAATCTGGATGGTGTCATCCTTATTCTCTTCAGTGAGGGTGTCATTTGAAGATGAATCTTCAACGACGGTGTCATTTGAGGATGAAACCTCTAAAGGAAGAACCGGGTCAACTGCCGTTTCGACCTTTAGACTTTCGTCTGGTCTGGATTCAGTAGGTTCATTCTCAATGACGGACACTTCAGCTGACCACTTGAGCGGGCCAGCTGGATTTTCAACTATCGAGGGATTAGGCACGAGTTTTTGGTATCCAGGAGGAAGTCGTAACGGTGATACCGGACGATCTTCCAAAACTCTCTTCGCCTCATCTAAGAATGGACATCGGTGGATGGCGTGATCGCCTTCACACAACATACAGGGTGATCTTGGTCTCCCTTTTCGTCCTTCACTCTCGCTAGTTGATGGACTGCAATCAACATGACTACCAGAGGTTGATGCTACCGGATTGTGCAACCTGGGGGACTAGTCCCTTAGTATCCGGGGAATACAAGGACAATCACGATGGAAGTGGGTCCCTTTGCAAATGACACATGGCGATTTAGGCCCGGTCGGTGCAGTGTGTGGATTTTTGTCAGATGTCTTTTGCTTGCCCCCAGTCGCCTTCGCCATAGGCCCCTTCTGCTTCTTTTCTCTCTTCTTCTTTTCCTTCTTCTCCATGGGAGGCTGACTTTTGCTGGCTCTACCCTGCGAAGATGAAGGATCAGAGGAAGAA
Source organism: Pinus tabuliformis (assembly GCA_031772625.1). Lineage (NCBI taxonomy): Eukaryota > Viridiplantae > Streptophyta > Pinopsida > Pinales > Pinaceae > Pinus > Pinus tabuliformis. The sequence goes on along the minus strand of CM062819.1, from coordinate 1,508,506,919 downwards.
TTGTAAGAGGTGGAAGGCTGGTGGGTAGCTCAAGACTGGTCTGACTGTTGATTCGACTGCTCAGGATTAGTGGCGATTGGAACTACATTAGTCGAAAAGAGCCATACAGGTAGGCCAATTGTCAATCCTGGAAGTGACAATGTGGCCATATGAGGCGCACCAACATCTCCCCAAGAGGAGAAGGGATTGGGACTTCCACCAAGGTGACTTCCTTGGTTGGTGGGCTCCATACTTTTCAACTGAAAGATCAACGTGGGAATAACACGTGATTATGTTCCGATTAAAATAAATTTTATTAACGACGCTTTAGACACAACTTCGCTTTTTCATGTTTTAAGAGTCGAGAAAAAGCTAAAGATGACTCTAGTCTCCTTCGATGTTTTAACGAGCCCGAAGTGACAAATGCTCGGATGGAATTTTTCAGTTATAGAGTTTGAAAAAGGCCAAAAGAAACTACTCTGGAGTTCTAGGCAGAGGGTGTGCCAAAATTTTCGCGAAACCACAGAATACGTTTTACGGTACGGGTGGTCGATCTTCGTGAATGCTGTGTTCACTGCATCGCGATCAATAGGGCGGCCGACACGGCTTCCTATGGATAAAGGCTTTGTTCCTATAGGGGTCTCCCAATATATACGCGACGGTACGTGGGAGCACAAGTCTGTATTAGTGCCACCGACTCTCAGGAGGAATCACCCACCTTCGTAGAGATCGACAGTCACTACGTTTAACGACGCCGGAACACGTCTCTACCTAGACCTCTATGTGTTTGCGTTATGTTTCAAAGCGTTGTTATGTAAATTGGATTTATTTTAATGTTGATCTTACTTAGCAGTTTGCCTTTAAGGATCACCACGAGATGTATATGACAAATTCCTGATGCAGTCTAAGATGAGAAGCAAACTTTTCAATCTTTCAACTTTGAAAATCTTAACTACTGAGGGAGAAGAAAGGCAAATCTTTTCACACAGATCATAGAGCACACACTAATGCAAAATTTCCTAAATCGTCATGCAAGCAGTCAAATGCAAAATGCACAATGCATGTATTTTCTTTTCCCTTTCTTAATGTTGATGTATTACAAAAAGAAAGTTGTTATATAACTTTGATCTCGATTTAAAGCGAAAGTAAACAAGCTAGTCCAAAATCAAAAGACACCTTAAGATTTACTTGTTTAATCACTGGAAATACATGAAATCAAACCATAATGACGAAAGTAAAAAGACTAATCAGCTATGGACAGCAAACAAGCTAACTCTTTAGACCAGCAAAATGCCTAACACAGGTTCAGATCTAAGAGGCCAAAGCAAGACTAGTTCACTTTCGTTATGGGAAATTGTAAATGATGTAAGAAATACAAAAGAACAAGTACAATTTCGTTATATAACAGAGGCGGAATGATGGCAAGTAAGGTTGGTTTCAGAATAGGTACAAGACTGGTAACTGGCTGTAAAATCTATAGTGAAAACAGGCAAGAAAAAGGGAGGAAACCCCAAATGCACAAGGCAAATTTGGGCCAACGCAGGTGCTGTACAGCCAGTCTGGCTCTCAGCGCAGGTAGCCCCTTTGGGACCTGCGTTGCAAAGCAGGTAGCCTGTGTACTACCTGCTTTGGAAAACGAAAGTTGCGTTTTCTCAGTTTCCGGGTCACAATTTTCTCAAAAATTCACAGTTTTTGCTCAAATCAGAAGCTATCAGTCAAGCACACACTAAGGGATGACAAGGAAGATGAAAAGCTATCACTAAGAGCTTACAAGGATCCTTGTAGATCAGCTCTTCAAATCATGAACATGCTCAGAAATGAGCTAGAGTAGCTGCCCTCTACTTCGCTTTTGATATAGTCAAAAGCTTTTCGATTTGGTACTCTTTTGTTCAGGAAATGAATAGCAAAATACTACAAACAATCAAATAGATACGATCCCCAGCGGAGTCGCCAGTTTGTTGTAGGGAAAAGTATCCGATTCGGATGACCCTATCCCACTCTAAGGGTGATAGTACCTCAGCAACAACTGTAAACAAAACTACTTAAGGTTTACTTCTTTATGAAAGCAAAAGAGAATGAAGAAATGCACTAACCGTTGCCTTGCGCTTAATATTTGCTCCAATCTCTTCTCTTTGCTGCTTGCTCCTAGATCTTTGCTCTTTTGCTGGCCCAGCTACAACGAGATCCTGCAAAATAACAAAGAAGGAAACTACAAGAAGCATGCATTCATAACTGATTCAAGGATTAGCATAAATCAAATATACAATCATCACAATACATCATTGAAACAAATGCATATAGAAGAACCTCAATAGCTTTTATTAATGGAAGAAGTAAAGTTCTGAGAGTGTTACAACCATTGAAGGCCCCAATCCAGCAACACCTCCCAGCAGAAAGAATTTCTCCTCTTCACCTCCTTCAAGCAATCACCCAATAGTTCTGTAGTGAAACCAACAGCATATCATTACTTTGCACAAAATTCCAGCCTCCTGAGCTCATAGGAGAGAGCTCAATATATAGATGAATTGAGAAAGGATGAGTCAGCTTGCAACTGATGTGTAGCTGCCTTGTGTCCTCTCTCTCTTCAGTTGATCTTCAGTTCTTGAGTCCACTTGGAGAACCTTGCTTCCACTTGGAGAAACAGAGCCTCTGACTCATCACAAGGCGAAATCCCTGATCCAAGTGTCATTTTTGGAAGATTCCAGAGCAATGACTCAGTGTGCCACTTGTCCCATCTCGCTCAGCGCAGGTGGCCTTTGTTCTACCTGCTTTGCAACGCAGGTACACCATGGAGGAGTTGAGTTTCAGCGCAGAAGCCTAGTGGAGCACCTGCTTTGATTTCAGGATTGCTTGTTTTTGAGTGTTTTCAGGTGGAGAACTGATCTGAGAGCTGTTGGTTTGCTGACCTTGTTCCTCTAGGGGTAGGAACATCATGTTTAGGGACTTTGGATCCCTTGGATTATTGACAATTCATGCCTGATGCTGCAAGGCACAAAATTGTCTATAACACCTCTCCAGTACCTCACCTGTCTAGAAGCTCTCCATCTCAATCAATTTTAAGTACTAAACTGTTTTCCTACCTCGCCCCATAGAAATCTCTGCAAGACTGTGTCCATTCCCCGAACCCAAAACTTCCTTTCACATTTGAGCCAGCAAACCCATATTAAATTCAATCAAATTTCTCTGAGCAATATACCTAGCCTGAAATTAGTCATTACATCAGTCATCTCAAACTTTGTTGACCATCTTTTCTGAGATTGATAAGGATAGAGGACTCTACCAACCTGGTAGGGCTAGCTACCAAGTTAAGCGTGGTTTGAGGTTACCCTAGATCCTGCCTTTCTCAGCCTAAAGTAGATTTAGGTAATAACATAGTAGCGACCGTACCGGGGATCAAAGTTTATTATCATTGTTTTGCTTTTTAGACTACAGACGGAGCCTGATGTTAGCGAGGTAGCCTTCAAAACGCTCTTTCTTTACATTAGCAAAAGTAGATGAATGCTTCTTCAGTCAATCTCCTGTTTAGTTTATAAACTGAACATCTAATCTAAACGACTACCCCAATATCATTAAGCAATTCTAGACTTTGGATGATGAGTTTAGAATTTGATAAGCTGAACAAGTTGATTTTGTCCATTTGATTTTTGGGATTAATTCAACACACTAGCTTCGAAACGATACACCAGAGCCAATCCTGATCCTAATCCTCCTCCTGTGTATGAAAACCTAAATCTCATCCAAAAAATTCTATGAAAATAAAGTTCTATGATTCCCGTGTTCAAATCTCGTTCGTGTCCCGTTGTTTTTCAGTATCTTGAAGATCTTGAATTTAACGAACGTTTTGATCTGTCGTTGTTTGAGACTAAATTTGAAAGTGTTGTTGGTTCTACTATCTTAAATCTAGAGTTTGTCAAAGATCTTGAAACTGAAAGGGAAAATAGATCAATTGATAGTTACATCTTGAATCTTCAGACTTCCATTGTGGCTTCAAATATTCCTGAGTTCTTAGAATCTGCATCAACAACTCTTGGTTCATCTGCAATTGCATCTAGTTCAGGAATTCCTACCGAAACTCGTTTCATTCCGACCATTCGCATGCAGCCCAATAAATCAGATCAGAGACCTCCTGTCTCTTCTCCTCCCTCAACCCCATCAACACCTCAAACATCTCGTATTTCATCACCTCCTTCGACACCTCATACACCACTTACATCGTCAGCTGCTGTCGTACGGAATGAGTCGATCTTGCGGACAAGATAGACCTTCCTAGAATCTAAAGAAGACCTAACGACAAGCAAACCAACCAGACACCATCTTTCTCTAAATATGCTTTAATAAATAATAGCAAACAAGTGTTTTTAGGGCCTACCTTTGGTCCAACGCAAGCTTGTGGATGCCCTCGCTCCTTTGATCCAAATGAGCTCCTTTTCTCGAATCTGCAAACACAAACAAGGCAAACAAATTAAATAGCACCTGAAAAGCCAATTGCATAAAACATATTTAACATGAAAGTCAAGGAGTCCATGAAACAAATAACATAAGATACTTGTTGAGAAAAATGAGTTTGATTGTATTAATTCAAAAGAAGAAGAATCTTACAACCTTTGCCTTGACGCTGTACAAGCTCCTCCCAGGGTCCAACAAGATGTCTCCTCTACTTCGACAAGTTTCACTCACTCTCCAATAGAACCAAGAGGTATGTGATCTCTCCTCTTAAGCTCAACCAAAGAGTCTTAATTTCACCAGCATTTACCCTCAAAATGTTCAGCTTCTAACCTCTCTAGTCCTCACCCCAATGCTTGTATTTATAGTGCAATGGAGGGAAGTTACTAGGTCCTCCTTCAAAGGGATAAATCCCTCCTTCAAAGGGATAGCTCCTTTAGTCAAGGGATTAGCTCCTTCTCTTTTGGGATGCATGAACCACCTCAGAGCAAACAATCCACGTCAAAATTCCTTCTAGAAAACTCTAGAATTAACCCAAAGTGAGTTTTTTAAGATAAAACTTGCGCCTTTTGACTTTCACAGGGGTCCACACCTACAGCGTTAGGAACAGAGCGGGTAGGTACACAGCTTTTGTACACAGAAGGTGCGGGACCGCAGGTGACCATGAGAGAAAATGCAGAACCAGAGTTACATTGATATTTAATGTCTTTCTCCCACTTCCAAAGCTTGATTTGAAGAGCTGAGGTCTTAGACTTGCTTAGCAGGATAGTACAAGTGATGATAGACCCATACTGACTGCAAATAATCATGGTGACGATATTTTTGTGTAACAGATTGCCCCCTAAAGTGCGAAGTCTGTAGAAGATGAGGATTTCATTTATCATATAGGAAGAGTGAAGTACTTTATCATTTCGAGGATCATCTTGTGGAGAGCCCGGTCGGAACCTGTAAAAACCTTCAATGCAAGATATATATATAAGATCATATCATCGCTGAGGTAGGCATTCCCATACTCAGATCAAAACTAACTAGAAAACTATCTACTGCTCTGATATAGGAATGATCTTGTAACATCATAAGTATAGACTCGTGTGAACACAGTATGGACACAGCCATCTGTATATGAATAGTCCACAACATAATGAATACAAAGTTCCTCGCAGCATGGATGGTGGAAACTAGATCCAGGGTCTTTATTTCTACTTCCCGAAATAGTACGATTCTATCCATGCGAATAAATGTGTTGATGTCGAACATGGTAGAAACCACTTGATTACCAGTCAATGATGTAAACTGTTAACAAGTGTGAGAGAAACCACCAGTGATGTCAATGGCTCTCAAAGTACCCAATACAATCCATGAGATGTGAGTAAATGTGTTGATGTCGAACATATCACGGAATCCTTCGATCGAAAGTCAATGATGTAAATTGTCATCAAAGGTGAGAAACCTGCCATTGAGGCATGCAGATCTCAAGGTACTGACGATTTCTAGATCATCTTTCTAGATAATGAGCTGATGTCGATAGAAAGTGATCCGTCGTAGGCAAGCCCACAAAACGAAATCATAGATCAAGTTGAAGAAATTTAGTTGCAAGGACTGACTCAGGGATGGTCAAGATGGATGACAGATATTTTGCAGATGAATGGCTTATTGGCAGTGACCTCTTGAACACATAACAACACGACAGATGGCTTGGTGACAATTGACCCAAAGTTAATACCCAGAAACTGGCTGAAGACTTTCAATGTGGTTTGATCAATTCTTAGGCAAAGGATTTCCCAACCCAGGTGAATAAAATTGTCGTGTTCAAGAGTGGTTACAAAGTATGACAATCAGACTCATTTTCCTCTCTTTTCCCCCACCATTTCTAGCAAGTACCGCTTTATTTTTGACAAGCTTGAGGAGGATAACATTTGCTTGATTATAAGCTCATCCTATGGATGAGTCCAACTTAGTTTAGATTCGAACCCTAAGGAGTGGTTTGTTCCTGTTTGTAATTGAACAGGTCCTTTACTGTGAAATTTTAACGAGTCCAGTATAGGAGAAACTCGGCGTTTTTTCAATTTTAGAGAGTCTGAAAAAACTTAAGAAGACTCCAGGGTTGACCTTTTTCATAAATTTGTGTCTCCCAAGCCCAAAAAAGTATAAAATAATACTTGAGAGAACCGCTTGATCTTTTACAACCAAGGAGTACTTTTCATTATTAGTGTCACTGATCCGAAAAAGTAAAAAAGAAATCAACGACACATTGTTTTATAACCAATATCGAATTTGAAACGACAAAAATCCGACAATCTTTTCGTATTTTTTCGGTCGGAAAAGAGCTATAAGTAGACCGTCTTTTAATTCCGTTTTAACGAGTGTAAAAGAAATGCTTGGCAATCTTTTCATATTTTAGGAGTCAGAAAAGGGTTTAAAGATGACTCTACTTGTTTTTTCGTTGAAAATGATAGATTTTGCCTGAATAATCCCTTATTCTGCACAGAAACACAAACATTACTCATACCTGTTTGAAATGTTGCAAAATACCTTTTCAAAGTGAAACATAAACAAATTTGCGATTTATTTACTCAAAAAACTTATAAAAAGGGCCTTTGTCAATTCATTTTTACCGTTCGAGTTTGGGTGAGAAAATAGTGCTTTTGCTTAGAAAACTTCCCGTGAAGATTGTGGAAAATCCAACCGTCGGAATCGAGCGTCGTCTTCTCCAGGTAACCCACATCACCTACTCTTCATTTTCAATTGTTTAGTTTTTTGATTTAGTCCTTCATTTCATTTTTGGGGAGGGTTTTTAGGTGCAAAACCCGTGCGCGGGGGTCCGCAGGTTTACCATTGCGGACCCGCGGACCCCGACTTTTTCTCCATTGGGAAAAAGCTCGAGGTCCGCACCTTCCGTGTAGACAAAGTGCGTACCCACGCACTGTGTCTGACTCAGAGGGTGCGTACCCCGCCGCAAGGGTTTTGAACCCAAAATTTCTCAAAAATGGACCAATCAAAATGTTTTCTAGCAATTTAATTAATCTTTATACTTGATGCAGAGAGTATATCATGCTAGATTGGCGTGAACGAGAGCATGAGGACGTGGATACTGCCGCATGGAATCATCAGCCTTCACTTGATGCTTGGAGGGCATGCGGACTGTACAAATTCTAGACCATTCCTGGCATGAGGGCTCAGGTGGATTTCTTACAGTGGCTGGCTGATAGATGGAGCATACAGGACCAGTGTTTCTTCATTGGCGGGCATCGACTCGAAATCGATCCGGAGGACATTTATTTCTTGACTGGTTTGCCTAAGAGAGGCGAAGACTTGACTCTATTCGGGACTAGGCCAGGTGGCCAGTCTGTCGATAGCCTCCGGTTAGAGTACTGCAACAGCCAAGCTAAAGACAAAGGGATAGACATAAAGACCATATCCCGTCTTGAGCTCATGGTGATTGCATTTACTGTCACCAGACTTTGTGGAGCTGCTGCATTACATGTTGCCACCGGATCCTAGATGCGTATGGCAGTTGATTGCTTTCGAGGTACCATCTTCAACTGGTGCAATGTTGTTCTGGCAATGTGAAAGGCCAACTGACCAGGGCCAAGAGCGGACGACTAAAGACCTTTGGTTATGGGGCTTTGGTCATGACTTTTGGCCTGGAGAGGGTTCCTATGCTGATCCCACAGCACCTTACTGTTGGAGCTGGGCTTCCTCGAGAGCCCAAACTGATGCGATGGGTCGCAGTCATGGCCCGTCACCCGGACGAGAGGACAGAAGTTACTCGGTTCAAACCTGAGTATTTCCAATGGTTGGAAAACCAGGTCTTTTCCATTCAGGATTTCCCTTACGCAGGGATAGATTTCCGTGGTGACCCAGACATGGCTCTTCCACCAGGAGAGTAGTGGGATGAGTGAGGTAAAATCCTTTTCAACTTTTCCTATTTTATTTTATTTTTTTATATTTTTCATCGTCTCAAAACTGATAGTAAAAATTTCAAATGCAGATGTGGGTCCACAATGACCAGCCGCTCTCCGACCTTTCGAGAGGAGGCAACCAGTTGCACCTGCGCCAACCCCACAGGACGAATCAGCAGAGGTTTTGGCCGAGTTGGAGGGTCATCTTGAGCGCTTGACAGGGGATATTCCTGAGACCACTATAGACGACATTCCTCATCGACTTCAGCGCTATGTGATTGGAGTCCTGGGACATTTTAGGAGGTTCCTTTGCAAGGTGGCCCGAGCAATGGTTTCTTATAGAGATCATCACCAGTGATAGGATGATTGCCTTTTGTGGGCACATGTGACATTTTTTTTTTTTGTACTTATCATTTTTGCCGATCATAAGGTGTTTTTCAACCTATGATCGAAGACGATGTATTTTTTGACACACTCCTATATATATATCACTATTACCAGCTTATCTTGTAAATCATATTATGGAATGGTTTTAAATTTACATGTATGATTATTGCAAATGTCTATTTAACATTCGAGAAGCAATTGCATCTGCTAATGTATTTAAAGACCTTGGAATATGCTGATATTCAATGTAATCAAACTCACGTTCCAAGAGATGCACTCTCAAAAATAATCTTAATATCACTGGATTTCTAATGGCATACACTCTATTAAGCTGTAATACAACGAGTTCAGAATCCAACCTCACTATCAAAATCCGAATCCCAAATGGCAAATGAAATAGATTCAGATAATAACTCAATCACTGCACTATACTCTCCAATGTTGTTTGTTGTTTGACCGAGGCTTACCCCATGCATAGAAACTAACTCGTCAGAGGGCGAATAGATAACCCAAGCTGCGGAAGAGATGTTCCGTGTATTACGACAAGCACCATCAGCAAATCCAATGTATGTTTGGAGAGGCATCGACATCTGCAATATCAAGAGTAAAACCAAGATAAGCAGGAATAATGACGGAAAAACACTCTCTAAACTAAGCACACTTTGTAAACTAAAACACACCAGCTAGAAAGAAAAACTATCCTAACTAAAAATCTCCATACCCCATTCTTTTAAGCATAGTACCTCTTCAAGTAAAGGCCATTTCTGGATTTACCCAAAGAGTCCCCATCAAAGTCTACCAATTCATAGGCCCCTTTTGCTAGATTTCACTTAACAATATAGGGACCATGCCACAAAGGAACGAATTTCCCAGCGCCTAATTTATCATTAGCTTGATCATACAATAACACTAGGTCTCCTTCCGAAAAATTTCGAGGGGTCACATTCCGATCATACTGAGCTTTCATACGTTTTGCGTGAGTCTCGATCGCCAATGCAGCATCACGTCGATTTTCATCTAATTGAGCTAAGTATAACAAATTCTTTTCCTCTTCGGAAGTAGCTGGAAGTAACTCGATGGCAATTTGCAGTGACGGGATTTTGCACTCAATGGGTAACACAGCTTCCAAACCATAGACTAGTTAGAAAGGAATGAACCCTGTTGATGTTTTTACTGAAGTTCAGTACGCCCAAAGCGCTGAAAATAGCATGTTGTGCCAATTCGACTGATGAATCCTAATGATTCGTTGGATCATGATAACTAAAACTTTGTTGATGGACTCAACGAGACTATTCGCTTGTGGATAATAAGGAGTTGAACTATCGTGACGTAAACCAAGCTAGCCTGTAAGTTCGGTCATCATAATGTTTCGAAAATGACGCCCATGATCAGTGATTATTGCTTGTGGGACACCAAACCTAGCAATTATATGATTGAACACGAAAATTGCAGCTATCTTCCCGTCTGCCTTGAATGTAGGCATCGCCTCGGCCCACTTAGTAAAATAATCTACCGCAAGGATGATATACGCATGCCCCCTGGCCGAGTGAGGGTTACATGTAATAAAATTGATACCCCATTTGGCAAAAGGATCGACGACAATTATAGGGTGGAGAGGAGCAGGTGGAGCGCGCATCTTACGGTCAAAAATCTGGCAGTTGTGGCATTTTCGGACCGCCGTAATACAATCTTTAAACAAGGACGGCCAGAAATAGCCAGCACACAATATCTTTTGGGCTGTGGCATACCCAGACATATGACCGCCACATGCTCCAGAGTGACAGTCATTTAGAACCCTTTCAGCTTCTTCGTGAGTTAAGCAACGTCGAAAAATAGAGTCTGCCCCACGGCGATAAAGAGTATCTCCAATAATTTTGAATTGTTGGGACTGGAAGCGAATTTTCTGACGTTCTGACCTTGAAATTTCTGGCTGAAAGGATTGGGTCTGGAGATAGACGATGATATCCCCATACCACGGATCTAAAGTGCTAATTAGAAACAAAGGTTCGTCCGCAATGGGCTCCTCTGCCATAGTTTCTGTGTCAGCACGTGGGAAGTCACACATTAACTCTGCAAAAACTAAAGATTTCTTAGACTTAGATTTCTCAAACTCCAAGTCGAACTCCTCCAGGATAACGATCCATTTAGAGTACTTGCCCCCTAGCAATTGTTTGGTCAAAATGTAGATCATAGGGTTGCAATCCGAAATTACCGTAGTTTTACGTAGTAAAATGTAGTGACGAAAACGTTGGACATCTTGAACGGCTGCCAATGCCAATTTCTCCACATGTGAGTATTTTAGCTCAGTTAGATTTAACGTGCGACTAAGGTAATATATCACATGTTCCATTCCGAATTCATCTTCCTGAACTAAGACCATTCCAATAGTGGAATGGGAGGCGGCGAGATACAAAAAGTAATCCTGGTTGTAGTTGGGAGGATGCAACAACGGTGTATGGGTCAACGCGTGTTTGAGTGCATCAAAAGATTTCTGAGCTATCTCATCCCAAGAGAATTGAGTGTTATGTTTCAACAACCGTGTAAAACCCTTTGTAACCTCGGCGTCGTTAGGAATGAATCGTCGTAAAAAGTTTGCTTTCCCCTGCAAACTTTGGAGTTGGCGAAGACTCGAAGGAGGAGGCAAATTGATGATAGCTTCTACCTTCGAGGGATCAACGCGAATGCCAGCTTTCGAAACTACAAATCCCAGCAATCGACCTATTTCTATATAGAAGACACATTTGTGTGGGTTCAACCGAATACGATAATGCCTACACCTCATAAAGATTGCTTGTAAATGGACGAGGTGATCAGCTCGATGTAATGAATGAGCAGGCAAGTCATCGAGATAGGGTTGCACAATGTGCTTGATGTCATGAAACGCATAAGACATCGCCCTCTGAAAAGTTGCTATGGCATTCTTAAGCCCAAAAGGTAATTTTCAATAAGAAAACGTCCCCCATGGACAAATGAAAGCCGTTTTTGGTTGATCGGAAGGTAGAATGTTGATTTGATTGTATTCGGAAAAACCGTCCATAAAGGAAAATATTTCGCTGCCGGCACAATCATCAATGATTTGATCGATATAGGGAGTTGGATAATTGTCCTTTGGACAGGCTCGATTAATGTCCCTATAGTCGATGCATATTCTTATTGTCCCCTGTTTTTTGTTAACCGGAATAATATTCGATACCCAATCCGTTAACGGGATCGGATAAATGAAACCTGCTTTCAACAGTTTTTCAACTTCTGCTTTAATTGCAGCAGCTTTTCGTGGGTGAATTTGACGCAAACTTTGCCGGACGGGTTTAGCATCCGGGCAAGTCTTGATCTCATGAACAACAATCGCGGGATCAATTCCTGGCATTTCCTCATAGGACCAGGCAAACACGTCGCGGAATTCTTGAAATAGGGCCTTATATAATTGAATTTCGTCATCTGTACACGAGGCACCTATATGAATGTTCTCAACAATTCCGGGTTTAACCGAAATGTCAATGGGAATAGTTCGAGAGATGTTTCCCAAATTTAACTCTGAATCGGGATGTTTCATTGGATTCTGAGGTTCCTTGACATATTCAGTCGTAAAGATTGATGAGAAATCATTTCCAAAACAATCATCCTCAGGTAAAAACGAAGATCTATGATGGAGATCTTCCCATGGTAAATCATCTACACATAGGATTTCACGAATTTTCTCATCAGAGTGAACAAGTTTAGAAAACGTAGTTAAATCCGAGGTTGATGTGAAAAGTGATTCCTCACGGACCACATTCATTAAGTCATTTTCGGTTGAACATGGGTCGGCAAAAGACTGCACGGCTTCATAGGCAATTTCATATGGACTCAAAGGCATGGAATTACCAAATGAGTCTATTTCGGATTCAGAAGGAACGATCCAAGGATCATCATAAAAAATAGTGTCTGATGTAATCATATGAATGGTTGCAAATGAAGATGATGCGTTGATTGGAGGAAAAGGAAAAGTTCCCAATAAACCGGCATCTTTAACTAATCCTACTCCAACATCCTTATATGGGATAGTCGTTTTACCGACATGCTGAATACTCTTCGAAGAGGCTGGGTTGGATGAAAAGTAAGCCAACTGGTCTATTCTTACTATCTTTCCATTATGTGGAAACTTTATGACTCTAAAGACCGATGAAACGACCGCTGTCATAGCGTAAGACCAACTTCGACCCAAGAGAAGGTTGTAGTCTAGAGGGGCATCAACCACCTCCACATCTAGACTAACGGTTTTTCCTTCAACCCCTATAGGCAAATCCTGTAGAATGCCAAAAGGATGAAACCCATGGCCATCAAAGGCCTTAAGAATTTTCGGGGATCGGTTTAGTGAAGGAGAACCAAGCGATCTCCAACACTGTATCGACATAATACACGTTGAGGCTCCCTCATCAATTACAGTCCAATGAATAGGCTTGTTTTTTACTATCACTAGGATCTGGAAAGCCATTTTATGAGGCAAACACGGTGTACTATTTTCTAGATCAAAGATTATTAGGTTCGGGTCCTGAACATCAACAGCTCCTATAGCCGACAAAAGTAATTTACGCTGTGCTGGGCATGATTGTAGCACTTCCAAAGCCGACATTGCTGAGGGTGAAACAGTTAAATCCTCAACAATGTTATAATTCTGAGTCGCTCTCGCATGTGGATTGAAAGCTGACTTTCGAAGTATACCCTTGGCGGGCGATTTGATTACTAAGTCTGGATTAGGTTTCTCGATCTGTAGTGGATCGGAACTGGGAGCTGAGGTTGATGGATTAGAATGAGAAGATTCAGCTTCTTCGCCATCAACAGGACTTTTACTACCATAATCTTGTGATCGAGTCGCAATCCTTACATGGGACATCATCAATATGGGTTCTTCATTGGCACTCGAGGAAGAACCTATCATCTTACTGTCTTGACTTGGAAATGGATCCTTCAAGACAGCAGGAGTTTGGGAACCTTTGACGATCTTTGCAGCAGAGGTTCAGTCTCTTGTAAAATGTTCTTCGTCACAAATGAGACATGGATAACGAGGTTTTTGCTTTTCATCATTGGATTCCGCCTTTTTTAGGTTTCTCCTTTGAACTTTTTTCCGTTTTATTCTTCTTATTTCCTTTCTTCCTCCCGCCGGATTTTGATTTAGTCATAGATGATTCTACAACGTGAATATCGGCGGAAACCTCTGCAGAAGAATCTCCTGTCGAGGAATCAGGCAAGGTTATGATAGGAGAAGAATTCTTGGGAGACTTCTTCTTACTTTTAGTGTTAACCGTACCAATCATACCGTCAGCGGCATGATATCCTGAAGGAGCTGCAGTGATTTGATTTGACTTGAGAAGATCGGGGATCTTTTCGTGTAACGTACCTGACTGAGTATAGACCAAGTCAAGGTACTGTGCTTGAGAAATCACTTGCTCCTCAGTAACAACTCCGGCTCTAGCAACATCTTCAGTGATCCTTGGCAACAAAGATTTTACAAACCACTTAGCCAAGATTTGATCCGGAATAAATACCTTCACTAAACGTCGTCGACGTCTCCACTCATGAATATGATCTGAAATATACGTGGATGTCGATTGTTTTAGCGAAGTTAACAATTCTGTGCCATTGTCATATCAGACTGGCAACTGGAAATGAGTTAAAAACGAGGTAGCTAACTGACTAAAATTATAAAAAGTGCCTCGCTGTAACTCAATGTACCACTTGGCCGCGAGACCAATTAGAGTGCGCTGGAAAAGTCTAAGACGGATCGAATCATCTATGATGGAGTTAGACGCACACCAGAGGTGGTAAGTCATCACATGGTTCGACGGGTCCTCTCCAGATTTACCTTCGAACTTGGGAATGTCACTGGGCAACTTATTCGGCATTGGCGGCCAAAACGGAAGATAATTAATCAGATTGTTCGTTAGGCGCGACAAGTCTGGTAAGTCCAAAGATGCAATAAACGGTAACTACCGATTAGGATCCCTAAAACTCTGGGTCATGAGACCAGCCCCAGGAGGAGGATATCCAGGATAACTAGGAATAGGAATCGCGTTCGGGATATTGTATCCTCCCGGAAAACCAGGATTAACCGGACCGTACTGGGGTTGTTGAGGTTGTTGATAAGTGTACCCAAGATATGGTTGATACTGATAAACTGGTTGCTGGACAGCAGGACCGAATTGGTACTGTCCCCGGTACGGTTGATAGGTGAATTGTGGTTGACTTGTGACAACTGTACTTAAACCAGGTTGTCCTACAGGCATCTGAACCGTAGTTTGAATCGTGGATCCAGACGGTGGTAAAGATGTCTGAGGAGTAGATACAGGAACAGTAGAAATCGGGGCTGTCGATACTCCAGAAGTAGGTGGGGTAGATTGAACAGATGTTGTGGCAGTTGCAGCAGTCGTTTGAGATGCAGTACGAGGCGCAGTAGGCCCAGACTGAGAAACTATCGAAGGTACAGAAGTTTGAATATTAGACTGGACTGGTTGCTGGGGTGAACCAGAAACTAAGGGTTGTCCAGTATGAGATGACAACTGTACATTTGGCTGCAACACCTGCTGAGTTTACGATGGATCCCACACTATGTTCATTCCGGGGTACTGATCCATAACAGGGTGAGAATATTGAGGACCATAACCAGGTTGAGGGTAGGATTGATAATTGAAAGGTACATTTCCCGTTCCTTGAACGTAAGATTAACCTTGGGGTGGTTGGAAACCTTGGTTCGAGTACTGACCTTGGGGTAGATACCCCTGAGGCACGTACTGATACTGGGGTTGACCTTGAGGTATAAATTGATACTGGGGTTGACCTTGGGGTACATATTGAGTCTGGGGTTGACCTTGAGGAACGTATTGTACCGTAGGTACGTACTGTCCTTGAGGTTGCCTCCCAGATGCAAATTGTGTACCTTGAGGTTGCCCCCCAGGCGTTAATTGAGGCTGCCCCCAGGCGGTAATGGGCCACCTTGAGGTTGAGAATTGGGAATAGAACCTGACATCATAAGAATGTCTTCTATGCTCAACGGCTTTGCACCATTGTTTCCAGTGAATAACCCTTATTCAATGGATTGAGGAGATGCTCCCGAAAAAGTACCAGAAAGTGACTGATACCCAGAGGGAACAGAAGGACCGTCGTACAAAAAAGATTCAGCTGATTGAGTAAACATGGACGACTGACCTGGCATATTTACGGGAGTATAAAAACCTCTAGGATGATAAGGAGCACGAGGTGGTGAAAAACTTAACGCTGGGTTTTCCAAATAATTAGTCAAAGAAAGATACCAAGTAGTACTTCTAGGTGGACTGTAAAAAATTGATTCACGCTCCCTTAGATCAATAACCGGTTGATTTTTAGGGATAGGGATGCCTACTTCTTCTTCCAGAGCAAGCTCTTCAATAGCTATCAAACCAGAAGGAAGATTTTCGGTGATTACTCTTTCTACCCTAGGTGAATTAGGAGCACTAGAAGTTGGAGAGACAAACCCCGATGTTGGAGTAACAAGTTCAGATATCTCAGGTTCTTCACCTATATCACTAGTAGATGAAAAGCTACCAGCAAGTTCGGAAACCGAAATAGATTCAGGATTATAGCCTGTTACTAGAGTTTGGTAATCAGGATGTACCACCAAGGAAGACTCTCCTTCCTCAGGTGACCCAACTTTACTACCACTAGGAGTTACAAGGACTTTCAAGCCTTCAAGATGGCTCGGGACTTCTTCAGGAGGTTGGCCCCGAAGTCTACGGGACTTCCTCAGTAAATCAGCCACGGTTACAAACTTAAGAGACTGGCCCCGAAGTCTACGGGACTGTCTTGGTAATTCAACCACAGTTAAGAACTTTTAACTACTTCACACGCAAACAAAGTAAAATCTCAATGAAAACCACCTAAAGCCTTTAAAGAACCAAACAAATTTGAATCACACGCCTAAAGAATCTAGAGATCAAACACACACAAACAGTAACTTTCCGGACCGAAAACACTAGTTGGTGATGAAATCCAACGTCGCAGAATTCAGTACAGAAATGGCGGTTGGAACAGTTACCCCGGCAACCTGCCTAATGAATAGACTGGACCAAGTTCCTCCACTTAACAGTCTCGAGTGAAGTGAACCCCCCAGAAAATCCAAGTGAGTCTAGCCGACATCTGCTCCAGGTACAATGGGATCTTCCCACCACTGTCACCTTGGGAAGAATCCTAAAGAATATGGTCACTAAGGCTACCAACTGAGACAAATACACCTGGGGGAACAGTCCACGATCCGATACGCACGCAAGGGAAGAGTAGCAAGCTAAATCCCCTTGAAGGCTCCTTGACATAATCCAAGGTTTACCAACAAGTGACCCCAGGCTCCTCGACAATGGTTAATTTGAGGTTTACCATTTTTAATACGTGAATATCTGGCGACGTTCCCAATGAGGAAGGATTGATTCCCACACTGGTTCGGACACGATCTCGTGCTTCTCCTTTAAGAGGAGCTTTCCCAGAGCATAAATGCAACAATTGGATTTCTTCCTACCACAAGATACAGCTACTTGTTTGTTTTTACTGTCTTGGAGAGTTAATTACTCTCCTACTCCAAGACACTAGCCTAAGCTAAGTTGGTGTATCAGAGCCCTAGAAATAAAATGTTACTAGGTGAATTTTACTTTAAGCGTTAATTTTAGTGGTTGTTGTTTAAGTCAAGAGGTGGCGGAGATGAAACTCATGGTGTAAAGACTCGACTCGAAATCACTAAAAAGATGCACCTAAGATGATTTAAACAATCTTTTCTCTTCGATGAACTTCTCAACTAAGAAAGAGTTTGAGAATGCAAATACTTTGTAAACACAAATCTTTCTCAATTAAACAAATTAAAAGAAGAGCTTTTCCTTTCCAAAGCACTCAAAACGAGACAACTAGCTATTTCACACAAATTTCCCTTTTCTTTTCAAAGCACTCAATCACTACAAAAAAACAAACTTTTCCAAAAGAGATTTCTTTTTATATTTTGTAAATAAAACACTCAAAACTAATGAAAATGACTAACTTTGAGAGCTACAAACTATATAAAAAGCTACTTGAAGTCAAAGCCTACTAAAAGTCTTTTTGAGGATGTTTTACTTAGCTAAATGTGAGCTAAGGACTAATTTATGCAGAATCACAATTAGTCAAAAAACAACCAATCTTTCGTTTTCTTTTTTTAAAAATGAAAATTCCAAACTTTCAACTACAAGATTTTCGAAATTTTGAAATGAGAAAACTCAAAGCGGATTCCTCAACAAGGGGAGATTTCATAAATGGTCAGACTCATAAGAAGACTAGTAGACACCAAGGTAATCTGAGGTCCCTACGGCTTCTAAGCCCAGAGCCACTACACAACCAAAAACGAAAAACAAACCCAACAAGCAAAATTCCTAGGAATTCCACCTAAAACCATAATGCTAATGAAATTAAATGAAGGAAAGTTTTGGACAGGGAACAAGCAGGTCTGGGCAATGGCTAAAACCTATAAACAAACTCTAAACTGATAAAAAAGAGAAAAATTTAAAATTTTTCAAATTTTTGACAGGGTACGCAGGCAACCTGTTTACACAGGTGCGTCCACGCTCTGTGCACAAAGAAAAAGTGCGTACAGGTACGCACTGTGCTTAACTCATAGGGTGTGTACCTCTCCCAAAACTATGAAAAATGAAAACTAACTCAACATTAACTAAATTCACCCAATGCCACAATCATCAAGTCAAAAACAGAAACAAAAAATATAGTTTCTCAAGTCAAAGTATAAACAAAGAAAACAATCAAGTCCCCAGGGGAGTCGCCATTTTGTCGCACGGAATGAGTCGATCTTGTGGACAAGATAGACCTTCCTAGAATCTAAAGAAGACCGAACGACAAGCAAACCAACCAGACACTATCTTTCTCTAAATATGCTTTAATAAAAAATAGCAAACAAGTGTTTTTAGGGCCTACCTTTGGTCCAACGCAAGCTTGTGGATGCCCTCGCTCCTTTGATCCAAATGAGCTCCTTTTCGCGAATATGCAAACACAAACAAGGCAAACAAATTAAATAGCATCTGAAAAGCCAATTGCATAAAACATATTTAACATGAAAGTTAAGGAGTCCATGAAACAAATAACATCAGATACTTGTTGAGAAAAATGATTTTGATTGTATTAATTCAAAAGAAGAACCTTACAACCTTTGCCTTGACGTTGTACAAGCTCCTCCCAGAGTCCAACAAGATGTCTCCTCTACTTTGACAAGTTTCACTCACTCTCTAATAGAACCAAGAGGTATGTGATCTCTCCTCCTAAGCTCAACCAAAGAGTCTTAATTTCACCAGCATTTACCCTCAAAATGTTCAGCTTCTGACCTCTCTAGTCCTCACCCCAATGCCTGTATTTATAGTGCAATGGAGGGAAGTTACTAGGTCCTCCTTCAAAGGGATAAAGCCCTCCTTCAAAGGGATAGCTCCTTTAGTCAAGGGATTAGCTCCTTCTCTTTTGGGATGCATGAACCACCTCAGAGCGAACAATCCACATCAAAATTCCTTCTAGAAAACTCTAGAATTAACCCAAAGTGAGTATTTTAAGATAAAACTTGCACCTTTTGACTTTCACAGGGGTCCGCACCTACACCATTAGGAACAGAGCGGGTAGGTACGCAACTTTTGTACACAGAAGGTGCGGGACCGTAGGTGACCATGAGAGAAAGTGCGGAACCAGAGTTACATTGATATTTAATGTCTTTCTCCCACTTCTAAAGCTTGATTTGAAGAGCTGAGGTCTTAGACTTGCTTAGGAGGATAGTACAAGTGATGATAGACCCATACTGACTGCAAATAATCATGGTGACGATATTTTTGTGTAACAGCTACTATCAATGTTCCTACTCCTCCTACATCCCCAAGGCAAGTTGTAGATCCACCTAGAGCAATGGCTGCCCGATATGCACCCCTTGTGTTGCCTCAAAATTTGGATGCCATGCCTGCTGACTACCAAAGCAAAATCCCATTGTTCGATGGAACTCCTCAAAGCATCACAGCTCAACAGCATGTGGATAGGATGACAAATTTCTTTGACCTTCATGAGATTGATGCCAAAAATGTGACTATGAGATTATTTGTGCAAACTTTTGGAGGTGAAGTGCGGAAGTGGTTCAGAGCTTTTCCGGCTGCAAGTATCACTACATTGGCAAATATTCAGAGACAATTATTGGATCGCTAGGAGGTAAAGAAAAACCCTCTTCGAATTCTTTTTGAATATCATAACATCAAGAGGAATGTTGGTGAGAGTGTCCAAGATTATTGTGTAATATTCAATACTGTTTACAATGCAATTCCTGCTGATATAAAGCCACCTATGGGCTTGGGTTTGATTAAGCTTCCTGATGGCTTTGATCCTGACATGGTGTATCAATTGAGGGAAAGAGATCTGGCTACATTGGAGGACATGGAGAAAATTGCAGTCAGCGTTGAGGAAAATCTGCTTACCAAGAGAGCTAGAGCAAAGGCCGAAAAGAAGGTGACCATAAAAGAGGAAACTTCTTCCTCTGATAATTTTCTTCGAAAGATCGAGAAGATGTTTGATAGGCTCACAATTGCTGATAAGCCTGAAACTCAAGTCAGAAATCCAAACTTTCATGGTCAGCAGCAACCACAATTCAGAATTAAGCAACGAGAACAAAGAGCACAAGACCAAGCGGCACAACAACAAATGAAGACACCCCTATAGTAGAATTTTGTACACGGTCCGGAATCAGATGATGATGAGAACATAATTGGTGAGGAGAATCATTTCTTTACACTTGATGATCTTCCCATTTACATCACCGAAGATGAAGAGTATTCAGAAAGCCCAACTGTACAAAAAGATGAAGATTTCATCTTGGCAAATGAAACAATTTTTGAAGAAGATTCTGATGAGTATCAGAGGGGATACATGAATGCTTTGACAGCCCAATAGCAACAATATTCACTCAGGAGTAGAGAAGTTCCCATCAATCCAATTCAGAATAGGAAGGAAGTGTCACCGCCAAATAACGCTTCTCCAATAGCGTAGAGAAAGGGAAAGGAGACAGCTGATCCTACCACGAGTAAAACACAATCAGCAAATGAAAGATCAAATCAACAAATTGTATCAAAGGAGAAAACTGAAAAGATAGATGCTCCATTCAAACAGGTAGAGAAAACATCATCCTTTAGCTTAGAAAATGAAATTTCTACGTTAAAAGTGTCAATTCCTTTGACTCAATTAATGAAGAACAACAGCTATAAAGGTCAAGTGTCTAAGATTTTGAATTTGGATCCATTTTCTGATATGGTAAATGTGGAGGATGATCAGCCTGAACTTATATTTGGGCCAGCATTATAGGGTCAGTCTGAGGACAGTGATGTAGCTCCTTTTTACATCAGCCTTAGATTGCATGATTTTGTATTGCATAATGCCATGTTCGATTCAGGAGCCTCTCATAATCTCATGCCTAAAGCAATCATGGAAAAATTGGGTCTAGATATCACTCACAAGTACCATGATCTATATTCCTTTGATTCTAGTAGGGTCAGATGCATTGGGATTCTTAAAGATTAGGTTGTTAGTTTAGATCAGGTCCCAGCGAAGAATGTTTTGATGGATGTGGTTGTGGCGGATATTCCTCCTAGATTTGATATGCTTCTTTCCAGATTTTGGGGAGAAAAACTCAAAGGGACATTGCAGCTTGATTTATCCTATGCTACTATTCCTGTGTTTGGTGAGTTGAGGAAATTATACCAGGAGAAAAAGATGAAGTACATGATCACTAGCAAGGAGAAACCTCTAAATCATCCAATCAATTATGTACATAATGATTTGGAATATTTTATTCTATATTCTTATAGTTTTAATGATGTAAATAGTCAAGTAGTTGAAGCAGAAGATATTCCAAAGATCACTGTAAATTTCAGAGTTGTACTAGATCAAGAAAGACAAAAGCTTGATAGTACCGTTGAGCAATCAACCTTCTGACAACAGCAAAATGTTGACGGACAACAAGTAAAAGAAGAAGAGCAAACAAAATTTTAGCATTTGGAAGATGAAGTCAGGTTGTGGAGCAAGGACTTTGATGGCATGGTAGGTAGAGAAGGTGCTGGAATTGGCATTTGGATACGCAGCCCTACATTTCTTCCAAACAAAGTGACAAGTAATGTAAGGGTATGTTCATATAAATTGGCTTTTGATTGTTCAAATAATGAGGCTGAATATGAAGCTTTAATTGTTGGTCTAAAAATCCTTAAGAAGCTTAATGCTAAAAGAATTTCAGTATATGGCGACTTTGAGTTAGTTATCAAGCAAGTGAAAGGTGAATACCAAGCTAAGCATCCTCGCATGTGAGCTTATCGGGATGCGGTGTTAGATATTTTGAGAATGTTTCTAGATTACACTTTGACATGTGTCCCTCGTGTTCAGAATGTTATTGTAGATTCGCTTGCAATAGCTGAAAGTAATCTGAAAATTCCGATGAATTCAAAAAATAAGTTTGAAATTCATGTGAAACATTGCCCTGCTGTCCCAGATAACCAAAGATATTGGCAGGTGTTTCAAGATGATAAAGAGATCGAAGATTTTTTCAAAATTAAGGCAAGTACAAAGACACTTCTATAGATGGAGAGCATGATGATGGTGAAGCAGATATGGAAGTAAATCAAATGGAAGTTTTGCAGCTTAAGGACAATGTCATTCCTGAAGGTATGATACCTTTAGAGGAGTTGTTTGATTGAGATGATGTAACCCGGGAGCCGAACTTGACACCCACCAAGAAAGGAGCTGAAGATGTAAACATTGGATCAACAGAAAATCCTAAAATGGTCAAGTTATCAAAGGCCTTGCCTCCACAGGTAAAGGAAAAATAATTTAGTTTATTATCTTCATTTACTGATGTATTTGCTTGGGACTATTCAGATTTGAAAGCCTATGATAAGAGTATAATTCAACACATCATCCTGATCAAGCCAAATCAAAAGCCTTTCCGACAGAAGCTAAGAAGGATAAATCCAAAGCTACTGCCCTCAATAGAGAAGGAAGTGAATCGATTATACAAAGCTGGTATAATCGTTCCCATAAGGTTTTCAGATTGGATTTCTAATTTGGTGCCCGTGCACAAGAAAATAGGTGAGATTCGATTATGTATTGATTTCAGAAATCTGAATAAAGCATCTTTGAAAGATAATTATCCATTGCCCAAGATGGATCACATACTTCAACGAGTAGTTGGAACATGCCACATGTCACTACTCGATGGGTATTCTGGTTATGACCAAATTCTAGTCCATGAGGGTGATAGAGACAAAACAGCGTTCACCACTCCGTGGGGAACTTTCCATTATGCCAAGATGCCTTTTGGGTTGAGGAATACTGGTGCAACCTTTCAGTGGGCTATGGATATTGCATTTGCAAATGATAAAGATGTATTTTTAGTTGTTTTTCTTGATGATTTGAGAGTTTTTTCTATTTCAGATGAAGAGCACCTTTATCATTTGAAGATTGTATTTCAGCGGTGTAGAAAGTATGGAATATCCCTCCATCCAAAGAAGAGCTTGTTTTCCATGGATGAAGGCAAGCTTCTCGGTCATATCATATCTAAGGAGGGCATCTGCATTGATCCAGCTCGAGTGGAGGCCATTTAGAAAATTGATTTTCCACGAAGTAAAAAGGAGATCCAGTCATTCAACGGTAAGATGAATTTCTTACATCGTTTTGTGCCAAATCTTGCGGAACATTTGAGGGGAATCACAAACGTGTTAAGAAAAGATAGTGTAGTGAAGTGGACTGAGGAAACCATCGTCTTTCAATTTTGTAAAACTAGCCCTTTCTTCAGCTCCAATTTTGATCAGCCCGGATTATTCCCAAGATTTTATTTTATTTTCATTTGCTTCATATCATACTATGGCAGCGTTCTTAATGTAGAAAAGAGACCAGATTGAGAAGCCAATTGCTTTTTTCAGCAGAACGATAAGAGATGCAGCTTTAAAATACAATATTATTGAAAAGCAAGCTCTTGCTTTGGTAAAGGCATTGAAAGATTTCCGAGTTTATATTCTGCATTCTCATATCTTTGCCTATGTTCCTAATGCCACTGTTAAAGATGTCTTAGTGCAAACAAATCCGGAAGGGAGACGAGGAAAATGGATCACTGCTTTGTTAGAATATGATGTGGAGATCAAACCAACAAAGCTCATCAAAGGATAGGGGTTGGCCAAACTGATGGCGGAATCTAATTTGCATGCCTTGGACATAAATCTCATTACTGCTATGTCCGAAGAGGATGAGGAAAGTTCACTTGTTCAGGTAGCTGAAATGTTTCTACTTTCTCATTGTTACTCATATATTGTTTATGTGCTCCAACATCTTTCATCGCCAGCCAGATTGGCTAAGAACAAAAGTAGGACCCTGAAATTAAAGGCTGTAAAGTTTTGTATAATGAATAACGCACGCTCTTGGAAAGATCTCGGTGGTGTCTTGTTGAATTGTTTGGTTGAAGAAGAAGAAAAACGAGTCACGGATGATTTTCACAAAGGAGATTGTGGAGGTCATCTATTTTGGAAGACAACAACCAATAAAATGTTGAGAGCAGGATATTATTGGCCAACCCTCTTTTCTGATGTGTACAAAACTGTTACAAGCTGCCACAAATGTCAAATTTTTCAAGGTAAGAGAAAATTATAGCCTTTGCCACTAAAACCGGTTGAAGTAAGTGCTCTTTTTTAGCAGTGGGGTTTAGATTTTATTGGCGACATCCATCCTACTTCTTCCGCACAATATAAATGAATCCTTACAGCGACAAAATACTTCACTAAATGGATAGAGGCAATTCCTACTTGGCAGGCTACTGATGCGGTAATAATTCAGTTTCTTGAGAACAATATTTTGTCACGTTTTGGTTGTCCTAATAAGCTAATTATAGATAATGCAACATCTTTTAAATCTAAAAAGATGATTTATTTTTGTAATAAATATCAAATTACCTTGGGGCACTCAATTGCATACTATCCACAAGGTAATGGTTTGGTGGAATCCTCGAATAAATCTTTAGTCAATATCATCAAAAAGCGGTTGGAAAAAAACAAGAAGAACTGGCACAAGAAATTGGTGAATGCACTATGGGCAGATAGAGTGAGTCAGAAAAAATCAATAGGTACGTCCCCTTTCGAGATCGTGTATGGTGTGGACATGGGTTTTCCTACATATCTTGCAGTTCCGGTTGTTAAACTTCTGCAGGAAGTTGGTAGTGAGGAAGATCATTTGCAGCAGGGAATCAATCAAATGATCTATTTACAGCAGGCTAAAGAGGAGGTTTTTCAGAATACCTTCAAGTTGCAAGAGAAAATCAAAAAGATATATGATCGAAAGGCAAAGGCAGACAAGTTTTGAATTGATGACATAGTGTTGAAATGGGATGCCCGAAATGAAGACAAAGGAAGACACGGTAAATTCGAGAACCGATGGAAAGGACCTTTCAGGATTGCTGCATACCGAGGTCAAAATGCTTTCTTGCTGAAAGAAATGGATGGAGAAGATTGTCCAGGTGGGCCAGTGAATGGTTGGCTGCTGAAATGGTACCATCTTTGAAAAATCTTTTGCTGTCATATGTATCATTGTATATACCGTTTTATTTCCTTCATTGCAAGTGTGTACTGTAATCACTCATTCAGTTTGGGGCCAGAAGTGAAGGCTATAAAACTAAAGGTTTGATTTCAGTTTTGGTTTGGATTGTTTGAGTCAAGTTTTCAATTGATTTCAGTCTTAAAATTAAGTCAGTTTTGAGTCAGATTTCAGTCCTAAAATTGAGTCAAAATATTGGTTTTGGTGTGTCAAAGTTATTGACTCCATAGCCCAATGCTATAAGGCACTATCTGCTTTCCAGAGGTCTGTGGTTCTTGGAACCTCCAAGGAGCTACCATCCCCATTGGAGCCAATGTTAGTGTCGGTATCTTCATCCATCCATTAGTGATCAAATTCTCTTGTTGCATTGCATGTTAGGTGTCTCAATCGATCATCTGCATTCCATTAGGGTCATGGATCATCTGATGGTAATGGCATATTATACATTTTCCCTCATGTTCTTTACCTGCTGGTCCATTTTCATACATCTAGATCATCTGCAGTTATTCTTTGTTTTTAAATCTACAAAAGTCATTTTTAAGGTCTTAGGTCTCATTAGGTCTAGGGTTTCGTCAATAAGGTCTTCAAAATGCTCAATAACGGTCATCAGGTGCATGAGGAGGTCAAATAAAGTTCCAGCAACAATAATTTCCATAATTACATGCTCAGTGATTGATTTATCCTCAAAACCCTGTTTTGAGGAAAAACAAAGTTTTTTATGTTTTCATGTACAAATTTGATGTAATTTCATTTTTTCCATATGTAATAACTTCAGCGGTAGCCCTGGTCACCTTGCCAAGCCTCTGTAACTCCACCATCTATGAAACAAATAAAGAGTCAAAGCATTCAGTTCATCAAAAGAAAAAATAAAGCAAACTGCTCAAAAACAGAGTTTTAAAAGCAAGTCAAAATAAAACATTAGAAGAGTGGGTTTTTGTAAGTGAAAAATAAAAACCATATGTATATAAAGTGTATTCATATCAATAAGGTTCATTTGTGTCCTCAAGAGAAAGAGAGAAAGTGTATTTGTGTTCCAAGAGCCAAGAGAGTGATTTTTGTGCCAAAACAAGGAAAATCCTAGGCGCGACGCACTTGGGTGTGGGTGTGATGCACTCATCCAGCACGGCGCATTGGCCAGCATTCTACAATGTAATTTTATAACTGGCGCGATGCATTGAGGCAAAGCGGCCTACCTGTGAGGTGGCGTGATGCACGGGACTGCAAGGCCCAATTTCACTCACGGCCTCTTCCAAACTCACAAAATTGCTAAATCCTCAATTGTCCAAGTAAGTTAACATTCCTTCAAGGCCAATGAATGAGTTTATGTTGGTGTTTATGGTGATTTAATTGGAAAAAATTGAAACCCTACCTTCTAGCATTGCTTGTTAAATACATTGCATAGGGTTTACAAACTTGTATTTTTGTTGCTAAATTCCATTTCTCACTCCCACACTCTTTTATTCCCTCACTCCCTCACTTCATTTTCTCCCTCTCTTTACATTCTCATCTGCCCATTCCATATTTCCCATATCCCTAAACAACTAACCCTAAATCCCTAATTCAACTATCCCAAACCCTAATCAAATATCCCTAATCCCTAAATATCATCCCCTAAACCCTTATGTTCCCCAAAAACCTATTAGTAGCATTCCCAAACCCCTCATACACATTCCCTCCACCATACATTCATAATATTTGCCAGCAAAAACCTAAAGACACCATTAAATCTCTTCATACTCATCTAAGAAAACCCAAACATTGGCAAACATGGAGTTGGATTCTTCATATGACAGAAATGAGGAAACAATCAATGATTCTTCTAGAGAAATGCATGCACCAAGGAAGCCTCATAAGAGTGGAAAACATAATAGGGAGGAGCCTACTTCACTTGCCGAGCTGTTGGCTTGTCCTCTTGCTATCACATGCTTCCAACACTAATCTTGCTATCAGTTTTTTGAGATGGTGGAGAGAGTCCAGTACCACCATGAGTTGGCCAGATTGTTTGTGCTCCATCTTCATGATGGCCAAGTCACTTTGGCAGGTGTGACATTCACCTTGACACCGGAGACTATTGCTCAAGCAACCGGTATTCCAAATGTAGGCGAGCAGTGGAATAAGAGGCATCTGATAGATAGAGATCATTATGAGCCTTATATAAAGGCTGGTTTTCAGAGACATGTCAGTAGAGCTTTCCCATTCAAGTATCTGTAGGACACATATGCTCCCTTGATGAAACTCATAATTAGATATTTCAGCTGTGAGGGTAGATTTTCTCGTCTGTATGCCTATCATATTAGATTGTTGATGCACTTCACTAGGGTGAGGATGATGAACCTTCCTTATTTCATTTGCTGGAACATTGAGAAGATGACCACCTTAGTGCAAAGAAAGCCTCCTCGTCAGCAGTATAACAATATTTATCACTTTGCACTAATCAAAATTGTGGTCTTGCATCAGCTTAGTTTACTGAATATCTCATGGGAGGATTTCATTGAACATGAGATTTTTACAGGTCCTCGAGTACCCCCATCATTTTTTCATGAGGTAGGAGATCCTTCACATCAGCAAGAGGTTCATGAGGCACGAACCACTAGTGTGCTAGTGTTTTTCACATACCAAAAGGGCACTAGGAGGTTGTTTGCAGTGGAAAAACGAGTACTATCTCCACCCGAGCTGGAAGGGGTCTCGTTTTCACCATTAGCAGAGCAGGTAGAGGACAAGGGTAAGAAGCCCTTGCATGATGAGGGACCTTCAGAAGTCAAGAGGAAGATTTCATCCTCATTCAGGATGATGACACTAATTTGGGCTCACAAAGCTCAAGGCTTAAAGAAAACATTCTGGAGCAGCAAGATGACATTCAGCATTTGTCTCTCAACCTGGAAAGAGCCAAACGGATAATAAACTATTTGGAGCAGAGGAAAAAATAGTGAGAAGATCAACAAACCATCATGGAGCTCCAAAACATGAAGGCAAAACAGCAAGTTGCCAAGAGGAGGAAAACCAAGTTGACAACACTTGAGCAAGAAATTCAAGCTGATCATGAATCTTGGCTTGAGAGGACAAACTTGCACTTGGAGAGGATGATAGAGATGGCCAACAATAAGAAAAACATGTTGAGGAACATGAAATACCACTACTTGTCGAGAAACATGGTGTGCTAAGCAAGAATCAAGAATTTGAAGGCCAAGTTGAAGAGAGCCATGAGGAAGAGAAAAGAGGAAAATAGACTCCAAATCTTGGCTGAGGATTCCTTAGCCCAACATATCACCTAATGAGAAACACTCAGCCAAAATTTCAAGAAATTTGGGAAACATTTTGCAAATTTTGAATTTTTGGCCTAAAAAACAGGTTTTTCTGCTTGATGCGCCGCGCCACTTGGCGCGCGATTTTGCTAGAGACCTCCTTTTGAGGGAAACTCAGCATTTTTGGATTTGTCACGGAAAACTATGAATTCCCTCACATGGCCCAGAAATTTTGACAGTTTTTGAGCTTCCAAAAAGGTCAAAAACACCTCAAAAATGACCTTTCTGCCCCTTTTTGGACACACAGGAAGCAGTGTTGGAAAAACTCATTTTTGGAGGGGAAAATGGTGGCCAAATTTAGAAATTCCACTTGTTCGTGAAAGTAAATAGGTAGAACTTTCCAAAAAGCCAACTTGGAGACAATTTGGTGCATAGGAAGGCCTCTAGAATCAGCTCCAAAGTAGCGTGGCACATAGGGAAATCAGCGCGGTGCATATGATGAAATTTGCTCATTTTGGCCAAAAAACTATGTTTTTCGCCTAGTTTCTTCACAGTTTCACTTTTCTCTTTCTAATAGTCAAAATCATGATGTAATTTAATGTGAATTGATGGATTTTGATGTAATTATGCTAAATTTTCACTCATAGAGGTAGATTCATCATGAAAAAAGTAGTTTGCAACTGAATGAATTAGTTTCCTAGGTTTTAGAGGCATGCTGTTCCACTGCCTACTTTTCAGTTCTTAGTTTAGATCTTGTTGAAACACCTCCTAAACTCATGAATTTGACTCCTAAAGCCTAAAATGAGTTGTTTGATGCCTATATCTAGTAGTTTTTTAGTCATTTGTAAAGGTTGGACTCTTGTGAATGCTTTGAGCATTATTGTACATTCATTTTCAGCAGTTTGGCAAAGGAATTGACCAGGGTTTGCAGCACTTTATGGGATTCTTGTGGCATCTTGAGTTGGTATTGTGTTTCCTTATGTAATTGTAAGTTTACATGTGTTTTATGTATTCCATCATCTCTCTTTTCTCATCTTAACTAAATCAAACAAGGATAAAGGTAGAATACATTGAAATTGGAATGCTCTACCTAGGGTTTGTTTAGTTATTTATGTTTTCAGCTATTTGAAGAGGATCCATGAGACTTTCATGCCCTCTCCAACTCCTCACCAGTCTAAAATCTCTCCATTTCACTCAATTTGAAGTACTAAACCATTTTCCTACCTCGCCCCATAGAGATCTCTGCAAGAATGTGTCCATTCCCCGGACCCAAAACTGCCTTTCACATTTCAGCCAGCAAACCCATATTAAATTCAATCAAATTTCTCTAAGCAATATACCTAGCCTAAAATTAGTCATTACATCAGTCATCTCAAGCTTTTTTGACCATATTTTCTGAGATTGACAAGGAGAGATCCCTCTCCCGACCTGGTAGGGCTAGCTTCCAGGTTAAGCGTGGTTTGATGTTACCCTAGATCCTGCCTTTCTCAGCTTGAGGTAGATTTAGGCCATAACATAGTGGTGACCGTACTGGGGATCGAAGTTTATTATCATTGTTTTGCTTTGTAGACTACAGACGGAGCCTGAAGTTAGCCAGGTAGGCTTCAAAACACTCTTGCTTTTCATTAGTGAAATTAGATGAATGTTGCTTCAATCAATCTCCGGTCTAGTTTATAAACTGAACATCTGATCTAAATGACTATCGCAATATCATTAAGCAATTCTAGACTTTGGATGATGAGTTTAGAATTTGATAGGTTGAACAAGTTGATTTTGTCCATTTGATTTTTGGGATTAATTCAACACACTGGCTTCCAAACGATACACCAGAGCAAATCCTGATCCTGATCCTTCTCCTGTGTACGAAAACCCAAATCTCATCCCAAGAATTCTCCGACAAGAAATTTATGTGATTCCCGTGTTCAAATCTCATTCGTGTCCCGTTGTTTTTGAATATCTTGAAGAACTTGAATTTGACGAACGTTTTGATATGTCAATTTTTGAGACTAAATCTGAAAGTGCTATTGGTTCTACTATCTTAATTCTGAAGTTTGTCAAAGATCTTGAAACTGAAAGGGAAAATAGATCAATTGATAGTTACATCTTGAATCTTCAGACTTCCATTGTGGCCTCAAATATTCCCGAGTTCTTAGAATCTGCATCAACAACTCTTGGTTTATCCGCAATTGCATTTAGTTTAGGAATTCCTATCGAAACTCCTTTCATTCCCAGCATTCCCGTGTAGCCAACTAAATCAGATCAGAGACCTCCTGTCTCTTCTCCTCCCTCAACCCCATCAACACCTCAAACATCTCATATTTCATCACCTGCTTCGACACCTCATACACCACTTACATAGTCAGCTTCTATAATTTTTCATACTCCTCCTACATCCCCAAGGCCAGTTGTAAATCCACCTAGAGCAATGGCTGCCCGATATGCACCCCTTGTGTTGCCTCAAAATTCGGATGCCATGCCCGCTGACTACCAAAGTAAAACACCATTGTTCAATGGCACTCCTCAAAGCATCACAGCTCAACAACATGTGGATAGGATGACAGATTTCTTTGACCTTCATGAGATTGATGCCGAAAATGTGACTATGAGATTATTTTTGCAAACTTTTAGAGGTGAAGTACGGAAGTGGTTCAAAGCTTTGCCAGCTGCAAGTATCACTACATTGGAAAATCTTCGGAGACAATTCTTGGATCGTTGGGAGGTAAAGAAAAACCCTCTTCAAATTCTTTCTGAATATCATAACATCAAGAGGAATGTTGGTGAGAGTGTCCAAGATTACTTTGTCAGATTGAATATTGTTTACAATGCAATTCCTGTTGATATAAAGCCACCTATGGGCTTGGCTTTGATTAAGTTTCCTGATGGCTTCAATCCTGACATGGTGTATCAATTGAGGGAAAGAGATTCGGCTACATTGGAGGACAAGCAGAAAATTGTAGTCAGCGTTGAGGCATATCTACTTGCCAAGAGAGCTAGAGCAAAGGCTGAAAAGAAGGTGACCATAAAAGAGGAAACATCTTCCTCTCATCATTTTCTTCGCAAGATCGAGAAGATGTTTGATAGGCTCACAATTGTTGATAAGCCTAAAACTCAAGTTAGAAGTCCAATCTTTCGTGGTCAGCAGCAACCACAATTTAGAATTAAGAAATGAAAACAAAGAGCACAAGACCAAGCGCACAACAGCAAGTGAAGACACCCCTACAGTAGAATTTTTTACATGGTCTGGAATCAGATGATGATGAGAACACAATTGGTGAGGAGAATCATTTCTTTACACCTGATGATCTACCCATTTACATCACTGAAGATGAAGAGTATTCAGAAAGCCCAGCTATACAAAAACACGAAGATTTCATCTTGGCAAATGAAACAATTATTGAAGAAGAGTCTGATGAGTATCAGAGGGGATACATGAATGCTTTGATAGTCCAGCAGTGACAATATTCACTTAGGAGTAGAGAAGTTCCCATCAATCCAATTCATAAGAGGAAGGAAGTGTCACCGCCAAAGAACGCTTCTCCAATACCGTAGAGAAAGGGAAAGGAGACAGCTGATCCTACCACCAGTAAAACACAATCAGCAAATGAAATATCAAATCAGCCAATTGTATCAAAGGAGAAAACTGAAAAGAAAGACGCCCCAGCCAAAGAGGTAAAGAAAACATCAGCCTTAGGTTAGAAAATGAAATTTCTAAGTTAAAAGTGTCAATTCCTTTGACTGAATTAATGAAGAACAACAACTATAAAGGTCAAGTGTCTAAGATTTTGAATTTGGATCCATTGTCTGATATGGTAAATGTGGAGGATGATCATCCCGAACTTATCTTTGGGCCAGCATTAGAGGGTCAGTCTGAGGACAGTGATGTAACTCCTTTTTACATCAGCCTTAGATTGCATGATTTTGTATTGCACAATGCCTTGTTCGATTCAGGAGCCTCTCATAATCTCATGCCTAAAGCAATCATGGAAAAATTGGGTCTAGATATCACTCGCAAGTACCATGATCTATATTCCTTTGATTCTAGTAGGGTTAGATGCATTGGGCTTCTTAAAGATTTGGTTGTCAGTTTAGATCAGATCCGGGCGAAGAATGTTTTGATGGATGTGGTTGTGGCGGATATTCCTCCTAGATTTGATATGCTTCTTTCCAGATCTTGGGGAGAAAAACTCAAAGGGACATTGTAGCTTGATTTCTCCTATGCTACTATTCCTGTGTTCAGTCAGTTGAGGAAATTATACCAGGAGAAAAAGATGAAGTACATGATCACTAGCAAGGAGAAACCTCTAAATCATCCAATCAATTATGTACATACTGATTTGGAATCTTTTGTTTTATATTCTGATAGTTTTAATGATGTAAATAGTCAAGTAGTTGAAGTAGAAGATATTCCAGAGATCACTGAAGATTTCAGAGCTGTACTAGATCAAGAAAGACAAAAGCTTGATAGTACTACTGAGCAATCAACCTTTTGATAGCAGCAAAATGTTGATGGACAGCAAGTAAAAGAAGAAGAGCAAACAAAATTTTAGCATTTGGAAGATGAAGCCAGGTTTTGGAGCATGGACTTTGATGGCACGGTAGGTAAAGAAGGTGCTGGAATTGGCATTTCAATACGCAGTCTTGCATTTCTTCCAAACAAAGTGCTGAGTAATGTAAGGGTATGTTCGTATAAATTGGCTTTTGACTGTTCAAATAATGAGGCTGAATATGAAGCTTTAATTTTTGGTCTGAAAATCCTTAAGAAGCTTAATGCTAAAAGAATTTCAGTATATGGCAACTCTGAGTTAGTTGTCAAGCAAGTGAAAGGTTAATACCAAGCTAAGTATCCTCACATGCGAGCTTACTGGAATGCGGTGTTAGATATTTTGAGAATGTTTCCAGACTACACTTTGACATGTGTCCCTCGTGTTCACAATGTTATTGCAGATTCGCTTGCAATAGCTGCAAGTAATATGAAAGTTCCGATGAATTGAAACAATAAGTTTGAAATTCGTGTGAAACATCGCCCTACTGTCCCAGATAACTAAAGATATTGGTAGGTATTTCAAGATGATAAAGAGATCGAAGAATTTCTGCAAAATTAAGGCAAGTACAAAGACACTTCTATAGATGGAGAGCATGATGATGGTGAAGCAGATATGGAAGTAAATCATATGGAAGTTTTGCAGCTTAAGGACAATTTCATTCCCAAAGGTCTGATACGTTTAGAGTAGTCTTTTTATCAAGATGATGTAGCCCGGGAACCGAGCTTGACACCCACCGAGAAAGGAGTTGAAGATGTAAACATTGGATCAGTAGAAAATCCTAAAATGGTCAAGTTATTAAAGGAATTTCCTCCACAGGTAAAGGAAAATACATTAGTTTATTATCTTCATTTACTGATGTATTCGCTTGGGACTATTCAGATTTGAAAGCCTATGATAAGAGTATAATTCAGCACATCATCCCGATCAAGCCAAATCAAAAGCCTTTCTGACTGAAGCTAAGAAGGATAAATCCAAAGATACTTCCCTCAATAGAGAATGAAGTGAATCGATTATACAAAGCTGGTATAATCATTCCCATAAGGTTTTTAGATTGGATTTCTAATTTGGTGCCCGTGCGCAAGAAAACAGGTGAGATTCGATTATGTATTGATTTCAGAAATATGAATAAAGTATCTTTGAAAGATAATTATCCATTTCCCAAGATGGATCACATACTTCAGCGAGTAGTTGGAGCATCCCGCATGTCGCTACTCGATGGGTATTCTGGTTATAACCAAATTCTGGTCCATGAGGATGATAGAGACAAAATAGCGTTCACCACTCCGTGGGGAACTTTCCATTATGCCAAGATGCCTTTCGGATTGAAGAATGTTGGTGCAACCTTTCAGCGGGCTATGGATATTACATTTGCAAATGAGAAAGATGTATTTTTAGTTGTTTATCTTGATGATTTGATAGTTTTTTCTATTTCAGATGAAGAGCAACTTTATCATTTGAGGATTGTATTTCAGCGGTGTAGAAACTATGGCATATCTCTCCATCCAAAGAAGAGCTTGTTTGCCATGGATGAAGGCAAGCTTCTCAGTCATATCATATCCAAGGAGGGCATCCGCATTGATCCAGCTCGAGTGGAGGCCATTCAAAAAATTGATTTTCCACAAAGTAAAAAGGAGATCCAGTCATTCAACGGTAAGATGAATTTCTTATGTCGTTTTGTGTCGAATCTTGCGGAACATTTGAGGGAAATCACAAACATGTTAAAGAAATATAGTGTAGTGAAGTGGACTGAGGAAGCCATCAAGTCTTTCAATTTGGTAAAACTAGCCCTTTCTTCAGCTCCAATTTTGATCAGCCCGGATTATTCCCAAGATTTTATTTTCTTTTCATTTGCTTCGGATCATATTATGGCAGCGGTCTTAATGCAGAAAAGAGACCAGCTTGAGAATCCAATTGCTTTTTTTAGCAGGACGATAAGAGATGAAACTTTAAAATATAGTATTATTGAAAAGAAAGCTCTTGCTTTGGTAAAGGCATTGAAAGCTTTCCGAGTTTATATTTTGCATTCTCATATCCTTGCCTATGTTCCTAATGCCACCATTAAAGATGTCTTAGTGCAAACAAATCTGGAAGGGAGACGAGGAAAATGGATCGCTGTTTTGCTAGAATATGATGTGGAGATCAAACCAAAAAATCTCATCAAAGGATAGGGGTTGGCCAAACTGATGGCGGAATCTAATTTGCATGCCTTGGACATAAATCTCATTGCTGCTATGTCCGAAGAGGATGAGGAAGGTTCACTTGTTCAGGTAGCTGAACTTTTTTTACTTTCTCCTTGGTACTCGGATATTGTTTATGTGCTCCAACATCTCTCACCGCCACTTGGATTGGCTAAGAACAAAAGTAGGATCCTGAAATTAAAGGCTGCAAAGTTTTGTATAATGAATAAAGCACGCTCTTGGAAAGATCCCGGTGGTGTCTTGTTGAATTGTTTGGTTGAAGAAGAAGCAAAACGGGTCACGAATGATTTCCACAAAGGAGATTGTGGAGGTCATCTATTTTGGAAGACAACAGGCAATAAAATTTTGAGAGCAGGATATTATTTGCCAACCCCCTTTTCTGATGTGTACAAAACTATTATAAGTTGACACGAATGTCAAATTTTTCAAGGTAAGAGAAAATTACTACCTTTGCCACTCAAACCGATTGAAGTAAGTGCTCCTTTTCAGCAATGGGGTTTAGATTTTATTGGTGAGATCCATCCTATTTCTTCAACACAACATAAATGGATCCTTACAGTGACAGACTACTTCACTAAATGGATAGAGGCGATTCTTACTTGGCAGGCTGCTGATGCGGTAATAATTCAGTTTCTTGAGAACAATATTTTTTCACATTTTGGTTGTCTTAATAAGCTGATTACAGATAATGCAACATCTTTTAAATCTAAAAAGATGATTGATTTTTGTAATAAATATCAAATTACCTTGGGGCACTCAACTGAATACTATCCACAAGGTAATGGTTTGGTGGAATCCTTGAATAAATCTTTAGTCAACATCATTAAAAATCCGCTGGAAATAAACAAGAAGAGATGGCATAAGAAATTGGTCAATGCACTATGGGCAAATAGAGTGAGTCAGAAAAAATCAATAGGTATGTCCCCTTTCAAGATCGTGTATGGTGTGGACACAGTTTTTCCTACATATCTCGTAGTTCTGGTTGTTAAACTTTTGCATGAAGCTGGTAGTGAGGAAGATCATTTGCAGTGGAGAATCAATCAAATCATCTATTTATAGCAGACTAGAAAGGAGGTTTTTCAGAATACCTTCAAGCTGCAAGAGAAAATAAAAAATATATATGATCGAAAGGCAAAGGCGGACAAGTTTCGAATTGATGACATAGTGCTGAAACGGGATGCCTGAAACGAAGACAAAGGAAAACACGGTAAGTTCGAGAACCTGTGGAAAGGAACTTTTAGGACTGTTGCATACCGAGGTCAAAATGCTTTCTTGCTGAAAGAAATGGATGGAGAAGATTTTCCAGGTGGGCCAGTCAATGGTCGGCTGCTGAAACGGTACCACTTTGAAAAATATTTTGTTGTCATATGTATCATTGTATATACTGTTTTATTTCCTTCTTTTCAAGTGTGTACTGTAATCACTCATTCAGTTTGGGGCCCGAAGTGAAGGCTATAAAACTGAAGGTTTGATTTCAGTTTTGGTTTGGATTGTTTGAGTCAAGTTTTCAATCAATTTTAGTCTTGAAATTAAGTCAGTTTTGAGTCAGATTTTAGTCCTGAAATTGGGTTAAAATATTGGTTTTGGTGTGTCGAAGTTATTGACTCCATAGCCCAATGGTAGAAGGCACTATCTGCTTTCCAGAGGTCTATAGTTCTTGGCACCTCCAAGGAGCTACCATCCCCATTGGAGCCAATGTTAGTGTCGGTATCTTCATCCCTCTATTAGTGATCAAATTCTCTTGTTGCATTGCATGTTAGGTGTCTCACTTGATCAGCTGCATTCCATTAGGGTCATGGATCAACTGATGGTAATGGCATACTATACATTTTCCCTCATATTCTTTACTTGCTGGCCCATTTTCATACATCTAGATCATCTGTAGTTATTTTTTGTTTTTAAATCTACAAAAGTCATTTTTAGGGTTTTAGGTCTCATTAGGTCTACGGTTTCGTCAATAAGGTCTTCAAAATGCTCAATAATGGTCAGCAGGCACATGAAGAGGTCAAATAAAGTTCCAGCAGCAATAATTTCCATAATCACATGCTCAATGATTGATTTTTCCTCAAAACCCTGTTTTGAGGAAAAACATAGTTTTTTATATTTTCATGTACAAATTTGATGTAATTTCATTTTTTCCATATGTAATAACCTCAGAGGTAGCCCTGGTCACCTTGCCAAGCCTCTGCAACTCCACCATCTGTGAAACAAACAAAGAGTCAAAGGATTCAGTTCATCAAAGGCAAAAATAAAGCAAACTGCTCAAAAACAGAGTTTTAAAAGCAAGTCAAAATCAAATATTGGAAGAGTGGGTTTTTGTAAGTGAAAATTCAAAACCATATGTATATAAAGTGTATTCATATCAATAAGGTTCATTTGTATCCTCAAGAGAAAGAGAGAAAGTGTAATTGTGTTCCAAGAGCCAAGAGAGTGATTTTTGTGCCAAAACAAGGAAAATCCCAGGCGCGGCACACCTGTGAGGTGGCGCGACGCACAGGACTGCAAGGCCCGATTTCACTCACAACCTCTTCCAAACTCCAAAAATTGCTAAATCCTCAATTTTCCAAGTAAGTTAACATTCCTTCAAGGCCAATGAATGAGTTTATGTTGGTGTTTATGGTGATTTAATTGGAAAAAATTGAAACCCTACCTTCTAGCATTGCTTGTTACAAACATTGCATAGGGTTTACAAACTTGTATTTTTGTTGCTAAATTCCATTTCTCACTTCCACTCTCTTTTATTCCCTCACTCCCTCACTTCATTTTCTCCCTCTCTTTACATTCTCATCTGCCCATTCCATATTTCGCATATCCCTAAACAACTAACCCTAAATCCCTAATTCCACTATCCCAAACCCTAATCAAATATCCCTAATCCCTAAATATCATCCCCTCAACCCTTCTGATACAAAAAAACCTATCAGCGGCATTCCCAAACCCCTCATACACATCCCCGCCACAATCCCTCATACATTCATAATCTTTGGCAGAAAAAACCTAAAGACACCATAGAATCTCTTCATACTCATCTAAGAAAACCCAAACATTGGCAAACATGGAGTCCGATTCTTCCAATGACAGAAATGAGGAAACAATCAACGACTCTTCTAGAGAAATGCATGCACCAAGGAGGCCTCATAAGAGTGGAAAACATAACTGGGAGGAGCCTACTTCAATTGCCGAGTTTTTGGCTTGTCCTCTTGCTGTCACATGCTTCCAACACCAATATTGCTATCAATTTTGTGAGATGGTGGAGAGAGTCCAGTACCACCATGAGTTGGCTAGACTGTTTGTGCTCCATCTTCATGATGGCCAAGTCACTTTGGCAGGTGTGACATTCACCTTGACACCTGAGACTATTGCTCAAGAAACCAGTATTCCAAATGTAGGCGAGCAATGGAATAAGAGAGAGCTGATAGACAAAGATCATTATGAGCCTTATATCAAGGCTGGTTTTCAGAGACATGTCAGTAGAGCTTTCCCAATCAAGTATCTGCAGGACCCATATGCTCCGTTGATGAAACTCATAATTAGATATTTCAGCTGTGAGGGCAGATTTTCTCATCTATACTTCTATCATATTAGATTGTTGATGCACTTCACTAGGGTGAGGATGATGAACCTCCCTTATTTCATTTGCCGGAACATTGAGAAGATGACCACCTTAGTGCAAAGGAAGCATCACCATCAGCAGTATAACAGTATTTATCACTTTTCACTAATCAAAATTGTGGTCTTGCATCAGCTTAGTTTACTGAATATCTCATGGGAGGATTTCATTGCACATGAGGTCTTTACAGGTCGTCAAGTACCCGCATTAGTTTTTCATGAGGCAAGAGAGCCTTCACATCAGCAGGAGGTTCATGAGACATGAACCACTAGTGTGCTAGTGTTTTTCACATACCAAAAGGGCACTAGGAGGTTGTTTGCATTGGACCTTCAGAAGGTCAAGAGGGGAATTTCATCCTCATTCAGGATGATGACACTGATTTGGGCTCACAAAGCTTAAGGCTTAAAGAGATCATTCGACAGCAACAAGATGACATTCAGAATTTGTCTCTCAACCTGGAAAGGGTCAAATGGATAATCAACCATTTGGAGTAGAGGAACAAATAGCTAGAAGATCAACAAACCATCATGGAGCTCCAAAACATGAAGGCAAAATGACAAGTTGCCAAGAGAAGGAAAACCAAGTTGACAACACTTGAGCAAGAAATTCAAGCTGATCGTGAATCTTAGCTTGAGAGAACAAAATTGCACTTCGAGAGGATGTTGGAGAAGGCCAACAATGAGAAAAACATGTTGAGGAACATGGCATACCACTACTTGTCGAGAAACATGGTGTGCCAAGCGAGAATAAAGAATTTGAAGGCCAAGTTGAAGAAAGCCATAAGGAAGAGAAAAGAGAAAAATAGAATCCAAATGTTGGTTGAGGCTTCCTTAGCCCAACATAGCACCTGATGGGGAACACTCAGCCAAAATTTCAAGAAATTTTGGAAACATTTTGCAAATTTTGAATTTTTGGCCTAAAAAACAGGTTTTTCTGCCTGATTCGCTGCGGCACTTGATGCACGCTTTTGCTAGAGACCTCCTT
Organism: Pinus tabuliformis; assembly: GCA_031772625.1. Lineage (NCBI taxonomy): Eukaryota > Viridiplantae > Streptophyta > Pinopsida > Pinales > Pinaceae > Pinus > Pinus tabuliformis. Next base: position 1,508,467,010 of record CM062819.1, on the reverse strand, counting down.
TTGAGGAAAATTTTGATTTTTTGGATTTTTCATGGAAAAATATGAATTCCATCACATGGCCCAGAAAGTTTGACAGGTTTTGAGCTTCCAAGAAGGTCAAAAACACCTCAAAAATGACCTTTCTGCCCCTTTTTGGACACACAGGAAGTAGTGTTGGAAAAACTAATTTTGGAGGGGAAAATGGTGGCCAAATTTAGAAATTCCACTTGTTCTGGAAAGTAGACAGGTAGACCTTTCCAACAGTTCCACTTGGAGAAAATTTGGTGCATGGTAATGCCTCCAAAATCAGCTCCAAAGTAGCATGGTGCATAGAGAGATCAACACAGCGCATAGGATGAAATTTGCTCATTTTGGCTTCACAGTTTGACTTTTCTCTTTCTTATAGTCAAACTCATGATGTAATTTAATGTGACTTGATGGATTTTGATGTAATTATGCTAAATTTTCACTCATAGAGGTAGATTCATTATGAAAAACGTAGTTATAAACTGAATGAATCAGTTTCCTAGGTTTTAGAGGCATGATATTCCACTGCCTACTTTTCAGTTCTTTGTTTAGATCTTGTTGAAACAGCTCCTAAACTAATGAATTTGACTCCTGAAGCCTAGCATGAGTTGTTTGATGCATATATCTAGTAGTTTTTTCGTCATTTGTAAAGGTTGGACTCTTGTGAATGCTTTCAGCATTATTGTACATTCATTTTGAGCAGCTTGGGAAAGGAATTGACCAGGGTTTGCAACACTTTATGGGATTCTTGTGGCATTTTGATTTGGTATTGTGTTTCCTTCTATAATTGTAAGTTTACATTTGTTTTATATATGCCATCATCCCTCTTTGCTCATCTTAACTAAATCAAACAAGGATAAAGGTAGAATACATTGAAATTACAATGCTCTACCTAGAGTTTGTTTAGTTATTTATGTTTTCAATTGTTTGAAGAGGATCCCTGAGACTTTCATGCCCTCTCTAACTCCTAAAAATTCTAAACTATCTCCATATCACTCAATTTGAAGTACTAAACCATTTGCCTACCTCGCCCCATAGAGGTCTCTGCAAGACTGTGTCGATTCCCCGGACCCAAAACTGCCTTTCACATTTGAGCCAACAAACCCATATTAAATTCAATCAAATTTCTCTGAGCAATATACCTAGCCTAAAATTAGTCATTACATTAGTCATCGCAAGCTTTGTTGACCATCGTTTCTTATATTGACAAGGAGGGATCCCTCTCCTGGCCTGGTAGGGCTAGCTTCCAGGTTAAGCGTGGTTTGATGTTACCCTAGATCCTGCCTTTCTCAACCTGAGGTAGATTTAGGGCATAACATAGTGGCGACCATACTGGGGATCGAAGTTTATTATCATTGTTTTGCTTTGTAGACTACAGACGTTGCCTGAAGTTAGCCAGGTAGCCTTCAACCTCTGGTCTAGTTTATAAACTGAACATCTGATCTAAACAACTACCCCAATATCATTAAGCAATTCTAGACTTTGGATGATGAGTTTAGAATTTGATAGGATGAACAAGTTGATTTTGTCCATTTTATTTTTGGGATTAATTCAACACACTGTCTTCCAAACGGTACACCAGAGTCAATCTTGATCATGATCCTCCTATTGTGTATGAAAACCCAGATCTCATCCCAAGAATTCTCCGAAAAGAATGTTCTATGATTCTCGTGTTCAAATCTGGGTTGTGTCCTATTGTTTTTGAATATCTTGAAGATCTTGAATTTGACGAACATTTTGATCTATCATTGTTTGAGACTAAATCTGAAAGTGTTGTTGGTTCTACTGTCTTAAATCCAGAGTTTGTCAAAGATCTCGAAATTGAAAGGGCAAATAGATCAATTGATAGTTACATCTTGAATCTTCGGACTTCCATTGTGGCTTCAAATATTCCTGATTTCTTAGAATCTGCATCAGCAACACTTGGTTCATTCGCAATTGCATCTAGTTCAGGAATTCCTACCGACACTCCTTTCATTCCCACCATTCTCGTGCAACCCACTAAATAAAATCAGAGACCTCCTATCTCTTCTCCTCCCTCAACCCCATCAACACCTCAAACATCTCATATTTCATCACCTCCTTCGACACCTCATACAACACTTACATCGTCAGTTGCTATCATTGTTCCTACTCCTCCTACATCCCCAAGGCCAGTTGTAAATCCACCTAGATCAATGACTGCCCGATATGCACCCCTTGTGTTGCCTCAAAATTTGGATGCCATGCCCACTGACTACCAAAGCAAAATCCCATTGTTCGATGGCACTCCTCAAAGCATCTTAGCTTAGCAGCATGTGGATAGGATGATATATTTCTTTGACCTTCATGAGATTGATGCCGAAAATGTGACTATGAGACTATTTGTGCAAACTTTTGGAGGTGAAGTGCAGAAGTGGTTTAGAGCTTTGCCGGCTACAAGTATCACTACATTGGAAAATCTTTAGAGAAAATTCTTGGATCACTGGGAGGTAAAGAAAAACCCTCTTCAAATTCTTGCTGAATATGAGAACATTAAGAAGAATGTTGGTGAGAGTGTCCAAGATTATTGTGTCAAATTCAATACTGTTTACAATGCAATTCCTGCTGATATAAAGCCACCTATGGGCTTGGCTTTGATTAAGTTTCCTGATGGCTTCGATCCTGAAATGGTGTATCAATTAAGGGAAAGAGATCCGGCTACATTGGGGGACATGCAGAAAATTGAAGTCAGCATTGAGGCAAATCTGCTTGCCAAGAGAGCTAGATCAAAGGCCGAAAAGAAGGTGACCATAAAAGAGGAAACTTCTTCCTCTGATCATTTGCTTCACAGGATCAAGAATATATTTGATAGGTTCACAATTGCTGATAAGCTTGAAATGCAAGTCAGAAATCCAAGCTTTCATGGTCAGCAGCAACCACAATTCAGAATTAAGCAATGAAAACAAAGAGCACAAGACCAAGTGGCACAACAGCAAGTGAAGACACCCCTAGAGTAGAATTTTGTACATGGTCCGGAATCAGATGATGATGAGAACATAATTGGTGAGGAGAATCATTTCTTTACACCTGATAATATGCCCATTTACATCACCAAAGATGAAGAGTATTCAGAAAGCCTAGCTATACAAAAAAACGAAGATTTCATCTTGGCAAATGAAACAATTATTGAAGAAGAGTCTGATGAGTATCAGAGGGGATACATGAATGCTTTGACAGCCCAGCAGCGACAATATTCACTCAGGAGTAGAGAAGTTCCCATCAATCCAATTCAAAATAGGAGGGAGGTGTCACCGCCAAAGAATGCTTCTCCAATAGCGTAGAGAAAGGGAAAGGAGACAACTGATCCTACCACCAGTAAAACACAATCAGCAAATGAAAGATCAAATCAGCTAATTGTATCAAAGGAAAGAACTGAAAAGAAAGATGCTCCAGTCAAAGAGGTAGAGAAAACATCAGCCTTTCGGTTAGAAAATGAAATTGCTAAGTTAAAAGTGCCAATTCCTTTGACTGAATTAATGAAGAACAACAGCTATAAAGGTCAAGTGTCTAAGATTTTGAATTTGGATCCATTGTCTGATATGGTAAATGTGGAGGATGATCAACCCAAACTCATCTTTGGGCTAGCATTAGAGGGTCAGTCTGAGTAGAGTGATGTAGCTCCTTTTTACATCAGCCTTAGATTGCATGATTTTGTATTGCACAATGCCATGTTCAATTCAGGAGCCTCTCATAATCTCATGCCTAAAGAAATCATCGAAAAATTGGGTCTAGATATCACTCTCAAGTACCACGATCTATATTCCTTGGATTCTGGTAGGGTTAGATGCATTGGGCTTCTTAAAGATTTGGTTGTCAGTTTAGATCAGATCCCAGCGAAGAATGTTTTGATGGATGTGGTTGTGGCGGATATTCGTCCTAGATTTGATATGCTTCTTTCTAGATCTTGGGGAGCAAAACTCAAAGGGACATTGCAGCTTGATTTCTCCCATGCTACTATTCCCGTGTCAGTTGAGGAAATTATACCTGGAGAAAAAGATGAAGTACATGATCACTAGCAAGGAGAAACCACTAAATCATCCAATCAATTATGTACATACTGATTTGGAATCTTTTGTTTTAAATTTTGATAGTTTTAATGATGTAAATAGTCACGTAGTTGAAGTAGAAGATATTGCATATGTATTCCTAAAGGAGTATTGGTTTACATGTGGGGCATGGTATGGGTCTCCATGTGGGTGCTAATATTGGTTAACCCTACTAACTATATTCTGCATCAGCGTGTGTTGACCAACGTAGTGTTATTTATGTTGTAGTGGTGGTGTGTTTTGCATAGCATCAAATGCTTGGCCACTGAACGAGTATCCAGTGTACTAGTAGGTGTTGCTAGGTTGGTTTTGGGTTGTTGACCCTATCATTCCATCAACAAATTTGGATGCGCCTGATATTTCTTTATAAGTTTGCAGGCATGGGCATCTAGAATCACATGATAGATATATCGAGATTGGGTCTATAACTTTTCTAATGGCTTCTTCCTCACTGTATAGGGATGAATTTACCACATATTTTGAAATTTCTGATGTGACGGATATCAAAAATAAGTCAACGAGGTCTTTGTATTCAAACTGTGCTTTACACAAGCTATGACATTTATGCCATTCATGGATATGACATGATATATGTGTAGCAGGTGTTTGTTCGAAGTGGGTGAGGAGTTCCAGGCCTGAGTCATGGTGAACCGGGAGCTAGAAGAATGTGAGGAATGTTGTATATAGGGAGCTAAAGCTTCCATGTGACTCAAAAGGTTGGTTAGTGTACCATTTCGATGCTATACTAAGGGTGCATCGAAATAATAGTAGGTGAACAATATCATATGTACTACTATTGCATGAGCACTACAGGTGAAAAGTCATGACATGGTTTGCTTAGTCTTCTCCCTATTTCCTTTCGAATTTCATAATGACTGAGGGAGCTTGGTGGGCATGGCTGGCCAATTCTATCTATGGGAAATCAGTTCATTAGTTAGTTTACTCAAATCTGGAAAGTTTAAAGAAGCTAAGAATGATATATGTGAGTTCTTTGCCATCGCAAAACGATTTTGGATAGCTATATGTAAAGGGGTCCTTTGTGTGGAAGTGTAAGGAGAACTTCCTCAGTGGTTCTCTCATGGACTGTCCAGAGGAGTGGTATGAGGGCTTCCAAAAGGGGTAGCATGTGGGGTTGTGAAATGTGTGCTTTGATGGGGAGGTGTCTCGAGAAAAGATGCACCAATAAAGGAAAAACCTTTAATGGTGGTTATGTGACTTCCTCTATGCCTAAATGGAGGGAGTCCTAGCACACATCCTGTTAATGGGGGGAGGTTTAAGAAACTTCTAGATCGACAGGGAGCCATGGGGTCAATTAGAGTGTGTGCTACTTTGTGTATGGTGAAGGAAGGAGATGAATCTTCAAAGTAAATAAATCACATACATAAAACAAAGAAAAAATAACAAGATTAATTTTCCCTTTAACTTTAGCTTATGTGATCAATCAAACAAAAAAGGGTTTTCATTTACTTTGGGCCTTGTGGAGATATCTTCTGATGGGTCCCGGGGAAATGTCCTAAAAGAATTGGCGAGGCCTTCGAGTAGCCAAAGAATCAAACAAGGTAATGAAAATGAGGCTCAAGTGTCACCCTCACTATCACCTATAAGGAAAGGATGCCCTAGATTTTGGCCACTAAAGTACCTTCATCCCACGTGAGCATTCAAGTATTTATCTTCTTGGTAGTCTGTTACCAGTACTAAGCAAGACATGAATTGTGTAGCCCCAAAGAGTACTGCACACAGTCGACCTACGCTGAAGTCCCTCTAAATTGGGTCTCTTCCATGCTCGAGTATTCTTTTACGTGGGATGATTGAAGGATTTTAAGCTCCCTAAAAAGTCAATTGCTGTGTCTCAAAGATGTAAAATGACTATGGTGGCTTATGGTATTCCTACACCCAATGGTCTTAACCTAAACTATAAATTCTTTGGTGGCCCCTGTGGGGAATTTAGTTCGTTCAAGTTATGGTTGATTTTAAGGGTCTTAATTTTCTTTATGTTGTGAGATGTAAGCTAAAATAAACTAACTATCAAAAGCTCCAGAAACTGTAAGCCTACTAATACAAATTTATTAGAATCTTAGTGTGTGGTGTGTAATTCTATGCAAGTGATGAATTCAGGATGTAAAGTGTGAGAATATGAGGATATTGGATGATCCGTTCCAATATTCCCCTAATTACACTAGATTTCAGTTATTTCTTTCATGAAAAAGAAATGATGTACAAATGATGGGCCACTTATGTTGTTTACCATTAGACTATGTGAATTTCAAAATGGGGAGACAAAAATTCAAATGCTTTAAGAAATATTTCATATGAAAACCCAAGTTCATCTAAGATATGCAAGGGAAGCAAAAATTACTTGCTTTCTGTAGTAACACTTGCTCCTAGTCCCATAAAATGAAAGAAATGAATGCTTTGGTTAGTAGCAATATTTTTGGATGATGGGGCACTTACTCCTTTACTAATTAAGCTATGTGAAAATTGAAACTAAAAGTAAATATATTCTGAATACCCATCTAATTATGATTGGTAGAGAAATTAAGTAATCTAAACTGACTGGAAAAAATTACAGAGGTGAAGGCAATTCACTAAAGGTTGACAATCACCTAAAAAATGTGAAACTACAAGGTATTTTTTTCTTTATGGAAAACCGCACGAGTTTCACAATGAATAGGCATGGTGGTGTGTCTGTTACAGGAAAAGCTTCAAAGTTCACGTATGTTTGAGAAGAAGCCCAGCGGTAGAAAAGAAGTTGTAAATTAACTAGTTTCTTGGCCAACAATAGTTCCACAGGGTCCTGCAAAAATTTCAGAGAGGTACTAAGTGCATTGTAGGTCTATTATGTAGAGAGAAGGTCCTACAAAAACAACCTTTAGGTGAAAGAAAAGACAAAAATATGGTATCCATTTTTGTGGTAGTGTTTTTGTAGCAATGATGTACCAAAATACACCTCCTTAGAATTTGGTTGTTCCCTACAAAGGAACACAAACATAGTTGATGTTGTTAGTGAATACACTTAGATAAACAAAGCATTGCCAATAGCAAAAATAATGCATATACGAACATGAACTAAAACAAAGAGATAAATACACAAACAATTCCCAATCGATAAGAAAGTGAAAAATAATGATGGAAACAACTCCCTTTATTGAGTACTGATGGTAGAATTTTAATACAATAGATGAATACTAAAAAATTGGAGAAAATGCTTTGAGCTATGGTGCTAAAAAATCATCAACAAGGAGGTTCCTTTCCTAAATCTCTTTTCAAGCTTCTCCTCTCTCTCAAAGAAGTATGAAGACTCTCTCAATGGTGGAGTCTTCTCCTCTTAGTAAGATGATGGATTGCTTACAAGCAATATGGCCAACATGCTAGTGCTCTTACTTTCTTTGCTTCAAAAATGAAATGTTGGATTTCTACGATAGCAATTTGGCTAGCATAACATTGTTTGATATTTTTCTTCTCCCATGGCTTGTTTATATAGAATTTTTGAATCCATCTTCCCTATCTTGTTTCATAAATGATAATTACTTATGAGTAGGACAAGATTATTTCGTTGAGGGCTACATTGTAACAACCTTGGTGAAAATTTCATGTAATAAAAGTTAATAAAGGAAAAATAAGACCACGGTCAAGGGACGATGAATGTTGGGAAAATATATCCTAGTGAGCATCACTGGATGTGTTTATGGCAAAAGGAAATTGGCAAAGGAAAAGGCAAAGGCATTAAAAGGAAAAAAGACATTTTTTGCACATTTATTTATGAAAATAAAGCAAAATAGGAGAAAAGTAAGGTGAAAGGTCACATGTTCAATGTGAGGAGGAAATTGAAGGAAAATAGTGGAAAATGAAGAAAATAGAGGTGTCATTGTTAAAAAGGATTCTGAGGATCTATGATGCAGGTAAATTCTAAGTGCGGACACAAACAATTCTTCTAGCCCAAAAGAGTGGGTCTAGTCATAAACACACAATCTGTGGAAGATTTCCTTAGGCTAGAATCAATTAAGAGGGCCTACCTCTTAGAACGCTATTATCTTTCATTTCCTTCCTTCACACACCTGAAACAAGAAAACAACAACAAAAAACAAACGTTATAGCATACAATATTCTACTCAACATACTTAACATGTCAAGAAACATTAAGTCATAAATATGTGAGATGACATTTCATGTAGGAAATCAATCGATAGATGCATCTATATTAGTTCAAGACGAGATTACAACCAATGTCTTGACATTGTTGTTCTCCTCTAACATATTCGGGTTCCCATGCTTCCGCTAGCATCTCATGGATAGCCTCAAGGCTCTTCCCTCTAGTCTTCACACCAAAACAAACTCTCAATTATCCCTTAAACACAAATTATAAAGCTACAAACTATGGGTAGCTTGCTGACTACTCCAAAATAAAAACCTCAGCTAGAACTTAAACAGGACTAAAAGCTACCACTAGCTTGTGCTTGGGAAAAATAGAGGTTTATATAGCTTTGATGGAGGGGAGATGGTTCCTCTTCTCATGGGAGAAGGCCTTATCTCTTGGATTAGTTCCATCCTAATAGGGGACAGGAGCCCAAACTGATCTCTTCGACTCTATCTGACCTAACCATTTAGCAAACTTCCATTACGAAGCTTCTAGAGCTGGAAGCTTTGACTCCATATTTAAAAAAATTTCCAAAAGAGGATCGACGTGACTGATAAAGGGATCAGTCGATCTGATCGGTGCTAGGGATAGTTGTAAACCCTACATATCATGAGAGGAGGACACGGGTCATTAGCATCGGTCTTGTAAACTGGGATAAACAGAAGATTTTTGGGAAATGATGCAAAAGGGAATTGTTCTGCTCATGAAGAGGAACACAATGGGAGTTTCCTCATGGTAGGAAATCATGTTGGGTACACTGTAGTGGTCCTCCAGGATCGTGGACAAGGAGTACATGGACATCGAAAAAATGTTGTGTAACAGATGCCTCCTAAAGCATGAAGGCCGAACTAGAGGGAGGAGTGAAATGCTCTACAAGTGTGTGTAGGGAACCAGAGTCTGTGGTCGAAGAATTTGCAAGCAAGCATAGATACATATACATCACTAAATTTTTTTGAATAATACATGAATCATGTTACGGAAGGAGCCATCCAGAGAATCGTTATGTAAAAGGATCCAAGGCATGGGCGCAACCATCCAGCAGAAAGGATCATAACGAAACCAAGGTATGGTTGCAGCCATCCAATAATGAGAAGGATCACATATAACAACTCATGGTATGTTCGCAACCATCCATCTGAAAGGGACATGTATATCAACATGATCATGTCACATTGCCTCGCAACCTCGACTTAATTTAATCTTAGCCCAGGGTCTTACACTCCAAACGACCAGGTCAAAGTACAAATCCTAACATGCGAATGAATGCATTGAAGTTGAAGATGCTAAGAATTCGCTTGATTACTAGTCAACGATGTGAACTGTTAACAAGCACAAGAGAAACTACCAATAATGATAATGCCTCTCAAGGTAGTTGTTAGTGTCAGTATCTTCATCCCTCCATCAGTGATCAAATTCTCTTGTTGCATTGCATGTTAGGTGTCTCACTCGATCATCTGCATTCCATTAGGGTCATGGATCATCTGATGGTAGTGGCATATTATACATTTTCCCTCATTTTCTTTACCTACTGGCCCATTCTCATACATCTGGATCATCTGTAGTTATTTTTTGTTTTTAAATCTACAAAAGTCATTTTTAGAGTTTTAGGTCTCATTAGGTCTAGGGTTTCGCCAATAAGGTCTTCAAAATGCTCAATAACGGTCAGCAGGCGCATGAGGAGGTCAGATAAAGTTCCGGCAACAATAATTTCCATAATCACATGCTCAGTGATTGATTTTTCCTCAAAACGATGTTTTGAGGAAAAACAAAGTTTGTTATGTTTTCATGTACAAATTTGATGTAATTTCATTTTTTCCATATGTAATAACTTCAGAGGCAGACCTGGTCACCTTGCCAAGCCTCTGCAACTCCACCATCTGCGAAACAAATAAAGAGACAAAGCATTCAGTTCATCAGAGGCAAAAATAAAGCAAACTGCTCAAAAACAGAGTTTTAAAAGCAAGTCAAAATCAAACATTAGAAGAGTGGGTTTTTGTAAGTGAAAAATCAAAACCATATGTATATAAAGTGTATTCATATCAATAAGATTCATTTGTGTCCTCAAGAGAAAGAGAACAAGTGTATTTGTGTTCCAAGAGCCAAGAGAGTTATTTTTGTGCCAAAACAAGGAAAATCCCAGGCACGGCGAAACTGGGCATGGGCGCGGCGCATTGGTCAGCATTCTGTAGTGTAATTTTATAATTGGCATGACGCATTGAGGTAGCGCAGTGCACCTGTGAGGTGGCGTGCACAGGACTGCAAGGCCCGATTTCACTCACAGCCTCTTCCAAACTCACAAAATTGCTAAATCCTCAATTGTCCAAGTAATTTAACATTCCTTCAAGGCCAATGGATGAGTTTATGTTGGTGTTTATGGTGATTTAATTGGAAAAAATTGAAACCATACCTTCTAGCATTGCTTGTTAAAAACATTGCATAGGGTTTACAAACTTGTATTTTTGTTGCTAAATTCCATTTCTCACTCCCACACTCTTTTATTCCCTCACTCCCTCACTTTATTTTCTCCCCCTCTTTACATTCTCATTTACCCATTCCATATTTCCCATATCCCTAAACAACTAACCCTAAATCCCTAATTCCATTATCCCAAACCTTAATCAAATATCCCTAATCCCTAAATATCATCCCCTAAACCCTTTTGTTCACCAAAAACCTATCATCAGCATTCCCAAACCCCTCATACATATTCCCTCCACAGTCCCTCATACATTCATAATCTTTGGCAGCGAAAACCTAAAGACACGATAAAATTTCTTCATACTCATCTTAAAAAACTCAAACATTGGCAAACATGGAGTCAGATTCTTCCTATGACAGAAACGAGGAAACAGTCGGTGATTCTTCTAGAGAAATGCATGCACCAAGGAGGCCTGATAAGAGTGGAAAACATAACTGGGAGGAGCATACTTCACTTGCCGAGCTGTTGGCCTGTCCTCTTGATGTCACATGCTTCCAACACCAATCTTGCCATCAGTTTTGTGAGATGGTGGAGAGAGTCCAGTACCACCATGAGTTGTCCAGACTATTTGTGCTCCATCTTCATGATGGCCAAGTCACTTTGACAAGTGTGACATTCACCTTGACACTTGAGACTATTGGTCAAGCAACCAGTATTCCAAATGTAGGCGAGCAGTGGAATAAGAGGTAGCTGATAGACAAAGATCATTATGAGCCTTATATCAAGGCTAGTTTGTAGGGACATGTCAGTAGAGTTTTCCCATTCAAGTATTTGCAGGACACATATGCTCCGTTGATGAAACTCATAATTAGATATTTCAGCTGTGAGGGCAAATCTTCTCGTCTGTACGCCTATCATATCAGATTGTTGATGCACTTTGCTAGGGTGAGGATGATGAACCTCCCTTATTTCATTTGCTGGAACATTGAGAAGATGACCACCTTAGTGCAAAGGAAGCATCATCATCAACAATATAATAGTATTTATCACTTTGCACTAATCAAAATTGTGGTCTTGCATCAGCTTAGTTTACTGAATATCTCATGGGAGGATTTCATTGCACATGAGGTCTTTACAGGTCGTCAAGTACCCCCATCAGTGTTTCATGAGGCAGGAGAGCCTTCACATCAGTATGAGGTTCATCAGACACGAACCACTAGTGTGATAGTGTTTGTCACATACCAAAAGGGCACTAGGAGGTTATTTGCAGTGGAAAAACGAGTACTATCTCCACCCGAGGTGGAAGGGGTATCATTTCCGCCATCAGTAGAGCATGTACAGGACAAGGTAAAGCAGCCCTTGCATGATGAGGGACCTTCAGAAGGTCAAGAGGCAGATTTCATCCTCATTCAGGATGATGACACTGATTTGGGCTCACAAAGCTCAAGGCTTAAAGAGATCATTCGGGAGCAGCAAGATGGCATTCAGCATTTATCTCTCAACCTGGAAAGAGCCAAATGGATAATCAACTATTTCGAGTAGAGGAACAAACAGCTAGAAGATCAACAAACCACCATGGAGCTCCAAAACATGAAGGCAATATGGCAAGCTACCAAGAGGAGGAAAACCAAGTTGACAACACTTGAGCAAGAAATTCAAGTTGATCATGAATCTTGGCTTGAGAGAACAAAATTGCACTTAGAGAGGATGTTGGAGAAGGCCAACAATGAGAAAAACATGTCGAGGAACATGGCATACCACTACTTGTCGAGAAACATGGTGTGCCAAGCGAGAAACAAGAATTTCAAGGCCAAGTTGAAAAATGCAATGAGGAAGAGAAAAGAGAAAAATAGAATCCAAATCTTGGCTGAGGCTTCCTTAGCCCAACATAGCACTTGATGAGTAACACTCAGCCAAAATTTCAATAAATTTTAGAAACATTTTGCAAATTTTGAATTTTTGGCCTAAAAAACAGGTTTTTCTGCTTGATGCGCCGCGGCACTTGGCGTGCGCTTTTGCTAGAGACCTCCTTTTTAGGAAAAATCAGCATTTTTGGATTTTTCATAGAAAAATATGAATTCCCTCACATCGCCCAACAATTTTTATGGGTTTTGAGCTAACAAAAAGGTTAAAAACACCCCAAAAATTACCTTTCTGCCCCTTTTTGGACACACAGGAAGCATTGTTGGAAAAACTCATTTTTGGAGGGAAAAATGGTGGCCAAATTTATAAATTCCACTTGTTCGGGAAAGTAAATAGGTAGAACTTTCCAAAAAGCCCACGTGGAGAAAATTTGGTGCACAGGAAAGCCTCCAGAATCAGCTCCAAAGTAGCGTGGCGGATAGGGAAATCAGCGCGGCGCATAGGATGAAATTTTCTCATTTTGGCCAAAAAACTATGTTTTTCGCCTAGTTTCTTCACAGTTTGACTTTTCTATTTCTAATAGTCAAACTCATGATGTAATTTAATGTGAATTGATGGATTTTGATGTAATTATGCTAAATTTTCACTCATAGAGGTAGATTCATCATGAAAAACATAGTTTGCAACTGAATGAATCAGTTTCCTAGGTTTTAGAGGCATGCTGTTCCACTGCCTAATTTTCAGTTCTTAATTTAGATCTTGTTGAAGCAACTCCTAAACTCATGAACTCGACTCCTAAAGCCTAGCATGAGTTGTTTTATGCCTATATCTAGTATTTTTTCAGTCATTTGTAAAGGTTGGACTCTTGTGAAGGCTTTGAGCATTATTGTACATTCATTTTTAGTAGTTTGGCAAAGGAATTGACCAGGGTTTGCAGCACTTTATGGGATTCTTGTGGCATCTTGATTTGGTATTGTGTTTCCTTCTGTAATTGTAAGTTTAAATGTGTTTTATGTATGCCATCATCTCTCTTTTCGCATCTTAACTAAATCAAACAAGGATAAAGGTAGAATACATTGAAATTGCGGTGCTCTACCTAGGGTTTGTTTACTTATTTATGTTTTCAGCTATTTGAAGAGGATCCCGAAGACTTTCATGCCCTCTCCAACTCCTCACCAGTCTAAAATCTCTCCATCTCACTCAATTTGAAGTACTAAACAATTTGCCTACCCTGCCCCATAGAGATCTCTGCAAGACTGTGTCCATTCCTCGGACCCAAAACTGCCTTTCACATTTCAGCCAGCAAACCCATATTAAATTCAATCAAATTTCTATGAAAAATATACCTAGCCTAAAATTAGTCATTACATCAGTCATCTCAAGGTTTGTTGACCATCTTTTCTGAGATTGACAAGGAGAGATCCCTCTCCCAACCTGGTAGGGCTAGCTACTAGGTTAAGTGTGGTTTGATGTTACCCTAGATGCTGCCTTTCTCAGCCTGAGCTAGATTTAGGCCATAACATAGTGGTGACCGTACTGGGGATCGAAGTTTATTATCATTGTTTTGCTTTGTAGACTACAGACAGAGCCTGAAGTTAGCCAGGTAGCCTTCAAAATTCTCTTGCTTTGCATTAGCAAAAGTAAATGAATGCTGCTTCAGTCAATCTCTAGTCTAGTTTATAAACTGATCATATAATCTATAAGACTACCCCAATATCATTAAGCAATTCTAGACTTTGGATGATGAGTTTAAAATTTGATAGGATGAACAAGTTGATTTTGTTCATTTGATTTTTTGGATTAATTCAACACATTGGCTTCTAGACGATACACCAGAGCCAATCCTGATCCTCATCCTCCTCCTGTCTATGAAAACCCAAATCTCATCCCAAGAATTCTCCGACAAGAAAGTTCTATGATTCCCGTGTTCAAATCTCGTTCGTGTCCCATTGTTTTTGATCCGTCATTGTTTGAGACTAAATCTGAAAGTGTTGTTGGTTCTACTATCTTAAATATGGTGTTTGTCAAAGATCTTGAAACTGAAAGGGAAAATAGATCAATTGATATTTACATCTTGAATCTTCAAAATTCCATTGTCGCTTCAAATATTCCCGAGTTCTTAGAATCTGCATCAGCAACTCTTGGTTCATCCACAATTGCATCTAGTTCAAGAATTCCTACCAAAACTCCTTTCATTCCCACCATTCCCGTGCAGCCCACTAAATCAGATCAGAGACCTCCTGTCTCTTCTCCTCCCTCAACCCCATCAACACCTCAAACATCTCATATTTCATCACCTCCTTCGACACCTCATACACCACTTACATCATCAGCTGCTATCATTGTTCCTACTCCTCCTACATCCCCAAGGCCAGTTGTAAATCCACCTAGAGCAATGGCTGCCCGATATGCACCCCTTGTGTTGCCTCAAAATTTGGATGCCATGCCCGCTGACTACCAAAGAAAAATCCCATTGTTTGATGGCACTCCTCAAAGCATCACAGCTCAACAACATGTGGATAGGATGACAGATTTCTTTGACCTTCATGAGATTGATGCCAAAAATGTGACTATGAGATTATTTGTGCAAACTTTTGGAGGTGAAGTGTGGAAGTGGTTCAGAGCTTTGCCGGCTGTAAGTATCACTACATTGGAAAATCTTCAGAGACAATTCTTGGATCGTTGGGAGGTAAAGAAAAACCCTCTTCAAATTCTTTCTGAATATGAGAACATCAAGAGGAATGTTGGTGAGAGTGTCCAAGATTATTGTGTCAGATTCAATACTGTTTACAATGCAATTCCTGCTAATATAAAGCCACCTGTGGGCTTGGCTTTGATTAAGTTTCCTGATGTCTTCGATCCTGACATGGTGTATCAATTGAGGGAAAGAGATCTAGCTACATTAGAGGACATGCAGAAAATTGCAGTCAGCATTGAGGCAAATCTGCTTGCCAAGAGAGCTAGAGCAAAGCCCGAAAAGAAGGTGACCATAAAATAGGAAACTTCTTCCTCTAATCATTTTCTTCGCAAGATTGAGAAGATGTTTGATAGGCTCACAATTGCTGATAAGCCTGAAACTCAAGTCAGAAATCCAAACTTTCGTGGTTAGCAGCAACCACAATTCAGAATTAAGCAATGAGAACAAAGAGCACAAGACCAAGCGGCACAACAGCAAGTGAAGACACCCTTACAGTAGAATTTTGTACATGGTCTGGAATCAGATGATGACGAGAACATAATTGGTGAGGAGAATCATTTCTTTACACCTGATGATCTGCCCATTTACATCACCGAAGATGAAGAGTATTCAGAGAGCTCATCTGTACAAAAAGATGAAGATTTCATCTTGGCAAATGAAACAATTATTGAAGAAGAGTCTGATGAGTATCAGAGGGGATACATGAATGCTTTGACAGCCTAGCAGTGACAATATTCACTCAGGATTAGAGAAGTTCCCATCAATCCAATTCAGAAGAGGAAGGAAGTGTCACCACTAAAGAACACTTCTCCAATAGCGTAGAGAAAGGGAAAGGAGATAGCTGATCCTACCACCAGTAAAACACAATCAGCAAATGAAAGATCAAATCAGTAAATTGTATCAAATGAGAAAACTGAAAAGAGAGATGGTCCAGTCAAAGAGGTAGAGAAAACATCAACCTTTAGCTTAGAAAATGAAATTGCTAAGTTAAAAGTGTCAATTCCTTTGACTGAATTAATGAAGAACAACAGCTATGAAGGTCAAGTGTCTAAGATTTTGAATTTGGATCCATTGTCTGATATGGCAAATGTATAGGATGATCAGCCCAAACTTATCTTTGGGCTAGCATTTGAGGGTCAGTCTGAGGACAGTGATGTAGCTCCTTTTTACATCAGCCTTAGATTGCATGATTTTGTATTGCACAATGCCATGTTCAATTCAGGAGCCTCTCATAATCTCATGCCTAAAGCAATCATGGAAAAATTGGGTCTAGATATCACTCACAAGTACCATGATCTATATTCCTTTGATTCTGGTAGGGCCAAATGCATTGGGCTTCTTAAAGATTTGGTTGTCATTTTAGATCAGATCCTGGCGAAGAATGTTTTGATGGATGTGGTGGTGGCAGATATTCCTCCTAGATTTGATATGCTTCTTTCCAGATCTTATGGAGCAAAACTCAAAGGGACATTGTAGCTCGATTTCTCCTATGCTACTATTCTCGTGTTTGGTCAGTTGAGGAAATTATACACGGAGGAAAAGGCGAAGTATATGATCACTAGCAAGGAGAAACCTCTAAATCATCTAATCAATTATGTACATACTGAGTTGTAATCTTTTGTTTTATATTCTGATAGTTTTAATGATGTAAATAGTCAAGTAGTTGAAGTAGAAGATATTCCAGAGATCACTAAAAATTTCAGAGCTATACTAGATCAAGAAAGACAAAAACTTGATAGTATCGCTGAGCAATCAACCTTTTGATAGCAGCAAAATGTTGATGGACAGAAAGTAAAAGAAGAATAGCAGACATAATTTCAGCATTTGGAAGATGAAGCTGGGTTTTGGAGCATGGAATTTGATGGTGTGGTAGGTAGAGAAGGTGCTGGAATTGGCATTTGGATACGTAGCCCTGCATTTCTTCCAAACAAAGTGCCAAGTAATGTAAGGGTATGTTCGTATAAATTGGCTTTTGATTGTTCAAATAATGAGGTTGAATATGAAGCTTTAATTGCTGGTCTGAAAATCCTTAAGAAGCTTAATGCTAAAAGAATTTCAGTATATGGCGACTCTGAGTTAGTTATCAAGCAAGTGAAAGGTGAATACCAAGCTAAGCATCCTCGCATGTGAGCTTACCGGAATGCGGTGTTAGATATTTTGAGAATGTTTCCAGATTACACTTTGACATGTGTCCCTCGTGTTCAGAATGTTATTGTAGATTTGCTTTCAACAACTGCAAGTGATCTGAAAATTCCAATGAATTCAAACAATAAGTTTGAAATTCATGTGAAACATCACCCTGCTGTCCTAGATAACTAAAGATATTGGCAGGTGTTTCAAGATGATAAAGAGATCGAAGAATTTCTGCAAAATTAAGGCAAGTACAAAGACACTTCTATAGATGGAGAGCATGATGATGGTGAAGTAGATATGGAAGTAAATTAGATGGAAGTTTTGCAGCTTAAGGACAATGTCATTCCTAAAGGTCTGATACCTTTAGAGGAGTTGTTTGATCAAGATGATGTAGCCTGGGAACCGAGCTTGACACCCACCGAGAAAGGAGTTGAAGATGTACACATTGGATCAGCAGAAAATCCTAAAATGGTCAAGTTATCAAAGGCCTTGCCTCCACAGGTAAAGGAAAAATAAATTAGTTTATTATCTTCATTTACTGACGTATTTTCTTGGGACTATTCAGATTTGAAGGCCTATGATAAGAGTATAATTCAACACATCATCCCAATCAAGCCAAATCAAAAGCCTTTCCGACATAAGCTAATAAGGATAAATCCAAAGCTACTTCCCTCAATAGAGAAGGAAGTGAACTGATTATACAAAGCTGGTATAATCATTCCCATAAGGTTTTCAAATTGGATTTCTAATTTGGTGCTCGTGCGCAAGAAAACAGGGGAGATTCAATTATGTATTGATTTCATAAATTTGAATAAAGTATCTTTGAAAGATAATTATCCATTGCCCAAGATGGATCACATACTTCAGCGAGTAGTTGGAGCGTCCCACATGTCGCTACTTGATGGGTATTTTGGTTATAACTAAATTCTAGTCCATGAGGATGATAGAGACAAAAGAGTGTTCACCACTCCGTGGGGAACTTTCCATTATGCCAAGATGCCTTTTGGATTGAAGAATGCTGGTGCAACCTTTCAGCGGGCTACGGATATTGCATTTTCAAATGAGAAAGATGTATTGTTAGTTGTTTATCCAAAGCTAATAAGGATAAATCCAAAGCTACTTCCCTCAATAGAGAAGGAAGTGAACTGATTATACAAAGCTGGTATAATCATTCCCATAAGGTTTTCAAATTGGATTTCTTTGGTGCCTGTGCGCAAGAAAACAGGTGAGATTCGATTATGTATTGATTTCATAAATTTGAATAAAGTATCTTTGAAAGATAATTATCCATTGCCCAAGATGGATCACATACTTCAGCGAGTAGTTGGAGCATCCCACATGTCGCTACTCGATGGGTATTCTGGTTATAACCAAATTCTAGTCCATGAGGATGATAGAGACAAAACAGTGTTCACCACTCCGTGGGGAACTTTCCATTATGCCAAGATGCCTTTCGGATTGAAGAATGCTGGTGCAACCTTTCAGCGGGCTATGGATATTGCATTTGCAAATGAGAAAGATGTATTTTTAGTTGTTTATCTTGATGATTTGACAATTTTTTCTAATTCAGATGAAGAGCACCTTTATCATTTGAAGATTGTATTTCAGTGGTGTAGAAAGTATGGCATATCCCTCAATCCAAAGAAGAGCTTGTTTGCCATGGATGAAGGCAAGCTTCTCGGTCATATCATATCCTAGGAGGGCATCCGAATTGATCCAGCTTGAGTGGAGGCCATTCATAAAATTGAATTTCCACGAAGTAAAAAGGAGATCCAGTCATTCAACGGTAAGATGAATTTCTTACGTTTTTTTGTGCCAAATCTTGCATAACATTTGAGGGAAATCACAAACATGTTAAAGAAATATAGTGTAGTGAAGTGGACCAAGGAAGCCATCAAGTCTTTCAATTTGGTAAAACTAGCCCTTTCTTCAGCTCCAATTTTGATCAGCCTGGATTATTCCCAAGATTTTATTTTGTTTTCATTTGCTTTGGATCATACTATGGCAGCAGTCTTAATGCAAAAAAGAGACCAGCTTGAGAAGCCAATTGCTTTTTTCAGTAGAACGATAAGAGATGTAGCTTTAAAATACAATATTATTGAAAAGCAAGCTCTTGCTTTGGTAAAGGCATTGAAATATTTCCGAGTTTATATTCTGCATTCTCATATCCTTGCCTATGTTCCTAACGCCGTCGTTAAAGATGTCTTAGTGCAAATAGATCCGAAAGGGAGATGAGGGAAATGGATCGCTGCTTTGTTAGAATATCATGTGGAGATCAAACCAACAAAGCTCATCAAAGGATAGGGGCTAGCCAAACTGATGGCGGAATCTAATTTGCATGCCTTGGACATAAATCTCATTGCTGCTATGTCCGAAGAAGATGAGGAAAGTTCACTTGTTCAGGTAGCTGAAATGTTTTTACTTTCTCCTTGGTACTCGGATATTGTTTATGTGCTCCAACATCTCTCACCACCACCCAGATTGGCTAAGAACAAAAGTAGGACCCTAAAATTAAAGGCTGCAAAGTTTTGTATAATGAATAACGCAATCTATTGGAAAGATCCCGGTGGTGTCTTGTTGAATTGTTTGGTTGAAGAAGAAGCAAAACAGGTCACGGATGATTTTCACAAAGGAGATTGTGGAGGTCATCTATTTTGGAAGACAACAGCCAATAAAATTTTGAGAGCAGGATATTATTGGCCAACCCTCTTTTCTGATGTGTACAAAACTGTTACAAGTTGCCACGAATGTCAAATTTTTCAAGGTAAGAGAAAATTACAGCCTTTGCCACTCAAACCGGTTGAAGTAAGTGCTCCTTTTCAGTAGTGGGGTTTAGATTTTATTGGTGAGATCCATCCTACTTCTTCAGTATAGCATAAATGGATCCTTACAGCGACAGGCTACTTCACTAAATGGATAGAGGCGATTCCTCCTTGACAGGCTACTGATGCGGTAATAATTCAGTTTTTTGAGAACAATATTTTGTCACATTTTGGTTGTCCTAATAAGTTGATTACATATAATGCAGTAGCTTTTAAATCTAAAAATATGATTGATTTTTGTAATAAATATCAAATTACCTTGGGGCACTCAACTGCATACTATCCACAAGGTAATGGTTTGGCGGAATCCTCGAATAAATATTTAGTCAACATCATCAAAAAGCAGCTGGAAACAAACAAGAAGAGTTGGCACAAGAAATTGGTCTATGCACTATGGGCGGATAGAGTGAGTCAGAAAAAATCAATAGGTATGTCCCCTTTCGAGATCGTGTATGGTGTCAACACGGCTTTTCCTACATCTCTCGCAGTTTCGGTTGTTAAACTTCTGCAGGAAGCTGGTAGTGAGGAAGATCATTTGCAGTGGAGAATCAATCAAATGATCCATTTATAGCAGACTAGAGAGGAGGTTTTTCAGAATACCTTCAAGCTACAAGAGAAAATAAAAAAGATATATGATCGAAAGGCAAAGGCAGACAAGTTTTGAATTGATGACATAGTGCTGAAATGGGATGCCCCAAACGAAGACAAAGGGAAACACGGCAAGTTCGAGAACCTGTGGAAAGGACCTTTCAGGGTTGCTACATACCGAGGTTAGAATGCTTTCTTGCTGAAAGAAATGGATGGAGAAGATTGTCCAGGTGGGCCAGTCAATGGTCGGCTGCTGAAACGGTACCATCTTTGAAAAATCTTTTGCTGTCATATGTATCATTGTATATACCATTTTATTTCCTTCATTGCAAGTGTGTACTGTAATCACTCATTCAGTTTGGGGCCCGAAGTGAAGGCTATAAAAATGAAGGTTTGATTTCTATTTTGTTTTGGATTGTTTGAGTCAAGTTTTCAATCGATTTCAGTCTTGAAATTAAGTCAGTTTTGAGTCCTGAAATTGAGTGAAAATATTGGTTTTGAAGTGTCGAAGTTATTGACTCCATAACCCAATGGCAGAAGGCATTGTCTGCTTTCCAGAGGTCTGTAGTTCTTGGCACCTCCAAGGAGCTACCATCCCCATTGGAGCCAATGGTAGTGTCGGTATCTTCATCCCTCCATCAGTGATAAAATTCCCTTGTTGCATTGCATTTTAGGTGTCTCACTCGATCAGCTGCATTCCATTAGGGTCATGGATCATCTGATGGTAGTGGCATATTATACATTTTCCCTCATGTTCTTTACCTGCTGGCCCATTTTCATACATCTAGATCATCTGTAGTTATTTTTTGTTTTTAAATCGACAAAAGTCATTTTTAGGGTTTTATGTCTCATTAGGTCTAAGGTTTCGTCAATAAGGTCTTCAAAATGCTCAATAACGGTCAGCAGGCGCATGAGGAGGTCAAATAAAGTTCCAGCAACAATAATTTCCATAATCACATGCTCAGTGATTGATTTTTCCTCAAAACCCTGTTTTGAGGAAAAACAGAGTTTTTTATGTTTTCATGTACAAATTTGATTTAATTTCATTTTTTCCATATGTAATAACTTCAAAGGCAGCCCTGGTCACCTTGCCAAGCCTCTACAACTCCACCATCTCTGAAACAAACAAAGAGTCAAAGCATTTAGTTCATCAAAGGCAAAAATAAAGCAAACTGCTCAAAAACAGAGTTTTAAAAGCAAGTCAAAATCAAACATTAGAAGAGTGGGTTTTTGTAAGTGAAAAATCAAAACCATATGTATATAAAATGTATTCATATCAATAAGGTTCATTTGTGTCCTCAAGAGAAAGAGAGAAAGTGTATTTGTGTTCCAAGAGCCAAGAGAGTATTTTTTGTGCCAAAACAAGGAAAATCCCAAGTACGGCGCACATGGGCGTGGGCGCGACGCACTCATCCAGCGCGGTGCATTGGGCAGCATTCTGCAGTGTAATTTTATAACTGGCACAGTTCATTGAGGCAGCATGGCGGACCTGTGAGGTGGCGCAATGCACAGGACTGCAAGGCCCGATTTTACTCACAGCCTCTTCCAAACTCACAAAATTGATAAATCCTCAATTGTCCAAGTAAGTTAACATTCCTTCAAGGCCAATGAATGAGTTTATGTTGGTGTTTATGGTGATTTAATTGGAAAAAATTGAAACCCTACCTTCTAGCATTGCTTGTTAAAAACGTTGCATAGGGTGTACAAACTTGTAGTTTTTTTGCTAAATTCCATTTCTCACTCCCACACTCTTTTATTCCCTCACTCCCTCACTTCATTTTCTCCCTCTCTTTACATTCTCATCTGCCCATTCCATATTTCCCATATCCCTAAACAACTAACCCTAAATCCCTAATTCCACTATCCCAAACCCTAATCAAATATCCCTAATCACTAAATATCATCCCCTAAACGCTTCTGTTCCCAAAAAACCTATCAGCGGCATTCCCAAACCCCACATACACATTCCCGCCACAGTCGCTCATACATTCATAATCTTTGGCAGCAAAAACCTAAAGACACCATAGAATCTCTTCATACTCATCTTAGAAAACTCAAACATTGGCAAACATGGAGTCAGATTTTTCCAATGACAGAAATGAGGAAACAATCAGTGATTCTTCTAGAGAAATGCATGCACCAAGGAGGCCTCATAGAAGTGGAAAACATAACCGGGAGGAGCCTACGTCACTTTTCGAGCTGTTGGGCTGTCCTCTTGCTGTCACATGCTTCCAACACCAATCTTGCTATCAGTTTTGGGAGATGGTGGAGAGATTCCAGTACCACCATGAGTTGGCTAGTTTGTTTGTGCTCCATCTTCATGATGGCCAAGTCACTTTGGCAGGTGTGACATTCATCTTGACACCTGAGACTATTGATCAAGGAACTGGTATTCCAAATGTAGCCGAGTAGTTGAATAAGAGGCAGCTGATGGACAGAGATCATTATGAGCCTTATATCAAGGTTGGTTTTTAGAGATATGTCAATAGAGTTTTCCCATTCAAGTATCTGCAGGACACATATGCTCCCTTGATGAAACTCATAATTAAATATTTCAGCTGTGAGGGTAGATTTTCTCATCTGTATGCCTATCATATCAAATTATTGATGCACTTCACTAGGGTGAGGATGATGAACCTCCCTTATTTCATTTGCTGGAACATTGAGGAGATGACCACCTTAGTGCAAAGTAAGCCTCCTCATCAGCAGTATAACAATATTTATCACTTTGCACTAATCAAAATTGTGGTCTTGCATAAGCTTAGTTTACTGAATATCTCATGGGAGGATTTCATTGCACATGAGGTCTTTACAGGTCCTCAAGTACCCCCATCAGTTTTTCATGAGGCAGGAGAGCCTTCACATCAGTAGGAGGTTCATGAGACATGAACCACTAGTGTGCTAGTGTTTGTCACATACCAAAAGGGCACTAGGAGGTTGTTTGCAGTAGAAAAACGAGTACTATCTCCACCCAAGGTGGAAGGGGTCTCGTTTCCACCATCAGCAGAGCAGGTACAGGACAAGGGTAAGCAGCCCTTGCATGATGAGGGACCTTCAGAAGGTCAAGAGGCAAATTTCATCCTCATTCAGGATGATGACACTGATTTGGGCTCACAAAGCTCAAGGATTAAAGAGATCATTCGGGAGCAGCAAGATGACATTCAACATTTGTCTCTCAACTTGGAAAGAGCCAAATGTATAATCAAATATTTGGAGCAGAGTAACAAACAGCTAGAAGATCAACAAACCATCATGGAGCTCCAAAACATGAAGGCAAACCGTCAAGCTGCCAAGAGGAGGAAAACCAAGTTGACAACACTTGAGCAAGAAATTCAAGTTGATCGTGAAGCTTGGCTTGAGAGGACAAACTTGCACTTGGAGAGGATGCTGGAGAATGCCAAAAATGAGAAAAGCATGTTGAGGAACATGGCATACCACTACTTGTCGAGAAACATGGTGTGCCAAGGGAGAATCAAGAATTTGAAGGCCAAGTTGAAGAAAGCCATAAGGAAGAGAAAAGAGAAAAATAGACTCCAAATATTGGCTGAGGCTTCCTTAGCCCAACATAGCACCTGATGAGGAACACTCAGGCAAAATTTTAAGAAATTTGGGAAATATTTTGCAAATTTTGAATTTTTGGCCTAAAAAACAGGGTTTTCTGCCTGATGCTTCGCGCCACATGGCGCGCACATTTGCTAGAGACCTCCTTTTGAGGAAAACTCAGAATTTTTGGTATTTTCATGGAAAAATATGAATTTCCTCACATGGCCCAGAAATTTTGATAGGTTTTGAGCTTCCAAAAAGGTCAAAAACACCTCAAAAATGACCTTTCTGCCCCTTTTTGGACACACAGGGAGCAGTGTTGGGAAAACTCATTTTTGGAGGAGCCAATGGTGTCCAAATTCAGAAATTCTACATGTTCTGAAAATTAGACAGGTAGATATTTCCAACAAGCCCACTTGGAGCAAATTTGGTGCACAGGAAGGCCTCCAAAATCAGCTCCAAAATAGTGCAACGCATAGGGAAAGCAACGCGGCGCATAGGATGAAATTTGCTCATTTTGGCCAAAAAACCTCTGTTTTTCGCCTAGTTTCTTCACAGTTTGACTTCTCTCTTTCTAATAGTCAAACTCATGATAAAATTTAATGTGACTTGATGGATTTTGATGTAATTATGCTAAATTTTCACTCATAGAGGTAGACTCATCATGAAAAACGTAGTTTGCAACTGAATGAATCAGTTTCCTAGGGTTTAGAGGTGTGCTGTTCCACTGCCTACTTTTCAGTTCTTAGTTTAGATCTTGTTGAAATAGCTCCTAAACTCATGAATTAGACTCCTCAAGCCTAGCATGAGTTGTTTGATGCGTATATCTAGTAGTTTTTTAGCCATTTGTAAAGGTTGGACTCTTGTGAATGCTTTGAGCATTATTGTACATTCATTTTCAGTAGTTTGGCAAAGGAATTGACCAGGGTTTGCAGCACTTTATGGGATTATTGTGGCATCTTGATTTGGTATTGTGTTTCCTTCTGTAATTGTAAGTTTACATGTGTTTTATGTATGCCATCATCTCTCTTTGCTCATCTTAACTAAATCAAACAAGGATAAAGGTAGAATACATTGAAATTGCAGTGCTCTACCTAGGGTTTGTTTAGTTATTTATGTTTTCAGCTATTTGAAGAGGATCCCTGAGACTTTCATGCCCTCTCCAAATCCTCACTAGTCTAAAATCTCTCCATCTCACTCACTTTGAAGTACTAAACCATTTGCCTACCTCGCCCCATCGAGATCTCTGCAAGACTGTGTCCATTCCCCGGACCCAAAATTGGCTTTCACATTTGAGCTAGCAAACCCATATTAAATTCAATCAAATTTGTCTAAGCAATATACCTAGCCTAAAATTAGTCATTTCATCAGTCATCTCAAGCTTTGTTGACCATCTTTTCTGAGATTGACAAGGAGAGAGCGCTCTCCTAACCTGGTAGGGCTAGCTACCAGGTTAAGCATGGTTTGATGTTATCCTAGATCCTACCTTTCTCAGCCTGAGGTAGATTTAGGCCATAACAATATTGATGGCATAGCTCATAGAATGTGAATAAAGGAATTGATGTCGAACACCCGTGAAATCACCTGCTCGAAAGCCAATTATGTGAGCTTGTCGCCGAGTGCAAAGATCTTGCCATTAGGGTATGCAAGCTCTAAGGTACTGGAAGCGAGTCTCTCGGCCAGCTTCCTCAATAATGGGCTAAAGTCGACAAGAAGTGACCATGTTGAAGGAAGGCCATGATGTATCCCACATCATCAACACAATACAAAGGGATGCAAATGGTTTCATATTATACAGAGGATCAAGAGTAAGGGTAACTGCGGAGGGACTAACTCTTGAACATATCGGCGACACGCTTATGGATTTTGGCAGCTTTGGCATCCATAGGATTAGTGGTCATGGTGACATGGCAGAGATCAAATTGAAGGCAAAAATAAACGGCCCAACCTAAGAAGTTGAATGATGAAAAGGAGGATATCCCAACCTGACACGAAGTAGAAAGTGTCATGTTCAAGAGTGAGCTTCCGACATGATTGATTAAATTTCCAAATTTTCCCCCACCATTCCTGGCAGGTACCCCAGTTATTTTTTATCACAAGATTGAAGGGGATAGCAGATGCTTGCATTGTAAGTTCATCATTCAGAAGAATCCAACCTAGTAAGTTTAACGAACCCTAGGAAGGAGAAGCTAATGTTCGTCATGGTGACAAATCCAATGTCATTTAATGTTTTAACGAGTCCCACAAAGGTGTAAATCCGTATCTTTTTCATGTATAGAGAGTTTGAGAAAGACACAGAAAAGAAAACTCCACATGGTCCCTTTTCGTACATTTGTGTCTCTCGAGCCCGAAAAGGTAGGAAACGAGACTTGAGAGAACCTCTTGAGCATTTCAGTCAAGAAGTACCTTTGTCGTAAATAGTTTATCCCAACCCCAAAAAGGGGTAAACATATACTAGGTAAACAACATTTCACATCCATTAATGAGTTCAAAATGACAAGCGCTAGACAATCTTTTCATGTTTAAAATGTCAGAAAAGAGCTGAAAGAAAACCTCCCATATAATTTTCTTTAACAAGTCAAATGGGAAAATAATCAGCGACCTTTTCATCTTTTATGAGTCAGAAAGAGCTTAAAGGTGACTTGAATACCATCATCAACAATCTGTCACCTGTTGCTGCACAAGAAAGGTAAATGCATTCTCCAGTTCTGAGGTAAAATAGGTCAAAAAATACTTTAAACACCATAATATTTTCATAGAAATGAATAAAAAGGGAAAAAGTAATTATTTTTTAGTTCTTCCCATTTTAACTTTGTGTGAAGAGCTTTTTACCCTTTGGTGCCCTAATTTGTTTGGAGTAGATTGCAGGAGATCTGGGAGATCATTCGCCGAGTTGTCAGGTGTAGGTAAGAGCCAAGACCTTAAGCTCCATTTTCATACTATCTTTTCCTATTTTTATCCATTTTTTGGATTTCATGGGGAGCTTTTGGCAAAAAGAAAATTTCCTCGGTCGACGTGATTTCTGGGTACAAAATCGTGCTGATTGGAGGTGGTTAAAACTGCCAATCGCCCCGTCGGTGCCACTATTTTTAAAACAATCGCACTGGCACCATGAACAAAAAATTTACATGTTTTTTCTCAATTTGACCATTTGAATCCAAATTTCTCTGTCAAAAAATGATCATTGACTTGATTGAATGGTTTTTGTAGGAATAAAATCACCGAAAATGGTGGATTGGAAAGAAAGAGAGCATGAGGATATCAACACCCAAGCCATAGCTGATCCAAATTGCTTGGAGGCTTTAAGGAAATGTAGGCTCCTAAAGTTATTTCTCACACCAGGGATGCGGGCTCAAATTGAGCTGCTACGGTACCTGATTAGTCTCTGGGACATAAATCGGGAAACTTTTATTATCTGTGACCAAGAGCTGGAGTTGGAGACTTCAGATATTTATTTCATCACACGACTATCCCGGAGAGGGGAACTAGTCAACCTATATGGGTCGAGGTCGATTGGGGCAAGTTTTTCCATGTTACTTGCCAAACATTGCCCAGAAGCTCTCAAATCTAAGAGTGGCAAGATCGAGATCGCGACTATTTGGGATCTTGTGTTGAGAGTGTTACTGTTGACCATCAATAGAGTGGCTGGGTCCCAAGCACCACATGAGATGAACAAGTCAAATTTCTTGTATGCTATCAAGTGCACAATGACCACTATTTTTAACTAGGCAGAATCTATGAAAGTCAACATGAAGCGCCAACTATCAAAATCTAAGGCGGGAAACCTGAAGCAGTTTTGCTTTGGGTCTATGCTAGTGACCTTCTTCTTGGAGTGGGTTTTGTTGTTCCAATACCAGCTGAATAAGGTGGATCCGCCGATGCCACGAGATCCACGGATGGTCCATTGGAGCGAGTTGATGCCCAGGCTTACAGGGGGCCAACAGATGTCCTACAAGCCTGCCTTCTTCTCATAGCTACAACAATATATGATCATAGTGGAGGATTGGCCTTACAGCAGTACCGACCTCTACAGAGATCTGGATATGCCATCCCAGAAGGAGAGGATTTTGATGATGGAGGTAAAAACAAACAATTCTTTTTAGTTTTTTGATGTTTTTATTGTTTTTTGCAATATATGTGTTCATGACACTCAGATTTTATGAATGCAGATGTCAGACCAGAATGCCCTACCAGGATGTCCTTGATTTCCAAGTGCGTCGCTCAGCAATTTGATGTCGCTCCTTATCAGGAGGGGAGTAAAAACAAGTAGGAGATTGCATGGAATCTCGAGGGTTTGACCCATGGGATCCCAGAGTAAGCTCGGATGGGTGATGTCCCACGCTAGTATCATAGGCGTATGACAGGGGTGTTAGATCGAATGCATCAACTACTAACTTGCGTAGTCTGAGTAGGTACATGCTGCCATGAGCATCATGTTGTTTAGTGCATAGGTCTAGCATTCCATATTTTTGAGGTCTGCGAGCCATGGATATATAAGGCCTGTAAACCACTGATGTATTTTGGACGCACACATTATTTATTGAGGCTTTGATGTATGACAAACATTATTGACACACACACACACACACACACACATATATATACATGATATATCTTCCTGCTTACTATGATACAAATTATTTGTTTTTTATTTTTACATGGTTTGAAAATGTCTATCCAGCACATAATTAGCTAATGCATCTGTCAATGTATTCATATGTCTAGGAATATGATGATATGTAATTTAATCAAAATTTCTCTCCAATAGACGAATACATAGATACATTCTCAATATCTAAGGGTTTCTGATGGAATACTGTTGGAAATAATACTGAGAGGGGGGGTGAATCAGTATTATCAAGTCAAATATTTCCTTTTTCAATTCCAGATGATATACACTACTTCTGTTAATAAAAACCGCGTATATACGCAACTACAGATAAAGAAACCCGCGTATACAAAGCAGACTTATAATTTGATTTATCTTTCAGATGTCAGTTATTAATCTGTGTATCAGAAGCAAATAAATAGTACCAGAAACAGAGCAGAAGACAGTCACACACAAGAACACAAGATATAAGGAGGAAACCCAATGTGGGTGAAAACCCCCTGCTGCAATTCGTCTCTATCTTCTTTTTAATTAGAAACTTCTCTTTATAATGTTTTGTACTGGTGCAGTCTTTACCAGTACGTAGGCTGCAACCTGTAGAGAGATACAACTTTCTCTCGTTCTCCAGCTTTCCTGGAAGGGAGATCCAACCCCCTAAGTTCTTGTACTAGCTTGAGATACTAGTATGCAGGCTCCTACCTGCAGAAGGTTGCAACCTTCTCTTTGCTTTCAGGGACCTCGTTTCATTAATTTTCAGACTAGATCCACAAGTAACATCAATCAAACATTAGGAATTTTTGCATAACCCAAACTCCTTTTCACCAATCAAAAGCTGAACCAAATAAACACTTCTCTGATCGCTGTACCCAGAACACAGTAACTGTAATCAAATACCAAATCTGAACCCAGAACACTGCAGTAATAAAACAGAAGCAGCTAGAACATAAATCAAGATATATACGCTACTTCACTGTTCAGCAACCTGTGAGTATACGCCTCTGTACCACAACCAACCTGCGTATACGCTTCTTTCATTCACAGAAAAAGCGTGTATATGCACCTGCAATTTACTGAACCTACGTACAGATCTATAAAGGATAATTTATTCTTTTAAGCATTCAGACATCAGTTAACCCAGATTTATAGATCAAGAGTGCACCACATATAACAGATCAAAATCATACAGAGATACCAATGTTCAAGCCTTGAGATTTTGATCCATCAATAGTCCTTATCCTTCTTGCGCTCAGGTTCCTCCTTCATTCAGATCTAGATCTGCACCATAACCCAATCACCAGTATTCTAGATCTCATACATTGTCAAATATTCAATAATAATTCAAATGATCCCTTGTCACATGATCTCCTTCCTCTTTTATAGTTCTAGGCCTTCCAAAATACCACGGTCGAAAACCATAATAAACCAGTACCAAGGGCCCAAAACCTGGGGTCAACACTTCTGACGAGATACCATGGTCCAAAACCATAGGTTCAAATTCCAAGGACTAACAACCATGGACCAAAAATAAGTTTCCCACCATGTACGTGCTTTTCTGTGCATAAAAGTGTGTGTATACGCATACGTGACTTCTCAACGTATAACCTGCATGTATACGTGTGTTTGGCAAGGTGAACCTGCGTATACAAGATTTCCTTCATTCTGAGCGCATGAACTGAGATCTGTCACCAAAGAGAGTTGCCATCAAGGACAACACCTGTACCATAGCACCACTCCTGTGCCAAAATGCCAACAATCTCCCCCTTTGGACTTGATGGCAACCCCAAGATCCTCAAAGTCATTCTCTCCCTTTGTCATCAAGGGCAAAGTATTGTGCTCCCCTTGAGTACATGTAGATATCTCTGCTCTGCTGTGCTAAACATGCTCCCCTTGACTGTAGGCAAGATCTGCAAAGGATGTTCTTCAAGAAGAACCAAGACATATACATTATGGAAGACCTTCATATCACCAAAAGACTCAATACATACATCTATCACCCAACCAAGTCGGGATCATCCACTCAACCAAGTGGGGATACATTAGAAATTTACATATGACAACCAATCTCATTACATCAATCATCCCAGGCATAGCGGGGAAACCAAAATAGGTTGTTACATGACCTTGATAGAAAAGATATACATGTCATAGAAACGAAAGATCAAGACTATGCAAATCACCAATAACTATGATCAGCAACATCTGACAATCACTGTATATATTAGCAACCATGTTCTTCTTCTGTTCTCCTTTCTGCAGCTGATCCACCTGAAACAAAAACAGCTTGAGTACTAGAACCAAGAGCTTCTAAGGTAATGCCAACAATGCATTGTTAGAAGATTATCTGCTCCGCCTGAACCTGTGCTTGACGGTCTCTGACAGACCCATATCGGACTCTCTTCAACCAGAGTCTGTTCTTGCTGGTTTTCTTTAGAATTCCATATACGCGATTGCACCTGCATAAATCTGCATATGTACGCGGATTCCCCTCATCCAACTCTCGTACACCAACTTTTCTTTGAAACAGACAAGCTTCAACAGCAGGATGAAGCATCAACTACTCCTAGCTTCTGTCTGAGATATTCAAAAATTTCCCTGGGCAGTGGTTTGGTAAGGATATCAGCAATTTGTTCCTTGGAAGGAACATACTCCAACTTGACTTTTTGTGCAAGCACTTGTTCTCGAAGAAAGTGATATTTCATAGGTATGTGCTTGGTCTTTGAATGCATGACAAGATTCTTTGAAATGCTTATTGCACTTGTATTATCACATAAGATAGAGACAAGTGGAGTACAAGTGATTTGAAAATCCTGCAAGGTTTGTATCATCCAAAGAAGTTGAGTGCAACAAGATGCAGCAGCCACATATTCCACTTCAGCTGTAGATAAAGCAATCAAACACTGTTTCTTGTTGAACCAAGATACTAATCTGGAACCCATAAAGAATGCACCACCACTTGTGCTCTTCCTGTCATCCACGCTTCCGGCCCAATCTACATCTGTGTAAGCATGAAGTGTGAGATCTGTATCTCTAGGGTACCATAAGCCATAGTTTTGAGTTCCTTGAAGGTACTTGAAGATTCTCTTGACTGCCTGAAGATGAGTTTCCTTTGGATTTGCCTGAAATCTTCCAACTATTCCCACTGCATGCATGATGTCTGGTCGGGTACCTGTCAAATAAAGTAGACTTCCAATCATGGATCTATAGGTTGGTTCATGCACTGCTTCCGATTCATCATTTGCACTGAGGCTGCATCCTGTAACCATGGGGGTACATACTGGTTTTGAATCTTCCATGCCATACTTCTTCAGAATCTGCTTGAGGTACTTGGTTTGAGACAAGAAGGTACCGCCTTCATTTTGTTGGATTTGCAATCCAAGAAAGTATGTCAGTTCTCCTAGCAAAGACATTTCGAATTCTTTCTGTATCGCCAAGGCAAATCTTTGACTCATACCTTCTTCGTTGCTGCCAAAGATAATATCATCTACATACACAACAAGTATTAGCAATTTGTCATTTTCAATTTTTATATAAAGATTGCTATCTGCTGATCCTTTTGAAAAACCTTGTTGATGAAGGTATTTGTCCAAGTGGTAGTACCAAGCCCTTGGAGCTTGTTTAAGGCCATAGAGAGCCTTTTGAAGTCTTCATACAAGATTTGGATCATTCCCGAGGATAAAGCCATCTGGTTGCTCTATGTACACTTCTTCTTCTAAGTCTCCATTCAGAAACGCTGATTTTATGTCCATTTGAAATACTTTGAACTTCTGGAAGCTAGAGAGAGCAAGGAACATTCTTATGGCCTCAAGTCTAGTAACGGGAGAAAATTTTTCTTCAAAGTCTATTCCTTCCTGTTGAGCATACCCTTTACAAACAAGTCTGGCCTTGTTTCTAATCACTTCCCCATTTTCATTCAACTTATTTTTGAAGCTCCATTTTGTTCCTATGACATTTTTGTCTTTTGGTCTAGGAACCAACTCCCAAGTGTTACTCTTTTTTATCTGCTCAAGCTCTTCATCCATTGCCTTAACCCAACACTCATCTTTGAATGCTTCTTTTACATTTTGCGGTTCAGTGCAAGAGAGCAATGCCAAATAGCTTGAAGCTTCTGCTATTGTTCTTCTTGTTTGTATACCTGCTTCTTTCTGCCCCAAAATTTGAGATTCTAGATGATTCTTCTGAACGTACCTGGATGGAGTCTTCTCTTCTATCCTTATCTGTTCCTCTGGTGCCTCTTGGGGTTCTTCTTCATCATCTGTCTGATTTGGAGAGTAGTCTTCATCCTCATTGATATTTTCATGATTCACTTCCCTAGGGATGTATCCTTTTTCATCAACCACTACATCAATGCTGTCAAAAATTCTTCCAAGTCTTTTATTGTAACACTTATATGCTTTGTTGTAGGGAGAATAACCAAGGAGAATGCCTTCATCTACTCTAGGTTCAAGTTTGCTAAGCTGCTCATCAGTATTCTTAATATAGCATTTGCTCCCAAAAATTTTGAAATGCTTTACCGAAGGAGTCTCACCATACCAGAGCTCATGAGGAGTTTGAGTGTTGTTCACTCAGACATTTGTTTTGTTGAGAATAACAACCGCAACATATGCAGCTTCACCCCAGAAGGTTGCGGGAGTTTTAGACTCATCAAGCATAGCATAAGCCATTTGTTGGACTGTTCTGTTCATCCTTTCCACCACTCCATTTCGCTTAGGAGTCCTAGCTGTAGAGAATTCCCTTCTTATTCCATGTTCTTCATAGAAATCAAAAAATTCATTTGAGGTAAATTCCCCACCTCTGTCGGACCTGAGGCACTTAATTTTGTAATCTAATTCATTTTCAGCCAAGGCTTTGAAGGATTTGAATTTTTCGAATGCTTCGTCTTTGTGCTTCATAAGTCCTAACCAAACAAACCTGGAGAAGTTGTCAATGAATAATATAAGGTATTCTTCTCCTCGAGGTGACCTTGTCCTAAATGGACCACATACATCTGTATGGACTAGCTCAAGAGACCTGCTAGCTGATCCTTCCTTCTCAGGAAAGTTAGTTCTGGTTTGCTTACAAAACTGACATGATTTGCATATGGTGTTGTCTGGAATTTTGATATCTGGAAGACCACGAACTGCCTGGTATTTGCATGCTTTCCTTATTTGTGAAAAGCTTAGATGCCCCAACCTCCGGTGCCATAACCAGTGTTCATCATCCTTGCTTAAATAGCATTGTTGTTGTCCTTCTTCAAATATGTATAGATTATTTGGAGTTCTTCTGCCTTTGATCATTGTTTCTCCTATATAAGATCACGAACACTACATCCATTTGATCGAAATATTACTTCGGTTCCTTGATCGCACATCTGACTAACACTCAGTAGATTATGCTTCAAGCCATCAACATAAAAACATTTCCAGCCTTGACCTTTTCTTTCAACTGAGTAGTGCCTTTTCCTTTTATGGCTGCAGGGATATCGTTTCCAAAAGAAACCTTCTTTCCCTTTTCTAATGTAGTATATGATTCAAGTTTTTCTTTATCACCTGTCATATGCTTCGAACATCCGCTGTCGATATACCATAGATTTTCTTGTCATTCTGCATAAAAGGCTATCCCACATCTTTCTAGTTGTGCTTCCTTCATTCTCCATGTTCTGGCACTTGAGGTTTGTTCCTTCTGAGTTGTCTTCCAAAACCTGCTCCTGCATTCAGAATCTTCATGACCAAAGTTATTACAAATAGAACATTCAACTTCATTTTCAAGGGTTGAAACGTTGTTATAAGTCCTTTTCGTGATCCCAGTCATATTCCTTTGTTTTTGAGCTTCTCTAGTCATGATTGTCTTATAGGCAACACATTGGGCTGCTTTGTGACCAAAGTTATGGCAAGAGAAGCATTTGCCATTGAAGAAACTCCTGCGATTATCAAATTTATCATCCAACCAATTGTAGTTTCTACTGACATCCATTCTTGAGGAAAATTGGGAAAAGTTTACCTGAGGCTGTTTGTAGCTTCTATTTGTCCTTAAGGTAGCTTGCCCCCGATTTTCTTGATAGTCTTTGTTTGTTCTTGAGGTAAACTATCCCTGATATACCTGATGATTTCTATTAGGCCTTTTCTCACTCCTCCTTGCTGCATCAAGATAACTTTTGGAGGTGGATGCTTGAGAAGTTTCTCCATTATATCCCAGACCTGTCTTGATTAGTGGAGAACGCTGCACATTGATAATCTCATCCAGAGTCTCAGATCCTTTAACAAATTTAAGATTAATAGCTTTTGTTTTCTCAATCTCCTTTCTAAGACCAACAACTTCACATTCCAATTTTTCAAGATGTTTTTCCCTTCTAGCCAGTTGACATTGTAGAGAATCAATAATCACATTTTTCTCTTCTAAGCAAATTTTGAGATTAGATATCTCTTTATAATAACCTTCTACATCTATAGCATCCATGTAGTCATCATCTTCAAAAGCCATTAAAAGTTTATACTTATTACCTCGTTCATCTTCGTCACTATTTGAAAGTCCATCACTATCTTCATGAGTGTAATAGCTTTTCTTATTTGCATTCTGTTTCTTGTTCCATCTAACAGGTTCCTTCCCTTTGTCAATCTTATCCTTGTGAGGACATTTGGCAGCATAGTGACCGACTCTTCCACAAGCAAAGCATTTCAAAGGTAACTTACCTCGGAACCGTCCAGTACCCCGTTGAAGATTTCTGACAAAATTTGATTCTTCTTCTTCTTCTGACACGTGTCCTAACTCATAGTACTCGCCTTTGCTTGAATCCTTGAAGGCAGCTTCTCTCCTGTCTGATGGTCCTCCTTTCCTCATTTCATAAGCAGTTAGAATTCCGTGTAGCTGTGACATTTTAAGGCTTTGTAGATTCTCTTTTTCTTCTATTGCAGAAACTTTAGATTCAAACCTAGGGGACAAAGATCTTAGACTTTTTCAACCACAATATCCTCTTTTATTTCTTCACCCAAATATTTTATACAATTAACAATCTCATCTACACGAAGAAAATAGTTAGCCACACTTTCATCATTATACATCTTGAGATTTTCAT
The DNA here is from genome assembly GCA_031772625.1 of Pinus tabuliformis. Taxonomy (NCBI): domain Eukaryota; kingdom Viridiplantae; phylum Streptophyta; class Pinopsida; order Pinales; family Pinaceae; genus Pinus; species Pinus tabuliformis. Next base: position 1,508,431,079 of record CM062819.1, on the reverse strand, counting down.
ACTGAATCCTGAGGGTTTGAAGTTTTGCTCGTTTTATCTGATCATCTCCTTCATAGCTTAGGAAAATCTTGTCCCATATTTCTTTTGTTAATTTTAACTGCATAACTTTCATGAATTCTGATTGAGATAGACAACCCAATAGTGTATTGACCGCCTTTGCATTTGTTTCATATTTCTTCTTCTCAGCCGGATCTGTAGGAGTTGCTGCTGGAAAACTATATCCTGTATCTATGATATCCCAGACTTCTATACCCAAAGATTGAAGATAGGCAGTAACTATTACCTTCCAATATACGAAGTTTGTCCCATCAAAAACTGGTGGCCTGATTGATGCTTCCCTCTCGTAGTTGCTCATGATGAAAGATCTTCCTTCAAGCGATCAAGCTTCTTCAGAAGGACCTGCTCTAATACCAATTGTTGGAAATAATACTGAGGGGGGGTGAATCAGTATTATCAAGTCAAATATTTCCTTTTTCAATTCCAGATGATATACGCTACTTCTGTTAATAAAAACCGCGTATATGCGCAACTACAGATAAAGAAACCCGCATATACAAAGCAGACCTATAATTTGATTTATCTTTCAGATGTCAGTTATTAATCTGTGTATCAGAAGCAAATAAACAGTACCAGAAACAGAGCAGAAGACAGTCGCACACAAGACCACAAGATATAAGGAGGAAACCCAATGTGGGTGAAAACCCCATACTGCAATTCGTCTCTATCTTCTTTTGAATTAGAAACTTCTCTTTACAATGTTTTGTACTGGTGCAGTATTTACCAGTACGCAGGCTGCAACCTGCAGAGAGCTACAACTTTCTCTTGTTCTCCAGCTTTCCTGGAAGGGAGCTCCAACCCCCTAAGTCCTTGTACTAGCTTGAGATACTAGTACGTAGGCTCCTACCTGCAGAAGGCTGCAACCTTCTCTTTGCTTTCAGGGACCTCATTTCATTAATTTTCAGACTGGATCCACAGGTAACATCAATCAAACATCAGGAATTTCTGCATAACCCAAACTCCTTTTCACCAATCAAAAGCTGAACCAAATAAACACTTCTATGATCACTGTACCCAGAACACAGTAACTGTAATCAAACACCAATTCTGAACCCAGAACACTGCAGTAATAAAACAAAAGCAGCTAGAACATAAATCAAGATATACGCTACTTCACTGTTCAACAACCTGTGAGTATATGCCTCTGTACCACAACCAACCTGCGTATACGCTTCTTTCATTCATAGAAAAAGCATGTATACGCACCTGCAATTTACTGAACCTGCGTACAGATCTATAAAGGATAATTTATTCTTTTAAGCATTCAGACATTAGTTAACCCAGATTTATAGATCAAGAGTGCGCCACATATAACAGATCAAAATCATACAGAGATACCAATGTTCAAGCCTTGAGATTTTGATCCATCAATAGTCCTTATCCTTCTTGTGCTCAGGTTCCTCCTTCATTCAGATCTAGGTCTGCACCATAACCCAATCACCAGTATTCCAAATCTCATAGATTATCAGATATTCAATAATAATTCAGATGATCCCTTGTCACATGATCTCCTTCCTCTTTTATAGTTTTAGGCCTTCCACAATACCACGGTCCAAAACCAGAATAAACCAATACCAAGGGCCCAAAACCTAGGGTCAACACTTCTGACGAGATACCATGGTCCAAAACCATAGGTTCAAATTCCAAGGACTAACAACCATGGACCAAAAATAAATTTCCCACCATGTACGCGCTTTTCTGTGCATAAAAGTGTGTGTATACGCATACGTGACTTCTGAACGTATAACACGCGTGTATATGTGTGTTTGGCAAGGTGAACCTGCGTATACAAGGTTTCCTTCATTCTGAGCGCCTGAACTGAGATCTGTCACCAAAGAGAGTTGCCATCAAGGACAACACCTGTACCATAGCACCACTCCTGTGCCAAAATGCCAACAAATACTGCCTGTTGAGTTGAAGAACGACAAGCTGTGAATCAAGGTTGACATCCAAATTCTGGATGCCAAGAGCGATAGCCTCTGATAACAATTCGATAATTGCGCTATACTCAGGGATTTTATTAGTTTTTCGACCTCGAAAAATCTCTTTAAGATTAATCAACTCACCACGGAGGTCATAAATGGCCCATGCTAGGGATGATAGGTTCCTAGTACTTCGGCAAGAACCATCAGCGAAACCGGTGTGAGGCGAAATCACCATCTTCAAAGCAAGTAGAAACATAATAAGCAGGAAAGCTGCTCGCAAAAAAACACACCAAACCACACTGCATAAAAATTAATGACACACTTATTGTATAAAAGTAAACATGCAATATGACCTAACCATAGTACCTTTTGAGAGAGTCCATGCTGGGGCTCGGGTAATCAATAAACACAAATGAACACTAGAGTTTTACCATTGACATGACAAGTAAGCATCGACTTGGCCAAATAATAGAGTAGAACTCATATAAGGATTTTCCCCCATGCCCCCTGGGTGAGGGGGGGTTACAAGTCAAATGATAACCCCATTGCAATACTGGGGAATTAGGAAAAACTTAGGGAGGGAAAGAAACCTCAATCCTTGAGTGGATAAAGGGGCCCTCAGTTGAAAGGTCATGACAACATCAGGAGAAACTGACATGTAAATAGGCAGTGGACAAGAGAACTTCTCAAGACACGTAGACATGACCACCAGGCCAGAACGAAGCCGTGGGGATTGAGAAAACACATGGAGAGATGAACTTGAAATAGAATGAGTAGAGGATACCGAAGGCGAGGTTGAAACAATATCCACATAATTGATTTCAGTGGGACTTAAAGGCATTACCTAGCCCCTGGTGTCAACAAGATCCGGAGAGGGAATGACCCAAGGATCAGACTTGACCGAAATCATGTTAACAGAGGCAACATGAGGAGGTGGGAGTGGAAAGATACCCATCAGAGTAGGATATTTAAAGAGTCCTGCCCCCACACTCTCATAAGGAGCACCAGTGTGCTTGACATATAGAACATTGCCATCCGAGGAGGAAGAGGCAAAGAAGGACAGTTGGTCAACTGTGACTATTTTCCCTTGATGGGGAAAACGAATCACACGGAACAAGGAGGAGGCTACAGCATGCATGGCATGGGTCCAACTCCATCCAAGTAAAAGATTATAATTGATATTAGTGTTAACAATCTCTACCTCGACATGCACTGTCTTGCCCTCCAAAGTAATGGAAAGGTTGGGTAAGACACCGAATGGTTGCAAATCGCGCCCGTCAAAAGCTTCCAAAGTGTTAGGGGACTAGTTCAAAGTAGGAGAACCAATTTCATTCCAACAAGAAATAGACATGATGCAAGTGGAAGCACCTTCATAAATGATGGTTCTATGAATCGTCTTCTCATTAATGATGACCTGAATGAGAAAGGCAATCTAATGAGGAAGACACGAAACGTGGTTTTCTAGATCAAAACATATAAGACTGGAATCAATAGGATCAATACCCCAAATAGCTGACAGTAATGATTTCCATTGAGACGGACAACTTTGAAGTACCTCGAGGGAGGACATGTTCGATGGCGCCTGAGCCAAATCCTTAACAATATTATAGTGTTGAGCAGCACGAGTGTTGGGATTGTATGAGGACTTTCATAGCACACCTCAGGAAGGTGGTCGAATGACAGAATCAGGGTTAGCTCGCTCTATATGAAAAGGACCAGAACTTGATGGTGCAGAAGAAGAAGGAGCAGCTTCTTTTTCTTTCTGTGTTGTTGGGGGAGTTTGATAATATTTTGATATAGTATCCACATTAATGGGTGTACTCATCATAAACCCTTGTGAACCTAAGGAATAAAATGATTGAGGTTGGTCTACCATTTGCATTTGTTGGGATGGAAATGGATCTTTTAGGACAGATGGGGTCCCTTTGAGCAAACGACTAACTTTAGATCATCTGGGACAATCCTTAGTATAGTGATCCTCCTCACAAATGAGGCATGGATACTTAGTCTTCCGTTAGGAAGCATCACCAACAGACGACTTAGGAGGACCTTGTTTTGGGGCATCATCTTTAGCTTTGCTTTTGCCTTTCTTCTTACCTTTCGAGGATTTGTCTGTTGCGGTAGACTAAACAACATGGACCTCTGAGGTTTTACTAGGGCCGGGTGGATTCTAAGAGGGACTATTGGAAGCAGTTGTTGAGACTGACTTATGTTTGGAAGAAGATTTTGCAGGGGCCTGGGATACTGAACCAATTAATCCATCAACAAGAGGTGTAGCCTATGACTTCAATGTCGTTGGATTGGATGAGGGCCTCAGATCATCGGGTAATAACTCATACAAACTACCAGAGAGAGAGAGTAAATGAGATCTAAGTACTGGGCATGAGCAATGGCTTGCTTCTTCGTAACAGACTCACCCATAGCAATATCGCGAGCAATTGGAGCGACGAATGATTTCGTAAAACATTCAGTTAGTAACTGATCAAAAATATTGAATTTGATCAGGCGAGGCATACGTATCCATTCATGGATGTGATTGGAGATGTGGGTCTCAGTGTTTAGCTTGAGTGATGTAACCAAATAGGTTCTAGTTTCATAGCAAACCAGAAATTCGAAATGTGTGAGGAAAGCCATGGCTAAAGAGTTGAAGTCATGATAAGTACTTCAAGGGAGCTCGATGTACCACTTGGCTGCAGTACCTGTGAGAGTTCATTGGAAAAGATATAGATGAATAGAATCATCAATGTAAGAATTGGAAGAGCACCAGAGGTGATATGTCATCACATGGGCTTGAGGATCCTCCTTTGCTTTCCCATCAAACTTTGGACAATTGCTCGAGATATTGGATAGGATCGAAGGCCAGTAGGGCGAATGAAGAATTGGATCATTTGTGAGTCGAGACACATCTGACAACTCTAGTGTAGCCAAGAATGATAATTGAGTATTGAAAGGCATTGGAGGTCGATAAGTGGGTCCAACTGGAGGAGCCCATCCCTGTTGGTAAGGATTCTATCCCCATAGTGGAGGGTTCTATCTATAGGGCATTTTATTTTTCCCCCACTGTAGGTTATCTTGCTCGTAGGGAGGATTTTAACCTTGAAAGGCTTGAAATTGTCTAGCCATAGGTTGTTGATAAGAAACATATGGGTTAAAATGCAATTGTGCCTATTAACACTGGACATATGGGTTTTGCACCTGTTGTCCATGGGCATACGGGTTTTGAGCCTGTTGGCCCTGGACATAAGGATTTTGGACCTGCTGTCCTTGGGCAAGAGGATTTTGAACCTGATTCCGTTAGACATGAGGATTTAGGGTTTGCTGCTACAAGACTTGACCCGGACCTTGTCCTTGCAAAGGTTGACTCTGTTGATATGTATATAAGGGTTGCTGCTACTCGGGTTGGCCTTCTTGCTGTGAGGGCTCACCTTGCAGCTGCGAAAGCTATCCATGTGCTTGCAGAGGTTGGCCTTGCAAGGACATAGGTTGGGAGGTTTGCTGAACATACTGTGTTTGCAGCTGCATGGTTTGCTGCAAATGATGCGAGGGTTGCCCATATGGCTCTTACAGTGGTCCTTCCTGCTGCATCATTGGACCCTGCTGCTGCATGGATGGCCCTTGCTGCAATGAAGGTTTCCCTCATTGCTGCAGAGGTTGTTCTTGCTGCTGCAAGGGTACTTGGATAGTTCCCAAATTGAAACCTTGGAAATTTCCGAACTGTATCTAGCCATAACCACCAGGAACGGTGGTCAAACCAGGTTGAGCACAATTCCCAAACTGAAGGGCGTAAGGTCGATTTACCATTCCTTGGGACCCATATGGAACATAAGGAGTTTGGTATTGAACCTGTGCCTCATAAGGCTGTTGATATTGGAAATTTCTTGACCTAGGTGACTAGCTGTAGGTTTTAACCCCGTATAGAAATTACCTGCATATGAATTCTAAAACATAGAAAATAAACAATGCAAGAACATAACACATAAAACACATATACACAGAGATCTTCCCCTATATCCCAAAATTGGGACTACCAGCTTGATTTTTCATTTTATTCCTTTCAATATTACAATACATATTTATACATGTCGAAGCATCCAATACCATGGATCGAAAACCATCACGTCCAAACCCATGTGTGAAAAACATGCACAAAACCATAGGTAGGTCAACCCAACCTAATATAGGGTCCAAAACGAAAATTTTCTGGGGCACTGCCCCGGACCCCATACAGTGGGGTTACCTAAACCCCTCAAACCCCTTGTGACTCCCCCTGCTATGCAATCGGCACAATGAAGCGGGGGCTACACCCCCCTTCTAACCCCCCGGTTAACTACGTGGGCTAGTCCTGGAAAGAATATAGCAAAACCCAACACCAAGGGGATTTTGGACCTGTTGGTCCTAGACATTACTTGATCCAACAGGACCAGCAGGGTTTTGAATAACACCAGAAGAAGGCTAGTTCACCCCAAATGTGTGATCATGTGAGCTACTCACATTAGTTGTGCTTGACACCACAGAGACATTCAGATTTTGCCCCCCAGGGGATGGCACAACTTGTGCACTCATTGGAGAGACCGAAGGACTCATAGAGGCAGGACTCGAGAGTGTCGGTTGTACCAGACGATGACTTCGACTAACAAGACAAGAGGGTTGAGAATGGTGGGTTGCACCGGGATTGAAGTAATTGCAAAAATCAACGTCTATTGCGAGGTTAGATTCGGAATGAACGGACCCGTGGTAGGCATTGCGCCAGATGCCCAAACAGGATTATGATAAAGTGAAGAGGCACTAGGTGTACCAGAGACCAACTATTCTAAAGTCACATAATTAGGAGGTAAGTTTCAATAAACACTAATGGGAATGCTTCCCATGAAAGGGAAACCTTCAAGAGGAAATTGACCTTCTTTCTCTTTGACGGTGTGTGGAATGGAAACCTCTGAGTGACTCAAAGAGGAGACTGTAAATTCGCCTTCGCGTCACATGGGTGGAAAGAAGCAATGATGAATGACCGAAGATATTCGAGGGATAATTCCAAAGGAATACTCGGCTGATCATACAGATTGTACGGATGCTATAGTGATATCACAACAGGGTTGAACAAAGGATTCAGAGGATAAAAAAGCAGCCCAAGATGACCATCAAGGGCCGGCTGACTCCTGGGAGTTTGGATAGGATTCTCCGGAGATTCTAAGCCAATATCAAAAAGTGACCCAGTATTTGAGGAAGGTGGAGGACGATATGACAAAGGTTGAATGCTCAGAAAAATTCCAAGTTCAACACCTTGGTCCTCAAGTGACTGCGGTAATTCTGGAAATGGCTCCTCAAACTATCTTTCAGATGGAGGAGAGGAAGAGGAACTAGGTGAACTAGATGGTTCAACCATCATGGCTTTGCCTCAAATAAGAGGAACATAGAGATAAATTCCAAGGATTTAAATTACTTTAAAAGGAATACTAATGATTTGGTTTAGAAAAAACTAACAGGGATGTTATAAGATTGTGGGTAGCAATTTTTTAAGACGCATAAACAAACTGGTGCTCTTTCATGTTTTAAGAGTCAAGAAAGAAGAAAAGGTGACTCTATCACTTTCGATTTGAAACGAGCTCGAAAGGACAACTGCTCGGTTGATATTTTAAGCTTAAAGAGTCAGAAATATCAAATGACTACTCAGGATGATCTAGGTAAAAAGGATTACTAGGTAACCGTGAACTAGAAAATACCTCTCAGTGAACTGAGAAGTGCAGGCAAGTGATTTCCACGAATGTTGTGTTCTGTGTATCACATTTACAAGGCAGCATACTCTGCCTCCTATGGATAAAGGATTGCAGCCTAGTGTGGTCTCCCTTTATATACTCGATGATATGGGGAGCACAAATCCGTACTAGCATTGTCTAGTGCTGAAGAGAACAACAGCTGCTAGGTTTAAAGACATTGGAACACATCTCTAGCCTAGACCTTCTAGATGTGATTGTTAGGTTTCAAATGTGCCTTAGGTTAATTCAATTAATTTTAAAGTTGATCTTGAATTATGTCTCTATTTTCGGGCCTTAGCGATGTGACTCGAAAAATCCTGTATGCAACTAAATGAGACAAGAATCTTTCAATTCGATGAATTTTTTACACTATAGAGGGTAGAAAACACAATCAAATGAAAATAGCCAAGCAATTGAAAACCAAAAGATATTTTCACTACTTCATTTTTTGAAAACAAAATAATGAAAAAATTCTTCTCAATTCCTATTTTCCTAACAAGTGCAATTGAAGCAGTCCTTCCAAAGGTAACGATAATTCTTTTTCTTTTCAAATGAAAATGCAACTCTAGTCTCCAATGATGCTAACTAACATAACATATTGATGCAACAAACTAGAATTGTGTACTTTTCATGAAATGACAAAAAATGATTTTTTTGTAAAACACTTCAATGAAAAAGTTTTCAAGACAATTAATCCTCAAGCAAATGAAAAGACACAAAATAGATCTTCTTCGAAACCAATGACGCACTGACTCTACCAAAAACAAGACAAGCAATGTGATCTATGCTAGAAAAGAGACGTTTAAACAATCGAACGAAACTTTTCAAACTTGAATGATGGAGATCAAAGCAATAAGAGGACTACAAATGAAATGCAAGGAGTAAATTTACCAACAACTTGACTCATTGAGTTCACAATCAGCGGGATGGATGACAAGCTAGATGTCCTAGAGCCACTAACCATCCAAAGACTCAAGAAATCAAGCAAAACAAGGAAAGCCAGCAAACACATAAACCAAGCCAAATCAAGCTTTCCAGTTAGGGAGAAATAGCCTAAAACAAGCTAAGAGGAAAAAATCAAGAGAGAAAGACACAGTGGTTGAGATCTGGGGTAAACCCTAATCTCCATGTACAGGCATTAGCACAACTGCCTAACTAAAAATAAGCACCAGAGGGGGGTCAATGTGACTGTTTTGGTGAAACTTGATCCGATCGGAGTGACTGTTTTAGAAAAAACCACGTGGGCCAAGGATTTAAAGGAAAAACATAAAAATTTCTTTAAGTAAAAACTAGACTTGCTACTATAAATTTCAGACTTAGAGTAGTAAACCAAGCAAAGCAGAGAACAACAGATGGAAATGGTGATACTGGGAAACTTCACACAAAACCATGAAATGACAATCAATCAAACAGAAGGATAGAATCCCCAGCAGAGTCGCTAATTTGTGATGCAGGTAAATTCTAACTGCAGACACAAACAATTCCTCCAGCCCGAGAGAGCGGGTCTAGTCACTATTAGAGTTAGTCTTTTTCGCCTTCCACCAGCCATCAAACATGCTCTTACAGAGTGGTCTTAGGGTGTCAAAGTCAAATTTTGTCATTTTAGTGAGTCTTCAAGTAAAATTTGGCCACTAGATATTAGGTCTAGGATTGTTTTAGGTCTAGGATTGTTTTCACTCCTTCCAAAGTTTTCCAAATATTGGTCCATGTCACCATTCAGCAAAGTGTACCATCATTCAAATAGTTTTCATCATTATTTCAAGTTCCAATGGGTCATTTACACCTTGTTTGTGCTTCAGTTGTGCTTAGGTAAGGCTCATTTCCCTCTCCTATGGTTTTGAAGGTAATTTTCCTTGGATGGTCAAATCATCAACAAAACTTGTATCCTGATACTCATACACCTTCCCCTACCCTTAAAACGTCTTCTTAAACACTTTCCATTACTGATATCCCTTAAATTCATTATTTTCCCACAAACCCTAGCCTATTGCTACAATTTGACACCTTTCTAGGTTAGGACCGTGTTTTGCCCTATTGGACCCCTTTCCCTCACTCAATATTTGAAATTACACTTTCCCCTTCTTCCTAACATCCCTCCCTACTTCCAAAAAAAATTATCAATAAATTAGAAGCCCCTCATCTCCTTCATTTCCCTTCATTTCTACAAATCCCCTGTTCCACACATCATGATAGGTTTTATTCAAATGATGTTTCTGAGCCAGAAAAGATGAATTTGATAAAAGTGAGAGAGGTTTTTATCCATCAAATACTCAATAAGAAAAAATTCCTTTATTTTTTACACAGGTCTCATGGTTTTGGAGAAATGTCAAAAACATCATTTGCCTCAGGAGAGTTGCTGCACTTCTAGAGTGACTTTGTGAAAATCAAGATTTATCCTAGCTGGAGTGACCAAATGACTTTCTTGATCAGTCAAATGATACCTAGACATATAAATATTTCCAATGAGCTATCATGAGCTAAATTTGGAGTTGAGGAACACCTTCAAAAGTTGACTGCAACATCACTCTGCATTTTGGGAGCCTCATTCTGCACATTTTGACTAGTCTTAGAAGATTGAGCTTTTGACAGGGAAAATGAGCTCCAAATTGAAAAATTCAAGATGTTATGGAAAGTATACTCGAAAATATTTCTAATGAGGTATCCCATGCCTAATTAGGACATCGGGAAGGCAGTCAAAATTCACCTTGAAGATGGCATTGCACACTCCCTTCAGGCGCTGCGTAATTCCTTCAGGGAATTTTGGTATCAGTCCACTGGTCAAAGGCATAGTGCCCTCCCTTTTTGGAGAAATTGTCACCATCATTGGATTCAGAAGGCTATGTACATTCAAAAAAACCATGTTTCCAGGTGTGAAAGTCAAATTTACTAGGTTAAAAGGCCAAAAAACTACCTAAAATTCATGTTTCTGCCTGTTTTTTAAGCCTCGCGCTGTGCGTTTGAGCAGTCTTTGGAGATTGCATTTTTGGATGGGAAAATCAAGCTCAAATTGGAAACTAAGGGAAGTTTTGGAAACTAGACAGGATAAGCTTTCCAATGAGCTATCATGAGCCAAATTTGGAGATCAAAAAGGTAGTCAAAAATCATCTTGAAGTTGGCGTTGCGCACTTCCTTCAGGCGCTACACGTTTGACACTGGTGCTGCGCACTTGACAGGCTGCCTATTTTTTCACTGTTTCTTTCAGAAACTACTTTTCACCTATGGGATTTTGATCTTTTCACTGATGTAATGTAAAATCATGATGTAATTAAAGTGTATTTTTGCTACCTAGAGTAGATACATCAGATAAATGGCCTAAGTGGAATGTAATGAATTAGTTTGCTTCACATTAGGGTTGAGTCAGTTTGACCTCCCTAGTCTTTAGCTATCAGTTCAGTTTGTTGTGCAACTACTCCTCCTCTCATGGATTCGACCCTTGAGGCTAGGATGGGTTGTCTTGATGCCTATATTATGTGCTTTCTTAGTCATTTGTAAAGGTTGGACTCACTTGGATGCTCAGTGCTTGATTGTACATCATTGTAAGCAGTTTGGCAAGGAAATTAATAAGATTTGCAGCTATTTTTATGGGATCCCTATGGTATGGAGTTCTAGCATAGTTTCTTCTTCTGTAATTATGTGTTCATATGTTTTATGTATGCCTCATTCATTTAATTTCTTCTAGTTGAATGTTTTCAAGTCAGATAGGTAGAATCCATTAATTTTGATGCTCTACCTTGGGAAAACACACAACATTTCATGTTTTTCTACTGTTTAAGAAGGATCCATGACCTCCACATGCCCTTCTTAGCTTCTCACCAGTCAAACACTTCACCTCATCAAGCCCAAGAGTGCTAAAGTCTATGCCTACCTTGCCCCATAGAACACTCTGCATTTCTAACCTAGTTTCCTAGACCTAAACTGCCCAGCTCCATCTGATCCAGCAAAACACCATCAAAACCTCAATCAAAACTTTCATTCTACTATACCTAACCTAAAATATTGTCCCTGATCTAGTGATATTGACTGAGATACATAAGGAGAGAGCCCTCTCCCGGACTAGTAGGGCTAGCTACTTGGCTAAGCGTGGTTAGTGGTTACCCTGGAATTGCCTCCCTTCAGCTTGAGGTCAATCTAGGTGATAACATAGTGGCAACCATACTGGGGAATGTAGTTTTATGTTCCTCAGCAAAATAGATCAATTTTAGATCTGATTGTTGATGGTGGACAATGATCAGACACCAAGAGGCTGAAATCATTCTCCTGGCGACTCTAAATCAGTTTCAAGATCCGATCCAAGGACTCCACTGGAGGATGAATCTAACCAGCAGAAACGTGAAAGGACAATATGGAAATATCGGGTATTCAAGCTGGAATTTCATCCAAGACATTATGTTCTTTGTTATAAATTATTTCTTCTCTTTTCCTGAGAATGTCAAGAAGGCTTTACAAAGTATATTGTATTTGAGAAAAGATCCTAGACCTGCATATGATTCCTTTCCTTTGAAGATTGCGAATACAAAATATTCGCGTGCCTTTGATCTTGATCAAGACCCTTGTTCTGAACATTAGGATGTCTGTCCTCAAACTGATGAGCCTCAAGAGACCAAGACTAATTCTACACCTTGTTTCTAGGAGACTTAGTGTCTTGTCGAACGACTAACCCTCTAGGTTTGGCAGCTACCCTAGAAACAACAGTTTAAAGAAATTCAATGATTTTTCGTATGTATAACAGATAAGAGAAAGATAGTGTAACCAACCTGGAACTTCCACTTAATCCCTTGCTTGATCTATCTCTCCTTTGGCAGATCCTGCAACTCCTCCCCGTACTTAACATGCTTGGAGAGTACCTGCACAAGTACAACAACAAAGAACCATCAAAGCATCGTGATCTATTACAACACAAACATTACAGAATCAGATATATAATAAACAAATGATGGTATTCACAATTGCACAATCATATGGGAGAAAACTTGAAGAGATTTATTAATAGAAAGGAGAATTACAACCCAGTTGTCTGATCCAACACCATTCTCCCAGCTTCAATCCTTCCTCACCTCGTGAAATAGCAATATCACTCCAACAAGAATACAATGTTATCTCCTTAATTACAAACTATCAACACTTACTTGCAATTCACAACATTCCAGCCTCCTGATCTCTTGGATTGGAGATCCATTTATAGATGTTTGCAAGGGTGTGAGTCATCCATGGGGTTTGATTAGTGTCATTCCACTTGTTACAATTGGTTCCATAAGAGAAGGGATTGGAGATGGTTTCCTAGATCCTTTATTCATCCTTGGGCGAATTCAGAGAGGCAAGTGGCACAGGGGAAGATTCTAGAAGATTACATGAGAAACCATCTGAAAAACTATCCCGGACATTTGTCCATCCTTGCCCATCGCACACTATAGAAGGCCTAAATAGTATGCATCACAGCCTGGTAGTGTACCACTCAATATGCATCACACTTTGCTAGTAGAGCAGTCAGTATGGTTCAATTTAAGCAATTTATGGATGGTTTCTCAGATGGAACTTTTGGGGAATGATGTATTTAGATGACTATGTTCCTTTAGGGTATGAAACAACTCTTTTAGGGGTTGATGAGCCCGAATACATCGACATATATGTTTGGGGTTGATGTGCCAAAATACGTCTATAACAGTTTCCCCCTAAAGCATGAGGTCGTAAATATTCATGTCGGGTGAAATGCTCTATCATGAGGATCCGAAGTTTCGAACTGGAAGGTGACCTACATCAATTTACAATACAATACATCATTATAATATGATTTTCATGATCTAGCTGAGGGAGGCATTCCCATGCTCAGCTTTATAAATTTCATTTCATTTACATAGATCAGATAGTCATCTGCAGATACAGACTCGTGATTCTACAGATATAGAGTCGCAATCCATGATTAGGATGACCATCTGTGTAGAGCCTTTGTACATTCAATATCTTTATATCCCTGATATATCATAGCCTGGATGTATGAAACTAGATTTGGGGTCTTCAAACTCGTTCAATCTTTGCTCGATGCAAAAGTCAATCCATGTGAAGAGATGTTATGAAGTTGAACATGGAAAGACATCGTCTGATTACTAGCCAATGATGTGACTTGTTAACAAACGCGAGAGGGATCACCAATAATGATAATGATATTCAAGGTACTATAGTACAATTCATGTGGTTTGAATGCATGATCCGATGTCAAACACCACGCCAAATCTTTCGGTCGAAGGCCGATGATGTCAACCTGTCGCCGAAAGTGAGAAACTTGCCATTGATGTATGCAAGCTTCAAAGAACTGAAAGGGTTGTTTCTAAGTCAACTTCTTGGATAATGAGTTGATGTCGAAAACAAGTGACTCGTCGTAGGAGGGCCTTGATGTATCCCACATCTACGACAAGAAATGAAGCAAATGATTTCTGGAGGTGAAAATGAACTGATGACACAAGGTTCAGAAATGCGGTCATGAAAAAATGAAGGTTGGAGATATTGCAGTGTATGAGACATTAACTGGATGGTGATTTCTCAACTAAATGAATTCTCTTGAACATGTTAGCGACACTGAGATGAATTGGTAGCATTAACCCCAAAAGATGGATGGTATGAAAGACCAATGGTATGATGACTGGTGAACGAAATAACCCAACCCAACTCAATTATGGAGATGAAATGAAAGTGTCATGTTCAAGAGTGACTTACTACCATAAATTCTTCAATTTTTTTCCTTTTTTTCCTCAGTCATTGCTGACCAGTACCTCTTTATTTTTGTCAAGCTTCAGGAGGATAACATATGCTTGTTCTATAATTCACCCTTCGGGCAAACCTATTACTATTTAATATTTTAACGAGTCTAGCGACAGTGAAACTCGGTCTCATCTAGATGGAAAAGTTTGTTGCTATTATTTTAACGAGTTTAACGACAAGGATAACTCAGTCCTTTTCATGTTTAGAGAGTTTGAAAAGGGATGAAAAGAAAACTCCATAAGTTCTTTTTCGTAAAGTAATCCCTCAGGTCCGAAAAAGGATAAAATAATACAAGAGGGATGACATTTCCAATACTTTAACGAGCTGGAAAGGACAAGTGCTCGACAATATTTTCATGTTTAACGAGTCTGAAAAGGGTTTAAAGAGGACTCTATAGTTTTCTTTTCATTTTTGAATCAAAGCTCAAAAAGAGGACAAAAAGTTTGCTTGGTGGTCAAAAATGTTCATTTCACTGTTTAGCACATCAGATTCTTTCATCAGTTGTTCAACCTGCTCAAAACTCCATCAAATTGATTAGAAATACATATATATGGATGAAAAATGAACTAAAACCAACATTTCACTTTGAAGTACATGAAAAGTAAACATAAAAAGTAGTTTTAACATTTCATTTTCATCATTTCATTTCAAATTTGGGATTTTGGAGCTCTGAAGTGGTTTTCCCCCTCAAATTTCACCAGTCGATTTTGGAAGATCTTGTGGACCATTCTCCACGTCGTCAGGACTAGGTAGGAGCTATCCTTAAGCTCTTCATTTTCATTTCCTCTTTTCTCAATTCTGGGCAAGTTTTTTCACTTTTCTGGGCCCCTGGGGTTTAAAGATTTCATTCCTCAATCATCACACCTAGCTAGTATCGAAAGGTGCGATGCATACTGAGCTGCCAACAGGCCAGTCAGTATGCATCTCACCTTACTCAAAGGCAGGGTGCGATGGGTGCAGAAAGGCAACTTTATACAATGTTTTTTCATCAAATTTTTACCTGTTTTTGCTCAAAATTGGATCCTAACTCATCTATTGTTTACATTTCAGATATTTGTTGGATCAAGATGGTTGTCACATGGCGTGAATGAGAACATGAAGAGGAAGATATGATTGCTTTACATGACTAGGGCACAGTGGATGCATTAAGAAACTATGGTTTACTGAAGTTTTTCCGCATATCCAGCATGAGACAATAGATTAGTTTGTTGCAGTATCTTCTCAATGCTTGGGATCCTATTGGCCAAGTATTCTAGATCAAAGGTAAATCTATTCCTTTCACGATCAAGGATATTTATTTTCTGACGGGTTTGTCGAGGCATGGTGCCCCTCTTTCACTATCAGGATTTGCTTGTGGGGGCGAATCTGTGAAAGATTACATTCCTCAGTTCTACAGGGATGGATCACAACCCAGTAGAGATGGTAAGCTTAATATCTGGGATGTTACTAACCAACCTTTGAGGACCATTCTATTTACCTTTGGTAGATTGGCTGGTAGCATGGCCTTACATTTAGCGAATAGATCCTACATGCAGTATGCTTTGGAGTGCCTGGAACCGAAGGTGTTAAATTGGTGTGAGGCGATACTTCCTGTCATAAATGAACAATTGTCCAAAGTAAAGAATGGAAGAACCAAGAACTTTGGTTATGGATCCATATTGACTGATTTTTCTTTGGAAAGAATTCCACTGATGCAACCTAAAAACATTTCACTGGGATTGCTTGCATCGAGGGAACCACGGATGTAGAGATGGGTGGACCTTATCGCTAGACATGTTGGCCAGTCATAGATCTCCTTCTCAGATGCCTTTTTCGAGTGGTTCAACTGCTAGGAGATGGTGTTTGCAGAGTATCCATATGTCGGGATGGATTTCCGAGGCGATCTGGATTTGGCATTACCAATTGGTGAGTAGTGGAGTGCTATAGGTAAAATGATTCGACCACATATTTTATTTTTTTTTAGTTTTATAATGTTTTTGTGTTTTTTACATTACCAAGACTAAACAAACTCATATGTGTGTGCAGATATTGGACCAGTGCGACCAGTGGCATGCCCACGGGAAGCAGATGATGTAGGGAGGGCCGTCCTTCGAGATCTGGATATATCAGAGACCCTGGTAGTGCTGCAAGATCAGATCGAGGGCCTCACTCTCAGCATTCAGGATGTCAGGACTGATGAGTTACCTTTGAGGTTACAGTGCCATACTACTGATGTACCGAGTCATTGGACTGGGCTCTTGTGCATGATAGCACAGGCAGTGACATATTATCACCAACATCACTAGTCTAGGATGTTTTTTTCTGCATTCTTTTTGAGTTTCTTGGTCAGATGACTGATTCTGTCTTGGACAAAAAACATTTTGTGAAAACTATAAACAGCTATCTAGTGATGATTTTTGGAGTTTTATTTTGGCTAAGTGATGAAATCCTAATGAAAATGTTGATGTGAAATGCTTTCTTTACAAATGTTGCAAATGTATATTTAACACATAGTTTGCTAATGAATCAGTCAATGTGTTTAGGTTTCTGGAAATGTGTTGATATTGAATGGAATCAAAATGTCTTTCCAAAATCCTAACTCTTAGGAACATGCAATGAATAGCTGGGTTCCGAATAGAATAAACGCCAGTAAGCTGTAGAATGATGAGTTGTGAATCTAGCCTAACAATGAGTCAGCGTATGGCATGTGAAATGGCATCAGAGAGAAGTTCAATCAACGCGCTATATTCAACAACATTGTTCATTGATCAACCTATACATATCCCCCTGAAACTCACTAACTCGCCGCTTGGAGTGAAGATGGCCCAAGCCGCAGAAGATAGGTTCTGTGTACTACGACTAGCTCCATCGGCATACCCAACAAATGGTTCCAAAAAGTCTGACATCTGCAATAAATGTGAAGTGGATTACCTAACCAAAATGAAAACTCTAAAAGAAACACTCAAAAATGCAATAAAAGCATATGTACAATGAGTTTACTACACTTAATCAAGCATAGTAATGTTTAAGATACAACCTATTTCGGGGCTATGACAGTGGAATCCCATCATAATCAACTAGCTCGTAGGCTCCTTTTGTCAATACACATTTAACAATGTAAGGGCCCATCCATAATGGTTCAAATTTACCTGCTCCTAATTTGTCAGAATCCTGATCGTAAAGCAAGACCAGGTCACCTTTTGAGAAGACACGAGGCTTAACATTTTTGTCATATTGTGCCTTGATGTGTTTCTTATGTGCTTCATTAGCCAATGCGGCATCACGACGGGTTTCATCCAGATGGATTAATTCCAAGAAATGAGCCTCTTCTTCAGAAGTTTCGGGAAGTAGATCGATTGCAAGCTTGAGGGATGAGATTTCGCACTGAATTGGTAAGACTGCTTCCAGACCATACACCAACTAAAAGGGCATAAATTCAGTCACATTTCTCACCAAAGTCCTATATGCCCACAGAGCTGAGTACAGGATTAAATGCCAATTCTGTTTATGGACTCCAATCATTTTCTGTAGCATGCGCTTAAGGAATTTGTTGATTGCCTCAACTTGTCTGTTAGCATGCAGATAATATGGAGTAGAACTATCATGTGACAATCCTAATTTGGTAGTTAACTCGATGATCATGTGATTGAGAAAATGCGACCCATGCTTTTTGACTATAGCCCGTGGAACACCGAATCTAGAAACTACATGATTGAAAAAAAAGAGCGCAGTTTCATCACTGTTGTTCAATGTAGGCATCACCTCAGCCCATTTTGTAAAATAGTCAACAACGACTATAATATACCTATTCCCCTAGGCCGAGGTGGGGTTACATGTCATGAAATCAATGCCCCATTTAACGAATGGGTCAATAGCAACGACTGGATGCAGTGGTGCAGGTGGTAATCTAGTTTTGCGATCGAAAATATGACAGGCATGGCAACTTCTGACTGCAAGTATGCAATCTTTGAATATGGTGGGCATGAAGTAACCAGCTCATAAGATTTTTTGTGCAGTAGCATAACCAGATAGATGCCCTGCACGAGCACCTGAATGACAATCATTCAAAACTTTTTCAGCCTCCTCATGCATGAGGAAACTTCGTAAAACTGTATCGACACCACGACGATAAAGTGTCTTGTCGAACAATTAACCATCTAGGTTTGGTAGCTACCCTAGAAACAACAGTTTAAAGCAATTCAATGATTTTTCCTGTGTATAACGGAGAAGAGAAAGATAGTGGAACCTACCTGGAACTTCCGCTTAATCCCTTGCTTGATCTATCTCTCCTTTGGCGGATCCTGCAACTCCTCCTCGTACTTAACATGCTTGTAGAGTACCTGCACAAGTACAGCAACAAAGAACCATCAAAGCATCATGATCTATTACAACATAAACATTACAGAATCAGATATATAATAAACAAATGATAGCATTCACAAATGATAGTATTCACAATTGCACAATCATATGGGAGAAAACTTGAAGAGCTTCATTAATAGAAAGGAGAATTACAACCCAGTTGTATGACCCAGCACCATCCTCCCAGCTTCAATCCTTCTTCACCTCATGAAATAGCAAGATCACTCCAACAAGAATACAATGTTCTCTCCTAAATTACAAACTATCAGCACTTACTTGCAGTTCACAACATTCCAGCCTCCTGATCTCTTGGATTGGAGATCCATTTATAGATGTTTGCAAGGGTGTGAGTCATCCATGGGGTTTGATTAGTGTCATTCCACTTGTTACAATTGGTTCCACAAGGGAAGGGATTGGAGATGGTTTCCTAGATCCTTTATTCATCATTGGGAGAATTCAGAGAGGTAAGCGGCACAGGGGAAGTTTCTAGAAGATTCCATGAGCAACCATCTGACAAACTGTCCCAGACATTTGTCCATCCTCGCCCATCGCACCCTATAGAAGGCCTAAACAATATGCATCGCACCTTGGCAGTGTACCACTCAATATGCATCGCACTTTGCCAGTGGAGCAGTCAATATGGTTCAATTTAAGCAATTTCTGGATGGTTTCTCAGATGGAACTTTTGGGAAATGATGTATTTAGATGACTATGTTCCTTTAGGGTATGAAACAACTCTTTTAGGGGTTGATGAGCCCTAATACATCGACATATAAGTTTGGGGTTGATGTGCCCAAATATGTCTATAACACACCTTCTGTACATACTCTTACACCTTGTAAAATTCTAGATCGATACAAACCACTCATCTTACCTCGTATACTCCATGCTTTCCCTGAAAATCATTACCTATATCTACCAAGATTTGATGGTGAATGTGACAACATCACTACTAAGAGACATGTACTGAATTTTGAGTCTTTTCTTGACCTTTTTGAAGTTGAAGAAGAGGATGTGAGTATTAGGCTTTTTGCTCTTTCTTTGCAAGGCAAATTCAAGAGTTGGTTCAAAACCCTGCCTGATGCGAGCATCTCAGAATTCCAGCAATTCATCAAAATTTTCCTCAACAAGTTGGTGGTCAAACAAAACCCTTTCCTAATTATGGAAGAGTATAACTAGCTGAAAAGATTGCCAGAGGAAACAGTACAACAATTTTCTGCCAGGTTTAAACAAGTCTATTTTTCGATGTGTGTTAATATAAGACCTCGTCCTGGATATGCTCTCTTGCACTACCTCGAAGCATTTGATCTAGAAATTGAGTTTCAGCTGAGGGAAAGGAACCTTGCAACACTTGAAGAAATGCAAAATAGTGCAGTAGATGTAGAGGCTAATCTGCTGATCAGAAGGGAAAAGTTGAAGGAAGAAAAGATGAAGAACATAGATCTAGTGGAATCGACATCTTTAGAGGTAAAGCTTGACATTTTGGTAAGTAAAGTGGAAGAGATGATGCAAAGATCACTAGAAGGAATGAGTATGATGTTCAAGGCCATGGCTTGCTGATTGAAGAAAAATAAGTGGTTGATCCAAAACATTTTCTTTCTTATCCCATTTGTCATAGATCTGATATTGATTGTTTTATAGAACATCTTGGAGAAGAGAGATCTGTTGATCTGACATGTATGCTTGATGATGTGTTTAATGCTGATGATTTGCTCAAGTTTGATCAGTATGATGATGGTTATGTTTTCTAAACAGAAGCTAGTCTTGTAGACAAATCATCAGCTGGTTTGTGGAAGGAGGAAGTTCACTTTCAGCAACATGAATACAGTGATCAGCTGTTGCATATCAACTATGGAAGTGAGGAGGAAAGTGCAGAAAATTTTGAAGTAAGTGAAGGATCTTTGCTTCTTTGTTTTACTTCATTTCAGATCATCAGAGACAATTTTTGTGCAATCAGAAATCAACCATCGATAAGTTTTGATCTTGACCATCTAGAGGGTAATGAAATCCTTGTTCAAGACTTCCCATAGCTAGCTTTGCCGCCCCTGAATGCCATTGAATGTCAGGTTGCAGATGAAGACTTGGAAGCTGGAACATATGATCAAATGATGCAATATGATTCCGTACCATTTTGTCTTGAATCATTTCAGTTTTTGAAGGGAAATTTGTATAGTATATCTTCAATCAAGGATGAGCAGCCTGTAGAAAATCATGCAATCTCATTGGAACCAAAAGAAAATGGGTTGCAATAGTCTTTTAACACATATTTCATAAAATTTGGAAGTATTCTATTACAAGGCCTCCAACAACATTCATTTTTTTTGTAAATTTCCATATTAAATTGATTCAACATTAAAATAATTTGCAAGTAATTTCTAACCAATTATAGATCATGAATAGGTCAAACATGGGGTTGTTATGTATAATAGTATCAATACAAAATAGGAGTGTGAAATCAAACTCTTAGAAGAAATTGATTTAAGTTAAATCATATTCGTATGTCAAACATCCAATCAAGATATTATAGTTATGGATAACATGCTAGATTTATCGATGTTTAAATTTTATGTCTCGCAACTCTAACCCCGTTTCCCCCAACCTACAAGGGATTTGTTGATTGAATGATGGTGATGTGAGGATCTTCCTGTAAATGACAAGGATAGGTGTCTCTTGCATTGCATTGAAACTAGTCTATTAAAACCTTAGTAAAATGTTCTTGTGCTCAATTTCATACGACCCCTTTGTGCATTTATGAAGCACTAATGAGGGGGTCATCATTCATCTTCATAGAATGCAGGCATATACTATAAAGGTTATACATTGTTGATCTACGTATTTCAAGAAGGTTAGGCACCATTGGTCTATCTCCACTCAAATCCAAGTACATCCAATGAGAGTTATTAAATTGGTATTCAGGTCATTCCATTATGATGGACAGTGTCACAAAATGAAGTAAACAAGAAACTTTAGTGGTGAATTCTTGTAAGTAGTGGAGGCAGGGGTTTTCAAATATTAGCACGATTGATGGTCGTGTGGATATTGATCTCTCCTTGTAAACATTGTCAAAACCAATAATAGTCTCGATGTAAATTTAGTGTCAACAAATAGTATGGAAAACCATGATTGACCATTACTTTCACTAAGAAGAGAAAATGATAAGCATTTTTAATGGGGAAGAAATAAATGTGAAACGTAACTCATCTATTTTAGTTGAAATTTATATAAGTCCCCGTGTTCTTTAATTATTAAATACTTAATGTAAATACTTCTAAATTATCATTAAGATATTGATTTTGAATATCAAAATGTGTATTAAAAGGCATTCATCTATGACATTGGATTTTTCATGTAGCATGAATAAACCACTTAAAGCTAATTATCAATTAATCTTAAATAGTTTTGTATAAGATATATCTTTACTTGCATTAATAGATTTATTTCAAAAATAAATTACATTTTTAAACTTGTATGAATACATATAACTAAATAAAATTCAATAAATAACTTCCGAGTCTTGTTGGATTCTATGAGATTATTTTAAGTATAAATAGTTTATTTAAGATTTGAAATTTACAAAATGTTAATATTGATGGTGAAAGCATGTCATATGGTGTAAAAAGTTTAAAGGCATCCATTTATGGCCCATCTGTTGAATGAGCTTAAATAGTCTACTTAATGCTCATGGTGAATTCATTAATCCATGTTTTATTATAAAATTCATTTTCTTTACATGGTTTTTATTCTAGAAATAACAATTTCGCATTTGTACATTCATATTAAACCACATGATAGTTAAATAGAAATTTAATTAGTCATTAAAACTATTGAGATGAGGTGTCCCTTGCATTGCATTGAAACTAGTCTATTAAAACCTTAGTAAAATGTTCTTGTGCTCAATTTCCTACGGCCCCTTTGTTAGTCATCTCATCTCATCTCATTTAATTAAATTAATCCATGATAGTATCTAATCAAACCTTGATAAGCCACTTATCAATCGTTATCCTCATACATATGTTTTTTTAAGAAATGCAAAATTATTTACAATATAATTTTATCTAAAGAATTGCACATCACATTTATGCACTCATATTAGTGCATTTTATATGTAAACAATGAATAACTAACTTTGTGCCTTATTGATTTTCAATATGATATGATTGCAGTTACAACCATTAATTGATTTAAGCATATAAATTTATGAAAACTATCAATTGAGAAATCACATATCTTATGATTCAAAAAGATCAAATCATTTACCTATGGCACATTTCTCGTTAACCTTAATAGTGAATAATGCATTGTGAATAATGAATAATGCACATAACATTTATCAAGTAAATTGTTATAATTTCTTTAGTAAGAATAGCACCTTTGTTTGCAAGGAGTTCTATTTGAAAACTTATATTTCACATTTATATATGATCATTGATACATATAATTAAACATAAGTCATAAAAAAAATCATTATAAGATGGTTCATATAAGATAATTTGAATGGCAAACAATTCATTTAAGAACACGCGCACGCACACACACATCTTAGAAAAAAATCGATACAGCAGTCATTGCAAAAACATTTATAAATAATAAGAAATAAACATATTAATATAATTGGCAATTTCCATCTATTTCAAAAAATATAAAATCATACAAATTGATTCAACAAAAACTATGTCCAAAATGTATTGAAAATTTGGAATGTACTTTTCAACAAATTTATAAAAGAAATTATCTCCATGAACTACAATGAAGTACATGTTCTATTGAACATTCGAATGTACTCATGTTTTTGTTTGATACGATGAAGTGTCTTAAGAAAGGGGAATAAAACTTGCATAAGCCACGTATCTTGCTCTTTTCCTGTATACGATTTTATCAAGATGTGGTTTGATCGATATCCCATGAATTGAGAAGTATGCTTTTCTGTATCTATTAGCAATACATTTGATTCTTCATAATTATCTCCATATTGGCACCACACATCAATCAACTTTTTCTCATAAAATTGTCTTGTTCTCCCTGCTTCCAATTTTGTTTGCAAATGACAATGAGATCTATCCCATGCAAATTTAAAGTCCTCTATATCAATATTTGATTTTTCAAGTACTTTTCGGATGTACTTGTCAGTGACATTTAATGTCGATATTGCGGCATCATAATTTATTAAGCAATATTTTAATACTTTTGAATAAAAAGGCCTTAAAAAATAGGACCTATCACCAAACTGCCAGTCTGGTTCTCTTTGAATATGAAAATCTTGTTCATCTTTGGTGTATGATTGGAAGAATACTCCTTCCATTTCGAATATCAACAACATCTTTTGACTTGTAGTAATTCCCATCTGCATTTGCACTGCAACCACATTTATGATATTAACATATCTCCACTTCAACACTTCATTGCTTAAGGACATAAAAACCTATCATTTTAAAAATGATGTTAATATTTATTATGAACAGTTTCCATTTGTATGCAAAGGCAATTTTACAATGAGTTCAAAGTATCACAAAATACAAATACAATTGCTCCATTAAAATGAACAAACAAATAATATGTTTACTTTATACATACAACCTAATACCTTTATTTAATTTGTATGGAACAAAGTATTATAAGAAAGAATTGACCCACCATTTAGATCATTAATTTTAATAATGATTTATATAATTGCAATTGAAAAATATAATTATAATGGTCTAGTGCAACTAAACAAACTAATTTTTTATTAATTTTCACATACAATATAACACAATTTTTAAATTTCAAACCTCATTAATTATATGTGAATTTATAGAGTTTCTACCTTAATTTTTTTTTGTGCTTCTTTTAGTGCAAATTGTATGTTTATTGTTGGTGTTACATACAACTTAATATAATTTTTCAACTTATATGGAATAAATAGGGTTATAAGAATGCAATGGGTCATCCTTCAAATTACTAATTTCTAAGAGGTATAACAATAACTTAAACCGCATTTAAAGCAAATAATTGTAATGATCTAATTAAAACCAATAGAACAATTACCTATTAATTTTACATACAATGTAATCCATTGTAAAACAAAAAATATAGACTGGGAAATTTTGATATGAAAACATTAAATGACCATTCATCTCACCAAAAATAAATAAAATAAAAATATTTGATTTTTAGAAATGACAAACCAAATCAACAGTTCTTTTATTAGTGTTGTGAAATAAAAGTAATCAATCATGATGTCATACATATAACATCATGATATAGACATATGTAATCTTAAGGTACTTCTAAATATAATTGGACATCCTTCAAAATAGCTCGCACATCCGTAGCCTTGTTGAGTTTATGCAATATTCTCCATAGCTCATGGATCAACCAATTATCCCCTTGATTTGCTCCAATTAATGGAGGGGCAAGAATCACATTTTCTTTTGGATTCTCTTTCACTCTCTCAATTAAACAATCAACTATAATAGTAGTGGTTGCATCATATTGGGTATGCATTTCCCACACTTTTTTCAATGATTTAGTGTGTATAACTTTCGTTGAATTGTCAATGACCTTATGTCCCTTTTGTGGCTTACAGTCTGAAGCAGTCCACTTAAACAGAAATTTATCTTGTAATCTTTTTGAAACCAACTTTTTTAGAAATCTTGTTGTGCTTTGTTTCAAAGCTGTCATCCAAATTGCAATGTCAAGAGATTCATTTTTGAAACACATTTCAAAAAATGATTTTGCATGTGGATGAATCCAAAATAGTTTTTTCTCTATTGTGTAATCAGCATCAACTCCCATTTTCTCAATATGCCCTTTGTTTGTTGCTTCATCATCAATGCTATGATAAAAAATGTCCTTTGGATTAATTTAATTAAATGAGATGAGATCCATGATAGTATCTAATCAAACCTTGATAAGCCACTTATCAATCGTTATCCTCATATATATGTTTTTTTAAGAAATGCAAAATTATTTACAATATAATTTTATCTAAAGAATTACACATCACATTTATGCACTCATATTAGTGCATTTTATATGTAAACAATGAATAACTAACTTTGTGCCTTATTGATTTTCAATATGATATGATTGCAGTTACAACCATTAATTGATTTAAGCATATAAATTTATGAAAACTATCAATTGAGAAATCACATATCTTATGATTCAAAAAGATCAAATCATTTACCTATGGCACATTTCTCATTAACCTCAATAGTGAATAATACATTGTGAATAGTGAATAATGCACATAACATTTATCAAGTAAATTGTTATAATTTCTTTAGTAAGAATAGCACCTTTGTTTGCAAGGAGTTCTATTTGAAAACTTATATTTCACATTTATATATGATTATTGATACATATAATTAAACATAAGTCATCAAAAAAATCATTATAAGATGGTTCATATAAGATAATTTGAATGGCAAACAATTCATTTAAGAACACGTGCACGCACACACACATCTTAGAAAAAAATCGATACAGCAGTCATTGCAAAAACATTTATAAATAATAAGAAATAAACATATTAATATAATTGGCAATTTCCATCTATTTCAAAAAATATAAAATCATACAAATTGATTCAACAAAAACTATGTCCAAAATGTATTGAAAATTTGGAATGTACTTTTCAACAAATTTATAAAAGAAATTATCTCCATGAACTACAATGAAGTACATGTTCTATTGAACATTCGAATGTACTCATGTTTTTGTTTGATACGATGAAGTGTCTTAAGAAAGGGGAATAAAACTTGCATAAGCCACGTATCTTGCTCTTTTCCTGTATACGATTTTATCAAGATGTGGTTTGATCGATATCCCATGAATTGAGAAGTATGCTTTTCTGTATCTATTAGCAATACATTTGATTCTTCATAATTATCTCCATATTGGCACCACACATCAATCAACTTTTTCTCATAAAATTGTCTTGTTCTCCCTGCTTCCAATTTTGTTTGCAAATGACAATGAGATCTGTCCCATGCAAATTTAAAGTCCTCTATATCAATATTTGATTTTTCAAGTACTTTTCGGATGTACTTGTCAGTGACATTTAATGTCCATATTGCGACATCATAATTTCTTAAGCAATATTTTAATACTTTTGAATAAAAAGGCCTTAAAAAATAGGACCTATCACCAAACTGCCAGTCTGGTTCTCTTTGAATATGAAAATCTTGTTCATATTTGGTGTATGATTGGAAGAATACTCCTTCCATTTCGAATATCAACAACATCTTTTGACTTGTAGTAATTCCCATCTGCATTTGCACTGCAACCACATGTATGATATTAACATATCTCCACTTCAACACTTCATTGCTTAAGGACATAAAAACCTATCATTTTAAAAATGATGTTAACATTTATTATGAACAGTTTCCATTTGTATGCAAAGGCAATTTTACAATGAGTTCAAAGTATCACAAAATACAAATACAATTGCTCCATTAAAATGAACAAACAAATAATATGTTTACTTTATACATACAACCTAATACCTTTATTTAATTTGTATGGAACAAAAGTATTATAAGAAAGCATTGACCCACCATTTAGATCATTAATTTTAAGACTTAAATGATTTATATAATTGCAATTGAAAAATATAATTATAATGGTCTAGCGCAACTAAACAAACTAATTTTTTATTAATTTTCACATACAATATAACACAATTTTTAAATTTCAAACCTGATTAATTATATGTTAATTTATAGAGTTTCTACCTTAGTTTTTGTTTGTGCTTCTTTTAGTGCAAATTGTATGTTTATTGTTGGTGTTACATACAACTTAATATAATTTTTCAACTTATATGGAATAAATAGGGTTATAAGAATGCAATGGGTCATCCTTCAAATTACTAATTTCTAAGAGGTATAACAATAACTTAAACCGCATTTAAAGCAAATAATTGTAATGATCTAATTAAAACAAATAGAACAATTACCTATTAATTTTACATACAATGTAATCCATTGTAAAACAAAAAATATAGACTGGGAAATTTTGATATGAAAACATTAAATGACCATTCATCTCACCAAAAATAAATAAAATAAAAATATTTGATTTTTAGAAATGACAAACCAAATCAACAATTCTTTTATTAGTGTTGTGAAATAAAAGTAATCAATCATGATGTCATACATATAACATCATGATATAGACATATGTAATCTTAAGGTACTTCTAAATATAATTGGACATCCTTCAAAATAGCTCGCACATCCGTAGCCTTGTTGAGTTTATGCAATATTCTCCATAGCTCATGGATCAACCAATTATCCCCTTCATTTGCTGCAATGAATGGAGGGGCAAGAATCACATTTTCTTTTGGATTCTCTTTCACTCTCTCAATTAAACAATCAACTATAATAGTATTGGTTGCATCATATTGGGTATGCATTTCCCACACTTTTTTCAATGATTTAGTGTGTATAACTTTTGTTGAATTGTCAATGACCTTATGTCCCTTTTGTGGCTTACAGTCTGAAGCAGTCCACTTAAACAGAAATTTATCTTGTAATGTTTCTGAAACCAACTTTTTTAGAAATCTTGTTGTGCTTTGTTTCAAAGCTGTCGTCCAAATTGCAATGTCAAGAGATTCATTTTTGAAACACATTTCAAAAAATGATTTTGCATGTGGATGAATCCAAAATAGTTTTTTCTCTATTGTGTAATCAGCATCAGCTCCCATTTTCTCAATATGCCCTTTGTTTGTTGCTTCATCATCAATGCTATGATAAAAAATGTCCTTTAGTTCAAAAATAACTAGTTTCTTTTCAGTTATTTTGGCTGCAACACAATGGAAAATAATATAGTCAAACCATTTTATTCATGTTACAAAAATTACTAAAAAAATTGTTGAAACAATACACTTACCTTGAGTGGTTTTTTCAATATTTATAGATGAAACAATAAGTTCTTTTATCATCTGGACAGGACCTGGAGTAAACATATTAAACCTTCAATCAAATACCGATTGTACTTATATTTTGAATTGTGAAAATTAATAGAATCATTAAATAACAAGGAAAACAAGTGGACAAATTATAAGTACCTGATGTTATATTTGGTTCTTGGTTGTAGTTTTTTGGGACAATACCTTGGTCATTATATTCATTCTCTTTATTTCCAACTATAATCAACATATGAAATGGATATGAATCACAAAAAAAAATAAAAATGGAATAATAATAAAATAAAAAAAGATAGAGATACAATGATTAATACCCATTTCTATCTCCATCGTTCCATGGTCATTGTCTTGATTAATTTCATTCATCTCATAATTCCCTATAATAGTCATCCAAAAATATTATGAATATGGAAATTAAATAAATTGAAAAATTATCAAGAGAAAAAACTAAGGAAATTATGTACCTGTGTTGATAACTTCTTCCTCTCCTCCTTCTCCTCCTATTTCCATCTCCATACTTTTTTCAACAATATAAGCACTATGTTGATTAATTTGTTTCTTCCCACTTTCATCATTCTCTGTTTTAGAATCTCCATCATTAGTCATTTTAGTAAACACTTTGACAATTAAGAAATATGAAAAAAATAGTATCCAATGTATTATAAGAAAATAAAGAAATGAGTTGTAGTACCTGAATTCTCCAAGAAGTTAATGGGTACTGGATTTGATAGTTGAAAAGATTTGTAATGATTTAACATGATTGTCCTTTGTGACTCTGTTTGCACAACACATGAAATTCTTCTTCCATATGTACAACAGGCCTTGATAAAATTTTTCCCCGCATAAAGAGAAATAACCACTTTTGCATCACTACATTGTTGGTGCTTTTCCACTAAATCCATCCAAAAATCATAATCTCTCTCATTTTCATCAAATGTGTCTTCAAATGTGTGAGAGTATTTTATAGCCTCCAAAATTTTTAATTCTGAAGTATAGAAATGTATAGTAAGAACTATATCATAACTATAATTGTTTTGGCAATTATATTCATAAATGCCACTAGTAATTTTATAATTGAACTTGGATTTCTTTATCGAAATTTCCAAAGACTCGCGTATATCATTACAAAACCAAAGTTCTACTAAGAGAACTGTAGTAAAGTCATTCAACTCATTTTTTTCGATAAGAAATCGAAAAAATTCAATGTAATACCCCTTGTTGAATTTTTCTTTTTTCAAAGCTAGTGTGTCCAAAACAACAAGGTCAGTGTGTAGAAATGGTTGCAACTGACATGGAAAAGAGTGCAAAAGTGTTGACAAAAGATCAGGGCCTCCAAAATGACAACCAAATTCAAAATTGTTATCAACCTGTTGAACACTTGTTGATCCATTTATCATTCTGTCAAGGACTCCACATGCTTGCTGAGAAAGGGACTCTATCTTTGTATTACGTGTTCCTTTGACATAAGTAGACCCCTCCACAGTGTTGCAAAAATTGGTGAATATGATATCATTAATTTCATAATGCTCAAGAATGTTGAGTGTGGTAAGAGTCATCTCATTCAAGTTCTGATCATGACTTTGACAATATGTAACCATTGCATCCAATATTGTTCTGTTGGTTTTCAATTTAGAACAATAATCTTTTATTTTTATGGCATTTGTTGGATGATTAATTGGAATAGAAAACCAAATGGTTCCATCCAATAGCTTATCTGCTACTGAAGCAATTTCTTCCATGGTTAATCCCTGAAGGGGCCGAAAAGTAGCTGCTGTCAAACTGTGTAGACTATTTTTCTTGTAGTTCTCAAAATCAGGCTGGCTTGGAGAACACTTTAATGTGCCTAGTTGGTAACAGTTAAAAACAGTGTCCCATTTATCCCAAATAGGTTCATCAAGATATAAGAGAATTTTTTTATCAGAAAAATTTGTAATTGGACAATCGAAGAATGAGCACAACATTTCATCATCAACCTGATAAAATAATAAATATAAACTAATAAGAATCCAATGTAAAAATGAAACTAAATAAGGTGTTATAATCTAATGTGAAATCATCATAAATATCAGAAAATATGACTTATATTATCGGCTTTAGTAATTTATCTACAATAAAATTAGATACAATAATAAAATTTAAATGTAAAAATAATTAAAATTACATACCTTGTCTTCAGCCGTCTTAGAGCATCCAATCCTCCTTTTCTTTAATTTGTCATTGGCAATTAAGAAATGCCTTGCCGAGCGCACACAATCAATAAATGGAGTTTTATAAAATACCTTATTTGCAGAATTTAATTGACAACAAATGCGGATCACCTCAGTGGGTTCAACTGATGGATGCAAGAATCGAGCATTACGTTTTTTATATTTTTTTTTCGCTTCTGTTGATACATTATATTTAGGATTTGTTAAAATTTCTTTCGCTGCTTGAATGGTATGTTGACCATCAACTATCCAAAAATTGATATTCTTAGAATTTAGATCTGTCTCATTTATAATTTTTATAGAGTTGACCAAAGGATCAGGCTCATTGATGTCAAATGGAATCAGAAGAGCATCAGGTAATGAGGTTTGAAATTTTTCTAGGAATGATTTCACTAACACTTGAACATTTAAATCATCTCTTGATCTTAATTTGAACACCTTAGGAGCTTCTTTACATCTTTCAACAGGCACTTTTCTATTAAAGGAGTTTGAAAATAGATAACAATGCTTGAAAGCTTCATGAATCTCATCACATTGGTTTGCAAGGTTAGTTGTCTCAAATTCAACTTTCCTAGTTTTTTGAAATTCTGTAGTGGGCTTGAAATCACTTTCTTTTATATTCTCCTCCAAATCTGATAAATATACTCTTCTCAAAGCAAGTAATTGAGAATCAATTTTATCATCTGGTATTTTATCAAAAAATTTACCCTTTTGTTGTAAATGAAGAAGTACAGATGATGTTTTTTTACTTCTTACATAACGATATCTCAGAACAGTGGTGATGCGTTTTAAAAGATCTGCACAACTATTTAGTCCAGATTTAGAGAAGCTCTCAAAGCTATCCAACTTGAACATTGAATTTTTTATCGTATTTGTTGAATCAGTACTCGAAGCTTCAATCAAATCTGGTCTAAAATTTGTATACTCCACTTGACATGAAATTAATTTTACCTCATTTTCTTTAATCATTTCCACTTGAAAGTCAATGTCATTTTCATTGCAAGCATAGCAATTAATTATTATTCCTAATATCTCTGGTTCGTTTCCGTCTATTGATCCAAATAGGTACATATCAGGAAACATATTCATGGGAGTTTCTATTTGGATGTACCAATCTTGCACGAATTCATATTTATTATTTGTATTGTATTTTTTAATCATTTCAAAAGTAGAAGTTGAAGGTGTTATTGATATTGCCTTTTGAGTTGAATAACTTTTCTTTTTCTTAAGTGATTGTTGTAACATTTCATTTGCTTTTGGGCCAACCAATTCTGCAAATAATAGCAAAAAAAATATTTGCATTAATCAAAATGAAAATATAATTTCAAATATTGTCACATAATGTTCTTATAAATACTGAAAAACCACCTAATCTAACCATTTCCAAGATAGTGTACATAAAATATAAAACCACCATACCAGTTGAAGGAGGCAATGTTTGTACATCACTTTTTTTTTGTCTTTTCTTCACTACTTTACTTTGAATATCAGGCACACCAGATTCCGCAGCTTCTAAAAAAAAAATTATGGAATACATGAAATACTAAATATTATTAAACAACCTTATAATATATGATTTCCATTTACATGCACAATAATAAACGAGTACATATGCTATGCAAGTTTACTATATGACACCAAAAGTTATCACCTAGGTAAAACTGATAAGAAAAGAAACCACATAATCCAACCATTTCAAAAAGAGTACAAAAAATATAAAACCACCATACCAGTTGAAGGGGGCATCATTTGTAGGTCACTTGTTTTTCTTTTTGTCTTCGCTACTTTACTTCGAATTTCAAGCCCACCAGTTTCCACGGTTTCTAGAAAGAAAAATTAATGGAAGACATGAAATAACAAATAGTATTAAACAACCTTATAATACACGATTTTCATTTACACGCACAATAATAAATGAGTACATATGTTATGCAAGTTTAGTATATGACACCAAAAGTTATCACATATTTAAAATTTCTTGGAAAAAAATACCCATGTTAGTATGGGTTGTCCCCATTAAAACCCCAATCCTAAGGCTATTTCCATGGGTTTTATTAATCAACAACCAGTTATTAACACAATGTCTAACAATTTTAACAAAGTATAAATTAAAATTGTCATACCAATTAAAGAATTTGGTGTCGTGTTTCTTGAACTTCCTTTTTCCTTGGATGCTTCCTTTGAATTCTCACTAGCTTCATAGTCCATGGTATCTGAAAATAAAGTAAAAAAATTGTTATCACAATTTCGAATTATTGAAGAAAATATGAATTTATAAATACTACAACTATTCGCATAATTATATGTGTAACAAAATGAACAAGAACAATAACAATTGTATAGTAATAGCTAATCAAGGTTAGAAAAAGGGCACCTCGAAATAATTTTTTATATTATTTTAATCGTGAATATAGGAAAGCAAATATCTACTAGGTTTCCTTCCAGCACAAGCATAAGAACATTTCCAAAAGACATTACATTGTGAATAAACAAAAAAACAATTGTATAGACCAAAATAACAACATATATACACAAAATTTATCTCTTATAGTCATGTATATTCTTAGTTTGCTTTAGATGAAATAATAGCAAAACACAATGAAAGAACATTAACTATGGCAATCATTATATTTTCTTCTAGATCTTTGTCTAGCACAAAGACAAACACATACCAACTTTGCAAGGTGAAATAAATTTAGAATGTGATATAATTACTTCTAACATGAACAAAAGCATATTGCATTTGCATCCTAGATTTATTTCTATTACAAACGCATGGATATTGTCAAAAAAAAACATTGTAAGGTGAAAGAAATCTAGCATGTGCTAGAATTATTTTTAGCACGAACACATTCATATTTCCAAGAAAAACATTGCAAAACAAAATAAATATAGCACAAGCTAGATTTCCTTATACCACAAACCACAAACATATTGTCATTAAAATATTGCAAGGCAAAGGAAATGAAACCCATGCTAGACTATATTCTATCGCATACAAGAAGATTGCCAACAACAACATTGTATTGTAAAGCAAAAACATAAACACAATGTCAATATAGTCATTGGAATAATAATATTTCTTGGGACATTTGACCTTGCCTTTTAGAGACTATGAAGTTTTAGTCCATGCCTACGTAGACTATTGTTACAATATAAAAAAATTTAAACCTTGAAACGATTAGAAGGCCCTTCATATGGAATATGTGGTCTAAGAATGGGATAGTGTACAAAGATTTCCTCCTATAAAAAATACAAGAACGTTGCAAATAACAACATTACAAGGTGAAAGAAATATAATTCATACTATAATTCCTTCTAATGCGAAATTAATCACATAACAACATTGTAGGGTGAGAAAAATTTACTCAAAATTACATTTACTTATAACAAACATATAAATATCTCCAATGACAACACTACACGACAAAAAAAATTTAGCGCAAGCTAGATTTTCTTTTAGCCTAAACAAAAACATGTTAGCATTAACAACATTGCAATGTAAAATAAAATCTAACATGTGTTAGATTTCATTTTAGTGCAAACTCGAGCACATAGAAACATTGTAGAGTGACAAGTCTATCAAGTGCTAGATTTATGTCTACCACAAATACAAGCACGTTGCCAACAACAACGTGGTAGAGTATAAGAATTCTATATTGTGTTAAATTTTCTTCCAACACAAACACAAACACATTTTAATTTGAAAGAAATTTAACACATGTTATATTTCCTTTAAACGCAAACACAAGAACATAACAACATTGTAAGACTAAACAAGTTTATTGTGTGCTAGATTAACA
This sequence comes from Pinus tabuliformis, assembly GCA_031772625.1. NCBI lineage: Eukaryota > Viridiplantae > Streptophyta > Pinopsida > Pinales > Pinaceae > Pinus > Pinus tabuliformis. The sequence continues at coordinate 1,508,396,330 of CM062819.1, read as the reverse complement.
ACATTGCAATTTAAAATAAAATCTAACATGTGTTAGATTTTCTTTTAGCGCAAACTTGAGCACATAGAAACATTGTAGAGTTTCCTTTAAACGCAAACACAAGAACATAACAACATTGTAAGACTAAACAAGTTTATTGTGTGCTAGATTAACAACTTTGCAATTTAAAATAAAATCTAACATGTGTTAGATTTTCTTTTAGCGCAAACTTGAGCACATAGAAACATTGTAGAGTGATAATTCTAGCAAGTGCTAGATTTATGTCTACCACAAATAAAAGCACATTGCTGACAACAACATTGTAGAGTATAAGAAATCTAGCTTGTGTTAAATGTTCTTCCAACACAAACACAAGGACATTTAAATTTGAAAGAAATCTAACACATGCTATATTTCCTTCTAGCACAAACACAAGAACATAACAACATTGTAGGACTAAATAAGTCTATAATGTGTGCTAGATTAACAACATTGCAATGTAAAATAAAATCTAACATGTGTTAGATTTCCTTTTAGCACAAATTGGAGCACATAGAAACATTGCAGAGTGAGAAATCTAGCAAGTGCTAGATTTCTGTCTAGCACAAATACAAGCATGTTGCCAACAACAACATTGTAGAGTATAAGAAATCTAGCTTGTGTTAAATTTTCTTCCAACACAAACACAAGCACATTTAAATTTGAAAGAATTCTAACACATGCTATATTTCCTTCTAGCACAAACACAAGAACATAACAACATATTAGGACTAAATAAGTCTAATGTGTGCTAGATTAACAACATTGCAATGTAAAAGAAAATCCAACATGTGTTAGATTTCCTTTTAGCACAAACTCAAGCACATAGAAACATTGTAGAGTGAGAAATATAGCAAGTGCTAAATTTATGTCTACCACAAATAAAAACATGTTGCCAACAACAACCTTGTAGAGTATAAGAAATCTCGCTTGTGTTGAATTTTCTTCCAACACAAACACAAGCAAATTTAAATTTGAAAGAAATATAAAACATGTTATATTTCCTTCTAGCACAAACGCAAGAACATAACAACATTTTAGGACTAAATAAGTCTAACGTTTGCTAGATTAACAACATTGCAATGTATAAGAAAATCTAACATGTGTTAGATTTCCTTTTAGCACAAACTCAAGCACATAGAAATATTCTAGAGTGAGAAATATAGCAACTGCTAGATTTATGTCTAACACAAATGCAAGCACGTTGCCAACAACAACATTGTAGAGCGAGAAATCTAACATGTGCTACATTTATGTCTACCACAAATACAAGCACGTTGCCGACAACAACGTTGTATAGTATAAGACTTCTAGATTGTGTTAAATTTTCTTCCAACACAAACTCAAGCACAATTTAATTTGAAAGAAATCTAACACATGTTATATTTCCTTCAAGCACAAACACAAGAACATAACAACATTGTAGGACTAAATAAGTCTAATGTGTGCTATATTAACAACGTTGCAATGTAAAAGAAAATCTAACATGTGTTAGATTTCCTTTTAGCGCAAATTCGAGCGGATAGAAACATTGTAGAGTGAGAAATCTAGCAAGTGCTAGATTTATGTATACCACAAATCTATCCTACCATCGAAAGCGGAAACAAAATCTATCCTACCATCTCAAGCTTTGGATAGAAAGCTTGGTAAAAGAGATGGATTTGGTCTGGGATAAGTCTCTCTATAAGGAAAAGAGGTCCTCTACATGGAGCTGGCAGAAGGGAGTTACGTAAAAATCTATCACGAGTTATCTAGAAACTCCATACGAAAACATCACATGTGTTTTCTTATCAAAGGATGGGCTTCCTCTCATAAACCAATATTCATTGCTTCCCTGTATCCCTTGCAAAGGCTCTATCTTTTGACCCCGTTGTATAAAAGGCTCTTTCACCCACTGTTGATAATATCGGCGATTCGAAAATATTGCGATATTTTTGGCAAAACGATATATCGCCGAGAAAATATCGCAATATTTTTTTGTGTTGAAAATATCGCGATATTTCCAAAATATCGGCAAAATATCGGCTATGTTTAAAATTTTGAAAAAAAAATATTTTTTATGCTTGCCGATATTTTGTTGATATTTTCGCCGATATTGCCAATAAGATGTTTTCTGGACCCTTGCCGATATTTTGCCAATACCAATATTTTCAACACTGCTTTCACCTACCCTGTTGATCATATGCTCCGAGTACAAACTCAAAATAATATATGGAAGACACATTATCCTCATGCATGGGAGACATAACATATACGTTTTCTTGGAGAGTTTCTTTCCATGTCATTCTTACATTCTTCCTCATGCTGAAAGAACATATCTCATTCTTACATTCTTCCTCATGCTAAAAGAACGCATGCCTCCATAGTTGGAATTCAATAAAACCAACCTAAGAAGCCAATGATCTTGAAATATGTGTGATTTTGTGCCAAGATAGAGGTGTCGTGGCATAAGTGGAAGGAAGGAATTTTTCTAAATTTGAAGACAGAGTTTAGTAAAAAACATAAAATCTCATTACGCACTAGTTTAAATCAATGTTCACTGCAAATAAGATAAGGTGTCCTTCAAATCACATTATAAACTAGTCTGAATCATCACTGCATTGAGCCATGGTATACGAATTGTAAGGATACCCAAAGAGTAGCAGTAGCTAAAATTTTTATGCCAACATTATGGAACTAGAGGGAATGGATTCAATGGAGATCAAGACCTTACGTTGTGTTTTTCTGAGTGGAAGAAGTCCCTAGAAATTAAAATTTTCCTGGAGATAGGGACAAGCAACTAATAACAAACGGAAGCACTAATAATGTATCAAGGAGTCAGGTTCCTGAAGGACATTGTGCAAAGGGATGTAGTTATTGTTGAGGACTCCAACATAATCACAAGATCACTGAAGCAGTTCCCTCCTCCTAAGCCCTGGCATGCATCTATCATAAAATGGTCCTGCTACTCAATGCATTTAAATAAGTCCACTATTTTCAGGTTAGAAAAAGATTCAACTCCCAAGTCAATCAGATGGCTAAGCAAGCAATTTCAGTTGAGGACTCCAACACAATCACAAGATCACTGAAGCAGGAAAGAGCTCCTTCCTCTTAAGCCCTGGCATGCATCTATCATAAAATGGTCCTGCTACTCAATGTATTTAAATAAGTCCACTATTTTCAGGTTAGAAAAAGATTCAACTCCCAAGTCAATCAAATGGCTAAGCAAGCAGTTTCAAAAGACAAAGGAACTCTCTGAGTATGTATCAAGGGGGGGGGGGGAATCCCTCTACACCTCAATAACATCATCAATAAAAAGTCCCAAGGAGAGGAAGCATGAAAGGTGGCACTCTCTACCCAAATTGTGATACATGGAAACAAAAGGAGTTTGGCTCACCAGATAAGAAGGCACAGGGACAGTTTGCTAACAGAGAGTTTGATAACCGGGACAGTTTGCTAACAGGGACAGTTTGATCATATGTTCCAAGTACAAACTCAAAATACTAATGGAAGATAGGTGATCCTCATGCATTGGAGACATAACATATACGTTTTCTTGGAGAGGCCTGATACTAAAGCATAGCGTGACATTCTTTTTTATTACAGATTTCCTTGACAACACGTTAGCATTCTTTTTACTTGCAGATTTCCACAAGATTGGGGTCCTCTGGAAATTCTTCTGGAGTAATAGCTTCTGGGTTATGATCTTCCAGTGATTTTTTTTCTTCTTTTAATTATTTGTGTTTATTATTATTATCTTCTCACTAAACGTCTTGGTAGGCTAAAATTTCACCTCATCCCACTCTAAAGTAGAATGATTTAAAGAAAATGATTTGTTGATATTCCTACCTGGGAACAAAACTGGCAGTTAAGTTCTCATATTTGGTTGCTCCTAGGATTAATCATTACATCATAGGTGTGCATAGGTTATACATTAGAAGATATATACAGTCATGTATATCCCTTATCACTGGGAAGTGAAAATGTCATAATTCAACGGAGCACATGCTGTACTACCGTTAAGGTGCATTACAAAACACAAAGTACAAGTTTGATACATCTTTGAAGTCAAGTCCACTAGGAACTAGGAACTATGTTTGATCAATGAGATTTCTGTAGGTCTAACAAATCCACAGTTGTGAATAATTATTCCCTACAAATACATGCCCAGGTGGACAAAGTTGCAATGGATCTTGAGCATTTTGTTAGCTACTTGAGCACTGAAGAGGTGCCTTTTGCATAATGAGTAGGGTCCCGGCTGATGATCATCAACTTTGCTACTTGTGCCATCCCAATGCTCAAGACAAGGCTTTGAGTAGTGACAAAGTACAAGTCAGTGAGTGTGAGAAATAAGGGAGAGGTGCTAAGTTTGGCTATGCCACTGCCACAACTACATCTAGTAGAGCATACTTTGGATGAAAAGGTACCCTGCATCCTCTTGGGGTTATCTAATATGTGGTGACCTCAGGATGATGGTAATGAAGGATGGAACTTCCAGTGATATTTATGTTTCCCAATGTTTTGGGATGGCCTTCAAAGCTAATCAATGATGACCCTCCCTGTTCTACTACGGTGCAGGTGTTCAGGTGCCATATCATTTATTGTTCATTGTTTTGTTGATGTGACTCACCCTTCAAGGTTTTAATTATGTTGATGGCTATACTGGACTTTGGGCCAAGGGTCTATTTTGTTCATAACTTCATATTTCAGTTGGATCTAGGCATTTAGTGCATAGGGGATTTTTAATGTTGCTCCTATGTTGACATTATGGTGGTGGTCCATCTATTCAAGCCACACATTCACACAATGGGTAGTGGATGATGGATCTAGTGGGCAAGTTTGGGTTTGTTGGAGGGTTACATGTTTGAGGCGGCATTTAACTGGAGAGAGGAAGATGGATAAAATCAAAATCTGTGACCAAGTTCCTGGTGCAGACAGGGAACCTTGGAGGGGTTGTTAAACCAATCTTTGTACGAGGAAGAAGGGAGGCAGCCCTGTGCCCCCAACATGGCTGACATAGAGGGGATCAGAATATATGCAGAAAAGACAGAAGTCAAAGGCCAAGGAGAAAGTAGATGAACCGAGTAGACTGCATCAGATCTTTATAGGGGGTGCTCAGCACAAGCTACTGCACCTGTTCAAGTGAACCCAATCATATTAACTGCAAAAAAGGATTTGAATAAAAGAGAGAAGCATCTTTATGTTGTCTACCTCCAGAAGCAACAAAAGAAAATATTAGAGTGTGATAGGAGAGGGTATTTTCATTTGAGTGCAATGCTTAATAAAACTTAGACGACCATTTTTTTCCTGAAATGCAATAAAGAGAAGCATTAAAACTTACTACACTGGAATTTGGCACAAGAGACGAATAAGCTCGAACAGGATAATAGGATAATGATTAAAACACAGTTAATAGACTTATAAACATTTATCAAATACCATCACACAATTGGCATGGTTAATATCAGCAAAAGGCACGGCTATTAGTGCAGCAACGATGAAGCATTTGGCACACGAAGAATACAGCAATGCAGCAGCTAGATATAGTATTTGAAAATGAAAAATAGAAGATACTAGAATGCCATAGTTGACATTGTAACATAGTGCTTGGCACAGTTAAGAAAGAAAATAAACATAGTTAGAAAAGGCTACTGATTGCAGCAAAGTAGGCACTTAGACATAGCGAATTCAGATGTCCCATTTGTGGTTTGATATTCCTTTTTCTGCTCTGCATAATGAATTTCCGGGAGGAAACCCACTGGGTACTTCCCCTCTAAATGCAAATGCAAATCAAACCAATCAAACAGTCTAAATGCAAATGCACATGTATGTATTTGTTTTCGGCTTTCTTAGTATGTGAATGATAAAAAGAAAGCTAATGCGCAAATCTGAATTACTTTTCAAGCGACAGTTACTAACAAGTTTCTTTTCAAAATAAAAAATGAAGACAATCTCAACACTTTACGATTCGGAAATGAATACTTGCTTTCGACACTAGAAAAACTACAAATTCATACCAAATACAATAGTAACAGGGTGATTGACTATCAAGAGCAACCAAACTCTCTCCTATGACTGAAAACGACACTTGCGACACTTTCAAATCAAGAAACGACAATACAATTACGTTACTTTTTGCAAAGGAGAACTAAAAATGACTCAACAAATACACAAAAACATTTACAGTTCTTTTGCACAATGGAGGCGGAATATCAGCAAGGAAAGGGGTTTCAAACAGAGATATACTGATTACAAACAACAAAACTCATGAATAGAACTGAAAAGAATGAACACAGAAACCAAAACTGAGGAACAATGCCTAGTCTGATCAGCGCACCTGTAACACAGTGAACTTGAAATGCAGCACACCTACTACACTCGGGAAGTGCGCTGAATTTCAGATTCACAGAACAGAGCCTGCGCTGGGCCAGAGACGAGACTTTGCTTGGGTTCCAGGTCACAGTTTGCAGTTCAGTTCAGGGGTTTTGGCCGAGCAAATGGTAATCAGTAAACCAACAATCAGGGGTAGATCTAAGGAGGTTATTGGAGCTACCACAGGGGCAATTAGAGAGTTTGTAAATCAGTTGTTTAATTCATAAACAAATCCCGGAGATTGACTGAAGCGGCATTTATCTACTTTGCATTTGCATAGCAAATGCAGTTCGAAAGCTACCTGGCTCGACTTCAGACTCCGTCTGTAAGTTTATAAAATAAACAACAAGGAAGATAAACAAACAACCTAGTCGCTCCCCAACGGAGTCGCCATTTTGTTACAGGGAAAAGTGTCTACACAGAACTTCTTATCCCACTAAGGTGTGGTAACTACCTTAGAAACAAACAAAGTAAAGCTACTTTCGTTTTTCCTTTATGAAATATAGATGAGAGAAGAACAAAGGAGACCAACCTCTATCTTGCGCTTATCTCCTAATTCGATTCCTCTCTCTCCTGATAGTCCTTCGCTACTTGCTTCCTAGAGAAGGATACTAAGAGCAAGGCTTAATGTGCAAAGGTGGTGGTACGCAAAACAAAGAAAGGAAAAATAAGATCGAGGGGATAAACAGAAATGTCTCCTCTCGTTTATATATTTTGTTGATTTGAAAAAAAGCTTACTCATTTTCATTCTTCTTCCTCGTTTGTTTATTGTCCCATTTTCCGTTGTTGTTGACTTCTTTCTCTTTGAAACCAGCCCATTTCGTTAGCTCTTTATGTCCTCATCCATTCTCTTTCAAAATGTTTCGATTAAAGGTTTGCTCCATGAATTTCACATAAACTCGTCATCGATATCTATTGATCTTCACCATTTGAGTCTCAGCAGGACCATTTTTGTCTCTGATACCTATTGCCATGGTTCTTTCATACCTTCAAAGGAGAAGCAGCTTCAACATGCACAACCATGAGAAAAGCACTGGGAAAAGATGAAGAAGACAATGGAGATGTAGGACAGAAAAAATCTCTCTATTTCTAATTGATTAATTGCAAATAGATGATAGTCTCAAAGTGTGGTAATTGAGAGGACAACTGCCTCCAGAGTAAGTTCATTTTTTCCATTTTTGAATGTAACATGGCATATTAAGGTTTAGGAATCCCCTGATAGGAAAGTATCTTTGAATTTAACACAACATATTAAGGTTTATGAATTCCCTGATTGGAAAGTACTACTAACGAACACTTAAAAATGGAATTACCATACGCTGCGATATCCATGATGGTTGGATCACCAAAAAACTAGTACTGTTATGCAGCATGGATGGACTGTTAAATTTGAAGACAGAGTATGGTTGGATCACCAAGAAACTAGTACTGTTATGCAGCATGGATGGATTGTTAAATTTGAAGACAGAGTATAGTAAGAAACATGAAATCTCATTATGCACTAGTTTAAATCAATGTTCACTGCAAATGAGATAAGGTGTCCTTCAAATCACATTATGCACTTGTCTGAATCATCACTACTTTGACCCATTGCTAACAGACAGTTTGATAACAGAGACAGTTTGCTAACAGGGACAGTTTGATCATATGTTCCAAGTACAAACTCAAAATACTAATGGAAGACAGGTGATCCTCATGCATTGGAGACATAACATATACGTTTTCATAGACGTTATCTGTTCACAACTAAAGATTCATTCCCTATGGGCCTTTCCACTATACGTGATTAATTAGTTTTACAAAAAACCCCTTTTCCAATCTATCTACTACCTGAGGTTATATAACCTTATCTTCTTCAAAAAAATCCTTACTTTATAACATAAGGGACATGATAGGAAGACTTCAAAAAGAAGTCTGTAGAATCTTTCATCACACCGTCAAGAACTTGTAAATATTTATGGCAACAGGGGACAAAGTCAAAGTCCCCTTTGATAACTCATTCGCTAAAGTATTGAGTTCATGAAGAATGTCCCTGAAAGAATATTTGTCAAAGTCTGTTGAAGTGTTGAGTTTGTGAAGAATGTTCATGAAAGAATTTCATTTAAAAGATATAATTGAGTTATAAAAGTCCACCAACAAATGACATAGATTTATATTTATTAATTGATGCTTTCCTATTGGCCTAATCAATACAAGGTTGGAATCACTCATGATCTGCAACTTCTTAACACCTCTAAGCATAACAACCTCAATAAGTTTTCTTAGGGAAGTAAAATATGCTTAGTTAGTTGATCCTCTATCGAGAGAATATTGAATATGGAAATAGTGATCAGGAATGAGAAAAAGAACAACACATACCCCACAAATGCAGGGATGGTCTTAACTAACACCATAAATAAATAAACTCAAAATCCAAATCTATCATTACTGATAGCTTAGGCTTCCTTGTGGGTATATCCTCCAACCTTTAATGCACTAGATATAATAGAGCCAACAGTAATAGAAATAAGAATATCCTTGTCTTGAAAAATGCTATAGTTCTTTGTTTACCAAATACCATATATGAATAACACTACAAGAGCTTCAAAGCATTTAAGAAACTTATTAAAGAACCAAACTTATGCACATTCCATCAAAATAACATAGGACCAAGGAACCTTTGGCTTGAGCTCAATGAAAAATTTAAATAGGATTTGAACAATATAACGACAAGAGATAAACAAATGATGAACATTTTCCTCATTGTTTTTGCACAACAGACATTGATGAGGCCCAACCTAACCTATTTTAATTCCACTTGCCCGAGTGAGAAGTTAATTTGATAAAGCTAACTACAATGTAATTATAATTTCCAAAGGAAAATGCAGTTATCATAATAAATCCCACTACCACTCACTTCTCTTGAAAATTGAGATTCCATAATTACCTTATACCTTGTTTAATAGTGAAATCACTTCTACTAACTTTTTGACACCAAATTGGAACATCTTCTATATCATCTTTAAGATTTCCTTGATCTTAGGCTTGACATTCTGGGTTATGATCTTCCAGTGATTTTTTTTTAATTATTTGTGTTTATTATTATTATCTTCTCACTGAAAGTCTTGGTAGGCTAAAATTTCACCTCTTCCCACTTTGAAGTAAAATGAATGATAGTCTCGAAGTGTGGTAATTGAAAGGACAACTGCCTTCAGAGTAAGTTCATTTTTTCCCTTTTTGAATGTAACATGGCATATTAAGGTTTAGGAATACCCTGATTTGAAAGTATCTTTGAATTTAACACAACATATTAAGGTTTAGGAATTCCCTGATTGGAAAGTACTACTAACAAACACTTAAAAATGGAATTACCATAAGCTGCAATATCCATGATGGTTGGATCACCAAGAACTAGTACTGTTATGCAGCATGGATGGACTGTTAAATTTGAAGACAGAGTATGGTTGGATCACCAAGAAACTGGTACTGTTATGCAGCATGGATGGACTGTTAATTTGAAGACAGGATGTCAGAGATCTCTGCTTTCAAAGATATGTTTATTCTGAACCTTATAGACACCCCAAGCGATGAAGATAGGAAAGGATTTACAATTACCCATGTTTTTCTCACATAAGAAAAGGAAATGGTCAATATGATACATTGGAACAAGGTCCAAAATATGGAGGGTTGCAGTCCAAAGTTCCATGGAAAAATCACACAGAAAAAATAAGTGATTGACATATTCAAAGTCCTTTGAATAGAGGATACATATATTTGGCCTAGATAATCCTTTATGTGCATTTGTGGCTTCTTCAGCACAAGCGTACACCATAGAGATGATTCGGTTTTGTGCTTGTATGCTAGCATTTTCAAGACAAGGATTTACTTGTAATCATGTTGTTTGATTGTTGTAACTCTGTGTTCTATGATTTAACACTTTGACCCATGAAGTAATGTATGATGCATTTCTTAAAAAACTGGAAAGAGATCTAGATCGGTATATTGTAAGGAAATGAAAGAACTTCTAAGCAGCTTAAACAGTAGCTTCAATTTTTCTTTTATAACATACGATTGGTTCTGCTATGTTTTGTTAATTTTTCATGGCGGGAGGGATTCAACATCCAATCAAGATAGGGGACCATGGCTACTCAACCCAGAGAGGGGAGACCCCTGTTATCCCACATTCATATAACACAGTTGTACCAGGGGCAAAAAAACATTCAGCAAATCCAACAAACACAATGGGAAAGACCTTTTAAGGCACCACTTGAAGGCCACACAATTGCCTGGAGACAGCCTCTGAGAATTTCAGGTTAGAGATACCATCATCAATATTCGGCAGGAAGATTCAATATTTGAGAGACCACATCATTATTTGTCATTTTTTTGCATATTGGCCATCCAACCAATGTGAGAATAACGAATTAAACTCTTTGAATTGCAGGTTTGACTTGAATCAAATCAGAAGAGAGTTTTTCAAGCTAGGCTGTAGTAAAATTCAAGGTTGATCAAGATTACTCAGCCAGCACAAGTTGGACTCACAATTAATCAGAAGTTACACTCTGCTCACCGATTTTTTCCAATTTTTTTCTCAAGCGCACTATGAGCATTTTCTCAAGTTACACTATGAGCATGTGCTGAGGTGAGAAATGGCATTTTATGAACAATGCTGCTCAGTGTTCCTTGAACAGAGTTTATATTGTTATAATCCTTGTGCAATTCAGTACTAGTTTGGAGAATTGATGGCTATTTAATATTTGTACAGGTCATGCTCGGAGGCTATTTTGCTTTGAAAAGAGTTGAATATCCATCTACAGATTTATTGTATCCATTTCCATTTGGAATCAATAAACCATTAAAAAGTTTTTTCACAGCCTTTGGAAGTAATACATACCCTATTGATATTCATTTTTATCTCTAGTATATCAGCATTATTTATGGAGGAACAGAAAAAGGGACTGATGTAGTATGGTCGGATGTGTGCCAGCATTTGCTTAATTATAATTTATCATTTATATTCCCAGAATGACAGTCTGCAACTTGGTAAAACCCTGAAGTTGGACCAATGAACAATTCGAGATACATATATGAATAGAGGATACATATATTTGGCCTAGATAATACTTTGAACAATTCGAGATCCTTCAACTCTGTTGTCTTCAAATCCTGAACTTTACTATTTGTATCATCAAGTCTAAAGCATAATCCTAAGTAAATTGAAGGGCATTCATTAGCTATAGTCATACTGGATTATTTCAAGGACCAAGGGATATATTTTCAGCCTTAGTTATGAACCTAATTTCAAGCATGGATCCATTTCAGATCTCTGAATCATCCTTGGACCAGGACAAAGCCATTACAGCTGTGAGCAAATTCTGAAGCTAGAATAATATATTATGAAAGAGACCCTTTAGAATTTAAATATGTTACATCTAGTGCTTGAGGGAAAGAACCTTAAAATTCCCCTTCTCCATTATCCAGTCCATCACACACTTGGAATCTCCATAAATCTGACAGGAGATAATGTTCAATGATGTTTCAATATACAAAAGGGCCCAAACTACAGAAACCTCTGCCTTGGTATTAGACTCTGAACCAATATTCAACCAAATATGATAAGACCCATTTCTAGGGAGGAAACTGATGGCACCCCCTCCACATACACCTAAATGATATGCATCATCAAAGAAACCTACATTTATAGATAGAGGACTATGAGGGAAGCATAAGGAGTGACTACGAGGAGGATTCAAAGGCTTGAAATACAGAGAAGAAACCCATAATATGAGGCAGGATGTCAGAGATCTCTGCTTTCAAAGATATGTTTATTCTGAACCTTATAGACACCCCAAGCGATGAAGATAGGAAAGGATTTACAATTACCCATGTTTTTCTCACATAAGAAAAGGAAATGGTCAATATGATACATTGGAACAAGGTCCAAAATATGGAGGGTTGCAGTCCAAAGTTCCATGGAAAAATCACACAGAAAAAATAAGTGATTGACATATTCAAATTCCTTTGAATAGAGGATACATATATTTGGCCTAGATAATCCTTTATGTGCATTTGTGGCTTCTTCAGCACAAGCGTACACCATAGAGATGATTCGGTTTTGTGCTTGTACGCTAGCATTTTCAAGACAAGGATTTCCTTGTAATCATGTTGTTTGATTGTTGTAACTCTGTGTTCTATGATTTAACACTTTGACCCATGAAGTAATGTATGATGCATTTCTTAAAAAACTGGAAAGAGATCTAGATCGGTATATTGTAAGGAAATGAAAGAACTTCTAAGCAGCTTAAACAGTAGCTTCAATTTTTCTTTTATAACATACGATTGGTTCTGCTATGTTTTGTTAATTTTTCATGGCGGGAGGGATTCAACATCCAATCAAGATAGGGGACCATGGCTACTCAACCCAGAGAGGGGAGACCCCTGTTATCCCACATTCATATAACACAGTTGTACCAGGGGCAAAAAAACATTCAGCAAATCCAACAAACACAATGGGAAAGACCTTTTAAGGCACCACTTGAAGGCCACACAATTGCCTGGAGACAGCCTCTGAGAATTTCAGGTTAGAGATACCATCATCAATATTCGGCAGGAAGATTCAATATTTGAGAGACCACATCATTATTTGTCATTTTTTTGCATATTGGCCATCCAACCAATGTGAGAATAACGAATTAAACTCTTTGAATTGCAGGTTTGACTTGAATCAAATCAGAAGAGAGTTTTTCAAGCTAGGCTGTAGTAAAATTCAAGGTTGATCAAGATTACTCAGCCAGCACAAGTTGGACTCACAATTAATCAGAAGTTACACTCTGCTCACCGATTTTTTCCAATTTTTTTCTCAAGCGCACTATGAGCATTTTCTCAAGTTACAATATGAGCATGTGCTGAGGTGAGAAATGGCATTTTATGAACAATGCTGCTCAGTGTTCCTTGAACAGAGTTTATATTGTTATAATCCTTGTGCAATTCAGTACTAGTTTGGAGAATTGATGGCTATTTAATATTTGTACAGGTCATGCTCGGAGGCTATTTTGCTTTGAAAAGAGTTGAATATCCATCTACAGATTTATTGTATCCATTTCCATTTGGAATCAATAAACCATTAAAAAGTTTTTTCACAGCCTTTGGAAGTAATAAATACCCTATTGATATTCATTTTTATCTCTAGTATATCAGCATTATTTATGGAGGAACAGAAAAAGGGACTGATGTAGTATGGTCGGATGTGTGCCATCATTTGCTTAATTATAATTTATCATTTATATTCCCAGAATGACAGTCTGCAACTTGGTAAAACCCTGAAGTTGGACCAATGAACAATTCGAGATACATATATGAATAGAGGATACATATATTTGGCCTAGATAATACTTTGAACAATTCGAGATCCTTCAACTCTGTTGTCTTCAAATCCTGAACTTTACTATTTGTATCATCAAGTCTAAAGCATAATCCTAAGTAAATTGAAGGGCATTCATTAGCTATAGTCATACTGGATTATTTCAAGGACCAAGGGATATATTTTCAGCCTTAGTTATGAACCTAATTTCAAGCATGGATCCATTTCAGATCTCTGAATCATCCTTGGACCAGGACAAAGCCATTACAGCTGTGAGAAAATTCTGAAGCTATGATAATAGATTATGAAAGAGACCCTTTAGAATTTAAATATGTTACATCTAGTGCTTGAGGGAAAGAACCTTAAAATTCCCCTTCTCCATTATCCAGTCCATCACACACTTGGAATCTCCATAAATCTGACAGGAGATAATGTTCAATGATGTTTCAATATATAAAAGGGCCCAAACTACAGAAACCTCTGCCTTGGTATTAGACTCTGAACCAATATTCAACCAAATATGATAAGACCCATTTCTAGGGAGGAAACTGATGGCACCCCCTCCACATACACCTAAATGATATGCATCATCAAAGAAACCTACATTTATAGATAGAGGACTATGAGGGAAGCATAAGGAGTGACTACGAGGAGGATTCAAAGGCTTGAAATACAGAGAAGAAACCCATAATATGAGGCAGGATGTCAGAGATCTCTGCTTTCAAAGATATGTTTATTCTGAACCTTATAGACACCCCAAGCGATGAAGATAGGAAAGGATTTACAATTACCCATGTTTTTCTCACATAAGAAAAGGAAATGGTCAATATGATACATTGGAACAAGGTCCAAAATATGGAGGGTTGCAGTCCAAAGTTCCATGGAAAAATCACACAGAAAAAATAAGTGATTGACATATTCAAAGTCCTTTGAATAGAGGATACATATATTTGGCCTAGATAATCCTTTATGTGCATTTGTGGCTTCTTCAGCACAAGCGTACACCATAGAGATGATTCGGTTTTGTGCTTGTACGCTAGCATTTTCAAGACAAGGATTTCCTTGTAATCATGTTGTTTGATTGTTGTAACTCTGTGTTCTATGATTTAACACTTTGACCCATGAAGTAATGTATGATGCATTTCTTAAAAAACTGGAAAGAGATCTAGATCGGTATATTGTAAGGAAATGAAAGAACTTCTAAGCAGCTTAAACAGTAGCTTCAATTTTTCTTTTATAACATACGATTGGTTCTGCTATGTTTTGTTAATTTTTCATGGCGGGAGGGATTCAACATCCAATCAAGATAGGGGACCATGGCTACTCAACCCAGAGAGGGGAGACCCCTGTTATCCCACATTCATATAACACAGTTGTACCAGGGGCAAAAAAACATTCAGCAAATCCAACAAACACAATGGGAAAGACCTTTTAAGGCACCACTTGAAGGCCACACAATTGCCTGGAGACAGCCTCTGAGAATTTCAGGTT
Source organism: Pinus tabuliformis (assembly GCA_031772625.1). Taxonomy (NCBI): domain Eukaryota; kingdom Viridiplantae; phylum Streptophyta; class Pinopsida; order Pinales; family Pinaceae; genus Pinus; species Pinus tabuliformis. Next base: position 1,508,381,131 of record CM062819.1, on the reverse strand, counting down.
AGAGATACCATCATCAATATTCGGCAGGAAGATTCAATATTTGAGAGACCACATCATTATTTGTCATTTTTTTGCATATTGGCCATCCAACCAATGTGAGAATAACGAATTAAACTCTTTGAATTGCAGGTTTGACTTGAATCAAATCAGAAGAGAGTTTTTCAAGCTAGGCTGTAGTAAAATTCAAGGTTGATCAAGATTACTCAGCCAGCACAAGTTGGACTCACAATTAATCAGAAGTTACACTCTGCTCACCGATTTTTTCCAATTTTTTTCTCAAGCGCACTATGAGCATTTTCTCAAGTTACACTATGAGCATGTGCTGAGGTGAGAAATGGCATTTTATGAACAATGCTGCCCAGTGTTCCTTGAACAGAGTTTATATTGTTATAATCCTTGTGCAATTCAGTACTAGTTTGGAGAATTGATGGCTATTTAATATTTGTACAGGTCATGCTCGGAGGCTATTTTGCTTTGAAAAGAGTTGAATATCCATCTACAGATTTATTGTATCCATTTCCATTTGGAATCAATAAACCATTAAAAAGTTTTTTCACAGCCTTTGGAAGTAATACATACCCTATTGATATTCATTTTTATCTCTAGTATATCAGCATTATTTATGGAGGAACAGAAAAAGGGACTGATGTAGTATGGTCGGATGTGTGCCAGCATTTGCTTAATTATAATTTATCATTTATATTCCCAGAATGACAGTCTGCAACTTGGTAAAACCCTGAAGTTGGACCAATGAACAATTCGAGATACATATATGAATAGAGGATACATATATTTGGCCTAGATAATACTTTGAACAATTCGAGATCCTTCAACTCTGCTGTCTTCAAATCCTGAACTTTACTATTTGTATCATCAAGTCTAAAGCATAATCCTAAGTAAATTGAAGGGCATTCATTAGCTATAGTCATACTAGATTATTTCAAGGACCAAGGGATATATTTTCAGCCTTAGTTATGAACCTAATTTCAAGCATGGATCCATTTCAGATCTCTGAATCATCCTTGGACCAGGACAAAGCCATTACAGCTGTGAGCAAATTCTGAAGCTAGAATAATAGATTATGAAAGAGACCCTTTAGAATTTAAATATGTTACATCTAGTGCTTGAGGGAAAGAACCTTAAAATTCCCCTTCTCCATTATCCAGTCCATCACACACTTGGAATCTCCATAAATCTGACAGGAGATAATGTTCAATGATGTTTCAATATATAAAAGGGCCCAAACTACAGAAACCTTGCCTTGGTATTAGACTCTGAACCAATATTCAACCAAATATGATAAGACCCATTTCTAGGGAGGAAACTGATGGCACCCCCTCCACATACACCTAAATGATATGCATCATCAAAGAAACCTACATTTATAGATAGAGGACTATGAGGGAAGCATAAGGAGTGACTACGAGGAGGATTCAAAGGCTTGAAATACAGAGAAGAAACCCATAATATGAGGCAGGATGTCAGAGATCTCTGCTTTCAAAGATATGTTTATTCTGAACCTTATAGACACCCCAAGCGATGAAGATAGGAAAGGATTTACAATTACCCATGTTTTTCAAATGGTCAATATGATACATTGGAACAAGGTCCAAAATATGGAGGGTTGCAGTCCAAAGTTCCATGGAAAAATCACACAGAAAAAATAAGTGATTGACATATTCAAATTCCTTTGAATAGAGGATACATATATTTGGCCTAGATAATCCTTTATGTGCATTTGTGGCTTCTTCAGCACAAGCGTACACCATAGAGATGATTCGGTTTTGTGCTTGTACGCTAGCATTTTCAAGACAAGGATTTCCTTGTAATCATGTTGTTTGATTGTTGTAACTCTGTGTTCTATGATTTAACACTTTGACCCATGAAGTAATGTATGATGCATTTCTTAAAAAACTGGAAAGAGATCTAGATCGGTATATTGTAAGGAAATGAAAGAACTTCTAAGCAGCTTAAACAGTAGCTTCAATTTTTCTTTTATAACATACGATTGGTTCTGCTATGTTTTGTTAATTTTTCATGGCGGGAGGGATTCCTGAGGACTGTTTATAAGGTTGGTAACCTACAGTCATATTATATTAATGAAATCTGTCCTAGACCAAAGTTCAAATCAGTACACTCAGATTGACATGGCAATTTTAAAAAGTGAGTACAATGAGGAGTACCTGTATTTTTCATGAACTCTAGCTTCTAGAAGAGGATATTCTGAACTGCACTTGTTAATTTCAACCGTTGTTCTTCTGGAAATCAGACAATCGTGCATGGAAGTAAGTTTAACAGTGCAGTTGTGGCGGGATCAATATCTATCTATACTGAGTGATGATCTAATCAGATCAGATGATGTGGAGGGGTCAACGGCTAGTTTATTATGAGCAACTTTATTCTTACTAACATTTACTCACAAAATCGTGCATGTATTTGCTGACAAAATAGTGCAGTAGATGCAGGTTGGTATTTGGAATGGAATTGTAAGTAAAATTTCCATTTTTTATTTTTTATTTTTTAATATCAAATAAGCAATTTAGAAATTACTAAAAGAAAAAAATTAGAGATTTTTCTTTATTTCAAATAAGAAACTAGTTCAAATAAAGAATTTAGTGGTTATTAAAAAAGCTAAAAGTAGAGTTTTTTCTTTATTTCAAATAAGGAATTTAAGAATTTATTAATTACTCCCTATCTCTATTTTTCTAGCAATATATACTTGTCTTATATAAAACCTCAAGTAATAGGCTTGGTAACACCCTTGAAATAATATTTTCTCTCATTTATTAAATACTTTGTATTTCCACTTTTTACCTTGAGTCACAAAGAAATAATAAATCTAGTTAATATGCTAATATTGAGGACAAGTTTGACATGGCATATAGGTTAGTTGGGGCTTTTTGCACATTTAGGTGATGGGGAGCACTATTTTCCATTATTATAAACCAAAGTAATATAGATGTTGTATGGGTGTTAATGTGAGGATAATTTTGCCCCTAGACAAGGATGGGTATGTTTGGGGCCTTGGACATCATCTAAGGAGAAACACCATTATTATCCTAGGGCATACGAGTGGTTTTGGTTGGTTTAGTAATAGTACAGACTGTGCACATGGTACAAAATCACCTCCCAGTGCCCCTAAGGTGAACGATTGGCCTAGTGGTGCTCATCGCCAACATCAAGGTTTCTTGTTGGTGGCTAGTTCCTACTTACTAATGTCTACTACCTAATATTGTGACATTTTGATAGATCGATGTGCCAACAACTAATACATTGCATTAGTGTTGGTTGACCTTGAGGTGTCCTTGATACAGTTAGCCCGAAATTTGACCTAGACTTGGTGGACTATAGTCCCCAACCATGGAGTGAGAGTCCTTGAACCCCTATCTAGATGAGCTAATGGATAATGTAGGATGATATGCTAATATCGAGGACATTGAGCTTGACATGGCATGTAGGTTAGTTGGGGCTTTTTGCACATTTAGGTGATGGGGAGCACTATTTTCCATCATTATAAACCAAAGGAATATAGATGTTGTATGGGTATTAATGTGAGGATAATTTTGCCCCTGGACAAGGATGGCTTTGTTTGGGGCCTTGGACATCATCTAAGGAGAAACACCATTATCATCCCAGGGCGTACGAGTGGTTTTGGTTGGTTTAGTAATAATACAGACTGTGCACATGGTACAAAAACACCTCCCAGTGCCTCTAAGATGAACGGTTGGCCTAGTGGTGCTCATCGCCAACATCAAGGTTTCTTGTTGGTGGCTAGTGTCCTACTTACTATTGTTTACTACCCAATATTGCGACATTTTGATAGGTCGATGTGCCAACAACTAATACATTGCATTAGTGTAGGTTGACCTTGTTAAGGTGTCCTTCATACAGTTAGCCTGAAATTTGACCTCTCGATGGACTATAGTCCCCACCATGGAGTGAGAGTCCTTGAACCCTCTATCTCCATGAGCTAAATTATGGATAATGTAGGATGATATGCTAATATCGAGGACATGTTTGACATTTTGATAGGTCGATGTACCAACAACTAATACATTGCATTAGTGTTGGTTGACCTTGAGGTGTCCTTGATACAGTTAGCCCGAAATTTGACCTAGACTTGATGGACTATAGTCCCCAACCATGGAGAGTCCTTGAACCCCCTATCTAGATGAGCTAATGGATAATGTAGGACGATATGCTAATATCGAGGACAAGCTTGACATGGCATGTAATAATATCTGATTATCATCCTAGGGCCTACGACTGGTTTTGGTTGGTTTAGTAATAATATAGACTATGCACATGGTACAAAACCACCTCCGAGTGCCTCTAAGGTGAATGGTTGGCCTAGTGGTGCTCATCGCCAACATCAAGTTTTCTTGTTGGTGGCTAGTGTCCTACTTACTAATGTCTACTACCTAATATTGTGACATTTTGATAGGTCGATGTACCAACAACTAATACATTGCATTAGTGTAGGTTGACCTTGTTAAGGTGTCTTTCATATAGTTAGCCTAAACCAAAGTAATATAGATGTTGTATGGGTGTTAATGTGAGAATAATTTTGCCCCTAGACAAGGATGGCTTTGTTTGGGGCCTTGGACATCATCTAAGGAGAAACACCATTATCATCCCAGGGCGTACGAGTGGTTTTGGTTGGTTTAGTAATAATACAGACTGTGCACATGGTACAAAAACACCTCCCAGTGCCTCTAAGATGAACGGTTGGCCTAGTGGTGCTCATCGCCAACATCAAGGTTTCTTGTTGGTGGCTAGTGTCCTACTTACTATTGTTTACTACCCAATATTGCGACATTTTGATAGGTCGATGTGCCAACAACTAATACATTGCATTAGTGTAGGTTGACCTTGTTAAGGTGTCCTTCATACAGTTAGCCTGAAATTTGACCTCTCGATGGACTATAGTCCCCAACCATGGAGTGAGAGTCCTTGAACCCTCTATCTCCATGAGCTAAATTATGGATAATGTAGGATGATATGCTAATATCGAGGACATGTTTGACATTTTGATAGGTCGATGTACCAACAACTAATACATTGCATTAGTGTTGGTTGACCTTGAGGTGTCCTTGATACAGTTAGCCCGAAATTTGACCTAGACTTGATGGACTATAGTCCCCAACCATGGAGAGTCCTTGAACCCCCTATCTAGATGAGCTAATGGATAATGTAGGATGATATGCTAATATCGAGGACAAGCTTGACATGGCATGTAATAATATCTGATTATCATCCTAGGGCCTACGACTGGTTTTGGTTGGTTTAGTAATAATATAGACTATGCACATGGTACAAAACCACCTCCGAGTGCCTCTAAGGTGAATGGTTGGCCTAGTGGTGCTCATCGCCAACATCAAGTTTTCTTGTTGGTGGCTAGTGTCCTACTTACTAATGTCTACTACCTAATATTGTGACATTTTGATAGGTCGATGTACCAACAACTAATACATTGCATTAGTGTAGGTTGACCTTGTTAAGGTGTCTTTCATATAGTTAGCCTAAACCAAAGTAATATAGATGTTGTATGGGTGTTAATGTGAGAATAATTTTGCCCCTAGACAAGGATGGCTTTGTTTGGGGCCTTGGACATCATCTAAGGAGAAACACCATTATCATCCCAGGGCGTACGAGTGGTTTTGGTTGGTTTAGTAATAATACAGACTGTGCACATGGTACAAAAACACCTCCCAGTGCCTCTAAGATGAACGGTTGGCCTAGTGGTGCTCATCGCCAACATCAAGGTTTCTTGTTGGTGGCTAGTGTCCTACTTACTATTGTTTACTACCCAATATTGCGACATTTTGATAGGTCGATGTGCCAACAACTAATACATTGCATTAGTTAGGTTGACCTTGTTAAGGTGTCCTTCATACAGTTAGCCTGAAATTTGACCTCTCGATGGACTATAGTCCCCAACCATGGAGTGAGAGTCCTTGAACCCTCTATCTCCATGAGCTAAATTATGGATAATGTAGGATGATATGCTAATATCGAGGACATGTTTGACATTTTGATAGGTCGATGTACCAACAACTAATACATTGCATCAGTGTTGGTTGACCTTGAGGTGTCTTTGATACAGTTAGCCCGAAATTTGACCTAGACTTGATGGACTATAGTCCCCAACCATGGAGAGTCCTTGAACCCCCTATCTAGATGAGCTAATGGATAATGTAGGACGATATGCTAATATCGAGGACAAGCTTGACATGGCATGTAATAATATCTGATTATCATCCTAGGGCCTACGACTGGTTTTGGTTGGTTTAGTAATAATATAGACTATGCACATGGTACAAAACCACCTCCGAGTGCCTCTAAGGTGAATGGTTGGCCTAGTGGTGCTCATTGCCAACATCAAGTTTTCTTGTTGGTGGCTAGTGTCCTACTTACTAATGTCTACTACCTAATATTGTGACATTTTGATAGGTCGATGTACCAACAACTAATACATTGCATTAGTGTAGGTTGACCTTGTTAAGGTGTCTTTCATATAGTTAGCCTAAACCAAAGTAATATAGATGTTGTATGGGTGTTAATGTGAGAATAATTTTGCCCCTAGACAAGGATGGCTTTGTTTGGGGCCTTGGACATCATCTAAGGAGAAACACCATTATCATCCCAGGGCATACGAGTGGTTTTGGTTGGTTTAGTAATAATACAGACTATGCACATGGTACAAAAACACCTCCCAGTGCCTCTAAGATGAACGGTTGGCCTAGTGGTGCTCATCGCCAACATCAAGGTTTCTTGTTGGTGGCTAGTGTCCTACTTACTAATGTCTACTACCCAATATTGTGACATTTTGATAGGTCGATGAACCAACAACTAATACATTTCATTAGTGTTGGTTGACCTTGTTAAGGTGTCCTTCATACAGTTAGCCTGAAATTTGACCTCTCGATGGACTATAGTCCCCAACCATGGAGTGAGAGTCCTTGAACCCTCTATCTCCATGAGCTAAATTATGGATAATGTAGGATGATATGCTAATATCGAGGACATGTTTGACATTTTGATAGGTCGATGTACCAACAACTAATACATTGCATTAGTGTTGGTTGACCTTGAGGTGTCCTTGATACAGTTAGCTCGAACTTCGACCTAGACTTGATGGACTATAGTCCCCAACCAAGGAGTGAGAGTCCTTGAACCCCCTATCTAGATGAGCTAATGGATAATGTAGGATGATATGGTAATATCGAGGACATTGAGCTTGACATGGCATGTAGGTTAGTTGGGGCTTTTTGCACATTTAGGTGATGGGGAGCACTATTTGCCATCATTATAAACCAAAGGAATATAGATGTTGTATGGGTATTAATGTGAGGATAATTTTGCCCCTAGACAAGGATGGCTTTGTTTGGGGCACTGGACATCATCTAAGGAGAAACACCATTATCATCCCAGGGCGTACGAGTGGTTTTGGTTGTTTTAGTAATAATACAGACAGTGCACATGGTACAAAACCACCTCCCAGTGCCTCTAAGATGAATGGTTGGCCTAGTGGTGCTCATCGGCAACATCAAGGTTTCTTGTTGGTGGCTAGTGTCCTACTTACTATTGTTTACTACCCAATATTGCGACATTTTGATAGGTCGATGTGCCAACAACTAATACATTGCATTAGTGCTGGTTGACCTTGACATGTCCATGATACAATTAGCCCGAAATTTGACCTAGACTTGATGGACTATAGTCCCCAACCATGGAGTGAGAGTCCTTGAACCCCCTATCTAGATGAGCTAATGGATAATGTAGGATGATAATGTGAGGATAATTTTGCCCCTGGACAAGGATGGGTATGTTTGGGGCCTTGGACACCATCTAAGGAGAAACACCATTATCATCCCAGGGCATACGAGTGGTTTTGGTTGGTTTAGTAATAATACAGACTGTGCACATGGTACAAAAACACCTCCAGTGCCTCTAAGATGAACGGTTGGCCTAGTGGTGCTCATCGCCAACATCAAGGTTTCTTGTTGGTGGCTAGTGTCCTACTTACTAATGTCTACTACCCAATATTGTGACATTTTGATAGGTCGATGTACCAACAACTAATACATTGCATTAGTGTAGGTTGACCTTGTTAAGGTGTCCTTCATACAGTTAGCCTGAAATTTGACCTCTCGATGGACAATAGTCCCCAACCATGGAGTGAGAGTCCTTGAACCCTCTATCTCCATGAGCTAAATTATGGAGAATGTAGGATGATATGCTAATATCGAGGACATGTTTGACATTTTGATAGATCGATGTACCAACAACTAATACATTGCATTAGTGTTGGTTGACCTTGAGGTGTCCTTGATACAGTTAGCTCGAACTTTGACCTAGACTTGATGGACTATAGTCCCCAACCATGGAGTGAGAGTCCTTGAACCCCCTATCTAGATGAGCTAATGGATAATGTAGGATGATATGGTAATATCGAGGACATTGAGCTTGACATGGCATGGAGGTTAGTTGGGGCTTTTTGCACATTTAGGTGATGGGGAGCACTATTTGCCATCATTATAAACCAAAGGAATATAGATGTTGTATGGGTATTAATGTGAAGATAATTTTGCCCCTAGACAAGGATGGCTTTGTTTGGGGCATTGGACATCATCTAAGGAGAAACACCATTATCATCCCAGGGCGTACGAGTGGTTTTGGTTGGTTTAGTAATAATACAGACAGTGCACATGGTACAAAACCACCTCCCAGTGCCTCTAAGATGAATGGTTGGCCTAGTGGTGCTCATCGGCAACATCAAGGTTTCTTGTTGGTGGCTAGTGTCCTACTTACTATTGTTTACTACCCAATATTGCGACATTTTGATAGGTCGATGTGCCAACAACTAATACATTGCATTAGTGCTGGTTGACCTTGACATGTCCATGATACAATTAGCCCGAAATTTGACCTAGACTTGATGGACTATAGTCCCCAACCATGGAGTGAGAGTCCTTGAACCCCCTATCTAGATGAGCTAATGGATAATATAGGATGATAATGTGAGGATAATTTTGCCCCTCGACAAGGATGGGTATGTTTGGGGCCTTGGACACCATCTAAGGAGAAACACCATTATCATCCCAGGGCATACGAGTGGTTTTGGTTGGTTTAGTAATAATACAGACTGTGCACATGGTACAAAAACACCTCCAGTGCCTCTAAGGTGAACGGTTGGCCTAGTGGTGCTCATCGCCAACATCAAGGTTTCTTGTTGGTGGCTAGTGTCCTACTTACTAATGTCTACTACCCAATATTGTGACATTTTGATAGGTCGATGTACCAACAACTAATACATTGCATTAGTGTAGGTTGACCTTGTTAAGGTGTCCTTCATACAGTTAGCCTGAAATTTGACCTCTCGATGGACAATAGTCCCCAACCATGGAGTGAGAGTCCTTGAACCCTCTATCTCCATGAGCTAAATTATGGAGAATGTAGGATGATATGCTAATATCGAGGACATGTTTGACATTTTGATAGATCGATGTACCAACAACTAATACATTGCATTAGTGTTGGTTGACCTTGAGGTGTCCTTGATACAGTTAGCTCAAACTTTGACCTAGACTTGATGGACTATAGTCCCCAACCATGGAGTGAGAGTCCTTGAACCCCCTATCTAGATGAGCTAATGGATAATGTAGGATGATATGGTAATATCGAGGACATTGAGCTTGACATGGCATGTAGGTTAGTTGGGTCTTTTTGCACATTTAGGTGATGGGGAGCACTATTTGCCATCATTATAAACCAAAGGAATATAGATGTTGTATGGGTATTAATGTGAGGATAATTTTGCCCCTAGACAAGGATGGCTTTGTTTGGGGCATTGGACATCATCTAAGGAGAAACACCATTATCATCCCAGGGCGTACGAGTGGTTTTGGTTGGTTTAGTAATAATACAGACAGTGCACATGGTACAAAACCACCTCCTAGTGCCTCTAAGATGAATGGTTGGCCTGGCGGTGCTCATCGGCAACATCAATGTTTCTTGTTGGTGGCTAGTGTCCTACTTACTATTGTTTACTACCCAATATTGCGACATTTTGATAGGTCGATGTTCCAACAACTAATACATTGCATTAGTGCTGGTTGACCTTGACATGTCCATGATACAATTAGCCCGAAATTTGACCTAGACTTGATGGACTATAGTCCCCAACCATGGAGTGAGAGTCCTTGAACCCCCTATCTAGATGAGCTAATGGATAATGTAGGATGATATGCTAATATCGAGGACAAGTTTGACATGGCAGGCATTCCTCCACTCAAGGAGTTTTCCTCCTATCCACTTGTACAAACAATAGGCTTGAGTAAGATAATAGGATTAGAAGAAAATCATAGGAAAACATGTGAACAATACGAGAGGTTCAGATTCCAAGATTTTTTTGTAACTTTGTTATCTTCAAAGTTACAAACAACATGTTTGTTAATTGAAGTGATATTTGATTTCAGCGCTTAGTTTAGCTTTCTTCTAAGGTTTCTAAGTTTCCTTGTGTTAACTTGGCCCATTAACCTAGGTGGTCAATATCCCTCTTGTATCATTTATGTTCACATATTTGTTTATGAGCATTTTTTTCTTACAACTTGTCTTAACATTTGTTGATGATAGTTGTAGCACTCTTACATTAATTAGATAGAATTTTTACTTTAAATTTAATTCATCTCCATTACTATTTTTAATTTTTTTGGTTCATTATGTGTTATTCATTAACCCTACCACAAATTGTTTTAATGCATTGGATATGTTCACTTTCCAATTTTCCAACTTCTCATTAGCATCATTGCCATCCAATACCACATTTAGCATATTCACCTTCACATTAGACTGTTTCTTGTAGAAAAATAAGGACACCTGTAGTAGTTTGCAACCCGACTTCCAAGCTTGCCCAAATTCACACGAAACATAAGATAATCCGTGATTCAACGATTTGGGAAACTTTTGAACAGACAGATAATCAGTGATCCGTGTGCTTTGACAATCTGTGATCCGTGTGCTTTGAGAAGCGGATGCACACATTATATCCAATATGGTCGGGGTATCCTGTAGCATTAACATGTGAGGCGCATCTGTCAACAACCCTTTCGGACGGCCAAGACATTTTTATAAGCTCTGCATTTAATTCCGTTTTTTTCTGTGAGGCCGATCTTCCATAGTTTTTGCCTAAAACAGGTATGTGTTTAGGCTTTCTGTTTGTTTTATTAAAAAATGTCTCTTTGGATAAATTATTATCATATCTTGTTGCCTGTTCAGATTGTTGGGGCTACCTTTAGATTATATCTTTTTGATTTTGCAGACTTTAAACACATATCTACTAAGCATAGGATGATAAAACGTTGCATTTTCTTAGATCGGATTCTAGCTTAGTTATTTCCTATGCTTCTGGGCATATGTAACGTTAAGTGCATGTTAATGGAATTTGATTACTTGTTTCTTTGTGTTAAGTACATTGATAAGCAGAAAAACCTTTATCGCTTCCGAAACATCTTCACCATGCACTTTCTGGGTAGAAATGTTAGGACTTCTTATTATTTTCAATGGCATATTACCACAAGAACGCTTGAGATGAGGGATACTCAGATTACGTCCATAACAGATACAAATTGGTGTATTTTCAATGGCATATTACCACAAGTCTTCTTATTTTCAATAGAATATTACCACAAGAACGCTTGAGATGAGAGATACCCAGATTATGTCCAGAAAAGATACAAATTGGTGGTTCTTTCAGTGACCTATCCCTAGCCAGTTTCTCAACAGTAACTTTCACCTTTTTCTCAGGAAGACTAATTTGAGAGGCTTCCATCTTTATACGAAACCACCCTCTTTCTTTTTCATAAATAGAAGATTTTGATATCATTGGGCATGGACTATCTGTTGTAACAAGTCCCAACATAAGTCGTCAAAATGGTCATATATTTTGTTCAATAGCACAATGACTAACCTGCAAAACATAAACCCCGTTTGTTAATAACATCTGGAGCATTAAAAAACACATTTTCCTTCACAATGAAGCAACATAGAAACCCTCAGAATTGAAAATATCCATTCTTACAAGTAGTGGAAAGACTGAACTATAAGTCCCATCATGAGTCGTCAAAATGGGCATAGATTCGGTTCAATAGGACAATGCCTGACCTGCAAAACATAAACCCCGTTTGTTAATAACATCTGGAGCATTAAAAAACACATTTTCCTTCACAATGAAGCAACATATAAACCCTCAAAATTGAAAATATCCATGCTTACAAGTAGTGGAAAGACTGAACTGTAAGTCCCATCATAAGTCGTCAAAATGGCCATAGATTTTGTTCAATAGCACAATGCCTGACCTGCAAAACATAAACCCCGTTTGTTAATAACATCTGGAGCTCCTTCTATTAGGGGATCTCCCTTCTACTAATTATTTCCAAAGCTCATATTTCATCTCAAATTCTGGGCTGTTTATATATTGTGTCATCCTTTCTTGTTTTCCTCATTGCAGTCTTTTATTATCAGGTGGAAATGTGCTTCTGAATTGGGTCTACATGGTCTTCTAGCATATGAATGGGACAATTTTATTAAGAATCTTATTCTTAATGGTCTAATCTTTTTTTTTCTGAGTAAAGACTATTCTATTAGGATTAAAAAGAGAAAAAATATTTACAAAGAGGTTTGAACCTCTGAGGGGGCCGTAGCCTGCCCTCTGTCAAAGAACCATTGCAGGTAGCTTTTTTCCTTCTGTTTACAAAACTGATAATCATAGCCTCAACACTGAACAGAACTATATGGACCAAGACAAAACAGAGCTAAACGCTCCAGAGTGAGCTGCCCTATTACAAAAAACTGTTCTTTACCATAATTAGAAAAAAGGAAATCCAAAATTGTACCCTGGAGAATGAACAAATTCATATTGTTGGTATCAGAAGCCATGCACACTGAAAATGACACACGAGATCTAGAAAACCAAAACGGACTTACTGTCCTGTAGCTGAAACCAAAGGTAATTAAACTTGTCGTGGCGCATCCGTAGCATTTTCATTAACCTGATTAGGGGAGCTTGCCCAGGTTACCATCACCTCATCTTCAACTTCCATCAAGTTGCCTTCTGTAGGAGGCACAAGGTGCAGAACACTGCCAAAGAGGTGCGCTGACTCACAAACTATGGTCTGTTCTTGAGGAGAGTCCGGCGGAGGGCGAGAAGCCTCCTGTTGACCTTCTTCATACACCGCAGCAGAAACATTGAGGACAGCACTAGCCAAGCTGCTCTGAGAATCACTGGAATTCTGAGAAAGCGACTGTTCCTTGGAAATTTCGTTTGAGCTTGTGAGCTCATCTTCTTCCTTCGAGAAGATGACAGTAATTATAACTGAGATGAGCGGTCTGTTAAGTCTGCTTTTGAACTTAACCCTTGAGGTATGAAGGGAACTATTTAGGGAGGGTCCAGAATTGTCTGAGGGTGGAGAGGAAGGTGAAGCAGTAGCTAACGGGGATATACGACGAGGCGCAAAGCTACCACGCCCTCCAGATCCTCCACGAGATCCCGAGTTGCTCCCTCGCCTTGGAATACCCCGACGACGGACCATAACAGAATACAACAGCGGAATGAGGATGCTAAAGGACTGGGTGTGAGGGAGAAGCAACGCGCTGGGCAATTGTAACCAAATTAAAAACCAGACCTTTGAATGAAAGACCCAGAAGCCCAACACACATAAGCTAGACTCGGCGTCAAGAAAATACCCAACGGCGACTGAGAAAGCCCAGTACCCAACCCAGACACCTTTAACAAGGACAAAAACCAAATCCCTTCCTGAAATGAACCAGAGGACTGACTTAAGACACCAGACGCAAATGGAGAAAACAAACTTAATGCACCCGACGCTGTCTGAAAGAGGTAGAACTATATACCTGAAGCCGACCAAATGGGAGCAGTTATGAGACCAAGGAGGCTTCCAAATTCGCTGTGTTGCACTAAGACTCTGAGACCATGACCACCAGAGGAGACCTCTGCTAGAAAAAACCGGAAACACTACATTGATGCCTGAAAAGACCAGAACAAATCAACCTTGGAGAATGCGCGCCATCCTGATAACTTCCATCTGCGTACCTCGAGCTCGGGCCTTCATTAATGCGGATTAATTACCTGCCACGAACCGCCTTACCCTTCTTAATTACTCGCCAGTTGCCGACTCCGCGTGCTCCAGCATTAACACCTCTTAAGGACACCCGCATCTGGGTTTGAGTCTTCCTTCGACTGCATATCACTTGTTACTATAGTATGGAAGGTGGAAAGTTGGTTCTCAGAAGCTATGCAAGATATAGAGCCTTCATAGAATTCCCTTCCACTGTCCACTCCTAAATTAGCAAGAAAGTCTGCCAGTTTGTTCCCTTCCCTCTGATGTGTTTAAAAGAAATAGCTTGATTGTGAATAAGCCATTGCTGTAGTATCTCGAGTCGAGCTGCCATTCTCCAGCTGCTACTGACGTTGTGAACCGGGGATCCCTGCAGAAGTTCTAAGGCCATGTTGTCCACTTGTCTATCAGGTATTTTGTCGAAATTTCCTGTTTTACAAGCTTGTTCTAGGCCCAAGATATCTAGCTCACCAATATCTATTGATTCCGTGTCCTCCTCCATGATTTGAGGTTCTTGATGGTATCCATCGCTTTCCTTCTCGTTTTCTGTGTTGGGATCTGTACCATCTATATCCATTTCAGGGAAGCTCCAGGTGTTTGATGCAGTTTTAAGCTTATTACCCCCTTGTTCTACATTCGGTTCCCCTGTTATCGTTTTGGATCCTTCAATCTTCTCCTGGCTAGATCCTTTTTGATTGAAGGGCCTATTGTCTGGATCCGGCATTTCTTCATTGGCTAGGACTTCAAAGCTATTGCTAGTAGAGGGCTTTGATTGATCTACTGGGGGAGTCCTTGTAGAGATTACTGATTTTTTATTTCCTCTTCGGCGATTGAGCACCTTAGTGAAGCCATCTGGCGTTGGGTTTTCCTGGGTATTTTGAACTGAGGGTTTGCTGTTTAAAGGGCAATCTCTGTAGAGGTGTCCTAGGTCATGACATTTTCTGCATCTAAAGGGTACATGCTCATAATCAATTAACTGTATCCATTCCACATCTTCGTGAAAAAGACTTACCGTATCAGGCAAAGCTTGTTTAAGGTCCATGTAGACGCAGATCCGTGCATATGAGGTGTATCTGTGCGTCTTTGTTTCTTCCGCTATCTTGACGAAGTTGCCCAGAACATTGCCTATCGCTTTGAGAGACTCCTCTTCCCAGTATTTGTTGGAAATAATACTGAGAGGGGGGTGAATCAGTATTATCTAGCAATTTACCAAATCTTCCTTATTTGATCTTTTGAATTATTCTTGCATATCAGTACCATAAAACAATGAGCATGAATAAAGAAAATAGACAGTCACACCAAAGAACACAAGATGTAAGGTGGAAACCCAATGTGGGAGAAAACCACCTGCTGCAATATGTCTCTATCTTCTTTCAAGAAATTCTTTTTACAATGATTTTGTACTGGTGCAGTCCTTTACCAGCACGCAGGCTGCAACCTGCAGAGAGCTACAACTCTCTCTCGTTTTCCAGTCTCTCCTGGAAGGGAGCTACAACCCCCTACTTCTTTTCATGAAGAATCAAATGATCAACAAGTATACAACAGATACAGTCTACTACAGATATCAGATCAATAATTACAGAAACAACCCAGAACACTTTATGAACAGAAATATACAGTCAACAGATCATCTTAAGACAGGGACGCATATTTTCTTTCTGTGGCCTGCGACTGGACGCAGTCTACCTTCTTCTGTTCTGCGTGCAGACGCACTGTTCCTCTATGCTTTGCTGCGACCGACGCACCCAGCATAACTATCGCGCCGCGTCTTTCGCTTCAGAGACGCACCCAATAACACAGTCGCGCCGCGTCCTTTGCCTCAGAGACGCACCTGAGCCTTTACTGTACTACGTCCCGGCGCACTTGCCCTTCTCTGAACTTGCGTCCCTTCAGATATAAGAAATATGAGGACTTCAGAACCAACCCAAACTCTCAGATCCACAGATCTGATCATGCGCCATAAAGATCATAGTCCATTAGAAGATTCGCCCTTATAGATCTGGACTAGATCTCACCAAGAGATATTCAACCAAGATGATACTTAATCCAAATGAATTCCTCTGCTTTATATAGGCAAGCTTCTCCCCAAAACATGGAACAATATCACGAGCCGACACCATAGAAACACAAAACCGTCGGCTAGATACCACACAAGAAACCCCCACGTGCTTTTCTCTGCCTTGAAATGTGTGCACTGGGCGGACGCACCTCCTGAACGGCTGGCCTGCGTCCCTGGACGCGGGTTCTGCATGGTATGCCTGCGGGGACGCACTTGCTGAACATATTTCCTGCGTCCTTCTTGATTTATCACCTGAATGGGTTTGCCATCAAGGACAACGCCTGAATCATAATGCCAACAATCTCCCCCTTTGGACTTGATGGCAACCATATAAACTTCAGCTTCATTCTCCCCCTTTGACATCAAGGGCAAAGGGTATGCTCCCCCTATGCTCATGCTTCTCCAGATCTGTGACCAGAAATCCATCATGAAGGAGATAGAGACATATTGCAGCTATTTCCAAGATCTCCTTCTCCATAATGCCAACAATGCATTATGTGCTCCCCCTGAGCCTATACCACCAATAGGAAGATGATCAACAATAGGATGATGCATCAACAACCCCCAGCTTTTTCCTGAGGTATTCAAAAGTGTCCCTGGGCAACGGTTTGGTGAAAATATCAGCAACTTGTTCCTTCGAAGGAACATACTCCAACTTGACCTTCTGTTCAAGTACTTGTTCCCGGAGAAAATGGTACTTGATTGGTATGTGCTTGGTTTTTGAATGCATAACCGGATTCTTTGAGATGCTGATTGCACTTGTGTTGTCACATAAGATAGGGATTGGAGGTGTACAAGTGATTTGATAATCCTGCAAAGTCTGCATCATCCAAAGGAGTTGGGTGCAACAAGATGCAGCAGCAACATATTCTGCTTCAGCTGTAGACAAGGCAATTGAACTCTGTTTCTTGCTGAACCAAGATACCAGTCTGGGACCCATAAAGAACGCACCACCACTTGTGCTTTTCCTGTCATCCACGCTTCCGGCCCAATCTGCATCTGTATAAGCATGAAGAGTGAGATCTGTATCTCTAGGATACCATAAGCCATAATTTTGAGTCCCTTGAAGATATTTGAAAATTCTCTTCACTGCTTGAAGATGAGTCTCCTTTGGATTTGCCTGAAATCTTCCAACTATTCCAACTGCATGCATGATGTCTGGTCGGGTACCTGTTAAATATAGTAAACTTCCAATCATAGATCTGTAGGTTGGTTGATGTACTGCTGCAGACTCATCATTTGCACTGAGACTACATCCTGTGACCATGGGCGTACATACTGGTTTTGCATCTTCCATGCCATATTTCTTCAAAATCTGCTTGAGATACTTGGTTTGAGATAAAAGGATTCCTCCTTCCTTTTGTTGGATTTGCAAACCAAGAAAGTATGTCAGTTCTCCTAGCAAGGACATTTCAAATTCTTTCTGCATGACTGAGGCAAAGCTTTGACTCATAGCTTCTTCATTGCTGCCAAAAATAATGTCATCTACATACACAACAAGTATTAGCAATTTGTCATTTTCAATTTTTATATATAGATTGCTATCTGCTGAACCTTTTGAAAAACCTTGTTGATGAAGATATTTGTCCAACCGGTAGTACCAAGCCCTTGGGGCTTGTTTGAGACCATAGAGAGCCTTTTTCAATCGGCATACAAGATTTGGATCATTTCCAAGAATGAACCCATCTGGCTGTTCAATGTACACTTCTTCTTCCAAGTCTCCATTCAGAAAGGCTGATTTTACGTCCATTTGAAATACTTTGAAATTCTGAGAACTTGAGAGAGCAAGGAACATTCGGATGGCCTCAAGTCTTGCAACAGGAGCAAAAGTTTCTTCAAAGTCTATTCCTTCTTGCTGTGCATACCCTTTACAAACAAGTCTGGCTTTGTTTCTAATTACTTCTCCATTTTCATTCAATTTATTTTTGAAGACCCATTTTGTTCCGATAAAATTCTTATCCTTTGGTCTAGGAACCAGCTCCCAAGTGTTGTTCTTTTCGATTTGCTCAAGTTCTTCATCCATTGCTTTCACCCAACATTCATCTTTGCATGCCTCTTTCACATTTTGTGGTTCAGTAGAGGAGAGTAATGCCAAATAACTTGAAGCTTCTGCAACTGTTCTTCTAGTTTGTATAGCTGCTTCTTTCTGTCCCATGATCTGAGATTCTGGATGGTTCTTTTGAACATATCTGGATGGAGTCTTTTCTTCTATTCTTGTTCGTTCTTCTGCTTCTTCGTGAGGTTCTTCTTGAGATTGTTCTTGCAGTTCTTCTTCTTCATCATTCTGTCTTTGAGGGTAGCTTTCATCTTCTTCGATGTCTTCACGATGTATTTGCCTAGGAATGTATCCCTTCTCATCAACCACTACATCAATGCTGTCAACAATTCTGCCAAGTCTTTTATTGTAGCATTTGTATGCTTTGCTATGTGGAGAGTAGCCAAGAAGAATACCTTCATCTGCTCTAGGATCAAGTTTGCCAAGCTGCTCCTCAGTATTCTTGATATAGCATTTGCTCCCAAAGATTTTGAAGTGCTTTACCGAAGGCGTTTTACCACTCCAGAGCTCATGAGGAGTTTGAGTGCTGTTCACTCGGACATTTGTTTTGTTGAGAATAATAACCGCAGCATGTGCAGCTTCACCCCAGAAGGTTGCAGGAGTTCCTGATTCATCGAGCATAGCACGAGCCATTTGTTGGATTGTTCTGTTCATTCTTTCAACTACTCCATTTTGCTGAGGAGTTCTAGCTGTAGAGAATTCTCTCCTTATCCCATGTTCATCACAGAAATCGAAAAATTCATTTGAAGTAAATTCCCCACCTCTGTCAAATCTGAGGCACTTAATTTTGTGACCTGATTCATTTTCAACCAAAGCTTTGAAGGATTTGAATTTTTCGAATGCTTCATCTTTGTGCTTCATAAGTCCTAACCAAACAAACCTGGAGAAATCGTCAATAAATAATATCAAGTATTCCTCTCCTCTAGGTGTTCTTTTTCTGAATGGTCCACATACATCTGTATGTACTAGCTCAAGAGGCATGCTGGCTGATCCTTCTTTCTCTGGAAAGTTAGTTCTGGTTTGTTTTCAAAACTGACATGATCTGCATATGGTGTTGTCAGGAATTTTGATATCTGGAAGATCGCGAACTGCCTGATATTTGCAAGCTTTCCTTATTTGTGAGAAGCTTAGATGTCCCAACCTTCGATGCCATAACCAGTGCTCTTCATCCTTGCTTAGATAACATTGTTGTTGTCCTTCATCAAATATGTATAGATTATTTGGAGTTCTTTTTCCTTTGAGAACTGTTTTACCTGTATCAAGATCACGAACAAGACATCCATTTGATCTGAATATAACCTCGGTTCTTTGATCACACATCTGGCTGACACTTAGTAGATTATGCTTCAGTCCATCAACAAACAAAACATTTCCAGCCTTAACATCTTCTTTTAAAGGAGCAATACCTTTTCCTTTTATAGTTGCAAGAGTATCATTTCCAAAAGAGACTTTCTTTCCCTTTTCTAAATTAGAATAAGACTCAAGTTTTTCTTTATCACCTATCATATGCTTCAAACATCCACTGTCAATGTACCATAGATTTTCTTGTCCTTCTGCATAAAATGCTATCCCACATCTTTCTGTTTGAGGTTCCTTTATTCTCCATGTTTTGGTGCCTGAGGCTTGTTCCTTTTTCTGTTCTTGTACCTTTCTTTCCGGAAACCTGCTTCTGCATTCAAAGTCTTCATGTCCAAAATTATTGCAAATAGAACATTCAACTTCATTTTCAAGAGCTGAAAAGTTGTTATAGGTCCTTTTTGTAATCCCTGTCATACTTCTTTGTTTTTGAGCTTCCCTAGTCATGATTGTTTTATACGCAACACATTGAGCTGCTTTGTGACCAAAGTTATGGCAAGAAAAGCATTGTCCATTGAAGAAGCTTCTGCGATTATTGGATCTACCAGCCAACTGATTGTAATTTCTATTTTCATCTATTCTTGAACCAAATTGAGAAGATTTTACCTGTGGCTGGTTGTGGCTTTTGTTCACCCTTAAGCTGGATTGCCCCTGATAGTTTCTGTTTGACATTTGTCCCTGCTTTACCTGATGATCTTCCTTGTGCTCTTGCTCATTTCTTCTTGCTGCATCAAGATAACTTTTTGAAGTGGATGCTTGAGAAGTTTCTCCATTATAGCCCAAACCTGTCTTATTTAGTGGAGACCGCTGCACACTGATAATCTCATCCAAAGTTTCAGATCCTTTGACAAACTTGAGATTAATAGTTTTTGTTTTCTCAATTTCTTTTCTAAGACCAACAATTTCACCTTCTAATTTTTCAAGATGTTTTTCCTTTTCATCAATTTGGAATTGTAGAGTATCAATAATCATGTTCTTTTCTTCTATACATCTCTTGAGTCTAGTAATTTCATCATAAAGGTTATCCACATCTACAGCATCCTCATAATCATCATCTTCAAATGCCATTAACAGTCTATATTTATTACCTTGTTCATCTTCATCACTGTTTGATAAGCCATCACTATCTTCATGGGTGTAGTAGCTTTTCTTATTTGCACTTTGTTTCTTGTTCCATCTAATTGGTTCCTTTCCTTTATCCTTATAAGAGCATTTTGCAGCATAATGACCTACTCTTCCACAAGAAAAGCATTTGAAAGGTAGCTTACCTCTGAACCTTCCAGAACCTCTTTGAAGATTTCTGACAAAATTTGATTCTTCTTCCTCTTCTTCTGGATCATGGCTTGCTTCATAGTAATCTTCTTTGCCTGATGCTTTAAAAGCAGCCTCCCTTCTGTCTGATGGTCCTCCCTTTCTCATTTCATAAGCAGTTAGAATTCCATGTAGCTGAGACATAGTAAGAACACGGAGATTTTCTTTTTCTTCTATTGCAGATACTTTGGATTCAAACTTGGGGGATAATGATCTTAGAATCTTTTGAACTACTATAGACTCTTTACTTCTTCACCCAAATTTTTCATACAATTTACAATCTCATCTACCCGAAGAAAATAATTAGCCACACTTTCATCATTATACATCTTGAGAGTCTCATATTGAATCCTGAGAGTTTGAAGTTTAGCTTGTTTTACCTGTTCATCTCCTTCATAGCTTGTGATCATTTTGTCCCATATTTCTTTTGCTGATTTGAAGTGCATTACCTTCATGAATTCTGTTTGGGATATACTTCCTAATAGAGTACTGACTGCTTTTGCATTTGTTTCATACTTCTTTTTCTCAGCTGGATCTGTAGGAGTAGCTGAAGGAAAAGCATAGCCTGTTTCTACAATGTCCCAAACTTCAGTACCAAGAGATTGAAGATATGCAGTAACTCTTACCTTCCAATAATTGAAGTTTGTCCCATCAAAAACTGGTGGCCTGATTGATGCTTCTCTCTCGTAGTTGCTCATGATGAACGATCTACCTTCAAGCGATCAAGCTTTTATGAAGGACCTGCTCTGATACCAATTGTTGGAAATAATACTGAGAGGGGGGTGAATCAGTATTATCTAGCAATTTACCAAATCTTCCTTATTTGATCTTTTGAATTATTCTTGCATATCAGTACCATAAAACAATGAGCATGAATAAAGAAAATAGACAGTCACACCAAAGAACACAAGATGTAAGGTGGAAACCCAATGTGGGAGAAAACCACCTGCTGCAATATGTCTCTATCTTCTTTCAAGAAATTCTTTTTACAATGATTTTGTACTGGTGCAGTCCTTTACCAACACGCAGGCTGCAACCTGCAGAGAGCTACAACTCTCTCTCGTTTTCCAGTCTCTCCTGGAAGGGAGCTACAACCCCTACTTCTTTTCATGAAGAATCAAATGATCAACAAGTATACAACAGATACATTCTACTACAGATATCAGATCAATAATTACAGAAACAACCCAGAACACTTTATGAACAGAAATATACAGTCAACAGATCATCTTAAGACAGGGACGCATATTTTCTTTCTGTGGCCTGCGACTGGATGCAGTCTACCTTCTTCTGTTCTGCGTGCAGACGCACTGTTCCTCTATGCTTTGCTGCGACCGACGCACCCAGCATAACTATCGCGCCGCATCTTTCGCTTCAGAGACGCACCCAATAACACAGTCGCGCCGCGTCCTTTGCCTCAGAGACGCACCTGAGCCTTTACTGTACTGCGTCCCGGCGCACTTGCCCTTCTCTGAACTTGCGTCCCTTCAGATATAAGAAATATGAGGACTTCAGAACCAACCCAAACTCTCAGATCCACAGATCTGATCATGCGCCATAAAGATCATAGTCCATTAGAAGATTCGCCCTTATAGATCTGGACTAGATCTCACCAAGAGATATTCAACCAAGATGATACTTAATCCAAATGAATTCCTCTGCTTTATATAGGCAAGCTTCTCCCCAAAACATGGAACAATATCACGAGCCGACACCATAGAAACACAAAACCGTCGGCTAGATACCACACAAGAAACCCCCACGTGCTTTTCTCTGCCTTGAAATGTGTGCACTGGGTGGACGCACCTCCTGAACGGCTGGCCTGCGTCCCTGGACGCGGGTTCTGCATGGTATGCCTGCGGGGACGCACTTGCTGAACATATTTCCTGCGTCCTTCTTGATTTATCACCTGAATGGGTTTGCCATCAAGGACAACACCTGAATCATAATGCCAACAGTATTCCAGTGGCAAAGAATACAGCCTGATCCACACCGGTGCGCAGCTTAGGTCTTCTTTATCAGGGTTGAATCTTTCGATCCATTCTTTGAGAAATAGCCCAGCAGAGTTAAAGAAATAAGGCCCTCCATCTAAAACTCTGTTTCTGTCTTCCAAACAGTTGAAGACCGCCGTAAAAAACCCCTTAGGCCCTAGATGCAAGGTTATGTGTCCTTTTGGATGCCATTTAACATTTATCCATGCTCTCAACGCTTTCTCGTTTGGCCATATTCCAATAAATTTGCCTATGAGAGCATGATCTCTCATATACTGAATCCTGGCATTGATGCGATGGCTTGGTAGCTCTACTTTTGGCCTATGCGTAGCTACTGGTTTGCATGTGGAAGAGCTGACCTTTGGCTTGTCCTTCTGTGCTTGTTCAGTTTGCGTTTGCTGACTTTTGTCTGCGCTTTCATCATTGTACTCCTTATCCCTGTCTGATCCCTCGATATTCCCTTGCTTGTTGTCGTTTGTTGGAGGAGGCGCCCCTCCTTCCCCCTGAGGGGGGCTCATTGTTGCCGCCGGCCAAGACCAGTGGGTTGTGACCTGCTATATTACCGCGTACTGTTCCTGGCGAGCTCTGTCCAGAGGACCTGCCGTCGCAGGTGAGTTCTAAAATTGTTTTAACCTCTATCTCACTTGAGGAGTTATGAGAGGAATATAAAGCTATCCAATGTGACCCATCTCCCATGAGCATTGGTCATAATGACAAATTCCACATTTGCTCATTGCATAAGGTGAGAGGGTGAAGATGTGGCATTGAATATAGTGAAATGAAATCACATGGGATCAATTGTCACCTATAAGGCTTATACCTAGTAACGAAGACTTCAGAGGAAGGTCAAATCACCATTGCAAGGCTTCTTGGCTCAAAGGACACTTAACCATGCAGTTTTTCACCATAATCAAGCCTATTTAGCTTTCTATCCCAACCTATTCATAGATCCCTTCTCTTTAAATTAATATTTGTTTATTGCTAAGCATCAGTGGGTGGAAGTAACAATAGTATTGAGTAGGCACTGACAAGTGCACTTAGTTTGAAAGTTGGGAAGTCAGATAATTTG
Organism: Pinus tabuliformis; assembly: GCA_031772625.1. Classification (NCBI taxonomy): domain Eukaryota; kingdom Viridiplantae; phylum Streptophyta; class Pinopsida; order Pinales; family Pinaceae; genus Pinus; species Pinus tabuliformis. Next base: position 1,508,357,151 of record CM062819.1, on the reverse strand, counting down.
GGGAATCATTATCTGTCAGATCATATCTTCCTCTGAACATCGGAAAATAATTCTTGTTCGGAGTATATCCATCAAGCTATCAGCACTCTGTTATTCATGTATGTATGAAAGTCACCTAATCATACTGCTTCATAAGTAACAAGAGTCATTAGACATCATATTATAACATCACATCTCCCTCACAATGTTTAAAAGGTAAGCTTACTTAAAACATAAGCATTGAGCTATATGCAACCTTCTCTTAATCATATGGTCCATGTGATGGAATTATCCAATCATAATCATGCAGCTTATATCAAAATTAGTTATCAAGACATGCCTTTCATCAGGAATCATCGGACAAGAACAGTCATTGAAGATTTTATGGCTCCCTCTTAAGCCTTTCTTGAAGTCAGATGAGGCAACAACTTCAGAAAAGGTCTGAGTCATCATAGTCCTAGTTGTATCATCCTTCATTGCATCAAATTACCCATTTCATGATGGCAAGGAGAATTTCTCATCAGGCGTTCATATATGTAGAACCATTCTTCACAAAATCCTGATTTAATGCAATCAATATATCATGTTCTTTTGCTTATTTTGCTTGTATACTTGCTTCTATTTTTCACAAGGATTGATAGAGAATTGGTCAGAGTGCTATGCACTTCTTCTAGATGACCTTCATGATTGAAGGCTTTAGGTGAGGTTTACTTCTTATCAAAGGTGCGACAATTTCCTTTACTGACAGATCCTTGAGAGGTTTGATTTTGGCCTAGAATTGTTGTTCCTTTGTTGATTCTTGTTTCCACTTGTAGCTGCAAGCTCATAGTAATTAATGATTTTCAGTCGTCACTAGGATGTCATGTCAATCATGTTTCGTGATACAAGATTAATGTAAGGCAAATCAATGTAGGATCCAACCAAGTTCCATCATAGGTCAAAATTTTAGAAGGCTACTTCCTTTATTACAAAAATTGTAACTGTCTTATTTTTTCACAAAATCATTGTCCTGAAGGTCTTTGATTTACTGACAGAATGTGCTTTAAACAAAATCATTTTCTTCAGATGATTGCAAGAACCCTTTACTTTTTCCTGTTGATATTGGGAGCTGTAAAGATCCATACGTGATTTATTTTAGCTCAGGGTAGGCCAAATAACTCTACTGCTCAGATAATATTCTAATGATGTTGATGATCTTGAGGGCCAAGATTGAACATAAATTAAGAAGTATTTGGAGAGAAGTAAACTTAATCCAAAGGCTAAGTAAGTTTTTAAAGGGACTACTAGATTATTGATCACATTTTCACACTTCGAGCTATTGTTGAAAAGGCTAGGCAACAATTCTCAAAATCATTTTATTGTTTTGTGAGTTTCATGAAAGCCTTTAATTTCGTGCCATGGAATTCATTGTTCCAGAGGTAGAATGATATTGCAATCTCTGGTCCTCTCATTGTTGCAACTTGATATTATGAGAGGAAATCTGAGATTGTTTTAGGTTGGTTTTGTAGAACTCAAGGACTTCGACTTTATTAAGAGAACTATTGGGCTTAAGTAGGGATGTTGCTGCTTCTTGACTTTATTTGGGATCTGTGTTGATGAGATTAAGGAGTACATTAAGGGGAACACAAAGTTTCATACTGATATTTGACAACCTCCATTATTCTTGACAAGTTTCATAATGGAGGTTTGCTGACAAATAATGCTCCAAAATTTGGGGAAGTTTTATGTAATCAGGGTGAAGTACAGCTACAGGAAGAAATATAACTTATTTTCTTATAGAGTACTAGGATCCAATATTATTATAGTTTTTGTGTTTTTACAAAAGAAATTATCTAAGTGCACAAGAGTAGCATGGTACATTTTACAAATTGGGTGGGAATGGCAGAGGTGGTGTCCGTGTAACACTACATTGAATCCAGAGCATGGACTAGTACATTTAATATGAGCATGAGTGCAAACCTATTCAAACCTAAGTACATTATGCACCTAGAGGTTATGAAGCTCAAGGATGCATATCATTAGTTGATATAAATGGATATTAGATATTAGAACATGAAATATGAAACCTCAAGATTTTGAACCTCAAGTTGCATATGAGACGCGGGTTTAGATGGGCCTTGGATAGTTATTTAATCATATGAATGAAAAATAGAGTACAACAACATGTGTTACATTGACGCCTTCAATTGTATAGTTCTTGAGGCTCAGTTGCAACTCCAAGTCTCATATGGTTTTGAGATTAGTACACAGTTTCTTAATCTATGTCTTGCCTTACAAGTGTTTGAGAGGGATCTGTAGATTCTTCTCAGTGGAATGCATATATTGTTTGTAAAATTGTTTATTATACGATCATCTAAAGAAAAGAAAATTACAAGAATATGGGCTTTAATGCCTCACGGGTCACAAGTATAGTGTTGTTGTGGCCCAGTTTGCAACTCTGAGATATCAGAACATTTGGAGAATAGTATAGGGATTCTTCTCAATGCATGTCCTTTCCTTGTAAGACCTTGATAGGGGTATATAGATTATTGACAATAGAATGCATATTTGTCTGTATAGTTGTTTATTATGTAATCATCTAAAGGGCAACAGAGTACATGAATATGGGTTAGACTGTCTCGTAACTGTATAGTTGTTGAGGCTCAATTGTGATTACGTGATCTTGGAAGATTTTGAGAGTATATAAACGCTTCCCAATGTATGTCCTTTCCTTACAAGACTTGGATAGGGGAATATAGAGTCTTATTATTGAAATTTAGATTTTTTTTAATTTTTTTTTTTGTATAATTGCTTATTATCTACTAATCTGAAGAAAAACAGAGTTACAAGAATACAAGTTTAAATGCCTCAGAAATGTACAGTTGTTGAGGCTCAACTGCAACTCTGAGAACACGGAATATTTTGTGTGGAATATATAGACTCTTATCAATCAATGTCCTTGTATTGCAAGACCTTGATAGGGGTATACATATTTTCTCAATAGGACACACATGTTTGTATAATTCTTTATTGTCCTAATCATATGACGAAAACCAGAGTGCACGAATATGGGTTTCAATGCTTCACAACTTTTAGTTGTGGAGGCTCTATTGTGACTTGGAGAACTAGTAATACTTTTAGAAGAGTATATATATTGTTTTCAATCCATTTCCTTGCCTTGCAGGACCTTGAGAGGGGTATATAGATTCTTCTCAATGGGAAACAATTGCCATTTGTATGGTTGATTGTGATCCAATCATCTGCAGAACATGAGAGTGCAAGGATTTTCAGGGGATCTACATTCAAAATAAGGCTTGAAGAGAATCTCCACTATCAAATCAACCAAGGGTAGACTTGCTTAAAATGTGCAATCAAAAAACAGTTTACTTCTTAATCCTCCCTACAAAGGAATTTTCAATTGCAAAGACTAAGCACAAAGAATACTGTGTGACTAGCCTTTGACCTTGGGTAAGCTAGCTTCCATGACTGTCATGCCATATGTGTTTTTCCAATTAGACCTAGGCATATGTGGCATGAGAGTCATGTGATATTATCCTTTGACCATTTTAGTCGCTTTTATGTAAAGTGATTGGGAGTATTAAGACTCCTCCATTCATTATTTAAATCATGGAAATGATACTAGTAGAATTGAGTGAGATTTTGGGTGAGGTTCTGTAAATTAGACCTTCTTATCCAACTGAATGTGCTATTATTTATTCTCGAGCACCAGAGGATGTGCTTCCTAATGGATAGAAATAATACCTTGTGAATTTATTAAAAACATTCTCCCAGACAGGCCTGCTTCTACTTATGTTTTGGAAAAAACATATCATCTGATTGTTCTAAACATCAAAACCCAATAGCCAAACTCATTCCTATACCTCTTCAATATTTCTCCATTCCAACTAGGCTGAATGATCCTGAATTCAGAGGAAAAGTACCAGCCTTCTCGTCATGCAATCTCAAAACAACTTTGAGGGCTAACCCACCTTCTTTGGATGAAAGGAAGGTATTAACACATCTATTTAGGGTGCATATTTATGTGCAGTTGTGGCTTTTTCAGCACAAGCATACACCACAGTGATGATTCAGTTTTTTGCTTGGGCTGAGGTGAGAAATGGAATTTTATGAACAATGATGCTCAGTGTTCCTAGAACAGAGTTCAGATTATTATCATCCTTGTTGGCATGTGAAGGTTTGTCATGCCTTGTATATTCTCATGATCTATATGTATTCATTAAGTTAGTGAAACTGGAACCTCCCCATTGACATATTTTCATTGCCAAATTTCCAAATGCTATAAAAAAAAAAAGGTTGAGCAAGGTTGCAGTGAGTGAACTCCAGTGTTTTTGCTGAGGCAGAAGCCATGCTTCTTTCAAATCAAATGTCTAGTGCTACAATTCTCAAGGTACTTTAGGACTTGTGCTCTCTTTCTTCCCCACTTAACGAGGGAAAGGATGATTAGGTACCAACTTATAGATATCATGATGAAAGTGTTATTGTAATCACGAGTCTAAATTTAGCTATTGAACTTCTATGGCAACAACTGGGTCTATGCATCAGTAAGATAGTAAAATTGGTCATCTTCTTTGCCTATTGTACCTTTGTCTTCTGATGCTAATGGATTTTTACTCCCTCTACGACCAGGCACATAGAATATCTTTCCATATATTGACCTATTTTTGTAATATGTGAAAAGTTGCAACCTCATCAAATGACACTTACACAGCTAGAATACACCAGTGCTACCTCTAGAGAGATAAGACCAGCTGCAAGTTCATCTGATTCCTTAGTGCTCAAGATACTGGCCCATTGTATACACATAATCAAAGGGAATATCCTTCACTTTGACAAGTGAAACAACCGGTAAACTCAAGGCAGCAATATCAAGATGAGTCCATACACACTAAATTATTAGATTGACTTGGTAAACTGATATCCTGTTGCATGTTCAGATTGTTGGGGTTACCTTTAGATTCTTTCTTTTTTTATTGTACACACTTTAAACACATACCCAACCCATTTCCTCGTAAGCATTAATAAGCATAGTATGATAATATGGGGCATTTTCCTGGATCAGATTCCATCTTAGCTATTGCCTCTCCTTTTGGGTAGATGGAAAGTTAAGTGCATTCTAAGGGAATTTGATTGCTTGTTTCTTTGTGTCAGGATACCTGCAAATGTCCTTGCTGACATCGTGACATCAATGTAAGAGAATTCCTTATAATCAAATGGGTATTTATCCCAGGAGTTTACTCTTGTGCATTCTCACATTTTCAAGTCTTGCATATGTGCCAGAAATCATAGACAAGTACCCAAACTTGGAAGAAAACTCAAATTTACTATGTAGCTACCTAACCCAATTCCAATTCAAGAGGTACACAACTCAATCAATAATAGCACTCAAAGGGTTATGATGCTACTGAGCTCCATTCCATAGAAACAGAGATCTCAATGAGTTAAAATTCAAGCCATGGACCATTGAAGAGTTAGATCCAACATTCAGTATTGCAATGAGTGTATATGAAATACACCAATATTATCTATGCATTCATAAGCAATATCTGACAAACACCTTTGGCAACTAGCCTTTAGTTTTTACAAGAGATGCATGAGAATATATGAAATAAATCAATCTTATCTATGCATTCATAAGCAACATCTGAAAAACAACTTTGGCATCTAGCCTTTAGCTTTTACTAAAGATGCATGAAGCATTATATAAACAGAATGCAATCTTTTGGGAATTCCATTCAAATGTGGAACATTACTATGGAAGCCAAGTTAAGAATTGATATTAGATCTTGCATGCACATTTCATGGATTGTTGTAGTAGTGACATAAAAATGGACTTGGTGAGTTATATCATATATGTCAAAGATAGTCTAAAGTGAAGTATGAAACTTCCAGCTTAGCTATAAACTTGGCTAAATGGTCCAACCTAAAACTGTGATCCTTCCTTTATTGCTAAGCATCAGTGGGTGGCAGTAACAATAGTATTGAGTAGGCACTGACAAGTGCACTTAGTTTGAAAGTTTGGAAGTCAGATAATTTGGGGAATGATTATCTGTCAGATCATATATTCCTCTGAACATTGGAAAGTAATTCTTGTTCGGAGTATATCCATCAAGCTATCAGCACTCTGTTATTCATGTATGCATGAAAGTCGGTCAATCATACTGCTTCTTAAGTAACAAGAGTCATTAGACATCATATTATAACATCACATCTCCCTCAGAATGTTTGAAAGGTAAGCTTACTTAAAACATAAGCATTGAGCTATATGCAACCTTCTCTTAATCATATGGTCCATGTGCTGTTATTATCCAATCATAATCATGCAGCTTATATCAACTTCAGTTATCAAGACATGCCTTTCATCAGGAATCATCAGACAAGAACAGTCATTGAAGATTTTATGGCTCCCTCTTAAGCCTTTCTTGAAGTCAGATGAGGCAATAACTTCAGAAAAGGTCTGAGTCATCATAGTCCTAGTTGTATCATCCTTCATTGCAGCAAATTACCCAATTCATGATGGGAAGGAGAATTTCTCATCGGGCATTCATATATGTAGAACCATTCTTCACAAAATCCTGATTTAATGCAATCAAGATATCATGTTCTTTTGCTTATTTTGCTTGTATGCTTGCTTCTATTTCTCACAAGGATTGATAGAGAATTGGTCAGAGTGCTATGCACTTCTTCTAGATGACCTTCATGATTGAAGGCTTTAGGTGAGGTTTACTTCTTATCAAAGGTGCCACAATTTCCTTTACTGACAGATCCTTGAGAGGTTTGATTTTGGCCTAGAATTGTTGTTCCTTTGTTGATTCTTGTTTCCACTTGTAGCTGCAAGCTCATAGTAATTAATGATTTTCAGTCGTCACTAGGATGTCATGTCAATCATGTTTCCTGATACAAGATTAATGTAAGGCAAATCAATGTAGGATCACAACCAAGTTCAATCATAGGTCAAAATTTTAGAAGGCCACTTCCTTTATTACAAAAATTGTAACTGTCTTATTTTTTCACAAAATCATTGTCCTGAAGGTCTTTGATTTACTGACAGAATGTGCTTTAAACAAAATCATTTTCTTCAGATGATTGCAAGAACCCTTAACTTTTTCCTGTTGATATTGGGAGCTGTAAAGATCCATATGTGATTTATTTTAGCTCAGGGTAGGCCAAATAACTCTACTGCTCAGATAATATTCTAATGATGTTGATGATCTCGAGGGCCAAGATTGAACATAAATTAAGAAGTATTTGGAGAGAAGTAAACTTAATCCAAAGGCTAAGTAAGTTTTTAAAGGGACTACTAGATTATTGATCACATTTTCACACTTCGAGCTATTGTTGAAAAGGCTAGGCAACAATTCTCAAAATCATTTTATTGTTTCGTGAGTTTCATGAAAGCCTTTAATTTTGTGCCATGGAATTCATTGTTCCAGAGATAGCATGATATTGCAATCTCTGGTCCTCTCATTGTTGCAACTTGATTATTATGAGAGGAACTCTGAGGAACAATGAATGAAACCAATATCTAGTGGTAACAACAACCTCCAAACACGTTAGAAGGCAGTGAAGTTACAGGGCTGACCTGGTCATGACAAGGGTCTCTAAGATGCGTTTGGTGTGGTGAGACCCCCACAACACGTGGAGATATTTCCTTAACAGAGGCTGATCATGATGCTAGCTTGGTTCAAGGTTCATATACTTACTCTGTTTGTTCTGCTGCTACGTATGCATATATATGCTCTTAGGTATACTACTAGATATACTACTGGAACTAGAACTGCTAGTGCTGCTTCAAAAAAAATTAGTGAATTAGCAATAACATAGTAGTGAGCTTGAGTGGACCCTCAGGGGGACTCTACACCAGCTAGGATCTGTCCAAGTTAGATATCAAGCACACTTTCACAACCCAACACTGGATACTCTACACCAGATAGGATCTGTCCAAGTTAGATATCAAGCACACTTTCACAACCCAACACTGGATATTCACTGAGTTTGGAAGGAAATAAAATTTAAAAAGATTGCAGATCTATTTGATTGAGAAATATTCAGAACAACATGCAGATTTAATTACACTACAACACATTCCTTGCTGAAAAATGATCCTTTAAATAGAATGCAGATCTATCTTATTCCCCACTATTTTCACCATCTTCCCATACACTATCAACAACTCGCAAAACAACAAGGAGATCAATACTTTTCATTTCCAGAGAAATACCACCTACCACATTATCAATAGTTTCAAAAGGGAATCAGTTTCTTTATACCACAGATGGCAAAGTTCCTTTAAGGGGTACTCCTTTGGGGATCCTATTATTAGACTTTGTGGGTGGTCCATTTATTGGAAACACCAAATGAACTCTATCAAACTTGCAATCTTTGCCTCCTCCTTGTAGAGTTATATAATGTGTTGTAGAACCTTTCTCATAATTCAACCTAGCTAGTTGTCTGCCACTGCATTTTTACCTCAAGATATCACTTCTTTGGAAATGGCTCTAAGGTTTGCATAAAATTATGAACCCATAGTTAAATAGGAACCTCCTATATCTCCTAATGACTTCGCAGTAATACATGTATCCCATTGGATTGGAAGTACCACCGAATTGTAGGGGCTGGTTGACAGAACTGGATTCCAAAATGTCATTACCTAGTGGAGCCCCAATTTCTGGTAGGCCTTTATCATTAAGTACCTCTATCATATCATGCCATGAGTGAAACTTGATTTGATGTGCTTACCCACCATTACATGGGGGCCTTTTCCAAATTCATATACATTGTTGCAACCCTTTGCTCAAGCACAATCTACTCCACCACTTGTTCCAAAGATTCTTTCATGGTGTCAGTTGTGCCATTAAACTCGATATCTTCTTAAGCTCTGCACTAATCCACCTAACTATTTTCAACATCATGCAATGCCAAAAAAATTTTACAGTCTATTCAAGAGTGATTAAAATCTATATTTATCTTTTTCCATAGATCAGACACTGACACACAAGACAGAGTTCCGAGTCATCATTGTGCTCATACAAAATAAAAATTCAACCTTTCTTACACAAAGGCACAAAAAGAGTTGAAATATGGGCATTTGTTTGGAATTCACTCTATGTGCCACTGTACCCAGTTAGTTTTATTGTTATGTTTGTCTGGTTTTACTTATAACACTTAAAAAGAGGATGAGAATGGAAACAGTAAAGGAGTAGAGAAACATCTTCCTCTGCGAAAACAACAACTATGGTGGAATGGTAAACGCTCCTCGCATATTCACACCTTGGAAACCTTATCTCGAAATGAAGCTAGTCCTCACTTGCATTAGAGCAAATCCATTTGAACCTTGTTGGGCCTTGAAAGAGAGATCAAATTTCTCCAAACACCTCGTAAACAAATATTCTTGTAAATTTTTTATATTTTTTAATAAAAAACAGCTGAAAGGTAAGATAGGCCCCATATAGTTGACTCAGTAATAAAATTTAATTATTTTTAAATTAGATTTTTTTCATACAAAACATGTTGCTTGAACAGAACATACTGAAAAGGAAGATAACCCGATAACCCCATATAGTTGACTTAGTAATTAAAATTTTAAGTTTATATGGTATCAAATTCCTCATCAAATTTCTTTCCACATCATCCAGTGGTAAAAAATATATCGAAGAATTCAATATATTTTAATACACAATATATATATTTTTAATTTTTTTACATAAAATTTTATGTTTATCATATCAAATATTTTATATTTATAAGAAAGATTAAGTTTCTAAGAGTTTAATATCTTTTAATATGTAGCATATATTTTTAATAGACAATATATTAAAGGGAAAAATAATAAGATAACTTTTTTGTAAGTTAGTAAAGTTTCAATATATTACTAAATAAACATACAATACAAAAATAGTAGTTGGTTTACCAAACCAGTTGTAGAAGAAGATTCTCTTTGTCACACATTTAACCAGACATGCCATATGATTTTTTTGTCTTTACTTTCCCTTATATAGTTCAAAAAAGTTCCCCTTCCCACTACTACTATATGTAGGTCTGCCTATCTGAATAGCTATATAGCTCTGATCTTCAGACCTAAACTTGACAAAATAACTACAATACTACCTATATAAACATAACACAAAACTAAACAAAAGATTGGTCGATGCCATGATCAACTAACACAATATTATTTGCTTGGAGTTGTTATCGTCGTTGGCCCCATTGTTGGGTCCTCCACAAGGGTTGTCGCTGGAGCCTCTAGGGTTGCCAGTGGACAGCCACCTGCAGCGCAAGCCTCTCGAACTCGATACTTCCTCAAACGGGCGAAATCTCCTATCTCTACACCCATCGATATATCCACATTATCGATATAATTGAGATAGATTGAGAACATTTTGTTAAGATCCCCAATTCTGCCAACATGCAATTTCTCTATGTTAACCAAACCCTTGAGAGCCTTTTCAATTCCTTTTAGGCGTTGGTCTATAGATTTTAACTCGATTTCTATCTCGAGTTGCCTCTTTTTCCTCTACTCTGCTGCCTCTGCTTGCAGCTTTTCCACCAGAGTCTTGACATGCCAAGCGGTCTCCAAGGTCTTTTGGTACACAGTCATCTATGTTTTGGATTTCCTTGTGTTGATGATCCAATCTCCTTCCTCCTCTATTCTACCATCAAAGATAGCCCTACAATGTCTTCGAACCTCACTCTCCCAGATTTCCACTATATCCTTCCCTTTTGTGTGACTGTTTAGCAACAACCTCCGCTGCTTCCTCCATGCATGTCTGTTTGCAAAACTCAAAGCCCTGAGCATCCGCGGGAACTACCTCTTGGCCTACTAGCATCACTTTAGCTCTTACTCATTGCACTCCCTGATAACTGAATTTCCCTCATAGAAATTACTATCACCAACTCACAATTACACCACCTTTCAGTGTTTTGCCTTATGTCGATGAAGCTTGCTCCCTAGCTATGATTTAAAGATGACACCCCAGATGAGACTTGCCTCGCCGATATTTGAGTACTTTCCCTCTCAATTTTTAGTAACTCTGACCTACTAGCGATGTTGTTGTTCATTCGTGTGTACTTGTGGACGTCCTTCCTCTCATTTTCCCTTGCCAGCGGTTTGTTCAAAATCATAATCACCCTAACCTTGCTCTTGTATGTTTCCCCTCTTGATTTCGTACCTTCCCACTCCTCTTGCCACATCTCCTATTAATGAGACGATCACACTAACAATCTATTATGGGGGAAATCCTCTCCTTCCCATGATTAACCATCACTCTATCCTTGTATTGCAAACACATACCCCTTCTCGTTTCCTAAGTATGTCCATAATGAAGGATTATTTGTTCGTATGAACTGGTAGATCACTGTCCTGATTCGGGCCCACCCCTTCTCTATCAACCTGCCTTAATGGCGTGGAGTGATCTCTCTCTGCCAACCTTTGGCTTTCCTCCTTTAGCTAGCCCTCTGAAAACTTGCACATCACGTCGGTGAGCAAATGGACATTATCTACCCCTTTATTTTCCACCCTATCCACCAAAACATTTGAAAACCACTGAACTAAGGTGAATTCCATGGTTTTCAACACCTCCAGATGTTTTTGAATGCGTTGGGTTAATGGGGGCAAGTGCCAGTTCCATGTTACTTTACTTATTTGTGTGCCACATTGTAACTTACGTGTCACTTGAATGATAAGAGGTGCGGTTCCTACTAGGTCTGGTTCCATGGGAGTTTGCATGGGCTTACAACCATTCATATGGGATTTCTCAATAAGTGTCTTGGCATATTTTCTTTTATATACAAATATCCGGTGATGTGTTTGTCACACCTCCAAACCAAGACACTAATGCAATAGACCAAGATCGGTCATGTCAAAGGACCTTTTCAAATCTTGCCAAAATTCTCTTCTCATAACTGCCTGTGATTACTAAGTCATCGACATACACAACGATGATCACAATATCCCCCCTTGATCTTTGCAGTAGAGGTTAGGATCATAAGGGCTTCTCTTTCAGCCGTGCTGTGCAAAATGCTCATCAATTTGTATAGAAAGTTCCCACAATATATTTCGTTTAAGCAAAATATAATGCTTAATATTTTGCAAAATAGATACAAATGGATTACTGCGATGTAGTAATATCTCTGAAAGAGTATCTAAAAGCATATTTTCAAGATATTTACACCATGCAGAGGTAAAAAACCAGGGCATATATGTTTAAATCCCTCCCATCAAAGTACCTTGAGGTCCCTCTAATGGTGCAAGCCTAGAAGAACTCCAATTAGGAAAAAATTGTATCAAGCCTTGAGGATAGGGTGAAACAATGGAATGTCAAAGCCCTAAACCTGGGTGGTCATCTGATTCTAACAAACACAGTGCTACAAGCTATTCCAAGGTATATGTTATCTATCCTCCCTTCTCCCAAAAGATCTGGGACATCCAAAGGAACTTCTTGTGGCGAGGGGTAGAGGTGAAACGAAAATGGGCGCTAGTGGCCTTAAATAGAGTGCAAACCAAAAGATGCAGGTGGGCTAGGTCTTCAAGATCCAGAGGTAACCAACAAAGAAAATGGAGCAAAATTATGGTGGAGATGGTTAAAAGGGGGGTCATCACCTTGGGAAAGGCTTTGGAAATCAAAATATGCACCTAATTTCCATACAAAAAAGTTAGTTTGGTTATCAAGTTCCACTCAGGGGTTGGCAATTTGGAATTTAGCATGGAATAAAAGAGGTATAATGCAAAAACACTATTCTGGGAAATCAGAAATGGAAAGGAGGCCCTATTTTGGGATGATGCGTGGTAGAAACAAGCTAAGTTATGCAGGGAGGAATGACATCCCTTCAAACTAAGCACATAAATATAAGAGTATAGAGAATTCTACCAATTCTAGGATCAAGGACTAGAAAATAACAAATGGAGGTGATGGAATTTTAATATCTTTTAATGGCCAGCCCAAAATGACTTAGCTATTCAGTATCTAACAGAGGAACTAAGAAAATTAAGAATTATGTTCAATAATGAACAAGACCAACTCAAATTGGGGAAAAAAGAAGATGTGGAGTTCAATCTCAAGGAAGTCAAAGCTTATCTTAGTGAGGGATATACTGGTACAAATGATCCATCGTGGAGAAAACTGGATGGTGCCACATTGGCCATAAATTTAAATTTTCATGTCATTGATTTTACACCAGAAGGTCCTAACTCAAGACAAAGTTATAAAGAGAGGATTTATAGGTTCCTCTTCGTGTTTCCTCTCCGAAAACACAAAAGAGAGGCTTAATCATTTACTCAACACCTGTAACTATATGGAGGCACTATGGGACTAATTAGCCTCAATATTTAGATAAAGAAACCAAAGTCGAGAGAGCATACAAGAAACAATAAAGAAATGGCGGGTGCATTATACAAAAAACGAGGTGGTGAACCTTACCTGAAATTTCATTCGAGGTTTCATCCTTTGGGAAATTTGGAAGGAGCACAATAGATGAATATTCTCTTATAATAAGCTTCCTGTTGACAACCTAGTGGAAGGAAAAATGTGTCAGCTAAAGGAAACATTAATTAGTACGGGAAATCAACCATTAGAGGAACAACCACCCCCCCAAGGAAACACAAATTTTGAAGTGATGAGGCTTCATGTTTTTCACCCTGTTTTCCCCAAATAAATATATTCTAGCAGGAAGAATTATTCATTACTTTCCCCTCTTACAAGCAAACACTCGACAAAAAAAGGATTTCACACCTCAGAGTTTTTTTGTAGGATAAAGGGAAAGGTGAGTGGGTATCCTGCAGTAGCTGCATTGGTCTTATTAGCATTACGCCACTTTTCATATGGGTCTTCACAACAAATAATCACCATTACACTTTGTTGATTTGTTTTAAAAATAAACATAACACCCAATAGATTTCTTTTGGGATGCAATGTTGTTGTTGGTAGTATGATTGTATTTGTGCCACATGTAAAGCTAATATGCGTTAAATTTCTTTCACCTTGCAATATTTTTATTGGAAATGTGTTTGTGTTTGGGCTAGAAACTATGCTAGATTTCTTTTGCTTTGCAATAGTGTTGTTGTCAATTTGGTTGTTTATGATAAAAGGAAATCTAGCAAGTGTTAGATTTCCATCACTTTGGCAATGTTATTGGAAATGTTGTGCTTGTGTTTGGGCTAGAAGTTGTGTTAGATTTCTTTTGCTATGCAATGTTGTTGTTTTCAATTTGGTTGTTTATTATAGAAGGAAATATAACACGTGTTAGATCTCTTTCACCTTGGTAATGTGCTTTTGTTTGTGTTAGAAGGAAATATAGCATGCACTAGATTTCTTCTGACATAAAATGTTGTTATTGGTAGTATGCTTGTATTTATGCTACATGTAAAGCTAGCATGCGTTAAATTGATTTTACCTTGCGACATTGTTGTTGGAAATGTGATTGTGTTTGTGATAGAAGTTGTTGGATTTTGTTGGCTTTTGTTTGCCCTACAATGTTATTGTTGCCAATGTGCTTTTGTTTGTACTAGAAGTAAATCAATCGTATGCTAGATATCTTCTACACTGCAATGTTATTTTTGGCAATGTGATTGTGTTTGTGCTACAATAAACTCTAGAATGTGTAAGATTTCTTTTACTTTGAAATGTTTTTGTGAGTAATATGCTTCTATTTACGTTAGAAGAAAATTTAGCATGTGGTGGATTTCCTTCGCCTTAGAATATTGTTATTGGCAATGTGTTTGTGTTTGTGCTAGAAGGAAATCTAGCATGTGCTAGATTTATTTGACCATGTAATGTTGCTTCTAGCAATATGCTTATGTTTGTAGTAGAAGGAATGATATTGATTGTTAGCTTTCATTTGAGGAAACAATGTTTCATTACATACAACATGACAACCATAATATTTTTATTTTTGCATTTATATTACTTTTTCGGAAGTTGTGTGTTTTTGGGGAAATATAAAGTCACACTTTACACGGTTCATTCTTTTAATTACAAGTTACGATGTAATTGTTGTTAGAGAATTGATGCAAGCTACAATGGAAAATATAATTTTGGCAAAAGGGGACTATGTTGATCTCCTTATTAATGATCAAGTCATTGGGCTAGCAAGGGTTGAATCTGCAGAGTCTGGAACTTATTATGTTGGAAAAAAGGTTAATGTTGGTTATGTTGCAATTTTGATAATTGATCTCATTCAACCACATTTGATTGATGATGATGTTAATGAAGGGGACATACATCCATGGAAGATTGTGGATTTGAGACACCACATAGGTAAATCAAAATATTGAAGCATGTGTTATATATTTTTGATACTATAATAAATGTTCTTTTTTTGAGTAAATACTAACATTATTTACATTTGTTTATAGGTACAAATGTTTCTTCTACATTTTCTATTGGAGACAAGGTAAATCTTCTACAACATGGAGTGAAGGTGGGCGAGGGCTCCATATTCAATACAGAGCTTGGGCATAAAGTGCATGGAAAGATGGTAAAGAAAGGATGCATAGTGGTTAAAATTGAAAAGGTGTTAAAACATAATGTTCCTCTACCACATCCAACAGGGTTTGAGCATACACTTGGGGGTGCATTAGAATCTTATGAAATTTGGCCAGAATCAGATTTGGAGCCTCACTGTCATGATCATGCCATAAATATTCCCCAAGATAGGGTTAAATTCATATGTGCAAAGGTTTCTCTTACACATGAATGCATGGGAACAAGCATGTGCATTGCCAAAGGAATGCTAGTTCATGTCCACGAGGATGACATTGTTGAGGGTGAAACACTAGGTGAAATGGATTTTGGTGTTTTTCTAGAAGAGATAGATGGAAATTGTGAGATATGCAAAATTGGAGATAAGTCTATACATTGTTTGGTTAGATGGCCAATAAATAAGTTGGTGGACAACAAAGGTGTGATATTAAGGGTCAAGGAAAAGTTCAAGGAACCAACCAAAGAAATGGTGATATGGGATGTTATAGAGGACACAAATCCCTTAAACAAATGGGATGGGTACCTTTGTAATGAAAAAGATAGAAACTCAATTGATATGAATGTAACAAGGCCATATAAAAGGATTAAACGAGTTATGGCTACAAAGAAAACTGCAAAATGTCAAACAAAAATAGATGAAGAGAAAGAAATTCGACTTTTGGCAGATGTATGTTGTAGAAAAGATTGTCTTCAACATGTCGATAGGAAGGCCATTGCAGGTGCTAGAAGGGGTATGAGACAAATAAATACAAATGGTATTAGAGAATTTGTCTTGAATTCACTCATGTCAAACACAGTGATGTCAAGCGGCCATGGCCATGGCCATGGCCATGGCCATGGCCTACCACCTATTGCTAGAAATGTAAAGGACATGAGATTTAATGGGAATATTATTTGTAAGAAAGCATGGTATAAGATACATAAAATTCCTCAAAGCACATTCTATAACTACCAACATTATTTCCAACATGGACAGATCAAAGCTATTCATGGTAACACCAACACATGCAAAGCACGAGCTCACACAGTGGCAGCTATAGAAATATTGCACAAAATTGTAATGGATAATTCAGATTTTTCACCAAATCAAACACGTCAAGTTGAAGAAGATGGAACATCTGCTCCTTTAAGACTGCTTCCTTCGACTTACACACAAAATTCTTTGTTAAAAGAGATCAATGAGGCTCTTCAAAAGCTCAATTACCCATCAATATCACAACCAACAATGAGCAAGATCTGGAATACTAAGTTTCGAGATGTGGCATTTTCAAAGAACACCAACTTCAGTAAATGCAGTGAATGTATTGTGTTGAAAGCACAAATGAAGTCAGCAACTACAAAAGAGTTGGAAGAAAAGGCACGAGGTAGGTTGACGAAACATAACAAGATTGTTATGTGTGGAAGATATTGCTACTATGCCCATAGAATTATGTCAGAGCGGTTTCCAAAGGAGTATTTGAGCATTATCCATGATAAAATGGACAAAACAAAGACATCAATCCCAAGGCTACGTGTCAAATCAAAATCTGTTGTAGGAACAAATTTGGGTTTGTCATTGACAGGTATGCTTACACATGGGCATAAGGCGGGAGGTTTTGGTCATTTCTCCTTACCATTTGTCCATATGGGATCACAATTTACTATTACATCCCTTGCAAAGTGCTTAAGGGACCTTGAAGACCCACAAATGGATATGTATGGTGATCTACTTTATGAAAGTGGAATTTCAAGAAACCCACTTACAAATGCATTACTTGACACCTCTATTTACCCAAAATGTCAAGGGTACAAGGATGATTTTATATCTCATGGAAGTTCAAAAAGTCAAAATGTTGATTTTAAACCTCTTCCTCCACATTTGTTGTTACAGTTGGACAATGCAGCAAGTGATAATAAGAATCGCTATCTTTTCATGTTTCTATCACTTTTAACTGCACTTGGTGTCTTCATCACTATTGAGGTTGGGTTCTTGCCTGTGGGGCACACCCATGAAGACATAGATGGAACCTATGGAAGAATGTCTTCCAACCTAAAAAGTAAAGATATTTATTCTTTACCTGAAATGATGGATACATATCGCATAATTGAAGAAAATAGAGTGTTTCCACCTACACTTATTGACAAGGTCTATGACTTCAAAAGTTTCCTTAGTGGATACATTAAGGAGGGAAAAAATGCACTAGTTGGACATCTTAATGTTCAATACTTCCAATTTCTTATACTCAATGATGTTCCAGTACTAAGGTATAAAGAATCAATTAGAGACTCTCAGTGGTCAGAACCAGTTGAGTTATGGAATATAGATGATGAAGGTCGACCTATAATTCCCATAGGGAAGCCATCTTTCTTAGCTTCCAAACAGAATGATGTCTATTTAAAAGAACTAAAGGAAGGGATAACATCATACATAAAAATGTGGAAAGACACTATTGGGAATGAGGATTCACCAATTGTTACAGAGGAATGGAAAAATAAAGTGGTGTATTGGGAAAAAGTTCTTGATACATTAGATGGAATCTATAATGATCATAGAATAATAGATGGAAATGATTCATCTTCTGAGGATTTCTGGCCCAAGACAAGGCACATTGTTGATGTTGATCGTAATGCACTCCAAGTAATCTCAAGTATTATGGATGGAGATTTTGATAATGCGATAGATGAACCAATATATGTTGGACCCAAATGCAACAAGCCAAAGCCAACATTCAATCCGATGATTGATGTTGAGAAAGGAAAGATGTTGCTAGTTAGATCAGGAAATGAGGATGCAGGTGAGATGATTTGGATGGAAAAATCCATCTCAAATATCTTTAGGGATAATGAAAGTGAGAATCTTCATGTAAAGGTTGACTGGTGGAAGCCTATGTCAGGGAAATACAATGGAAAATTTTTAGAGCAATATTGGGTACCAAATCCTGATGACAAAGAACTTGGCTCTATTCCAATTAATACCATAGTGTGGGCATGGATGCCAAAGAAAGAACATTGCAAGAAGACCAAGATAAATAAATATGGTGTAGAAGCCATTCTTGATCTACTTGAGCGATTATCTTAAGAGTAGGTTTATATGATACATAAATGTAATTTTTTTTTGGAGGATCTATTAATATACATTCAGACACATTTTCCCATATTTGTTGTATAAATATTATCTTCATATTTTTTTTGAAGGAGTTTTATATTATTTAATAGTTCAATGTAATCATGTGTTATAAAATTACATGACAATGCCATAAAATATTTAAGTTTTCAAAGCTTTATTTGACCAGCATGACTTCTCACCATATCAAATATGCGTAATAAAATTCAATAATGCACCTAAAAACATCTTCTAAACTTGTTATATTAAAACAACAGTGGGGTACCTAATTAGTGTTATATTTAATATAAACCATTTAAACTCTTAATGAATAAATGCTAGATGCTTGATATAATGTTTGAGGTGAGTTTTCCTTAATTTTCCTTATTATAATTGATATAATCAAATTCCCTATTTTGTTGTATGTTAATTTATAAAAAAATTATTTTGATCATTGAACAACACAACTACAATTATAAAATATTTCTACTTATAGATTTTGAAGTGGTGCCAACATTATACTAGTATAATTAATTTGTACTCAACTTAGGAAAAGTAGTTAGTGTCAATTTAAAATGGTCAATAATAGTAAGAAAAACAATATTAATATATTGTTAAATAACTTTATAGGTAAGATTTTTTTTACACAATCTAGTATTCATGGTCATATTTAATACATAAATATAAATGTTAATGGTAATAGAAATAATGTAAGGAATTTAAGTTTTAGATGAATGTTAATATGTTCTTTTCAATATAGTATCACTAAACATTACAGGGATAAAAACTAAACATGTGTAATAAATATCTTAATCATTTTTCTCTCTTTCTTGTTGTATTTGAAAATAATCAAATTGTACTACTTTGTTACTATTCTAATTCATGATTGATTTTGATCATTAAAATGATTAGTAATTGAAACGAGAGGCTCATTTTACAGCCCAATATGGGGGGATGTGTAAGTTTGTCTATCCGTCTGTGCCCGTTTAAAATAAAAATTATGTTCTAAATAGAAAAATATAAAAAAAAGAATATTTTGTAAAGTAATTAGAAGTAAAAAAAATGTGTGAATCAGAGGTTTAAATCTTATAATTTTCAAAAGTAACTATTGAAGATTTATGTTAACTAATTTATGTCAATATCAACTTCATATATATCTATATATATAAAAAAAAATTTCTTATGGTTAAAATTATTATTTGTTCTTATATATACTCTATTTAGCTTTCAAAAATGTAGTTTCAACAATTAAAAATAGCACATTGTATCTTTCACTCTAAATGTGTTTGCACTTGAAATTTGATCCCTACATCTGCACTTAAAATGGATCTATGATGGTATATATTGGACACATTACTATGATCATTTGTCATTGAATAACTTTATACTTAATATATAGCTTGCATATTAATATATTATTCATTAAGTAAGCCTCAACCAACTTCGTTTCTTACATAAAAGTACAAATAATAAATAAAACTAAATTATATTCAACATTTAATTTGATCCTAAAAAAATATTTTCTCCTAACTCTAAAATGGTGCAAACTTCTTACAATAGTATGTAATGATGATGGTGATAATAATGATTATCATCCACTAAGACCAACTATGGTATATAAGAAGGTAAAAAGATATTACTAAAAGTTATTTTGAATTTTAAATTGTGCCAACATTGTTTTAGTAATAATCGTAAATCAACATATACATGATATTTACTATATCGGATTATCGGTTAATAATAGTTACACACACATCATTATTTTCATAAAATAACCTTAACAAACTTATCTTTTTAATATAAACCAAAAAATATTAAAATAGATAATGTAAGGAATCCAATATTAATATGTGAAATATTTTCTTTTTCAAGTTTATATAAATTTGTTTTATAAAGTTTATCATGATAATTTTTACACAAAAAATGGTAAATATCTATATAAAAATTAGTGAACTAAGTGGCTTTCTAATTCCTCATTTCGAAAAAATATAATCTAGTTAAAGTTCTAAATAATGGTATATATTGGACACATTACCAAAAATTTCATTTGTCATTAAATAACTTTATACTTAATATATATCTTGCATATTAATCTATTATTCATAAAGCGAGCCTCAATCAACTTCTTTATTAACATAAGCGTACAACTAATAAATAAAAATAAATTATGCTACTACTCACATTCAACATTTAATTTGATCATAAATTTATTTTTCTCCTCAACTCTAAAATGGTGCAAACTTTCTACAATAGTATGTAATTATGATGGTGATAATGATGATTATCATCCACTAAGACCAACTATGGTAAATAAGGAGATAAAAAGATATTATTAAAAGTTATTTCGAATTTTATTGTTATGCTGAAAAAGCATTAAAAGAAGTGTTTCAATATCATCATAATTTTGTTTAGTTAAACAATCAAAAAGGTTGGTACCGTCACAAATATATTGAAATTTAATTCTAATACGAGTATAAACTCGATGCTTTGAGGGTTTTTTAATCTTCAATCATAATATAACTAGTGTTGCAAAGGTGATAGACTTTTAAATTGTGCCAACACTGCCTTAGTAATAATCATGACTTTTCACATACATGATATTTACTATATCAGATTATAATTAAATGGATTAATAATAGTAACATATGCATCATTATTTTCATAAAATAACCTTAACAAACTTATCTTTTACTATAAACCATAAAAAATATTAAAATAGATAATGTAAGGAATCCAAGATTAAAATGTGAAATATTTTTTTTAGCAAGTTTATATAAATTTGTTTTATAAAGTTTATCATGATAATTTTTACACAAAAATGGTGAATATCTACATTAAAATTAGTGGATTAAGTGACTTTCTAATTCCTCATTTTGACAAAACTTAATTTAGTTAAAGTTCTAAATTCTAGATCCACTGAATACTTCCATATTTAATGAAATATGTGTTTTTTCAAGTTTTTCATGATCCAATAGATAATGTGTTGGATGATATTTGCAGTCAAAGTCCTTCTCCATTAGCTAACTGTGAGCTTGAAAAATGTATTGATACAAACTTGATCCGACAGCCGGTTTCTTTGTCATTTTTAGTAGGAGTCTCATCACAAAGCTCAAAAGAAAGTTAGCATTCATGGTATGAGGAGAAACAAAGTAATTCATTGGATGAGCTAAGTCCCAGTGCACATGAATTTCAAGATCCTTATGCAGTATTTTTGGAGTCAGATAGAGCATCCATATTATCTAATCTAGGAAAATTTGGATATGTTTACAAGTTTTCATGGGAGTTTCATTTCAGTAGTCCTCTCTTGTTGTTCATAAACAAGCACTTGCGGAGAATTCAAACAGCATCCATAATGCTTACTTGGTTGCATTGGTTGTTTCATTTCACTTGATCAGGTAATGAATGTAATAGTTAGAGTAGGTTTTATTGAATAAGCTCCATTTTGAGCATCTTTTATAGTTTGTCAGTTTTGTTTTAGTATCGAGTCAGTTTTTAGTTGAGTAAAAGTTAGTCTGTGTCTTTGAGTCATAAGTATTCAGTCATGTACTTCAAATCGAGTTTTTTTCTACTCCATGCCCAATGGATAAGGCTACTTGGTGTATAGTGTTCTTGGCACCTCCAAGGAGCTACCATCCCCAATGGAGCCAATGTTAGAGTCAGCCCTTGCAGCCTTCCACCAGCAATAAAACATGCTCTTACAAAGTGGTCTTAGGGTGTCAAAGTCAAATTTTGTCATTTCAGTGAGTCTTCAAGTAAAATTTGGTCACTAGGTATTAGGTCTAGGATTGTTTTCACTCCTTCCAAAGTTTTCCAAATATTGGTCCATGTCACCATTCGGCTGAGTGTACCATCATTCAAAGAGTTTTCATCATTATTTCAAGTTCCAATGGGTCATTTACACCTTGTTTGTGCTTCAGTTGTGCTTAGGTAAGGCTCATTTCCCTCCCCTAGGGTTTTGAAGGTAATTTTCCTTGGATGGCCAAATCATCAACAAAACTTGTATCCTGATGCTCATACACCTTCCCCTACCCTTAAAACAACTTCTTAAACACTTTCCATCACTAATTATCCCTTAATTCATCATTTTCCCACAAACCCTAGCCTATTGCTACAATTTGACACTTTTCTAGGTTAGGCCTGTGTTTTTCCCTTTTGGACCCCTTCCTCTCACTCAATCTTTGAAATTCCACTTTCCCTTGCTTCCTAAAATCCCTCCCTACTTCCAAAAATATTTCTCAAGAAATTAGAAGCCCCTCATCCCCTTCATTTCCCTTTATTTCTACAAATCCCCTATTCCACACATCGGGATAGGTTTTATTCAAATGATGTTTTTAAGAAAGAAAATATGAATTTGATAAAGTGAGAGCTTTTTTTGTCCAACATATACTCAAGAAGAAAAACCTCCTTTAGTTTTTACATAGGTCTCATGGTTGGGGAGAAATGTCCAAAACATCATTTGCCTCAGGAGAGTTGCTGCACTTCTAGAGTGACTTTGGGAAAATCAAGATTTATCCTAGCTGGAGTGACCAATTGACTTTCTTGATCAGTCAAATGATAACTAGACACATAAATATTTCCAATGAGATATCATAAGCTCAATTTGGAGTTGAGGAAGACCTTCAAAAGTTGACTGCAACATCACTCTGCATTTTGGTAGCCTCATTCTGCACATTTTGACTAGTCTTAGGAGATTGCACCTTTGACAGGGAAAATGAGCTCCAAATTGAAACATTTAAGATGTTATGGAAATTAGACTCGACAAGCTTTCCAATGAGATATCCCATGCCTAATTTTGACACCGGGAAGGTAGTCAAAACTCACCTTGAAAATGGAACTAGCCACTCCCTTCAGGCGTTGCGCACTTCCTTCAGGCAATTTTTGTATCAGTCCACTGGTCAAACACGTAGGGCCTAAGGTGCTGCCCCCTTTTTTGGGGAACTTTTTGGAGAAATGGCCACCACCATTGGATTCAGAAGACCATGTACATTCAGAAAAACCATGTTTCGAAGTGTGAAAGTCAAATTTACTAGGTGAAAAGGCCAAAAAACTACCTAAAATTCATGTTTCTGCCTGTTTTTTGAGCCTGGCACTGCGTGTTTGAGCAGTCTTGGGAGATTGAATTTTTGGAGGTGAAAATCAAGCTCAAATTGGAAACTAAAGGCTGTTTTGGAAACAAGACAGGATAAGCTTTCCAATGAGCTATCGTGAGCCAAATTTGGAGATCAGGAAGGCAGTTAAAAAATCATCTTGAAGTTGGCACTGTGCACTTCCTTCAGGCACTGTGCATTTGACACTGGCGTTGTGCACTTGACAGACTGCCTATTTTTTCATTGTTTATTTCAGAGACTTCTTTTCACCTATGGGATTTTGATCTTTTCACTGATGTAATGTAAAATCGTGATGTAATAAAAGTGTATTTTTGTTACCTACGGTAGATACATTAGATAAATGGCCTAAGTGGCATGTAATGAATCAGTTTGCTTCATATTAGTGTTGAGTCAGATTGACCTCCCTAGTCTTTAGCTATGAGTTCAATTTGTTGTGTAAATACTCCTCCTCTCATGGATTTGACCCCTGAGGCTAGGATGAGTTGTTTTGATGCCTATATTATGTGCTTTCGTAGTCATTTGTAAAGGTTGGACTCACTTGGATGCTCAGTGCTTGGTTGTACATCATTGTAAGCAGTTTGGCAAGGAAATTAATAAGATTTGCAGCTATGTTTATGGGATCCATGTGGTATGGAGTTATAACATCTTTTCTTCTTCTATAATTATGTGTTCACACGTTTTATGTATGCCTCATTCATTTAATTGCTTCTAGTTGAGTGTTTTCAAGTTAGATAGGTAGAATCCATTAATTTTGATGCTCTGCCTTGGGAAAACACACAACATTTCATGTTTTTCTACTGTTTAAGAAGGATCCATGACCTCCACATGCCCTTCTTAGCTTCTTACCAGTCAAACAGTTCACCTCATCAAGCCCAAGATTGCTAAATTCTATGCCTGCCTTGCCCCATAGAACACTCTGCATTTTTGACCTAGTTTCCTAGACCTAAACTTCCCAGCTCCATCTGATCCAGCAAAACACCATCAAAACCTCAATCAAAACTTTCGTGCTACTATACCTAGCCTAAAATCTTGTCCCTGATCCAGTCATCTTGACTAAGATCCATAAGGAGAGAGCCCTCTCTCGGCCTAGTAGGGCTAGCTACTTGGCTAAGCATGGTTTGTGGTTACCTTGGAATTGGCTCCCTTTAGCCTAAGGTCAATCCAGGTGATAATAGTCAGAAACAAACAATATATGGAAGATTTTGTTAGGCTAGAATCAATTAAGAGGGCCTACCTCTTAGAATGCTATTTTTCTTGGTGATGATCCTGCTTCCTCACTCTCACTATATTTCATTTCCTTCCTTCACACACCTGAAACAAGCAAACAACAGCAAACAACAAACATGATAGCATACTATATTGTATTCATCCTACTTAACATGTCAAGAAACATTAAGGCATAAATATGTGAGATGAAATTTCATGTAGGAAATCAATCGATGGTTGCATCTATATTAGTTCAAGAAGAGATTACAACTGATGTCTTGACATTGATGTTCTCCTCTGACATATTAGGGTTCCCACGCTTCTGCTAGCATCTCATGGATAGCCTCAAGGCTCTTCCCTCTACTCTTCATACCAAACCAAACTCAAGGCTCATTGACTACTCCAAAATCAAAACCTCAGCTAGAACTTAATTAGGACTAAAGGCTAACACTAGCTTGTGCTTGGGAAAAATAGAGGTTTATATAGCTTGGATGGATGGGAGATGGTTCCTCTTCTCATGGGAGAAGGCCTTATCTCTTGGATTAGTTCCATCCTAATAGGGTAAAGGATCCTACACTAATCTCTTCGACTCCATCCGACCTAACCATTTAGCAGACATCCATTATGAAGCTTCTAGAGCTGGAAGCTTCGGATCCATGTTTAAAAAAATTCCAAAATAGGATCAATGTGATTGAGAAAGGGCTCAGTCAATCTGATCAGTGCTAGGGACAGTTGTAAACCCTACATATTGGCACAAGGAGGACACAGGTCATGAACGTTGGTCTTGTAAACTGGGATAAACAGAAGAGTTTTGGGAAATGATTCAAAAGGGAATTGTTCTTCTCGTGAAGAGGGAAATAATGAGAGTTTCATCATGGGCATGGTCAGGCCTAGTCTTGAGGTTGATTTCTGGTTTATTATTCTTGTCATCATGTCTTTGATGGATTCTGGAAGTTACAACAAGTTATGGAAAAAGGCTGGAATTATGGTCTAGGAAAGTGCCTTAAATTATGTAGGCATTGGCACAAGTCTGCTAGGAAAAGTCCCTAGATGCTAGCTTGCAGGCCCTTGAGAGTGTCCAGAGGTCCCTGAATGATGGCATGCCCATAACATGAGAGCGTCTAGAAGTCAAAAGGTCTAAAATATCAGTGGGAACCAGGGGCAGGATGCCTGAGTGGTTGAGATGTTCGTTGGGGGTGTTTTTGTTGATGTGGAAGGTATGGTTGATGTGTTCCATTGATTCCATTTCCTTAATATCACCAAGGAGGTTGAATCCCTTCATTGTGGCCTCTCTCGTCACATGTTTACCCCAGTTGGTAGGTTACTTGTCTAGATGTGGGAGGAGGGTAGTTACATATTGGTATCAGAGCATGGTTCACCCCTTGGACTGGATGGGCGGTGTGTTCATCATGCCTTCATGTTGATTGCATAAGCTTGTAGTCCATGTGCTTGTTGCATTTGCATATTTTTGATCATGGTTCTAGTGATGTCAGCATGTGAAGGTTGATGGTGTTGTTATGGAATGTGTCGTCATGAGTGTATGGTTATATGCATGTCAGTGTCTATATGTTTTTGTGCATGCCATGTCATGGTTATGGTTATGCATGTATGGTAGGTCGACATGCATTGTGAGGTCATTGTATGCAATTAGGTCATCATGAAGTTTTTGGTTTTTTTATGATGTTTATGTGTTGGCTGAGATAGATCAAGAGATGCAGATCATTAAAGTGAAGTTACAACATTAGACCTCGAGGCAAGAGCATGTCGTCATATAGGTTTGTATGTTGGGCATGTAGGTATGTAGGTTAAGTATTGTTATATGCATTAGCATGATATACATTAGGTTTATGTACATTTCTATGGATGTTATATACATGACAGATGCTAGTTGTTTAGTGTAGTCATATGCACATATGTGGGATAGTCATGCATGATAGTAACCTATGGTGGTATGCATTACTATTGTTGTTTTATGTTAGATAACTCGATGATTATGTTATATGTTATATTTTGTTGATGAGTATGTTATAGGTGAACTTGTTGTTTTTATATCATAGTTCGCTTGATGATTAGGCTATATATTGATTAATGAGCATGATATATAACTTGTTGTTGTTATATGCTATTCACTTGATGATTAGGGTTATTACATTAAGATCTTGATTTTATATGTATCATACTAATTTGGATTAGTCTATGCAAATGGTTAAGGTTATGAAATTCAGGTATGAGTTAATATGTTGTGATATTATGTCATACTAATATGGATTGATTGTGTAGATAAGATAGCCTCCCGTGAGATACATTAAGGTATGAGTTTTCTTATGTCATATATTTGATTGTTGATTGTTTGATTATGCCATGTAGTTAATTAATTTAACATGGTATGTTTGCAAGTCTGTTGGATTCTTGATGAATTGCATAAAATGAGTATGTGTTCAAATGACCATGTTTTAAGATGATTGTAATAACACATATGTGTTGAGACAGTTGATATGTACTTGAGTGTAGTAGGTGACAATTGTAGTATTATGTCTAATGACTATGAGTTGACTATGAATTATGACATGATTTCTAGTCTTGATAAAGGTTGATTTCAAATTGATAGATATTATTATCTTGATATTTTGAACAGGTGTTTGACATGTGTAAACAATGAAGGAAACATGTTTGGAATTAGCATGACAAGGTAATAGTTGATGTGTTTATATAACTAACAGTTGGGTGATGTGACAGTGCATAGTAACACTCAATTACAACAAGGAAAAGGTTAAAGAAAGGAATTGGGAAAGCATTCTTTTGGCTATGTTTGGAAACCCTAACTCCAAATGAATGATTTATTTGCATACAGGAAGTATTATTGACATTACTATTGCCTGACATTATGTGGATGTGTGCTAGATTCATGAACTTGTATTTGACAGGTATATAAGTTACTATCTAGTTACAGGTGGATTTGTCAAGGGAATTGGAGTCCCTTGAAAGATGGTGTGGATGTGTTCTGTTGCAAGAAACGTGCTTGGCATAGCAAGGTAAGGTAACCAGTTTATTATTATATTTATTTAAGCATTGAAAGTTATGTGTTGATGGCAGTATGATGCAAGGGATTGCATGGAAAATAAATTGCCATGGAATCTTGAAGGAGCCTCAGGTTGAGCTTTCCCTTGGAATCAATGGGAACCATGGGGATTGAGTCATGGTGTTTTTTGAGAGTCTTTTTATTCAATTCTTTGTGCTACGTTTGCACTTGATTTACAACTTTGTTTATGTTAGTGTATTTCCATACTTGAGCTTTCCCTTGGAATCAATGGGAACCATGGGGATTGAGTCATGGTGTTTTTTAAGAGTCTTTTTATTCAATTCTTTGTGCTACGTTTGCACTTGATTTACAACTTTGTTTATGTTAGTGTATTTCCATACCACTTTGTTTGTGATGTCGTATTTCTACTGATTTTCATGGTTTTCTTCTTGGTTTTATTTTTTTCTTTCCTTTTATGTCTTGAGAGTCTTGGGAATTGGTTGGGAAAGAGGAAAGCTAATGGAGCTCAGGGATATCTGAATGAAACCTAGTAGGTAATGTAAGACCTGAATGAACCTTGATGCATGGTTAAGGGGAGTTAAAGGTAAGAGTATGAAAACCAATTGGATTGGTTGGGAGCGTTCGTGTAAATGGACTATGGAAAGACATTCATGAGAAGAGTAACCAGGAAAGGTGATGAGCCTCATCATTGGGTATTTATATGGTCCTTAATTCACCTCCTAACTTAGCCAAACCAACTATTCTCACAACTTATTGCATACTTTTGATCATATTTTGTTTATGAGATGAGTTAGAGTTGGATATTTTTCTTTGTGGTCTAATGTGCATTTAATGTAGGATTAAAGGATAAAAACAAGGAATTTTAGCAAAGACCTTGGTCAAAACTCGAATGGGACAAGGGAGAGTAATTATAGGAGGGAAATCCTCCTCATTTACTACCCCTCCATTCGAATATTCCTCCATCAGCTCGAAGTATAGACAACCAAGTCATGAGGACTAGAAGGCAACCGAGCAAGTGGAAGTCAAAGCACCAGTTTATCTTGAGTTTGGGAGCTGAGCCTCCCTAATTTTAAGGAATTCGTTGGAGACTTTAGATGTATAAGTAGAGAGGCCTAGGACCTCAGTAGGATTGGGATTTCTGATAGTAAAACTCTACTTTATTTTCGAGCTGCAAGACGTGTGACAGTTTCGATGTAATCCATTGTTTTGATAATAAAAATGAGTTTTTTTTTAAGGCAACAATGAGTTAACTCAGAGGGCTGAAGCTCTTGGGTTAGGGCCCAACCCTAGCAGCTAAGGCTCCTCTTTATTGTACATGTATGCTAGCATAGATTGATGGTTTAATTGTTCATTTCCTTAAGTAGCTACATTTTCATTTCAGTAGTGTAGCATAGATTAGTTGTTTTTTAGTTTGCTTCCATTTGTGCCTTCTTTCAATTAGCAGGTTAGCCAGGAGTTCTTTCATGAAGTTTGTAGTCTTGATTCAGTACAAGGTTCATTTCATTGTCGTTT
The DNA here is from genome assembly GCA_031772625.1 of Pinus tabuliformis. Classification (NCBI taxonomy): domain Eukaryota; kingdom Viridiplantae; phylum Streptophyta; class Pinopsida; order Pinales; family Pinaceae; genus Pinus; species Pinus tabuliformis. The sequence goes on along the minus strand of CM062819.1, from coordinate 1,508,327,751 downwards.
TTTTCCATCACTTTTTACTCATATGCTCGTTTCCTTTAGCATGAAATGCTTAAGTGGAAGTTAATAAAACACGTCTTGATGAGATTATGCCTGTAGATTTCCTTACCGTCCGATCTACAACAAACCTGACCAATCACCATCTAATTCATTTCAACGCTTGACTTTATGCACTCCAGATATCCACCGTCAATTTGTTTAGCTTGATCCAATGGCTATCGTGAATTCTTCCACCTAATTTATGCCCTCCAAATATCCACCATCGATCTATTGCGCCCTTGATCCAACGTCTATCACGTCACCCAATTGCCAACTAGCTTGGCTGATCTCCACCTTTGATCAATCCCGCATGATCCAGTGGCTATCACGTAATCTCACATGAATTATTTCATGGCCGATATTCGCCCGAGAGCACACAAGAAAAGTGGTTTTCTCATGCTACGTGTCACTCACTTAGGCTAATCACGTGAAAATTAGAAATATAGCTTATAGCTTTGAGGAAGTGTGAGAAACTTCTTACCACCTATGAAACCCACTCCATCATTTCGCATGTTTTTCTACCCTTCTATCACCATGTGATGTGATGTGATCCATCCATCTATTCACTTCATCACTGCAATAATATCTCCGCATTCATCTCCCGTTAATCTTTTTCGACCATCTATTTACTTAACCTCCTGTGATAAGATCTCCGCCAATCAATCTTTTGTTAATCCTATTCGTTGATCATTCCATCCATCTATTCACTTAATCCTCATGGTAAGATCTTCGCTTCTCATCTTCTGTTAATGTTGCTCATCCCTCTATTCACATAATCCCCTACGAGAATATCTCTGCCACTCATCTTCCATTTTTACTATTCACTAATCTATCCAACGGTTCCTATGCACTGCTGCCTCATTACATCCTCCCTTCACTGATTTCGTTCTTCGATTTCTTTTCTTCTTGACTCCTTCTCGAACTTTGTTCTGCATATCATTTAAACAATGCCAATTCTGATCTTTGATTTGGTTATTCAATCAGACTCTAACACTATCTGATCATCAAAAAACCAAGAAAGTGAAAACCAATTTAGTTTAGTTTCCTTGCTTACTCATTAGTTTGGTTTGATACTCTTTACTTCTGTAACTTAGATAGCTGCATTAGGTTAGTGTTGATTTACCAATTCTGCTTAGGATAGTTGTTTAAATTGTTAATTAGGATATGGTGTCATTTAGCATCACATGTTGTTTTATTCATTACTACAGTAGATTAACTCTCTTATAATAGATTTTCTCTTCTTCCATCAAAGAATCAAGCTTCTTCTGATTCTACAGAAGTTTGGCTTGGAACCCCTGGGGTCTCTCGCCAGATGAACAAGTGAAAATAGACAAGACCTTCACTTCTAATTGTGCATATAATACTATCATCTCCAAGTTCGTATGAACCTCGGGTTGATAATTAAAGCTAGTAGCCCAGGAGTTGTAGAATCTTTGCTACAATACTGGTGCTCATCACTTTTTGGCACCATTGCCAGGGAGGTGTCTAAGTGGAATGTGAATACTGCTTTGTTTTCTTCTATTTCTAGTGTGCTTTCTTTTATTCTATTTCTAGTGTCTAGTTTTCTACCATTAGTTTATTTCTGCAAAATTAATCTAGTAGCTTCCTTTCTTTCAGTTGTCATTATATTCTTTCCTTTCCATTCTGCAAGTAGAATTTTAATTCAGCAAGTATTTTTTTTCTGTCAGTAGTTTTCATTCAATCAGTAATTTCATTTTTGTAAGTACTTTCCAAATTAAAAAAAATCTTATAAAATCCAACCCAAAAACATTTCCTTTCATGCCTCATAGGAATAGGGACAATTTAGGGAAATTCTTTCCAAATACCGTCACTGAATCTAACAGACAACCTTCTCTCTGCTTCAGTGGTTGTGAACTGGAGGAACCTTTAGGTGACCAACTTGACATATTTGAAGAACGTATAGGGGAAGAAGAAGAAGAAGAACCCATTCCTACTAAACCAATGGCTGAAAACCAAAATGATAGAGGAAATAGAGAGAGAATTGAGGGTGCCTTCCCCATCATGGAAACCAATGGGGACACTAAGATGAAGAAAATAAGCCCCTCTGCTCTACCTCATTTCCATGCCCTGACCACAGAGGACCCTGACACTTTCCTATTTGAGTTTGATGTTATATGTTGAACCTATGACTATACATATCATGATAAAAAGTTAGAATTGCTTCCATCTACCCTCAAGGATGTAGCATTGCACTAGTTCATGGGTTTACCTGGAAATAACATCACAACTTGGGCTCAGATGCAGCAGGATTTTAACAACAAATATAGCGACTATTGTAGGTCAAAGGATACTAAAGAAGAGATTTCCAGGATGACCATGGGCTAGGATGAATCCTTGAAAGATTATGAAGAAAGATTCTAGCTCAGTTACAAAAGGGCCAGGTGCACACTTGACCCCGAGTCACTAAAGTTGGTCCTGCTCAGAGGAGTAAGCAAAGATCTTCTGGATACCTGACACTTGTTAGCAGTAGGGGATATCTACCAATTAACCTATGAGGATATCAAGATTATCTTTAGAAACCATTTTAGGGCAACCAGGAAAAAGGGTAGGAGTAGTTAACCTATGGCCAGTACATCATCTTCCAACTCATCCATCAAGGGTGAAATTGGAAATATGCTGGAAGACTCCAAAAGTGAGATGCTACAAACCCTTGCCTTGCAATTTAATACCATGAACATCAAAATGAAGCAAGAGGAAGAAGAGATAGCCTTGGCCATATTTTGTCCTAGATGCATCAGGAGGAATCCCAGGAATGAATGTCCATTGAACTGTATTGAGATTTGCTCGATCCGTGAAGGAAACCACTCCACATGCAAGTGCCCTTATTTACTCGGACTCAAAGTTGTATATCAAGGAGCTAAAGGGGTAACTAAGAAGCTTTGCTACATCAACCAAAGGAGAGCTCCTGGGCCTAGACCATACTAGTAGGGTATGCAAGGGTCATCCCATGCACATTACAACCCCAACCAAACCACAGTTATACCTTCTTGGGGACCCCCTTCTCATCCTTCCTATTCTACACCCCCTCCTTGGTCCTATGCATCTCAGTATCATTCCCAGCCAGCCAACTAGTCATTTCAACCTTATGTTCCACCACAACCTCAGTGGAATACCCCACACTAGGGGTGGAGGCCCCAATACAACAATGCTCCAGCTCTATTGCCTCCACCACCTACCCAACCACAACTCCTACACTCTGCTCCACCCAACCAACCCCAGATGCATGCCCAGCCAAATATGAACCCAAACAATAGGCAGGCTCAACAAGTATATAGTGGAGAGACATCATACCCAGCTTATGTTGTAGAAATCCAGGAGATCAACCTAAGATTTGGGATAATTCTCCGAGATAAACAAACTCCCTCTCCGCTTAAGGAGGTTGAGGAAGAAAGAGAGGAAAGAATCCTTAAAGTAAATCCACCCTTTCCTGAGATATTATAAAAACCACTCCACCCTACCTCAGAAGAACTTGAGCTTCTAGGAGAATTGAAAAATATGTGTAAAGATCCCCTTTCTCCAAGCAATAAAAGATGTTCCCATGTACAATAAGCTGATTAAGGAGAAATGATTTAAGCATCCAGGAAGAAGAAAAATGGATTCCCCTACCATTAATGTCATTGGACAACTGTCTGACTTAATGCTGGGGCAGGTAATATGTCCGAAATATTTCGACCCTGGAAGCCCTCTAGTACATGTGCACATCAATGACACCATTGTCCCACACACTCTGATCGATCTTGGGGCTGCCATTAATGTGATGACTAAGGACACCATGCTCAAGCTCAACCTCCAAGGGTCATTGAGGAAGACCACAACAGTTCTAAAATTTGTAGATCATTCCACAGTCACCCCTGAGGGAATTGTGGAGGATGTGATGGTCTCCATTGACTCCTAGGAGTACCCTGCAGATTTTCTAGTTCTCCATCCTAAGGCTAAGCTTACTGGTTACCCTCTCATCCTTGGAAGGCCATGGTTGGCCACAGCCGATGCCTACATTAGCTACAGAGCTGGGAATATGACCATTAAAAACAGGCATATTTCCAAACATTTAGTCCTATACCCTCCTGCTCAACCTTCTCTAGAGAATTATTTACCTTTATGGTTGGAGGAGGAGGAAGAAGATAAGGTTTATTTAGCCCAGCTTTATGATTTTGAAGCAACCATAGGAGGAGGAAAACAAGATGAGGATGACTTAATTGAACACCTGCTCCAAGGTCCAACTCCTAGTTCATTACCATTAGAAGAAGAAGTAAGGGAAACCCAGAACAATCATCCAATTGACTTATGCTTGGCCAATTCCAACCCACTCTGTGTCCAAAACATAGAATTTTTCCCAGAGAAAACTTTGAAAATTAATCCATCTCTTTCTTCTCTCGAAGAGGAAAATCTATGCAACATGTTGAGAGGAAACCTAGAATCCTTCACTTGGAGTTACAAGGAAATGAAGGGACTACACCCCTTAGTGTCTACTCACCACATATACATCAAAGAAGCTTGCAAGCGAGTTTGAAAACCACAAAGGAGGATGAATCTAGCTCTTAAAGATATAGTTAAAGAAGTACTGAAAAAAATGCTAGATGCAGGATTCATTTACCCTATCTTTGACAGTGAGTGGGTCTCTCCTTTAATGTTAGTTCCCAAGAAAAATTGTAAGTGGAGGATTTGTGTTGATTACAGGGAGTTGAACAAAGCCACAAAGAAGGACCATTTTCCCCTACTTTTCATTGACCAAGTGCTAGATGGCTTGGCAGGGAAGAAGTTCTTTTCTTTCCTAGATGGATTCAGTGGGTACAACCAAATCCAAATCTACCCAGAAGACCAAGATAAGATCATATTCACCTGTCCTTGGGGTACGTTTTCCTATAGGGTCCTTCCTTTTGGCCTATGCATTGCTCCTACCACTTTTCAGAGAGCAGTCTTGAGTATTTTTGCTGAATTAGTACATGATGCGATGGAAATCTATATGGATGATTTTACACCTTATGGCTATGATTTTCAAGACGCCGCGACTAAGCTAGGAAAAGTATTGCACAAATGCATTGAAATGAACCTCTATCTTAGTCCAGAAAAATTTAAATTCTTAATGACTGAAGGGACCATGCTAGGTCATTCAATATCTCAGCAAGGACTGCAGGTGGACCCAAACAAAATAGCAATCATCCAAAGGGTCCCACCTTCTCAAAAGCAGAGGGATGTCAGGAGTTTCTTGGGGTTAGTTGGATACTATCGAAGGTTCATAAAGGACTTCAGTAAGTTGGCCTCTCCTTTATTTGGGTTGTTGGCCAAAGATTCTGAGTTTATATGGTCAAAAAGTTGTCAAGAGGCCTTAGACATTTTAAAGGGTAAGTTAACCACTGCACCAATTCTTCGAGGCCCAAACTGGGCCCTCCCTTTTCATATTCATGCTGATGCCTCACACAAAGCCATAGGAGTAGCCTTAGGTCAAGTAGAGGATAAATTGCCCTATGCCATCTATTTTATCAGTAAGAACCTGTCAAAGGCTGAGCTAAATTATACTATGACTGAAAAGGAACTCCTGGCTGTTGTGCATTCATTAAACAAATTTAGGCATTACATTACAAGCTATCAAACATTTGTGCATACTGACCATGCTACAATCAAATATTTAATGAACAAACCAGATGTGAATGCTAGAATTATAAGATGGTTTCTTTTATTACAGCAGTTTGATCTAACTATTGTTGATAAGCCTGGTAAGGAAAATGTTGTTACAGACTTTCTATCTAGGATGAATCTGCCTGCAAGTGAAGAAGGAATGGTGGATGACCATTTACCAGACGAGCATTTGTTTGTTATTTCAGTTCTCTCCCCATGGTTTGGTGATATAGAAAACTATTTGGTATCAGCATAGTTCCCACCAAACTTGCCCTCCATAGAAAAGAGCAACATATTTAGGAAAAGTGCCCCCTTCACTTGGATTGGGGGAAATCTCTTCAAACTTGGCCCAGATCAAATCTTGAGAAGGTGTGTAAGGGAAGAGGAAGTTTTTGACATCCTTCTGACCTGTCATGATGGGCCTTGTGGAGGTCACTTTGCAACAAAGAGGACAGCATTCAAAGTGTTACAAGCAGGCTATTATTGGCCCACTCTTCATCGGGCTGTGAAGAAGTACATTAGTCAGTGTGATCGGTGCCAGAGGATGGGAAAGCCTACTCCAAGAGATGAAATTCTCCTACAACCTCAAGTGACTTTCGAGCCATTTGTCAAGTGGGGCATGGACTTCATTGAGCCTATTAACCATCCTTCAAAGAAAAAATAGTACATTTGTGTGCAATGATTATTTGACTAAGTGAGCTAAAACCAAGGTAGTTAACGAAGCAATAGAAGAGAAGGTTGATGAGTTCGTAAGGGATAATGTATTCTACAAATTTGGGTCACCTAGAGAGCTAGTCATAGACCAAGGCAACCACTTTACCTCCAACACGATTGAAGAACTACTGAGCCATCACAAAATCAAGCATAGACCTCCACTCCTTATCATCCACAAGGTAATGGGCAAGTGGAGGTGACCAATAGGGCACTAGGGAGAATCTTAACCAAGGTAGTGTGTAGTAGCATGAAGGATTGGGAAGAGAGACCAGTTGAGGCCACCTGGGCCTATAATACAACATGGAAGACCACCACTGGATTTACACCCTATGAGATGGTCTATGGGAAAAAGGTTTTGTTGTCCATTGAGTTTGAATATAACACATTGAGGATGGTAGCCCAACTAGATTTGGATCTCAGTCATGCACAAAAAGAAATATTGTTCCATTTGAATGGCTTGGATGAATTCAGAATGCAGGCCCTCCTACATATAGAGATAGTTTATCTTTAGAGGAATATCTAGCATGATAGATATATTAAGGAGAAGCAACTTCAAGAGGGCGATTGGGCATTGTTATATGATTCTAGGTATAAAGACTTCAAGGGCAAGCTCAGGACAAGATGGCTCAAACCTTATGTGGTGGAAAGATGCCATGATAATGGTTCAGTGCAAATCAGGACTATCTATAGATGAAGAAGCCATTCCATTGCTTGTTAATGGACACCAATTGAAAATGTACAAGAGGCCTGTATCAAAACAAGAGTTCATTGACAATATCAATAAGATAATGATGATGGTGGAGCTAGTTCCAGCTCCTCCCTCATCAGGTCACTGAAAAAAGAAAAAAGGAAAAAAGAATAAATATTCAGGTGAAAACCTCCATGAGGCACCTGAGTCCCATCTTTGGGTTGAAAACCTCGTGAGGTGGCTCAATGATGAAAAAAAAATGAAAAAAAAATAAGAAGATCCCTGGGTGTAAACCTTCCTTGAGGCACCGAGGGGAAACATCCAGGGCGAAAACCTCTCTGAGGCAGCCTAGGTGTTTTTTCAAAAGAGAAAAAAGAAGAAGAGAAAAATACATAATTGTTATTTGCAGGTGGGCGAGAAAGACAATCAAGGAGCAAAGAGAAGATCCAAAGGGAACCCTACCTCACATATATTCATCTCTTCCACTCCTTACCATGCATCCCTCCATCAATTCCATTGTTTTTTCACTTCATTTCTTCTATTTAGGTGAAGATTGTGTTTTCTACAGGATCCCCCGAAAACCTACAGGAAGTAATCCAAGGGTGAATGGTAGGTTGGTTAGGTCTTATAGCAGCCTATCCCACATCATATCAATCATCAGCTATAGGTATTCACTAGGATAATCCAGGAGCTCCACAACAGCAACAACATCAGTTCTTAAGTCATAGACAACAGAGGAGGAAGAAGAATGACCATGCAGCAAATAAACAACACAACACATATGATCTTCGACAACTGCAGCATGGCATTGAGACCACAGGTAAGTATCCTGCTCACTCACTCATATGCATAATTTGATCAAAAGTTGTAAAGGTTACGAGGTATTTGGTTTATAAGTGAAAAGGTGGCCAATTAACTTGGCCACCTTCATTTAGTCATCACATACAAAACCGGGTGTCCTCTCACACATGGTCGTAGTCAACTCAAAGACAGAGGAGGAGTAGGACAAGAAGTGGTTAACTACGGATCTATGAGGTGGGAGCTGATTACGAGGAGTGGGAAACAAAACATCATTTGCATGCATTCATGCATTCCACCTCCTCGAAACTCCCTCACTCAAGTCACGCTTATAACTCTGGCCACCCACCAGAAGCAAGGATCCATCGTTCTGCAAGAGAATTTCTACAGGAGCATGCACAGGAATTCCTACAAGAGCAGTCTACAAGATACATAGAGGCAGTCTACAAGATAGGCAAAGAGGGGTTCAAGAGGGAATATCATGAGAATTGTCCACTGCCACCATTCTAAAGAGGTAGGATCTAAAAATCCATCCCCATTTACAAGAAAATGAACTAGAAATGCTCTAAAAGCTAGTGGATATAACAACTATGGGAGGTGAATTACATACACAGGAAACTCTGTTTTCTCCTGAATTTAAAATTCTTGTGTCAAACCTCTCATTTCCTCCTCAAGCCTCACAAGCAAGATGACAGGAGGGTTTAATAGGAGAGAACCCACAAACATTGTGAGGATACAACAAGACCTCCAAGTGCTTGAAATATTTATAAGACACCAATGGATGGGGTTTTTCGAAAAATTCATAGGTTATAATGATGAGGTGGCTCAAGAATATTCTCATTCCCTCACTCCATACAACAGAATCCAAGCCATTGTTATAGTTAGAGGGCTCAATATAGATCTCACCCGAGTGCTCATCAGTAGGGTCGCCACACTTCCCCTAGGAATTCCATAGAGAAAAGAAGACAAAGTAGACAGTCAGGTGGCAAAAAGGAAATTCTTTTTAGAAGGTGAAGAACCCACAGAGGATAAAAATGGAGTAAGGAGAGACAGTCTTCCATACCCATGGAGTGAGGTAGGTTACCAACTCATCAAATATATCTCATATGAGGGTAGATACAATGTTGTTTATGGCTACCATTTTAGGATGCCTGAAGAATTAAGATTTGGGGTAGAAACACCAGTTTAGTAAAGACTCAGCATACCCTATATCTTGATGCAATCACTGATATACCCCAGTCGCAAAGTAAAGGAAGGGAATTCCCAACAATTGGCTCACCATGGGTTGATTAGGATCCTCATTGAGGATGCCCTCCAAAACCTTAGGATCCCTATAACATGGTCAGTCTTCAGAGACTTACTAGCAGAGGATGACATCAAAACCCTCACCTATGATGTTAGTCCTATCAGTGAGGAGGAGGCAAAACAAAAATAAGAAGATCCAGAGCTAGATTGGGATGACATGGATGAAGAAGAAACAAATACAAAGGAAGATGATGAAGGATAAGAGAAGGAGGATGATGCTAAAACAGAGGAGGAAACGAAGGAAGAAACTGATGGAGATAAGAAATAACATCAAGAGGAAGAAGATAAGAAAAATAGAGAGGAAGAAGGCATTGTAACAGAAGCAGGAGAACACAAGGAGGAGTCACCTAGGGTGTCTCTAGAGGCCCCTGAGAGGGAGACAACAGCTGCTTTCACTGCTCTCAGTACCCCAGTCAAGCAAAAAGGGAAAAGAAGGAGGCAAACCCCTCTATATTTTAGAACAAGAAAGAGAACAAGAATCAAACAAGGGAAGCCACAAATCTCAACAAAAATCCCTATTGAGATTGAATATTCCCCTACACGAAGGGACAGAGAAGTAATAATGAGAGATCGACTTGAGAGGGAAAATGCATGGCTAAGAGGACAGCTGCAAGAAAGGGAAAACCAACTAGCATGTATGGCCAGCCTCTCCTTGGAGGCCATCCAATGTAGGATGCTAGCTAAATCCTATGCTCTTTACCTCAGAGAACAATGACTACAATTTCAGATTAAAACAGTAGGAAAAAGGGGCACCATGCCATTTCAGGACTACAGGGAGTTTATTGATCTTGGTGACCAAAGTACACTAGAGGATAGAGCCAAAATGGCTATGTGGTATTTTCACAACATGGCCCTCATAGACATGAATGTTTGGGATCCTAATGCTGAGCTAGAAGATCTACAATTAATGGCTTTGGCATCATCGATGAACCATGAAGAGTCAAGGGCTCCAAAGATGACAAGAATATTGGCTAGCGAGAAAAATGAACCTCTTTTAATTAGAGCTGAACAATCATATCCCATGACCCTAATCACCACCCATAATCTAATTGAAAATGATCCACAACTAGCACCTAGATATCTTGCTGCCCAAGAGCAAGAAATTTCACTTTTTGAGGATATGTTTAGGCTACTAGGAGAAGATAGTATGCATGCCTTCTTAAGGAGATGGAACAAACTACCACACAGCTTGAATATCAGAGAATATCACTCCCCTCAAAGGTTGAGAGAGACACTCAATAGGACACCAATGTATAAGCAATCAATGCAAATGTTGAAGGTCAATTGGATAGGCCTAAAACTCAGTCCACCACTACTCCTAGGGATGCTAGAAGGGGGAAAGAAGAAGAGTAAAAGAGGAAGTGGGAAGAAGTAGAAAGGAAAGTAGGCTTCTATAACAAGAAGAAGAGACCACATCAAAAGCATGGGATGTCAAAGAGGCTACTAGAGCCATGAAGGACATGGACATTGACTAAGTTGCTCAGAGGATGAGCAACACTTTCAGTAGGGAGCTGATGATGAGCCTCGTCATTGGGTAATTATATGGGCCTTAATTCACCTCCTTGCTTAGTCAAACCAACTATTCTCACAACTTATCGCATAATTTTGATCATATTTTGTTTATGAGATGAGTTAGAGTTGGATATTTTGCTTTGTGGTCTAATGTGCATTTAATGCAAGATTAAAGGATAAAAGCAAGGAATTTTAGCAGAGACCTTGGTCAAAACTCGAATGGGACGAGGGAGAGAAATTATAGGAGGGAAATCCTCCTCATTTACTACCCCTTCATTCAAATATTCCTCCATGAGCTTCGAGTACAAACAGCCAAATCATGAGGACTAGAAGGCAACCAAGCAAGTGGAAGTCAAAGCACCAGTTTATCTCGAGTTTGGTAGCTGAGCCTCCCTAATTTTAAGGAAGTCATTGGAGACTTCAAATGTATAAGTAGAGAGGCCTAGGAACTAAGTAGGATTGGTATTTTTGATTGTAAAACTCTACTTTATTTTCGAGTTGCAAGACTTGTGACAATTTGGATGTAATCCATTGTTTTGATAATAAGAATGAGTTTTATTTTGAGGTAGCACTGAGTTAACTCAAAGGGCTGAAGCTCTTGGGTTCGGGCCCAACCCTAGTAGCTAAGGCTCCTCTTTATTGTACATGTATGCTAGGGTATATTGATGATTTAATCATTCATTTTCTTAAGTAGTTTCATTTCCATTACAGTAGTGTAGCATAGATTAGTTGTGCCTTAGTTTACTTCCATTTCTGCCTTCTTTCAATTAGCAAGTTAGCCAGTAGTTCTTGCACGAATTTTGTTGTCTTGATTCAATACAAGGTTCATTTCATTGTCGTATTTTTCCATCACTTTTTGCTCATATGCTCATTTCCTTCAGTGTGAAATTCTTAAGCAGAAGCTAATAAAACACATCTTGATCAGATTACACTTGTATATTTCCTTACCATCTGATCCAGAACAAACCTGGCCAATCATTGTCCGATTCATTTCAATGCTTGACTTTATGCACTCTAGATCTCCATTGCCGATTTGTCTAGCTTGATCCAACAGCTATCATGAATTCTTCCACCTAATTTATGCCCTCCAAAACTCCACCATTAATCTGTCATGCCCCCGATCCAATGGTTATCGCATCACCCAATCGCCAAATAGCTTGGCCGATCTCCATAGTTGATCAATCCCGCATGATCTAACGGGTATTGCGTAATCTCACACGAATCCTTGCACGACCGATATTCGCCCGAGAGCACATGAGAAAAGTGGTTTTCTCATGCTATGTGTCACTCACATAGGCTAATCACGTGAAAATTAGAAATACATCTTACATCTTTGAGGGCATGCAAGAAATTGCTTACCACCTACGAAACCCTCTCCATCATTTTGCATGTTTTTTTACCCTTCTGTCGCCACGTGACGTGATGTGATCCATCCATCTATTCACTTCATCGTCGTGATAATATCTCTGTATTTATCTCTCGTTAATCTTGTTTGACCATCTATTGACTTAACCTCCTTCGATAAGATGTCCGCCAATCAATCTTTTGTTAATCCTGTTCATTGATCGATCCATCCAGCTATTCACTTAATCCCCGTGATAAAATCTATGCCACTCATCTTCCATTAATTTTGTTCGTCCCTCTATTCATTTAATCTCCTGTGATAAGATCTCTGTCGTTCATCTTCCATTTTTACTGTTCACTGATCGATCCAACGGTTCCTATGCACTGTTGCCTCATTACGTCCTCCCTTTGCTAATTTCGATCTTCGATGTTTCCGCTTGAATCCCTCCCAAACTTTGTTCTACATATCATTTAAACGCTGCCACTTCTGATCTTTGATTTGGTTATTCAATCAGACTCTAACACTATCCGATCATCAAAAAACCAAGAAAGTGAACGCCGATTTAGTTTAACTTCCTTGCTTACTTGTTAGTTTTGTTTGATGCTCTTTACTTCTATAACTTAGATAGTTGCATTAGGTTAGTGTTGATTTAGCAATTCTGCTTAGCATAGTTGTTTAAATGGTTAATTAAGATATGCTTTGATTTAGCATTACATGTTGTTTTCTTCATTACAGCAGTAGAGTAGCTCTCTTAGAATAGATTTTCTCTTCTTCCATCAAAGAATCAAGCTTCTTCTGATTCTATAGAAGTCTGGCTTGGAACCCATGGGGTCTCTCACCAGATGAACAAGTGACAACAGGCAGGACCTTCACTTCTACTTGAGCATATAGCACTGTCACCTCCAAGTTTGTACAAACCCTGGGTTGATAAGTAAAGTTGGTAGCCCAAGACTTGTAGCATCCTTGCTGCAATACTAGCGCTCATCAAAAGCTAAAGTAAATGGACTTGAGGTTTGAGATGGCTTGGGTATGTTGGGAATAGTTGCTCTCAATGTTGTGGATGCTATGAACAAATAAAGGGAGTTCTTTTAACCTTGACCTTATGCTATTTGGTAATTATGTTATGATCATGATTAAGTTGATGTTTATATATGTATACATGTATATATGTGTGTATATATGTCATTTTCTAACGAGATCATGGTTGTTTTTTGCTAATGTTATATATATGTATCTATCTATCTATCTATTTCACCATTTGACAGGGTCATCATGAATCGTTCTTGTGGGGGAATGATTTCTTATGTAGGTGAATGGCATGAAGAGATTCTGGGTTCATGAGGAATCAAATGGGCAGAGTAGCCTGACATATCTTTGAGGTCAGTATCATGTGGATATGAATTGATATTATATGATTATAATATGTTTGAATTTATGTTATGGATAGGCTAATGATGAGAGATACATTAGAGAAATGAAAACAGTGTGATGCGCGGCATGCTAGGATAAGGATTGATGGCAGAGAGATAATAGAAGAAAGGTTTCTTGGTAGAGAAAGTGTGGTTTTGGATGTGTGGTACTCCCATTGTGCATATATTGTATATGTTGTACATGTTGTATATGTGATGTTGTACACATGTGGTGTTGTGTATATATAGTGCATGTACATGTTGTTTATGCAATGTTATGTACAGGGTGGCACATATAGTGTTGTGTGCATATTGCATATGCAGTGTTGGGCATAGACGGTGCTATGTACATGTTGGATATGCAGTGATGTGTAAATATTGTATTGTGCACATGATGGATATGTGGTGTTGTGTGCATATGGTGTTGTGCGCATGTTGGATATGCAATGTTGTGTACATAGGGTTCTATGTACATGTTTTATATGCAGTGCTATGTACATATGGTGTTGTGTGCATGTTATACATATGGTTCTATGTACATATGGAGTTGTGTGCATAATTGTACAAGTGGTGTTGGGAGCATGTGGTGTCATGTACATGTTTGACATGTGGTGTTGTGTGCATGTGGTGTTTTGTACATGTCGTGCATGTGACACTGTGTACATGTGGTGTCATGTACATGTCATGCATGTGGTACTGTGTACACGTGGTATTATGTACACGTTATACAGGTGGTACAACATACATGTGGCATTGTGTACATGTTGTGCAGGTGGTGTCGTGTACATGTGATGTTGTGCACACATTGTGCATATAGTGCGATGTACAAGTGGTACTAGTGTACGTCTGGTATTTTGTGCATGCTATACATGTTGTGTTGAGGTCATGCAGTACTATGTGTGCACATTGTGTAGTCGCGGTATCATGACATGTGTATTCCTTGAGTTGTACTTTGTGTACATATATGTATTGTGTCATACATTGGATGTAGGAATATGTATTATGTGGTGGTGTACACCAGATGTGGGCGTATGTATTATGTTTTGTTGTACGCTAGGTGTAGGCGTATGTGTGGTATGTCAGGTGTAGGTGCATGTATTGCATGGTGTTGTATGTCATGTGTGGTTGTATGTGTGTGATGTACACTATGTGTATGTTTACATGGTTTAGGAGAAGGTACTAGGTATTTGTCGGGTGTGGCAACCGATCTAGAGTACGTACATAATAAGGAAAAAGTTAGAAATTAAGGATTGATTAAAGGATAAGTATCAGTATTTTACGTTAGTTTTATTATGCATGTGAGTTATGATTCTGGTCCATGATGATTACATGTGATCTATGATTATCGTTTATGATGGTTACATGTGATCTGTGATTCTGGTTTATGATGGTTACATGTGATTTAATATTTTTATATATGATGGTTATGTTTTAAGCTAACCTGATGTGATATGTTTATACATGATGATTTGATAAAAAAATTATAGTTTGACTTGTTGTGATAAGAAGTAAACAGGATTGCAAGTGCACCTTATTGATGAGCTATCAATGAGGTATGATTTGAAGTTATTTCATTTTATTTTGAATATAATGGAAATTATGTGCTTGGAATGGGAATGCATGAACATGCCTATTTGGGTGGTTTAAATAGAATGCAAGCATTAGCAGCAACAACAAAGGGAATTGGAACATGCAACAATATGCTAGTAAGCACTTCACAAGCAAGACCATAGTGGGACACTGGTAC
The DNA here is from genome assembly GCA_031772625.1 of Pinus tabuliformis. NCBI lineage: Eukaryota > Viridiplantae > Streptophyta > Pinopsida > Pinales > Pinaceae > Pinus > Pinus tabuliformis. The sequence continues at coordinate 1,508,312,560 of CM062819.1, read as the reverse complement.
CCAATAGTGTCCATTAATTTCCATGAGCATGTTATGACCTGTATGATGGTTTGAGGCAGGTATATTCCTTTCTTGTTTGACTTTTTGATGTGAGGAACCCTTACCAAGGGATGGATTTACTGGGATAGGGGATGCCTGGGAACTTGGAAGCTGAGTGACTACACAGAAGGGGGTGACTGGATTTCCCAAGGGACTGTGTAGTTGAGAAGGAAAGACCTAGGATATATTTTTTTTGGTCATGAGAATCTCTAGATGGAATCAGATACACATTGGGAGTGTGCCCTAGAACAATGAGTCAGTAACTGTTCACTGGGAGAACAAGTGGCATCAGATTATAGCATTGGACATTGGATGCGGTTTGACTATTGCAATGGATTCTAGACTTTCGAGGAGGGATATGAATCCTAGTATTACTTTGAGGGTGGAGGTGTGAGCCCCTAGATTCGCTTGTTGCAGATGCAAGCATCATATCCTTTTATTTTCTAGTTTAGAAAATGTGCACATGTGTATATGTGGTTATTGTAAATACTACAACCAGCTAAGTTATAAAGCTCCATGGGTAGTATGTTTATTTTTCAATAGTTTTGTTGAGGTCTTGGTGTGGTTTAACACCAAGGATGGTGTTCCCTAAGGGGGAGGGTTCTGTAAAAACCCTGGTGAAAAGTTCATGTAATAAAAGTTAATAAAGGAAAAATAAGACCACGGTTAAGGGACACTTATTCCAAGTTGAATGTTGGGCAAAGATATCCTAGTGGGTATCACTGGATGTGTTTATGGCTAAAAGAAATTGGCAAAGGAAAAGGCATTAAAAGGAAAAAAGGCATTTTTGGCACATTTATTTATGAAAATAAAGGAAAATAGGAGAAACGTAAGGTGAAAGGTCAGAGGTTGCATGTGAGGAGGAAATTGAAGTAAAATAATGGAAAATGAGGAAAATAGAGGCCTCATTGATAAAAAAAAGGCTTCTAAGGATCAGTTGGAAAGCTCTTGGCTCAAGCTTTTGCTCAGGTTTTGGAGCAGGGAAGGAAAAGAAAACAAAGGGAAAGGAAAGGAAAGGAAAGCAGAGACCAAGCAAGAAAGAGCAAGATCAGGTAGCTTTAGAAGGAATACTTGTAGGTAACATATTTCATGCATGATTTGCTAGCTGGTTTTAACATGCATGGCTTAGCATTTTGGTGTATGCCTCTCTGGCTATCAGTGGCATGGTTTTCTGGGTTATGACAATGGTTTTCAGCCTAGCCTTGCATTTTCCAAATGCCATGGTGTGTTGGGATTTTTATCTTAGTTTTGAGCTTTGGATTTGCTGGATGGCATTCAGAATTTGGGGTGGAGGTTGTCTCAAGTTTCATTCCCGAAGGCCTAGGAATCCCTTCACCGGTTTTGGGAGAATACGTGGTAAAGTTTGAGGGAGGAGTCTTGGTTTAGGGCCTAGTGATAGAAGTTTGGATTGCGATAAAGCATGAGAGAGTTGTCTCGATTTAGGGCCTAGTGATCTGAGATTGGACTGTGGTAAAGCCTGAGAGACAAGGAGACATAAATTTCCTCAAGGATAGTGATGGATTGTGGATGACATTCTGAGCTTGGTTTGGTTTTTTTATTGAAGCACTGGTTTTGGTGTGATCACGGTTTGGTGAGGGTGGAGGTGGTTTAACCTCTAGATTCCCTTTTTTTTTGGATTGTTTTATCCATGAGATCCCACATTCATGCTTGGAATATGGCATAGGGGTGACTAGTTGAAAGAAAGATTTGGTTCAACCATGTCCACGGTTGAGTGGTATGTGGAAATCCCAAACCGGGTTAGATTTTCCTATAATTAATGAAAGTTAAGTTCTCTTGTTTTTTCACTTGTTTATATGTGGATTTAATGGTTGTTATATTTATGTTATTCACATGGTTTTACATTGATTATAAGCATGGCTAATTGACTCGTTCATGTCATGGTTATTTCATGTATTTACTTCTAATTGTTAGAATGATGGATGAAAGACCTAATTGATGTTATAAAAGTTCAAGGGAGAAGGTGGTGATCCTTCTTTTCATGTTTCAGAACAGGTTTAAGTCATTCATGCTCTGTCTTGTATCCTAGACCTATAGATTGCATTGATGTTGTTGGCTAGTTGAATTGTTTATTGATTAAACATTCAAGTACCACATTAATTGTCAACCTGGGAAAGTCTTTTTATTCCAAAGGCTACCGTGTATTGTATGTACTTAATTATAAAAGCATTAAAAAGCTGTAGCATACGTGATTCTTACGCTAAGTTATCAATACAGATAAAATGAAAGCAGTTAATTAAGATTACAAATCTGAAAAGTAAAATGATGGATGCTCTGCTGGCAGAGGATCACGACCCTATCCTCCAGGTGAGGACGTTCAGCACCTGCCCCTGTAACTAGATTGCTAATGCACATTGCACTCTAGTTCACCGGTGACATATCCTTGCACACTTCAAGCAATTAATGAAACAGAGTACTAGCAAAACGAAAATACCAGAGGTAATGCTACAGAATCCAAACAGAGTATCAGCGGAAAGAAACTATCACACACTTACACACTTGACAGAAAAGTAAATGGGTGAATCTTGTGAGGAAGGCGGGCCCAACCCCTCTCACAAGATTCCCCAGAACACAAAGGTTAGATTAAGTGCTCAGAACAATCTTCTATTCATCTGCCAAAAGATTCAAGTACAATAAAGTTCAGACTTGCTGATGTCTTTCAGAATCTCACTTACAGATTACCCACTAACTCTCCTTCTAATGTAGATGTCTCCTCTTTATAGAGGAGACATCTATTACTATAGATTATTATAGTTCATTCAGTTAACCCATTCTATCAAAAATAAGAATTTCAGAACGCTGTTACAACAGTATAATAATGTATTCTTTCTTAGGTTCTGGCTGTTACACAGCTGATAACTGACTTCAACCGTCTTCTTGGGATCCTCGCATTCCTTTATCGTTTCCCCATGCTATTCCTGATTTAGGCAATGGTAATTGTGTTCTACCCGCTTTAGACAACTGCGTGATCATGCCGCGTCAGCGTTCTTCAGATAGTTGCCGTTTGTTATTCCCAGCTGTTGCAAAATAGCCTGCTTTAGATGGTTGCTGTTGCTGAATGTAGCAACTGCGTAGTTGCTGCTTCTGGTGTTGCAGCAACTGCGTAGTTGCTGTTTCTGGTGTTGCGGCAATTGCGTAGTTGCTGTTTCCGGTGTTACAGCAACTAGAAATTATAATTCCTGCAGGCTTAAGACAATTACTTGGCAACTTAGTCAGCTTTTCAAAGATAAATATAAAGATACTCACGAATATGCAATGAACAATTAAACATATAGATATGCGGAAAGCTACTTCGTACCTTGGGGTGATTAAGTCATTATGTAATCAAAGCTTATAACTTATGACTGAAAAGGATAATATTATGGTAAAAATATAAGGTCAAAATTGGTCAATTCTGAGTCCTAACATGCTCCGCAACTAAAGAGATTGCATGTCCCTATGCAATGCCTACTCTGAGTCTGAGTCGGAGTACTGGGATGAACAATGTAGATTACTGAGACAATAGTTATAGGAAGTGGCATCAAACTTCTTCCTGAATCCACAGAGAGTCTGTATTTGCCTCCATGCTGCTGCTTCTTCTCTGTTGGATAATCGAAACTGTCCTTTGCATTGTTCACCAGATAGCCATAAAAGTGGAAATCTAAATCTGTAACCCATCCAATTTTCAGCACAGTGCTGCATGCAATTAACATAATGAGGTACCCTTGAGAGTGCTACCTGCAAATTAGGTGGATTATAAGGGTGATATTCCTGCCTCTCCTTGGGGCAGTTCTCCCAAAATAGTTTGTTTGCCTTGACAGCCAAGGATGCCTTAGTCTTTACATAATGCTGACAGTCTTTCAGGACCATTGCTTGCAGTTGCTTAACATGGTCCTTCATTTCAGGATCACTTACCATTCTCACGTGTTGTGCAATAAAGGTGGCTGCGTTTTGCAGTTCAACTCTAATCCACAGAAGACAATTCTGTTCATTATGTTGAGCTGAAGCAAAGGTGTTCTGCCATGTAAGTTGATTAGCTAAAAAGGAGATAAAGGGTCTCAGCTGTATGTCACCAACTACAGGTATCATATTCATATTTCTTTCTTCGGACATGGCTTCATTATGGAGATAGAGCCCGCATAACAAATTTTGATCATTTTTAGGTGCCTCTGCAAAGGTTTGCATAAACTGCTCTGATGTAACTACCTGATGAGGTCTACCTTCTTTGACAGCCTTTATCTGCAAAAATGTGAGTCTTTCCCTCAAAAATGTTGCATAATTAAAAGAGGGTTTCCTTGTGGCAAGTAGTCTTTGGAACAACTCAAACATCTGGGTCAATCTGGCTCTTAGTTCCTTGATCTCTTTGTACTGGGCTCTGCACTGCTCAAGTGTTTCCCAGTTCTTGTATGCATGACTAAACCAGATCCCTTTTTGCTGCTGGAATGCCTTGCCTTGTGACTGCTCATATTCTCTCCACCACTCTCCCTTTAATGCTTGAAAACTATCTATTTCTGTGCATACATCACTAACAGAGGGAAGCTCTATTTGTGTAAAGGCATCCACAAGGATAATCTGCTCTGTAGGAATAGTCTGGGATGATCCAACATCTTTTTCTTCATTTCTGGCTAGTGTCTCTTCTTCCTGTTGTATTGATTCATTTTGTTCCATGGTGATTTGGGTGGGCCGGGGTGAGTTTGTGCCTTTTTCCTCATTTCCTTCTTCTTCTTCTACTTCCTTGGCAATTTGAATAGAGCTGGGTGAGTCCAATTTTTCTTCATTTCCTTATGAAACTATTTCTTTTTTCTCCATAACAGTTTGGGTAGGCCGGGGTGAGTCTATACCTTTTTCCTGATTTCCTTCTATTTCTTCCTCTCGTTCCATGACACTTTGAGTGGGCCAAGATGAGTCTGTGTTTTCTTCTTCAGGTTCTTCTACCGGTTCCTCAGTGTATTCTGGTACTTCCAGCTTCCTTTCAGGTCCCAGTACTTCCTCCGTCTGTCGATCCGTTTGTGAGGAGTATTGGATCTGAGGTCTCCGGGAACTCGTCCTCTGTGATGTTTCGGCCTTTGAGATGATTTCGTCAATATAAGTCTTTCTTCCTCCTTTGCCGCCTGTGAAATTAGGTTTCTTGCGTCCTCTCATGCACCTGTTATTTTCACAAAGAAATCATTAATGCTTTCAGAAATCTTTAGTTGCCTTCCCCGGCAACGGCGCCAAAATGTTGGCTAGTTGAATTGTTTATTGATTAAACATTCAAGTACCACATTAATTGTCAACCTGGGAAAGTCTTTTTATTCCAAAGGCTACCGCGTACTGTATGTACTTAATTCTAAAAGCATTAAAAAGTTGTAGCATACGTGATTCTTACGCTAAGTTATCAGTACAGATAAAATGAAAGCAGTTAATTAAGATTACAAATCTGAAAAGTAAAATGATGGATGCTCTGCTGGCAGAGGATCAGGACCCTATCCTCCAGGTGAGGACGTTCAGCACCTGCCCCTGTAACCAGATTGCTAATGCACACTGCACTCTAGTTCACCGGTGACATATCCTGGCACACTTCAAGCAATTAATGAAACAGAGTACTAGCAAAACGGAAATACCAAAAGTAATGCTACAGAATCCAAACAGAGTATCAGCGGAAAGAAACTATCACACACTTACACACTTGACAGAAAAGTAAATGGGTGAATCTTGTGAGGAAGGCGGGCCCAGTCCCTCTCACAAGATTCCCCAGAACACAAAGGTTAGATTAAGTGCTCAGAACAATCTTCTATTCATCTGCCAAAAGATTCAAGTACAATAAAGTTCAGACTTGCTGATGTCTTTCAGAATCTCACTTACAGATTACCCACTAACTCTCCTTCTAATGTAGATGTCTCCTCTTTATAGAGGAGACATCTATTACTATAGATTATTACAGTTCATTCAGTTAACCCATTCTATCAAAAATAAGAATTTCAGAACGCTGTTACAACAGTATAATAATGTATTATTTCTTAGGTTCTAGCTGTTACACAGCTGATAACTGACTTCAACCGTCTTCTTGGGATCCTCGCATTCCTTTATCATTTCCCCATGTTGTTCCTGATTTAGGCAATGGTAACTGTGTTCTACTCGCTTTAGACAACTGCGTGATCATGCCGCGTCAGCGTTCTTCAGATAGTTGCCGTTTGTTATTCCCAGCTGTTGCAAAATAGCCTGCTTTAGATGGTTGCTGTTGCTGACTGTAGCAACTGCGTAGTTGCTTCTTCTGGTGTTGCTGCAACTGCGTAGTTGCTTTTTCTGGTGTTGCGGCAACTGCGTAGTTGCTGTTTCCGGTGTTACAACAACTATAAATTATAATTCCTGCAGGCTTAAGACAATTACTTGGCAACTTAGTCAGCTTTTCAAAGATAAATATAAAGATACTCACGAATATGCAATGAACAATTAAGCATATAGATATGCGGAAAGCTACTTCGTACCTTGGGGTGATTAAGTCATTATGTAATCAAAGCTTATAACTTATGACTGAAAAGGATAATATTATGGTAAAAATGTAAGGTCAAAATTGGTCAATTCTGAGTCCTAACAGATGCCAAGTGTTTGACAGAATGTCAGCCGCAGTTGGGGGTTGTCAGGCCTGGTCCTAAGGTTTATTTTTGGTTTATAGACTTGTCATCATGTCTCTGATGGATTTTGAAAGTTACAGCAAGTTCTAGGGGGAGGCCGAAATGGGTGAGAAAAGTACCTTAAATTCCACATATGCTAACACAGGTCTGCTGGGAAAAGTTCCTGGACATTGGCTTGCAGGCCTGTGAGAGCATCTAGAGGTCCCTCGATGCTAGCATACCCATAACATGAGAGCATCCAGAGATCAAGAGGTCTAAAATATCAGTGGGACCTAGGGGTAGGATGCCTGAGTGGCTGAGATGTCTATTGGGGGTGTTTTTCCTGATGTAGAAGGTATTGTTAATGTGTTCCATCGATTCCATCTCCTTAAGTTCAGCAAGGAGGTTAAATCCCTTCATAGTGGCCTCTCTCATCGCATGTTTACCCCGCTTTTCTGGTTACTTGGGTAGATATGGGAGGAGGGTGGTTACATGCATATCTTCAAGGAGACTCAAATTCAACTATCCTTGACGAAGATCCATTCAGGGAATCACTTTGAAGTATGGGAAGTGGTTCTGACTTTGTTGAGTCAGCCATTTTCTCGAGCATGCAACTTTTGAAGGAAATATCACACGGTGCATGGCTATCGAAGAAATAGCCACGTAGAATTCAATTTTTAAACTCCATAAACTTTGAACCTTAGGAGAAATTAAATTTTTTTAACTTCATAATGTCTTCAGCTATAAAATATTCACTTTTTCATTATGTTGGATGACTTTTCGCATCTTATGGATTGTGCAAACATGTGTACGATTTTTTGGTGTTAACAATGGTGATGATAAGAAACCTTTTCAGTGTTGGACTTGTGGTGGAGAGAATCGTATGAGTGATTTTCCACAACATCATGGTGGTAGACTATATATCTACAATGCTCATGAGGTAGACGCAATGGGGGATGTTGGACAGAGTATTCCACAGATCTATGCAACATTGGAGAACAGGAAGACATATCACTAGATGTCTATTATCAAGATGAAATGTAAGCTTTGTGATCGAGTTGTTTCTGTTTTGATTGACCATGGATCTAGTTATATTTATGTTAATCCTGACCGGGTGGATAAGTCTGTTTTGAATAAAGAAGTTGATACGAAATCTTGGTTAGTGAATTTGGCTAGAGGTATAAAGAAGAGAGTGCATCATTGGTAAGAGCTTGCATTCCATTTGAGTTAAATAGTATGTCTACATCAACGCATTTGAATGTACTTCCATTGGGATCATACAATATGTTGTTGGGTATGCACTGGTTGTATCTTCATAAGACCAAGGTGGATTGTTATGACAAGGCTATTGAGCACCTGGATGACAATGGAGAAAAAAGAGTCTTGTAGGGTACGAAGAAGGCAACATCAGTTAGAATGGTGAAAACTATGCATGTGAAGCATAGTCACAGGAAAGGGTGTGTGTTATTTGTAGTGAATATTTCTAGTGACAAAGGTAAGGAAGCTGAGGATGCATATGTCTTGAGTAGGTACCTAGTTTTACAATAGTTTTAAGATGTGTTTCCGGAAGATATTTCAAAGTTTCCACCTCACAGGGAAGTACACTTTTCTATTGAGTTGGTACCAGGAGTAGCACTAACATGAAAGGCACCATACATGATGAGTACAATGGAGCTAGTGGAGTTGAAGTTGAAATTGAGGGAAATGCTTGACAAGGGATACATTAGGCCAAGTGTGTCTCTTTGGGGTGCACCAGTATTGTTTGTGAAGAAGAAGGATGGTAATCTCAGGTTATGCATTGATTATAGGAAGTTGAAGAAAATGACCATCAAAAGTAGGTATTTTTTTGTTGAGGATCGATTACTTATTCAATTAGTTGAAGGGAGCATCAATGTTCTCAAAGATTGATGTGGGATCACGTAATCACCAGGTACACTTTAAATAAGAGAACATCTACAACACCATTTTCTGGACCAGGTATGGGCATTATGAGTTTGTTGTAGGTCCATTTGGTTTGATTAATTCTCCATCTACTTTTATGTGCTTGATGAATAGTGTGTTGTGTCTTTATCTAGACATGTTTGATATTGTATTCATTAACTATATATTGGTATATTCTAAAAATCAGGAATAGCATGCCGAACACTTAGCAGGAGTATTGAGATCTCCAAGAGAGAATAAATTGTATGCGAAACTTAGAAAATGTAGTTTTTTTTAGACAGAGGTACACTACTTGGGACATTTGGTTTCCAATGAAGGCATAATAGTGGATCCATAAAAGATAAGGGTTATCATAGAGTGGAAAGCTCCTAGGAATTTGGATGAAGTAATATCATTCATGGGGCTAGCAGGTTATTATAGGAGGTTCATCAAGAACTTCTCATAGATTTCTTATCCTCTTACATCATTGTAAAGGAAAGGTAAGAAATTTGAATGGACAAATGAATGTGAAACTAGTTTTGAGTAGTTGAAGCAACTGTTGACAAATGATCCAGTGTTAAAGATTGCAGATCTAGATAAAGAGTTTGTGGTATGTATAAATGCTTGTAAGAGAGCGCTTGGTGGAGTCATTATGTAGGAAAGATAGGTAGAATGCTATGAATCAAGGAAACTATATGAGCACGAGCATAATTATTTGACATGTGATCTTGAGTTGGAAGCAATAATCCATCCTTTTAACATGTGGAGGCACTACATTCTGGCTAGGTAGTTCATAATGATGAGTGATCATAGTGGATTGAGGTATCTGTTTAACCAACAAAATATGAATTACAGACAAGATATATGGTTGTCCATGATCAAGGAGTTTAACTTTTAGATCAAGTACATTAAAGGTAAAGAGAACAGGGTTGTAGATGCTCTTAGTAAGAAGATACATGTGAATCATATAACATTTATGAGCTCCTATGGGACATATTTATAGGATCATATCTTGCAGGTAGGTCAACAGGATTATAGGTAAAGGGAGCTTATGCATAGGTTATAGCAGGGTACAAGTGATCAGGATGTTGACTGTCGTCTCACAGCAAATGGCTTTGTTAGATTTAGGGACATGGTATATGTGCCAAACAACAATGAGCGCAATAGGGTTATCTTGAGGGAATTTCATGCTAAGTCATATTCAGGTCATGCAGGATATCAAAATACATTAACAACAGTGCAATTTTTTTTCTATTGGCCGAGCTTGAAGAAATAAGTGGAATAGTTTGTGGAAAGGTGCTTGGATTATATATAGCTAAAAGCATAGTGTAAGCATCTAGGTGGATTAATTCATCCTATTCTGATTCTAGAGTGGAAGTGGGATGTCGTTTCCATGGATTTAATTACAGGTTTTCCGAGGACATCTAGACAATGTGATTCTATCATGGTTTTTATGGATAGGTTGACTAAGGTAGCACACTTCATTCCAGTAATGTCTACACATCTAACTAATTATGTAGCACATGTATTCATCAGAGATATATTGAGGTTGCATGGTGTACTAGATAAGATTATATTAGATAGGGATGCTAAGTTTACTTCTAGGTTCTAGAAAGGGTTATTTGTAGGTTTGGGTACATAGTTGGACTTTAGCACAACTTATCATCCATAGATAGATGGATAGACAAAGAAGGTCAATAGGATTTTAGAGGACATGTTGAGAATGTATGTCATGCATCAAAAACAAATGTGGGAAGAGTGTCTTCCACTGGTTGGGTTTTCTTACAATAGTGGGTACTAGGAATCTTTGAGGATGAGTCTATTTGAGGCATTATATGGGAAGAGTTGTAATACTCCCAACAGTTGGAGTGATCCAGTGAATAGGGTGTTCGTTGGACCGGACACATTAGAAGATATGGAACAGGAAATGAAGGTAATCAAGAAGAATCTGAAGACAACATATGATAGATAGAATATTTATGTAGATCAGAACATGTTGTTTAAGGATTTTCATGTTAGGGAATAGGTGTACTTGAGTATCAAGACCAAGAAGATCTCCTTGAGGATTAGATCATGTGCCGAGTTGGCATCTTGGTTTTGTGGACCTTTTAGGATTATTGAAAGGATTGGAACAATAGCCTATCGACTTGTACTACTCTGATAGCGAAAGTCCATGATTTTTTCCATGTTTCATTTCTTAAGAAGTATGTTAGAGATCTTAATCATGTGATTCAATAGTCTGTATTGTAGGTGGAGATAGAAGGAGAATTTCAGCTGAAACCTTAAAGCATTTTGTAGAGAAAGATTCTTATTTTCTGGAACTGAGAAATCGAGCAGGTTATAGTGCAATGGAAGCACTTTGGGTCCGGTGACGTTACATGGGAGATGGCGGATTAGATGCAGTCTAGCTATCCTTCTTTATTCTCTAGTTGAGCGAATGATTTTGGAATATGTTTTGGTGTGATGTTTTTTTTTGTGTGTGTGTGTATCTATATATATATATATATATATATATATATATATATATATATATATATATATATATATATATGGATATAAATATTGCTAGGAGTTGTGTTATAAAGCTCGAAAAAATAGTATGGGTGTCATTTTGTTATGGTTGTCATGTTGTTATATTTTTCATGTTGGTTTACTTCTCAGCATGATGATCATTGTAAATGTTGCAACGAGCTAAGTTATAAAGCCCCATGGGCATTATGTTTTTCATTTCAATATTCTTGTTGGTTGTAGGTGTCATCTAACACTGAGGACAGTGTTCCCCCATGGGGGAGGGTTCTATAACAACCTGTTGACAATGCTGGACCTGCCAACATGTCAAGGGGATCTCCCCAGTAAGAAGTCCCAATTAGACCTCAGACTATTTGGTGTAGGATTCCCAACAGTAGGTTGTAAGGTAATGCCTTAACCGTGATGTCGCATAGAGGGAAGTAAGATAAATATGTTAGTAGCAAGGGTGTGACTGATGCAGTGAGTCAAGGAATGTGTATGAGAGGTTCTAACACTTTGAAGGGGGAATGAGGTGGAGGTGAGTTCCAGGTTGAAAGGGATCAGGCCCAACTTGGCTAGGAACACACAACACAAAGTAAATGAACAACTTCCAGTGGAGAAGTCCACTCGGATGCAGCAATCACATCATACAAGGTAAGGTAACACTTACAACACTCACAGATCAATCCAAGATGAGTGTGATGGTTGTTGTACAAAATTTCAAGTGAAAGGTCTGTCTGATGTCTGGAAGAGTAGTCAACACGGATGGTGATAATATTAACAACATATTCAACACATTAACAACAAAATTCATATAATTGCATGTGAATTAGTTCATACACAAGTACGTAAGTTAAAAAACACATATCATTAAAACAGCCAGACCAGTCCAACTACAATAACAACATATGCATGAAAATGTGTTGGCCCTTATCATATAAATAAGTGTAAGTCACAATCATACAATAAATCCATGTAAACCTACTAGCCCCAACAATGGAACATTACAACCACATCTGCTTGCTCCTCCAAAGAGATGTACTAGCTCCGTGCATTGGAGAAGCCAAGGCGCATTACAATATTGTCCAAGCCTTCTTCAAAATAGTGTTAGTAGATGCTTGGCTGACCAAAATCCCATACAATGAGTTATGAGGGACTATTTATAGCAAAGGGTGGGGTGACCCTTGACATTCCGCTTTGTGACAGTTCAACTACCCTCATGACTCTTCACCTACTCTATGACTGCTACATCCAACTAGTGACACTTGAATTACACTTGACATGACTCAATATTACAATGCACATGTACTCATGTGAGATAACATGCCTTGAGCAAGCCTTGCAAGACATCATTGACACTCAGTCCATTGTGGTGATACAAAATCTTTGACATGCTTGTGATGGTGAAGATGGTGAGCTGATGCCAATCTTGGTCGTTCGTGATGGTGTTCCTACACCTCATGGTGACATCTTGCTGAAGCGAACTCTTGCCTCCATTACAATCGATGCATTGGTTCGGCGCCTTCATCCAACTCGTTTGCTAACATGCACATGGTTTTCTTGGGTATGGTTAAATTGGCGATACACTGATGCATAGTGTCTGTGCTAATCTTCAAGTGTGTGCTGGTGGTCATGCACATCAACTTTCCAAAGTACATGTTTAGCCCTAATTGGACTTGCTTCTTGTATTCACCTTTGTGAGTGTGTTGAATGGGTTGGATTGCATGCTGCTGAATCCCTTGCATGAAATCAACAACATTCATCACCATGTCTACTCTATGTCATCTACTAGGATGGATCCTTACCTTGTACGGGCATAGTTTCATTTGTGAGTGCATGTTGCCCCCACTGTTGTTCCTGTTCCTGTTGCAACTCATTCGTCTGTCCGTGCAGCTTCATGTTCTTCCTGAATTGTTACTTCAGCACATGTAACTCCTTCTTTGTTCCATCTTATGCCTTCGCGTGATCTTCATGTCGCACCGTCACTTCATTGCCAAAGTCTCCAAAACTTTTACCTTCAATGGACCTGCTTGAGCTTGCAACCTTGTCCTGCCTTCAAGTTGTCGACAAACCTCATCTTGCGTTCATTACATTTGGTATGTTGTCTTTAGCTGCTATTCATGATGCTTCTTGTAGTGATGTTGTTGCTGTCATATCTTGATTTCCTTGTCTACGAACAACTTGATGTCTTGGTCGGTAGGCAATTCCATAGACACTTAATCGACTACATCCCCAAGTGTGCTCTAAACGGTGCCTTCTTCTTTGCTCTCCTAGAAACCATTGTACATGTACTTATGCGAGGCAGATGAAAACATACGATACCTGGAGACATGGAAACCCTAATGGAAAGCAATCTGTCAGTCAAAAACCAAAATGAACATGATAACTGACTTGCAACATACTTGGGTGAATGATCATGAAGGTTGCACAATTTCAGCTGGGAGGTTGGGAGATCGACTGCCAAGACTGCACAAGGCACACTCTGGGCTACTGGGAGACTGACTGACTATTGGAACAATGCAATGCATAGTCTAGTCTGGCTACTGACTGCTAGGATTTCACAATGTGCAATTCCAGATGGGAAGGACTGGTAGCGTAGGGGCAGATTTGCACAATTTCTTGGGCCAAGTAGCCACTCTCCTCCAGAAATGCACAAAACAATCCTGGAGGCCAATGTTGGGTAGGAATGCACAAATCTGGAAAGGAAGGTGGGTCTTCCTTCCCAAGATTGTGCAATGCAGCCTTCGTGAAGGAAGAGCCCGAGCCAACGTTGGGCCGACTTGCTGACGGACAACTGAAAGAATGTAAGTCAATGAATGCATGGTGACACTAAGTGATAACAGAATTGATTAACAATGCATGAAAAACATGAATGAAAGATTCAACAAACAAATCAACATGCATGTGGGTGAGGCAGTTCACCGGTTGAGCGAACGTTCGTGCAAAACAATTTCATGCATGCGACAACAGTGATATATCAACAAAAACTGAAACAGAGCTAGGACAGGCTAGTATACATGTAAATGACAACAAGCGTTCAAAGAAATCAAGAAAAAAGTACTCCCACAATCGAAAACACAAAAAGCGACAGAAATTCAGCGGCTTACCCCAAAACAACTGACCTCAATGTGTCGAATACTCCTAGATGTGATGTGGGATGTCAAATATGCAAGGTTGATGTGAGGAATGAGCTCTGTAGCATCTGGTTGATGATTTTTTATAACATCGAGGTTGTGACACGCATGCCACGAATCTATGGGAAGTGACAAGGGATGCCTTTGCATGTTGCCTTGGGAGAAGCATCCCATGCATGCAAGTCTATTTTTCTTAGTCCCAGAAGGAACTGGTCAACTTAGCTACACATGTAAGAGACTGCTCGACTGCTGGAGAAAAATGTGCATTTCTGGCTGGGAGGTGGGCTGGCTGCCTAGGAGATTTGCCCAATTTATGGGCAGTGCAGTTGACTTCTTCCCAAATTTGTGCAAATATTGGGCTGAATAGCCTATTGCTGTGAAAATTTGCGCAAATCCTGCTAGGAGGGTTGGCTGGCAGGATCAAGCAATCCTAGAGCCCAGCAGGCTATCAGACAGGATTGTGCAATTCCTGGAGGGAAGGCTGGTTTCCCTCTAGAAATGCGCAATTTTCAAGGGGTAGTTTTTCAGCTGCAGCTGGACCAAGTCCCAGTGAGCATCCTGTCAAGGGAATGGATCAACTGTGATCGACAGATTACCTTTGTGCGAGGAAAACGCTAAAGCTTGAGTACTTGACGAAGCAAGACAAAGTGCCATGTAAGGTTGGTAGGGAGGCTCCAAAACAGGCGAAGGAAAAATTTTGCAAGGTAGTTGTAGGGGCTAAAACACTTGGTGACACACTGGTAGAACTCCAGCTCTCTAAATGGACCTTGTTCTTGAAAAGCAAGTCTAACACCTCCAAAAGTATTGTTTAGTTTTCACCTCATCTTGGTTTCACACTAACTTGATTGTAAGATGTAGCATCTGCCAAGCCCTTGGTCGATTGACACACATTCCAAGCCAAGGAAACATAGTTGTTTCGATTGGGGTTGAAGGGTATATAAGTGTACAAGCAGTATAGTCGTCAGAGTCTTAGTTTCATCTCTGGTGTTGCTCCACTGCCAGTAGGCCTAGACAATACCTCGGTGGAGTCACATGGGAACACAAGCATGGCTCCACTGCCAGCGAGCCTAGTTAGTACCCTGACGGAGTTACTTGCATCATGTTCATATGCAGTAAGCCTTTCTCTTCTTGCAACTTATTCATTTTCCATTTTGAATCTTTGACTTTTCATTTTTTCAGTTTTCACTGTGCATAGGACTTATTCATTTAAGAGGTGGAAGAGGGATCCCGACTTATTGAGAGAAAAAGAGGTTGTTCCAGAAGAGAAGTAGTTAATCTTATCTTTGATGTGCCTATTAAGGTTTTCCCCTTACCTTACTCTACTTGACTAAGCTGACAAGGGTTAACCCAAACACAATCGACTAGAGAAGGTGACACTAGTAAGCACACAAGCATTGTGTTTACACCAAGGTTCACCTTGAATAGTATGTATTTTCCTTTGACGTATCATGGACTAAAAGTAACAAGCTCATCATACAGAGGAAAGATGACAGATAACCAAGTAGTGATAGTTGTACAATTCGTCTTGTACTTTATCCAGCTCACTTCAAGAGTCATACATGGTTTCATGCAAAACTAACATATGAACAAAACAAGCGAACAAACTAACAATCAACAATGTTGGGTTGTGTTATATTCTTTCTATGACTAGCCCACGTAGTTAACCAGGGGGTTAGAAGGGGGGCAAAGCCCCCCCTTCTTTGTGTCGATTGCATAGTGGTGGGAGTCGCAAGGGGTTTGAGGGGTGCAGGTAACCCCACTCTATGGGGTCTGGGGCAGCGCCTCAAAAAATTTTGTCTTTGGACTCTACATTAGGTTGGGCAGACCTACCTATGGTTTTGTGCATGATTTTTCACACATGGTTTTGGACGTGATGGTTTTCAATCCATGGTTTTGGATGCGATGATTTTCGGTCCATGGTATTGGATGCTTCAGCACGTATAGATATGTATTATAACATTGAAAGGAATATAATGAAAAATTAAGTTAGTAGTCCCGGTTTTGGGATCCAGGGGAAATCTCTTTGTATATGTGTTTTATGTGTTATTCTCTCGCATTTTTTATTTTCTGTGTTTTAGAATTCGTATGCAGGTAATTTTTGTACGGGGTTAAAACATACATTTCGTATCGGAGTTGTTTTGGCTTCAAGGGGACACCATTGTTGCTAAGGGGTTTCGCTCGGGCCTGTGGTAGACCTTGTTCAATGGCAGATCTATGGGATCGATTCTAGTGGTGAAAGAATATGGCAAGAAGTGGAAAGATAGAGATCAAGAAATTTAATGGTTAGAGTTTTGAGTTGTGGACACCCAAGATGGAGGACCTATTTGTGGATAAAGAACAGTGGATCGCGGTAGATCCAAGTACTAAACCAATGGAAGTGTCCGATGAAGAATGGAAGAAGTTGGATCAAAAGGCAAAGAGCACAATATGATTGTGTGTCTCAGATTCAGTACTGTTGAATGTATCAGGGGAAGCTACGACGAAGGCTTTGTGGGACAAGTTAGGGACTTTGTACCAATATAAGTCTCTGGTGAATAAACTGTTCCTACGGAAAAAGCTGTATAACCTAAGGATGAAATATGGAGACACAATGACAGAACATCTGAACGCATTTAATATTGTGGTAAGTCATGTATTATCTGTTGATATTAAAATTTCTGATGAAGATAAGTGCATCAGTTTGTTGTGTTCTCTACCAAATTCGTGGGATAGTATGGTTATTGCAATAGGTAGCAATGCAACTGCCTTGTAGTTTGATGAAATAGTCTCATCCTTGCTAACGAAGGAAATGAGATGGAAAAATATGGAGATCCAGAATGGTGATGCCTTGTCTGTACGAGGATGGTCCCAGAATAGAAACAAAAATAAGTCATCGAGTGGGACATATAAATCGAAAGGGAGATCTAAATCTACAGGAAAACCTATAAAGGTGGTGTGCTGGAAATGCGGAAAGGAAGGGCACTACAAAAGGGACTGTAAATCTAAAGCTCCTGATAAAGGAAAGGGATCTGATGATGCTCCTTCTATAGAGGCAAAAACCACCTCAGATGAAGGTGGGGATGTGTACTTGGCTTCTTCAAGTACCCATGTAGATCATGAGGCATGGTTGATTGACTCAGGTGCAGCCTTTCACTTCACTCCCCATGGAGAGTGGTTCTATGAGTATGAGAAATATGATGTTGGTGATGTCTTCTTGGGGGATGATAGGAAGGCTAGAATCGTTGGTCGCAGAAAATTAAAGTTGAAGTTGCAAGGCAGAAGGGTTAGAAAACTTCCGGGAGTTCTGCATATTCCTACATTATCCAAAAATCTAATTTCTGTAAGCAAGTTGGATGATGCGTGAAAACAATGTTCGAGAAGGATACCTACAAGATGGTTTGGGGGGCACTGGCATTCATGCGGGGAGTACGAATTGGAACTCTATACAAGCTTCAAGGTAGCATAGATGTTGATGGGTGCAACAGTTCCGTGTTTCCTGAAAGTGGAGCAAAAAATCCAGTGGTCTCTGGAGAGAGGACCATGTTGTGGCATCAAAGGCTTGGACATATTGGAGAGAAGGGCCTTCGAATACTTCATGGGAAAGGTATGGTAGAAGGTATGAGTAATAGCTCTCTAGATTTTTATTTTTGTGAAAATTGTGTATATGGGAAGCAGAGTTGGGTGAGTTTCCCCTCTGGTGGTAAGAGGGTGAAACGGATATTAGAGCTTGTGCATAGTGATGTGTTTGGACCTGTGAAGATTCCATCACTGGGTACGTCTGTGTACTATGCATCATTTATAGATGACTTCTCAAGGAATACATGGATATATTTCCTTAAGAACAAATCTGAAGTCTTTGACAAGTTTAAAGAATTTAAAGCTTTGGTGGAAAACCAGACAGAGAAGAAGATAAAGGTGTTGAGGATAGATAATGATGGAGAATTTTGCAGTAAAGAATTTGAAGAATTTTGTAAGAAGTGTGGTATAGCACGATAGAAGACTACTCCATATACACCTCAGCAAAATGGAGTTGCAGAAAGAATGAAAAAGATGCTGATGGAAAGGGCAAGAAGCATGCTCAGTGGTGCTGGATTAGGATAGGAATTCTGGGTAGAGGTAGTGGAGATAGCATGTTACCTGGTTAACAGATCACCTTCATCAGCGTTGGAAGATAAGACTCCACAAGAGGTATGGACTAGTAAGAAACCCTCTCTTTCACATCTATGGGTATTTGGATGTCATGCATATGTACATGTTCCAAAGAAGAAAAGAACCAAGTTGGATAGTAAATCTGAAAAGTGCATCTTTATTAGGTATAAGGATGGTTTAAAGGGTTATAAGCTTTGGAACCCAGTAACAAGGAAGGTTTTATACATCCAAGATTTGGTGTTCAAAGAGGTGAAAGATGTTATTAAATATGAAGTCCAACCAAAGGAACCTGAGAAGATAGAGTTTGAGCTTAAGGAGGAAGAATCAGACTCTACAGCAGAGGAGGAATCAGAAGACGAAGAGCCACAAACTCCGGGTGTGAGAAGATCAATTCGAGAAAGAAGGAAGCCATAAAGGTATAGTCCATTTGCTTTCTATTCAAATTTTTCTGTTTCTCTTACTGATGATGATCCAAGAACTATGAAGGAAGCAGTATATTCAGAGGATGGAAAACTCTGGAAAGAGGCCATGGTTGATGAAATGGCGTCTTTGCACAAAAATGAGGCTTGGGATCTGGTGGAGTTTTCGGTTGGAAGGAAACCCATTGGAAGAAAATGGGTGTTCAAGAAGAAGACAAATGTAGAAGGAAAGGTGGAGAAATACAAAGCTCGGTTGGTAGCAAAAGGTTATTCCAAAGTGCTAGGAATTGATTTTGGTGATATTTTTTCTCCTGTTTCCAAGGTAGCTTCTATTAGATTACTTTTATTTGTTGTTGTTGCTTTTGATTTTGAGGTAGAACAGATGGATGTGGAGACAACATTTCTTCACGGGGATCTGGAAGAGGAGATCTACATGAAGCAACCTGAAGGTTTTGTGCTGAAGGGTAAGAAAGAAATGGTATGCAAGTTAAAGAAGTCTCTGTATGTGTTAAAACAGTCATCAAGGATGTGGTATCAAAAATTTGATACATTTATACAGGGACTTGGCTTCACTAGAAGCAAAGCAGATCTCTGCGTGTACTTTAAATTAATTGGTGACCATGTTGTTTATCTGGTCTTGTATGTGGATGATATCTTGCTGGTTGGAAATGACAAAGAAATTATCCAGAATTTGAAGACCCAATTGTCCTCCAAATTCGACATGAAAGATATTGGTGCTGCAAACTATATTTTGGGCATGGAAATTAAAAGAGATCAGGCAAAGTGAAAGCTCTAGTTAAACCAGAGGAAGTATGTCGAGACAATATTGCAAAGGTTTAATATGAAGGATAGTAAACTGGTGAAGGTTCCTATTCCTGTAGGTGTAAAGTTATCTGCTAAACAATGTCCCAAGACACAAGAAGAGGTAGAGGACATGTCCCGTGTTCCATATGCAAGTGCAGCCGATAGTCTGATGTATGCGATGGTCTGTACTAGACCAAATATTGCACATGCAGTGGGAGTATTGAGTAGGTTTATGTCAAATCTAGGGAAGGAGCACTGGATAACAGTGAAGCGGGTTTTTAGTTATTTGTGTGGCACTAGTGATTATGGTTTGTGCTACCAAGGAAGACCAGGATTGGATAGAGTGTTGGATATTCGTGGCTTTGTTGATGCAGACTGGGCTGGAGATCTAGATTAGAGAAGATCTACAAGTGGGTATGTGTTTAACCTATTTGGAGGTGCAGTCAGTTGGATGAGTAAGAAACAATTTGTAGTGGCACTATCAACTACAGAGGCAGAATACATGGAAGCCACTCATGCAAGCAAGGAAGCAGTTTGGTTGCAGAGATTGTGTTCAAGTATGGGGTTAGTACAAGAAGCTATAAGGATAAACTGTGACAGCCAAAGTGCAATTTTCTTGGCAAATAACCCTGCATATCATTCAAAGACAAAGCACATTGATGTTCATTAACACTTTGTGAGGGATATGATAGAAGACAAAAGGTGTTGCTGGTAAAGGTGGACACTTCGAAGAATAATGTAGATGCATTGAGAAAATCTGTGAGCTCTGAGAAGTTCTCTTGGTGTAGAGAAACAATGGGCATTGCAGGGCTAGATAAATGACAAAGCTCTCTTGTGGCCCCCTATGGAAAGAAAACAACAAGTGGGAGAATGTTGGGTTGTGTTATATTCTTTCTACGACTAGCCCATGTAGTTAATGAGGGGGTTAGAAGGGGGCCAGAGCCCCCCCTTCTTTGCGTCGATTGCGTAGTGGGGGGAGTCACAAGGGACTTGAGGGGTGCAGGTAACCCCACTCTTTGTGGTCCGAGGCAGTGCCCCTGATTTTTTTTTTTTTGGACTCTATATTAGGTTGGGCGGACCTACCTATGGTTTTGTGCATGATTTTTTGCACATGGTTCTCGACACTATGGTTTTCAGTCCATGGTTTTGGACGCAATGGTTTTCGGTCCATGGTTTTGGACATGATGCTTTTCGGTCCATGGTATTGGATGCTTCGGCATGTATAAATATGTATTGTAACACTGAAAGGATTATAATGAAAAATCAAGCTGGTAGTCCCTGTTTTGGGATCCAGGGGGAAATCTCTGTGTATATGTGTTTTATGTGTTGTGCTCTTGCATTGTTTATTTTCTGTGTTTTAGAATTCGTATGCAAGTAATTTCTATACAGGGTTAAAACCTACAAACAAAGCAAGGCAAGAACAGAATAAAAAATGAAAGCGAAGCAAGTAAACAAACAAGCAAGAAAACAAACAAGCAAACAAAGCACGTAAGCAAACAAGCATGCAAGCAAACAAGCATGCAAGCAAACAATTGAAAGTAAACACTACTCCTACTCCTACACTAATAGTACATTGGCATGATCATGTGAAGTGATACTTCCAATGCAGTCACTGGTGCATTGGTAGACCCATGTTGGTAAAGGCTTGGTCTGCGAGCAACCTAGTTGTGTGAACCAGCAAGAAAGAAAAATATAACAATGAAGACAACCACACTTCGTGACTCAAAGTGCCCGTGGGCCATAAGTGAGTGCATGTGCATGACAGGAAATCCATAGACTTATCATGGTGCTGTGTGACACTACGTGCAACTTTGAAGCATAAGCACACTCTTGACTATGACATGCAATCAAACGAGAGAAACAAGGATAACTTGCGGCGCACACGAGTGCTTGCAATGTAAGAATCCTCTAATGCATGAGCAATGGGTTTGTGTAGTTTGAGTGGACGAAGTAAAATCTGAGTGTTGGATTGATCTTGAGTTCATATAGATGAGTGATGAGGAGCCTTGAGTGTTTGAACAATTTCCTGATCGGAAGCGAAACCAACCTCAAGACAGCAATGGCTTGACATAACCATTAGCTCGGGCTGAATTGCATCGACAGTCTGTGGGGTTTCAACTTCATTAATAGATGGATCTTCATAGACCAGTGGCTTAGAAGGATTAGAAATGAGTGAATCAACATCATGATCAGATGATGAGGTGATGAGATCATGAAAACCAAGATCAGGAAATTGAGGATTTTGGTCAGCATCGTCATGGATGGATGAATCACACAGAGGGGTAGATGAAAAGAGAACAAAATCATCCTCTGTGTTTCTGAAAAAGACAGATGAAGGATCAAGTGGATTTTTAATGACTAATTTATCTACTTCATTGTTGAATTATGGACTAACATCCGGTGAGTCCTACGAGTGATTAACAATGGTTGCATCCATGAATGTTGATACACATGAAAAATCCTGGATGGCAGGTTCACCAAAGAGGTTAGGAAAGAATGGAGGGGTCTTGGACAGAAGGGAGTCATCCTTCAATAAGTGTTGATGTTCAAGCTCCCACTCATACTCTTCATCATGAAGACAGTGCATGTTGGTTTTGCAACACCGACTCCGTTAGTGGGTTGTTCCTTGTTCACAACAAGTGCAGAGTCTAGAATGGACGAACACAAGATAGCATCATTGGGAGCAATACCTAAGTGCGAAGATGGAGGTCAAAGAAAAGAATGCATATGAGAAATTGAAGGACTCACAGCCAAATCTACACGAAAATTGAGTGGAGTGATGTTGGGAGAGTGTGAAGGATGAACAAGTGCGTGAGCATGATCCTCAACATCATTGGGCAGTGGTGGAGCTGTTGAATCAGAGGGCGGCGGACAGTCAGTTGAGACAGTGCCTGCTCCCACATGAGATTGTGCAGTTCCATCAATGAAGAATGATGAGAAAGCTTGATATCAAGCTTCCTCTTGGGATGGTTAAATTTCTTAAGGCAGTACTCGAACCAGTCCCAAAGATAAGAAAATTTCATCTGGCTCTTCGGAGCTTGAAACTACAAGTCACGGAAGCGTTGCCAAAAATCAATAAAAAATTCATGCAGAGCCCTCCATTGTTGTAATAGTTTCCTGTGAAGATAGTCTGGATCAAGATGATAGAATGTGTCTTCAATGAGATCACAAAAGTGCTCAAATGAGTGCAAGGTGTGAGCTGGTAAGCTAAGCACCCAATGAAATGGAGATTCGCGAAGTGTGTATGCAAGCAGCAAACCGACCTGTTCATTAGTAAACTCATCTTCCTCATAAATCCTGAAAACATTGTTACATAAGTGCTTAGGCCAGGCCACCTCGCGCTTCCCCAAGATGAAGACATATTCATGATTCAAAAAACACCTTGGGGCAATAAGAGTGAAAGAATCCATGAAAGATATGCAAAGGTTCAAAACTAGATGAGAGGACACAACTTGTCATTGGGCCCTCCTTTTAGCGCTAGAAATGTTGACGGTGCTAGACCCGCCAACATGTCAAAGGGATCTCCCCAATAAGAAGTCCCAATTAGACCTTAGACCATTTGGTCTAGGAGTCCCAGTGGTGGGTGATAAGGTAATGCCTTGACCGCGATGTCGCACAGAGGCAAGTAAAATAACTCTATCAGTAGCAAGGGTGTGACTAATGCAATTAGTTAAAAAAGATCTATGAGAGGTTCAAACACTTCAAAGGGGGAAGGAGGTGGATGTGAGTTCCAGGTTGAAAGGGATCAGTCCCAACTCAGCTAGGAACACATAACACAAAGGACATGCATAACTTCCAGTGGAGCAGTCCACTTGGATGCGGTATTCAAATCATACAAGGTAAGATAGCACATACAACACTCATGGATCAGTCCGAGACGAGTGTGACGGTTATTGTAGCAAATTTAAAGTGAAAGGTTTGTCTAATGTCTGACAGAGTAGTCGACATGGATGATGACAATACTAAAAACATATGAAACACATTAACAACAAGATTCATATAATTTCATGTGAATCAGTTCATACACAAGTACATAAGTTAAACAACACATATCATTAAAGCAATCGGAGCAGTCCAACTACAATAACAACATGTGCATGAAAATGTGATGGCTCTTATTATATAAATAAGTGTAAGTCACAATCATAAAATACATCCATGTAAACTTGCTAACCCCAATAGTGGAAAGTTATAGCCACATCTGCCTTCTCCTCCAAAGAGATGTACTAGCTCCGTGCAGTGGAGAAGCCAAGGCGTGTTACAATATTGTCCAAGCCTTCTTCAAAATAGTCTTAGTGGAAGCTTGGATGACCAAAATCCCATACAATGAGTTATTAGGGACTATTTATAGCGAAGGGTGGGGTGACCCTTGACATTCCCCTTTGTGACAGTTCAACTACCCTCGTGACTCTTCACCTACTCTATGACTATTGCATCCAACTGTTGACACTTGACTTACACTTGACATGAATCAACATTACAATGCACATGTACTCATGATAGACAACATGGCTTTATCAAGCCTTGCAAGGCATCACTGACACTCGGTCCGTTGTGGTGAGACCAACTCTTTGACATGCTTGTGATGGTGAAGGTGGTGAGTTGATGCCAAGCTTGGCCATCCATGATGGTGTACATGCACCTCATGGTGACATCTTGCTGAAGCAAACTCTTGCCTCCGTTGCAACTGGTGCATTGGTTGAACCCCTTCATCCAACTCATCTGCTAACATGCACATGGTCTTCTTGGGTATGGTTGAACTAACAACACACGGATGCATAGTTTCCATGCTAATCTTCAAGTGTGTGCTAGTGGTCATGCGCATCAACTTGCTGAAGTACATGTTCAGCCCCAGTTGGACTTGCTTCTTGTCGTTGCCTTGGTGAGTGTGTTTAATGGGTTGGATTCCATGCATGTGATCAACGACATGCATGCTGTTGAATCCCTTACATCCGATCAACAACACTACTCACAAAGTGCTTGACGAAGCAAGACAAAGTGCTGTGTAAGGTTGGTAGGGAGGCTCCAAAACAGGCTAAGGAAAAATTTTGGAGGGTGGTTGTAGCCGCTACAACACAACCCTAGTCAAAAATCCATGTAATAAAGTTAATAGAGGAAAAATAATAACCATGGTCATGGAACACATATTCTAATCTCAATTTTGGGCAAAAACATAGTTATGGGGATCACATGTGATTAATTAATGGCTATGGAAATTGGCAAAGGAAATGGGGAAGGATTTTGAAAGGCTAAGTGGCATTAATTGGTAGTTTATTTATGAAAATAATGGAAATTAGGAGTAAAGGAAGGTCAAATGTCGCGGGTTGCATGTGAGGAGGAAAATGAAGGAAAATAATGGAAAATTGAAGTAAATAGAGGCCTCATTAATAAAAGGATTCTGAGGATCAATTGAAATACTTTTGTCAATTTTAGCTTGGAGATCTCCATTCTATTGCCTTTCTCATACTCTTGGACACTTAATGTTTTCTTGGAGTATCCTTGGAGGAGTGTGGGATACTTGGGATTTGGAGTAGGAAGGAAAACGAAGAGCAGGAAAGCTCAAGAAGACATCAGGATCAACAACTACAATGAGTTTTTCTTGTAGATACTGAGTTGCATGTAGGATTTCCTTGCTATTTTTGTTATGCATGGCACATGCATGTGGTTTCTTGGTTATGATATGCCATTGGCATGGAGGAATTCCTAGATTGATGGTAGATTTTTCTAGCCTTGTCATTTCTTGGATAGACATGGTGTTGTGGGTTTCTTTCCTTTCATCTTTTGATTGGTTCTCATGTTGCTTATGGTTATCGGTTGAGTTACTAGTTCCTAGATCCTTGGTTAGACAAATGCTTTGGAAGACCTATAAAAAATTGGGTTGATTTACCATTCCTAGAAGCCTTGGTTGGAAAAACAGTCTTTAAGCCCTTGGTTTGTTGAGTTACTTGTCCTAGAAGCCCTGGTTCAACAAACACTCTGGAATTCCGACAACATCTGTTTCTTTAGTTTCTCTTTCTAGAAGCCCTAGTCAGAAAAAATGCCTTGGAGACCTATTCAACTTGGGTAGAGACCAATTTGGTGATGGTTAGTGATGCCCGACCATGAGGTGGAATCAGTGGTTGAGGGTTCAAGTGGTTTGGCCTCTAGAAGCCCTAGTTTGGTTTTGTTGGATTTCTTCCATGAGATCCCACATTCATGCTTTGAATATGACATGGGGGTGGTTGACTGAAAGAAAGATTTGGTTCATCCAATCTATGGTGGGGTGCTACATGGAAGTCCCAAACCTGGTTTCATTTTTCATATGTTAACAATAGATGCTTTCCTCCTATATTTGATAGGTAAATTTACTTGTTCATATGTGGTTTTTATGGTTATTATATCCTTGTTATTTCTGTTGTTTATATGTTGGTTATGAGTATGTTTTATGACAACGATCATGTAACCTGCTCTCATCATGTTTTGATTTGTAAATGAATGTGTAATGAATATATGACCTAATAGATGATAATGTAACTAATCTTATAAGCCATCATTTTTTCTTAGCAATTCTTAGATCAGTATGAGACCCCTATGCTCAGATATGTTGTTATGACTTGTAGAATGCATATTTGTGATATGTTTGATGAATTTCCCACCATGGCTAGTATGGGCCAGATCAAGTATTGGATTTAGTATCATTGTTTTGATGTTATTTTTTAATTTCTAGAAGTTTCATGAAGTTCTGGGTAGTGGCCCGAGACCTAGCTCTGAAAAAGTAGCACAAAATCTAAGGTCATTGGATTATAAATAGCTGAAAAAGTTGTGAATCGCTAGCATGCCCTTGCTGAGGGGGTGAATGGAGGGTCCCAACAGCATGCATGCCCATGCCATGGGGATGGCTTACGCTCTAGGTTAGTAAAATGTCAAGTTACCTCAGGGGTTGTCACCTGGAAGGGTTGGTTGGCTCCTGAAGGTTCTGTAACATGTTTAGAGGGTCAAATTAGCTGTGTTTTCTTAGTTCCACTTCCTTAACTGTGCATGGGGAGTTGAATTAGATCATAGCAGCCTTGCATGACATGTTTACCCCGAGAGATTGGTTAACTTAGGTAAATGTGGGAGGAGGGTGTTACATAACCTCAAACCATAAATTCTATGTTTATTCACTGGTATTCTTTTATCATAATTTAACTATGAAATTCCTACATCGAGAGTTATTTATTATTTTCCCTATCATAAAGTATAGGGTGTGTTTACTCTTGTATTATAACATTTGTATCCAGTTCTGTATTTCCCCATCGTCCAAAAATAATATACTTCTATAACATTACATTTCCAAAAACCAAGTACACTTCTAGTTACATTACTTTTTCAAAACAAGAGATAGAAAAAGAATTAAATTTGTTTCTTGAACCATTATAAGGCTATGCACACTTTATACATCTCTTAATAACATCTTCGTTGAATCCCACTTGAGTGTTAATATATTACTAATTCTAGGTACTTTTTCTTGGGCGCTTTCTACTTGACATAGAATAATCATTTTAAGGTTGAATGTTTATTTGATAGACATAATGTGTGGGAAAATCTTCCTATCCACACTATTTTACTCTTAGGTCTGTTTTATGATTATGAAGTTATATGATATTGCACCCAACCCTTATGTTATATATATATATCTATATATATATATATATATATGGATATATATACATATATACATATATACATATATACATATATACATATATATGTGTGTGTGTGTGTGTGTGTATAGATATATATACATGTATTGAATCTAGTTCCAGACCCTCTAAAATCCTTAGAGTATGATTATTATAAATTTTGATATGTTAAAATTAGTTGATGTTAATGGGATCTTGATCTGAACCCTCCACTAGTTCGCAAGCGCAATCAATGACTCAAACTTGTTCATCCAGTCACTAGGTAACTACTCCAAGGGTATTGAGGGTTTTGGTTATTTGCATGTCATGGAGCGAAAAACCCTCCTATCATAGGTTAGGATTTGACAGCTTAGGAAAAACTAAGGAGGTGGAAGGCCCTAGCCAAGGAAGAACTACAAGCTCATGAAGAGCTAGATTTCGCTAGCCTTAACATCATCCTTTTGCCAAGGTATTTCCTAGTTCCCTACCAGGTGTTCCCCCAATTGGTATTAACTAACTTAGATCAAGGGTTTACATTTCCATTTTAATATAATTTCTTTCGCTTTAGTTGTGTTGACGATGCTGAACCTGCCAAAATGTCAAGGGGATCTCCCCAGTAAGAAGTCCCAATTAGACCTCAGACCATTTGGTGTAGGAGTCCCAGCAGTGGGTCGTAAGGTAATGCCTTGACTGCGATGTTACACAGATGCAAGTAAGATAACTCTGTCAATAGCAAGGGTGTGACTAATGCAGTGAGTCAAGGAAGGTCTATGAGAGGTTCCAACACTTCGAAGGGAGAAGGAGGTGGAGGTGAGTTCCAGGTTGAAATGGATCAGTCCCAACTTGGCTAGGAAAACAAAACAAAAAGGACATGCATAACTTCCAGTGGAGCAGTCCACTCGGATGCGACAATCACAACATAAAAGGTAAGGTAACATGTACAACACTCACGAATTAGTCTGAGACGAGTGTGATGGTTGTTGTATCAAAGTTCAAGTTAAAGCTTTGTCTGATCTCCGACAAAGCAATCAAAATGTATGGTGACAACATTAACAACATATGCAGCACATTAACAACAAGATTCATATAATTGCATGTGAATCAGTTCATACACAAATACATAAGTTAATAAACACCTATCATTAAAGCAACCGGAGCAGCCCAACTATAATAACAACATGTGCATTAAAAAGTGCTCACTCTAATTATATAAAGAAATGTAAGTCAAAATCATATAATAAATCCATGTCAATCTGCCAGCCCCAACAGTGGAACATTACAGCCACATCCGCTTGCTCCTCCAAAGAGATGTAATAGTTGTAGAAATTTTGAATAATATAACACTTATTCACATAGATTATCTTGATTATACACTATTGCGGAATGCATGCATAATACATAAGCTCCTCTACGTTGATCATCAATTTTGCGGAATTAAAAATAATGAAACATCAATCGCATGCGCACATTAACATAGTATGTACTAGGGAAAGCATACAACTGAAAACCCCCAACTATCTGTATATTATAATGATAGAGAAAATGTAACAATACATAGTACAATACTCCTCACAAGTACTCAGTACTATCTCCACCTGTTCCACACAAACTAGCTTAGATCTGAATCAAGTCACGGGTTCAAATCTCCTCCACTGTTTGCCTGCCTCCACTGCGCAATCCAAAGTGTGCATAAGAATGATCCAAGCTCGTTTTCCTTGGCTTGTACTGCACAATCCTCATTGGCAATCTCAATCATTGATTGTGCAAATCTCATGCACAGCTATAGTCACAACTGATAGTAGTCTCCACCTCTAACACCTGTCTCCACTGAACTCTCCATGCACTGAGTTAACTGATGTATTCTTTAGTTGCTTTATGAGTTAATAATTAGTGAATTAATTAATAATTAATTCACATCACTCATCACTAGTGTATTTGTTAGTTAGACTAAATACAACTAGTTCAACTAAGTCAAACTGAACACAACTCCATCAACTCCTCAATCAACTCAACCAAACTCAATCACTTGAGTTCTAACTGAAGTCCATCATGCAATAGCTCAATTGACCCATAAGAAAAGCGTATTTCCTTCTGGCAATTGCATGTGCCACATCCGTAGCTCAAACTGAAGTGCTCCAAGAGGATAAGATAATGTTTATAGTCCAAATATTATTAAGAGCTAATAATATTTGACTGTTCTATCTTTAGACTGGCAGTCTAAAAATAGACTCCGCCCATATGTCTAAAAATAGAAGTCCATCTAATTTTACCAACATGACCAATCATTCACAAATAGCATCCTGCAACTCATAGACCATGATCCATATGTCTACAAATAGACATAGTCTAAAAATAGACTTTGCGCCAAAAATAGCCTGCGGGCTCACTTAGTGAAGGCAACTTCTTTTCACTAAGCTCCATCATCTTGTTGCATTTTCAACACTCCCTCTCAACAAGATATGGATTATCTGCAACCCCTATCCTGCCTCTGTGGTATTCGAATTTTCTCCTGGTGAGCGCCTTCGTCAAGATATCAGCATCCTGATCCTCTGTAGGAATGTATGAAAGTAACATGATTCTCCGTTGCACAGAATCTCTGATATGATGGTACCTAATGTCGATATGCTTGGATCTATCATGAAATACTGGATTAGCTGAGAGTTTAATGCAACTCTGGTTATCACAATAAATCACAGTAGGCTCCAAGTGTGACCCGAACAACCTGATCAGGATCTTCCTCATCCATATAGCCTCGCATGTAGCCAAAATTGCTGCCATATAATCGGCCTCTGCTGAACTAAGTGCCACGGATCTCTGCTTCCTGCTGTACCAAGAAACTGCTATCGACCCAATACTGAAGATCCCTTCCAATGTGCTCTTTATGTCCGTTGGGCTCCTTTCCCAATCTGCATCTGTGAAGCCACATAGCTTCACCTCATCCTCCTATCTGTACCACAATCCATATCCCGATGTGCCTATGAGATAATGCAATACATGCTTTCCTGCCTTCCAGAGGATCTTGTTTGGCTTAACCATAGCTTGTGAAAGCTGGTTAACAGCATAGCATATATCGGGTCATGTATTGACCAGATACATAAGCGACCCAACCAACTGTCGATAAACAGTGGCATCCACTACCTCCGCTGAAGTAGCATCCTCCTTCCTCCAACCTCCAGGAAGAGGAGTATCAACAGGCTTGCAACCATGCATGTTGAACTTCTCCAGTATCTCCCGGGCATACTTACCATGAGAAAAAAATAGTCCATCACTGTGCTGCCAAATTTCCAATCCCAGGAAATAATGAAGGAGGCCCAAGTCCTTCATCTCAAACTCTCTAGGAAGATCCTCCTTGCATGAAAGTATCAACAACTCATCTCCCGTCAAAATCAAATCATCTACATAAAGTACAATGATAAGCAACTTACCCTCCACCAAAATCTACTATAGGTTAGGATCCGCCTCACTCTTGGAGAATCCAAGTCCGGTGAAATAACTGTCTGTTCGTGTGTACCAAGCACGAGGTGCTTGTTTCAACTCATACAGTGCTCTCTTGAGCCTGCACACATGCGACTCGCTGCTAAAGATCTTGAAACCTTCGGGCTGCTCTATGTACACCTCCTCCTCAATGACTCCGTTGAGGAACATAGTCTTTACATCCATTTGATGAATGTGACACCCCATCTGCACTGAGAGAGCAAGAATCGTTCGCATGGAAGAATACCTTACGACAGGTGCAAAAGTATCCTCATAACCGATCCCCACTATTTGTGAGAAGCCTCGGGCAACAAATCTTGCCTTGTACTTCTCCACACTCCCGTCAGCTGCCTGCTTCACTTTGTAGATCCATCTCGAACCCACCACTGACTTCCCTTCCAGTCTTGGGACAATCTCCCATGCACTCTTTCTGACAATTGAATCATACTCTTCCAACATGGCATCTACCCATACGGGATCCTCCACAGCTTCCTCGAAAGAGGATGGCTCAGTCATGACATATTTTCTCACAAGAGCCATGTATCCAGTGTACCGACTAGGTGACTGTCTCTGCGTGCGTTGTGTTGTAGGTGGTCCTACAACCTTCTCTGCATCTTGAGCTAGTCACTCAGCTTCTGTAGTGTGCTTTCGCCCTCTGATGGTTGGCGCTACATGAGTGGTTTCTTCCACTCCATGAACTTCATCTTGTGGCTGATCCATGTCCTAAAGCTCATCCTTAGGAACTAATATCTCCTCATCTGCATGCAAGTGTGGCTCCGTCTCAAGAGAACACTTCATGGCTTTCTCCTCCTGAAATTTGATATCCCGTCGCACAACAATCTTGCGACTGTCTAGCACATACACAAGATAGTTGTGGGACGTATTAGTGTACCCCCACAAATATCCTAACCTTCGTGGTCGGCTCCAGCTTCTTCCTAGCATCCTTCATCACATGCATGTAAACAGGAGAACCAAAAATCCTCAAATGGGAAATATCAGGCCTCTTACCAGAATAAGCCTCCTTGGGTGTAGTCATGCCAAGTGTCTTGTGAGGACAACGATTCTGCACATATACTACAGTATTGCATGCCTCCACCCACAAGTGAAGGGGTAGGCCCTCATCATGCAACATCGCCTGTGCAGCACCCACGATCGTTCTGTTCTTCCGCTCAGCAACCCCATTCTGCTATGGGTTATGGGGAGCTATGAGCTCTCTTCGAATCCCTTCTGCACTGCAGAAGTCCTTGAACTCGCCAGAGATGAATTCACCACCATTGTCACTCCTAAGAGCCTTCACCTTCTTCCTCGATTCCTTCTCGACCAGTGCTTTGAACTCACAGAACTTTGAGTATGTCTCACTCTTCTTCTGCATGAAGAAGATCCAACACTTTCGAGAGAAATCATCGACAAACATCACATAGTACATATGCTTTGCTATCGAAGCTACTGAGAAAGGTCCACACACGTCTGTGTGAATTCTCTCAAGGATCGTCGTGGTGTGACTATCCTTCTTGTGAAAGGTGGCTTTCACAAATTTTCCCAAAGTACACCCCTTTCATTGATCTGACTGCGCAAGAGTGCCTTTAGGAAGCCCAATAGAAATCTGTTGCAGTATCTTCAAGGCTCCATGGTGAAGGTGGCCCAATATCTGGTGCCACAGCTCATCATGATCCTAGCCCACCAATCCTTCTGCCTTGCATGCCATTGTTACGCAGCCATCTATATGCAATTGATAAAGGTTCCTGACTTGAACCCCTACCTTCCGAGTTTCTCCAGTTGTCTTACTGCACATGAAAGCCTTTCCCTCACTAAAAACAACATCATATCCCTTGTCTTCTAACATCGCCATAGAGATAAGATTCTTCTTCAATCCTGGAACATACATCACTTCCTTCAATACGAAGGGTTTACCAGACTCCCTCTCAAAGGAAATGGTACCGATACCGGTCGCATTGTATCTACCATCATCACCCATCTCGATGTGCACTCCAAGATCTTTCTCATCCAGATCAAAAAACAAATCTCGATCTCTTGTCATGTGAAAAGACACACCACTGTCCAAGAACCATACCGATCCCATCACACTTGATACCAAGCATGCGATCAGCAAAAAATCCAGCTCAAACTGCGAGGCTAAGGCCTCTCCCGCTGTAGATCCAGCAGCTTGCTTATTTTTCTTCTTCTGCGAACAATTTGTGGCACAATGTCTGTTCTGGTGACAGTGAAAGCACTTCACCTTGGACATGTCCTGCTTCTTGCCTTTCGCACCAGAATGAGAAGCTTTCTTGTTCTTCCCCTTCTTTTCTTTGGCAGCCAAAGCGCAATTTTCTTCATTAGATGCCTTTGATGAAGATCCATCCCTGGTATTCCGCTTGATCTCCTCTTGCACAAGATCAGACCAAAGTCTCTCCCATCCTGGCAGTTTCTCCTGACCATTGACAGAGTCCTGATAGAAATGCCAACCCTTCAGAAGACCAAGAAGAGCCAAGCTCACCAAGTCCTCATCATCGACAGTCACCCCCACACTTCCCATCTCATCCTGGAATTGGGTGAACTTCGTGAGATACTTGGGTGTACTGTCTCCTTTCTCACACTTAATGTTTCTCAGTTTATCCTTGAGCACCAACTTCCTCTGGTCACTCTTGCTTTGGAATAATTTTGTCAACGCTTTCCACATCAAGTATGGAGAAGCCTTTCCATGCAGGCTAGATACAATGTGATCCTTTGTGCCCTCCAACAGAATCCTTCGACACTTTGTTGTCTTCTTTTGCCAAGCCTCAACATGAGAAACATCAGTAGGCTTTGGGCCCTCAGCATCTATGAACTCCTTCAACCCATTTTCATCTAACACCGCCTCCATCCTGTCTTTCCATGCAATATAATTCGAGCTGCCTTCAAGGGCATACTCCAATCGCAGTTTGTTGAAAGAAATTTCAACTTCAACCCCAAGAAAACACTGCTGCAAATTCGAATTCCACCAGCTCAAAACTCAACCACTTCTGATATAAAATTCATGAGAACAAAGTATTTCTCGTATAGAGATTGACTGTATGGGCATTCACCAGATATCTCACCTTCCAAAAGAAGGATGAATCCAGAGGCTACCTAGCCCGATTACAGACTCTGCCTGAAGAAATAAAATGTAATCACTTTCTGAATAATAGACCTGATGATCAACTTCCCTTTGATACCATGTAGAAATTTTGAATAATATAACACTTATTCACAAAGATTATTTTGATTATACACTATTGCGGAATGCATGCATAATACATAAGCTCCTCTACGTTGATCATCAATTTTGCGGAATTAAAAACAATGAAACATCAATCGCATGCGCACATTAACACAGTATGTACTAGGTAAGGCATACAACTGAAAACCCCCAACTATCTGTATATTATAATGATAGAGAACATGTAACAATACATAGTACAATACTCCTCACAAGTACTCAGTACTATCTCCACCTGTTACACACAAACTAGCTCAGATCTGAATCAAGTCACAGGTTCAAATCTCCTCCACTGTTTGCCTGCCTCCACCGCACAATCCAAAGTGTGAATAGGAATGATCCAAGCTTGTTTTCCTTGTCTTGTACTATTCAATCCTCATTGGCAATCTTAGTCATTGATTGTGCAAATCTCATGCACAGCTATAGTCACAACTGATAGTAGTCTCCACCTCTAACACCTGTCTCCACTGAACTGTTCATGCACTGAGTTAACTGATGTATTCTTTAGTTGCTTTATGAGTTAATATTTAGTGAGTTAATTAATGATTAATTCACATCACTCATCACTAGTGTATTTGTTAGTTAGACTAAATACAACTAGTTCAACTAAGTCAAACTGAACACAACTCCATCAACTCCTCAATCAACTCCACTAAACTCAATCACTTGAGTTCTAACTGAAGTCCATCATGCAATAGCTTAACTGACCCATAAGAAAAGCGTATTTCCTTCTGGCAGTTGCATGTGCCACATCTGTAGCTCGAACTGAAGTGCTCCAAGAGGATAAGATAATGTTTATAGTCCAAATATTATTAAGAGCTAATAATATTCGACCGTTCTATCTTTAGACTGGCAGTCTAAAAATAGACTCCGTCCATATGTCTAAAAATAGAAGTCCATCTATTTTTACCAACATGACCAATCATCCATAAATAGCATCCTGCAACTCATAGACCATGATCCATACGTCTAAAAATAGACATAGTCTAAAAATAGACTTTGCGCCAAAAATAACCTGTGGGCTCACTTAGTGAAGGCGACTTCTTTTCACTAAGCTCCATCATCTTGTTTAATTTTCAACAATAGCTCTGTGTAATGGAGAAGCCAAGGTGCATTACAATACTGTCCAATCCTTCTTCAAAATAGTCTTAGTAGAAACTTGGCCAACAAAAATCCCTTACAATGAGTTATGAGGGACTATTTATAGAAAAGGGTGGGGTGACCCTTGACATTCCCCTTTATGACCATTCAACTACCCTCATGAATCTTCACCTACTCTATGACTATTACATCCACTATTAACACTTGACCTACACTTGACATGACCTAACATTACAATGCACATGTACTCATGTGAGACAACATGGCTTGAGCAAGGCTTGCAAGACACCACTGACACTCGGTTCGTTGTGGTGAGACCAACTCTTTGACATGCTTGTCATGGTGAAGGTGGTAAGATGATGCCAAGCTTGGTCTTCATGATGGTGTGCATGCACCTCATGGTGACATCTTTCTTAAGAGAACTCTTGCCTCCATTGCAACCAGTGCATTTGTTCGGCCCCTTCATCCAACTCGTCTGCTAACATGTGCATGGTCTTCTTGGGTATGGCTGAACCAAAAACACACTAATGCATAGTGTCCATGCTGATCTTTAAGGGTGTGCTGGTGGTCATGCACATCAACTTATCGAAGTGCATGTTTAGCTCATGTTGGACTTGCTTCTAGTCTTCTCCTTGGTGAGTGTGTTGAATGGGTTGGGTTGCATGCATGCGCACAATGGAATGCATGAGTTTGAATACCTTGCATGTGATCAACAACACTACTCACCATGTCTGCTCCGTGTTAGCTGTTGGGATGGATATTTAACTTGTATGGGTGCAGTTTCATCCGTGAGTGCATGTTGCATCCACTGATGTTCCTGATCCTGCTACAACTCATTCGTCTATCTGTACAACTTTATGTTCTTCCTTGAGTTGCTGCTTCAGCACATGCAACTCCTTCTTCGTTCCATTCTCTGTATTCATGTGACCTTCATGTCACACCATAACCTCATAGGCAGAGTCTCCAAAGTTGTCTTCATTATCAGTGGATTTGATTGATCTTGCAGCTTTGTTCCACCATTGTGTTGTCAACAACCTTCCTCTTGCGTTTGCTGCATTTGTTTTGTTGACTGCATTCGTCACATTTGCTGCATTCGGTATGCTACCTTCAATTGATTTTTGTAATGATTCTTGTTGTGATGTTGTTGCTTACTATCCTTGTCTACGAACGACTTGATGTCTTCATGAGTAGGCAAGCTCATAGACACTTGATTAACTGTATCCCCAAGCATGCTTTGAACGGTGTCTTTGTCTCTGCTCTCTCGGAAACCATTGTACAAGTACTACTAAGAGGAAGATGAATACCTGTGATACCTGGAGACATGGAAACACTCATAGCAAGAAATTTGTCAGCCGAAAACCAAAATGAACATGAGAACTGACTTGTAACATACCTCGGTAATTAAGCATGAAGGTTGCATAATTTCGACCCAGAGGTCGGGAGTCCGACTGCCAAGACTGCTCAAGGCATAGCCTAGGCTGCTAGGAGACTAGCTGACTGCTAGAACTGTGCAATGCGTAGTTCATTCTGGCTATTGACTACTAGGATTGCTCAATGCGCAATTCCAGCTAGGAAGGATTGCTGGCCCAGGGACAGATTTGCACAATTTCTTGGGCCAAGTAGCCACTGTCCTCCAAAAATGCCTAAAAAAGTCATAGAGTCCAGTGATGGGTCAGAATGCACAAATATGGAGAGGAAGGTGAGCCTTCCTTTCCCAAATTGTGCAATGCAGCCTTGGTGAAGGCAGAGCCCGGGCCAAGGTTGGCCCGACTCGTCGACGGGCAACTGAAAGTAGGTAAGTCATTGAATTCATGGTGACACTAAGTGATAGCAGAAGTGATTAACAGTGCATGAGAAACATGAATGAAAGATTCAGCAAACAGATCAACATGCATGTGGGTGAGGTAGTTCGCTAGTTGGGTGAACGTCAATGCAAAATTGTTTCATGCATGCAACAATAGTGAGACAGCAACAAAAATGGAAATAAAGCTAGGACAAGCTAGTATACATGTAAATGACAGCAAGCATTCAAAGAAATCAAGAAAACAATACTCCCACAAGTGACAACACGAAAGGTGACAGAAATGTAGCACAAGGCATGGGAAGAGGGCTTACCCCAAAACAACTGAGATGAATGTGCTGACTGGTCCTAGATGTGATGTGGGATGTCAGAGCTACAAGGTTGATGTGAGGAATGAGCTCTGCAGCGTCCGGTTGATGAGTTTTGATAACATCGAGGTTGTGATGCACATGCCATGAAGCTAGGGGAAACGACACTTGGTGGGAGGTTTCAGAATTGCTCCTTGCATGTAACCTACAACTTCTAAACATAGATCCCTGAAACAAGGTGTTGTTGGGAAAAGTATCTACTCAGAACGTCCCTATCCCACTCTAAGGTGTGACAGTGCCTTAGCAACAAACAAGGAAAACTATTTTCGTATTCTTCTTTATGAAATGTAAACGAAGAGGAAAGATGAACTAACCTGTGTCTTACGCTAGTTTGTTGATCCAATCGCTCTCCTCTTTGATGGCTTCCAGCTACCTGCTCCCTTGCTTGCCCAGCTTCACCAAGTTCCTGCAAGATCACAGAAGAGGAAAAACTACACAAAGATATAGATTTACATTCATAACTAGCTTAGGATCAGATTTAAGCTAAACATGCAAATATAACAAAGCATCATTGATATACAAACATGTAGGAGAAACTCAAATAGTTTTATTGATATAACAAGAAGATCCAGGAGGAGATACAACCAAGTGAGTCCCGATCCAGCATCTACCTCCCAGCAAAGGAATCCCTTCCTCACCTCCAACAAAGCATAAATCACCCAATGCACTAATCTCAATCTCAAAACCAACAGCAATTCTCTGCAAAGTACAAAATTCCAGCCTCTGGATCTCTGGGATGAGGGATCCATATATAGATGTAAGCAGAGAGGATGAGTCAACTTATGTTTTGACTTGTGGCTTCTCTCTGTTAGTTCTTGCTTCCACTTGGAGACTGAGAGCCTCTTACTCATCACTAGTCGAATTCAGTGAGGCAAGTGTCATTGGAGAAGATTCTGGAAGCTTCCATTGTCTCTCCACCTCGTTGAATGACTCTGCCACTTTTCATTTCCCGCTCAGCGCACCTAGGTAGTGCATTCAAGTGCGTTGCAATGCACCTAGCTAGTGTATTTGGGTGCTTTGCAACGCAGCCAGCTAGTGGAGCATCTGAATTGATCCTGATTTGACTAGTTCTGAGTAGTTTCTGGTGGAGAACTTCTGGGAGAAGCTGTCATTGGTTGGCCTTGTTCCTTTAGGGGCAGGAACAACACTTTTAGGGACTTTGGATCCCTTGGATTATGGACATTTCATGCTTAGAGCTGTAAGGCACAAAAATGTCTATAACAGTTGCCCCGTAAAGTATGAGGTCGTTTATCGGGTGAAATGCTTTATTAGGAGGATCCGAAGTTCATTCAATGCTGGGAGGAGACCTGCAATAAGATACAATACAATACATTATCTTCATACTATTTTCATGATCTAGCTGAGGCAGGCATTCCCATGCTCAGCTTTATTCATTTTTATGTACATAGGACAGACAATCGTCTGATGGTAGACTGATGATTCTGATGAAGTCATCATCCCTTTGGTAGGATGATTATCTGTGCTGCAATGCTGTACATGTCAATGTCTTTATTTTTTCTGAATATATATCGCAGTCCGGATGGATGAAACTAGATCCGGGGTCTTCAATCTCATCCGATCTTCACTTGAAGTACAAGTCGATCCATGTGAGAAATTTTTTGAAGTCGAACATGGAAAGACATCGCTTGATTACCAGTCAATGATGTAAATTGTTAACAAGCACGAGAGGAATCACCGATAAGGATGATGACCCTCAAGGTACTGCAGTACAATTCACGTGGTGTGAATAAAGGACTTGGCGTCGAACACCACGCAAAGTCTTTCGGTCGAAGGTCATTGATGTATACCTGTCGCCGGAAGTGAGAAACTTGCCATTGAGGCATGCAAGCTTCAAAGTACTGAATGGGGTGTTCCTAGATCAACTTCTTGGATAATGAGCTGATGTTGACAAGAAGCGATCCGTCAAAGGAGGGCCTTAATGAATCCCACATCAATGACACGGAACGGAGCAAATGATTTTGATGGAGGTGAAAACAATCTGATGATATATGGTTCAGGATGGCGGTCATGAAAGAATGAAGTATAATGTATGGTAGTGGATGGGACACGGGTGACTTCTCTGGATGACTTCTCTTGAACATGTTGGCAACACTTATGTGATGGATCAGTAGCATTTACCCCAAATGTGGATGGTATGGCGATACCATGGTGATGTGACCGGTGAATGAAACAACCCAACCCGACTCAGGCACGGAGTGGAAGTGTCATGTTCAAGAGCGACTTGCTGCCAATAAATATTCTTTGAGTTTCTTCCCAATTTTTCCCCAGTCATTGCTGACCAGTACCTCTTTATTTTTGTCAAGCTTGAGGAGGATAACATATGCTTGTTCTATAATTTGCCCTTCGGGCAAACCCATCGCTATGTTTTAACGAGCCTAGCGATAGTGAAACTCGTTCTCGTCTACAGACAAGTTTGTCGCTATTAATCTTTTTAACGAGTCTAACGACAAAGATAACTCGGTCCTTTTCATTTTTAGAGAGTCTGAAAAGGTACGTAAAGTTAATTCCGGAGTTCCTTTTTCGTCATCTAATCCCTTAAGTCCGAAAAAGTATAAAACAATATAGAAGGGATGAATTTTCGATAGTTTTAACGAGCCGAACAACACAAGCGCTCGATCTTTTTTGTGCAATAATCCCTCAGGTCCAAAATGATTAAAATCTAGAGGAGGGATAGCACTTCCGGTCACTTTAACGAGATGGAAGGCCAAAACTCGGCAATCTTTTCATGTTTTACGAGTAAGATGAAAAGAGCTTAAAGAAGACTTGTCTTTTGAGGAACGAGTGATAAAATGGGTAGCAGCTGATTCCAGGTAAGGGTTGGAATTTTCCAAGCATGGCAGTGTCACAAGGATGGCTAGTGAAATCACTCTTCGCAGTTGTTCCTCAAAATGGGTAAATAATCAAATGGAGGTGAATGATCGGCCAATGGAAAAGTGGAGGTGACGGTGTAAATACGACCAAGGCTTTAATGGCTGATAATGTTACATTCACGGTGGTTATTTACCAGAGGATAGTTCATTTTTTAACGAGCTTAAACGCAGATTGAAACACTTGCTCGGTCTTATGTTTATTTTTTAACGAGCATGAACTATGTGCTAAAACTGCTCGATAATCTAGTCATATGATAAGAAAGTCTCATATAAAACGGAAACATTTAGATTTTTGCCCCACATCCTTTCTTTATGCACGTTAGGAAACGACTAATCCTACGAGTTTAAAGGGTTATCCTATGGGTTTAAAGGGAGGACCTAAAAATTTAAAAAATAAATAGTCGTCCCTCGCCTGCACTCCAAAAGGTTTGCATGCCCCCAGGTATAAAACAGAGTTTCGAGGTCTCCCTCTATTCGAGCTGACAAAACATTTGTTTTATCAGGAAGGGTCACCCTTTATTCGAGCTGACAAAACATTCGTTTTATCAGGAAGGGTACTACCTCTTACAGGTTACCCAAAGATTGTTCTATTTACAGCGTAAGCAAAACATTTCTCTGGCGATGTCTACCAAGATAAACAAAGGTGAGTGACAACGAGCGCCACACACATAACTTTGACAAGAGAATCTTATTCTAGAATAGCCCCTCTTCCAATCACGGACGAGGTACAGACTAGTCATATTCTCCCGCGGAAACCTACCCTATACCAAAAGTTTTCCTACCGAAGGAGACCAGGACGCATGCCCCCTGGGTTCCAGTCATATCCCTCTGAATTACTCGCGCTCATCGGGAGGACGGACCGTGGGTTGAGACATTTCTTGCGTGAAGAGACCATTTAGGGATGGTATATGACTATTTGCGATGCGTGATCCGGGAAATGAAAGCTGGTCCACGAGCTTGACCACTCTTCCTTCGTGCGGAAAACACATTACTCTAAAGAGTGAGGAGACGATGGCTCCCATGCAATAAATATAGTCTCGTCCAAGGAGTAGGTTATAACCCAAGGGTCCTTGAATGACCATTACGTTCATTTGAACTGTCTTCCCTTTCAATGTTATGGGCACATTGGGGAGGATCCCTAAAGGTCGATTGGTTCCTTTATCAAAGCCTGTCAGATTTCTCATCTCAGGAAAAAGCGGTGGCGAACCAAGCGCTTTCCAAGTAGTAGAGGAAAGGATACTCACAGAAGCCCCCTCTTCTATGATGGTACCAGCCATGACCATTCTATATATTTGGAC
The DNA here is from genome assembly GCA_031772625.1 of Pinus tabuliformis. Classification (NCBI taxonomy): domain Eukaryota; kingdom Viridiplantae; phylum Streptophyta; class Pinopsida; order Pinales; family Pinaceae; genus Pinus; species Pinus tabuliformis. Next base: position 1,508,271,210 of record CM062819.1, on the reverse strand, counting down.
GATAATTCAGAATGGTATGCTTGCTGGTAAACGGGGTCTGCCTAGTTGATTCCAATCGAAGGAGACAACTAGGTTGCTTGGAGGTGGAACGGCCGGGTACGGCTCTGACGAACTTCCTTCCTGCGATAAAGGAATGGGTAGGTTTCCCCCATGTTCATCAGAGTCTGTGTTGATGAAGAGAATTTGGACGGTGTCATCCTTGTTCTCTCTAGTGACTGTGTCATTCGAAGATAAAACCTCTGAAGGCAAGACCGGGTCAACTGCCGCCTCGACCTTTTGACTTTCGTCAGGTATGGATTCAGCTGGTTCATCTTCAATGACAGGCGCTTCAGCTGACCACCTGAGCGGGCTAGCTAGATTCTCAACTAACGAAGGACTCGGTAAGAGTTTTTTATATCCAGGAGGAAGTCGTAACGGTGAAACCGGACAATCATCTAAAACTCTTTTAGCTTCGTCTAAGAAGGGACAACGGTGGATGGCGTGATTGCCTTCGCACAGTTTACAGGGAGATCTAGCTCTCCCTTTTTGTCCTGGGACTTCACTTTCACTAGTTGACGGTGTGCTTTCAACATGGCCATCAGAGGTTGATGACACCGGATTGTGCAAACGGGGAGACCAGTCCCTTAGTATCCGAGGGATGCAAGGGCAATCTCTTTGAAAGTGGTCTCCCTTGCAAATGACACATGGCGATTTAGGCCTGGTTAGTGCAGTGTGTGGATTTTCGTTGGACGACACTCGTTTGCCCCCATTCGCTTTTGGCTCCTTCTTCTTTTTCTCTTTCTTCTTCTTTTCCTTCTTCTCCTTAGGAACTTGACTTTTGGCTTTTCTAGCCCCATCAAGCGAAGAGGAAGGAGGAGAGGAAGAATTAGAGGAAGTAGAAGGTTGGTGGGTAACTCTGGACTGGTCTAACTGCTGATTCGATTGTTCAGGAATAGTGGTGTTCTGAACGACATTGGTTGAGAAGAGCCAGACTGGCAAGCCAATTGTCAGTCGTGGAAGCGACAATGTGGCCATATGGGGTGCACCAACATCTCCCCAAGAGGAGAAGGGACTAGGATTTCCACCAAGGGGAATCCCTTGGTTGGTAGACTCCATTTTCTCAACCTAAGATCAATGTAGGAAAAGGGTATGAATATTCCATTTAAAATAAATTTTACGACGCTTGGACACAACTTATTTTTTCAATTTTAAAGAGTCGAGAAAAAACAAAAGATGACTCTAGTCTCCTCTGATTTTTAATGAGCCTGAAGTGACAAGTTCTCAGATGGACCTTTTCCATTAAGGAGTCTGAAAAGGAACGAAAGGGACTACTCTGGAGATCTAGGTAGAGGGTGTGCCAAACCAATCACAAAACTGTAGAATACGTTTTACGGTACGGCAGTCAATCTTCCCGAATGCTGTGTTCGGTGCATTGCGATCAGTAGGGCGGCCGACACGGCTTCCTATGGATAAAAGGTTTTAAGCCTATAGGGGTCTCCCAATATATACTCGATGGTACGTGGCAGCACAATCCATACTGGCACTTATCGTCTCACAGTGGAGGAATCACCCAACCATCAGTGAGGACAACAGCTACCAGGCTTTACGACGCCGGAACACGTCTCTAGCCTAGACCTCTATGTTGTGCGTTAAGTTCCAAAGCGTTGTTAGATTCATTCAATTTATTTTAAGTTGATCTTTCTTAGAAGTTTGCCTTTTTGGATCACCAAGAGATGTAGATGTAATTCCTAAATGCAATCTAAAGATGATAAGCAAGCATTTATCCCTTTTCAACAATGAAAATCCTGGCTACAAGGGGAAAAGAAAGACACAATCTTTTCTCAAAGAGCAAAGAGCACACTGTAAATGCACTTTTCCTAAATCAAGCCATACAAACTATCAATATGCAAATGCACAAATGCATGTATTTGTTTTCACTTTCTTAATATTGATGCCTAAAAAGAAAGTTGATGTACAAATTTGAATTTGCTTTCAAGTGAAAAACACAAACAAGCTTCTTTTTCGAAATCAAAAGGGTAGAGAAGATTACGACACTTTATGATTTTGAAATAAATACTCGTTTTGACACTAGAAAGAGACAAATTCAAACCAAAGGAAAAAAGTAAAAAGTATAATCAACTATCAACAACAAACAAACTTTCTCCTAAGATCAAAATCGACACTTACGATAGATCTAAATCTGAGGATGACAGTATGACTATTCTACTTTTCAATGGAAAACTATAAATGATGTAACAAACAAACAAAGAACATCTACAGTCTTTTTGTATAAAGGAGGCAGAATTAAGGCAGAGAAAAGGGGTTTTCAGATAGGTACACACACTGATAATAGGCTGCAAAAATCAGAGATCAAACTGGACAAAATGAAGCAAAGAACCTCAGCTGCACAGGGCAAAGGCTGATCAGCGCACCTGTTGCACAGAGAAACTGAATTGCAACGTAGGTAGCCCTCTCAAGACCTGCGTTGAAATGCAGAACCTCTTCACAGAGCTTGTGCTGGGGCAGAAACGAGACTTCTATCCGGGTTCTGGGTCACGGTTTGCAGTTTAATCTATGGATTTTGGCCGAGTAAAAGCAATCAGTAAGGTACAATCAGAGGGATGATTTAAAGGAGGACTAAGAGCTATCACAAAGGGCTATTAGAGCATTTTTGGATCAGCTGTTCAAATCATAAACAAATCCAGTGAGTGGATTTGAAGTAGCAGCTACTTTGCATTTAATAATGGCAAATGCAGTTCGATTGCTACTTCCGTGTTTATGAGACAAACAACAATGGAAACACAAACAAACTAACTAGACACAATCCCCAGTGGAGTCGCCATTTTGTTGTTGGGAAAGGTATCTACTCGGAACGCCCCTATCCCACTCTAAGGTGTGACAGTGCCTTAGCAACAAACAAGGAAAACTACTTTCATATTCTTCTTTATGAAATGTAAACGAAGAGGAAGGATGAACTAACCTGTGTCCTACGCTAGTTTGTTGATCCAATCGCTCTCCTCTTTGACGGCTTCCAGCTACCTACTCCCTTGCTTGCCCAGCTTCACCAAGTTCCTGCAAGATCACAGAAGAGGAAAAACTACACAAAGATATAGATTTACATTCATAACTAGCTTAGGATCAAATTTAAGCTAAACATGCAAATATAACAAAGCATCATTGATATACAAACATGTAGGCGAAACTCAAATAGTTTTATTGATATAACAAGAAGATCCAGGAGGAGATACAACCAAGTGAGTCCCAATCCAGCATCTACCTCCCAGCAAAGGAATCCCTTCCTCACCTCCAACAAAGCATAAATCACCTAATGCACTAATCTCAATCTCAAAACCAACAGCAATTCTCTGCAAAGTACAAAATTCCAGCCTCTGGATCTCTGGGAGGAGGGATCCATATATAGATGTAAGCAGAGAGGATGAGTCAACTTATGTTTTGACTTGTGGCTTCTCTCTGTCAGTTCTTGCTTCCACTTGGAGACTGAGAGCCTCTTACTCATCACTGGTCGAATTCAGTGAGGCAAGTGTCATTGGAGAAGATTCTGGAAGCTTCCATTGTCTCTCCACCTCGTTGAATGACTCTACCACTTGTCATTTCCCACTCAGCACACCTGGGTAGTGCATTCAAGTGCGTTGCAATGCACCTAGCCAGTGTATTTGGGTGCTTTGCAACGCAGGCAGCTAGTGGAGCATCTGAATTGATCCTGATTTGACTAGTTCTGAGTAGTTTCTAGTGGAGAACTTCTGGGAGAAGCTGTCATTGGTTGACCTTATTCCTTTAGGGGCAGGAACAACACTTTTAGGGACTTTGGGTCCCTTGGATTATGGACATTTCATGCTTAGAGCTGTAAGGCACAAAAATGTCTATAACACAAGGGATGCCTTTGCATGCTGCCTTGGGAGAAGCAATGCATGCATGCAAGTCTGTTTTCCTCAGTTCTGGAGGGAACCAGTCAACTCAGCTTCACATGCAAGAGACTACTTGACTGCTGGAGAAAAATGTGCATTTCTAGCTGGGAGCTGGCCTGGCTGCCTGGGAGGTTTTCGCAATTTTTGGGCAAAGCAGCTGACTGTTGCCCAAATTTGCACAAATCCTGGGCTGAATAGCCTACTGCTGGGAAAACTTGCGCAAATCCTACTGGGAGGGTTGGCTAGCAGGATTGTGCTCCTAGAGCCTATCAAGCTGTTAGAGAGGCTTGTATAATTCCTAGAGGGAAGGCATGTTTCCCTCCAGGAATGAAGAATTTTCAAGGGGAAGTTGCTCATCCTACAGTTGGACGAAGTCTGTGTGAGAAACTTGTGAGGGTAACGGATTAACTATGATCGACAGGTTGCCTTTGTGCGAGGAAAACGCTTCAAGCTTGAGTACTTGATGAAGCAAGACAAAGTTCTATGTAAGGTTGGTAGGGAGGCACCAAAATAGGCTAAGGTAAAATTTTGGAGGATGGTTGTAGCCGCTACAACACTTGGAAACACACTGGTAGAACTCCAGCTCTATAAATGGACCTTGTTCATGAAAAGCAAGTCTAACACCTCTAGAAGTATTGTTTAGCTCTCAGCTCATCTTGGCTTCACACTAGGTTGATTGTAAGATGTAGCATCTACCAGACTCTTGGTCGATTGACACACATTCCAAGCCAAGGCAACATAGTTATTTCGATTGTGGTTGAAGGGTATATAGGTGCACAAGTAGTATATTCATCAGAGTCTTAGTTTCATCTCTGGTGTTGCTCCATTGCTAGTAGGCCTGGACATTGCCCCGGTGGAGTCACATAAGAACACTAGCATGGCTCCGCTACCAACGAGCCTGGTCAGTACCCCAACAGAGTTACTTGGATCACCTCCCTACTCAGGAAGCCTTTCTCTTCTTTTGCCTTATTCATTTTTTATTTTTTATCTTGACTTTTCTTTTTTCATTTTTCACTGTGCATAGTGCTTATTCATTTCAGAGGCAAAAGAGGGATCTCGACTTATTGAGAGGAGAAGAGGGTGTTGTAGTAGATAAGTAGTTTATTGTATCTCTGATGTGCTTGTTAAGGCTTTCCCCCTTACCTTACTCTACTTGATTGAGATGGAAAAGGATAACCCAAAAACAATCGACTAGAGAAGGTGACACTAGTTAGCATGCAAGAATTGTGTTTACACCAAGGTTCACTTCGAACAATATGTATTTTCCTTCAATGTATCATGGACTAAAAGTAACAAGCTCAGCATACGGAGGCAATATGACAGATAACCAAGTAGCGATAGTTGTACAAGCCCTCTTGTACTTTACCCAGCTCGCTTCAACAGTCATACATGGTTTCATGCAAAACTAACCTATGAATGAAACAAGCAAACGAACTAACAATCAGCAAAGCCAATCAAGAGAAAAAGAAGAAATGAAAGAGAAGTAAGTAAACAAACAAGCAAGTAAACAAAGCACGTAAGCAAGCAAGCATGCAAGCAAACACTACTCCTACTCCTACAACAACGGTACATGGGCTAGATCACGTGAAGTGATACTTCCAATGTAGCCACCGGTGCATTAGTAGACCCATGTTGGTGAAGGCTTTGTCCGCGAGAAACCCAGTTGTGCGAACGAGCAAGCAAGAAAGATATAACAATTATGATAACCACACTTTGTGATTCAAAGAGGCCATGGGACATAAGTGAGTGCATGTGCATGAGGGGTAGTTCACAGAACTATCATGGTGTTGTGTGACACTATGTGCAAATTTGAAGCATAAGCACACTCTTGGCTGTGACATGAAAGCAAATGAAAGAAACAAAGATAACTTGTGTCACACATGAGTGCTTGCAATGTAAGACTCCTCCAATGCATGATCAATGATATCGTGTAGTTCGAGTGGAGGAAGTAAAATCTGAGTGTTAGATTAATCTTGAGTGCATATAGATGAGTGATGAGGAGCCTTGAGTGTTTGAAAAATTTCCTGATCGGAAGTGAAACCAACCTAGGACAGTGAGGGCCTGACATAACCATCAGCTCGTGCTGAAGTACCTCAATGGTCTGTGGGGTTTCAACCTCATTGAAAGATGGATATCCGTAGACCAGTTGCTTAGACGGATTAACAATGATTGAATCAACATCATGATCAGATGACGAGGTGAAGAGATCACGACAACCAAGATCATAAAACTTAGGATGTTGGTCGGCATCCTCATGGTTTGATGAATCACACAGAGGGGTGGATGAGGAGGAAGGATGTTCACCCTCTTCATTTTCGGAAAAATAGATGAAATATCAAGTGGATTTTCAACGAGTAACTTTGCCTCTCCGTTGTCGAATTATGTACTAACATCCGGTGAGTCCTGCAAGTGATCAACAATAGGTGCATTTGTGGATGAAGATACACATGCAAAATCATGGATGGCAGGTTCACCAAAGAGGTTAGGAAAGAACGGAGGGGACTCATACAAAAGGGAGTCATCCTTTTCTAAGTGTTGATATTCAAACTCCCACTCATACTCTTCATGAATGACAATGCATGTTGGTTATGCAATGCCGAATCCGTCAGTGAGTTGTTCCTCGTTCACAAGAAGTGAAGATTCCGGAATGGATGAACACAAGACAACATCATCCAGAGGAACACCTAAGTGTGAAGATGGAGGTCGAAGAAAATAATGCATATGAGAACTCAAAGGAATAACAACCAAATCTGTGTGAAAATTGAGTGGAGTGATATTGGGAGAGTTTGAAGGATGAACAGGTGTGTGAGCATGATCCTCAACATCACTCGGCATTGGTGGAGTTGCCGAATGAGAGGGAGGCAGATTGTGAGTTGAGACACTACCCGCTCACACATGAGATTGCGTAGTTCCATCAATGAAGAATGTTGAGAGAGGATTGATATCAATCTTCCTCTAGGGATGGGCAAATTCCTTAACGTAATATTCAAACCGGTCCCAAAGATAAGAAAAATTCATCTGCCTCTTCGGAGCTTGAAACTGCAAGTCACAGAAGCACTGCCAAAAATGAATGATAGATTGATGCAGAGCCCTTTGTTGCTGTAACAGTTCCTGGTCAAGATTGTCTCGATCAAAATGATAGAACGTGTCTTCAATGAGATCACAGAAGTGCTCAACTAAGTGCACTGTGCCAGCTGGTAGGCTGAGCACTCAACAAAGTGGAGATTCGCGAAGTGTGTATGAAAGCAGCAAACCGGCCTATTCATCAGAAAAATCATCTTCCTCATAAATCATGAAAAGAAAGTTATATAAGTGTTCAAGCTAGGCCACTTCGCCTTCACCATCATACGTGTGAGTGGACAAGAGATCGAAAATCTTACCCGAGATGGAGACATCTTCATGACTCAAAAAATTCCTCGGGGGAAGAAGAGTGCAATATTCCATGAAAGATATGCAAAGGTTCAAAACTAGATGAGAGGACACAGCTTGTCATCAAGCCTCCTTCTAGTGCCAGAAATATTGACGGTGATGGATCTGCTAAAATGTCAAGGGGATCTCCCCAATAAGAAGTCCCAATTAGACCTCATACCATTTGGAGTAGGAGTCCCAGCAGTGGATCGTAAGGTAATGCCTTGACCACAATGTCGCAGAGAGGCAAGTAAGATAACTCTATCAGTAGCAAGGGTGTGACTGATGGAATGAGTTGAGGAAGGTGTATGAGAGGTTCCAACACTTCGAAGGGGGGAGGAGGTGGAGGTGAGATCCAGGTTGAAAGCAATCAGTCCCAACTCAGCTAGGAACACACAACACAAAGGACATGCACAACATCAAGTGAAGCAGTCCACTCAGATGCAGAAGTCACATGATACAAGGTAAGATAACCCGTACAACACTCATGGATATGTTAGAAAATTATATATTATAGAGCAATGGAACACATAAAATATTGCAAAAATATAATGACAGAAAAAGTATAAAACAAAAGAGACATAGATATACGTGGTTCACCCAGTTTGGGCTATGTCCACAAAGAAACAACCAGTCCTTCTTTTTATATTATCCAGAAAACTGAAGAGATACAACATACAGTAGATCCGCTGTAACTCCCTCTTTGCTCTCAATCTCCTCTCTCTTCCACACTTAGAATACAGATCTACCTAGACGTAATAAAATTCCCTCATATATAGCTACGGGTTGCCTTCTAGGGAAAAAAATCCTTAAATTAAACATAACTTCTATCGTCAAATCTTTGCCTAATGAACAACCCAGATTGACTACGAAATTACAACATTTTTCAAGTCAATTTTACATCTATTATTAGCTTCAGGGGCGTTGCCCCTGATCTCCCCACCGGGGGGGGGCTCCCAAAAGGTCGCAGCCACCCCCTCCTGGACCACCCTTGCAACGAATATTTTGCGGATGGCATTGCCGCTCCATTTCAAACTGGGGTCCAATGCAGCGATACCTTTGAGTATAGAAGATAATCAGGCTCCACACCCAACTATCTCCCACTTGGAGACTGATTATAGCAACTCCACCGCTGCTTCATTTGCTAGACAATGACTCCACTTTGGACCAGGTTGTTTCTCATCTTCTTCATCATACTTGAAGACCGATTGAAACTTAGCAGATTCTCAGTTTCTCCCTGGTTACAACTTTTTTTAACATATCTGCAGGATTCTGGCTAGTGTGTACCTTTTCAAGCTTCAATTGTCCATCTTCCAACACTAACCATACAAAATGATACTTTAGCTGTATATGCTTAGTCTTGGAATGAAATTCAGAGTTCTTTGCAAGATGTATGGCACTCTAGCTATCACTGTATAACCTGCCCAACTCCTGCTTCTTACCCAATTCATGCATAAACCTTTGTAGCCAAATCATTTTTTTGCTAGCCCCTGTAGCAGCAACATACTCTGCCTCTGTTTTTGAGACCCAACTGACAGTTGTTCCACCTATAGTAAACACATACCCTATTGTGTTCCTCCTGTTATCTCTATCACCAGCCATATTTGCATCAACATATCCTTGTAGAGCAATGTTTGAACCACCAAAGCATAATGCTTGATTTATGGTACCTCTCAAATACCTGAGAATCCACTTCAGTGCCATCCAATGTTCTTTTCCTGGATTGTTCATGTATCTGCTTACAACTCCCACTGCATGTGCAATATCAGGCCTTCTGTAGACCATTGCATACATTAAGCTTCCAACTGCTAATGCATATGGAACTTTAGACATATGAGCCATTTCTTCCTGAGTCTTGGGACACTCCTCTGTACTTAAATTGAAATGGCTAGCCAAAGGTATACTAACTGTTATAGACATTTTTGTGCCTTACAGCATAGAGCATGAAATGTCAATAATCTGAGGGATCCAAAGTCCCTAAACATGTTGTTCTTACCCTTAGAGGAACAAGGTCAGCAAACCACAGCACTGCAAATCAGTTCTCCACTGAAAAACACTCAAAAACAGGTCAATTTTGGATCAAAGCAGCTGCTCCACTAAGCATCTGCGCTGAATGACAAAAGCTCCATGGTGTACCTGCGCTGCATAGCAAGTGCAACAAAGGCTACCTGCGCTGGGCGTACTTTGACATGTGGAGGAATCTTTTCTCAATGTGCTAGTGCCCAGGAAGCTTCCAAAATGACACTTGGATCAGAAGATTTGCCTAATGATGAGTAAAGAGGTTCTAAAACTCCAAGTGGAAGGTAGAAACTCCGAGTGGACTCAAGGACTGAAGAACAACTGGAGTTGAAGAGGAAAACAAGTCACACATCAAGCTGACTTATCTTCACTCCAAAACTCTATATAAGGATCTCATCCCATGGGATCTAGGAGGGGCGGAATTTAGTGCAAAGAATTGCTGGTGGTTTACAGTTGTGAGCATTGGGTGATTGCTTGAGGGAGGTGAAGAGGAGATTTCTTTCCGTCGGGAAGGTGATGCTGGATTGGACCTCTTACGGTTGTATCACCGCCTGAACCTTACTTCCTTATATTAATAAATCATTTGAGGTTCTTCTATTCGCATGTGTTTCAATGGTGTATTGTCTTACTTGCGTATTTGATTTATGCTAATCCTTGAATCAATTATGAATGCATGCTTCTTGTAGTTTCCCTCTCTTGTCTTGTTCGCAAGATCTCGTGTAGCTAGGCCCGTGAGAAGACTTGGAGCTGGGAGCAAGCGGCAAATAGAGGAGATTGGATCGACCATTTGCGCTAGACATCGGTAAGTGGATCTCTTCCTTTCATCTCTTGCATGTCATAAAGAAGTAACTTTAGATAGCTTTGCTTCAGCTGTTGCTAAGGAACTATCACCCTTAGAGTGGGATAGGGTCATTCCGTGTTGGATACTTTTCCCCACAACAGACTGGCGACTCCGCTGGGGATCGTGTCTTGTTGGTAGCTTGTGTTTCTTGCTATTCATTTCCTAAACGAAGGGAGTACCGAATCGAACTGCATTCGAATCCTTCGAATGCAAAGTAGAGGGCGGCTACTCTAGCTCAGTGCTGGGCATGTTTATGATTTGAAGAGCTGATCCACAAGGACTCCTTTTAGCTCTTTGTGATAGTGTTCATCTTCCTTTAATCATCCTCTAGCGTATACTTGACTGATAGCCTCTGATTTGGCCAAAAACCATTGATTTTTGAGCAAACTGTGACCCAGAATCTGAGAGAGACGAGAGTTATCTCTTCAGTGCAGCTGCAGCAAAGGCTACCTGCGCTACAACGCAGGTCCCGAGGGGGCTACCTGCGCTGCATGTCAGATTGACAGTGCAGCACCTGCGCTGATCCAGTTTTGCATTGTGCAACTGGGGTTCCCTGCTTTCTGTTGCCCAGTTTTCAGTATTGTTTTTGCAGCCTGTTGTCAACCTATATACCCATCTGAAACTATCTTTATTTGCCATCATTCCACCTCAGTTGTATGAAGAAACTGTGATTGTTCTTGTTGTATTTCTTATATTCATTTACAATTTCCCATAACGAAAGTGAACTAGTCTTGCTGTGGCCTCTTGAATCTAGACCTGTGATAAAGTGTCGTTGTGATTCTAAGAGCTAGTTTATTGCTGTTCATAGCTGCTTGAACATTTGCTTTCGTTATATGGTTCGAATTTCAGTATTTCTTGTGTTGAAACGAGTGAATCTTAAGGTGTTCTTTTGATTATTGGACAAAACTTGTTTGCTTTCACTTGAAATTGAATTCGAAATCATACAACAACTTTCTTTTTGTAATACATCAACATTAAGGAAGAAGAAAAGAAATACTTGCATTGTGCATGTGCATTTTGACAGTTTGCATGTCGATTTAGGAAAGTGCATCAGTGTGTGCTCTATGATCTGTTTGAAAAGATGATGTCTTTCTTTTCCTTCAGTAGTTAAGATTTTCATAAGTTGAAAGAATTGAAAAAGCTTGCTTATCATTCTTAGACTGCATTTAGGAGTTGTATCATACATCACGTGGTGATCCATAAAGGAAAACTGCTAAGCAAGATCAACATAAAACGAACTGAATTTACCTAAAAACGCTTTGAAACATAACGAAACACAGTAGAGGTCTAGGTAGAGACGTGAACCGACGTCGTTAAACATAGTGACTGTCGATCTCTACGAAGGTGGGTGATTCCTCCTGAGGGACGATAGCACTAATACGGACTTGTGCCCCTACGTACCATCGCGTATATTGGGGGACCCCTATAGGAACAAAGCCTTTATCCATAGGAAGCCGTGTCGGCCGCCCTACTGATCGCGATGCAGTGAACACAGCATTCATGAAGATCGACCACTCGTACCGTAAAACGTATTCTGTGGTTTCGCGAAAGGTTTGACACACCCTCTGCCTAGAACTCCAGAGTAGTTTCTTTTGGCCTTTTTCAAACTCTATAACTGAAAAAGTCCATCCGAGCATTTGTCACTTCGGGCTCGTTAATACATCGAAGGAGACTAGAGTCATCTTTAGCTTTTTCTCGACTCTTAAAAAGTGAAAAAGCAAGTTGTGTCTAAAGCGTCGTCATATAAAATTCATTCTAAACGGAACATAATCACCCCTTATTCCTACGTTGATCTTTAGGTTGAGAACATGGAACACACCAACCAAGGGATTCCACATGGTGGGACCCCTAGCCCTTTCTCCTCTTGGGGAGAAGTTGGTGCGCCCCACATGGCCACGTTGTCGCTTCCAAGACTGACAATTGGCCTGCCAGTTTGGATATTCTCAACCACTGTAGTTCAGACCACCACCGTTCCTGAACAGTCGAGTCAGCAGTTAGACCAGTCTAAAGCTACCCTCCAGCCTTCCACTTCTTATAAGCCTTCCTCCAATCCTTCTTCTTCGAAAGGTCAAGCCGCCGAAAGCGGAGCTCCCATAGAAAAGAAGAAGGAAAAGAAGAAGAAAGAAAAGAAGCAGAAGGAGCCAAAGGCGCCTGGGGGCAAGCAAAAGGCATCTAACAAAAATCCACACACAGCATGGACCGGGCCCAAATCGCCATGTGTCATATGTAGAGAGGACCACCTCCACCGTGATTGTCCCAGTATTCCCCGGATACTAAGGGACTGGTCCCCTCGTTTGCACAGTTCGGAAGCGTCAACCTCTGACAACCAGGTTGAATGCTTACCGTCGACCAACGAAAGTGAAGGTCCTAGATGACGAAGGGGAATGAGATTCCCCTGCGAACTGTGTGAAGGCAATCACACCCTCCGCCGTTGTCCCTTTTTAGACGAAGCCAAGAGAGTTTTGGAAGATCAACCGGTTGCACCGTTGCTACTTCCTCCTGGATACCAAAAACTCGCGCCAAGTCCTTCGTTGGTTGAAAATATAGCTACCCCGCTCATAGGGCCAGCTGAAGTGTCAGTCACTGAAAGTGAACCTACTGAATCCGGACCGGACGAAAGTCCAAAGGTCGAAATGGCAGTTGACCCGTTCTCCCTTCAAAAGTTTCATCTTCAAATACCACAGTCACTGAGGATTCATCTTCAGCTGACACCCCTACCGAAGAGAGTAAGGATGACACCGTCCAGATTCTTTTCGTCAACACCGATTCTGATGAACATCAGGGCAATGTGCCCACTCCTTTATCGTAGGAAGGAGCATCGTCAGGATCATACCCGGCCGTATATTCGGTCCCACCACCAAGCAACCTGGTTGTGTCCTTTGATTGGAACCAACTAGGCAGACCCCGGTTACCAGCTAGTATACCATTTAGAATTATAGTCCAAATATACAAAATGGTGATGGCTGGGACTATCATTGATGAAGGGTCATCTGTGAGTATCCTGTCCTCTATTGCTTGGAAAGCACTGGGTTGCCCGGCGCTTTTGCCTGAGATAAGGAATCTCTCGGGTTTTGACAAAGGAACCAGTCGACCATTAGGGATTCTACCTAATGTGCCTATTACATTGAAAGGGAAGGCTGTGAAGATGAATTTGATGGTCGTCCAAGGACCCTTGGATTATAACCTACTCCTTGGACGAGACTACATATATTGCATGGAAGCAATAGTCTCCTCACTCTTTCGAATAATGTGTTTTCCATACGAAGGAAGAATGGTCAAGCTCGTAGAACAACTTTCATTTCCGGGATCACACATCGCAAATAGTCACATACCTATCCTGAATGGTCTATTTGATCAAGAAAGGTCTCTACCTCCTGTTCTTCTTCCTGATGAGTGCGAGTAATTCGGGAAAGTAGGGCCGGAACCCAGGGGCATGCATCCTGGTCTGCTGGGGTCAGAGAAAACCTTGGGTGTAAAGTAGAATTTCCGCGGGAGAATATGACTAGTCTATACCCCGTCCCCTCCTTCATCTTCATAAAACAGAAGAGCCGGCAAGAGCTCTCATGTAGAGGAAGGGGCAGTTAGGAATGGGGTTGTTCTGGAAAAAGATTCTTTTGTTAAAGTTAAGTGTGTGGTGGAGCATCGTCATTCACCTTTGTCTAAATAAGTAGGCTCTGCCAAAGAAGGGGATCCATTTGCGGCAGCAAGTAGTAACCATCTTTGGGTAAAAGGCAAGCCTCACCCATTAAAACAAATGTTTTAAAGGATAAGTAGGGGCAGCCTCCAAAGAAAGAGATTCTATTGCTGCAACAAATTGTAACCATCTTTGTGTAACCTAATGATAGACATCACCGAAGAAAGTTTCTGTTTGAAAGGATTAGCAGAAGGATCTTTGGATAACCTGAAAGAGGTAAGCCTCACCCATTGAAAACAAGGGTTTTCGACGGACAAGTAGGGGCGACCTTGAAATTAGACTTACACCTGGGGGCATGCAAACCTCTTGGAATGCAAGCACGGGCGGCTATTTTGTTTTTTAGTTTTTTAGGTCCTCCCTTTAAACCTGTAGGTCTAACCCGTTAAACTCGTAGGATTAGCCGATACCCAGCTTGCATAAAGAGAGGATATGGAGCAAAGCATAGCGAGATGAAGCTCCTTAAAAAATAGCGAGCAACCTACCGGGAGACCTTCCTACTTTATGACTGGTAAAAACGAGCAGTTTTGGAAAAGTTCATGCTCGTTAAAAAATAAACGCAAACATGAGCAGTTTTGGCAAAGTTCATGCTCGTTAAAAAATAAACGCAAAACCGAGCAGTTTTAGCAAGAGTTCATGCTCGTTAAAAAATAAATGCACATGTGAGCAAGCTTCCCCCAGAGTTCAAGCTCATTAAGAAAAATGAACCGGTAAATAACCATTTAAGACCGTAAATTCATCAGCCATAAAAGCCTTCGTCGTGTTTGTGCACCGTCACCTCCACTTTTCATTTGGCCGATCATTCACATCCACTTGATTGTTTACCTATTTTGAGGAACAACTGCGAAGAGTGATTTCACTTAGCCATCCTTGTAATACTGCCGTGATTGGAAAATTCCAACCTGTACCTGGAATCTTCTGCTATCCCTGTTTATCACTCATTCCTCAAAATACGAGTCTTCTTTGAGCTCTTTTCACTGACTCGTAAAATATGAAAAGTTTGCTGAGTTTTGGCCTTCCAGCTCGTTAAAAGGACCGGAAGAGCTATCCCTCCTCTAGATTTTAATCTTTTTGGACCTGAGGGATTATTGCACAAAAAGATCGAGCACTTGTCTGGTTCGGCTCGATAAAGATATCGAACATTCATCCCTTCTGTATTGTTTTATACTTTTTCGGACTTAAGGGATTAGATGACGAAAAAAGGACCCCTGGAGTCCACTTTATGTACCCTTTTCAGACTCTCTAAAAATGAAAAGGACCGAGTTGTCTTTGTCGCTGGGCTCGTTAAAAATATTAGATAGCGACAAACTTGTCTTTAGACGAGAACGAGTTTCCCTATCGTTAGGCTCGTTAAAACATAGCGATGGGCTTGCCCGAAGGGCAGGTTATAGAACAAGCATATGTTGTCCTCCTCAAGCTTGACAAAAATAAAGAGGTACTGGTCAGAAATGACTGGGGAAAAATTGGGAGAACCTCAAAGCTTAATGGTAGCAAGTCACTCTTGAACATGACACTTTTGCCTCCGTAAATATCGGGTTGGGTTATTATCATTCACCAGTCCCTTCACCATGGTCTCGCCATACCATCCATACATGGGGTAATGCTACCGATCCATCACATCAGTGTCGTTATATGTTCAAGAGATGTCATTCAGAAAGTGTCAACCGGGTCCCATCCACTACCATACATCATCTTTCATCCTTCCATGACCGCCACCCTGAATCATATTTCACAGATCGTTTTCACCATCATCACTAGCTCTGTTCCGTGTCACTGATGTGGGATTCATTAAGGCCCTCCTTTGACGGATCACTTCTTGTCGACATCAGCTCACTATCCAAGAAGTTGATCTAGGAACACCCCCTCAGTACTTTGAAGCTTGCATGCCTCAATGGCAAGTTTCTCACTTCCGGCGATAGGTATACATTAATGACCTTCGACCGGGAGACTTTGCATGGTGTTCGACGTCAGATCCTATATTCACGCCACGTGAATTGTGCTGCAGTACCTTGAGGGTCATCATCATTATCAGTGATTCCTCTCGCGCTTGTTAACAGTTTACATTATTGACTGGTAATCAAGCGATGTCTGTCCATGTTCGACTTCAAGAAATTCTCACATGGATCGACTTGTACTAGAGTGAAGGTTGGACAAGTTTGAAGACCCCGGATCTAGTTTCATCCATCTGGGCTGCGATATATATTCAGGAGATAAAAACATAGACATGTGCAGCATATGATCATCCTACTAAAAGGATGATAAGTAAAAGCAGAGAATTATCAGTCTATTATCAGACGATCGTCTGTTTATGTACAACAAATGTATTTATAAAGCTGAGCATGGGAAATGCCCGCATCAGCTAGATCATGAAAAGAAAGTATGAAAAGATAATGTATTGTATTGTATTTTGTTACAGGTCACCTCCCGACGATTGAATGAACTTCGGATCCTCCTAATAAAGCATTTCACCCAATAAACGACCTCATACTTTAGGGGGCAACTATTATAGACATTTTTGTGCCTTACAGCATAGAGCATGAAATGTCAATAATTTGAGGGATCCAAAGTCCCTAAACATGTTGTTCTTACCCTTAGAGGAACAAGGTCAGCAAACCACAGCACTGCAAATCAGTTCTCCACTGAAAAACACTCAAAAACAGGTCAATTTTGGATCAAAGCAGCTGCTCCACTAAGCATCTGCGCTGAATGACAAAAGCTCCATGGTGTACCTGCGCTGCATAGCAAGTGCAACAAAGGCTACCTGCGCTGGGCGTACTTTGACATGTGGAGGAATCTTTTCTCAATGTGCCAGTGCCCAGGAAGCTTCCAAAATGACACTTGGATCAGAAGATTCGCCTAATGATGAGTAAAGAGGTTCTAAAACTCCAAGTGGAAGGTAGAAACTCCGAGTGGACTCAAGGACTGAAGAACAACTGGAGTTGAAGAGGACAACAAGTCACACATCAAGCTGACTTATCTTCACTCCAAAACTCTATATAAGGATCTCATCCCATGGGATCTAGGAGGGGCGGAATTTAGTGCAAAGAATTGCTGGTGGTTTACAGTTGTGAGCATTGGGTGATTGCTTGAGGGAGGTGAAGAGGAGATTTCTTTCCGTCGGGAAGGTGATGCTGGATTGGACCTCTTACGGTTGTATCACCGCCTGAACCTTACTTCCTTATATTAATAAAGCATTTGAGGTTCTTCTATTCGCATGTGTTTCAATGGTGTATTGTCTTACTTGCGTATTTGATTTATGCTAATCCTTGAATCAATTATGAATGCATGCTTCTTGTAGTTTCCCTTTCTTGTCTTGTTCGCAGGATCTCGTGTAGCTGGGCCCGTGAGAAGACTTGGAGCTGGGAGCAAGCGGCAAATAGAGGAGATTGGATTGACCATTTGCGCAAGACATCGGTAAGTGGATCTCTTCCTTTCATCTCTTGCATGTCATAAAGAAGTAACTTTAGATAGCTTTGCTTCAGCTGTTGCTAAGGAACTATCACCCTTAGAGTGGGATAGGGTCATTCCGTGTTGGATACTTTTCCCCACAACACTAACCAGTTTTGCATTCTGCATATTAAACCTTTTCAACACCTTTTCTATGTACTCACTTTGAGACAATGTTAATTTGTGATTCTTCCTATCTCTAGTTATTCTCATACCAAGGATTTGTTTTGCAACACCCAAATCATTCATTGCAAATGAGTTTGCCAATTTTCTTTTGAGCACATTTATTTCCTGCATGTTAGAACCTGCAACAAGCATGTCATCTACATACAATAACAATATAATATATCTGCCATCATTTTTCCTTTTGAGATAAACACAATGATCAGAGTGACATCTAGTATAACCTTGTTCAGACATAAACCTATCAAATTTTAGATACCACTGCCTCGGAGCCTGTTTTAAGCCATACAAGCTCTTCTTCAACCTACACACTAGTTTCTCCTTCCCTTTACCTCATATCCTTGTGGCTGCTGCATATATATCTCTTCCTCTAAATCTCCATGGAAAAAGGTTGTCTTCACATATAACTGCTCAAGATGAAAATCTTCAATTGCTACTAGACTTAAAATAGTTCTGATTGAAGTCATTTTAGCAACAGGAGAAAATATTTCATCAAAGTCTATACCCTTTTTCTGTGCAAACCCCTTCACCACAAGTGTAGCTTTATACCTTTTTCTACCTCCATCTTCTTCCTTCAACTTGTAAACCCATTTATTCTGCAATGATTTTTTACCTACAGGCAACCTGACTAAGTCCCAAGTCTGGTTATGTGCTAAGGAGTCCATCTCTTCTTTCATGGCTTGCTCCCACTTCTTCCTGGTTTCTACCTGCACTGCTTCTTCATAACATTCTGGTTCACCAGAATCAGTCAACAATATATAATATAATGAAGGAGAGTATCGTTCAGGGGGTCTACTTATCCTGGTAAATCTTCTAACACCACTTTCAGGTGTTTGAGGTGCCTGTTTCTATTGTGGTTGTTGTTCTGGCTATTGATCATTATGATTTTCAGGCACCATCACTTTTTCTGTGATCTCGTCAAGCATTGTGTATTCTCTGTTTTCTTTTTCCTGTTTCTTTTCCTCCAGCTAATAGAACCTTTTCATTTAATATGACATCTCTACTCCTAATGTCATAATCGTAAAAGAGATAACCAAAATCATTAACACCATATCCAATAAAGGTACATTTCTTTGATTTTGCCTCAAGCTTTGTTCTATTTTCTTTATTCATGTGGACAAAGGCTTCACAACCAAAAGTATTTAAAAGAGAGTAGTTTACCTTTTTACCTGTCTATTCTTCCTCTGGAATACCACCATCCAAGGAACTTGAAGGCCCTCAGTTTATTAGATAAACAACAATATCTACACCATCTGCCCAAAATTGTAAAAGAAATCATGCATGCAATCTCATGCACCTTGCACGCTCCATGATTGTCCTGTTCATCCTTTCTAACACACCATTTTCTTGTGGTGTTCCTGGAACTGTCTTCTCTCTACGAATTCCATTCTCTGAACATGACATATCAAACTCTTTGCTGCAATATTCACCTCCATTATTTGATCTGAGACACTTCAACCTTTTTCTTGTCTCATTTTCAACCAAAGCTTTCCATTTCTTGAATGTATCAAATATATCAGATTTATTTCGAATATAATAAATCCAGGTTTTTCTGGTTGCATCATCAGTAAAAGTAACATAATAACGAGAGCCACCAAGAGATGATACCTGAGCAGGTCCCCATACATCTGTATGCACAAGCTCTAATTTTTCACTTTTCTTTTCTTTCCCAACTCTAAGGAATCTGACCCTCTTCTATTTTCCATAAACACAATTCTCACACAATTTTAAATCAACATGCTTCAAACCTGGCAACACATTTCTTGAGTGAAGAATCTACATCCCCTTCTCACTCTTGTTCCCGAGCCTATGATGCCACAATTCCATATCTTCTCCTGTAGAGGTTAGAGCATTAATAGAATTAGAAATACCATTGCATAAATACAATGTACCAACCTTTCCTCCTTTCACTATTACCAGGGATCCTTTAGTGACCTTCCAGGTTTTATCTGTGAGAGTAGTTACGCAACCTTCACCTCCAAACTACCCTATTGAAATCAGATTTTTCTTTAGATCTGGAACATGCCTTACCTCCTTCAATAGCCACTAATTTCAATTTTGCTGTTTTATGAAAACTGTACCCATTCCAATGATTTTACAGGGTTTATCATCACCCAATCGAACTTGTCCAAAATCTCCTTGAAGATAATCATAAAAATGTTTTCTATCAGGTGTGGCATGGAATGAGGCCCCTGAATCTACCACCCAGACATCAATAATATTTTCTAATGAAATAGTCAAATCATCTTGCAACACATCACCTGTTACATTCACTTCATGATTATTTTCTTGTTGCATGTCTCCTTCTTCTCCCTTTCGAGACTTGCAGTCTTTCTTCAGGTGTCCTTTCTTCCCGCATTTCCAGCACACTATCCCCGATTTGGACTTGGATATGCCTTTTCTTGACTTACTGCGATATCCAGGGCTCTTTCCTCTTTCCATTTTTCTTCCCCTAGTCTCTACAGTCAAAGCATTACCTGATGTCTCACCGGAGCTTTTCTGTCACATTTCCTTGCTAAGGATTGCACCGACAAGATCATCAAAATTTAAAGTACTAGATCCAGAGATAGAGTTACTAATGGCCATAACTAAACCATTCCAACCTTCTAGCAATGAGCACAAAAATAACAGAGCCCTAACTTCATCATCAAAAGTTAACCCTACAGAACTTAATTAACTGGTAACTGTATTAAATTCATTTAAATGATCAGCAATAGATCCACCTTCTGACATCTTCATAGTAAATAAATGCTTCATAAGAAATACCTTATTTGAGGCCGAGGGTTTTTCATATAGTTTGGCCAATGTCGACATTAAACCATCTATTGTCGTTTCCTTTGAAATATTAAACGCTACCGAGGCTACTAGGCACAGCCGTATTGTTCCCAGTGCCTTTCTATCGACAATATCCCATTTTGTATCTGTCATACTTGTCCGCTTCTTTTTCTTTCCTCTCAATGGTTGGTACATATCACTCTGATACAGATAATCTTCCATATACATCTTCCACAGCTCATAGCTTTGGCCATTAAATGTTTCGACCCTAAACCTACCATCTTCCGCCACTGCTCCCACTCGAACTAGGAACCCTTCTGTCCTGCGATTTTATCAGCCAAATAGACCTTCGGCTCCGATACCAGTTGTTAGAAAATTATATATTACAGAGCAAAGGAACACATAAAATATTGCAAAAATATAAACATAAAAAAATCATAAAACAAGAGAGACATAGATATACATGGTTCACCCAGTTTGGGCTACGTCCATGGAGAAACAACCAATCCTTCTTTTTATATTATCCAGTAAACTGAAGAGATACAACATACAACAGATCCACTGTAACTCCCTCTTCGCTTTCAATCTCCTCTCTCTTCCTCACTTAGAATACAGATCTACCTAGACAAAATACAATTCCCTCATATATTGTGAGGGGTTGCCTTCTAGGGAAAAAAACCCTAAATTAAACATAACTTCTACCATCACATCTTTGCCTAATGAATGGCCTAGATTGACTAAGAAATTACAACATTTTGCAAGGTAATTTTACGTCTATTCTTAGCTTCGGGGGCGTTGCCCCCGATCCCCCCACCAGGGGGGGCTCCCAAAAGGTCGCAACCGTCCCCTCCTCGACCCCCCCTGTAGCGAATATTTTACGGGTGACATTGCTGCCCCATTTCGAACTGGGGTCCAATGCAACGATACCTTTGAGTACATAAGATAATCAAGCTCCACACCCAACAGGATCAATCCGAGATGAGTGTGACGGTTGTTGTAGCAAAGTGCAAGTGAAAGGTCTGTTTGATGTCTGGCAGAGCAATGGACACAGATGGTGACAACATTAAAAACATATGCAAAACATTAACAACAAGATTCATATAATTGCATGTGAATCAGTTCATACACCAATATGTAAGTTAAACAACACATATCATAAAAATAACTGAAG
This sequence comes from Pinus tabuliformis, assembly GCA_031772625.1. Lineage (NCBI taxonomy): Eukaryota > Viridiplantae > Streptophyta > Pinopsida > Pinales > Pinaceae > Pinus > Pinus tabuliformis. The sequence continues at coordinate 1,508,249,770 of CM062819.1, read as the reverse complement.
CATTCCAACTACAATAAAAACATATGCATGAAAATGTGTTGGCTCTTATTATATAAAGAAGTGTAAGCCAGAACCATACAATACATCCATGTTAACCTGCGAGCCCCAACAGCGGAATGTTACATCTACATCCACCTGCTCCTCCAAAGAGATGTATTAGCTCTATGCAGTGGAGAAGCCAAGGCGCGTTACAATACTGTCCAAGCCTTCTTCAAAATAGTCTTAGTAGAAGCTTGGCTAACCAAAATCCCTTACAACGAGTTATGAGGGACTATTTATAGCAAAGGGTGGGGTGACCCTTGACATTCCCCTTTGTGACCGTTCAACTACCTTCATGACTCTTCACATAATCTATGATTGTTACATCCACTATTGACACTTGACCTACACTTGACATGACCTAACATTACAATGCACATGTACTCATGTGAGAAAACATGGCTTGTTCTAGCCTTGCAAGACATCACTGGCACTCGGTCCGCTGTGGTGAGACCAACTCTTTGACATGCTTTCGATGGTGAAGGTGGTGAGCCGATGCCAAGCTTGGTCATCCGTGATGGTGTGCATGCACCTCATGGTGACATCTTGTTGAAGAGAACTCTTGCCTCCATTGCAACCAGTGCATTGGTTCGGCCCCTTCATCCAACTCATCTGCTAACATGCTCATGGTCTTCTTGGGTACGGATGAACCGGCAACACACTGATGCATAGTGTCAGTGATGATCTTCAAGGGTGTGCTAGTGTTCATACACATCAACTTGTCGAATTACATGTTCATTTCCAGTTGGACTTGCTTCTAATCTTCGCCTTCGTGAGTGTGCTGAATGGGTTGGGTTGCATGCATGCACACAATGACATGCATGCTGCTAAATCCCTTGCATGCAATCAAAAACACTAGTCACCATGTCTACTCCCTGTTAGCTATTGGGATGGATCTTTAACTTATACAGGCACAATCTTATCCGTGAGTGCTTGTTGTGCCCACTGTTGTTCCTAATCCTATTGTAACTCATTCGTCTGTCTATGCAGCTTCATGTTCTTCCTCGAGATGGTGCTTCAGCACTTGAAACTCCTTCTTCATTCCATTCTTTGTATTCACGCCACCTTCATGTTGCACCATCACCTCATAGCCTAAGTCTCCAAAATTGCCTTCATTATCAGTGGATTTTCTTGATCTTGAAACTTTGTTCAGCCTCTGTGTTTTCAATAACCTTCCTCTTGCATTCATTGCATTCGCTGCGTCTGCTGCATTCACTTCATTTGGTATGTTGCCTTCAGTTTTTTTTTATTACGTTTCTTGTTATGATGCAGCTACTTGATGTCCTTGTCTACAAGCAACTTGACGTCTTCGTGAGTAGGCAAGCTCATAGACACTTGATTGACTGCATCCCCAAGCATGCTTTGAATGGTGTCTTCATCTCTTCTCTCTTGGAAACCATTGTACCTATACTAATGAGAGGCAGATGAACACCTGCGATACGTGGAGACATGGAAACACTCATAGCAAGAAATCTGTCAGTCAAAAACTAAAATGAACATGAGAACTGACTTGCAAGATACCTGGGTAAATGATCATGAAGGTTGCACAATTTTGGCTGGGAGGTCGGGAGACCAATTGCTAAGACTACTCAAGGCACAATCTAGGTTACTGGTAGGCTAGTTGATTGCTAGAATTATGCAATGCATAGTCAAGTCTAGCTGCTGACTGCTGGGATTGCGCAATGCACGATTCTAGCTGGGAAGGACTACTAGCCCAGGGACAAATTTGTGCAATTTCTTGGGCTAAGAAGCCATTGTCCTCCAGAAATGTGCAAAATAGTCCTAGAGGCCAATGTTGGGTAGGAATGCGTAAATCTAGAGAGAAAGGTGAGCCTTCCTTTCCCAGATTGTGCAATGCAGCATTGGTGAAGGCAAAGCCCGGGCCAAGGTTTGCCCAACTCACCAATGGGAAACTAAAAGCAAGTAAGTTAGTGAATGCATGGTGACACTAAGTGATAGAAGAAGTGATTAACAGTGCATGCAAAACTTGAATGAAAGATTCAGCAAATAGATCAACATGCATGTGGCTGAGGCAGTTTGCCAGTTGGGTGAACGTCCGTGTAAAACAGTTTCATGGATGCGACAACAATGAGATAGCAATGAAAACTGAAACAGAGCTAAGACAAGCTAGTATACATGAAAATGACAAAAAGCATTCAAAGAAATCAAGAAAAAAATAGTCCCACAAGAGAAAAAACGAAAAGCGACAGAAATGAATCATAAGGCATGGGAAGTGGGCTTACCCCAAAACAGCTGAGCTGAATGTGCCGACCGCTCCTAGATGTGATGTGGGAAGTTAGAGTTGTAAGGTTGATGTGAGGAATGATCTTTGCAACATATTATTGATGAGTTTTGATAACATCGAGGTTGTGACGTGCATGCCAAGAATCTAGGGGAAGCGACACTTGGTGGGAGGTCTCAGAATTTCTCCTTGCATGTAGCCTCCAACTGCTAAACATAGATCCCTAAAACAAGGGATGCCTTTGCATGTTGTATTAGGAGAAGAAGCTGATGCATGGAAGTCTATTTTCCTTAGTCTCAGAGGGAACCGGTCAACTGAATTTCACATGCAAGAGACTGCTTTACAGCTGGAGAAAAATTCACATTTCTGGCTAGGAGCTGGGCTGATTTCCCAATAGGTTTCCGCAATTTCTGGGCAAAGCATCTGACTCCTACCTAGATTCGCACAAATCATGGATTGAACAACCTGCTGCTGGGAAAATTTGCGCAAATCCTACTGGGAGGGTTGGCTAGCAAGATTGCGCAATCCTGTAGCCTAGCAGGTTGTAAGAGAGGATTGTGAAATTCCTAGAGGGAATGCTTGTTTCCCTCCAGGAATGTGCAATTTTCAAGGGTAATCTGCTTTGCCTATAGCTAGACCAAGTCTGTGTGAGAATCCTATGAGGGGAATGGATGAACTGTGATCGACAAGATGCCTTTGTGTGAGGAAAACACTTGAAGCTTGAGTACTTGACGAAGCAAGACAAAGTGATGTGTAAGGTTGGTAGGGAGGCTCCAAAATAGGCTAAGGAAAACTTTTGGAGGTTGGTTGTAGCCACTACAATAGGTTGGTCATTGTTGAGGACACTACCATGCAAATTCTATTCCGACTCTCAGTTGTGGCCACTAGAGGTGTAGAGCAGGATACAAGGTAATTTTTTTTTCCATGGTTCCTGGTTTTTCTCTTACGTTACCACTTGGTTTAGTTTCCTTAACCATAGGAAGATACTATTCCTTATTCCCTTCTTATGTTACACTTCTTTTCTTGCAGGTATTAAAAAAATGTAGTGTCTACCTCTCCTTAGGATTTTACCTCTGCAGTTTTCCTCATAGGTATAATTTCTTCTTAAAAACTTCCTAATTTACCCTTCCATTGTTTCATTTCTTGAGTGGTTGGCGTTGATTTTTATCCTCTAACTGTAACCCTCATTTTTTTTGGTTAGGAGACTTTGTTCATTGTAGGGCTGTAGGAATACACTTAGTGTATGTTGTCCTGCGTCCGATGCTGCATGTGAGCTTATTTCCAAGTTACATCTTACATAATTTTTTATTGATTGCGAATCTTTTATACTTCTCTATCAGGTCCCTGGCATGTCTAGATCCAGAGGAAATTGGAACTTGTGGTAATTTTAGTTTTTGTGGATGAGGATTTACTCATTTCTAAGAAACTCTTAGGAATTCCAATTTTTTAGGGTTTTACTATGTGTTTTTTTTAAAGGATCTCCAACTGCTCAAGCTATGACTATCCTCTGTACATTTGAATTTTCGAACCATTGTTAAAATTGTAATTTGTTACGGCAGTGTCTACATGAAGTTTGTGTATCTCCTATAAAGGAACTTCCATGACTTCTTCAACCATTACTGAAATGGAATTTTTTCAAGAAAACCTAATGGTGCAGACCCATGGATTGTGTTCTTCTTAAGTTTAATATTAGAGACACTGCTACACTTAACACCTATCATCATGTTTCCTCTTTGAATACATAGATAAATATAAATATTGTGTATAAATACTAGAGCTCATTGTAGTTATTTATTTTGAAGATAAAAATTCTTGGCCCAGCCCAGATTTATTCTTAGTTCCGTTTCCGATAGTAAAATATTGCACTCTAGTAAATATGGATGAACCTAAATTATATTTTTTCTTTCCTGTTATTATTTGTTTTTTCTCTAATCATTATCATATCTCTTTGAGTAGATAAAAAAGGTTTTATTTTCTTTAATTTCTCTTTCCTCGTACGCAAAAGCATTTACTTTCCAAATACAATCCAAGAAAATTTGTAGGATTTATTTTGTTTGTATAACTTAGTTCTAGCATACCATAACTAAATACCCTAATTCCAGGGACCATGCCGAGCAGTTGGCTACAAGTCGATAGCGAGGCGCTAACCCTTACACTCGTCTTGTAACATTTATTTTTTTATAAGAATATAACTCTAAACAGTAAAGAAAGAATAATTCTGATTTATTTAACATTTAACTACCAACTCTTCCTACAGAGATACTAAGGTAATTTGTTCTCCTATTCTATTTAACATTTCCTTCAAGAACAACTAGTTAGAGTATATACAAAACAACAAACATGCACATGTAACTAAGATTTTCATTTTTCAAAAAGAGTATATGTTAAATCAACACGGCTATAAGGATATCTCTACCTTAGATTCATGATACTTATCTCAGTATCTATGATATGTGCCAAGACTACTTTATGCCTCCCAACCATAACTCGGTTCTTCACGCGAATTCCCCTGCACTATACCCCTTTTTAAGTTAAGCACAACACCATTCACAGGTGAAATAAATCTTTAATATCAACCCCTAAGCAAAACTCTGATAGGTCAAATAAGTCTTTAATATCAACGCCTAAGTAACACTTTGCGCCTAAAGGGTCTTGCACCAACATTTATCTCCCACTAGTCGCTTGGAAGTCACTGTCTTTCTCTCTCACAGTGGATCCAATATGAGAGTACTAAATTAATGGCATTTATATCTAGCCATTATCACTTTCCAAGAGTCTCTATCAGTTCCTCGGTAGCCTCATCGCATTTTTCTCCAACCATTACTTCTTGTGATGCTTACCCCCTTTCCCCTGGCTAGGTCCTCTCCTTTTTTTTGAAATTGTTTTCCTTTTCTTATTTCCCAATTTCTTGGAATATAACTAATTCCTCAAACTGTACTCTGACTGAAAAAGGGTTTTCAACTCCCCGAGTGGTACTGTCACATTCTTTAGGAATATATATATATATATATATATATATATATATATATATATATATATATATATATATATATATATATATATATATATATAGTTAGCTCATTTAACATATTCACTTAGTAAATTTGCATGCATATATATACAATTGTAACACATACGTACATACATGGCTAATTTTCATTACTAACTAATAAAAAAAATGCATAATTCCTACCATTTTTTGATTATCTAAGTATTCAACTTATAAATTTTTGATTCATTTCACCAGTGACATTACATTTATTCCCCCCTAGGAGGAACATCGCCCTTGATGTTTCCACGATCCTGTCTTCTTTCGAACAAATTTGGAAAAGCCTCTTTCATCTTTTCTACTAGTTCCCAAGTGTCTTCTTCAGATAAAACATCATTCCATTGTACCTTAATCCGAGAGATGGTTTTTTTCTGAAGAGTGATCTCTCTTCTATCCAAAATCTGTATAGGTTCAACTAGAAACTCTCCTTCTAGTTCAACCTATATCACATCCCAATTTATCACATGATTAGGATTAGGTACATATTTTTTCAGTAAATAAACATGAAATACATGAGGAGGAAAAGTTAGTTGATATGCTACAAGACCAACTTGGGTTAGGATTTTAAAAGGTCCACAACATCATGGAGCTAATTGTGGGCAACTCCCTAGTTTCAACAAGCTTCTCTTTGGTTGTAATTTCAAGTACACATGTTTTCACACCTCGAACTCTTCGAGAGTTCTCTTCTTATCAGTGTAAGTTTTTTTTCTATCTTGGGCCTGTTTCAAGTTTTGTCTGATATGATTTACCATCTACTCCATTTCTTGAAGCATTTTCGGCCCCAAAATCAATTTGTATTATATTCGGGTTGTAACAACCACTGGTTGTTTTTCTATGTAAATAAAAATAAGAGAAAGGTCATCAGATGCATATTCGAAGCTGAATGGTGGGAAAAATATCCTATTCTGTGTCACTTTTGGTTTGTTTATGGCAAAGAAATTGGAAAAGGCATTGGCAAAGGAAAATAGGAGAAAAGGAAGGTGAAGAGACACATATTTGCATGAGAAGGAAATTGAAGGAAAAATGAAGGAAAATGAAGAAAATATAGACAACAATGATGAATGGGCTTAAGAGGATCAGTTGCTAGGATTTTTTTAGGTTAGTATTTGGCTCTCTCATTCATTCTCCCATTCTCTCACACTCTTGCACACTTAGAGATTTCCTGCAGCATGCTTGGAGAACTTTAGCATTCACTTGGATATGGAAAAACAAGGAAGCAAAAAGTAGGAAAGTGCATGGGAACATGCGGATCGAAAACTATAGCTAGATTGATTTGTAGGTAATAGGGTGCATGTGTGATTTCATTGCTAATTTATGGATGCATAGTATATGAAAGTGGTTTTTTGGTTATGTCTTTTCATTGGAACAGAGGATCACTTGTATTGATAATTGTTTTAGCCTTTCCTTGCCATTTTTGGGATAGCCATGGTGTTGTGGGTTGTTCCACTTAATTGTTATTGGTTGGAAAAAATGCTATGGAAGCCTTGGAACTACTTGAGTTGAGCTACTAATACTAGCGCCTAGGTTTGGAAAAATGCTCTAGATCCCTTTGTGGGTTGAGTTACCAGTTCCTAGAGCCCTCAACAACATGGTTACAGACCAATCTGGTTGGTGTTAGTTTTATTTGTTTTTTTCCATGAGATCCCACATTCATGCTCAGAATATGGCATGAGGGTGATTGGATGAAAGAAAGATTTGGTTCAACCTAATCTATGTTTGGGTGGTATGTCGAAGTCCCTGACTTGGCTGGCATTTTCTTATGTTAATAAGAGGTATTTTCTATTGTTATCTATGAGCATGTGTAGTTATTATGATGGTTATAGTATGGTTGAATCTCCACGATTTCTATGGTGGTTATTTGATGGTTATATGTTGGGTACATGATGTATATTATATATGGCTCTTGACATGTTCGATGAATATATGAATGGCTGATGAATGCATCGACTAACAAGTGTTATTGCGGCTATCTAGAGAGGGTTAGATCCTTCTAGGTGATTCTCAGGCGAACACTATCAATTTAGGTTGAAATATGCATTCATGACCTATACCTTACATGTTTTCCGTGTGTTTGAAAAAATGTCTAGTATGTGTTGGCCATTCTAGGTCAAGTTTATTACTCAAGTTTATATGTGTAGCTTTTTTTTCATGTCATTTATGATCCTGATAAGGTTTATGAAGTTCTAGGTAGTGGTCTGGAGGCTGACCTAAAAATGTGGCTGAAATCTTTGGATTTCATCCTCTAAACTAGGTAATTTAGGTCACGTTCGCACTCATGTAGTGTTGTGCATGTGGTTGGAGGCCTATAACCACATGGAGGCTTTCTCATTAATAGGGTAGGCAGTTGAATTATGAGAAATGTAGCACCAACCTAGGGATTCGTCACATGGGGTGGCCCTTTGACCCTTGAGTGTCTTGTAGCCCTGAGGGATGTTGTGAGTTGTTAGTTTGGGGTTAGTTTGTAGGCCCCACTTCAGTAGACCTGGGAGGTCAGCTCATGTCATAGTAACTCTTCATCTCATGTTTATCCTTGTAGGTCAGTGAAATTGGGTAATTGTGGATGGGGGTGTTACAAGGTCGTATCATAGCATGGTTCAAATACTTGGACTAGACAGGCAGGATGTGATTGTTATGCATGCTTGTCATTCATGTTCATGCATGGTAGAAGTATTGTTGTCATGTATATAGTCACTGTTATATTTTATATTATCATAAATGATTCTAATATGTTGGCAGAGATGGATCAGGAGATGTAGATTATGAGAGCGAGGTGGCAACACTAACCTTAGGGTAAGAGTAGACCATCACACAGGTTTGTATGTTGGGCAAGTAGGTATGTTGATTAATGGTTGTTATATGTGTTATGGTTACATGTAGGAATATCATTCTATTGTTGTTATGGTTGCATGCATGATAGATGTTAGTTGATAAGTGAAGTCATATGCACATATGTCAGTTAGTCATTCTTGGTAGTAGCTTGTTGTTATATGCATTGCAGGCATACACATGATGATTATGGTCATTTCATTTAAGATCTTGATGTTATTAAGTATCCTGCTAATCTAGATTATCTTGTGCAGATGATTATGGTTATAATATTAAGGTTCCAGACAATATACTTGTGATATTGTGTCATACTAATATGGACTGACTTATGAGGATGTGATAAGATCCCCTGAGATAGATTGAGTTATGAGTGTGATTGTGTTGTCTATTTGGTTTTTCTAACACAATATGTTTACAGATTGTTTGAATGTTTGAATAATTCCATGATATGGGTGTGTGTTTATAGGATTGCATGAAGGAATGATCTAATTTTAATACAGTTGTACTAACATAATATGTGATGAGATAGTTGATATGCACTTGAGTGCAAGTGGGAGCTAGTTGTAGTATTCTGACTAATGGTTGTGAGTTGATTGCCAATTATGACATCGTTGCTAGTCTTGATAAAAGCTAATTTCAATTAATAGACATGATGTATTGATACTTGGCACATGTGACTGGCATGTGTGAATAATTGTAGGGAAACATTCTTGGTATTAGCATGACATGGTAAGAATTGATTTGTTTATATAATTAATAGTTGAGTGATGTGATATAACATAATAAGAATCAATTGCAGTAAAGAAAAGTTAAAAGAATTAAATTGGGTGAGAATTCCTTTGGCTATGTTTGGAAAGCACAATTCCAAATGAATGTGTTTTCATGAACACAACAAGTCTTCTCAACCTTGAGTTTGTCTGGCATTATGTGGATCTATGCTAGATTCATGAACATGTATTGGAAAGTTATAACAATTGGTTTCAAGTTATGGTTGGATCTGTCAAGGAATTGGAGTCCCTTGAGAGATGATATATGTATGTGTTCAGTTACAAGGTCGTATTCTTGGCACATCAAGGTAAGGTAACCAATATAATGTTATGTTTATTTACACATTGACAGTTTTGTGTTTATGGTAGTATGATGTAGGGAACTACTTGAAAAAGAGAATATCATGAAATCTTGAAGAAGTTTTGGGTTGATGTTTCTCTTGGAAGCATTGGGAACCCATGGTGGTTGAGTAATGATGTTTTTTTCTAGTTTTTTGTTTTTGATCTTTTGTGATTTGTTTGCACTTGATTTACATTTTATTTTATGTCTAGTGCATTGATCCAGATTTAAACAGGAACGAAAAAAATTATATCTATAACCATAAATACAAAGATTTAGTATAAATAACACTTCATTTCATTAATATCAAATACTGAAATATGCTTACAAACAGAATGGAAATAAGACTAGCTCGAGCGATGGTAGCTTATCTCTGAGAAGAGACGTGGCGGCTACATACCTCTGAACTGTATTATAATGAGGCTCAAATGCCTATTTATTATTGAGAAACAATGGAAAACCCTAAACATCCAAAAATGTAACCCTAGGAGATGAAGCACCAAACTATGGGGCCTGTTTGGGTAAATTGGTACATCCACTTCCCGAGGTTGTAACTTTGGCATACCATCTCCGTTTGACATGCACAATACCTTGTTAGAAATATCTATCCGAGAAATACAACTTTTCAACGAGCAATGTCAATATACATACCATGTAGGTCCCAATTTTCCCAGAAAACAATGTTTAGGGCCTCAAAATAGCTCCGGAAGTTCAGGACCCAAAAAACTGCCAAAAATATTAAATTGTGCTACAATTAAGGAAAGTCAAAAAACTGAAAGAAACAATGGTGGGGGTCCAAGTGGAATAGGAGGGTGGCCACCAATATCCACCCAGATCTTGCATGGCCATGCCACTTTGTCTGTGGTGCCGTAATTTTATTGGTTTTCATGGTTTTATCTTGTTTGATTGTTGTTCTTTCTTTTTGTTGTTCTTTCCTTTTATGTTTTGAAGTTCTTGGGAATTGGTTGGGGAAAGAGGAAAGCTAATGGAGCTTAGGGGGAGCTCAATGAAACTGAATTGGTAATGTAAGACCTAGATGAATCTGGTGCATGTATGAGTGCAGCTAAAGGCGTGAATATGAGAGGCTCCAGCTGGATTGACTGGGTCCATTGGGGTAAATGGATGATGGCAAGACATTCATGAGAAAGGTAGCAGGAAGGGTAAAGTGAATGGATTTTAGCCATCATATGCCTTGGCTATGTTGGGGATTGTTTTTCTCAATGTTGTGCATGTTGTTAATGGATAAAGGGAGTTCCCTTAACCTTGAACTTATGATATTTGGTAATTATGTTGTGATCATGATTATGCTAATGTGTATATACATATATATATGTATGTATATATGTTTTTGTTTGACAGGGTCATCAGGGATCATGATCCTTTTATGTTGATGTCTCTATATGTATATATTTATGTATGTATGTCATTCTCTGACAAGGTCTTTAGGGATCATGCTTGTGGAAGAATGATTAATATGCAGGTGAATGGCATGAAGAGGTTCTTGGTTTATGAGGAATCAAGTGGGAAGAGTAGCCTTGGCAGATCTATAAGGTCAGTATCATGTGGATGTGGATTGGTATTATGTGCTTATACCATCACTATGTTTATTTTATGGGAAAATTATCTTGAGGGATATATTAACAAAATGAATGCACTGTGTTTTGCGACATGTTGGGACAATCATGGATAGTGGAAAGATATTAGAGGCAAGGTTTCCTAGGAGAGACTATGTGGTCTTTGGATGTGGAGTACTATTATTGTGTATATGTTGTATATGCATTGTTGTGTGCAGATGGCATTGTGAACATGTTGTATATGTGGTGCTATGTAAATATGGTATTTTTTACAAGTTGTATATACAATTTTGTGTACATGTAGTGTGGTGTACACATTGTACATATGGTGTTTTGTATAAATGGCATTCTGTACATGTTTCCCATGAGGTGTTGTGTACATGTTGTGCATGTAGTGTTGTGTCGATGTGGTGTTGTGTACATGTTGTACATTTGTTGTTGTGTGCATGTGGTGTTGTGTACACACTGTGTAGGTGGTGCTGTGTACATGTGGTGTAGGTGGTGTTGTGTACAAGTTGTACACATGGTGTGTACATGTTGTACATGTGGTATTGTGCACATGTCATACATGTTGTGTTGTTAACATGTGGTACTGTGTTATGTGCATTTTGTAGTCACTGTATTGTGACATGTGTATTCGTTGTGTTGTACTCTATGTAAGTATATGTATTGTATTGTACACTAGGTGTAGGTGTATGTCATGTGTTGTACATTTGGTGTAGGTGTATGTATTGTGTGGGTGTATTTTTTGTGTTGTATATATTGTGTGTGTGTGTGTGTACATGATTGAAGAGAAGAAAAATAATTGGGTGCTTGTCGGGTTTGTAAACTGATTCAGTGTGTGTACAAAAAGGACAAGAAAAAAGGTAGAAGTAATGACCGATTAAAGGATAGGTGTAATGTCCCTTAATAATAAATAATAAATAATAATAATAATAAATAATATAATATAATATTAAAATACAAGAAAATAAATAACAAACAATAAATAAAAACTAGTAATAGTAAATAAATAATAAATAATAATAAAATAATAAATAACAATACTAAAGCTCTAAGTAAATATAAATAGAAATAAAATAAGAAAGCAGTAAAAATCAGTAAAGCTATCAAAAAGTAAAAACAAAAGAATAAAACAAGAAAGCAGTAAAGTTACATGTTGACACATGGAGTGTGTGCATGTGGTTCCCCTTCCAATGTTTGCTCTATTTAATGGATGGTGAGGAAGATGAGAGGCATTCCATCATTCCATGATTCCATCATCCATTCTCTTGGGAGAATAGCGTTATGAGACAAAGGATCCCTAGCAGTAGTACGTTGATTGAGGGCTCGGGGATGGCCAGTTGTAGCAAGATTTTGTGCCACTGAGTCTACAGTTGGGTGGAGAGTCATCCCCAAGACTTTGTTGCAGTTAGCAGAATTCAACTAGCATTCAACTAGTGTTTCCCCAGGTAAGTTGTCTCTACTCGTATCTTTTGAAATTTAATGTTAATTAGTTAATAAATTATGTGTTGATTATAAATCACATGATTAATGTAATTAATTACATGTTTTTATTTTGGGGTTGTTACATATGTTATCAGAGATTAGGCTCAACCCTTAGGGCCTATCGGTATTTTAATGTAGAAAAAAAAATGATCTAATATCTAAATTTCATATTTTGTGTTCAGTCCAACTCTTGAAACCTATAAGCCCTTGTATAATTATATGTTAATTATATTTGTATTTAAGTTGCAAATTACTTTAAGTTTATTATAGTTGAATATAATTGCTTGTGAATTTGACACGATTTTGTCCATTTCATCAATAACAAAATATATAAAACTCTTCCTGGTCTATCTCTTTCTCCACTTATCAATTCTGCTTAAATTTCCAGTTGGGTGAGCAATCTCAATCTTAGCATCGATCTCACATCTTTCTTCTTCTTCGTATTGGACTTCATGTTTATGATATTCTCTGATATGGTCATATTCTCCCAAGAGACTAACCCTAATTCAGTTAGAATATTTCTTAATTAAATTAATTGACTTGTCTTGTCCAAATTTTTAGGTTTATATTTTAAAGTCAGAAATCTAGCATCGTTCCTGGAATTTGGCTTAGCATAAAATCTGCCGATGGGTATCGGTTTAAATTTAGGGCATTTCTCTGTCATTCATTTTACTCATTTGACGTTCATGTCCATATTTTGTTGCAATTGAATGGCTTTGTCAATTATTTTCCGTTTGAATTGATGCCTCTTTTGACCCGGTTCACTTCATTGTGTGTGGATAATTCAAATCGTATGCGCTATTAGTAGTTCGTACGTTGCATGCTAACCATTTGACGAAATGTGTTCTTGAAAACTTTCCATCTGCTCAACAGCTAGGCTCAAATTTGTAGGCTGGAATGCCCACTTTATATGCAGGTTTAGACTCAAATTTGTAAGCTGCAGTGCTTATTTTCTATGCCTAAAAGTTTATAGTTCCATAACTATGTGTTACAACAGTTTTTGAATTTCTTAGAGTGTTTTAATAAATCTGAAGAATATGCCAGCTGTAGCATGAGTCTTGGTGTGGGAATTAAGATTGACAAATCATAACAAATCCCTAGGCATATCTTCATTTGGATTATATTTGGACATTATTTCAGAAATCACCGCGACTATTCTGTTAGGATGGATGCATACAGACTATTTGATAAAATGTATGAACAAAAATTTTCAGTTGTATGATGATTTTAGAGTTGAGATAGAAAGTGGGAAGCTTTGCCTTTGATTCTTGAATCACTTTCACCACTTTGAAATTGCCTCAGAATTTGACTTCTGAACAATATACTTTCCATCAGTGCTTGTCAAAGGATTATGTGTCTAGTTGCATTGGTGTTTACATAAATAAATAACCAAAATTTGAACTATGACCATTTTTTTTTATTCTTGGGTGATTTCTTCTATTTCAGATTTATGAATCTATCTTCTTGCTGCCTTATTTGAATGCTGTCCATGTATTTAATAAACACGCTAATTTTAGAGCTTCCTCTGTTCTATTGCTCTCTGAAAATATGTGCTTCGTTTTGATAATGGCTCCATTTGCATGATGGAAACAATAGTTTGATGATCAGTAACAAACTCATTAGTTTATGGATTTGTCTATCCATGAGAAGGAGATTCCAGTACATTATACTTATATTACATTGAGAGCTATCCTACGTTTGCCGAAAATAGGGTATTTCCTTGCAGCACAGATACAAACTGAAATGCCATTTAAGAGTGTTATTTAGGGAAACCCCTAGTGGTGATTAGATTCACCTTAAGTAGAGGGAGGAAAAGCAGAAGTGATAGTGGTTTATTCGAGTTGCCAGTAGTGTGATTGTCTATTTCGCTGAATGCACAAGTTTGTGAGTTTTCTTTGATCTATGGTGATTGCACAAAGCATAGAAATAGGTGGGTTGACTGTGTTGTAGTATGCAAAGATCACTGCTTTGACAAAATAGCTCTTCACTAAACCTCAGTCTGTTTTCTCTTTGGGTGAGTTGCCGAATGTATAAAAGCTTTGGCAATATAACGAGACTTGGATATTGTGATAAGTTGTATGTTGCCGATGACGTTTGAAGTTCTCTAATAGTGACTGCAATAATATTCTTGTTCTCCCAAATTAGTTTGATGAGCTTCGTGTCTTTATATTTTGATTGTGGATTGAGCAAGAATTGCGGTGATGCAGACAAAATGTATAGTTGAATATTTTTTTTTCCACAAAATTGATGTAAATTGTAGTTGAAGAAATCTTATGCCCTTGCATCATTTGCAAGGTTTTTTGTAAATGATATTTCCATATTAATTGTTTGTGCTATGCACGAGTTTTTATTTTTAACGCGTTCGTTTTGCTACTTGCGAAAACTGACATGGAAAAGTTGCATTTGATCCCTTCTAAATAGTTAAATGGGAAAGATGTTATGATCTTTCCTGCAAGTCAGTAGAGAGTTCCGTGATTTCACTTCCTTTTATTTAATCCAAAATTTCATTAAAATGAACTTCTTGTTCATAATTCTTATTTCTAGAGTTATATATTAATGTAGTATTGTTGCAATATTTTATGCATTAAGTAAACAAATTGCAGTATATATATAAACCACATGATGGTATATTTTAGTGGAAAAATCGTACAGACTTGGAATAGTTTGTTTGATTAAATGTCTGATTTGCATTAGAAACCGAAACAGAGTTTCGTAATTAATTCAGTTAAATAGTTCACCCTTATGACCATTTGAGACCTGGTGCCATTTAACTTTGCAAACAATTTATAGAGGAACGAATAGTTTTACATGGATACTAAATAAATGAGCAGGAATTTTCTTGAGTTATCTTTCAACTGTTTCCTTGTTTCCTTACTCTCACTAAATTTTAAATTTGTTTTCACTCATTATTGAGCAATTTAATGGTTTCATTGCTCCATTTTATCTGACTAGGTTGTCGGATCTCAGTTTATTTAAACTGTTATATCTTATAAAACTTTGATTTATATAATTGCTAACTAGTCCTTTCATGACAAACTAATTAAATTTGGCACACGCTAGGGTAGATCTCGTTTTTTTTTAACACATTTCCAGATCTACCCTCTATCAAATAAGATAAGTCCAGGCCACATGGTCTGTTGTCATTTCAAGAGAGTTACTGTTATTCAATTTTGGAAAAAATATGGTGAATACTAATCTTGTTCCTCATTGAGCTCAGTAATTTATTTCTGAATGGATGTTCATGTTCTAACTCATACTTTTTAGCAACATCTTCCATCCAAACGCCATTAAGAATCAAATAGACCCTATAATGCTTGAATGACCTTTTAATGGATGCTAACAATTGATTGGTTCAAGTGACTGTTTTGTTTCTTTAAGGACTGCAACATCTAAGTCTAAGGAATAGAAAAAAGTCAGGGTCATATAGTTTATTCTCGCAATCCTAGAGATGTTTTCATGTTGAACACACTTCTCACATACTAATATTGTGGATTGATTTCATCTGGATGTCCTGCTTCCTGAGCATGACAATGTATAATTCTTTGAAAGATCGGTATATTTTCTGTCTATCAGCTTATTTTAACATGAATTTTGCGTTGAGAATTCTGTGATACCATGCTATGATGTTAAACATATCTTGAATGATGGTCATTTTCGAACATTGTAAACAACTGAATTTCACATCCTAAACATTCATTTCTTGTGATTCCATAACACGCCAACTAACATGATTCGATCCACATTGGATGGTATTTTCCCTAAAAAAATTTAGCACTATAGATATGGTATACCGGCATGTTTTTGTGGAGGAACAAATCTTTAATGCTGGTGTAACTACTCACCACCATTTTACAACACAGTTTACATAGTTCTTGAAGTATTTGGATAATTGATGTTGACATTTGTAATATCGTCACCATTTGAAGTGCTCTAAAATAGTGAAATCTGTTCCAATTCACAATGGTATAAACTCTGATATCTTATTACCTTTAGATGATCGTTGTTTATGTGGAAAAATTGCTGACTCTGTCCACTTGCATCTGTTCATTATTTTATGGTTTCAATCTGATCTAAAAACACAGAGATAACATTCCTTGAATGTTGATCATATTATTCACTATTTATTTGGGTTGGATTGCTATTCTCATTGTCCTTTAGCGATAGCAGTTTTCTTGGCATTTCTCTGGTCTATTATTGCAAGAACACAACTCTCTGAATATGATCTTCTAATGATGACAACAAATCCTTGATGATTAAGATGTGGTGAACTAATTAGGAGTGCTTACTTAGCTAAGACAGATACTTTTATGGAGCATCTAAATCATGTTTTATTGTTTAAACTTTATGATACATCTAAATCGTACACTATGATTTCAGTTTAGTTTAATTAACTATTATGATGTTGAGTATAATGTTACATGAGGTTTCGTGATATAATGGTAGGAGGATAATGATGCACATGTGGTTCTTATAGTGATGATGTATCCTTATGATGATGATATGCATAGGCATTATGATGTTATATCGAGGTATATTGACATATTCATAGGTATTTAATGTTGAATACTCATGATGGATATGATATGCATAACGTGGCATAGGAATTATGATGCTATAATATGAGGTTTATTGACATGTGGTTCATTTATTATGTGAAGTCATGCAAATATGTTGATGTTATAACTTATGATGGTATTTCATGAGGTGAAGCATGTGATAGTTGCGTACAAATTTAGGACATGCATGAGCATGCAGTTCGTTATTATTCATGTTGCAATTAACAACGATGAATGTTCTCATGATGACATGCACGACTTGGCATGTGGATTATTTTCTATGATACTATGATGATATAGCTAATGCATTGGTTGCATGTTGTGGTGTGATGATTGACAAGACTCCACAAATGTGCCAAGAGGGCCAGTTTATTTGATGATCTCGTGTGAGCCCATATGCACGAGGGAGAATAAGTAACACCATATGGGCTGGGGACAAACTCAATCAACACTACATATGCCAATGGTTCCTTTGTCTTGTATAGCTCTTGAGGACTATGGGACCATATTGAGGAGGCCAAGTGCCTGATATTGAAGGCTAGGTGCCTAGTATTGTATTTGGATGCCGAAGTCTAGTGGGGGTGTAAGCACTTCGATGCCTGGGGTTGTGTGCCTTTGTGAGATGTGGAGGGAGTGGGCCAACCTTGCAAGATGCCCGGAGACACTAAGCATACCAGATACATGCCTTAGGGCAGATGAGGTCTAAGTCAGGCGCGAGCCTTAGACTAGGATATAGACTGAGGAGGCTTATGCATGGTTCCGAAAGTGGGAAAAGGGACAGAGATTCCTTGGGATTTCTTGGGTGTTGTGAAACTTTCGATGCCTGCTGGTTATACTAGTTCAAGAGAGGGTGTCGGCGAACATGAAGTAATAAATAACAAAATAAAATGTTAAATAATTCAACTTAACTTCAGGACGAATTTCCTTAAAGTGGGGGAGTATGTAATGTCCCTTAATAATAAATAATAAATAATAATAATAATAAAAATAATAAATAATAAATAATATAATATAATATAATATTAAAATACAAGAAAATAAATAATAAACAATAAATAAAAAATAGTAATAGTAAATAAATAATAAATAATAATAAAATAATAAATAACAATACTAAAGCTCTAAATAAATATAAATAGAAATAAAATAAGAAAGCAGTAAAAATCAGTAAAGCTATCAAAAAGTAAAAACAAAAGAATAAAACAAGAAAGCAGTAAAGTTGCATGTTGACACATGGAGTGTGTGCATGTGGTTCCCCTTCCAATGTTTTCTCTATTTAATATATGGCGAGGAAGATGAGAGGCATTCCATCATTCTATGATTCCATCATCCATTCTCTTGGGAGAATAGTGTTATGAGAGAAAGGATCGCTGCCAGTAGTACGTTGATTGGGGGTTCGAGGGTGGCCAATTGTAGCAAGATTTTGTGCAACTAAGCCTACAGTTGGGTGGAGAGTCGTCCCCAAGACTTTTTTGTAGTTAGCAGAATTCAACTAGTGTTTCCCCAGGTAAGTTGTCTCTACTCGTATCTTTTGAAATATAATGCTAATTAGTTGATAAATTACGTGTTGATTATAAATCACATGGTTAATGTAATTAATTACATGTTTTTATTTCAGGGCTATTACTGTTGGAAATAATACTGAGAGGGGGGGTGAATCAGTATTATCAGATTAATCAAACTTTTCAAATGCCCAGAAACATATACGCTACTTCAGTTAAGTGAACCAGCGTGTACACGCTACTGTGACGAAGTAAAACAGCGTATAAGCAGAAAACTCACAATTTAGTTAGCTTATTCTTCAATTAAGTGCATCAGGACATTATTCATCATATTAACAGTAAACATGTGCAGTATAACAGAACAGATAAAAAGCCACACACATGAACACCAAGATATAAGGTGGAAACCCAATGTGGGTGAAAACCACCTGCTGCAAGTTGTCTCTATCTTTCTTAATATGAAACTTCAGTTTACAATCTTTTGTACTGGTGCAGCCTTATACCAGTACGCAGGCTACAACCTGCAGAAGGCTTCAACCTTCTCTCGTTCTCCAAACTTCCTTGGAAGGGAGCTCCAACCCCCTTTGCTCTTGTACTAGCCAAGATACTAGTACGTAGGTGCTGACCTACAATCTTCCTTCTTCCAGGTATCACTTTTCATACATTTTCAGACTTGGATATTCCTGAAGCACAACATTACAATCTGAAGACCACAATTCATTCAATTTCCACAACAGATCATTGAAGCATAAAACAACCAAACTTTGAATCACTGAACCACTGAACCCTGTCAATCACCAGTTACCAGAACACAGAGCAGACTACAGAACTCTGCAATAACAGTCAGACCCCACTGTAAACCCAAATCAAGCTTCAAAAGATATACGCTACTTTAATGAGCAGAACCCGCGTATACACGCTCTTTTACCGAAGCCAACCTGCGTACAGATCTAAAAATAAACTTTCTCAATTTGCAGCTGTACCAGACATTAGTTAGACTCAGAACGTAACATTGCGACAATATGCAGATCTAGAAATACGCATAATCAACCATATCATGATAGTGCATTTCAAACCATTAGATCCCGATCTATCCTTAGATCTAGTCTTCCATTAACCGATGTGATCTCTCCTTGGCTTAGATCATGCAACTCAGAACCTGCATATCAGATCTCTTTCTCTCTTAGATATTCATGCCTTGTCGAAAGATGATTTTGCCTAATGATCTTCTTCTCCTTATATAGCCTTAGGCCTTTCTCAATACCAAGAGCCAAAACCATAGTAACACAATACCATCAACTTTAAAACTAGGGATCGACACGCTCGTCGAGACATAATGGTCCGAAATCATAGGCACAACTTCCAAGGACTAACCACCATGAACCAAAGGAACCTTTCCACATACACGCGCTTTTTCTGAATCGAACTGGCGTGTACACGCGACTTGGGCTTAACGAAACAGCGTGTATGAGCTTCCTTGGCATGCTGTACTGAGATCTGTCTTCTGATTAAGTTGCCATCACCTGTACTAACCACTGAGCACCTATACCATCCACTGAGTGAGTTGCCATCAAGGACAACACTTGAATCATAATGCCAACAATCTCCCCCTTTGAACTTGATGGCAACCACCACACCAAGTCACTCTCCCCCTTTGACATCAAGGGCAAAGGGCTATGCTCCCCCTGAGGACATGCTGATACCTCTGCTTGGCTGTGCTGACTCGTGCTCCCCCTGACAGTAGGCCAGATCTGCAAAAGATGTTCTTCAACAAGAACCAAGACTTATACACCATATGGGATCTTTCTATCACCAAAGGACTCAATACATACAACCATAACATATCAGAAACAACCAATTATATTACAGCATTCATCCCAGGCATAGTGGGGAAACCAACAAAGGCCGTTACATGACCTTGACACCATAAAAGAGACAAGAGAGATACATGACATAGAGACAACAGATCTAGACCAAGACTTAGGAAAGACATTAGCAGCATCTGATAAACATCTTGTTAGATCAACAACTAGAATTTCTTTCTGAGCTCCTTCTCCTGAAACCAACAACCAAAAACATCTGAATGCCAACAATGCCTTATGAGACTTTTGAGCTGCTCCCCCTGAACCTGTGCTTGTTGCACTCCCTGAAACTGTGCCTGAATAATTCTGACATTCCTATTGCTGTTCAGAACTTCAGAGTTTTCCCTTGCTGTTCAGAACTTCATATACGCGTTTTATCCTGTATAAAACAGCGTATGTACGCGGATATTCTTTCTGCAACAAGCGTCCAGCATACACGCGACTTACCCAGCATGAATCCGCGTGTATACGCTCATATCCCTTCCGTAACCTGCGTATACCAACTTTTCTGTAGAACAAACAAATTTCAACAACAGGATGAAGCATTAACTACTCCCAGCTTTTGTCTGAGATATTCAAAAGTTTCCCTGGGCAGTGGTTTTGTGAGAATATCAGCAACTTGCTCCTTAGAAGGAACATACTCCAACTTGACCTT
This sequence comes from Pinus tabuliformis, assembly GCA_031772625.1. NCBI lineage: Eukaryota > Viridiplantae > Streptophyta > Pinopsida > Pinales > Pinaceae > Pinus > Pinus tabuliformis. Next base: position 1,508,228,870 of record CM062819.1, on the reverse strand, counting down.
CTGCTCAAGCACTTGTTCCCGAAGAAAATGGTACTTGATTGGTATGTGCTTGGTCTTTGAGTGCATGACTGGATTCTTTGAAATGTTGATTGCACTTGTATTATCACATAAGATAGAGACAGGTGGAGTGCAAGTGATTTGAAAGTCCTGCAAGGTCTGCATCATCCAAAGAAGTTGTGTGCAACAAGATGCTGCAGCCACATATTCTGCTTCAGCTGTAGATAAGGCAATCGAACTTTGTTTCTTGCTGAACCAAGATACTAATCTGGAACCCATGAAGAAAGCACCTCCACTTGTGCTTTTCCTATCATCCACACTTCCAGCCCAATCTGCATCTGTGTAAGCATGAAGAGTGAGATCTGTATTTCTAGGATACCATAAGCCATAGTTTTGGGTCCCTTGAAGATATTTGAAGATTCTTTTGACTGCCTGAAGATGAGTTTCCTTTGGGTTGGCTTGAAATCTTCCAACCATTCCTACTGCATGTGTAATATCTGGTCGAGTACCTGTCAAATAAAGCAAACTCCCAATCATGGATCTATAAGTGGGTTGGTGGACTGCTGCTGATTCATCATTTGCACTGAGGCTGCATCCTGTAACCATGGGTGTACATACTGGTTTTGACTCTTCCATGCCATACTTCTTCAAGATCTGCTTGAGGTATTTGGTTTGAGACAAGAAGATACCTCCTTCATTTTGTTGGATTTGCAATCCAAGAAAATATGTCAATTCTCCAAGAAGTGACATTTCGAATTCTTTCTGCATAACCAAGGCAAAGTTTTGACTCATAGTCTCTTCATTGCTGCCAAAAATAATATCATCTACATAAACAACAAGAATTAGCAATTTGTTATTTTCAACTTTTATATAGAGATTGCTATCTGCTGATCCTTTTGAAAAGCCTTGTTGGTGAAGATATTTGTCCAACCGATAGTACCAAGCCCTTGGAGCTTGTTTGAGCCCATAGAGAGCCTTTTTCAATCTGCATACAAGGTTTGGATCATTCCCAAGAATGAACCCATCTGGCTGCTCAATATATACTTCTTCTTCTAAGTCTCCATTCAGGAAGGCTGATTTCACGTCCATTTGAAATACCTTGAAGTTTTGAAAGCTTGAGAGAGCAAGGAACATTCGGATGGCCTCTAGTCTTGCCACAGGAGCAAAGGTCTCTTCAAAATCTATTCCTTCTTGCTGTGCATACCCTTTACAAACAAGTCTGGCCTTGTTTCTAATTACTTCTCCATTTTCATTTAACTTATTCTTGAAGACCCATTTTGTTCCTATTACATTCTTATATTTTGGTCTAGGAACTAATTCCCAAGTGTTGTTCCTTTCGATTTGCTCAAGTTCTTCATCCATTGCTTTGACCCAACATTCATCTTTGCATGCTTCTTTCACATTTTGTGGTTCAATGGAGGAGAGTAGAGCCAAGTAGCTTGAAGCTTCTGCAAGTGTCCTTCTTGTTTGTACTCCTGCTTCTTTCTGCCCCACAATCTGAGTTTCTGGATGATTCTTTTGGACATATCTGGATGGAGTCTTCTCTTCTATTCTTGTCTGCTCCTCTGGTTCTTCTTGAGATTCTTCTTCTTCTTGAGGTTCTTCTTCTTCATCATTTCGCCTTTGAGAGTAACCTTCATCTTCTTCATGATGAACTTGCCTAGGAATATATCCCTTCTCATCAACCACTATATCAATACTGTCAACAATTCTGCCAAGTCTTTTATTGTAGCACTTGTATGCTTTGCTATGTGGAGAATAACCAAGAAGAATGCCCTCATCTGCTCTAGGTTCAAGTTTGCCAAGTTGCTCATCAGTATTCTTAATATAACATTTGCTCCCAAAGATTTTGAAATGCTTCACGGAAGGAGTTTTACCACTCCAAAGCTCATGAGGTGTTTGAGTGCTGTTTACTCGGACATTTGTTTTGTTAAGAATGATAACAGCAGCATGTGCGGCTTCTCCCCAGAAGGTTGCAGGAGTACCTGATTCATCGAGCATAGCACGAGCCATTTGTTGGATAGTTCTGTTCATTCTTTCCACAACCCCATTTTGCTGAGGAGTTCTAGCTGTAGAGAATTCTCTTCTTATCCCATGTTCATCGCAGAAATCAAAAAATTCATTTGATGTGAACTCCCCACCTCTGTCAGATCTGAGGCACTTGATTTTGTGTCCTGATTCATTTTCAGCCAATGCTTTGAAGGATTTGAATTTTTCGAATGCTTCATCTTTGTGCTTCATAAGCCCTAACCAAACAAACCTTGAGAAATCATCAATGAATAATATCAGATATTCTTCTCCTTGAGGTGTCCTTTTCCTAAATGGACCACATACATCTGTATGGACTAGCTCAAGAGGCAAGCTAGCTGATCCTTCCTTCTCTGGAAAGTTAGTTCTGGTTTGCTTTCCAAACTGACAAGATTTGCATATGGTGTTGTCTGGAATTTTGATATCTGGAAGATCGCGAACTGCCTGATATTTGCATGCTTTCCTTATTTGTGAGAAGCTTAGATGTCCCAACCTTCGATGCCATAACCAGTGCTCTTCATCCTTGCTAAGATAGCATTGTTGTTGTCCTTCTTCAAATATGTACAGATTATTTGGAGTTCTTTTGCCTTTGAGAACTGTTTTACCTGTATCAAGATCACGAACAAGACATCCATTCGATCTGAAAATAACCTCTGTTTTTTGATCACACATCTGGCTGACACTTAGAAGATTATGCTTCAATCCATCAACATACAAAACATTTCCAGCCTTGACCTTTTCTTTCAAAGGAGCAATACCTTTTCCTTTTATAGTTGCAGGAGTATCATTTCCAAAAGAAACTTTCTTTCCCTTTTCTAAAGTAGAATAAGATTCAAGTTTTTCTTTATCACCTGTCATATGTTTCGAACATCCACTGTCAATGTACCATAGATTTTCCTGTCCTTCTGCATAAAATGCTATCCCACATCTTTCTGTTTGAGGTTCCTTTATTCTCCATGTTTTGGTGCTTGTGGCTTGTTCCTTTTTCTCCTGAAACCTGCTCCTGCATTCAGAGTCTTTATGACCAAAATTATTGCAAATAGAACATTCAACTTCATTTTCAAGCACCGAAAAGTTGTTATAGGTCCTTTTTGTAATCCCTGTCATACTTCTTTGTTTTTGAGCTTCCCTAGTCATGATTGTTTTATATGCAACACATTGAGCTGCTCTGTGACCAAAGTTGTGGCAAGAAAAGCATTGTCCATTGAAGAAGCTTCTGCGGTTATTGAATCTACCAGCCAACTGATTGTAATTTCTATTTTCATCTATTCTTGAGCCAAACTGAGAAGATTTTACCTGTGGTTGGTTGTAGCTTTTGTTCATCCTTAAGGAGGATTGTCCCTGATAGTTTCTGTTTGTAACTCGTCCCTGCTTTACCTGATTATCTTCATTGTTCTTCCGCTCATTTCCTCTTGCTGCATCAAGATAACTTTTTGAGGTGGATGCTTGAGAGGTTTCTCCATTATAGCCCAAACCTGTCTTGTTTAGAGGAGACCGCTGCACACTGATAATCTCATCCAAAGTTTCAGATCCTTTGACAAATTTAAGATTAATAGCTTTTGTTTTCTCAATTTCTTTTCTGAGACCAACAATTTCACCTTCTAGTTTTTCAAGATGTTTTTCCTTTTCATCAATCTGAAATTGCAAAGTATCAATGATCACATTCTTTTCTTCTATGCCTCTCTTGAGTCTAGTGATTTCATTATAGAGATTATCCACATCTATAGCATCCTCATAATCATCATCTTCAAATGCCATTAACAGCTTATATTTATTACCTTGTTCATCTTCATCACTGTTTGATAAGCCATCACTATCTTCATGGGTGTAGTAGCTTTTCCTATTTGCACTTTGTTTCTTGTTCCATCTAGCAGGTTCTTTTCCTTTATCCTTATAAGGACATTTTGCAGCATAATGACCTACTTTCCCACAAGCAAAGCATTTGAAAGGTAGCTTACCTCTGAACCTTCCAGAACCCCTTTGAAGATTTCTGACAAAATTTGATTCTTCTTCCTCTTCTTCTGGAACATGGCTTGCTTCATAGTAATCTTCTTTTCCTGATGCCTTAAAAGCAGCTTCCCTTCTGTCAGATGGACCTCCCTTTCTCATTTCATAAGCGGTTAGAATTCCATGTAGCTGAGACATAGTGAGAACACGGAGATTTTCTTTTTCTTCTATTGCAGATACTTTAGATTCAAACTTGGGGGATAAAGATCTTAGAATCTTTTGAACTACTATAGTTTCTCTTATTTCTTCACCCAAATTTTTCATACAATTAACAATCTCATCTACCCGAAGAAAATAATTAGCCACACTTTCATCATTATACATCTTGAGAGTCTCATATTGAATCCTGAGTGTTTGAAGTTTAGCTTGCTTTACCTGTTCATCTCCTTCATAGCTAGTGATCATTTTGTCCCATATTTCTTTTGCTGATTTGAAGTGCATGACCTTCATGAATTCTGTTTGAGATATACTTCCTAATAGAGTACTGACTGCTTTTGCATTTGTTTCATATGCCTTTTTCTCAGCTGGATCTGTAGGAGTAGCTGAAGGAAAAGCATAGCCTGTTTCTACAATGTCCCAAACTTCTGTACCAAGAGATTGAAGATATGCAGTAACTCTTACCTTCCAATAATTGAAATTTGTTCCATCAAAAACCGGTGGCCTGATTGATGCTTCTTTCTCGTAGTTGCTCATGATGAATGATCTTCCTTCAAGCGATCAAGCTTCTCTGAAGGACCTGCTCTGATACCAATTGTTGGAAATAATACTGAGAGGGGGGGTGAATCAGTATTATCAGATTAATCAAACTTTTCAAATTCCCAGAAACATATACGCTACTTCAGTTAAGTGAACCAGCGTGTACACGCTACTGTGACGAAGTAAAACAGCGTATAAGCAGAAAACTCACAATTTAGTTAGCTTATTCTTCAATTAAGTGCATCAGGACATTATTCATCATATTAACAGTAAACATGTGCAGTATAACAGAACAGATAAAAAGCCACACACATGAACACCAAGATATAAGGTGGAAACCCAATGTGGGTGAAAACCACCTGCTGCAAGTTGTCTCTATCTTTCTTAATATGAAACTTCAGTTTACAATCTTTTGTACTGGTGCAGCCTTATACCAGTACGCAGGCTACAACCTGCAGAAGGCTTCAACCTTCTCTCGTTCTCCAAACTTCCTTGGAAGGGAGCTCCAACCCCCTTTGCTCTTGTACTAGCCAAGATACTAGTACGTAGGTGCTGACCTACAATCTTCCTTCTTCCAGGTATCACTTTTCATACATTTTCAGACTTGGATATTCCTGAAGCACAACATTACAATCTGAAGACCACAATTCATTCAATTTCCACAACAGATCATTGAAGCATAAAACAACCAAACTTTGAATCACTGAACCACTGAACCCTGTCAATCACCAGTTACCAGAACACAGAGCAGACTACAGAACTCTGCAATAACAGTCAGACCCCACTGTAAACCCAAATCAAGCTTCAAAAGATATACGCTACTTTAATGAGCAGAACCCGCGTATACACGCTCTTTTACCGAAGCCAACCTGCGTACAGATCTAAAAATAAACTTTCTCAATTTGCAGCTGTACCAGACATTAGTTAGACTCAGAACGTAACATTGCGACAATATGCAGATCTAGAAATACGCATAATCAACCATATCATGATAGTGCATTTCAAACCATTAGATCCCGATCTATCCTTAGATCTAGTCTTCCATTAACCGATGTGATCTCTCCTTGGCTTAGATCATGCAACTCAGAACCTACATATCAGATCTCTTTCTCTCTTAGATATTCATGCCTTGTCGAAAGATGATTTTGCCTAATGATCTTCTTCTCCTTATATAGCCTTAGGCCTTTCTCAATACCAAGAGCCAAAACCATAGTAACACAATACCATCAACTTTAAAACTAGGGATCGACACGCCCGTCGAGACATAATGGTCCGAAATCATAGGCACAACTTCCAAGGACTAACCACCATGAACCAAAGGAACCTTTCCACATACACGCGCTTTTTCTGAATCGAACTGGCGTGTACACGCGACTTGGGCTTAACGAAACAGCGTGTATGAGCTTCCTTGGCATGCTGTACTGAGATCTGTCTTCTGATTAAGTTGCCATCACCTGTACTAACCTCTGAGCACCTATACCATCCACTGAGTGAGTTGCCATCAAGGACAACACTTGAATCATAATGCCAACAATTACAATAGGTATCATTATTTTATTTCAGTTTTTAATTAAGGTTTTCATCTATGATTGTAATTTATGATGGTCACATTTTGAGCTAACCAGATGAGATATGTTTGTACATGATGATTTGATAGAAGAGCTAGTTTGACTTGTTGTGAGAGGAAGTAAATAGAATTGTAGGTGTACCTTATTGACGAGCTAGTAATGAGGAATGGTTTGAATTTATTTTTAATATAGTGAAATTTATGTGCTTGGTATAGGAAAGCATAGAAAATGTCAATTTTGGGTGCTTGGAAATGCCTAGTTTACATGGATGAAACTGAATGCAAGAATTAGTAGCATCTGCAAAAAGGAATAGGAATATGCAATAGTATGGTGGTAAAGAAATTAGGAGAAGGGCCATTGTGGGAAACTATTACCCAATATTTTCCATTAATTGTCATGAGCATGATAAGACTAGTGTGATTTAGAGGGAGGGATATGCCTTGGTATTTGGACCTTCTGATGTGACAAAACTTTGCCAAGGGATTGATCCCCCAAGGGAATGTGTAGCAGAGAAGTCTATGCCAGCAAAACTTGGAAGTTGAGTGATTGCATGAAAGGGGTGATCGGATTGCCCGATGGACTGTGTAGCAGAGAAGGTAAGGTTGGGGAATGATTTTTTTGTCATTATCATTACCATTTTCTCTCAAAAGAACATTGGGAGTGTTGCCTAGAATAGTGAGTCGCTAATTGTTCATTGAGGGAAAAAGCAGTGCAAGGATTATAGTGCTAGACATTGTATTCAAGTTTGACTTTGGCAGTGGATTTTGGACTTCTTGTGAAGAAGTGCATCCTGGTATTACATTGAGGGTGGAGGTGTGAGCCTCTAGATTCCCTTGTTGACTGATGTGGGCATCACAACCTTTTTTTTTCTAGTTAGAGAAAATGTTCATATGTATATGTGTATATTATTGTAAATATTGTATTGATTTTTGGTTATAAAGCTCCATAAATAGTATGATTATTTGGTAGCTGAAGTAAATGTGCATGAGTATATATGAGGTCATTCTTGGAAATACCGTAATGATTTTTGTTATAAAGATCCAATAAAATCTATAATTGTCGTCGTTTTCAGCAGTTGTTTATTGTAAATATTATAACGAGTTGTGTTATAAAGCTCCATGGGCAGGTTGTTTTTTTTAGAAGTTTGGTGCTTATAGGTGTCATATAACATTGAGGACGATGGTCCCCATGGGGGATAGATTTGTAAAAACCCCTAGTGGATTTCCTATGTAAATAAAAGTACGACCAAGGTCATGGGACAAATATTCCAATCTCAATGGTGGGAAAAATATCCTTGTGGGTGTCACCATTTGTTTATTTATGGTTAATGAAATTGGAAATGGAATTGGAAAAGGTAAAAAAGAATTATTTTGCATTTTATTTATGAAAGTAAAGGAAAATATGAGAAAAGGAAGGTGAAGAGAGGCAAATTTGCATGAGAGTGAAATTGAAGGATAAATGAAGGAAAATGAAGGAAATAGAGACAACAATGATGAAATGGCTTCTTAGGATCAGTTTCTAGGATTTTGTTAGGTCGGTCTTTGGCTCTCTCATTCATTCTCTCATTCTCTCATACTCTTGCACACTTAGAGATTTTTTGGAGCAAACGTGGATCACATTATCATTCACTTGGATTTGGAGAAAGAAGGAAAAGGAAAGAAGGAAAGTGCAAGGGAACGAGTGGATTAACAACTACAACTTGATTTCTTTGTAGGTAACAGGTTGCATGTGTGATTTCCTTGTTGATTTATGAATGCATGGTATATGCATGTGGTTTTCTAGTTATGTGTTGTCATTGATATGGAGGATTGACTCAATTGACAATGTTTTTACCCTTTCCTTTCCATTTCCTAGATAGCCATGGTGTTGCGGGTTTTTCCACTTAATTGTTTTCGCGTTAGTGATCATAATTCCTTATGTTTGTGGGTTGGAATAAACACTTTGGAAGCATTGGAACAACTCTTTTTGAGTTACTAGTCTTGGAGCCTAGGTTGGGACAAATTCTCTAGAGGCCTTGGTGGGTTGAGATACTAGCTACTAGAGTTAGGCTGGACAAACACTTTGGATCCCTAAAAGGTTCTGGGATGAGTTTCTAGTTTCAAGAGACCCATACAACTTGGGTAGGGACCGATTTGGTTGGTTTTAGTAATGCATGGTCATGAAGTGGAATCACTGGTTGACGATTAAGGTGGTTTGGCCTCTGGAAATCCTGGTTTTGTTTTCTTACGTTTATTCCATGAGATCCCACATTCATGGTTGGAATATAGTGTAGGGGTTATTAATGACTGAAAGAAATATTTGGTTAATCCAAATATATGGTTGAGTGGTACGTGGATGTCGCTGAATTGGTTGGAATTTTCATATGTTAATAAGATGTATTTTCTATTGTGATCTATCAGCATATGTATTGGTTATGATGGTGATAGTATGGATGACTTGCCATGGTTTCTATGTCAGATATTTTCTAGTTATATGTTGGTTAGATGATGTATATTTTCTATGGTTATTGACATGTTTGATGAATATATGAATAATTGATGAATGCATGGACTAAAATGTGCTATTGCAGCTAGCTATAGAGGGCTAGAGCCTTCTCAGTGAATCTCAAGTAAAGACTATCAGTTTATGATCAGATCTGCATTCATGGCCTATAGCTTACATGTTTGCCATGTTTTTGATGAAATGTCTATTATGCGTTGGTCGGTCTAAGTCAATTTTATAGCTCAAGTTTATATGTTTAGGCTTGTTTTCATGTCATTTATAAGACTAAGTAATTTTAGGAAGTTCTGAGTAGTTGTCTAGAGGTTGGCCTGGAAATGTGGCTTAGATCTTAGTTCTATATCCTATGAACTGGGTAATTTAGGTCACGATCGCACTCAGGTAGTGTTGTGCATGCCGTTGGATCCTATAACCGCATGGAGTCCTTTTCATTCTTGTGGTTGTGGGTAAAATGTGAGAAATGTAGCCCCGACTTAGGGCTTGGTCACCTGGGGTGGCCCTTTAGCCCTTGAGTGTCTTGTAGCTCTGAGAGATGTTGTGAGCTGTTCGCTTTTGGTTAGTTTGTAGGCCACATTTCCTTAATAGGAGCTGGGAGGTTGGGTCATGTAATATTAAATCTGTGTCTCATGTTTACCTTAGCAGGCCATTGAAATTAGGTAGATGTGGGTAAGGCTATTACACGACTCCAACTCAATGGTACTTGCCATTTCCTTCGATATAATTCTTTGAAAGGACTCATTCATAGCAAGTCCTCGTGATTGGTACTATAGGAAAATTATACTAAATGGATGAAGTATTACAATTTAGTAGGTTGATTCATGCAATATATGCACACCATATATTCTAATACTTGATTTACCCTTTCAATCTGCCCATCAGTTTGGGGGTGGTAGTTTGTACTAAAATTCATCTAAGTTCCCAAGCCAGTAAACAAATAAATTGAACATAAATTTAGGATCTCTGCCAGAGATAACCACTTTAGGTATTCCGTGTAGTCTAGAAACCCCTCAAATGAACATGTCTGCCACTTGAGTAATATTAAAAGTAGACTCCAATGGTATGAAATGTGCAACTTTTGTTAACTTGTACACTACCACCATTATATCATCGTGTTGATTTCGAGTGCGGGGTGGGCCAATGATAAAATATAAAGTGCTAACTTCCGACTTCCATTCGATTATTGGTGAAGGATTTAGCAGTCCTGTGGGGTGCTCATGCTCTAATTTTACCAACTTGCATTCATGACACTTAGCCATATATTCAACCAACTATTTGTTCATTCCGGTCTAGAAGAATTCCTTCCTCATAGATGAAATCATCTTTTCATAGCCAAGGTGTTGTGCATAAGGTTTCTGATGATATTCATCGATAATAAATTTCTTAATTTCTCCCTGGTCAGGTACATATATTTTTCCTTTGAAAATCACTAGCCCTTTATGATGAAGTGCATAATCTAGCCACTTCTTGGTATTTACCTTAATTTCTGAAATTTGTTATATATGATTGTATTTCAAATCCCTTTAAGCAATTATTTTTATTATCATTAGAAAATTTATCTCACTTTGACTGATAGAAATTTCATTAACTTGCCTCCATTTCTGACTAATAGCATCAACTACCTTATTCTTTTTACCCTTAATACGCTTTATTTCAAAGTTGTCCTCGCTCAAGAAATCCATCCACCTGGATTTCCTGGCATTTAAATCTAGTTGACTGAAAAATTACTTAATAATTATGTGGTCGCTAACCAAAGTGATTTTTTTCCCAATTAAATAATTCCTACACATTTTGAGAGCGTGAATTACTGCCACCAATTCCAAGTCCTAGATTGAGTATTCCTTCTTGTGTTCTTTTAACTACGGCGTCCATTCCAATTTCACTTTGTTCTTCTATAGGGAGGTTCTATGATGGGACAACCTTGAAAATTCCTCTATAAATTTTCCATAATAGTCGGTTATTCCCATGAATGATCTAATTTCTGCAACATCTTTTGGAATTGGCCATTCTGGTACATCTTTCACCTTTTCTTGGTCCAATGTTATCACTTGTTCTAAAATTATGTGGCCTAAATATTGATTTTTTATTTAATAAAATTCACATTTAGAAAAAGTCTGTACAACTAATTTTCTCTCATAGTTGTGAGTACTATCTCCAAATCCTGCTTGTGTTCCTCAACAATCTTAGAATATATTAGTATATCGTAAATGAAAGCTTGCATAAATTTATCTAGGAATTTTCTGAAAATGTCATTCATTAAACACATGAAAATGGGGGTGTGTTTTTAATACAAAAAGGTAGTACATGTGAACTTCTAATGACCATAGTGATTTCTCAACGTTGTCTTCAGTATATCCTCCTCCCAGGTTCTTAACTGGTGATACCTTGATCTAAGATCTATTTTGGAAAATATCTTTGTTCCCCTTACTTAATTAAAAAGGTCTTTAATCCTATGTAAGGGGTATTTTTTCTTGACTTTAGCTTATTTAGTTTTTTATAGTCTATGTAGATACTGAAATTTCCATCCTTGTTTTTGAAGAAAACAGTGGGTGCTCCCCATGGGGATACACTAAGTCTCATATAACCTTTTTCCAACAAGTATTCTAATTGGATTTTCAACTCCATCAATTATGGAATTGTCATTTGGTAAGGAGATTTGGATACTGGCACAACCGAGGGAGCCATGTCTATTGATAATTATATATCTCTTTTGGGAGATAACCCCAGAATTTCCTTCGGAAACACATCATAAATTTTTTTAACCACCTGTGACTCCTCCAGTTTTGTTGTTTTTCCATCCTATTGGTCTTCTATCTTGATAGAAAAAAGTTAACAACCCCTCCTGGAAGCCTTCTTAAGTTGTAGGACAAATATTTGTCATAAGGATGTAGGCCTAAATATTCTCCTAGTAATTTACAGCCTCCCATCATCTGTTACACAAGTGACCATCTTCTGCAAACAATTTACAATGGCTCGATGTTTTTCCAACTATTCCATCCATGTGAACTTATCGTATGAACCCAAATGTAATATGTTTGAATTCACATAATTTTCTTTCCCATTTAATTGCATTACGTAATATTTAATCATACTGGTAATTCTCCTTTATGCTCCAATGTCCATCTATACTAGCCAAGGGGTCTTAAATTTCTCAATTACCAATTTATAGTTTTCTATGATTTTAGGACTAATGTAACTTAGACTAGCTCCTCAGTCAATTAATACTAAAAGAGTTTGGTTACAGTTTTTACCTTCAACTTCCATAATGGTCAAATGATGGTTTGCCTGACGTTCCTCTAATGCTGCACTGATGCAAAGAAGATTTCAACCCATTTCATTCACGGTAGAGGATTCTTGTACATTTTGAAGATTTTGTATAGATATCAGGTTATAAGGGAAGTTTATTAAGAGACTGGGCTCCCCACAACCCCAACACTTCAATGTATCCCTATCTTTACGATTAGATCCTTTACTAGGATCAAATTTCTTTGATCCAGTCTGAGTTGGTGTTTGTAATTTTTGGGGATGTTCATTACTTTTGTTAAAATTATGGCCCTATCCTCCCCTACCATTCTACCTCCCATATCCATTCTTTGCACCTTTGTTGTTTTGTAAGGTTCATTTTTCTTTCTTGTTAGCCCAAGATGTTGAAATTTCATTCTTTTGCATTGCTTATTGGTAACAAATGTTGGCCTTATGAATTACCTCATCCGTAGTTTTTAGATTATTGTATTCTATCCACTCTTTAAAGGAGAATGGAAGACAACTTATGAATTGTTGAACTTTGGCCTTCTCCTCTTTAATATAAGGCACATACTACAACAATTGGGTGAATTTCATTATTAACTCATCCATGGTAATTTGCTCAAATTTTAATTGATCAAATTCTTTTACACAATTGTCAAAATAGCATTTTGTTAGATATTTTTCATTAAATAGCCATTGAAACTCTTCTCAACTGACTTCTTTCCCCTCAAGACTATGGACTATCCAAACTTCCTCCCACCATAAAGATGCTTTCCCCTACAACTAGTAGATGGCCAATTTAGTTTTTAACTCTAATTTGTAGTAAAAAAATTAGAAGTAATGGTTAATGTTTAACAACAACAATTTTGTCACTTCCTCTAGCTCCCCATCATAATTTGGGGTCCTAATCATCTTAAAATCCCTTTGCAATTCCACCTTTGGTTTCCTTTCGATCCTATTCTTAGCTTTGGACAAGATTTTCTCCCCTTCATCAACCAACTTCTTTCTGTTGTCTACCTCTTCTTCTGGGTTTCTCATTCCAAAAATTTCCTCTCTATTTCTGTCATCCCCTATCCCTTTTGTTGTGTTGGACTTGAGTCGGTTTGATAAATTCCTTCTCACTTGTTCTTGTTTTGAATTTTCCTTTCATAACCTTTCTTGAACTGTCCAAATATTAGCTAACTCATTTTGTAGTTCCCTCATCATGGTCATTAATTCCATGGTGGGAATTTGGGATTGTTGTCGTAAGTGCACATATATTTCCTCTTCGAACAAGATTACTTTCTAGAAATTCTGCCATAATGTATTTGTTTCATCTTTAGCAAAAATCAAAATTTGTTACTTGTGTAATGTACATAGTAACTATTAGTCACAATAGAAATCATGGTTGTCCAAGCTCTGCATTTCTGGAAACCCAGCTTTGATACCAATTTGTCACATCCCCATGATTCTAATTCACCTCCATATTTTTTTATTTTTTTTATTACATTAGTCCTAATGGTAGACTTGAGACTATATAACACTAGGATAAAATAGGAAATAACCTCAAACCTTCAATTATGTTTATTCACATTTATTCTTTTAATATAATTTAATTATGCTCTTCCTACATCAAGAGCTATTTTTTATTTTCCTTAGCATAAAATATAGGGAGTTTTTACTCTTGTATTATAGAATTTGTTTCAAGTTGTTCCTTTCCCCATTGTCTCAAAATAATATACTTCTATAACATTACATTTCCAAAAGACAAGTACACTTCTAGTTACAATACTTTTTCAAAATAACTGATATTAAAATACTTAAAATTGTTGCTTGAACCATTATAAGGCTATGTGTTATCTCAAAATCAGGCCCTGGAAGGCTGCAGACCAGGAAGACTTCAAGTAACTATTTCAAACCTACTTTAGGTTGAGGCTTAACCTCCCCAACCTGAGAGGGCTCTCTCAAAAGGATTAAAGGTTTTTGATTATGATTAAGATGGCTAACTCTTGTGAAACAAAAATAAAAAATGAAAATGGTGGAAACACAACTAACAAGTATCCATTAGGCTTATGGAGTCATATATGATTCAGTATTAACAATAGGGTTGGCTTTGCATAGAAGTCAAGGCATTCAAATTTCAACATATGTAGAGCACATCAAATACATAGAAGGTAGTTTACGAGTATATGAAGGAAATTAGAGCACTGTTGGTGATTTCTAAGTAATCACATACTCATAACACTGTAGATAACATGAAAAGACAACAAAAGAAACTCATCACATTGAACTCTTTATGATTCTTGAGAAGCATAAGCCAGTACTGTCTTACAAAAAAAAAACAGAGTCTTTACATAAGCTAAATATCAGAGCTTTTTTCCATAAATTTCCAACCCTTGGTACATTACTCTTTCTCCTATATATAGAATTATTTTACAAGGCTCAGATTCCTCCTCGAACATGAGGGGAACTCGAATTCTACTTCTTATGAAACCTATTCAAATTTTAACTACCTATTAAATGTAACAAACTGCTAACTAGACTTTTTAGAGATCTAAGTCAAATAGGAGTCTAACTCCATATCATGCTAATAATAGCCTTAATTACAATCAGTTCTCGTTCTTTGACAAGTGGTCTTTTTTAGTTTGGATGTGGTAGGTGTTTGTAGCTGCCTGTTGGCCCTTAATATCACATTTTCTCCATTGCTCCTGAAAAGTAGGAAACTGGCCCTATTTACCTGCTTTTGGTTTTCCTCAAAGATACTCGAAACCAATGAACCATGCCCTTCTTCTTTGATTATACAAAAATATATTAGGATGCCACGTCCTTTATGTGTTTTCAACCTTTTCCATGTGTGAATACAAGACCTCCTCCAAGCTATCTGATATATCATGAACTATAGTAACTTTGATCACTTTATAACAAAAAGTTTAGAGTTCAAATATGGGTCTCTTCCACCTGTTTCTTCCTTTGTTGAATGTTGACACCTGTTACATGATCCTTTGAAAAGATTTCTTTTTCAAAAATTTCCCCTCGATCCCTCAAAATTGGTTGACTGGGTTTTAATTATGTAGCTACAGCAGTTTCGTAGCGCGCTACGAAACTGCTGTGCATTAGGCATCATTTTCAGCAGTTTCGTAGCGCGCTACGAAACTGCTGTGTAATCACCAAAACATAGCCTAATACCAAAAATCTTCTATCTTGAGCTTCTTTATATTTAAACATCCTTTTCAATTGCTCCAAAGCTTTTCAAAACTGAGTGGAAATGTATGATTCTTCAAGAAAGATTATAACAAGGAAAACCATCAAAATTTGAAACATAACCTTACTTGATGTGTGACTTCCTTAAGGAGATTCTTTCTGCTGGGTTAACTGTATCTTTAAGTCCTCAACTTGTTTCTTCATGACTCTGATCCTAGCTCTCAGGTTTGTACTGACCTTTCTGATGAATTGTGCTTCCTTTATTGCAGGGACAGTCCAGCTACGGAATTGAACATTACAATCAACCACCTCAGGTATTTGAAATGTTTTGTCCTCCCAACGAGCTTGCATTTGGTTAAAATAAGCCTCCTTGATTGCAAATTTCCTGGAGGCTTTCTTCAGTCTAGCAATTTCAAAGTTTGCCAATTCCAACCTTCTTTTCAACTCTTCCACACTATCTTCTTCTTGAAGGGTAACTTCTTTTCCTTTATCTTTTCCTTCATGAGGCTGTGTTACCTCCCTTGTTTCATATTCTCTTGGTAGTACCTCCTGTATGTGTTTAAAATTCCTCGTTATGGGTCCTCTTCGCTTAAAGACAAATTGATCAACTTGATCATCAAACTTGAGTTTTTTCGAGGTTTTGACTCTCTTAGCCTTGTCTTTTCCTGACTCTATCAAATCTGCTTGAACCAGGGGAAATTCTTTAATATCAATTGCTTGCAGTAAGTCATTCAAGTCTCCCTTTGAAACAGGGCTTTCCTCAATAACCACTAACTTGCCTTTTTCTTTAGCTACCTGGCTCCTAGTCTTTCTTCTTTGGACTCCTTCACCTGTGTTTGATTCATGTGCACCTTCTTTGACCTTAGTTTTCTCTTTAAGGGAATGCTGGGGTGTATCTTGTATAGTCAGTGGCTTGGTGGATTCCCTTACTTGTTTCCTAGCCTTCAACTTTGTAAACCTCCTGGATCTTGTTTCTGCCTGATGACCAGTTGTTGTCGGAAGATCTTTTGTAGCTTGAGTACTGAGACCAGTCTCATTCTTGAAACCAGACATGAATATGAATGTGGGCCAGTCCCTACTTACTCTTTGGAGTTCATGTAGAACGATCAACTTGATTAAACTGTGGTGAAACAATGAGGTCTCACAGGCTTCTTTCCTTAGCTGCACCTTATCACACATTTTGCTTAAGCTACGAAAAAAGTAAAAAGGTAAATGAAGGGATATCTTTCCTGTAAAATGTAGCAGAAGCTTGAAATGATATGAATACACCTTATTATATCTCCCTTCACAGGTAAGGTACCTCTATATACAGGTAAGAAGATTGGCATATGAGTCCTTGACATAATTCCTAGGCACAAACTTGTTTAAATCTGAGTCAATGTACTCCGGCTTTAGAAATTCTTTGCAGGGGGTCATATCAAATTTGAAATTCTTAAACCAAGTTTCTTGTCCCCTTGGAATCTCAGTAACCGTGGATATTACCTCTGGTGAGATTTGCAATTCGAGCATACCAACCTTTGAATTCAGCCCTGTGAAATTCAAAGAAAATTCCTTGGTGATTTGTTCATGACCTCCTTGGAGTTTCTCACAAAAATTCCAACATCCAACCTACTTGAATGCATGCTCAACTTCTTTGTTTTTCAAGATAATGTCTACATCTTCAAGTTCGTTTCTTAAACATCTGCCTGATCTGTGGTCTTTTCTTTCTGTAGATCCCTCCATGAGACTTCAGCGTAATGAAGGTTTGAAATACTAGCGTTGCTCAATCTTCAATCTCTGCCTCGCTTGAATGGCTGCCTCGCTTGATAACTGCCTCACTTGATAACAATGCATTCAAATTGAAAACTTGCAGACTTGTTCCTCATGCAATGAATACAATCATAATTAAGACTGTGAATACCTGGCTTTTCTTGGAACTTGCAATCCGAGCGTACCAAGGTACCTAGTGGCTGTAATGATGGAGATAAGCAGTTGGACATGATATGTGGAGTGTATAAGCTGACAATGAATGATGCAACCATAACTGAACTTGACAGATTTGAAAGTTAGGAAAGATTTGCTACGAATTGCACGAATCTTTGATTTCATAGCGCAACCAGTGTAAAATCTGAATTATGCACTATGAAATCACCTAAAACATGTTGCACTGCGAAACTGCTAAAAAGGATTTATGCGCTGCGAAAACACTTCAAAATGTTTTATGCGCTACGAAATCACCTAAAGAGCTCTGTGGCACATAGTAACCTTTGAACAAAGCTAACACATGGTTATGAGACCGGTGATGAATGATAATGCATAGTTGACCTTTATTTAAGTATACCATCAAGACTCCTAAGACTCAGACTCTAAGGCAAACAAAAATCAAACTTAGACTAGCACCGACCTTTACCATCAAACTAACGTGAGAAATTTGGGCATTAGAATTCTTAAATGATAACACTATGCACACTTTATACATCTCCTAATAACATCTTGGTTGAATCCCATCGGGTGTTAGCTTATTACTAATTCTGGGTACTTTTTCTTGGGCACTTTCCTACTTGATAGAAAATTATCATTTCAATGTTGAATGTTTATTTGGTACATATAGAATGTGGGAAAATATTCCAACCCACACTCTTATACTCTTGGGTCTATTTGATAATTGTGAAGTTATATGATAGTGAACCCAATCCTTATGTTAAGAAGATTATATATATATATATATATATAACCGATTTGTGAACCCTTTGGAATCCTTAGAGTACATTGATTAGAAATTTTGAGATGTTAAAATTCATTTATGTTTATGGGCTCTTGATTTGAACCCCCCACTTGTCAACAAGAATAGTTAACGGCTTAAACTTGTTCATCTGACCTCTAGGTAACTAATACAGGGGTCATTGAGGGTTTTGGTCATATGCATGCCATGGAGAGAACAACTCTCCTTTCACACGTTAGGGTTTGATAACTTAGGAATAGATAAGTATGTGGTTGGCCCTAGCTAGAGCACGAATTCAAGCTCATGAGGATCCCAATTTCACCATCCATAATAGCTTCCTTTTGCTAAGGTATTTCCTAATTCACTACCAGTTGATCCCTCAACTAGTATCAACTAGCTTGTATCAAGGGTTTACATTTTCAGATTAATCTAATTGTTTCTCCTTTTGATTGTATTTTGTGAGGACACTACCATGCAAATTCTATTCTCGCTCTCGTTTGTGGCCGTCAGAGGTGTATAAAGGGATACAAGGTAAGTTTATTTTTTGCCATGCTTCTTGGCTTTTCTCTCACACTACCACTTGGTTTAGTTTCCTTAACCACATAAAAGTACTATTCCTTATTCCCTTGTTGCGTTACCCTTATTTTCTTGCAGGTATTAAAAAAATGAAACATTTCCCTCTACCTAGGGTTTTTGTTAGAAAATTATATATTACAAAGCAATGGAACGCATAAAATATTGTAGTAATATAAACACAGAAAACACATAAAACAAGAGAGACATAGATATACGTGGTTCACCTGTTTGGGCTACATCCACAGAGAAACAACCAGTCCCTCTTCTTATATTATCCAGTAAACTGAAGAGATACAACCTACAACAGATCCGCTGTAACTCCCTCTTCACCCTCAATCTCCTCTCTCTTCCTCACTCAAAATACCGATCTACATAGACGCAATACAATTCCGTCATATATAGCGAGGGGTTGCCTTCTAGGGAAAAAAACCCTAAACTAAACATAACTTCTACCGTTAGATCTCTGCCTAATGAATGACCCAGATTTACTACGAAATTACAACATTTTATAAGGAAATTTTACATCTATTCTTAGCTTCGGGGGCGTTGCCCCTAATCCCCCCACTAGGGGGGGGCTCCCAAAAGGTCGTAGCCACCCCCGTGGACCCCCCCTTCAGTGAATATTTTACGGGCGGCGTTGCCGCCACATTTGAAACTAGGGTCCAATGCAGTGATACCTTTGAGTACATAAGATAATCAGGCTCCACACCCAATAATCTCCCACTTGGAGACTGATTATAGCAACTCCACCGCTGCTTCATTTGCTGGACAATGACTCCAGTTTGGACCTAGCTGTTTCTCATCTTCTTCATCATACTTGAAGACCGATTGAAACTGAGCAGATTCTTAGTTTCTCCCTGGTTACAACTTTTGTTAACATATCTGCAGGATTCTTGCTAGTGTGTATCTTCTCCAGCTTCAACTGTCCATCTTCCAACGCTAACCGTATGAAATGGTAGTTGAGCTGTATATGCTTAGTCTTGGAATGAAATGCAGAGTTTTTTGCAAGATGTATGGCACTCTGGCTATCACTGTATAACTTGCCCAACTCCTGCTTCTTACCCAATTCATCCAGAAACCGTTATAACCAAATCATTTCTTTACTAGCCTCTATAGTAGCAACATACTCTGCTTATGTTGTTGAGAGTGCAACAACACTTTGTAGTTTTGAGACCCAACTGATAGCTTTTCCACCTATAGTAAACACATACCCTGTTGTGCTCCTCATGTTATCTCTATCACCTGCCATATCTGCATCAACATATCCCTGTAGAGCAATGTTTGAACCACCAAAGCATAATGCTTGATTTGTGATACCTCTCAAATACCTGAGAATCCACTTCACCACCATCCACTGTTATTTTCGTGGATTGTTCATGTACCTGCTTACAACTCCCACTACATGTGCAATATCAGGCCTTGTGCACACCATTGCATACATTAAGCTTCCAACTACTGATGCATATGGAACTTTAGACATATGAGCCATTTCTTCATGAGTCTTTGGACACTCCTCCTTAATTTGAAATGGCTAGCCAAAGGTATACTAATTGGTTTTGCATTCTGCATATTAAACCTTTTAAGCACCTTTTCTATCTACTCACTTTGAGATAATGTTAATTTGTGATTCTTCCTATCTCTAGTTATTCTCATACCAAGGATTTATTTTGCAGCACCCAAATCCCTCATTGCAAATGAGTTTGCCAATTTTCTCTTGAGCGCATTTAGTTCCTGCATGTTAGAACCTGCAAAAATCATGTCATCTACATACAATAACAATATAATATAGCTTCCATCATTTTTCCTTTTGAGATAAACACAATGATTCGAGTGACATCTAGTATAACCTTGTTCAGACATAAACTTGTCAAATTTTAGATACCACTGCCTTGGTGCCTATTTTAAACCATAAAATCTCTTCTTCAACCTGCACACTAATTTCTCCTTCCCTTTTACCTCATATAATCCTGGCCGCTGCATATATATCTCTTCCTCCAAATCCCCATGGAGAAAGGTTGTCTTTACATCTAACTGCTCAAGATGAAAATCTTCAACTGCTACTAGACTTAAAATAGTTATGATTTAAGTCATTTTAATAATAGGAGAAAATATTTCATCCAAGTCTATACCCTTTTTCTATGCAAACCCTTTCACCACAAGTCTAGCTTTATACCTTTTTCTACCTCCATCTTCTTCCTTCAACTTGTAAACCTATTTATTTTGCAATGCTTCTTTTACCTACAGACAACCTGGCTAAGTCCCAAGTCTGGTTATGTGCTAAGGAGTCCATCTCTTCTTTCATGCTTTCTCCCACTTCTTCCTGGTTTCTATCTGCACTGCTTCATCATAACATTCCAGTTCACCAGAATCAGTCAACAATACATAATATAATGAAGGAGAGTATTGTTCAGGAGGTCTACTTATCCCGGTAGATCTTCTAACACCACTTTCAGGTGTTTTAAGTGCTTTTTGTTGTTGTGGTTGTTGTTCTGGCTATTGATCATTCTGATTTTCAGGCACCATCACTTTTCCTGTGATATCGTCAAGAACTGTGTATTCTCTGTTTTCTTTTTCCTGTAGCTGATCCTTATACAAAACCTTTTCATTGAATATAACATCTCTGCTCCTAATGATTTTGTATTTTTCATAATCATAAAAGCGATAACCAAAATCATTAACACCATATCTAATAAAGGTACATTTCTTTGATTTTGCCTCAAGCTTTGTTCTATTTTATTTATTAATGTGGACAAAGGATTCACAATGAAAAGTATTTAAAAAAAGTAGTTTACCTTTTTACTTGTCCATGCCTCCTCTGGAATACCACCATCCAAGGAACTTGAAGGCCCTCTATTTATTAGATAAATAGGAGTATCTATGGCATCTGCCCAAAATTGTAAAGGCAATCATGCATGCAATCTCATGCACCTTGCACACTCCATGATTGTCCTGTTCATCCTTTCTAACACACCATTTTCTTGTGGTGTTCCTGGAACTGTCTTCTCTCTGCGAATTCCATTCTTAGAACAGTACCTATCAAACTCTTTGCTGCAATATTCACCTCCATTGTCTGATCTGATACACTTCAACCTTTTTCATATCTCATTTTCAACCAAATCTTTCCATTTCTTGAAAGTATCAAATACATCAGATTTATTTTGAATACAATAAATCCAGGTTTTTCTGGTTGCATCATCAATAAATGTAACATAATAATGAGAGCCACCAAGAGATGAAACCTTAGCCAGTGCCCATACATCTGTATGCACAAGCTCTAATTTTTCGCTCTTTTTTTCTTTCCCAACTCTAAGGAATCTGACTCTCTTCTCTTTTCCACAAACACAATTCTCACAGAATTTTAAATCAACATGCTTCAAACCTGGCAACAAATTTCTTGAGTGAAGAATCTATATCCCCTTCTCACTCATGTGCCCGAGCCTATGATTCCACAGTGTTGTATCTTCTCCTGTAGAGGTTAAAGCATTAACAGAATTAGAAATACCATTACATAAATACAATGTACAAACCTTTCCTCCTTTCGTTATTATTAGGGATCCTTTAGTGACCTTCCAGGTTTTTGTTGGCATTATGGCTAAAGTGTTGTCCTTGATGGCAACCCATTCAGGTGATAGATCACAATACTTCAAGTCAGCAGCAGAGATTGATGATCAGCTATCAAATATTGAAGAAAATAAGGGGTACGCAGGTACACCTTACATAAGGTGCGTACACGCAGGTCAGTGTTACATAAAGTGTGTACATACCCGCAGTTATCCCATTCAGGAGGTGCGTACCCCCAGTGCACACATTTCAAGGCAAAGAAATTCACATGTGGGGTTTTCTTATGTTTTACTCTTGGTATTTAGCCGACGGTATTGTGTTATTATGGTGTCGGCTCGTGGTATTGATCCATGATTTAAGGAAGAGCTTTCCTATATAAAGCAAAGGAGATCATTTGGCTTGAGCATGGTTTTGGTTGAATATCTTATGAGGGCTAGATCTGAAATATTATGATCTCTTGGGAGTATGTCTAGATCTAAATAAGGCGAATCTACTGATGGATTGAGATCTCTTCGGCGCATGTTCAGATCTGTAGATCTGACTGTCTGGGTTATTTCTGAAGTCTTGAAATCATATATGCCCGAAGGTACGCAGATACAGTGAAAGAAAAGTGCGTACATACGCAGGAACGAAGCGTTTCAGGTGCGTACATATGCAGGCATAGAAGGGTTGCAGGTGCGTACATACGCAGGCACAGAAGGGTTGCAGGTGCGTACATACGCAGGCACAGAAGGGTTTCAGGTGCGTACATACACAGGCACAGAAGGGTTGCAGGTGCGTACATACGCAGGCACAGAAGGGTTGTAGGTGCGGAGGTCCGCAGGCAGTTCAATGGACTCAGAGCGAGGTACGCAGGCGAGCAGTTGAGCAGGGTGCGTACGTAAGCAGGCGAGCAGTTGAGCAGGGTGCGTACTGTAAGCAGGCAAGCAGTTGAGCAGGGTGCGTACTGTAAGCAGGCAATCAGTTGAGCAGGGTGATTACGTAAGCAGGCGAGCAGTTGAGCAAGATGCTTACTTCTCTTAAAATCTTTGTTTATCATTGTTGTGCTCTGGGTTTGGTCCTATTATTGTTGATCTGGTTACTACAATTGACTGGGTGATTCTCTTATACTTGATGATCATTTGATGCTTATGGATCCAGTTTGAAAATTTATGAAAAGTGGTCCTTGTAAGAAAAGAATTAGGGGGTTGTAGCTCCCTTCCAGGAGAGACTGGAAAACGAGAGAGAGTTGTAGCTCTCTGCAGGTTGCAGCCTGCGTACTGGTAAAGGACTGCACCAGTACAAAACCATTGTAAAAGGAGTTTCTAATTTGAAAGAAGATAGAGACATATTGCAGCAGGTGGTTTTCACCCACATTGGGTTTCCACCTTACATCTTGTGTTCTTTGGTGTGACTATCTGTTTTTCTTTGTTCATGCTCATTATTTTATGGTACTGACATGCAAAAATAATTCAAAGAACAAATAAGGAAGATTTATTAAAAGAATTAGATAATACTGATTCACCCCCCCTCTCAGTATTATTTCCAACAATTGGTATCAGAGCAAGTCCTTCAGAGAAGCTTGATCGCTTGAAGGTAGATCGTTCATCATGAGCAACTACGAGAGAGAAGCATCAATCAGGCCACCGGTTTTTGACGGGACAAACTTCAATTATTGGAAGGTAAGAGTTACTGCCTATCTTCAATCTCTTGGTACAGAAGTTTGGGACATCATAGAGATAGGCTACGCTTTTCCTTCAGCTACTCCTACAGATGCAGCCGAGAAAAAGAAGTATGAAACAAATGCGAAAGCAGTCAGTACTCTATTAGGATGTATATCTCAATCAGAATTCATGAAGGTAATGCACTATAAATCCGCAAAAGAGATATGGGACAAAATTGTCACGAGCTATGAAGGAGATGAACAGGTAAAGCGTGCTAAACTTCAAACTCTCAGAATTCAGTATGAGACTCTCAAAATGTATAATGATGAAAGTGTGGCTAACTATTTTCTTCGGGTAGATGAGGTTGTTAATTGTATGAAAAATTTGGGTGAAGAAATAAAAGAGGCTATTGTGGTTGAAAAGGTTCTAAGATCATTGTCCCCCAAGTTTGAATCTAAAGTATCTGCAATAGAAGAAAAGGAAAATCTACGAATTCTTACTATGTCTCAGCTACATGGAATTCTAACTGCTTATGAAATGAGAAAGGGAGGCCCATCAGACAGAAGAGAAGCTGCTTTCAAGGCATCAGGCAAAGGAGATTATTATGAAGCAAGCGACGTCCCAGAAGAAGAGGAAGAAGAATCAAATTTTGTCAGAAATCTTCAAAGGGGTTCTGGAAGGTTCAGAGGTAAGTTACCTTTTAAATGCTTTGCTTGTGGAAGAGTAGGTCATTATGTTGAAAAATGTCCTTATAAGGATAAAGGAAAGGAACCTGCTAGATGGAACAAGAAACAGAATGCAAATAAGAAAAGCTACTACACTCATGAAGATAGTGATGGTCTATCAAACAGTGATGAAGATGAACAAGGTAATGAATATAAGTTGTTAATGGCATTTGAAGATGATGATTATATGGATGCTATAGATGTGGATAACCTTTATGATGAAATTACTAGACTCAAGAGATGTATAGAAGAAAAGAACATGATCATTGATACTCTACAATTTCAAATTGATGAAAAGGAAAAACATCTTGAAAAATTAGAAGGTGAAATTGTTGGTCTTAGAAAAGAGATTGAGAAAACAAAAGCTATTAATCTCAAGTTTGTCAAAGGATCTTAAACTTTGGATGAGATTATCAATGTGCAGCGGTCTCCACTAAACAAGACAGGTCTGGGCTATAATGGAGAAAATTCTCAAGCATCCACCTCAAAAAGTTATCTTGATGCAGCAAGAAGAAATGAGCAAAAGCACAATGAAGATCATCAGGTAAAGCAGGGACGAATTTCAAACAGAAACTATCAGGGGCAATCCATCTTAAGGGTGAACAAAAGCTACAACTAGCCACAGGTAAAATCTTCTCAATTTGGTTCAAGAATAGATGACAATAGAAATTACAATCAATTGGCTGGTAGATTCGATAACCGCAGAAGTTTCTTCAATGGACAATGCTTTTTTGCCATAACTTTGGTCACAAAGCAACTCAATGTGTTGCATATAAAACGATCATGACTAGGGAAGCTCAAAAACAAAGAAGTATGACCGGGATTACAAAAAGGACCTATAACAACTTTTCGGTTCTTGAAAATGAAGTTGAATGTTCTATTTGCAATAAATTTGGTCATGAAGACTCTGAATGCAGGAGCAGGTTTTAGTAGAAAAAGGAACAAGCCTCAAGCACCAAAACATGGAGAATAAAGGAACCACAAACAGAAAGATGTGGGATAGCATTTTATGCAGAGGGACAGGAAAATCTATGGTACATTGACAGTGGATGTTCGAAGCATATGACAGGTGATAAAGAAAAGCTTGAGTAATTTTCTGCTCTAGAGAAAGGAAAGAAAGTCTCTTTTGGAAATGATACTCCTGCGACTATAAAAGGAAAAGGAATTGCTCAGTTAAAAGAAAAGGTCAAGGCTGGAAATGTTTTGTATGTTGATGGATTGAGGCATAATCTTCTAAGTGTCAGCCAGATGTGTGATCAAAGAACCTAGGTTATATTCAGATCAAATGGATGTCTTGTTCGTGATCTTGATACAGGTAAAACAATGATCAAAGGCAAAAGAACTCCAAATAATCTGTACATATTTGAAGAAGGACAACAACAATGCTATCTGAGCAAGGATGATGAGCACTGGTTATGGCATCGGAGTTTGGGACATCTAAGCTTTTCACAAATAAGGAAAGCATGCAAATATCAGGCAGTTCGCGATCTTCCAGATATCAAAATTCCTGACAACACCATATGCAAATCATGTCAGTTTGGAAAACAAACCAGAACTAACTTTCCAGAGAAAGAAGGATCAGCTAGCATTCCTCTTGAGCTAGTACATACAGATACATGCGGTCCTTTCAGGAAAAGAACACCTCGAGGAGAAGAATACTTGATATTATTCATTGACGATTTCTCCAGGTTTGTCTGGTTAGGACTTATGAAGCACAAAGATGAAGCATTCGAAAAATTCAAATCCTTCAAAGCCTTGGTTGAAAATGAATCAGGTCACAAAATTAAGTGCCTCAGATCCGACAGAGGTGGGGAATTTACTTCAAATGAATTTTTCAATTTCTGTGAAGAACATGGGATAAGAAGAGAATTCTCTACAGCAAGAACTCCTCAGCAAAATGGAGTTGTGGAAAGAATGAACATAACAGTCCAACAAATGGCTCGTGCTATGCTTGATGAGTCAGGAACTCCCGCAACTTTCTGGGGTGAAGCTGCACATGCTGCGGTTGTTATTCTCAACAAAACAAATGTTCGAGTGAACAACACTCAAACTCCTCATGAGCTCTGGAGTGGTAGGACTCCTTCAGTAAAGCACTTCAAAATCTTTGGGAGCAAATGCTACATCAAGAATACTGATGAGCAGCTTGGAAAACTTGAACCTAGAGCAGATGAAGGCATTCTTCTTGGTTACTCTCCACATAGCAAAGCATACAAATGCTACAATAAAAGACTTGGCAGAATTGTTGACAGCATTGATGTAGTGGTTGATGAGAAGGGATACATTCCTAGGCAAGTACATCATGAAGACATCGAAGAAGATGAAGGCTACCCCAACGACAGAATGATGAAGAAGAAGAACCTCAAGAAGAAACTCAAGAAGAACCAGAGGAGAAAACAAGAATAGAAGAAAAGACTCCATCCAGATATGTCCAGAAGAATCATCAAGAATCTCAGATTATGGGGCAGAAAGAAGCAGGTGTACAAACAAGAAGAACAGTTGCAGAAGCTTCAAGCTATTTGGCATTACTCTCCTCTACTGAACCACAAAATGTGAAAGAGGCATGCAAAGATGAATGTTGGGTGAAGGCAATGGATGAAGAACTTGAGAAAATCGAAAAGAACAACACTTGGGAGCTGGTTCCTAGACCAAAGGATAAGAATGTTATCGGAACAAAATGGGTCTTCAAAAATAAATTGAATGAAAATGGGGAAGTAATTAGAAACAAAGCCAGACTTGTTTGTAAAGGGTATGCGCAGCAAGAAGGAATAGACTTTGAAGAAACCTTTGCTCCTGTTGCAAGACTTGAGGCCATCCGAATGTTCCTTGCTCTCTCAAGTTTTCAAAAATTCAAAGTATTTCAAATGGACGTGAAATCAGCCTTTCTGAATGGAGACTTGGAAGAAGAAGTATACATTGAACAACCAGATGGGTTCATTCTTGGAAATGATCCAAATCTTGTATGCAGATTGAAAAAGGCTCTCTATGGTCTCAAACAAGCTCCAAGGGCTTGGTACTACCGTTTGGACAAATATCTTCATCAACAAGGCTTTTCAAAAGGATCAACAGATAGCAATCTTTATATAAAAGTTGAAAATGACAAATTGCTAATACTTGTTGTGTATGTAGATGACATTATTTTTGGCAGCAATGAAGAAGCTATGAGTCAAAGCTTTGCCTTGGTCATGCAGAAAGAATTTGAAATTTCCTTGCTAGGAGAACTGACATATTTCCTTGGTTTGCAAATCCAACAAAAAGAAGGAGGAATCTTTTTATCTCAAACCAAGTATCTCAAACAGATTTTGAAGAAATATGGCATGGAAGATGCAAAACCAGTATGTACACCCATGGTCACAGGATGTAGCCTCAGTGCAAATGATGAATCTGCAGCAGTACATCAACCAACCTACAGATCTATGATTGGAAGTTTACTTTATTTGACAGGTACCCGACCGGACATCATGCATGCAGTTGGAATAGTTGGAAGATTTCAGGCAAATCCGAAGGAGACTCATCTTCAGGCAGTGAAGAGAATTTTCAAATATCTTCAAGGGACTCAAAATTATGGCTTATGGTATCCTAGAGATACAGATCTTACACTTCATGCTTATACAGATGCAGATTGGGCTGGAAGCGTGGATGACAGGAAAAGCACAAGTGGTGGTGCGTTCTTTATGGGTTCTAGACTGGTATCTTGGTTCAGCAAGAAACAGAGTTCGATTGCCTTGTCTACAGCTGAAGCGGAATATGTTGCTGCTGCATCTTGTTGCACCCAACTCCTTTGGATGATGCAGACTTTGCAGGATTTCAAAATCACTTGTACACCACCTATCCCCATCTTATGTGATAAAACAAGTGCAATCAGCATCTCAAAGAATCCTGTTATGCATTCAAAAACCAAGCACATACCAATCAAGTATCATTTTCTCCGGGAACAAGTGCTTGAACAGAAGGAAGTTGGAGTATGTTCCTTCTAAGGAACAAGTTGCTGATATTCTCACCAAACCATTGCCTAGGGACACTTTTGAATACCTCAGGCAAAAGCTGGGGGTTGTTGATGCATCATCTTATTGCTGAACCTCTTCTGATTGATGGTACAGGTTCAAGGGGAGCATATAATGCATTGTTGGCATTATGGAGGATGTGCAGAAGGAGATCTTGGAAGTAGCTACAATATGTCTCTATCTCTTTCATGGTGGATTATGGTTCTTCGTTGCAGATCTGGTTCATATTTAGGGGGAGCATGTTCTTAGGGGGAGCATAACCCTTTGCCCTTGATGTCAAAGGGGGAGAATGAAGCTGAAGTTTTGAGGTTGCCATCAAGTCCAAAGGGGGAGATTGTTGGCATTATGGCTAAAGTGTTGTCCTTGATGGCAACCCATTCAGGTGATAGATCACAGTACTTCAAGTCAGCAGCAGAGATTGATGATCAGCTATCAAATATTGAAGAAAATAAGGGGTACGCAGGTACACCTTACATAAGGTGCGTACACACAGGTCAGTGTTACATAAAGTGCGTACATACCCGCAGTTATCCCGTTCAGGAGGTGCGTACCCCCAGTGCACACATTTCAAGGCAAAGAAATTCACATGTGGGGTTTTCTTATGTTTTACTCTTGGTATTTAGCCGACGGTATTGTGTTATTATGGTGTCGGCTCGTGGTATTGATCCATGATTTAAGGAAGAGCTTTCCTATATAAAGCAAAGGAGATCATTTGGCTTGAGCATGGTTTTGGTTGAATATCTTATGAGGGCTAGATCTGAAATATTATGATCTCTTGGGAGTATGTCTAGATCTAAATAAGGCGAATCTACTGATGGATTGAGATCTCTTCGGCGCATGTTCAGATCTGTATATCTGACTGTCTGGTTAATTTTTGAAGTCTTGAAATCATCTATGCCCGAAGGTACGCAGATACAGTGAAAGAAAAGTGCGTAGATACACAGGAACGAAGCGTTTCGGGTGCGTACATACGCAGGCACAGAAGGGTTGCAGGTGCGTACATACGCAGGCACAGAAGGGTTGTAGGTGCGTACATACGCAGGCACAGAAGGGGTTCAGGTGCGTACATACGCAGGCACAGAAGGGTTGCAGGTGCGTACATACGCAGGCACAGAAGGGTTGCAGGTGCGGAGGTCTGCAGGCAGTTCAATGGACTCAGAGCGAGGTACGCAGGCGAGCAATTGAGCAGGGTGCGTACGTAAGCAGGCGAGCAGTTGAGCAGGGTGAGTACTGTAATCAAGCAAGCAGTTGAGCAGGGTGCGTACTGTAAGCAGGCAAGCAGTTGAGCAGGGTGCTTACGTAAGCAGGCGAGCAGTTGAGCAGGGTGCTTACTTCTCTTAAAATCTTTGTTTATCATTGTTGTGCTCTGGGTTTGGTCCTATTATTGTTGATCTGGTTACTACAGTTGACTGGGTGATTCTCTTGTACTTGATGATCATTTGATGCTTATGGATCCAGTTTGAAAATTTATGAAAAGTGGTCCTTGTAAGAAAAGAAGTAGGGGGTTGTAGCTCCCTTCCAGGAGAGACTGGAAAACGAGAGAGAGTTGTAGCTCTCTGTAGGTTGCAGCCTGCGTACTGGTAAAGGACTGCACCAGTACAAAACCATTGTAAAAGGAGTTTCTAATTTGAAAGAAGATAGAGACATATTGCAGCAGGTGGTTTTCACCCACATTGGGTTTCCACCTTACATCTTGTGTTCTTTGGTGTGACTATCTGTTTTTCTTTGTTCATGCTCATTATTTTATGGTACTGACATGCAAAAATAATTCAAAGAACAAATAAGGAAGATTTATTAAAAGAATTAGATAATACTGATTCACCCCCCCTCTCAGTATTATTTCCAACAGTTTTATCTGTGAAAGTAGATACGCAACCTTCACCTCCCAACTACCCTGTTGAAATCAGATTTTTCTTCAGATCTGGAACATGCCTTACCTACTTCAATAGCCATTGATTTCCATTTTTTTGTTTTATGAAAACTATACCCATTGCAATGATTTTATAGGGTTTATCATCACCCAATCGAACCTGTCCAAAATCTCCTTGAACATAATCATAAAAATGTTTCCTATCAGGTGTGGCATGGAATGAGGCCTCTAAAACTACCACCCAGGCATCAATAATATTTTCTAATGAAAGAATCAAAGCATATTGCAACACATCACCTGTTATATTCGCTTCATGATTATTTTCTTATTACGCGTCTCCTTCTTTTCCCTTTCGAGACTTGTAGTCTTTCTTCAGGTGTCCTTTCTTCCCGCATTTCCAGCACACTATCCCCGATCTAGACTTGGATCTGCCTTCTCTTGACTTACTGCGGTATCCTGGGCTCTTTCCTCTTTACATTTTTCCTCCCCTAGTCTCTGCAGTCAAAGCATTTCTTGATGTCTCACCGGAGCTTTTCTGTCGCATTTCCTCGCTAAGGATTGCACCGACAACATCATCAAACTTTAAAGTACTAGATCTAGACACAGAGTTACCAATGGCCATAACTAAACCATTCCAACTTTCTGGAAATGAGCACAGAAATAACAGAGCCCTAACTTCATCATCAAAAGTTACCACTACAAAACTTAACTGACTTGTAACTATATTAAAATCATTTAAATGGTCTGCAATAGATCCACCTTCTGACATCTTCATATTAAATAAACGCTTCATAAGTAATACCTTATTTGAGGCCGAGGGGTTTTGATATAGTTTGGCCAATGTCGACATTAAACCTTTTGTTGTCGTTTCCTTTAAAATATTAAACGCTACCAACACCGCTAGGCGCAACCGTATTGTTCCAAGTGCCTTTCTGTCGAGAATATTCCATTCTGTGTTTGTCATACTCGTCGAATTCTTTATCTTTCTACTCAATGGTAGGTACAGATCTCT
Organism: Pinus tabuliformis; assembly: GCA_031772625.1. Classification (NCBI taxonomy): domain Eukaryota; kingdom Viridiplantae; phylum Streptophyta; class Pinopsida; order Pinales; family Pinaceae; genus Pinus; species Pinus tabuliformis. Next base: position 1,508,197,563 of record CM062819.1, on the reverse strand, counting down.
CTGATAAAGATAATCTTCCATCTGCATCTTCCACAGCTAGTAGTTTTAGCCGTTGAATTTTTCGACCCTAAACCTACCATATTCCGCCATTGCTCCCACTCGAACTAGGAACCCTTCTCTCCTCCGAGTTTATCAACCAAATAGACCTTCAGCTCTAATACCAGTTGTTAGAAAATTATATATTACGAAGAAATGGAACACATAAAATATTGTAGAAATATGAACAAAGAAAACGCATAAAACAAGAGAGACATAGATATACGTGGTTCACCCAGTTTGGGCTACGTCCATAGAGAAACAGCCAGTCCTTCTTTTTATATTATCCAGCAAACTAAAGAGATACAACCTACAGCTGATCTGTTGTAACTCCCTCTTCGCTCTCAATATCCTCTCTCTTCCTCACTTAGAATATTGATCTACACAGATGCAATACAATTCCCTCATATATAGTGAGGGGTTGCCTTCTAGAGCAAAAAACCATAAACTAAACATAACTTCTACCATCAGATATCCGCCTAATGAATGGCCTAGATTTACTATGAAACTACAACATTTTACAAGGAAATTTTACATCTATTCTTAGCTTCGGGGCGCTGCCCCCGATCCCCCCGCCAGGGGGGGCTCCCAAAAGGTCGCAGCCCCCCCCCCTGGACCCCCCCTGTAGCAAATATTTTACAGGTGGCATTGCCGCCCCATTTAAAACTGGGGTACAATGTAGCGATACCTTTGAGTACATAATATAATCAGGCTCCACACCCAACAGTTTTTCCTCTATCATTTTCCTCACAAGTATAATTTCTTCTTAAAAAATTCCTAATTTACCCTTATAAGGGTTTTTTTCTTGAGAATGGTTGGTGTTGGGATTTCTCCATTGTAACCCTCATTTTTTTTTAAGAGACTCCATCCATAACAAGTCCGTTAGAACACACTTTCTATAAGTTTTCCTGGGTTTGATTTTGCGTATGAGCTTCTTTCTAGGTTGCAACATACATAATGTTTTATTAAATGTGAATTTTTTATACTTGTCTACCAAGTCCCTGCCATGTCTAGATCTAGAAGAAATTGGAACTTGTGATAATTTTATTTTTTATTGATGAGGGTTTACCCATTTCTATCCATATCTTATGAATTCCAATTTTCTAGGGTTTTAATGTGTTTTTTTTTAAACAATCTACAATCGCCCTAACTGTGACCATCCTCTATACATTTGAATTGGAACACTTGTTAAAAATGTAATTTATTACTAGATTATCTACACACGGTTTGTATATTTCCTATAAAGGAATTTCCATGACTTATTTGATCATTCATGAATTGGAACTTTTTGAAGAACACCTAATAGTGAGAACCTGTGTATTTTGTTCTACTTAAGGTTAATATTAGATACTCTATTACAGTTATCACCTTTCCTCCTAATTCATCTTTGAATACGTAGTTATATCTATCTATATCTATATCTATATCTATATCTATATCTATATCTATATCTCTCTCTCTCTCTCTCTCTCTCTATATATATATATATATATATATATATATATATATATATATATATAGATATAGATATATTGTGTAGAAATACTAGATCTCGTCATAGTTATTTATTTTGAAGATAAAAATTCTTGGTCCAAACATATTATTAGTTTAGTTTCCGACAACAAAAGATTGCAATTTGGTAAATATGAATGAACCTAAATAATATTTTTTCTTTGCTTTTTTATTTGTTCTTTCTATAATCATTATCGAATCTATTCAAGACCTAAAAAGGATTTTACTTTCTTTACTTTCTCTTTTCTTATAACTCAAAAGGTTTTACTTTCAAAATACTATCTAAATAAAATTTTCAAGACTTTATTGGTATAACTCAGTTTAGGCATACAATAACTAAATACCCTAGTTCCATGAACTATGCCGAGCAGTTAATACAATCTAATGGAAATTTGCAGATTTTTTTTTTTTTTTTGTATAACTCGGTTTAGGCATACAGTAGAAAATATCGTATTTCCAACGACTATGGCGAGTAGTTAGCTACAAGCCAATAGTAAGGTACTAACCCTTACACTAGTCTCGTAAAATTTCTTTTGTAACAAGAATATAACTCTAACTAGTAAAAACGAATACACGTGATTTATTAAATATTTAACTGCCAACTCTTCTTTCTCAAATAGGTAATTTTTTCCTCGTGTTCAATTTAATATTTCTTGCAAGCACAAGCAGTTAGAGCATACATAGAACAACAAAAATGTACATGTAACTGTTGGGTGCAGGAATTGCGCTTGAGAAAACTCCTCAACACTTAATTGTCAACCCGAGGGTTTCGTAAACTTAGAGATGAAGCACAGGCAATGCTAGAAATGGTATGAACTTTTCCTATTTCTAATCCTACTTCTTGAAGGGAATGTTTTGCAGAATCAGATAGAAAACAATTGGAAAGGCAATTTACACCAAGGCAAATCTAGTGCTGGAATGTAAAAGACAATTTGCAAGTAAATCAAGTAAAGAAATTCCACACAACATAAACAATCTTAAATGCTGAATGAAACACTATGTTAATCTCCAGATGGATGATAAGCAGTCTGACAAGTGGGCCCTTGCAGAGTTCTGCCTTTCTTCTGATCTTTCTCCCACACAAACAACCTATCCTTGCACAGTTGCAATCTTGCTTGCACTAGTGCAGGTACAATATTTCTGTGTAAGAGTATATTCAATCTTCCTTACTGAAGACTTATGTCTGAGTGAAGGTGCTCTAAGCCTCAGGGCTTGGAGCACTCTGTTTCGGTGTCAAGAGACTTGCTCTTGCCCCAAAGCAAGGTTCCCTTTACTCAGTTTCCGGTTTACTTTCGAAAGCTGAAAAGATATGCTGAAAAGGAATTGCAACTGTAATGAAATTCTGAATTAACTAGCTGTGAGAAAGAAAATGCTTCAACTCATTAAAATTCATAAGGGAAATAAACTTCATGAGATAAAACACTTACAAAAGAATCAATCAATAGCCTAAGTACTTTGCATGTGTCAACCAGTTTTGGTACTTCACCCACAATAATGATATTCTTTGCAAGTATAATTTGGTAGTTAATATAACTACTTCTAGATATTTTTAGAGATGAACTTTTAATACCAAAAACAGTTACTTGATTTATTGATTCATTCACTTGCGAAATAATGGGAAATAAAATGCAGGTGAGTGATTTAATGTTTGCTGCAACGAATGACTGAGCGTGGTGCAAGAAACAACATGCATTGGTGAAGGAAAGAGTTCCTCGCATGATTTGCTTTGAAAATGAATTAAAACAGAAAGAAAGAATAAAGTAAATGTGTAAAAGATATCTTATAAATAGAAATGAACACAAATACTCTACAAACTACAGATCCGTTCCACACATAGGCTACATAAGATAATTTAATTCAGAACTCAAAGATTAACGATTAAACTATTTCATCACATAGCTGCTACGAAATAAACACACCGTCTTCCCAAATCACGAAAGTGAGAGGGGTCAATGAGCTGGGTTGGCCAGGCCCTGGCCAACTAGCTCGTTCCCCTTCTAAGGAACAAAAGCGATCAACACTTCAAATAACACATCAAAGACGAAATTACATGCTGTGTGTGCAAACCATAATGATCCTCTTGTATTTACTTGATTCGGCAAATTACATTACGAAGTAGTCCAGCCCCAGAATGAGGCGATAACTAGATTACATAAACCAAAATAATAATCGATGGTTCGCTAGCTTTCCTATCTATGATTTACATCATATATATCCTTTGGCTCTAAGCCATTTACACTAATTACAGATAATTGTCGTTCAGGCCTCTCGGCCGAACAGACTTAGAAACCGAATTACAAACTTGGCCAATGGTTATAACAACACAAGCTTCATTGGGCCATGATCTATCTTTGGAGAAAAATCCCTAGATGTGCGCCACCTACTTCAGTTTATCAGTAGTTAAACTCGGAGTCGAAGATCAAGATCTGTCCTCGTGGAAGATAGCTCTCGGAATCTCGGACAGTGGCAGTGCAGGAATCTTCCTGCACTAGTCAACTCATACATTATTAACACTACGTTCCATGATTACTTCTAGGAAATCAATATGAGTTGCAAGAATATGTAAATAACATGAAATCTACATAAAAAGATTAATAAAGTGTTGTAGCAAATCTTAATGTAAACTATGAGCATGTGCAGGAAAAGGGTAACCATCTTGTACTAGTGCAGGGAAGAAGGGTCTTGTATTAAGGTAAAACAAAGGTTGATATTGATGGAAATGGGGTAGAAAATAGGGAAATTTAGGATACCAACAGTAACTAGGATTTTCCTTTTTCGACAATATTAGAGATTAAATGAACACAACTTCAATGATATCTATACCTTAGAGTCAAAATACTTATCTCAGTATCTCTGATATGTTCCAAGACCACTTTAGGCCTACCAATGATAAGTCAGTTCTTCACCTCACCTCCCCCGAGCTCTAGCCCTTTTTCAGTCAAGAACAACACAATTCACAGGTCAAAAAAGTTGTTAATATCAACCCCCAAGCATAACTCTACTTCTAAAGGCTTTCACACCAACATTTATCTCCCACTGGTGGCTTGCAAGTCACCGTCTTTCTCTCCCAAAGTGGCACCAAGATGGGAGTACTATATTAATGGAATTTATAATCAACCATTAGCACTTTCTCAAAAAATCTATAATTTCCTCAGTAGCCTCATGGCATTTTTCTCCAACCATTACTTCTTTTGTCGCTTCTCCCCTTTTTCCCTAGCCGTGTTCTCTTTTTTTTTTTGGAACCATTTCTTTTCCTAATTTGCTGGAATATAACTAAATCATTTAACTTCCTTCTGAATGAAAAAGGAATTTTAACTCCTCGAGTGGTCTTCTCACAATCTTTAGGAATATTATACATACATACATACATACATACATACATACATACATACATACATACATACATACATACATACATACATACATACATACATACATACATACATACATACATACATACATACATACATACATACATACATACATACATATATATATATATATATATATATATATATATATATATATATATATATATATATCAGTTTTTTTTCTAAAAACATTTAACATATTCACTTTGTAAATTTACATGCATATATATACAATTGTTACACATACATACATACATACATAGCTATTTTCCATTACTAACTAATCAACCAAAATTCATAATTCCTACCACTTTTTGATTATCAGAGTATTCAACTTAAATCATAAAATTTTGAGTCATTTCACCAGTGACATTAAAAAAGCAATGATAGGTATGTATATTTTCTATATAAGAGGTTGGAAATTCCTAAACTAATAATCTAACTTAGTGAATTCTGAATATAGTTGTTTTTTGTACCGTTATTGTTGCTTTACTTAGTATCATGAACAATAAAAGAATAGAAAATTCATAGTTTATTTGTTTACAAGGTACCATATAGTGTAAACATAAACATTTAAGCATGTCGCTCATGCTTCTAAGCTACTATGGAGGGATGGCCTTGGAAATAAGTTCCAGTACATGCAGTATCACATGGTTAAGTAAAATACTCTCGGATATAGTTACATAATATATTTGCATAGGTATCCTACTACTACCATTTCTGTAGAAAGTCTATTGAGAAGAATTATGACCTTTAACTTTGACAAAGTGTTTAAGGGAGAAATTACTGATGGAATAAGTAACTAATGGATCAGAGAAGTATCTATTATTTAAATGGGGAAGTACTAAATTTTTTAAGAGATAACTACATAGAATATTGGTTGAGGGTCATATTGAAGTATCCATAGAGTTGGAAGTTATAAAGGTTAAATACACAGACAGTAAGATAATAAAAACGTTTTCTTACAAAGTATATTAATTATATATAAATTATGGGCCCAGGAATCATATCCACATAAAAGTGAGTACAGATTATTCGAAAATATGAATAATTCCAAAACATGTCTATTTGGGCATACTGTAGAGTCAAATTAGCAAAAAGTTTTCAACATACAAAATATTGAGTTCAAATATTGAACCCTTAAGCTACCAAAATTACTCAATGCCAAGTATTATGAAACCTATACAAAAAGTTATAAGTAGGAAACCATGGCCATCATCAGTTGGAATTAATCTCCATATCATTTAAACACTTGTGGAAAGAAAGAAATGTTAAGTAGGTATAGATGTGGTAAAGAAAAATTAATTTATTATGTTGAGAAATTCTAAGTTGGGGTTGGTAGGTGAAAGCTATAAATAAAATTACTTTCATTAACACCCTTACCATAATATTCATATCCATAAAATAAAAGGTTCTTGAACAGAGAATCTCACAATGAAATTCACTAGGATTTGTAGTCTTATATGACCTGTTGTAAGCATATGGATAGTCAGGAATCTGAGAATACATTCAAGGTTAGAATATTTTAAACTAGGAAATAGAGGATTCACAAATATAAAACCTTTCGTCTATGATATACATTCATCGGAACCAAAAACCCATTTTTGACACAGTATACTGGGGTTTTATGACCCAAGTGCCAACATAATAATAACTAAGTGGAAGGGTGTATAATACACTTTAATAACTAAAATGGAGACATTTTTCCAAAAATAGAATATACGAAAATGCTGAGGAATAATATGAAGACCAAAAACCCTTTTATCGAAAAATAGAGAAGAGTAAAAAATAGAGATGTGGTTTAATACCTAGTCGAAATTTCTTCTTGTAGGGAAAGCTTAAACACTGAGATAACAAGGGTTTTCTTCAATATATGATGTATTTAATTGAAACCCTAAGAGAAATTTAAAGAAGAAACCATTATGTCACCTATAATTGGAACCCTGAGAGGGATTCTCATAATAAAATACCTCTTACCAATTAAAAATGGAATGCAACAATTAAATCATACATCAATTCCAAGCTAAAAGTTAAGGAAACTTGTGGTAATGGAGGATACGAGGGAATTTTTGAAATTATTCTCGAAGGATATTCAAAAACCCTAAATAAATTGTTAGCCAAAATTATTTTCCACACAACTGAAGGTAATGAAAAATTCAAGGTCAAATATGGTAAACTCTTGATAGTATAAACATTACAAGAATTATGGATGATTGCTTACTTGTCACTTGTAGCTTGAGGATATGCCATAGGGTGGAAGAAAAATAAAAATCACTATGGAAACAAAGTGTCATTAATCACCAACAGAGCATGATTGTAGCTATTAAACCCTAATTTGTTGTCGATAAGTTCTCTATGCCTAAAGAATGAGCACAATGTGAAATAACAAGTCCAAAAGGGTAATCAATCCAAACGATTTGAAGCGTTGAGCCATCAATACCATTTAAATTTCTTAGACCATATGAGTCATCCATTCATGGCCATGTCACATGGATGGGTCTGAATGTTTGTTTTGCATCCAAAACATGTAACATAGCACCCACACATAGGAATTCCAAGTAGGACTTGGGGAGTGGGTCGAAAATGGCATCAGTATATCAAAGTATCTAGATTATGATGGAGGTTCACATGTCTTATGATTTGATGACTTGAAATTTGTTATGAGTCATAGGCATGGCATGGTGAAATAAGAAAATGAATATAACCATTTGTAAAAATAAATCATACCACGACATAATGGAGGTGCTATGGATAGTCAAGGTTGTTCAAGTGTTATTGAACCCAAGGTTAAGAGCTTGAGTTTCTTTCCTTTTATTATATCTATCTATATATATAGATAATCCTTTTTAAAATAAAAATAAAATGAATCGTGATTGAAAGAGTGCTTATATACCCATTTTATCAATAGAAATCACACTTAGGAACATACACATGAGAATATTGACTCTATATGACCTTGGAAGATTTGTTTAACTGATGAACCTCATGTTTATATCACAAAGTGTTAAAAAGAATGATAAATATACAAGGGTGTAATAAAAATAGAAGATAAATATATTTAATAAGATAAGAACCTTTCTTAAGGAACAAACTACCCTACCATTTACTTACGATAAAATTCCAATTTTGGATTAAGAATATGTGGGAATTTTTTTTTTAGTATGTAAATTGGAGGTACAATACATGAGGTATCAAAGCTCTAGGTTACAGTGTTGTCACCTATGAGCCAAACCATAGCTAGAATTTAACATAAATAAATGTTCCATCTTACAAGAAAAGTTAAGAACAATCACAACAAAGAAATCTTCGAGACCTATTGATGTAGAGGAAATTTGTGTACAACTTTGTGGTGAGATATCATCACATTTGGTAAAGTTGTTATAGATTGTGAGAGGTAGGAAAGAAGAATTATCAAGAATTAGATCATATAATGAAAAACCTTTGAAATTTAGTGCTAATAAGGAAATGATCATAAAAATTCTAAATGAAAAAAAAAAAAAAAAAACCAACCTCAAATAAAGGAGATAAAGAGGAATCCCACAAAATGAAGAACTATAACAGTGTAGATGAGAGTGAGTACCTCAAACCTAAAAATAAAAATAAACTAGTTGAAGAGGGAACTGAAAGTTCAACCAAAATGCCACTGATATCACCTAATCAAGTGAAGAAACAAAATGTAGTGTTGGAGGGAGAATATAAGAAGATTATGAATTCAGTATTTGACAGTGAATCAAGGAAGGTAGCTAAAGAATGGTTGTTAAACATGAATAACTACCTTCTAGTATATGAATATCTAAGTAATCTGAAATTCGCATTGGCCACTTACCAGCTACAAGTTAAGGAATACCTATGGTAGGATGAAATTAGGACTATACATAATATATAATATAAGAGTGTAAGTTGAGAGGATTTTCAAAATAACTTCAGAGGAAAGTATCTAATAGAGAGGTATTATGATGAAAGAGCTGAAGAATTCAATGAAATAAAATATGGTTCATTGATTCATCAAATGTTTACCCCTTTCCTTAAAAGAGAAGATTGAGTTTGATAACCCCAAGATAATGTATGATACTCTCTAATAGGCCAGAATATGTTACGCAAAAGATAAAAAGGGAATTGATAACACAATTAAACCTTGGAAAACAAGAAAGAGGATAAATTCATCCAAGGGAATAAAGGGTTCAAATCCTCTTCCTTTAAGAATTCTATAAAAAATGATCAAAATAGAAATTTCATGGAATAATAACCGACAAAAGTCTTAGTCACAAACAAGAACAGTGAAGGTCGATATTAATGGTAAAAGATACAGTGAGAATTATAGAGAAATGTTGAAGTGTTGGGGGTATGGGCGGCCTCATCTACATAGAAATTTCCCATATAATGTTAAGTCTAATCAAAATTTACACAATGTACTAGAAGCTTCCATGGTAAATGATGTGGCTAGGAGTATTCCCAAAATTATTGCATTCTTAGAGGATCGTCAAGATGAACATCAATCCACTATGATCAAAATACAAGGTAATACTCTGAACCAATTTCTTTGAATTCTAATAAACCCGTGAGCTATTTTAAGTTATGTTAGTCCAAAAATAGTGGAAAAGTGAAAGTTGAAAATGGAAGAACACAAAAACTCTTGGCCAGTATAACTAAAATATTAATAGTTTATGTAGCCATCCTGCTATCATTTTGAATGGGATGAAAACATAACTGAACTTTAATATGCTCCCTCTAGGATCATTTGATGTGTTAGTTGGTATGGATTGGCTAGAAAATCATATAGAATTTATTAACCACTTTGGAAAGATTATTACTTGTACAAATGATGAGAGAGTATTACAGATCATTAGAGGAAAACCTAGATCAATATCAATAAGACAGATATAAACCTTGTAATTAAAAATATGTGTAATGAATGGGTGTAAATTATTTCCAATACATGTGGAAAATTTGACATAGGAAAACAAAGCAAAAACCTTGGATGAGTTTTTAGTTATGTAATAATTCAGGGATGTTTTCCTAGATAAAATTCCTAGGTTAATACGGAAAAGAGACATTGATTTCACCATTGAGTTGCTACCTAGGGAAACATCAATGTTAGTTGGACCTTATATAATGATTTTTCTAGAGTTGACTAAGTTAAATATGCAACTTCAATAATTGATTGACAAGGGACATATCAGACTAGGTGTCTCACCTTGGGGAGCACTAATATTTTTTGTAAGGAAGAAGGATGGTAATATTAGGTTATGTATTGATCATAAATATTTGAACAAGTTGAAAATAAAAAATAAATACCCATTACTTACAATGATGATATGTTTTATTAGGTAAGGGGGCAAACAATCTTCTCAAAGATATATTTGAGATCCGGTTACTGTAAAATCAGAATCAAAGATCAAGATATTCATAAGACTTATTTTAGAACAAGACATGGTGATTATGAGTTTGTTGTCCTTATTTTTAGACTCACAAACACCATAGCCACATTTATCTGTCTAATGAATAGTTTTTTCAGCCAATACTTAGATAAATTTATATTGACCTTCATTGGTGACATACTAGTTTATTCCAAGATATCAAAAGAGCATGAACAACAGTTAAAAACAGTACTAAAAATACTAAGAGAGGATCAATTATATGAAAAATTTAGTGAATGTGAGTTTTATGAAGGTTAGATTCAGTATTTGGGGAATGTAATATCCAAAGAGGGAACCATGATAGACTCTAAAAAAGTTAAATAAATTCTCAATTGGATTTTTCTTAGAGATGTCTAATATTGATTCCTTTATGGCAATTACATGTTACTACAGTAGGTTCATTGAAGATTTCACAATGTCGGCCTACCTTAGAACATCCTTATAGAGGAAAGGACTTAAATTTAAATACGTACCCAAAAGTCTTAAGGAATCTTTGATTGGTGGAAATATTTGTTAAATGTAGCTCCCATACTTAATATTTCCAATCCTAATAAAGATTATATAATGTATAAAAACACTTTTTTGGATGGATTGGGTAGAGTTTTAATGAAAAATAACCATGTTATAGTTGATGAATCTAGGAACCAAAAGGAGAATCAAAATAATTATGTTGTGTATGACCTAGATTTAGCTGCAATAATTCATGCTTTAAAAATATGGTCACATTACATTTTTGGCAAGAAGTTGACATTAGTAATTGATCAAATCAATCTCAAATATTTCCATAGTTGACAAATTTAAATTCAAGGTAAGTAGATTTTCTTAATGAACTTGATTTTGTAATCAATTAGATCAAGGGAAAATAAAACCAAATTACAGATGCATTAAGTAGAAGTTTAAATAAATTATGTAGGATCTCTTCTAGTAGTGCTGAAAAAACCCTTAATGAACATATCAAGACTGCAGCCTTAGAAGATCAAGAATACAAGAAAAATCAAATTTTTTTTTAAATGGAATTATCCTAATATGAGGTGTTATGGTTTTTATATGTTGTTGGATTTCGTAAATTCAGAATTATCAACCAGAGTTCATATGCTTTGATTTACAAGGAATTACAGTTGAGATCTAGATTTACCCTATGCTAACTTTGTCGGCGTTATGAATTATGTGTTGTCCTTGATCAAAACCTACCAGATGAATGGCAACCTACTCGATGAGTTGTCTATTTATAGAAACCTACTTGTTGGAAATGTAAACAAGATGTGATAGAGTGTTTTATAGATGTGACAGAGTGTTTTTCCAAAGGCATAGTAGTTCAGAGGTAGAGGTATGATAAAATTGAAAGTTCAAGAAGTATATGTGGGTTTTGTTAAGTAAATCCGCGTACATACGCGAGTATGAGGAAGCAAAGGCGTGTATATTTTTTGTACCATGGTATTCTAAATACCAAGAGTCCTTACCATGGTATTACCCTGTGGTATTGAGCCTAGTAATGGATGTTTTGATCTCGTCTAAGAAAACCATTGGCTGGAGTATGGTTTTAACTTGTGGTATTGAAAAAGGTTAAGCTACATAAAGCAATGAAGATCAAAGTGGTAAAATGCATGCAATGTGTGCAAGTGATGAAGATATTATGAATAGTTAGATATGAAGCAAATATGCATGTTATGGGCTATTCATTCTTTTCTTGACTAAACTAAGTATGCACCTAGGAGTTTGTTGATGGATAAGATCTAATAGATATGAGATGAAAATAATAATTATGGGATGTTTTGATTTGTGTTGATGGCGTCTTAATGCATTATTTTTCTGTGTATGCTGAGATCTAGATATGTCTAAATTTTTGTGTTACAACAAATATTCGACTCTAAATTTGCATATTTGTACATGGGTTTTATAGCGTGCAAGGCACATACACACATGGATGTGTTTCTGGTAAGTCGTGTACACGCAGGTTTGGTTTCTAAAAAGCATGTACACATGCATATATTCTTTGAAGAAAGCACATATATAAAGTAGGGTTTTCATTAAAAGGATGGTTGGTCAATTTAATTAGTCTTGATGTGTTTCTGTTGTCTGTCAATGAAGTCTTGTTGATGATCTATGCTTAAATAGTGATGTCTTGATTATGAATTGATTGATTGCAGAATGTTGAAGTTACTTGTTGGTTGTGATGAAAGTTTAGTGAAGGTTCTTTGGTTGTTTCAGAATGAGACAATAGATATGAGTAAGATTCAATATTTTTTTTAGAGTGGCAATGGCTCATTTTACAGGTGTCAGTCCTTGAAAACCTGTACGCTAGTATAGCTTATGAAAAGTGTGTTCACATGCAGGTTTTCTACTATAAAGTAGCCTATACATTTTGATAGATGGTTGACCAAGGTTATAGTAACATGACACAGTTTCTGTGATTTTCAGTATGCTGTTTGGTGTTATGGTTACACTAATGTGACTGTTCCAGTTAATTGGTTGAGTTCTTAGAGGGTTTTAGTTGATTGGGCTTTAGTGATTGGTTAAGTCAGTTCTGTCACAAATTGATGATTGAGTTACAGTGATAAGGTTCAATTTTTATGATTGTTTGTTTGAGCTTATATGTTGGTAGTGTGTCCAATCTAAAAATTTGATGAAACGTGGCCTACAAGGTATGATGTGTTGTAGAAGGTGGATCTAGTATGAAAATTTATGAAACATGGTCCTTGAAGTTGAGGGAGTTGGATATTCCTTCCAGTGGTATCCGGTAAATCATATTAGGGGGTTGGAGCTCCCTTCTAGTAGAAGTTGGAGAACAGGTGAAGGTTGTAGCCTTCTACATGTTGGTTCCTGCGTACTGGTATGAGTGTACACTATTAGAAGATACAAGGGGTTGGAGCTCCCTTCCAGTAGCAGCTAGAGAATGAGTGAAGGTTTTAGCCTTCTGTAGGTGGGTTCTTGCGTACTGGTATGAATATATGCCAATATAATATTGTAAAAGATTTTATTTATATTTAAAAGAAGACAAATATGACAAAAATAGGTGGTTTTTCCTACATTGGTTTTCCACCTTAAATCCTGGTGTTCATGTGTTTTTCTTATCTATGATGGTTTATTTTTTTCTTACTCCACATGGTTACCTTTTATCTAATGTTTAATAAAGTACTGATGCACTGGTGCAAGATAAATAGATGAGGTATTAACTGAAACATAATTTTACTAGATATAAGCTAGGTGTCTTAAGAATAGTCGCGCACACACACGGGTTCCCTTCAGAAAAGTCACGTAAAGAAATCAAAACATGAAATTAAAAGTTAATGATTTGAAAATACTGATTCAACAACCCCCCCAATATTTTTCCCAATAATTGGGATCAGAGTAGGTCCTTTGGCAGAAGCTTGATCGCTTGAAGTAGATCCTTAAATATGGGTATGTTGATTAGTGGTTTTCATTGATGTCAACCCAAGTAGCACTAGGGGCTACCCCCATCTTTCAAGGGAATTTTGACTTGAAAAAATACTCTACTTTGAGCCAAGGATCGTCTATATGGATTCTATTTGTCAAGATGTTTCCTTTGATATATGGTATGCCAAGTAATTCTTCACGGTTTGAGAGATATTCATGTTTGAAGTTAATAACCCTAGTTAGTGGGCTAAAACCCTATGGGGTTGTGGCATGACACTCATAATTGGTTGTGTTCATTGAATAGGTAATAATTAATAATAAAAAAATTGCTCCTAGAATCCCTCCAACATTCACTTGTTGAGGACCCTCTCAACTCAAGACATGCATATAAATAATGACCCTCATATCCTCCTATAGTAGCGATTTTGTGGCTTCAAACAGGTCATCGTAGCATTTTCGCTATAATTTTTTTTTTTGCGAAGATTCAGAAGATAAAATTAAAACCCATTTGAGCTGAAATCTTAATGAACCTCATGACAAAATATCAGAGCTTGGTTCCTTCAATAGCAATCTAACAACTAGAAGGAGTTCATGGAGTATACTAACAATAGAGTTCCTTTCTTCAATGGAAATAACTATGCACTTTGGAGTGGAAGAATGCAGGTTCATTTGTTGGTAGAAGAATACGAAGTATGGGAAATTATTGACAAAGGCTTCACACCGTCATAGGATGAACACAGTAATAAAAATATGGTATATGATGCAAAGGCTAAAGATCTTATTATCAGTGGGCTTATCAAATCTATTTATCGTAAGGTATTAAGTTGCAAAATTGCTAAAGAGGTATAGGGCAAGCTTGAAAATATATATGCAAGTGAATCAAAGGTGAAAGAAGTAAAGCTTCAATTTTTCAGGGAAAAATTTGAGCAACTCAAAATGAGGGACAAGTTACCAGGAATAAAGAAAGATTAGTCTACAAAGGATATGAAAAAGTTGAAGGAATCGATTTTCAAGAAATATTTTATCCCATTGCCAGAATGGAAGCTATCAAGATGTTTCTCGCATATGCATGCTCAAGAAAAATCAAGGTCTACCAAATGGATGTTAAGTTAGCCTTTCTAAATGGTGAATTATAAGAAGAAGTTTACATTGAACAACCCAAAGGTTTTCTGCTAATTGACAAAGAAAACTACTTTTTCATATTAAAGAAGGAACTATGTGGTCTCAAGCAAGCTCCTAGGGCTTGGTATGCTCATCTTGACAGGTATCTACATGAACAAGGATTCAACAAAGGAAGCGCTAACAACAATCTCTATGTGAAAGTGGATCAAGATAACCTAACGATTATCGAGGTATATGTGGATGATATAATCTTTGGAAGCAATGATGACACATTAAGTAAAGACTTGGCCAAAAGAATGCAAAGTTAGTTTGAAATGTCTATGCTTGTCTATGCTTGGCAAGCTGACATACTTTTTGGGGATTCAGATTTCTCAGTAGGATAAAGGAATATTCATATATCAAACCAAGTACATCAAGTAAATGCACAAAAAATTCCAGATGGAAGATTGCAAGTCAGTCCTTACCCCCATGATAACAGGTTGCAAGTTAAGCTTAAAAGATTCATCAAAGGATGTGGACCAAAGGTTGTATAGATCCATGATTGGTAGTCTCCTATATGTGACAACCTCCAGGCCTGATGTGATGTAGGCAATTGGCCAAGTAGCAAGATTCCAAGGAGCACCAAACAAATCTCATATTATTTTTGTCAAAAGAATTCTTCGATATCTTAAGGGCATATAGGAATATGGTATATGGTATCCCAAAGGAAATGATGTGGTTATCCAAGCTTATATAGATGCAGATTGGGCAAGAAGTGTTGATAATCGTAAGAGTACCAGTGGACTAGCATTTTGTCTAGGTGGTTGTCTTGTTTCATGGTTAAGTAAAAAGAAGTCTTCAATCTCGCTATCCACAACATAAGAATAATATATCATCGCAGTAGCTTGTTGTACACAAATTCTCTAGATGAATAAAACTTTGCAAGATCTTCAAGTCAAGTTTGATGAGAATATTCCCATATTTTGTGATAACACCAACACCATCAGTATCTCCAAGAATCCTACGATGCATTCCAAAATGAAGCACATTCTGATTAAATATCATTTCGTTAGAGAGAAGGTCGTCGAAAATAATATCAAGCTTGAATATGTTGGCGCAAAGGAACAAATCGTTGACATCTTTACCAAACCATTACCTCATGAAGCATTTCCATATCTTCGCAAAAAGCTTGGGATTCTCCCAAGTTTTAATTAGACTATTTCTATTATCTACTTGAGTAGAAAGGGGGAGTGGAGGTGGGTATGGGTCCGTGGGGTGGTTTTTTGTCAAGGGGAGTTGCCCTTTTCCATTGATGACAAAGCGGGAGAGAAGGCAGTAGGAAGAGGTTTCATGATCGCAAGGGGAGTACTTGTGCTTCCATCAATGCCAAAGGGGGAGATTGTTGATCAATGGTTGGCATTGATGTCAACCCAAATAGCACTAAGGGCTACCTTGATCTTGCAAGGGAATTTTGACTTGACAAATTAATCTATTTTGAGTCAAGGATATTCTAGATGGATTATACTTGTTGATATGTTTCCGTTGATATATGGCACACTGAGTCATTCTTCAAGGTTTGAGAGATATTCATGTTTGAAGTTACTAACCCCAATTAGTGGGCTAAAACCCTATGGGGTTGTGGCACGAAAGTCATAATTGGTTGTGGTCCTTGAATAGTCAATAATTAATAAAAAAAATAATCTCCTAAAATCCCTCCAACGTTCACTTGTTTGGGACCCTCTCAACTCAAGACATTCATATAAATAATGACCCTCATATCCTCCTCTAGTAGGGATTTTGTGGCTTCAAGTAGGTCATCATCGAATTTTCGCTATAACTTTTTTTTCAGCGAAGCTTCGGAATCTGAAGTTAAAACAGATTTGAGCCGAAGTTTATATGACCCTCATGAATGAATTTCAGATCTTGTTTTGCTACATTTTCTTTGATACGATCTGAGGAAGTTAGGGTTTTTGTAGGCTCCCGAATTCCATGTCAAACAGGTGACGTTGGGAAAGTCTTCATAATGTTCCCCTTTAGCATTGGAGTCAAATTTCATAAATAGTTGTAGAAAGAGTCCAAAATTTAGTTTCTTGAGTAGCTTTTTCAGGGCCGAAGGTCGTAACAGTAACATGTGCCACTTCGTATAAGTTATCTCTACTGAACGAGTCTATAATAAGGTCATCGTGGGAGACTGGGAATAAATCTTTCTTGAAGAATCCAATATTGGTCAGATCTATGGGGTTGGAAAGAGGACTTAGAGGACTAACATAGGACAAAATTTCAGACCCTAAAGATGTGAAATTACATAGATACAACAGATTCAACATCTAGCTCCTATAAGGCAAGAAAAAGCATTCATTCAAGGATCACTCCAGTAAGGACCACACATAAATAGTCAAGGGTAAGTCTCCTATAGCAAGGTATGTATGATTAGTTTTTACATTTGAAATATGAGTATCATCTCTAACATATGTTTTTGGAGGACAACGTAAGTACATACAGGGTCTCGGTTATATCTCTATGTCTTTATATGTCGCAGTTAGTTTTGATACCACATTTTGGATGTCCTATTCTTGATACTACACATTTGATGCTACATATTCTTGATGCTACACCAAATCTCCTAATTTATATGATGTTTCAAGTTCATGTTACTTGTCTTGCGATAGTTGATAGAATGGTCTCTGTTGTTGTACTTAGAACTTGGTCCATCACAAATCTAGGGTTTCTCATTAGTTTTTATTATATATTTCTTTAGGTCGGTTTTGGATATAGTCTTCCGTAGAGTCTGGGCCTATATCAAAAGTTGGATTCTTTGTCTATTGTTGCAACAAGTCAACAAAAAAGGTAACAATAACACTTCGAGTACGCATTGTAATTTTAATTTTAATTTATTCATTATTATGCACTTACATGTGTTTTGAAGGTAGAGGTACGTTGAAGGGTATTTTGTTTTATTTTGGGATTGGTTTCGCTAGGAAAATTTTGCATGCAGGTGGAAGAAGATTTGAGTACAACTTCAAGCAATAATTCAAGAGCATAAGTATCAAATCAGAGGAACAATTGCAGCAAGACATCCTTTGAAGACATGACATCCATCCGCATATTGTGAAGAAGTGTCAAGGCCAATAATCATCATTGTAAAGTTGTAAAAGAGTCATTTGTAAAAGTGTCATCATTGGAATTGTCATTATTGTAAAAGAATCAATCTACCTAGAGTTGAAAAGGCATTATTGGGAGGTATAGGAGTCTTTGTTTGGATGATGTCATGGTTTCGTTTCAGGTCATAATGTGATTGGGTGTTCATTAAAAATCATTGTAAGTCATATTGTATCATGGGTCGATGTCCCTGGTATAGGAATCCACACTCTTGTCTCGTTTCAGTCATTATAGGGTAGTAGGGAGGTGCTAGGATGGTACATGAAGTTGCCTATAGGTTTGAGCCTGTGAACACTTCAGGGTGGTAGGTTGGTCTAGGATGTTGGGGCATCCATTCAATTGACTACTGAAGAAACCAGGGCATTAGGGCATCCTTCCAGTGGGA
The DNA here is from genome assembly GCA_031772625.1 of Pinus tabuliformis. Lineage (NCBI taxonomy): Eukaryota > Viridiplantae > Streptophyta > Pinopsida > Pinales > Pinaceae > Pinus > Pinus tabuliformis. The sequence goes on along the minus strand of CM062819.1, from coordinate 1,508,179,207 downwards.
GATGGAGAAGAATTCTTTTCTAGAATTCTAGGAAGTTGTTGCTTTCATTTCAGTTGGGCTAAAGATTAAAGAATCTATTAGAAAATCGTTCAGTGGTTTTTGACCCGGAGGGTGTTTTCCACCTAAAATTCATGTGTCTATTGTGTTCTTTTATTTACTGTGATTACTACATAAAAGTTAATAATAACTAAATATTAAATAATGCTTTGAAAATATTTAAAAGTGTAAATTTCTAAGGCATATTGATTCACCCCCCCCCAGTATTTCCAACAGGGTAGTCCCAAAGGAGCATTTTCTATCAGACCTCCTATATTTAATGGAACTAACTTTTTCATTTGGAAAGTTAAGATGAGAGCATACTTGTAGGAACTAGGAGCCGATGTATGGGAAACAGTTGAAAGTAGATATCAATTTCTAGCCTCCACTCCTTCATACATTGCAGGAAAGAAACAATATGTAACTAATGCACAGGCTATAAATTCCATCTTGGGAAGTCTGGCCAAGACCGAGTTTTTGAAGGTAATGTATCTTAACACAGCAAAGGGAATGTGGGATAAGATTATCCAAATTTATGAAGGTGATAATAAGGTAAAAAGTGATAAACTTTAAACATTCAGAATTCAGTATGAGACATTGAATGCATGATGATGAAAGAATTGCAACCTTTTTTATTAGAGTAGATCAATTTGTGAATTCCATGATAAATCTTGGTGAAGAAATAAAATATGCCTCTATTATTGAAAAAATTCTAAGATCTCTAACTCCAAAGTTCGAATCCAAAGTATCTCTTATTCATGAAATGCAGGAACTGAAAAGTCTTACACTTGCTCATCTCCATGGACTATTGACAAAATTTGAGATGAATAAAGGTGGTCCTTTATATATGAGAGAAACAGCCTTCAAAGCTACCACAAAAAGAAAAGAGAAGGAAGAACCAAGTTATGTATCGGAAGAAGATGAAGAAAACTTTGTAAAGAAACTCCAAGAGGGTACAAGAAGATTTAGAGGTAAGCTTCCTTTCAAATGTTTTTCCTATGGTAGAGTTGGTCATTATGATACTAAGTGTCCTTATAGAAGAATCTAGGACAAAGGAAAAAAAGCTCCCAAAATAAACAGGAAAAGGTTTGAAAACAAGAGAAGTTTTTATACACATGAAGACAATGATGGTCTTTCAAATGGTGAAGAAGGTGAGACTGATCAAGATTTTCACTTACTTATGGAATTTGAAGATGATTCTGACGATAATTTTATGGATGCCCTAGAAGAAAAGGATTCTTTTACAGATGTAAGCAGATATTCAAAATGGGGAGTAACCCTCTTTCTATTGATCAAGAAGGAATAAGATGAAGCATCATCTGGTATGAATTTTCATTCAAGATGTGATCCATTTTCTTGTCTATGCAACAATGATAGTGGTGATTATAGTGAAACCACTAAGTATTCACTGATGGGTAAAATTGAAAGTAAGCCTCTTGAAGAAGCAGATCAAGGAACATTAGAATCAAGGGACAATGAAGATGTGCCTATGCTAGGAATAAATAAATATAAACAGTAGAAAGCAAAGATGAAACATAATCTAATGAATCTTGATGTCTAGCATCTAGTGTGCAATGGTTACACCAAGTTTTCTCCATCAGACAAGGAAGTGAAAAATAATAGTAAGGCTTTGAGTAACATCTATTGTAGCATATCTGATTCAATATTGAATAAGGTTATGCATTATACTACTCGAAAGAAAGTATGGGATAAGTTACATGAAATAAATGAAGAAGTCCCAAAGGAAGATCTCTCAGGTAATATTATATATAACAATATGTCCAAAATGGAAAATGGAGTAGATGTTTCAAAAGAAGACAGGTTAGAAGAAATTGTTGATCTTAGAACAAAACTTGATCTTGCTTTGAAAAAGATTTTTCATCTTAACGATAAGTTGCGGGCTTATGATAACAAGGATTATGTTGGTATGGTATCTAACCAATATTGTGAAGGTATTGAAGTCGAGGTCATCTCTTTAAATGAAGATCTTGAAAAATCAAATAAGCGGAATGAAGATCTACTTCATGTTTTTGAAGAAGAAGAGAATGGGCTGAAAGAAGAGATTCTCAAATTGAAACAACGAGTAGAGGAAGGAAGAAAGATCGAAGAAATTTTGCAGAAGCAGGAAAAGAAATATCAGGTCGAGATAAATATCCTAAAAGGTAAATTAGAAGAAAAGGATAAACATTTGTGATTTCAAGATAGTACTAATATTTTGGATAATATTCTTAGTAGTCAAAGGTCTCCTACCATCAAATCTGGTATTGGTTTTCATTAAACTATTAAAGGTGAATCTAGCTCATAACGTGAGGCGAGGAATTCAAATGCAAAATATGAAATTCTTAATAAGGATATACGAATTCAACCTCATCAACAACCAAGGAAAGAAAGTCTTTGAAGGAAATCATTTAGTCCTAACAATAGAAGTGTTAATAAATTTTATCCTTTGATCAATAATGTTGAATGCTCTATATGTCATAATTTTGGACATGTTACAGCTAGTTGCAGAAGTAGAATGTTTCAAGCTAACAATTGTTTCACAGAAAGAGCATCATCTTCCAGGTACTTTAAGGGATGTTATTTTACTTGCAATATGTTTGGGTACAAAGCCATTGATTACAATAGAAGGAATATGAAACATATAAGATTTTATTCTTGTAAAAAGTTTGGCCATGTAGCAAAAGAATGCAGGAACAAGTCTATGTATCGCTACAGACAACATGATAAGAAACTAGGTAAGAACATTATTATCAGAAATTCTAGAAAAGGTGGATCTGCCAATAAGCAAGAAAAATAAGAACAGATAAGGTGTGGTCTTTCTCTCTACTCATTTTAAGATGAATATGAATGGTACATAGATGGTTGATGTTCTCATCACATGAATGGAGATAAGAATAACATGGAGTCTCTTAGGAAGTACCATCATGGTAATTTTTTCTTGAAACTGATGTTTCACCAAAAGATCTAAGACAATTTAAAGGAAAAATTAATAAAACTAGAGCAACAATTGATGCTTTGTTAGTTCAAGGGCTAAAGAAGAATATCCTAAGTGTAGGGAAAATGGAAGATAAGGGAAATGTAATTGTGTTTCCATCAACCAAGTGTAAGGTTATCAACGAAGTAACTGGAAAAGTCATAATAACAGGATATAGAAATCGAGACAAATTATATGTGTTTGAAGATCAGAATTCTCATAGATATGAGAAAGGATCAGACTTACAGTAAAATAAGACTGTACCTATTTCAATCTCTTATTCTTAAATGAATATTTCTAACATTAGCTACAAAAGTGGTGAGAGGTACTTGACCTCATGAAAAACAAAATATGGTTAGTGGTTCCTCAGGATCAGGGATGTGTAATCTTAGGGGGAGTAACAGGTGTTATTTCCCATGGATGTTTTTCTATTTCCATGTTTCTTATACTACTGACAGTGACTCTAGTGTAGTAACAGTGCACAGGTACAGACATAATAGACTCAGGGATCTGAAAGTGTGAAATTTCAGTATTTCACTTTCTGCACGCGGATCTTATGAAGAAAAGACACATGTATATGTGAGTTCTAAGATACACGGTTGCACATATTTTGGTTTGATAAATAAATAGTGGGACAGACTCATGAAAAGGGTCTGATATGCTTGAATCAATTATCAATTGGCTATTCTATTCTGATGGTTGAAGGTTATAGTCTGTTGATGCTATTTGAAAGTGTTTTTTATGACTTGATGGATGACTAGGTTATGATGATGCCTAGATGATTCTTACTGATATATGAAATGATATGATCAGATATGACAATGAAAATTTGGCAGAAGTTTAGGGGGATCATTTTCTATGCTTCTAATAATGCATTGTTGGAATTATGTTTTCTTCATACATAATGATTCTTTGGTGATGTTGCCTATGTGGATGAATTTCTTGAATGATTAATTTTTTATCTCATACTATAATGAACAATTGATTATGCTGAATATTGATGAAGTGGTGTTGGTGTGATAAATATTCTTATGAATAATTTGGGCCAAGAGAATGATGTTGTGAAGACATGGTCATATGCTAATGCTACATCTGTTGAATGATCCCTGGAAACATGGCATATTGAAGAATGATGCTACACTATCCTGTCTTATGATGATTCTCACTTATGATGATGTGGCTACATACTAGGTCACACGTTCATGATATTGAAGCTACATTGTTCTACCTTACATATTGATGTTGAGTTGCTAGTGACATATGCTTATGGTGCAGATCATCTATGGTGTATATTAGTTGTTGATGACTATCATGGTCTTGTTGAGGTCTTTGGTATTGGTCATAAATGTCTTAAATATATAATTTGATGTAAATTTCATGTAAAGACTTATGATGTAATCATTGTAGAATTTAGTCATGTCTGGACTATTGTGGTCAAGTCCTTCTAAATATGTGATGTAATTTGTAACCCCACTGTGTTTGGGAAGTTGATGTAATAATGATGTCAAATATGTAAACCCACTGTGATTGGCTGATTGATGTAAGTTTGATTCCTTGGTGATAGAACAAGTCATATGAGTCATAGAGTCATGTACTTCATTGTACATCTGTCAGAAACTTCAGCCTGTGCTTAGGGGGAGCATGACTAGTGTTCATACTCAGCAGTTCATATACATAAGTCTTCATTCAGCATTTGGTCAGCCCTTTTCCCTTGATGTGAAAGGGGGAGAGTATCTTGGTGTTTGGATAAGTGTTTAGAGAGTAGCTTGGTTTGGTTCTTGGCTTGATTTGTTTTGTAGGTATTTACAGGTTGTGGTGACCAAACACCAAAGTGGTTGCCATCAAGTCCAAAAGGGGGAGATTTTTGGAATTATGAATTATGTGTTGTCCTTGATGGAACCCTACCTCATGAATGGAAACCTACTTGAGAAATTGTCTCTTGCTAGAAACCTACTTGTTGAAGATGTAAAAAATATGTGACAAAGTGTTTTACAGATGTGACGGAGTGCTTTGGCAAAGGCATAACATTTCAGAGGTAGAGGTATAATAAAATTGAAATTTCAAGAAGTATACGTGGATTCTATTAAGTAAAGCCACATACACACATGAGTATGAAGAAGAAAATGCACGTACAATTTCCACACCATGGTATTCTAAATGTCAAGGGTCCTTGCTATGGTATTTCCTTATAGTATTGAGCCTAATAACAGATTTTTTGATCCCGTCTAAGAAAACCATCAGCTAGAGTATGGTTTTAACCTGTGGTATTGAAAAAGGCTAAGATACATAAAGTGATGAAGATCAAAGTGGTAAAATGTGTGCAAAGTGCGCAAGTGATGGAAATCCTATGAATAGTTAGATATGAAGAAAATATGCATGTTATGGGCTATTGATGCTTTCCTTGATCTAAACTAAGTATGCACCTGAGAGTTTGATGATGGATCAAATCCAATAGATCTGAGATGAGAATCATAATTATGGGGTGATTTGATTTTTGTTGATGGTGTCTTAATGCATGATTTTTCTGTGTATGCCAAGATCTGGGTATGTCTGAAGTTATGTGTCGCAGAAAACATTTGACTCTTAATTTTCAGATATGTACATGTTATTTATAGCCTATAAGGTGCATACACACATAGATGTGTTTCTGGTAAGTCACATACATGCGGGTTTAATTACTAAAAACTGCGTACACACCTGTATATGCTTTGAAGAAAGCACATACAGAAAGTAGGGTTTTGATGAAAAGGATATATGATCAGTTTAATCACTCTTGATGTGTTTCTGTTGTCTGTCAATGAATAATTATTGATTATCTGTGCTTAAAAAATAATGTCTTGATTATGAATTGATTGATTGAAGAATGTTTAAGTTACTTACTGGTTGTGATTAAAGTTAAGTAAAGAATCTATGGTTGTTTCCGAATGAGACAATAGATCTGAGTAAGATTTAGTGTTTGTTTTAGAATGGCAATGGTTCAATTTTGAGTTTTAGTGGTTGAATATTTGTACGTGATTATACTTCATGAAAAGCACGTACATGCGTGGGTTTTCTACTGTTAAGTAGCGTATACATTTTGATAGATGAATGATCAAGGTTTACAATAATAGGATCTGGTTTCTATTATGTTCACTATGATGTTTTGTATTCTGGTTACAGTGATCTAGTTGTTCTAGTTGATTGGTTGAGTTTTTGGTTTAGTTTTAATTGATTAGGTTTCAGTGATTGGTTGAGTCAATTGTGTCAGAGATTGATGATTGAGTTACAATGATAAGGTTCAGTTTTGATGGTTGTTTTCTTTTTGCTTAAATTTTGGTAGTGGGTCAATTTTGAAAATTTGATGAAACATGCCCTACAAGTTATGATGTGTTGTAGCAGGTGGATCCAGTATGAAAATTTATGAAACATGGTCCCTAGAGTTGAGGGAGTTAGATCTTCCTTCCAGCAGTAGTTGGTAAATCAGATTAGGTGTTTAGAACTCCATTCTAGTAGCAGTTGGAAAAGAGTGAAGGTTGTAGCCTTTCTACAAGTTGGTGCATTTGTATTGGTATGAGTGTATGCCAATACAAGATCGAGGGGGTTGGAGATCCCTTCCAAAATGAGCTGGTGGATGAGAAAAGGTTACAACCTTCTGCAGGTGGGTGCTTGCATATTGGTATGAGTCTACGCCAATATAATATTGTAAAATATTTTCTTTATATTTAAAAGAAGACAAAGATGATAACAATATGTGGTTTTTTCCCACATTGTGTTTCCACCTTAAATAATGGTGTTCATGTGTTTTTCTTATCTGTGATGGTTTATTTTGTTCTTATGGAACATGGTTACTATTCATCTAATGTTTAATAAAGTATTGAAGCACTAGCTTAGGATAAACAAATGAGGTATTAACTGAAACATAAGTTTACTGGATATATGCTAGTTGTCTTAAGATCATTCGCATACACACATAGGTTCCCTTAAGAAAAGTCACATACATAAATTAGAATATGAAATAAAAAGTTAATGATTTTAAAACACTGACTCACCCCCCCCCTCCCTCTCAGTATTTTTCCCAACAATTGGGATCAGAAAAGGTCCTTTGGCAGAAGTTTGATCACTTGAAGGAGATCCGTCAAGATGGGTTGTCACGAAGAGGTATTTTCTATCAAACCTCCTATATTTAATGGAACTAACTTTTTCTTTTTGGAAATTTAGGATGAGAACATACTTAGAGGTACTAGGAGTTGATGTATGGGAAATAGTTGAAAGTGGATATCAATTTCCAACCTCCATTCCTTTAGAAACTACATGAAAGAAACAATATGAAACCAATGCAAAGATTGTAAATGCCATATTGGGATATCTGACTGAGACCAAGTTTTTGAAGGTAATGCAACTGAACATAGAAAGAGGAATATGGGATAATATTATCCAAAGTTATTAAGGTGACACCAAGGTAAAAAGTGCTAAACTTTGAACATTCAGAATTCAGTATGAGACATTGAAAATGCATGATGATGAAAGACTTGCAACATTTTTTTCTTAGAGTAGATGAAGTTGAGAATTCCATGAGAGATCTTGGTTAAGAAATAAAAGATGCCTCTATTATTGAAAATATTCTCAGATCTCTATGTCCAAAGTTTGAATCCAAAGTATCTGCTCTTGAAGAAATGCAGGATCTAAAAATTCTTACAGTTGATCAGCTCCATTGAATATTGACAACATTTGAGATGAAGAAAGGTGGTCCTTTAGATATGAGAGAAGCAGAATTCAAAGTTAATGAAAAAGGAAAGAGAAGGAAGAATCAAGTTATGTATCAAAAGAATATGAAGAAAACTTTGTAAAGAAACTCAAAGTGGGTACATGAAGATTCACAGGTAAGATTCCTTACAAATGATTTTCCTGTGGTAGAGTTGGTCATTATCCTGATAAGTGTCCTTATAAACAAAGTTAGGAGAAAGGAAAATAATCTCCCAAAATAAATAGGAAGAGGTTTGGAAAGAAGAGAAGTTTTTATACACATGAAGATAGTGATGGTCTTTCAAATGGTGAAGAAGGTGATTCTGATCAATATTTTCACTTACTTATGCCATTTGAAGATGAGTTTGATGATAATTTCATGGATGCCTTAGAAGAAAAGGATGCTTTTACAAATGTAAGAAAATATTCAAAATAGTGAGCAACCCGCTTTCCATTGATCAATAATGAAGAAGACGAAGCATCATCAAGTATGTATTTTTGTTAAAGATGTGATCCATTTTATTGTCTATGAAACAATGATAGTGAAACCACTGAGTATGCACTTATGGGTAAAAGTGAAAGTAAGTCTCTTGAGGCAGCAGATCAAGGCAAGTTAGAGTGAATGGACAATGTAGATGTGCATATGCTAAGCAAAGATAATTATCAACAATGGAAAGGAAATATGAAACATAATCTATTGAATCTCGATGTATGGCATCTAGTGTGAAATGGTTACGCCAAGTTTCCTCCATCAGACAAGGAAGTGAAAAAGAACAATAAGGCTGAGTAACATCTTTTGTAGTATATCTAATTCAATATTGAATAAGGTTATGCATTATACTACTACAAACCAAGTATGGGATAAGTTACAAGAAATGCATGAAGAAGACCCAAACGAATATCTCTCAGGTAATATTATATCGAACAATGTGTCCAAAATGGAAAATGTACATGATGTTTCAAAATAGGACAAATTAGAAGAAATTGTTGATCTCATAACAGCACTTTATCTTTCTTTGAAAAAGATTGTTAATATTAATGATAATTTATAGCCTTATGATAACAAGGATCATGTTGGTATGGTATCTAACCAATATTGTGAAGGTATTAAAGTTGATTTCATCTCTCTAAAAGTAGATCTTGAAAAATAAAAAAAGTGGAATGAACATGTAATTCAAGTTTTTGAAGAACAAGAGAATGGGATAAAAGAAGAGATTCTCAAATTGAAACAACAAGCGGAGGAAGGAACAACTTTGGGCATGTAACAAAATAATACAGGAACAAGTCTACGGATCACTACAGGCAACAAGATAAGCAACTAGATAAGAACATTATTATCAAAAAAATTAAGAAAGATGAATCCACCAATCAGCAAGAAAAAGAGGAACAGATAAGGTGTGGTCTTTCTCTCTACTCATTTGAAGATGAATATGAATGGTACATAGATAGTGGATGTTCTCATCAAATGACTAGAGATAAGAGTAAAATGGAGTCTCTTTGGAAGAACCATCATGCTAATGTTAGTCTTGGAAATAATGTTTCAGCAAAAGTTCTAGGATAAGGTAAAGCCAGAATTAATAAAACTAGAGAAACAACAAATTCTTTGTTAGCTTAAGGGCTAAAGAAGAATATCCTAAGTGTAGGAAAAATGAAAGATAAGGGAAATATAATTGTGTTTACATCAACCAAGTGTAAGCTTATGAATGAAGTATCTGGAAAAGTCATAATAAGATGATATAAAAATCGAGACAAATTATATGTGTCTGACGATCAAAATTCCCATAGATATGAGAAAGGATAAGACTTAGAGTAAAACAAAATTGTGCCTATTGCAGTCTCTTATTCTTAAATGAATATTTCTATCATTGACTATAGAAGTGGTGAGATGTAATTGACCTCATGAAAAACAAAAGATGGTTATCAAGTCCTCAGGATCAGCGATGTGTAATCTTAGGGGGAGTAATACATGTTAATTGCCATGATTTTTTTCTATTTTCATGCTTCTTATACTACTGAGAATGACTCTGGTGTAGTAACAATGCACATATACAGACAGAAAAAACTCAGGGAGCTGAAAGTGTGAAATTTTAGTATTTCAATTTTTGTATGCGATCTTGTGAAGAAAATATGCGTGTATATACGAGTTCTAAGCTGCACAGTCGCATATATTTTTGTTTTATGAAGAAATAGTGGGAAAGACTTAGGAAAAGGGTTTGATCTTCTTCAGTCAGTTATTAATTAGATTTTCTGTACAAATGGTTGAAGGTTACAGTCTCTTGATGCAATTTGAAAGTGCTTTTGATGACTTGATGGATGATTGGTTGATAATGATTCCTTAATGATTGTTAATGATGTATGAAAATATATGATCAGTTCTAACAATGAACAGTTGGCATGGGTTTAGGGGGATCATTTTCTATTGCTATAATAATGCATTGTTGGCATTATGTTTGCTTCATACATAATGATTCTTTGGTGATATTGCTTATGTTATTGAATGATGAATTTTATATCTCATACTATAATGAAAAATTGATTATGTTGCATATTGATGAAGTGGTGTTGGTGTCATAAATCTTCTTATGAAGAATTTGGCCAAGAGAATGATGTTCTGGGGACATGGTCATATGCTTGTGCTACATCTGTTGAATGATACTTGGAAACATGGAATATTCAAGAATGATGCTACATCATCCTATCTTATGATGATTCTCAGTTATGATGTTGTAGTTGCATACCAGGTGAAAGCATGGAAAATTTTAAGGATGGAAATTTATCTTAAAGTTTAGAAACCTTGACGAATCTTACTAGACCCTAATATGCAAACTATAAAAGATTTGGAGATATATTTATAAAAATATTTAAATTTCTATTGAACTTATATATCGTGTCTATAAAATTTAAGCGATATTTAAGGTAAAATAATTGTATACTACAAAATTTGGGTGAATCATTCATAGAAAAAATGGAAATTGCCCAATGTCTTTTTTGGAGAAATCATGGAAAATTAGCCCACTTGCAAATATTAGACCATAAATTTTACCATGGGTCAAAGGTTGATGATATTCAAGCTACATTGTTCTATCTTACATATTGATGATGACTTGCTACTGGCAGATGCTTATGGTGTAGATCATATATCGTGTATGATAGTTGTTAATGATTATCATGGTCTTTTTGAGGTCTTTGGTCTTGGTTATAAATGTATTATCTATCATTTAATGTAAAGGTCGTGTAAATACCTATGATGTAATAATTGTAGAATGCAGTCATGTATGGACTATTGTGTTCAAGTCCTTCTGGATATGTGATGTAATTTGTAACCCCACTATGCTTGGGAAGTTGATGTAATAATGATGTCAAATATGTAAAACCATTGTGATTGCGCGATTGATATAAGTTTGAGCCCCTGGTGATAGAAAAGGTCATATGAGTCATAGGTTCGTGTACTTCATTGTACATCCATCAGAAAATTCAGCATGTGCGAAGGGGGAGCATGATCAATGTTCATACTCAGGACATAGTTACCAATTAAATGGGAACTATTACCTCAAAATGGGTTCTCCAGCCCAGAAACCCCCAAAAAACATGAAAAAACAACCCAAAAATGAAAATTATGTATTCCAAAACGACATTTTTTTTCAAAGTAAATTTTCAACATTTTTTTTTAAATGGAAGTAAAAACCATTTTTTTGCAAAATGGATGAAAAAAACACCCTTAAAAAAATAAGTGTTGATTCTGGAATAACAAAAAAAAAATCGATCTACAATTTTGACATTTTTTAGCAATGGAGTTAAAGATAAAATATTCGGACTTTGAAAAACTGTAAAATTCCAACATCTCTCGGACATGATGTTAAAGATAAAATATCATATCTCAAATCCTAATAATTCTAACAATTTTCATCTATGTTGTTAAGGATAAAATATCATGACTTAGAAAAACATTAAAATCTTGACAATTTTTCAACCATGCAATTAAAAGCAAAGATTGTGATTACAAAAAAAATCTCAAGTTTTCAAAATATTTCAAGCATGACATTATGGAAAAATCTCATGACAAAAATCTTTAAAAATGAACTTCCAAGAGTAATTTATTCTTTAAATGCTAAATATATAGCGATTTTCAAATCTTAGCCTAAGACAACTGAATACATTGCAACAAAAAATTAAAAATCAACCATCAAATTAACATGCAGTGTATGTGAACTCGACCCATTGTAATGAAAACTTAAAGACGAACCATGAAATTGATAAATTGTGGCAGCACACGGTTCATTATAACAAAAATTTTAAAATCAACTATCAAATTTCCCATAATGGGATCGGGTTGCTAGACGAGCATCAACATGGACTCTGTAGAAAAAAAATAATAAAAAATAAAAACCAAACTAAAAAATAAATGTATAAAGAAATAAAAATGAAAAATACAAAAGAAAACAAAAATTCAAATGTTGAAAAAAATAAAAACAATAAAAAAAACCCAAAAAAAGAATACAAAAGAAACAAAAATTTTAATGTTGATAAAAAAGAAAAAACAATGAGAAAAAACACAAAAAATAATAAAAAGAAAAAAAAATTAAATATTGAAAAGAAAATAAAAACAATACAAAAAATACACAAAAAAATAATAATACAAAATAAAAAAGAAAACAAATATTATAAGTAATTAAAAACAGTAAAAAAACACAAAAAATAATGCAAAAGACACCAAAAATTCAAATACTATATATAATTCAAAACAGTAAAAAAACACAAAAATAATTCAAAAGACACCAAAATTCAAGTAGAGAAAAAAAATATAAAATATAAAATAAAAACATAAATTTTAAATAATAACAAGAAATAAAGGATTAAAAAAATCCTTTAAAACATCACAAAAGAATCAATTGTAAAAAGAAATACCCAAAAAAAAAAACTAAAAAAAAGGTTATAAATATAGAAAATTAAGCAAAAAAATTATAAAAATTGTAAAATAATAAAAAAACAAACCATCATAAACATAATTTAACGAAAAGATAAATTAAATTAACAAAATAAAAATAAAAAACATTTTTTTTTAAATTAAAAAAAAAAAAAAAAAAAAACACAAGTAAAAATTAAATTAAATTAAAAAATAATAATAATAATTAAAATCGAAATCAAAACAAAATAATTAAAAATTAAAATAAAGAAACAGTTAAAAAATAAAATTGAACAAAAGTAGAACAAAAAAATAAAAATAAAAAACAATTAAAAAAAAAGTTAAAATTTAACAAAAAAAAAACTAAACAAAAAATAAAAAGAAAAAAAATTAATAAAATAGATAAATAAATAATAAATAAAATTTCAGCCACCCATGGGCGAGGTTGGCCGCGGGCACGGGTGGGCAGGCGGCTGCATGTAGTCTGCCTCCCCGTCCATGCCTGCGGCCAACCCCGCCGAGGGGCTTGCAAGGCCAATTCCGGGAAAAAATAAAATAAAGAGAAATAAAATAAAAACCAAATATATATATATATATATATAGATATAGATATAGATATATTATAAAATTTAAATTAAAAAAAAAAATTAATATTAAAATTAAAGATGTTTAAAAAAATAATCAAGACAATAAAAAAAACTTAAAATTAGAACAAAAAAAAAACATTACAAAATGAAAAAAATAAACAATTATAAAAAAATAAAAATAAAAAAGTAACAAAAGAAAATAAAAAGCTATCCCCCCCTCTCCCGTATCCCCCACCACCGCTCCCCCTCACTCAGCCATGCTCCCCTCCCTCCACCTTCTGCCCCTCACTCACCCCGCTCCCCTCTCCCCTGGCCCCTCCCCCCGTCTTCACTCACCCTCCTGCCCTACCCCCCCTCGACCCTCTACCCTGAACCCCTTCCCACTCCCTTCTCAACCCCCAGGTCAATTCCGGGAATTAACCTGCGGCCTCCAAACCCCTTGCTGTGGGCCAGCATGGGGGATGGGGGAGGGGGGCGAGTGAGGAGAATGGGGGAGGGAGTGGTGAGGGGGAGGTTTTTTTTTTTTAATTCTTTTTTATTATATTTTATTTTTCATTTATTTTTAATTGTTTTTTATATTTTTTAATGTTTTTATTTATTTATTTTTTAAATTTTAATTTTAATTTAATTTTTTTATTTGTCTTAATTTTTATTTTTTTTTTCCCGAGGAAAAAGAGAACTTTTTATTAAGCGAATAAAAAGTTACATTGCAAATGCTTGTGCATTTCAGATTTTCCTGTTTGACTGCAAATGCAATCAAAGAAGACGTCCTTTTAACAAGAAGGACCCACTGTTTTCAAAATTTAAGTCAGTTGAAAGCAAAACCAAAATGAGCTGCCTACTCATTGCTGTCCACCCATACCATAATGGCCCTTTCAATAAAGGTAAATCATCATATAGACAAGCCTCCTCATAAAGGAAAATGGCCTTTACAAAGTTTGTTTAAGTTCTGAGATTGTGGAAACTGAAGTTTTACCAAAATAACATAATGTAGTCGGTAATAACAAGTAACATATATCAAAAAAATGTGCTGATGCTTTCCCTGTGCTCATGTATAAGGCAGCTGATCTGATGAGTGAATCTGTCCCTGAATTTCTTCTATGATTTTCCAGTTGCCCATATTCTGTTGCAGTCCTTCTTTAGAAAGCTTGTCTGCTGTATCATTCCTGTCCCTGTAAATATGGTGCAAAAAAATATTGTTAAAAGATGATTTTAAAACCATAATTTCTTCCAACAGAGGTTTCAAAATTTGGTTATTACATGAGCTTTTCCCATTGACCCAATTGATCACATTTAGTGAATCTCCAAAGATCTGTATTGTGATGATGTTCCTTTGTATAAGCCCGCATAGGAGTAACTTCAAGGCTGACAATTCTGCGTAGTTGTTTGTTCCTGACCCTAAACCGACAGAGGCTTTGAGGGAATGGTTTGTTTTTACATGGATAACAATGCCAGCTCCTGCCTGATTGTTTTGAGAGGCACCATCGAAAAAAGACCAGGGAATGTCCTCTTTGATGATGACTTCTTTATTTTGCCTTTGAGACTTATTCTCCACTAGTTCTGGGATGCTTGAGTAGATGGAGACACTCTGAGTAGCTGACAAAACTGCCGGAGTTTCCTTGTCCTGAAAGATACTCTTCTTTCTGGCTATCCATACCCTCCACATAGAATGAGTGGGAGGTTCCGCATATTCCCTTCGGGGTACTGATTCCACCATTTGGTCCATGCTTCTGATAGATTTTCTCCTCCCCATTCTATCCTTTTGTTCAACAATTTCTCTACCTCCCCCCAAATTTTAATTGTTGCAGAGCATTTTAGGAAGAGATGGTTGATGGATTCTACTTCAGCCTTGCATAGAGAACATCTTCCTGGACTGTGCATATATCTTGACTGGAGAATGTCCCAGGTTGGGATTCTTTTCCTTAACACAGACCAAAAAAACAGTCTGGCCTTTGCCGGGCATTTAAGCTTCCATAAATGCTTCGTCCACCATTCCTGTTCTCCCCAGCCTTTTCTAGACATGATGAAATTGTATCCACCTTTTGGAGAGTATTCTCCATTTTCTGCATGTGCCCATAGCAATTGGTCCATCATATCTTTTAGCCTGACGTTTGATCTGGAGAGCTCTTGAGTATATGTTTCCCAATCGTTCCACCATATGTGCTCTAGGTCTAGTTCTTATCCATTTTTCCAGGCTTGTCCCCACATAGATGAATGACCAGCTTTTTCCACCTGATTTAATGTATGAATTCCTTTGCTTTCTAGATGCCTGATTAATCTAGGGGATAAAGCAAAATTCTCATTACATCCTACCCACAGGTCCCTTCCTATCCTTAGATTCCTTCTGTTTCCAATCTTCCATGCAAGACCTTGTTCGATTACTTTGAAGGATTCCACAGTTGCTTTCCATATCACCGACCTCTTCTTCTTCTCCTTAACTAGATTTCTGATCCATTCCTCTAAAGGCATTGGGTCAATGTATTTCCTTTTCACCACTCTGGTCCATAAGCTCTCCATCTTTATAAGTCTCCAGCCTGATTTTGCAGTCAATGATAGGCTAAAATCAGGAAGACTTTTTATCCCCCATCCTCCCCATTCTTTTGGCCTTGCCACTTTTTCCCAGGCAACCCATGGCAGGACAGAGTTCTCCTTGGAGCTAGCCCAAAGGAATCTGCTGCAAATTCTCCTTATTTTCTCCAATATACCTTTAGGAGCCCATGCTAAAGCTGCCCAAAAAACTGGAATGGCCAATAGCACTGCTTTGATTAGAGTCAATCTCCCCACTCTAGACAGCCATTTAAAGCTCCAATGGGAGATTCTGGCTTCAATTTTGGTGATTAGCCAGTTCCAGTCCTCTTTTTTGTATGCATTTGGTTTGATCCATAATCCTAGATATTTGAAGGGGGATTCCATATTGCTTGTTTGATAGGGAAAATACTGTTGCATCTGAGCCCTTTCTTGTTTGGCTAGACCTTCTATTATTAGCTGATATTTCCTGGAGTTTATCTGTATTCCTGTAGCTTTCAAGAATAGGTCAAGAATAATTTTTAATTCCTTTATTTCATTGGACTCTCCATTTGTGAAAACCAATATATCATCAACAAAAAGGAGATGAGAGATGTTCAGGTTTGTAGCTACTTCTAGACCTTTCATCTTACCTTCCCTTTTAGCCTTTTGAATCAACTGACTTAATCCTTAGATGCTACTAAAAGAAATAGGAGAGGGGACAAAGGGCATCCTTGTCTTAATCCCCTCTGACCTTTGAAAAAGGGAGTGGCTGCTCCATTAATGAGGACTGCATAACTGACATTTCTAATACATCCCATTATCCAGCTAATGAAATCTGTTTTGAAGCCTAAGTGAGTTAGAAGCATTCGGATATATATCCAATTTATTCGGTCATAAGCTTTAGAAAGGTCAATTTTTAATACTGCTCCCTTCTTGTTCTTTTGTTTAACACTGTGCAATACCTCCTGAGCTGTACCTATTGCCTCATGAATTTGTCTTCCATTTAAAAACCCGAATTGTTCCATTGAAATATGCCTTGACAAAATAGGTTTAATTCTGGTCGCAATCACCTTTGCAATGATCTTATAAATACTGTTGCATAAAGATATCGGTCTAAAATCTTCGAAGGTTTCAGGAACTTCCTTCTTTGGAATGAGGGCTATAAAAGTTGCATTAAAAGGGTTGTAGACCTCTCCTTTCATCCTGGACTCTTCTACTACTTCCGTAATTTCTGTTCCTATCAGATCAAAGAAATGGAGAAAGAGTTCAATGGTCCATCCGTCCGGCCCAGGGCTTTTTTCTTTTGCCATTGATTTTATGACACTTTCAACTTCCTCCTTTGTGACTGGCCCATGCAGATCCTCTGCTTCTTCCTCCTCCACATACCTGGGGAAGCATTGTGCTGTCTTGATCACCTCAGCAATAGTGATCTCTCCTTGGTCTGTGAATAATTTCTGAAAATGATTTTGTCCTAGGGAAGACAGAGATTCAAAAGACTTTGCCTCCCTTCCTTCTTCATTTTTTAGGTTCCATATAGTGTTAACAGACCTTCGCCCTTTTGCATAGTTGTGAAAAAAACTAGTGTTTTCATCCCCTGCCTTGAGCCAGATTGCTCTGCTCTTGAGCCGCCACTCTTCTTCCTTTGCCAGAAGAATTTGACTTTTCAGCTTCTCAAGGTGGAGTATCCTCTCTTTGGATTCCTGTGAAGCATATCCATCCTCCTCTGCACTTTCCAACTTATGGAGTTCCTCACTAATCCGGGAATATTCCTCATTTTGTTTTGCCTTCCTGTCTTTTGCCCAAGATATGGTTGCTTTCTTCAGCATTTTAAGGTTTTCCATGAACAGAAACCCTTTGTCTTCTGAGGTGCTTCTGTCCAGATGCCTCCATATTTCTTTGAATAATTTAATGAAAGATTTTTCTTGTAAGCATGATGCATTGAACTTGAAAGGTGCTGGCGGCTTTGAAGGAGGTTTTGTGAGTTCCAGATAAATTGGGAAATGATCTGAAGCCCCTTCTTCTTCGACCCATTGCCTGAACATTGGGATCATAGAGGATAATTCTTCGTTTATGAGAAATCTGTCTAGTCTTTTAGCTACTCTTGCCTCTCCTGCTCTCATGTTCCTCCAAGTTGGCTTTAACTTGATAAGATTTACATCGATAATATTATTTGAGGTTATGAGGTTTTGGAATAATTCTGACAACGGATCTTCCCTGGCCGAGGGACCCCATGCCTCCGCTCTTCCAATAGAGAAATTTAAATCACCACCCAGCACAATGAATTTACTCTTCAGAGTTGAATTAGACATTAAATCTGTCCAAAAGGCCTCCCTCCCTTGACAGGGCCCATATATGTTTAATATGGTTAGAGGTAAGTCAAATTCAAGGGATTGGAGTTCCATGCCCATTACCTGCTTCATGCCCCATTGGTTCCTGATCTGAATTCTCCCTTCCCTGAATCCTACAGCCAGCCCGCCTGAATGTCCTACTGAGTCCATGGCCGAGAATTTCCATCCTGGAAGGAGGGCATTTAGCGATGCTTCTACTTCTACTCCATTCCCCAGGGTCTCCTGAAGTGGAAGGATGTCTGTATTTGAATTTAAAATCAATTCCCTGAGTGCTAGTTTTTTGGGTTTACTGGCCAAACCCCTGCAATTCCATGATGTAACAATCATTTGGGAACATTTTCAGGGGCCTGCACCACTCTAAGTGCCCCAGTTATTGATTGTTGCTTCCCGTCTGCCATATCATGTTTTGCTTTAATCTGAGCCATAGAGAGTTTTGATTTCCTTCCCCTTTTCTTCTGGTTCAGGCTCAGGGGAGAGGACTGACCTATTCCTCCCATAGCATCTGAGGAGATTAGTTTGGAGTCCAAAGATCTAAGGTTATATGGACATGAATGAGGATGGGCCAGGGGGATAGGGTTTGCGGGGGCATCATCACAACTCAAATCTAAGGAGGGAATTGCGGCCGAAATGGTTTCAATGCATTTTTCCAATGAAGTTCTAGCATGAATTTCATTCAAATCATTGAAATCAGAAAAGAAAAATTTAGAAGGAGAATTAGAGGCCAAGCAATCTTTTTCATTTTCTGAATTTAGAATGGGGGAAAATTTTGAATCTGAGCACATACCCTTTGTGCCTACGCTCTCCAAAGGGATTTGAGGTGCTGGCTCTGTTGCATCCTTGAGCTCTGGTTCCTTCTCTGCCCGATTGAGCTGAAGATCTTGAGATGCTATATTTATTGTCTGCCCCCCCTGATCAAGATCCGTCTCCATTTCTTCCTCTGTCTGCTGTGCAACGACCTCCTCCTGGTGAATTTTCAATTTTATATTTTTTTAAATTTCGTTTTTAAATTTTTATACTTTAATTTTTATTTTTAAATTTAAATATTTTTAATTTGTTTCGAATTTTTTTTTTTTTTTAATTTGTTTTGATTTTTTTTATATATGTTTTGAATTTTATTTTTTTTTAATTAAATTTTTTTGCTTAACATGTTTAGAATTTTTATTTTATTTTATTTTATTTTTTAATGGTTTTTTCTTAAATTTTCTTTTTAAATTTTATATAATTTAATTTTTTTATATTTTTTAATCATTATATATATATATATATATATATATATATATATATATATATATATATATATATATATATATATATATATATGCTTTTTATATTCTTTTTAATATTTAAATTTAGTTTAAATTTTTTTTTTAAATTTTTTTAAATTTTTTTTTAATTTGCTTTGAATTTTTTTTTAATATGTTTTGAATAGTTGCTTCTTTCTCTTTCTTTTTTTTGTTTATACAAAAAAAATTAATATGTTTTGAATTTTTATTTTTATTGAAAATTTTATTTTTTTAATTCTTTCGAAAAACATTTACGTTAATTTATTTTAAATGTTTTTTTTTTTTTAATTGTTATTTTCTTTTTGATTTTAACTTATGTTATTCTTTTAGATTTATAATTTTAATTTAGAAAATAATTCTTAATTTTATTTTATTTTTTATTTAAATTATTTAATTTGAACAGTTTTATTTTAATTGACTTTTTTTTTTCTAATGAGGTTTTAATTTTTAACTTTAAAAAAAAATAGATTTTTTTTTTTTATAATTTGTTTTTCTTTAAATTTTTATTTTTTTTTGAATTTTTTTTTTTTGAAAAAAACAATTCATTTGTTTTGAAAAAAAAATCATTTGTTTTGAAAGAAAATCATTTTTTTTTAAATTGAAAAAAAAATCATTTTTTATTTGTTTGTTGATATTTTATTTTATTTATTTATTTATCTTCTTCGTTAATTTTTTATTCAATTTTTTTATTTTTACGAGTTAATTTTTGTTTCTTTGTTACATTTTTAATGGATTTTTGTTTTTGTTTTTTATAGTTTTTGTATTTGATTTTTTTTTCTCTCATGTTTTTTTATTTTTATTTGTATGTTTTATTACTAACATGAAAATCACCAACATTTAAAAAAAAAATATCCATACTTAATTCATTAGAAAATTTAAAATGTAAAAACTAAGCCCTTTAAACAAAAAGGGTTGACGCTCATCAACACTTTTCACAATCAAGATGAAAATCACAAACAAAAAAAAATGTTCACACTTGATACATAAAAAAATTTGAAGTGTCAAAATTAAGCCCTCTAGAAAAATATGTTGATGATTCATTAACACTTTTCAAAATCAGCATAAAAACCACTAACATTTAAAAGAATTGTTCATAATTAATACATAAAAAAATTTACAGTGGAAAAAATATGCTCCAAAAACAAATGTGTATTTTGAATCACCATTTCTCAAAATCAAGCGATATTTTACTACCTCAAAAAAAGGGTAATAGGTCATTTTCTCGTTTGATCGATAACTATGTTTCAACAGTTCAAATACAGAAGTCTTCATCCAGCGTTTGGTAAGCCCTTTCCCCTTGATGTCAAAGGGGGAGAGTAGCTTTGTGTTTGGAGAGTAGCTTGGTTTGATGCTTGGCTTGATGTGTTTTACAGGTATTTACTCATTGTGTGACCAAACACCAAACTGGTTTTCATCAAGTTCAAAGGGGGAGATTGTTGGAATTATGAATTATGTGTTGTCCTTGATGGCGGCCTACCAGATGAATGGCAACCTACTTGATTAGATGTCCCTTTATGAAAGCCCACTTGTTTAAGAGGTAAACAATATGTGATAGAGTGTTTTATAGATGTGATAGAGTGTTTTGGCAAAGACATACCAATTCAGAGGTATAGGTATGATAAAATTGAATGTTTAAGAAGTATACGCAAGTTCTATTAAGTGAATTCGCATACACATGCAAGTATGAAGAAGAAAAAGCACGTACAATTTCTGCACCATGGTATTCAAAATACCAAGGGTCCTTACCATGGTATTTCCCTATGCTATGGAGCCCAATAACGGATGTTTTGATCCCGTCTAAGAAAACCATCTGCTGGAGTATGGTTTTAACCTGTGATATTGGAAAAGGCTAAGCTACATAAAGTGATGAAGATCAAAGTGGTAAAATGCATGCAATGTGTGAAAGTGATGGAAATCTTATGAATAGTTAGATCCGAAGAAAATAAACATGTCTATGGCCTATTGATGCATTTCTTGATCTAGTCTAAGTAGGCAACTAAGATTTTGATGATGGATCAGATCCAATAGATATAAGATGACAATCATAATTATGGGATGATTTGATTTGTGTTGATGTGTCTTAACGCCTGATTTTCTGTGTATACTAAGATCTTGGTATGTCTGAAGTTCTGTGTTGCAGCAAATATTTGACTCTGAATTTGTAGATCTCTACGCATGTTTTATAGCCTACAAGGGGTAAACACACGCGGATAAGTTTATGGTAATTCCTCTACAGATGCATATACAATTTGAAGAAAGTGCATAAAAAAGTAGGGTTTTGATGAAAATGATGTCTAATCAGTTTAATCAGTCTTGATGTGTTTCTGTCATCTACCAATGAAGCCTTCTTGATGATCGGTGCTCAAATAGTGATGTCTTGATTATGAATTGATTGATTGAGGAATGTTGAAGTTACTTGCTGGTTGTGATTAAAGTTTAGTGAAGGTTTTGTGGTTGTTTCAGAATGAGACAATAGATCTAAGTAAGATCCAATGTTTTCTTTAGAATGGCAATGGTTAAATTAATATGTTTTAGTGGTTGAAGATCTACACCCCAGTATACTTCATGAAAAGTGTGTACACACGAGGGCTTTCTACTATAAAGTAGCTTATACATTTTGAAAAATGGTTGATTAGGGTTTACAATAACATGATTTAGTTTCTGTGATGTTCAGTATGTTGTTTTCTATTCCAGTTACAGTGATCTGACTATTCGAGTTGATTGGTTGAGTTTCAATTGATTGGGTTTTAGGGATTAGTTGAGTCAGTTGTGTTAGAGATTGATGATTGAGTTATAATGATAAGGTTTAGTTTTGATGATTATTTTTCTGAGCTTAAATGTTGGTAGTGGGTCTAGTTTGAAAATTTGATGAAACATGGCGTACAAGTTATGATATGTTGTAGCAGGTGTATTCAATATGAAAAATTATGAAATGTGGTCCCCGGAGTTGAGGGAGTTGGAGTTTCCTTCCAATGGAAGTTGGTAAATCAGATTAGGGGGTTGGATCTCCTTTCCAGTAGTAGTTGGAGAACGATTGAAAGATGTAGCCTTCTGCAAGTTGGTGCCTGCATACTAATATAAATGTATTCCATTACAAGATCCAGGGAGTTGGAGCTCCCTTCCAGTAGGATTTGGAGAACGAGCTAAAGTTGTAGCATTCTACAGGTGGGTGGACGCACACTGGTATGAGTCTATGCCAGTATCAGATTGTAAAAGCTTTTCTTTATATTTAAAAGAAAGTAGACACACCACCAATAGGTGTTTTTTTCCCGCATTGGGTTTCCACCTTAAAGCCTAGCTTTCATGTGTTTTTCTTATCTATGATGGTTTATTTTGTTCTTATAGCACATGGTTACTATTTATCTAATGTTTAATGAAGTACTGATGCACTGGCTCAAGATAAACAATTGATGTATTAACTGAAACACAAGTTTACAGTATATACGCTAGTTGTCTTAAAAAAAGTCGCGTACACATGTGGGTTCCCTTCAAAAAAGTCACAAACAAAAATCAAAATATGAAATGAAAAGTTGATGATTTGAAAATACTTATTCACCCCTTCCCTCCCCCTCTCAGTATTTTTCCCAACATACTTAGTATGAATTTAAGTGTAGAATAACCAAACTGCATTCCTATTTTAAAATTGTCACACCAAAATTTGGTGAAGTGAAGAAACCTATTACACTACATAATCCAAATTACTAATTAAGAAGCCTTTTACACCACACAATCCAAATTACTCATTTATCCTCAATTATTGTGCAACTAGCTAACGATTCTTCCATAAATAAAATTAGAAATCATCACAAACCATGTCCTTAAATCAATTTAACAATTCGATCTATTCAGAGTTCATTATATGAAACTAACCCTAGGGTGCTAGAAATCAAAAGTAAACTCAACAATGTTCTGAAAAGTAGTTCACACTACTTCATATTTAACAAAATCATTCAAAATTAACTAAGCAATT
Source organism: Pinus tabuliformis (assembly GCA_031772625.1). Lineage (NCBI taxonomy): Eukaryota > Viridiplantae > Streptophyta > Pinopsida > Pinales > Pinaceae > Pinus > Pinus tabuliformis. The sequence continues at coordinate 1,508,155,876 of CM062819.1, read as the reverse complement.
TACCTAATGACCCACAAGTTCTAAATAGATAAACATAACTCAATATTAACTATGAAATAAAATGAATGGCATACCGCTTCATCAAATAATTAACTCATTGTAAATGGAACGTTGTTCTCCCAATGTTTTAACACACACTTTTCCACAAAAAATGAATGGCATATTGTTCTTAATCAATCCTCACAAGAATTCAAACTGAAAACTGGCTACAAGGGTTTCTTTACAAAATTATATAGATACACATATGATCGAGCCACTTCATTCAAAACAGAGGATTCAACATAAAATTGTAAGAACTTGTTCCTCAGAAATCTATCCTAACTGAAGCCTACTTCTTCAAACTTATAGAACCTTGAGATCAACCAAAGAAGTCAATAAATGCAAAAATTACCTATGGAAATGATCCACAAACTCACAAATATTCAATAAAATCTAACTAGTTATCATAACTTTCATATCTACGAGAGATTTCAAATGAAATTTAAGTATGATTCTAAGTATGGAAATTCTGGAAATTTCCAACGAAAGGAAATAAGTGTTTATGTACAATTGTACTAAATGAATTCAAAACACACCTTATATTTAACCAAAATTGTTACAGAACTTGGTCGAGGTTTGTGGTGGGCCCTTTCCATAAACTGGAACAAGTTTAAATTAACTCAATAACTTACAGATCAAGAAGGCATAAATCCAAAAACATATATAAAATCTGAAACGATTATATTAAAACCTTCAATAGAACATGAGTCAAAGAGTTTCAAACTTAAAACAAACAAAAAAAAGTCAAACGGTGTTTAGTCATAATCTGCTCATCACTGGTTCATTCTACGCATGTAACCTTTCATACAAACAATGGTCCTTTTTAAAGAATTCAAGCCTAAAAAAAGGTTACAACAAAATGACCGAGAAAAGTAAATACATATGTGATTTGGACTAATTTAAGCTAAGCTAAATCCCCAGGATCACTTCATCCACATCGTATCTGAATTGTTCCATTTGTGATGCTATCTTTGGATTAAGAAAACTAACACCACACTCACGAACAAGAGAAGCTATCTCTGGGATGCCGACAGTTGACTGGTTGACTGGTACTGGTCCTAGAGTAGAGTACTGAATTCAATACCAAAATATGTACAAAATGGTTGCTTCATGTTTTCATTGAACTGGGTATTGTGTCTCTAATGACCTGTCCATGTACTCAAGTGTCTTCCCTATATTTAAGAATCCCATCTATAAATCAGTCAATTAATAAATCAAGAAATATAAATTCATTTAACACCTACTTAAAATAACTAAATATATATGAAAAAAACCCTTATTAGTGATTCTTACCTCTAATGTAAAATAACATAGTTTAGCCAGTGTAGAGTGATTTCACGTGTCAAATAGGGTAAAGTAGGATAGGTTATGGAGAAAATAGTAGGATAAGGTGTGAAAATGGATAACAAAAGTAGGGCCCAACAAAAGGATCAAATTATTCTTTGAATAGTGAAGGTTTATTAAATTTCAAAAGAAAAATTTATATCCTAAATGCATGTAGAAGTAAATAACTCATCCTATATGAACATCATAAGAATCCTTTCTCTGCTCATCCAGGATGTCAAAAATTTATCACAACAATTAGAAAAGTTTTTATTGGTTGGGGTTGAAAGAAAAATTTGTTGAGCATTGAGAAAAACTATATGGAGTGTCAAAAAGCTAAGGTGGAGCACCAACATCTTGCTAGGTTATCAAATCCCTCACCTATTCTCATGTGGAAATGGGAAACTATCTCCTTAGATTTTAGTACAATATTACCCTGAAGAAAATGGGAAAATGATTTTATCATGGTTGTAATTGGTAAACTAAGGAATCTAATTTTATATTAGTGCAGTTAACATTCAAAGTTCATCACATCACTCAGACTTTTATTGAGATATTCAGACTTCATGGGGTACCAAAAACTTTATTTTTGACAGAGATGAAAAACTAACATCAATTTTTTGGAAGGAACTTCTCACAATATTAAGTACATAATTGAATTTCATTATTTATTACCAACCTCAAACTGAAGGAGAAACTAAAATAACCAACCAGATCCTTAAAGAAATGATTTGTATGTATTCAATGGATAAGCCCACTAAATGGGAGATTAGTTACATCTGTTTGAGTTTTTGTATAATAATAACTATTAGGTATCTATTAAGATGATTCCTTTTCAAGTCCTTTAAGGTAGGAAATTTCATACTACATTGAGTTGGAGTCAACAAGAGGGCAGTCTGATTTTGGGACCTGATCTCATGAGAGATGTGGAGTAGGTGGTTATAAAGGTAATATAGAAATTAAACATAGCTCAAGGAAGGAAAAAAAACTTATGTGGATTAGAAAGGGATTCACAACGAATACAATGTGGGAGAGAATATTTATATCAAATTCAAACCAAATAAGAGCACACTCAGGCTGGGAACTTGTGCTAAATTGTAACCCAAGTTCTATAGGCCATTTGAAATACTAGCTAGAGTAGGAATAGTGGCCTACCAACTAGCACTACTATCCCACATAAAAGGGAAAAATGTATTTAATGTATCACTTTTAAAGATACATATTCATGATAAAATATGTTATCATTGATTGGAATGCGATACAGGTCGAATCGAGAGGCGAGTTCCAAGTCGAACCTCTGCTAATTTTAGACATGACGGGAACTTTACTCGAAAATCATGCCATCGTCTAGGTTGAAGTGCAATAGAAACACTTTGGGCTTGAGGAGGTCACCTGGGAAATGGAATAGAACATGCGAGAAGTATTTTGTTCACTCTTCCATAGGTGATGAGTGTAATGAAATCATTGAGGATGATTTTCTAATTAAGGTGAGAAGAAATGTAGTACCCCTATTGTAATCACTATTATAATTCCTTATGCCTTTATCTTCACCTGTAACTGTTTAAGTTAGAAAAAATGTTCATGGGGCCAAGACTAAAGTTGAACACTTCAATGATAGGTGTAAATATTTATCTGCAATTATAAATTAAATGTCATTTTCTTTTACAAATATTATGGGAACCAAGACATTAGAAGTTAAGAAGCTTTCTTTTCAGTAACTATTTAATTGGTTGGATTCCCCGATAGTGGACAACTAAAGGTGGCAACTGTCATAGTTATAACCTCCCATGTTTCTCCAAGATTCCAAGATGAATGATCTCCACCAAAGAGACAAAGTAGATGGAGAGAAACACAATGATGGGGGCTAAGAAAGAAATTTACTTGTAAAAATACTAGGTACCAACATAAAAAAAAAAGGATAAACATTGAAAAAGTAGGAAATTGGTAGAGTCGATGTAGAAGAGGAGGAAAAATACCATCAAATGATGATAAGTTACTAATATAAGAGAAGCACGATGTTCAGGAATAATTTCTATGGTTTCAATTCACCAGTTCGTAGGGATTTGGTGGTTCCTATTATATTTCCAAATGTTCAAATAAGTAAGAAAAATTACTATGGTCATTTTGTTATCAGGAGCATTTGGTTTTGAAGAATGTATTAACTAGTGATATTTAGCATGTGGGTGATTGCACCAAGAATGAACCATGAATAAATCATTTAGAGAATAGAGAAAGTAAATATAGCTAACATTCATGTTCGAAATTATAACTAGGTTTGGTCTTCATTTAATGTATTTTAGTCATCATGAAATGTAATTGTCAAAAGAATAATGAATATAATTCTTATTATTGTAACAATGACTTACAAAAGCATGGGTTTCATGCTTGGGTCATCATTATATTAGTCAAAGTCCCCATTGTGGACTCCTAGGATTAACATTGAGTTTATAGAGTCATTGTATATTCAAAGAAACCTTTCTTCGGATTTTGAATCATGTAAAAAGGTTTACTATTGAGTCAAATATAATTTATGTATCCTCCACTCCAAGTCGACCTAGAGGAGATCAAGTCAACCTAAGGACACTAATTTAACCTCACATGGAGTCTATAAATAGAAGAAAGCCAAAGTCATTTAGAGAAACTCATCTCAAGAAAGTTCGATATCTCAAGAGTAGTTAGAGAAGAGTCAAGTAGAATGAAGTGGGTCTACAGAAGCTGAAGGAAGTGTAAGTTTGGGGAAATATAAGGAGAAGAGGAAAATCAAAATTTTAGTGCTTCTCTCTCTCTCTGTTTCGTGCCATAGTTTGGGAGCTCGAAGTCTTCCAAATTTCATTGATGTCAAAAGCTGCATGATGCTGGAAGATTCTTCCTAGTCGAAGTTGTTGGGAAGGAGGTCAAATATACACAACGATGACTTTGTGTGGAGGGAAGCTTTGGTATTTTTCTAGGGTGAAGAGCCTCAAAGAATACTATTGAAAGGAAGAATTTTCTTGGCTAGGTTTTCCCCTTGAGGGGGGTTTTTCCCTGCCATAGTGCCTACATCTTGTATCTCTTGTTTTTGTGATCTTCATACACACATGATATGGTAATTTCTTGATGAAAGATAAGAAAATAAATAAGTAAAAGAAGTCAACCCACTCACAAGAAATTATCAAGAAAGGAGATTCAAGCCCTAATATAACTGCTTTCATTTTAAAAAATTGGTTTCAGAGCTAAGGTCAGGAAAAGTCAAAGATCACTTTGTTGGCATGGATTCTCCCTCTTTGATGAACTACATAAGAATGGGTATCAACACTATTAGAAGCTAGATCAATAAGGTCATCTACTACTTACTTAACAAGGTCAAAAGTCAAGGATTCTTGGCTACTCTTACAGGTTCTGTTAATGATGGCAATGCATGGATCATTAATAGTGGAGCATCGAGACACATGATAGGAGAAAGTAAAAAACTTCATACACTACCAAAGGAGCCATCTTCCATGCAGTGGAATTGGGTGAAAATAAAAGCTATGCTATTAGAGGCCTAGGATTAACATCATTGAAGCTAGATAATGGATCGAAGCTGCACCTCAATAAAATTCTTTATGTTTCAGGTTTGGAAAAGTATTTTCTTTCTATTTCTTCTTTAGAAGATAAAGGGGAAAGAGTAACTATTGTTTATGGAAAGCATTGGTTTGGGGAAAAGACTCTAGCATTAATAAAATTATGGTTATTGGAGTTCGTGAAGGAAGCCTCTATAGAGTCATTACACCACCTCCTCAATCTTTGGTTCATATGGAAATAAGTTCCATTGAGTTGTGGCATAGGGGGTATGGTCATCTACATTATAAGTTCATCCCTACTCTCAGTCAATTAGTTCATGGTATTCCTAATATGAAGTTAGATCATGAAGGTGTGTGCAATGACGCTCTTTGGGAAAACATACAAGAAATCCATTTCATAATAGTGAAACTAGGTCTAAATAAATATTACCTCATTCATTCTGATGTATGTGGGCCAATGTCTGGCAAATCACTTCGACGACGGCTCTATTATGTGGTTTCATTGATGAAAATGCTAGAAAGACATGGATCTACCTCTTCAAAACAAAATATGAATTATTTACTAATTTCAACAAATTTAGGGCTAAAGTGGAAACCCTAACCGAAAGAAGATAAAAAATCTTAGGTCTGACAATGGTGGGGAATACACTTCTAAGGAATTGATTTCATATTGTAAGCAAGCAGGTATTAAGAGGGATCTCATTTTTCTCTATTATCCTAAACATAATGGATTGGATGAAAGGAAGAATAGGTCAATTGAAGATGGCATTCGAACTATGCTCCTTGATTAAGACCTACCAAAATTCTTATGGGATTCGAAGAAGAAGCAATGGAAGTCGTATACATTTAAAATAGAATTCCTCATAAGAGTCTTGATAATACAACACCCGAAGAAGTATTCACAGGAAAGAAACTGAGTGTGGATCATTTCCAAATATTTAGAATTCCAACATACATCCATATTCTGAAATACAAGCGAAAGAAGTTGGATTCTACAAGTATCAAGGGAATATTCATTGGATATAGTCTCTCTTCAAAATCATATAGAATCTACATCAAGGAAGGAAGATATATTGAAGTAAGTAGGGATGTCATATTTGATGAAACTCAAGTATACAAGAAATTAAAATATATTCCTATTGATTTTGATGATGAATAAGTTCCCATATTTGAAGAAGAAGAAGTTCATCATGAAAACCCTACTACAAATCTTGAAGAAGAAGGAACAAGTGAGCCTATTCAATCGGTGATCATCCCAACCACAAGGAAAAGGCGAAACTAGTTTAAATATACATTGGAATATGTTGAAGGACATGAAGTTGCGAAAGGAACCTTCAGAGAAAGGAAGGGACCAGAGAGATATTCTCGTTATGCTGCATATATGATGAAATTGATTGAAGACGAACCATCTACATTCAAGGAAGTTGCACATCAAGAGGTTTGGAAGAAGAAATTCAGGAAGAATATCAATCCATCATGAAGAATGGGGTTTGGAAAATCATTCCTAGACCTAGTGACAAATCGGTTGTCACATCCAAATGGATCTATAAGATCAAATATGTTGTTTATGGAAGTATAGAAAAGTATAAGAAAAGATTCATTGAAAGGGGTTTCTCTCAAAAGGAAGGCATTTATTATGAAGAAACCTTTGCATCTACAGCAAGGTACACTACCATTAGATCATTGGTTTCATTGGCTACTACAATGGGGTGGAATTTCCATGAAATGGATGTGAAGACCACATTTCTGAATGGGACCATTGATGAGGAAGTGTACATTGAAAAACCCTAAGGAATTGAAGTTAATAGTAGGGAATCTCATGTTTGGAGACTTAAGAAGGCCCTATATGGTTTGAAGAAAACACCTAGGGAATGGTATGCAAGGATGGATGCATATCTACTTAGAATTGGGTTCGTGGAGATTTTTATTGATCTGAATCTCTACGTAAAGTTCATGGATGATGAGTCTGTCATTATTCTACTATATGTGGATGATCTATTCATCACAAGTGTGAAGTGAAGAATTCAAGAATGAAAGAAGATGTTGGAAGCTGAATTTGAAAGGAAGGATCTAGGATTGATGCACTATTACCTGGGTCTAGAAGTATGCCAAAAACCTGGGGATATATATTTGGGGCAAGGAAAGTACATCATAAAGTTGTTGCATAAATTCAGGATGATGGATTCCAAACTGATGACTACTCCTATGATCACCAATATCAAGAAGTTGAGGGACTCTAACTCCAGTCTCTTGGATCCTACATTCTATCGACAGTTGGTTGGTTCCCTAATGTATCTGGTAAATAATAGGCCATATATATGTTTTGTAGAAAACACTCTTATTTAGTTTAAGTTGGAGCCCCATCATGATCATTGGATAGCTTCCAAACATATATTTATGTATCTTTGTGGCACTATATATCAATGCCTAAAGTATCATAATAAGGATGTCAAACTAATTGGCTTCACAGCTCTGATTGGGCTAGCAGTGAGATTGATGGAAGGATCACTATCGGAGGATGTTTTAGTCTTGGAACCACTATGATCTCATGGATGAGTACAGAGCAAGATCATGTTGCTTTAAGTAGTTCCAAGGCAAAATATGTGCATGCATGTGAAGTAGAAAAGGAGGGTGTTTGATTAAGGAAGCTTTTGACATATTTGTTTGAGAAGTCTTTGGGTCCTACTGTGATTAATTGTGACAATCAAAGTTATATCAATATGTACAGAGATCTTGTGTTTCATTCTAGAATGAAGCATATCAAAAATAAGTTCCACTTTATTAGGAATCTAGTGCAAGATGGGATCGTGAGGTTGTAGTATGTCTCGATAGATAAACATGTAGAAAACATACTAACAAAGGCTCTTCCTAATAAGAAGTTTTAGTATCCTAGGAACTTGTTTGGTTTGGTAGACATTGTTGATTGTATTGATGATAAGGAAATAGAAGATATTTGTTGAGACTTTGCGAGTGAAGCATTTCCTGGGAGGACATATGGCCGACACTTTGTGTTGATGTCTAGATCCCGTAGTAGTGAGGGTGGTGTGGCTCATAGAGCTCTAACCATGGATACATACCAAAGAACCTTGGTTGGTTGTTAGAAAGTAAGCCTTATGGTACCTAAAGGGGTTGAAAGCTTGATTACACATTATTCCCCTTTGGATAGATTCCCTAGGTCTATGGAATTGTGGTGCCTTAATTGATCAGAGATCAATGGATGGATTTCCCTGGTTAGGAATCTAGTCCATCGCATTGCAGTGCCTAAATTTATTCATTGTTCATATAGTTTGAGATCTTCCATTGTATTTGTATATGAAGAATACCTCCCTAGTTAAGAGGGAGTGTTAGAAATTTTAACTAGGTTTGGTCTTCATTTAATGTATTTGAGTCACCATGAAATGTAATTTTCAAAAGAAAAAGGAAAATATTTTTTATTATTGTAACAATGACTTATTAGAGCATTGGTTTCATGCTTAGGTCATCATTATATTCATCAAAGTCCCCATTCTGGACTCCTAGGATTAATATTGAGTTTATAGAGTCATTGTATATTCAAAGAGACCCTTCTTGGACTTTTGAATCATGTAAAAAGGTTTATTATTGAGTTAAATATAATTTATGTATGCTCCACACCAAGTCAGCCTAGAAGAGATCAAGTCAGCATATGGACACTAATTCGACATCACATGGAGTCAATAAATAGAGGCAAGTAAAATTCATTTGGATCAACTCATCTCAAGCAAGTTCGATATCTCAAGAGTAGCTGGAGAAGTGTGAATTAGGACAAAGTGGGTCTAAGGAATCTAAAGGAAGTGAGATTTTGGGGAATTCGAAGGAGTAGAATAAAGTCAAACTTTTGGTGCCTCTCTCTTTCTATTTCGTTCCCTAGTTTGGTAGATCTAAGTCTTCCAAGTCTCACTGATGCGAGAAGCTGCCTGATGCCACGAAACTGTTGCCTGGTCGAAGTTTCTAGAAAGGAGGTCAAAGATCTGGGTGCTGAGTTGGTGTGGAGGGAAGGTTTGGTCATTTTCTAGGGTGAATATTCTCAAATAATACAATTGAAGGGAAGAATTTTCTTGATTGGGTTTTCCCCTTGAGGGGGGTGTTGCCCTGGCATAGTTCCTACATTTTTTGTTTCTTGTTTTTATCATCTTAATACACACGTAATATGGTAATTTCCTGATGAAAGAGAAGATAATAAATAAGCAAAAGAATCCAACACACTCATAAGTAATTATCAAGAAAGGAGAACGAAACCTAAATTCTTTGATTTTCCAACAATGGGTGGTAGATATATAGTAATTCTCAAGAATGCATGTAACTTTTGACAGTAAGTAAAGCATGGAGACATGTATGTTTCATAGTAATCAAAGAATATATATATATATATATATATATATATATATATATATATATATCTGGTAGAAAGAGGAAAGTTATGTATATTTTCTAGATAAGAGGCTAGAAATTCCTAAATGAATAATATAAATTAGAAAATTCTAAGAACGGTAATATTTTGGACTAGTATTATCTCCTTTCTTAGTATCATGAATCATGAAAAAATATAAATTTTATACATTATTTTATTACAATCTACCATATACTAAAAATAAAAATAATTAAGCATGTTACACATGCTTGTAAGTTGGTATGGAGGCATGACCTTCATAATAAGTTATGATGCTTGTAGTACCACTTCGTTAAGTAAAACACTCTCAATAGGAAGCTATAGAATCTATTTGCATAGGTATCCTACAACTAACCTTTCCGGACAAAGTTTGTTGAGAAACATTATGAGCTTTTACTTCAACTGAGTGTTTAAGGGGGAAATTAGTAATGGAATAAGGCACTACTTGACAAGGCATGTATATATTATTGAATCAAGGAAGTACGAAATTGATTAGTAAATAGATACATACAATCTTGGTTATGAATCATATTGAGGAAGCCATATAAAAGTTATAAAGACTAAATACACATGTATAGAGTAACATAATCAGAAATATTTCTTAAATCATACATTAATCATGTATAAATTACAGGCTCAAGAACCCTAGCCATATAAAAATAAGTACATATTGTTTCAAAATATGGATAAACTTAAAATGAGACTACCTAGGCATATTCTGGAGTCAAATTAATACAAATTATTCAACATACAAAATATTGAGTAAAAAAATTGAATCCTTAGACTAGCCGCATAGCTCAAGGCCAAGTATGATAAAGGCTATACAAAATGTTCTAACAAGAAACCATGTCAACCATCATCAATCACCGTCAATCTCCATATCATTTAAAGACCCTCGCAAAAAATGTAATGTTAAGGAGGCTGATACATGGAAAAGAAAAACTAAATTACTATGTTGACAAATTTGACCTAGTGTCTGTAAGTCAAACCTATCAGCAAAAGATACTTCCATTAGCACCCTAACCATAATATTTACATCCATAAAAAAATGTTTTTAAATAAAAATATCAGAGTCAAAGTAACCTTGAGCGTCTCCTAGCAGCCATAGTTTTGAATGACTTGTTGGAACCATATGGATAGTCGGGAATCTAATAATACATTTGGGGTTATAATATTTTATTCTAGCAAAGACTAGGGATTCATTAATATAAAACACTTTCCTCTACTGCATATATTCACCAGAACCAGAGACAACTTTTGATATAGTATATTGGGGTTCTTAGACCAGAGTGCCAACATAATAATAGTGGAGTGCAAGCGTCTACAATACCCTTTAATACCTAAAATGGAGACATTGTTTCAAAAAGAGAATATACCAGAATTTCGGGAATAATCTGAAGACCCAAATCACTGGTATCGAGAAATAAGGAAGAGAAAAAACAATATGGTTTCATACCTGGTTAGAAATTTTACGTCGACGACAAGATTTGATGTCAAGATGACAAGGGTTTTCCTTGATATATTGCGTCTTCAATTGAAACCCTGAAATTAATTCAAAGGAGAAACAATCGCATCACCTATAATTCAAACATTGGGAGAAAATATCGCAAGTGAAAACACTTTAGAAATGAAAGGTTGAATGTAACAGTCAAATCATACATCATTTCCAAGATAAAAGATAAGGAAACGTGAGGCAATGGTGGATAGAAGGGAATTTTTGAAATGCTTCATGAAGGACCTACAAAAATCCCAAAGAAAATGTTAATCAAAGTTTCTTTTCCATGCATCTTAAGACTCTGAAAATTTCAAGTTCAAATATGGTAAACCCTCAACAGTATAAACATCAGAAAAATAGCGAACGATTTCTTACATGTTGCTTGCATGTCGAGGTGATGCCACATGGTGGAATGAAAAATAAAACTCACTATGGAAAGAAAGTTCCATCAATCAACAGAGAAGCATAGTAATGAATCTTAAACCCTAATTCATCACCAATAAGAACTCTCTCTATGGATAACAAGTGAAATTTGAAATTACAAGTCTAGAAGGGCGGTCAATCCAATGGGTGTGGAGCATAAAGCCATCAAAACCATGCAAATGCATTGGATCATCTAATATGTCCATGCATGGCCCTATTCCATGAATGCATAAGAACGATTGTTTTACATGAATGACACATAGCATAGGACCAACACCCTCCTGAACTCCAAGTGTGACTTGGGGAGGGACTCGGAAATGTAATGAGTATAACAGAGTCCGCGAAATATGTTGGAGGCTTACATGTCTTATGATTTTAGGGCTTGACGGCTGCTATGAGTCATACGCATGCTATGGCGAAATAAATAAAACAATATAAAAATTTCTTAAAATAAATCATACCACATCGTTATGTAGGTATCGTGGATACTTAATATTGTTTAAGTGATGTGGAACCAAAGGTTAAGAGCTCCAGTGTCATTCCTTTTCTTATATATATAATGAAAATGAATCATTCCTTTTCTTATATATGTGATGAAAATGAATCATTATTTTTCTTATATACGTAATGAAAATGAATCACAATAGAAATAGTTCCTATGTCTCTATTCTTATATATAAATATAAGAAAATGAATCATTCTTTTTCTTATATATATTGAAAATGAATCATGATAGAAACAGTTTTTATGTGCCCATTCTTATATATAAAATGAAAATGAATCATAATAGAAATAGTTCCTATGTGCCCATGTTATCAATAAAAATTACACTTTAAGTATGGGGGATTTACGCAGTGCATTATATTAGATATCACTTTTGGGATTCAACTGCGTTAAGTAAGTCATTCAAACGTATGACCATTTCCATGAGAGGTAGTCGTAACTGACTAATTTCTCATGATTTTTGAATAGTTCACTTAGCACTCATTGCATCGGGTGATGCTCACAGGGGTGAAGAAGTGGGACTGAAACTAGTGAAATGTGGAGAACGAATCACATAGCATCAATCATCACTTCCGGGGCTTGCACCCGGTAACCAGGACTTCCCAGGAGGTCACCCATCCCAGAACTCCTCTGGCTTAAGCGCGCTTGAGCCAAAGGAGTTCTGGGATGGGTGACCTCCTGGGAAGTCCTGGTTACCGGGTGCAAGCCCCGGAAGTGATGATTGATGCTATGTGATTCGTTCTCCACATTTCACTAGTTTCAGTCCCACTTCTTCACCCCTGTGAGCATCACCCGATGCAATGAGTGCTAAGTGAACTATTCAAAAATCATGAGAAATTAGTCAGTTACGACTACCTCTCATGGAAATGGTCATACGTTTGAATGACTTACTTAACGCAGTTGAATCCCAAAAGTGATATCTAAAAAATTACACTTACGAATATACACATGGGAATGTTGACACTATATGATCATAGAAATGGTACATCTCACCTTAGACTACTATGCTAATCAGTTGATAGAATTATTGAAATATATCCCATTTATCAAATATGAAGAGATCAAAATACAATATTTTCTCAATGGATTACCAAGACTATCTCAATATAGGATAATGTTTGAGGTGCTTAAGACAATTGATGACATATTTGAAAAGGAAAAAAATTGCTATAAGTAGCTAGATACTAAGGTAAAACCACATAATTTTTGGAAGAAGGAAAGGCCCTTGAAATGTTGTAGTTGTGGTGGAGAAAACTTACTCCTTGAATTCCCTCACCAACAACAAAATAATAATAGCCTATTTAATCTCCGAAAGCATGGGTAAGAAACCAAGAATATAAAAAGGATGAAATCAAATAAGAGTACTTTGAAATGTAGGGGTTGTAACAGCCCCTCCCACATTTACCAAATTTCACCGTCTTTCTTGGGTAAACATGAGAGGAAGAGCTACTATGAAATGACCTGAACTCCTACTTTCCATTAAGGAAGTGGGGCCAACTACTAATGACAAACTGACATATCACAACATCCTACAAGGGATATAGGACACTCAAACAATGAGAAACGATAATAGGTGGTCAAACCCTGAGTTGGACACCTCCTTTTCTTCCCTTGGTCCTTAAATGCACCCACAACAGCACCTACATGTGGTTCGAAGTCTCTAGCAACATGGACACACTTACATCCATGTGGTGGTAACCCAATTTTTCCAATTAGGAGCCTGGAGTCCCAAGATCTGAGCCTAGATTCCAGGTCAGCCTCCAGGCCACTGCCCATAACTTCCTGTAACTTCTTATGATCAATAATGACATCACAACATTGCTAGACATACAAATTTGAAGGAAAAACGTGACATAGACTACCTAGAACATGACAAGCATTTCATCAAACATATTGAAAACATGTAATCTATAGGTCATCAATGCATATTTGAACAAAAGGGGTCTGATACTTATCTGAATATAATCAAGAAGTATAATTCCCTCCCATAATAGCTACAATAACACTTATTAGCTCATGCATTCAATAACCATTCGTCAGCTAATCAAAAGATGTCAAGGGCCATAGCTAGAACGTGTTATGGAACCATGGTTATAACCATCATTTAATCAAAATAATAACCATGATAGAGTAGCCATAAAAGCCACATAATAACAAGCACAAGTATTGATGAAGTTTAATACGAAAATATCTCTTGCGAACATATGCAAAAGCCATCCAAGTCAACGACTTCCACGTACCACCCAACCATAGATTGGGATGAATAAAATCTTTCTTTCAGCCAATCACCCTCATTCCATATTACAAACATGAATGTGGGACTCAATACAAAAAAACCAGAGCTTATTGGAGATTAAACCACGTCCACCCTCATTCTCTCGTGATCCCACCATGATCGGTTAAGAGATCACATAAGAAAACCAATTCATAAGTGACCAGGGCTTCCTGGAGATTATACCACCTCCACCCTAAGGCTTTACTGCAACCCCGCCAAAACTGGTGAAGGGATTACTAGGCACAAAATAAACTTGGATGCCTCAGAATTTCTTCACCAATACCTTAAGGAATTTTCTTGTCTCGACCTTTAGGCTTTACTGCAATCATGCCAAAATAGTTATGGGATTTGTAGGCCCTATGGGAATTTTATTGTGACCACTTCACCCAGATCCAAAAACATCTATTTATCCAAACTTCAACCAAATAAAAGAACCCCAATACACCATGGCTATCCAAAAATGGGAAGGCAAGGACGAAACCACTGTCACACCTAGAAAAATCCATGCTAATGACAACAAGAGAACCAAATACATACATGCATGTGCTATGTATTCACAAACTAGCTAGGAAATCACACATACAACCCAATACTTGCAAGTCTTCCTACTAAAACTACTTGATCCAAATTTTTCTTTCTTGCCACTTGCTTTCCTTTGCTTCCTTGCCCTTCCTTTGCTTGCTTTCTTGTTTCCTCCTCTTGGTGCTCTTCTCTCTTTGAAACCAATTCCAATCCCAAATGACAAAAGCTATGAATTGATCCTTTGAATCCTCTTTACTACTGGGACCTCTATTTTCTTCAATTTCCTCCATTTTTCTTCAATTTATTTCTAATGCAAATATCTGACCTTTCACCGTCATTTTCTCCTATTTTCCATTATTTTCATAAATAAAATGCCAATTAATGTCTCTTTTCCTTTGCTAATTCCTTTTCCAATTTCCCCTTAATCATAATAAACTGAAATGAACACCCACTAGGATGTTTTGCAGAACATTAAGCTTTTAATACATGTGCCATGACTTTGGTCCTATTTTTCTTTTATTAACTTTATTACTTGAACTTTTAACCCAGGGATATTACAAACCACTCCCCCTTAGGGGAACACTGTCCTCGGTGTTGCATGATATCTATCACTAGCAAACTTCTAAAAACCAAAACATATTACCCATGGAGCTTTATAACTTGGCTTGATGCAATATTTATAATGAAAAACTTGCTAAAAAGAAACACCAACATGAAAGACGTGACAACATGACAACCATACGCTTATTGGATATTTATAACATAGCTCATTACGGTATTTACAATAACAACCATACATGGATATGTACATATACCAAAACTCGTTTGCCTCAACCAACAAACAATGAAGGATACAAAGGCCGCATCAGATCAAACACTTCCAATGTAGCATCATTAGGCCCAAAGCGCTTCCATTGCACTTTAACTTGCTTGATTTCTCAATTCCAGAGCATGAGTTGTTTCTATTGCAATATGCACTGAGGCTTCAACTAGATTTCTCCTTTTGGATCCACCTGCAATACAGACCAGTCAATCACATAATCAACATCCTTCACACACCCTTTCCTATGATTGCGCTTTGTCTGCATATCTGTAACCATTCCTACTGATGTAGGCTTATTCTTACCGTACAATATTATTCTTGCTGTCATCATCCAATAACTCAATATCCTTCTCATAACAATCCACCTTAGTCTTATGAATGTATAATCAATCCATACCCATAAGCATACTATACAAACCCAATGGAAGAACATGCAAATGCATTGATGTAGGAATATCATTCAACTCAAATATACAACCTCTTACCCAATGATGAATTATTTTCTTAGTACCTATAGCCAACTACACCAACTAAGACTCTACATGCACTTATTTTCTCAAACCACAATTATCCACCACGTGAGGATTAACATAACTATAATTAGATCCACGGCCAATAAAAATAGAAATAACTCGATCAGAAAGCTTACCTTCCATCTCAATAATGGATGCCTTGTGATCTTTCTGCTTGTTATCAAATTTTGCATAGATATGAGGAATTCTCTACCAAACATCCCTAAATGTCTACGCCTCTTGAGCATTGTAGATATGAGGCCTACCACCCTGATACAATGTACAATCTTTCTTGAGATAATATGAGCCACACATCCAACACTACAACTATCTCCTACTATCACCTCTATTTTCCTTCTCTCCGGGATGAGGTCCATGTCCCTTCTCTACTGCATTAATCTTCTTATAAGGAGAAACACTCTCTTTCTCACCTACATCATGAGGTCTTTTTTTCATTGTTGGCCATTTACCTTAGTATTCTCATTCCCTTTCCAACCTTTCTTAGATTTTGTCTTATGCTTTGATTGCTAATAAAAATGCTTCAACTATCTAATGACTTCTTCGAGTGATCGAAGCTCATCATACTCAATCTGATACTTAAATGCTAATGAAAATCCACTGATAAATATTTAAACTTTTGTCTTCTCATCGTCAACATATAACACATACCTCAACAACTCCATGAACTTAGTCGTGTACTCCTCATTTTCCATCGATCCCATCTTCAGCTCATATAACTCCTTGCCCTTACTATCATAGTACCTCTATGAAAAGTACATGTTCCTAAAGAGTCTCTTGAATTCATTCCAACTCATCTCCTCTCTCATCATGTCTCTGACATGCCTCACATCTTCCCATGAGATGCCTGCTTTCCCTTTGTGACTAAAAATAGTTCTTCTAGACTTCATGTTCTTTGTGTAATGATGTAGCTCAAAGAACTTCTTCATCACAAGCAACCATGCCTCCACATCTTCTTGCTTCTTTAGCTCTGCATGAAATGTAGGTGGCTTGGATTTCTTGACCTCATCCAATAAATATCATCTGTCACTCCTCCTGTAAGGATGATAGCGATGATGACCATGATAGTTGTCTGAATAAGAACTAGAGTAGAAACCATATCCACTGCCTCTCTTATCAGGTGTATTCAAGAATATACCATCTCAGACTGTATCATCTTTGTCTGACATGTTGCCACCATGAGACCTCCTACGATATTCCCCATTGGTCTTGTCCTCATGTCCATAACTGATCTGTGGTTGTCTCTATCTCTGTAAGTCTGACAAACTATGAATAATAATTGTATTGACCTATGCTTGTTTCTCCTATGCCATGGCAAGTCTTTCTTGTGACTAAATTATCTTATCATTATCTGTTTTGCAACTTTTTATTTTTTCCTTTATACTTCTCAAAGTGTCAGTTATGTCAGGAGAGAACCCATCTCTTAGCTACTCATTTGATCTGTATGTAGATTACCATGAATTGTAAAACACTATTTGGATAGTCATATTTGATCCTCTTCTTACTGCAAGAATACCATGTCAGATAAACAAAATACAAACATAATTAACATACTTTAGTGAAGTTTAGGGGAGGCTATCTCGTCTGCAAAATTGGTCCAGATTAACATGATACATGTATATACATAATCACATCAATGTACCAACATCATGCATGATAAAACCAACTACATGCCATGACCTCATGCATGACAACCATAACCATGCCAATGCATGCATAACAACCATATAGACAACTGGCATGCATGCTTGAGAAACACATTCCACCCATCTAATCTAAGTATTGAAGCATGATCTAATACCAATTTGTAATGCCTCCTCCCACATTTACCCAATTTCATGAGCCTGTCAGGGTAAACATGAGAGGAAGAGTTAGTATGACATGACTAGACCTCCTAGGTCCTGTTAAGGAAGTGGGGCTGATTATAGATGATAAAATGACATCTCACAACATCTTATAGGGGTTAGAGGACACACAGAGGCTCAGAAACCATCCCAACTGGCCAAATCCTGAGTTGGACCCCTCCTTTTCCACTTGGGGCCCTCAACCGTGACCACAGCATGGCCTACATGCGGATAGAATCCTCTAACCACATGCACAAGCTTACATCCATGCAATTGCAACTCAATTTTATAGTAAGGAGAATGGGGTACCGAAATCTAAGCCTAGATTCCAAGTCAACCTCTAGAACACTAACCAAAACTTCATGGAAATTCTTATAATCAATAGTGACATGACAACAATGCTAGACATACAAATTTAAAGGCATAATTTGAACTAGACTGTCTAGAATATGACAGGCATTTTGTTAAACACATTGAGAGCATGTAATATATAGCTCATAAATGCATATCTGAATATAGGGATCCAATAGTTATCTGGAAATCATCAAAAATATCTGATTCCATCTCAGAATAGTTGCAATAACACTTATTAGCTCATGCATTGAATAATGGTTCATCTTCTAATCAAAACATGTCAAGAGCCATGGCTAGAACCTATTATGGAACCATTCTTATAATCACCATATAACTAGAATAATAACCATGATAGAACAACCATCAAATCCAAATAATAACAAGCACAAGTACTGATGAAATACAATAGGAAAAGAGCTCTTATTAACATATGCAAAATCCAACCAAAGTAGGGACTTCCACGTACCACCCGAACATAGATTGGACTGAACCAAATCTTTCTTTCAGCCAATGACCCTCATGCCATATTCCAAGCATGAATGTGGGACTCAATACAATAACAACCATAGATTCCTAAAGATTAAACCACTTACTCCCTCATGATATTGATCCCACCAAAACCGGCCAAGAGATAACATAAGAAAACTAATACAAACAACCAAAGCTTCCCAGAGATTATACCACCTCCACCCTCAGGACTTACCATAATCCCTCCAAAACTGGTCAAGGGATTACTAGGCCCAAAACAAGCTTGGATGCCTAGGAATTTCTTCATCAATACCTTTAGGAATTTTCTTGTCTCCACCCCTAGGATTTACTGCAATCCTGCCAAAACCAGTCAAGGGATTCCTAGGGCCAATGGAAATTTTCCTTAGACCACCTCACCTGGTTCCAAAACCATCTGGCAATCGAAAGTTCAACCAAATAAAAGAACTCCATCACACCATGACTATCTGAGAAAGGCAAGGCAAGGTTGAAACCAGAATGACACTTGGCAAAATCGATGTCAATGAGAAAAAGAGAACAAAATACATGCATGCATGTCCCATGCATTCACAAACCATCTAGGAAATCACAAATGAAACCTATTACCTGCAATTCTTCATGTTGAAACTGCTTGATCCAACATTTCTTTGCTTGCCCCTTTCTTTCCTTTGCTCCCTTTCCCTTCCTTTGCTTGCTTACTTGTTTCCTCCTCTTGGTGCTCTTCTCTCTTTGAAACCAATTCCAAATCTCAACTAGGAAAAGATGTGAACTGATTCTCATAAGATTTTTTATTATTCAGGCATCTATTCTCTTCAGTTTTCCTCTATTTTCCTTCAATTTCTTTCTCATGCAAATCTATGACCTTTCACCTTCATTTTCTCCTATTTTCCATTATTTTCATAAATAAAATGCCAATTAATGTCTCTTTGTCTTTTCCAATTTCCCCTTAGATATAATAAATCGAAATGAACACCCACTAGGATATATTTCCCAACATTTAGCTTGGAATACATTTCTCATGACCTTCATCTTAGTTTTTCTTTATTAACTTTATCACATGAACTTTTAACCTGAGGTTGTTACATGGGCTGCAAAAAGGAACACACACTTCCTTATTGGCCTTATAAGAAGCATGAGAGCATGCCAATATATAATGTCAAAGAGACTACTTCAACGAACATAGCATACATACATGCATTAGAGGTTGGTATAGGAGGGAGAAATAAGATGGAAGAATCTCTAAAAGTGGAATTGGAAATAAGAAAGAACAAGGCCATTGTGGTGACATTGTAGCCCTATGAGACACCTTCATTACCTCATGGGTGCAAGTCATCAAAGACACCTTGACTATAAAACTTGATGAGCAATGTAGTGAATTTTATGTTGGACCATGCCAAAGGGGTGCTTGGCCATAATATATTAACAATACCATGGGATGGTGCTTTTTTTCACAAAGTGAGTAACTAATGGGAGAAGAAAATTGCCAATGCTCACTTGGTGTGAGTATAAGAGGACTTGTAGTCCACGGGGTCTTGGGTAGACAACACTGTTAAGACACTCTAGATGCTATTATTTTGGTTCAATTCCCCACTCTACTCAAATTCTATTGTTAGACATAACCATGATATACTCTTATCAATAACAAAATTAAAATAATAAGTATTAATTTAAAACCTTCCCGGTTCAAAATTCAACTTATTTTAAGAAAACATTCCAGTCTTCAGCAGGGAAAGAAAATTAATTATAACACATATATCATGTAAGTACTAATTGAAACAATGCTGAAGTAAGCACTTTGATACACAAACTTCGTTTGATTGTGAAACTTTGCTTGCCCACATCAGCCTACATCATATTTCCGGCAAGCAATGCGATGTAATTTATTGCTAGCAAATGTATCCAATCCATCCTCGATTTATACTTAAATATTAAAGCTAAAAATACTTAAAAACTGATATTTTTATAACTTTAAAACGATTGAAGAAATTCTGGCTGTATAACTTCTGAGATAAAAACTCAGATCGAGTCATATTTTCCACGATAAGAAGTTTTAGTTGCCATTGAACTACATAAATATTAAAAAACCTTTAGCTATCGAACCATAATCATATTCTCACTTAGGAGAATGCACTTCAGCGGCAAGGAGGACATCCAAAGTTTTCTCTTATTAAGATACATTATTGTCAAATTAAGCCAGATCGAATCATTTCTATTTTATGTCACAGCGGCTCCCATAACTGCACAGGATACACGTCGTCCAAGACAGGTCCGTCCATATAGGCGTTTTCACTTTCTTGAAGTGACGGGATGTAGAAGTCGGATTCTGAGACTTCATGATATCCAGAGATGATGGCTAAGAGATTGGCATGTTGCTGAGTAATGATAGCCACCTCTGCTTGTGTGGAAGCCAATTGTGATTGGAGCTCCGACACTTTATTCTGTAGATCATTGATTACGCCTACACAGCCATGCACAGGATCTCGGACTCTTTCGCTTGCTTCGTACACCATGCTTCTCACTGCATCATCTCTTGTCTCGGCCGGAAGACCCTGTAACACCGCAATGCATTATCAACCCATAAACCCATTACACAGCTTTTACAAATCTGAGAGCTACAAATAGGTCAAATCATACGCAGAGGAGTTTAATTATTACACTCAAAACACATCTTCATGCAGTGAACATGAAAGATGAAAGTGGATAAGATATTCTAATGACCATACTAAATAAAATATCTCAATGCATATAAAGTATAAAGCAATTAAAAAAATAAATTCTTAATGTTAAAATATTTTATTGTATGCAGCATATTGATAGATCAAAATTTTGAGATTGCATTTTGTGTTGTTACCTCGGGAAATTTAATCCTTCTCCCCATATAAAATAGACTTTTATAAAACATTTTTAAAATAAACTTTAAAAAATCGGTAAATGTAAACTTTGCACAATTCCTCTTCTATATAGAAGAGTATATTTTGCAACCTCCTGAACTATATGAAAATAATTAATATTCATTATCATAATTCCTCATATAAACCTATGAATCTTACAACCTCTGAAAAGGAAAACAAAAATCAACATCAAATCCATGGGATGTGGAGAGATTTGGCCTAGTGGATGGGACTTCAAAGAGATCCGTCCCGAGGGGATTGGATCATTATATGGCTTTTGTTTATTACTTCCTATGGACGGACCATTAGCTGGTTTTTGTGAATGCTTTTCTGTGGAATTAACATTTATATATTGCCTACTGTGCTGTATACCTCACATATCAAAGACATAAATACCAAAACCTCTTTAGGGCAATGGAACGAACCTTGAGTAGTTTGATGATGCGGCCATTACCGAAAACTCTATGTAGCAGGAGGAACTCGTCGGTACTGTCTGGAGGAAAATATGGCGCGAGGACGCATTCTTCTGAACACCTTTTTCTCTGGATTTTGCAAGCGGCGCATGCAGGTGTGGACGACATTTGTGCCGCGGAAGAAGTGGCGTACCTCATTCTCATAGCCAACGAAATCCGTTGTAAGAGCATCTGCCTATCGTGGGTTTTTGGATAAATACATTATATTGCGATTGCTTCCCTACAGTGTTGCTAACCTTTCGGTGTAATGGCCGGTGAACGACGTATACGCGGAAGACAACGAACCTTCCTGAGTCATCATGCTAAAATTGTCATTAATGACAAATATCGCATCGATAACGAAGGTGCTATCATTGGATTGGATTCTAGGTGGTGTTTGATAACGAATGTGATATCACTGGATTGGATTCGAGGTGGTGTTTTTTCGTCTTTTATGCTGATGTTTTTTCCCTTTTTACGGTGATATATGTTTTAAAATCTGTAATTTCATTTTTAAATATATAAATAGATTATATATATATATATATTATGGTTTAAATTTATGATTTTAATAGTAAAACATATATATATATATGTATATATAATAAAATACATAAAAATTAAAAATATATATTTTTATAGTATCAAATTTAAAATTTTAATTTTTATCATATAATTTTACATTATCAAAATTTATAATTTTAATCTATAGTGCAAGGATATAAATATTGCAAGGAAAAGAACTAATTCTTGTGAGTTTCAAAGTGATATTCCCAAAATTTTCTGGGATAAAAGAATTTAGAGGGTGGAAGATGAAAAACATTTCTCTTAAATTGTTTGGCTCTTACTCACATCCTTTCTCATATCATATTTCATAAACATTCCGAAAACTTCCAATCTTCTTGACTTGTTAACTCAACCTAACTATAGTGATCTTGGAGTGCTTCTTTACTTTCATTTCTATCATAGAAATAAAATAAAGAGTAGACCTCCTCCTCCTCCTATCCCCCACCCAATTTTAGATTTAAAAAAAATATATATTAAAACACATAATTAAATTGTATTTTAATATAAATATATAATTACATTTATTCCTCGATGGTGGTGTCCAATCTACCAGGCAAGTGGTCGCGCCTTGGAGTGTGGAGCCAGTTGGGCCTCCACCCGCAACACGATTGCCTTAAAGGCCCATTAGGACTTGGGCTGGACTCCCGCGAGCGATACTTAATGTGCAATGCAGGTAGGAGGGTGGCCATTTGCAGTGGTTGGGTGATGAGGAGGGAGTGATGGGCATAACAGAGTATTAGCGTCCTCGCTCAGGCTGAGGCTTGGGGCGAGAGTGCAGGACACACTCAAGTCAGACGACTGTGTGAGGGACTAGAACTTGCAATCAATCTAACTGTGGGATCCGGGGGAGAATCGGAGCAACCGACACTACAAGGGATACAATTCTGGGGTTGGAGAGTGTGGGTGGTGTGTAATCATTTCCCCTTCCTCACTCTCACTCTATCTCTGAAAAGGGGTTGCTCCTCTAGAGAGGCAGTACAACGGAGAATTGGGGTCGTGGTTTTTTCCCTAGAGCGGCTCGTCCACTTGAAAGACTTGTAACGCACCCCCAATTCATCGGTGGACAATGGAGAGGGATAGGAGAATTGCACCAGCGGGTCTAGGCTCCTTGACGCCGGGGTGGTAAGCAATGTGTTTTGTGTTTGGTTCATATCAGGCTTGTGTTTTGGGTTCCATGGGGCAGCCAGATTCGTCCCTGCGGTGGTGCAATTGGTGGTGGTGGCATAGACTATGACGAGACAGAGAGGTGGCCTACATCAATGACCTCCAACACACTCAGAACTAGCTCCTGGTTTCCATAGACTGCCTTCAGCGACAACTGAACAAACAAATGACCACATCCGGGCTCTGGAAACTCAGGTGGAACATATTGACTACCATACAAATGACCACCTCCAGACTCTAGAAACTCGAGTGGAACATATTTACTACCATACGCATGAGCCGGCTACGTTCTTTGTTGCCCTGTCACTAATTCCTCCCAACCCACCCGGTAATGTGTATTTCCAGTAAATTCTCATTTTGTGCAACTTTTGTATTAGAAATAACCAATTACACGGGTTATCTTGGCCTCTTCACATGCTTAATCTTGTTAACTCTCAACCTTGACACTTTGACTCATGTTAGCTCTCAAACCTGATACTTGACTAATATGGCATCAATGATGTATTCAAACAATGTGGTGATGATGTATTTTGTTCTTGAAGTTATGATAATATAAAGCAGCTTTTTAACCTACAATAAATATATAAATATAAATATATATATATATATATATATATATATATATATATATATATATATTCAAAAACACATCCATTTAACTTTAAATATATTAAAATTTTAAATTTAATTAAGTGAAAAAAAAAAAACCAAAACTGTATATTTTCCAAGACTAAGTCTGATCCCCTAGACGATGGCTTCTGAGAGACCATGATCCCACGAGCCACAGATCTGGTTGATTCGAATCCGAATCCATATCGGTGTGCAAAAGCAAGGGCGCGCTAAGGAGTAAGCTCGAGCATAACTGTGTGCCCCAAAATAGAGGGTGGACTTTCAACGTTTGAATCTGACCATGAGTATGGTCAAGGTGGTTTTCCCACCCTTGTAAACCCCACCAACTTCCGTGGATCTTACGGAAAATTCGGGAGGCAAAATGTTCAGATGCAACGTTTTAGAGGGAATATAGAAAGTTCTAATCCAATTTTTGAAGTTAGATTAATTAAATTTTAGATGGTCCGAATCCATTCAGATTGAGGAGGTAACCCAGCAACGTCGTTACTTCACGGGCCCGGTCGCCGCCGTTAATTGAAATGTGTGTTCCCACTGCATATTTGAAAGCAAAGAGATAAGAAATGGGACAATAACCATAAAATTCTTGGAAGGTAGAACTTCTGATTTTGGTCCACATGATTTTGAATACATTGATTCTGGCCGTGTGGCAGCCGTGTTCTGCTTTTAGTCGTTGGATGAATGGATGGTTCTCGCTTCTCGCCATGTTCCACCTGCTGCTTTGCTTTTTCGTGGAAAGTGAAGGCTGTCACATATGGCTGTAACTTTCACACCAATTTATTAATTTAATATTCATAACTGACTTAAAACATGGAAAAATTAGAAGGTGTGCGCGCCCACGTACAGAGAACAATTTCGCGTAACGGGAAAACCTTTGCCTTCACCCCACTCCACTTCACTTATAACAATAATCCATATTACAAGTGTTGTTTTATTTCGGTTGTACGATAAAAATTAAGAAGAGCATGGAAGAGGAACGAAGAGCAATTACAATTTCTAGCGTTTTGAAAAGTTGCATGTTGGGCACGCTCATGTCATTCACGATAAACTGAGTTCGACTCCACGATTTAGGTTGCAGCATAAATATGGCGAAAAAAATCGATGGTTTGATCACGAGAAAACTTGTGGGTAAAAATTTGTCATTGTAATGTTCAGAATGTTTGACTTGTTTCAACATGGCAATGGCAATGGCAAGAAGGATTAAATCTTATTTTCCTTCCATCCTTTAGTATTTGATGTATTTTTGTTTAGCATACCCAGGTTTATCATATCCAAAGGCAAATACTTTTTGGAAACGGTTTGGTGAGTGGTTATATATTTCATATTAAAAACGAGGAGTTTTGAAATAATTTGATTTTTTCTTTCTTATATTGTTTTTCAATATTTTGTAATTTTTTTTTATAACAAGGCTAAATTGGGTTCTCCAATTAATTTATTTATCATATTTTAGTGTTTGTATGCCACAAGTATATACATATT
Organism: Pinus tabuliformis; assembly: GCA_031772625.1. Classification (NCBI taxonomy): domain Eukaryota; kingdom Viridiplantae; phylum Streptophyta; class Pinopsida; order Pinales; family Pinaceae; genus Pinus; species Pinus tabuliformis. The sequence continues at coordinate 1,508,130,128 of CM062819.1, read as the reverse complement.
TGATTTAATTGCTCATAGGTTTGTTTTTTCTTGTATTCAAGCTTTTGTGATTCATAATGAATTAAACAAAGTTTTTCTGTAGAAATCACATAAGAGAAAATTGTGGCCTACACTTTTCGAACCAACAAGTGTCTTGATCTAGTTGTCCATATGTTTATTATTTTTATCTTGATTTCTAATATTTTTTATTTTTTTATGGAAAAAACAATTAGTTAATCAACCTCAATCTATATGTGCATAATGTTTGCATGGAGTTTCTTTGTTATGCACAGGTTAAGGAAAATAGAGAAGCCAAATTTTTTGGATGAATCCAACACCTCCAACATAGGATCATGATACATTGTAGAATGCCAATAGTGAGTAGAAATAGTGACAAGTTTTAGGTTGGTGATAAGGTGTTGTTGAATTTATAGAAAGAGAAACCCACATCCCCCCATAGGAAGCTCAAACCACATTCATATAGGTCTTGCACAATCATGAAGGTTATGGATGGAAAATATTTTGAATTTATTATTCCCCCTTTCCTTCTAATACACCAAGTATTTAACATGGATTTGTTTTGACCATATTTTCCACCTTTGTTGGACACCCCAAAGGCCATTGAGTAAATTACCCCAATATAAATATATCCTAGCTTCATTGAATATGATATGGTACATCATATGAGGGGTCGCAAGATAAAGTATACCCACCAATATCATAACAACTCTATTGGGTTGTTGAAGGAAGGAAATTTCTTCTTTGAGGAAAGTCGCTCACTAGTAGAAATTCAATAGAAATTTTCTCATTTGATGAGGGGACTTCACTCAATGGAGATTGTTACCTGAAAGGGTGGAAGGTTTCATCTAGGTGGATATTAGTGGCCACCTATCTCTTCCATAGAATCAATGGTTCTCTATCGTCATTCAAATTTTTCTATAGCATTTTAGTTCCCAATTTTTTGGAATCATTTTGAGGCCATTTGAAATAAATGCTATTTTAAAATTTAGGGGGCAAGGGTGGTCAGGTAATGCCGCAGCCCTAGTTGAAAGTAGTGATGTTCATATAGTTCTTTCCAATAGTCTTATATATGCCCCAAACATAGATTATATGCAAAAATTATGCTCTGAGGGAGAAAACTAGCCATGTGAGGGCCCACAAACCTTTTGGCAATTCACCTTCTAGGCGTTAGTGATTTGGACCTATATATTTCTTTCTTTATGTGAAAATTTCCTTCTTTAGGCCCGTTGTAACATATTTTGTGATGTTTGTAACACCCATCACTCTCTCTTCATAAATAACGACCACCATTCTAACAAATTTTGTGTTATATAATATTTTTCTATTGTATCTATTAATCAAAGTTCGGTTCGCACTATATTAATTGTGTCTCTATTATATTTCTCTATGTGTATCTAAAATTTCGTTCTTTTCATTATATTCCTTTTACTAACTAGATGACATAGGCACAACCTAAGGATCAAAAGGCCCAAGGAATCCATTAGTGGCAAAATAGACAATGTTGACAAGAGCAACAAGAGTAGAGGTATCAAGTGGGAGAACTAGGATTACTTAAATGAGAAATTATGTTTTAAACATTCCAACAACAACATTCATGGTTTAAGGAGGAATGTCATCAAGGAGGAGGATCAATAAAAATTATAAAAAGAGTGAGAATAATGGAAATCATATATATCATGCATAAAGCAAGTTGATCAATCATGGAGGTTTTCCCATCATGAGGAGAGCATTGGATATGAAGGACCAAGAAAATGACATTGATCATGGCATATAACCAATTTCACCCAAGGAGAAAGTTATACTCTACTAGGAATTGACTACTTCAACATCAAGAGAGATGATTTCCCCATGAGCTGAATGGGAAGCACTGGGAGTGCTTCTTTTGGTTCAAAAGTGTCGTCATGGATGTTTTGAAAGTCGTCTTGGGCTACAAAAGTGTTGGGGATCCCATATCCCATTAGCAAGATGAAGAAATAATACAAGTGGAGGCTCCTTCATCCACAAGTGTGCAATAGATAAGTGTACCAACAACCTATAATTTGATCTAGACATAAATGTAATGAGAAATAATCTGTACCAATTTTCATTATTTCAAAATTAATGAGAACCATTTATGAGGGATCTGCCCCACTAGTTTAGGTCAACAAGGCTTTGCACTATGTGGACTAGCTTTCTAATACATCTAATACAAACTTGGGACATAGTGCTCGGGCCATGCCCTTCACGATATTGTAATTATGGGTAGCTCATGTGTTGGGACTATGATTTTACAATAAATGAGCACCCTTTGGATTGCATATGATAGTTTTAGGTGGCCTATTTATTAAGAGAGGATCATTGAGTTGAGTATGGATTACAATATCCATGGAAGAAGAAGAACACTCATGTGATTGATAGCTCTTAGCTCATGAAATTGAAGGTAATGTATCATTTCACACGAAATATTTTTCATTTGATGCACCTACATGTTGATAATAACATGTCATTCCCTAAAAGAAGAAATAGGGTATTATGAAACCATTTATTGATTTCACTGATGGGCAGGGAATGAGTTGGTCAAAGTAGAATATTGTTGGAAAACATCTTACTAAGTGAAGAAGTGATGAATATGATCTATTCTTGAGCACTCTTGAGTAGGATGGTCTCCCTAAAAAATCCTAAAAGGGAGATTTTTCTTCTTGTTTTTCTTAGTGGTGCTTTGACCAATTTGTGCTTTAGTTTTTTGAGCTCCTTGCACATATTTTGAAGTATTTTTATACTTATTTTTCTTCTTTTATCCTCCAAGTAGTTGAGGAATATTTAGTGACATGGATTGTATCAAGTGCATTTCATAGGTATGATAAGGTAGCATATTATTTTGAGTAGTGATAACAATAGCTACGAGATTTGATGAAATAACCATTTTACATAATTGTGCATCTCACTTACTTGCAATTTCACTAAAGATAAAAGCAATAATGTTATCGACATGTGGTCCTAGGTTGGGTTGAAGGGGTTTATTTGAATTTGAAGGAGCATTAGCAAAGATGCCATACATGCTATCTTATTGAAATATCAAATCAATATGTTGGGAACAAAGTATTGATTAATCCTTGGTTTTTCCGTTACCACCACAAGTTCTTTGGCAATTTGTGTTCAGCACACACTTATACTGGTAGAAGGAGGGTTGAATCAATATAAGAACATATTCTACTTATTTAAATTCCATCATAAAAATAAATCAATCACACATAATATATTTCAACTCTAGAATAAATAAATGACGATATATGTGAAACAATTCTGTCAAAAAAACACAAAAATAACTTGCTCTTTATAACCCTTTGTAGGGACCAACCTATTGGTACAAGCATTCATAGGAACTAAGCTAATATTAAAAATATGCATGGGCACCAACCTACTAAAGACACCAATTACCATCGCTAAGAATCAAATTAACAAGAGACACCAATCTCTTCATTTAAATGCTTACAACCTCTACTTTAGTGATCATAACTCCAAAAATCGAGAACATTCAAATTTCTCCAACAAAATCTTCTCAATACTTCTTGAGATATATTCTTGTTTTCACAACTCTCTTTTTCTAGCAATGATATTTTAATATTCACTCATGTGTGTCTCCTCTTGAAATGTTATCTTTTATATTAAAGGATATTGCATTTTAATTCATACATCTTCCCCTCCAATTATTTTTTAATTTATATCTCTGGGATACCCTTCATGAAAAATTATGTCAATTCAAAAGTACACAACAATTTTTATTAAAATAATGAATATATTTGTATTCCCCAACTTTTCGTTATGTTCTAGAATGAAGGAATGAGTTCTCTTTCTTTTATAAAATGGGAAGTTACATAAGATAAAAGTGGAATTTATCAATGATGGTTTATGAGGGTATGGTCTTGGACACCCATGGTTTCTCCAATTACATTACATAAAGGAGAGAGATTATTTTTCATGTGAGTAAATTCCTTGTTAGACTAATGGAAATCACTTCCATTATTAATCTTGTGGCTTATATCAATTAACTATTTCAGTTGCTTGTTGGCTTAGGGGGTCCTGACCTAGGTTCGGAGTTAGCTGCGCCAACCAACAAAACCCTACACTACTGGCCCTTTTGGAAACAACCTGTGTAGTGTAGGTTGAAATCTCACCCGAGGTAGTATGGGGGGATGCAAGAACCAAGTTTCTACATCTAGAGACTAGTGTGATTCCTTTCAACATCTTAGATCATTTCTTCATGCAAATCGATAACTGTTATGCAACCAGCTCACAAAAATATACAAAAGATAGATAAACGTGTTCAAAATAAGCCTCTTCGAGGGGGAAACCTCCTTTACATTACACAAATGAACAATTCTTGGATGATACAAATGACAAGACCTCCTTTCTATATATAGGAGTCTAAGGGTCATAATATAATCAGAGCTGACACAAACATAATAATGTAAGGGCACAATAATAACAATAGTGGGTTTCTATGGGGCACAATAATAACAATATGGGGACTACATGGGCACAAAAATATAATAAGGGGGTTGTACTAATAACAATAAGGGGTTACACTAGTAGTATAGGGACATAACATGCCCTCTCCTTCAAAAAGTGTTGTCCTCAATGCTTAAGTAGTTATGGATGCTTTTGTATAAAATTATCACCCTTCCATGTGGAACCTTCAGCAGGTAAGTTCTTCCACTTGATGAGATACTCTAAAATTGATCGATTTTGTAGCTATCAACTTCTCGGTTTTGTGAATGATTCAGGTTCCAATATGATTTTTCCTTCCTTGTCAAGTTTTGGCAATATTGTTGGAACTGAGATCTTTGAAAACTTTTGAATGAGTTCCCACCCGGCTTCGCCATAATTCCATTAAGCCCTTACTTTTTTTATCAAATTTGGTTGGATAATTATACCAACCTCTACCATTTCTGCAACCATATGTTCGATTTCACTCCTTTGGGCATATGGGTATCTATAAGGCCTGATGTTTAGAGGAACACTTTCTGGAATCAAATGAATAGCATGATCATGATCACGAATACATGGGAGACCTTTGGGAGTCTCAAATACCTTGAAATGATTGTCTAAGACTTTTTGGAGATCTGGAGAAATAGATGATTTCAATGTGGGAACCATTAGCGAACATAATTGTGCAATTACGCCTCGTTGTTCTTTCTTTAGAAGCTTTGTCATTTCGTTAGAGCTGATTATCTTTCCTGGTTTCCCTGTGATACCCCTTAATTCAACTTCCTTTCCTTTCGAAGAAAATTTCATGAAAAGTTCTTGAAAATTAAAAGCTATTTTACCCAAGGATTGTATCCATTGGACTCATAGTACAACATTAGCACCCCCCATTGGAATGGAAAGCATTAGGCTATTCAATACATATTCTCCCATGGATAGCTTGATATTATGGCACTTTTGAGAGCAACTTACAACCGCCACTTGACACTTTGGTCCAGGATATAGGAAGCAATTCAATTCCTTGGCTATCTTATAATGACTAAAATTATGGATACTACCTGAATCAATCAACACTATTACCTTTTTCTTCTCGGTGTGTCCTTCTATCTTTATAGTTTGAGGAGTGGTAATTTCTTCCAATGCATTACAAGATATGGTCAGATTCTTTTCTTGATGCTCGATGCGATCTTTCACTTCTTGAACATTTTTCTTCTTGATATGTCCATCTATCTTGATAGTTTGAGAAGTGGTAATTCCAGCCACTGCATTACAAGATATGGTCGGATTCATTTCTTCTTTCTCGATGTGATCTTTCACTTCTTGAACCTTTTTCTTCTTGATATGTCCTTCTACCTTGAAAGTTTGAGGAGTGGTAATTATATCCAATGCTTTACAAGATATGGTATGATTCAATTCTTCTTTCTCTGGGGTTGGTTCCTATTGTATATCCTCTTATTTTGATGTTTCTTGATCCTTTTCTTCCTCCTATTCACAATCTATGTAAAATAATTTTTTCTCAGCACACTTATGAATTTTAATGTAATTGTTATCACAATTGTAACAAAGTCCTTTTTCTCTTTTTTCTTCCAATTTTTGTGGTGTCAACCTTGTAGGTTGTGGAATGCTAGGAGAAACAACACTTCCATCTTTATAGTTGTGAGGGGTAGACTTCCTTGTTTCCATAATTTTTCTTTCCACTTTTCTTGCCAACCTGAATGCCTTCTCCAATGAATCAAGTTCCCAACAATGAACCTCATGTTGAATGTTATCCTTTAAAGTCCCTATGGAGACATCAATCCTCTGCTTCTCTGGAATATCATTTTCCCTTATATCCAATTTTTGAAAGTCCTCAATGTGCTCTACCATTAAGCACTTTTGTTTGAGATTTATCAATTGTCTAAAAAAGGTGTTTTTCTTTGTATCCCCATAATGTGCTATCATTTCCTCTGTGAACATTTACCACATAACAAGTGGTTTATGAGAAGAAAGCCCTTTATACCATAAAAATTGGTCTAGTTCTAAATATGAAGATGCAATATGTACCTTTTGTAACAATGGTACACCATGTAGATCAAAATATTTCTCCATCTGTAGTATCCAATTTACTGGATCCTTGCCATCAAAATTCCTCATCTCGTTTTTTCTTGATTTTAGGAGCTCGATTGTGAAACGACTATAAATCTGTAATTTTGGATCTTTAAGTTCTAAAATTTCGGCCTATAATAGCCCTTTGTGTCCTCTTTCTAACTCCACAAGTCTGATCGCAATTAGATTCCCAAAGAAAGATTTATTCTCAATCTCCCGCGATGACCTAATTATAGACTAGTTCAGTCCAGTGAACTTGTACGACATGCCACTTGACACTGTTTCAACCTTAGGTTCTGAAAATTATACCCAAACAAAATACAGTTCGTCCTCTTTCTATAAATTCTTAGGAAATTTCACTATGATGCTTAGAGAGACAATTACAACGATTTCCCCAAGTCACCTATTTGGGATGTAATTCGGGAGCCTGCATAAACCTTAAATGTCTTGGATTGTATCTCCGAAAATGTAGCGAAACAATATTTGTCTTGGAATGTATCTCCGAAAATGTGGCGAAACAAGGTTTGAAATTTGGGCCTGAGCTTCAAATGGGTTTTAATTTAAAAGTCTGAACCTTCACATAAAACAAATTATAGCTAAAATTCCACGATGATCTGTTTGTGATGGAATTTTGGAGCTTGTAAAAGCCCTAAATTCCTCAGATCATATGTCCGAAAATATAGCGAGACAAGATCTGAAATTCAGACATGATACTCAGACCAATTTCTTCTCAAAAGGGTTTTTGTTTTAACTTTTGAAACTTCGTAGCTAAAACGTCATAGCGAAAATGCCACAATGACCTATTGGAGAAGCAAAACCATAGAATCCAAAGCTCTGATACCAAATGTTATGGAACCAGCTCACAAAAAGATAGAAAAGATAGATAAACGCCTTCAAAATAAGCATCTTCAAGGAGGCAACCTCCTTTACATTACACAAATGAACTATTCTTGATGATACAAATGACAAGACCTCCTTTCTATATATAGGAGTCTAAGGGGTCATAATATAATCAGAGCCAACACAACAATAATAATGTAAGGGCACAATAATAACAATAGTGGGTTTCTACGGGGCACAATAATAACATTATGGGGACTACATGGGCACAACAATATAGTAAGGGGGTTGTACTACTAATAATAAGGGGTTACACTAGGAGTATAGGGACCTAACAATAACTCTTAGGGCACGTTGTTGCAACTCTGTTAAAGCACCTTCAGAACTTTGTGAAGGTCTACGACTAGTCCTTGCAAACTTTTAACCATGGAAAATTTTAGGGGCGAATTTTCGCCCTTAGGCGAAATTAAGGGGTTTTAAGTTTTTAGTGGACGAATATTTTGTATCATAGTACATTTTTACAAATCACCTCAAATTTATTTTATAAAAAAATTAGGTATGGAGGTTAGCCCACCTTATTTTAAGGTAGAGGGTAAAAAAGGTAAATTTAGCCCTTGAAATTAGGAGTTACAACATTCCATTCATCCTAATTTTCAAGAATAGGTTTTATGTAAGTGAATCCTATGGGCCAAATACCATATTTATAAAAAATGTATGGTAAATTAATAAAAATATAAATAAATGAGAGGTATGGTAAATAAATAAAACATTTTTTATACTTACTCAATAAGTCACCTTATATACATGCAAGGGTGTAGACAAATAAAAATATAAATAAAGTGGAGGTATGGTAAATAAATAAAACCTATTTTTATACTTACTCAAAAGGTATGGTAAATAAATAAAAATATAAATAAACTAGAGGTATGGTAAATAAATAAAACCTTTTTTTATATTTAGTCCATAACCCTCTTTCTATTTATGAAGGCTCAAAAAAGAGGTTTTATTTAAGTGAATCCTATGGGCCAAATACCATATTTGTAAAAGAGGTATGGTAAATTAATAAAATTATAAATAAACAAGAGGTATGGTAAATAAATAAAACATTTTTTTATATTTACTCCATAAGTCACCTTATATTTACGAACACTCAAAAAATGTGTTATATTTAGGTGAAACCTATGGGCCAAATACCATGGGCTAGATTATTATTAACACCATGCAAAAAAACATTATTAACCCTAATATTAGTATTAATAAAAATAAAAATGGCACATGGTATTGACCCATGGTATTCACGTGGAATGTAACCTATTTAAAGGGGGAATTAAACCAACATAGATCCATCTTTATTCCGGATCTACTAAGCCCCGAGAGGGATCAAATATCGTGATATGCAAACCAACATAGAGTGAAAAATATTTGATCCCTCTCGAGGCTTGGTGGATCAAGAGTAAAATGGATGTTGTAATTTAATGTATGTTAAACATTTTAACTTGCTTAAAATAAAAAATAAAATAAAAATCAATTATTAATTTTATTAATTTTTATAAATTACTAATAGTAATTTTTAAGCTCTAGGTTTATGATAACCCATGGTATTACCCCATGGTAATACCATGGTATTCATGTGAACATAGACTATTTAAAGGGGAAATTCTATGTTATGAAACCAGCTCAAGAAAAGATAGAAAAGAAAGATCAACGCCTTAGAATTTAGCCTCTTCGAGGGGGCAACCTCCTTTACATTACATAAATGAACAATTCTTGGATGATACAAATGAAAAGACCTCCTTTCTATATATAGGAGTCTAAGGGGTCATAACATAATCAGAGCCGACATAACAATAATAATGTAATAATAACAATAGTGGGCTTCTATGGGGCACATTAGTAACAATATGGGCACTACATGGGTACACCAATATAATAAGTGGGTTGTACTAATAACAATAAGGGGTTACACTAGTAGTATAGGGGCTTAACATGCCCCTCTCCTTCAAAAAGCGTTGTCCTCAACGCTTGAGTAGTTCTTGATGCTTCTGTATAAAATTATTGTCCTCCCATGTGGAATCTTCAGCGGGTAAGTTCTTCCACTTGATGAGATACTCTGAAATTGATCGATTTTGTAGCTGTCGGGTTCTTGTTTCTGTGGCTGCTCCAGGTTCCAATAAGATTTTTCCTTCCTTTTCAATATCTGGCAATATTGTTTGAATTGGGATCTTTTGCAACTTTTGAATAAGTGGCCATACTTCTTTGTCCTTCCATTCATCCCTTGCTTCATTTATCCAATCTGGTTGGATAATAGAAATAGCACAAAACAATGCTTCCACATCCTCATCCTTGAAGAGTCTTCCCATTCGGTAAGGTCGCCCTTTTTTAAGTGCATGTAGTATTGCCAACATTTCCTTCTCATAAATAGATTGCTTTAGATGTAGCAGTAAAAATACCCAATCGCCTACATCAAATTTTTTTTCACTATGATGTTGATCTACCTGTTGTTTCATTTGATTTCACACCGAAGTGGCGCTATCCTTTAAAAGTTGGAGAACTTGTTGTTGATGCTCGATGTGATCTTTCACTGCTTGAACCTTTTTCTTCTTGATACGTCCTTCTATATTTAGAGTTTGAGGAGTGGTAATTTCTTCCAATCCTTTACAAGATATGGTCGGATTCATTTCTTGACGCTCAATGTGATCTTTCACTTCTTGAACATTTTTCTTCTTGATATGTCCTTCTGTCTTGCTAGTTTGAGGAGTAGTAAGTCCGACCAGTGAATTACAAGATATGGCTGGATTCATTTCTTCTTTCTTGATGTGATCTTTCACTTCTTGCACCTTTTTGTTCTTGATATTTCCTTCTATCTTGAGAGTTTGAGGAGTTGTCATTCTTGTCAATAGTTTACAAGATATGTTCTGATTCATTTCTTCTTTCTCTGGGGTAAGGTCCTGGCATATATCCTCTTCTTTTGATGTTTCTTGCTCCTTTTCTTCCTCCTATTCATAATCTATGTAAAATATTTTCTTCTCAGCACACTTATGACTTTTAGTGCATTTGCTATCACAATAGTAACAAAGCCCTTTTTCTCTCTTTTCTTCCAATTGTTGTGGTGTAACCCTTGTAGGTTGTGGAAGGCTAGGAGGAACAACACATCCATCTTTATAGTTGTGAGGGGTAGACTTCCTTGTTGCCATAATTTTACTTTCAAATATGTCACAAAGCCCTTTTACTCTCTCCAATTGTTGTGGTGTTGCTCTAAATACGGTGTTGCTCTTTGCATCCTCATAATGTGCTATCATTTCCTCCGTGAGAATTGACCACGTAACAAGTTTTTTACGAGAACAAAGCCCTTTATACCATCCGGTTCTAAATATGAAGATGGAATACATACCTTTTGTAACAGTGTACACCATGTAGATCAAAATATTGCTCCATATGAAGTATCCAATTTACCGGATCCTTGCCATCAAACTTCCTCATCTTGCTTTTTCTTGATTTTAGGAGCTCGACCTTGAAACGACTGTAACTCTGTACTTTTAGATCTTTAAGTTCTGAAATTGCAACCTGTAGTAGCCTTCTGTGTTCTCTTTCCAATGCCACTAGTCTGATCCAAATTGGATTCTCCAAGAAAGCGTTATACACAATCTCCCGTAGTGACCTGATTGTAGACTAGTTCAGTAGAGAGAACTTGTATGAAGTTCCACGTGTCACTGTTTCAAGATTTGACTCTGAAAAATATATAAAAAAAAACTACAGTCCGTCCTCGTTCTGTACCTTCTTACGAAATTTCAATCCGATGCTCAGAAAGAAAGTTATGACGCTTTTCCCCAGGTCACCTGTTTTTAGTGTAATTCAGGAGTCTGCAAAAAGACCAACTTCCGCAGATCATATCTCCGACAATATTGCGCGAAAATCTCTGAAATTTGGACCCAAGGTTCAGCGCGATCGATTCTCAAATGGGTTTGTTTTGCGACTTCTGAAACATTACAGAAAAAAAGTTATAGCAAAAATTCCACGATGACCTGTTTGGAGCAGCGAAACCCTAGAATCCAAAGCTCTTATACCAAATGTTATGAAACCAGCTCAAGAAAAGATAGAAAAGAAAGATCAAAGCCTTAGAATTCAGTCTCTTCGAGGGGGAAACCTCCTTTACATTACATAAATGAACAATTTTTGGATGATACAAATGAAAAGACCTCCTTTCTATATATAGGAGTCTAAGGGGTCATAACATAATCAGAGCCGACATAACAATAATAATGTAAGGGCACAATAATAACAATAGTGGGCTGCTACGGGGCACATTAGTAACAATATGGGCACTACATGGGTACATCAATATAATAAGTGGGTCGTACTAATAACAATAAGGGGTTACACTAGTAGTATAGGGGCCTAACATTCTATCATCTTATATCCATCTTAATTCTAGGTCTACCAAGTGCTCAGAGGGATAAATATATTTCATCCCTCTAAGAGTGGTAGATGTAGATTTAAGATGGATATAGGTTGGTTTTTATGACAATGAAGATATTAAATAGACTTAGAAAATTATATTATAAAAAATCTTAAGGTGAATGGTTAAAGCTACATTTAGTCACTTCACAAATTTTAGTAAAAAATACCAATATCTCCATTAATATTGGTTTTTCTGATTTAACAAAAGAAATTCAAAACAATGAAACCTTATCACTCTTTCCGCATCACCCTTGCAGAATATTTCCCACCATTTTTTAAACATTCTCAATATGATATCTTCATGAAAAAGTTTAGGTACTGATGTTGGATTAGTTATTTGAAAAATAAGCTGGTTTGTACAACCTTTCATCTTCTGTGATATTCTTAGTTTGTCCTAATGATCTGTAGGGGTTGGAGCCACTGCACCATATTTTTCTAAAAGGTGGAGATTGTTCACCAAAAAGGAAATTAATCTACATGTTACAATGTTGTTAAAAAATGTGAGACATATGAGGGTAGTGAATTATGCTAATAAGCAATTTAGATTGGGAGAGATGTAATTAAATTTTATTATTTAATTGAAAATTTCCAATTAAAATAATAATAAATCTACATTTATATATTCATATATTGATTGGAAGGCTTCTCACAATGGTCACTTCTTTCAATTAGATCCCCTTCAAGCCTTTGAGATACCTAATACTTTCTTATATAATATAGTTGGGGCTTGCTACTTGTTGGTGTCTTGGGGTAAACAAACTTGATGTGTTTTTTTTTATCTCGCAGTTGGAGTCTATGGAATAAGAAATAAATTTTATAACTAGAAAAAAGTGGTAGCTTGAAAAATGTTGTAGAGAAAAGATTAATCTCTCCTACCTTGACAGAACTCATGGTCAATATCAACACCTACAAGAACTTTGTTGTGGAATATTATCAAAACTAATAGAAGAATATGAAAGGGTGTATTGTAAGAACCTTGATAAACATGGCCACTAAAACTTGGAACATTGTTTGTAGGAAGAGAAAATTATGTTTCTTTTTTCCAAACATGTATCTTAGTATATTATAGTTTAATGAATATGTTTTCTTATTATCATATATGGTTTCATACTTTAACAAAACATTTCCCAAGACTTCATAACGTTTTATTATTCAGTAAAAGATTTGCCAAGATCTTACAAGATTTTATAATCCAGTGAAAGATTCTCCATCATTGTACAAGATAATATAATCTGGTGAGAGACTCGCAAAAAAAATTATATATACATATTATATTATTGATAAAATAGCCTCCCATTTTTCCTATGTATCATGGGGATTAGCCCATTTATTATACACATAAATTTAGGGTGGTTCTTAAAATTTTCCCTACTTTTAACAATTAATTTGTCTACTTACACACATCAGAGAAAAGTCCTAAATTAATGTTTGCGCAGATTTACTTAGGTCATTAGTAAACATAAGAGAAATCACCAGTCTTTGTGGAAGTATTTAAGCGTGCATTGCATACATTATTCATACTTATTCAAGAGAATCGCATAACATTAAATCAACATCTCATAAAACCAATCATTCATTAGCAACATATACCAATAACAGAGATAAATAAAAATACTCAGGATTACTTCGGGAAACTGTCTTTATTGATCTTCAATTCAAGATTACAGACTCAAACTACCCTGCGCACACAGCTGCAGGGATTCGTCCACTCAGACGTGGAACCTTTCTTTCCCTATTTAAGTATAGGAAGCAAAGCCTTCTTGCCCTAGCTCCTATCCTAGACTCTTCAATCAGCCCAATTCTCTATCTTCGCTCCATCTAGTTTTCTTGCCTTAGATCTCTAATACACACCTATTTATAGTCTCTTTTCATACAATGCCATGGTTCGCGGAACATGAGTGAATCTCAAAATCGACTCAAAACTTATCCAAAACAAGGGGTTAAGCCCATTTGAATCCTATTTACCTACACGCTCCACATCCACAAATCATGGAGACTTTACATTATTTACAAAATTGTACCAAAATTTGGGTTATCTTAACCCCAAACTAACCTAGGGGACCCCATCCCAACAAGCCCCCAACACAAAGATCGTGACTCGCCCTCGAGTCACTATGCTGGTGTTGCGATCTTACTGCGAAGATCCTCCAGCTCCACCTAGACTATTGTAACTTCAACAGTGCTCTGTGTCACTACCTGTTAGATCTCCTCGACCAATCTTTCTTCAGAGCCTGCGTCTTTCAACGAACACTTGTTCAATGTTGACTTTGTACTCATTTATGAGGTTGAGGGCGCACTGCTCCCTAGTTCTCAATTCATATACCACCCCCTTATGCGGTGCGTGGAGTGTTGCATTGGAGAGCACCACTATATTCAGTTCTATGTCCTTGATTGTACTAAGTATAATACGATCCTCGGTGGACTCTACATGAATGGACCTCTTTGGAGACGGTATAGTTCTGAGATCCAGAGTCATTAATAGCTCTACTGCTTGGCTTGTCCCAAGTGTCAGTCTCGCTTGCTCCTCACTCACTTCTGTAGTGCCCACTTGTATTCTGCTTGTTTGGATCTGTAGCTTGCGCAGATCCTTCTGGACGCTTCCCAATGTATGCATGTATTGCTACTCAAACTTTTGCAGCACTTCTGCCGTTGTATCCGTGACTTTATCACTAATCTCATCAAGATCACTTTCTATCCACACCATGGGATCAACCTGTGTTTTATCAGATTTCTCTTTTTTTGTGTTCCACCCTTGTGCTCATTTCCACGTCTTTTCAAAATGAATGAGGTGTTATGCTCCTCATCACCGCCTCCGCCTTGGCTTGAAAGATCTTCTTCGTCTCTATCTGGTGAAGGTGACTTATCATCTTTCTGCGACTCATGTTGTTCTTTCCCCCCTGCTCCTTAGTAGTGCGTTCTTGCTCTATGATAGCATTTTCTGTAGCTTCCCTCTTTTTTTGTTCTACTAAGGTATGTGAACCTTTCTTAACGGCCTCCTTTCTTTTATGCGCAGCAAAAATTTCCACACCCGTGCTTGTTCCAACATCTAATTCTGACGGGGCACGCCACTCTATAGGCCATAACACTACAATCTCCTGTACGTCCACTTCTGACACCAAATAGGGCAACTGGTGCCATTTCTACTCTGGATCCCTCCGCGCTTTGATATAGACTCTGTGGAAGCCAGCCTTGAACGTCGCGTAGGCTAACAGCTATGTAAACAAAGTTGGGGACAAGCTCAGATGTTGATTGATTGTCATACATAAATCCATTTCCACAAGAATCCAAAACATATTTGTCTCTATAATTCACGTGACATTCTTTCTAGACCATAAGGAGGTGAATTGCGTTGCCTCCAGCAGTCCTTCCTTGAGTGAAGGAAAATGCCTATCCTCCGGAAATCTCCATGCGACAAGCACAATTGACAGCAACAACCAAACGTAGTGGAATGGCTTGGTTTTGTCCTGGGCCTCTCGATAGTTCGCTAGGAACTCCTAACAGAGGTACCTTGCCCAATTAAATTGTACACCTTTCGTGCATTGCACAGCAAGGGAAACTACTGGCATCAGAACTTCATCCGTGCAACATTTTCTCATAACCTTCCCTGCTAAAATCTGGGCAACGAATTGAACTGCCTGGTATGTTATGGAAAGAATGGAATACCTTCATGACTTCTTGAGGAGGCCGTAATCCCTCTTCATTTCGTCTAGAAGATCTTGTTGAAATATGGCAACAAGAATATTCCAATTTAATTTGTCCTTGAATTAAATTGTGAATTAAAATAAAATTTAGTCTTAACAACTACTTAAAAATAATTAATTAATTAGTTGGGGAAATTCAAGTTAGAAGTCTTTCTGAAGTCATGCAAGAGTTATCTCTTAAATTAAGCAGACAAGATTGTGTTACATTTGAGTTGTAATTAGTTAACTCAACTTACTGAGTTAAGTCCAGTTAAATTAGCTCCAAATTGTTTGAGGAACAAATAGTGAGTTAACAGTTAGTTGATGCATTAATGCACTCAACTAGTGCTACTCTAGTTAACTGAATATTCCCTCATCAGAAACTCATGCATGTCTATTCTGAGAAAGACCTAGTTGAGATTAATGTTCAAGGACAGTGTACTATCAGTTGCATGTGTTTTCTCATGGAGAAAACTCATGCATGCAATCAAGGATTCATCCTTGAGGTTTGTGCAGTTTTGGAAGGCTAATCATCCACAAGGAACAACACAAGGAAATAGGAGCTTGGAGGGCAGAGAGGAAGGTTGGAGAGAAGCCAAGATTTCCCGTGAGCTATGAGAGTTGTACTAAGAGCTGGCTAGCTATGAGAGCTTAGGCTTTGTATAATTCCTATGTATTTCCACCATGTATGTAATACAATAGTGTGGGGTTTTTATCTGAGACTTTCTCCAAAGTATTTTCATGTGTATTATGTCGTTGATGCTTCTTCTTCTAGTTATATTATTCAGCTTGATCTTTAAGCTTCCGCAAATTGATAGTAGAAGTAGGTTATAGTATTCTGCTTTGATTTATATTGCATTATCGGGTTAACCTATCACACATTTTCTACAGATTTTTCTCCCCAGTATTCTCTCCAAACTCCTTAGCTAGGTGCATGCCTTTGTAAAGTAGCTGGGTGATTTTTTGAATTAGCATGTCCATGATGGGGATAGGCTTTCCTAGCCATAAACACCCATCGTGCACCAATGTGAGGAGCTGACGCACACATATTATATTATTTGGGGTGCGGTGATAATGTGGCACCAATAACAGATTGAGAAACTCTGATTGCTCGAATCTGTGGACCCATTCCCTCGTCTCCAATGCTGTAACACATGTTTCTTAATAATAGACCTTCCTCATATATTTGTTCGTCGCCAAATGTGGAAACTTAGTGTGGTATCAAAAGTCCCTATCCTCCATTTCTAATAACGGGATTGTTAAGTTATTGATTCAATTCCCCACTCTATTCAAATGTTATTATTGAACATGACCATAATGTAGTCTCACCAATGCCAAACATTAAATGATAATTAAACTTATTTTGAAAAAACATTCAAATCTTTAACTCAAAAAGAAAATTATATATATATATATATATATATATATATATATATATGATGTAAGTACTAAATAAAAGACGCTAAAGTAAGCAATATGATACACAACCTTGGCTTCATAGGGAAAGTTCGTTTGCCCACATCAGCCTACATCATGTTTCCCACAAGGCAATGCGATGTAATGTACTCCTACCAAATGGATTCAATCCATCATCGATTTACATTTACATATTAGAGCTACAAATACGCGAAACTTCCCTTGCCAACATCAACCCACATCATGTTTCCCACTGTTGAAAATACAATTTCAACTGTTGAACCGTGCGCGTTAATTCACAAAATCCAGCTGCCGAAAACCATCAAAGCTCATCGGATCGCTTTTTCTGTGAAGGTGGTTTTCGTACAATCGCGCCCGATGCAGTAAGATTTTTCCACGCGTAAAATGTACCTTCTCCAAAACAACCATTCCGTCGGGACATAACGTTCAGCAAGTAAGGGGCATCCGATATCGTTCCGGACCGTCCGATCGCAAGGGAGGTTGTCCGCCGTCGATTAACCCAAGCTGCGTACAGGCCTGCATCAAATAAATATTACGTGGAGTAAACGTTTTGTTTGACCAGCATTTCAGAAAATATTTAATGAAGGTTAATGCTAGTCGTAGATGTTAGGTATAAGTTTTAATTTTAATGTTTTTATTTCTTACGGAGGTATGGGTAAGAAAAAGTATGTAATTTTTTTTGGTCGCATATGTATTGTATGTATTATGTTTTTTTTTTGTTGACCATTCTGTAATGCACGGTGAAACGCAGCAGCATAGAAACAATCCAAGTTTTGGTATAGTATGTGAGGATTGCATAGCAGTGCGTAGAAGAAGCAGGGGAGATTTTTTTTGAAGAGGTTGGCTTTGTATGTGTGGATCGCACAACAGTGCGAAGACGAAGGAAAGATTAGAACAGAGCATGTAATATTTTGTGTGTTGAAGTTTTTTTTTTGTAATGAGCAGGCGCATAATGGTATTTTTTTTTTGAGCAGCATATGTAAATTTTTATTTTTTACAGCAGTATATGTAAAAGGTTTTTACAGTAGTAAATGTAAACAAAATTTACACACAACTGTGTAATTTTTTTTTATAAAGGAGACAGAGTAATTTTGTTAAAATGTTTTGGTGAATCCCTCTGAGTGAAAGAGGATGAATCTTGTATCAGGAATTTTGTTTTAATGAATACAAAGATATTGTGGGTGTATGTAATGCTCTGCTCAGAAACTTTTTAAGCTTCCCTGTGTTAAAGATCCTGGAGAAAAACAGAGCATTGTCTCTGTGTTCAGTTTATTTTGTTTTTGGGATTTTACCAGAAAAATCCCCAACAGTGGTATCAGAGCTGGTTTAGGCTCTTTGAAGGTGTTAAAGAAGCTGAAGGGAGGAGTTTTTTGTTGCAGCAGTAAATATTCTCCAGCAAAGTGAAGTCTCAAGCAAAAGAATACAGGTATTCCTCAAAGTTTTTTTTGTGTTACTGCTGAAAAAAAAACAATGAGTATTTTAAAATACACAGTCCAATATTTGAAGCATAGTTGAGAATGCAAGGAATGGCTAGCACAAGCACTAGCATTGGTATGTTTAACACCCAGCTCTCACAGTTTAATTGGAAAAACTATGACTATTGGGCAATAACCATGAGAGCATTGTTTGCCTCACAAGATCTATGGGAACTTGTTGAATATGGATTTGAATAGCCAGCAGATGAAGATGAGTTTAATGGATTGACTTAGGCAGAGAAAGAGTTTTTGAAGAGCAATAGGAAGAAGGATTCAAAGGCCCTTGTATTTTTGTATCAAGCAGTGGACCAGAGTATGTTTCCAAGGATAGCAGCAGCCAAGACATCCAAGGAAGCATGGCAAACTCTCAAGAAAACCTATCATGGCATGGAGAAAGTGAAGACAGCAAAACTACAATTGCTAAGGAGAGATTTTGAGAATCTGTGCATGAAGGAGTCAGACAATATTGACTCATTCTTCACACATGTGATTGGATTGGTCACACAGATAAGGACTCATGGAGAGACTCTTGAAGAAAGGAGGATTGTGGAGAAAATATTGAGAGTCCTACCCTCAAGGTTCCATGTGATTGTCACCACCATAGAAGAGACAAAGGATCTCTCAAACTTTTCAGTTGATGAACTTCATGCATCAATGATAACACATAAGCAGAGGTTGAGTAGAAATGAAAACTCATCTCTAGAGCAAGCTTTCAAGACCTAGATGTCCTTTGGAAGAGGAAGAGGTCAAGGCAGAGGGAACAAGAGAGGAAGAGGCAGAAGCCAAAACAGAGGTGGAAGGAACAGTCCAGCAAATGCTCAAGGAAGAGGCAGCAACCCAAATCAGAACCAAGGCCAAGGTAGCAACCAACAAAGTGGACAACATCATGCTCAAAGACAAAGGTATGAAAAATCCAATGTCCAACGTTATTACTGTAAAAAATATGGGCATTATGCCAATGAATGTAGGAAGAAGCAGCATGACATGACTAATAGATCTAGTGCAAACGTTACTAAGGAAAATATCAGCCAAGATAATGTGTTGTTAGCTTGTAACATGGCTGAAACAAACAGTGAAGACATATGGTTTCTAGACTCCGGTTGTAGCAACCATATGACAGGAAACATAGCCTTGTTTTCGAATTTAGATCAGAATGTGAAGTCATAAGTCACACTTGGCACTGATAGCAAAATTTCTGTTATGGGAAAAGGAGAAGTAAAAATATTTACAAAGAAAGGTGAAAAGAAAACCATAGCAGATGTCTATTATGTTCCTGGAATGATATGTAACCTCTTGAGTATTGGACAACTTGTTCAAAAGGGGTACAATGTTTTCTTTGAGAATCATGTATGCACCATCATGGATATAGCACCCAGCAAAAGATGCATTGGTGAAGTGAAGATGACGAGGAACAGGATGTTCCCTCTCAGAATAAGGGCAGATTTGAAACATAAAGAAATTGCAGCAGTTACCCAAGAGGCTTTCCAAAGCCAACTAAAAGATGAAAATTGGTTGTGGCACTTGATATTTGGACATCTCAACTTTGGAGGTCTTAACTTGTTGAGTAGAAAAGGAATGGTAAGACGATTACCATTAATAGAGAAACCGGACAGCCTTTGTAAAGGTTGTATCTTAGGGAAACAACACAGAGAAAGTTTTCCATCAGGGAAAAACATAAGGGCAAAAGCACCCTTAGAAATTGTTCACTCAGACTTATGTGGACCGATGCAAACCCCATCATTAGTAGGCGGCCAATATTTTCTAACATTCATTGATGATTTCACCAGAAAAACTTGGATCTATTTCTTAAAGAACAAAAGTGAAGTGTTTGAAAAATTTCGAAATTTCAAAGCACTTGTGGAAAATCAAAGTGGGTTGCGCATCAAAGTTTTGAGAACTGACAGAGGAGGTGAGTATATCTCCAACGAATTCCTACGGTTTTGTAAAGAAAATGGAATACACAAGTAATTTACAGCAAGGTACACTCCGCAGCAAAATGGAGTTGCCGAGAGGAAGAATAGGACAATCATGGATATGGCGAGGAGCATGCTAAAGGCAAAGCATTTTCCAAATGATTATTGAGCTGAAGCTGTACATTATGCAGTATACATTTTGAATAGGTGTCCAAGAAAAGCAGTGATGAACAAGGTGCCAAAAGAAGCATGGAGTGGGAGGAAGCAAGGAGTCACCCACATGAAAGTTTTTGGATGTGTGGCCTATGCACACATACCAGATCAACTAAGAAGGAAGTTGGACAGCAAAGGGGAGAAATGTATCTTCATCAAATACAGTGAGGAATCCAAAGCTTATAGGTTTTATATCTCATTCACTAAGAATTTTTTTGTTAGCAGAGATGTTCAATTCATTGAAGAGGAAGCTTGGGATGGAAGCATAGAGAAAACAGTGAATGTTAAAAACTGTTTGTCTCATGATGAAGATGATGAAGAGATGGCTGAAATACATCCCCAAACAACAGCGCCAACACAAGGACAGCAAGAGACACCCTTGAGGATAAATGAAAGTGCTTCTGCAAGCACACCACAAGGAGGAAATTCAAGTGCATCTTCAAGCACTTGCACACCAAGTGAACGAGGTAAGAAGTTTAGAAATCTAAGTGACGTTTATGATGAAGGTATGAATTCATTGTTGACTTTGTATTATCATGTTGATGATCCTATTCATTTCGAATAAGCAATTAAAGATAAGAAATGGATAGAAGCTATGGATGAAGAGATGAATTCCATAGAGAGAAACAAGACATGGGATTTGGTTGAGCTACCGAAAGGTAAAGAAGTCATTGGAGTCAAATGGGTCTACAAGACCAAGAGTAATGCTGATGGAAATATAGAAAGGCACAAGGAAAGGCTGGTTGTCAAGGGATACAAGCAGTAGTATGGGAGAGACTATGAGGAAACTTTCGCACAAGGTTGCAAGAATGGAAACCATGAGAGTAGTGCTATCCATAGCAGCACAAAACAAATGGAAAGTTTACCAAATGGACGTGAAGTCAACATTCCTAAATGGAGTGTTAATGGAAGAGGTTTACATTGAACAACCTCTAGGCTATGAGAAGAAAGGCCAAGAGCACAAAGTGTGTAGATTGAAGAAAGCTCTTTATGGGCTGAAGCAAGCGCCAACAGCATGGTACAGTAGGATAGATTCCTATCTACTGGAAAAAGAATTTGAGAAATGTGAGGGAGAACCCACCCTCTACATCAAAGAAAAATATGGTAAAATTTTAATTGTTGTCTTATATGTTGATGATGTTATTTCTACAGGTAATGATGACTACCTCATTGAAAATTTCAAATCAGTTATGAAAGAAGAATTTGAAATCACTGATATGGGTTTGCTAAGATACTTCTTAGGAATAGAAGTAGATCAAAATGAAAATGGAATTTTTATCTCACAAGCAAGATATGTAAATGAAGTGTTGGGCAGATTTAATATGCAAGAGTGCAAGGCAGCAATCACTCCCACAGTGATGGGATTAAAACTCAGCAAAGAGAACAACAGCAAGGATTTTGATCCTAGTTTGTACAAGAGCATAGTTGACAGCCTTATGTATTTAACTGCAACTAGGCCTGACATAATGTTTGTTGTTAGCATGATTTCCAGATTCATGGAGAGGCCAAAAGAGGCACATTGGCAGGCAGCAAAAAGAATTCTGAGGTATGTGAAAGGTACTAAAAGGTTTGGAATTTTATATACTACTTCAGAATGTTCAGATTTAGTTGGATACACTTATAGTGCTTGGGCTGGAAGTGTAGATGATCGGAAAAGCACTTCCGCTTATGTTTTTCACATGGGTTCAGGAGCCATTTCATGGGCTTCTAAGAAGCAGCCTATTGTAGCATTGTCTACAGCAGAGATTGAATATGTGGCAGCTACAGCAGCAGCATGTCAAACAGTTTGGATGAGAAGGATGTTGAGGAGCTTAGGCCAAGAGCAGGCAAAAGCAACTGTAATTTTTTGTGACAATAGCTCAGCTATTGCATTATCAAAGAATTCAGTGTTTCATAAGAGAACAAAACACATTGACACAAGGTTTCATTACATCAGGGAATTGGTAAGCAATGGAGAAATCACTTTACAACATTGCAGGACTCAGAAACAGGGTGGAGACATTTTGACAAAGCCATTGGACCAGAAAATCTTCGAATTTTTGAGTAAGTGTCTGGGTATGACTGAATGCCCAGCAGTTGAAATTAAAGGGGAGTGTTGAAAATATAATTTCAACTGTTCAACTGTGCACGTTAATTCACAAAAAACAGCTACCGAAAACCATCAAAGCTCATCGGACCGTTTTTGCGCCCGATGCAATCAGATTTTGCCACGCGTAAAATGTACCTTCTCCAAAACAACCATTCCGTTGGGACACAACGTTCAACAAGTAAGGGGCATCCGATATCGTTCTGGACCATCCGATCACAAGGGAGGTTGTCCGCCGTCGATTAACCCAAGCTGCGTACAAGCCTGCATCAAATAAATATTACGTGGAGTAAACGTTTTGTTTGAACAGCATTTCAGAAAATATTTAATGAAGGTTAATGCTAGTCGTAGATGTTAGGTATAAGTTTTCATTTTAATGTTTTTATTCCTTACAGAGGTATGGGTAAGAAAAAGTATGTAATTTTTTTTGGTCGCATATGTATTGTATGTATTATGTTTTTTTTTGTTGTTGACCATTCTGTAATGCACGGTGAAACGGAGCAGCGTAGAAACAGTCCAAGTTTTGGTATAGTATGTGAGGATCGCACAGCAGTGCGTAGAAGAAGCAGGGGAGACTTTTTTTTGAAGAGGTTGACTTTGTATGTGTGGATCGCACAGCAGTGCGAAGATGAAGGAAAGATTAGAACAGAGCATGTAATACTTTGTGTGCTGAAGCTTTTTTTTGTAATGAGCAGGGACATAATGATATTTTTTTTGGAGCAGCATATGTAATTTTTTATTTTTTACAGCAGTATATGTAAAAGGATTTTTACAGCAGTAAATGTAAACAAAATTTACACACAGCTGTGTAAATTTTTTTTATAAAGGAGAGAGAGTAATTTTGTTAAAATGTTTTGGTGAATCCCTCTCAGTGACATAGATGAATCTTGGATCAGGAATTTTGTTTTAATGAATACAAAGATATTGTGGGTGTATGTAATGCTCTGCTCAGAAACTTTTTAACTTCTCTGTGTTAAAGATCCTATCGTGGAGAAAAACAGAGCATTGTCTCTGTGTTCAGTTTATTTTGTTTTTGGAATTTTACAAGAAAAATCCCCAACACCCACAAGCCAATGCGATGTAATGTACTGCCAGTAAATGGATTCAATCGATCGTCAATTTACATTTACATATTGAAGCTACAAATACTTAAAACCTGATATTTTTATAACGTTAAAACGATTGAAGAAATTCTCGCTATATAAATTCTGAGATAAAAACTCAGATCGAGTCACAGTTTCCACGATCAGAAGTTTTGGTTGGCATTTAACTAAATAAAGATTTAAAAACCTTAGCTATCGAACCATAATCATATTCTGCATCAGTTAGGAGACAGCACTTTAGCGGCAAGGAGGACATCCAGAGTTTTCTCTTATTAAGATACATTATTGTCAAAAAAAGCCATATCGAATCATTCTTATTTTAGGTCCACAGCGGCTCCGATAACTGCAGAGGATATACGTAGTCCAAGACAGGCCCGTCCATATAGGCGTTTTCACTTTCTTGAAGTGACGGGATGTAGAAGTTGGATTCTGAGACTTCATTATATCCAGAGATTATGTTTAAGAGATTGGCATGTTGCTGAGTAATGCTGGCTACCTCTTCTTGTGCGCAAGCCAATTGTGATTGCAGCTCTGACACTTTATTCTGGAGATCGTTGATTACTCCTACACAACCCTGGACAGGATCTCGGACTCTTTCGCTTGCTTCGTGCACCATGCTTCTTACTGCATCATCTCTTTTCTCTGCCGGAAGAACCTGTAGGACCGCAATGCATCATCACACCATCAACCCATCACACATAGCTTTTACACATATGAGAGCTACAAAGAGGTCAAATCTTACGTAGAGGAGTTTAATTATTACACCCAAAACACATCTTGATGCCGTGAAGATGAAAGTGGATGTACACAGGTATCTGGTCCTCGAATTTCATTCTCGTTTACGTAACAGGTTTGAGAAACTTGTACCAGGAACACGATCATTATTTAGTATATGCAATATTCTACGCAAAACAATTGTTGTAAAATCTAGTATGGATTTGCAATTTAAGAGATTTACAATAAGAGTTATGAAAATGTAAAATAGCCGTGAATAAATTAAAATATGAAAGTGGAATAGATATCTTGTTTTGCAATGCTATATTTTAGTTATAAAATTGTAATATATATGTGGAAGAGGAAGTGTAAAATTATAAAATTGTAATATATGTGTGTGGATGATGAAGCGTAAATTATGATTTTATCTTAAAATTGTAATTTACCATAAAAATTGATATGAAATAAATTTAAAACTAAAATAAATAAATAGTTAAAGGTTTATAATTTGTTAAGTAATGTTGGTAATTTTTAGTTTTTATTAAAAAAGTATAAGAAAGAATTATAAAAATAAATGACAATGAATGGCATTAAAGTGGGAATAAATGATAAAGATAAATACCATTTTCTTATAAAGTTTTGTCATGTGCTTGGCTAAGGAATTGATCAAAAGTGGCTGGAATTTCGGCAAAAAATGTAAGATTTTGATGGTGGAAATGGATTAAGAACCATCAAAAACTTTTGGGGTACCCAAAATCTTGAAATTTGACAACGATAATGGATTTACAAAATTCCTTGACACATTTTATCAAAATATTGCAGAAATTTCCATGATTTTCCAGGCAAGAAAACATTATTTTATATCAATTAAATTTGGATTCAGGGGAAATTTGACAGCTCTAACATGGATTTACAAAAATCATTGCCATGTTTTATCAAAATATTGCAGAAATTTCCATGATTTTCCAGGCAATAAAACAATTTTTTATATCAATTAAATTTGGATTGGGGAGTTGTGTAGAATAGTTGTTATCTCCCCACCATTGATTAACACCAACAACCTTTTTTTAACAAGGAGGCCAACTTAATTAATAGTAAAGCATTTATAATTTATGAGATTTGTAATTCCTTCACTATTTAATAGTAAATGTCTTATTATATTTCATTTTTTTCAAGGAATTGCCTAGACTATTGGAATTTGGGCAAACAAAATTTCTAAACTTTTTGAAATTTTGATGTTCGAAATGGATTCAACACCATTAAAAACTTTTGGGGAATCCAAAATCTTGAAGTTTAACAACTATAACCTGAATTTATAAAAATACCTACCCAATTCTTTTAAAATATTATTGGAATTTCCATGATTTTCATGACAAAACAACAATGTGATTAGAGTACTAAGCAAGATGTGTACCACTTTCATTTTTCAATAGATACATTAAAAATTATATTTAAATATCCATATAAATTCCATATACACATATATACATAGAAACTCAAAAAAAATTAATTTAATTATATTCTCAATAACAATAAGGTATTTTAATGACCATACTAAATAAAATATATCAAACTATATATATATATATATATATATATATATAGCAATTAAAAAAATAAATTTTTAATGGTAAAATGTTTTATTAAATTGTTATCTAAAATGTAGAATTGTTTTATATTTAGAAAAGAAGTTCATACATAGAAAAATTAACAAACATATTTCTTGAATACAGATTTATGAACCATATAGAAAGATCAAAATTTTGAGGTTGCATTTTATTTTCAGACAGGGTTTGCATTATATAAGAAATAGTTACCTTGGGCAATTTAATCCTTCTCCCCATTTAAAATACTTTTATAAAACATTTAAAAAATAAGTTTAAGAAAACTCTGTAAATATAGACTTTGCACAATTCCTCTTCTATATAGCAGAGTATATCTTACAACCTGTCGAACTATATGAAAATAATCAATATTCATTATCATAATTTTGTAAATGTGTTAGAAAACCTACACAGATGAATCTAGCTAGTAAAGGATGAACACAAAGCTTTGCAGAGAAAAAACACTAAAAAGAGTCGAAAGAACAAAAAGAATTATTGATTCAGAAAATAGGTTACAATGTTCATGATATAGCATTACTCGGTGAAGATCCCAAGGTAATGCGCCATAGTGGTGATCAATGAAAGGACTCGACACCTACAACAAGTTCTGGAGAGAACTAGCCAGTTGCGGAGTGAAAGGAGGAGCAAATCAGGGAGTAAATCATGCAGAAAGGATCTTGCATGTAGTCCCATAGCAAGTTCCAGAGAGAACTAGCCAGTTGCGGAGTGAAAGGAGGAGCAAATCAGGGAGTAAATCATGTAGAAAGGATCTTGCATGTAGTCCCATGCATGCATGGACAGTCAAAGGTGCCAATCTGGTGAAGATTCCAATGTTGAAGCCTTGCATGTCAGTGAATGCTCTAACTAAGTGTTTGCATGTGCCAGTAATGAATGTCCTAGGTGTGTAGTACCTCCAACACGCCTGCTGAACACAACTATGGGGAAAAATAGAAAATGGGCTTTGGCAAATAAGGCTAAAGGTCACCCAAAATACAGTTCAACTTATAGTAAAATTGAGGAAAGAGGGAAAACCTCATGGGAAAAACCCCCACTCAAAATACAATGTAATCAAAAGAAAAGAGGAAGAAAAGAGAGTTGCTAAGCAACTGTGTCCTTCACTCCAAGACGATCGCGCAGAGAGTGAAACTTCTGCTCATTGAATGTCTTGGTGAAGATGTCTGCAGTCTGTTCTGCTGAAGGACAAAACTGCAAATCAATGATCCGATCATGTACTAAGTATCTGATGTAGTGCATATGGATCTCTATGTGCTACGTCCGCTGCTGTTGTATTGGATCCCTGCAAAATTTGAGAGTGCTCTCGTTGTCACACCAGATGATAGTGGGCTGGTGGAACTTGACGCCCTAGTTAGGAAGTGTTGTAGTCACAGAGCTTGAATGGTGATGTTGACTACTCCTCTGTACTCGGCCTCAGCTGAAGAGAGAGCAATAGCAGCCTGCTTCTTGCTCAACCAACAGATAGGGCCAGACCCTAGACTGAGTGAATATCCGGAGGTGGACTTGTGATCAATGTTGTCACCCGCCCAATCAGAATCTGTGAAGCCAATGAGATTCAATGCAGTGGCTACTACATAGTGAATCTTGAAGGTGATGGTGCCCTACACATATCAGAGGATGCACTTGGCAGCATTCCAGTGTAGCTCATGCAGCTACTGCATGTATCTCGAAACTGCCCCTACTGCATATGAGAGATCTGGTCTGGAGTGGGTGAGATACAATAAGATCCCCACTAGCTATCGGTAGAGAGTAATGTCAACTAATGGAGTGTCACCTCCATCCTCAAGGCAGACCCCAGACAAAAAAGGAGTCGATGCTGGCTTGCAGTCAGTCATGTGAAATGTTTCGAGGAGATCCCGTGCATACATAGCCTGAGAGAGTTTGATGCCTATGGCATCCTGGCTGATCTCAAGACCAAGAAAGAAGTGTAATGGACCAATGTCCATCATCAGAACCTATAATGTAAGGTCCTTTTGACTGCAGCAATGGCTGAAGCCGAGCTGCCTATGATTAGGAGATCATCCACATACAAAACTAAGATAAGAAGAGAGTCATGTGTCCTGAGCATGTAAACATTCAGATCAGACTTACATCTTTCCAATTTTTTTGATAAGAGAAAAGAATCCATCTTCGCATACCAAGGTCTCGGGGCCTGCTTAATGTTGTAGAAAGACTTCTTTAGTCTGCGGACCAAAGATGAATCCTGAATGAAACCATGTGGCTGCTCCATGTAGATCTCCTCAAATAGGTCTTCGTGAAGAAAAGGCATTCTTCACATCCATTTGATGTACTTCCCACCCTTGGCATGGAAAATTTTAGAGGCGAATGTTCGCCCTTTGGCGAAATTAATGGGTTTTAAATTTTTAGTGGGCGAATATTTTGTATCATAGTACATTTTTACAAATCACCTCAAATAGCCCACCTTATTTTAAGGGAAAGGGTAAAAAAGGTAAATTTATCCCTTGAAATTAGGAGTTACAACCTTCCATTCGCCTTAATTTTCAAGAATAGGTTTTATTTAAGTGAATCCTATGGGCCAAATACCATATTTATAAAAGAGGTATGGTAAATTAATAAAAATATAAATAAATGAGAGGTATGGTAAATAAATAAAACATTTTTTATATTTACTCCATAAGTCACCTTATATACATGCAAGGGTGTAAACAAATAAAAATATAAGTAAAGTGGAGGTATGGTAAATAAATAAAAACGTCTTTTTATACTTACTCAAAAGGTATGATAAATAAATAAAAATATAAATAAACTAGACGTATGGTAAATAAATAAAACCTCTTTTTATATTTAGTCCATAACACTCGTTCTATTTATGAAGGCTCAAAAAAGAGGTTTTATTTAAGTGAATCCTATGGGCCAAATAACATATTTGTAAAAGAGGTATGGTAAATTAATAAAAATATAAATAAATGAGAGGTATGGTAAACAAATAAAACATTTTTTTATATTTACTCCATAAGTCACCTTATATTTACGAACACTCAAAAAATGCGTTATATTTAGGTGAAACCTATGGGAAAAATACTATGGGACAAATATCATGGGCTAGATTATTATTAATACCATGCTAAAAAACATTATTAACCCTAATATTAGTATTAATAAAAATAAAAATGGCACATGGTATTGACCCATGGTATTCACCAAAATGGCACATGGTATTGACCCATGGTATTCACCTAGAATGTAGCCTATTTAAATGGGGGAATTAAACCAACATAGATCCATCTTTACTCTGGATCTACTAACCCCCGAGAGGTATCAAATATCATGATATGCAAACTAGAATAGAGTGAAAAAATATTTGATCCCTCTCGGGGCTTGGTGGATCAAGAGTAAAAATGGATGTTGTAATTTAATGTATGTTAAACATTTTAGCTTGGTTAAAATAAAAAATAAAATAAATATCAACTATTAATTTTATTAATTTTTATAAATTACTAATAGTAATTTTTAAGCTCCAGGTTTATGATAACCCATGGTATTGACCCATGGTAATACCATGGTATTCATGTGAGCATAGACTATTTAAAGGGGAAATTCTATCATCTTAGATCCATCTTAATTCTGGGTCTACCATGTGCTCAGAGGGATAAATAGATTTCATCCCCCTAAGAGTGGTAGATGTGGAGTTAAGATGGATATAGTTTGGTTTTTAAGATAATGAAGATATTAAATAGACTTAGGAAATCATATTGTAAAAACATCTCAAGGTGAATGGTTAAAGCATAGACATTGGACAAGTATATTTGTACACTTCTGTTTTAAACTGAAACAAATCCAGGGCTAAAAGGAATGGATTGATTGCGCTAGTCATCCTTCTATAACTTTCCAACATAGGCTGGAGTAAACAGATTGTAATTTGGGTAATTTTTCTAACTGCAAATAGGAACATACTTATGTATTGGCAGGGTGGTTACGAGGTCCCTAGAAGTGATGAATTTGAATACTTCTTGGTTTTATATATAGTATTAGGTTTTTTCTCATGCTTTCTGTGAATGACACGGGTGAATTTTATCCTACACCCACTAGGTTATCGATATGTAATTTCGGTACTTTTGATTTCATAAGATATTTTAAAGAAATGCAATGATTTCATTTGTTTATTCAATAAACACAATATTCTAATGGAATTCTACATCTGTGGTTTACCTAAACAGATTCCATGGAGAAGTATTAGTGGTGTGACATCAATTGTCCTCAAGCAGAGGCTTTCGTTTTACTCTTTTCTGGAAGCAAATACTTTCTTCCAACATTTTTGAGTTCCATGAAAAATTTGAAAGTCCTAATAGTATTCAATTATGGGTTCAAGAGAGACATAGTATTCAATTATGGGTTAAAGAGATCCACACTGAATGATCTATCAGCCTTATCTTCACTTAGTTTAAGACTATTCACTTGGAGAGGCTGCATGTGCCCCCACTTCAAGAGCACAGTAAAGTCATGTAGAACTTAGAGAAGCTATCTTTAAGCTTTTAGTGAAGATTGGAAAAATGTCTGGGTTCAATAACACCCAGTCGAGCATTAAGCTTTCAATAATGCTAGATTTTAACTTGGAGCACTTTTGTGATTTGGAGGAGATGCCCCCTCGTATTTGTGACACATCTTCAGTTGTGAATTGGACTATTACTAACTGTCATTTCCTTTGAAAGTTACCTGATGACTTGGGGAACCTAAAATTTTTAAGGAAGGAAAGAAAGTACATTATGCTAAGTTCTCTTATGCTTTTCAAGTTTTTCTTGGATATCTACAACATTTTAGGTAGGAAAGTACATTCTGTTAATGAAAATTTGTCTTGATAGAAAGGCCCAATTTCAAATTCTAATGCTTTCAAAAAACATTGTATAACTATAATGTTTCTAAAAGGAAAGCATATTTTTTCAATTTAAGTATCATGATTCCATATTCCAACTTATTTTTTAGTAACCCATTAGGCTTTGTAGCTTTGAATAAATCCATGTCTTTTGATAAGATCCTCTTCCAAATTAGAACGCAGTTTCCTTTTGGAAATAACCACATACAATGTCTTGATTTTTCTATTGAGAAAATAGAGGTTGTGAAACAAGCCTATGCCATACGAGGACTTGATTCATTAATTATGTATCAATTATGGCTCTTGATGTAACAATGTCTTGATTATGTTGCTTGAAAATAGAGGTTATGCTTTACTATTTCACAGAATTTCTTACAATGTTTCCATAAGCATTGATTTGTAATCTCAGTCACTGAGGGATGACAGTAATGACAAAGGTAATATTCCATGGTTTGAAGTTCCCCTCTTACTAAATATTTAAATATGTCACGACAATTTAACTGTTAGTTAAAGGAATTGTATTTGATTTGTAAACACTTCATTGCTTGATTTATAGATTTTGATTCTTTTTCCCTTTTTTATTTTTTTCTCAGATTTGGTATGAGATATCTTCCAATATTTGGGTTCCCTAGTTTCCCTACCATAGCTACGAGGTTCAGATGCTATCATTAAATATTCTCGGAATGTTACAACTTTTCCAATAAGTGTGCTTTGAAACATTGTTGTTTCTTTTCCATGGTGTTAATGCAAATAAGCACTGCAACTAGTGCCATTATTTAGATTAAGTGCTGAAATCTAGGTGGTCTTGTAACGATGGAGTGATTGTTTTCTAGCTACTAAGGTCATATGCATTTTTATCTCTTATGTTGTCCTAAGATATTCAAATTCATAATAAGAAATGAGGTTTCGTTTCCACTGTAGATTGCAGTCAATTTCTTGAACATAATATATAGTAGATTATCTTTTACTAATCAACTGTGGATGTGATCCCTCGCAGGAAAGGAAATTAAAAGTGACTTTGATTTCACATTGATTTGTCAAAACATCCACACAGGAAAGGAGATTCAAAGTGACACTGATTTCACACTGATTTGTCAAAATGGAGGTAGGAGAAAAGGAAACTTTGTATTCAACAATGCTCTTAATTTCATATGTACATGCACAGACATATTAGTAGAAAATATTGAAGGGTTGCCTAAGTAATATTTTCCATTCCACTACATTCTTTACAGCTTGTAAATAAATAACTCGGAACAAATCATTACACTACTTGTTATTCTTTATTAATCAGTGGTTAAGATTTTGAAATTGAACTGGCTAAGATTTTTCTTCCTTGTGAAAATGTGTGTTCTATAATGCTTCTTTTCCATTCACTATGTATACATATAAATTGTGTCTCATGGAGTAGGAATATTGGAAAGTCATGTGATCCTTGAACTATGTTACAAGGCAAAAGCCCAACAGGGCAGCGTAGGTGGATCCCCACAAAGGGGTCACAAATACCAAAGTTGGTATTGGCTAGTGCCTTGAGCTAGAAAATTTTGTTTACCCTTGTATTAACAGTGAATCTGGAGAGGATTATAATATTATCTTTATAATATTTATATCAGTTAAGATTGATGAATAAAATTCATGAGACATGAGCTAGGATGTCCTTGCAAGGTGGTTGTTGCTTATTGGAAGCTATGATGGCCATTATGTCAGGCCATGTGGTCGCACTCCCTTGATTGTGAGCACGATTGTGATCAAGATGGAAGACTTCATAGTCTATATTGATTGTTTAGCAGTGATAGTTAGTGGGCTCATTCACAAAAGCTTCTATTTCACTAATCCTTTTTATAGAGTTGTCAGATTCAATTTCCAAAGGTTTTAATTACACTATAGAGTTGAGTTCTAAGAGAGTTGTGATTCACAGTGTTATGTATAGCAGCTATGACACTTGAATGAAGACAAGCATAGTAGAGGTATTAGACTCTGTTATAAGCTTACCTACAGGACTTGGTTAGCTTTTTTTATAATTTTATAAACAAGTTCCATGTCGTCAAAATGTGAAAAAAAACAGTGATATTGCCACCATGTGGCTCTTGTCATATATGGTTTTATAATTTTTCAAAAAATTCTCTAAGAGTTCACAATGCTAAGATTCACTAGGACTTTACAAAATTTTATTATTTAGTGAAAGACTCGCCAAGATCTGACAAGATTTTATAATTGAGTAAAATATTTGCCATGCCTGGTGAGAGATTTGCCAAAAAATTATATATACATATTATATTATTGATAAAATCGCCTTCCATTTTTCCTATATACCATGGAGATTACATATAAATTTAGGGGGGGTTCTTAAAATTTTCCCTGACCCTTGGGCAGCCGCAATGGCAAGTGCAAGGCATATGGAATCCATCTTTGCTACTGGAGCAAAGGTCTCATCATAATCAATGCCATGCACTTGTTGGAAGCCTTTGGCTACTAGCCTAGCTTTATGTCTGATGATTTGCCCATCTGCTGCACTCTTGGTCCTGTAGAGCCATTTGCATCACAGAAGTTTCCTTCTTGAAGGAAGGGGGACCAGATCCCAGGTTTGGTTCTTGAGGGGGGAGTTGTACTCCTCCTCCATGGCGAACTCGCAAGAGGGATGCCCAATAGCCTCAGCATAAGACTGCGGATCAGAAGAGTGAACCAAATGACAATGCTGGGATCGCGTCGATTCAGTGGTAGTGAGGGAAAGAGGAGGCTCAATAAACTCTGAGCTAGTCCTCCGCAGATCAGAATTATCCCCCACGAGACAATTTCTAGCAGCTGGGTGGTCTTGTGCATATATCTCACTTAAGCTACTTGTTCTCTGATTTATGACAGGGGAAGTTGATTCAATGCTGGAAGCCCGATCTGGGCTTGGATGTGGATCATCATATGCATGCACTGGATTTGTATCTAAGGACTCTCTCTCTGCATCTACATGCTCTACCTCAGCATTTTCATGCTATGTATCTGCATTTGAGTGTACTGAGTCATCATCTCAGTCATGCGGTAGATAGAAGGTGTCTGCATGCGGCAATTGATGTGCATGTGAGAGACTTTCCTCAAATTGGACACTTCACTCAATGATGAGCTTGTCCGTAGAGGAAATCAGGAGATGATATCCCTTCACACCATCAGGGTATCCAACAAAGATGCACTCAATGCTCTGTTGGAGCAAGAGCTTTCCTCTATTCAGAGGGGATCCTGGCCCATGCTCGGGAGCTGAAAACACAGAAGTGGGTGACCTCTGGTTTACTGCCACTCCAAGCCTCAAAGGGGGTCTAATCCTTGATAGATCTATGAGGAGATCTGTTCTAGATGTTGTTAGCACAATTAAGTGCTTCAACCCATAGCTTATGAGGTAGTGACTTAGCATGCAGCATGCAGGAAGCCATCTCTTTGAGAGATCGATTCTTTCTCTTAGCAACTCTGTTCTGCTGTGGAGTGAATGGATCTGTGTGCTGCAATTCTATGCCAATATCAAGGCAAAGGTTTTGAAGTGCTCTGTTAACATATTCCCCCCCATTATCTGTACAGAGGGCTTTGATCTTTCTCTCTGACTATGTCTCAACTAGTTCTTTGAAATCTTCCAAGTGCGTAAAAACATCATATTTGGCCCTGAGAAGATACACCCAAGTATACCGTGAGAAATCATCAATAAATGTAAGAACATACCTCTCTTTGTTGATAGAAGGATGAGGAAAAGGCCCCATGAGATCACTATGGATCAGATCTAGAGGAGAGGATGCTCTATGAGTCTTGCCGGTGTCAAACTTTTCTCGAGGATGTTTGCCAAGGAAACACCCTTCACAAACTCCTTTGGAGAAACTGATATTTGGCAAGCCTTCCACCATCTCATGCTTTCTTAGCTGCTACATATACTGTTATGAAACCATCTCAAGAAAAGATAGAAAAGATAGATCAACACCTTAGAATTCAGCCTCTTTGAGGGGGCAACCTCCTTTACATTACATAAATGAACAATTCTTGGATGATTCAAATGACAAAACCTCCTTTCTATATATAGGAGTCTAAGGAGTCACAATATAATCCAGACGACCTAACAATAATAATATAAAGCCACAAAAATAACAATAGACAGATTCTATGGGGCACAATAATAACAATATGGGGGCAATAGGGGCACAACAATATTAATAAGGGTTATAACTACAATAGTAATGGGGTAATCACTAGTATTATAGGGACCCAACATGCCCGTCTCCTTAAAAAAAAGTGTTGTCCTCAACGCTTGAGTAGTTCTAGATACTTCTGCATAAAATTCTCATCCTCCCATGTGGAATCTTCAGCGGATAAGTTCCTCCACTTGATAAGATACTCTGAAATTGATCGATTTCGTAGCTGTCGAGTTCTTGTTTCTGTGACTGCTTCCGGTTCCAATATAATTTTTCCTTCCTCGTCAAGTTCTGGAAATATTGTTTGAACTGGGAGCTTGTCGCCTATAACCTTCTTTAAACATGAAACATGGAAAACTGGGTGCAATCGAGAAGCTGCAGGAAGCTCCAATTTGTATGCCATAGTACCAATCTTTTGCAACACCTTGTACGGACCATAATACTTTGGTGATAATTTATTATCCTTCTTAGCTTGCTTGAGGGACATTTCCTTATATGGTTGTAGCCGTAGGAATACCCAATCACCTACATCAAAACTTCTTTCATTGTGATGTTGATCTGCCTGTTGTTTCATTCTATTATGTGCCAACACGAGGTTATCCTTTAAGAGTTGGAGGACTTGTTGTTGATGTTCGATGTGATGTTCCACTGCCTGAACCTTAAAATTTTCTCTTAAATATGATGTGATGGATGGTGGTTGATACCCATAAAGTGCCATAAATGGGGTCATTTTTGTTGCTGTATGGAAGGAAGTGTTATACCACCATTCAGCCAGAGGCAACCATTTGACCCATTGTGTCTGTTTATCAGATACAAAGAAACGAAGATATCCTTCCAAACATTTGTTTACTATCTCAGTTTGCCCATCAGATTGAGGATGATAAGATGAGCTATGAGCTAACTGAGTACCAAGACAAGAAAATAATTCTGTCCAAAAATTTCCAGTGAAAATGGGATCTCTGTCACTTACAATAATCTTTGGGTTTCCATGTAGCTTTTGAATTGTTTCCATAAATGCAGTAGAAACTATACTGGCTTTAAATGGATGTGATAATGCACAAAAGTGTGCATACTTGGTAAGTCTATCAACTACCACCATGATGACACTCTTTCCCTCAGACTTGGGTAAACCTGTGATAAAATCCATTGAAACCTCCTCCCAACGTTGGCTTGGAATGGATAAAGGTTGTAATAGACCCGGTGTCTTAATTGTTTCAACTTATTTTGTTGGCAAACCAAACATTCCGCCACAAACTTTTGAATATCTGATTTAAGGCCATCCCAAAAAAATTCCTTCTTAACCCTGTGGTAAGTTTTTAAAAATCCTGAGTGCCCTCCTAAGGGAGAAGTGTGCAATTCCATAAGAATCTTTTGTTTTAGCTGGGAATTCTTACAGAGGTATAAGCAATCTTTGTACCATAATGAATCATTTTGCCAGCTAAATGTATCAGACGTACTGGAATCTTGTTGTAACTTTCAAATAAGTGCCCACACTTCTTCGTCATTCTTCCATTCCTCCCTTGCTTCGTTTATCCAATCTGGTTGGATAATAGAAATGGCGCACAACAATGCTTCCACATCCTCATCCTTTCTTGAGAGTGCATCTACCACCACATTTTGCTTCCCTTTTTTGTAGATGATTTCAAAGTCATAACCCAACATCTTTGTGACCCACTTTTGTTGCTCTTCAGAGGATAATCTTTGTTCTAAAAAGTATTTAAGGCTATCATGATCCGTTTTTACCTTGAAGTGTCTTCCCATTAGGTAGGGTCGCCATTTCTTAAGTGCATGGAGTATTGCCAACATTTCCTTCTCATAAATAGCTTTTCTTAAAAACTTTCCCTTGATTGGACGACTTTCAAAAGCAATAGGTCTTTCATCTTGCATTAGAACAACACCAATTCCATTTCCCGAAGCATCACATTCCACAATAAAGGTTTTTGTGAAGTCCGGTGTAGCTAAGACCAGTGCTTGGCACATTGCCTCTTTAAGATGTTCAAAGGCCTTTGTTGCTTCCAGAGTCCATGAAAATGCATCTTTCTTCAATAATGTTGTTAGAGGTGCTGCTATTCTCCCATAATTCTTAACAAACTTGTGATAATACCCTGTCAACCCGAGAAATCCTCGCAGATGCTTTATGGATGTGGGGATTTTCCATTCCTTAATGGCTTTAATTTTGCTAGGGTCTACCTTAACTCCTTCATGAGATACAATATGACCCAGATATTCCACCTCTTGGACTCCAAAGAAACATTTGGATCTTTTTGCATATAATTGTTTCTCCTCCAATAGTTGTAGCACCCTGTCAACATGTTCAACATGATCCTTCCAAGACTTGCTGTAGATTAGTATATCATCAAAAAATACTAACACAAATTTTCTAAGGAATGGTTTGAAAATTGAATTCATCAAACCTTGAAATGTTGAAGGTGCATTGGTAAGGCCAAAAGGCATGACCAAAAAATCATAATGACCCTCATGAGTTCTAAATGTTGTTTTTGGAATGTCTTCAGTCTTCATTCTAATTTGATGATATCCTGAACGAAGATCCAACTTGGTGAAGTAAATTGATCCATGCAATTCATCCAGTAATTCATCAATGACAGGAATGGGGAACTTATCTTTAATAGTGAGCTTGTTGAGCTCCCTATAATCCGGACACATGCGCCATGATCCATCCTTCTTGTGCACCAATACTACTGGAGCAGAGAAAGAACTTTGACTCGGTTAAATTATACCAGCCTCTAGCATTTCTGCAACCATACGTTCAATTTCACTCTTTTGAACATAGGGATATCTATACGGCCTGATGTTTGGAGGAACACTTCCTGGAATCAAATGAATAGCATGATCATGATCACGCATAGGTGGGAGACCTTTGGGAGTCTCAAATACCTTGGAATGATTGTCCAAGACTTTTTGGAGATCTAGAGAAATAGATGATTCCAATGTGGAAACATCTAGTGAACATAATTGTGCAATTACACCTTTTTGCTCCTCTTTTAGAAGCTTTGTCATACCATTAGAGATGATTATCTTTCCTGGTTTCCCTGTAATACCCCTTAATTCAAATTCCTTTCCTTCCGTAGAAAATTTGATGAAAAGTTCTTGAAAATTAAAACTTATTGTACCCAAGGATTGTAGCCTTTGGACTCCTAGTACAACATCAGCACCTCCCATTGGAATGGAAAGCATTGGGCTAGTCAATACATATTCTCCCATGGATAGCTTGATATTATGGCACTTTCCAGAGCAATTTATTGTTCCTCCATTTGCAATCATCACTTGACACTCTGGTGCTGGATATAGGAAGCAATTCAATTCTTTTGCTACATTACAATGAATAAAATTGTGGGTGCTTCCTGAATCAATCAATACTATTACCTTTTTCTTCTTGATTTGTCCTTGTATCTTGATGGTTTGAGGAGTGGTAATTCCTGCCAATGCATTACAAGATATGGTCGGACTTATTTGTTCTTCATCTAGACTTTGTTCCTGGATTATATCCTCTTCTTTTGACCTTTCTTGCTCCTTTTCTTCTTCCTCTTCACAATCTATGTAGAATAATTTCTTCTCAGCACACTTATGACCTTTAGTGTACTTGTTATCACAACTGTAACAAAGCCCTTTTGCTCTTTTTTCTTCCAATTGTTGTGGTGTCAACCTTATAGGTTGTGGAAGACTAGGGGCAACAACACTTCCATCTTTATAGTTGTGAGTGGTATGCTTCCTCGTTGCCATAATTTTGCTTTCCATTTTTCTTGCTAACCTGAATGCCTTCTCTAATGAATCCGGTTCCCAAAGGCGAACATCATGTTGGATATTATCCTTTAAAGACCCTATGAACACATCAATCCTATGCTCCTCTGGAATATCTTTTACCCTTATGTTCAATTTTTGGAACTCCTCAATGTGCTCCATTATTGAACCCTTTTGTTTGAGACTTATCAGTTGGCTAAAAAAAGTGTTGCTTTTTGTATCCTCATAATGTGCTATCAATTCTTCGTAAAAATTGCCCAAGTGATAAATTGTTTACGAGAGCAAAGCCATTGATACCATACAAACTGATTTGGTTCCAAATATAAAGTTGCCATACGTACCTTTTGTGTGTTTTGCACATTATTGAGATCGAAGAATTGCTCCATCTATAATATCCATGTGGCGGGATCCTTGCCATCAAACTTCCTCATATCGATTTTTGGAACATGGTGAGTCTTCGATCCAACATTAGAGTCTATGGAATCATGATTAACATTTCTTTTGTTCTCATCATGAGTTTCCTTTAGTACCCTTTCACCCTTAGTGACCATTTCTTGTAGCAACTTATTCATATTTATCTTCAATTCTTCCATCTTATCATCCATGCCATCAATTTTACCATCCATGCCATTCACCTTAGCTTCCATGCCATCCATCTTAGCTTCTACGCCTTTCTTTAAACAGTCCATCTTAGCTTCTACACCTTTCTTTAAACCATCCATCTTAGCTTCTACATCTTTCTTTAAACCATCCATCTTAGATTCTGTTCCTTTTTGTGCAAGGGATAGTTGTTGCACTTGGTCTTGTAATTTTGATATATCATGTTGCATTTCTTCCTCTTCTTCATGAGTCATGCTAGAGCTTTCAGGTTCCTTAATAGGTGTTTGCATTTCCTTTCCTCGGGGCATCAGTTACCGATAATAATTCTCTACTATGCCCTTTGAAATCCTTCAAAATAAATTTTCAAACAAAGCTTAAGCAAAAATTTAAGAAAATCTACACACCTTTTTTCACTTTGTAGGAGCTTGATATTGCCTCTGATGTATCTCTGTACATTCCAATCATCTAATTTTGAATTTCTGAGCTGTAGTAGCCCTCCGTGTCCTCTTTCCAATGCCACAAGTCTGACCCAAATTGGATTCTCCAAGGAAGAGTTATGTGAAATCTCCCACAGTGACTTGCTTATAGACTAGTTCAGTAGAGAAAACTTGTATGATGTGCCACGAGTCACTGTTTCGACCTTTGGATCCGAAACATGCATACAAGAATCTACAATCCGTCCTCTTTCTGTAACTTCTTACTAAATTTCAATCCGATCCCCAGAGAGAAAGTTATGACGATTTTCCCCAGGTCACCTGTTTTGAATGTAATTCAGGAGTCTGCAAAAAGACCAACTTCCTCAGAGCATATCTCCGCAAATATCGCACGAAAAGATCTGAAATTTGGACCCAAGGTTCACCGTGATTTCTTCTCAAATGGGTTTTTTTGCGACTTCTGAAATGTCACAGAAAAAAGTTATAGCGAATATGCCACGATGACCCGTTTGGAGCAACGAAACCCTAGAATCCAAAGCTCTGATACCAAATGTTATGAAACCAGCTCAAGAAAAGATAGAAAAGATAGATCAACGCCTTAGAATTCAGCCTCTTCCAGGGGGCAACCTCCTTTACA
Organism: Pinus tabuliformis; assembly: GCA_031772625.1. Classification (NCBI taxonomy): domain Eukaryota; kingdom Viridiplantae; phylum Streptophyta; class Pinopsida; order Pinales; family Pinaceae; genus Pinus; species Pinus tabuliformis. The sequence goes on along the minus strand of CM062819.1, from coordinate 1,508,089,626 downwards.
TTACATAAATGAACAATTCTTGGATGATTCAAATGAAAAAACCTGCTTTCTATATATAGGAGTCTAAGGAGTCATAATATAATCCAGCCAACCTAACAATAATAATATAAAGCCACAAAAATAACAATAGAGGGATTCTATGGGGCACAGTAATAACAATATGGGGGCAATAGGGGCACATCAATATTAATAAGGGGTATAACTAAAATAGTAATGGGGTAATCACTAGTATTATAGGGACCCAACATATACTTGTAATTTAAGTGACCAAACCTCTTATGCCAAAGCCTACTACTATCATTAGCATGTGTAAGAAATAACAAGGATTCAGATCCAATAAATTCAGAAAATGCATACAGTTTAGCTCCATTGTTTACCTCATCGGTTGCAATTTTGGAGCTGTTATGTAGGTCATATATGTTCACTGCATCTGGAGTGAATTACATTCTCTTTTCAGTGCCGAAATGAGTGATCTGATAAACTGAAATCAGGTTTACCGAATGTTTTGGAACATGAAGCACATCTTCAAAGCTTTCGTGTAAAAGTTCCACTCTACTTTTTCCGGTGACCTCAATATGTGAGTCATATCCCATAAGGATGGGAGGTCCTTTGCATGCATCCAAAGAGGAATAGACTTCCTTTGCAGTAGCCATATGATGCGATGCACCAGAATCTATAAACCATGCATGAGGGGAAGAGTTAATTGCAACTAAAGCATGAAACTTTTTACCTTTCCTGTGTGGCGGATCCTCAGTTTTCTTCTTGGCACCCTGAGGAATGTGGTCCCCAAGGTTGTGCTTCTGAAGGATTTATGTCATTTGGTCAATTTGTTTCTTCGTGCAAGAGGATTCCGGATGGAATGATCGGTGACAGTAAGTGCATTTCTCTCCTTTCTTCCCTTTCTCATTTCTAGAGATGGAGGAGTCATCGAAGGGCCTTGTGTATCCTTCCTTCTTTGGATGGGAATGCACTTTTCCCTTGTCTTTTTTCTAATGACTTTTCTAATTTGAATCAGACCTTTGATTTTTGTTGTGGCTTCCATCATGCACAGCAAGTGCATGCACTTTTGGAGGTTTTATTTTCCCCATGCCAATGAGTTTATCTTGCTCAAAAGTGAGGGACTCCATGAACTCTTTGAGAGAAGGCATAGTGTAGGATTGACCTGTTGCGAGCCCTACTGAATGAAATGTAGACACAAAGATGGAGTATATTGGTCTGAGCTTTGACATAATAAACAGAACTTGGTGACTCTCCTCCTTGGATTTGTCAATTCAACAACCCTTGAGTTGCAACAATAGATCATTATATTTGGTAGAGAAGTCTTGAATTTTGTCATAGTTATGTGGATCCAATGAGAGCAGCTCCACTTTGAGCAAATGTCCTTTCATCTCATCCTGTTTCTTGTAGATTTCTTCAACCTTTTTCCAAATCTCATTGGGAGCACTACAGGCAGATAGATGAAACTGCAACTATGGGGAGATGCACATGGATATGGATTCGTGGGCGTCATCCATGCGGTTGAGGTACTTGGATTTCTCTATGGCTAAAGTGGGTTCCACTTCTGCAGCCATGGTAATCCTGTACAACCATTTTTGACGAAGGTATCGAGCCATTTGATCCTTCCATTCATGATAGTTGTATGGTGTTAGGATTGATGCTTTAGGAAACTCCATTTTTCTGTCGATCTTCGATCTCCAAGCTGTAATACCTGAAAAATAAAGTATTGGTGCGTCTTTTTTTTTTTTTCTAGCAACCTGTGGGCTCTGATACCATGTAAATGTGTTAGAAAACTTGCATAGATGAATCTTGCTAGTAAAGGTTGAACACACAGCTTTCAAGAGCAAAAACACTAAAAAGAATTGAAAGAACAAAAGGAATTATTGATTCAGAAAATAGGTTACAATGCTCATGATATAGCATTACTCGGTGAAGATCCCAAGGTAATGCGCCATAATGGTGATGAGTGAGAGGACTTGACACCTACAACAAGTTCCGGAGAGAACTAGCCAGTTACGGAGTGAAAGAAGGAGCAAATCAGGGAGTAAATCATGCAGAAAGTATCTTGCATATAGTCCCACAGCAAGTTTTGAAGAGAACTAGCCAGTTTCAGAGTGAAAGGAGGAGAAAATCAGGGAGTAAATGATGCAGAAAGGATCTTGCATGTATTCCCATGCATGCATGGACAGTCAAAGGCGCCAATCTGGTGAAGATTCCAATGTTGAAGCCTTGCATGTCAGTGAATGCTCTAACCAAATGTCTGCACGTGCTAGTAATGAAGGTCCTAGGTGTGTAGTACCTCCAACACCCCCCTTGAACACAACTATGGGGAAAAATAGATAGTGGGCCCTGTCAACTAAGGCCAAAGGTCACCCAAAATACAGTTCAACTTGTACTAAAATTAAGGAAGGAGGGAAAATCTTGTTGGAAAAACCCCCCCTCAAAATACAATGTAATCAAAAGAGAAGAGGAAGAAAAGACAATTTTTAAGCAATTGTGTCCTTCACTCCAAGATGATCGCGCAGACAGTGTAACTTCTGCTTAGTGAATGTCTTGGTGAAGATGTTTGTAGTATGTTTTGTTGAAGGACAGAACTGCAAATCAATGACCTAATCATGTACTAAGTCTTTAATGTAGTGCATATGGATCTCTATGTGCTTCATCCGTTGCCGCTATACTAGATCCCTGCAAAATTTGAAAGTGCTCTAGTTGTCACACCAGATGACAGTGAGCTGGTGGAACTGGATGCCCAACTGAGTGAGGAAGTGTTGTAGCCACAGAGCCTGAATGGTGATGTCGACTACTCCACTGTACTCGGCCTCAGCTGAAGAGAGAGAAATAGCAGCCTACTTCTTGCTCGACCAAAAGATAGGGCCAAACCCTAGGCTGAGTGAATATCCGGAGGTGGACTTGCGATCAATGTTGTCACCCACCCAATCAAAATCTGTGAAGCCAAGGAGATTCAATGCATTGCATACTGCATAGTGAATCCCGAAGGTGATGGTGCCCTGAACATATCAGAGGATGCGCTTGTCAGTGTTGGAAATAATACTGAGAGGGCGGGTGAATTAGTATTATCAAGCCAAATATTTCCTTTTTAAATTCCAGAAGATATACGCTACTTCAGTTAATAAAAACCGCGTATATACGGAACTACAGATAAAGAAACCCGCGTATATCAAGCAGACTTATAATTTGAATTATCTTTCACATGTCAGTTATTAATCTGTGATTCAGATGCACATAAACAGTATCATAAACAGTGAAACAGAGCAGAAGACAGTCACACACAAGAACACAAGATATAAGGAGGAAACCCAATGTCGGTGAAAACCCCCTGCTGCAATTTGTCTTTATCTTCTTTTTAATTAGAAACTTCTCTTACAATGTCTTGTACTGGAGCAGACTTTACCAGTACGTAGGCTGCAACCTGCAGAGAGCTATAGCTCTCTCTCGTTTTCCAGCTTTCCTGGAAGGGAGCTCCAACCCCCTTAGTTCTTGTACTAGCTTGAGATACTAGTACGCAGGCTCCTACCTGCAGAAGGTTGCAACCATCTCTTTGCTTTCAGGGACCTCGTTTCATAAATTTTTAGATTGGATCCACAAGTAACATCAATCAAACATCAAGAATTTCTGCATAACCCAAACTCCTTTTCACCAATCAAAAGCTGAAACAAATAAGCACTTCTCTGACCACTGAACCCAGAACACAGTAACTGTAATCAAACACCAATTTTGAACCCAGAGCACTGCTGCAATAAAACGGAAGCAGCTAGAACATAAATCAAGATATATACGCTACTTCACTATTCATCAACCTGCGAGTATACGCCTCTGTATCACAACAAACCTGCGTATACACGTATTTCATTCACAGAAAACGTGTGTATATGCACCTTCAATTCACTGAACCTGCGTACAGATCTATAAAGGATAATTTATTCTTTTAAGTATTCAGACATTAGTTAGCCCAGATTTATAGATCAAGAGTGCGCCACATATAACAGATCAAAATCATACAGAGATACCAATTGTTCAAGCCTTGAGATTTAGATCCATCAATAGTCCTTATCCTTCTTGCACTCAGGTTCCACCTTTATTCAGATCTAGATCTGCACCATAACCTGATCACCCCTATTCCAGATCTAGCACCATATAAGATATTCAATAAATCAGATGATACCTTGCCACATGATCTCCTTCCTCTTTTATAGTTATAGGCCTTGCACAATACCACGGGCCAAAACCATAATAAACAATACCAAGGGAACAAAACCTGGGGTCAACTCTTCTGACGAGATACAGTGGCCCACAACCATGGGTTCAAATTCCAACGACTAACAACCACGGACCAAAAGTAAGTTTCCCACCATGTACGCGCTTTTATGTGCATAAAAGTGCGTGTATACGCATACACGACTTCGGAACGTATAACCCGCGTGTATACGCGTCTTCTGCAAGGTGTACCTGCGTATACAAGATTTCCTTCATTCTGAGCACCTGAACTGAGATCTGTCACCAAAGAGAGTTGCCATCAAGGACAACACCTGTGCCATAGCGCCACACCTGTGCTAAAATGCCAACAATCTCCCCCTTTGGACTTGATGGCAACCCCAAGATCCTCTCCCCCTTTATCATCAAGGGCAAAGAGTTGTGCTCCCCCTGAGTACATGGTGATATCTCTACTCTGCTGTGCTGAACATGCTCCCCCTGACTGTAGGAAAGATCTGCAAAAAGATGTTCTTCAAGAAAAACCATGACTTATACATCATAAAAGACCTTCCTACCGAAAGACTCAATACATACAACCATCACCCAACCAAGTGGGGATCATCCACCCAACTAAGTGGGGATACATCAGAAATTTACATATGACAACCTATCACATTAATCATCCCAGGCATAGTGGGGAAACCAAAATAGGCCGTTACATGACCTTGATAACAAAAAGATATACATGACATAGAGATGAAATATCAGGACTATGCAAATCACCATTAACAATAATAAGCAGCGCTGACAATCACGGTAGATATCAGCAATCATGTTCTCCTTTTGATCTGCTTTCTGCACCTGATCCACCTGAACCAAAACAGCTTGAGTACTAGAACCAAGAACTTCTAGGGTAATGCCAACAATGCATTATTAGAAGATTAACTGCTCCCCCTAAACCTGTGCCTGATGGTATCTGACAGACTCATCTCAGACTCTCTCCAAACAGAGTCTGCCCTTGCTGATTTTCTCCAGAACTCCATATACGTGACTGCACCTGCATAAATTGGCGTATGTACGCGGATTCCCCTCAACCAACACGCGTACACAAACTTTTCTTTCAAACAGACAAGCTTCAACAGCAGGATGAAGCATCAACTACTCGCAACTTCTGTCTGAGATATTCAAAAGTTTCCCTGGGCAATGGTTTGTTGAGAATATCAACGACTTGTTCCTTAGAAGGAACATACTCCAATTTGACCTTTTGTTCCAACACTTGTTCCCGGAGAAAGTGATACTTGATCGGTATGTGTTTGGTCTTTGAATGCATGACTGGGTTCTTTGAAATGCTTATTGCACTTGTATTATCACATAAGATAGAGACAGGTGGAGTACAAGTGATTTGAAAATCCTGCAAGGTTTGCATCATCCAAAGGAGTTGTGTGCAACAAGATGCAGCAGCCACATATTCCGCTTCAGCTGTAGATAAAGCAATCGAACTCTGTTTCTTGTTGAACCAAGATACTAATCTGGAACCCATAAAGAATGCACCGCCACTTGTGCTCTTCCTGTCATCCATGCTTCTGGCCCAATCTGCATCTGTGTAAGCATGAAGAGTGAGATCTATCTCTCTAGGATACCATAAGCCATAGTTTTGAGTTCCCTGAAGGTACTTGAAGATTCTCTTCACTGCCTGAAGATGAGTTTCTTTTGGATTTGCCTGAAACCTTCCAACTATTCCCACTGCATGCATAATATCTGGTCGGGTACCTGTCAAATAAAGCAAACACCCAATCATGGATCTATAGGTTGGTTGATGCACTGCTGTTGATTCATCATTTGCACTAAGGCTGCATCCTATAACCATGGGGGTACATACTTGTTTCAAATCTTCCACGCCATACTTCTTCAAGACCTGCTTGAGGTACTTGGTTTGAGACAAGAAAATACCGCCTTCATTTTGTTGGATTTGCAATCCAAGAAAATATGTCAATTCTCCAAGTAATGACATTTCGAATTCTTTCTACATCACCAAGGCAAAGCTTTGACTCATAGCTTCTTCATTGCTCCCAAAGATAATATCATCTACATACACAACAAGTATTAGCAATTTGTTATTTTCAATTTTTATATATAGATTGCTATCTGCTGATCCTTTTGAAAAACCTTGTTGATGAAGGTATTTGTCCAACCGATAGTACCAAGCCCTTGGAGCTTGTTTAAGCCCATAGAGAGCCTTTTTAAGTCTGCATACAAGATTTGGATCATTTCCAAGGATAAATCCATCTGGTTGCTCAATGTACACTTCTTCTTCTAAGTCTCCATTCAAAAAGGCTGACTTCACGTCCATTTGAAATACTTTGAATTTTTGAAAGCTAGAGAGGGCTAGGAACATTCTGATGGCCTCAAGTCTAGCAACAGGAGCAAAATTTTCTTCAAAATCTATTCCTTCCTGTTGAGCATACCCTTTGCAAACAAGCCTGGCCTTGTTTCTAATAACTTCCCCATTTTCATTCAACTTGTTCTTGAAAATCCATTTTGTTCCTATGACATTCTTGTCTTTTGGTCTAGGAACCAACTCCCAAGTGTTGTTCTTTTCGATCTGCTCAATCTCTTCATCCATTGCCTTAACCCAACACTCATCTTTGCATGCTTCTTTTACATTTTGCGGCTCAGTGGAAGAGAGCAATGCCAAATAGCTTGAAGCTTCTGCTATTGTTCTTCTTGTTTGTATACCTGCCTCTTTCTGCCCCAAAATTTGAGATTCTAGATGATTCTTTTGAACATATCTAGATGGAGTCTTCTCTTCTATCCTTATCTGTTCCTCTGGTGCCTCTTGGGGTTCTTCTTCATCATCTGCCTGATTTGGAGAGTAGTCTTCATCCTCATCGATATTTTCATGATTTACTTGCCTGGGGATGTATCCTTTTTCATCAACCACTACATCAATACTGTCAACAATTCTTCCAAGTCTTTTATTGTAACACTTATATGCTTTGCTGAAAGGAGAATAACCAAGAAGAATGCCTTCATCTGCTCTAGGTTCAAGTTTGCCAAGCTGCTCATCAGTATTCTTAATATAGCATTTGCTCCCAAAATTTTTGAAATGCTTTACTGAAGGAGTCTCACCATACCAGAGCTCATGAGGAGTTTGAGTGTTGTTCACTCGGACATTTGTTTTGTTAAGAATAACAACCGCAGCATATGCAGCTTCACCCCAGAAAGTTGCGGGAGTTCCAGACTCATCAAGCATAGCACGAGCCATTTGTTGGACTGTTCTGTTCATTCTTTCCACCACTCCATTTTGCTGAGGAGTCCTAGCTGTAGAGAATTCCCTTCTTATTCCATGTTCTTCACAGAAATCGAAAAATTCATTTGAGGTAAACTCCCCACCTCTGTCGGACCTGAGGCACTTAATTTTGTAACCTGATTCATTTTCAACCAAGGCTTTGAAGGATTTGAATTTTTCGAATGCTTCGTCTTTGTGCTTCATAAGTCCTAACCAAACAAACCTGGAGAAATCGTCAATGAATAATATCAAGTATTCTTCTCCTCGAGGTGTCCTTTTCCTAAATGGACCACATACATCTGTATGGACTAGCTCAAGAGGCATGCTAGCCGATCCTTCCTTCTCTGGGAAGTTAGTTCTGGTTTGCTTTCCAAACTGACATGATTTGCATATGGTGTTGTCTGGAATTTTGATATCTGGAAGACCACGAACTGCCTGATATTTGCATGCTTTCCTTATTTGTGAAAATCTTAGATGCCCCAACCTCCGGTGCCATAACCAGTGTTCATCATCCTTGTTCAAATAGCATTGTTGTTGTCCTTCTTCAAATATGTATAGATTATTTGGAGTTCTTCTACCTTTGATTATTGTTTCACCTGTATTAAGATCACGAACACGACATCCATTTGATCTAAATATTACCTCGGTCCCTTGATCACACATCTGGCCATCAACATACAAAACATTTCCAGCTTTGACCTTTTCCTTTAACTGAGCAGTGCCTTTTCCTTTTATAGTTGCAGGAGTATCATTTCCAAAGGAAACTTTCTTTCCCTTTTCTAAAGCAGAATATGATTCAAGTTTTTCTTTATCACTTGTCATATGCTTAGAACATCCACTGTCGATGTACCATAGATTTTCCTGTCCCTCTGCATAAAATGCTATCCCACATCTTTCTATTTGTGGTTCCTTTATTCTCCATGTTCTGGTGCTTGAGGCTTGTTCCTTTGTCTGCTGAAACCTGCTCCTACATTCAGAATCTTCGTGACCAAAGTTATTGCAAATAGAACATTCAACTTCATTTTCAAGAGACGAAAAGTTGTTATAGGTCCTTTTTGTAATCCCGGTCATACTTCTTTGTTTTTGAGCTTCTCTAGTCATGATTGTTTTATATGGAACACATTGAGCTGCTTTGTGACCAAAGTTATGGCAAGAGAAACATTGTCCATTGAAGAAACTTCTGCGATTATCAAATCTACTGGCCAAATGATTGTAATTTCTATTGTCATCCATTCTTGAAGCAAATTGAGAAGATTTTACCTGTGGCTAGTTGTAGCTTTTGTTCCTTAAGACGGATTTCCCCTGGTTTACCTGATAGTCCTTGTTTGTTCTTGATATAATTCGTCCCTACTTTACCTGGTGATCTCCATTGTGCTTTTGCTCATTCCTTCTTGCTGCATCAAGATAATTCCTTGAGGTGGATGCTTGAGATGTTTCTCCATTATACCCCAGACCTGTCTTGTTTAGTGGAGAACGTTGTATATTGATGATCTCATCCAGAGTTTCAGATCCTTTGACAAACTTAAGATTAATAGCCTTTGTTTTCTCAATTTCTTTTCTAAGGCCAACAATTTCACATTCTAACTTTTCAAGAAATTTTTCTTTTTCATCAATTTGAAATTGTAGAGTATCAATGATCACATTCTTTTCTTCTATACATGTCTTGAGTCTAGAAATCTCTTCATAAAAGCTATCCACATCTATAGCATCCATGTAATCATCATCTTCAAATGCCATTAAAAGTTGATAGTCATTACCTCGTTGATCTTCATCACTATTTGATAGACCATCACTGTCTTCATGAGAATAGTAGCTTTTCTTATTCTGTTTCTTGTTCCATCTAGCAGGTTCCTTTCCTTTGTCAATCTTATCGTTATGAGGACATTTTGCAGCATAATGACCTACTCTTCCACAAGTAAAACATTTAAAAGGTAACTTACCTCTGAACCTTCCAGTACCCCGTTGAAGATTTCTGACAAAATTTGATTCTTCTTCTTCTTCTGGCACGTGACTTGCTTCATAGTAGTCTCCTTTACCTGAAGCCTTGAAAACAGCTTCTCTCCTCTCTGATGGACCTCCTTTTCTGATTTCATAAGTAGTTAGAATTCCGTGTAGCTGAGACATAGTAAGAGTTCGTAGACATAGTAAGAGTTCGTAGATTTTCCTTTTCTTCTATTGCAGACACTTTAGATTCAAACTTGGGGGACAATGATCTTAGAACTTTTTCAACCACAATAGCCTCTTTTATTTCTTCACCCAAGTTTTTCATGCAACTAACAATCTCGTCTACTCGAAGGAAATAGTTAGCCACACTTTCATCATTATACATTCTGAGATTCTCATACTGAATCCTGAGGGTTTGAAGTTTAGCACGCTTTACCTGTTCATCTCCTTCGTAGCTCAAGGCAATCTTGTCCCATATTTCTTTTGCGGATTTTTATTGCATAACCTTCACGAATTCTGTTTGAGATAAGCATCCCAGCAGAGTATTGACTGCTTTAGCATTTGTTTCATATTTCTTTTTCTCGGCCAGATCTGTAGGAGTAGCTGAAGGAAAAGTGTAGCCTGTATCTATGATATCCCAAACTTCTGTACCAAGAGATTGAAGATAGGCAATAACTCTTACCTTCCAATAATTGAATTTTGTCCCATCAAATATTGGTGGCCTGATTGATGCTTCCCTCTCGTAGTTGCTCATGATGAATGATCTTCCTTCAAGTGATCAAGCTGTTTCAGAAGGACCTGCTCTGATACCAATTGTTGGAAATAATACTGAGAGGGGGGGTGAATCAGTATTATCAAGCCAAATATTTCCTTTTTAAATTCCAGAAGATATACACTACTTCAGTTAATAAAAACCGCGTATATACGCAACTACAGATAAAGAAACTCGCGTATATCAAGCAGACTTATAATTTGAATTATCTTTCAGATGTCAGTTATTAATCTGTGATTCAGATGCACATAAACAGTATCAGAAACAGTGAAACAGAGCAGGAGACAGTCACACACAAGAACACAAGATATAAGGAGGAAACCCAATGTGGGTGAAAACCCCCTGCTGCAATCCGTCTCTATCTTCTTTTTAATTAGAAACTTCTCTTACAATGTCTTGTACTGGAGCAGACTTTACCAGTACGCGGGCTGCAACCTGCAGAGAGCTATAGCTCTCTCTCGTTTTCCATCTTTCCTGGAAGGGAGCTCCAACCCCCTTAGTTCTTGTACTAGCTTGAGATACTAGTACGCAGGCTCCTACTTGCAGAAGGCTGCAACCTTCTCTTTGCTTTCAGGGACCTTGTTTCATAAATTTTCAAACTGGATCCACAAGTAACATCAATCAAACATCAAGAATTTCTACATAACCCAAACTCCTTTTCACCAATCAAAAGCTGAAACAAATAAGCACTTCTCTGACCACTGAACCCAGAACACAGTAACTGTAATCAAACACCAATTATGAACCCAGAGCACTGCAACAATAAAACAGAAGCAGCTAGAACATAAATCAAGATATATACGCTACTTCACTGTTCATAAACCTGTGAGTATACGCTTCTATATCACAACAAACCTGTGTATACGCGTATTTCATTCACAGAAAATGCGTGTATACGCACCTTCAATTCACTGAACCTGCGTACAGATCTATAAAGGATAATTTATTCTTTTAAGTATTCAGACATTAGTTAGCTCAAATTTATAGATCAAGAGTGCGCCACATATAACAGATCAAAATCATGCAGATATACCAATTGTTCAAGCCTTGAGATTTAGATCCATCAATAGTCCTTATCCTTCTTGCACTCAGGTTCCTCCTTTATTCAGATCTAGATCTGCACCATAACCTGATCACCCCTATTCCAGATCTAGCACCATATCAGATATTCAATAAATCAGATGATACCTTGCCACATGATCTCCTTCCTCTTTTATAGTTATAGGCCTTGCACAATACCACGGGCCAAAACCATAATAAACAATACCAAGGGCCCAAAACCTGGGGTCAACTCTTCTGACGAGATACAATGGTCCACAACCATGGGTTCAAATTCCAAGGACTAACAACCACGGACCAAAAGTAAGTTTCCCACCATGTACGCGCTTTTATGTGCATAAAAGTGCGTGTATACGCATAAGCGACTTCGGAACGTATAACCCGCGTGTATATGCGTCTTCTGCAAGGTGTACCAGCGTATAGAAGATTTCCTTCGTTCTGAGCACCTGAACTGAGATCTGTCACCAAAGAGAGTTGCCATCAAGGACAACACCTGTTCCATAGCTCCACACCTGTGCCAAAATGCCAACAGTCAGCTTTCCAGTGTAGCTCATGCGGCTCCTGCATGTATCTGGAAACTACCCCTACTGCATATGAGAGATCTGGTCTAGAGTGGGTGAGATATAATAAGCTCCCCACTAGTTGTTGGTAGAGAGTACTGTCAACTAATGGAGTGTCACATCCATCCTCAAGGTGAACCCCAGACAGAAAAGGAGTCGGTGCTAGCTTGCAGTCAGTCATGTGAAATCTTTTGAGGAGATCCTGTGCATACAAAACCTGAGAGAGTTTGATTCCTGTGGCATCTTGCCTAATCTCAAGACCAAGAAAGAAGTGTAATGGACCCATGTCCGTCATCAAGAACATATCATGCAAGGTCCTCTTGACTGTGGCAATGGCTGAAGCCGAGATGCCGATGATCAGGAGATCATCCAAATACAAAACTAAGATAAGAAGAGAGTCATGTGTCCTCAGCATGTAAACATTCGCATCAGACTTACATCTTTTGAAGTCTTGTGATAAGAGAAAAGAATCCATCTTCGCATACCAACGTCTCGGGGCCTGCTTAACGCCGTAGAAAGACTTCTTCAGTCTGCAGACTAAAGATGAATCCTGAATGAAACCATGTGGCTGCTCCATGTAGATCTCCTCAGATAGGTCTTCGTGAAGAAAGGAATTCTTCACATCCATCTGATGTACTTCCCACCCCTGGGCAGCCAAAATGGCAAGTACAAGGTGTATGGAATCCATCTTTGCTACTGGAGAAAAGGTCTCATCATAATCAATGCCATGCACTTGCTGGAAGCCTTTGGCTACTAGCCCGACTTTATGTCTGGTGATTTTCCCATCTACAACACTCTTGGTCCTGAAGACCAATTTGCATTGGAGAAGTTTCCTTCCTGAAAGAAGGGGGACTAGATCCCAGGTCTAGTTCTCGAGGAGGGAGTTGTACTCCTCCTCCATGGCGGACTCCCAAGAGGGATGCCCAACAGCCTCAGTATAAGATTGTGGATCAGAAGACTGAACCAAATGACAATGCCAGGATGGCATTGGTCTTGTGGCAGTGAGGGCAAGAGGAGGCTCAATAAACTTTGAGCTAGTCCTCCATGGATCAGAATTATCCCCCACAAGACCATTTCTAGCAGTTGGGTGGTCTTATACATATATCTCACTTAAGCTCCTTGTTCTCTAATTTATGACAGGGGAAGTTGATTCAATGCTGGAAGCCCGATCTGGGCTTGGATGTGGATCATCATATGCATGCATTGGATTTGTACCTGAGGACTCTGTCTCTACATCTACATGCTCTACCTCAGCATCTGCATGCTCTGTATCTGCATATGAGTGTACTAAGTCATCATCTCAGTCATGAGGTAGATAAGAGGTGTCTACATGCGGCAACTGAGCTGCATACGAGAGACTTTCCTCAAATTGGACACTTCGCTCAGTAATGAGCTTGTCTGTAGAGGAAATCGGGAGTTGATATCCCTTCACACCATCAGGGTATCCAACAAAGATGCACTCAATGCTCTGTGGATCAAGAGCTTTCCTCTTTTCAGAGGGGATCATGGCCCATGCTCGGGAGCCAAAAACATGGAAGTGGGTGACCTCTAGTTTAGTGCCACTCCAAGCCTCAAAGGGGGTCTGATCCTTGACAGATCTATGAGGAGATCTATTCTAGATGTAGTTAGCACAATTAAGTGCTTCAGCCCATAGCTTATGAGGTAGTGACTTAGCATGTAGCATGCAGGAATCCATCTCTTTGGGAGATCAGTTCTTTCTCTCAGCAACTCCATTCTGCTGTGGAGTGAATGGAACTGTGTGCTGCAACTATATGCCAGACTCAAGGCAAAGGTTCTGAAGTCCTCTGTTAACATATTCCTCCGCATTGTCTGTACGGAGGGCTTTAATCTTTCTCTCTGACTATGTCTCAACTAGTGCTTTGAAATCTTCAAAGTGCGCAAAAACTTTAGATTTGGCCATGAGAAGATACACCCAAGTATACCATGAGAAATCATCAATAAATGTAAGCACATACCTTGCTTTGTTGATGGAAGGATGAGGAAAAGGTCCCATGAGATCACTATGGATCAGATCTAGAGGAGAGGATGCTTTGTGAGTCTTGTCAGTGTCAAACTTTTATCTAGGATGTTTGCTAAGGACACACCCTTCATAAACTCCTTTGGAGAAACAGATATTTGGCAAGCCTTCCACCATCTCATGCTTGCTTAGCTGCTGCATATACTTGTAATTTAAGTGACCAAACCTCTCATGCCAAAGCCTACTACTATCATCAGCATGTGTAAGCAATGATGAGGATTCAGATTCAATAAATTAAAAAAATGTACACAAGCTAGCTCCATTGTTTACCTCACTGGTTGTAATTTTGGAGCTGCTATGTAGGTCAAATATGTTCACTGCATCTGAAGTGAATTCCACTTTCTTTATGGTGCTAGAATGAGTGATTTGATAAACTGAAATGAAAGTTTTGGAACATGAAGCACATCTTCAAAGCTTCCGTGTAAAAGTTCCACTCTACCTTTTCCGGTGACCTCAATAGGTGAGTCATCTCCCATGAGGATGTGAGGTCCTTTGCATGCATCCAAAGAGGAATAGACTTCCTTTGTAGCAGCCATATGATGTGATGCACCAGAATCTATAATCCATGCATCAGGGGAAGAGTTAATTGCAACTAAAGCATGAAAATTGTTACCTTTCCCGTGTGGCGGATCCTCAGTTTTCTTCTTGGCGCCCTGAGGGATGTGGTTCCCAAGGTTGTGCTTCTGAAGGATTTCTTCCATTTGGTCAATTTGTTTCTTCATGCAATAGGATTCTGAATGTAATCCTCGGTGACAGTAGGTGCATTTGTCTCCTTTCTTCCCTTTCTCATTTCTAGAGCCGGAGGAGTCACTTAAGGGCTTGGTGTACCCTTCCTTCTTTGGATGGGAATGCGCTTTTCCCTTGTCTTTTTGCCGCTGATTTTTCTGATTTGAATCAGATCTGTGATTTTTATAGTGGCTACCATCATGCACAACAAGTGCATGTGCTTTTGGAGGTTTGATTTTCCCCATGCCAGTGAGTTTATCTTGCTCAAAAGTGAGGGACTCCATGAACTCTTTGAGAGAAGGCATGGTGTAGGATTTACATGTTGTGAGCTTTACTGAATGAAATGTAGACACAAAGACGGAGTATTTTGGGTTGAGCTTTGACATAATAGAGAGAACTTGGTAACTCTCCTCCTTGGATTTGTCAATTCCACAACCCTTGAGTTGCAAAAATATATCATTGTATTTGGTGAAGAAGTCTTGAATTATGTCATAGTTCCATGGATCCAATGAGAACAGCTTCACTTTGAGCAGATGTCCTTTCATCTCATTCTATTTCTCATAGAGTTCTTCAACCTTTTTCCATATCTCATTGGGAGTACTGCAGGCAGATAGATGAAATTGCAACTCTGGGGAGATGCACATGCATATGGATCCGTGGGCCTCATCCATGCGGTTGAGGTACTTGGATTTCTCTATGGATGAAGTGGGTTCCACTTCTCCAGCCTTGGTAATCCTATACAACCCTTTCTGACAAAGGTATCGAGCCATTTGGTCCTTCTATTCGTGATAGTTGTACGATGTTAGGATTGATGCTTTGGGAAACTCCATTTTTCTGTCGATCTTCGATCTCCAAGATGTAATACCTGCAAAATAAAGTACTGGTGTGCCTTTTTTTTCTAGCAACCTGTGGGCTCTAATACCATGTAAATGTGTTAGAAAGCCTGCACAAATGAATCTATCTAGTAAAGGTTGAACACACAACTTTGCAGAGAAAAAACATAAAAAAGAATCGAAAAAACAAAAAGAATTATTGATTCAGAAAATAAGTTACAATTCTCATGATATAGCATTACTTGGTGAAGATCCCAAGGTAATGCGCCGTAGTGGTGATCAATGAGAGGACTCGACACCTACAACAAGTTGTGGAGAGAACTAGCCAGTTGTGGAGTGAAAGCAGGGGAAAATCAGGGAGTAAATCATGCAGAAAGGATCTTGCATGTAGTCCCACAACAAGTTCCCGAGAGAACTAGCCAGTTGTGGAGTGAAAGGAGGATCAAATCAGGGAGTAAATGATGCAGAAAGGATCTTGTGTGTAGTCCCATGCATGCACGGATAGTCAAAGGTGCCAATCTGGTGAAGATTCCAATGTTGAAGCCTTGCATGCCAGTGAATGCTCTAACTAAATGTTTACATGTGCTAGTAATGAAGGTCCTAGGTGTGTAGTACCTCCAACACCCGCATGAACACAACTAAGACCATAGAAAATGGGCCTTGACTGTCACATATGGCTGTAACTTTCACACCAATTTATTAATTTAATATTCATAACTGACTTAAAACATGGAAAAATTAGAAGGTGTGCATGCGGATGTACAAATAACAATTTCAGGTTACGGCGAAACCTTTGGCTTCACCCCACTCCACTTCACTTACAACAATAATCCATATCACCCACGTGTTCTTTTATTTTGGTTGTATGATAAAAATTAAGAAGAGCATGGAAGAGGAACGAAGACCAATTACAATTTCTATGGTTTTGAAAAGTTGCAAGTTGGGGGATGCTCATGTCATTCACAACGAACTAATTTCTGCTCCACAAATTTTGGTTGGAACGTAAATATGATGAAAAAATTGATGGTTTGATTACGAGGAAATTTGTGCATACTAATTTGTTACTGTAATGGTCAGAAAGTTTGATTTGCTTCAACATGACAATGGCAAGAACAATTAAATATTATTTTCCTTCCATTCTTTAGTATTTGATGTTTTTTTTTTGTTTATTATACCTGGGTTTATCATATCCGAAGGAAAATAATTTTTGCAAATAGTTTGGTGCATTGTTATATATTTCATATTAGAAATCGGGAATTTACAAAAAAATAATATTTTTTCTTTCCATTTTTTTGTATTTTTTTTGTTAATAAGGCATATAACCAATAAAATGAAATTTAGCATGGCATATAACCAATTGCGCTGAAGGAGCAAGTTATAGTCTACTAGGAATTGACTACTTCAACATCAAGAGAGATTATTTTCCCTTGAGCTAAATGGGAAATGCTGGGAGTGCTTCTTTTGGTTTGAAAGTGTGGTCATGAAAGTTTTTAAAGTGGTGTTGGGCTGAAAAAGTGTTGGCAATCCAATATCCCACTAGCATGATGAAGAGAAATAATACAAGTGGAGGTTCCTTCATCCACAAACGTGCAATAGATAAGTGTACCAACAACCTAAACTTTGATCTAGAAATAAATGTAATGATAAAGAATGTGTACCAAATTTCTTTATTTCAAAATTAACGAGAAACATTTATGAGGGATTCGCTCCACTGGTTTAGGCAACCAAGGCTTTGCAGTATATGGGCTAGCTTTCTAATACCTCTAATACAAACTTGTGACCTAGTGCTGAGGCCATGCCCTTCACAATATTGTAATTATGGGTGGCTCATGTGTTGGTACTATGAGTTTACAAGAAATGAGCACCCTTTCGATTGCTTATGATAGTTTTTGGTGGCCTATTTAATTAGAAAGGGTCACTGAGTTGAGTATGGATCACAATATCCATGGAAGAAGAAGAACACTCAAGTGACTCATAGCCCTTACCTCATGCAATTAAAGGTAATGTCTCGTTTCACACGAAAATTATTTCATATGATGCTCCTACATGTTGATAATAACATGTGATTCCCTTAAAGGAAGAAATAGGGTATTGTGAAATTATTTATTGATTTTATTAATGGACAGGGAATGATTTTGTCAAAGTAGCAGATTGCTAGAAAACATCTTACTAAGTGAAGAAGGGACGAATATGATCCATTCTTAAGCACTATTGAGTAGGATGGTCTCCCTAAAAAATCCTAAAAGGAATCTTTTTCTTCCTCTTGTTGTTAGTGATGGTTTGACCAATTTGTTCTTTAGTTTTTTTAGCCCTTTGCACATCCTTTGAAGTATTTTTCTACTTATTTTTCTTCTTTTTTCCTGCCAAACAGTTTGGATTATTTAGTGACATGGATTGTATCAAGTGCATCACATAGGTATGATAAGGCACCATATTATTTTTATTAGTGATAACAATAGTTGCAATACTTGATGAAATAACCATTTTACATAATTGTGCATCTCACTTACTTGCAATTTCACTAAAGAAAAAAGAAATAATGTCATCAGCATGTGGTCCTAGGTTGGGTTGAATAGGTTTATTTGATGTTGAAGGAGCATTAGTAATGATTTCCTACATGCTATATTATTGAGATATCAAGTCAATATGTTGGGGACAAAGTATTGATTGATCCTTGGTTTTTTCCCTTACCACCACAACTTCTTTGGAAATTTGTTTTATTTTGAGAGAAGGAGGGGTTAATTAATATAAGAACATATTTTACTTATTTAAATTGAATCATTAACATAAATCAATCACATATAATATATGTCAACTCTAGAACAAATAAACAAGGATGTATGTGAAACAATTTTGGCACAAAACCACAAAAATAACCTGCCCTTTATAAATCATTGTAGGGCTCTAGCCTATTGTTACAACTATTCATAAGAACTGGCCTACTATTAGAAATATGAGTGGGCACCAACCTACTAAAGACACCAATTACCATCACTAAGAATCAACTTAACAAGAGACACCAATCTCTTCATTTAAATGGCAATAATGTTCAAGTTACAACTTCTACTTTAGTGATCATAACTTCTTCAAAAATGAAGAAATTAAAATTCCTCTCACAAAATCTACTCAATACTTCTTCAAATATATTCTTGTTTTCGCAACTCTCTTTTTCTAGTAATGATACTAAATATTCAACCATGTGCGTCTCCTCTTCAAATGTTATCTTTTATATTAAAGGATATTGCATTTTCATTCACACGTCTTTCCCTCCAATTATTTTTGAATTTATATCTCTTGGATACCCTTCATGCAAATTTATGTCAATTCAAAATTACACGTTGATTTTTATTAAAATAATGAATATATGTTTATTCCCCAACTTTGCCTTATGTTCTAGAATCAAGGAATGAGTTTTGTTCCTTCTATAAAATGGGAAGTTACCTATGATAAAATTGGAATTTAGTAGTGATGGTTTATGAGGCTATGGTTTTATACACCCTTGGTTTATTCAATTTCATTACATATAGGAGAGACATTATTTTTCATGTGAGTAAATTCTTTGGGAGACTAATGGAAATCAGTGTCATTATTAATCTTGTGGCTTATATCAATTAACTATTTCTCTTTCCATTCTCTTAAATTATCACTTGTATGAATTCCCCTTTTACATGAATGACCATATAAATTATGATATATATTCTTTCACATTAATAAAAATCTGTTCAACAATGTCCCTCTTTATCATCATATAGAAAAGCACATAAACCACTATGAATAGAACAAATTCTCCCCCTTGTTGCAATACTACCCAAGTTTGCAACTCATCCCCTTTCACATCAATGGAAAAAGTATTCTCCCTATAAACTTGTTCTTCACCTTAATTAGTTAATGACTAGATGAGATGGGTATTTATCTAAATTGTTGTTTGAGATATTTAAGTGTCTCTTGTGAATGGGTTTTGTGAAAATATATGCAATATGTTCTTTGGTGGCAATATATTCCAACATGTCATTTTTCTATATTATTTGTTATCTTAAGAAATGATACTTGATGGGAACATGGTTTTGTTGTGAGTGCATAAATGGGTTCTTTGAAATATTTATTGCACTTGTAGTTTCACAAGGTATTGAAATTGGATAATTCTACCTTAATAACTCTCAATGC
Organism: Pinus tabuliformis; assembly: GCA_031772625.1. NCBI lineage: Eukaryota > Viridiplantae > Streptophyta > Pinopsida > Pinales > Pinaceae > Pinus > Pinus tabuliformis. The sequence continues at coordinate 1,508,070,032 of CM062819.1, read as the reverse complement.
TTGTATAATCACTTTAGGGGAATTTTGAGATAAAAGATGATCCTAAAAATGATAAATGTACTAAAGAAAAGAACATTAAAAGAACTAATATGATTCAAGATGAGGATTTTATCCCCACATGTATGTAGTTTTGTTGGAAATAGAAGAAAACTGCAATTTTTAATCATATTTTCATCTTATCTCACTAGAGGTTTACTCAGATTTCAAGTGTGGGAACTCGTTACGTGTAGAATTAGATTGTGTATACAACGAGTACCCATTGCATATCTTTCACTAGACCCACACATGTAAAAAATCAAAATACATTTTTCTCATGTATTTTCATTTTTTTTCAGTATGAGTCCACTCAAAATAATATAGAGTGGGAACTCGCTAGACGCAAAATCTAATTATACATCCAAAAAGTTCTCACACTTAAAATTTGAGTAAAACTATAAGGATATAAGTCAAAAATATTGTAATGAAAAGTAGTTTTCTTTCTTTTCTTTAATAAAACATAAACCTTGTTTCATTATACTTCGTATGTAGCCCATTTTAGACCTCATAATTCCCTTGTTTAAGTATTTTTTGTGCAACTTCCTACTACTACCATATAATTGGCCTCTAGTATTAATAGAAAAACTAAAGGTTGTTTCTTTCTCAACCAAGACATTAGACTACTTGCTAGAAGAAACAATTATCCACCTGTACTCTTCTTCTCATGAATGCTTCCCACCCGACCTGCATCTTTATATGATGTTAGAGTCAAATCTTCGAGTGTTGAGTACAACAAGTTGAAGTCCAAGATGCATCTTTATATATTTGAATGTTATTTTCACTTATTTTATATGATTCTATTATAATGCATCTTGAAATCATGTTAGCAATTCTACTACTTGCATAATATCCAACCTTGATGTCATCATATATACCAAGTTTCCATTAATCGATTTATACAAAATTTTATTTATCTCTCTAGATTTATAATATTTTCTCAATCTACAAATCTTGACCAATCGGTGTACCTACTTCTGCACAATCTTCCACTCTAAATTTATTTAACATTTCCTTGAAGTACATTTTTTTTTTGTTGAAGAAAGAGTAGGACCTTCTTTACCATTAATAATATACAAAATTTACAAAAAGCCACTCTGAAAAGTGGCGAAGGAGATCGACCTCCCAAAGGAACCGAGAACGGGCCTCGGCAAAAGGCTCAGCACAAAAAACTTACCTTTCAACACATCAAAGCTAAATAGGAAAAGCCAAAAATAAACCTAAGTAGTGGATGGATCAGATCGAAAGAAAAAAGGGCCCCTCCAGCCTTCCAAGACCTGGAGAGAACCGAGCCCCACCGAAACCATACAACAAAGAGGGGTCCACGCTAAACCCATCGAAAAACAAAACTTTCATCAGAAACTGCAGTGATGAACCATCGGGCCCCATCCAACGGCTCCAAACAAAATCGCAAAGGAGAGAAGCACGCCGCTTAACCGGCATTGCCTCCAACCTGCTTGACCCATCGTCGCCATTGATTTGTAAAATTGCATCTGAAGGTCAAGGGACATATCGCACCCTCTAAGAAAGTCGGACATTATCGCGTGATCAAACTGCTTGTTCAATCCCGAGCGTTGATCTCCCTCGCTCCATCAGATGGCTGAGCTGAAAATCGCGTGCCCGAAGTCATCGCCCTTTAGGGAGCGGGGAGAGTGGTTTTTGGAACAGGCCCGCCTCCACGTGTCCTGCTCTCTATGGCATCGCTGCCAAAAAATAAAAACCACTTTTGACATAAAAGCGGTGTGATTGCTACGAAACCGCTCCCTGGGCGGAATTGACATCAGCCAATGAACAAATAGGGTGATCTGGAAGTTTAGATGCTGCTTTCTTCGCTCAGGGAAACTCTGTCGCCAGTTGCGGAGAATATTCCTGATCGTGGTCAACAATGCCGCCAACTTTGTCTTACCTCCCATCGTGTACCTTTCAGTCCAACCTTGTGAAGCCCTCTGTCCACTGTCCAAAACTAGTTGGATTCCATCTTTTTGCTTCTATACTCTTCTTTGTCCTCCTCCGCCTGGTTATGACAGAGTTTTTTCAGATCGCTCTGCGCCATTGTGCTCCACCTCCTTAAAATTGTGTTGTCCTTGCAGCTGACACCTTGATTGGCTAGAATGTCCGCCAATTTGTTGGCCTTTCTCCTCACATGATTAAATCTGAGTGTACGAAGTTCCTGTAGATGTACTTGAATCCTGTGTAGAACCTGAGTTAACCTCCAGTGTTTTGTGACCTTTTCCGGCCCTGTACCATTACTGATTCTCTTGGCTGCATTTATGACTAACTCTGAATCCGCTTCTATTATGACATTTTGACAATTGTTTTGTATCAAAAATTCTAAGCATTGTTCCAAGGCCATTAGTTCTACCATATTTTTAGTGGCTTTTCCTATGTGTCCATGGAAGAGGGAGATTATGCTACCTGTATCATCCCTTAGAACTCCCCCAAATCCAGCCACCCCCGGGTTGCCTTTGGAAGCTCCATCAATGTTGAACTTTAAAAAACCCTTAGGGGGAGGATGCCAAAATTCCTCCACCTTATCTCTTAAGCTAGCTTTCCTGTCCAGACCTTGAGGAATAAGCCCGTACATGTCTAACAGATGGAGGATTATTAACTCTTCTCCTAAGGGAGGATTTTTGGGGATATTCCTAACCGTGGTGCCAACTGTCTCCTTAAGTTGTTTTATGATCAGCTTCACCAGGCTAAGTGAGTTAGTTTTTAATTCTTTGAATATTCTTTTGTTCCTTTCTTTCCACACATTCCAAATAATGAAGCTCGGCAAGAGATCCCAGGCTGAATTGAGAACTTCATTATCGGAAAAGTTATTCCTCCAATTGTTAAGAGTGTTAGCAATACTTTATTTGTCTCTATCAGATTGTTTGAAGATGTTGGTAAAAAAATCCCATATCCTGTCGGTGAAGATACAACTGTTGAGAAGATGCTCAATAGTCTCCTCATGGGTCTCACAGAGTTGACATCTGGAGGGTCCCAGCATGCCCCTTTTTTTAAGGTTGTCCCAAGTTAAAATTTTCCTGTGGTGAACTGACCACATGAAGAGTTTGATTTTCATCCAAGCTTTGTGTCTCCAAAGCTTCTGCCAAGTTTTATTTGGAGCTTGGGGTTCCTGATCAAGGAGAAAACCTTTAGCTTCCTTAATATTAAAATTTCCCTCTTTGTTGTTACCCCATCTCAATTGGTCCTGCCCTTCCGTTACTAAAATTATTCTCTGATCCAGTAGTCTCTTAAGGGACTCTGCTTTACTGTTGAGGGTCCTATCCTCTCTGTTCTCTAATTTTTTTCCATATTCTCCATTTTCCAACATTATGTGGATTCTCCCAAAAGTCTTTCACCTTTACTAAACCTTGGTTGTCAGTCTCATGCTTGAGGCCTAAAAATTCTTCCTTCAGTAGCTTAGGTTCTTGTTTCCATTTTTCCTCCTAGAAAAGTGCCAGATCTCCCTCTCTGATTTCCCAGAAACTATTTTTTTAGACCACTTCTCTATTTTCCCGCCTTGTTCCATATGGGTGAGTCTTTCACTATTCCAGTCATACATATGATTTCAGAAGCCGGCCAGGTATTGGAATATTTTTCCTTCCAGATGCTTGCCCATTGGGCTTTAGGATCCTTAACCCGCCTCCACCAAAGTTTGGCTCCAAGAGCCTTGGTGAGAATCTCAGGATTGTCCAAACCCAGGCCTCCTTGGTTCTTGGGTTTGCAAATCTTTTCCCATGAGACTAAAGCCCATTTTTTTCTTGTTTCCTCTTTGCCCCAAAGAAAATCTCGTTGAATATTCTGAAATTGCTGTAGAACTCCTATTGGAGCTTGGAGAACTGCTTTAGTAAGAACCAATCTACCAGCTAGATTTAAAGATCTATTTGTCCATTTCCTTTGTCTTGCATTTTAGTTACTAGAGGATCCCATATACTTTTGTGTTGGGGTTTAGCTGTAAGAGGAACTCCCAAATACTTAGAGGGAAGGGAATCTCTTTGGAAGCCTAAAATTCTGGAGACATTTCTCTGGATGGCAATATGAGTGTTAAAGAAAAAGACTTTTGATTTGGAAAGGTTTACTTCCATACCTGTGGCCTTCGCAAATTCATTCAAAATTTGTTTGTAAGCAAGTGCTTCTTTAACTGTGGGAATTCCCTGTAACATGGTATCATCTACAAATTGTTGATGAGTCAGAACTTGCCCATTCTTCGAAAGTTGGAGTCCTTGAATTTTTACCATTTCTCTCGCATGCTTGATGGACTGCCCCAGCCCTTCCATCATGAAGATGAAGAGAAAAGGAGAAAGCAGATATCCCTGTCTGAGACCCTTGGAAGGGAGAAAAAGTTCAGAAGGAGAGACATTCACTAAAATTGAAAAGCTGGAAGTAGTCACAAGGGCCATGACCCATATGACCCAATTATGATCGAAACTAAACGCTGTGAGCACTTTTTTTATGTACATCCAATTTACTTTGTCATATGCTTTGGCTATGTCCAGTTGCATGATCATGCCTGCTCTCTTGTTGCAAGTTAACGAGTGAACCACCTCGTGAGCTTGAATTATGTTGCCCAGAATTTATCTTCCTTCTACGTACCCTGTTTATTCCCCAGAGATGAGTGTGGGCAACAGTGGTTTAAGTCTGATAGCCACAACCTTGGAAATTATCTTGTAGACAACATTGCATAAGGCGATGGGCCTGTATCTCTCTGGTGTTTGAGCATTATCTTGTTTTGGAATAAGGGCAATAAAGGAGGTATTGAGAGCTTTCAAAATGGTCTTGTTCCGCCTGGAGTCTTCGACAATCTCGACAATATCCCTTTTAACAATATTCCAGCGAGCTTTGAAGAAATCTACATTAAATCCATTCGGACCTGGCGCCTTGCCATTTTGCATTTCCTTGAGGACCTCACTAATCTCCTGTTCAGTCACAGGTCTGTTGAGATTACAATTATCCTCTCTGGATACCAATTTAGGAATATGTTTAATTAAGTTCTTAATGAAAGGTTCTCTTCCTGAAAAGTTTTCCTTGGCAATGTCCCTAAAATGCTTTACTAACACTACATCTATCTCCTCATGGGATTGAAGAATTTGGCCATTCTCATCCTTGATCGAAGAGATTCTGTTGTGAGTTCTGTTCGCAATGGTAGATCTGTGGAAAAATTTAGTATTTCGTTCTCCTTCTTTTAGCCATAGAACCCTGGATTTTTGTTTCCAAAAAATTTCTTCTTGTTTACACAACATTTCCCATTCTTGGTGATATTTCTCTGCTTGATCATTTTTGTCTTTATCAAAGCCATTCTTGATCAGAGCTTGGTTGAGCTCTAGGATTTTGTTTTCCACAATTTTTTTACTTGTGAAAATATTGCCAAATTCCTTCTGGTTCCATTCCTTTAGCTTCTGCTTGATGTGTTTTAATCTCTTATGTAGTAGGAACATGGATGATCCCTGAATCTACAGGTCTTTAGCCCACCATTTTCCAATGTTGCTGATGAAATCCGGGTGTGAAAGCCAAATATTTTCAAACCTAAACAGTTTGTTTCTTGGGGTGCCAATGCCCTTGATCTCCATTTGAATCGGCCAGTGATCTGAGCCTCCAAAAGGAAGAATATCAGCTATTATTTCCTTGTCTAGAAGCATGAGCTCTTCAGAGATCATGAATTTCTCTAGCTTGGAAGCTACCTGGGAATGCCCTCCTATTTTATTGTTCCAAGTGCAAAGACCATTATTTTTCTAAATGTCTACCAGCTTCATGTTTTCTAAAAAACATTGGAAAGCTTAGGAATCTTTGTTTAGTGCTCTTGTGCCCCCTTTTTTCTCCGAGAGAGATCTAATCATGTTGAAATCTCCTCCTATAACCCACAGTATCCCTGTATATCTATTTCGAAGGTCCACTAAGGACTCAATAAACTTGATTTTGTCATCTAACCTTTGAGGGCCATAAAAATTTGTTACAAGATAAGTGTCCCTGTCTCCTACTGGCTGTATAACAACTGATAAATAATTCCTTGATGCCTCCACATCAATAATACCTACTTTTTGGGGATTCTAAAGGATGAGGATACCCCCTGCTGTATTTTCTGCTTTGACTTCTATAAACTCATATCTGCTGAGCCACTTACTATGGATTTCTCTTATCTTTTGAACAGAGCATTTCGTTTCTTGGACAAAAATTATATCCGGAGCTACCTGTTTCATTCTATTATTCAGCATTCTCTATTTTCTTTTGCTTCCTAGACCTCTGATGTTCCAAGTTGTAAAATTCATAATTACTTATTGGTAAAGGAGTAACTAGTTAGGTCTCTCATCTTACCTGAGTCTATCATGAGCTTTCCACATTCCATTAATAGCTCGTTCTGCTTTTTTCTGCCCCTTTTTTTCCCCGAGTTTCTTGGAGCCAAAACTGGAGTTGGTTTTGCTGCTTTCATTCCCTGATTTCCCTGTCTTTCAATGTTTTTATCTTCTCCCAAGCCTTTTGTCTGAGTTTTCCATAAGAATAGTTGCTTTATTCAATTGCATTCTTCTTGTGGTAGAGATTCTACTCCACCTGTTGTTCCCTTACTCAATAACCCTTCTAGATCTAGGTTTTCTCTATCGAGAATCTCTTGTAACTCATTGTCTTCCATTTCCATATCATTCTGGGTCATTTCCTGATCCAAATCCATCTTTGATTCACTCATCATGATCCCTTTCTGCTTTTCCTTTACCTGTTCCTGATCTTGTTCTTCTTCCTTTTCCTGCTTATCCTCTCCATCCTTCAAAACTTGATTTTCAACTGTTGCATCTTCCTCCTCTTCAAGAACATGGAACTAATTTGGCCTCCCTTTTTGGTCTCGACATTGGTAATGTTTTGGCCGCTTTTTCCGTTTTTACCATTGTGAGCTACTTTGTTAAAGCCATCTGTTTCTTTCATTGTGTTAGGTTTTCTTTTGTTCTCTGCCTTACTGAGAGGATAGTCTCGAAGAAGGTTCCCGTGTTCATGACATTTTCGACATGTAAATGGAATGTGCTCGTAGTCAACCGTCTACACCCATTCCTCATCATAAACCTCCAATATGACTTCATTCGGAAGTGCTCCAGATAGGTCCATCTCTACACAAATCCTGGCAAAGGAGGTATATTTTCCCCTTCTTGTGGCTTCAGAAGTTTTGACATACCTTCCTAATTTATTTCCTATGGCTGTTAGTGATTCTATTTGCCAATAATCCAAAGGTAGTGAATAGAGTCTTACCTAAACCAGGACTGAGGTAAAGGTTTCCTGCTCCGGCATGAAGTTCATCATCCACGGCCGCATGTAGAGCCCTGCTGCTGCATAGAAGTAGGGCCCACCGTCAAACACTCTGTCTTTGTCCTCAATGTTCGCAAACACCACAGTGAAAAAATCCTTGGATCCTAGATGAAGATCAATGCTTCCTTTGGGCTTCCAGTGGTATCTGATCCATGTTTGTAAAGCCTTTTCGGTGGGCCATAGTCCCATTAATTTGCATATGATTGCATAAGTTTGCATGTGCTCCCTATGGGCCTGCAACTCAAGGTTATTTAAGATTACTCTGGGAGTAACTTCAACTTTGGGCTTGCACGGTCCCTATTGTTTCCTGTCTTTTGTTCCTTGTTTTTTGTCATTTTCCTCTTTGTCCTTTGTGCCATAATTCTCCTTCTCCTTGTTACTTTCTATTTCCTTTTCCCCATTTTTTCCCCTTTCCATCGTGTTACCTCTGCCTGAATCTGGAGATGCCTTACTCTTGTTAATCACGACCTCGCGGTAGGAGGGAGTGGAGCTTCCTCCTCTGCATCCGTCCATGGAGAAAAGCTTGCGTAGAAACCCGCAACCCTGGTTTACCGCTCTTCCGCTCCGAGTTCTCTCGATCAAGTCCATTTCCTTGAAGTACTTGGTTTCGGAAATGAATATATGTTTTTTGAATTGAGAAATTTGTGAACAAAGAAAAAATAATTCATGACCATGCATAAACATCCTCAATTTGTTTTTCATTTCGTTAGCAAACTTCTATAACATCCTACCTCCAAAAAAATGTTGTGTGCATAAAGTGTTACAATTAACAAATTTTCATTTTACGACATTATCTCTAGATTTCTTTCCTTGACTAAGGCCTTGTTGTCGTATATATTTATGAAGTCTTAAATACTGTGATATGGGAGTTTGTTTTATCCCATTAAGTTATTTCCTCAATGTGCACACATTATCCTCATCTTATTATAATAAGAACAATTCTATTTTTTCAATGTGTATTTATTTTTTAATATCTCCATTGAGAATGACTACTTGACATCCATTTGATAGATTTTGAAGTTCTTGAAGCACTGAAATGACAAAAGATTTATGATAGCTTCTAGTATTTTTAATATAGAAAAGGTTTCCTTTAAATCAATCTTTCACCTAGAGCCTATAATTTACAAATAGAAATTGATTTATTTCTTATTACTTTTTCATCCACATTAAAGTTTTTCCTAAAAAAAAGCACTTGGTTCCAGTTATATTTTCATCTTTAGGACATGTAACAAGTTCCCATATGCCATTATTCTAAATTTGATTTAGCTCTTCTAAATTTGGTTTAGCTCTTCTTCCATGAATCTTTGATAGATTAGGTAAAGTTTATAGCCTCTTTGCAAATTATGGTCCACTTGTCAATCTTCTCCCAATTTTTACTTTCATATCTTTATTCACGAGAATAATATGGTACCTATACTTTCAAGGCTTTATGCACAAAAATAACCTGTTATGAATGATTATTTGGATAAATCTTTATGTACAAGAATAATATGTCATTTTTACTTTCATATCTTTATGCACAAGAATAATATGTTATGAATGATTATTTGGGTAAATCAAGATAGTGTCTTTCTATCTTGACGATGTATTTCTTCTTCTTACTTTTTTTCGTTATTCGCGGGTTGTTTCCACTATTTTAATATTTAATTGTGTTTTCACCTTTTGATGCTCTGCTTAATTCACTTCTAAATTGTCACTTTATATAACTTTTCACAATGCTTTATTGGAGCATCCATAAACCTTATTTCTTGAATAACCAACAAGATACCTTCATCAGCTATCGAAGGAAAACACCTAAAGATATCATACGAATCTTTATACAAAATTTAAATTCTAAATCCTATTTGGTGAGACTAAAACCTGTAATCTTAACTGGAATGTACCAGGAGTGTCTTATACGAATCTTTATAAAAAAATTAAATTCTAAATCATATTTGGTGAGACTAAAACCTGTCATCTTAACTTGAATAGCCGTAACAAGTTGTTTTTGATAGCTTGAGAGCTGTTCTTACTAGCTTTGTAGCATGTATAAATGCATCTGGAAGATGATTTATGTAATTTTCTACTCATATAATATATACATCGCTTTTTACTTACTGAAAACAAAAAAAACTGGAATGTACCCGGAGTGTTTTTAGAAATTGTCTTCAAAGAATGAAAATCTTAACTGGAATGTATGAGGAGCAACGTTGGAATTTGGATTCTTCTCTACCCATTAAACAATTTTTTTTTGACGTTTTGGATTTTTATGTTTCTCTTCAAGGAACATTATGTTTAAAATTTTTCCCTTCAACTTCAATGTTTTGGTAATAAATTAACCTCTCACCAATAAAACTTTAATTAAAAAATTACCCTTCAATAACACACTTATGTTAAATTTTTTCACATATTTATCATAAGAAAAAAAACGTGACCAAAGCAAACTAATGACTTGTTCAACCCTAAAGTTTGTTTTACTTAGTTTTTGATACGATATAGTTTCTTCTCTAAAACACAAGATATTACAATTATGTGCAAATATGGAAATCTATTCCACTCACATCACACCTGCCATTATTATAATCAATGTGCTCATATTGCAGTATTTTCAATTTTCCATTTGGGTTTTGATTACACTGTTAAATGTTGCAATTTCAATGAAAACAAATGGATTTTTTCCACCAATGTAAACAATAAAGTTATCCGAGAGGAAATTTCCATCTCAAGGACTGTAAATTTTACATGAGGCTATCCTCTAGGCTTCGTGTCCTCTCCCCCATCATATTCACATGAAATCAAGTGGGGTATGGGTTTGTAATAAAACTAACATATTGTATTAGTGAGAAACAACAAGACAATATACGGCTTGTGTATATCTTTCACATGACAATTCTTATTTTTTGGGGCCTTATAGGTGGTTAGTCATAAATAATCAAATACCATTTTTAAGCATGTTTTTAAGCGATTGGGTTCTCAACCATCCTCAAAATTTTAAAATATGCTTGATAGACATCAACCATCTTCAAAATTTTAAAATATAGTTGATAGACCTCGTGTCTTAGATATGTTTACTTCATTGATGGTGGTAAGTTTTTACGAAATTTTGGAGGCATTTTCAATTGTAGGAATTTTGGTTTTGTTTCCATGTGAACAAGTACTCTTCTATCCATGCACTAAGATAGCGGAATAAAAGTTCCTGGTGCAAAAGTAAAAAATTGCAAAAGCCACATGCTATAGTCCAGATTCTGTGAAAAGTGTAAATATAATGCTAATTTTGTAGAATTGAAAAAATAAATGAAAATTTAACAATTGTTAATATTTCACTTGCAAAATTCTTACTCTTAAATTTAGAATGTTAAACTAATGGCAGCTCTCTTTCTCCTTTGCATTCATTTTAGAATTGCATAACAAAACATTCTGTTTAATAACCCTCTAAACTGAAGCTTAATAAGTCTCTAAACATAAAACTTATTAATAGTTAGATCAGATGAATTTTATCTAGTCATTGTTCCTATTATTTCTCAAATTATAAATTATTATAAATGTTAATTAAAAAAATTGTCCATGGAAGCAAGTTAAGTTGGTTAATACTCATGAAAAATTTGTAGGGAAAAGGCTTTTTGAGAAAAACAAAACTCAAAACAAACTTATAAAAATAAGTTGTGGGAGTTTGAATAAGAGGAAAATGGTTTTCCAAAACTCACGACTTAAAATAGATCCTTGCAATACTAAATTACTAATAACAAATAACAAACACATTTTTAGAGTGATAAACATATTCTTAAAAATAAAATATTTAAATATATTTAAAACATTTACACTGATAAACCTATTTTTTAAACGGTTAAATACTTAAAAAACAATACCTACATGGATTAAAGGTAGCAAAGGTTGCACTCCAACCAAAGTCATAAGTGCCACGTAACATCCAATTGTTAATGCAATAGTTGTTGAAGGCGTAGAAGACATGGACATACACATTATCAAGGTCGAAACGCACTCCACCCTATTATATTGCACTACAATCTATGCGCTAAAATCTTCCCAAAACATATTAAATTAATATAAAAATCTCACTAAAATTTCAAATAAACAAAACGACAACATAAAAATGTATATTATTAAACTATAAAAACTTACAAAAACATATAGATAAACAAAACAACAACATAAAAATGTATATTATTAAACCATGAAAATCAAAAATATTCTTATCCACGCATTTCGAACCATGAAAATTTTCAAAAACAAGTGGATAAACAAAACAACAACATAAAAATATATATGATTAAACTATGAAAATTGTCCAAATATGTAGAAAAGTTGTATAGATAAATACATAATAAAATAATCATATACCAATCTTTTTTTTTTCCAACGAGAAAACAAAGTAAAAGATATGCACATAAATCTGTATATTATTAAACTATGAAAATTGTCCAAACATGTAAATAAATTATATAGATAAATACATAATAAGATAATCATATACCATCTTTAAAAAAAAAAAAAAAAAAACAAAATAAAAAATATACACATAAATGAACAAGTAGAGAAGCCACAAAGTAGTAAAAAGGCGAGGCCACTGAGAATAACTGCCATTACTCTCTTTGCCATGCTTAAGTGGCTGCCTGTCACTCAACACACCTTTGCAACAAGAGGTCATCCTTTCCAATTTAATGTCCTCCTCTTCTTTACCTACCTAACATGTCTCTCGGGCAAAGGTGCAGCCATACGGACGTCCTCATTTCTAAACTCACTATTCTTACATTTTTAAAATATATAAAATAGAAATTTGTCTAATAAAATTTGCGGGGCCTTTTGACACACTTACCTATAATAAAAGACAAACGAACTGACCAGCGAAACGTGAGAAATTGTGAGTCACCCATATGAAATGTGTTGGTGCACGAACCTTGATAAATTGTGGTTCACCCATATGAAAAGTGTGAGTGCCTTTTCGTTATTCAATTGTGATTCACCTATAGTGCCTTTTTTAGCTGTTTAAAATAAAGTAGTAATAACGTTTTTCGATGTGTGGTTTGACGGTAAGTCTATTTGGGCGAAGTCTGGGAGAAATCTCATTGAGTACACTGGCGTGCTATGGTGGATGCTTGAGAAGCAGATTTCCCACCCCTGCCTTGGCGGCACAAGAGTCTTGCTTTGCTAAAACCATAGGATCTTAGTATGGCACAAGAGTCTTGCTTTGTTAAAACCATAGGATCTTAGTATATCCGACTTGCAGGCAGTTGGATGTACTCTTGGTGTTATAGAGGCAGCTACGAGGATTGATCCTAGGTCTCCCATAGATTAGTGTTATAGAGGCGTGGCACAAGAGTCTTGCTTTGCTAAAACCATAGTATGGCACAACAGTCTTGCTTTGCTAAAACCATAGGATCTTAGTATATCTGACTTGCAGGCAGTTGGATGTACTCTTGGTGTTATAGAGGCAGCTACGAGGATTGATCCTGGGTCTCCCATAGATTAGTGTTATTAGAGGCACGGCACAAGAGTCTTGCTTTGCTAAAACCATAGGATCTTAGTATATCCAACTTGCAGGCAGTTGGATGTACTCTTGGTGTTATAGAGGCAGCTACCAGGATTGATCCTGGGTCTCCCATAGATTAGGACTGGGAGTTACCGATTCACCACGTGTAAACAAAAATAACCTTTTCCCAAAAAATTAACCCTCAAAAATATATTTAAACGTAAAATACGTCCAAAATGACTCATGACGCACAAAAATGCGCATCAAATTCCAACCCTAATGTCTTTAGAAATTACCTTCAAAGAATGAAAACTACAATTTTTTTTCACGTGAAAAAAAATCATATTTGAAATTTCTCTCAAATTGATCACTCTGAATGTTCTAAATTTATTCCAATCAAATTTATGATTTTAAAATTCATTTTTCTAATGAAATAGCCTCAGACTCAAAGTTTATGGACCATTCGATGGCCTCTAATAATCAAACCATAAATCTCATCGAAGTAACCCAGCAACGTTGGTAGTTGACAGTTTTCCGATTTCCTTGACGTCACCGTTCTCTGAGGCAAGTTGAATGCCCACTGCATCTTTGAATATACAGAGAAAAAATGGGGAGAGTAACCATAAATTTGTTAAAAAGCAGTACTTTCAAACGTCATTGTCGTCCACTGAATTTTGAACAGATGTTTCTCGCCTCGTCTGAGGTGCCTCCTTTTTCCATCGGTTGAATGGACAGTGATGATGGTTATTGGATGAGCGGTGAAGGCTGTTACATATGCAGGTTGGACCCGAGGGAGAAAAAGTGCACGCCGACGTTCAGCGAACAATTTCACATTTCAGGTTCACTGCATTCCACTTCAATTACTGCAGAATGTTTGGGTTCACTGCACTCCACTTCAATTACATGACATCGTCGAGAATATCCTTTCTTTCGGTCATACAAAGAAATTGTGATGAAGTTGGGAGTGTAGTGTAGAAGAATTGCAGCTTCTGAAGGTTTGAAAATTTTGACAGGAAGTTTCATGTGGGCTTCGTGATTTCATTGACGGAATGACTTGTAATCGATAAATTTTGGGTGAGGCATAAAAATATGAGAGAAAAAATCAATGGAAATTTGTGGAAAGAATGTTCATTCAATGCCGTTGGACTGCAACAGTTGGTAAGCTAAACCTGTTTCAATATGGGAGAAAATCATTAAACAATTTTGTCACATTTATTCTATGTTTTAATCTTCGATATTTTGACTTTTCAAAGTCCTAGATTCCTTCCTCTATACTTGTTGTTTTGGTGTAATTTATCATTTACCGAAAGAATTGATTTTCGACACCTCGTAGCAAAGTCTTCTTTTACATTGGAATCATGGATTAGTTCGATTTGTTATTCCACTATAATGTCTCTGAAGTTTTTTTAATGTTGATTGGGGTTCTCGAATTTTTATGTTATTTACATTGTAAATGGGAGTAGGTGTCATTGCAAACATGTATTTTCAAGTATGTGGTATTGTAAATATAAGAATGGTTCTCTTTTTCAATCCTTTTAAATGGGCACGATGCAAGTTTTATCATCTGATTTTTTAATTGCTTTTAAAACACCAAACACCAACAGTATATCAATAACTTTATATCTTATAATCAAGCAAATTACTTCTAATCTAGCAAAAGTCTTGTGACCTAATCTCTTAGTTATTGTCCTAAAAAAAGGGGCAGCCTCTTCTATGCGTTTTATTATAATGGACTACCATGTATTTTTTTGGTTCGAAATCAAACCATTTTGCAAATCACTTTGATTTTCTTCCAATATAGTTTTTTTAGTAATTAATTTTTATTATTATTTTTAATAGAATGAATAACCCAAGGTTCACAAAGTGTCCAATAAATGGGATGTAGTGCACCACCAACATATGAGTTTTAGAAACACGGATGGTCTAAGATGGATTGCCATAATTTAATCTTATAAGAGAAAAGAACCAACACATGCAGCCATAACTAATCCCATAATTAGTTAGAACTCCAAACATATCCATTATCCATGAGAGTTACCATAAGTTACTATATATTAGAAAGATCACATATTATAGTAATATGAAATGAAATTCCATTAAAAACAGAATAGATATTATTGCAATATTTTGTTAAAATAATCAAAATTATCTAAAGAAGTGGTATCCTTTCTTTTATCTCTAATACCAAAAACTACGTCATTGTAACTATATTATAGAGTGCATCCATCTAGGGTGTTTTATGTTAATTTGTAACTCGAAAAACACTTCATCAATCATGAACAAATTACTAATCAACACTTTACATTTATACACATTCACCCATAGGTTTAAAAACCTATTCAAACATTGCATTATTTAGATTCCATTATAAGTATCCATACCTTCTTCTACAATTGCATTTCTTGTAGATATTCTTTTAGTCCTAAAAATTGGTGTTGAAACTATGATTATACGTTCGCTAACTTGTCACCATCATGCACATCATCAAAACAATGGGGCCATCAAGCTCCAACCAAACATGTTGACTTCTTATCAAGTCAATTGTAGCTTTCCTATGCAACTAAACATACTAGCTCATAAATCTTGTTTACTAGAAACTATCTATATTTCTCAAACGATTCTAATTAGCTAATAGTATATTTGTTCATACAGAAAATGTATGAGCTTCTTCTAGGTTTCATGTAAGCCTCACCTCCTGCATTAATGCTTGTCGATCAATGGCTATAATTTTTCGAAACTTGTGTATAATTTTTGTACAATCAATCACAATTGGTGAAGTTTAACATGTTCCTAACAAGAATAGAAATATATCATCTCATTGCTTGTTAATTCTCTATATTTTGATGACTCTTTGCTTCCTTTGGGAATGAATAACTAGTTCACCTTAGTCTATAAGTGCATGATAAATTTTCAAAAATTCTCTACTAGCTTTTCCCTAAGCATGTTCATGTTAGTGTAATACCCCTATTGCAATCACTTTTATCATAACTTATCACATTATTTTCACTTGTAACTATTTAAGTTAGAAACAATGGTTAATGGCCCAAGACTAAATTCGAATAATTGAATGACAAGTGTAAACATTTATGCACAATTATAAATAAAATGTTGTTGTTTTTTTAATATTATGGGAACCAACACATGAATAGTCAGGTTGCTCTGTTGTTATTAATTGTCTAAGTCGGTTAAGCCCCAACTAGTGGACAATTAAAGGTCACAGTTGTCACAGTTATAGCTTTCATGAATCCCTAAGATTTCAAGAGGAATGATCACCACCAAAGAGATAGTGTAACTAGAGATAAATGTTATGCTAGGTGGGGGAAGAGGTTGCATAGCTTGAGAGAAACACAATGTTGGGGGCTAAGAAAGAAAGATACCTATGAAAATCCTAGTAGAAAGAATGAAAAAGTAATATGTTGCTAGAGTCAATGTGTTATGTGTAAAAATATTATGAAATGAGGATAAGTTACTAATAGTAGAGAAAACTAAAGCTTGTGGGAATAAGTGTGGTTGCAATTGACTAGTTGGGAGGAGCATGCTAGTTCCTACTATATTGTAAGTGCTTATATAAGTAAAAATATTAGTATAGCTATTTTGTTATCAAGAATATTTGATTTTGAAGCACATATTAACTAGTGATATTTAGCATGTCGATGTTTGTACAAAGAACGAACAATGAATAGAGAATTTATAGTATACAAAAAGGCAAAATATGTAGCATGTAGTTGTCTACATATATAGTAATTCTCCTTAATGCATGCAACTTTTCGCAGTATGTAAATCATGGATATATGTATGTTCCATAGTAAGACATTGAAATATATATATATATATATATATATATATATATATATATATATATATATATATATATATATATATATATATATGGTGAACAAAGTTTTCACGTCCCCATGATTCTAACTCACCTCCATAATTTTTTTTTATTACAATAATATTGATGGTAAACTTGAGACTATAGAACACTAGGAGAAAACACGCAATAACTTGTAACAGTCCTCGTCAAAAATCCATGTAATAAAGTTAATAAAGGAAAAATAATAACCATGGTCATGGGACACGTATTCCAAGCTAAATGTTGGGCAAAAAAATAGTGATGGGGATCACTTGTGATTGAATAATGGCTATGGAAATTGGCAAAGGCTTCGGAAAAGAAAAGTGACATTAATTGTCATTTTATTTATGAAAATAATGGAAATTAGGAGAAAACGAAGGTGAAAGGTCATAGGTTGCATGTGATGAGGAAAATGAAGGAAAACAATGGAAAATTGAAGAAAATAGAGGCCTCGTTAATAAAAATTCTTATGAGGATCAGTTGTCAGACTTTTGTTAGTTTTAGCTTGGAGCTTTCCATTTTAATCTCTCTCTCATACTCTTGGACAGTTACATTTTTCTTGGAACACCCTTGGAGGAGTGTGGAATACTTGGGATTTAGAGCAATAAGGCAAAGGAAGAGAAGTAAAGAGAAAGAGGGCATCAATATTAGTAGCTACAACAGGTTTTTCTTGCAGGTACCAAGTTGCATGTATTATTTCCTTGCTTGTTTTTGCATGAATAACACATGCATATGGTTTCTTGGTTATGACTTTTCATTAGATTAGAGGAATGTCGGGATTGATGGTGTACTTTCCTAGCCTTTCAGTTTTCTGGATAACCATGGTGTTATGGGTTTCTTTCCTTTCATTTTCTAGTTGGTTCTCATGTTCCTTATGGATGTGGGGTGAGTTGCTAGTTCTTGGAGCCTTGGTTGGCAAAACACTCTCGAATCCATGTAACAACTTGGTTTGAGTTACTATTCCTCGAATCCTTGGTTATAAAATCATACTAGAAGCCCTTGGTGGGTTGAGTTACTAGTCCTGGAAAACCTAGTTGGAAAAGCGTTCTAGAAGCCCAACCAGAATTGTGGTTTCAGTTACTAGTCCTCGAAGCCTTGGTATGAACAAACGCTCTGTAGCCCTGGAGAAATTGGGTAGATGATCTAGGTGGATACTGGTGGCCACCTGCCAATTCCACGTGGACCCCCACCATTGTTTCTTTCAGTTTTTCAGTTTCCTTAATTGTAGCACAATTTACTATTTTTAGCAGTTTTTCGGGTCCTAAACTTCCGGAGCCGTTTTGAGGCCCTAAACGATGATTTTTTGACAATTTACACCAATGATTTTTTGATAAAATCATCTTTTCCGTCGTATTCATGGGAGATATCTTTCCAACGGGGTATCATGCACGTGAAACAGAGATAATATGAGCAAGTCATGACCCCCGAAAGTTGGCTGTCCAACTAACCCTAACGGGGCCCATAAACTCTTGGTGTTACATCTCTTTGGGTTAGGGTTTTGGTTGTTTCGGCCTTTCTCTTATTGTTCAATAATAAAAATTCCCTTGAGCCTCATTGTAATAGAGTTCAGAGGCATGTAGCCACCACATCTCTTCTCATAGATAAGCTACCATCGTCGAGCTAGTCTCATTTCCATATTGTTTTTAAGCATATTTCATTATCTGATACTAGTGAAAGGAAGTGTTATTCCTATTGCATCTCTATATTTATGGTTATATCTATAATTTTTTGTGTTCCTATTTAAATCTGGATTAGTAGAGACCAATATGGTGATGGTTAATATGTCTGACCATAAGGTGGAATCAATGGTTGAGGGTTGAGGTGGTTTGGCCTTTGGAAACCTTGGTTTGGTTTTATTGGTTTTGTTCCATGAGATCCCATATTCATGCTTGGAATATGGAATGAGGGTGATTGGGTGAAAGAAAGATTTGGTTTAACCAATCTATGGTCAGGTGGTATGTGGAAGTTCCAGACCTGGTTACATTTTGTATATGTTAATAAGAGATTCTTTCCTCTTTTATTTGATGGGTAAATATGCGTGTTCATATGTGGTTTTTATGGTTGTTATACCCTTGTTATTTATGTTTTTTATATGCTAGTTATGAGTATGTTTTATGACAGTGATGATATATGGATCCCATCATGTTTTGATTTATAAATGAATGAACAATGAATATATGACCTAATAGATGTTAATTTAGCTAATGTGATAAGGCTTCAATGCTTCTTAGCGATTCTAATATAAGTGTGGGACTCTTATTGTCAAATATGTTGTTATGACCCGTAGAATGCATATTTGTGACATGTATGACGAAATGGTTGCGATGGATAGTAGGGGTTAAATCAAGTCTTTGTTCAAGTATTTACATTAGTATCATTCTTTCAATGTTATTTTTTCATTTCTGGAAGTTTCATGAAGTTTTGGGTAGTGGCCTGAAACCTAGCCTTGAAAACGTGGCACAAAATTTGGGGTCGCTTGCTTAAAACTAGTTTCCATGCACTTGTTGTGGGAGCGACTTGAGGGTCCTATTATGCATTCACATGTCACAGGAGCGAATGAGGCTCTAGGTCAGTAAAATGTCAAGTTACCTTAGGGGTTGGTCACCTGGAAGGGTTGGTTGGCTCCTGAAGGTTCTGTAACATGTGTAGAAATTAAGATTGGTTGTGTTTTGTTAGTTCCACTTACTTAACAATAGATGGGAAGTTGAATCATATAATAATAGCCTCTGATCACATGTTTACCCTCGCAGACTAGTTTACTTGGGTAAATGTGGGAGGAGGGTGCTACAAAGTGGTATTAGAGCATGGTTCACCCCTTGGACTGGATGGGTGATGTGTGTTGGTCGTGCATGCATGTCGATTACATATTTTTTCCTTATGCTTGTATTCTATATTCTTGTTACATATGCATGGCATTGATCATAGTTGTAGTGGTGTCGCCACATGAAATGTTGATGGTGTCATTGTTGGATTTGGTCATCATGAGTGCATGTCAGTTGTGAATTGGTCATGCATGTAGTGTTTATATGTTGTTATGAATACATTGGCATGGTGATAGTTGTCATGCATGAGGTAATGGTATCTGGTTTGTATGGTCATGCATTGATGACTGGGTAATGATTGGAATAATGATTAAAGGTTGATATGATTATGTTTATACATATATTGCACTAATCTCGTTGATCTTGCAGACAAGATATCTTCCCCTAAACTATAATGAGCTACGTTGGTTTGTTTATGATTTGGTTTATATGACGTGATATACGTTCCAGGAAGAGAAGATCAAAGATTACTATCAATATGGTAGACTACAACTCATGATATTCTCCCTATAGATCTGATGAGCAACATGGTGAGGGATACTCTCTTGACACAGAAGACACTTCGAGTAGTATGAAGGTAGAAATAAGGAGTGGAAAATAATATAATGAATAAATCATTTAGTCACAAGAGAGAATTGCTAGGGCACAAGAGAAACAAGCAGAGGCTAATGGGGTGATTCTTCAAAGCTTGCAAAACTTGCAAAGACAAGGACCACTTAGAATCATTCATGGATAAGATTATAGGAGAAATGAATCATATGGTAGTAGGTCACATGGTGGGGATAGGTTGGATAGAGATGACATGACCAAATATGGAAGATTCTTGGATACACCTAATAGACGAGGTAGTGGACATGGAATTTACTGTAGTTCTGGTCGAATCAGGTATCATAGTCATCATCACTATCATCCTTACAAGAGGAGTGACGAGGGATATTTAATAGATGAGTTCAAGAAATAAATCCACCTACATTTGATGGGGAAATGAAGAAGTCACAAGATGTCGAAACATGGTTCCTTGGGATGAATAAGTTCTCCAGGTTGCATGATTACTCAATGAACATGAAGGCCATAATAGATACATTTAGTCTTAAAGGTAAAGTAGATATTTAGTGGGAAGATGTAAAGAATGTCAAAGGAATTCATGAAGAGGATTTGACTTGGAGTGAGTTCGAGAGACTATTCAGGAAGAAGTATCTATTAAAGAGATACTATGATGACAGGGCAAAGGAATTCTATGATATGAAGATGGGATCTATGATAGATGAGGAGTACACTAGCATATTTTTGGAGTTGCTGATATATGTGCCTTACATTATGGAGGAGAAGGCCAAGCTTCAAAGATTCATCAATGGGTTTTCGGTAGTATTCAAGAATAGGATTTAGTTTGATGAGCCTAGATCATTGGAGGAGTCTATCTGGAAGCTAAAGCATTGTTATGAGCAATCAGAGCACATATATGAGGCTAAGACGAACTGGAAAGGTATTGCAAAGGATAAAGGAAAAACGTACAAGAAGCGAACAGGACCTCAACATCCAAGTAATAAAGAGAATGTAGCCCCACATAAGAAGTTTAATGCATCTAAGAGAGGATGTGGATTTCGATCTGAGGAGAAGAACAAGGGTTGCAGTAGTGTTTTTTTAGAAATGGTGTACCAAAAGAGACCTCCTGATTAGTTGGTTTATCCCAACAAAATAACATAGACAGAGTTGGTTTTGTTAGTGAAAAAATTAGATAAACAAAGCATTGAAAATAGTAAAAACAAGGCATATACGAACATGAACTAGAATAAAGAGATAAATGAAAAAACAATGCTCAATGGAGAAAACAAGTCAACAAAATGATGGAAAAAACTACCTTTATTGACTGTTGATGGTAGAAGTTGAATACAATAGATGAATACTAAAAACTTTAAGAGAATTCTTTGAGTTATGGTGCTAAAAAATCCTTTGGAAGGAGGTTCCTTTCCTAAATCTATTTTCAATATTCTCCTCTCTCTAAAAGATGTATGAAGACTCTCTTAATGGTGGACCCTTCTCCTCTCACTAAGATTATGGGTCACTTAGAAGCAATATGGCCAACATGCTAGTGCTCTTACTTTCTTTGCTTCAACAATGAAATATTGGGTTTCTCTGATAGCAATTTGGCCAGCATAACATTGTCTCATATTTTGGTTCTCCCATGTCTTGTTGATATATAATTTTTGAATCCATCATCCCTCTCTTGTTTCATGAATGATAATGACTTATGAGTGGGACAAGACGATTTCATTGAGGGTTGCATATCTTGAGGGAAACTCAAATTTAGTTGTCCTTGAATGAGATTCTGTTTGGGAATCGCCTCCATGTGTGGGAAGTGGTCCTAATTTTGCTAAGTCATCCATTTTCTTGACGGCATGGGTTTTGAAGTAAATACCGAACAGTGTGCAACTATCGAAGGAAACTTTGTGCAAACTTCAATTTTTAAAATACATAAACTTTGGACATTACGAGAAATTAATTTTTTTGAGCTTCATAATGTTTTGTGCTGGAAAATCATCACTTTTACATTATGTGGGACAAATTTTATCATCTTCTAGATTTTACCAACATGTGTACAATTTTCTGGTGTTAACAATTTCCCCTTGATATATGAGGTTAGGGGAAAACGTATAGCCAAAATAAATCATGTTTTTATGTTGTGACAAAGAATCTGATCAACGTCTTGAGAGAGAGGAAAACTTGTTACGAAGATGAGTAGGGAAACCCATTGGCTGAGTGTAAAGGGTAACCATGCTCTAAAGAAAACGTAAAAAGTAAAATGTGTCTATATGATGTGGGCATGTCCCATGCTTGTTATGATGACAGTGATGAATTATTACAATCGTATAGGAAATGGTTATGTCCCATCAACATTGTGGTTGTCGACATGTTGATGGTTGATGATGATAACTACTGACGCTTTCAAGGGCATTTTATTTGACAAATAGACAGAATCTGGTTTCCTCATGTATAAGAAAGGTGAAGCATTTTTGAATGAGGTGTTCACGTATGCATGGGTCTTTAACTTTGGGTACCTCCACCATATCATGATGTGAGCACTGTTAAATGAGGTGCTTAGTGATGTGGGGTCATCAACTAAATGAAAGAACTACAACGTTGATTAAGTACGATACCACCTTGACATGAAAACTTATGTTGGTGTTGAATATCATGGGAACCAATGACATCAATGGGAAATAGTGATTCCCATTGTGCCATTTAACACCACATTGCTCATCTGATCCATATGAAGAGTCTCGGGAACTATAGTCTACCATCTTGCTTTTCATCTTTGATATTCTTCCTGCAAGGTATATCATGTCAGCTAAACCAAATCACAATAAACCAACATACCTTAGCATAATTCGAGGATGATACCTCATCTACAAGATCAAAAAATCATCGTAATATATGTAAAACATAATCATGACAACATATATAAATATAACACGTAAGCATATAAGCATATAACCATCATTCTAGCTAGAGTCTAGTTATCAATGCATGACCATATCAACTACACACACCATGACCTCATGCATGACAACAACATTTACATCACTCTACACTTGACCACATGGGAATACTAATGTGCATAAACAATTTATAATCAACCATACACTCATGACGACACATCCCACAATAACTCCATCAAATTCCCATCGCGGCCTCACTACAACCATAACCCATACCATAAAAATGAAACAAGCACATGGTATTACAAAACAAGAAACAATAATGCAACCGACGTGAATGCATGACCAAAACACAAGCCATCCATTCCTAGGGGTGAACCATGCTTTGACACCACTCTGTAACACCCTCCTCCCACATCTACCCAAGTAACTGGCTAACCGGGGTAAGCATATGATGAGAAGTTACTATGATATGATTCGGCTCAGTATGTGGCAGTTAAGGAAGTGGAACTAGTGGAACACATCACACAGACCTTCCACATCAGCAACAAAACTTCCAAGACCCATCCCAACCACTCAATTAACTAGCCCCTAAGAGCAGCTTAATTTTTAATGCATGAAACACCTGGATGCTCCCTTGATATGGACCAACATGCATCCAAGAGGTTGTTTGCATAATGGTACATGAGTTTTCCTTGGTGGAAACCCACATATAGGTCAATTCAGAAATGATAGAGGGAAACTCACATTGTAACAGGTCTATTCAGAGGTAACAGAATAATGTCACAGAGGAACATGATGATGGGACAAAGGATTACAAATCAAAATCAAGAAATTGAGGAAGGATAATTTTTTTCTGTTGTATACGTTGTTTCACCTAGTCCAAGTAGCGTATACACACGGGTACACATAATAAAAGGAACGTATACGTATGCACGCAGTTTCAAAAAAAGAAAAGTGCGTATGGGATGGAAAATTAAGGTTAAAGAATACCAAGGGTCCATACCATGGTATTAGCCCACAATATTAAGCGTAATAATGATTACTTGATCCCGTCTAAGAAATCCATAGATTCTAAGTATTGTTTTGGTGCATGGTATTGACAAAGGCTCTAAGTATATAAGGAGGAGAAGATGAAAGGGCTAAGTATGCAATTGAAATGGTTTTTCATGAATACTTCTATCTGAAGTATATTTTGTGTTGTAAGGGCTATGATTATGATATAGATTTGAAATATCTTGCACACCCTTGGATACAATGTTGGATTAGGATCATGAGACCTGAAATGACTTATCATTGTATGCTCTGATAATGGATAGTCTAGATCTGATTGCTAACACATGTTTTATCCTTTATATGCTATGATCTGGGTATATATGAAGTCTTTAAAAGCTATGAAGTTATAAGTAATTATTTACAGATGTATATGCAGGTTTGCCTCAGTTAAGCTGAATATACATGAGGGTTTGGCACTACAAAGTAGCAAATGTAGAGGAAGGGCCTGTTGTTCAGCTATATGTTCTAGTGAGAGTGATCTGACTGTTCAGATTGATTGATTGTGTTGTGCTTTAGAGTTGATGGATTTCATTGATTGGTTGAATTTTGATTAAGTGTTGGTTGATTGGGTTTTCAGTGATTGGTTTATGCAGTTGTATTTGATGGTTATATTGCAGTGGTGATTGATTTTGAACTTCAATGTTACTGATGGGTCCAATATGAAAATTTGATGAAATGTCACTTACATATTGTGTTGTTGTGTACCAGGAGTATCCAGTCTGAAAATTTGTGAAATGTGGTCCCTGGAGAAAGAGTGAAGGTGGTAGCCTTCTGTAAGTCGGCGCCTACGTACTAGTAAACATATCAAGAAGTACAAGAGCTAGGGGGTTGTACCTCCCTTCCAGTAGAAGTTGAAAAATGAGTGAAGGTTGTGACCTTTAGCAGGTAGATTCCTGCATATTGGAAAATGTATGCACTGGTACAAAAATTAGAAACACATTTTATAATAAGAAGATTTAAGACAGAGACGACAACAACAATGGTTTTTTTTTTCCCACATTGGGTTTCCACCTGAGAAATCCTGGTGTGCATGTCTATTGCTTATTTGTGTTGATTTATTTTGTTTTTATTGCATTTGTTTACTGTTTAGTAAATGCATCATTCTCTGTTTTAAGCTCAATAGACAATGAACTAGCTTATTTACAATTTTATTATATATACGCTTGTCCCATTCATTATAGTCACAAACATACACTGTTTGGTTTTCATAAAATAGTGTATACAGTTTGAAAAAGAAAAAATATTATTGTGAAATTTTAAATACTAATTCACCCCACTCTTAGTATTTTTCCCGACAATTGGTATCAGAGAAGGTCCTTCAAAAGAAGCTTGATCGCTTGAAGGAATATCTCTCAAGATTAGCATTCACGAAGGAATGGGATCTATCAGACCACCAATTTTCAATGGAAATAACTTAGCATATTGGAAGATAAGAACCAGAGCCTATCTTTAGTCACTTGGAGCTGATGTTTGGACAATTGTGGAAGGAGGATACCAATATTCAGCAGCATTCCCCACAGATCTAACAGAAAAGAAATTATACGAAACCATTTCCAAAACCATCAATGCATTATTGGGAATTCTATCACAATCAACGTTCGTCAAGGTCATGCAGCTCAAATTAGCCAAAGCAATATGGGACAAAATCATTCAGAGCTACGAAGGAGACTCCCATTGAAAATGCGCTAAACTCCAAACTCGCAGAATTCAATATGAAACTCTCAAGGAGCATAGTGATGAAAGTATTGCTAGTTACTTTTTACGAGTAGATGAGATTGTAAATTGTATTAAGAATCTAGGTGAAGAAATAAAGCAGGTTACTTTAGTATAGAAAATTTTGAGATCTCTATCTTTTAAATTTGAGTCAAAAGTATCTACCATTGAAGAGAAGCAAGATCTACAATCTGTTACTGTTGTTCAACTTCATGGAATTTTAACTACCTTTGAAATGAGGAAAGGAGGTTCATCAAAAATCAGAGAAGCCGCTTTCAAAGCCTCTGCTAAAGGAAAAGAAAAGGAATACCTCAAGGAATCAGGATATATATAAGAGGAAGACGAGGTAAGCTTTGTGAAGAAACGTCAACAGGGGTTCCAGAAGATTGAAAAGTAAGCTTCCCTTCAAATGTTTTTCTTGTGGTAGAGTTGGTCATTATGCTGCTAAATTTCCTCATAAAGATAATCATGACAAAGGAAAGGATTCTGCAAAATGTAATAGTAAACAGTTTATTAATAGAAGAAGTTATTATACTCATGAAGATAGTGATGGCCTATCTAATAGTGATGAAGATGAATCTGAACAAGATATCAAACTACTCATGGCTTATGAAAATGATAAGTTTATGGATGCCTTAGAAGAAGAATATTTTCTTGAAGAAATCACTCAACTCAAAATCTTCTTGGAAGAAAAGAATATGGTCATAGACACTCTGATACATCAACTCACTGAAAGGGGAAAGCACGATGAAAAATTAGAGTGTGAAGTGGTGAGTCTAAGAAAAGAACTTGAGAAGACAAAATCTCTGAATCTTAGATTTGTTGAAGGATAAAATACCTTAGATGAAATCATCAAGGTTTAATGTTCTCCACTTATAAAGACCGGTCTTGGATACACTGGAGAAACATCACAACCATAAAAGTCTTCAGCCATCACCAAAAGCTATCTTGATGTAGAAAAAAGTAGTCAACAATGTGTCAATCCTCACAAAAGTCCTAAAGGTTCTCCCAAGGTAAATCGTGCTCATTTTACTCCAAGGGTGAACATCAATAGAAGCAATAACCAAAAGGTAAACAATACCAAAATATTTTATGATCACAAAAACTTCTTATTTCATGGACAATGTTTTTCATGCCATAACTTTGGTCATAAGATTGCTCAATGTGTTGCTTACAAAAATATCATGATCAGAGAAGCAAGAAAAAAAAGGAACATGACTTGAATCAAGAAGAGCTCATATAATAACTTTTCTCCTCTTGAAGATTAAATTGAATGTTCATTTTGCAATAACTGTTGGGTTGTGTTATATTCTTTCCATGACTAGACCACATAGTTAACCGAAGGGTTAGAAAGGGGGCAGAGTCCCCCCTTTGTTGCGTAGATTGCGTAGCCAGGGGGGGGTCACAGGGGATTTGAGGGGTGCAGGTAACACCACTCTACGGGTTCCAGGGTAGCGCCCCGGGAAATTTTTTCTTGGACCCTGTATTAGGTTGGGCAGACCTACCTATGGTTTTGTGCATGTTTTCCGCACATGGTTTTGGATGTGATGGTTGTCGCTCCATGTTTTTGGACGCGATGGTTTTTGGTCCATGGTATTGGATGCTTCGGCATGTATAAATATGCATTGTAACATTGAAAGGAACATAATGAAAAATCAAGCTGGTAGTCCCAGTTTTGGGATCCAGGGGAAAATCTCTGTGTATATGTGTTTTATGTGTTATTCTCTCGCATTGTTTATTTTCTGTGTTTTAGAATTCGTATGCAGGTAATTTTTGTACGGGGTTAAAACCTACATTTGTTATCAAAGATGTTTTAGCTTCAAGGGCATTCCTTTGTTGCTGAGGGGTTTCGCTCGGGCCTGTGGTAGACCCTGTTTAGTGGGAGATCTGTGAGGTCGATTCTAGTGATGAAAGAAGATGGCAAGCAGTGGAAAGATAGAGATCGAGATATTTAATGGTCAGAGTTTTGATTTATGGAAGCTCAAGATGGAGGATCTGTTGGTGGATAAAGACAAGTGGATCATGGTAGATCCGGGTACTAAACCAATGGGAGTGTCTGATGAAGAATAAAAGAAGTTGGATCAGAAGTCAAAGAGCACAATACGATTGTGTGTCTTAGATTCAGTATTGCTAAATGTATTAGGGGAAGCTATGACGAAGGCTTTGTGGGACAAGCTAGGGACTTTGTACCAATCTAAGTCTCTAGTGAATAAATTGTTCCTATGGAAAAAGCTGTATAACCTTAGGATAAAAGATGGAGACTTGGTGACAAAGCATCTGAATGCATTTAATATTGTGGTAAGTCAGTTATTGTCTGTTGATATTAAAATTTCAGATGAAGATAAGTGCATTAGTTTGTTGTGTTCTCTACCAGATTTGTGGGATAGTCTGGTTATTGCAATAGGTAGCAATGCAACTACCTTGTCGTTTGATGAAATAGTCTCATCCTTGCTGACAGAGGAGATGAGATGAAAAAATATGGAGAGCCAGAATGGTGATGCCTTGTCTGTACGAGGACGGTCCCAGAACAGAAACAAAAATAAGTCATTGAGTGGGAGGTCTAAATCTAGAGGGAGATCTAAATCTCCAGGAAAACCTATAAAGATGGTGTGCTGGAAATGCAGAAAGGAAGGGCACTAAAAAAGGGATTGTAAATCTGAAGTTCTTGATAAAGGAAAGGGATTTGATGAGGCTCCTTCTGCAGAGGTGAAAACCACATCAGATGAAGGTGGGGATGTGTACTTGGCTTCTTCAAGTACACATCTAGATCATGAGGCTTGGTTGATTGACTTAGGTGCATCCTTTCACTTCAATCCTCATAGAGAGTGGTTCTACGAGTATGAGAAATATGATGGTGGTGATGTCTTCTTGGGGGATGACAGGAAGGCTAGAATCACTGGTCGTGGAAAAGTAAAGTTGAAGTTGCAAGGTGGAAGGGTTAGAAAACTTTCGAGTGTTCTGCATATTCCTGCATTACCGAGAAATCTGATTTCTGTAAGCAAGTTGGATGATGCAGGTGTAAAAACAGTGTTCGAGAAGGATACCTGCTAGATGGTTTGGGGGGCACTGGTATTGATGCGGGGAGTTCAAATTGGAACTCTGTACAAGCTACAAGGTAGCATTGTTTTTGATGGGTGCAATAGTTTTGTGGTTGCTGAAAGTGGAGCAGAAAATCTAGTGGTCTCTGGAGAGAAGACCATGTTGTGGCATCAAAGGCTTGGATATATTGGAGAGAAGGGCCTTCGAATACTTCATGGTAAAGGTATGGTATAAGGTATGAGTAATAGCTCTCCAGATTTTGATTTCTATGAAAATTGTGTATATGGGAAGCAGAAATGGGTGAGTTTCCCCTTTGGTGGTAAGAGGGTGAAACAGATACTTAAGCTTGTGCACAGTGATGTGTTTGGACCTGTGAAGGTTCCATCAATGGGTAAGTCCGTGTACTATGTATCATTTATAGATGACTTCTCAAGGAATACATGGATATATTTCCTTAAGAAGAAATTTGAAGTCTTTGACAAGTTTAAAGAATTTAAGGCTCCGGTAGAAAACCCGACAGGGAAGAAGATAAAGGTATTGAGGACAGATAACGGTGGAGAGTTTTGCAGTAAGGAATTTGAAGAATTCTGTAAGAAGTGTGGTATCACATGGTAGAAGACTACTCCATATACACCTCAGTAAAATGGAGTTGTAGAAAGAATGAACAAGACATTAATGGAAAGGGCAAGAAGCATGCTCAGTGGTGTCGAGTTAGGACATGAATTATGGGCAGAGGCAATGGAAACATCATGTTACCTGGTAAATAGATCACCTTCATCACCATTGGAGGATAAGACTCCACAAGAGGTATGGACTAGTAAGAGACCCTCTCTTTCACATCTCAGGGTATTTGGATGTGATACATATGTACATGTTCCAAAGGAGAAACAAACCAAGTTGGCTAGTAAATCTGAAAAGTGCATCTTTATTGGGTATAAGGATGGTTTAAAGGGTTATAAGATTTGGAACCCAGTAACAAGGAAGGTTGTGTACAACCAAGATGTGGTGTTCAGAGGGGTGAAATATGTTATTAAACTTGAAGTCCAACTAAAGGAACCTAAGAAGATAGAGTTTGAGCTAAAGGAGGAAGAATCAAACTCTACACCAGAGGAGGAATCAGAAGATGAAGAGCCACAAACTCCGGGTGTGAGAAGATCAGTTTGAGAAAGAAGCCAACCAGAAAGTTATAGTCCATCTTTTTTCTATTCAAATGTTTCTTTATCTATTACTGATGATGATCTTAGAACTATGAAGGAATCAGTAGATTCAGAGGATGGAAAACTCTAGAAAGAGGCCATGTTTGATGAAATGGCATCTTTGCACAAAAATGAGGCTTGGGATTTGTGGAGTTGCTGACTGGAAGGAAACCCATTGGAAGCAAATGGGTGTTCAGGAAGAAGACAAATGCAGAAGGAAAGGTGGAGAAATACAAGGCTTGGTTGGTAGCAAAAGGTTATTCCCAGGTGTCGGGAATTGATTTTGGTGATATTTTTTCTCCTGTTGCCAAGGTAACTTCTATTAGATTACTTTTATTTGCTACTGTTGCTTTTGATTTTGAGGTAAAACAGATGGATGTGAAGACAACATTTCTTCATGGGGATCTGGAAGAGGAGATCTACATCAAGCAACCTGAAGGCTTTGCAGTGAAGGGTAAGAAAGAACTGGTATTCAAGTTAAAGAAGTCTCTGTATGGGTTAAAACAGTCACCAAGGATGTGGTATCAGAAATTTGATACATTTATATGGGGACTTGGCTTCACCAAAATCAAAGCAGATCACTGTGTGTATTTTAAATTAATTGGTGACCATGTCATTTATCTGGTCTTGTATGTGGATGATATGTTTCTAGTTGGAAATCACAAAGAAATTATCCAAGATTTGAAGAACCAATTGTCCTCCAAATTCGACATGAAAGGTCTTGGTGCTGCAAACTATATTTTGGGCATGGAAATTAAAAGAGATCGGACAAAGAGGAACCTCTGGTTAAACTAGAGGAAGTATGTTGAGACAATATTGCAGAGGTTTAATATGTAGGATAGTAAACTGGTGAAGGTTCCTATTCCTGTAGGTGTGAAGTTATCTATTGAACATTGTCCCAAGACATAAGAAGAGGAAGAGGACATGTCCCGCATTCCATATGCAAGTGCAGTCGGTAGCCTAATGTATGCAATGGTTTGTACTAGACCAGACATTGCACATGCAGTGGGAGTATTGAGTAGGTTTATGTCAAAACCAGGGAAGGAGCACTGGACAACAGTGAAGCAGGTTTTCAGGTATTTGCGTGGCACTAGTGATTATGGTTTGTGCTACCAAGGAAGACCAGGATTGGACATAGTGTTGGATATTTGTGGCTTTGTTGATGCAGATTGGGCTGGATATCTGGATCAGAGAAGGTCTACAATTGGGTATGTGTTTAACCTATTTGGAGGTGTAGTTAGTTGGATGAGTAAGAAACAATCTGTAGTGGCACTATCAACTACAGAGGCAGAATACATGGCAGCCACTCATGCAAGCAAGGAAGAAGTTTGGTTGCAGAGATTGTGTTCAAGTATGGGGTTAGTACAGGGAGCTATATGGATAGATTGTGACAGCCAAAGTGCAATTTTCTTGGCAAAGAACCCTGCTTACCATTCAAAGACAAAGCACATTGATGTTCAGTATCACTTTGTGAGGGATATGATAGAAGGAAAAAATGTGTTTCTGTCAAAGGTGGACACTTTGAAGAATACTGTAGATGCACTGAAAAAATTTGTGAGCTCTAAGAAGTTCTCTTGGAGTAGAGAAACAATGGGCATTTCAGGGCTGGATAAATGACTAAAGATCTCCTGTGGCCCCCTATGGATAGAAAACAACAAGTGGGAGCATGTTGGGTTGTGTTATATTCTTTCCATGACTAGCCCACGTAGTTAATCGAGGGGTTAGAAGGGGGGTGGAGCCCCCCCTTCGTTGCACCGATTGCGTAGTGGGGGGAGTCACAGGGGGTTTGAGGGGTGCAGGTAACCCCACTCTATGGGGTCCAAGGCAGTGCCCCGAGAATTTTTTTTTGGACCCTATATTAGGTTGGGCGGACCTACCTATAGTTTTGTGCATGTTTTTCTCACATGGTTTTGGATGCGATGGTTTTCGGTCCATGGTATTGGATGCTTCGGCATGTATAAATATGAATTGTAACATTGAAAGGAACATAATGAAAAATCAAGCTGGTAGTCCCGGTTTTGGGATCTAGGGGAAAATGTATGTGTATATTTGTTTTATGTGTTATGCTCTCGCATTGTTTATTTTTTGTGTTTTAGAATTCGTATGCAGGTAATTTCTGTATGGGGTTAAAACCTACAATAACTTTGGTCATGAAGAATCTTAATGCAGGAGAAAATTTCGGGCAACATATCAAAAGGAGCAAACATCGTCAAACTCCAAGGTATGGAAAAAGAAGGAACTACAGTCTGAAAGATGTGGCATAACTCTGTTTTCAGAATGACAATAAAATTAGTGGTAAATTGATAGCGGATGCTCAAAACACATGATAGGTGATAAAGATAAACTCATTTCATACAATTCTTTAGAAAAGGAAAAGAATGTCTCTTTTGGAAATGACACACCAACTGTCATTAACGGTAAAGGTTTTGTTTATCTAAAAGAAAAGGTTAAAGTTGGAAATGCTATGTATGTTGATGTTTTAAATCATAACTTATTGAGTGTTAGTCAAATGTGTGATCAAGGAAATGAAGTTGTGTTTCGATCAAAACAATGTGTAGTTCGTGAGCTTGAGAAATGAAAGACCATAATCAAAGGAACAAGAACTCTAATCAATCAATCTATATATACTAGAAGGACATCAAGAACAATGTTATCTAAGAAAATTAGAAGAGAACTGGTTATGGAATAGAATATTAGGGCATCTAATATTTTCTCAAATAAGAAAATCATGCAGGCTCAAGGTTGTTCGTGATCTTCCAGATATCATCATCCCAAAAAATACCATCTGCAAACCATGTCAATTCGGTAAGAAAACCAGAGTTCAATTCAATGCCAAAGAAGGATCAACAAGTAAGCCTCTTGAACTCATTCATACTGATTTGTGTGGACCAACAAGGAAAAAGTCACCTCGTGGAGAAGAATACTACATTTTATTCATTGATGATTTTTCTAGAATGTGTTGGATTGGTTTACTAAAACATAAAGATGAAGCATTTGAAAATTTTAAAGTCTTTAAAGCTTTAGTTGAAAATGAATTAGATCTAAAAATCAAATGTCTTAGATCTGATCAGGGAGGAGAGTTCATATCATATTATCTTTTTAAAATTTTGTGAATAACATGCAATAAAGAGACAGTTCTTTATTGCCAAAACACCTCAATAGAATGGCATGGTGGAAAGAATGGATAGAACAATTCATCAAATGGCTTGAGCTATGCTTGATGAGTCTGGAACTTCTGACACCTTATAGGGTGAAGCTGCACACGCTACACTAAATATTCTCAACAAAGCTCATGTACGTGTGAATAGCGATCAAACTCCATATGAACTTTGGTATGGTAAGCCTCCTACTATAAAACACATTAGATTCTTTGGAAGCAAATGTTTCACCAAAAAGACTGATGAACAAATTGGTAATTTTGAACCCAGAGTAGAGGAAGGAATATTTCTTGGTTATTCATCTAGAAGAAAAATGATACAAATGGTATACTAAGACACTTCGAAATTTTTTTGAATGCATTGATGTTGTAATCGATGAAGCATGCAGAATTCCAAAACACAAGACATCAGCAAAGGAAGATGACAATAATGAAGATGGTGAATGTTTTACCGTATCAAATAGAAATGATATAGAGGAAGAAATCAATGAAGCATTAGAAGAAGATACATCTAACAGGGGAAGGGCTCTAGCCAGGTTTGTTCAAAAGAATCATCCAGAATCTCAAATTCTAGGAGAAAAAGGGTATGGAGTAGAGACAAGAAGAACTCATGTAGGATATTCTAGTTATCTATCCTTATTATCCTCCATAGAATCACAAAATGTAAATGAAGCTAACAGAGATGAATGTTGGGTTAAGTCCATGGACGAAGAACTTGACCAAATTGAAAAGAATGATACTTGGGAATTAGTTCCTAGACCTCATCATAAAAATGTTATAGGAACAAAATGGATATTCAAGAATAAGTTGAATGAAAATGGAGAGGTAATTAGGAATAAAGCAAGGCTTGTTTGTAAAGGTTATGCACAACAAGAAGGTATATACTTTGATGAAACGTTTGCACCTGTAGCTAGACTTGAAGCCATAAGAATGTTTCCTTCTCTTTCAAGTTTTCGGAAGTTCAAAGTTTAACAAATGGATGTAAAATCTACATTTCTTAATGGAGATTTAGAAGAAGTATACATTGAACAACCAGAAGGATTCATTATGGGAAATGATGCAAAGCTTGTATGAAAACTCAAAAAGGCCTTATATGGACTGAAACAAGCTCCAAGTGCATGGTATTATCGTATTGAAAAATATTTTAAATAACAAGGCTTCACAAAAGGATCTACATACAACAACTTACATAAAAAATTGAGAACGGTAAACTGCTAATTGTTGTTGTTTATGTTGATTCTATCATCTTTGGCAATAATGAAGAATCTACGAGTCGATACTTTTCTTCTATTATGCTGCAGGAATTTGAAATGTCTTTACTTGGAGAACTAACCTATTTTCTTGGTCTACAAGTGCAACAAACAAAATATGGCATCTTTCTCTCACAAACTAAATATCTCAAGTAGATTCTGAAGAAGTACCAAATGGAAGATTCCAAACCAGTGTGTACTCGAAAGGTAATAGGGTGTAGTCTCAATTGTAATGATGATTCTCTTACATTGAATCAACTAGAGTAAAAATCTATGATTGGAAGTCTACTATATCTAACAGGTACCAGACCAGATATCATGCATGCAATAGGAACTGTTGGAATATTCTAAGCCAATTCAAAGGAATCACAACTTTAGGCAGTAAAATGAATATTCAGATATCTCCAAGGAACTCAAGACTTTGGTATATGGTATCCTAAAGATACAGATCTCACTCTTCATGCATATGCAGATGCGGATTGGGTTGGAAATGTTGATGACCGAAAAAGTACTAGTGGAGGTGAATTTTATATGGGATCACGATTAGTATCTTGGTTCAGAAAGAAACAAAGTTCGATTGAGTTATTTACAATAGAAGTAGAATATGTGGCTGCTGCATCTTGATGCACACAACTACTCTGGTTGATGCAAACATTACAAGATATTCAAATTAAATGCTCTCCACCCATCTACATCTTATGTGATAACACAAGTGATATTAGTATTTCAAAAGATCCTGTTGTGCACTCCAAGACCAAGCACATACCCATTAAGTACCACTTTCTATGAGAACAAGTGCTCTAACAAAAGGTTAAATTGGAGTACGTTCCCTCCAAAGAACAAGTTGCAAATATATTCACTAAATCTCTTCCCAGAGAAGCATTTGAATATCTCAGACAAAATGTGGGAGTTGTTTCTACCTCATCTTGTTTTTAAAACCAGTTTGTTTAGATTCAGAGGATTTTTTTTCTATACGTACATTTCATGAAGCAGAGTCATGTATATACATAAGTTTTTGTGCCAGCAGTAGTGTATATGTTTTTCTGATAGAAAAATAGTGGGTCAAACTCAAAATTAGTTTCTGACATGGCTGTTAAGTCTGATGTTGATTGATATAGTCTGCTTGTATGCTTTTCTCATTGATGTTTATTTGATTGATGAAGATGTCTTGATGAATGAATTGTTGACAATGCATAGGTAGCACGGGTTCAAGGAGGATTAGCCTTCAAAATGTTATGCATTGTTGGCATCATGGTTTTTGAATTCAGATATGGTCTAAGTTATTAATGTCATTTGATGAAAAGGTCATGTAAACACCTATGGTGTAATAACATGTCTTTTTCTGCCATAGTCTATATAGAAGAGTCCTTTTTCGACATATGATGTAATTTGTACTCCCACTATGCATGGGAAGGATGATGTAATAATTGCAATTTTCAGTCATGTATGAACATTTTGTGTATCCCCACATGGTTGGGTGGTTAATGTATGTATGATTCATTGGTGATAGGAAGGTCATAAAGTTGAGTTATAGAGTCATGTTATTCTTTTGAAAAGTACTTCAGCTTCCTCTGCATGTGCTCAGGGGGAGCGAGAATATCTTGGTCTTCCCTTTGCCCTTAACGTCAAAGGGGGAGAGTATATTGGTGTTGCTTGATATATCTAACATGTTCTATAGCTTGAAGTGATCAGAACTAGTATGGTTTCCATCAAGTCCAAAGGGGGGTATTGTTGGCATAATGGTACATGAGTTGTCCTTGATGGAAACCCACATACAGGTCAATTTAGAAATGATAGAGGGCAACTCACATTGTAATAGGTCCATTCAAAGGTAACAGAGTAATTTCATAGAGGAACACGATGATGGGACAAAGGATTACAGATAAGAATCAAGAAATTAACGAAGGAGAATGTTTTCAATTGTATACGTTTCACCTTTTCCAAGTAGCGTATACACATTGTACACAAAATAAAAGGAGTGTATACATATGCATGTAGTTTCACAGAAAGAAAAGAACATATCGGATGGAAAATTAAGGTTAAAGAATACCAAGGGTCCATACCATGTATTAGCCCACAATATTGAGCGGAATAACGATTACTTGATCCCGTCTAAGAATACCATAAATTCTAAGTATTGTTTTGGTGCATGGTATTGACAAAGGCTCTAAGTATATAAGGAGGGGAAGACAAAAGGGATAAGTGTGCAATTGAAAGGTTTTTTCATGAATACTTATATCTGAAGTATATTTCATGTTGTAAGGGCTATTGTTATCGGGAAAACTAGTGTCTATTCAGAACTGCTAGTCCCACTAAGATGGGTAGCTATCTTAGAAACAAACAAACTAAAGTCACTTGTGTTTTTCTTTATGAGAGATAGATGAGAAAGAAGCAGACAGTACCAACCTCAGTCTTTCACTTGGCTCCTTGCTTGTTTCCTTTCCCGTTTGACAGAATCTCGCCGCTCCTTCCTTACTTGTCTCACTTCAAAGAGCAATTGTAAAGTCAAAGCAGCATAATACCATCAAAGCATAGAGATCTATCACTGTAAAAAACATAGGATCAGATATATATTGACTATACAAATGCATATATCAACACAATATTCAAAGATATACAAGAATATGGAGGAAAAATCGAATTGCTTTATTGATAGAAGTAGTAGAAGAGAGAATTACAACCACTTGGTCTGACCCAGCGCCATCCTCCCAGCATAAAAGCCCTCTTCACCTCATACAAAGCAATATCACCCAACAATGTCTTCAGAGAGAAACCAACAACACTTCCTTGCTAATTACAAAATTCTAGCCCCCTGGATATCTTGGATGAGGGATGCATATATAGATGTTTTCAGGACAGTGAGTCAGCTTCTGGGATTTTGATTAGTGTCATTTCACTGACAGTTCTTGGCTGCATTTGGAAATTTTAGATCTCTTACTCATCCCTGGGTGAACTCAGAGAGGCAAGTGTCAAATGAGCGGCTTCTAGAAGATTCTCAGGGTCTCCACCTGGAAAACTGCTTGTGCCATTTGTCTGCTCTCGCTCATCACACCCTATAGAAGGGCTTTCCAGTATGCATCACACTTTTAGCATGTGGTAGGTGAGATGCATCGCATCCTTAGCACTGGGCAGTCTGTATGGTCCTGCTTTGACTAGTTCTGAATAGTTTTTCATGGAGAACTTCTGGGAGATGATGTAATGAGCTAACCTTGCTCCTTTAGGTTATGAAACAACACTTTTAGGGACTTAGAAGCCTTTGGTTTATGGACATATGTGATTGGGGTTGCAGTGCCCAAATATGTCTATAACAGTTGCCCCCTAAAGCATGAGGTCGTAAATCATTTTGATGTCAGGTGAAATGCTTTATAATGAGGATCTGAGGTTTTCAAACTGGAAGGTGACCCGTAATAAGATACAATACAATGCATTATCTTCATAATATTTTCATGATCTAGCTGAGGTGCGCATTCCCATGCTCAGCTTTGATAAATTCATTCTCATGTACATAGGATAGATAATCGTCTGTGTGCATACTGATGACTCTGGTACAACCATCATCCCTTAGTTTGGATGATTATCTGTGCAACAATGATGTACATTTGATGTCTTTATTTTCCTGAATATATCGCAGCCCGGATGGATGAAACTAGACCTGGGGTCTTCAAAACTCATTCAATCTTCGCCCGAAAGTACAAGTCGGTCCATGTGAAAAGATGTCTTGATGTCGAACATGGAAAGACATTGCTTGATTACCAGCCAATGATGTAAGCTGTTAACAGGTGTGAGAGGAATCACCGATGATGATGATGACGCTCAAGGTACTGCGGTACAATTCACATTGTGTGAATACATGGGTTGATGTCGAACAACAAGTAAAATCTTTCGGTCGAAGGCCATTGATGCAAACCTGTCGTTGAAAGTGAGAAACTTTCCATTGAGGCATGTAAGCTTCAAAGTACTGAAAGGGTTGTTCCTAGGTCAGCTTCTTGGATAATGAGCTGATGTCGACAAGAAGTGACCCGTCATAGGAGGGCATTAATGAATCCCACATCTATGACACAGAACGGAGCAAATGATTTTGTAGAGGTGAAAACGATCTGATGATACAAGGTTTAGGGTGGTAGTCATGAAATAATGAAGCATGAAGGTATTACAGCAGATGAGACACAAGCTGGGTAGGTGAATTATCTGAGTGACTTCTCTTGAACATATCGGTGACACTGAAATGGATTGGTAGCATTAACCCCAAAATTGGATGGTATGGTGGACCAATGGTGATGTGACCGGTGAAGGGAATAACCCAACCCGACTCAATCATGGTGATGGAGTGAAAGTGTCATGTTCAAGAGCAACCTGCTACCAATAAAGTTTCTTCAAGTTTTCTTCCCAATTTTCCCCAGTCATTTCTGACCAGTACCTCTTTATTTTTTTTAAGCTTGAGGAGGATAACATATGCTTGTTCTATAATATTCCCTTCGGGAAAACCCGTCGCTATGTTTTAACGAGCCTAGCGACAGTGAAACTTGTTCTTGTCTAAATGGACAAGTTTGTCGATATTGTTTTAACGAGTTTAACGACAAGGATAACTCGGTTGTTTTCATTTTTAGAGAGTTTGAAAAGAGACGGAAAGGAGACTCCAATATTCCTTTTTCGTAGTATAATCCCTTGAGTCCGAAAAAGTATAAAACAATGTGAAAGGGATGACTATTCGATAGTTTTAACGAGCTGAACAAGACAAATGCTCGATCTTTTTGTGTAATAATCCCTTAGGTCGAAAAAGATTAAAATCTAGAGGATGGATGTCACTTCCAATCATTTTAACGAGCTGGAGAGGCCAATTGCTTGGAAATCTTTTCTTTTCTTACAAGTCATATGAAAAGAGCTTAAAGGAGACTCGTTTTTTGAGGAACGAGTGATGTTTTTGAATAGCAGCTGGTCCCAGGTAATGTTTGGAACTTTTCAATCATGGTAGTGTAAAGAAGGTGGCTAATGGGATCACTCGTTGCAATTGTTCCTCAAAATGGGTAAACAATCAAATGGAGGCATATGATCGGCTTAAAGAAGAGTGGAGGTGATGGTAAGAACACGACCAAGGCTCAAAAGCTGATAATAATTCGATCACAATGGTTATTTACCGGAGGTGGCTTCATTTTTTAATGAGCTTAAACTCTGGTGGAACATATGCTCATTGCTAGGTTTATTTTTTGACGAGCTTGAACTTCACGTAAAACTACTCGTGCCAGTCATATAATAAGGATGTCTCATCGATAGGTTCATTTTTTAGGGAGCTTGCACCATTCGAAATTTTTCTCCGACTCCTTTTATTATGTAAGCTAGGAACGACCAATCCTATGAGTTTAAAGGGTTAAGAACCTACAAAATAAGAAAACAAATGGTCATTTTTCACTTTCATGCAAAAAGGCTTGCATGCTCCCAGGTATAGCGAAGTAGAGTTTCTAGGTTACCCTTCAATTTGCAAAAAAAACATTTGTTCTATCAAGAAAGGCATACCTTCTGACAGAGGTATCTTATTCCGGTCTAATCCCATTTTCGTAAACGAACGGGTCTGTCAAAATAGTCATATATCCTCCACGGAAACCTACCCTATACCTGAAGTTTTTCTGCCGAAGAAGACCAGGGTGCATGCCCCCTGGGTTTCAGTCACAACCGCCGAATCACTCGGGCTCATCAGGTGGACGGACTGGAGTTTGATGAGACATTCCTTGCACAAAAAGACCTGTTAGGGATGGCATTTAACTATTAGCTATGTGTGAACCGGGGAATGAAAGCTGGTCTACGAGCTGGACCACTCTTCCTTCATGCGGAAAACACATCACTCGAAAGAGTGAGGAGACAATGGCTCCTATGTTATAAATGTAGTCACGCCCAAGGAGTAGATTATAATCCAAAGGTCCTTGTACTACCATTACGTTCACATAAATGGTTTTCCTTCTCAAAGTTATAGGTAAATTCGGAAGGATCCCTAATGGTCGACTAGTTGTCGAAGCCTATTAGATTTCACATCTCAAGCAAAAGTGATGGCGAACCAAGCGCTTTCCAAGTAGTTGAGGAAAGGATACTCACAGAAGCCCCTTCATCTATGATGGTACCAACCATGACCATTCTGTAAGTTTGCACTATAATTTGGAATGGTACATTAGACGGTACATAGGGTCTGCCTAGTAGATTCCAATCGAAGGAGATGACTAGGTTGCTTGGAGGTGGGATCGAATAAACAGCTAGATACATCTCTGATGAACTTCCTTCCTGCGGTAAAGGAACGGGTAGATTTCCCCCATGTTCATCGGAGTCTCTGCTTACGAAAATAATTTGAATGGTGTCATTCTCATTCTCTTTGGTGACTATATCATCTGAAGGTAAATCCTCTGAAGACAAGATGGGGTCGACTGCCGTCTTGACCTGTTGACTTTGGTCCGATGTGGAATTAGAGGGTTCATCTTCAATGATAGGTGCTTTGACCGACAACAAAGGTGTGCCAGTCGAATTTTCAAATAGCAATGGACTCGGCAAGAGTTTCTTGTATCCAGGAGGAAGTCATTGCGGTGATGCAGGACAGTTATCCAATATTCTTTTAGCTTCGTCTAGGAAGGGACAATGGTGGAGGGCATGATCGCCTTCACATAGTCTACAAGGAAATCTA
Organism: Pinus tabuliformis; assembly: GCA_031772625.1. Lineage (NCBI taxonomy): Eukaryota > Viridiplantae > Streptophyta > Pinopsida > Pinales > Pinaceae > Pinus > Pinus tabuliformis. Next base: position 1,508,029,076 of record CM062819.1, on the reverse strand, counting down.
GATTTTCCTTTCTGTCCGGTGACTTCATTTTCACTAGTTGACGGTGTACTCTCAACATGATCGTCAGAGGTTGATGACACCAGATTGTGCAAGCGGGGAGACCAGTCCCTTAAGATCCGTGGGATACAAGGACAATATCGATGATAGTGGTCCCCTTTGCAGATGACACATGGAGATTTAGGTTTGGATGGTGCAGTGTGTGGATTTTCGCTTGATGATGCACGGTTGCCCCTTTTCGTCGTTGGCTCCTTCTTCTTCTTCTCCTTCCTTTTCTTCTTCTTCTTCTTAGTTACTTGGTTTTTAGTTTTACTAGCTTTACCATGCAAAGAGGAAAAAGGGGAGGGAGAAAAAAATGAGGTAGAAGGTTGGGGGGTAACTCTAGTATCATCTCGTTACTAATTTGATTGCTCAAGAATCACGGTGCTTTGAACGATAGAGGTCAAGAAAATCCATACTGGCAGGCCAATTGTCAATCCTGGGAGGGACAATGTGGCCATATGAGGTGCACCAACATCTACCCAGGAGGAGAAAGGACTAGGATTTCCCCCAAAGGGAAATCCTTGGTTGGTGGATTCCATTTTCTCAACCCAAGATCAACGAGGGAACAGTGACGTTATTCCATTTAAAATAAATTTTAGATGCTTTGACACAACTTGCTTTTTCACTTTTTAAGAGTCAAGAAAAAGCTAAAGATGACTCTAGTCGCCTTCGATTTTTAATGAGCCTGAAGTGACAAGTGCTCAGATGGACCTTTTCCTTTAAGGAGTCTGAAAAGGAATGAAAGAGACTACTCTGGAAATCTAGACAGAGGGATTACCAAACCAATCGCAAAACTGCAGAATACTTTTTACGGTACGATAGTCAATCTTCCCGAACGCTGTGTTTAGTGCATTGCGATCGATAGGGCAGCAGACACGACTTGCTAAGGATAAAGGGTATAGCCTATTGTGGTCTCCCAATATATACTCAACGGTACATGGGAGCACAAGTCTGTACTGGCACTTGTTGTCTCAAAGAGGAGGAATCACCCAACCTACGATGAAAGCGACAGTTACCAGGTTTTATGACGCCAGAATACGTCTCTAGCCTAGACTTCTAGATGTTGTGCGTTAGGTTCCAAAGCGTTTTTATGTTCATTGAATTTATTTTATAGTTGATCTTTCTTAAGAAGTTTTCCTTTAAGGTTCCCCGCCTGATGTAGATAGACAACTCCTAAATATGAAATTTAAGATGATAAACAGTTGTTTACTCTTCTTTTTTGCAATGAAAATCCTAGCTACTAAGGAAAGAGAAATGAAATCCTTTCAACATAGAGCAGAGAGCACACACTAGATGCACTGTCCTAAATCAAAATCAACAAGCAGTTTAAATGCAAATGCATGTGCATGTATATGTTTTCTGCTTTCTTAATGTGTGAATGACAAAAAGAATGCTAAATACAAATCTGAATTATCTCTTCTTTCAAAGCGACAGTACTAACTATTTTCTTTTCAAAAAACGACAGGAAGGCAAGATGACACTTTGCGATTTTGAATTGAAAACTGCTTTCGACACTTGAAATACTATAAATTTAGATCAAATACAAGAGTAACATTGTAATCGACTATCAAAAAGAGAAGGATTCTTTTCTTTGATTGAAAACGACATTTACGACACTTTCAAATCAAAAGACGACAGTTCAATTAAGCTACTATTTTGTAAATGAGAACTGTGAATGGTGAAAAATACATAAAAACATTCACAAATCTTTGTACAATGGAGGCTAAATGATGCAAAGGAAGGGGGTTTCAACAATGGTCTACTGATCATAGACAACAAAACTCCTGAATAAAACTGAAGACAGTGAAGAAAAATCCAAAATCTGGAGGCAAAAACAGTCTTACCTGATCATCGCACCTGTAACACAGGGAAATAGGGATGCATCTCACCTACTGCACACAGGAGGTGTGATGCATCTAGTCTGCCTAAAGGAGAGGGTGCGATGGACCAGGAACGAGACTTTAACTTGGTTTTTGGTCACAGTTTGCAGTTTAGTTTAGGGATTTAGGCCAAGCTAATGATAGTCAGTAAATACAAAGTATAGGGCTGATCTAATGAGGTTACTTGAGCTACCTCTAGGGCCTTTAGGATGTTTGCAAGTCAGTTGTTCAGTTCATAAACAAACCTGGAGATTGACTGAAGCAGCGTTGATCTACTTTGCACTTGCATAGCAAATGCAGTTCGAAGGCTAGATGGCTTGACTTCAGGCTCCGTCTGTAGTTTATGAATCAAACAAATAGAGACAAGCAATCAGACTAATCGCTCACCAGTGGAGTCACCATTTTGTTATCGGGAAAACTAGCGTCTATTCAGAACTGCTAGTCCCACTAAGATGGGTAGCTATCTTAGAAACAAACAAACTAAAGTCATTTGTGTTTTCCTTTACGAGAGATAGACGAGAAAGAAACAGAGAGTACCAGCATCAGTCTTTCACTTGGCTCCTTTCTTGTTTCCTTTCCCCTTTGATAGAATCTCGCCGCTCCTTCCTTACTTGTCCCGCTTCAGAGAGCACCTGTAAATTCAAAGCAGCATAATACCATCAAAGCATAGAGATCTATCACTGTAAACAACATAGGATCAGATATATATTGACCATACAAATGCATATATCAACATAATATTAAGAGATATACAAGAATATGGAGGAAAACTCAAATTGCTTTATTGATAGAAGTAGTAGAAGAGAGAATTACAACCGCTTGGTCTGACCCAACACCATCCTCCTAGCATGAAAGACCTCTTCACCTCATACAAAGCAAGATCACCCAACAATGTCTTCAAAGAGAAACCAACAACACTTCCTTGCTAATTACAAAATTCTAGCCCCCTGGATCTCTTGGATGAGGGATCCATATATAGATGTTTTCAGGAGAGTGAGTCAGCTTCTGGGATTTTGATCAGTGTCATTTCACTGATAGTTCTTGGCTCCATTTGGAGATCTTAGATCTCTTACTCATCCTTGGGCGAACTCAGAGAGGCAAGTGTCAAATGAGTAGCTTCTAGAAGATTCTCAGGGTCTCCACCTAGCAAACTTCTTGTGCCATTTGTCTGCTCTTGCTCATCGCACCCTACAGAAGGGCTTTCCAGTATGCATCGCACTTTTTGCATGTGGTAAGTGAGATGCATCGCACCCTTAGCACTGGGTAGTTTGTATGGTCCTGGTTTAACCAGTTTTGAGTACTTTTTCATGGAGAACTTCTGGGAGATGATGTAATCAGCTGACCTTGCTCCTTTAGTTTATGAAACAACACTTTTAGGGACTTATAAGCCCTTGGTTTATGGACATATGTGATTGGGTTGCAATGCCCAAATATGTCTATAATAGCTATGATTATGATATAGATATGAAATATTTTGTGCACCCTTGGATACAATTTTGGATTAGGATCATGATACCTGAAATGACTTATCATTGTATGCTCTGATAATGGATAGTATAGATTTGATTGCTAACCATGTTTTATCATTTATATGTTATGATCTAGGTATATTTGAAGTCTTGAAAAGATGTGAAGTTATAAGTCATTATTTCCTGATCTATACGCAGGTTCGCCTTAGTTAAGGCACCTATACATGCAGGTTTGGCACTTCCAAGTACCGTATTGAGAGGAAGGGCCTATTGTTCATAAACGACTGGTCTATCTGATCAGTGTTGTTATTTTATTGTTGTTTTTCAATGATGTCTTCATTAGATCTGAAGTAAAACTAATTGTATAAGGAGATTGAATTAGTTTGACTGATTCATTGTGTAAGAAGGGTGATCTTTGTTGCTATCTATTTAGAACTTTGTAATATGATAGTAGATCTTCAAAATGTCTTTGGTTAGTACATTTTTTGGTTCAAAAGTTTTATGATTCAATATGTTTAGAGGTATATGCGGGTTGGGTTACATAAAGTAGCATATACATTTTGACATATGATTTTTAAGGTTGCGGTTGATTCTGGTTGTTGATGCAGTGACCTGGTTTCAGCTATGTGTTCTAGTGACAATGATATGACTGTTCAAATTGATTGATTGTGTTGTGCTTCAGAGTTGATGGATTTCAGTAATTGGTTGAATTTTGATTAAGTGTCGGTTGATTGGGTTTTCAGTGATTGGTTGATGCAGTTATATTTGATGGTCGTATTGCAGTGGTGATTGATTTTGAGCTTCAATGTTACTGATCGGTCGAGTATGAAAATTTGATGAAACATGGCCTATATATTGTATTGTTGTGTACCAGGAGTATCGAGTCTGAAAATTTGTGAAACATGGTCCCTGGAGAAAGAGTGAAGGTGGTAGCCTTCTGTAGGTCAGCTCCTACATACTGGTAAACATATCAGCCAGTACAAGAGCTAAAGGGTTGTAGCTCCCTTCCAGTAGAAGATGTAAAATGAGTGAAGGTTGAAGCCTTTAGCAGGTAGATTCCTGCATACAGGAAGATGTGTGCACCAGTACAAAACTTGTAAACACTTTTTATAATAAGATATTGAAGATTGAGATGACAACATTGGTGGTTTTGATTTTTCCCACATTTGGTTTCCACCTGAAAAATCATGGTGTTCATGTGTGCTTCTTATGTGTGCTGATTTATTCTATTTTTATAGGATATGTTTACTACATAGTAAATGCATAACTCTCTACTTTAAGTTCAACAGATAATGAATTAGCTGATTTACAATTTTATTATATATACGCTCGTTCCATTCATTATAGTCACAGACATATGCTGTTTGGTTTTTGTAAAATAGTGTATATAGTTTGAAAAAAGAAAAAATATTATTGTGAAAGTTTAAATATTGATTCACCCCCCCTCTTAGTATTTTTACCAACTGAGGCTCCAGACGCTCCCATCGTGAGGGTAAGCGAGCATCCAGTGAATTTTCCCCCCTTTGATGTGCTTGCGACTCTAAGATTTGTGCCACTTTTTTAGGCCAAGAGCCCATGACACTGGCCATAACTCAATGAAACCTTAAGAAATGAAATTTCACAACATAACAATGATACATCTATGAAAACATTAACAAGGACTAGATTTGATGCCTACTAGCCATGACAGGCATTTCTTCAAACATGTCACAAACATAAAAGCTATAGGTCTTAATTGTAAAACTAGGCATATGAATCTCATACTTATCTGAGAATCACTAAGAAACATTCATGCCTCAACACATTACCTGCAATTTCATCTATTAGGCTATAGATACATTGTTCATTCATTTACAATTAAAAACATGATGAGAGCCATGCATAGACACATTCATAATACATGTTCATAACCAACATAATAACAACAAAAATACTAAAGAAAAAACACCCATATAATCCACATATAAAATAGTATAATTCTCATGAATTAACCAGGAAAAATAACATCATATTAATTATGCAAAATCCAACCATGTTCGAGACTTCCACAAACCACCTAACCATAGACACGGTTGAGCCAAATCTCTCTTCAACCAGTCACCCTGAGGACATCTTCCAAGCATGAATGTGGGATCTCATAAAATACATCAATTAAAACCATTCAGGGCTTCCATATGCCAAACCACTTCAACCCATCAAATGGTGATTTCACCTGGCGGCCGTACATCACAAACCATCACTAGATTGTTCTTTACCCAAACCTTTTAGGGCTCTAGAGTGTTTTTCCCAACCAAAGCTTCAGGACTTGTAACTCAACCCACAGTTACCTCCATCCTCCAGAGCATTTGTCCAACCAAGGCTCCAGGACTAGTAACTCAACCCACCAAGGGCTCCAGAGCATTTTTCCAGCCAAGGCTCGAGGACTAGTAACTAAACCCAAGCTCATAGAGGGATCTAAAGCATTTGTCCAATGAAGGCTCCAGGAACTAGTAACTCAACCCAAGCTAAAGGAAACATGAGAACCAACCAAAAAAACAAAATTAACCCACAATACCATGACTATGTAGGAAATGGAGAGGCTAGGAAAATACATTGTTAATCCAGGAAAACCTCGATGCCAATGATATATCATGACCAATAAAACACATGAATATGCCATGCATGACAAAACTAGTGATGAAAACATACATGCAACTTGATACTTGCAAGAAAACCCACTGTGGTTGTTGATCCCGATGTCCTCTTGTGCTTTCCCACTCTTCCTTTTCCTTCTTGCTCCAAACCTCCAAGTATGCCACACTGCTCCAAGAAAACTGTAAGTGTCCAAGAGTATGAGAGGGATAGAATAGGGAGAGAGATCCAAAATTGAACTGACAAAAGTCTGTGAACTGATCCTTAGAAACCTTTTTAATAATGACACCTCTATTTTCTTCATTTTCCATTATTTTACTTCATTTTCATCCTCACAAGCACCCTGTGGCCTTTCATCTTCCTTTTCTCCTAATTTCCATTATTTTCATAAATAAATGTCCCAACATGCCATTTTTCCTTTCCAAATCCTTTTCCATTGCCTTTGCCAATTTCCTTAGCCATTAATCAACCACCAGTGATCCCCATCACTATTCTTTTTCCAAACATTCAACTTGGAATAATTGTCCCATCAACCGTGGCTATTATTTTTCCTTTGTTAACTTTTATTACATGGAATTTTTACCATGGTTGTTACAGAACCCTCCCCCTTGGGGAACACCATCCTCTTTGTTCAACAACAGCTACAACCAACAAGGTTGTTGTAAGAAAAATGTAATGCCCATGGAGCTTTTAACTTAGCTCATTGTAGTATTTACAATGATCATCCTGCTAAGAAGCAAACTAGCAAAATAACATAACAAGTATAACATCATAAGTAAATGTCACTCATACTTCTTATTAGGGGTTTATAACATAGCTCATCGTGGTATTTACATCCATATACATATGTACATATACCAAACATCACCAAAGCATGTACCAAAAATATATACCAAAGGTATATACCAAACCATCCACTCAACCAAGGAATAAGGAAAGATACATAACCCACATCTGATCCACCATCTCCCATGTAGCTCCATTGGGCACAAAGTGCTTCCATTTAACCTTAACCTGCTTGATTTCTCGGTTCCAGAGCATGAGCATCTGTTAGGAAACCAGCTTAAGAAAAGATAGAAAAGATATATCAATGCCTTAGAATTCAGCCTCTTCCAGGGGGCTACCTCCTTTACATTACATAAATGAACACTTCTCGGATGATTCAAATGACAAAACCTCCTTTCTATATATAGGAGTCTAAGGAGTCACAATATAATCCAGCTGACCTAACAATAATAATATAAAGCCACAAAAATAACAATAGAGGGATTCTATGGGGTACAGAAAGAACAATATGGGGGTAATAGGGGCACAACAATATAAATAAGGGGTATAACTACAATAGTAATGGGGTAATCACTAGTATTATAGGGACCCAACAGCATCTTTCTCTAGAAAATGCACTGTGGTTCCGAATGGAATTCTCCTTTTGGCTCCACCTGCAATACATAATAGTCAATCACATGATCAACATATTTAACATACTTCTTAAGGAATGACACATGGAAAATATCATGGACTTTCACTGTCAGAGGTGGTGCAAGTCGATAGGCTACTGACCCAATCCTCTCAACAATCTTGAAAGGTCCACAAAAGTGGGATGCCGTCTTGGCACATGATCCAATTCGCAAGGAGATATTCTTTGGTTTGATGCACAAGTACACCTGTTCCCCAACCTAAATCTCCTTAAACAACCTATTTCAATCTGCATATCTCTTCTTCTTACCCTATCCTCCTTTCAAATTCTTCTTGATTACCTGCATTTCCCACTCCATTTCTTCCAACATGTTTGGTCCAATCAAAATCCCATTAGCTGGATCACTCCAACTGATGGGAGTATTGCAACTCCACCCATACAATGCCTCAAACAGACTCATCTTCAAAATTCTTGATACCCATTTTTGTAAGCAAGCTCTACCAATGGAAGATACTCTTCCCACTTTCATTGTTGATGCATCATGTACATCCTCAACATGTCCTCCAATATTTTTTTGACCCTTTGAGTCTTTCCATTTGTCTGTAAATGATAAGCTATAATGAAGGTCAAGTTTATGCCCAAACCTGCAAACAACTCCTTCCAAACTTGGAAGTGAACTTCGCATCCCTCTATGACAGAATCTTCTTCAAGACACCATGTAATCTAACCATGTCCTTGATGAAGTCCTGTGCTACATCACTCACTGAGAATGTAGACCTCACTGAAATGAAGTGCACTACCTTTGTCAACTTGTCCACCACAACCATGATGGAATCATTCTATGTCACTGTCCTCGAAAAACTGTGATAAAGTCCATGAAAATTTCCTCCCATTTCCACTCTAGAATCAGAGTCAGTTGTAGTAGTCCACCTGGATTCTTACACTCTACATTCACCTGCTCATAATCCAAGCACCTAGCCACAAACACTGCTACATCTCTCTTAAAATCCAACCAATAATATAATTTCTTCATTGTTGTGAGCTTCTTCTAATAACCTAGATGACCTGAATATGGTTTTTGCATGAAACTCACTCAAGATCACCTTCTGGAGATCAATGTTATCTGGCACATATATCATGTCTCTAAACCTGACCCATCCATTTGTCATGAGCTGATAGTCCACATCTTATGCACTTGCATCTGTACCTATACTCGTACCACTACCTGTACCTGTACCTGTACCACTACCATTACTTATACCTCTAACACTACCTATACTTGTACCTATACCTATACAACTACCTTTACATGTACCTCTATCGTTACCTATACCTTTACCTATACCATCACCTACAACACTACCTATACCACTACCTGAACTTAGCTACAACCTGTGCAAAATCTCCATATACCTAACATCCTACTGACCTATCTGCAAGGTCCTATTGTGTAAATCTGTCCTATAGGATCTCATAGTTGCTATGTTATTTACTTGTATCCACCTACTACGAGCATCTGCCACCCTGTTCTCTTTACCTCTAATATACCTGATCTCAAAATTGAACCCACTAATCATGGCCAACCACCGAGCCTGCATGCCATTCAGATTTGGTTGGTTAAATCGTTACTGTAACCCACTGTGATCACTCATTAATACAAACCCCCTTCCCAAAAGATAGTGCCTCCACATCTTCAATGCATATATGATCACTACCAACTCAAGATCATATGTCGAGTAGCATACCACTTTTCCGTGACTCATATCATATCACTTTTCCATCCTGCATAAGGACCCCACCAAGTCCTCTCTTGCAATCATATGCAAATACTATAAATTATTTGTCTCAATATGCAATTTTTAACATGGGTGCATCTGTCAATAACTACTTGAGCTGCTCAAAACTGATCGCACACTCCTCTATCCATTCAAACCTCTTACCTTTCCTCTACAATGATGTGATAGGATAAGAAATTAGTGACAAGTTCCTGATGGACCTCTTGTAATAAACTGCTAACCCCATGAAAGATCTCACCTCATCCACATTCATGGTAGTTGGCCACTCCATGATAGCTCTTACCTTTCTTGGTCCACTTCTACACCGTACTTGGAAACCACATGTCCCAAGTAGTGTACCTCAGTATGAAAAAAACTGCACCTGCTAAGATTAGTAAAAAACTGATGCTCTCTCAATAATCTCAATATTTGTGTTAAATGATCATCATGCTCTTCTTCACTTTTTGAATATACCAATATATCATCAATGAACACAATAAGAAACTTGTCCAAATACGGATGCAACACACTATTCATCAAGCACATAAACGTAGCTGGAGCATTAGTTAAACCAAATGGAACTACAACAAACTAATAATAACCATACCTAGTCTAGAAATATATATTGTAGATGTCATCTTATTTAACGTGTACCTGATGATATCCAGATCTCAGTTCAGACTTCAAGAACACTGTTGCTCCCTTCAACTGATCAAACAAGTCATAAATCCTTGGTAACAGATATCTCTTCTTGATGATCACTTTATTTAATTGCGTGTAGTCAATGCATAGACTAAGAGTACCATCCTTCTTATTCACAAAAAATACCAGTGCGCCCCATGGTTATACACTTGGCCTAATGTACCCCTTGTCAAGCATTTCCTTCAATTATAGCTTCAACTATACCAACTCAAGTATATTAACCCTGTAAGGCACCTTTGATGCCAAAGTTTACCCTTGCACTAACTCAAAAGAAATGTCTACTTCCCTATGAGGTGGAAACTCTAAAATATCTGCCAGAAATACATCCTGAAACTATTGTAGAAATGGGTACCTATTCAAAACATATATGTCTTCAACTTCCTTACCTTTGTCACTAGAAATATGCACTGCAAATAACACACACCCTTTCCTGTGACTATGCTTTTCCTTCATAGTTGTCAACATTCTAACCGATGTTGATTTATTCTTACCTCAAAAGACCCTTTCTTCCCCATTGTCATCCAAGCACTCAATGGATTTGTCATAACAATCTACCTTGGTTCCATGAAGGTACAACCAATCCATGTCCAACAACATACTGTATGATCCCAACGGTAATACATTCAAATGTGTTGAGGTAGGAATACCATTCAAATAAAATGTACAAGCTCTTACCCAATGATGAACCCGCTTCTTTATACCTATAGCCATCTAAACTAACCAAGGCTTTCCATGCACTTCTTTATTTAAGCCACACTTATCCACTAGGTTAGGATTAACATAACTATAATTAGATCCATGGCCAATAAAAATAGAAAAAACTTGATTAGAAAGCTTACCATCCACCTCAATGATAGATTCCTGATGTTTTTCCTGTCTTGTATCTAGCATCGCATAGATCCTAGGAATACTCTACCCAACATCTCCCACTATCTATGCCTCCTGAGAATAGTAGATCTGCATTATACCACCTTGATGCTTGGACAATCTCTCCTACGATGCTCTCCTCCATAAATCCAACACCGCACAATCTACTTATTCTACTCCTCATATCGATTTCCCTGCCCTCATTCAAATGTATTGCACTTCTTAGATGACGCTCCATTCTCTTTATTACCTATACCCTGAGGTCTTGCTTACTTCGTTTCCAAGTTTCCTTTGTTAATTGAATTTCCTTTCCATTCCAGCTTAGTCTTAGAATTGTGCTTCGGTTTCTCATAGAAATTCTTTAGTTTTCAGATTGCCTCCTCTAATGATCTAGACTCATCGAACTCAATCCTATCTTTGAGTGAAATTGGTAATCCACTAGTGAATCTATGAATCTTTGCCTTCTCCTCCTTGAGGTAAGTCACATACCTCAGTACCTCCAATAACTTGCTAGTGTACTCCTCATCTGTCATCGATCCCATATTTTTCCATGCCATCAAAGTGTCTCTCTGATAGGTACTTCTTCTTGAATAGTCTCTCGAACTCATTCCATGTCAAGTCTTCCTCATGAATACCTCTGACATTCTTCACATATTCTCACCAAATATTTTCTTTACCTTTGAGACTGAATGTAGCTATTATGGCTTTCATGTTCTCTGAGTAATAATGTAACCTAAAGAACTTCCTCATACCAAGCAACCATGCCTCTGCATCTGAGATTTCTTCATCTCCCCATCAAATGTAGGTGGCTTTTATTTCTTAAACTCATCTGGAAAACATCCCCTCGCACTCCTTATGTAAGTGTGATAACAATGCCGATCATAATGCTTGTAAGAACCATAATTAGAATAGTTCTTGTGTCCATCACCTCTGCTATCTAGAGTATCGAAGGACCTTCCATCTCTGATCATGTCATCTCTATCTAACCTATACCCACTAGGAGAACTATTTCCATATGATCCATTAGTTTTTCCCTATTTCTCATGGATGATCAGAAGGGCTCCCTCTCACTGCGATTCTAACAAACTCTGAAGTATCACTACATTTGCCTCTGCTTGTTTCTCCTCTACCTATATGATTATGTAATTGTCTATCATACAACTCCTTATTTATGCCTTTAAGATTCTCAGTGTGTCTTCCAAATCAAAAGAATACCCAACACCACAAAGCTCATGTGATCCATAGGGAGAGTCTCGGGAACTGTATTCTACCATATTTCTAGTCATATTTGATATTCTTCCTGTAAGGTATATGATGTTAGATATACCAGATCACAATAAACCAACTTACGTTAGCATAATTCGGGGAGCATAGCTCATCTGGAGGATCGATAAATCAGTGTAATACATGTATAACATAATAATGAAAGAATATACAAATATAACACATAAGAATATATCCATAGAACCATCATTGTAGCTAGAGTCCAGTCCTCAACGCATGACCATATCAACTACAGATACCATGACCTCATGCATGACAAAAACCACCACATCACTGTACACGACCGCATGTGAATACTAACGTGCATAAAAAATGCACAGTCAACCATACACCCATGACGTCACACTCCACAACAACAACATCAACTTCCCATGGCGACCTCACTGCAACCATAACCCATACCATACAAATGCAAGAAGAACATGGTCTTACAACATAATAAACATATATGTAACTGGCATGAATTCATGACTAACACACAACCCATCCAGTCAGAGGGGTCTACCTCCCTCTGATACCAGTTTGTAACACCCTCCTTCCACATCTACCAAAGTAACTATCCAACTGAGTTACACATGTGATAATAAGTTACTATGATATGGTTTGATTTCCTGTGTGTCAGTTAAGGAAGTGAAACTGGTGGAACATATCACAAAGACCTTCCACATCAGCAATAGAACTCCCAGGAGCCATCCCAACCACTCATGTAACTAGCCCCTAAGACCAACTAAAGTTTTAATGCATCAAACCACTGGACGCTCCCTTGATATGGACCAACATCTGTCTAGAAGGCTCCGAACGCTCTAACAATAAGGGAAAGCGAGTGTCTGGGGATTTTTTTCCCCTGTGTCATGCCTATGACTCCGGGATTTGGGCCATTTTTTTAGGGATAAATCCTAGGTCACTACCAAAAACTCAATAACACCTTGAGAAATGAATTTTCACAATGGAACAATTATGCATCTATGAAAACATTGAAAAGGACTAGACTGGACCCCTACTAGACATGACAGACATTTCGTCAAATATATCACAAACATAAAATCTACAGGTCTCAAAAACAGAATTGAGCATAGGAGTCTCATACTTATCTGAGAACCGCTAAGAAGCATTGATGCCTCAATACGTTAGCTACAATTTCATCTAGTAGGACATAGATACATTTCCCTTTGAATTACATGTAAAAACATGATGAGATCCATACATAGCCACTATCATAATACATGTTCATAACAAACATAATAACAACAAAAATACCAAGGAAACAATAGCCATATAATCCACATATAAACCAGTATAATACTCATGAATTATAAAGGAGAAATAACCTCATATTAATCATGGAAATTCCATCTGGGTTCGAGACTTCCATGAACCACTCGACCATAGAAATGGCTGAGCCAAATATCTCTTCAACTAGTCACTCCTGTGCCAGATTTCAAGCACAAATGTGGAATCTAATAAAACACATCAATCAAAAAAATCTAGGGCTTCCAGAGGCCAAACCACCTCAAGCCATCAAACAGTGATTCCACCTCACGGTTTGACATTACAAACCATCACCAGATTGGTCTCTACCCCAGCCTTCGAGGGCTCAAGAGCATTTGTTCCAACCAAGGATCAAGGACTAGTAGCTCAACCCACAACTGCCTTCGGGCTCTAGAACGATTGTCCAACCAAGGCTCCAAGACTATTAACTAAACCCACCAAAGGCTCCAAGGAGTTTCTCCAACCAAGGCTCCAGTACTAGTGACTCAACCCAAGTTGTTAGAGGGCTCCAAAGTGTTTGTCCAACCAAGGCTCCAGTAAGTAGTAACTCAAAACAAGCTAAAGGAAACATGAGAACTAATGATAAAAACAAAGAAATGAACCCACAACACCATGACTATCTAGGAAATGGCAAAGCTAGGAAAATCCTCCATCAATCCAAGAAAACCTCCATTCCAATGAAATATCATGATCAATAAACCACATGTGTATGCCATGCATGCCAAAAGTAGTGAGAAAACCATACATGAAACTCGATACCTACAATAAAAACCCATTGTAGCTACTAATATTGATGCCCTCTTGTGTGTTCCTGCTCTTCCTTTGCCTTCTTGCTCAAATACTCCAAGTATGCCACACTCCTCCAAGAGTGATCCAAGAAAACATTGTGTCCAAGATTATGAGAGAGAGAGAATAGAGAGAGAGCTCCAAACCTGTACTAAAAAAAGTCTGTGAACTTGTCCTCATAAGCCTTTTTATTTATGAGGCCTCTATTTTCTTCATTTTCAATTATTTTCCTTCATTTTCCTCCTCACATGAAACCTGTGACCTTTAACCTCCCTTTTCTCCTAATTTCCATTATTTTCATAAATAAATGTGCCAAAATGTTATTTTCCCTTTCCAAAGCCTTTGTAATTTCCTTTTCCAATTTCCTTAGCCGTTAATAGACCACTAGTTATCCCTATTAATATTATTTTTCCCAACATTCAGCTTGGAATAAGTGTCCCATCAACTGTGGTTGTTAGTTTTCCTTTCGTAAATTTCATTACATGGAAGTTTCACTAGTGTTGTTATAGAATGTCAGGAGGACCAATGACATCAGTGCGAAATAGTGATTCCCATTGTGCCACACGAGTATATCCCTTCAAGTGGGGATTTTCCAAGGTACTTCCTCGATCCTGGTATATGAGTGCTGAAGTTGATAGGAAAGAAGCATCAACCGCCCGACATGCTGATTCGGGGAATCAAAATAGGGTGAAAATAGACTATAATAGTGTGGGTTAGACAAGGAATGATAATGAAGGTTGGGGATATGAATGGATATGGTCAATTTACCTAAGGTTAGAGCTATTATGCAAATTTTGGTAGTAAAAACACTTTTTCTAATATGGATGGCCTCAGAATCAATAGGATTGGGTAGATGTAAGTATGTTTTGAATAGCGCAAAAAGGGTAAATAAATGTTGGTGATGTGCGAGCTCTAGCCAAGGGTGACTAGAAGCTACTGCTCGGTAAAAATACATGAAAATATGGGTGGGAAGCTTTTTCCTAAAAAATTCTTTGTACACTTGCCAAAAGAATATGAAGGTGGTTTATATGTATAGACATGGAGAGGGGTGCCCCATGAGAATGGTGAACTATATGGAGGTATGGCATTTTTATTGAGGGTAGGGGGCCCTTTGGTTGGTCTCCATATTGGGTTGGTGAGGCAGATGAGCTCACACAAATTGTCTACTATAATATGGGTGATGGGTAGGCCAAATTTAGAATGGGGTGGTGCATATGTCTTGATCTATCGTAACATTCAAGGGGTGGGCTAGAAATGGGTTGGTAAGCAACGAGTGAAGAAGAATGAGGTTGATCTTCAAGGCATGAAATATGAAGTGGTTCCCTGGCCTAGGTATATGGTCATGGATCCCAATAGTATGTGGGGGTCTATATCATGAGGTGATCCATTAGTTAGGAGGCTCTATTGACCGATGTGGATGTTTACCATATGCAAGGGGAGTTGATGGTAAACGTGGTCGAGATGATGGACCCTATGGTGCATTTAAGAGAAATTATGTGAGGATATGCAAAGATTTGTGGGAAGCCTATCATGATGAGTGATGAATGATATCTTCTCTATTACTAGCCATCGAGGTGTTGAACCTTGCAGGAAGTTTGTTGATGTTCATGCAATTTAAAAGTGACTTATCTAGATGAATTAAAAAATAAGAGAAGGTGCACCTGAAGTGATACTCTCAGTGTGTGGCAGAACCAAAACTGGGTTTTGGGTTGAAATGGGATGAAGGGTGCCATGATGAAGCTGATGTGGCTCTAATCCTTATTTATTTGATTGTTTTTAAAATGGAGATCGTAAGCTCATGTACTGGGTTCGAGAAGATGTCGAAAAGGTTGATATATAGGGCAAAGTGGGCCTAATGCCACCTCATTTCCACTTTCTATTTTTGGAGCCTAGAGCTAATACAAGAGATGTTGTTGTTGTGGTCAGCGGGTGTACTAGGGTAGCACACAGGGTCAGTCAGGTTAGATCACTAAACGCTTGCATTGTTAATTTTATAGACTAGGCTAGTTATGTGGCCTTTTTAGGGTAAAAAAGATGGACCATGAGGGTGACTGAATGACATTCGCATGGTCTCTACATGTTTCCAAGGCACTCACGTAGAGACAGTGTGTGTAAGGACTTCACAACCGCATAGTCAGTGCAGTTGATTGACCCGAATTCGCGACGTCATTGTTTTGGTGACATTGCAGCTTTGCCGCCTTGGGCTACACAGTCCATGCATCTGTATCAATAACAGACGCACAAGACCAGCTATGGCCTTGTCCCAGGTTATGGAATTGTCATGAGTTATGGCATCATCATGGGTTATGGCATGGAAGACATGCACATCGTGCATCTGTTAGAGAAACAGATGCACATATTGCATGCCTGTGATGTCCATAACCACATGGTGATTGAAAAGAAATTTTTTTTACAACCTAGGAGACTATTTTTTTTTTTGATATCCTTGATGGTATGATCGACATGCTCTAGCGAGAGCAAGATTGGCATCCATTGTGGGTAGGAGTCACAGAGGATCCTATGGTTTGTAGGACATTAGCTAGTTGGGGGTTAGTGAAGTTCCTCTAGAACCCCCTCTTGAGATTGCATGATGAGTTCTTATGATTTTTGGTTCATTTGTGGGACACAAATCGAAAGATCTTCGTTGTTCGACGGTCCCATTTGTTGATCAATGGGGAAATTGTTGTATGCTTTGTGATAGGCTTGGTACCTCAAGGAGAGGTTTTTCCATATCCCCTGTCGTTTGGGCATGTGGATATTTGCAGAAGGGAAGAAGTCCACTGTAGGCCCAATGGCTGCATCAAGGCACCATCTATCTTGGATCTCATTGAGCAAGTAGTGTTGTCGATGATTGTGTGCTTGGCAGGGTTGATGACCCCAAACCATGTATTAGGGCTTGTGGTCGCAGTGCTACATACGCTAAAAGTGGGGCACATTTTTAACTGGGTCGATATTGTGTATAGGGGATGGTCTCTCATTTGACGGGGGTGTTGCAGTGATCGATTGGGAGATTTTGTTATGCTAGAGTGTGGCATCCTATATGAGAGGGTTTTTATGATACGGCATTTTATAGTAGTGCCCCCAAGTCATGCTAGGTATCCTAGGATGAGACAGTGGGCACCCGTGATGCTGCGGGCTGGTGAAGGTGCAGTGGGATGTTATTTGAATACAAAGGCGGAGGGTTGGTTTTTTTCCAACCCTTAGATGATTCTAGATTTCCTGTATCGTGGAGTGGGCTTTACGAGTGATCCAGATATGGGGCATCTCCCTAGTGATGCTTGGGGGAAATCAAGTATGCTACTTGTTTATTTATTCTTTTCAGTATTTTGACATGTATGATTTATGATTTGTTTTATATATGATGTTGATATCATGTCTTTGTTCTTCCAAATGTGGGGCCACGTGGATGACCGACTTTCCTACTTAGTAGGGAACGATCCATGACATATGAGGGTGGTGGGTTATCGTGTTGTACCACAACGATGATGGGATGTTTGGGAGGAGGAGGGTATTGACACGTCGGCGCGAAAAAATGAATCGAGATTAGTCGTCCGTCTGGTGAGGGGACAAGCTCATCAGATGCCAGGGAGATATAGATACTGCGAGAGTGTGCTGAGATAGAAGAGGGGTAGATAGCATTTTTGGTGATGTGGCTCCAAGACTATGACGATGCCTTGGGTCGAGCTGAGGCCTTGACTAGGTGGATTCTTGAGGATGGCTGGGCAGGATTGGGCGAGGTGGTAGTGGAGACGGTGATGACATGTGATCAAGCACACTGACTAGTTCTTCGACGCATTGGGATGGCAGTGGCCACTGCTAGTCCGATTTTGGCAACCAATGTGGATATTGGACCTCACGAGAGGGGGTGAGGGCCTCAATCCTAGATGTATATTATCGGATGTGTGTACTAGGGAAAACACCCATTATAAGGATGCTCCCTGGAATTTTGGGACTCATTTTTCCTGGTCGTGAGCCAGTGGATGTACAGTTTAATTTTTTTACTCACATATATATTTTTTATATGGATATACGAGATCGGGTTTTTTGGCGGCTCTTATGATATGTCTTATGCTTGTATACATTTGATGTATTTCTCCATTTTCTTGAGATGGATATTATGCTTATGGTTTATGTATCTTGATGGTTATATATATGTGATACATGCCAATCTAGGACTTGATTATCTATGCGATCAGTTGTATGATTTTGATCACTTGGTATATGTGTAAATGTGATTTGATCAAAATTTTGAGCTAACCTTTGTGCATCTAGATACTTTCAAAAAAGGCATGAATCACGAACTTGAAATGTCTTGTTCAGCTGTGATACAACCAACTAGGCATCAAGAAATACATGCAGGTGATGGATACCTAAGTGGGAGGCATTGACAAAGAGACCTATGACGATGTCATATTTAGCTTGACTGTTGGTGGTTGACTCAATACAAATTCCATTAAAGAGACAGGGTGTTTGATCAGGAGAGTATATGCCCTAGGCTATGGTAGCTAGGTTTTGCAGCCATCAAGAAGCATCATTAGAAAATCCATGGTGTGGGCTGGTAGATGATCCATCTATGATACATTATGAGAGAGTGGTTTTAGAGTGGGTCCATGATGAGGTGATCATCATAAAACAATAAGTCTTGGTGCATAAATGTACATTCTAGGGCTACTCGAGAATTTTTATGGGTGAAATTGTTTGAGGTAGAGACCATTGAGGGGATGTTTTAGGCAAGACCCATTAGGCTCTAATAAGATGCATGCCCCCTTGAGGAGGAAATATTTGATAATGTATGGGCCCTTCCATAGTGTCTCAAACTTCCTGTGTCCTACTGCCTCTCGGGAAACATCGTACAGAAAAACTAATTCTCTTTCAGTAAATGTCTGAGGGGTGATGTTGCGGTCAAATGAGGATTTGACCCTATTTTTGTGTGCTTTGTTATTCTAAGGAGATTCTCGTTGAATTTCATCGACAAGCTCCAAATGTACCAACCTTTGTTCCAAATTTTCAGTGTCATTGAGAAGTTCGATGGTTGAGTGTAAGGTCGGGATTTCACACTCAATGGGAACTAAAAATTTGAACCCATATAATCGTTGGAAGGGTGTGAACCTTGTAGATTATTTGAATGCGATGTGGTATTTCCATACTACTGAAAGCACCGTGTGGTGCCAATTGATTTTGTGATTTTTCACCATGCACTGCAACATTGTTTTGAGAACTTTGTTAATAGCTTCTACCTGACTATTGGATTGAGGGTAGTATGGGGAATCAAACTTGGGAGAGAAACCAAGGTGTTGGGATAGCTCTTGAAATATTTCATTCTCGAAATATTTACCATGATCAGAAACTAACCCCTTGGGGACACAGAACCATGATATGACATGGTTAAAGAAAAATTGTGCAGTGGTTTCCGTGATGTTATTATATGTTGGCATCTCTTATACCCATTTGTTCAAGTAGTCAAAGAAAAAAACAATGTTCTTATGGTTTCTAGATGATGGGGGGTTATAGGCCATGAATTCAATGCCCCATTTGCAGAAGGGACCTGTTACACTAAAAAATGTCACCTTGACTACTTACAGTTAGTATGGCTCAAATCAACAGTCATGCTACCCTCTTAGGCAAGTCTCGTGCCTCTGTTATCCATCTCAAACTCAAAGAAGAGAGAAAGTCTTGTAAAAACTATGTTTATCTCTGGGGTCGCAGGTTCTCTCTAGCCTTACCTGCGGGGACGCTGACCATGTTCACAAAATCTGCGTCCATGGACGCTCTGTATGTTAAGGGACAGGTGCATCCCTCTGTAAAAGGCAAAATGCGCGAGTTTTATCTTGAAAAAGTTACTTGTGGTTACTTCTAGAACATTCTAGAGGTCGGTTTGATGAAATGGATGCGCCTCCAGTTGGTTCATGTATCTCTATTAAGGGGGAACTTATCCCATCAATAAGGTAGCTATCCCACCCATAGAGGGGGATGCTCCCATTGATAGTGGACCTGAATAACCTCTTTACAGCACTATAAATAAAGGCATTGAGCCAGAAGGAGAAGAGGTTGGAGCTATACATTTTCTTTGGGTAAATGCTGCAGGATTTAGGTCTTCCATTAGAGCCTTTGTGAGGAGAGATTGTCTTCACTTGATTCTACTTGGGAGAGGGTGAGCTTTGTCAAAGTAGAGGAAAACCCTTGATGGACCCTGGGAGGAACTTGCACGACACCAAGGCCAGGTTGTAAGAGTTTCTTTGTTTCGTTATTAATACAAACTGGTTTATTTTTCTCAATAGCTTGTGTTAATGAGTTATTTCATGTGTTCCTTGGTCTGCATGTTGAATATATGTTTTATTATATGAAATGCAAGTGCTTGGTAATTGTTTGATTGTTTGTGGTTGCAGGAATTGACTTGAAGGAGGAGCTCATCCGGATCGTCAAGAACGGACTTCAACAACAGCGTTTTGGAATAAGGTAAGCCTAAACACTTGTAGTTTTCATGTTGTAAAAGGTGTATTTAGAGAAAGATCACTCCATTTTGTCTTGTTTGTCATTAGAATGTCTTAGACTTCTAGGAAGGTCAGTCGTGTCCGCACCCTTGACAGATTCCGTGTGACAAATTGGCGACTCCGCTGGGGAATCCATTAATGAGAGAGTCTTTTCCTTTATATGAACTTTGCTTTGAGAAAATCATTTTTATTTTCTGGTTTTTGACTGTGAGAATTAGTATTTGGGTGGCTTAGCTTTAGATTTAGTTAGATTTGGTTTTTCTTCATTTTTCCAGACGGACGCACCCTCTTAGTACTGCACAGTGCGTCTTTGGACGCGCTATTGCCGTCTGCACAGAGCGGGGCCGCACCTGTGACAACGGGTTGCCTGCGTCTTCCTGTAAAACTTAAGAAAATTCCATTTTTGCTTTAATTTGCTTTTAGATTTTGTTTTTCCTTAGTGTTTTCTACCCAGATCCTTTAGTACCCTGTCAAGAATTTTCACCTGAACTAGTTTTGTGAGCTTTGAGTGTTTTAGTGGTTTTCAACGAAGTTTAGACCTAGGGTTTGATTTTTGGGAAGGCTTTGTAGTGACTTTGATAGTAGAAAGTTGTCCAGCCTTAGATCTCTCTGGTTAGTCAACCTTCTTAGAAGTCGGGCCTGTCGTAAAGTCTCCTTTTGTGAGCAACTTGCCATTTGAGTTGTTTTGGGTCAAATTTCGAATTACTTATTTATAAAGTATTGATTTCCATTTTACAAAAAGAACAAAAAGATTAGAGTTTTGTTTTGGCTAGTTTTTTGATTCTGCAATAAGCTAGTCCTTGATTTGATTGTGATCAAGTAAAACACCTTAGAAATAATCATTGTTAGTTTTGGCCTCGTTAAGGTTGCTTAGAGTAAATTTACCTTTAGTTTGCTTATGAGTGCATTTTCATAGATTTTAAGAGTTGTTAAGATTGATTTTTGGTTACATTAGATTTACTTGTTTTATTAAAAGAAAAATACAAAAACATCTTCTTAAAAAGTCTTGTTTCAAGTAGCTTTTGGTTTTCGAAAGAAGAAAAGAGTTTTTTCGTGCATGTAAAGAGAGGTTATGTTTTTATGCTTGGAAAAGAAAAACGAATTGTTTCTTTGATTGTCTTCAATTAAGAAGTTGCTTTTATAAAGATTGCATTCTCTCAACTTTTTAGTTAAGCAATTCATCGAAAAAGTAAAGTAGTGGATAAATCATTCTAGGTGCATTTTGTAGTGGTTTCGAGTCGAGTCAACACACCACTAGTTTCACTTCCATCACCTTTTGACTTAAGAAACAACCTTAAAAGTAACGCTTAAATTAAAATCAATCTAGTAATCTTTATTTTTCTAGGGCTCTGAAGCACCAACATAGCTTAGGCTAGGGTCTTGGAGTAGGTGAGTACTTAACTCTCCAAGACTACAAAACCAAACAGATAGTCTATCTTGAGTAGAACAAATCCAATTGTTTCAGTTACATTCTGGGAAAGCTCCTCTTAAAGGAGAAACACGAGCTCGTGTCCGAACCAGTGAGGGGATCATTCCTCCCTCGTTGGGAACGACGCCAGGCAGTACGTATTACAAACGGTAAACCTCGGATTAACCATTGTCGAGGAGCCAGGGGTCACTTATCGGTAAACCTTGGATTGTTGTCAAGGAGCCGGTAAGGGGATTGGAGCTTGCTACTCTGCCCTTGCGTGCTGTCGGAGTTTAGACTGTTCCCCCAGGTGTAATTGTTGTGATTGGTAACCTTAGTGGCCATAATATCTAGGATTCTACCCAAGGTGACGGTGGAGGGAAGGTCCCACTGTACCTGGAGCAGACGTCGGTTATACTCACTTGGATTTTCTGGGGGGTTCGCTTCACTTCGAGACGGTTAAAGTGGAGGAACTTGGTCCAGTCTATTCATTAAGCAGGTTGCCGGGGTAACTGTTCCACCCACTATTTCTGTACTGAATCCTGCGAGGTTGGGCCTAATCACCAACTAGCGTTTTTGGTCCGGAAGACTACTGTTTGTGTGTGGTTTGACGCTCTAGATTATTTAGGCGTGTGCTTCAAATTTGATTGGTTCTTTAGAAGACTTTAGGTGGTTTGATTTGAAATTTTTTACTTTGTTTTCGTGTGTTGTAGTTAAAATCTTTAATTGTGGCGGAATTACCGAGAAGGTCCCGTCGAATTGTGGGCCAGTCTCCTGAAGTTGTTTCTGTGGCCGAATTGTTGAGAAGATCCCGTAGACTTAGGGGATCCCCTCCTCGAGACGACCCAGGTAATTTAGAAGGGTTAAAGGTCCTTGTAACTCCTCCTAGTGGCAGTAGAGTAGGATCACCTGAAGAAGGAGAATCTTCCTTGGTAGTCCATCCAGATTACCAAAGTTTAGAAACAGGTTACAATCCCGAAGCTGTTACAGTTTCCGAGCTTGCTGGTAGTTTTTCATCTGCCAGTGAAACAGGCGAAGAACCTGAAATTTCAGAACCTGTTACTCCAACTCCTAGTGTTCCTGATTCACCAAGAATAGAAAGAATTATCACCGAAAATCTTCCTGTTGGATTAATTGCTATAGAAGAACTTGTTCCAGAGGAAGAAATAGGCGTTTCTGATTCTGAAGATCTAATTACCCTTGATCTAAGGGAGCGTGAATCCATCTTTTACAGTCCTCCTAGAAGTGAATCTTGGTACCTTGCATTAACCAATTTTTTAGACAACTCAGTAGGTTTTTCTACACCTCGTACTCCGGTTCCACCTAGAGGAATTCATTCTCCTGTAAATATGTCTGGTCAGTCATCTGTGTTTTCACAAAGTCCTGAATCATTTTTACATGGCGGTCCTTCTGTTCCTACTGGGTATCAATCACTTTCTGGTACCTTTGCGGGAGCATCTCCTCAACCTGTTGATCATGGGTTATTAGTTGGAAACAGTGGTAATGTACCATTGAGTATAGGTGAAGTTTATATGATGTCAGGTTCAACTCCCATTAACCAACCTCAAGGTGGCCAATTACCGCCTGGGGGGCAACCTTCGTTAATGCCTGGGGGGCAACCTCAAGGTACTTCATTCGTGACTGGGGGGCAACCTCAAGGGTATCAACCCCAAGGGTATCAACCCCAGCCTCAATATGTACCCCAAAGTCAACCTCAGTATCAGTATCAACCTCAAGGGTATCAACCTCAAGGATACCAACCTCAAGGTCAAGGTCAACCCCAGTATTCGTATTTACCTCAAGGTTATCAACCTACGGGTCAATACCCTGGTCAAGGTTATCAACCACCTCAAGGGCAATCATATGGGACTGCACCTTACAGTTATCAACCCTATCCTCAATACGGCTATGGATCTCAGTATCCTCAACCTGTTACGAGTCAATACCCTGGAATGTTAACATGGGATCCGTCACAGGGTCAACAGATGTCGCAACCAAGTATACAGTCGGTACCTCAAGCAGGACAACCTGCAGTTCCTGGTCCACCCCAGCAACCGCAACCTGTCCAGTCAAGTGTTCAGACCCCTGTAACTTCTGTAGTTACTCAGCCGCCAATTGCACCTAGTACTCCACCTCACACGGCTGCAGCAACTACCGCTTCATCTACCATGCTTACTTCTGGAGTATCGGCAGCTCCGGTTTCTACTGTCCCTGTAACCACTCCTCAGACATCTGTACCGTTGTCTGGACCCACGGTTCAAACCACAGTCCAGATGCCTGCAGGCCAACCTGGTACAAGTACGGTTGTTACTACTCAACCTCAATTTGTTCAACCTCCGTACCAGGGACAGTATCAACCTGGGCAAGCTGCCCAACAACCGGTTTACCAGTATCAACCGTATCCTGGGTACACTTATCAACCACCTCAGCAACCCCAGTACGGTCCGGTTAATCCTGGTTTTCCAGGAGGATATAATATCCCCAATGCGACTCCTGTTCCTAGTTATCCTGGATATCCTCCTCCTGGGGCTGGTATTGTGACTCAGAGTTTTAGAGATCCTAACCGGCAGTTACCATTTATTGCAACTTTAGATTTACCCGACTTGACGCGCCTAACGAACGATCCAATTCAATATCTTCCGTTCTGGCCGCCAATGCCAAATAAGTTGCCCAGCGATATACCCAAGTTCGAAGGTAAGTCTGGAGAGGATCCGTCTAATCACGTGATGACTTACCACCTCTGGTGTGCATCAAATTCCATCTCAGATGATTCCATCCGCTTACGTCTTTTCCAGCGTACACTCATTGGTCTCGCAGCCAAGTGGTACATTGAGTTACCACGGGCCTCTTTTTACAACTTTAGCCAGTTAGCTACCTCGTTCTTAACTCATTTTCAGTTACCAGTCAGATACGATAATGGTACAGAATTATTAACTTCGCTAAAACAATCGACATCCACGTACATTTCTGATCACATCCATGAGTGGAGACGTCGAAGAAGATTAGTGAAAGTTTTTATCCCGGACCAAATCTTAGCTGAATGGTTTGTCAAATCATTATTACCAAGAATTACTGAAGATGTAGCTAAGGCCGGAGTAGTTACTGAGGAGCAAGTCATTGCTCAGGCACAATACCTTGACTTAGTTTACACTCAGTCGGGTACGTTACACGAGAAAATTCCGGATCTTCCAAAGTCAAACCAAATCGCTGCTGCTCCTTCGGGATCTCATGCCGCTGATGGTATGATCGGTATCGTGACTACGAAGAGTAAGAAGAAGTCTTCCAAGGCCTCCAATACTCCAATTATCACTTTGCCTGATTCTCCGACAGGAGAGTCTTCTCCTCCTGAACTTACCGCCGACATTCACGCTGTAGAGTCATCTACGGCCAAATCCAAAAACGGTGGAAAGAAGAAAGGAAAGAAGAAGGCTAAAGCAGACAAGGCTCCAAAGGAGAAAACGGAAAAGTCGGAAACCAATGACGAAAAGCGCAAACCTCGCTATCCTTGTCTTATTTGTGAAGAAGATCATTTTACGAGAGACTGCCCTCATCGGGCCGAGGTAGTGAAAATAGTCAAAGGTTCTCCCACTCCTGCTGTGTTAAAAAATCCATTTCCAGAGCAGGAGAATAAGATGATAGGTTCTTCTTCGAATGCCAGTGAAGAACCCATTTTGATGATGTCTCATGTCAGGATTGCGACTCGATCGCAAGATTATGGTAGTAAGGCTCCTGTTGATGGTAAGGAAGCAGAATCTTCTCACTCTAACCCATCAACCTCAGCTCCTGGTTCCGATCCACTACAGATCGAAAAACCTAACCCAGACTTAGTGATTAAGCCGCCCGCCAAGGGTGTACTTCGAAGGTCTGCTTTCAATCCACATGCGAGAGCAGCCCAGAATTACAACATTGTTGAAGACTTAGCTGTTTCACCTTCAGCAATGTCGGCACTCGAAGTGCTGCAATCATGTCCAGCGCAACGAAAATTGCTTTTGTCGGCTATTGGAGCTGTCGATGTTCAGGACCCGAACCTAATGATCTTTGATCTAGAAAGTAGTACACCACGTCTCCCCCATCAAATGGCTTTCCAAATTCCAGTGATAGTAAAAAACAGGCCTATTCATCGGACTGTGATTGATGAGGGAGCTTCTACGTGTATTATGTCGATTCAATGTTGGAGATCGCTTGGTTCTCCTTCGTTGAACCAATCCCCCACCATCCTTAAGGCCTTTGATGGCCGTGGGTTCCGTCCGTTTGGTATTCTACAAGAATTGCCTATAGGGGTCGAAGGTAAAACCGTTAGTCTGGATGTGGAAGTGGTTGATGCCCCTCTAGACTACAACCTTCTTTTGGGTCGAAGTTGGTCATATGCTATGACAGCGGTCGTTTCATCGGTCTTCAGAGTCATTAAGTTTCCACATAACGGTAAGATCGTGACTATTGATCAGCTGACATACTTTTCATCCGACCCAACCTCTTTAGAAACTATCCAGCATGTTGGTAAAACGACAATCCCTTATAGGGACATTGGTGTAGGTTTAGTTAAGGATTCCGGTTTACTGGGAACTTTTCCTCTCCCTCCACTCAATGCAGACCCTTCGTTCGCAACAATTCATATGATCACGTCAGAAAACATTATTTATGATGATCCTTGGTATGTTCCCTCTGACTCTGAGCTAGACTCACTCGGTGATGTTATGCCGTTGAGTCCGTATGAGATTGCTTATGAAGCTCTTATGTCTTTTACCGACTTTCATTCAACCGACCAAATGAATGTGGTCAGTGAAGAGTCACTTTTCACCTCACCCTTAGAACGGATAACGTTTCCCGAAGAAGTGTCATCTGACGAACAACTTCGCGAAATCCTAAGTGTAGATGATCTACCATGGGAAGATCTCCATCACAGATCTTCGTTTTTACCTAAGGATGATGCATTTGAAAATGATTTTTCATCTATCTTTACCGCTGAATATGTCAAAGACGCTCAGGATCCAACGAAACATTCTGATTCAGAGCTGAATTTAGGGAATATTTCTCGTACTATTCCCATTGATATTTCAGTGAAGCCCGGAATCGAGGAGAACATTCATATAGGTGCCGCATGTACTGAAGAAGAAATCCAAACTTACAAGGCCCTATTCCAAGAATTCCGCGACGTGTTTGCCTGGTCTTACGAGGAAATGCCGGGAATTGATCCTGCCATTGTTGTTCATGAAATCAAAACCTACCCGGATGCTAAACCCATTCGGCAACGGTTGCGTCAGATTCACCCTCGAAAAGCGGCTGCGATTAAAGCAGAAGTCGAAAAGCTGTTGAAAGCAGGTTTCATTTATCCGATCCCGTTAACGGATTGGGTATCGAATATTGTTCCCGTCAATAAAAAACAAGGAACAATAAGAATCTGTATCGACTATAGGGATATCAATCGAGCTTGTCCAAAAGACAACTATCCTACGCCTTATATCGATCAAATCATTGATGATTGTGCCGGAAGTGAGATGTTTTCCTTCATGGATGGTTTCTCAGGCTATAATCAAATCAATATTCTACCTGCCGATCAACCAAAAACGGCATTCATTTGTCCATGGGGGACATTTGCTTATTGCAAATTACCTTTTGGACTTAAGAATGCCGGGGCCACTTTTCAACGGGCGATGTCTTATGCATTTCATGACATCAAGCACATTGTGCAACCCTATCTCGATGATTTGCCTGCTCATTCTTTACAACGAGCTGATCACCTTGTCCACCTACGAGCAATCTTTATGAGGTGTAGGCATTATCGAATTCGGTTGAATCCCCACAAGTGTGTTTTCTGTATAGAAACAGGTCGATTGCTGGGATTTGTTGTTTCAAAAGCCGGCATTCGCGTCGATCCCTCGAAAGTCGAGGCTATCATCAAATTGCCTCCTCCTTCGAGTTTGCGCCAACTCCAAAGTTTGCAAGGGAAAGCGAACTTTTTACGCCGATTCATCCCAAACTACGCCGAGGTCACTAAAGGTTTTACACGGTTGTTGAAACAGAACGCACAATTCTTTTGGGACGAGATTGCCCAACAATCTTTTGATGCACTAAAACACGCGTTGACCCATGCACCGTTATTGCATCCTCCCAACTACAACCAGGACTACTTCTTATACCTCGCAGCTTCGCATTCCACCATTGGAATGGTGTTAGTTCAAGAAGATGAATTCAAAGCAGAGCATGTGATATATTATCTTAGTAGAACCTTAAATCCCACTGAGTTAAAATATTCGCATGTGGAGAAATTGGCCCTGGCAGCCGTTCAAGCTGTCCAGCGTTTTCGTCACTACATTCTTCTCCGCAAGACTACAGTTATTTCGGATTGCAACCCTATGATTTATATTTTGACAAAACAACTGCTAGGGGGCAAGTACTCTAAATGGATTGTTATCCTGCAAGAGTTCGACTTGGAGTTCGAGAAGTCCAAGTCTAAGAAATCTTTAGTTTTTGCGGAATTGATGTGTGATTTCCCGAGTGCTGACACAGAGACTGTGGCAGAGGAGTCCATTGTGGACGAATCTTTGTTTCTTATTAGCACTTTAGATCCGTGGTATGGGGATATAATCATCTATCTCCAAACCCAAACCTTTCGGCCTGAAGCTTCCAAGGAAGACCGTCGAAAAATTCGGTTTCGATCCCAGCAATACAGAATTATTGGAGATACACTTTATCGCCGGGGGGCAGACTTAGTTTTTCGACGTTGTTTAACTCACGAAGAGGCTGAGAGAGTTTTGAATGATTGTCACTCTGGAGCATGTGGCGGTCATATGTCTGGGTATGCCACAGCTCAGAAGGTGTTGCGCGCTGGCTATTTCTGGCCGTCTATGTTTAAAGATTGTATCCTTGCTGTCAGAACATGCCACAACTGTCAAGTGTTTGATCGAAAGATGCGCGCTCCACCTGCTCCTCTCCACCCTATAATTGCCGCTGGTCCATTCGCCAAATGGGGCATTGACTTTATTACTTGTAACCCTCACTCGGCCGGGGGGCATGCGTATATCATCCTCGCGGTTGATTATTTTACAAAATGGGCCGAGGCGATGCCTACATTCGACGCAAGCGGCAAGACAGCTGCAGTTTTCGTATTCAATCATATCATAACTAGGTTTGGTGTCCCACAAGCAATCATTACTGACCATGGGAGCCATTTTCGAAACGTCATGATGACTGAGCTTACAAGCCAGCTTGGTTTGCGCCACGATAGCTCTACTCCTTATTATCCGCAAGCCAACGGTTTGGTTGAGTCAATCAACAAAGTTCTAGTCATCATGATTCGACGGATCATTGGTATCCATCGAACGAATTGGCATAACATGTTATTTTCGGCGCTATGGGCATATCGAACTTCAGTGAAAAATTCAACAGGTTTCACCCCTTTCCAGCTAGTTTATGGCTTAGAAGCTGTGTTACCTATTGAATGCGAAATCCCATCACTTCAAATGGCTGTCGAATTACTTCCAGCTACTTCCGAAGAGGAGAAACGGTTATTATACTTGGCTAAATTAGATGAGACTCGACGTGACGCTACTTTAGCTATCGAGACTCACGCGAAACGAATGAAAGCTCAGTACGATAAAAATGTAACCCCTCGAAGTTTTTCGGAAGGAGACCTAGTACTATTATATGATCAAGCTAACGATAAGCTAGGTGCCGGAAAATTCGTTCCCATGTGGCATGGGCCCTACATTGTAAAGCGAAAGCTAGCAAAAGGGGCTTATGAGTTAGTTGATTTTGATGGGGACTCTTTGGGTAAACCCAGAAATGGACTTTACCTAAAGAGGTATTATGCTTAAAATGATGGGTATGGAGAAATTTTTAGATAGGTTAGATTTTCTTTCTAGCTAGCAAGTGTGTTAGTTTAGTCAGTGTGCTTAGCTTAGCAAGTGTGGTTTTTCGTCATTATTCTGGCTTATCTTGGTTTTACTCTTGATATTGTAGATGTCGACGCCTCTCCAAACATACATTGGATTTGCTGATGGTGCTTGTCGTAGTACACGGAATATCTCTTCCGCAGCTTGGGTTATCTATTCGCCCTCTGACGAGTTAGTTTCTATGCATGGGGTAAGCCTCGGTCAAACAACGAATAACATTGCAGAATACAGTGCAGTGGTTGAATTATTATCCGAATCTATTTCATTTGGAATTCGACGTTTGATAGTGAGGTTAGATTCTGAACTTGTTGTATTACAGCTTAATAGAGTTTATGCCATTAGAAATCCTGTGTTATTAAGGTTGTTTTTGAGAGTGCGTCTCTTGGAACGTGAATTTGATTACATTGAATATCAACATATTCCAAGGTCTTTGAATACATTAGCAGATGCAATTGCTTCTCGAATGTTGGACAGACATTTACGATAATCATGCAAGTAAATTTAAAAACATTTCATCACATATGTTAAACAAGATAAGCCGGTAATAGTGATATATATAGATAGAAGTGTGTCAAAAAATATATACATCGTCTTCGATCATAGGTTTAAAACACCTTATGATCGGCAAAATGATAGTACAAAAGTCAAAAATGTCACATGTGACTACAAAAGTGACTAGTCAATCACTGGTGGTGCTCTCTGTACGACACCACTGCGCGGGCTACCTTACGCAAAAATCTCCTAAACGGTCCAGGGACCGCGACTACGAAGCGCTGAAGCCTGATAGGAATGTCGTCCATAGTAGTCTCAGGTATATCTGCCGTGAGACGCTCTAGATCATGCTCCAACTCAGCTAGTACTTCTGCTGTCGCATCCTGTGGGGCCGGTACCGGTGCAGCTGGATGTAGTCTATCATAAGGCCGGAGGTTGGCTGGACGCTGTGGACCAACATCTGCATTTTGAAAGATTTACTATTAGTTTTGAGACGATATATATAAAAAATACAAAAAATACATAACTAGAAAACTTGTGAAAATAAAAAGTACCTCTGTCATCCCATTGTTCTCCCTGTGGAAGAACCATGTCCGGATCACCTCTGAAATCCATTCCGGCATACGGAAAGTCCTGTATCACAAAAAGCTGGCCCTCTAACCAGTCAAAATAACTATCTGAGAATCGAACTACTGTCGCGCCCTCGTCAGGATGCCGGGCCATCACCGCAACCCATCGTATCAGCTTTGGCTGCTGGGGACCCAAGATATCAACAGTGAGTTGCTGAGGGATCAGCATTGGAATTCTCTCCAAGGCAAAGCTCACGACTATAGGCCCATATCCAAAAGTCTTTAGTCGTCCGTTCTTTGCCTTGGTCAGTTGGCTCTTCATATGAGCCGACACAGCTTCACACCAGTTGAAAATGGTGCCTTGGTAACAGTCAATTGCCATCCGCATTTGGGATCCGGAAGCAATGTGTAAAGCGGCCGCGCCGCAAATTCTGGTAACCGTGAACGCTATGACTTTGAGTTCCGGCAGAGTGATGTGTTTTATCTCTATGCCTTTTGAATGGTGAGCCCCAGGTGTGCACCAATTCTCGCGGAGACTATCAAGGGATTGGCCACCCGGCCTAGTCCCCGCAAGATTGAGTTGCTCACCTCTGTTTGGCAAGCCAGTGAGAAAGTATACATCCGAGGGCTCTATCTCGAGCTGGTGCCCTCCTATGTAAAAGCATTGTTCTTGTACGTTCCATCGCTCAACCAGCCATTCCAAGAATCTTACCTGGCCCCTCATGCCCGGTATGGTCCAATATTTGTATAATCCGCATGCTCTTAGGGCATCCAGGGAAGGTTGATGATTTATTGCAGCTTCATCTTCCTCTACATGCTCTCTTTCTCTCCAGTCTAACATGATTAATGCCCTGCATATCAAAAATAGCATTAGAAATTAATTTGGGAATTTTTGGTGGTTTTTTGAGAGAGTTGGGGTTTTGAAATGCGCGTTTCTCGGAGGACGCACCCCGGCTTTGTAGCACAGGGCGCCCGGACGCAGCTGGCCTGAAGGCGGGCTGCGTCTTCCGACCGTTTTCCCGTATGAGAAAAAGTCGGGGGACGCAGGTCACCCGAAGGGCACCTGCGTCCGCCGAGAGGCGCATTCCAAAACCAAAACCCCCCCAAAAAATGAAACTAAAACCTAAAAATTGATTCTAAACGGATAGAAATGCAGAGTGGGATGTGTAAAATACCTGGATGACACGGCGTTCGATTCCAACGGTCAGATTTTCCGCAGCAACCACGGGAAGTTTCTTGTCAAAAGCTCCTTTTTCAACCTCAACAGTGAAACGGTAAAAATGACATGGTAAAAGGTCTTTTTATAGGTTTTTTGGATGAATTAGTTCATTTTTTACCATGAAAAGATGTTTTTGAATGTATTTTTGCCTATTTTAAACAGGTATGAGTAATGTGTCGCTTTTGTGCAGGACAAAGGGATTTCGAGGGAAATTGTAATTTTTCACAAACAAAATTTCAGAGTCATCTTTTAAGCCCTTTTCTGACTCCTAAAACATGAAAAGATCGCCGAGTGTTTCTTTTTCACTCGTTAAAACGGAATTAAAAGACGGTCCCCTTTTAGCTCTTTTCTGACCGCAAAATCAGGAAAAGATTGCCGGGTTTTTGTCGTTTCGAACTCGATAAGGAAATAAAACGACGTGTCCTTGATCGCTTTTTACTTTTCAGGTTAACGACACTATTATGAAAGTACTCCTTGGTCGCAAGATCAAGCGGTTCCCCCAGGTATTATTTTATACTTTTTCGGGCTTGAGGGACACAAATATACGAAAAAGTTCAACGTGGAGTCTCCTTTAGTTTTTTCAGACTCTCTAAAAATGAAAAACGCCGAGTTTCTCCTATACTGGGCTCGTTAAATTTTTACAGTAGAGGACCTGTTCAATTACAAACAGGAACGAACCACTCCTTCCTAGGGTTCGAATTTAAACTAGGTTGGACTCGTCCGAAGGATGAGCTTATAATCAAGCATATGTTATCCTCCTCAAGCTTGTTAAAAATAAAGAGGTACTTGCCAGAAATGGTGGGGGAAAAAAGAGAAGAATGAACCTATTTGTCACCTTTTGTCTCAGAAGAAACTTTATTACCGCTCTTGAACACGACACTTTTCATTCACCTGGGTTGGGAAATCTTTTACCTCACAGTTGACCAAGTCACGTTGAAAGTCTTTAACCGGGTTCCGGGGATTAACTTTGAGTTATTCGTCACCAAGCCATCTGTTGTGTCGTTATGTGTTCAAGAGGTCTGCAAGCAAAAACTTTCATCTGCAAAATACTTGTCATCCATTTGACCATCCCTGAGTCAGTCCTTACAGCAACATTTCTTCAACTTGAACAATGATTTCGTGTTGTGGGCTTGCCTGCAACGGGTCGCTTTCTATCGACATCGACACATTATCTAGAAAGATGACTTAGGAATCGACAGTACCTTGAAGTCTGCATGCATCAATGGAAGGTTTCTCGCCTTTGACGTCAGTTTACATCATTGACTTTCGATCAAAGGATTCCGTGAAGTGTTCGACATCAAAACATCTATTCACATTTCACGGGTTGTGCTTGGTACTTTGAGAACCATTGACATTACTGGTGGTTTCTCTCACGCTTGTTAACAGTTTACATCATTGACTGGTAATCAAGTGGTTTCTACCATGTTCGACATCGAATCATTTAATCACATGACTAGAATCGTACCAATTCGAGAAGTAGAAGTGAAGACCCTGGATCTAGTTTCTACCATCCAGGCTGCGAGGAGTTTTGTATTCATTATCTATGTAGACTAATCATAAACAGATGGCTGCGTCCATACTGTGTCTACAAAAGTCTATAAAAATGATGTACTGCAAGATCATTCCTGTATCAGAATAGTTAGTCCATTAGTTAAAGTTTTGAATCTGAGTATGGGAATGCCTACCTCAGTGATGATATAATCTTATCCATGTATTTTGTGTTGAAAATTGCAGGTTCCAACCAGGCCATCCACAAGGCAATCCTTGAAATGATAAAGCGCTTCACCCTTCCTAGAATTACAAAACCCTATTCTATTCCAGGCTTCGCACTTTAGGGGGCAATCTGTTACACTAAAAAATGTCACCTTGACTACTTACAGTTAGTATGGCTCAAATCAACAGTCATGCTACCCTCTTAGGCAAGTCTCATGCCTCTGTTATCCATCTCAAACTCAAAGAAGAGAGAAAGTCTTGTAAAAACTATGTTTATCTCTGGGGTCGCAGGTTCTCTCTAGCCTTACCTGCGGGGACGCTGACCATGTTCACAAAATCTGCGTCCATGGACGCTCTGTATGTTAAGGGACAGGTGCGTCCCTCTGTAAAAGGCAAAACGCGCGAGTTTTATCTTGAAAAAGTTACTTGTGGTTACTTCTAGAACATTCTAGAGGTCGGTTTGATGAAATGGATGCGCCTCCAGTTGGTTCATGTATCTCTATTAAGGGGGAACTTATCCCATCAATAAGGGAGCTATCCCACCCATAGAGGGGGATGATCCCATTGATAGTGGACCTGAATAACCTCTTTACAGCACTATAAATAAAGGCATTGAGCCAGAAGGAGAAGAGGTTGGAGCTATACATTTTCTTTGGGTAAATGCTGCAGGATTTAGGTCTTCCATTAGAGCCTTTGTGAGGAGAGATTGTCTTCACTTGATTCTACTTGGGAGAGGGTGAGCTTTGTCAAAGTAGAGGAAAACCCTTGATGGACCCTGGGAGGAACTTGCACAACACCAAGGCCAGGTTGTAAGAGTTTCTTTGTTTCGTTATTAATACAAACTGGTTTATTTTTCTCAATAGCTTGTGTTAATGAGTTATTTCATGTGTTCCTTGGTCTGCATGTTGAATATATGTTTTATTATATGAAATGCAAGTGCTTGGTAATTGTTTGATTGTTTGTGGTTGCAGGAATTGACTTGAAGGAGGAGCTCATCCGGATCGTCAAGAACGGACTTCAACAACAGCGTTTTGGAATAAGGTAAGCCTAAACACTTGTAGTTTTCATGTTGTAAAAGGTGTATTTAGAGAAAGATCACTCCATTTTGTCTTGTTTGTCATTAGAATGTCTTAGACTTCTAGGAAGGTCAGTCGTGTCCGCACCCTTGACAGATTCCGTGTGACAGGACCAACAATGATGACTGGATGTAGGGGAGCAGATGGTGCTTGCGCCTTATGAGTGTATCGTTGGCATTGCTCACATATTTTGAAAACCTATATGCTATCATGGAAAAGGTTGGTCTAGAAATAATTGGTACAAAGGATTTTCTGAGTCGTGGCCATCTCTGAGAGGTGGTTGCCGCAAGCTCCGCTGTGGAAATCATTTACGGTTTACTTGGCTTGTTTGTGAGTGAGGCACCTACGAATGATATTGTCGATGCCCCATCAATAAAAGACATCCCCCAGAAGAAGGTAACAGGGGGCTTAGTAGTGTATGCACATCTAATCGTCATGGGTAAGCTGGGGTTTGAACTTTTGAGTTCGTAAAAAGAGAAGAATATCACTATACCACAGGTTATCCGTTGATACTAAAAATAAATGTTCATTGAGAAGAGCATCATTAATAGGAGATCCTTGGTTCTCTGTTGGGAGGTCTGTGATGAACTTGGCAAAGGATGAGCGCCTTTTTTATTGTATGAGAATTAAACTATAGGTCGTATTATTACAAAATAAAAATCCGTCGAGCGTATTTGTGGTTCATCACATGGAAAGTGAGCAGATAACACATGGGGTTGTTAACTATTATTATAGTAGTGGTCCAAAGGATGTTATAATGATGAAACTTCTATACATATGTAATAGAGCTAAGGTAGTTTTTTCTTCTAGTTCATACTTCAAGGTAGGCCTAGATAAGTTCTTGATGACATAATAAATTACGTGCTCCTTGTTATCTGGTCCACCCTAGACTAATACCCCAGATGGATACATCTAATGCTAATAGATATAGGGTATAGTATTTATTGTGGTTGGGTGGGCTAATCAAAGGAGCTTGAGATAATGAGTCTTTTAAAGTTTCAAATAAGTTTTGGGCCTGATCATCCCAATGGAAGGGAATCTCCTGACGAAGGAGGCACAAAAATCCTTACATGCAAGTAGTATAATTAGGGACAAAGCATCATATGAATTTGGCCTTACCCTACAACCTTTGTAGTTATTCCAATGTTCTTAGAAGTGGTACTTCCTTAATGGCTTGGACTTTGAGAGGATCAACTCTTATACCTTGCTGGGAAACCGTAAATCCCAGTAGTTTTCCAGCATTGACATAGAAAACACACTTAAGAGGGTTCAAGCATAGGTTATATTGTTGAAATCTATGAAAAGCCACCTGGAGATCTTCGAAATGGTTAGCAAGCTTCTTGGATCGTACTGTAAGGTCATCCAAATAGGCGAGGATAAGATGAGTCAAATCATGGAAGATGTAATTCATGGCCTGTTGGAAGGTGGCGCTAGCATTTTTAAGACTGAAAGGCATAAATTGTTATGTGAATGTACCCCAAGGGATTGTGAATGCATTTTTGTACTAATCCATATGGAAAATTTGGATCCCGTTATACCAAAAGAACTCGTAAATGAAAGAAAGGTCCTCGTGATTGGTGCAAGTGTCAATGACTTGGTCAATGAATGGTGTAGGGTAATTGTCTTTGGGAAAAGCTTTGTTTAGATGTTAGAAATAAATATAGATATGGATGGTTCCCTATTGTTTCATGACAGGTACATGGTTAGAAACCCAACACGTGTATGTGATAGGATAGATGAGCCCACCTTTGTGGAGTTTATCGATTTCCTATTTGCTTTCTTCTAACTTAGAAGGATTTAACTGACGTTGTTTCTACCTAATGGGATCGATGTTATGACATGTGTCAATATGGTGTTCCACAATGGTAGTAATGATGCATGGCATCTCAGAGTAAACCCATGAAAAAATATCCCTGAACTCTTCGAACAAGGATGTTTATGTGATTATTTCCTCTGGAGAGCATCCCACCCTGAGGGAGATCTCTACGACTTTCTAGGTTTGTTTGAAACAATTACCTTGACGGAAGGTGAATATTTGACACGTTCCCTTCCTCAAACGAATTAAGTAATGGGATGGTATTTTTGAACCAACTGACCTTTCCTAATGGTAAGAAATATTTTGAATCTATGGCATAAATATCATGGGTAAGTGCACTAGTAGGTACAAACACTTTTTCGGGTAGAAAAGATGAACTATAGTGTGTGGAATCCTAAGGATATTCCAATTTTGCCATGACCTATAGAATATATTCATCTGAGTGAAAAATATTATCTAGCATTAACTTGGGTTGCGTCAGGCCTTGAGGTTTGGGTTCAGTCTTGGTTGTGCTAGTCGACAAGCAAGAATATGATTCGTTGGTTGATGTCGTAGAACCAAACAAGGTTGAAAATGTGAAAATGGGATGGGTATACATTTTCAATGGTGTTACTAGTTCTATGGTGGAGTTTGTGGTCTCAAAACCAAAAAATGATGAGCATACAACACGAACCAGGGTTTCTACGGATGAGGAAAAGAGTCGTATATGGTTTTTGTGTGTTGTCAGCATTAGGTGGTGGTAGAATTTCAGTTATTGTGGGTTGATAATGAGTTGGAGGAAGTTCTTGAAATCTTGTTGGTGTAAAAGGGGAAAAAGTATTTTCCTCAATAAGAGGTTACACTGAATTCTAAGCTTCTGAAATGTTTGTAACATATGACATGTCTTAGTGCTATGAGAGGTATTGGTGCATATATTGCACACTGGACTAGTAATCACTGAATAGATAGTGTGGGTGGTAGTATTTCTCATAGTATGAGATGATGATGCCTGGATGGAATCATGAGATGGGACCTCTTGGGGTGGTAGCCATATCTGGACCTTATTATTGGTGTGCCGTGACTTTCTATTGTGGGTTTTCCTCAAAACTGTTCTCGTAGTGTACTAACAATTCCTCATATGATGTGATTGCGAGCAGATGCGACAATAAAAAAGTGTGATTTTATCTTTATTGGAGAGATGGATTTAAGTAATTTGGACCACTAAGTGAAAGATGTCATTAAACTTACTCAATTCACGGCATTGATTTACCAAGTGGTTGGGTTTATCACATAGGGCACATGTGAGGGGTGATCTTTTTTTCTAGACAACCTTAGATAATTTTTTTCCTGATCTAGATTGATGATGGTGAGAGGAGATGTAATGATGGGGGACTTGTTGAACTACTGATGACCTTTTCTCCTCAAACACACATAAAATGGACCTAGATGCTTCATTCCCTTATGGTGTGGTGTGATATAATGGTTTGGTATTTGACCTGACTAAATCAGAATTCTCAGCGATAAATCACCACATGAATCCTAGAATAGAATGAAATCTAGAAAGATGGGGAGAGTGTTGAACATGATGATTTCCTATACAAATATGGAAAGTGTGATGTGTGTTCCTGTGTGTGGTGCTTTGTGAAGTGCAGGTAACTTGATACAATTGGTTAAATTCCCTTAATTTGGGACATTGGTTGATCAAATGATTTGATTCATTGCATAAAGCACATGTGAGTGTATGTAGGGGTTTCATTGATCCATGTTTCCTCTGATCATGGTGGGAGGTTTATGGGCCAAAAGAGGATAGGAGCAAGAAGCTTCCTCACTCATGACGTAATTTTTTTTTTGGATCCGTCCTCTGCTAGGACTAATGGGGTATTTATTTGTGTGAGTGCACCTAACGCATC
Source organism: Pinus tabuliformis (assembly GCA_031772625.1). Taxonomy (NCBI): domain Eukaryota; kingdom Viridiplantae; phylum Streptophyta; class Pinopsida; order Pinales; family Pinaceae; genus Pinus; species Pinus tabuliformis. The sequence goes on along the minus strand of CM062819.1, from coordinate 1,507,990,392 downwards.
TTAATATCAAGGGATTTCAGGGAAATGATGAGTGTAGTGCCCATATTCTACGCATATGGCACATGCATGGTTGGTTACAAGTGCCTTATGATGCGCAGGTGTCCTCTTTTCTCTAGTAGGAGGAGGAGGTTTCACTGCAGATTTTAGGGCATGTAGAAGAGATTTGAGCTCATCTAAGTCAGGGAACATATTGGTGGGGTGCACAACTATTTCAGACAAGGCACAAGGTCGAGGGTCCCTAGGGGAGGGAGTGTTTGAAGCTTCCACATTTTTCCTTTTTTCTTATCCCTTCTTTTGGCACCAGCTAGTGTCGGTGCAGGCATTTCTTGTTGTGTTGTGCTATCCTGAGGAGGAATAGAACTGGCGCTTGTTGTAGTGATACCTGAGCTTGCTAATGTGGCTTAAGGGGCTAGATACTAGATCGCTATCACAAGATCCATATGGGGTAACGAGATTGTTGTGATGACTTGCTGTGAGAGAAAACTAGGTGGGGGGAATAAGAAGGGTGTTTGAGTGATGGCATATCGTAATAAAGTAGGAATGGTAACAACATAGTTGTGGGTATCTGAAACTGTATCTTAAGATTGGGGAATGTTTGATGAACTCATCATGCACACCAGTGCTCCTGCAGTGGGAGAAATATCCTCTATTGCATGAGGATCTCCTTGGAATGTCCCTACGAGTGTTGATGGATTAAACTGACCTAGGGTGAGTTCGATGTAAGTGGTGATCCATTCAAGAGAATATGAGGTTAAAGGTAGCACACCATATTGTGTAGGTAATGTCTTCTTCTCATAATATGTGAGTTGATGTTTTGTGATGATTTTTATATCATATGGGAACATCAATACTCTGAATACAAACAAGTTAAATGCTAACATCTCGTACATGTAACTTCAGCCCAACATGATATTGTAATCCAACTGAGCGTCTAATACTTTGATATCTATTAGCATGATTTTGTTGGTTATATGTGTTGGCACACCTTGCTATAGGCCTATAGGGGTTGAAGGGTGGCTGTCATATGCTCTAAGTGTGATGTCAAAAGGTTTGACTTCAGGGGATCCCAACTTCTACCAAAGATATTTAGACAATATACATGTGGATGCCCCTTCATTAACGATGCAACAATGGATGGTGATGTTTTGGATTGAGAATGGGATTTGGAAAGCAACGACAGATGGTATTCTTAGGGTAGATTTATCCAAGTCAAAGACCATTAGGTGAGAATCGGCCGGGTCGATTGTGCCTAGAGCAGAAAGTAGGACTTTCCGTTGGGTTCAAAATGGTTGTGGGACCTCTAATGCTAACATAGAGGAGGGGGATTGTGCTAAGTCGTCAAGTATGTTGTAGATATGAGAATCTTTTGAGTTACGTCTCGCTCGCTACGAAGGTTGTTTGACCATCTTTGACATGGGTTCTATACGACGCCGAGGAATGGTAAATGATGTTGTAGTTGTTTCCATGATCGAGGTGGATGGCTTGGGTTTCGAGGGAGCTTCGTAACCTTAGTTTCACATTTGCAGGAGAATGTCTTCGCTTGTCATGAAAATGTCATGATTAGAATTATTATGGGAGTTCCCTCTAGAATAATGTGGATAGGATTATTGTTCTTGAGTATTAACCACTACCTGATGTGGGAAAAGGTCCTGCATTACTGCAGTTTGTTGACCTCCCTACCACCTATTGTCCTGTATCCTTTTCAACTCAGGGAGTTGAGGACAATGATGGGTATAATGACCATATTCCCCACAAATGGCACAAGAATGATTAGTTCATAGACTTGTGTTCTTTTTTTTCCTCTTTGGGTTGTTGTGGCTGGCCCCTGGTTTTGATTTCTGTTAGGGTGGCCTCTTGTCGGTGCCTATGAAGGTTACTACTAGTTATTTCCACCCTGTTCAAGCTCTCCCTTTGGTTTTCTATTTAGTTTTTTCTTAGCAGAATTAGTAGCTGTGTTCAACTTCTTCTCTGCTTTTTTCTATTCAGTGAGAGAAGGCTACACTAGGTTTTACACTGGTGGGTTATTCTGTTGTTGGGTGGGGAAAGGAGAATACTAATTTCCTCGTGCTTGATTGGTATATGGATTTTGGGAAGAGGATATTGTGTTAATATTCCTAGAGGAATATTGTTTTCCCTGTGGGGGAGGGTATGGACCTCCAGGCGGGTGCTAATATTGGTTACCCTTACTACCTATATTATGCATGGGTGTGTGTTGACTGGGGCAGTATCCTATATGTTCTTGTGGTGGTGTGTTTTGTGTAGCATCAAATGTTTGGCCACTGAACGAGTATCCAAGTTATTGGTAGGTGTTGCTAAGTTCGTTTTGGGTTGTTGGCCCGATCAATCCATCAACAAATTTGGATTCACCTAGTGTCTCTTTATATTTTTGTAGGCATGGGGCATCTAGAAGCACATGATAGATATATCCAGACTCGATATATATAAGCTCTAACTATTGAGATCTTCTAATGGATTCTTCCTCATTATGGAGGGATGAATTTTCCACATCTGTTGAAGTTTCTTATGTGAGGGATCTCAAAAATAAGTTGAGGAGGACTTTGACTTCAAACTATGCTTTAGACAAGCTACGAAATTTCCGCCATTCATTGATATGATCCAATATATTTGTAGCAGATGTTTGTTCGAAGTGAGTGGGGAGTTTTAGGCTTGATTCATCATGAACCGAGAGCTGGAAGAATGTGAGGAATGTTGTAGCTAGGGAGTTAAAGTTTCCATGTGATGAAAAAGGCTTTTCAGTATACCGTTTCACTATTGGACTAGTAAGGGTGTGTTGAAATATGAGTAGTTGAATAGTGTCATATGTAATACTATTCCATGAGCACCACAGGTGAAAATTCATGGCATGGTTTGCTCGGTCTTTTCCTTGTTTCCCTTCGAATTTTGGAATGTTTGAAGGGATCTTGGTGGGCATGGTTGGCCAATTTTGGCTATGCCCGATCGGGTCATTAGTGAGTTTACTCAAATCTGGCAAGTTTAAAGAGGCTAAGAATGAGATCTGTGAGTTCTCTGCAACCGTGAAATGATTTTGGATAGATACATGTAAATGGGTCCTCTGTGGGGAAGTGGTAGGATAAATACCTTAGTGGGTGTCTCGTGGAATGGTTGGAGGAGTTGTATGTGGGCTCCCAAAATGGGTAGCATGGGAGGACCCTTGTTGTTTCATGAAAGGTGTACCTTGACGGGGAGGGGTCCCGAGCAAACATGCACCTATCAAGGAAGATCATTTAACAGTGGTTGCATGACGTCCTCTACACCTAAATGGAGGGACTCCTGGCATAGTTCCCAATAATGGGGGTAGGTTTAAGAAGTGTCTAGATTGACAAGGAGCCATGGGGTACCCTATGGTGTCAATTAGAGTGTGTGCTAATTTGTGTATGGTGCAGGAAGGAGATGATTCTTCGAAGTAAATAAATCACATATATAAAGAAAAGAAAAAAACAACAAGATTACTTTTCCCTTTAACTTTAGCCTATGTGATCAATCAAACAAAAAAAGGTTTTTGTTTACTTTGGGGCTTGTGGAGATATGTTTTGATCGGTCCTGGGGTAATTTCCCGAAAGAAATGGTGACTCCTTCCAATAGCCAAAGAATAAAACATGGTAATGAAAATGAAGCTCAAGTTCCACTTGCACCATCACCTATAAGGAAAGGATGCCCTAGATTTTGGCCACTAAAGTACCTTCATCCCATGTGAGCATTCGAGCCTTTAGCTTCTTGGTAATCAGTTACTAGTACTAAGAAAGAGATGTCTCGATTAGCTCCAAAGAGTACTGCACACACTCGACCTAAGTTGAACCCCCTCTGCATCAGGTCTCTGCCATGATCGGGTATTCTTTTACGTGGGATGATTGAAGTATTTTAATCTCCCTAAAATGTAAACTATTATGTCTCAATGATGTAAAATGACCATGTCGGCTTATAGGATGCCTAGCCTCAATGGTCCTAACCTAAACTATAAATTATTTTGTGGCCCCTGTGGGGAATTTAGTTGATTAAATTTATGGTTTCTTTTAAGGGTATTACTTTTATTTATGGTGTAAGATGTAAGCTAAAATAAAATAAGTATCAAAAGCTCTGGAAACTGGATGCTTGCTAATACGAATTTTATAGAAGCTTAGTGTGTGATGTGTAATTTTGTTGAAGTGATGGAGCGAGGATGTAAAGTGTGAGAAGATGTGGATATTGGGATATCCATTCGAATATTCACCTAATTACACTAGATTTCAATTATTTCTTTCATGAAAAAGAAATGATGTGTGGATGATGGGCCTCTTACTCTTTTTCCTATTACACTGTGAATTTCAAAATAGGGAGAAAAAAATTCAAATGCTTTAAGAATTTTTTCATATGAAAACCCAGGGTCGTCTAAGAGATGCAAGGGAAGCATAAATTACTGACTTTCTGTAATTACACTTTCTCCTAGTCCCATAAAATGAAAGAAATGAATGCTTTGGTTAGTAATAATATTTTTGGATGATGGGAAACTTACTCCTTTACTAATTAAGCTATGTGACAATTGAAACTAAAAGTAAATATAATCTCATCACCCATCTACATATGATTAGTGGAGAAATTAAGTAATCTAAACTAATTGGAAAAATTTTACAGAGGTGAAGGAAATTAACTAAAGGGTTCCACTAACCTGAAAAATATGAAATTACAAGGTATTTTTTTCTTTCAGGAAAACTGCATGGGTTTCCAAATGAATAGACGCAGTAATGCGTCTGTTAGAGTAAAATTCACGGAGTGCACATTTGTTTGAGAAGAAGCTATGTAGTACATAAGAAATTGTAAATCAACTAGTTTCTCAGCCAACAATAGGTCCACAAGGTCTTGAAATTTTTTTGAGAGAGGTACTGAATGCATTGTAATTTGATTATGCAGAGAGAAGGTCCTCTAAACACAACCTTTAGATTAAAGAAAAGACAACAATATGGTTTCCATTTATGTGGTAGTGTTTTTGTACCAATGGTGCACCAAAATACACCTCCTTAGCAGTTGGTTGTTCAGTGCAAAGGAACACAGACATAGTTGATGTTGTTAGTGAACAAACTTAGATAAACAAAGCATTGCAAATAGCAAAAATAATGCATATATGAGCATGAACTAAAAAAAAGAGATAAATACACAAGCAATGCTCAATGGAGCTAACAATGAAACAAAATGATGGAAAGAGCTCCCTTTATTGACTACTGATGGTAGAATTTGAATACAATAGATGAATACTAAAAAATTGAAGAGATTTCTTTGAGCGATGGTGCTAAAAAATCCTCAGCAAGGAGGTTACTTTCCTCGATCTCTTTGTATGCTTCTCCTCTCTCTCAAGGAAGTATGAAGCTTCTCTCAATGGTGGCATTTTCTCCTCTCTGTAAGATTATGGATTTATTTGAAGAAATATGGACAACATGCTAGTGCTCTTACATTCTTTGCTTCAATAATGAAATGTTGGGTTGCTCTGATACCAATTTGGCTAGCATAACATTGTCTCATATTTTCGGTCTCCCCTGGCCCATTTATATAGAATTTTTGAATCCATCTTCGCTCTCTTGGTTCATGAATGATAATGACTTATGTGTAGGACAAGATGATTCCTTTGAGGGCTTCATTGTAACCACCCTCGTGAATTGTTCATGTAATAAAAGTTAATAAAGGAAAAATAAGACCATAGTTAAGGGACAATTATTCCAAGTTGAACGCTGGGAAAAGATATCCTAGTGGGCATCACTCGATGTGTTTATGGCTAAAGGAAATTGGAAAAGGAAAAGTCATTAAAAGTAAAAAATGCACTTTTGGCACATTTATTTATGAAAACAAAGGAAAATAGGAGAAAATTAAGGTGAAAGGTCACAGGTTGCATGTGAGGAGAAAATTGAAGGAAAATAATGGAAAATGAAGCAAATAGATGCCTCATTGATAAAAAAGCTTATGAGGATCAATTGGTAAGATCATGGTTCAAGCTTTCACTTAGGTTTTGGAGCAAGGAAGGAAAAGAAAGGAAAGGGAAAGAAAACAAAAGCAAAGATCAAGCTAGGAAGAGCAGGATCCAATAGCTTCAGCAGGAATACTTGTAGGTAACATATTGCATGTGTGATTTCCTAGATAGTTTTGAAATTCATGGCTTTGCATGTTGGTGTATGGTTCTCTTTCTTTCACTGGAATGGTTTTTCTGGGTTATGATAATGGTTTTTAGCCTAGCATTTCCTTTTCCCGATGCCATGGTGTGTTGGGATTTTTATCTTGGTTTTGAGCTTTAGATTTTTTGATTCGAATTTGGAATCCAGGGAAGAGGTGGTCTCAAGGTTCATTCGCAAAGGGCTAGAAATCCCTTAACCAGTTTTTTTCGGATACATGGTAAAGCCCGAGGGAGGAGTCTCGATTTACGGCCTAGTGATCTGGGTTTGGATTGCGGTAGATCCTGAGAGACTTGTCTCTATTTAGGGATCAGTGATCCAAGATTTGATTTCAGTAAAGAGTGAGAGACAAGGAGACGGAAAATTCCTCAAGGATAGTGATGGATTCTAGATGGAATTCCAAGCTTGGTTCTATTTTGTGATTGGAGCACCGTTTTTGTGTCATCACAGTTTGGTGAGGGTGGAGGTGGTTTAACCTCTAGATTCCCTTGGTTATTTTTGGATTGGTTTATCCATGAGATCCCACATTCACGCTTGGAATATGGAACATACATGACTCATTGAAAGAAATATTTGGTTCAGTAATGTTTATGGTCAGGTGGTATGTGGAAGTGCCGAACATGGTCAGATTTTTCTATGATTAATGAAAGCTAAGTTCTCTTGTTTCTTCAGTTGTTTATATGTGGATTTACTTGCCATTGTATATTTGTTATTCACACGATTTTATACTAGTTATAAGCATGGTTAACTAACTGGTTCATGTCATGGTTATTTCATGTATTTACTTGTAATTGTTAGAATTATGGATGCCAGACCTAATTGATGTTATGATAGTTCAAGGAAGAAGGTGGTGATCCTTCTTGTCATGTTTCATAAGAGTTTTCAATCATTCACTCTCTACCTTGTATCCTAGACCCGTAGATTGCATTGATGCCAAGTATTTGATGGAATGTCAGTCCCTGTTGGGGATGGTGAGGCCTAGTCCTAAGGTTGATTTTTTTTTTATTAGTATTTTCATCATGTATTTGATGGATTCTAAAATTTACAACAAGTTCTGGGTAGAGGCTGAATTCTGGGCTAGAAAAGTGCCTTAAATTCCACGGACGCTGGCACAAGTCTTATGGGAAACATCCTTGGATGCTAGCTTGTAGGCCTGTGAGAGAATCCAGAGGTCCCTAGACATTGGCATGCCCATAGCATGAGAGTATCTAGAGGTCTAAAATATCAGTGGGACCCAGGCGTAGGATGCTTGACTAGCTGAGATGTATCGTGGGATTTTGGTTGCTGATGTGGAAGGTATGGTTGATGTGTTCTGTCGATTCCATTTCCTTAATGTCACCAAGGAGGTTGATTCCCTTCATTGTGGCCTCTCTCATCACTTTTTTACACCACTTTGCGTATTAATTGGGTAGATGTGGGAGGAGGGTGGTTATATATGGTATGAGAGCATGGGTCACCCCTCGGACTGCATGGGCGGTGTGTTGGTCATACCTTCATGTCAATTGCATATGATTACAATCCATGTGTTTGCTGCATCTTCACAGCGTTGATCATAGTTCTAGTGGTGTCACCATGTTAATGTTGATGGTATTGTTATGGAATGTGTCGTCATGAGTGTATGGCTATATGCATGTCAGTGTTTATATGTTGTTATGCATGCCATGTCATGGTTAGGGTTATGGATGTATGGTAGGCCACCATGCATTGTGAGGATTTTGTATTCAATTAGGTTATCATGATGTTGTTGAATGTTATGATGTTGATGTGTTGGCTAAGATAGAGGAAGAGATTCATATCATTAAACTAAAGTTGCAACATTGGACCTCGAGGCAAGAGCATGTCATCATACAGGTTTGTATGTTGAGCATGCAGGTATGTACATTAAGTATTGTTATATGCATGAAGGTTATATACATTACATTTATGTACATGTTTATGCATGTTATATACATGATAGATGCTGGTCTTTTAGTGTAGTCATATGCACATGTGTTGGATAGTCATGCATGATAGTAACATGTTGTGGTATGCATTGTCATTGTTGTTTTATGTTAGATAACTCTATGACTATGTTATATGTTATATGTTGTTGATGAGTATGCTATAGGTTAACTTGTTGTTGTTATATGATAGTTAGCTTGATGATTAGGCTATATGTTGATTCATGAGCATGATATATAACTTGTTGTTGTTATATGATAGTAACTTAATGATTAGCATTATTACATTAAGATCTTTATGCTATATGTATCATACTAATTTGGATTAGTCTATGCAAATGGTTAAGTTTAAAACATTCAGGTATGAGTTAATATGTTGTGACATTATGTCATACTAATCTTGATTGATTGTGAAGACAAGATAGGATCCCCTGAGATACATTAAGGTATGAGTTTTCTTATGTCATATATTTGGTGCTTAACTATTTGATTATGTCATGTAGTTGATTAATTTAACATGGTATGTTTGCAAGTTGGTTGGATGCTTGGAAAATTTCATAATATGAGTATGTGCTCAAATGATCTTGTTTTAAGATGATTGTACTAACACATATGTGTTGAGACAATTGATATGCACTTGAGTGTAGTAGGTGACAATTGTAGTATTATGTCTAATGACTTTGAGTTGACTATGAATTATGACATGATTGCTAGCCTTGGTAAAGGTTGATTTCAAATTGATAGATATGATTGTCTTGATATTTGGAACATGTGTAAAAAATGTAGGAAACATGCTTGGTATTAGCATGACAAGGTAGTAGTTGATGTGTTTATATAATTAACAGTTGGGTGATGTGATAGTGCATAGTAACACTTAATTTTAGAAAGGAAAAGGTCAAAGAAAGGAATTGGGCAAGAATTATTTTGGCTATGTTTGGAAACCCTAATTCCAAACGAATGGGTGCTTTTCATACATGAAGTATTCTTAACCTTAATCTTGTTTGACATTATGTGGATATGTGCTAGATTCATGAGCTTGTATTTGAGAGGTATATTAGCTAGTCTCTAGTTACAGGTGGAATTTTCAAGGATATTGGAGTCCCTTGAAATATGGTGTGGATGTGCTTAGTTGCAAGCAATGTGCTTGGCATAATAATATAAGGTAATAAATGTATTATTATGTTTATGTAAGCGCTTAAAATTATGCGTTGATGGTAGTATGATGCAAGAGATTACATGGAAAACAGATTTCCATGGAATCTTGAAGAAGGCTCAGGTTGAGCTATCCCTTGGAAGCACTCCAAACCATGGGGATTGAGTCACGGTGTTTGTTGAGAGTCTTGTGATTCAATTGTTTGTGCTTTGTTTGCACTTGATTTGTACCTTTGTTTATGTCTAGTGTATGGCCATACCACTTTGTTTATGATGTCGTACTTTCTATTGATTTTCATGGTTTTCTTCTTGGTTGCATTTTTTTTCTTGTCTTTTATGTCTTTTGAGTCTTGGCAATTGGTTCAAAAAGAGGAAAGCTAATGGATCCCAGGGAGATCCAAATGAAACCTAGTAGGTAATGTAAGACCTGAATAAATATTGGTGCATGAGTAAGGTAATTTGAAGGCAAGAGTATGACAACCAATTGTATTGGTTGGGTCCATTGGTGTAAACAAACGATGGCAAGACAATCGTGAGGAAAGTAACCAGGAAAGGTAAAGTAAATGTACTTGAGGTCTAAGTTGACTTGGCTATGTTAGGAATACTTCTCAATGTTGTGCATGTTGTGAACACATAAGGGAAGTTCTCTTAACCTTGACCTTATGTTATCTGGTAATTATGTTATGATCATGATAATTCTGATGTTTATATCTGTATACATGTATATATCTGTGTATGTATGCCATTTTCTGATGATATCATGACTATTTTGTGCTAATGTTATATATATATATATATATATCTGTGTGTGTGTGTGTGTGTGTGTGTGTGTGTGTGTGTGTGTTTGTGTGTGTGTGTATGTCACTATTTGACAGGGTCATCGGGAATTGTTCTTCTAGAAGAATGATTGCTTATGTAGGTGAATGGCATGAAGAGATTATTGGTTCATGAAGAATCAAGTGGGAAGAGTAGCCTGACAGATATCTGAGGTCAATATCATGTGGATATGAATTGAGATTATGTGATTATACTATGTTTATGTTTATGCTATGGATAGGCTAATCCTGAGAGATACATCAGAGAAATGAAAACTGTTTGATGTGTGACGATCTAGGATAAGGATTGATGGTGTAGAGACACTCGAAGAAAGGTTCCTTTGTAGAGAAAGTGTGGTTTTGGATGTCTGGTACTATTGTTGTGCATATATTGTATATGTTGTACATGTTTCATCTGTGATGTTGTGTGCATGTGGTGTTGTGTATATATAGTGTGTGTACATGTTTTTTATGGAATATTATGTACAAGGTGGTAGAGATAGTGTTGTGTGCTTATTGAATATGCAGTGTTGGGCATAGATGGTGCTATGTACATGTTGGATATGCGGTGTTATGTAAATATTGTACTGTGTGCATGATGGATATACAATGTTGTGTGCATATGGTGGTGTGCACATGTTGGATACACAATGTTGTGTACATAGGGTGCTATGTACATGTTGTATATGCAGTGCTATATACATATGGTATTATGTGCATGTTTTACATATGGTGTTGTGTGCATGATTGTACAATTGTTGTTGTGGGCATGTGGTGTCATGTACATGTTGTACATGTGGTGCTATGTGCATGTAGTGTTGTGTATATGTCGTGCATATGATGCTATGTACATGTGGTGTCATGTACATTTTGTGCATGTGGTGCTGTGTACATGTGGTATTGTGTACATGTTGTACAAGTGGTGAAATGTACATGTGGCATTGTGTACACATTGTGAAGGTGGTGACATTTACATGTGATTTTGTGTACACATTGTGTAGGTGGTGTGGTGTACATGTGGTACTGTGTACATGTTGTACATATGCTACTAGTGTATGTTTGTATTGTGTGCATGTTATACATGCATTGTTTAGGGCATACGGTACTATGTATATGCATTGTGTAGTAGGGGTATCGTGACATGTGTATTCTTTGTGTTTTACTCTGTGTACATATATGTATTGTGTTATACATCGGATATAGGCATATGAGTTTTGTGATGGTGTACACTGGATATGGGCGTATGTATTGTAGGTGTAGGTGTATGTGTGGTATGTCAGGTGTATATACATGTATTTCATGGCGTTGTATGTTGTGTGTGGTTGTATTTGTGTGATGTACCCTATGCGTATGTGTACATGGTTGAGGAGAAGGCACTAGGTGTTTGTCGGTTGTGGCAACAGATCTGGAGTGCATACGAAATAAGGACAAAGGTAGAAGCTAAGTATTGATTAAAGGATAAGTATCCATATTTTAATTTAGTTTTATTATGCATGCGAGTTATGATTCTGGTCCATGTTGATTACATGTGATCTACGATTCTAGTTTATGATGATTAAATTTTATCTATGATTCTGGTTTATGATGGTTACATGTGATTTATGATTTTGATCTATGATGGTTGTATTTTGAGCTAACCTGATGTGATATGTTTATACATGATGATTTGATAAAAAATACTAGTTTGATTTGTTGTGATAAGAAGTAAATAGGATTGCAATTGTACCTTATTGAGGAGCTACCAATGAGGTATGATGTGAATTTATTTCAATTTAGTTTGAATCTAATGGAAATTATGTGCTTGGAATAGGAATGCATGAACATGCTCAGTTGGGTGGTTGAAATCGACTACAAGCATTAGAAACAACAACAATTGGAATTGGAACATCCAGTAGTATGTTGGTAAAGCACTTTAGGAGCGGGGCCATTGTGGGACACTAGTACCCAATAGTGGCCATTGATTTCCATGAAAATGTTATGACCACTATGATGGTTTCAGGCAGGTATATGCCTTGGTTGTTTGAATTTTTTATGTGAGGAAAGCTTGCGAAGGGATGGATCGTTCGGGATAGGAGATGCCGAGGAACTTGGAAGGTGAGTGAGTGCATGGAAGGGGGTGATCGGATTTCCCAATGGACTATGTAGAAGAGAAGGGAAGGTTTGGGATATATTTGTTTTGATCATGAGAATTTCCTAATGGAATCAGATACATATTGTGAGTGCACCATGGAACAATGAGCAAGTAACTGTTCACTGAGAGGACAAGTGGTGCAAGATTATAGTGTTGGACATTGGATGCAGTTTGACTATTACAGTGGATTTTGAACTTCCAGGGAAGGAGGTGAATCCTGGTATTACTTTGAGGATGGAGGTGTGAGCCTCTGGATTCCCTTGTTGTAGATGCAAGCATCGTATCCTTTTATTTTCTGGTTTAGAAAATGTGCATATGTGTATATGTGGTTATTGTAAATACTGCAACAACCTAAGTTATAAAGCTCCATGAGCAGTATGTTTATTTTTCACCAGTTTTGCTGAGGCCTTGGTGTGGTTTAACACTGAGGATGTTGTTCCCCAAGGGGAAGTGATAGAGGGAAATGTTCCCCTAGGGCTTTTCGGGTTGAAACCCTAGTAGACTGAAAGTTATCTATTCAAAGAAACATACATTCATACAACCATTATGCTATTATAAGAAAATTCTATGATAAGGGTACGTACCTTTGATCATACGTTTGAGAAGACCTTTAGGGTGCAAACCCTTCTTGGAGTTCCCTTCTTCTCTTTTGTCCTACAAAACAACCAATTCAAAGAATACAGCAGTACATGGACAAAAACTTATAAAGAAACCATCTTCATGTTATAAAGAAAGGTAGTTAATTATGAAATCCAAGCAACCATTTACATATGAATTCTAAACATGAATATCATTAACATAAAGAAGATTCATTTCGGGAACCAAGACATGTGTTTCTTTTATTATAGACAAATAAAGTACATAAAAAGGAATATTTTCTCCTGAGTCACCTTCAGCAGGCTCCAAGCAAAGCTTCCTTCCGGATCTGATCCAGCCTCAAGCCTCTAACAAAACTCCTTCCATGACTCTCTCCATGATGTCATAAATGGTGGATGAACATCAACACACAAGGAAACAAAGGTTTCCTGTACAAAATGGGGGAAGTGCAGAAGGCACAAGGGACTTCAGACCTGGTCAAGGGAAAAATATCAACATAATAACCTTTCTCTCTCTTCTCTCCTCCCTTAGGCCTTCCATTTGAGGTCTTTTTATACCATCTCCAAAGTAGTTTTTTAGTTAGGAGTTGGTTGGGAACAGTTGGGCCACGGGCACTAACAGGTGATCAGCAGGTAAAACCCACGATCTCCGCCCGAAAATAAGGAGTTTTAAATTTTTTTTAAGTGTTTTAATACATACACGCGGGTTGGCTATACACATACCCACGTATACACGCATTTAACTCAGGGAAATGTCGTGTATAAGGGATAAAACACAGTTTTTTAAATTTTTAGGACCATGTTTGGAAGGAGGGGTTGCCCTAGGCCATAAGTACAGCATCACAAACCATAAGAGTGAGATTTGGAGCTATAACAGATGCCCCCTAATATATGAGGTCAGAAGGGGTACATGATTTCCGAAATATATTATGTGAGTACATGGAAAGGAAGTCTGTCAAAAACCGAGGAGGACTTCACCAGAATTCAGCCTGCCAAGCCACCAAAGGATATCAGAAAGAAACATTATCTGAGGTGGGCATACCCACGCTCAGAAAAAGTAAAGCATGTTCGCATATCAAGTACAAGCGGATCCACTAAGTATACAAGTATAAATGACTGAAATATACATAATGGATCATCTGATCATAATGAACAAGTACATGTCTGAATATCACATATAAGACTGTCAATGATGCTGAAAGATGCAACGGATCACTGATATCAAAGACTGATCCCCAAAAGGTACCAACTGAACATGATGGAATAGGATGGTACTACACTGTAAACTCAGGTGCCAGCATATAGAATGTCGCCATGACTGACTGCAACATATAAAGTGGAGTGGTATCAACTAGCAGCAACTGGAGCAACTGTCAAGTGAACCAATGAATGCTGATACAACCTGAGGTCTTCACCGACCGTCGTGGTACATTTCTACACCATGGGAATAAATGATCTGAAGTCGACCGTGTGAGAAATCATTTGATTACCAGTCATTGATGTATACCGTTAACAAATGCAAGACTACTCATCGATAATGATAATGAGCGTCAAGGTACCCAGTACAATCTAACAAGTGTGAATAGATGAGCTGGAGTCGAACACCTGTAAGAATCTATCGATTAGGAGACAATGATGGTTTCCCACTGTCGATAGTGAAGGATCTACCACTAATGACTACAAACCCCAAGGTACTGCCAAATGGACTCTAGATCTTTGCCCTAGAGCAATGAGTCGAAGTCGATAGGGAAAGATCTGCTAGAAGGAAGGCATTAAGGCATCCTTCATCAATTTAGCACGAGTGTAACCCGTAGGCCAATAATGTGGAAGGAATCAGACGAAAAAGATGTAGTAACCCAACCGAAGTACGTTTCTGGCGTACACAAGATGTGGGTAGCGCACGGCAGAAACCCTCTGAACCAACCAATAATGAAAGCTGACACAGAGGCGAGGTATCCACCAATAGGGTCAAATGGAAACCAAGGCACTGCACGAATCCCAATGTGTGACAATGTAAGCTGATGTCGAACACAAGGGAAACCACTCAGTCAAAGACCCATGATACTGATCGATGCTGAGCACAAGGTAACCTATCAATAATGAAAATAGGGCCAGGGTGCAGCTCTAGGCCTGTCCTCAGAGCAATGTGTCATCGTCGATAAGGACAAGACCAGCCAGCAAGAAGTCAATGGGGACCTTCTCAAACCGGCATGAGTAAAGGACCAATTTAACTAATGTGATGATAGACATGATACTGACAACCAGGGATGGCCGACTGAAAAATGAGTCAAGAGACACCGCAGAGAGGCCGACTCAGGCTAACTTCCCTTGAACAAAAGCATGACTCAACGTGACTATGTGGTAGCATATGATGACTCTGTATAAGTTCGCTATGCAGGAGGCACGAACGAACCCTCCATATGATTGGAAGAGATAACCAATTAGGGGAGAACTGACTCAATAACAAGGTTATGGCGTACCTAAGTCAAACTAAATCCCACCCATATGGAGGAGACTTTGTTTTGAGTGCTTTGTTCAAGGGTGACACAACTGACTCTAGATGCCAACAATAAATGGAAATAATGTCCCGTTCCAGCTCTTTTTGGAATATTTAATTTTTTTTGTCTTTTTCTGTTAAGCCGGAAAAAGAATAAAAGAATGCTATGGTACAGTGGAAAGAACGAGTGTCGGTGAAACAGATGATCTAGTTCCTGGGAAAGGAATGTTCCTATGCTCAATGTAGGGAGGTGAAAACTGGTCAGTGACACTCAAAGGTATGTTCCTTCCACGGGTCAAGGGGTGTCAAGCTGTAGAAGTCAAAGGTATTCAAGGTTGATTTTACAGACGTCATGGTCAAAAGTTGGCTTAGACATGAGTCCAAGTGAAGCCGGCCCTAGGCCAAAAGGTGCAAATGGTCAACATGTAATGCAGTAGTACAACTCAACATAAAAGAGCCTCTAGGGTATAAGGCCAGAACAAAGCGGAGAAGCTAAGAGGAATGAGTCTTCAACGCATAAGTCATGGCGGGACTACAGAGGACTCCCGAGCCTACTCAAATCGGAGCAGCATGGGCAACAAATGTCAGTGAGGTGCTAACTAGGATGCCCATGTAAAGGATGGCTCTACCATCGTGTCATGATTTAAAGAATCGGTGAGTGAAGATGGCTTACAAATCCATAACACGATGGGATCGACCCTGTGGCAGATGTATCGGTCAAATGGAGGCTAGTATGCATAATGCAACGGAAAAATGGTGTCCCTAACCTATATGCCAATGAGAACACGATACCTGCCATGACGGGTCAGCAGTCATGGAACCGCCTCGAAACTGAAAATCGTCCAAAATGTCCTGAAAAACAGATCAATCTCGACATTCCAAGCTCCCAAGTTAAAAGTCACATGAGGCCAAACAAAATAAAATTTTGAAAAATTTATGCATTTTCAAAACTTATAAAAAGCATTTTGGACTCACCATTTTTACCATTTGAGTTTGAGAGCAAAGGATTTGGAGCAAAAGGAGCAAACTTCCCATAGCCAGATTCAACCGTTCAAATTCATCAAAAACCTCTAGGTAACTCTTATACTTAGCTTACAATTGATTGTGACTGGTTTTAAGATTTTTGATTGATGTTTCACCGTTGAACTTTTGTCCAAAATTTCCTCGCGGCGTATACGCGGGTTGGTAATATTGAACCCACGTACACGCGGGCCCTATACGCGAAGGGACCCGCGTATACGCCGCGAACCATTTTTAAACAAAAACTAATGGACTTAAATCGATTTTTTCTCAGGATGCCTGTCACGTGGCATGAAAGAGAGCACGCAGTGGTAGATAATGAAGTTATGAACAGTCCAGAAGCATTAGATGCCCTACGGGGATGTGGTTTGCTTAAATTTTTCAAATTGCCAAATATGAAAGCGAACATGCGTTTGCTTGAGATGCTCATTGATTATTGGGATGTCGATGAGGAAGCTTTTATGATCGATCAGATGCCACTCAGGGTAGAAGTGGAGGATATCTATTTTATCACGGGCCTTTCCCGAAGGGGAGAGGTAGTACAGTCCCAGGGCAAGACATGAAGTGCCCTCTCGATAGAGGACTATGTACAAATATACTACCTGGGACATCCCATGAAGGTTGGGAGCAAGATTTCCATCACACATGTGGCGAGTTTATCACTTAAGATAATCCTGTTTACCATGGCTCGAGTGAACGGATCATCCTCTCTGCATCAGGCGTCGTGGCAAAACATGAGCGTGGCAGTTGACTGTCTCACTACTGTGTTCGACTGGTGTACTCCTCTCCTGGCCATCATGAAGAGCAAGCTAACTTCTATCAGGAGGGGTCAGATGAAAAACTTTGGATATGGTAGCATCTTGTGTACTTTCTTTTTCGAGAAGTTTCCCGCACTCCGCCCAGGGTACCAGTTTCCATCAGCACCCCACGCGATCCACGCATGGGCCGGTGGGCTGATCTGATGAAACGTCTGGGGGGTGGGGAGGTCCCAAGGACTACCTTTGATGATGACTTCTTCACCTAGTGGGATCAGCAAATCATCGCTGTGGATGACTACCCCTATGCTGGGCTGGATTTCCGAGGAGATCCTGATCTAGTGTTACCACCGAATGCAGCATGGGGCAAGATCGGTAAGATTTTTTTGATTTTATGGATTTTTCAAATATAATGATGAGTTTTGAAAAATATTTTTTGATGAGATTCAAATGACTGATATGATGATAATGTTCCAGACATCGGGCCTGTACGACCAGATGGATTCTCACGGCATGGATGGCGCGGCCGAGGAGTCGCAGAGGCGGCTGCTGATACAGAACGTACTCTAAACAACGTCCAGCGACACTTGGCAAGATTGAGCTACCAAGTACCAATGGCCGTCATAGAGGAGCTTCCTGAGCATATGCAGCGTCATGTGGTTGGCATGCCACGTGACTGGGTTCGCATTTTACGGCGTGTGGCCAATGCTATAGTGACATACTTAGACGCTCATCCTGAGCCGAGGCATTAGATATGCCGGACATGATTATGGGCATTTGAGTCCCAATTTTGTATATTTTTGGACACACATATGTACGCTCGAGATGTTTTACGATATATATATATATATATATATATATATATATATATATATATATATATATATATATATATATATATATATATATACAGTATGACTCTTTGATGCTTGATTTTATTATGATGAATGATTGATGTGCCAGTCTAATGCCTGATTAGCGATAGAATCAGCTAACTAATTATGAGATCTTGGAATGTGCAAATAATTAATATAAATAAATGATCTTTGCAACAACCTCACCCTTAAATACTGGCAATATAAAGATGGATCCCGTACCCGATAAATGTTATTTAATTGAGACACTATCAATTGAGAATCAAGATATACTACCAACGAGTCAATCCCATGAGAGATTGACTTGGATAATATATTAATAACAGCAGTATACTCGGCCATATTGTTTGAAGCAGGACCAATGCACACGCCTCTTGATGCCATCAATTGACCAGTTGGATAATAGAGTACCCAAGATGCGGAAGCAAGATTCCAAGTGTGCCAACTAGCACCATCGGTGAACCCAAAATAGAACAAATCATCCATCAACACCTGCCAGAGCAGACCAAAAAGTACTGATATCAGAAAAACTCTCGACGAAATATGTACAAATATACATAAAGTACAAAGAAGCCATTGCCTGACCAAAACTAATCAAAGTACTTCTTTAGGTAGAGCCCATTCCGGGGCTCCGCCAGCTTGTTTCCCTCAAAGTAGATTAACTCATACAACCCTTTTTCTAAAACTCGTTTAATAATGAAAGGACTGTACCACATAGGATTAAATTTTCCTGCCCCCAAGGCGTCCTTATCTTGGTCACAGACCAAGACAAGGTCACCTTCAGAAAAGACTCGAGGACAGACAGACTTATCATACTGGGTTTTAACCCTTTTCTTATGGGCCTCATTCATCGTGGCGGCATCTCAACGTTGTTCATCGAGATGTTCCAAGTGAACTAGGCACTCTTCGAGACTCGAAGTCTCAGGAAGAAGCTCAACAACCAACTTAAGAGATGGAATTTCACATTCAACTAGAAAGATAGATTCCATCCCATAAACCAACTGAAAAGGAGTAAAACCAGTAGCCGTTTTGATGGAGGTTCGGTATGCCCAAAGAGCTGAATACAACATAATGTGCCAATTGGACTGATTTTTATCGATTGTCCATTGGAGTATCGTCTTAAGAGTTTTATTGACTACCTCGACCTGTCCATTGGCCTGAGGATAATTAGGGGATGAATGCTCCTAGCGGAAACCTAATTTAAGAGCCAATTTGGACATCAGTTGATTCTGGAAATGACTGCCATGGTCAGTGACAATCTCTCTTGGGATACCGAATCTTGAGATAACCTGATTGAAAAGAAACAAAGCTGCCGTGTCACTATTGTTCTTGTAAGTAGGCATGGCCTTAGCCCACTTCGTAAAGTAGTCTACAGCCACAATAATGTACTTGTGATTTGTCGCTGAAGGTGGATTACAAGTTGTAAAATCAATACCCCACTTATTAAAGGGACCGATGGTGACAACGGGAAAAAGAGGATCTGGATGCGCGCGCATCTTCCGAGTAAAAATTTGACACGGGTGACAGCGTTTGACCACTTCCACACAGTCCTTAAAGAGTGAAGGCCAAAAATAGCTGGCACGTAAGATGCACTGGGCTATAGCAGGCTCTGATAGATGGCCATCACAAGCTCCACTGTGGCAGTCATTGAGCACTGACTCTGCTTTCTCTAAGGTTAAACAATGCCTAAGGATTGAATCAACCCCTCGACGGTATAATGTGTCACCAATGATAACATAGTTTTTAGCCAGGTGACGTAATTTTCAACGTTCATCCTTGGAGAAAGTAGAGGGAAATTTCGAAGTCTCGAGATAGATAATGATATCTCCATACCAAGGGTCGAGTGAAGAGATGAGGAATAAATGTTCGTCGGGAAAACTTTCCTCATAAACAGTATCCTCTCCACAAGGAAGCTCAGAAATTAGCTCCGCGAAAACCATGGATTTCTTAGACTTGGCAAACAAGAACTCGAGATTGAATTCTTGCAAAATGACTATCCATCTATTATATTTTCCCCCAATCACTCGCCTACTGAGGAAAAATTGAAATGGATTGACGCCACTAAGACAAAAGTTTTGCATAGCAAGATATAATGACGGAGCCTCTGGACAGCGTGAACAGCTGCCAAGGCCAACTTCTCAACTGGAGAATAGCGAAGGTCAAGACCTATTAAGCCTCGGCTCAAATAATAAATCACGTGCTCAACAACAGCATCGTCTTCCTGAACGAGAACCATACCAATGGTTGATTCTACTGCAGCGAGTTATAAAAGGAAGTCTCCACCATAATCCGGTGGACTCAAAAGCGGGGCAGAGACTAATGCCTTTTTCAAAGCATCAAACGACCGCTGCGCAAATTCATCCCACACAAATGGAACTCCTTTCCGTAGCAAACACATAAACCCTTTAGTGATCTCGGCATAGTTTGCTATAAACCGTCTTAAGAAATTAGCCTTCCCTTGAAGACTTTGAAGTTGTCGAATTGAGGACGGGGGAGGCAACTGAACTATTGCCTCAACCATGAAGGGATCAACCCGAATTCCTTCATTGGACACGATGAACCCTAACAACCGACAGGACGTAACCGCGAAAACGCACTTGTTTGGATTCAACTAGATTTTATAAAAACGACATCGTTCAAAAACCAATCGAGGATGACTAGGATGATCAGTTCTCTTTCAAGAATGAGCAATGAGATCATCCAAGTATGCCTCGATGACATGTTTGATGTCGTGGAAAGCATATGACATGGCCCACTGAAAAGTGGCTCCAGCATTTTTAAGACCAAAAGGCATCTTTCTATATGCAAAGGTACCACAGGGACATATAAAAGCTATCTTATGTTGATCTTCAGGACAGATAGAAATTTGATTATAACCCGAAAAACCATCCATGAAGGAAAAAATTTCATTACCCGCACACTCGTTGATAATCTGATCAATGAATGGCGTGGGGTAATTATCTCTCGGACAAGCCTTGTTTAAGTCCCTAAAATTGATGCATACGCGGATTGTTCCTTGCTTTTTGTCCACAGGGACTGGATTAGAAACCCAATCAGTAAGAGGAACAGGGTATATAAAACCCGCCCTTAGCAACTTCTCAACCTCAGCTTTGATAGTTGCTGCTTTCCTAGGGTTAACCGGTTGAAGCCTTTGACGAACTGGTTTCGTGTTTTCATACGTCTTGATCTCATGTTGAACTATAGAAGGATCAATGCCAGGCATTTCTTCATAAGACCAAGCAAATACATCACGATATTCCTTGAAAAGGTCGGTGTAGATTTGAATTTCTTCAGGGGAACACTCAATTCCGATGAAGATATTCTCGATGACACTAGGGTCCCTAGAGATGTTTATAGGTATCGTTTTTGAAATTACCGACATATTACCTTCGGCACGAATGTGTGCTGGAGCCAAAGGGTTTGACACCGTACAAACATCACTAGTGAGGAGCTCGGAGAATCTAGATTCTACTTCCTGCAATGGAGGAAGGAAGTATGAACGATGGTGTAAGTCTTCCCAAGGTCGATCTATACCCATCATTACTTCGAGGATTGCTTCTTCAGAAGGTAAAACCAAATCTAAGTAGTCCAAGGCAGAGGTAGAATCAAGGCTCCAAGCCAGGGCCACATGACCATCTAACTCCTCTTCGGAAAAAGGAGTAGAATGGTTGTCTGCAGAATCTACGATAGACTGATATCTAAGCTCAGCTGCATATATAGGGAATGCAATTCCATTTACTTTTCCTTCAACTAATGTGGTCGTAGGTGAAGGCAAGGTCCAAGGGTCTGAAAAATAATGAGTTCGAAAGAACTCTTCTCGAGGATACTCCTTAGATGATGAAATAGCATTGATTTTAGCGAAAGGAGAGGGAAGATCAAAAGTACCCATCAATGAGGAATACATCCCTACTCCTAAATTCTCAGTCGGCGGGTGAGGGGTATCCACTAAAGGGACAGTAGAGTCAGAGCTTGCTTGAGGATCGACTGGACAATAGTCCAATTGATCAACCTTAACGATTTTCCCCTCATGGGGAAAGCAAATGACACGAAACAGAGTCGAAACAATGACATCCATCTCGTATACCCAGTTCCTTCCTAATAGGAAATTATAGTCTAGGTTAGCATCTACGACCTCTACTTCAATATTGACGACCTTTCCCCCAACACATATAGGAAAGGCCGGGATAATCCCATGTGGCTTATGAGAATGACCATCAAATGCAGTCAAGATGGTGGGTGAAGGAATAGTCGAAGGTGATCCAATAGCCTTCCAGCATGACATCGACATAACGCATGTGGAAGCTCCTTCATCTAACACGGTGCGAAAAATATTGATTTTTCGGTATGTAGACTTTATTTGGAAAGCCATATGATGAGGGAGTCATTTTCTGACATTTAACATGTCAAAAGTGAGCACTAAAGAGTTAGCTGGATCAACTACTCCAATCGCGGAGAGTAAAGCACTTCTCTGAGCCAGACATGACTGGAGAACCTCTAAAGCGGACATGGCGCACCGACTCTGAGCTAGATCCTCCACAATGGAGTAATTCTGGGCGGCCCAAGCATTAGGATTAATCATCACACGCGTTGTGGGGAAAAATGCCTATGCAGGACGATCCTATCCACCTAAGGTGTGACAGTGCCTTAGCAACAAACAGAGACAGCTATTCTAGTATTCTTTCCTTTATGAATTAAGAATGAAGAGAGAGATAGATGGACTAACCGGTGTCTTCCGTTTGTCCCTCGATCCAGCTTCTCTTCTCTTGGAGAGTTCCCAGCTACTTTCCTTCTCGCTCACCCAGCTTCAAGAGGTTTCTGCAAGATCACAAGAAGAGAACACTACACAAGACATGGATTCATATTCATAACTAGTTCAGGATTAGAAATAAACTAAACATACTAATGCAATCATACATCAAGAATACATCAGCATATAGGAGAAACCAAGATAGCTTTATTGATGAATAACAAGGTTCAGGAAGAGATACAACCCAGAGGGCTCCAATCTAGCATCTCCTTCCCAGCAAATGGAAATCCTATCTTCACCCCCTTCAAAGCAATAAGCACCCAATAGTTCCAGTCTCAAACCAACAGCAATTCTTTGCAATAACAAAATTCCAGCCTCTAGATCTCATGGAGGAGAGATCCATATATAGATGTTTGGAGAGAGGATGAGTCAGCCTGAGATTTGACTAGTGTCCTCTCCCTCTGTCAGTTCTTGAGTCCACTTGGAGGTTCTTGCTTCCACTTGGAGATTTGGAACCTCTTACTCATCACCAGTCGAATTCCCTGAGGCAAGTGTCATTTTGGAATCTTCCTGGGTCTTGACACCTTGAGAAATGAGCTTGCCACTT
Organism: Pinus tabuliformis; assembly: GCA_031772625.1. Classification (NCBI taxonomy): domain Eukaryota; kingdom Viridiplantae; phylum Streptophyta; class Pinopsida; order Pinales; family Pinaceae; genus Pinus; species Pinus tabuliformis. The sequence goes on along the minus strand of CM062819.1, from coordinate 1,507,967,105 downwards.
GTCCATTCTCGTTCGCGCAGGTAGCCAGTGTTCCAGTTGACATTCAGTGTAAACAGCTAGTGTAGCCACTAAAATGATCCTGAATTGACTTGTTTTTGAGCAGTTTTCAGGTGGAGAACTTATGTGAATTGCTGTGGTTTGTTCGCCTTGTTCCTCTAGGGGTAGGAACAATATGTTTAGGGACTTTGGATCCCTTAGATTATGGACATTTCATGCTCAATGCTGTAAGGCACAAAAATGTCTATAACAGCGCGTTTAGAGGAACCTTTCAGTATCCGTGGTATAGTCTTGACAGGGGGTCGCTCAATATGAAGGTCAGTACTTCCGGGAACAGTCTTGTCCTTGGAAGTTTCGGCTTCACCATAATCATGTGATTGAGTAGCCACATGGATGTTAGAACCCATAATGAAAACATTTGACAATTTTTCCCCTTCCTGGTTGCCCCCGGCGGAGGTTCCAGGGTTTGAATTCGCGCCAGCAAAAAGTTGCTACACTTGGGGAAATGGGTTGGTTAACACAGCTTGAGAAATAGAAGTCCCTTGCTATCCTAACAAGCGCTGAGCGTCTTCAATATTAGGGCAGAGATTAGTTAGATGGTCTCCACTGCACAATTTGCATGGAAACTTGACTTTCTTTCTCGACTCATTTCTACCACCACCAGCGTTGTTGCCGGATTTATTTGCATCAGGCTTCCCATCCTGGTTCTTTTTCTTACCTAATCCTTTCTTTTTCCCATTGGAATTTTGATTTCCTTTAGGGTTATCAGATTGGATGGCATTTATTGAAGAAGTTTGGGAAGTGAGGGGATTAGACGATGTGACTTGGTTGTTAGAAGCAGCTTGCAAGGACAACTGCTGCAATTGATTCAACAAGTTCACTGTAGTTGTGTCTACTGACCCAACGATACCATCCGCGTGCGGACCTGGCTTCGACTTAGCTATGTCAACCGTAGATCCAGGAGCATCTGGCAAGTATTTTTGTAGGATCCCAGACTGAGAGTAGATCAATTCTAATTGTTGGGCCCTAAAAATGGCTTGCTCCTCAGAATAGACCCCAGACATGGAGACATCCTTGGAGATCTCAGGTTGTAATGACTTCAAAAACCACTCGAGACGGTACTCCGGAGGGATTTCGGCTTTAATGAGCCTCTTTCTCCATCTCCATCCCTGAATATGGTCAGAAATGTGGGTTGCCTTATCCTGACGAAAGGTGGCCAGAAGTTCATTTCCGGCGTCATAGCGGACAGACAACTGGAAATGATTTAAGAAAATGTTGGTTAAGTCAACGAACAATGTAAAGCTACCCCCTGGTAGCTCTATATACCATTTGGCCGCATTACCAGTCAAGGTGCATTGAAAGAGTCTCAACCTAATCGAGTCATCGATAAGGGAGTTAGATGAGCACCACAAATGGAATGTGGTTACATGGTCACCTGGGTCCTCACCACTCTTCCCTTCGAATTTTGGAATGTCCAAAGGGAGTTTGGTTGGGACCGGAGGCCAGGCCGGATTGTACTTGATTGGGTCATTTGTTAACTTAGTGAGATCTGGCAAGTTCAATGTTGCCAGAAACGGAAGCCTAGGAGGACCTTGGGGATTCCACCCAGATTGGGCAGAACTCCCAAAGCTCTGAAAAGATTGTCCTGGAATTTGGGAGGCACCAGGCTGCCCGAAGTAACCAGTAGAACTGACTGAACCAAAAGGCAAGCCTTGTGGTCCAGCAAAATTCGGAGTTTGACCAACTCCAGCCGTATAGCCTCCATAACCAGCAAAGTTTCCTCCTAAAGGATTGTAAGGAGTTGATAACCCCTGATACGGATTCCAAGCCGAAGCTAGGGGAGGAATACTTTGGAACGAACTAACCGTGGAGTACGGCCTATTCCCTTGTTGGCCGATAAACGGATTCCTGGTTCCCGCGCTACTAACCCCAGGGTTATTCCAACCTTGGAAAGGATTGCTGCTTTGTCCTACAGAAGAAAAAGGCATGGATCCTACCGTCGGGTTGGAATGTGGTATATGACCACTTCCGAAAGGAAAACCCTGGAATGAAGCCGATCCGCCCATCATGGACGTAGCGGCACTAAACGGAACTGATGGAATACCCTGTGAGTGGGTGCCAAATGGGAAGAATCCAGTACCAAAAGCATTGGTTTGGGTATTTCCACTCGTGGACGGAATGGAGGTAGACCCAACTAAAGATGTGCTAGCAAAAGATCCAAACAAGGAAGCAGAGGAGATGGAAATGGTTCCCCCCCCCCTTGCACCGATGTTGGGGTTTGCATAGTCATAGCACTTGTAGAAGCCATGCTTCCAGTAGTGGTCATTGATGGTAAGCGCGTAGTGTAACCTGGACTTGACGGTCTATGCGTCGGAGTCCCAACGTATTGCAGTACGTCTGGATGACTAGATGGTAGTGGAGAATTTGGAGCCGCTAACGACTCTGAAAGTTCTTCTACCTCTATGTTATTCTTCGCTTGAAAGAGAACTCGAGAAAGGACTGGAGTGTCCCTCTCTTGTTCAGAAGTGCTAGGCCTTGCTTGGCTGCTAATGCCCTTGAAAGGAGGATCAATCCCCGATGCGTCAACCGGCGTAGGACGGAACCCACCGGTAGTATTGCCTCTATGGCTTCTAGGAGAAGGTTCTAAACTTGGTGGCGAAAGACCACGAAGTCTTCGAGACCGTCTAGGAGATTGGTCAACCACTTGAATTTTTTGTTATGATCTAACTAAAGACTCAAAAAATTGAAAGCTAGGCCAACTAGGAGCACAGAGGACACACTATAAAGTCCCTAAAGATACAGTCAGTCAAACAACTTCCAAGTATTTCCACTCTGGGTGATTAGGACCGGACACCAAAATACGAGAAAGTGAAATAAGGGGCCTTCCGAAGATAGTCTGGGATGATGAGGGCCCAGTCCTATCAGCGAAGGTATCAGAGGAAGTTACGCTGACCTCCTAACAACAGCCTGCGTCGATGCAAGCCCCCAAGCTTCGCAAGGGTGCCCTCTAGTAGTACTGTCAAGAGTGATGCAATGTCAACCTCAGGTGCCACGGGATTCCCCTCTGCAGCCACCTGTGTGGTTCCCTAGGAGTAGCAACTATGGATACCAACTCGTCGCAGAAGCCAGGCGGAACAGTCGTGAGGTAAGTTCGGACAAGTAGGAGAGGGCGTATCTCTCTTCCCTATCTTCACAAACCCTCGTGCTTAACTCCCAGATTCGGAGCTTTCCTGGTCTTCCTAACGCTATTGGATTTTCTCTCGTTATTCAGACTCCTACGTTTGATGTTTATATGGCCTTGGAGAGTTAACTCTCCACTCACCTAATCCAAGGCCCTAAAACCCTAATCTTGTTGGTGTAACTGACTAAAACAAAAAGTTCTAGTGAATTTTAGTTAGTGCTTGATTTTATTAGGCCGTTCTTTAAGTCACAAGGTAACGGAAGTGAAACTAGTGGTGTTTTTTGACGCAAAAGAAATTAATAAAAACTTAACTACATGCACATGCACTTTTTCGTTTTTCGATGAAGAGTAATTTCTATAGGGTTCAGAGGTACTTCTAATAAAACAAATTTCCCTTTTCTTTTCGTTAATACACACTTCACACTCACAAAAGCTAACAAAGCTATGTATGCTTAAAAAGGGGATGCAAATCTATCCTAATCCAACAACTATATGTGGATGCAAGATTCAAAACTGCTCTAAAAACAAAAAATGAAAGTTGCTTGCTTATCAGTCTTTATCTTGCCACTTAAAATGCCTAGATGGAATATGAAATGTTACCATTCATTTCGTCTAAACACTAAAAACAAGTTCTAAGACAAACATAAAGCACTTTCACTTACTAAAAGGAAACCAAATGAAAAGCAAGTTCAAGAAAACAAAACTAAGATTTTCAAAAGATTTTCTTCAAAGCAATAAACAAAAAAAAAGTCCTTTCAAAAAATGCTCTCAACAACACTGAAACTTGTGATTGAAGAATAGGCAATTAAACACTTTTGCGAATTGACACCACACAATGGATGAAGACTCAACAAAAATAAATGTGTTTGAAATCGCTCTTAACAATCAAAAGCAACAATGAAATCTTTAGCAATGAAAACCAAAAGATCAAAAAGAAAAATTCCAAGAAAGTGTCAATCAACAACTTTCATGAAACAAAGAAGTGGATGGTCACAAAGCAGTTTTTTCAAGAAAACAAAAAGTCACCCAAAAGAAAGATTAACACAAATATTGAATTCAATCTTCCTACCCTGATGAAACAAAGCAGCCAAGATTCCTAGCAAGAAATCTTGCGTGCTTTAGCAAAAAAAGATGACGCTTGCAATCAACAAAAAACAAGACCAATACTCCTTATAATCAGAGAGAATTCAGAACGAGATGCTCGCTATAAAACAAATAACTGATACTAGAAAATGACTGTTTCAGACTAACTCAAACCACCAGACAAACCTTCAGAGACTAAAAAGGTTTATATATCTTGAAAATTGCAATACATACGCGACTGTACTTATGTACAGATTGCGTGTATACGTGACTATGTTTGAGGAAACCTGCGTATACGCGGGTTCACTCAAAGAAACAAGCGTATATACGCTTCTGTATCTAAGAAAAACAACGTATATGAAAAGCTTCAAGAAAAATAAAAAAGACAAACTGAAGAAACTGGCAAAACTTAAAGTTCAAAAACAAACCAGACAGTAACAGCAAGAAGACAAGGCAGCTGAGCCCTTATTGGCTTGAAAAACACCCAAACTAAGAACAACAAGAATGTTGTCCCTAGCGGAGTCGCCAATTCTGATAGAGGGAAATGTTCCCCTAGGGCTTTTTAGGTTGAAACCCTAGCAGACTGAAAGTTATCTATTCAAAGAAACATACATTCATACAACCATTATGCTATTATAAGCAAATTCTATGATAAGGGTACGTACCTTTGGTCCTACGTTTGAGAAGGCCTTTAGGGTGCAAACCCTTCTTGGAGTTCCCTTCTTCTCTTTTGTCCTGTAAAACAACCAATTCAAAGAATACAGCAGTACATGGACAAAAACTTATAAAGAAACCATCTTCATGTTATAAAGAAAGGTAGTTAATTATGAAATCCAAACAACCATTTACATATGAATTCTAACCATGAATATCATTGACATAAAGAAGATTCATTTCGGGAACCAAGACATGTGTTTCTTTTATTATAGACAAATAAAGTACATAAAAAGGAATATTTTCACCTGAGTCACCTTCAGCAGGCTCCAAGCAAAGCTTCCTTCCGGATCCGATCCAGCCTCAAGCCTCTAACAAAACTCCTTCCATGACTCTCTCCATGATGTCATAAATGGTGGATGAACATCAACACACAAGGAAACAAAGGTTCCTTGTACAAAATGGGGGAAGTGCAGAAGGCACAAGGGACTTTAGACCTAGTCAAGGGAAAAATCTCAGCATAATAACCTTTCTCTCTCTTCTCTCCTCCCTTAGGCCTTCCCTTTGAGGTCTTTTTATACCATCTCCAAAGTAGTTTTTTGGTTAGGAGTTGGTTGGGAACAGTTGGGCCACGGGCACTAACAGGTGATTAGCAGGTAAAACCCGTGATCTCCGCCCGAAAATAAGGAGTTTTATATTTTTTTAAGTGTTTTAATACATACACGCGGGTTTGCTATACAAATACCCGCGAATACACGCGTTTAACTCAGGGAAATGTCGCGTATAAGGGATAAAACACTATTTTTTCAATTTTTAGGACCAATTCTGGAAGGAGGGGTTTCCCTAGGCCATAAGTATAGCATCACAAACCATAAGAGTGAGATTTGGAGCTATAACAGGAAGGGTCTTGTAACATCCCTGGTGAAAAGTTCATGTAATAAAAGATAATAAAGGAAAAATAAGACAACGGTTAAGAGACACTTATTCCAAGCTAAATGTTGGGGAAAGATATCCTAGTGGGCATCACTAGATGTCTTTATGGCTAAAGGAAATCAACAAAGGGAAAGGAATGAAAAGGCAAAAAGGCATTTTTGGCGCATTTATTTATGAAAATAAAGGAAAATAGGAGAAAAATAAGGTGAAAGGTCACAAGTTGCATGTGAGGAGGAAATTGAAGGAAAATAATGGAAAGTGAGGAAAATAGAGGCCTCATTGATAAAAGGGAATCTAAGGATTAGTTGGCAAGATATTGGCTCAAGTGTTCACTCAAGTTTTGGAGCAAGGAAGGAAAAGCAATAAAAGTGAAAGGAAAGGAAAGAAAAGGCCGAGAAAGGTAGAGCAGGATCAAGAAACTTTAGTAGGAATACTTGCAGGTAACATATTGCATGTGTGATTTTGTAGTTGGTTTTGACATGCATGGCTTTGCATGTTGGTGTATTATTCTCTTGCTATCGGTGGCATGGTTTTTCCAGGTTATGATACTGGTTTTCAGCCTAGCCTTGCCTTTTCTAGATGTAATTGTGTGTTGGGATTTTTATCTCCGTTTTGAGCTTTTGATTTTCCAGATGGATTTCAGAATTCGGGGTGGAGGTGGTCTGAAGGTTCATTCCCAAAGGCCTTGGAATTTTTTGACCACTTTTAGCGGGATACACAGTAAAGCCTGAGGGAGGAGTCTCGGTTTAGGGCCTAGTGATCCGAGTTTGGATTGCAGTAAAGTCTGAGACAATGGTCTCAGTTTAGGGCCTAGTGATATGGGTTTGGATTGCGGTAAAGCCTAAGAGACAAGGAGAAAAAAAATTCCTCAACAATAGTGATAGATTCAGTATGCCATTCCAAGCCTAGTTCAGTTTTGTGATCGGAGCACCAGATTTGGTGTGATCATGGTTTGGTGATGGTGGAGGTGGTTTAACCTCTGGATTCCCTTGGTTTTTTTGGATTTGTTTATCCATGAGGTCTCATGTTCATGCTTGGAATATGGCACAACGGTGACTAGCGAAAGAAATATTTGGTTCAGCCATGTCTACGGTTGCGTGGTATGTGGAAGTCCTGAACATGGTCGGATTATCCTATGATTAATGAAATCTAAGTTCTCTTCCTTTTTCACTTGTTGATATGTGGATTTAATGATGATTATATCTCTATTATTTGCATGGTTTTATGTTGGTTATAGGCATGGTTAATTGACTAGTTCATGTCATGGTTATTTCATGTATTTACTTGTAATTATTAGAATGATGGATGCAAGACCTAATTGATGTTATAATAGTTGAAGGGAGAATGTGGTGATCCTTCTAATCATGTTTCATAAGATGTTTTAGTCATTCATGCTCTATCTTGTATCCTAGACCTACAGATTACATTGATGCCAAATGTTTGATAGAATGTCAGTCCAATTTGGGGATGGTCAGACCTAGTCTTGAGGTTGATTTTTGGTTTATTAGACTTGTCACCATGTGTTTGATGGATTTTGAAAGCTACAACAAGTTCCGCATAGAGGCCAGAACTATCGGCTAGAAAAGTGTCTTAAATTCTTATGACGCTGGCACATGTCTGCTCAGAAAATTCCCTGGCCGCTGGCTTGTAGGCTTTTGAGAGCGTCTAGAGGTCCCTGGATGTCGGTATGCCCATAACATGAGAGCGTACAAAGATTAAGAGGTTGAAAATATCAATGTCACTTAGGGATAGGATTCACCAATGGCTATAGATGTCTCCTAGGGGTGTTGTTGTTGATGTGGAAGGTATAGTTGATGTGTTCCGTCGATTCCATTTCCTTTGGTTCACCAAGGACGTTGAATCCCTTCATAGTGACCTCTCCCATTGCATGCTTACCCTAGTTGGATGGTTACTTGGGTAGATATGGGAGGAGGGTGGTTACATGAATATCTTCAGTGAGAATCAAATTCAACTATCCTTGATGGAGATCCCTTCAGGGAATTGCCTCCAACTGTGGGAAGTGGTTATGATTTTTCTGAGTCGTCCATTTTCTCGACCATGGGGTTTTCGAAGAAAATACCATAGGTTGCGCAACTATTGAAGAAATAGCCACACACAATTCAATTTTTAAACTCCATAAAGTTTGGACCTTAGGAGAAATTAATTTTTTTTAACTTCATAACGTCTTCAGCTGAAAAATATTCACTTTTTCATTCTAGTAGATGAATTTTAGTGTCTTCTGGATTGTGCAAACATGTGTATAGTTTTTTTGTGTTAGCAAGGGTGATGATATGAAACCTTTTCTGGGTTGGAATTGTGGTGGAGAGCATCATAGGAGTGATTTTCCATAGCATCAGGGTGGTATACTGCAAAATTACAATGCTTAGGAGGCACAAGCAGTGGGGTATGTTGGACTGAGTATTCCACGGATCTATGCAGCATTGGAGAATAGGCAGAAATATCACGACACACATATTATCGAGATGAAATGTAAGCTTTATGATCAAGTTGTTTCTATTTTGGTTGACCCTAGATCTAATTATATTTATGTTAATCCTAACATTGTGGATAAGTGTGGTTTCAATAAAGAAGTGCATGCAGAATCTTGGTTAGTGTAGTTGGCTAGAGCTATAAAGAAGTGATCCAGGTGAATATTGGTGGCACCTGCCTATTCCACTTGGACCCCCAACACTATCTCTTTCAGTTTTTTAGTTTCCTTAATTGTGGCACAATTTACTATTTTTCGCAATTTTTCGGGTCCTGAAGTTTCGAAGTTGTTAAAAGGTCGTAAACAACGTTTTTAGGGAAAATGGAGAGACCAAAGATAGCCTAAATTGGGATGCCAATTTGTTTTCAGCCTTCTCTTTGAGATCTTCAAAGCGAGGTATTATGATAGCCAAACAAATATTGTATGCCAAATTTGTGACCCCGGGAAGTTTATGTACCAATTTACCCAAATGGGGCCCACAATTTTGGCGCTTCATCTCCTAGGGTTAGGTTTTTGGATGTTTAGGGTTTCCAATTGTTTCTCAATAATAAATAGGCCTTTAAGCCTCATTGTAAAATAGTTCAGAGGCATGTCGCCACCACATATGTCCTCCAAGATAAGATACCATCACCCGAGCTATCTTATTTCCATTCTGTTTGTAAGCATAGTTAAATATTTTCATATTAATGAAATGAAGTATTTTTCTACCGCATCTCTCTGTTTATGATTATATCTGTAAGCTTTTGCGTTCCTGTTGTCCTGGGTAGCCTCTCCTTGGCTTGGTCCCTCGTTCTATGGTTTAGGGGCGCCTTTTCCTTGCTTTGGATTTGCAGATACAAAGTCTCTCTTCTTCTATTTAAACTTATTCTCAATATTTATAGCGTACCAATAAGCCGTGTTAAGTGAGGAAATGTCCAAGAAATCCATCTCGTCTTGGATGTACTTGTGTAGACAGTTGCGATACTTGAGCACCAAATTATGCTCAGTATCCTTGATACCTAGATTCGTGTGAAGTTCTTGTTTAAGTTCCAAAGCTGTTTTGACGCCCTAAATGATGTTTTTAGGGAAAAGAGAGAGACCGAAAATGTCCCAAAACTAATAAATTGTGCTACAATTAAGGAAACCGAAAAATTGAAAGAGACAATGTTGGGGGTTCCATGTGGAATAGGCGGGTGGCCACCAATATCCACCTAGATCAAGAAGAGAGTTCATCATTGGGTAAGAGCTTGTGCATTTGAGTTAAATATTATTTCTACGTGAGCACATTTGAATGTACTTCCATTGGGATCATACATCATGTTGTTGGGTATGGACTAGTTGTATCTTCATAGGACCAAGGTGGATTGTTATGACAAGGCTATTGAGTGCCTAGCTTACAATGGGGAACAAAGAGTCTTGTTGGGTAGAAAGAAGGCAACATCACTTAAAATGGTGTCAACTATGCAGGTGAAGCACCATCACAGGAAAGGGTGTGTGTTATTTCCAATGCATATTTCTAGTGATAAAGGTAAGGAAGATGAGGATGCATATGTCTTGAACATGTACCTGATTTTACAGTAGTTTCAAGATATGTTTCCTACAGAGATTTCGAAGTTTCTTCCTTGCAAGGAAGTAGAATTTTTTAGTGAGTTGGTACTAGGGGTAGCACTAACATGAAATGAACCTTACACGATGAGGACACTAGAGTTATTGGAGTTGAAGTTGCAATAAAGGGAAATGCTTGACACGTGATAGATTAGGCCAAGTGTGTCACCTTGGTGTGAGCCAATATTGTTTGTGAATAAGAGGGATGGTACTCTCAGGTTATGCACTAATTATAGGCAATTTAAAAAATTGACCATCAAGAGTAGGTATTCTTTGCTGAGGATTGATGACTTGTTTGATGAGTTGAAGGGAGCATTAGTGTTCGCAAAGATTGATATGGGATTAGGAAATCATCAGGTACACATTAAAGAAGATAACTTCTACAATACTCTTTTCCAAACTAGGTATGGGCATTATGAGTTTGTTGTAGTTTTGTTTGGTTTGATCAATGCTCCAACTACTTTTATGTGCTTGATGAATAGTGTGTTGTGTCCTTATCTGGACAAGTTTGTTATTGTATTCATTGATGATATATTGGTATATTCTAAAATTCAGGATGAGCATGTCAAACACTTAACAATAGTATTAAGATTGCTAAGTGAGAATCATTTGTATGCCAAGATTAGAAAATGTAGTTCATTTAGATGAAGGTACACTACTTGGGACATGTGGTTTCCAAGGAAGGAATAGTAGTGTATATAGAAAATATGAGGGCTATCATGGAGTGGGAAGCTCCTAGGAATGTGTATGAGGTAAGATCATTTTATGGGGAAAGTAGGTTATTATAGGAGGTTCATCGAAACTTCTCACAGATTTCTCATCCTATTACATCATTTCAAAGGAAAGGTAAGAAATTTGAATGGACAAAGGAATGTGCAACCAATTTTGAGCAGTTGAAGAAGCTGTTGAAAAATGATCTAATTTTAAATATTGCAGATCTAGATAAAGAGATTATGGTATGTATGAATGCTTGCAAGAGAGGGCTTGGTGGATTCCTTATATAGGAAATATAGGTAGTATGTTATGAATCAAGGGAAATCTATGAGGACGAGAAAAATTATCTAACACGTGATCCTTAGCTGGCATTGATCATCCATCCTTTGAAGATGTGGAGGCACTATCTTCTGAGAAGGCGGTTCATACTGATGAGTGATCACAGTGCATTAAGGTATCTATTTGACCAACCAAATATGAATTCCAGACAAGCTAGATGGTTGGCCATGATCAGTGAGTTTTACTTTGAGATCATGTATATTAAAGGTAAAGAGAACAGGGTTGTAGATGCTCTTAGTAGCAAGATATAGGCGAATCATATAGCAGCTATGAGCTACTATGGGACAAATTTACAGGATCAGATCTTGCAGGGAGGTCAGCAAGATGACAGGTATAGGGAGCTTATGCACAGGTTATAATAGGGGACAAGTGATCAGGATATGGACTGTTGTCGCACAACAGATGGCTTGGTTAGATTTAGGGACAGGATATATGTGTCAAACAACATTGAGCTCAATAGGGTTATCTTGAGGGAATTTCATGCTAATTCATATTCAAGTCACCCATGATATCAAAACACATTGACAACAGTGAAGAAGTTATGCTATTCACTGATCTTGAAGAAAGAACTGGGATAGTTTGTGGCTAATTGCTTGGATTGCCAGAAACTAAAATCATAGTGTAAGCATCCAGGTGGATTACTTCAGCCTATTCTGATTCCAAAGTGGAAGTGGGAGGTCATTTCCATGGATTTAATTACAAGCTTTTTGAGGACATCTATACAACATGACTCTATCATGGTTTTTGTGGGTAGGTTGACTAATGTGGCACACTTCATTCCAGTAAAGTCTACATATTCAACTAATGATGTAGCATAAGTATGCATTAGAGATATACTGAGGTTGCATGGTGTAACAAAGAATATCATATCCAACAGGGATGCCAAGTTCACTTCTAGCTTCTGGAAAGAGTTATTTGCAGGTTTGGGTACATAGTTTGATTTTAGCACAACTTCTCATCCGTAGATAGACAGACAGACAGAGAGGGTCAACAAGATTTTAGAGGACATGTCAAGAATGTATGTCATGCATCAACAACGAAAATGGCAAGAGTATCTCCCACTGGTTCAGTTTTCATACAACAATGGGTACCAAGAATCTTCGAGGATGAGTTTGTTTGAGGCATTATATGGGAAGAGTTGTAATACTCCCATCAGTTGGAGTGATCCAATGAATTGGGTGTTGATTGGACCGGACATGTTGGAATATATGGAATAGGAAATGTAGGTAATCAAGAAGAATCTGAAGACAACATAGGATAGATAGAATATTTATGTAGATTAGAACGTGTTGTTTAACGAGTTTCAGGTTAGGAACAAGTGTAGTTGTGTAACAATCCCAAGAAGAGCTCCTTGAGGATTGGATCATGTGCTGAGTTGGCACCTCTATTTTGTGGAATTTTTAGGATTTTTTAAAGGATTGGACCAGTAGCCTATCGACTTTACTACCTCCAACAGTGAAATTCCATGATGTTTTCCATGTTTCATTTCTTAAGAAGTATGATAGAGATGTTAATCATGTGATTCACTAGTTTGTATTGTAAGTGGAGCCAGAAGGAGAATTCCAGTTGAAACTTTAGTGAACTTTGGAGAGAAATATGCTCATGTTAGGGAACTGAGAAATCAAGTAGGTTAAATTGCAATAGAACCACTTTTGGCCCAATGAAGCTACATGGGAGATGGCGGATCATATGTGGGCTAGGTTTCCTTCTCTATTCTCTAATTGAGCAAATGATTTTGGCATATGTTTTGGTGTGATGTTTTTGAGTCTGTAGATCTCTCTCTCTCTCTCTCTCTCTCTCTCTCTCTCTCTCTCTCTCTCTCTCATATATATATATATATATCTATATATATATATATATATATATATATATATATATATATATATATATATATATATATATATATATATATATAGATATATATATATATACACACACACACACACACATGCATATGTATATGAATGTAAATATCACCATGAGTTGTGTTATAAAGCTCCAAAATGCGGTATGGATATTATGTTGTTATATTTCTTATGTTGGTTTGATTCTTAGTAGGATGATAATTGTAAATATTGCAATGAGATAAATTATAAATATCCATGGGTAGTATGTTTTTCATTTTAGCAGTCTTGATAGTTGTAGGTGTCATTGAACACCAAGGATGGTGTTCCCCCAAGGGGAATGGTTTTGTAACGACCTTGTGCAAAAATACATGTAATCATGTTAAGAAAGGAAAAATAATAACCATGGTCATGGGACACATATCTCAAGCTAAATGTTGGGCAAAAACATAGTGATGGGGATCACTTGTGGTTAATTAATGGTTATGTAAATTCCCAAAGGAAATGGAAAAGGCTTTGGAAAGGGTAAGTGGCATTAATTGGCATTTTATTTATGAAAATAATTGAATTTAGGAGGATAGGAAGGTGAAGGTTCATTGGTTGCATGTGAGGAGAAACGTAAAGGAAAATAATGGAAAATTGAAGGAAATATAGGCCTCTTTGATCAAAAGGCTTATGAGGATTAGTTGAAAAACTTTTGTCAGTTTTAGCTTGGAGCTATCCATTCTACTCTCTCACTCATACTCCTGGACACTAAGAGTTTTCTTGGAGCACCCTTGGAGGACTATGGCATACTCAGGGTTTGTAGAAAGAAGGAAAAGGAAGAGTAGGAAAGCACAAGAGGACATCAGGATCAACAACTACAACAAGTTTTTCTTGCAGGTACCAAGTTCCATGTATGATTTCCTTGCTAGTTTTGGCATGCACGGCACATGCATGTGGTTTCTTGGTTATGATATATTATTCTAACGAAGGAATGCCTGGATTGATGGTGGATGTTTCTAGCATTTCCATTTCCTGGATAGACTTGGTGTTGTGGGTTTCTTTCCTTTCATTTTTTGGTTGGTTCTCATGCTCCTTTTGCATGTCGGTTGAGTTACTAGTTCTTGGAGCCTTGGTTGGACAAATGATTTGGAAGCCCTGTAACAACTCGGGTTGAGTTACTAGTCGGGTTGGCTTAGGGGGTCCTGACCTAGGTTTAAAGTTAGTTGCGCCAACCAACTAAAACCTATACTATTGGCCCTTTCGGCAACAACCTGCGTAGCGTAGGCTACAGTTTCACCCGAAGCAGTATGGGGGGATGCAAGAACCAAGTTTTTGCATCCAGAGACTAGTGTGATGTCTTTCAACTCTTCAGATCTGCCTTCGCGCATATCGATACACTCTTAGGGCTCATCGCTGCAACTCTGTTAAATAACCTTCAGACCTTCGTGAAGGTCTATGATCCATCCTTGCAGACCTTTAACAATTAATTTGTCTATTTACACACATCAAAGAGCAGTCCTAAATTAGGGTTCACACATATTTACTTAAGTTATTAATAAACATCAGAGAATTCATCAGAGTCTTCGCAAAAGTACTTATACATGCATTACGTACATCATTAACACTTATTCAAGAGAATCGCATAACATTCAATCAATATTCCATAAAACACATCATTCATCAACAACATATAACATTAACAGAAACAGAGATAAACAAAAATACACAAGAATTCTTCGGAAACTGTCTTTATTGATCTTCAATTCAAGGTTACAGACTCAAAACTTCCATGTGCACATAGTTGCAGGGGTCTGCACACTCTGTTACGAACTCTACCTAAGCCTCTGTGCACTTAGCTGCATGGCCTTTCTTCTCCTTTCTTACCCACTACTTCTCTCTATCACCTCTAAGTCTCCATAAAATCTACTTGTCTCTTCACTAAGACTCACTATTTATAGCCTCTGTCATACAATTCCATGGTCTGCGGACCATGGGTGAATCTTAAAAATGACTCAAACTTTACATAAAAGAAGGGGCTAAGCCCCTTTGACTCCTATTCATCTATGCACTCTGCATCCACAAATCGCAGAGACTTTACATTATTTACAAAACCTATACCAAAACTGAGGTTATCTTAACCCGAAAATATACCCAGGTGACCCTATCCCAATAGGTCTCTAACATAAAGATCGTGACTCAACCTCGATTCGCTCTGCTATCATTGCAATCTTACTTTGAATATTGCCCAGCTCCACTTGGACCACTACAACTTCAGCAACGCTCTGCATTGTTGCCTGCTAAACTTCCTCGACCAAATTTTCCGTGGCTCGTCCTTCTACGAACAACCTCATCATTTGTTGTTTATGATGTAGTCCTTTAAGATTATCCTGAATGGTAGTCGTGACTTGATAAGCCTCCTCTAACCAAGGCTGCAACCTGGCCTTTAGCAAGGCCTCCTTCTTCTGTGCTTCCTCCACCTGTGCCAACAACAAATTTCCTTCTTGTAACTTGGTAAGGCATTGTGCTGGTGCTAAGGAGCACGCAGTCGCCCTGAACTCATGATATTGGAATTGCAGCTCCCTTACCTCTGTGTTTAACATCTACAGGTTTGGATCCTCCTGTAGATTGATCACTAGCTCCATAGCCTACTTGAATAGTGCCACACATTCAGTGACCGCGACATCCAAGGTAGCCATTCCTTCCTTTATCGCAACTCTGCACTGCTTCTAGACCTCAGGTAGAGTTTTGGGATGAAACTTAAATGAAGCTCTGTAATCTTCATGTTGAGCTAAAATTTGACTCATCCAACCTCAGCTTTAGCCTCTCGCACACCTATGATGAGTTTTCTAATTTTTGCTTCCAGCTATGCATCTTACGAGATGTGAAGGTCATGCATTGTCTTACATGCCTCTAATACTGCTGACTCCAGATGTGAACTATGCACCTCTAATGCCTCATTTTCTTTCAAAGTCTCCATCTTTTCAGTGAGTAGTTGATGGTTATTAACTTTAATCTCATCGACAATAGAGAGTGCCCGTTACTCTCTGATACTAACCTCCTCTATGACTCCCTGTGGTAATGCATGTAGAGAGTCAAGGGACAACGCAACAAGGTTAAGTCCCATGTTCGTGAATTTGTGAAGGAGTGCATATTATTCATCTGTTTCGGCATAGATTGACCATTCAGGTAAAGGGAAGACTCTCATATCTTGCAGCTAGGCCATCTCCGTGACTGAATTCTTTCCTCGTGCCAGATTGGCTTGTGCGCTACTCATCTTCCCAACATCTTCCTTGATTCTAGTTGCTCGGAGTTGCAACTCTCACAGATCCTTTTGAACACCCCCTAATGCCTTCATATATTTATGATCGAACTGTTATAGCACTTCTCTGGTGATCTCCTGAATTTTATCACCGATCTCATCGAGATCGCCCTCTGTTAGTACCATAGGATGAACACAGGCTCTATCAAATTTCAGCTTCTTTCGCATTCCTCCTTGCTTCTCCTTGCCATGTCTTTTCAAAATAAATGGGGTACTCTACCCCTCATCTCCTTTGCCGCCTTGTCATGAAATCTCTTCTTCCTACGTCTCTGGCGAAGGTGACTTTCCACCTTTTGGTGACTCACACTGTTCTTCTTCTACCTGCTCCTTAGCAGCATGTTCTTGTTCCACGCAAGAATTTTCTACACCTTCCTTCCTTTTTTATTTTGACATTGTATGTTTAGCCTTCTTAGCAACCTCCTTCCATTTCTGCGCAGTAGAACTTTCCACACCCGTGCTTCGTCCAATAGCTAAGTCTTACGGGGCATGCCACTCTGCAGGCCATTTCGATACAATCTCCTACACATCCAGTTTTGACACCAAATAGGGAAACTGGTGCCATTTATGCTCTGGATCCTTTCATGCTTGGATATAGACTCTGTAGAAGTTAGCCTTGAATGTCGCATAGGCTGACATCTACGTGAACGAGGTTTGGGACAACCTTGAACATTGATTGATGGTCATGTGGAGATTCATTTCCATAAGAACTCAAAATATCTTTGTCTCTATAGCTACATCCTTTGTAGACCATAAGGAAGCAAATTGTGCTGCCTCTAGCAATC
The DNA here is from genome assembly GCA_031772625.1 of Pinus tabuliformis. Taxonomy (NCBI): domain Eukaryota; kingdom Viridiplantae; phylum Streptophyta; class Pinopsida; order Pinales; family Pinaceae; genus Pinus; species Pinus tabuliformis. The sequence continues at coordinate 1,507,950,202 of CM062819.1, read as the reverse complement.
CTTCCTTGAGCATAAGAAATTGGCTATCCTCTAGCAATTCCCATGCAATGAGCACAATTGATAGCAACAACCAAGTGTAGTCAAATGACTTGGCTTCATCCTGGGCCTCTCGACAGTTTGCTAGGAAATCCTGACATAGGTATCTTTCCCAATTAAATTGGATGCCCTTCGTGCACTGCGTAGCAAGGGAAATTATAGGTATCGAAACTTCGTCCCCACGACATTTTCTCATGACGTTCCCTGCCAAGATCTAGGGAGCCAATTGAACTACTGAGTTTGTTATGGAAATAATGGAATACCCTTGTCACTTCTTGAGCCGACCATAATCCCTCTTCATTCTCTCTACAAGATAATTTTCCCTAGTCTTTCCTCCAAACTCCTTAGCCGGGTTTGGGCCTTCGTAAGGCAGCCACGTGATTCTATGAATTAGCATGTATGTAATGGGTATAGGACCCCCTAGCCACAAACATCCATCATGCACTAGTGCGAGAAGCTAGTGCACACATATCATATCAATGGTGGTGCGGTGATAATGTGGCACCCACAACAGATTGAGAAACCCTGATTGTTCGACACTACATACCCATTTCTCTATTTCCAACATTGTAACACTTGTTTCTTCATAATAAACCCTCATATATTTTTCCATCACCAAGTGTGGGAACTTAGCATGTTCTGCGAGGTCCCAATCCTCCTTTTTTAACAACGGGAGCGTTGCAAGCCGCGGGCCTTCAAAAGGGACCCACTTAGGTAGCAGGGGTGTGGATATTGTAAATTTCTCCGCATCTAGGTCCTTCATGACCTTTTCTCTTTCCTTCTATGAAGGGATATACTTGGGCAGCCTTATCAAGGGTTCCTCTCCTTTAGCATCAATGTCCTCTATTCACTCGGCTTTTTCTACCTCCAAGTCCACTACTTTCGTCTGTAGCTTATCTTCCTTCTGCTTCTGTGTCTCAGTATGTTTCCTTGGGGGTGCACGCACTGGCACTGAATTTTTCTACTTTTCCTTTGTTGTGGGTTGCTTCTCCTTCATTACAGGTTTCTTGTCTTTTGTCATGGTCTATTTCGGCATGGGTGACCTCGGCGCCATGGGCACCGCAAGCATAGCCTCTACACTTGACACCTCTGGTCCTGGTGTGTCAGACACAAATTCTTTCGAACTCAGGGATTTGGCGTGTTTGGTGGGAACCATTCTCTCCATAAACAACTCACGGGCTTCGGTAGAAATGTTTTCTTGTCACAGGAATTCTTCCCAAAATGCTCGACTCATAGGCGACAGATAGAGAAATTCACTAACAACTCTTAAAGCACAAAGTGTTCTCTATCGGACTGGCATGCGTAATTTATAGGGGGTTTTAAATTCAAATCTGACCGTCCCCCAATTTCTGACAATAAATCTTTTTTTGGCAACATATTTTCAAAGGTTTTTGCCTTAAATGCCACCACCCGCTCCAGTTAACCATCTTCTGGCCGTCAAGTCATGAACAATAATCCCAACGGTCATTTTCTGGATGTGTTGTTAGTGTCAGTCTTTGACACCTTCCACCAATGATCAAACATGCTCTTACAAGTGGTCTTAGGGTGCCGAAGTCAAATTTTGTCATTTCAGTGAGTCTTCAAGTAAAATTTGGTCACTAGGTATTAGGTCTAGGATTTGTTTTCACTCTTTCCAAAATTTTCCAAGTGTCGGTCCATGTCACCATTCAACTGAGTGTACCATCATTCAGAGAGTTGTCATCATCATTTCAAGTTCCAATGGGTCATTTTACACCTTGTTCGTGTTTCAGTTGTGCTTGGGTAAGACTCATTTCCCTCTCCTAGGGTTTTGAAGGTAATTTCTCTTGTATGGTCAAATCATCAACAAAGCTTGCATCCTGATGCTCATACACCTTCCCCTATCCTTAATGTACCTTATTAAACACTTCCCATCACTGATATCCCTCAAATTCCTCATTTTCCCACAAACCCTATTTTCTTGCTACAATTTGACAATTTTTTAGGCTAAGCCCGTGTTTTACACTTTTGGACCCTTCCCCTCACTAAATATTTGAAATTACACTTTCCCCTATTTCCTAACATCCCTCCCTACTTCCCAATTTTTTCTCAATAATTTAGAAGCCCTTTATCCCCTTCATTTCCCTTAATTTCTACAAATCCCCTATTCCACACATTGGGATAGGTTTTACTCAAATGATGTTTCTGAGCAAGGAAAAATGAATTTGGAAAAAGTGAGAGAAATTTTTGTCCCGCAATGACCCAAGAAGAAAAGCCTCTTTCAGTTTTTACACAGCTGTCATGGTTTTAGGGAAATGTCAAAAATATAGTTGCCTTAGGAGAGTTGTTGCACCTCTGGAGTGAGCTTAGGAAAATAAAGATTTCTCCTAGCTTGGTTGGCCAGATGACTTGTTTGATGAGTGAAATAATAAATACACACAAAGAGATTTCCAATGAGCTCTGATGAGATCAATTTGGAGTTGAGGAAGACCTTCAAAAGTTGACTGAAACAACACTCTGCATTTAGGCAGCCTCATTTTGCACATTTTGACCCGTCTTGGGAGATTTGACTTTTGATAGGGAAAATGACCTCCAAATTGGAAAATTCAAAATGTTCTAGAAGTTAGACTCGATAATATTTCCAACTAGCTATCACACATCCAATTTGGACACCGGGAAGGCCTCCAAAAGTGGTATGCAAAAAGGCGTTGCGCACCTAGCAGCCAGCACTGCGCACCTGACAGCTTCTTGCAGTGTAAAATTACACTGGCACTGTGCACCTGTGTGAGGGCACTGCGCACCTGTCAAACTCTTCCAAATAACTCCAATTTGTCTCAATTATCCAAATCTTCCTCTTGACAAGTAAGTAACACAATTATTCTTGTTGAAAAAGGGTTTTTTGCATTAGTCTATGGTAATTGTGTTTATCAAAAACCAAACCCTAGTTTTCACTAAACCCTCTTATATACTTTAAAACTCATTCATAGATTGTTGTCATATCTCATCCATTGGTTGTCCCCCTAAAACCCTATTCCCTCATTTCCCTAGATCTCATCCCTTCATACAAATTTCCCAGACCTATACACTATTCCCAAACCCTAACTCCCAAATCCTACATCTTCACTACTCCTACTATCCTATCAAACCCTTATCCTACATTCTAAAACCCTATTCACTCATCTCATTCCCCTCATTCCCTAAAACCTTAAAACATCCACTCTTAATATCCCTTCATACTCATCTTGTCCCCACCTCATCCCTTCATTCCTCACTAGCAGCTACATTCACCAAGACCCATGGAAAGTGACATTGATTATGAAAGGGAGGAAGAAACCCTTAGTGACAGTTCTAGGGAAAAACATGTGCAGAAGAAGACCTCATAAGGGGGAGAACTAATCAGGGAGGAGCTTATCAGTTTGAGATAATTGCTTGCTTTCCCACTTGCCATATCATGTTTCAGACATCACTCTCCCTTTGATTTCTGTGAAATGGTGGAGAGGGTCAAGTTTCACCATGAGCTGGCCAGGTTATTTGTAACTCATATGGACAACAATCAGGTAAACATTTCTGGTGTTTCATTCATGTTGTCTCCTGCTATTATTTCAAAAGCAACAGGCATTCCAAATGTAAGTGAACAGTGGAACAAGATATGTAAAACAAGGGTAAAGAGGCTAAAAGCCAAACTAAGGAGAGCTTTGAGGGCCAAGAAAGAACATGATAAAATAAAGATCTTGGCTGAGGCATCATTGGCCCATAAAAGCACTTAACAAGGGTCAATCATGCCAAATTTCAAGAAATTTGGAGAAATTTTTGTCAATTTTGAAATTTTTAATGTGAAAAATAGGGTTTTCCAATAGGTGCGTAGCGCCACTGGCGCTGCGCTTTTTTGGGGGACACTTTCTTGCAAAAAAGTTTATATTTTTAGAATCAACATGGAAAAATATGGAAGCTCAAAAATGGCTGAGTATTTTCGACAAGTTCTAGGTCTCCAAAAGGGAAAAAACACCCAAAAAGTGCCCTCTCTGCCATTGTTTTGCCACACAGGAAGAAATTTTGGGAGAATCAATTTTTGGAGGGGCAAATGGACTCCAAATTCAGAAATTCAAGTTGTTCCAGAAATTAGACTCACCATGCTTTCCAACGAGCTATCTTGCTCTTAATTTGGACTCCGGGAAGCCTTCCAAAATTGGCCTAGAATAAGCGTTGCACATAGGATCAATGGTGTTGTGCATAGGATGAATTTTGCTAGTTTTGTTCAAAAAACCAAATTTCGCCTAGTTTTTCTACAAGTTGACTTTTCCTCTCATCTTGGATGAATTTATGATTGTAAATTATGCTATGCTATGTAAATGTAATTGAAAAATGACCTTAGAGGGTATATTCATCATTTTTAAGTGGTTTGGGGGTGAATGAATCAGTTTCCATGGTTTTAGAGGCAAGCTGTTCCACTGCCTATATTCCTGTTCTTAGTTTAGATATGGTTGAAGCCACCCCTTTTCTCAAGGATTCCACCCTGATAGCTAGATTTAGTAGTTTCCTTGCCTATATCATGTACTTTTTGATTCATTTGTAAAGGTTGGACTTTGGCAGAAGTGTTGGAATCACTGAACATTTGTATCAGCAGTTTGGCAAGGAATAAAATCAGGTTTCACAGCTATTTTTGTGGAATTCTTGTGACAGTGAGTTTATGTATTGTTTCTTCTTTGTAAGGAGTTTTTTTATGATGTTTTATATGTATCCACATATATTTCTCTCTTCTAAACTAAATGAATCAAGGTGAATAGACAAAATACACTAATTTACAGTGCATTGTCTTGGGAATGCATTTAGTTTTCAATGTTTTCAACTGTTTGAAGAGGATTCATAGTTTCTTTATGCCCTCCTCAACTCCTCAACTGTCTTACTCCACCATCTCAATCCATTTCTAGTACATAAACTCTTGTCTACCTTGCCCCATAGGACATGACTGTATCCCTGAGTTGATTTCCCGGATCCAATCTGCCTTCTCCAATTGATCCAGCAACCAAAACCTAAAATCAAAACGAGAAACCTTAATATACTATACCTAGCCTAAAATCAACATTCATTTCAGTCATCTCAAGCCCTAGTTGCCATATTCTAATTGAGATTGACAAGGAGAGATCCCTCTCCTGACTTGGTAGGGCTAGCTACCAGGTTAAGCGTGGTTTGATGTTACCTTAGACCTACCTTTCTTCAGCTCGAGGTAGATCTAGGCTCTAACATGTGTAATGTGGTACCTTCCTCCATGGTTCAGCTTCCTGAGTGCAGATTCATAGGTTTTATCTTTGTCACTCTCCACGCAGCCCGCTCGCTACATTGTCCTCCAAGCTGGGCAGTCTAGTTTATAGACCCACACTCCCTTGCAACTTCCTGGAGCACTAAGACTATCCTGCTACCATATAGTCATTGTGTAGGATCCCCTGTATACAAATTTAACCTGCTCCCATTCTCTCTTCCTGGGAAGGATTCCCCATTCAGCTTCACAAGCTGAGTTGTGCCTCCATCTATAATTTCTTTGAAAATATATGGCCCTAACCAATGCATCTTGAATTTACCTGGAAATTTAGTGAATTTTCTATCATATAGCAGGACAAGATCGTTTACCTTGAACATGTGAATCTTGATGTGGAGATCATGCCATGCTTTTTCACGGTCCTTCTGTACTTGTTGATGGAATCCTGCCAAAATTCAATCTTCTTCGAGCTCCATTAGCTGCATGAGCCGTTCTTTCATGGCCTCGCGATCCTCCATATCCGTCAGCACTGCTATGCACATACTAGTTACAATGTACTCCATCGGAATTACGGCTTCGACCCCATATACTAATTAGAAAAACTTTTTCCTTGTTAGCTTCTTACAAGTAGTCCTATAAGCCAATAGTGTTGCATGTATACACACATCCAAATCATTCTGCTGTGTGTTGTAGATCTTTCTCAGCGCATTCTCCAGAATCTTATTAAAGGCTTCAATAGTTCCATTGGCCTGCAGGTGTTATGACGTACTCTTCTGATGGTAGATTTGGAATTGTTCAGTCAGTGACCTGATCATTTTGTTTAGAAAGTACGTACCTCTGTCACTCATCAACACTTTTGGGCAGCAAAATCTAATCAAGAGATACTGAAACAAGAACTTTGTTGCCATAGCCCCTGTACAATCCTGAACCGGTTGTGATTTGCCCATCTGGTGAGATATTCCGTCGTGGTGATAATATAGCACACACCGTATTTCTTTCCCGGGCGATGAATTGGCCGAACAAAATCAATCGTCAACTTCTCAAATGGCTACAAAGACACTTGAGGGTGTAGTGGTAACTCATCCCTTCATGATGGTCTGCTAATTATTTGACATGCATCGCATGCCTTACAATACGCCTTGGAATCCTTATGCAAAGTTGGCTACCATAGACCCGCGCAAAAAATATTTTCACAGTTGCCTTGCCTACATAATGACCTCCTGCGGCTCCCCCATGAGATTCAGTGAGAATGATATCGCCTTTAAAGTCCAACACATACCTTTGCAAGCTTTCATCTGCACCCATTTTATACACATGACCCGCAATGAATAAAAAGTTGACCACGCGCACTACTAATTCCTTCTTTTTCATGCATGTATATCCTTCCGGTGCCATACTCGTATTCAAGAAGTAAATAATATCTGCAAAATTGTCATCCGCGACATGTACCATAAAGAGTTGTGCATCTGGTAACCCTTCCTCTAGATTATTAAGCTCCTCTCCTGTTTCGATCTGCGATAGATGGTCAGGTCCCGCATTTAACCTCCATGGCTTCATAATGACTTCAAAGTCATATTCCTGAAATAATAGCAACCATCTGCAGATCTTTCCCCCCAACACAAGCTGATTGACCAGGTATTTCAAGGTAGAATGATCCATGTACATCTTGAAATTCCCTCCTAACAGATAATGCCTGAACTTTTACAGTGCGTACACCATGGCCAACCCTTTGTGCTCAGTCATTGAATAATTCTTCTCAACCTTTGACAGCTTCCTACTTGCGAAGGCTATAGGATGGTCCATTTCTCCTTCACCGATCTGCGTTAGCATTGCACCCAATGCAATGCAAGAGGCATCCACATGTACGTGAAACTCCTTTCTCCAATAAGGGAATACCAAAATCAGCACAATGACAATATTTTCCTTTAATACATCTAAGCCACACTTATATTCTTCATCCCAACATAATGTTGCATCCTTCTTCAGTACTTTCTCCATGGGCACAATAATTTGACCATAAGCTTTGATAAATTTTCTATAACATCCCATATGTCCCAGCATCATCTGCTTCACGTTACTAGGGTCCTCGAAATTCACAATTACTACAATCTTTATAGGGTCCACCATCAATCCTTGCTTGCACACAACATAACCTTGCAAGATCCCAAAGGGAACATAAAATTTGCATTTCTTCAAATTCAGCGTGATCTAGTATCTGCGGCACGTATCCAACATTAGGCGTATACTTGCTACATGGAGCTTCACTAATCCAAACATCATCCAGTCATCAAAGATGAATGAACTCCTAGAATGCTGCTATGACTACGTGGGAAAATATCAATGGCACATTATTAAGCCCAAATGGCATCACATTATATTGAAAACAACCCCACTCTACCACGAAGGTCATTTTTCTCCTATCCTCAGGCACGATCTTAATCTGATGATACCCAGAAAACCCATCAGTAAAGGAATATGCCTCCTACCCTCCAACATTGTCTAACACTTCATCTGTAAATGGCATAGGGAATGGGTTGCGAACACATTCATCATTAAGCTTCTGTAAATCTACACAAATCCTTATTTCACCCTTTTGTTTCTTTTCCTGAACCACCTTCGGGCTCACCCAATTAGATTCTTCAACTGGTTCGATGATGCCTACCTCCAGCATCTTATCCAGCTCTTGGTGAACCTTTTCCTTGTATTTAGGGTTAAGGCGATATGACCTCTATTTAATGGGCTTCACATTCGGCTTCAGAGTGATCTTCATAATGCCCAGATCACCAACTATTCCCTTCAAATTCAAAAACATAGTAGGGAAGAGATCCTGGTATTTGCGGAGTGACTAAGCAACTTTATCCACGTAGCATCATCCCAATAATCTCCAATCTTTGCGAACTTCAGTTTTGCTTCAGTGCCAATGTTTACTTGCTCTGTCTTCAATGGCACAAAGATGTCTGGGTTTTGTATTTGTGGGCCTTCAACTTCGTGATGCCCTTCTACCTTTGGAATATTAATGTTTCTCAAATCTTCATCGTCCTCTTTAGAGATCAGATTATAGCATTCCAGCGCATGGCGCAACTAGGTGCTCCAATCTGGTTGGGTCCATTCCACAGGTTCTGTCAGCATTCTGAAGATGACCACCTTAATCCCTTGTAGGGCTTCATCAATGCTTGCAAAGTTGTCTTCAAAGCTAAAGGTCAATAAGAACCCTTCCCTCAATATATCCCATTCCGCGGTGCCATGGCGGAGCTCCGTTTCCAGATACCAGTTCATGGGAATTATATCCAAAGTATGGAAAAATATGTGTACCCACTCTGGCTGCGGTTCTGTTCCCCATGCTTTAGTCTACTTTTCTAGGTGATCGCGTGAATCGCCCCTTCCATTATATTTCTGAGTCATTCTAGTGTTAGCACACCCAAACCATAGCTTCATCATTCTTCTGTAATCTTGCCAGCCAGGAAAGCTATCCTTATGCGTATCTCCAACATCGTGTGGGCATAGTGCATAGTGCCAGCTCTAATTCTTAGAAGCGGTGATCCTCAGGGACTTCACGCTCAAATTCATTTAAAAAAATCTACGTCAATTAAACCATCATAATAAGGTAATTTCCTTACCTCCAACGAAACAAAATGCAACGACTTTGTCATCATATTGCATCGCAAGGTAGACACTTCATGTAATCAGTTCTAACAATGCTCCAACTCTTCGTCTGAATCAAAGGTACCTGAACTCTCCCAGTCCCATGTAATCCGTCCATCCGTCGTCGGATTGATCTAGTCTTGATCCCGCACTATTATTTTGTAGATTTGATCCAGTTTATCATCACTTTCTTCATAATCGCAGACTGGTTCAGTATATCATGTTCCTTCTATAGGGTCCAACGATACTACAACCCGAAGCAATTTTCTTTCAAACGACATTGTCCTCTTCTTCAAATTGATAATCCCATTCATATCAATTGCCCAGTTAATTCCCAGGACCGCAGGGTATGGATTACTGTCATCAACAATTTCTATAACTTCAAAGTCTGCTACCATGCTCGCACATTCAATATCATGTGTTACTGCACATAACCATCCCATGGGGATGATTTTATGCTAGTTCACCATCCCAAGTTGAACTGGAGACAACTGCAGCATAGGTCTCCCCATCCTTTCCCACGTCTATTTTGGTAATGCATTCACATCAGACCCCAACTCCAAGATGACCTAGTCCATCTCATAATCACATGTATGTGTAGTGAGCCTCATCTCGTGCCCTCTTCATGCCTTCTGTTTGCTAATTTTTCTGACCAACCAGTGTCCATCAGGGACCTTCTCTTTCCTGGCGCATTTGTTTATTAATTCCTATAGGCCTTCTAGAGCTTTTCTATTGCGCAACAGTTTTATGGTGGTCTCCAAAACCATAGTGAGTACAGAGGGATCAACTTCTATAGGAGCATCGATTTTTTGCATCTTGTCCTAGCTTCCTCAGGTGGAGGCCTTAGCAAAGATCTTCTTGGCATCCATGAATGTTTACTTAGTGTGATTTAAATCAAATCCAACATCCTTCTCTGGGGTCTTTTGGACCCATCTATCCTCTTTAGGATTTTTACCTTTGTTATCCCCACTCGTTATTCCACTTCTCAGCATTGTATTCATGCTTTGATCCTCCTCACGGGGCTCATCTCTCATGATCTGTAAGTTCTTCCTAAACTACAGAGGTTGTGCTTTATTCTCTTGCATTTTAGCTATCAGCACCAGACACTCTTCTATAGTATGGTCAAACTAGTCGCAATATTCACATGATAGGCATGTGTAATTCTGACATTCTCATGTATAATGCCCTGGTTATCTGAAGTTGTAACAAATAATCTGACCCCGACCTCTACTAGGTGCTCCTCCTCCTCAGCTCTGTCCTCATACTTGATAACCTCCAAGCGCCCCTCCAACACCCTGATCTGGAGGCCGAGTTTCTGCTTGCATCCAGTATGTAGGTTTTCTTTCCATCATCAACTCGTAACTTTGACAGTGGCGCTCATCGTGGCCCACATATTTACAGAAGTTATAAAACAATTGCTGAAGTGTCTGGACAAACTTTTGAAGTAAATGTCAATTATTCATTGCATGTTGTCCAATAACTCGAAAAATAGCACACCACAGTGCAACCCCCACGCTTGACCCTACTAGGGCTTCTAGCTTCAGGGGAATTGGTCCCCCTCCTATAATATAATTCATGTACACGGGACATTGGTATTTATCGTGTCCTTGGCCCTTGAACTTCAAACACCAGACTTTCACTCGCACTCCTAGTTTAGTTTCCTTGTCTTTCTTCAAACTCTGTAATTCTAGTTGTAGGCTCTATAACTGAGAGTGGATCTACTGTACCTCGAAGGTGGCATCTTGAATAGGTGATGCATGTAACCTCATCATTATTTCCAAGGCTTTTTCCTACATTCCTATCTTCTGTTGTGACAGAGAAATTCTAAGGTGGGGTGAAAGTGAAGTTATAAACCATTCATGATGCTAACTATCTGTGAGTTGCATGTTATATTCTCAAATTTGATACTTTAACTTTTGAGCTAATTCCGAAGGCATCTCATCGACCCTCACCATGATTTCTTTGAATCTTATTACTGACTGTGAGTCAGACTTAGGCTTACTAAACTCCTTATTTAAAGCCACCTTAGTGTATTCTAGTGATGCAAGAGGATTATCAGAACAATACTTAATATATCAAGTTAGCCTGCGATCCTATAGAGTAGTAACCAAATGTGCCTTCTTTATATTTCCATAAGTAATTTGTTGCACTATCTACACAACATTCTCAAAAAACCAAAACTGATCTGTATCTTCACTCCCTATGCCCTTGAAAATCGGTAGCTTCATTGCGTTTTCCATGTCGAATGGTGGTGGTGGAGATGGAGGTGTGGGCGAAGGTGTATGTAGTGGAGGTGGAGTGGACGGATGATTTACTCGAGGAATCCCTTGAGTGATTAGATGAATAATGCTTTGCGGTGGAGTTTGTTCTGCCCCTTTGTCATCACTTGGAGAAGGTCCAATCAATGGACTATACTCTGGTCCTGATCCTTCATGATTTCAAAATGACAGTCCAGTTTGTGTAGCTCCGAACATCAAGGTAAAGGCATTACCCGATTTTAACATAATAGCATTTTAATCAAAGTATTCAATGATATTAAATGCTTACCTTGCGGCCCTTTGAAAATCATCGCTCCACTTCGATGTAGTTGACCGAGGTATCAACTGCAAATTCTGTAACAAATCCACCCAGAATTTGATCGAGCCAATGATCAATAGCCCATGTGCTCTTTTTTTCATAGGTTTCTAGCTGTCACACTAATTCTGGAGTCCACACTATAGGACTATCGAGCTTCCACCTTCCTTGATTGTCTATTAATTTAGCTAATCACTCATATAGTTCAATGGGAAAAGTGCAGAATAATATCTTGTGTCTCTCTGTATACAGATACCTATTCAGCCACTCTTCCTTTGACAGGCACAAATTCTTGTTTTCTTGCACTGCGAACTTGTGAATCTTTTGATCCAACCACTTTTCAATTTCTTTCTTGGTCGGATTCCAATGATGCAACATCACACATTTATTTCAAGAAGATCCCAGTCCTGGCAGTGGAACCATTTGTTGGCTTAGGGGGCCCTAACCTAGGTTCAAAGTTATTTCCACTAACCGACAAAACCCTAAACTACTGTTCCTTTCAGTAGAAACCTGCGTAGCGCAGGTTGTAGTCTCACCCAAAGAAGTATGGGGCAATGCAAGAACCAAGTTTTTGCATCCAGAGACTAGTGTGGTGTCTTTCCACTCTTCAGATCTGTGTTCACGCAGATCGATACACTCTTAGGGCTCATCGCTGCAACTCTATTAAACAACTTTCAGACCTTCGCGAATGTCTATAATCCATCCTTACGGACCTTTAACATTCAATTTGTCTATTTACACGCATCAGAGAGTAGTCCTAAATTAGGGTTCACACAAATTTACTTAAGTTATTAGTAAACATCAGAGAATTCATCAGACTCTTCGCGAAAGTACTTATACATGCATTTCATACATCATTAAGACTTACTCATGAGAATCGCATAACGTTCAATCAATACTCCATAAAACACATCATTCATCGACATCATATAACATTAAAGCTTAGAAATGTTGGTGAATATTACTTGTTCCTAATATGAAAATTGTAAAAGGCTTGGCGATAATTTGTAAAAATATTCATACTTCTAATGATGTTTTGTAGTCTCTATAAACTTTTGGCAATTTCTAAGGTATAATATTCTTATACTATAAAATTTGGGCGAACCATATTATAAAAAATTGGAAATTAACGAATCGTTTTTTTTAAAAGCTTGGAAAATTAGCCGACTTGCGAATATTAGCCCCTAAAATTTCCCCTGAGAGAAACAAAGATAAACAGAAATACGTAAGAATTCTTCAGAAACTATCTTTATTGATCTTCAATTCAAGGTTAAAGACTCAAAACTACCATGCGCACACAGCGGCAGGGGTCCGCGCATGCAGCTGCAGACTCTACCTAGGCCTCTACGCATTGAGTTTCAAAACATTTCTTCTACTATCTTACCCACTTCTTCTCACTATCACCTCTAAGTCTCCATAAAATCTACTTGTCTCTTCGCTAAGACTCACTATTTATAGCCTTTGTCATACAATTCCATGGTTCATGGACCATGGGTGAATCTCAAAACTAGCTCAAACTTTACATAAAACAAGGGGCTAAGCCCCTTTAACTCCTATTCATGTACGCGCTCCGCATCCACAAATCGCAGAGACTTTACATTATTTACAAAAATTTTACCAAAACATGGGTTATCTTAACCCCAAAAATGACCCAGGGGACCCTATCCCAACATAAGCCTTTGGTTGTTTGAGTTACTAGTCGTGGTAGCCCTGGTTGGATAAACGATCTGGAATCCCGACAACAGACATGGTAGGACCAAGTCCTCAGCCTTGGCTCAGCATGCAGGGAAGACTATGCATCATGTATGTATAGAAGAAGCTCAAGTCATTGCCAAAGTTGCGCAATTTCACCATCGCAAGTTTAGAGAGGCCCTGGAGATTGAGAAGAGGCCGAACAATCTTAATAGGGATGATGGCTGGAAGATTAGCAGTTGTTGGGTCCCAACCTTATCTTCCTAGCCTCCTCTTCCCCTTTCGTTTTGTCTTCCCTCTCCTGATGTTTTGATTTTAGTGGTTGGTCCCTCCTTTCTTCTTGGTTTTCTCCCCGTTATCCTGATAGGTTACTATTCAATTTCGGGCTTTTTACCGTATTAACCTGATCCCGTTTATGATACTATTAGGTATATTAAAAAGAGACTAGATTTCTGCTATTATGATTTATTCTACTATATGATTGTGATTGTCTTATATATTTAATTAGTGTAATTCCTTTTTAGACCTTATAGGTATTAATGACATAGTCAATTTTAATGATTTCATAACAAATTAGTGAATATATATTGATTTTTTTTTAATGAATATAAATTATTAATTGAATTAAATTGGGCCTTTATGTTTAAATGGTAAATAAGAAATTATTATTAATAAATATATGTTATACCTATTGAGTTAGTTATTTTTATTAATTAAACATGTACTTTAATGTATTTCTCAATTGTAACTAAATTCTAAGTATAATAAAGATTTAACAGAATACTATTGTTTGCTTGAAATTATAAATTACTAAGTAAATATAAATAAATATAAATTACTATATATAACATATTATTTAAATTCGAATGGGCCATCATATTTATATAATAAATAAAATAAAAATAATATATTTTACCAATAGATTTACCTAATAGTAATCTAAGACTAGTTGCTTATATCCAAATAATATTGGGATAATAACAAATATAGATTGTTTAATTATTTATTAATTTATTGACCATAATAAATATGAATTATAGAAATATTATTTGCTATACCTTTATTAAACATAGTCATTTAGTTAACGAATGAATTCTTTTAGGTTTAGCTAATAATAATATATTATATATTATTTGATTTTAGATATACATATGAATTCTTTTAATATATTATTTACCAAATTTTGTTGTTTTCTAAGAATAATAAGAATTTATTATATCAAGAATATTAGTGGTTTGACCTTGTCCTTTAGGTCAAAATTAGCCATTGGAGTCTCTGCACGCTCTATTTAATCTAGCTAAGCCAGATCAGTTCTTCATCTTGTCCTGACGATGAACCACACTGGTTGGTTCAAAACGCGTCGACAAAAGATTGGTTATGTGATTTTGCCGAAGAGTTTCTGAACAATGTTATGGATCACAGAAGTCTAAATTCCTTAATATTTTGGTTTAGTTACTCATCATGGAAGGCACGGTCATAAAAAATGCTCTGGAACCCTAGACAACTTGGGTAGAGATGAATTTGATGATGGTTAGTGATGTCTGATAGTGAGGTGGAATCATTTATTGAGGGTTGAGGTGGTTTGGCCTCTAGAAGGCCTGGTTTGGTTTTATTGGATTTCTTCGATGAGATCCCACGTTCATGCTTGGAATATGGCATGGGGGTGATTGGATGAAAGAAAGATTTCATTCAACCAATCTATGGTCAGGTGGTATGTGGAAGTGCCAAACCTAGTTGCATTTTTCATATGTTAATAAGAGATTCTTTCCTCCTGTATTTGATAGGTAAATATACTTTTTCATATGTGGTTTTTATGTTTGTTATATCCTTATTATTTCTTTTGTTTATATGTTAGTTATGAGTATGTTTTATGAAAGTGATCATGTAAGGCTCTCATCATGTTTTGATTTGTAAGTGAATGACCAATGAATATATGACCTAATAGATGATAATGCAACTAATGTCATAATGCATCAAGTTTTCTTAGCAATTCTTAGATAACTATGAGACCCCTATGCTCAGATATGTTGTTATGACTTGTAGACTGCATATTTCTGACATGTTTGAGGAAATTCCCGTCATGACTAGTAGGTTTCAAATGAAGTATTTGTTTAATTATTTGCATTAGTATCATTGATTCGATGTTATTTTTTAATTTCTAGAAGTTTCATGAAGTTTTGGGTATTAGGCTGAGACCTAGCCATGAAAACGTGGCACAAAATCTAGGGTCATTGGCTCAGAACTAGCTAAAAAGTCTTGAATCATTGGCATTCCATTGTTGGGGGGTGACTAAAGGGTCCTAGTTGTATGCATGCCCATGTCATGGGGGAGGTTAACGCTCTAGGTCACTCAAATGTCAAGTTACCTTAGGAGTTGGTCACTTGGAAAGGTTGGTTGGCTCTTGAAGGTTCTCTAACATGTGTAGAAGGCCAGATTGGTTGTGTTTTTTTGGTTCCACATCCTTAATTGTGCATGGCGAGTTGAATCAGATCATATTAGCCTCTCACGACATGTTTACCCACACAGACCGGTTAACTTAGGTAAATGTGGGAGGAGGGTGTTACATAAACTCAAACTGTAAATTCTATGTTTATTCACAGGTATTTTTTTATCATAATTTAACTATGCTCTTCGTACATCAACAATTATTTTTTAATTTCCTTTGCATAAAGTATTTATTAGAGAATCTATATTCGTTTGTTTCTTTCCCCATCATCCCAAAATAATATACTTCTATAACTTTACATTTCCAAAAACCAAGTACACTTCAATTTACATTACTTTTTCAAAACAAGAGATAGAAAAAGAATTAAATTTGTTCTTGAACCATTATAAGGCTATGCAAACTTTATACATATCTTAATAACATCTTTGTTGAATCCCACTCAAGTGTTAATATATTACTAATTATAGGTACATTTTCTTGGCCTCTTGCTACTTGACACAAAATTATCATTTTAAGGTTCAATGTTTATTTGATACATATAGTGTGTGCGAAAATCTTCGAACCCACACTATTATACTCTTAGGATTGTTTGATTATTGTGAAGTTATATGATATTTCACCCAAACCTTATGATTGAAGTTATGTGATGGTTTTCTTCCAAAGAACAATCTCTCTTCTATCCAAAATTTGTATAGATTCAACTAGAAACTCTCCTTTGGTTTGACCTGTATCACATCTAAATTTATCACATGATTAGGATTAGGTACATAGTTTTTCAGTGAATAAACATGAAATACATTGTGTGCATTCATATGAGCAGGAAAATTTACTTGATATGCTACAAGACCAACTCAAGTCAGAATTTCAAAAGTTCCACAATATCATGGAGCTAATTGTGGACAACTCCCTAGTTTCAACGAGCTTCCTTTTGGTTATACTTTTAACTACAAATGTTCTCCCATCTCGAACTCACTAAAGGTTCTCTATCTTGGGTCTATTTAAGGTTTTTTTTCTGATAGGATTTACCATCTTCTCCATTTCTTAAATCATTTTGGGCCTAAAAATCAATTTGTTTTATAGTCGTGTTGTAACCACATTTTTGTTTTCTATGTAACTAAAAATAAGAGAAAGGTCATGGGACGCATAGTCCAAGATGAATGGTGGGAAAAATATCCTGGTGGGTGTCACTTTTGCTTTATTTATTGCTGAGGAAATTGGAAAAGGTATTGGCAAAGAAAAATAGGATAAAAGGAAGGTGAGAAGACATACACTTTTAGGAGAAGGAAATTGAAGGAAAAATGAAGGAAAATGAAGAAAATAGAGACAATAATGATGAATGGGCTTCTGAGGATCAGTTGCTAGGATTTTGTCAGGTTAGTCTTAGGATCTCTCATTAATTCTCTCATTCTCTCATACTCTTCGACACTTAGCGCTTTCCTAGAGCATGCTTGGAGTACTTTAGCATTAACTTGGATTTGGAAAAAGAAGGAAAATGAAAGTAGGAAAGTGCAAGGGAACAGGTGGATCAACAACTACAACTAGATCACTTTTTAGGTAATATGATGCATGTGTGATTTCATTGTTGGTTTATGGATGCATGGTATATGCAAGTGGTTTTTTGGTTATCTGTTATCATTGGCATGGAGGATTACTTGAATTTACAATGGCTTTAGCCTTTCCTTGCAATTTTTTGAATAGCCATGGCGTTGTGGGTTTTTCCACTTGATTGTTATGGGTTGGAAAAAAAGATATGGAAGCCCTGGAACTACTTGGGTTGACCTACTAATCATGGAGCCTAGGTTTGGAAATGCGATATAGAGCCCTTGGTGGGTTGAATTACTAGTCCCTGGAGTCAGGTTGGACAAACACTCTGGAGACCTAGAGGGTTGTGGGTTGAGTTACCAGTTCCATGAACCCTAGAAAACTCAGTTAGAGGACAATCTGGTTGGTGTTAGTGATGTCCAATCGTGACGTTGAATCATTGGTTGAGAGTTGAGGTGGTTTAGCCTATGAAAGCCCTAGTTTGGTTTTATTTGGTTTATTCCATGAGATACCACATTCATGCTTGGAATATGGCATGGGGGTGATTAGATGAAAGGAAGATTTGGTTAAGCCTAATCTATGTTCGGGTGGTATGTCGAAGTCCCTGACTTGGTTGGAATTTTCTTATGTTAATAAGATGTATTTTCTTTTATGATCTATGAACATACGTATTTATTATGGTAGTGATAGTATGTTTGACTTTACATGGTTTCTTTGTTGTTTATTTGTTGGTTATATTCTAGTTACATGATGTATATTATATAGGGCTCTTGACATGTTGTATGAATATATGAATGGTTGATGAATACATGGACAAACAAGTGCTATTACAACTAGCTAGAGAGGGTTAGATCCTTCTCGGTGATTCTCAAGTGAAGACTATCAATTTATGTTGAAATATGCATTAATGACTTGTAACTTACATGTTTTCCATGTGTTTGACGAAATGTCTAGTACTTGTTGGTCGATCTAGGGAAAGTTTATGACTCAAGTTTATAATATATGATGATATAGTTGATATGCATTTTAGTGCAAGTGGGAGCAGTTGTAGTATTATGACTAATGATTGTGAGTTAATTCCATATTATGGCATCGCTGTTAGTCTTCATAAAATATAATTTGAATTAATAGATATGATGTCTTGATATTTGGAACATGTGACTGACATGTGTGAATAGTTGTAGGGAAACATTCTTAGTATTACCATGACAAGGTAAGAATTGATTTGTTGCTATAACTAACACTTGATTAATGTGATAGAACATAATAAGACTCAATTGCAGTAAGGAAAGGAAAAATAAAGGAATTAGGTGAGAATTCCTTTGCCTATGTTTGGAAACCATAATTCCAAATGAATGAGTGCTTTCATGAACACAACAAGTCTTCTCAACCTTGATTTTGTTTGACATTATGTGGACATGTGCTAGATTCATTAACATGTATCTGACAATTATAACAGTTGGTTTCAAATTATGATTGGATCTGTCAAGGAATTGGAGTCCCTTGAGAGATGATATATGTATGTGTTCAGTTACAAGGTCGTGTTCTTGACACATCAACATAAGGTAACCAATATATTGTTATGTTTATTTACACAATGATAGTTGTGTGTTTATGGTAGTAATATGCAGGGAAATACATCTCAAAGAGACTATCATGAAATCTTGAAGAAGGTTCAAGTTGAGATTTCATTTGGACGCATTGGGAACCCATGTGGGTTGTGTCATGGTGTTTGTTTCTAGTTTTGTGTTTTCAATCTTTTGTGATTTGTTTGCACTTGATTTGAAATTTATTTTGTCTTTTGTGGTGTTGTAATTGTATTGGTTTTCGTGGTTTTATCTTGTTTGTTTCTTGTTCTTTCATTTTATGTTTTGAGGGCCATGACAATTGGTTGGGGAAAGAGGAAAGTTAACGGATCTCAAAGGGAGCTCAATGAAACCAAATTGGTAATGTAAGACCCGGATGAAGCTGGTGCATGTATGAGTGCAGCTAGAATCATGAATATGAGAGCCAGTTGGATTGATTGGGTCCATTGGGGTAAATGGATGGTGGTAGGACATTTATGAGAAAGGTAACAGTAAGGGTAAAGTGAATTGATTTGAGGTGTCAGATGCCTTGGCTATGTTGGGGACAATTTTTCTCATTGTTGTGCATGTTTTGAATGGATATAGGGGGTTCTCTTAACCTTGACCTTATGATATTTGGTAATTATGTTATGATCATGATTATGCTAATGTGTATACACGTATATATATGTATGTATGTATGTATGTATGTATGTAATTGTTTGGAAGGGTATTTAGGGATCATGCTTGTGGAAGAATGATTGTTATGCAGGTGAATGGAATGAAGAGGTTCATGGTTTATGAAGAATCAAGCGGGAAGATTAGTCTTGACAGATCTATGAGGTCAATATCATGTGGATGTGGATTGATATTATGTTCTTATACCATCCCTATATTTATTTTATGGATAGATTATGTTGAGGGATACAGTAGAAAAATGAATGCAGTGTGATTTGCGACATGGTGGGCCAATCATGGATAGGGGAGAGACATTAGAGGAAAGGTTTCTTGGTAGAGATAGTGTGGTCTCTAAATGTGATGTACTAATATTGTGTATATGTTGTATATGTGTTTTTGTGTGCAGATGGCATTGTGAACATGTCGTATATGTGGTGCTGTGTAAATATGGTATTTTGTACAAGTTGTATATACAATGTTGTGTAGATGTGGTGTGGTGTACACATTGCACATATGGTGTTGTGTATAGATGGTTTTGTGTACATGTGGTGTTCTGTACATGTTGTGCATGTGGTGTTGTGTGGATTTGGTGTTGTGTACATGTTGTACATGTGGATTTGTGTGCATGTGGTGTTGTGTGCACATTGTGTAGGTGGTGTTGTGTACATGGGGTGTTGTGTACATGTGGTGCAAGTGGTGTTGTGTATAAGTTGTACACATGGTGTTGTGTACATGTTGTACATGTGGTATTGTGTACATGTTATACACATTGTGTTGTGAACAAGTGGTACTGTGTTATGTGCATTATGTAGTCTTTGTACCATGACATGTGTATTCGTTGTGTTGTACTCTATCCAGGGATATGTATTGTATTGTACACTGGGTGTACGTGTATGTCTTTTGTTGTGCGTTGGGTGTAGGTGTATGTATTGTGTGTTTATGTGTTGTGTTGTATATTGTGTGTATGTGTACGTGATTGAAGAGAAGAAAAATAATTGGGTGCTTGTCAGGTTTGGAAACCGATTCAGTGTGTGTACAAAAATGACAAGAATAAAGTTAGAAGAAAGGACTGATTGAAGGATAGGTATCTGTATTTTATTTCAGTTTTTAATTAAGCATGTGATATATGATTTTAATTTATGATGGTTACATTTTGATCTAATCGGATGAGATATGTTTATACATCATTTTATCGAAGATCTAGTTTGAATTGTTGTGATGGGAAGTAAATAGAATTGCAGGTGTACCTTATTGATGAGATACTAATGAGGAATGATTTGAATTTATCTTAATTCATTTTGAATATAATGAAATTTATGTTCTTGGTATAGGAAAGCATGGAAAATGTCAGGTTTGGGTGGTTTGAAATGCCTAGTTTGGGTGGTTGGAACTGACTGCAAGAATTAGCAACATATGCAAAAAGGAATTGGAATATGCAATAGTATAATGGTAAAGTAACTAGGAGAAAGGAGATTGTGGGAAACTATTACCCAATAGTGTACATTGATTTCCATGAGGATGTTATGATCAGTATGATTTAGAGGTAGGTATATGTCTTGGTATTTGTACCTTTTAATGTGAGGAAACATTGCCAAGGTATGGATTTCCCGAGGGAATGTGTAGCAAAGAAGGGTATGCCAGCGGAACTTAGAATTTGAGTGACTTCATGAAAGGGGATGATCGGATTTCCCGAGGGACTATGTAGAAAAGAAGGTAAGGTTGGGGAATGACTTTTTTTTTTGTCATTATCATTACCAGATGCAATCAAAAGAACATTAGGAGTGTGCCCTAGAACAATGAGTCGGTAATTTTTCATTGAGGGAAAAAGTAACATTGGGATTATAGTGCTAGACATTGGATTGAAGTTTGGCTTTGGTAGTGGATTTTGGACTTCCTACGAAGAAGTGAATCCTGGTATTATGTTGAGGTTGGAGGTTTCAACATCTAAATTCCCTTGTTCACTGATGTGGGAATTGTAACCTTTTATTTGCTAGCTAGAGAAAATGTGCATATGTATATGTGTATGTTATTGTAAATAATATATCGAGTTGTGGTTATAAAGTTCCATAAACAGTATGATTATTTGTTGGTTGAAGTAAATGTGCATGAGTATATATGTTGTTGTTATTGTAAATATCATAATGAGTTTTGTTATAAAGTCCCAATGAAATTTATAATTTTCACGGTTTTAAACAGTTGTTTATTGTAAATACTACAATGAGTTGTGTTATAAAGCTCCACAGGCAGTATGCTTTTTTTTTCAGCAGTTTATTGCTTATAGGTGTCATATAACATCAAGGAAGGTGTTCCGCCATGGGGGAGAGGTTTGTAACAACCCCTGCTTGATTTCATATGTAAATAAAAGTACAACCAAGGTCATGGGACAAATATTACAAGCTCAATGGTGGGAAAAATATGCTTGTGGGTGTCAATTTTGGTGTATTTATGGTTAATGAAATAGGAAAATGAATTGCCAAAGGAAAAAAAGAATTATTTCGCATTTTATTTATGAAAATAAAGGAAAATAGGAGAAAAGGGAGGTGAAGAGACACAAATTTGCATGAGAGGGAAATTGAAGGATAAATAAAGGAAAATGAAGAAAATAGAGACAACAATGATGAAAGGACTTCTTAGGATCAGTTTGTAGGATTTTGTTAGGTTAGTCTTTGGCTCTCTCATTCATACTCTCATTCTCTCATAATCTTGCACACTTAGAGGTTTTTTGGAGCATGCTTGGAGCACTTTATCATTCAGTGGGATTTGAAGAAAGAATGAAAAGGAAATAAGGAAAGCGTAAGGGAATAGGTGGATCAACAACTACAAATCAATTTCTTTGTAGGTAACATGTTTCATGTGTGATTTGCTTCCTGATTTATGGATGCATAGTATATGCATGTGGTTTTCTAGTTATGTGTTGTCATTAGCATGGAGTATTGACTCAATTGACAATGTTTTTAACCTTTCCTTGCCATTTACTATATAGCCATGGTGTTGTGGGGTTTTCCACTTAATTTTTTTCGAGATAGTGATCATCATTCCTTATGGTTGTGGGTTGGAATAGACCATTTGGAAGCCTTGTAAAAACTTGTGTTGAGTTATTAGTCATGGAGCCTAGGTTGGGACAAATTCTCTACAGGCCTTCGTGGGTTGAGTTACTAGTCGCTGGAGTTAGGTTGGACAAATGCTTTGGATCCCTAGAAGGTGGTGGGTTTAGTTTCTAGTTCCTGGAGCCTCATACAACTTGTTTAGAGACCGATCTGGTTGGATTTTGTAATGTACGACTATCAGGTGGAATAATTGTTGACGATTGAGGTGGTTTGGAATTTGGAAGCCCTAGTTTGGTTTTCTTATGTTTATTCCATGAGATCCCACATTCTTTGTTGGAATATGGCATGAGGGTGATTAATGACTAAAGGAAAGCTTTGGTTTAGCCCAATATATCGTTGGGCTATACGTGGAAGTCCCTGACTTGGTTGGAATTTTTATATGTTAGTAATATGTATTTTCTGTTGTGATCTACGGGCATACATATTGATTATGATGGTGATAATATGGATGATTGCCATGGTTTCTATGTTGGTTATTTGATAGTTATATATTGGTTACATGATGTATATTTTCTATGGCTCTTGACATGTTTGATGAATGCATGGACTAAAAAGTGTTATTGAAGCTAGCTAGAGAGGGTTAGAGCCTTCTTGATGATTCTAAGGTGAAGATTGTCAGTTTATGATTAGGTATGAATTCATGACCCATAGCTTACATCTTTGCCATGTTTTTGATGAAATGTCTAGTATGTCTTGGTTGGTCTAGGTCAATTTGAATTTTTAGCCTTGTTGTCATGCCATTTATAATTCTAAGAAATTTCAGGAAGTTTTGGGTAGTTTTCTAGAGGATTACCTAGAAATATGGCTCAAATATTGGGACTGCATCCTCTAAATTGGGTAATTTAGGTCATGGCTGCACTCAGGAAATTTTGTGCATGTGGTTGAATGCTATAACCACATGGAGTCCTTTTCATGCATGTGGTTGTGTGGTAAGATGTGAGAAATGCAACCCCAACTTAGGGCTTGGTAACTTTGGGTGGCCTTGAGTGTATTGTAGCTCTGAGAGATGTTGTGAGTCATTATTTTTTGGCTAGTTTGTAGGCCACACTTCCTTAACATGAGCTGGGAGGTTGGGTCATGTCATAGTAAATATTCGTCTCATGTTTACCTTAGTAGGCAATTGAAATCAAGTAAATGTGGGTGGGGGTATACTCACTCAGGAAAGACATCCACCTAACTTTCCTGGCATTTAAATCTGGCTGATTAAAAAAGTACTTAAGTATTAAGTGGTCAGTGACCAAGGTGATTTTTTTCCCAATTAAATAATGCCTACACATTTTGAGAGTGTGAATTATTGCCGCCAATTCCAAGTCATAGACTAATGAGTTCTTCTCGTGTTCTTTTAACTTTTGCGATTCAAAGGCTACAAAATGGCTATCTTGTATTAAAACTCCTCCCAAACTTTCTAAACATGCATATGTACAAACTTCAAACTTTTTTTCCAAATCAACTATTTTCAATACTGATGCCACGGTAAGTAGATATTTCAACTTTTCAAAACTTTCTTGGCACTATGCGGTCCATTCCGATTTAGTGAGGTTATATAATGGGCCAACCTTGAAAATTCCTCTATAAATTGGCGATAGTAGTTGGTTATTACCATCAATGATCTAATGTTGACAAGATCTTTTGGGATTGGCCATTTCAGTATAGCTTTCACCTTTTCTAGGTCCAATGTTATCACTTCTTATAAAATTATGTGGCCTAAATATTTATTTTTTCTTTGATAAAATTCATATTTAGAAAAAATTTCATACAACTAATTTTCTCTCAGAGTTGTGAGTACTATCTCCAAATGTTGCTTCCGTTCCTCAACAGTCTTAGAATATATTAGTATATCGTCAATGAAAACTTGCATAAATTTATCCAGGAATTTTCTTAAAACACCATTAATTAAACACATGAACATGGTGGGTGTGTTCTTAATTAGTGAGCACCAGTATTGCAACAATAATGCTGCAACTCCTGCGCTTCCTACTTTACTTTTATCAACCCGATAGTTCGTAACAAACTTGGAAGCGCTGGTGCTGTATGCACAAGTAATAGTTCTTACTGCGGCCTGTCACTTGGTCAGCTAGCGCAAGATCACTAGGAGCTCAAGCCAACTTCTATGAATTCCAGAAGAGGTTTTATATGTGATGGAAGAAAGGAAATCCTACTCTACAGAGGCTACTCTACTTGTAGAAAGGGAAAGAAGACTAAAATGTGAAGTAAACCTAAGAAACCCTAATTAACTAACTAATCCTAGTTTTGCAGAAAGAGAGATGGAAAACCATGAAATGAATTCCATTAGCTAGTTAGGAAGTAAACAACATCTACTCAAGCGATTTCTAGAAGGAAATGAGAAAAAAACATCTTTTTGGATTTTTATGTATTTTTAGCTGAAATTGTCATGCATGTAATTTATTTGTTTGTGATTGTGGCAGCGATTAGGTGGAAATGGACGTCTACTTTGGAGTTTTCAGAGGTGTAGTAAAGTTTGGAGGGGTCCTAAGTGGTCCCAAGTGGCCTTCTGGAGGCTTTCCCTGCGATCAGACTTCAGAAAGACACCTACAGAAAAATCTACAAGAGGATGCAGGGGATCTACAAGAGGTCTACAGGAGGATGCCGAGAGAATTTTTGGAGGTTTTGAGGGTGGGAAAGTGGATGGAAAGGTTAGATGAATGCTAGGATGATGTGTTAAGGTGACTATGGTTCATCAAGAATGATTAGGAGAGAGAAAGATGGTCGGATTTGTTCAAGGAAAGAGAGGAAAGTTTATGAGAAAAGTGCAGAAAACTAAGGCAGATTTGTGAGGGACTTTGGATGGTCTGTGGAACATGGATCAAAGAGAGATGGTGATGGTTGATTGGTTGAATTATTGTGAGCAGAGATGTACTGCAAGAGAAATAAAAATCAAACACTGAGACTAAGCAAGAAAAGAAACTAGCTACACTAAAAAACAGAACTCGGCATCAAGCTAAGCTAAATTTTGATCTAGGAAAGTAAATGCTAAAAAATGCTATATGGAAAGGAAGCATGGAAGGAAATTTATTGCAAATATAGAAATGAGCATGGTGAAATAGATCTACAACAAAACATGAACCTTCTAACAAGCTGCAACACCAGAAATCCTATGGAAAAGGAAAATCTGTGTTTTTTGTGGCAACAAGAGGGTCTTGGCCTCAGTTCATGGTCCCAAACGGAGGAGAGGAGGAAAAGGCTCTATTGATGGCCTTTTTGTATCTTTCTCCTATCACAATTCAACCTTCTACAACAAACTAAAATGGAAACAATCTTTTAAATCACCAAAAGTAACCTATCCTTAACCAAGAAAGAAATCTATCTAACAACAATGAATTCATAAACTGAAACAAAACATATAAATACAAAACAAGAGGTGCTTCGCTGCTTGGATTTGGCCCTAACCCAAGAGCTTCAGCCCTTTGAGGTGACTCAGTGCTAGCTAAAAAACAATCTTATCTTCATTATCAAAATAACAGTAAGATTACATGAAACTGTCCACAAAAGTAAGCTCAAAGTTGAGCAGAGCAAAACTGCATCAAAAGTTCAAAAATTTGACTAAAATTCAACAACCTAATGAGGCTATAGGCCTCTCTACTTATACAACTAGAGCTCTCAACAACTCCCTTAAAATCAGGGAGGCTTGGCTCCCAAAACTTGAGATAGACAATAGTTATCCTCCACTTGCTCGACTGCCTCTTTGGTGCATTGATGTGGTTGCTTGTGCTCTGAGCTTTCTGAAGGAGAATTTGAAGTAGGGAGTCATAAATGAGGGGGACACCCTCCTATAAATCCTCTCCCTTGCCTTCTTCGAATATTTTTTGCCAAATGTTCATTAAATATTTGACTTTGTCTCCAAAATTGACCAAAAATCTACATTAAGTACACATTACACTTCAAGACATAATGACCAACCCAAATCACTCTATTAGCATAAATATACTAAAAAACATGAAATAAACTAATGATAATGGTGGATTAAGCTAAGTTAGGAGGCAAAATGAGCCCATATAATTACCCATTTATGGGGCTCATCATCAACCCCTACTGAATGTGTTTCTCATCCTCTGAGCAACTAGTCCATCTCCTCATCCTTGATGGCCCTGATGGCCTCCTTGACATCCCATCCTTCTGATGTGAGGTCCTCTTCTTTGTCATGGAATCTTGCCTTTCTATCCACTTCTTCCCACTGTTGTTATTCTTCTTCCTCTTTTCTGCACTCTAGCAGTCCCAGCAACAGTGGGGTACTTAGTTTGAGGCCAATCCAATTGACCTTCAAACTCTGCATAGAGTGCTTGTATAGTGGCGCTCTCCTTAATGCTTCTTTCATCCTTGTTGGGGAGTGATACTCCCTTATCTACAAGCTGTGTGGCAGTGTATTCAACCTCCTCATACAAGCATGAATACAGTCATCTCAAAGTAATCTTTCCATTTCCTCAAAATGAGCAATGGCCTAAGCTTGATCATTGATATACTTAGGGGCACTTTGAGGATTATTTTTAAGCAGCTGGTGTGTACTGATGAGAGCCATGGGGTCTAATGGCTCAGCTCTGATCATTAGGGGTTCATTTTTCTCTTTTGCCATCAACTATTTGATTTTTGTTGCCCTTTGCTCCTCATGCTTCAACCATGAGGCCATGGCCATTAGCTGCAGGTACCCTATCCTAGCATTAGGATCCCATAGGTTCATATCAGTGAGGGCCATGTTATGCAAGTAGAACTCTGCGATCTTTGCCTTGTCTTCTGCTGAACTTTGGTCACATAGGTCCATGAACTATCTGTAATCCTGAAAAGGCGTTGTGCCTATTTGTGCCAATGTCTTGATCTGACACTGTAGCCACTGGTATTTGAGGTATACGCCATATGATTTTTTTGGTGTTCTGCACTGTAGTGCCTACATATAACAGCTGGCCATGCATGCCAATTGTGTTTCCTTTTCTTGCAATTGTCTTCTTAGCAGCTCATTTTCTGTTTCCAAGTGAGTCCTTCTGATTTCCTCTCTATTTATTTCAACACTTAATTCCCTGCCCATCTCTCTAAGCTGGTTATCCATGTGGCAAATGTACTCTACCCCTTTGGATTTGGTGATTTTCATCCATATATGGATCCTTATTCTTTCTTTCTCCAGCTCAAAGAAAAGTGGGATTGAAAATTTATGTGGAATGATTTTCCCCCCTCAAGAAGATTGTAGTAAGAGCCCAAACTAGGCTGAGGGTCAGGTTCTTAGGTCTCTGTTGTTTTCTCCTTCCCCTTTGGCTATTCTTCTACCCTTTTCGCAAGTTTTTCAGTCTCCTGTAGCTTACTTAGGGTCTCCTGTAGAACAGTCCATGCCTCCTGTAGAGCCATTTTTGAGTCCTGTAGTTGCACTCTTTCCTTCCAGGTGGAAGATCTGGGACTTCCTCTTTCATATGTGATGAAGGTTTTAGAGGGAGATTCTTCCCCTTTGACAGTGGGTGAATCTTCAATTACAATAGGCACTATTGAATATGGCTGTGGTTTTCCTGTTTTTATCCTTGCACTTTTCCGAGCCCTGAAGTACATTGATGTTTGCCTCTTCCTCTTTTGTTTGGGCTTAACTGGGGTGTTGAGGGCAACAAGAACAACTGTTGCCTCCCTTTCTAGGGTCTTAGGAGACACTTCTATCTTTTCTGCCCCTTTTTCCTCTCCTTTTTTCTTCTCTGTCTCTCTTGGTTTTATTTCCTCATGCTTTGTTTTGGTTTCTTCCTCCTCTGGTTTAGTTTCCTCCTTCTCTGAGATATTTCTGGTGATGGGGTGAGCTAGAAAAAAGGTATGTTGCCATATTCAAACCGTTGGCCCCCATTGCTCTGTCATCATGGCTCTTCATGAATCTTTCCTACAATCAATTCCCATCATTGTGGTGGGCTCTAGTATTGCAGCAATAATTTTGCAACTCCTGGGACTCCCTTCTTTACTCTTATCAACCCGGTAGTTCGTAACAAACTTGGAAGCGACGGTGCTATATGCACAAGTACTAGCTCTTGTCGCAGCTGTCACTTGGTCAGATGGCACATGTCCGCTAGGGGCTAAAGCCAACTTCTATGAGTTCTGAGAAGAATCTTTTTAACCGATGGATGGAAGCTAACTCGAAGGAAGCTAATCTGCTTGCAGAAAGAAATTGAAAAGCTGAAGGGAAACACAAACCCTAGCAAACCCTAATTTTACTAGCTAGCCCTACTGATGCAAGAAAGAGGATGAAAGCTACTGAAAGAGATGCCATTGGCTTCTAAGAAGGTGAGATGCATGTGTCTAAGCCATTCATACAGTAGAATCTGGAAGAAAACATCTTTTTGTGTTTTTGATGATTTTGGAAAATTATTATGCATGTGCTTAACTGATTTGACTGTGTAGAGGTGGATTGGCAAGAGGAAATGCTTGGAGGAGGTCAGGAAGGTTCAGAGAGGGCCTAAGGGGTCCTTAACACCCTTCCAGAGTGTTTCACAAAGTTTGGCTATCAATAAACCTCATTCGTGAGCTTCCAGAGGAAGTCTGTAGGGGTTCTACAGGATGTTCTGGAATTTCTACAAGATGTCTGTGATTTTCTATAGGATGTTCAGAAATGGGATTTTGGAGGATAGATGGATGGAGAAAGATGAAGGAATGGGTATGGAGGTGAGATAGGGGTGTGAGGATGTCCAGGACTTGGTGAATGAGGCTGAATAGTGGCTAAGGTGGGTTGCTTCAAGGATAAGAGAAGCAATGTTGTGTGAGAGTATAGGAATTAGGGCAGAGTGTGAAAATGGCAAACGTGAGACATGAATCCAAGTGGATGATGGAACAGATGGGATTGAGGGATTATGGGAAAATAGAGAAGTGGCACAAGTGCTCTGCAACTTGTTTCTCCAACTGAACCAACGAAGACTTGGAAAATTAGAAACTTAGTTACGTTAACCTAATCTGATCTAGCTAACAGTAAAGAGAATGAATCTGAAGTTTATTTGCAATGAAACCATGTATACTAACTATGCAATGAAGCAATCAAGAATCTGAACATGTAACCAACTTCTGCAAATAAAAATCGAACACTAATGATTGCATGGCAAAGCAAAGATAGTGTTTTTGGGGCAGCAAGGTCCTCTTGATCCCAACTCCTGATCCCACTGAGGGAGAGGTGAAATCAGAGGTGCTTGTTGGCCTTTTTCTGAAGCTTTTCCCTGTTAATAACCTATCAACTCAATCTGAATCATCAAAAGTCTTTCTAATCATCAACAGTGACCTATATAATCAGCAAGACTTTAATCTATTTAACAGAAATGATTTTGCAAAGACATAAAAAACAAATAACAGTACATAAGGAGGCCTTGGCTCTTAGGTTGGGCCCAACCCCAAGAGCTACAGGCTCCTATAAAGAACTCAGAGCTGATGCCAAATAGGTTTGCTTTTCATTACCCAAAAATAATCATGTCACAAGAAAGTTATACAGCAGGAGCTACAAAAAGAGCTGGAAAATAACAGCACTATAGTGCAAAACCAAACAGTTCCAAAAGTAAACTATGAAGGCTGAGGCCTCCCTATTTATGCACTACGAGGGTCCTAGCAGCCCTCCTTAACTCAAGGGACTCAGCTGTCCAAACTGCCAGTAAACAATCACTCTTCACAAATCTGCTCGGTTGCCTTTAGGATTCGTTTTGGTGGCCTGCTGAGCTTCGAGTTGAGGGTGGAGATTTCGAGGAAGGGCCTTTTAATGCAAGAGATAACCTCCCTACGAATCCTCACCCTTGCTTCCTCATGCTTGGCTATTACCTGGCTCATAATTTCTTGGCTTTGCTCCAAAATTTGTCCAAAAAACCTGAAATAACCACGTATTAGCCTCCTTGGTAGAGTGACCACCCTTATTCGTTCAAATAACATAAACATACTAAAAAAGCATGCATAATCTATGAAAAATGGCGGATTGATCAAGAACAATTAGGCAAAATGAGCCCAATAAGTTACCCAAAATCCCTTCCAATGCTCTATTAGTGACTTCCACCTGCCCATTTGCTTGTGGATGATAGGGGGTGGAAGTTCTGTGCTTGATCTTGTGATGAGCGAGCAAGTCTTCAATCATGTTAGAGGTGAAATGGCTTCCTTGATTGGTGACTAACTCTCTTGGGTAGCCAAACTTGTAGAAAATATTTTCCCTTAAGATCTCAGCTACCTTTTCTTCTGTCGCTACCTTGATTGCCTTTGTTTCTGCCCACTTTGTGAGGTAGTCTATGCACACAATGATGTAAGACCTTTTCTTTGAAGGAGGGTTGATCGGACCCACAAAATCCATGCCCCACTTCTCGAATGGCTCGAAGGTCACTTGAGGTTGGAGGGGCATTTCATCCCTTGGAGTCGGTTTCCCCATCCTTTGACATCGATCACATTTGCTGATGTATCTTCTGACATCTTGATTAAGAGTGCGCCAATAGTAGCCTGCCTGTAGAATTTTGAAGGCAGTCCTCTTTGGTGCAAAGTGGCCTCCACAAGGTCCATCATGATAGGTCAGGAGGATGTCAAAGACTTCCTCCTCCCTAACACAACACCTCAAGATCTGATCTGGGCTAGGTTTAAACAGGTTTCCCCCAATCCAAGTGAATGGGGCACTCTTCCTCACAATACTGCTCTTCTCCTTTGAGGATAGATGTCGAGGGAACTGTGATGAGACCAAGTAATTTGCTATATCAGCAAACCATGGAGAGAGTACTAAGATAGCAAACAAGTGTTCATCTGGCATCTGGTCATCCACTGTCCCTTCTTCACCTGTAGGCAAATCCAATCTAGACAGGAAGTTAGTGACAACATTTTCCTTACCTGGCTTGTCGACAATAGTCAAATCAAATTGCTGCAACAAAAGTAACCATCTAATGATATGAGCATTGACATCAGGCTTATTCATTAAATATCTAATCGCAGTGTGATCAGTGTGTACAAATGTTTGATAACCAGTGATGTAGTGTCTGAACTTGTTTAAGGAATGGACTACAACCAGGAACTCTTTCTCGGTTATAATATAGTTCATTTCTGCCTTGGATAGGTTTTTGCTGATGAAGTATATGGCATATGGTAGTTTCTCCTCAACTTGTCCTAAGGCTGCCCCTATGGCTTTGTTCGATGCATTGGTGTGGATGTGGAAAGGTAGGGCCCAGTTTGGACCTCTCAAGATCAGGGCAGACACCAGCTTATCTTTCAACTCATCCAAAGCCCCTTGACAGTCGTGAGTCCATTTAAACTCAACATATTTCCCTAGGTGTTGTGGGGAAAAATGCCTATGCAGGATGATCCTATCCACCTAAGGTGTGACAGTGCCTTAGCAACAAACAGAGGTAGCTATTCTAGTATTCTTTCCTTTATGAATTAAGAATGAAGAGAGAGATAGAAGGACTAACCGGTGTCTTCCGTTTGTCCCTTGATCCAGCTTCTCTTCTCTTAGAGAGTTCCCAGCTACTTGCCTTCTCGCTCGCCCAGCTTCAAGAAGTTTCTGCAAGATCACAAGAAGAGAACGCTACACAAGACATGGATTCATATTCATAACTAGTTCAGGATTAGAAATAAACTAAACATACTAATGCAATCATACATCAAGAATACATCAGCGTATAGGAGAAACCAAGATAGCTTTATTGATGAATAACAAGGTTCAGGAAGAGATACAACCCAGAGGGCTCCAATCCAGCATCTCGTTCCCAGCAAATGGAATTCCTACCTTCACCCCCTTCAAAGCAATAAGCACCCAATAGTTCCAGTCTCAAACCAACAGCAATTCTTTGCAATAACAAAATTCCAGCCTCTAGATCTCATGGAGGAGAGATCCATATATAGATGTTTGGAGAGAGGATGAGTCAGCTTGAGATGTGACTAGTGTCCTCTCCCTCTGTCAGTTCTTGAGTCCACTTGGAGGTTCTTGCTTCCACTTGGAGATTTGGAACCTCTTACTCATCACCAGTCGAATTCCCTGAGGCAAGTGTCATTTTGGAAGCTTCCTGGGTTTTGACACCTTGAGAAATGAGATTGCCACTTGTCCATTCTCGTTCAGTGCAGGTAGCGAGTGTTCCAGTTGGCATTCAATGCAGGTAGCCAGTGTTGGCTTTGACATTCAGCGCAAACAGCTAGTGTAGCCACTGAAATGATCCTGATTTGACTTGTTTTGAGTAGTTTTTGGTGGAGAACTTCTGTGAATTGCTGTGGTTTGTTAGCCTTGTTCCTCTAGGGGTAGGGACAACATGTTTAGGGACTTTTGGATCCCTTAGATTATGGACATTTCATGCTCAATGCTGTAAGGCACAAAAATGTCTATAACAGTTGCCCCCTAAAGTATGAGGCTATTTATCGGGTGAAATGCTTTATCAGGGGGATCCGAAGTTCATCCAATGCTGGGAGGAGACCTGTAATAAGATACAATACAATACATTATTTTTCATACTGCTTTCATGATCTAGCTGAGGCGGGCATTCCCATGCTCAGCTTTATAAATTCATTTTTTTGTACATAGAATAGACAATCGTCTCATGGTAGACTGATAATTTTGATGAAATTATCATCCTTTGAGTAGGATGATTATCTGCTTCAATGATGTACATGTCAATGTCTTTATCTTTCTTGAATATATATCGCAACCCGGATGGATGAAACTAGATCCGCGGTCTTCAAAACTCGTTCGATCTTCACTCTAAGTACAAGTCGATCCATGTGAGAATTGTTCTGAAGTCGAACATGGAAAGACATCGCTTGATTACTGGTCAATGATGTAAACCGTTAACAAGCGCGAGAGGAATCACTGATAATGATAATGACCCTCAAGGTACTGCAGTACAATTCACGTGGTGTGAATAAAGGACTTGGCGTCGAACACCACGCAAAATCTTTCGGTCGAAGGTCATTGATGTATACCTGTCGCCGGAAGTGAGAAACTTGCCATTGAGACATGCAAGCTTCAAAGTACTGAAGGGGTTGTTCCTAGATCAACTTCTTGGATAATGAGCTGATGTCGACAAGAAGCGATCCGTCAAAGGAGGGCCTTAATGAATCCCACATCAGTGACACGGAACGGAGCTAATGATTTTAATGGAGGTGAAAACGATCTGTGACATATGATTCAGGGTGGCGGTCATGAAAGGATGAAGGATAATGTATGGTAGTGGATGGGACACGGTTGACTTTTCTGAACGACTTCTCTTGAACATATGGCGACACTGATGCGATGGATCGGTAGCATTACCCCAAATATGGATGGTATGGCTGTAGAGCATTGGAAAGGTATGTTTTAAGGAATAACTTAGTGGTGTTTCAAGCAATAGTTGTAACATTTTCTTTGTTATAAAATAAGGAGAATGTAATGAGAATGAGCACGAATGACCCAATCACTAATAGTTATCTAGTCTATGCAGGAAAAGACAAAAGTAGGAAGGCGCGGTGAAAAACGAGAGTTCCATGAGGAGATAACGGCTGTCCCTCCAAAACCAAATAAAATCCAGACCAGGGCGAGTAAATCAAGGCAGATCAATCCGGGACGAGATGAAGGACTGTCAGTTCGGAAGGCTAGGCAGAGAAAAGAGAGGAGTTAACAGTTTAACAGATCCCTCGGGATCTTTGATCCTGAGGGATCGTTACTTTCAATTATTTTGTTGTTTAGTTAACTCTGCCATTACTTGTATAAAAAGGGGCAGCATCAAAGACTTCAGGGACTTTTGATTATCTTGTATCTTTACTTTCTGTTTACAGACTTCACAGTTGGTTAAACTCAGACTATCGAGTCTCTTTGAGACTTAGTTTTGCTGTACTATCATTGGTGCGTTAATATAATATATTTGGTGTTACTTTCTCCCTGCATCTGAAGTAAGTTACGGCGGTGTGCCATTGGAAGCTAAGGGCCCGGCTCCAACGGACACTGGCTGATTGTATCATTACAGTTTGGCTTTGTGTGGATTGTTTATTGTTCTTAATAATCTGATATACTTACATGCTGTTCCATACTCGTTCATCAGTAGTTTTCCTTTTGTAAATCTTTGTAACAAGTTTACATCATATTTCCAGAATTGATCATATAACATTGTTCTGAGTTGTTCACTTCTGTTACAGAATTTATAAGTGGAATGTTTTAGCTACATATGGTTGGAGTGACGATCATAAGAAGATGGAATTAACGTTGTGTGTGGACTACTGGTGATCATTTCAGATTATGTGTACATATGATTGACGTTTCCTGTTTATGGTGGTTTTCTGTTCCATTTGATTAAGCTGTCTACTTGTACAAAAGATTTCTCTTTCTTTGTATGTAAGTTGATGCCAAGAATTGAGAGTGTTGAACTCGCGAGATTTAGTTTCTTTACTGCCGTTCCTTTTACTGTTGTTCCATTTCTGAATTGCCGTTCCATTCTGCTTTCTTGCTGTTCCTTTTTACTTGCATTCATTGGTTTGGTGTGGGAGGAGGATCAAGGCTGTCGTGAGACACAGCAGACGCTATTATGCTCCCAGATCCATGATCCATACTCTAATTCCTTTTCCTTCATCAGTTTCTAAAGGGATGGGTTACTATTTCCATACCCTTGACTGATAAAGTTTCCGCGTGTGATTTCTTTATGCAAAAGTAATTTAGCCATAGCTTAGCATCCGTTTACTCTTGTATTTCTTAGACCTATACTACTAAGCATTACTCTGAAAAATAGTCTCAAATTGAGATACCCTTTACAATAACAAAACGCTCCCGGATTGACTTGTAATGTGAGATAACTAGAGGTGAAAAAGACCCTTGTTACAGCTCTACATTTTGGTGCCATTGCCAGGGAAAGGGTATAGCCATTTTTCTTTTAAACAGGGTAGTGTACGAATCTGCTATGGGAGAGTTGGATTTTAAAAGCGGAAGGTAAGAACCTGCGTACGGAGCATGTAAAAGCCCTGCTCCACCGTCCGCTTTCCTAGCAGAATTGATTGGTTAAATAGGATTTAGCAGTTTAATTGGAGTGCATGACTAAGCAGAAAAAGCCAGAGAAAGATCAAAAGCCTCCATCCAAAGCCAAGGGGCCAGTGACCCTTGGACGAACGACCTTCATAGACGAAATCTATAAGAAAGCCGAATCTCAGCCATCAGTAGGTTATAGGAAAATCAATTCTAAACAGCCTACTAGTTCCCTTCAAGCCTCAGGATCACCATCTGAAGCCTTTGCTGAAGTGCACAGTCAAACAGAGGAGCAGGACTTTCAAGAAATTGAAAATTTGACTCCTGGACTATTGCACGAAGGGAATCTTAGTAACCTTTGCGAAGGAGGAGGAGAAACAGGGGAAATCGGGGAACCTAGATCTCCTATTGAACCAAACCAGCCTTTAAATAGCCCGGATAAAGGAAGCGCTGCAAAAATCCTCGTTGAAGGAATTCATTCACCTCAGACAGTTGGGACCATCATTATCCCTGATAAAGGGAGTGTTGTCAAAACAATCCCTGTTAAGACTACCCCTTCTCAACCAAAGAACACTCTCTTGGAAATTCCTGAAGATTACTGGCATATATTCGATCCCATGGCACAGAATCAGCCAAACACCCAGACCTCCACATTGCAATATCCTATAGTAGATTCTGCAGCAAATGCGCCCATGAAAGCTATCCCTCTCCAGCATATCCCCACATTTCATGGCCTTACATCAGAAGATCCGGATGCATTCTTGTTCGAATTTGATGTATTATGTAGAGGATACGATTACACCACCGATCCCCAGAAATTAAAATTGTTCCCCTCCACATTAAAAGGGTCTGCTTTAAGATGGTTTATGGGCTTAGGTGGTGGGGTTATTAACAATTGGGATCAAATGAAAGAAGCCTTTTTAAAGAAATATCAGGATTACTGTAGGTCAAGAGAACTAAAAGATGAAAATTTTCAAATGTCAGCCAGACCAAACGAAACTCTAGAAGAATATGTGGAGCGTTTCCAATATAACTTGCAAAGATCTCCCTATGCATCGTTACCTCTGCCTGATAACGTGTTGAAAACCGCATTAATTAGAGGTATGAAAGAACAATGGATTGAAACGTTGAATATTATGGGGAAAGGAGACATTTATCAGGAAAATTTTGCTGATATCATTGATCTGTGTATCAGGAGCTCAAGAGGCAGCACGAGGATAAAACCAGCAGAATATGATCGCTTTACCAGAGATAACAGAACATCAACAGAGGGAGTAACACGTGTGGAACTTGGAAATTTGCTAGAAAATTTTAAAACTGATATCCTGGGGACATTAACTACACAGCTTGATATTGTGCAGGCTAAACAGAAGCAAGCAGAGGCGGAACAGAATCTAGCGGTTTTCTACCCTCGATGCAGGAAGAAACATAGCCACAAGGAATGCCTGCTGGATACAGTCCAAATATGTGCTATCTGTACCAAGGACCACCTGACTGAAAGCTGCCCCTCACTTCCTGGTTTGAAGGCAGTATACAAAGAAGCAGAAGAGGAGCCAGAATCAACATATTTTATTAACCAGCGTCGTCAATGGCAGCCTAGGCAATCTGGTATGTTTTCAGACCCCTCCTCTTCTTTTCAACCCCCACAGTTCAATGCTCAGCAACAAAATATGTGGCAAAACAAGTCTCAGCCCCCGTTTTCGAATTGGTTACCTCAAATGTTTCCTACTCCGAATCCTTGGATGACCCAATTTGGTTGGCCAAACTTCCCTTATCCCCCACCATATTGGCAGAATAATTCATATCCTCCGCAGTGGACCCCTTCTACTTCGCAAGGTTCACCCTGGTAGACAAGTTGGCCAAAATCGAAATATCAGCCAGCAGGATCAATTCCACTCCCTCAACCAACTCTGCCAGCCTTACAACAAAATCCCCAGCCTAATCTGAGACCGTAGCTCCCAGCCCAACCCAACACCAATCCAAATAATAGACCAGTTCAATCTCTTCAAATTATAGAATCCTCAGAGATTGAATCTAATCTGCGGGAGTGCAATGACCTTCAGTTAAGATCTGGACGAATAATAGAAACTGAGGGACATAGAACAACTCACATTGAAGATCAGTTACCTATAGAACAGCCGTCACAACAGGAAGATGTAAATAAAGACCAGGCTCATCAGCAAGTAATTACATCTCCTCCACCTTTCCCAGAACGATTGGCCATTCCACGACCAACACAATATCCAGATTTTGATATTCTGGGAGAACTACAAAACTTGTATATAAGAATTCCATTCCTTCAAGCTATACAGGATATCCCCATATATGCAAAAACCATAAAAGACCTGTGTAGCAGAAAATCAAAAAGAAATGTAACCTCTAACCCAAGAGTCCAGGTAGTCGGCACCTTATCCGACCTCCTATCAGGAAAAGAAACACCAGTTAAATACGAGGACCCTGGAAACCCAATTGTCACTGTTCAAATCTATGGGCAGACCTTGACCAACGTCTTAGTTGATCTAGGGGCTGCAATTAACATCCTGACAACATCGACTTGCCAGAAGCTCGGAATTACATCGGTAGAACCTACTTCCACTTTGTTAGAACTAGCTAACCGATCAGTAATTAGACCAGAAGGCACCTTGTATGATGTCATGGTTTCAGTGGATTCCTGGGAATACCCGACCGATTTCCTGGTAATTAATCCGAAAACCCGACTAGATGGACATCCGCTAATTCTAGGTAGACCGTGGCTCGCTACTGCTGACGCCTACATTGGTTGCCGGCAGGGAAACATGACCATAACCAGAGGGCTAGATATCAAAAATTTAATCTTGTACCCTCCAGCGCAGCCAAGCATCACGATGATGAGAACCAACCTGCGCCCTGCCTCATATACCACTGACAATATTAGACCCCCATTGACAGTCCAGGAAGCGCTAGATTTCAAAGATCAAACGGAAGACGATGCCATCAATAAATTCATTAATCAAACAGAATCCACATCGTATACACAATGTTTTATGATAAAAGCGGCATTTGATAACGAATTAGAGGAGGATCCTCTGAAAGATGAACATGACCAAATTATACCTGTGACTTCTGTCGCTAATAGCAAAGTAGTGCAAATTGAACCGGGGAAAACTTTAAATATTAACGCTAATCTGACACCAGATCAAGAGACAAAACTCATCTAGCTGTTACGAAAGTATCAGGAGGCATTTGCATGGGACTATCCCGATATGAAAGGGATTGATCCCCAGCTATGCACACATCATATTTATATCGAAAAATATGCAAGACCTGTTCGTCAACCGCAAAGAAGACTCAACCCCCATTTAAAAGATGTTGTAAAAGCTGAGCTTCAGAAACTTTTAGATGTTGATTTTATTTATCCTATTTCTGACAGCAAATGGGTCTCTCCACTTGTGGTAGTACCTAAAAAGAACGGGAAATGGAGGATCTGTGTGGATTATAGAGAATTAAACAAAGCCACACA
Organism: Pinus tabuliformis; assembly: GCA_031772625.1. Lineage (NCBI taxonomy): Eukaryota > Viridiplantae > Streptophyta > Pinopsida > Pinales > Pinaceae > Pinus > Pinus tabuliformis. The sequence continues at coordinate 1,507,911,326 of CM062819.1, read as the reverse complement.
AAAAGATCACTTCCCTGTTCCATTCATAGATCAGGTACTAGACACCTTAGCAGGCAAGAAATTCTTTTCTTTCTTGGATGGCTTCAGCGGATACAATCAGATTCAGATTGCCCCTGAAGACCAGGATAAGACTACCTTTACTTGTCCCTGGGGAACGTTTGCTTATCGAGTCTTACCTTTTGGTTTATGTAATGCTCCATCCACATTCCAAAGGGCTGTTCTTAGCATCTTTGCAGATTTAATTAATGATGGATTGGAAGTCTACATGGATGGCTTCACACCATATGGAGATGACTTTGATCCAGCTCTAGATACTCTCGAAAAAGTCCTACAGCGCTGCATCGCTACCAGACTTTGCTTGAGTCACGCAAAGTGTTACATGATGATGATCGAAGGACTCATTCTGGGACACTATATTTCAGCAGCTGGTATTCAGGTAGACCCGGCTAAAATTCAAATACTTTTGCTTATTCCGACCCCCACTAATCAAACAGAGGTACGCATTTTTCTTGGTTTTTCTGGGTATTATAGACGATTCATACAACATTATTCACATATTGCCGCACCTTTACATGCATTAACTGGAAATGTTGACTTCTTATGGACAGAGAAATGTGAGCGAGCCTTCAGAGAATTAAAGAAGCTGGTATCTACAGCTCCAGTTCTCCGAGGACCTAATTGGAATTTACCATTCCAAATTTCAACTGACGCCTCAGACACAACAATCGGTGCAGTTCTGGGCCAAGAAGAGGATAAAAGACCATACGCCATCTATTACATCAGCAAAAATTTGGCTCCGGCTGAATTAAATTACACTGTCACCGAAAAAGAATTTTTAGCTGTGATACACGCTGTTAATAAATTTAGACACTATATTACAGGCTATCCCGTTATTTTGTATACAGACCATTCTGCTATTAAGTATTTAGCAAATAAGCCTGTTACAAATGGAAGAATAACCAGGTGGTTGATCCTGTTGCAGGAGTTTGATATTACAATCAGAGATCGACCGGGGAAGGAGAACCCTGTAGCTGATTTCCTCTCACGAATACCAAAATCAGTTGAAGCAGCAGCAGTCGAGGACCAATTTCCAGACGAACACTTATTTGCTGTCGCTGTTCAGACTCCTTGGTACGCTGATGTTGCTAACTATATTGTAGTAGGTAAGCTTCCAAAACATTTAACCCCCAATGAACGGAAGCAGATTGTTCAGAAAAGAAATCGATTTTCGTGGGTTGGGGGCTATTTGTTTCAAACAGGAGCAGATATGGAAATCAGAAGATGTATTCGAGAGGACGAAATCTTTGATATCTTGAAAGCCTGCCATGACGGGCCATGTGGAGGACATTTTGCTGAACGAAGAACAACACATAAAGTATTACAAACGGGATATTACTGGCCTACAATTTTCAAGGATGCGAAAAAATTTGTCCAGGCCTGTGATAGCTGTCAGCGTGCAGGACGACCTGGTCCAGCCGACGAAATGCCTTTGCGGCCTAAATTAGTGATCGAACCTTTCGAACGCTGGGCTCTGGACTCGGTCGGACCCATCAGCCCGCCATCAAACCAAAGAACCTACATTTTGGTGGCAACTGAATATGTTACCAAATGGGTTGAAGCGGAGGCATTGCCTAGAGCTACAGAAGATTTGGTAATACAGTTCTTGTTCCATTTGTTTGTACGTTATGGTCTTCCAAGGGAAGTAATTACAGACGGAGGACCACAATTTGTGGGGCATAAATTAGCTGCAACACTCAATAACTATCGTGTCCAGCATAAAATTACTACCCCATACCATCCTCAGGCAAATGGGCAAGTGGAGAGCAGCAATAAGGTAATAGAGTCTATTTTGACAAAAACCGTTGCCTCACATCGGCGTGATTGGGCCGCCCGACTACCCGAGGCACTGTGGGCTTATCGAACCACATGGAGAAGCACCACTGGCTATTCACCATATCACTTAGTGTTTGGAAAGCAGCCCATTTTTCCTATAGCATTCGAGATCCAAACGCTGCGAACGGCCCAAGAAGTCGGATTGGATTTAAGTGAAGCACAGAAAAATCGATTACAGCAAATTAATGAATTAGATGAAATAAGGCTCTCTGCATTACAGAATACAGCACCCATTCAACAACAGCTAGCCAAATGGCATGATGCGCTTATCAAAAACAAGATATTTCATGAAGGAGACTGGGCTCTGTTATATGATTCTAGATTTCAGGATTTCCCGGGGAAGCTTCAAACTCGTTGGTTGGGACCATACGAGATTCAAAAAGTCCATGACAATGGGACCCTTACTCTGATCACAATCGATGGGTCTGGATATACATTTAAGGTAAACGGCCACCGAGTTCGTCTGTATCGCAAACCGCTCACTCGAGAATCTTTTTGTCAGCAGCTACGCCAAGATACTAACATTGAGATTATGGGCGAGGAAGCAAAAACTTCCTCACCTATAGATCAGTAAGAAATTCATCTTTTATTACCACATCTTGTATATAAGATTGTAAATTTTGTATATATGTTTTTAGTATTTGTGCGTGCTGTTCCTTTTCAAAAGGAACATCACTTGAGTGTTTTTGCTGTTCCTTTTCAAAAGGAACAACACTTGTGTGTTTTGCTGTTCCTTTTCAAAAGGAATAGCACTTGTGTGTTTTTGTTGTTCCTTTTCAAAAGGAACAACACTTGAGTGTTTTTGCTGTTCCTTTTCAAAAGGAACAGCACTTGAGTGTTTTTGCTGTCCCTTTTCAAAAGGAACAGCACTTGTGTGTTTTTGTTGTTCCTTTTCAAAAGGAACAGCACTTTTGGGTTTTTGCTGTTCCTTTTCAAAAGGAACAACACTTGTGGGTTTTTGTTGTTCCTTTTCAAAAGGAACAGCACTTGTGGGTTTTTGCTGTTCCTTTTCAAAAGGAACAGCACTTGTGTGTTTTTGTTGTTTCTTTTCAAAAGGAACATCACTTGAGTGTTTTTGCTATTCCTTTTCAAAAGGAACAACACTTGTGTGTTTTGCTGTTCCTTTTCAAAAGGAACAGCACTTGTGTGTTTTTGCTGTTCCTTTTCAAAAGGAACAGCACTTGAGTGTTTTTGCTGTTCCTTTTCAAAAGGAACAACACTTGTGTGTTTTTGCTGTTCCTTTTCAAAAGGAACAACACTTGTGTGTTTTGCTGTTCCTTTTCAAAAGGAACAGCACTTATGTGTTTTTGCCGTTCCTTTTCAAAATGAACAACACTTGTGTGTTTTGCTATTCCTTTTCAAAAGGAACAGCACTTTTGGGTTTTTGCTGTTCCTTTTCAAAAGGAACAACACTTGTGTGTTTTTGCTGTTCCTTTTCAAAAGGAACAACACTTGAGTATTTTTGGCTGTTCCTTTTTCAAAGGAAACAACATTTGTGTGCTTTTGCTGCCCTTTTTTTAAGGCAATGCATCAGATGAACTCCTCCTCACCCTCCCTTTCAAAAAGGAGTAGTATGCTCTTGTCCCTTTCATATAAAGGATGTGTTGTCCATCCTCTTTCCAAGGCCATAAGTAGCAACTATACATTTATGCAATAAATATAAAAGTCAGGATATATCGAGATCAGCATATCATAAATCGTTATCTTTAACAGCCCTAGTATTGATGCAACAACAAAGGAAGGATCCACACACTCATCATTTTTGCTGTCATGGTCTCACCTCCTCTGCCTTGTTGGAAAATTTCATCATGTTGAGTTCCTACAATTTTCTCTATTATTACTTGGAAATAAGAACAGAAGATTTATATCTTCCTATTGGGATGACAAGACTTCTTCCGCCATTCCCACTCTTAAGGAGGGCTGAACCACCCTTATGTGTAATTACACAAGAGCAAAGTCTGTTAAAAAAAAAAAAAAAAAAAAAAAGGCAAAAGCAAAATAAAAAGAAATTATTTGTCAAATGCAGGATAGGGGGTTTCATTGAAGAACCAGCCTACTATGATCATAAGATTGGAAGCGAAGTGGCATTCCCATCATGGCCACCACACCAGGGATATGGTCCAACAGGTTCACTACATAAACAAACCTTGGAACAGGGGGTCTCATTACGAGCCGGCCTGCCCACGTTTCGCGCCTCTCTGGTGAATGGCATCATGGTTATCTGGTTACCAAGCCAGCATGATGGCCTGCATTTTGACAAGAATTGCTCTTCAAAAATACACAAAGGACCATGGTTCCAGGGTGAAATAAACAACTCTGCCAAGGTTATGAACACCTATCGGCAGCAGAGCTCTGTTAATGGTATCGGAGTCGTAATATATACACCAATTTGGATCATATCAAATACTTCTTTCTATCCTCGTAATAATTATATCTTACACTTTGATGGATACGTCGCATGAATATCTATCACCACCAATCATGGCAAAGGTATTGACTATGACTACCTCAGACCTTATATGAGTGCCAGACGTCCTATCCTCCTGTTTTGCATCACATCACGCAGGCTTATGCAAAACGCGATCTACCTTTTGCCTCGATCTCGGTATTTCTTTGTCTAATCTGAAACATGGCAAAACTCTATATGCTGTTCCTTTATGACTTGGTGACGAGACGGCGGCTCCTCCTCCATTTGACGGCTGGGACAGCCTATCATATTGCGAGGGGGGAGGTGACCTCATTACTCCGCCGGCCACGTGTTAGCACATCATTCGGAAATGATATGGTACGAAGGTACGGTATGGGTTAACGGCATGACAATGCTATTTTTGCAAAAAGTTGTTATTTACAATCAATTTTCATGCATGCTCTGTGTTTTTTTTCTTGCTGCGATTACGTTCTTTGCGACAGGTAATTGCTGTTCCATCTAGGATCCCAAAACAGAACCATGGGAGACAAGGCTATCAGAAGCGAGCCTAGTGAGCTAGTAGTCTCCGAAGCTGCTCGGGAGATCCTAGAAAGGGCGGGGTGGCTAACTTATTTTAGCCGCCTGCGTGAATCAAATGAAACTGTGGCCATGGAATTCCTGCAGAATTTGCAGGAAGAACACTCCGTAGTGGGTGGGAAGCAGATAATGGTCACGAAGGAAATAATCGCGGAAGTAACAGGATTACCAGCCTCAGGACCAATATGGACGATAAAGAAAGAGAGGCTGCAAAAGATCATAGAAATCTTCCAAGACGAAGGACAGAATCTAACAGTGAAGGGAAAAGGAGTGCTGCCGGCAACGCTAAGAGAACCCTGGAGCGAATTGGCAAAGGTGGTGCAGAGCTACATCACCTACGAGGGGCGAAAAGATGTGGTAAGACCGCGTCACCTTAAGCTCCTGGCTGTGTTAAAAGGAAAATGTTCTGTGAATCTCCCTGCATTGTTAAATTCATTACTGCATGATGCCTCTCGGAGCTTGAAAAAGGCACACCATGAAGACGCAGTGGTTAGCCACCATGGGTTGATCCGCCTGATAGTGAGCTACAGTCTCACTCAGCAGCAAAGTAGCTGGGGGGAGCTTATTACAGCAATTGGAGGGGGAGTGGCATCACCATCCCCAAAGGCTAAGCATCCCGCTAGTACCTCTGAAGCACCCAAGGAGCCCAGAGAATCACCAAAACCCAAGCATCCCTCGGATACACCCGAGCAACCCAAGAAACGCACGGAGTCAGTAAAAGGAAAACATTCCTCTAGAGCATCTGGACATGCAGAAAAACATAAGGAACTTGCCACAGAAGAGCGTGCTGCCTCGAAACGTAGGCATTCCTCTGTCACGCCAGAATAATCTGAAAAACGCAGAAAGGTGGTGGTGGAAGAACAGGTGGCCAGCACACCTGAACAGCCCGAGAGGCCTAGGAAGTCAGCTCGGTTGGCAAGAATAAAAGGCAGGCTGGAGAAAATCCAGCTAAGCATTGACCAGCCGATCGAAATAACAGATGAGCCACCAGTGCCAGAACAGGAACCCTTGAGGGAAAATGTGGAACAAATTGAGAACGAAGCAGAAGCCGAGGAAGGAAATGAACATTCTGACTCTGAAGGCCGAGGCCGACTATCTGGAGGCAGCCACTGAGCAACCAATTCAGGAGGAGGAGATGGAACAATTGGGGGACAGCCCTCCACAGGTCCCTGTGGAGGAAGAAGAGCTGGCCACCATCTTGGCCAGCCTGGGAGATTATGCTTCACCTTCCAGTCCAGCAGACCCTCCTGAAGGACCCTCTGGGGAAGAGACGCATGAAGAATTGCATGAAGAAATGGCAGGAGGAGAAAACCTCCCTGTTGTTGACAAAGAAAATGTAAATACCAACCGGGAACAATCTGTTCCCAAGACACCAGAAGAAAACCCACCTGCTGATGACGTGGGGAATGAAAATGCTTGTCGGGAACAGTTCGTTCCCAGAATGCCAGAAGAAACCCTCGATGAAAGAGGAGCAGAACTGAGGGCCACTCATGCGCCCACTGCCGAGGCAAGAGAAATTAAGAAATTGAGAAAGAAACAACAGAGACTGCTGAATATTATAGCCCAGCTTCGGCAGAAAATTCGAAGTTTGAAAGCCAGTCTGAGAATAAGAAGGACCATAAGGAGAAAAAGAAGGACAAATGCAGCAGGGTCCTGTCAGATGAGAAGGCAAGGGGCTTATAGGCGTCTCGTAGGTCAATACTCCGCTGATAGACCTACGACGGTTCCAACCAGCACTGAGGAACAAAATGTCATTCCATCTGATATGGAACATCAGAATGCCGTTCCTATTGACGCTGAGGAACAGACTGCTGTTCAAAATAGCCCATTGGGACCAACTGCCGTTCCAATCAAAACCGAGCTGCAAGAAGACATTCCATTTACAGAGGGGCCATCGTACACCTTTATTCATGTTAAGAAAGAAAGGGAAAACAAAGCAGTCCAAACTGAGGCACCACCTTTAGGGATAATTCGGGATACGAATTCCAGGCAGCGAAACGTGAAGGTCCAGGTAAAACTCCCTGCCTCTGAGAAATCATGGAAAAAGGATCCCAAAACCAAGGCCTTGCACCACGAGATGAAGCAAGCCCGACAGGAGGCTGACCAGCTAAGGGAACAAATGATCCCTCGGGAAAAATACGAGGAGTTGAAGCAGGAAGCTGAGCAGTTAAAGGAACAAATGATCCCTTGGGAAAAACATGAAGAACTGCAGCAGCAACTGCGGAACATGAGTCAATCAGAGAGTCAGGCCTTTGAAGGATGGTAGAAGGAACAGGAAAAGGTTGCCAAGGTAACACGTTGACTAGATGCTGTTATTAAACAATTGGACACTGTATGTTCGCTGTATAATGATGTTTTGACTTGCACGGCCCCTGCAAAGAATTATGCTTTATTTCTCCTTGAAGATACTTACGATTGAAAATAAAAGCTGTCAGGGCAGGTGCCCCTATTCAGATTAATACTGTTAATGATTTTATTGATTGTTGCAAACATTATGGGGTTAAGGTCCAACGGTTACTATGTGAATTCTATTTGCACAATATGGTGCTTGAGCAGGAAACTGATTTAAACCCTGGCCCTTTCGTGGGAGATATACAGCTACAAGCCTTTGTTTCATTTGGGGTCAATCAGTTAAAGTGGCTCAGGGCTTACAATGCCTTTCAGAGGCAGGAGAACAGCCTGGATCTATGGGTCAAGGCCGAGCCTAGAGACCCAGTTCACCTATGGCAATCACACAAAAGCCTTATGAGAACCCCGGGCGTCATAGAACTGCTAGGACACATGCATGAGGATTTGATCCGAAATAGCTTGGAATACTTTCTGGCTATTAAGGATTCTGCCCTGGATGCTGCCAAATTCCGCTATCGGATTTCTACCCCAAGCATCCAGCTCAGGGAGCCATTCAAATACGAGAATTTTGAGCTGGGTGCTGAACGGTTGAGCCTTTATGGCCATCGCATTCTGCAAGCTGGGCCGTCTTGGTTAGGATACCGGTTCCGTAGCCCAATTATTTGGCACCCTGCACCTGGGTACCAGGCCTTGTATAATATGCCTGCAGATCAATTGAATCAATTCTTTGATAATCTGGTTGCTCACCATGGTTGCAGACCTCCTCACGAGGTGCCCTCTCCCGCCTATTCTCTTACCCCTCTCCATGTTAATTATAACGTTTTCATGAGGCCATGAAACAGAGTAAGCTGGGGGGTGTGTAGAGCATTGGAAAGGTATGTTTTAACGAATAACTTAGTGGTGTTTCAAGCAATAGTTGTAACCTTTTCTTTGTTATAAAATAAGGAGAATGTAATGAGAATGAGCACGAATGACCCAATCACTAATAGTTATCTTCTCTATGCAGGAAAAGACAAAAGTAGGAAGGCGCGGTGCAAAACGAGAGTTCCATGAGGAGATAACGGCTGTCCCTCCAAAACCAAATAAAATCCAGACCAGGGCGAGTAAATCAAGGCAGATCAATCCGGGACGAGATGAAGGACTGTCAGTTCGGAAGGCTAGGCAGAGAAAAGAGAGGAGTTAACAGTTTAACAGATCCCTCAGGATCTTTGATCCTGAGGGATCATGACTTTCAATTATTTTGTTGTTTAGTTAACTCCGCCATTACTTGTATAAAAAGGGGCAGCATCAAAGACTTCAGGGACTTTTGATTATCTTGTATCTTTACTTTCTGTTTACAGACTTCACAGTTGGTTAAACTCAGACTATCGAGTCTCTTTGAGACTTAGTTTTCCTGTACTATCATTGGTGCGTTAATATAATATATTTGGTGTTACTTTCTCCCTGCATCTGAAGTAAGTTACGACGGTGTGCCATTGGAAGCTAAGGGCCCGACTCCAACGGACACTGGCTAATTGTATCATTACAGTTTAGCTTTGTGTGGATTGTTTATTGTTCTTAATAATCTGATATACTTACATGCTGTTCCATACTCGTTCATCAGTAGTTTTCCTTTTGTAAATCTTTGTAACAAGTTTACATCATATTTCCAGAATTGATCATATAACATTGTTCTGAGTTGTTCACTTCTGTTACAGAATTTATAAGTGGAATGTTTTAGCTACATATGGTTGGAGTGACGATCATAAGAAGATGGAATTAACGTTTTGTGTGGACTACTGGTGATCATTTCAGATTATGTGTACATATGATTGACGTTTCCTGTTTATGGTGGTTTGTTGTTCCATTTGATTAAGATGTCTACTTGTACAAAAGATTGCTCTTTCTTTGTATGTAAGTTGATGCCAAGAATTGAGAGTGTTGAACTCGCGAGATTTAGTTTCTTTACTGCCGTTCCTTTTACTGCTGTTCCATTTCTGAATTGCCGTTCCATTCTGCTTTCTTGTTGTTCCTTTTTACTTGCATTCATTGGTTTGGTGTGGGAGGAGGATCAAGGCTATCGTGAGACACAGCAGATGCTATTATGCTCCCAGATCCATGATCCATACTCTAATTCCTTTTCCTTCATCAGTTTCTAGAGGGATGGGTTACTATTTCCATACCCTTGATTGATAAAGTTGCCGCGTGTGATTTCTTTATGCAAAAGTAATTTAGCCATAGCTTAGCATCCGTTTACTCTTGTATTTCTTAGACCTATACTACTAAGCATTACTTTGACAAATAGCCTCAAATTAAGATACCCTTTACAATAACAAAACGCTCCCGGATTGACTTGTAATGTGAGATAACTAGAGGTGAAAAAGACCCTTGTTACAGCTCTACAATGGCGAGACCATGGATGTGACCGGTGAATGAAACAACCCAACCCGATTGTGGTACGGAGGAAAAGTGTCATGTTCAAGAGCGACTTGCTACCATCAAAGTTTTCTTTAGTTTCTCCCAATTTTTCCCCAGTCATTGCTGACCAATACCTCTTTATTTTTGTCAAGCTTGAGGAGGATAACATATGCTTGTTCTATAACCTGCCCTTCAGGCAAGCCCATCGCTATGTTTTAACGAGCCTAGCGATAGTGAAACTCGTTCTCGTCTAAAGACAAGTTTGTCGCTATTTAATGATTTTAACGAGTCTAACGACAAGGATAACTCGGTCCTTTTCATTTTTAGAGAGTCTGAAAAGGTACATAAAGTTAACTCCAAAAGTCCTTTTTCGTCATCTAATCCCTTAAGTCCGAAAAAGTATAAAACAATAGAGAAGGGATGAGTTTTCGATAGTTTTAACGAGCTGAACAAAACAAGCGCTCGATCTTTTTGTGCAATAATCCCTCAGGTCCAAAAAGATTAAAATCTAGAGGAGGGATAGCTGTTCCGGTCGCTTTAACGAGCTGGAAGGCCAAAACTCGACAATCTTTTCATATTTTACGAGTCAGATGAAAAGAGATTAAAGAAGACTCGTCTTTTGAGGAACGAGTGATAAACAGGGTTAGCAGCTGATTCCAGGTACAGGTTGGAATTTTCCAATCATGGCACTGTCACAAGGATGGCTAGGTGAAATCACTCTTCGCAGCTATTCCTCAAAATGGGTAAACAATCATGTGGAGGTGAACGATCGGCCAATGGAAAAGTGGAGGTGACGGTGCAAACACGACCAAGGCTTTAATGGCTGATGATATTACATTCACAGTGGTTATTTACCGGGATAGTTCATTTTTTAACGAGCTTAAACGCGGGTAGAAACATTTGCTCGGTCTTATGTTTATTTTTTTACGAGCATGAACTATGTGCTAAAACTGCTCGGATCTTGCGTTTATTTTTTAACAAGCATGAACTTTGTGCTAAAACTGCTCGATATTATATGGTCAAATTTTGATTTTTACCATGACTAGCTTTGCCCTTTTCAAAGATAGTACTGTATCCTCAATTTCTGCATCAAACTAGTTAGAAATGAATAACATTTGCATGAAAATGAGATTAGAGCCCTAATATTTCACTTTGAACTACGTAAAAAGCAATTAAAAGGTGTTTTTACCTCTCATTTTACCATTTCATTTGAACTTGGTTTGTTGGAGCTTTGGAGGTGCCTCTTCCCCCTTGATTTTCACCAGCTGATTCCGGGAGATTCTGCGGACGATTTTCGGCGCCGTCTGGACCAGGTAGGAGCTACACTCTAGCTCTTTCTTTTCATGGTTTCGTTTTTCCATTTTGTGCCTGTTTTCCTGTTCCCACGAGCCCCTGGGGTTTTGCTAGGGCGCTCTGCCATCAGCGCAGGCAGTCCATTCGAAACCTGCGTTGAATGTCAAGCTGCATGAAGGCAGTTTGACCTTCAACACAGGTAGGACACTAGCCAGTTGCGTTGATCATAGAAAAACAGTTCTATTGCACAGTTTTTGATGAAATTTTGCCAGTTTCTCATCAAATCCAGGGTCTTACTCTTTCTCTTGTTTGTTTTGCAGGGACTTTTGAGCAAAATGACCCTCACATGGTGAAAACGAGAACATGAAGAAGAGGACATGATTGCCCTCCATGACCCTGTCACGGTGAACGCGCTGCGGAACTGTGGCCTGCTGAAGTTTTTCTGTATCTCTAGTATGAGAGCACAGATCTCTTTACTATAGTATATGCTTGATGCTTGGGATCCTATTAACCAAGTATTTCAGATCAGGAGCAAATCCATCCCTTTGACCGTGGTAGACATTTACTTCTTGACTGGTTTGTCGAGGCGGGGTGCCCCCATTTCTTTGTCAGGTTCGGTCCGAGGGAATGACTCTGTGAGAGATTATGTCTGCCAGTATTGCAGGGAGGGATCCCAGCCGAGTAGAGACAGCAAGGTTGTTATCCGTGAGATTACTGACAGGTCTCTCAGGTCCATTCTGTATACTATTGGTAGGATGGCCGGCAGCGCATCTCTTCATGTTGCCAACAGATCTTATGTGCAGCATGCCTTGGACTGTCTCCAACCGAAAGTATTCAACTGGTGTGACGCAGTACTTCTTCAGATGAAAAGTCAGTTGAACAAGGTAAAGGACGAGAAGCTGAAGAACTTTGGATTTGGTTCTATTTTGACTGCCTTTGCCTTGGAGAAAATACCAGTGATGCAGCCTCAGTATATTGCACTCGACTTGCCTTCTCCTACTGAGCCATGCATGCAGAGATGGGTTGATCACATGTCTAGGCATGCTGGTCAACCTCAGATTTCTTTTACTGATACCTTCTTCAGGTGGTTCGAGCGTCAGGAGATGGTCTATTCCAAGTATCCATATGTTGGTATGGATTTCCGAGGTGATCCGGACTTGGTATTGCCGGATGGCGAACAGTGGGGCGCTATTGGTAAAATCTTTGACCATATTACTATTTACTGTTCTTATTTATAATGTCCTTGTGCTTTATTCTATCAAGACTTTAATCAAACTCATGTGTGCATGCAGATGTTGGTCCTGTTCGTCCAGTAGTTCGCCCGAGAGCGCCAGTTGCTGCCCTAGCAGGGGAGACTGCTGGGAGGGTTATTCTCCGCAACCTTGATGTGGCCGAGACCCTTACAGATGTGCAGGAGCAGGTTGAGAGCCTTACTCTCGGCATTCCCGATGTGAGGATTGATGAGTTACCTTTACAGTTGCAGCGACATACTATTGGTGTGCCTCGACGATGGACTCGTCTCTTGCGCATGATTGCACAGGCCGTGACGTGCTATCACGAGCATCACTAGGCTAGGGTGCCCCCCTAGCATTTTTGAGTTTTTGGGTCATGCGACCTATTTTTGTCTTGGTTACAGAACATTATGTATGAACGATAAACAACTTATATATATATTTTGATTTTCGTGGTTTATTTTGGTTGAGTTATATGATCCATATGTACAACATTGATGATGTGTCTCTTTTTACAAATGTCGCAAATGTCTATCTAACACATAGTTTGCTAATGAGTCGGTTAATGTGTTTAAATTTCTGGAAATATGCTGGTATTGAATTAAATCAAACTGTCTTTCCAAAATCTTAACCCTTAGGAACATGCGATAAATAGCTGGATTGCGAACGGAATATATACCATTGAGTTGTAGTATTACAAGTTGTGAGTCTAGCCTGGCAATTAGTCGGTGTATACCTTGGGTGATGGCATCAGAGAGTAGTTCTATCAACGCGCTATACTCAGCGATGTTATTCGTTGATTTCCCAATACACACACGTCTGAAACTTACTAACTCACCGCTTGAATCAAAAATGGCCCAGGCTGCGGAGGACAGGTTCCGCGAACTACGACTCGCTCCGTCGGCATATCCAACACATGTCTCCAGAAGGTTTGACATCTGCAATAAATGTAAAAAGGTGGATTACTTGACCGAAACAAACACTTTAGCGAAAACAAAATACAACAAAAGCATATAGGTTACTATTTAAGCATAGTAACGCTTGAGGTACAACCCATTGCGGGGTTGCGCCAGTGGAATTCCGTCATAATCCATTAACTCGTAGGCTCCTTTTGCTAACACTCGTTTAACAATATAGGGGCCCATCAATAAAGAATTAAATTTACCTGCTCCCAATTTATCGAATTCTTGGTCATAAAGCAAGACCAAGCCACCTTTTGAGAAGACACGGGGTTTGACATTTTTGTCGAACTGCGCCTTGACTCGTTTCTTATGGGCTTCGTTAGCCAAAGCGGCATCACAACGGGTTTCATCCAATTGGATTAATTCCAAGAAACGGGCCTCTTCTTCCGAAGTTCCAGGGAGGAGGTCAATTGCGATTTTAAGAGATGAAATTTCACACTAGATTGGCAAGACCGCTTCCAGGCCATACACCAGTTGGAAAGGTGTGAACCCGGTTGCATTCCTTACCGACGTTTGGTAAGCCCACAAGGCTGAGTACAGGATTAGGTGCCACCTTCTTTTGTGAACCCCGATCATCCTTTGCAACATACGCTTTAGGACCTTGTTAATTGCTTCAACTTGTCCGTTGGCTTGCGGATAATACGGGGTAGAGCTATCGTGAGATAGCCCTAGCTTGGCAGCTAATTCAACCATCATGTGATTGCGAAAATGTGATCCATGATCTGTAACTATAGCCTGCGGTACGCCGAACCTGGCGACTACATGATTGAAAAAGAAAAGGGCAGCTGTTTCACCAGTGTTATCTAATGTAGGCATCGCCTTGGCCCATTTGGTAAAATAGTCAACGGCGACTATAATATACCCATGCCCCCCGGTCGAGGTGGGGTTACATGTCATGAAATCAATGCCCCATTTGGCGAAAGGCCCAGAAACAACTATTGGCTGTAAAGGTGCGGGTGGTCTTCTGGTTTTGCTATCAAAAATTTGACAAGCATGGCAACTTCTAACTGCAGTTATGCAATCTTTGAACATGGTTGGCCAGAAGTATCCTGCTCGTAAGATTTTTTGTGCCGTAGCATATCCAGATTGATGCCCCCCACACGCGCCTGAATGACACTCATTCAGGGCTTTTTCAGCCTCTTCATGGGTGAGGCACCTCCTCAGAACTGTATCGATACCACGACAGTAAAGCGTATCACCGACGATCATGTAGTCTTTTGCTTGGTATCGTATACGTTTCTGTTCTGAGTGAGAGGTGTCAGGCCTGAACTTTTGAGTTTGGAGATAAATTATTATATCTCCATACCACTCATTGCTTGCAGATATCAGAAACAAACTTTCGTCCACGATTGACTCTTCGGATGTTTCATCGTTGGACGACGATGGGAGATCGCACAATAATTCTGTGAATACTAAAGCTTTGTTTGATTTGGATTTTACAAATTCCAGATCAAACTCTTGAAGGATTGCTATCCATTTTGAATATTTACCCCCCAGCAACTGTCGCGACAATATATAAGTCATGGGGTTGCAATCTGATAGAATGGTTGTTTTCCGAAAGAGGACATAATGTCGAAACCTTTGTATCGCTTGAACAGCAGTGACAGCTAGCTTGTCAACGTAAGAATATTTGCTTTCTGTATCATTTAAGTTTTTACTTAAATAATATATAGGATGTTCAATTCCATCGACCTCTTGAACTAAAACCATCGCAATGGTCGTATCTGTTGCAGCCAGATACAGGTTAAAATCTCTTTGATAGTCTGGGGCATACATTAATGATGCTTTTACTAGAGAATCTTTCAGAGCGTCAAAAGAAGCTTGCACCACCTGATCCCAGATAAAAGGTACATCCTTTTTCAAAAGACGAATATAACCTTTAGCAAGTTCTGCGTAATTTGGAATGAACCTCCTCAGAAAGTTTGCTTTCCCTTGGAGTTTCTGAATCTGAAGCAAATTTGAAGGTGGAGGCAAATTAATGATTGCCTGAACCTTGCAAGGGTGGAGACGAATCCCATCCTTCGAGACTACAAAGCTAAGTAAACGACCAGAACCAACGCAAAACACACATTTGTGTGGATTGAGTTTTATCTTGTAGTGTCGGCAACGTAGAAATATTGCTCTTAAATGTTGCGGATGATCAGTCCGCTTTCGCGAATGAGCCGGAAGGTCATCGAGATATGGTTGAACGATGTTCTTGATGTCATGGAAGGCATAATTCATTGCCCTCTGAAACGTCGCCCCTGCGTTCTTTAAACCAAAGGGTAATTTTCGATAAGCGAATGTGCCCCATGGACAGATGAATGCAGTCTTTGACTGGTCCTGTGGGCGGATATTTATTTGATTATACCCGGAAAATCCATCCATAAATGAAAAGATTTCACATCCGGCGCATTCATCAATTATCTGGTCGATGAAGGGTGTAGGGTAGTTGTCTTTCGGACAAGCTTGGTTTACATCCCTATAATCGACACACACTCTAATTGTCCCTTGTTTCTTCATAACAGGGACAATATTTGATACCCAATCGGTTAGAGGAACCGGGTAGATGAAACCAGCATGGAGGAGCTTTTCAACTTCTGCTTTAATGGCAGCGGCTTTCTTGGGGTGCACCTGCCGAAGCCGTTGTCTTACTGGTTTGACATCAGGATACATCTTAATTTCATGTTCAATGATACTCGAGTCAATGCCTGGCATTTCATCATATGACCAAACAAAGACATCTCTGAATTCACTAAAAAGAGCGTTATATATTTCCAGTTCTTAAGGAGAACAACCTTTGCCGACATAAATATTCTCTACAACATTTGTTTTAGTCGAGATATTTATGGCTATAGTCTCTTCAATATTGGATAAGTTTCGCTCGGAATCCACCGTATTTACAGTATTTGATAGGAATTCAAAGACTGAAGGGTGATAAAGGTCTTGTTGATTATCTTCTTCATATTTTGGATGAAGGGAACGATGGTGGCAATCATTCCATGGTGCCCCCTCAATCAACATTGATTGTAGGATTCCTTCGTCAGTCCCATGCACTTTCGACCAAGGATCTAATGGGGTACCATATTCTCTAGACCTATCTACCCAAACGCTTGATGAGCGTTGATTTGGGTTTACCTCCCATGCTCAGAACATTGATTGCTACAATATTTCTATAGGGCTTGGGGGCAAAACCATTGCATGATCCATGTTGATATCGTCTTTTGAGATCTTCGTGGAAGATATCATGTTGCAGGTTCTTACCAATGCTACTTCCCCTATATAGACTGGAGGTGGAAGTGTGAAAGTTCCCATTAATGTGGGGTCTTTCAGTAGGCCTACTCCGATGTCTTGAAGCGAATGGTTGCTTCCATGGATCATGGGAATGCTTCCTGTAACTTGTGAACCATTAGGGAGGAAGTCTTGTTGGTCGACGATCGTAATCCCTCCTTCAAACGGGAATGCGATCTTCCTAAAATAAGTCGACACAACAGCTGCCATGGCATATATCCATGGTCTTCCCAGTAGGATGTTGTAGTCTAGATTCCCATCGATGACTTCAACATCTATTTCTACTGTTTTTCCTCCTAGTTCAACTTCCAAGTTATTAAGGATACCACACGGGGTATAGGTCCTTCTGTCGAATGCTTTCAATGTCGTCGAAGATCGCGACAAGGTCGGAGATGCTAAAGTTTTCCAGCAACTCATCGACATAATACATGTAGATGCCCCCTCATCAATAATTGTTCGGTGAACAGTTTTGTTGAGGGCTTTCACTTGAATAAGGAAAGCTAGTTGAGCTGGTAACTGAGGATCGTATCCTTTATGATCAAAGGATACAAGATTGGAATCCTTGGGATCGACCCCACCAATAGCCGATAACAAAGCTTGCCTTTGGGATGGGCAATTTTGTAGTACCTCAAGAGTCGACATAGCGGATGGCGATTGGGCAAAATCTTCCACTATGTTATAATGCTGCGCCGCTCTGGCGCGAGGATTAAATGTCGACTTGTGTACTACTCCCTTTGGCAGTTTTATTGTTAATTCAGGAATGATGGGCGGTACAACTTCTGTCGAAGTTGTTGTCGAACTACTTGGTTGATCTTTATCCTTGCCATTCAACATCTGCGGATTCCTGTAATCTTTGTTCCTTGTCGAAATCAAAGCATCATTCTGCTGTTTTGAAACCGACAACATGAGCACTTATGACGGGGAAGCATTTCCACTATCAACCAGATTTGTACCTGGATTAGGAAACAGATCAGTCAACACAGCTGAGGTTTTAGAACTCTTAAAGAATCTCTTCAGCTCAGCTCTTAGTGGACAATCTGCTGTCCGGCGATCCTTTTCATCGCATATCTGACATGGATATTTCCTATTTCCAGGAGGGTTTGAAGAAGTTTTTTCAGGGGATGACTCACCCTGTTTCTTCTTCTTCCCTTTGTTTTGCTTTTTCTTGCTTCCTAGTTGATTGGTTTCTTTGCCTTTATCTGCTGATACGGCATTTACTTCCGAAGCAAGAATTTCTTCTTTTGCATTTTGATCTGAAGTCTTACGGGCCTTCTTGGAGTTGGCCTTTGTCGACTTCGCGTTTGCCGTGCCAATCACACCATCGCCGGCATGAGAGTCACTATTTGATTTAGGAGGAGGAGGAATTGAGAATTCTGGTCTAGGGGCGTCAGGTATTTTGTCGTAGAGCGTGCCAGACTGAGTATAGACTAAGTCTAGATATTGCGCACGAGCAATAACTTGCTCCTCCGTTACGACTCCCCCCTTGGCCACATCTTCTGTTATAGCAGGAAGTAACGACTTTATAAACCATTCAGCTAACAACTGATCGGGAACGTACGTTTTCACCATCCTGCGACGACGACGCCACTCATGTATATGATCGGATATATGTGTGGCCGTTGTCTACTTAAAGTTGGTTAATATTTCCGTTCCCGTTTCATACCTTATCGGTAATTGAAAATGGGTTAAGAAAGTCGTGGCTAGGGAGCTGAAATTGTCGAACGAGGCTCTAGGTAATTCAATATACCACTTAGCCGCTGGACCCGTTAACATCCTCTGAAAAAGGCGAAGCCTTATCGAATCATCATTCAGGGAGTTTGATGAACACCACAGATGAAAAGTCATCACGTGATTCGATGGGTCTTCACCTGGATTTCCATTGAATTTAGGAATGTCAGATGGAAGTTTGTGAGGAATCGCTGGCCACCAAGGGGCGTAAGCAATCAGATCGTTGGTTAACCGGTGTAAATCGGGTAACTCTAAAGTTGCCACGAATGGTAACTGTTGATTCAGGTTAGGTGAAGCATATCCAGGGTACGATGGAATCGCCTGAGCAGCGGGCCTTTGCATACCAGCATAATGTAATTGATGTTGGTATGACTGATACGGTTGGTGGACTTGACCACTGTAAAGCGGTTGGTTTTGACCGTTTTGAATATACGGTTGTCCACTGTTCGCAAAGATCTGCTGCTCAGAACCTTTGTACACTTGCTGGAATTGTGGTTGTTGGTATTGCACCAGCCACGGTTGTGAAGCCATGTTCTGCTGTGCTATACTAACCGTTGGACCAAGGTGTGGGGTAATTGTACCTGTTTAGACCTGTGTCGCCCCACCAGTTGGCGATTGTGGTTGTGTCCCAGGGTTAAGGGGCTGTTGCATTACAACCTGAGAAATCTGAGGTTGACATACAACAGGCAACGTTTGAACTTGCGACACAATTACAATAGCTGGTGTGGTTTGGATGTTCGAAATAGGTACACATTGTTGCATAGAATACACAACCCTTGGTTGTTGAGGTAACATAGGTACCCAACCACTTGATGTAATTCTAGTATAACCTGAATACTGTTGTGAACTCCCGTATGGATACCCTCCCGGAGGGGGTAATGAAAGGGCATACTGCCCCCCATACGGTAGCAATCCGGAACTCAAGGGGATTGTTTGTCCTTGGGGACTAGATTGCCAAAATTGACCTCCAAATGGATCAATCTGGCGAGTCTCAACATAAGAGTTGCCGGATATTATTCCAGATGAACAAACTGGAATAGACCACACTGTCGAAATAGTCCCTTGGTGGACTCCTTCTAGCGGTTACGAGCTAGTCGGGACAGATGGTATGCTGGCAAACATTGTCAGAGTGACGACAGGGGCTTCTGCTGTCGTTGTGTCATTCGACACAGTCCTAGATGTTGACGGTTGTTCAGACATTTTGAGTCTATCCAATAGATTGCCTAGCGATTCTACAGGAACTTCCACTTGTGGTAGGCTAACTTCTGATGAAGGAAATAGAGTGATCCCGACTCCAAACTGTGTTGGAGTACTTGCTTGCGGATCCTCTACAATTTCCTCTATCGCAATCAAACCAGGTGGAAGAGGAAGAACGTCAGGTCCGTAAAATATTTCTTGTGCCGAAGAAGGGGTTGAATTGACAACGACAGTTGTTTGAGGAGCAAGACTCTCTGAACCGCTCACAGATGGAACTGGTTTAGTAACGGAAGTATTTGCCCTCAGACTAGGATCAGTGTTACTGTCCCTCTGCGGCTGTTGAACTTCTTCTATAGAGGCAGGGTTTCCAGAAATGTTTGGAGTAACCGAAATCTCAGATGTTGTTGGAACACTTGTTCTAACTTTGATAGGAGATTTCGAACTGGTTAAACGAGTTCACTTTGTCCGTACTGTTTTCGATTCCGGAGACAAAGACGGTTGACTCGTAAGCCTCCGCGAACGACGGGGTTTCAATTGACTTTCTTCCACGATTGCGGATTACTCGATCAACCAAAATACAAAAAGGGGAAAGTGTGTTTCCAAATTAAATGAATTTTTAGACGCTTTTAGACACAACTTGCTTTTTCACTTTTAAAGAGTCGAGAAAAAGCTAAAGATGACTCTAGTCTCCTTCGATGTTTTAATGAGCCTGATGTGACAAATGCTCGGATGGACATTTTCTGTTATAGAGTCTGAAAAAGGCCAAAAGGAACTGCTCTGGAGTTCTAGGCAGAGGGTGTGCCAAACTTTTCGCAAAACTACAGAATACTTTTTAGGGTACGGGCGGTCGATCTTCCTGAATGCTGTGTTCAGTGCATTGCGATCAGTAGGGCGGCTGACACGGCTTCCTAAGGATAAAGGTTTTATGCCTATAGGGGTCTCCCAATATATACGCGATGGTACGTGGGAGCACAATCCGTACTGGCGCTATCGTCCCTCAGGAGGAATCACCCACCATCAACGAGATCGACAGTCACCAGGCTTTACGACGCCGGAACACGTCTCTAGCCTAGACCTCTATGTTGTGCGTTATGTTACAAAGCATTGTTAAGTTCATTCAATTTATTTTAGGTTGATCTTTTTAAAGTTTGCCTTTCAAGGTTCACCACGAGATGTATGATACAAATTCCTAAATGCAGTCTAAAGATGATAAGCAAGCTTTATATCTTTTCAACTTTGAAAATCCTAGCTACTAAGGGAAAAGAAAGACACCATCTTTTCTCAAAGAGCAATCAACACACTCTAATGCACTTTTCCTAAATCAAGCATGCAAACTATCAAAATGCAAACGCACAATGCAGGTGTTTGTTTTCCGCTTTCTTAGTGTTGATGCCTACAAAAGAAAGCTTTTTGCACAACTTTGAATTTTCTTTTAAATGACAAATACAAACAAGTTTACTTTTTCGAAATCAGAAAGGGTAGAAGAGATTACAACACTTAACGATTTTCGAAATAAACTCTTGTTTCGACACTTTAAAAGAGACAAACTCAAACCAATAAGCAAAAGCAAATGTATAATCAACTGTAAACAGCCAATGAACTCTCTCCTAAGATCACAATCAACAGATCTGAATCAAGGGCTACAGGATGATTATTTCACTCATGCAAAGGAAGACTACAAATGATGCCACAAACACATAAAAACACTCACAGTCTTTTTGTACAAAAGGAGGCGGAATCTAAGCAGAGAAAAGGAGTTATCAGACTGGTACCTATGCTGGTTACAGGCTGCAAAAATCAGAGATCAGAACAAGGCAAAACAGAGCAGAGAACCCCAGCTGCACTAGGAAAAACTGGTTCAGCGCAACCTCAACACAGGGGTTTTGACATTCAGCGCAGGTAGCCTTCACGGGACCTGCGTTGAAATGCAGAATCCCTTCACTGGGTCTGCGCTGAAGGAGAAACTCTCATTTCCCACAGGTTCTGGGTCACAGATTGCTATTTAATTCACTGTTTCAGGCCAAATAAAAGCAACAAGCAAGGTACAACTAAAGGGATGCTTTGAGAGAGTACTAAGATCTATCACAAAGGATCATCAAATCATTTGTGAGTCCATTGTTCAGATCATAGACAAGTCCAGTGACTGGATCAAAGCAGCAACTGTCTACTTTTCATCCGGGAAAAGCAGATGCAGTTCGGATGTTGCTGTCAAGTCTATGAAACAAACAATGATAGAAACACAAATAAAATGACTAAACAGATCTCCCCAGCGGAGTCACTAATTTGTTGTGGGGAAAAATGCCTATGCAGGATGATCCTATCCACCTAAGGTGTGACAGTGCCTTAGCAACAAATAGAGGTAGCTATTCTAGTATTCTTTCCTTTATGAATTAAGAATGAAGAGAGAGATAGAAGGACTAACCGGTGTCTTCCATTTGTCCCTCGATCCAGCTTCTCTTCTCTTGGAGAGTTCCCAGCTACTTGCCTTCTCGCTCGCCCAGCTTCAAGAGGTTTCTGCAAGATCACAAGAAGAGAACGCTACACAAGACATGGATTCATATTCATAACTAGTTCAGGATTAGAAATAAACTAAACATACTAATGCAATCATACATCAAGAATACATCAGCGTATAGGAGAAACCAAGATAGCTTTATTGATGAATAACAAGGTTCAGGAAGAGATACAACCCAGAGGGCTCCAATCCAGCATCTCCTTCCCAGCAAATGGAATTCCTATCTTCACCCCCTTCAAAGCAATAAGCACCCAATAGTTCCAGTCTCAAACCAACAGAAATTCTTTGCAATAACAAAATTCCAGCCTCTAGATCTCATCGAGGAGAGATCCATATATAGATGTCTGGAGAGAGGATGAGTCAGCTTGAGATGTGACTAGTGTCCTCTCCCTCTGTCAGTTCTTGAGTCCACTTGGAGGTTCTTGCTTCCACTTGGAGATTTGGAACCTCTTACTCATCACCAGTCGAATTCCCTGAGGCAAGTGTCATTTTGGAAGCTTCCTGGGTTTTGACACCTTGAGAAATGAGCTTGCCACTTGTCCATTCTCGTTCAGCGCAGGTAGCCAGTGTTCCAGATGACATTCAACGCAGGTAGCCAGTGTTGGCTTTGACATTCAACACAGGTAGCCAGTGTTGGCTTTGACATTCAGCGCAAACAGCTAGTGTAGCCACTGAAATGATCCTGATTTGACTTGTTTTGAGTAGTTTTTGGTGGAGAAATTCTGTGAATTGCTGTGGTTTGTTAGCCTTGTTCCTCTAGGGGTAGGAACAACATGTTTAGGGACTTTTGGATCCCTTAGATTATGGACATTTCATGCTCAATGCTGTAAGGCACAAAAATGTCTATAACACTAAGCGGCCAAACAATGGTGAGGCTAGCTTACTGAAATCTTTAATGAATCTTCGATAATATCCTGCCAAGCCTAGGAAACTCCGAACATCTCTTACCTTTTGAGGAGGTGGGACCTTTTGGATGATAGCAATCTTGTTAGGATCCACTTGTAATCCTTGCCAAGAGATGGTATGACCTAGCACAGTCCCTTCAGTCATCAGGAATTCACATTTTTCGGGACTGAGGGACAGGTTCATCTCAATGTACTTGGTTAAAAATTTTCCCAGGTTAGTCAATGCCTCTTGGAAGTTGGACCCATAAGGAGTAAAGTCATTCATGTATATTTCCACCAAATCGTGAACCAGCTCATAAAATATGCTCAATATTGCTCTCTGGAAAGTGGCAGGAGCGTTGCATAGCCCAAAGGGAAGGACACGGTAGGCAAAGGTACCCCATGGACAAGTGAAGGTGGTCTTATCTTGGTCCTCCGGGCTGATTTGGATCTGATTATACCCGCTGAATCCATCTAGGAAAGAGAAGAACTTCTTCCCAGCCAGTCCATCCAACACTTGATCTATGAAAGGCAAAGGGAAATGGTCTTTCTTGGTGGCTTTGTTAAGTTCTCGGTAATCTACACAGATTCTCCACTTCCCATTTTTCTTGGGTACAAGCACCAGAGGAGAAACCCATTCGTTGTCCGAGATGGGGCAGATAAATCCTGCATCCAACAGCTTTTACAACTCTTCTTTAATGATGTTCTTAAGGGATGGATTCATTCTCCTCTGAGGCTACCTGACTGGTTTACAATCCTCCTTAATATAAATGTGATGGGTACAGACCGAAGGGTGGACTCCTTTCATCCCCTTATAGCTCCAAGAAAAAGCATCCAAATGATTGTTCAAAAGGCTACATAGCCCCTTTTCTTGAGAGGGAGATAGGGAGGAGCTGATCTTTAAAGTTCTTTCAGGGCCAAATTCCACGTTCTTATTTCTAGGAGAGGTCGGATCAGTCACATAGAGGTCCACTAAAGCACTGGCTTGGGTATCTTCCACCAACTCCTCTAAGGGCAGTGCACTGGGAGGAGGATTTTGAATCAAATTCTCAATCAAGTCATCCTAGGTTTGAGGGCCTCCCCTGGTGGCTTCTACTATGCACAATGGTGCAGAGTAGACCTCATCCTCATCTCCCTCTTCCAACCAAAGTGGTAAGTCATGTTCTAGCAGAGGTTGGGTAGGAGGGTATAGGACTAGCTATTTGGACATAGGCCCATTCTTGATGGTCATGCTCCCAGCTCGACAACTGATGTAAGCATCCGTAGTAGCTAACCAAGGCCTTCCTATGATGGGGGGTATCCAGTGAGTTTTGCCTTTGGCTGAAGGACCAAGAAGTCTGTAGGGTACTCCGAAGAGTCAACAGAGACCAGGACATCTTCCACAATCCCTTCGGGAGTCACGGTGGAGCGGTCTGCTAACTGTAGTACTGTCGAGGTCTTCCTTAAGGAACTCTGAAGGTTGAGTTTAAGCATAGTGTCCCTGGTCATCACATTAATGGCAGCCCCTAGATCAATCAAGGTGTGGAGGATTATGGTGCCATTGATGTGGACATCAACTAGAGGACTCCCAGGCTCCAAATATTTTGGACAGATTACTTGCCCCAACATTAGATCGGATAGTTGTCCTATGACATTGATAGTCGATGCATCTCTCTTTCACCTGCCTGGGTGCCTGAAACACTTCTCCTTAATCAATTTGTTGTATATTGGTACATCTTTTATGGCCTGGAGAAGTGGTATTTTCACACACAACTGTTTAAGTTCTCCCAGAAGTTCAATCTCCTCTGGGTTTGGTTGCATGGTTACTGTTAGTCGCTCAGGGAAGGGTGGAATAGCTGTGGGTTCACTTTCCTGTTTCTCTTCCTCATCCTCTAGGGGAGGAGGTTGGAGTTCTAGAAGCTCCTTCCCAGATCATAGGTTGATCTCCTGGATCTCCACAGCATAGGTAGGGCATGTTGTTTCCCCCGTATATACCTGTCGGGCCTGTCGGTTGTTGGGGTTCGAGTTCGGTTGAGCAGGCATCTGGGGTTGTCTTGGAGGAGCAGGAGGTAATGGTTATGGTTGAGCCGATGGTGGAGGCAGAATGGCAGGAGGAGAGTTGTATTGGGGCCTCCAACCTGGTTGAGGTGCATTCCATTGAGGTTGCGGCTAGACATGGGAGTGAAACGAATGAGCAACAGGTTGAGTATGGTATTGAGATGGATAAGATCAAGGAGGAGGTGCGGACCAAGAAGGATGAGTAGGGGGGCCCATGAAGGTATATGAGCAGTTTGGTTGGGGCCACAATAAGCTTGGGATGTCCCTTGCATCCCCTGCTGGTAAGGTTTGGGCCCATGCGGTCTCCTTTGGTTGAGGAAGTAGAGAGGTTCAGTGGTTGCCTCGGTCCTTTTGTACATGGCTTTAAATCCGAGTAAGGTTGGGCATTGGTTTGTGGGGTGGTCTTCCTCACAAACGAAACATACCTCTACTGAGTGCAATGGACACTCGTTTTTAGGGTGCTTCCTCATACATCTGGGACAGAAAATGGCCAAAGCCCTCTCAACTTTCTCTTTCTTTTGTTGGATTCGGAAAGTATCAAGTTGCATGGAAAAATTCTATCTCATCTCACTTTTGAGGTCTTCCATCTGATTGGAAAACTCATGTTTGGAGAGGGTGGCATTAGCTGAAAGTGGATTCCCCCTACCTCTTTTCCGAGCTGCCCTAGAATGGTTTCTAAACACAGTCTTTATGTCCTCATAAGGTAGTTGGTAGATGTCTCCTCCAGTTAGCATATGGAGGGTATCTAGAAGGTCTTCGGGGACTCCTCAGAGCAGAACCAGCGTCAGAGATTCAGGGTCAAGTATGCACCTGACCCGTTTGTAATTGAGTTGGAACCTTTCCTCGTAGTCTTCTAAAGACTCATCATTACCCATGGTCATCTGAAAGATCTCCCCCTTCATTTCTTTTGACCTACAGTAGTCCCGGTATTTGTTGTTAAAGGCTTGCTGCATCTGAGCCCAGGTGGTGATACTGTTTCCAGGTAACCCCATGAACCAGCGTAGTGTTGCATCCTTGAGGGTAGAAGGAAAGCGTTTCAACTTTTGCTCATCTTCTGCATAGTCATAAGTTTGGCAAAGGATAGGAAACTCAAACAGGAAGGTATCAGGGTCTTCAATGGTCAATCCATGAAAGTGTGGTAAGGTTGAGGGACTTATTTTTTCATCTTCATGTCCTCGTTGGTCTCTCGGATGGGAAAGGCACCTTCTATTCCCTCCCCATTTTCTTTGACATTTCTATTTTCATCCATGGTCTCAAAAGGAATGGTTTCTAGCTCTTCTTTTGTTATAGAATCTTTGTATATTTCTGGAGGTTCACCTATAGGGCATTCTAGATCACTGCCACCAAAGAAGAGAGAAGGGTGACTTAGTGATGTGGTGGGGGTGTTGGGTAGGAATTTTCTGGTATTGTCTTTGTTCCTACGAGGCATGAAATGGAATATTTTTGCTTGCTTTTGTTTTTTTCTTCTCTGCTTGTACTTGCAAAACTGAAATAACTTGAATTGCAACTAACTAAAAGCTATCTTGCTGAAATGAAAATGCAGAATTGAAATGAAAGAAGGAAAGAACTATTCTATTTTGCTGAAATGAAATTGCAGGAATGAAATGCTAGGCTACGCTTGCAGAATTGAAATTGCAGAATTGAAATGCTAATCTACGCTTGCATAATTGAAATTGCGGAATGGAAATGCTAATCTATGAAAGCAGGAAATGTCTACTCTACTTTTGGGGAAATGAAATTGCAAAATGGAAATGAAATAAACTACTTAGCAGAAGGTTGTAATAGAAAATAGAAGAAAAGCAGCAATCACAAATACTTTGACGCTTCCCTGGCAATGGCGCCAAAAACATGGTGGGCTCCAGTATTGTAGCAATAATGCTGCAACTCCTGGGACTCCCTTTTTTACTCTTATCAACCCGGTAGTTCGTAACAAACTTGGAAGCGACGGTGCTGTATGCACAAGTACTAGCTCTTACCGCAACTGTCACTTGGCCAGCTGGCACAAGTCCACTAGGGGCTCAAGCCAACTTCTATGAGTTCTGAGAAGAATATTTTTAACCGATGGATGGAAGCTAACTCGAAGGAAGCTAATCTGCTTGTGGAAAGAACCTGAATAGATGAAGGGAAACACAAACCCTAGCAAACCCTAATTTTAGCAGCTAGCCCTACTGATGCAAGAAAGAGGATGAAAGCTACTAAAAGAGATGCCATTAGCTTCTAAGAAGGTGAGATGCATGTGTCTAAGCTATTCATATAGTAGAATCTGGAAGAAAACATCTTTTTGTGTTTTTGATTAATTTTGGAAAATTATTATGCATGTGCTTAACTGATTTGACTGTGCAGAGGTGGATTGGTGAGAGGAAATGCTCGGAGGAGGTCGGGAAGGTTCAGAGAGGGCCTAAGGGGTCCCGAACACACTTCTAGAGAGTTTCACAAAGTTTGGCTATTAATAAACCTCATTCGTGACACGGAGTCTGTAGGGGTTCTACAGGATGTTCTGGAATTTCTACAGGATGTCTGTGATTTTCTACAGGATGTTCAGAAATGGAATTTTGGAGGATGGATGGATGGAGAAAGATGAAGGAATGGGTATGGAGGTGAGATAGGGGTGTGAGGATGTCCAGGACTTGGTGAATGAGGCTGAAGAGTGGCTAAGGTGGGTTGGTTCAAGGATAAGAGAAGCAATGTTGTGTGAGAGTATAGGAATTAGGGCAGAGTGTGAAAATGGAAAACGTGAGGCAGGAATCCAAGTGGATGATGGAGCAGATGGGATTGATGGATTATGGGTGGATAGAGAAGTGGCACAGGTGCTCTGCAAGTTGTTTCTCCAACTGAACCAACGAAGACTTGGAAAATCAGAAACTTAGTTACGTTAACCTAATCTGATCTAGCTAACAGTAAAGAGAATGAATCAGAAGTTTATTTGCAATGAAACCATGTATACTAACTATGCAA
The DNA here is from genome assembly GCA_031772625.1 of Pinus tabuliformis. Classification (NCBI taxonomy): domain Eukaryota; kingdom Viridiplantae; phylum Streptophyta; class Pinopsida; order Pinales; family Pinaceae; genus Pinus; species Pinus tabuliformis. The sequence continues at coordinate 1,507,883,610 of CM062819.1, read as the reverse complement.
CGAAGCAATCAAGAATCTAAACATGTAACCAACTTCTGCAAATAAAAGTCGAACACTAATGATTGCATGGCAAAGCAAAGATAGTGTTTTTGGGGTAGCAAGGTCACCTTGATCCCAGCTCCTGATCCCACTGAGGGAGAGGTGAAATCAGAGGTGCTTGTTGGCCTTTTTCTAATGCTTTTCCCTGTTAATAACCTATCAACTCAATCTAAATCATCAAAAGTCTTTCTAATCATCAACAGTGACCTATATAATCAGCAAGACTTTAATCTATTTAACGGAAATGATTTTGCAAAGACATAAAAAAACAAATAACAGTACATAAGGAGGCCTTGGCTCTTAGGTTGGGCTCAACCACAAGAGCTACAGGCTCCTATAAAGAACTTAGAGCTGATGCCAAATAGAACTACTTTTCATTACCCAAAAATAATCATGTCACAAGAAAGCTATATAGCAGGAGCTACAAAAAGAGCTGGAAAATAACAGCACTATAGTGAAAAACCCAACATTTCCAAAAGTAAACTACGAAGGCTGAGGCCTCCCTATTTATGCACTACGAGGGTCCTAGCAACCCTCCTTAACTCAAGGGACACAACTGTCCAAACTGCCAATAAATAGTCACTCTTCACAAATCTGCTCGGCTGCCTTTAGGATTCGTTTTAGTGGCCTGCTGAGCTCTGAGTTGAGGGTGGAGATTTCGAGGAAGGGCCTTTTAATGCAAGAGACAACCTCCCTAGGAATCCTCACCCTTTCTCCCTCATGCTTGGTTGTCACCTGGCTCATAATTGCTTGGCTTTGCTCCAAAATTTGTCCAAAAAACCTTAAATAACCACGTATTAGCCTCCTTGGTAAAGTGACCACCCTTATTCCTTCAAATAACATAAACATACTCAAAAAACATGCATAATCTATGAAAAATGGTGGATTGATCAAGAACAATTAGGCAAAATGAGCCCAATAAGTTACCCAATTCGGGGCTCATCACATTGCATCGGAGTTCATCGGAGTTTGTATAACCTCCACTCCTTTGGATTTTCTGTGAGTTGGCTAGGCACACGTGTGGTGGCATCTCTGGATGGGCACAGTCAACTAGATGAGGGTTGCCAATTAACTGGCCACCTTTTCCTGTTCAACCCTCACCATCTCATTCACTTATGCATATTTTTGAATTACGTAGATGCAATAGAGGAGAGGGTTAGACACTTACCTACAAGTTGAATGTTCGTGCTGTGGTGCATCTTGGCTCCTTTGCTGCTGCATGCTCGTATTTCAGTTGTTGCATGCTTGTATCTCCTCTACTGTATGCTTTATACTCCCTGATGTGTCACTTGTTTGCTTTATGCAGGTACCCTCTAGCTGGATCTGTTTCAAACATCCTCTTCAATCCTATGGCTGCAACTATTTTGCTATCGTGGCTTGATTTTAAGGGGATCAGCTGCTACAGGAAATCCTACAAGAGCTCCTGTAGTTGCTTCTACCTTTGAAATTTTTAGCAGATTCTTGTGCTAGGAGCTATGAGGATGCTACCAAAGATGCTGATGGTGATGGAGAGTTATCTGGTAAGCTGCAGGTGAGTTTTGGAGGTGACGTTCCTTTTATTTCTTTGCTTTTTCTAAAAACTGGTTTCTATGTTTTTTTTTGGCAGGAAGGAAAGAAATCCATGATAATGAGGTGGTGGAGGTGTGGGATGGATGGCCAGGAGGGTGGATAGCTGTAGTAGAGCCTACATGCTCTTCATGAAATTTCCCAGCTCCTCAAACTATTTTTAAAATCCATTTTGTGCTCTTTGTGATTTCTACAGGAGTCTCCTGTAGAACACACAGGGCTTCCTATAGGATACATAGTGTTCAGAAAAAACACACAGTGAGGTGGAAGAAAGGTCAGAAATGATTGAGAAGAGTGTGGAGGAGGTGAAATAGGCTTTGTGGCATCTTCTCTTACTTCCTGTGGTCCCCCTGTAACCTACAATGCATTTTAAAAGTCAATTTCCTCTTCCTTCTTTTCTCTGGTTTTTTTTTTTTTGAAAGACAACTAGGGTGCCTCAAGGAGGTTTTCACCCTAATTGCCTACCCTGGCCACCTCGAAGGGATATTTTCACCCAAGGATCTTATTCTCTCTCTTTTTTGTTTTTTTCATCACTGGGTCACCTCAAAAGAGGTTTTCAACCCAATGATGTGACTCAAGTGCCTCATGGAGGTTTTCACTTGAGTCGTTATTATTTTTCTTTTTTCTGCTTCTTTAGTGAGTTGGTGGAGTGGAGGCTAAGACCTACTCCACTACCAACACTGTCTTATTTAGATCTTCAATGAACTCTCGCTTGGAGAGGGGCTTCTTGTAAATTTTCAACCTATGTCCATTGACAAGCATGGAGATGGCTTCCTCATCAATGGTTCTGATCAGAACTGAACCATTGTCATTGCATTTTTCCACAGAGTAGGGTCACAGCCATCTTGTCCTTAGCTTGCCTTTGAAGTCTTTATATATTGAGTCATAGAGCAGTGCCCAATCTCCCTCTTGGAATTGCTTCTCCTTGATATTTTTATCATGCCATATTTTCCTTTGAAGCTGGACTACCTCTGTGTGGAGAAGGGCCTACAATCTTTGTTCATCCAATCCATTGAGCTGGAGTAGCCTTTCCCTCTGTGCATGGATGATATCTAGGTCCAACTGAGCTACCATCCTTACTGTATTGTATTCAAATTCTATCAACAACAAAGCTTTCTTCCCATGGACCAGTTCATAGGGTGTGAACTTTGTGGTGGTCTTCCACGTTGTGTTGTAGGCTCAGGTGGCCTCAACTAGTCTATCCGCCCAATCTTTTCTGCTGCTGCACACTACCTTGGTCAGAATTCCTTCCAAAGCTCTATTAGTGACTTCCACCTGCCCATTGGCTTGTGGATGGTAAGTGGTGGAAGTCTGGTGCTTGATTTTATGATGTGTGAGAAAGTCTTTAATCAAATTGGAACTGAACTGACTGCCTTGATCTGTAACCAGTTCTCTTGGATACCCGAACTTATATAATATGTTTTTTCTTAAAAACTCAGCTACTTTTTCCTTTGTTGTTGCCTTTATTGCTTTTGTCTCTGCCCATTTTGTCAGATAATCGGTGCCCACAATGATGTATTTCTTTTGTTTTGAAGGAGGGTTGATAGGACCCACAAAGTCCATGCCCCACTTCTCAAATGGCTTAAAAGTCACTTGAGGTTGCATGGGCATCTCATCCTTTGGATTAGGTTTCCCCATCCTTTGGCACTGATCGTATTGGCTGGTATATCTCTTCACATCTTGTTGAAGAGTGGGCCAACAGTAGCCTGCTTGCAAGATTTTGAAGGTAGTCCTCTTTGTTGCAAAATGGCCTCCGCAGGGCCTGTCATGACAGATTAAGAGAATGTCAAAAACCTCCTCCTCCCTGACACATCTTCTCAAGATCTGATCTGGGCCAAGTTTGAAGAGAGTGCCCCCAATCAAAGTGAAAGGGGTGCTTTTCCTCACAATCTTGCTCTTCCCTTTTGAGGACAGGTGTGGTGGGAACTATGTTGAAACCAAGTAATTTGCTATATCAGCAAACAATGGAGAGAGTACTGAGATAGCAAATAGGTTCTCATCTGGCATTTCATCATCCACAATTCCTTCCTCACCTGCAGGCAAATTTACTCTAGATAAAAAGTCAGCAACAACATTTTCTTTACCAGGCTTATCAACGACGGTTAAATCAAACTGCTGCAATAAAATCAACTATCTAATAATGCGAGCATTTACATTTGGTTTATTCATTAAATACCTAATTGCAGCATGATTAGTGTGTACAAATGTTTATAGCTTGTGATGTAATGTATGAATTTATTTATGGAATGCACTATAGCTAGGAGTTCCTTCTTGATTACTGTGTAGTTTAACTCTGCCTTTGACAAGCTTTTACTTATAAAGTATATGGCATAAAGTAACTTTTCATCAATTTGTCCCAAGGCTACTGCTATTTCTTTGTTCGAGGCATTTGCGTGAATGTGGAAAGGTAGGGCCCAGTTTGGGCCTCTCAAAATTGGGGCAGTCATGAGTTTACTTTTCAAGGTATCTAGGGCTTCTTAACATTTTTCAGTCCATATGAACTCGACATCTTTTCCCAAAAGACCAAACAATGGAGAGGCTAACTTACTGAAATATTTAATGGATCTTCTGTAATATCCCACTAAGCCTAGGAAACTTTGGACATCCCTCACCTTTTGAGGAGGTGGGACCCTTTGGATGATGGCAACTTTGTTGGGGTCCACCTGCAATCCTTGTTGAGGTATTGCATGACTTAGCACGATCCCTTCAATCATAAAAAATTCACATTTTTCCAAACTGAGGGATAGGTTCATTTCAATACACTTGTCCAAAACTTTTCCTAGGTTAGATAAAGCTTCTTGAAAGTTAGAACCATAAGGAGTAAAATCATCCATATATATTTCCACTGCATCATGAACTAGTTCAGAAAATATACTCAATACTGCTCTCTGGAAAGTGGCTGGAGCATTTCACAAACCAAAAGGAAGGACCCGATATACAAAGGTACGCCAAGGACAAGTGAAAGTGGTCTTATCTTGGTCTTCTAGACTGATTTGAATCTGATTGTACCCACTAAACCCATCTAGGAAGGACAAAAACTTTTTCCCTGCCAGACCATCTAACACTTGATCTATGAAAGGCAAAGGAATATGGTCATTTTTTGTGGCCTTGTTCAGTTCCCGATAATCGACACAGATTCTCCACTTACCATTTTTCTTTGGCACTAGCACCAAAGGAGAGACCCATTCACTGTTAGATATGGGGTAGATGAATCCTGCATAAATTAATTTTTGAAATTCTTCCTTAACAATGTCTTTAAGGGCTGGATTCATCCTCTTTTTGAGGCTACCTGACTAGTTTCCAATCTTCCTTAATGTATATGTGATGAGTACAAATTGAAGGGTGCACTCCCTTCATCTCCTTATAACTCCAAGCGAAGGCATCTAAATGTTTTCTCAATAAGTTGCACAGTTCCTTCTCCTGGGAAGGGGATAGGGATGAGTTGATTTTCAAGGTTCTTTCTAGGTCGAACTCTATATTCTTAACATGGAGAGAGGTCGGGTCGGCCACACAAAGGTCAGTCAAGGGATTGTCTTGGATTTCTTTCACTAGATCTTCTAATGGCAAAATACTGGGGGGTGGATTTTGAATTAAATTTTCAATGATATCATCCTCATTTTGTGGTTCCCCCCCATGACAGTTCCTACTGCACACAGTGGTGTAGAATAGACTTCATCCTCATCCTTCTCCTCCAACTAGAGAGGTAGATAATTTTCTAGTAGAGGTTGGGCAGGAGGGTATATGATTAGCTGCTTGGACATATGCCCATTCTTGATGGTCATGTTCCCATCTCGACAACTGATGTAAGAATTGGCAGTGGCCAACCAGGGTCTTCCCAGGATCAGAGGATACCCAGTGAGCTTTTCCTTTGGCTGGAGAACTAATAAATTAGAAGGGTACTCCCAATAATCAATGGAGACCATCACATCCTCCACAATCCCTTCAGGGGTCACGGTGGAGCGGTCTGCTAACTGCATAACTGTCATGGTCTTCCTCAAGGAGCCCTAGAGGTTGAGTTTGAGCATGGTGTCCTTTGTCATCACATTAATGGCAGCTCCCAGATTAATCAAGGTATGTGGGATCATGGTGCTATTGATGTGGACATCAACTACTAGGCTTCCAGGGTCTAGATATTTCGAACAGATTACCTACCCCAACATCAGGTCGGACAATTTTCCTATGACGTTGATGGTTGGGGCATCTCTCTTGTGCCTACCTGGATGCTTGAAGCAACTCTCTTCGATCATCTTATTGTATATAGGCACATCCTTTATGGCTTGGAGAAGTGGTATATTTACACATAACTGTTTCAATTCTCCGAGAAGTTTAGTTTCTTCTGGGGTGGGCTGTGTTGTCTCGGATAGTCTCTTAGGAAAGGGTGGAATTGCTTTCGGTTCACTTTCCTCTTTATCTTCCTCAACCTCTTGAGGGGGAGGCTGGCTATCTGGGAGAACCTTCCCAGATCATAGGTTAATCTCCTGAATCTCCACAACATAAGTTGGGCATGATGGTTCCCCACTATATACTTGTTGGGCCTGTCTGTTGTTCGGGTTCGGGTTCGGTTGAGTAAGCATTTGGGGTTGCCTTGGTGGAGCAGGAGGCAATGGTTATGGTTGAGTAGGTAGTGGAGGCAAAAGAGCGGGAGGAGAGTTGTATTGGGGCCCCCACCCCTGACGAGATGCATTCCACTAAGGTTGTCACTGAGCATAGGATTGAAATGCATGAGCAGCTGGTTGGGCATGATATTGAGATGGATAGGACCAAGGAGGAGGTGTGGACCAAGAAGGATGAGCAGGAGGGCCCTAAGAAGGTATGGAAGTGGCTTGGTTGGGGTTGTAGTATGCCTGAGATGTCCCTTGCATCCCCTGCTGGTATGGTCTAGGTCCATGCAGTCTCCTTTGGTTCATTAAATAAAGTGGTTCAATGACTCCTTTGGCCCCTTGGTATACAACATTAAGTCCGAGCAAGGAAGAACACTTATCTATAGAATGATCTTCTTCATAGACTGAACAAACCTCTTTAGAGTTCAATGGACATTCATTCCTAGGATGCCTTCTGGTGCACCTAGGACAAAAAATGGCCAAGCTCTCTTTGCTTCCTCTTGTTTCCTTTCTATATGCAAGGTATCCATTTGCATGGCAAGAGTCTACAACATCTCACTCTTGAAGTCTTCCAGCATGTTTCCAAGTTCACCTCTGACGGATGAACTGGATCAGGAGGTATTGGCTATGGGTTGACTCCCCCTGCCTCTCTTTCTAGCTGCCCTAGAATGGTTTCTAAAAACAGTGTTTATGTCTTCATAAGGTAGTTGGTAGATATCTCCTCTAGCTAGTAGATGGAGGGTGTCTAGAAGGTCTTCCGGAATTCCCATGAGTAGGACTAACTTTAGAGATTCAGGGTCAAGTGTGAACCTGTCCCTTTTATAACTGAGTTGGAACCTCTCTTCATGATCCTCCAATGATTCATCACTTCCCAGGGTCATTCGGAAGATTTCTTCCTTGGTGTCCTTTGACCTATAGTAGTCTCGATATTTGTTATTAAAGGCCTGCTGCATCTGGGCCCAAGTTGTGATGCTATTGCTAGGTAACCCCATGAACCAGCGCAATGCTGCATCCTTGAGGGTAGAAGGAAATAGTTTCAACTTTTGCTCATCTTTTGCATAGTCATAGGTTCGACAGATAACAACAAACTCAAACAAAAAGGTGTCAGGATCTTCTGTAGTCAATCCATGAAAGTTAGGTAGGGATGAAGGGCTTATGTTCTTCATTTTAGTGTTCCCATTGGTCTCTCGGATGGGAAAGGTACCCTCTATTTTTTCTCCATTCCCCATAGCATTTCTATTTTCAGCCATTGTCTCAGGAGGGATGTTTTCTTCTTCTTCTTCCCCTATAGGTTCTTCAAATATCTTTGGTTGTTCACCTAAAGGTTCTTCCTAATCACTGCCACCGAAGAAGAGAGAAGGGTGGCTATGTGATGTGGTGGGGGTGCTGGGCAAGAATTTTCCTGAATTATCTCTGTTCCAACGAGGCATGAAAGGAAATCTCTTCTTGGGTGGTTTTTCTTTTTTCCACTTGTACCTTCAAAATTGAAATTGATTGAACAAACAAATTGCAACTAACTGAAATGAACTTGCTGAAATTGAGACTGCAGAATTGAAATGAAAGCAAGGAAATGACTAATCTACTTTTGCTGGAATGGAAATTGCAGAATTGAAATGGAAGCAAGGAAATGACTAATCTAGTTTTGTTGAAATGCAAATTGCAGAATTGAAATGAAAGCAAGGAAATGGCCAATCTACTTTTGCTAGAATGGAAATTGCAGAATTGAAATGAAAGAAAGGAAATGTGGAAATTTAAAGAGACAACTACTCTTCTTTTGCTGAAATAAACTACTTAGCAGAATGTTGCAGTAGAAAATAGAAGAAAAGAAGTAATCACAAAATACTCTGACGATTCCCTGGCAAAGGCACCAAAAAGTGGTGAGCACCAGTATTGCAGCAATAATGCTACAATTCCCGGGCTTCCTACTTTACTTTTATCAACCTGGTAGTTCATAACAAACTTGGAAGTGATGGTGCTGTATGCACAAGTACTAGTTCTTACTGCAGGCTGTCACTTGGTCAGCTGGTGCAAGATCACTAGGAGCTCAAGCCAACTTCTATGAATTCCAGAAGAATCTTTATATGTGATGGAAGAAAGGAAAGCCTACTCTACAGAGACTACTCTACTTGCAGAAAGAGAAAGAAGACTAAAATGTGAAGTAAACATAGCAAACCCTAATTAACCAACTAATCCTACTTTTGTAGAAAGAGAGATGCAAAACGATGAAATGAATGCCATTACCTAGTTAGGAAGTAAACAACATCTACTCAAGTGATTTCTAGAAGGAAATGATTAAAAAACTTCTTTTTGGATTTTTATGTGTTTTTTGGTGAAATTGTCATGCATGTAATTTATTTGTTTGTGAATGTGGCAGTGATTAGGTGGCGATGGAGGGCGACTTTGGAGTTTTTAGAGGTGTAGGAAGGTGTGGAGGGGTCCTAATAGGTCCCAGGTGGCCTTCTGGAGGCTTTCCCTACAATCGGACTTCAAAAAGACACCTACACAAAAATCTACAAGAGGCTGCAGGTAATCTACAGGAGGTTTACAGGAGGATGCTGAGAGTAGTTTTGAAGGTTTTGAAGGTGGGAAAGTGGGTGGAAAGGATAGTTGAATGCTAGGATGATGTGGTTAGGTCTCTAGGGTTCATCAAGAATGATTAGGAGAGGGAAAGATGGTCGGATTTGTTCAAGGAAAGAGAGGAAAGTTTATGAGAAAAGTGCAGAAAACTAAGGCAGATTTGTGAGGGACTTTGGATGGTCTGTGGAACATGGATCAAAGAGAGATGGTGATGGCTGATTGGTTGACTTATTGTGAGTAGAGATGTACTACAAGAGAACTGAAATCAAACACTGAGACTAAGCAAGCAAAGAAATTAGCTACACTAAAAAATAGAACTTGGCATTAAGCCAAGCTAAATTATGATCTAGGAAAGTAAATGCTGAACAATGCTATATGGAAAGGAAGCATGGAAGGAAATTTATTGCAAAGACATAAATGAGCATGGTGAAATAGATCTACAACAAAACATGAAGCTTCTAATAAGTTGTAACACTAGAAATCCTGTGGAAAAGGCAAATCTGTGTTTTTTATGGTAGGGTAAAAGCATGTTAATGTGTCTCATTATATGGCAAAACCAAAAAAGTACTCAAATAAAAAAAGATAAAAAAAATAATATAAAAATATCAATTAAATGAGTTGAGTTTCATACTTGTTAATTATAAAAAATAAATGCTAAATTTGTAACAAAGCTAACTCACAATAAATTTTGGTAAAAGCTATAGTGAACCTATTTAATGGGTTTAGAAAATATAAATAATGTTATAAAAAGTAAATACTAAATTTGCAAATAAGTCAACTGATAGTAAATATTGGTAAAAGCTATGGTTAATCACTCACAAAATATAAATAACTTGATGTAAAGTTAAATGAAATGCTAAAACTCTTTAAATATATATATAAAAATAGAAGTAGAATTTCTAAACAAATAATTTTATATATTATATTTTGAATAATATAAAATACGTTATTATAATCATAATTAAAAATTTTATTATAAAAAATATAAAATATATTTTAAAAAATTTCAAAAAATAATTTTGACATTTTGTTATATGTTATTTTCAAATTTCTATTAAAAAAAAATGATTTTATAAACTTGAAAGGGTAGTTTCTTGGGTCGCGGTTTTATATATACGAAAATATGATCATTTTTACTAGTATTTTAATAATAATTAAAAGATATGCTTACTTTTTATTTTTAGATTTGTTTAGCAATCTTTAGAATGTTTACCACACATCTCTTAAAGAATTTGGAATTAAGAAGCATAAATCAATAGAGAAATGGGGGGTCGCGGTTTTGTCACTACTTAAAAAATTATGTAAAATATTAATGATACCTTTTAAAGAAAATGAATAAATTAGATAAAAATTATATATTAAATTTTAGAAAAAATATGACATGAAATTGAATTTAAATTGACATGTTTTGTCTTCCTTTACCACCACCTAGTTTTTGATGATTTTGTGAATTTAAGAGTAAACATTCCAACTCCATTTATTTTTATAAAACTTCTTTGCCACAAAAAGGGAAAAAGTGATACACATTAACATGCTTTTACCCGGTAGCAAGAGGGTGTTGGCCTCAGTTCATGGTCCCAAAGGGAGGAGAGGAGGCAAAGAGTCTATTGATCGCCTTTTTGTATCTTTTTCCTATCACTGTTCAACCTGCTACAGCTAACTGAAATGGAAACAACCTTTTAAATCACCAAAAGTAACCTATCCTTAACTAAGAAAGAAATCTATCTAGCAACAATGAATTCATAAACTGAAACAAAACATATAAATACAAAACAAGAGGTGCTTGGCTACTTGAATTGGGCCCTAAACCAAGAGCTTTAACCTTTTTAGGTGACTCATTGCTAGCTCAAAAACAATCTCATCTTCATTATCAAAATAACAGTAAGATTACATGAAACTGTCCACAAAAGTAAGCTCGAAGTTGAGCAGAGAAAATCTGCAACAAAAGTTCGAAAATTTTACTAACATTCAGCAACATAATGAAGCCCATAGGCCTCTCTACTTATAAAACTGGAGCTCCCAACAACTCCCTTAAAATCAGGGAGGCTTGGCTCCCAAAACTTGAGATAGACAACAATAATCATCCACTTTCTCGACTGCCTCTTTGGTGCATTGATCTGGCTGCTTGTGCTCTGAGCTTTCTGAAGGAGAATTCAAAGTAGGGAGTCATAAATTATGGGGAAATCCTCCTATAAATCCTCTCCCTTGTCTTCTTCGAATATTTGCTGCCAAATGTTCATTAAATCTTTGACTTTGTCTCCAAAATTGACCAAAAATCTGCATTAAGCACACATTAGACTTCAAGGCATAATGACCAATCCAACTCACTCTATTAGCATAAATGTAATAAAAAACATGCAGTAAACTAATGAGAATGGTGGATTAAGCTAAGTTAGGAGGCAAAATGAGCCCATATAATTACCCATTTATGGGGCTCATCATTAATCCCAAAAGGAAGTATTGTGAACTTGTAATGACCATAGCAAGTTCTCAACATTGTCTTCGGTATATCCTCCCGGATTCTTAACTCGTGATACCCTAATATAAGATCTATTTTAGGAAATATATTTTCTCCCCTTACTTGATTAAAAAGGTCTTCAATCCTATGTAAGGGGTATTTGTTCTTTACTTTATCTTATTTAGTTTTTTATAGTCTATAAAGATCCTAAAAGTTCCTTCCTTCTTTTTTAAGAAAACAATGGGTGCTCCCCATGGGGATACACTGGGTCTTATATAACCTTTTTCAAACAATTCTTGTAATTGGATTTTCAACTCCATCAGTTATGAAACATTCATTTTTTAAGGAGCTTTGGATATTGGCACTACCTTGAGAACCATCTCTATTGATAACTCTATATCTCTTTTGGGAGATAACCCTAGAATTTCCTCCGAAATTACATCAAGAAAAATTTTAAGCACCTCTAACTCCTCCAAGTTTGTTGTTTTTCCTTCCAATTGGTCTTCTATTTTGATTGAAAAAACTGACAGCCCCTCCTGGAAGCCTTCTTAAGTTGTAAGATGGATATTTTTCATAAGGATGTAAGCCTAAATATTCCCCTAGTAAATTGCATCCTCCCATCATCTCTTACACAAGTGACTATCTTCTGCAGATAATTTACAATGGATTGTTGCTTTTACAACTAGTCCATCCCTATTAACATACCGTACGAACCCAAACATAATATTTTTCAATTCACAAAATTTGGCTTCCAATACAATTCCATTGTGCAATATTTAACCATACTCTTGATTCCCCTTTATGCTCTAGTGGCTGGTTGTACTAGCCAAGGGGACTTAAATTTTGCAATTACCAATTTACATTTTTCTATGATTTTAGGACTAATATAACTTAGACTAGCTCCTAGGTCAATTAATAATGAGTGACTTTGGTTACAAATTTTACCTTCAACTTCCACAATGGTCAAATGGTGGTTTTCCTGACATTTCTCTAATGTTGTACTGATGAGAGGAATATTTCAACCCATGTCATTCATAGTAGAGACTTCCTGTACATTTTGAATATTTTGTATAGATCTTGGGTTATAAGGGAAGTTTATTTAGGGATGGGTCTCCCCACAACCTCAACACTTCAATGGATCCCTACCTTTACCATTAGATCCTTTACTAGGATCAACTTACTTTGATCGAGTTTGATTTGGAGTTTGTAATTTTCGAGGATGTCCATTACTTTTGTTAAAATTATGTCTGTATCCTCCCCTACCATTCTTCCTTGTCTATCCATTATTTGCACCTTTATTGTTCTGTAAGGTTCATTTTTTTTTCTTGTTAGCCCAAGGGCCAAGACTTTGAACTTTCATTCCTTTTCTTTGCTTGCTAGTAACAAATCTTCACCTTATGAATTACCTCATCCATATTTTTTAGATTATTGTATTCTATCCACTCTTTAAAGGACAATGGAAGACAACTGATGAATCGTTCAAATTTGGCCTTCTCGTCTCTAATATAAGGCACATATTGTAACAATTGTGTGAATTTGGTTATTCAGTAATCCATGGTCATCTGATGCAATTTTATTTCATGAAATTATTTGGCGTGATCGTTAGAATAACATTCTGTTAGATATTTTTCTTTAAATATTTACTAAAAGTCTTCTCAGTTCACTTCGTTCCCCACAAGAAGATGGATTGTCTAGACTTCCTCCCACCATAAAGAGGCTTTCCCCTACAAATAGTAGGTGGCCAATTTAGTTTTTAACTTCGATGTGTAGTAAAAAACTTGGAAGTAACCGTTAATGTTTAATAACCATGATTTTGTTGCTCCCTCAAACTCCCCATCATAAGTTGGGGGCCTAATGTTCTTAAACTCCCTGTGAAATTCCACCTTTGGTTTCCTTTCGATCCTATTCTCAGATTTGGACAAGCTTTGCTCACCTGCATCAACCAACCTCTTTATGTTGCTTACTTCTTCTTTCATGTTTCTCCTTTCAATAATTTCCTCTCTATTACTGTCATCTCCTATCACTTCTAGTTTGTTGGAGTTGAGTCAGTTTGATAAATTCCTTATCATTTGTTCTTGTTTTGCATTTTCCTTTCATAATCTTTCTTGATTTGTCCAAATATTAGCGAACTCATTTTTTAATTCCCTCATCATTCTCATTAATTCCATGGTAGAAATTTGGGATTGTTTTCCTAAGTGTACATACATTTCCTCTTCTCGAATAGGATTACCTTCTATAAATTCTGGTATAATGTATTTGTTTTGTCTTCAGAAAAAATCAAAATTTATAATGTTCTCTCTGTAACGTGCATACTAACTATTAGTCACAATTGAAATCATGGTTGGCCAAGGTCTCAAGTTTTTGAAACTCGGCTCTCATACCACTTTTCCACATCCCCATGATTCTTACTCACCTCCATAATATTTTTTTTTCAATTACAATAGTACCAATGGTAGAATTGAGACTATAGAACACTAGGAGGAAATAGGCAATAGACTCAAACCATCAATTATGTTTATTCATAGTTATTCTTTTATCATAATTTAGTTATGCTCTTCCTACATCAAGAGATATAGTTTATTTTCCTTAACATAAAGTATAAGGTGTTTTTACTCTTGTATTATAAAATTTGTTACAACTTGTTCCTTTCCCCATCATCCCAAAAGAATATACTTCTATAACATTACAATTCCAAAAACCAAGTACACTTCTAGCTACATTACTTTTTCAAAACAAGAGATCGTAAAATAATTAAAATTGTTGCTTGAACCATTATAATGTTATGCACACTTTATACATGTCTTAATAACATCTTGGCTCAATCCCACTCCAGTGTTAACACATTACTAATTCTCGGTACTTTTTCTTGGGTACTTTCGTACTTGATAGAGAATTATCATTTTAAGGTTGAATGTTTATTTGGTACATATAGCGGGTGGGGAAATATTCCAACCCATGCAATTATACCCTTGGGTCTGTTTGATAATTGTGAAGTTATATGATATTACACCCAATCCTTATGTTAAGAATATGTATATGTATATATATATATATATATATATATATATATATATATATATATATATATATATATATATATAGATATATATATATATATATATATATATATATATATATATATATATATATATATATATATATATATATATATATATAGATATATATATATATAAACCAATTTGTTAAACCTCTGGAATCATTAGAGTACACTGATTAGAAATTTCAAGATATTAAAATTCATTTATGTTTATGGACTCTTGATTTGAACTCCCCACTTGTCAATAAGAGAAGTTAATGGCTCAAACTTGTTCATCCAATAGCTAGGTAACTAATGTAGGGGTAATCAAGGGTTTTGGTCATATGCATGACATGGAGAGAACAACCCTCCTCTCACACGTTAGGGTTTCACAACTTAGGGAAAATAAGGATGTGGTCGGCCCTAGCCAAAGCCTGACTACAAGCTCATGAGGAGCCCAATTTCATCAGCCATAATATCATCCTTTTGCTGAGGTATTTCATAATTCCCTACCAAGTGTTCCCTCAATAGGTATCAGCTAGCTTGGGTCAAGAGTTTACATTTTTTTGTTTAATCTAATTTCTTTTCCTTTGTTTGGTCTTCTCTTAGGAGACTACAATGCAAATTCTATTATAGGTCTCATTTGTGTTCGTTAGAGATGTACAACAGGATACAAGGTAAGTTTATTTTTTCCATGGTTCTTGGTTTTTATCTCACGTTAGCACTTGGTTTACTTTCCTTCACCACAAAAAAAATAATATTCCTTATTCCCTTGTCGTGTTACCCTTATTTTCTTGCAGATATTAAAAAAATGCAGTGTTTCCCTCTGCCAAGGGTTTTACCTCTATCATTTTCCTTAGAGGTATAATTTTTTCTTAAAAACTTCCTAATTTACCCTTCCAAGTTTTCATTTGTTAAGAATGGTTGGTGCTCAGATTTCTCCATTGTAACCCTCATTGTTTTTGGTTAGAAGAGTCCATCCATCACAGGGCCGCTAGAACACACTTACTGTAAGTTTACCTGTGTCTAAGCTTCTTTGTAGGTTGCAACTTACATAATTTTTAATTAACTGTGAATGTTTTATACTTGTCTACTAGGTCCCTACCATGTCTATATCTAGAGAAAATTTGAACTTGTGATAGCTTTAGTTTTCGTTGATGAGGGTTTACCCATTTCTATCCAGCTCTTATGAATTCAAATTTTCCAGGGTTTTACTATGTTTTTTTTAAAGAATATCTGACCACTCTAGCCATGACTATCCTCTCTACATTTGAATTGGAACAATGGTTAAAAATTTAATCTATTACTAGATTATCTACACGCAGTTTTTATATTTCCTATAAAGTAATTTCCATAACTTCTTTGACCATTCTTGAATTGGAACTTTTTTGAAGAACATCTAATGGTATGAACCTGTGTATTTTGTTCAACTTAAGGTTAATATTAGATACTATGCTATACAGTGATATGGGGTTTAACGGTAAGTTTCGCTGGGTGAAACCCACAAGATGAAGGTTCAAATCTCATTGAGTATATATATGACCTGTTGTGCCTTGGCTAGAAGAGTAGGTGACCCCATAGTAGACGTCTCAGCTCTTGTTGAGGCATAAGTTTCCTGCTATTGTGCGGCTTGCAGGCTGTTGCACGTAGCCTAGGTTTATAGTGGCAGCCAGTTAGATTTGATCCTGGGTCTATTCAGGATAACTCTCACCAGTTACCGATTATCCTAGATTTAAAAAAAATATATATTAGATACTCTGCTATAGTTATCACCTTTCCTTCTAATTCCTCTATGAATACATAGTTATATATATGAATACATATATCTATATATACATATATATATATATACATATATATATATATATATATATATATATATATATATATATATATATATATATATATATATATATATATATAGATTATGTAGAAATACTAGAGCTCGTCATAGATATTTATTTTGAAGATAAAAATTCTTGGCCCAAATTTATTCTTAGTTCTGTTTCTGGCAACAGAAGATTGCACTCTGGCAAATATGATTGAACCTAAATTATGTTGTTTCCTTCCTATTGTTATTTGTTCTTTCTGTAATCATTATTAGCTCTATTAGAGTACCTAAAAAGGATTTTACTTTCTTTACGTTCTCCTTTCTGATAATTGAAAAGGTTTTACTTTTGAAATATAGTCTAAAGAAAATTTGCATGATTTTACTTGTATAACTCAATTTAGGCATACAATAGCTAAATATCTTAGTTCTAGGGACTATGTCAAGCATTTAATATAATCTAAAGAGAATTTTCAGGATTTATTTTGTTTGTATAGCTCAATTTAGGCATACATTAGCTAAATATCGTATTTCCAAGGACTATGCCAGGTAGTTAGCTACAAGCCGGTAGCGAGGTGCTAACCCTTACACTGGTCTTGTAAGATTTCTTTTTTTACAATAATATAACTCTAACTAGTCAAAAAACAAGAACAGTGTTTTCTTTAATATTTAACTAGCAACTCTTCTCAGATAGGTAATTTTTTCCTCATCTTCAATTTCATATTTCTTGTCAGTGTAACTAGTTATAGCATATACGAAACAACAAAAATGCACATGTAACTAGGATTTTCCTTTATCAGCTAGAGTAGAGATTAAATCAACATAAGTTCAAGGATATATATACCTTAGAGTCAAAATACTTATCTCAGTATCTTTGATATGTGCCAAGACAACTTCATGCCTACCAACCATAAGTCAGTTCTTCATCCAACCTCCACCAATCTCTAACCCTTTTTCAGTCAAGAAAAACATTGTTCACAGGTTGAAACGTTTGTTAATATCAACCCCCAAGCATAAATATACTTCTAAAGGGTCTCGCACCAACATTTATCTCCCACTCGCAGCTTGGTAGTCACAATACTTCTCTCCCAAAGTGGCACCAAGATGGGAGTACTAGATTAATGTCATTTATCATCAACCATGAACACTTTAAAAAAATACCTATAAGTTCCTCAATAGCCGAGCATGGTGTTTTTCTCCAACCATTACTTCTTTTGTCGCTTCCCCCTTTTTCCCTAGCTAGGTTCTCTCTTTTTTTTGGAACATTTTTTTTTTCCAAATTCTTGGAATATAACTAACTCCTTCAACTTCCCTCTGTCTGAAAAAGGAATTTCAACTCCCTAAGTCATCTTCTCACAATATATATACATACATATATATATATATATATATATATATATATATATATATATATATATATATATATATATATATATATATATATATATATATTCTTAACACATTTAAGATATTCACTTTGTAAATTTACATGCATATATATACATTTGTTACACATACATACGTACATGACTATTTTTCATTACTAACTAATCAACCAAAATGCATAATTCTTACCACTTTTTGATTATCAGATTATTCAACTTAAATGATAAAGTTTCAAGTCATTTCACTAGTGACATTAGAAAAGCAATGATAGGTATGTATATTTTGTATATAAAAAGTTAGAAATTCGTAAACTAATAATCTAAATTTGTGAATTCTGAATATAGTCGTATTTTGTACAATTATTGTTGCTTTAGTTAGTGTCATGAACAATCAAAGAATAGAAAATTCATAGATGATTTGATTACAACGTACCATATAGTGTAAACATAAACATTTAAGCATGTCGCTCATGCCTCTAGGCTAGTATGGAGGGATGACCTCAGAAATTTGTTCCAGCGCATGAAGTACCACATGGTTAAGTAAAACACTCTCAGGAGATAGTTACATAATCTATTTTCATTGGTATCCTACTACTATCAATTCCACATAAAGTCTACTTAGAATAATTATGAACTTTAACTTTGACGAAATGTTTAAGGGATAAATTATTGATAGAATAAGTATCTAATGGAATAGGGAAGTATCTATTATTTAAATAGGGAAGTACTAAATTTTTTAAGAGATAGCTACATACAATCGTGGTTGAAGATCATATTGAAGTATCCATAGAGTTGAAAGTTATAGAGCTAACATAATCAAAAAGTTTTCTTACAAAGTATATTAATTATATATAAATTATGGCTCAGGAACTGTAACCACATAAAAAATAGTATAGAGTATTCTAAAATATGAATAATTCCAAAACATGTCTGTCTGAGCATACTCTAGAGTCAAATTAGCACAAAATTTTCAACATACAAATTATTGAGTTCAAACATTGAACCCTTAAGCTAACAAAATACGTCAATTCCAAGTATTATAAAAACCTATACAAAAAGTTATAAGGAGGCAACCATGGCCATCATCAGTTGGCCTTAAACTCCATATCATTTAAAGACTTGTGGAAGAAAAGAAGTGTTAAGGGGGTACATACCCGGTAAAGAAAAAATAATTTACTATGTTGAGAAAATCTAAGTTGGGGTTGTTGGGTAAAAACTATAAATAAAAGTACTTTTAGTACCACCCTTACCATAATATTTATATCCACAATGAGATTTACCAGGAGTCGTAGTCTTAAATGACTCGTTGGAAGCATATGGGTAGTCAGGAATCAGAGAATACATTCAAGGTTATAATATTTTAAATTAGGAAAGAGCGAATCCTCAAATATAAAACCTTTTCTCTATGATATGCATTCACTAGAACCAAAAACCCTTTTTTGACAGAATATATTGGGGTTTTGAGACCCAAGTACCAACATAATAATAGTTGAGTGCAAGGGTCTATAATACACTTTAATAGCTAAAATGGAGACATTTTTCAAAAATGAGAATATACTAGAATGCTTAGGAATGATATGAAGACTGAAAATTCTTTTATCAAAAATAGAGAAGAGTAAAAATAACATATGTGGTTTAATACCTAGTCAAAATTTCTTCTTCTAGGGAAAGATTTCACACTAGGATGATAAGGGTTTTCTTCAAGAGATGATGTATTCAATTGAAACCCTGAGATAAACTCAAAGAAGAAACCATCATGTCACAATATCAAAAAAGTATAGATGAGATTGAGTATCTAAAACCTAAAAATAAAAATAAACTAGTTGAAGAGGGAACTGAAAGTTCAACCAAAATGCCACTGATAGCACTTAATCAAGTGAAGAAACAAAAAGTAGTGTTGAAGGGAGAATTTAAGAATATTAGGAATTCAGTATTTGATAGTGAATCGGAGTAGGTAGCTAAAGAATGGTTGTTAAACATGAATAAATACTTTCCAGTATATGAATATCTAGGTAATCAAAAATTTAGATTGCCCACTTACCAGTTGCAGGGTAAGGAGTACCTATTGTAGGATGAAATTATGACTATACATAAGATCTAATATAATAGTGTAAGTTTAGAAGATTTTCAAAATAAATTCAAAGGAAAGTATCTAATAGAGAGGGATTATGACGATAGAGCTAAATAATTCAATGAAATAAATGTTGGTTCACTGATTCATCAATTGCTTACCCATTTCCTTAAAAGGGAAGATTGAGTATAACAACCCCAAGGTAATGAATGATACTCTCTAAAAGGGCAGAATATGTTACAAACAATAAAAAAAGGAAATGATAACACAAAACCTTGGAAAATTAGGAAAAGGATAAATTCATCCAAGGGAATAGATGGTTTAAATCCTCTTCCTTTAAGAATTCTATAAGAAATCATCAAAATAGAAATTTCAATGGAATAATAACCAAGAGAAGACTTAGTGACAAACAAGAACAAGGAAGGTTGATCTAAATGGTAAAAGGTACAATGAGAAGGAAAGAGAAACTTTAAGTGTTTGGGGTATGGGTTTCCTCATCTACAAAGCCATTTCCCATATAATGTTAAGTATAATCAACATTTACACAATGTAATGGAAGCTTCGATGATAAATGATGTGGCTAGGAGTATTCCCAAAATTATTGCATCCTTAGAGGATCGACAAGATGAACATAAATCCACTATAATCAAGATATAAGGTAATATTCTGAATCAATTTGTGTGAATTCTAATAAATCAGTGGGCTATTTCAAGTTTTGTTAGTCCAAAAGTAGTGGAAAAGTGTAACTTGAAAATGGAAAAACACAAAAACTCTTGGCTAGTACAACGAGAATATTAACAGTTAGGTTAGGAATTGTCCTATAATTTTTGAATGGGATGAAAACATAAATGAACTTGAATATCCTCCCTCCAGCATCATATGATGTGTTACTAAGTATGGATTGGTTATAAAAGCATAGAGAATTTATAAACAAATTCACAAATATTATTACTTGTACAAATGATGAGAGAGTAGTAGAGATCATTATTTGAAACCTAGATGAATATCAATAAGGAAGATATAAACCTTGTAATTAAAAATATGTGCACTGAATGGGTGTAAATTATTTCCAATACATGTGGAAAATTTGACATAGGAAAACAAAGCAAAGACCTTGGATGAGTTTGCGGTTGCGTAAGAATACAGGGATGTTTTCATGGATAAAATTCCTAGGTTATCACCAAAATGAGACATTGATTTCATGATTGAATTGGTACCTAGAGAAACACCAATGTTAGTGGAACCTTATATAACAAGTGTTCTAGAGTTGTCTAAGTTAAATATGCAACTTCAATAATTGTTTGACAAGGGATATATTAGACCAAGTGTTGCACCTTGGGGAGAAATGATATCTTTTGTAAGGAAGAAGGATGGTAATATTAGGTTATGTATTAATCATATATATTTAAACAACTTGAAAATAAAAATTAAATACCCATTACTTAGAATTGACGATATGTTTTAGCAGGTAAGGGGGGAAACAATCTTCTCGGAGATAGATTTGAGATCTGGTTATGAGAAAATTAAAATTAAAGATGAGGATATTTAGAAGACTAATTTTAGAACAAGAGATGGCCATTATGAGTTATTTTTCTTGGTTTTAGACTCAAAAATGCCCTAGACACATTTATCTGTCTCATGAATAATGTTTTCAGCCAATACTTAAATAAATTTGTATTGACCTTCATTTGTGAAATACTAGTTTATTCCAAGATATCAGGAGAGCATGAACATCATGCAAAAATAGTACTAAAAATACTAAGAGAGGATCACTTATATGAAAAATTTAGTGAATGTGAGTTTTATCAAGGTTAGATTTAGTATTTGAGGCATGTAATATCCAAATAGGGAACCATGTTATACCCTAAGAAATTTAAATAAATTCTCAATTGGATTTTTCTTAGAGATGTAACTAATATCGAACCATTTATGGAAATTACATGTTAATACAATAGGTTCATTGAAAGTTTCACAAAGCTGACCTACCTTAGAACATCCTTAGAGAGGAAAGGATTTAAATTTAAATATGGACCCAAAAGTCTTAAGAAAGCTTTGATTGGTTGAAATATTTGTTAAATGTATCTCCCATACTTAATATTGTCAATCCTAATAAACATTATACAATGTGTAAAACATTTTTTGTATGGATTAGGTGGAGTTTTAATGCAAAATAACCTTGTTATAGTTGATGAATCTAGGAAGCCAAAGGAGAATTAGAATAATTATGTTGTGTATGACCTAGATTTATCTACAATAATTCATGCTCTAAAAATGTGGTCACATTACCTTTTTGGCAAGAAGTTGACATTAGTAAATGATCATATAAATCTCAAATATTTATTTAGTTGACCAAATTTGAATGTAAGGTAAGTAAAGTGGATGGGTTTTCTTAATGAATTTGATTTTGAAATCAATCACATCAAGGGATAAGAAAACCAAATTACATATGCATTAAGTAGAAGTTTACATAAATTATGTTGGATCTCTTGTAGTAGCCCTAAAACAAACCTTAATGAATAGATCAAGACTAAAACCTTAGAAGATCAAGAATACAAACAAAAATAAAAAAAATTATTAAAGGGAATTTTCCCAATAGAAGGTGTTATGGTTTTTATATGTCAATGTATTCCCTAAATTTAGAATTATCAACTAGAGTTCGTAAGCTTTGAGTTACAAGTAATTACAGTTTAGATCTAGATTTACCCCATGCTGAATTTGTTGGAATTATGAATTATGTGTTGTCCTTGATGGCAACCTACCTGATGAATGGAAACACTACAAGAAAAAATGACATTGGTGAGGGGCAAAAATGTCACCATAAGCTCATTGGTGATGGTCAAAAGAACCTTCGTCACCAAAACCTGAACGTTGCCGAAGGTGGCATCACCAAAAGTATAGGTGTTGTAGTGACATTCAAAGCCCATCACCAATAATGATTTATAATGACGGATAGCGACCGTCCCCATTTCATATGAGCAATGGTGACGAACCATAGCCTCTGTCAGCAAAAACTGAACGTCACCAAAGGTGGCGTCACCAAAAGTATAAGTGTTATAGTGACATTCAAAGTCTGTCACCAATAATGATTTATAATTATAGATAGCAACCATCACCATTTCATATGAGAAATGTTGATGGACCATAGCCTCCGTCACCAAAAACTGAACGTCACCAAAGGTGGCGTCACCAAAATTATATGTCTTATGGTGACATTCAAGGTCCGTCATGAATATTGGATATAATGACCGATAGTGACCATCACCATTTCATATGAAAAACAATGATTTATTGTGATGGATATTTCATGGCCGTCACTATTGGTGCATATATATGGTGACGTTCGTTGACCGTCACCAAAAGTCACATTTCCAGAAGTATAGGTGTTCTGGTGACATTCAAGGTTCGTCACGAATAATGACTATAATCGCAAACAATGACCATCACCATTTCATATCAAAAACAACAATTTGTGGTTACAGACCTTTGAGGATCGTCACTATTGATGCATATATATGGTGGCATTCGTTGACCATCATCATTTCATATTTTGCTGAGGGTCAAAAAATGTCACCAAATCTCACTGGTGATGGTCAAAAGAGCCTTTGTCACCAAAAATTGATCATCACCATTCCATATGGATGTCAGGGCATGATGGAATAAAACCACCAACCTCCCTCTTGTAAAGCAGGTGCTCTTCCATTGAGCTAGCACCCTTTAAAGATTTAGACTTTTAAAAATTAGACCTTGAAACGTCATAAATTGTAAATTATACAACTTTCAATAAATTAAAGTCTCGGTAATATTTTAATAAACAAGAAAAGAAACATTGAAGCTGCAGGTCCCTACCTAATGGTTATGGAAGTTATGAAAAGTAGGTGGAAGGAAAAATAATTATGTATAAGAGAATCAATATGTTCAATTGAATACTCAATTAGAAGTGAAACTCTGAAGACATTTATAATCTATAAATGACCAATAACTATAAAATGCACCAAATAATTAAAAGGAAATATCATAAGTGGATAGAATATGGAAGAAGAAAGTTGATGAAGACAGATGCAATATGTTATAGTTTGAGTGAAAGAAAAATCTTAATGTTGTTGTTGTCTAGTGTTTAGATATCTGAATGATATCTAAACTTCTGTGAAAAGGTAACATGGATCTTCGGAAACCATGAACGACATATGATTAATATATATATATATATATATATATATATATATATATATATATATATATATATAGATATATATATATATATATCCCCTTTACATAAAACAAAATGCAATTTGGAATTTCACAAGTCCGAACTCAAAACATGACAGCAACCAACAAATAAAAGAAATTGACTTGGACAGAAAGCAATAGCTTCACCTTCATTCTTGAGTTGCTTCAGTTTATTTGAATTTGACTCTTGACATTCTTTATCCGACAAGGAATCAAAATCATCACTAGTATTAAATTTATCGAACACGGAATTTGGATATCCCACTGACATCTGCGTTTTTGTTGCCATGCCTAAAAACCATGGAGTTTCTTGTTGATGTTAGAATAAGATGTGTGTGTGCTGCTCAATAACACACTCCTTGTTAACCATTGTTACCTGATAGAAATCAAAGAGACAACACATATCATTGTACACAAAATCCCCTACCGAAATATAATCATAACTTAGCAAAGAAGTCTACAAGATGTTCATAATTAATAAGCTTCGTATTTGGAAATATTGTTTCTTTAGATTTAAAAAAGACTATGTTGTACAACACTTCTGTTTATTTATCTAGGAAATTATATCATAGTATATGTCACACAGTAGCAATCTACAATACCTAAAGTAAAAGACAAGTTTTCTCAAGAAAATAGATTTAGAAAAGAGCTTTGAAAACTATAAGTTTGTCATTAAAGCTTTAATTAATTTAACAACAAACTAGTTGGAGTTTGAAAATCAAAATCATTCATAGGAAACGAATAGGACAATGGCCAAAGTCACTATTCATACAAATAAAGCTAGAGTCACTATTGCCATTGTAGATAACTGAAATTTGGATAGTGGTCTAACAGTCAGAGCTTATTTGCCAGGAAGACTCATCAATACCATCATTTTTTTTACGGTCTGTTGTGTCTCTAGATCTAGATCATATAGCTTGTCATTTTCAAGTTCTACCTTTCAATTACTGATTTCTGGCTCACCCTTTAAAACACAATCCTACCACTCCATTTTATTTTGTTTTGTCAAGAGAATTTGCAGGACCTTCCCATCCTCTGTTTTACATCATCAATAACCATCCGTCAATGATATAAAGAATAACAAATACACAACAAAGGCCAAAGATGTTCTTGTTGTATACCTATGTTCTAGGACTCGTCTGACCTTACTGGTGCAAAGAGATCACCCTAAAAAAATAACATCCACGTGGAATTTACAAAACTTTTTTAAATCAAGCTCGAAGTAAACCAATCAAAATATGAACATTCTTTTAATCAATAAAATCTCTGACTTAAAATAAAAGTGGCCTAGAATTCAATGTTATATCCACCATGTCAAGTAACTAACATCAGTTGAGAAATACAAGCCATGTATAATGGATTAGTGAAATAATTGATCTGGTAAAGCTCAAAAACAGATGACTTACAGCTAAGAAATGCAAATAAATGACTTATAACTAAGGCATGATGTTTCCCTTTCAACCCCGTCGTTAAATAACTCTTCTTTATGTCACTTACCATGAAACTTTTTCTAATATCAAGTGGAAGTGGTATTGTAACATTAACCTCTGATAATCTGTGTCCATGACTACGTCTCAAGATCCACTCCATTACTAGCGTTTGGAGCTAGATAAGATACATGAAAAAACCATAAACATGAAAATGAAATCTACATCCATGTAAAAAAATGGGAGGAGAAAAAATATCCACAAATTAAAACAGACTGTAGGATACCTCATTCCTGCAACATGCTTAGGTTGTCATGAACAATAAAAAAATAAATCAGGAGAAACTTAATTTTTGCCACATTTTGACAATGAAATCCTTTTCATATTCTATGAACAATTGATGAAAAAAGTCAGCTAAAGCTTGTCAGCATCAGGATTATAGTAAAACATAAAGGAACCACTCCAACATATATATAATCCTAAACGTAAGTATCTATAGATATAAGTATTTATTGAGGACATTGTATTTTGTGAAAATATAGAAGTCAAATATTTGAAATAACACAATTTATGGTATCACTGCCTTGCGAAGTCCATTCATTCGAGCATTTATGAAGTCCATTAAGGAATTCATTCAAAGTTCAAAGTTCAAAAAATTAACATGTAGCCTAAAAGAGCTCATATTTGAAAAGGATATAACCCAAAGATGTAGAGTATATATCTCACATTTATATATCCTAATTTCCAGACATTGAAACGACACTTTTTAGCATACTATTGTGAATGCAGCTCAAAATGCTAGAAAAAAATATTGATGGTTATTTTGCTAATATAGAGGTTTTATACATGCATTTATTTAAACAGTTAGCTTGCAATATCAAATGTATCTAAGGGTGCACACAATACGTTGCATCTTCAATGTTGGTGTGTGAACTTGAGACATTGAAGTCCAACAATTAAAAGTTTTCCTACAATATGCACTAGCCAAATAGGTGAACAATAATATTATAGGTATGTGTTGTCAATATATGTATTGCAGGCCAATAAGAGCATGGTTGGAATAGTCATGACCAACCCTTCCAAGTTTGCCTATAATTTTCACTGGTCTAATAGGTGAAGAATAGAACTATAGGTGTGCATTCTGCATCACTTACCTAAATCTAACACCTTCCAAATAGAAATTTCAAAGAATATGTCCAGAACTGGTAGGTAATTTGCAAAATGAAAGAGTTGTCTTGATTGTTTCTAGAGAAGACTATATTCTTACATTGTTCGATGTAAATTCATGACACTTTTCCAAACATAGATGGAACAAAAAGGAACCAAGCTAGAAGGTTATTTAAAGAATCCTTACTTAGCCAAGGTAAAATGTTAGCCCTTTTTTGTCGAAAAGCATAAATGTAAAAACTTTAAGAAATTCAGTGAAGAGACTATGGAAATTTTCTTATCAAACCACTAATGTAAGCAAAGCTAAGAAAAATTTCTTTTTAAAAGAGATATTCATGGTCAAACTAACTAGATAGTGACCTTTTAGCATATGTAATGTACTATTGCTGATGTTACAATATTTGGCCCAAACAATAAATAGAAAAAACCCATTTTCAATTTAGTAGGAGCATTCTGGGAAAATATAACAATAGTACCCATCATTGAACATTCTGATCCACTAAATCACTTTTAGATCCTTTTGAAATCCTTCAAAAAAGTACTTAAAAGTTGTGAACAATGTCATAACAATATTTCTAGCTATAGAACAAGCATTTCAATCTTGCCTCTGTTTTATGATGTGGATATTTTTCCTTGAAACAGAGTTATGTGGCACAGAACCACTCCTTAAGAAACAATGTGATTGTAAATACATGCTAAACTCTCTTAGCACAAATATGCTCTTAGTATGGTATAGGATTCTCAGACTAGTGCCAGGTTTAAGGTGCTAAAGACTTTAGATTTTAACTATGATATGGTGCACGCTTGGCTTCAAGACAACATATTCTTTAGAAAATTCATGTTGGGAAACCTCCAAATCTGTTTCCAAGAAAACTCATGTTAAATGGAATTTTCTTCATATAATGGTTGTGATTCATATGGATGCACATTAATATATATATTTTTTTCCTAAATTTGAATAATTTAATTTTTTTGCTGACCTTTTAGCATAGTTAATGCACTAGTGTTGCTGCTATAATATTTGGCCCAAACAATAAACATAAAAAACCCATTTTCAATTTAGTAGGAGCATGCTGGGCAAATAATATCACAATAATACCCATCATTGAACATTTTGACCCACTAAATCACTTTTACATCATTTTGAAGTCCTCCAACAAAGTAGTTAAAATATGTGAACAATGTCATAACAATACTTCTAGCTATAGAACAAGCATTTCAAGATTACCTCTATTTTATGATATGGATATTTGTCATTGAAACAAGGTTATGTGGCACATAACCACTTTCATCCTTAAGAAAAAATGTGGTTGTAAATGCATGTTGAAATCTCTTAGCACAAATATGCTCTTCATATGGTATAGGACTCTCAGACTAGTGCCAGGTTTAAGGGTGCCAAAGAATTTAGATTTTAACTATGATATGGTGCACACTTGGCTTCAAGACAAGATATTCTTTAGGAATTTCAGATTGGGAAACCTCCAAATCTGTTTCTAGGAAAACTGAAGTTAAATGGAATTTTTTTTGTATAATGGTTGTGATTCATATGGATTCACATTAATATATATGCTTTTTTCCTAAATTTGAATAATTTATGTATTTTTTGGTCAATTAGATTTTTAATCCAGTTTTTATCTAGTTCTGATTCGATTTGATAACAGAAACAACTCAGGAACTTGAGAGGATAAATTAATATCCTCCCCAACCAAGTTCAATTGTCGCTTGTGATGTGATTGTTGTTTGTGAGATAATTGTTGATTCATACAACAAATGCATATATTCTTGGAATATGATCTAACTATGAATATGGAAGTGTTTAGCTATATTTTTGAGGACATTGTATTTATGAAAATCTGGATGTCAAATCTTTGAAATAACACAATTTATGGTAGTGGTAAGCTTGAAGTCAAATATGAAATAACATAATTTTAGATAGTTGAGAAGTTCATATGTGTGTGTAAGAACTGAAATCCATGAACACGGTCACAACTCATCATATAATGCTCTAAGTTCTCGAAAACCCTAGATAGAGAAATCCAATAGAAACCTTATATCCGCCAAAGATATTTCAAAAAGATATTCAAAAATATTGATTGTTGGAGTATATTTGGTGGAGCTACGGTTTCTCTTGGTTTTCCCTATCTAGGATTTTTGAAAGCATGGAGAATTATATGATAGGTTGTGATTGTGTTCATGGGTTTCATTTCTTCTTTATATATATGAAGTTTTCGGGTGAATGCTCCAAGAAACATTAGCACCTTAAGACAAAAACACATAAAGTACAAAGAAGATTGAACGAGAGAGAGAGAGAGAGAGAGAGAGAGAGAGAGAGAGAGAGAGAGAGAGAGAGAGAGAGAGAGAGAGAGAGAGTAGCACTACTCTTACATCTCTAACCCAAGTATGAAAAGGAATGTGCACAAGTTCATGATCGACTATAATAACAACTCGCTCCTTCCTCTATTTGTATGAGAGGTAACAAGTGGACCTAGTCCAATACAAGAAAACTTGCAAGATGTAAGTAGGTCCACCCATGTGAATCACTCTACTCTAAGTGACATGTGTGAAGCTCAAAGGTGACAATGATTAACAAGCAAGGCCTCCATGGCATGAGCACTACTCCCCAAGGTCCAACAATCCTCCAAAGGTCCAAAGCTCCAACGCATCTCCATGGTCATGTGTCTCCTTAAGGATAATTCATATCTAGGGTCATGTGCCGCCTTAAGGACTCCCACACCTACATATCTATTCCCTCAACCCAAGAGTCCAAGTGTCAAGTGTAAACCTCCATGCAAGCAACCAAGTAACCCCATGCTATATAGGGCTCAATAACCTCCTCTAAAATACCCAACTCTACTCCACGCACATAAACTCCCTTCATGCATCAAGAACATAAAGTCACCAAGCTCCATAATTATCCAACACTTCAAGGAAGAATGTCTTTCAAACATCTAAACAAGGTCTAGCAGAAAATAGTAAACCACCTCCAATGTCCAAGTCCATCATGGAAGAGCATGCACCCCACATCTTTCATTTCTTATTTATATATATGAAGTTTTCGGGTGAAGGCTCCAAGAAACACTAGCACCTTAAGACAAAATCACCTAAAGAACAAAGAAGATTCAATAATAGAGAGAGAGAAAGAAAGTAGAAATGCTCTTACGTCTCTAACCCAAGTATGAAAAGGAATATGCACAAGTGCATGATCAACTATAATAACAACTCACTTCTTCCTCTATTTATATGAGAGGTAAAGGGGCTCTGAACTAGCCTTATCAAGTTTAAGCTACAACCAAGGAACTGCCTACAACCCAAAATAATGTTTTTGCTTCCCTAAACTATCTTAGACAATCCTTGGTGCCAATGAATTGCTCCTCAGATTAATCACTCCACAAAAACCCACCCTTGCTTTCCAAATCATATGAAAGGTTCCTCAGAAAATTAACCAAACAAATTAGAGAGAGAGTTATGCAAGACAGATAATTAGATTCTGAATTGATCCCTCTACGATCAAAGTCGAGAGAAATAATTAGATTTAATGCAAGGCATTGACTGGCCAACAAGCAAAAAACAATACTCCTAAAAAGAGAACGTTCACATCTAGTTAGAAGATAACACGGACTTACATGTTTAGATTTCGATTCTCTTGGGGGCATTGTTCAAAGCCTGGCCATCAATGTATTTGAACTTGTGAAGAATAGATACCTCTATCTCACTCTCCTCTCTTCCAACAAGATTTTCCTTTCTACAAATGAAGATGCTACAGGAGATGTTATAACTTTGAATATGAAAATTCAACAGTTGAAGGAAGAATTTAGTCATCTGCATGGTCAACTAAAAGGAGTGACACCCACTCAAGAATATTACTATGGAAGCATGGCCTTGTTGAGCTCTCTAAGACCATATGCATGGGATAGAAAGGTCTAGCAAGCCCACTACCTACTCATAACAACGATCTTCGCAAAGGGGATTTGGAATATGCACTTGTAGGAGCCTTGAAAAGAGAGGAATATTTAGAAAACAACAATGAAGGAAATGGTTGTTGAAAATGAACAACTAAAACTTTTGGTTAAACAATGCGAGGAAGATGCACCATGTGGAAAGATGATGCTCTGTTTTCAAGAAGACAAAATTAAGAGTCTGGAGGAAGTTGCTTCTGACAAGATGTTTGTGGAAGCACACCTTTTAGAAGAGAAGAATGTGTTAATGCTGGAGATACAAATTCTAAGGAACCATCTCGATCGCAATCCTAATGTGATAAGGTTTGAAATGGAAAATATAAGGTTGATGGAAAAACTAAGAAGGCACCAAGAATCTTATGAGGGTGGAGATCTAGAGCAAATGTCAGAAGATATAGTTGTATTACAAGATCAGTTACTCGAAGCTATGGATTGGAAGTTAATGCATGAGTAGGACCTGAACCTTGTGAACTAGAAGGAATCATTAGAAGCAAATATTTTTTCCATCAGTGAGGAGAATGAATTGCTTCAAAGACAAGTTGATATGTATCGAAGGGAAGGAGAAGCTCTTCGTAATAAATTGTGCTTCTGCCTAGAAGCCAAAGAAAATTTGGAAAGTCATGTTGATGATTTAATGATCCATTTTGATAAGATGAAGCTTTTAGATGTTGATGGAGAAGTATAGTTGAACTTTGCAATGCATGCTCCAAAGTTGAAAGAGGAGACACCATTCAGAGATGGTTTATTAGAAGAAATGGAGCTTAAAGATTTAGTTGAAGAAATTAGTGCAACTAGTGAACATGAAGCAAAAGCTAAGGGACCCACCCTTTTTTTGTCTAGGGAAGTTAATGATTTACACGAAAAAGTAAAGGAGTTAGTTGAAGATAATGAAAGACTGATTATCATGTATGAGGAATCCATGCAAGAAATGGATGAAATAAGGAAAGCTAAGGAAGATGCACGTGAAATGAATGAAAAAATCCCAAGAGTTGCTTGATTTTTTTAGGAATCAAGTGGAGGAACTTGAGAAAGAAATTAAAGAAAGGAATCATAATTTTTTAAGCAAGGGAAACATGTATGGAAATGATGATTGCCCAAATATCTTGCTAGATGGAACAAGCTCTATAAATGCTAAAGTAGAAGATATAGTTCTTCATCTTAGAAAATAGATTGAAGAACTTCTAGTGAAATTGTACGATACATTAGAAGAGAATGAAAATTGCTTGAGATATATGAAAAAGCAATGTGAGAAAGAGATGATGGAAGAAGAATGTGGTGGAATTCTAGAGGTAAGAGAATTTGTGGAGAGCATGTGCTAGACATGGAAGATGGAACAAGGGTAAATGGAGTAGGTTATGAAACCTTAATTCAAAGGCATGAAGAATAAATTGAAGACAATGTTGAAACTACATTATTGTAGGAACATGCTAGTATCAATGGGGATGGAAAAGTAGAACCAGAGGTGATCCATATGAGAATCGAGGTTGAAGAGTGTCAAATGAAATCAAGGGAGATAACTCAAGAGAATGACAGATTAATTGAAATGTATGAGAAGAAAATGTGAGAAAAGGATGGCTTTAGGAAACTATGGCAAGACATTGTACAAAATAAGGCTTCCACTGAATTAAATGCATCTATAAGGGGAATTATAGAATCTCAAGAATTGAGAAATGACACTAGACAACTAGAAATGGGGATTGTTCCTAAAAGGGCTTCCAATGAACTGAGGACAGAGTTGGAATATGGTAAAATATATCTGAAATTTGGCATGAAAGATGATGTACTTCAAGAGGAGACAAGGGGAACACTAGGAGCATCAAATAATGGGAATATGTCACAAACAAAATTTGTGTTTTCCTCCTCTGATGTTAAGTCAGAGCATCCAGAGCATAACTTAGAACTGTGGGAACATGAAATAATTTATGAGATTCAAAATCTTCAAACAGAGCTCAGGAGGATGTCTCAAGAGAATGGAAAATTAGTTAAGATGCATAAGAAAGCTAATTTGAGAGAAATGTATTAGTAAAGTTGTGGAAGAAGGAAGCAGATCATAGATTCTCTGAAGCATGTCAAGAATATAGATATTTTGAAAGGAGATAGATGCCATAACATTTCCAGAAGTATTCGTATTGTATCTAAGATCCCTCTTTGTTCTTCTGTCACAAAAGAAACTGACGTTCTCGAGGAAATGAAGTAGCAAGGAGAAGAAAAAAACATTTAGGTTTCTGAAATGAATCATGGTATATTTTTTACCCATAAGGGAGGTGCAGTGGGTGTCCAAGAGCATTCTAAATTTGGGAAAAACATGGATGCCAATTTAGACTCGGATAGAATCTTTAGCTTGTTCAAAAAAGAGGCCGATGAACTCCAATTGAAAATTATGGAAATGGTAGTGAATATGAGAAACTACTAGTAATGTATGAGGAAATTGCAAATGATAACGATAAGAAGAGGAAAATATTACATAAAACTAGTCAAGAACTGGAAGATTCCACACAAGAGAGGACACTTTTCTCTAGGGAGATAGA
The DNA here is from genome assembly GCA_031772625.1 of Pinus tabuliformis. Lineage (NCBI taxonomy): Eukaryota > Viridiplantae > Streptophyta > Pinopsida > Pinales > Pinaceae > Pinus > Pinus tabuliformis. The sequence continues at coordinate 1,507,850,743 of CM062819.1, read as the reverse complement.
GGATCTCAAGTCCAAGGTAAACAACTGTTATAGACATATTTGGGTGCTTCAACCCCAATCTTATATGTCGATAAACTAAGGCTCATAAGCCCCTAAAAGAGTTGTTTCATACCCTAAAAGAACATGGTCATCTGATTACATCATTCCCCAAAAGTTCCACTTGAAAAACCATCCAGAAATGGCCTAAACTAAACCATATTGACTTCTACACTGGCCAGGCGCGATGCATACTGAGTGATACACTACTCAGGTGCGATGCATACTATTTGGGCCTTCTATAGGTGAAATGGGCAAGGATGGACGAATGTCTGAGACAGTTTGCTAGGTGGTTGCTCATGGAATCTTCTAGAAACTTCTCCTATGACACTTGCCTCTCTGAATTCGCCCAAAGATGAGTAAGAGATCTGAACTTTAGTTATCTCTTCTCTTGTGGAACCAAATGTAACAAGTGGAATGACACTAATCAAAACCCAGAGATGACTCACACCCTTGCACACATCTATAAATGGATCCCTCATCTAAGAGATCTACAGGCTGGAATATTGTGAATTGCAAGGAAGTGCTGATAGTTTGTATTTGAGAAAGAGCATTGTATTGTTCGGTGATCTTTCTATTTCATGAAGTGAAGAGGGCTTTGATGCTAGGAGGATGATGCTGGATCAGACAACTGGGTTGTAATTCTCCCTTCTATTTAATAAAGTTCTTCGAGTTTTCTTCCATATAACTGTGCAATTGTGAATGTTATTATTTGTGAATTCCATTGTATGTTCATTATATTTCTGATTCCGTAATGATTATGATATAATAGGTCAAGATGCTTTTATGGTTCTTTATTACTCTATTTCTACAGGTACTCTCCAAGCGGGATAAGTACGGAGAGGAGTTGCAAGCTCTGTGAAGGGGGAGAGAGATCAAGCAAGGAGTTAAGCAGAAGATCCAGGTTGGTTCCTTTGTCTTTCTCTTATCTATTATACATAGAAGAAATCATGAATTGCTTTAAACTGTTGTTTCTAGGTTAGCTGCCAAATCTAGAGGGTTAGTCGCTCGAAAAGGTACTAGTTTTCCCAGAAACAAATTGGCGACTCCGCTGGGGAACGAATAGATGTTTGTTTTTTGTTATTGTTTGTTTTATAAACTATAGATAGAGCCTGAAATCAACCAACTAGCCTTCGAACTGCTCTTGCTTTGCAATTGCATAGTAGATGAATGTTGCTTCAGTCAATCTCTAGTTTAGTTTATAAATTAAACATTTGACTTACAAGAATTCTAGATGCCCTTTTGGTAGCTCAGTAACCTCTCAATACATTCCTCTGTACTTTTCTCTTTACTGTCCATCATAGCTCAACTTTACTCACTGAAAACAACTGCAAATTTGAACCAAAACCCACTTCAGTTGTGCTCCCTGGCCCATCGCACTGTCTGTCACTGTCAACCAATATGCATCACACCTCCCGAGTCTGAAAAGTGCGATGCATCCCTGTTTCTATGAAGCCCAGGTGTGATGACTGATTGAACCTATTTCCATTCTTGAAATTTGGGGGTTTTGTCCTTGTTTTCAGCTCTGTTTAGTTGTTTTTTGCAACTTATGAACAATACCTCATTACTGAAGCGTTCTTGCATCACATAGATCAGCCTCCATTGATTTGGATTAGTAAATTCTTTTATGTATTTGTCCATCATTTACAATCCTTTGTCGAAAAGTTGCTTAAATTGATCTATCATTTTGGTACAAAAAGTGTCATAACTGTTGTTTTGTGTCAAAAGGAGAAGTGTCATGGAGTCTACCTTCCTAGGATAGTTGATTGAAATTTTTGTGATGTATTTGATTTGATTTGTTGATATTTGAAGTGTCGTAAGCATTTTCTATTCAAAATTGCAAAGTGTCGTTTAGTCTTCCTTTTTATTTTAAAAAAGAAATTGTCGAAAATGTCGCTTTGAAAGAAATATTTCAGATCTTTGCTACATTTAGTTTTCTTTTTTGGCATTTTTCACATTAAAGAGAACGAAAACAAATACATGCATTTGCATTTGCATTTAGTTTGTGTGCGAAAAATGATTTAGGAAAATGCACTAGTGTGTGCTCTTTGCTTTTTGATTGAAAGAATTGTAATCTTCTTTCCCTAGTAGCTAAGATTTTCATTGATCAAAATAAAAAAAGATTGTTTATCATTATAGATTGCATTTTAGGAATTTCAAAATCATCATCACGCGGTAAACCATTGAAAGGAAAACTTTAAACAAGATCAACTTTAAAATAAATCTCAATGAACTTAACAATGCTTTGGAACTTAACACAACATATCTAGAGGTCTAGGCTAGAGATGTGTTCCGGCGTCGTAAAATCTAGTAACTATAATTTTCATTTAAGGTTGGATGATTCCTCCTCCTTGATACGATGAGTGCTAGCACGGACTTGTGCTCCCCATATCGTCGCGTATATATTGGGAGACCACAATAGGCTTATATCCTTTATCCATAGGAAGCTGAGTCTGCTGCGCTATTTATCGCAATGCACTGAACACAACATTCAGGAAGATTGACTGTCCTACATAAGTCCTTGGTAATTTCTCTTTAATTTATCACCAAGGTGTATTTTGCAGTTTTGCAATTGGTTTGGTAATCCCTCTGTCTAGATTTCCAGAGTAGTCACTTTCGTTCCTTTTCGACTCTTTAAAAGAAAAGGTCCATCTGAGCACTTGTCACTTCAGGCTCATTAAAAATCGAAGGGGACTAGAGTCATCTTTAGCTTTTTCTCGACTCTTAAAAACTGAAAAAGAAAAGTTGTGTCAAAGCGTCATTAAAATTAATTAAATACGGAATAACATCCCTGTTCCTTAGTTTATCTTAGGTTGAGATATATGGAGTCCACCAATCAAGGAATCCCTCTCGAGGGGAATCCTAGTCCTTTTACTTCTTGGGGAAATATTGGTGCTCCTCATATGGCCACATTGTCCCTTTCGGGACTTACCATTGGCCTGCCAATATGGCTATTCTCAACCTCTGTGGTTCAAAATACTGTGATTCCTCAGCAATCAAATCAGCATCCAATTGATACTGAAGTTGACCCTTCGCCTTCTTCTTCATTTGTTTCTCCCTCCCCTTCTTCCTCTTCGCTTGGTGAAAGTAGTGATGCTAGTAACCGGGTGGCTGAGAAGAAGAAGAAAGGGAAAGAGAAGAAGAAGAGTCTAATTCAGCAAGGGGGCAACCATGCTTCATTTGGTGAAAATCCACACATTAAAGCTCCTAAACCCAAATTTCCATGCATAATTTGTAGAGGAGACCATTTTCATCGAGATTTTCCTTTCTTTCCTTGGATCTTGAGAGAATGGTCCCCCCATTCGCACCAACCAGTGTCATCAACCTTTGTTGATCATGTTGGTAATACACCATCAACTAGTGATAGTGAAGTTAACGAACAGAAACGAAAGGTCAAAGTTCCATGTAGGTTATGTGAGGGTAGTCATTCCATTCATTGTTGTCCTTTTCTCGATGAAGCCAAAAAGGTATTGGATATTCATCCTACTTCACTACAACGACTTCCATCTGGTTACCAGAAGCTCTCCCCAAGTCCTTCACTGGTTGAAAAAAGAACTGATCAACCGTCGGTCGAAACCACTCTCTCTGAAAGTGAAACTTATGAGTCTATACCAGACCAAAGTCAACAGGTCGAGGTGACAATTGACCCAGTTTTACCTTCAGAAAATCGTACCCTTCCTGAAGAGAGTAAGAATGATATCGTTCAAATTCTTTTTGTTACCTCAGAATCTGATGAACTTGGGGGAAATCCACTTGTTCCTTAACAACAGGAGGAAAACCCTCCAGTTCTTGAAACTCAAAGGGTTAATTCAACCATTTATTCGGTACCCATTCCAAGCAGTCTAGTCACTTCCTTTGATTGGAATCGAGTAGCAAGATCCCGCCTTCCCTCTTATGTACCTTTCCGGATCATAGTACAAGTTTACAAAATGATCATATCAGGAACTATCATAGATGAAGGGGAATCAGTGAGTATCCTTCCCTCAACTACCTAGAAAGCGCTTGGTTCACCATTGCTTATGCCTGTTACACAAAATCTGTTAGGCTTTAAAAAAGTAACTAGTCAACCATTACGGGTCCTTCCTAAGTTACCGATCACATTGGGAAGGAAAAACATTCATATGAACGTGATGGTAGTCCTAGGATCATTAGATAACAATCCACTCCTTGGACGTGACTATGTTTATAACATGGAAGCTATTGTTTCAACACTCTTCCGAGTGATATGTTTCCCGCATGAAGGAAAAATTGTCACCATTGACTAGCTTTCATTTCCCGGTTCAAGAATAACTCCAAGTCAATCATCATCCCTAAATGGTCCTTTTATATCAACGGTGTCTCTTCAACCTTCATTCCATCCACCTAATTTCCATGAGTAATCTGGTGAATGTAACGAAGCTTAGGGGGCATGCACCCTTGTCTATTCTGCGGACAAACCCAGCTGAAAAGATAAGTTTCCCTATAGAGATAAGTTTCCCTGTAGGTTATGTGATTGGTCTGACACACCATTCACCTTTGTCTATTCTGTAGACGAAGCCAAGGAAGTGTTTTGTCTATTCTACGGATGAAACCATCCTACATAACCACAGTAAGTTTCCATATAGCTACTGGAGACTCTCCTTTTCACCATGTTGGGGGCATGCAAACTTTTCATTTCTTTTTCAATTTTCATTTTCTAGCATTTTAGCTTTTTCATTTTCTAGTTTTTTTAGCTTTGTTGTTTCTAGCTTTTTAGTTTTGAGCTTGTGTAGAAATAGAAACTAGTTCAAGCATATCTTTCCATTTTAAGCTTCTAAAAAAATGAAACTGAAACCGAGCATAGTTTTCCGAGGATTGAAGTTCATTAAAAAATGAACCCTCAAGTAAATACCCTTCGTGATTATTGTTCTATCAGCCTTTTGAGCCTTGGTTGTGTACCTACCATCACCTCCATTCTTTTGGCCAATCATATGCTTCCACCTGGTTGTTTACCTTTTTGAGGAACAATCATGATGAGTGGTCTTATTAGTCAACCTCTTCACATCACCATGTTTTGAGAAGTTCCAAACTTACCCGGAACTAGTTGCTACCTTAGACACCACTCGTTCCTAAAAAACGAGCCTTCTTTAAACCCTTTTCAGACTCATTAAATATGAAATAATTTTTGAGAAAATGGCCTTTCCATCTTGTTAAAGTGATTGGAAGTGCCATCCCTCCTGTATATTTTAATCTTTTTCGGACCTGAGGGATTATCTCACGAAAAAGTTTGAGTGCTTGGCTTTTCGACTCGTTAAAGTGATCAAAAAAGTCATCCCTTTTATATTATTTTAATATTTTTCGGACCTAAGGGGTTATTCTACGAAAAAAATCTCTGGACTTTCCTTTTTGTCCCTTTTCAAACTCTCTAAACATGAAAAGGATCGAGTTATCTTTGTCACTAAACTCGTTAAAACAATAGCGACAAACTCATCCTAGATGAGACAGAGTTTCCTTTCCATCCTTTTTCAAACTCTTTAAACATGAAAAAGACCAAGTTATCTTTGTCGTTAAACTCATTAAAACAATAGCGACAAACTTGTCCACCCAGACAAGAACGAGTTTCACTGTCGCTAGACTTGTTAAAACATAGCGACAGGTTTGCCCGAAGGGAAAATTATAGAACAAGCATATGTTATCCTCCTCAAGCTTGACAAAAATAAAGAGGTACTGGTCAGCAATGACTGGGGAAAAAGGGAAGAAAACTTGAAAACTTTATGGTAGCAGGTTGCTCTTGAACATGACACTTTCACTTCATCTCCGTGATTGAGTTGGGTTGGGTTATTCCATTCACCAGTCATCTCACCATTGGTCTTCCACACCATCCATTTTTGGGGTTAACACTACCAATTCATCTCAGTGTCACTGATATGTTCAAGAGAATTCATTCAGTCGAGAATTCACCATCCAGTTAATGTCTCATCCACTGTAATACCTTCAACCTCCATTTTTCATGACCGCCATTCCTGAACCTGGTGTCATCGATCGTTTTCACCTCCAGAAAATCATTTTCTTCATTTCGTGTCGTAGATGTGGGATACAAGGCCCTCCTATGACAAGTCACCTCTTGTCAACATCAGCTCATTATCCAAGAAGTTGACTTAGAAACAACCCTTTCAGTACTTTGAAGCTTGCACGCATCAATGGAAAGTTTCTCACATCCGGCGAAATGTTGACATCAATGGCCTTTGACCGAAAGATTTTGTGTGGTGTTTGAAATCAGATCATATATTCACACCACGTGAATTGTACTGTAGTACCTTGAGGGTCATTATCATTATCGATGATTCCTCCCGCGTCTTTTAACAACTCACATTATTGGCTAGTAATCAGGCAATGTCTTTCCACGTTCAACTTCAAAACATCTCTTCACATGGATTGACTTGTACATCGGGTGAAGATTGAACGAGTTTGAAGACCCCAGATCTAGTTTCATCCATCCAGGCTGTGATATATTCAGGGATATAAAAACATCAAATGTACAAGGACACTGCAGATGGTCATCCAGACCAAGGATGATGACTCTACACCTGAAGAATCACCAGTCTGCATTTGCAGACAACTATCTGGTCTATGTACATGAAATGAATTTATAAAGCTGAGCATGGGAATGCCTGCCTCAGCTAGATCATGAAAAAATTATATTATGATGATGTATTGTATTGTATCTTATACAGGTCACCTTCCAGTTCGAAACCTCGAATCCTCATGATAAAGCATTTCACCCAACATCAAGATTTACGACTTCATGCTTTAGGGGGAAATTGTTATAGACATATTTGGGCACTTCAACCCCAATCTTATATGTCAATAAACTAAGGCTCATAAGCTCCTAAAAGAGTTGTTTCATACCCTAAAAGAACATGGTCATCTTATTACATCATTTCCCAAAAGTTCTACTTGAAAAACCATCCAGAAATGGCCTAAACTGAACCATACTGACTACTACACTGCTCAGCTGCAATGCACACTATTTGGGCCTTCTATAGGGTGTGATGGGCGAGGATGGACAAATGTCTGAGACAATTTGCTAGGTGGTTGCTCACGGAATCTTGTAGAAACTTCTCCTATGACACTTGCCTCTCTGAATTCGCCCAAAGATGAGTACGAGATCTGAACTTCAATTATCTCTTCTCTTGTGGAACCAAATGTAACAAGTGGAATGACACTAATCAAAACCCAGAGATGACTCACACCCTTGCACACATGTATAAAGGGATCCCTCATCTAAGAGATCCAGAGGCTTGAATATTGTGAATTGCAAGGAAGTGTTGATAGTTTGTATTTGAGAAAGAGCATTATATTATTGGGTAATCTTGCTATTTCATGAGGTGAAGAGGGCTTTGATGCTGGGAGGATGATGTTGGATCAAACAATTGGGTTGTAATTCTCCCTTCTATTTAATAAAGTTCTTCGAGTTTTCTTCCTTATAACTGTGCAATTGTGAATGTTATCATTTGTGAATGCCATTGTATGTTCATTATATTTCTGATTCCATAATGATTATGGTATAATAGATCAAGATTCTTTGACAGTTCTTTGTTACTGTGTTTCTACAGGTACTCTCCAAGCGGGATAAGTACAGAGAGGAGTTGCAAGCTCTGTGAAGGGGGAGAGAGATCAAGCAAGGAGTTAAGCGGAAGATCCAGGTTGGTTCCTTTGTTTTTCTCTTATCTATTATACATAGAAGAAATCAAGAATTGCTTTAAACTGTTTTTTCTAGGGTAGCTGCCAAACCTAGAGGGATAGTCACTTGAAAAGATACTAGTTTTCCTAGAATCAAGAATGTGATAGACAGTAATGAGGATATGGTAAAGGGGAAACAAGTGGATGCATTAAACATAAGAAATGAATCATCAAATAATGTTGATTCTTGTTTTGTAATAAACCAATCTGATGAAGTCCAGTCATTGAGAGTTGAAGATGTGTCAGGCACATACGTGGGGAGCTCGAGGGAAGCAATCAGAGTGGCAATTTTTGTAGTAAATATAGGGAATTTTGATGCAGTTTTTCCTAACTTGCATGCATGGGTTGGACAGAAAGCCTAAATCCTTGTAAAAATATGAACAACAGGTGCAAAAACCATTTGAAGAGATGGATGTGAAGCTTGGAAAATGTGGATTATCAATGGATAGCCTTGAAATTCTTAGAAATAAGTTTGAAATTAATCTTGATTTAATACAGGGATAGGTTACGGAGCTTCTCTTTAGTATTGCATTAAATGAGAAAAAGCATTAGGCTATGGAATTACAGCTTGAACGTCTAGAAATGAGACTTCAAGTCTGCTCATAGTAAAGAATATTTAAGCCATCTCTCAAGGAATGAATGATACAAATGGGTTGAAAATGGTTCTAAACTACCGAGGGACAAGGATCTAATTATTAGTCGGGAGAAAATGCTTCAACAGGAAATAAATTTGGCAAGCTCCAAGCTGAATTTTGCATAAGAGAGGATAACAAAGATTACTTGAGTAGTTGACAACTTGGTCTTGATAGATATATCTCACAATGAGATGGAGTTTTTAGAAAGGAATCAGTCTCTAAAAGAATAAATTTCTCATAAAACCAGGAGATTAACACAATATAAAAGTGTGCCAATCAAATCCATGCAAAGAAAGTCTAGGTCTCTAACAAATTTAGTGCTCTTGAGACACTGTTGTCTAATTTTTTTGCATCTGAAGAGTATTGGAAATCTCAAGAATCAAGGGAAAATGAAAAAGTAAAAACATTTGGTTCTCTTGTGAGGGAAAATATGGAGGAAATGTCTCTTCTACAATTTGATAAGAAGGCACTAGAAATTTTGTTAAATAAAACTATGGAGATTGAGGAAATTACACAAGTTGAGGTATGTGATTTAATAGAGAAGGTTCAACTTGCTGAGCAACAAAGAATTGACGTTGAGAAGACAATGGTAGTTATTCAATTAGAAACGCAGGTTGTTTCATCACCAGATTTAGGATCATCTTCAGAATAAGTTTCTACACATTTTGGCAAGGTTGCATCCTTGCTGAAATCATAAAGGTGAAGAAGAAAGAAATAAGCTCTTTATTGCCTTCAAAAAAATTCTTAGATCAAGGAAAGGAATATAATAAAATCCTCAAATAGTCTATATCCTAAACTTACCTAGAAATCAACTTTATGGAGACCTATATGGAAAACTAAAGTGATTCCATTGTGCGCTAAATGAATCTATGGCTAATGGGAAATGCTACTTCTCTTTGATGCTCATCTGAAAGGATATTTAGGAAGAAAACTCTAAAAAGAGATCTCAGGCACATTGGAATGATTGTGAAAAATGCCAACAACCAGTTACACATAGCTATGGTCACAAAACTAAAGACACTTTGTAGTTTAAGATTATAACAAATTTTGAAATATGTTAATCTATAAGATTTAGGGAGTCAGTCACCTAGTTTCAAGGTAGTTTAGGTTTCTTCAGATGTATTGTAATGGAAAATACTAAAATCCATGTAGTAAGCCAATGATTAGCTCATTTTCTTTACATATAGCTCATTGGATGAGACTAAAGTGATATTAAATTAACAAAATTTAAAGTATTAAATCAATGACTTACTTACTGCAGTGTCCCTTTTGAAATACTCTCTTATCGAGTTATCCTTTTATAAAGGGTAGAGAATGGAATTTTCTAAAATAAAAAATGGACAAAGATATTCAAATGTTTTCTATGCATATTGTTGATGTCATATATGTTATCCTATTAATGATTTCCACTTTGAGGCATGGGTATTTCCTTTTACATAACACTCAAAAGAGGCCTTTCCAAGTGAGGCTATGAAGTATAGATCCTCTTGCTCACCTCTGAATTCCACCATTGGTGTATGACCTCAAAAAAATAGAGAGGAGAGGTGGTTGATAGAGGGGTTTTGTAATTCTGTCTACTTTCTTTTGTACTTGTGAAGACTGATTAACTAGGAAGAGCAATCAATCTTGATAAAGGGTTTTTGTAATTCTTGTTACCTACTTATGAACTTGTGACAAGTGATTAATTGGGCAGAGCTATAAATAATAATACTAGTGAATCCCCCTCCTTATGCTCAAGTTAATAGTGAAATAGAGACGTTTCCATGTGTTATTGATATGCATTTCACATATAAATAGAGCCTAAGCTCCAGTGTGTACACTTAAAACTAGAAGGGCTACATGGTATCCTGAGAATGTACATTATCACCTCACACATTCTCCCTGCACTTTTAGTTAGTGCTTGCAAACCAGTGGGGGGAATCCCTATGTAGTTCATGAGGGAAGAGTGAACTGTAAAGACCACAACACACTACCAAACTATAATAAAATATTTCCATAATTCACTCATTTTTTCTCTCATAGGTCATGACCTCATTCATAAAACCTCTGTGGCAGGAATGAGAGTTGAGGTCAGATTATAGTGTAGTCATTTTCATACCATGCCTATCCTATTCATTTGTTCTTTTGGCCCAAAATGACAGACCTGGAATCTTCACTTAAAAACACTAAACAACAAACCAAATTCAAAATTTACATCTAAATATTTATGCAAACCTTGGGAAATGTGTAAATCTATTGTCAAAACATAAAAATCTTCTCCTAAAGGGACAAGTTGTTAGAAAATTATATATTACAGAGCAAAGGAACACATAAAAAATAATACAAAAATATAAACACAGAAAACAAATAAAACAAGAGAGGTTCAGATATACCTGGTTCACCCAATTTGGGTTTCATCCACGGTGAAACAACCGGCCCTTCCTTTTATATTATCCAACAAACTAAAGAGATACAACCTGTAGCAAATCCACTGTAATACCCTCTTTGCTCTCACACAATCTCCTCTCTCTTTCTCATTCAGAATACAGATCTACAGAGACGTAATACAATTCTCTCATATATATCGAGGGGTTTCCTTTTAGGGAAAAAACCCTAAATTAAAAATAACTTCTACTGTCAGATCTCCACCTAATAAACGGCTTAGATTGACCACAAAATTACAACATTTTACAAGGAAATTTTACATCTATTTTTAGCTTCGCGGGCACTGCCCCCGATCCCCCACTAGGGGGGGGGTCTCCTAAAGATCACTGCTGCCCCCCCTGGACCTCCCTTGTAGTGCAAATATTACGGGTGACGTTGCTGCCATCTTACGAAATGGGGTCCAATGCGGTGATACCTCTAAATAAAGAAGATAATCAGGCTCCATACCCAACAATGTACATGCATAAAAGTAGGAAAAATGTGTAAATGTTAAAATTATGAGTAGTGACTTAAATGCCTTGAAGCTTGTAGGATATAGAGAGTAAAAAAATAACAACAAGGGAGTAATTCCTTCTATCAATCAATTCAAGATATCAAAGTAACACAAAAGACACCATAAACCAACAAGATATAGTTTCTCAATAGATGTTACCCCTTTAATTCTGAAGTAGTAGGTACAAGGTTTGTGGAGGGGATACCAATTTCACCTCCAAGAGTTCTTGAGGGTGTTCCAACACTTCTGAAGATCCTTAGGCTCTAGTGTCTAGCGATAAACTCATGTGAACACAATTCAGGCAGATCCAGGGCAATAACTCATATTTGTGCATATGAGCAAATTCAAGGAAATATAAATTTCACAGAATGATGATTGGCTTTGTCTCAGGGTTACTTTTGATAGCTAAGTATTTTTTTGTGGTCGAGAGCCAAATATAAAACATTTTCATACATATTCAAGTCCTTTATTCCTTGCTAGTTGAAAAATCACAACTCTGAGCACAAGAAGACTGAGTTTATGTCAAAGAGGAGACTGAATATCTCTCAGTTGGAGGACTGCGTTTCTTAGTGTAAAATTTCCATAAAGAGGGGTCTAGTTACTTCTCTCTATTGCTGGTTGAGTTGAGAAAATTGAAGGGCCAAAATATTCATCCTTCTTGAGCAAAGAACTTCTCGATTGGAAGCAAAATTGACACATCTTAGTACGAGCATATCGTATATAAATTTTGTAATTGATGCCATGAAATTGCAATGGTAATGTTCAACACTCGAATGGTGTGATGAGTTGGATATTGTATGATGGTAATTGTATCTTCCAAGCTAAGAACACAACATGGTTGAATGATCTTTAAGCATGTTCTGGTTTTTCACGATGAAGAGTTTTGGTACACTTCTATGATCTGATCTAGCTTATAGAGATGCGATGAAATATAATCCTGAAAATTTTCAGTCTTGTTTTGGAGTAAATTTTGAGCAAGTCTCTTAGATCTGAAGCTTTCATTTGTGATGGTAGCATCATGCTAAAACTTTTGGAATCTTAGTCACATAGATTATTATGTAGAGGAACATTATATGATTCGTAATCCCCAAGGATCGATGGATCAAGGAATATACCCTGGCTCAATTGCTGATCTAAACAAAGTTTAGAATCTGGACAAGATAATGAGTTGCGATAATATGAGATAATATGGTTCATTGAAGTTGTCAGCTTAAGGCTTAAATGCATTGAATCAGCATTGTTTTCCATCACTTTACTCCTATAGATCTGTGTCCATTTTAGCTGCCGAAGTTACAGCAAGGCAATGGTATGACAACTTCACATTATAATATATATATATATATATATATATATATATATATATATATATATATATATATATATATATATATATATATGTTGAAGTTGTGTGTGCATCAATATGCTTTGTGCCTTTGAGAATCATACCAGTAAGGTTTTGTCAATCAGAGTTTAGTGAGCTCAAGCTTGTTGCCGAAATTGGTTTACTATCTAAGATATGATTTTTTTAATGTGCTACTAGCTGAGGTTGGAGGCATATGCTATGTAGAGAAATATTTCCCATGGTACAAGTAATGTGTTGTATGGAAGTCTTGTCAAGAATTTTGTGTATCTTATCTTGTTGATATCTTGGTAAAGTCATTAATATGCTGAAGCAGAGAAACATCATCACCAGTATGGAGATATTAAAGAAAGCCTCTCCTTCAGGCACTCTATTAGCAGCAAGGAATTCTCAATAAGGATTTCTTCCTTCAATTATAAAGGACACATTTGTGACAATTTTCATGCTACTAAGGCTTGCCTCTTGAACAGAAGCATCGCCGTAATGATAGGGATCTCTCATAGAGATAAAATTCTTGATGTAGTAGACAATGGATATGATTGCGCTGAAGTGGAACAAATGAAGAGAGACAACAAGAGCAACAACAAAAGTGGATGTAGTGGATAGTTAAAGTGGTTGTGTTAGCAAAAACAATGGATTGCAGAAAGCCACTAGCAGCAGTGGTGTAATTTAGAATGTTGTCCAATTTCATATGGCATCTAATGAAACATCAACACATAGGTGACAGTTACCTTGACAGTTATATGTGGCATCATCCCTATGTATGACAACTCAGCATATATAGCTCAACATCATTTATGGTTTCTTTGTTAGCCCAACATTATGTATGATATCATTACAGTCCAGTAGCAATATATTATAGCCCCGGTGAATTGGTGACAATATTAGAGTCTTGTTGACAAATGAAATTGTGAACAAGACAAATGTGAACTTTGGATAGCTTATATAAAGAAGCTACAAAGATCTGTCGTTAAAATAAATAGCAGAGGTGCATCTCACTTGAAGCTTTCATTCTTGAAGAACACTCAAGATAATCATTGCCTAGCAGACAAAAGTATAGTGACACTCCTTTCAGCAAGGAAGATTGCAGTTGTTGTATTAAATGGCATCAAAGGTATTGGCTCAGATCTAACTCCAGCATCCCATTGTCATTATTCTGGCATACTACAGTAGGTATCTATGCAACAATTAAGGGAGGTTTTATAGTTTCACATTTAGAAGATATTCATAATCACCTTCTTGCAACATGATCTCAAAGATGAAGAGCAGATTGTAAAAAGCATGATGATCACCTAAAGTAAGGATTCAGGGGGAACTGTAATGTTTTGATGATGTCTTTCCTTCAGATGATGACCCTGTCATTTTCCACTGAAAGATGGAGCTGAATTTTTTTTAGTGTAAGATCTAGAGTGGTTCCTAAGCATTAAAAGGTCTGGCAATATGGGGTAGCTACTAATCCAGATATAGACTATGTTCGAGGGAATTAGTGCATACATTGATACATAGACTCTTAAGTCAATTTATTATTAAGCCCCATATATTGGATAGTTTCTCATTAAGGGAACACCTTGAAAGCTCTCTAGATATTGGCACAAGGTTGACATACCACCACTCTCAACATATATGAGGAGGGGATGCTTATTTAGCCGCTGCTTAGAGTATTTATTTCTACTCTTATGTATCACTTGATGTATCTTTCTTTACAATAAGGTAATATATGATGCATGCCTTCATAAAGAAAAAATAAAATAAAATAAAGGAATTGCAAACTTCCATAGAGATTAAGAGAATCAAAAGGCTTTGTCTAGATCTAGACCACAAACATAATAATTCTTCCAACAAGTTGACTTCAAGAAAGTAGACTGATGCAAAACATTAAGTGAAAAGTGCAACAACAGTTTGCAACTTTGCAGCCTAGAGAACTTTAAGCTAAGAATAGTCACCTAGCTTCCAACATTGTTATCCCTCTTTTAACTTCTATAGGACATCATGAATGTACCAACACCCATGATAATTGAATTATGTTGCTAGTGTTAAATGTACCTTTTGAGAGACCGTATCCTTCTCCAACAACTTCATGCTCACAATTCTGAAGATTCACAAAACATGTTAGAAGAATTACAACTTACTAGATAAGCCAAGAACAAAAAATAGTTGCCATTTGCAGTTATTAAAGCATACTTGAATAAAAATCCTATATAGATATAATGCAAATATTAATATAAATATTAGTAATTCTAATATTAATATGAATGTTTAATTTTTATACATAGTGACTTATATATATTGTTATTATTTATATACAATTTAACATTAATATTGTTTATTAATATGAGTAGGTGTTTATTAAGAATCCTTTATATTATTATTATATATATTATATATTTAATCGTTATTATTAGTTTTAACCTTTAGTTATTTATATATATATTGATAAAGTAAAAAATGAATTGAACATTATTAACCCTAATATACAATTTTATATTAATATTAATATTAATTAATATTAAAATTAATTTTTATACATAGTGATTTTTATATATATTGTTATTATATATATACAATTTAACATTAATATTATTTATTAATATGAGTAGGTGTTTATTCAGAATCCTTTATATATATATTTATATATATATATATATCTATATATATATATATATATATATATATATATATATATATATATATATATATATATATTATATTTAATCGTTATTATTAGTTTCAATCTTTAGTTATTTATATATATATATTGATAATGTAAAAAATGAATTGAATATTATCAGATATAGGTCGTTAGCTAGTTAACTAATAAAATTAACAATTATATATATATATATATATATATATATATATATATATATATATATATATATATATATATATATATATATATATATATATATATATATATATATATATATATATATATATCAATTTAAATATTAGCAATCTGTCCCCTCTCCCTCTCATAGTCAAAGATAGCCATTTTCTTCTAGCTGTTAGGTTGACCTGTCTTCCTATTTAACCCTCTTCCTGGATCTATTTCTTCATCGTGTCCTGAAGATGAACCACACTTGTTGGTTCAAAACGTGTCGACCCAAATCTTCAATGTGACTTCTTCCGAAAAAACTCTTTATACATAACAATAAGATTATAGGTAGATTCCCTCCTTCACTGGGAAGTTTACAAAGCCTCTAGTACTTCATAATAGATAAAAATCCAATGTTTTCTCCATTACTTGTTGAACTTAGAAATCTCAGAAAGCTTACGAGATTAGTTGCTAGTTTTGGGTACTTCGGTTCAATACATGTGGCTTATGGAAAATTTTTGAATCTAAGCTCTTTGAATTTGGAGAAAAATAGGTTTTCAGACAGGATTCCCTCCATTATATGTAATATTTCTCACATGTACCACCTTAATCTGAGTGGTAACATGTTGTCAGGGGCACTCCCTTTCTCTTCAATTTTTTTGCATAGGTTAGGTAAGAACATAGACATGAGGGGGAACTCAGGTTTGTGCATCAATACCTCCCAGGTTATGCAAAGATCTCAGTACTTGGGTGCGGATGTATGTGGAGCTTTGCCCATCAAAGAAAAGGGAAAATCACCCAAGAAATCCATGGCAGTCACGCTGCATGGGATGCACTAGAGAATCAATATGTACCTTGTAGTAAGTTGGATAATATGTGTTTTACTAGCTGGAAAAATATATCTTTCTCCCATTCAGATTCAATTTTCTTTGAGCTTGGAGATCAAGAAGTTGAAGGTCTAAATGAATAGATTGATAAAAAAAATTGTAGAGATTAATTTCTAAGTTAGTTATTGAAATTATTTGTTATGCTTCATTTTTGTACCAGAAGTGCTGAGCATTTAAGACAATGCTTTACTAAAAAATTTGTAGTTTACTTAGATTTCAGTGTTATGAATAAAAATAGTGTAAACAACCTAGGTCATGGAATGTATGAGGAAGTAATCTGTTGAGTAGAAAATATTATATTATTACATTATGGATATTGGTGGATCAAATGAAAGTTCAATGTTGATTGGTTGAGTAGGCTTTCTTTGGGCTGAGTAATTTGTAGCGAAGAGGGAAATGTGCTATTGAAGGTTGGGAATGAGGGGCATAGTAACATCTAATATAAGAAATAAAATTATAAATATTTTCTTGTCACACGACGTCAACATTCCAATGGAATGCAAATAAAACCATAATTGACAGAACAAGGATTACTTAACAGCTTGTAACTTACATATTGGTTGGTGATGGTTTGGATTGCCTGCCAAGGGTATGTGAGCAATACCCACCTCAAAAGTCCCACCAGAAGTCTGAAGAGATAAATAAGTCCTTGGTATGGATGTCAACGAGAGATCACAAGTGAAACACATGGGGTTTTTTGAGAAAAACTTGCAGGTTTTATAAAGCTAGCGTTTAAGGGATTTCCACTATTAGCGAGCAGCAATATAGCTTGGGTCTCATTTAACATCTAATTTGAAAAGAAACTAGTTTCAGTGTCACTTGTAACACAAAAATACCACATCTAGAATGTTTAATGTCAAATTGGACTGCAGCTTTTTAATGCCAAGCAATTTGAATATACATAAGCACAAGCAGAAAGTGTGAATCCAAGAATCATGAAAAATAAACAAAGACGTGGAATCATTAATAGAATAAGTCTCAAAATATAAGTAAAAATCCTATGGAATTGAAACCTAGAAGTTTAAATAAATCCATATTCGAAGGAACGCACACATACATGGACAAAGAGAGAGGCAGATTAAATATGACTTTAACAAGAAATGTTTTGACCATTTCCATGAAGCATCAAAATGAGGTTTCCTTTGTCAAACTAATGCCATATCGAATTAAATAACAATTTAACAATCAAAATTTGGATTTTCCTTAGCATATTTTATAGGGATACCAGTTATGCTGTTTGACACAACATATGGTACCAAAACGTTTCCAAATTCCCACAAATTGGTCAGATGCACATATTGCCAGGAATATAACTTCTCTAGTTCATTTTAATTTGCATCACTTAAGGAAGAGAATAATTGAAATATCAATAATTATCTTCAGTTAAAATGCCTAAATTTAATTTCCCAACAAAAAACACAGTACAATTATGTACTCATTGTTTGAAATAAATATACTCTACAACAAAAAATCCAGAAACCTTTAAAAATAAATTTCAATATATCGGCTTTCACGATATTAGAAAAGTATCAAGACACATTTTCCAGGATTTTCACTTTTACAAACAACTATGCAAAACAAATTGGTTAAAAGTTCCATGGTCTCCTTGAGAGGCTCATCCATTAGAGAGTTGCAATGTTTGATGACCCAACTTTTTGTTAGAAAAAGGGAGATGATTTTAGCTTTTTCTTTTATTGCCATATTTTCTTTGGTCTGTAAGATATAATATCCTTTCCAAGGATACAAAAATATTTCTTTAAAATGTGTTGCCAATAGTTTTTGTATGAACTAGCAACTTAATTAGTATCAAGTGCCTTTTCTTTTAAGAGTATATTGTGACCACAGATTGCAGTCAAAACTACTCTTCTAGCCTTCATGAGAAGGGGAAGTGTAGGTTGTAATGATGTATAGAGATACCATCATGATTGATGTTTCCTTCAAATTTAAGAATCAATTTTCTTTAATGATTTGAAAATAGTACATTACCAAGGATGCATAAATAATTCTATAAAATGATTTTCCAATTGTTTTTAGATGAACTAGCAACTTAGATTGGTACCCTTCTCTTTGGGGAGTATATTGTGACCACATATTGCAATCAAAACTACCCTTCTAGCCTTCATGGGAAGGGGAAGTGTAAGTTGTAACAATGTATAGAGATCCCATCATGATTGATGTTTCCTCCTAATTTAAGATTCAATTTTCTAGCATAAGAGTAAAAAGTAAAGGAAAACATTGAGATCCATTTTTTGGGAAAAATTCAAAAATATTAATGTAGACATGAAGAAATACCTTAACATGGTTCCAATCCAGATTAACTGTTACAAACCCAAATTTATATTTGATTATTTTAATTGACAAAAACTCTCATAGAAATCTGTAACTCTGAAACTAATGCAGGACATTAAACAAATAAGGTGAGGCTAACAGAAAAGACAATAAATTCATCCATCACTAGAGAAAAACCTTACTTATCACAGTGGAAATACAACATCATTAAATAGTATTGGATAGCCAATTCTAGAGCACTACCAGCAAAAAGGTTGATTAGTAGCTACCAGTGTTCATGACAATGCACCCCCCACATTTCCCATGTTTCCATGACAGGGAAACTCAATGGGAGACACTTCCCCACATCCCCCTTTGGGGAAACACAAGGAGGAATGTTTCCCTTTTGTGGGAAACTCCCAGCCCCCCGCCCCAAAAAAAAAATGAGGACTGAGACATTCGTGAGCTAAGGCTTTCCTTTAGATTAACAAATTTTACTCAAATATTTATGTTAAGTTTCAACCACATTTCTTGGTTGATGAATCAATTGATAAAGGGAGGTAGAAAGATGGAAAACAACACAAAAACAAGAATTTGAATGGATGAAGAACAATCTTTCTACAACTCTAGTTCTAACTCTTCATGATTTACACCTTGAGGGGTGGGAAACTGAGGATAGTGCAAATCCTTGACATATTTCATGATTTTTGAATATTATGTATTTTAGTTCTTTTTGTTAAACAAGCTACATATAAGGAAACCTGCAATTGTAGTGATAATGGGAATGAAGAACGTGTAGAGGATATAGTAGAAGTCTGTTTGGTCAAATTCCAGAACTTTTTATAATCAAATATGTATGTCTTTGTTGAGGGATAAAGTCCTCTAGGGCTTTGGGTCAGAACCCTAGCAGAGAAGGAGTAATCTACAATAAGAAACAAGAATAACACTCAGGAAAAATGCTTAAACAAACGAACTATGCGAGGATGTCAATACCCGGGGGTCCTTCCTTCGCGTAGTTCCAACGAGGGTCCAAACCCTCTGCAATTCCTCACGATCTTTGAACCTGCCAAACAACCAATTCAAAGATTCACAGCAGCATATAGATAAAGAATTATAGTGAAATCAACTTTATAACATATGAGTATATGGTTAGTTATACATTGAAATAATCATTCATTCATAAACCATAACACTAACATCAAATGCATGAAAAAGGTTGATATCAGGAGCAAGAAAGTGTTTCTTTTATTGCAGATAACTATAATCAAAACATAGAAAGAGTTCACCTGAGTCTTCCTCTTCTGGCTCCAAGCGGAACCGTCCTCCAGGTTCATCCAGTACCAGTCTTCAATAGGCTCCTTCCACAACCAATACCATGATATCTCCAAGTATATGAGAGAACATCAAAACTCAAGGAAACAAGGGTTTCTTGAACTTGGGGGAGTGCTTGAAGCACAAGGATTCTTCAGACTTGATCAGGGGATAATTTCAGCAGAGTAATTCTCTATTTTCTCTCCTCCTTTAGGCCTTCCCATTGAAGTCTTCTTATACTTCTCCCAAAGTAGTTTTTTAGTTGGGAAACAGTTGGGAATAGTTGGGCCATGGGCACTAATAGGTAATCAATAGGTAAAACCCGTGATCTCTGCCCATAATTAAGGAAATTTAATTTTTTAAAGTGTTTTAAGACATATATGCGGGTTGGGTATATACTGACCCGCGTGTACACGCATTTAATATAGGGCAAAGTCATGTACAGGGAGTAAAACATTGTTTTTAAAATATTTGGACCAATTCTGGAAGGAGGGGTTGCCCTAGGACATAAACCAAGCATCACAAATACACAGGGTGATATTTGGAGCTATATCAGATGCTCCCTAATATATTAGGTCAAAAGGGGTACATGATGGCCGAAATGTATTAAGTATATGGAAAGGAACTTGTCAAAAAGCAGGAAGGACTTCACCAGATTTCAACTTGCCAAGCTAGGAAAAGAAGATCAGAAAGAAACAACTGTCTGAGGTGGGCATACCCACACTCAAAGAAAGTAAATAATGTCTGCATATCAAGTACAAGCAGATCCACTATGTATATAAGTATAAGGAACTGAAAGTACATAACGGATCATCTGATCACGATCGAACAAGTGCATGTCTAAATATCACATATAAGAAGATGATCAATGAAGCTGAAAGATGAAGGTAATCACTGATGTTGAAAACTGATCCCAGTAGTACCAAATGACCATGATGGAATAAGATGATACTACATCGCAACTCGGGTGCCAGCATATAGGATGTCGTTGTGAAGGACTGCAACATATAAGGTGGAATGGTGTTAACTAGCAGCAACAGGAGCAACTGACAAGTGAACCAAAGAATGCTAATGCAACCCAAGGTCTTCACCAACCGCTGTGGTACATTTCTACACAATGGGAATAAATGATCTGAAGTTGACCATGTGAGAAATCATTTGATTACTGGTCATTGATGTATACTGTTAACAAACGCGAGACTACTCACCGATAATGATAATGAGAGTCAAGGTACCCAATACAATATAACAAGTGCGAATAGATGAGCTGAAGTTAAACACCTATAAGAATCCATCAATTAGGAGACAATGATAGTTTCCCATTGTCGATAGCGAAGGATCTTCCACTGATGACTGCAAACCCCAAGGTACTGCCAAATGGAATCTTTACCTTTGCCCCAAAGCAATGAGTTGTAGCCGATAGGGAAAGATCCACTAGAAGGAAGGCATTAAAACATCATTCATCAATCTAGCATGAGTGTAACCCGTAGGCTAATAATGTGGAAGGAATCAGATGAAAAAAGATGTAGTAACCTGACCGAAGCACATTTCCAACATATACAAGATGTAGCTAGCGCACAATAGAAACCCTCTGAACCAACCAATAATGAAAGCTAACATAGAGGTGAGGAATCCACCAATAGGGTCAAATGGAAACCAAGGCACTGCACGAATCCCATTGTGTGATAATAAAATATGATGTTGAACACAAGGGAAACCACTCAGTCAGAGACCCATGATAATGATTGATGCTAAGCACAAGGTGACTTATCAATAATGAAAATAGGGCCAGGGGGCGGCTCTAAGCCTGTCCTCAGAGCAAGATAAATAGGTTAATGGAGACCTTCTCAAACCGGCACGAGTAAATGACCAATATAACTGATGTGATGATAGACAAGACACTGACAACCAGGGATTGCCGATTGAAAAATAGGTCAAGAGACACTGCAGAGAGGCCAACTCAGGCTTACTTCCCTTGAACAAAAGCACGAATCAATGATGACCATGTGGCAACATATGATGACTCTGTATAAGTTTGCCATGCAGGAGGCACGAACGAACTCTCCATATGATTGCAAGAGATAACCAATCGGAGGAGAAATTGACTTGATAACAAAGTTAAGGCGTACCTAAGTCAAGCTAAGACCCACCCCAATGGAGGAGATGCTTTGTTTGAGTGCTTTGTTCAAGGGAAACACGACTGACTCTAGCTGCCAACAATAAATGGAAATGTTGTCCCGTTCCCACTCTTTTTGGAATATGTAATTTTTTTGTCTTTTTCTTTAAGCTAGAAAAAGAATAAAAGAATGCTATAGTACAGTGGAAAGAATGAGTGTCAGTGAAACAAATGATCTAGTTCCTGGGATGGGAACATTCCTATGCTTAATGCAGGGAGGCAAAGCCAGTCAAGGACACTCAAGGGGATGTTCCTTCCACGGGTCTGAGGGTGTGTCAAGTTGCAGAAGCTAAGGGATTGCAAGTTCGATTTTTGCAGAGGACATGGTCAAAAATTGGTTTAAACACGAGTCCAAGTGAAGCCGGCTCAAGGCCAAAAGGTGCAAATGGTCAAAATGCAATGCAGTAGTACAACTCAAAACAAAGGAGCCTCTAGGGTATAAGGCCAGAATGCAGCGAAGAAGCGAAGAGGAATGAGTCTTCAATGCACAAGTCATGGCGGGACTAGAGAGTACTCCCTAGCCTACTCAATGAAGCAACATGGGCAACCAATGTCAGTGAGGTGCTAACTATGATTCCCATGAAAAGGAAGGCTCTACCATCATGTCATGATTTAAAAAGTTAGCGAGTGAAGATGGTTTATGAACCATAACACGATGGGATCGACCCTATGGCAAGTGTATCGACAAATGGAGGCTAGTATGCAAAATGCAACGGAAAAATGGCTTCCCTAACCTATATGCCAGTGAGTAGATGATACCTGCCATGACGGGTCAGCAGTCATGGAACCGACTTGAAATTTTCAAAAAAGCATCCAAAATGTCCTGAAAAACCACCTATTCTCGACAATCCAAGCTCCCAAGTTAAAAGATTCATGAGATGAAACAAAATCAAGTTTTGAAAAAATTTGACATTTTCAAAGCTTATAAAAAGATTTTTTGACTCACCATTGTTACCATTTGTGCTAAGAGCAAAAGCTATGGAGAAAAAGAAGCAATCTTGCCCCCCAAAGAATTTGACCGTTCAAATTGGCTCAAAATAACCAAGGAACCCCCAAATCTAGCTCGCATCAATTTGTGATTGTTTTTAGAAATTTTAATTGAGGTTTCACTATTGGAAATTATGTTAAAAATCTCAATGCGGTGTATACGTGGGTTGATTATGAGAAACCCATGTATACACAAGCCCTACACGCAACTGTGTATGAAATGGACTTGCATATACGCGGTTTGAAATTAAAACATAACAATCTAACGGTTAGACATGATTTTCTTTCAGGATGACAATCACCTGGAGGGAAAGGGAGCATGCTACTGTTGATGATGAGGTTATGAATGATCAACAGGCCTTGGATGCATTGAGAGGATGCAATTTATTAAAAATTTTCAAAATGCCAAATATGAAGGCAAACACCCACTTGCTTGAAATGTTAATCCGCTATTGCAGTATCAAAGATGATGCGTTCATTATTAATCATATGCCTTTAATAATAGAGATAGAAGATATTTACTTTATCACTGGACTCTCCTGGAGAGGAGAAGTGGTGCATTTGACTGGACGATCACGAGGTATTCTTTCAGTGGAAGAATACGTGCATATATACTGTCTGGGGCATCCGAAGAAGATTGGAGGCCAAACTCTAATCAAACATGTAGAGAGTTTGTCCTTGAGGATCATACTGTTCACCATAGCCAAGGTAAATTGATCAACCTCACTGCACCAAGCATCATGACTATCCATGAGCTTGGCCGTAGATTATCTCATTACTATGTTTGACTGGTGTACACCTCTTCTGACCAATATGAAGAGTCAGCTATCCTCCATTCAGAAACGACAGACCAAGAACTTTGGATATGGGACCATTTTGTACTCCCTCTTCTTTGAGAAAGTTCCAGGGTTACATCCCAGAGTATCAGTTCCTATCAGTAGTCCTCGAGATCCTTGGCTGGGTAGGTGGACTGACATGATAAAATGCCTTAGAGGTGGAGACGTACCGAGGACTACCTTTGATGATTATTTCTTCTCCTGATGGGAGCAACAAATCATCACTGTAGAAAACTATCCGTATGCTGGCATGGATTTCATGGGAGGTCCAGATCTAGCGTTTCCACCAGACGCAGCATGGGGAGAGATAGGTAACCATTTTTTAAAGTTTCGCCATTTTTTATGATTTTTTATGTTTTTCAAATATGAAAATGAACTTAAAGATAATTTTGATGGGATTAAATGACTGATATAATGATCATGTTCCAGATGTGGGTCTGGTATGACCAGACGAATTTCCGTGGCACAGGTGTTACGGAAGAGGTGTCGAAGAGGCGGCTGCGGAGATTGAGAGAGTCTTATACGCAGTCCAGCGAAACTTGGTGAGATTGACTCACCGAGTATCGATGGAGGCGATAGAAGATCTACCAGAGGATATACAATGCCACATGGTAGGAGTGCCATGCGACTGGGTTCACCTTTTTTGACATGTGGCCAAAGCAGTGGTGATCTACTTAGCCGCTTATCCTGATCCGGGTCATTAGATGTACTGGACATGATTATGGGAATTTTAGTCCCGATTTTGTATATTATTTTTGAAAACACTTTATGTACACACGGGCAATTTTATGATATATATATATATATATATAGTTCCAGATTTTTGATGTTTGATTTTATCTTGATGAATGAATGATATGCCAATCTAAAGCTTGATTAGCGATAGAATATGCTAATGAATTATTAGATCGTGGAATGTGCAAATAAGTAATATAAACAAATGATCTTTGCAACACCCTCACTCTCAAATATTGGCGATATAAATAAGGATCCCGAACCCGATAAATGTTATTCAATTGTGACACTACCAGTTGTGAATCAAGATAGACTACCAACGAATCGATTCCATAAGAAATAGCTTCAGATAGTAAATTAATGACGGCAGTATACTCGGCCATATTATTTGACGTAGGACCAATACATAATCCCCTTGATACCATCAACTGAACAACTAGATAATATATCACCCAAGCTGCGGAAGCGAGGTTCCAAGTGTGCCGACTAGCACCATAGACGAATCCGAAATAGTCCAAGTCATCCATCAACACCTACCAAAGCAGATCAAAAAACTGTCAATATCCCAAAAACTCCTGATAAGATATGTAAAAAAATACAAAATATACAAAGAAGCCATTGTTCGGCTATAACCTAGGCAAAGTACTTCTTGAGGTAGAGCCCATTTCGAGGCTCTGCCAACTTGTTCCCTTTAAAATCAACTAATTCATAATCCCCTTTTTCTAAAACTCGTTTCACTATAAGGGGACCATACCACATAGACTTGAATTTGCCTGCCCCCAAGGCATCTTTATCTTGGTCATAGACCAGGACGAGGTCACCTTCAGAAAAGACTCGAGGATGGACAGCTTTATCCTACTAAGTTTTAACCCTTTTCTTATAAGCCTCACTGATTGTGGTGGCATCTCGATGCTACTCATCAAGATGTCCCAAATGAAGGAGGCGCTCTTCGAGACTAGAGGTATCTGGAAGGAACTTAACAACTAGCTTAAGAGATGGAATTTTGCATTCAACGGGAAAGATAGATTCCAGCCTGTAAACTAACTGAAAGGTGTAAAACCAGTGGCAGTCTTTATCGACGTTCGGTACGCCTAGAGAGCCGAATACAACATGAGATGCCAATTGGAGTGATTTTTGTCAATTATCCTTTGCAGGATCATCTTGAGGAACTTATTCATGGCTTCTACTTGGCCATTGGCCTGAGGATAACATGGAGATGAATGCTCCTGCCGGAATCCCAATTTAAGAGCCAATTCGGACATCAGTTGGTTCTAGAAATGACTAACATGGTCAGTGACAATCTCCCTTGGGATACCGAACCATGAAATAATCTGATTGAAGAGGAACAATGTCATTGTTTCACTATCCTTTTTATAAGTGTGCATGGCCTTAGCCCACTTCGTAAAGTAGTCTACGACCACGATAATGTACTTTTGATTCACTATTGAAGGCGGATTACAAGTAGTAAAGTCAATACCCCACTTTGTAAAAGGACCAACAGTGATAACAGGGAAAAGAGGAGCTGGATGCACACACATCTTCTGAGTATAGACTTGACAAGGGTGGCAACATTTGACCACTTCAATACAATCTTTGAAAAGCGAAGGCCAAAAGTAGCCGGCACGCAAGATTTTCTAAGCTGTAGCAAGCCCTAAAAGATGACCACCACAAGCTCCACTGTGGCAATCATTAAGCACAGACTCTGCTTCCTCTAAGGTTAAACAATGCCTAAGGATTGAATCAACCCCTCGGTGATATAATGTATCACCAATGATGACATAGTTCTTAGCCAGGTGACGTAATTTTCGACATTCATCCTTGGAGGCAGCAGGAGGGAACTTCGAAGTCTGGAGATAGATTATGATATCTCCATACCAGGGATCTTGTGAAGATATGAGGAACAAATGTTCATCGAGAAATATTTCCTCATAAACAGTATTTTCTTCACAAGGTAGCTTGGAAATTAATTCTACAAAAACTAATGATTTCTTAGACTTGGCCGACAAGAACTCGAGATTGAATTCTTGTAAAATAACAATCCATCGATTGTATTTTCCCCCAATCACTCGCCTACTGAGGAAAAATTGGAAAGGATTGACCATTGCTAAGAGAAATGTTTTGCATAGCAGAATATAATGGCGAAGCCGATGGACAGCATGGACGGCTACCAAGGTTAATTTTTCAACCGGAGAATAGCGTATTTTAGGGCCTACCAAGCCTCGACTCAAGTAGTAAGTGACATGCTCCATGAGAGCATCATCTTCCTGAACCAAAACCATACCTATGGTTGATTCTGCAGCTGCAAGATATAAAAGGAAATCTCTACCATAATCTAGTGGACTCAAAAGCAGGGTAGAGATCAACGCCTACTTCAAGGCATCAAAATATTGTTGCACAAATTTGTCCCATAAAAATGGAACTCCTTTCCTGAGCAAATGCATAAACCCTTTAGTTATCTCAGCATAGTTCGCTATAAACTATCTCAAGAAATTAGCCTTCCCTTGAAGACTTTGAAGTTGTCGGATGGAAGACAGGGGAGGCAACTGAACTATTGCCTCCACCTTGAAGGGATCAACTTGAATATGTTCAGTTAACACAATGAACCGTAACAACCGACCAGATGTAACCACGAAAATGCATTTATTTGGATTCAACCGGATCTTGTAAAATCGACATCTTTCAAAAACCAATCGAAGGTGACCAGGATTGTTGATTCTCTTTCGAGAATGAGCAGCTAAATCATTCAAGTATGCTTCGATGACATGCTTGATGTCGTGGAAAGCATATGTCATGGCCCGCTGAAATGTGCCTCCAACATTTTTAAGAACAAAAGGCATCTTTTTGTAAGCAAAGGTACCCTAGGGACATATGAAAGTTGTCTTATGCTAGTCTCTTGGATGGATAGATATCTGACTATAACCAAAGAATCCATCCATGAAGGAAAAAATCTCATTACCCACTCATTCATCAACTATATGATCAATAAACGGTGTGGGGTAATTATCTTTCGGACAAGCTTTGTTCAAATCCCTAAGTTCAATGCATACGTGGATTATTCCTTGTTTTTTATCAACCGGGACTAGATTAGAAACCCAATTCGTTAGGGGAACAAGGTATATGAAACCCGCCTTAAGCAACTTTTCTACCTTAGCTTTAATAGCTGCTGCTTTCCTAGGATTGACTGGCTGAAGCTTCTGACGGATCGGCTTAGCATTTTCATATGTCTTGATCTCATTTTGAACAACGGATGGATCAATACTAGGTATTTTTTCATAAGACCAAGCAAATACATCCCAAAACTCTTTGAAGAGGTCGGTGTAAATTTGAATCTCTTCAAGGGAACACTCAGCTCCGATGAAGACATTTTCTATCACATTAGGTTTCCTAGAGATGTTTATCAGTATGGTTTTTGAAATGACCAACATGTTACCTTTGGCATGAATGTGTGCTGGAGCCAAAGGGTTTGAAATCATACAAACATCGCTAGTAAGCAGATTGGAGAACCTGGACTCGACTTCTTGCAACGGGGGAAGAAAATATGAACGATGGTGTAAGTCCTCCCAAGGTCGATCTACACCCATCATTGCTTCTAAGATTGCTTCCTCAGATGGTAAAACCGTATCTAAGCAATCCATAGCAGAAGTAGAGTCAAGGTTCCAAGCCGGGGCCACATCACCATCTAACTTTTCCTCTGTAAATGGAGTAGGATGGTCATCTACAAAGTTAATGATAGACTGATATCTAAGCTCTGTTGTAGACATAGGGAATGCCATTCCACTAACTTTTCCTTCATCTAATGTGGTTGTAGGCGAAGGCAAGGTCCAAGGGTCCAAAAAATAACGAGTCTGTAAGAACTCTTCTCCTAAAGACTCTTTGGAAGATGAAATGACATTGACTCTAGCTATAGGAGTGGGAAGAGAAAATGTACCCATCAATGAAGAATACATCCCAACTCCTAGATTCTCGATAGGTTGACGAGGGTTATCCACCAATGGAATAGTAGAATCCGAATTTGCACAAGGGTCAACTGGAGAATAATCCAATTGATCAACCTTAACAATTTTCCCCTCATGAGGACAAGAAAGGACTCGAAACACAGTTGAAACAATGGCATCCATTTCATAAATCCAATTTTTTCCTAAGAGGATATTGTAATCTAGGTTGGCATCGACTTCGATATTAATAACCTTTCCTCCAACACATATAGGAAAGGCTGGAATAATCCCGTGTGGCCTATGAGAATGACCGTCAAATGCTATAAAAAGTCTGGGTGAAGGAACAGCCGAACGCGATCCAATGGCCTTCCAACATGACATCGACATGACGCATGTGGAAGCTCCCTCATCTATAACTATTCGAAAAATGTTAGTTTTCCGGTAAGTAGACTTCATTTGAAAATCCATATGATGAGGGAGTCTCTTTTTGACATTGAGCATGTCAAGAGTGAGTACTAAAGAATTGTTTGGATCAATTGCCCCTATGGCTGAAAGAAAAGCACTTCGTTGAGCTGGACATGACTGGAGTACCTCTAAATCAGACATAGCACATGGACTTTGAGCCAGATCCTCCATAATGGAGTAGTTCTGGGTTGCCCTAGCAATAGGGTTGATAGTCACACGTTTGGTGGAACCTTTCGGTATCTGAGGTATAGACTCGACAGGGGGTCACTCAATATGAAGTGGATCCATAGTTCCAAGAACAGATTTATCCTTGGATGTTTTAGCTTCACAATAATCACGTGACCATGTGGCCACATTGACGTGAGAACCCATCATGAAAACATTTGAGGAATTGTCCCCCACCTGGTTGCCCCTTGCAGAGGTACCAGGGTTTGAATTCACGCCAGCATGCAACTGCTGCCCTTGGGGGAAAGGGTTAGTTAAGATAGCTTGGGAGCTAAAAGATCCTTGCTGCACTAACAAACACTAAGAATATTGAATTTTTGGGCAGAGACGAGTCAAATGGTCTCCACTGCATAGCTTGCATGGAAACTTAACTTTCTTCTTAGACTCTTTTCCACCCTCACCAACATTATTTCCGGGCTTATTCACATTACCCTTCCCATCTTAATTCTTCTTTTTACCTCATCCCTTCTTCTTCCCATCAAAATTTTGATTTCCTTTGGTGTTAGAAGCTTGAACGACATTTACGGAAGAAGGTTGAGAAGGTGGAGTAGTAGATAGTGCAGCCTGATTGGAACAAGAAGTTTGTATAGACAACTACTACAATTGGCTCAGAAGGTTCACCGCATTCACATCAATCGATCCAACAATACCGTCAGCATGCGGGCTTGGCTTCGGTTTGGTTACATCAACCATGGATCTAGGAGCATCAGGCAAGATCTTCTGAAGGGTCCCAGACTGAGAATATATTAGTTCTAACTACTGGGCGTGAAAGATAGCCTACTCTTCTAAATATACTGCGGACATAGAAACATCCTTGGAGATCTCGGGTTGTAATGATTTTAAAAACCATTCGAGATGGAATTCAGGATGAATTTTGGCTTTGATGAGCCTCTTTCTCCATCTCCATTCCTGAATATGATCAGAAATGTGAGTAGCTATATCCTGATGAAAATTGGCTAGAAGTTCAGTTCCGGCTTCGTAATGGACAAGCAACTAAAAATGGTTTAAGAAAATGTTAGCCAAACGATGAAAGACATAAATGTGCCCCCTGGCAACTCTATATACCACTTAGACACATTGCCAGTTAAGGTGTGCTGAAATAGCCTCAACATAATGGAATCATCGATGAGGGAGTTCGATGAGGACCATAAATGGAATTTGGTTACAT
Organism: Pinus tabuliformis; assembly: GCA_031772625.1. Classification (NCBI taxonomy): domain Eukaryota; kingdom Viridiplantae; phylum Streptophyta; class Pinopsida; order Pinales; family Pinaceae; genus Pinus; species Pinus tabuliformis. The sequence goes on along the minus strand of CM062819.1, from coordinate 1,507,820,286 downwards.
GGTCACCTGGGTCTTCCCCTCTCTTCCCTTCGAATTTTGGGATATTCGATGGAATTTTGGTTGGGACCGAAGACCAAGCTGGATTGTATCTGATTGGATCATTTGTTAACTTAGTCAAGTTTGGCAGATTGAGCATGGACAGAAAAGGATTCTCAGAGGACATTGGGGATTCCACCCAAATTGGGTGGGGTTCTCGAAAGTCTGAAAAGAATGACCTGGATTTTGAAAGGCACCAGGTTGCCTGAGGTAACCGGTAGAACCTGTTGAACCAAAAGGTGACCCTTGTGGTCCAGCAAAACTTGGAGTTTGACCAACTCCAGCTAAAACACCTCCGTAACCAGCAAAGTTTCCCCCTAACGAATTATTATACGGAGTGGACAACCCTTGGTAATGGCTCCAAGCATTAGCTAAGGGTGGAAAACTTCGAAATAAATTGACCGAGGAGTACGACACATTCCCTTGTTGGCTGCAAAAAGGATTCCCAGGTCCGATCCCACTAACTGCATGGTTAGTCCAACTCTCAAAAGGATTAGTACCTTAACCTGTGAAAGGAAAAGGCATAGACCCCACCATTGGATTGGAATGTGGTATATGACCACTTCCAAAAGGAAAACCCTGAAAAGATGCCGATCCACTCATCATGGACGTGGAGCTAGTAAATGGTACACTTAATGGAACTAAAGGAATACCTTGGGAGGGCATTCCGAAAGGGAGGAATCCAAAACTGGATGCATGAGCTTGGGAACTTCCACTCGTTCATAGAATGGATGTAGACCCAAACAAGGATGTGCTGGCAGTAGACCCAAATAAAGATTTAGAGGTAATGGAAATAGTTCCTCCCCCTCGCATTGATATAGGAATCTGCATACTTGTCGCACTCATGGTGGATGCCAGGCTTCCAGTAGTGGTCATCGAAGGGATGTATGTGTGTGGAACTGGGCTTAAAGGCCTTTTTGTTGGAGTTTTGACATATAACAATACGTCCCGATGATCAGAAGGGAGAGGAGAATTCAGAGCCCCAATTGACTCTGAGATCTCTTCTACCTCAATATTATCTTTCGACTGGAAGATTACCCAAGAAAGAACTGGTGTGTTCCTCTCTAACTCTTAGGTAGTACCAGGTCTACCTTGTACACTGATGCCCCCAAGAGGAGGATCAATCTCTATTGCACCAGCTGCCACTGGTTGAAAACCACCGGCAGAATCGCCCCTACGCTTTCTAGGAGAAGCCTATGGACTCGCAGGTGAAAGCGCATGAAGTCTACAGGACCGTCTAAGTGATCTGTCAGCCACTTTGAATTATTTAATAAGATTTACTTAAAGACTCGAGAAATGTGAAAGCTAGGCCAACTAGGAGCATAGAACACACACACTAAAAAATGTCCCTAAAGAATTCAGCAGTCAAACAACTTCCAAGTATTTCTGCTCCGGGTGATTAGGACCGGACACCAAAATACAAGAAAGTGAAGAGAAAGGGGCTTTTGAAAATAGACTGGGGTAATTACGGCCCAAGTATACTAGTGAAGGTATCAAAGGAAGTTATGCTGACCTCCAGACAACAGCCTTTGCCGGTGAAAGCCCCCAAGCTTCGCAAGGGTGCCCTCCAGAAGTATCGCTAAAAGTGATGCAACATCGACCTCAGGTGCCACGGGATTCCCCCTCTGCAGCCACATGTGTAGATCCCTAGGATAGGCAACTAAATATACCAACTCGTGTCAGAAGCTAGGCAGAACAGTCATGAGGTAAGATCCGACAAGTGAGAGAGGTGGTATCTCTCGTCCTTATCTTCAAAAACCCTCATGCTTAACTCCCAGCCACGGAGCTTTCCCGGTCTCCCTAACACTATTTTATTTTGACTCTTTATTCAGACTTATAGTTTTGACAATTTAGAGTGACCTTAGAGAGTTTACTTTCCTGTCACCTAATCCAAGGCCCTAAATAACCTAAAACTTGTTGGTGTATTTATTGACAATATAAAAAGTTCTAGTTTATTTTATTAGTGCTTGATTTTAAGTGGTTGTTATTTTTAACTCAAAGGGACAATATGGAAGTGAAACTGATGGTGTTCATTGACGCAAAAGAAATTAATGAAAAACTAACTTATATGCAATGCACTTGTTTGTTCTTCGATGAAAAGCAACTTCTACTTTGGTTCTAAGAAACTTCTATTAAAGCAAAAACTTTTTTCCTTTTCTTTTCTTGTAACAGACTTCACACTCACAAAAACTAAAAAACTATTGATGCTCTAATGATGCGAAACTACCCTAATGCAAAGTGTACATGATGATGCAAAAATTCTAGATTACTCTAAAAAGAAAATGAAAGTAATTTGTTTTATAATCCAACTTAAGTGTTTTGAAAGGAATAAGAATTTTGAATGCAAAATCTTTCCCAAAACAAGAAGGACTAAACACAAAGATCCTAAATCACTCTCAAAAACCAAAAGAAACCAAACACAAATTCGGCAAAGAAAGAAAAAACAATGTTTTTGAAGGAATTTTGTTTTTCAAAAAAGCAATAAAAGAAACTTTTCAAAAGTACTCAAAATGCTACGAAAGACTCAAAGACCGAAAGCAATCAACAAGGAAACTTTGCAAGTTGTCAATTCAACATGAATGAAAACTTAACAAAATAGGTGTTTCAAGATGCAGTAAATGATCCAAAAGCAGCAAAAAGAGGTTTGAGACACTAATCAAGAAATCAAGAAAGACATACTTTCAAACATGTCAACAAAAAATTTGGAAACGAAAGAAGAAGTGAATGGTCACAAACTTAACAGGAAGAAAAGCAAGCAAACCATAAAAATGTAGTTTGACACAAAGATTGCAAGCAATCTTCTGTTCCAGAGAACTATAACAATCAAGAGCCTCTACAAGAAGCCTTGTGTGTTCAAACACAAATGATAACACTCACTGTAAAGAAAACTGAGACCAAAAACTCTTCAAAGCAGGAGAGAACTCGAAACAATAGGCTCACTGAAAAACTAAAATCTGAAAACAGAAACTGACTACTCAGGAAGCACACAAGCCAAGAAACAAATCTTTCTAGATAAAAAGACTTGAAACAATCATGAAAAACAAATGTATACATGACTGTGTCTCTACACAGTTGTGTGTACATGTGTTTCAGTCAAAAGAAACCCACGTATATGCGGCTTCAGTTCAGAGAAACTAGCATGTATATGCTTTTGTAACCCGACAAAGATGTATATATAATGGTTTACAAGAAAAAACAAAAAATGAGGCCTGATGAAAAGGATCAGACTTGAAGTTTGAGTTCCTACAGAAGCAGAAAATACAATTACAACCAGCAAATTGAAAGCTGAGCCCTGATTGGCACTAAATAACCCAAATTAGCAACAACAAGATTGTTGTCCCCAGCAGAGTCACCAATTCTATTGAGGGATAAAGTCCCCTAGGGCTTTGGGTCAGAACCCTAGTAGAGGAGGAGTAATCTACAACAAGAAACACACATAACACTCAAGAAAAATGCTTAAATGAGCAAACTATGCAAGGATGTACATACCCGGGGGTCCTTCGTTCGAGTAGTTCCAACCAAGGCCCAAACCCTCTGTAACTCCTCACGATCTTTGAACCTACCAAACAACCAATTCAAAGATGCACAACAGCATATAGATAAAGCATTATAGTGAAATCAACTTTATAAAATATGAGTAGATGGTTAGTTATACATTGAAATAATCATTCATTCATAAACCATAACACTAACCTCAGACGCATGAACAAAGTTGATATCAGGAACAAGACAGTGTTTCTTTCATTGCAAATAACTATAATCAAAACATAGAAAGAGTTCACCTAAGTCTTCCTCTTCCAACTCCAAGCAGAACCATCCTCCAGGTCCATCCAGTCGCAGTCTTCAATAGGCTCCTTCCACAACCAATACCATGATATCTCCAAGTATATGAGAGAACATCAAAACTTAAGGAAACAAGGGTCTATTGAACTTGAGGGAGTGCTTGAAGTGCAGGGATTCTTCAAACTTGATCAGGGGATAATCTCAGCAGAGCAATTCTCTATTTTATCTCCTCCTTTAGGCCTTCCCATTGAAGTATTTTTATACTTCTCCCAAAGTAGTTTTTTAGTTGGGAAACGGTTGGGAACAGTTGGGCCACGGGCACTAATAGGTAATCAACAGGTAAAACCTGTGATCTCTGCCCATAATTAAGGAAATTTAATTTTTTTAAGTGTTTTAAGACATATATGCTGGTTGGGTATATACTGACCCATGTGTACATGTGTTTAATATAGGGCAAAGTCGCGTACAGGGAGTAAGATACTATTTTTAAAATATTTGGACCAAGTCTGGAAGGAGGGGTTGCCCTAGGCCATAAACCAAGCATCATAAATACACAGGGTGATATTTGGAGCTATAACAGTCTTTCTGTCTACTTCAGCACAACCTTTTGATAAAATACAAATATTTTTTCATTTTAAAATAAAAAATAGAACAAAACAAAAAAACACTTTTCATAATTTACATCATCGATTTGAAATAGAGATTGATGCTTCACACAATGTTATGAGAGCCATGATCACTCAAGCTAGACACTCAGTTTCTTTCCATTTAGTAACTTTTCCTCACATTCCTCTTTTGAGCAAAAACAGAAATGTACATTTCCCTTTTGTGGAAAATTCATGTGTATCCCCCTCTGATAGGGGTCATAGGCTTAGGTGTGCCTCCATAACTGAACTCCATGTATTATTGTTGAACCTGTGTATCATTATATGCTGCCAAATATATTACATTATTCGGAAACGACATTAAATTGTTTTAAAATTTATTTGTATAATTGGGAAGGAAGGATTTTTGCTAGAGTAAAATCGTAGGGCAGAATTGCCTTAGCATATTACAAAAAGTTTGACATTAATGTTAATATGTTGAACATATATGCCCACTGATTGCTAAATGCAATGAAAATCATCACTATACATCATCTCTATGCATGCTTGACATATACTAGCCAACATCCAAGAGATAAGAATGTAATTTCCCCAATAATCAAATGATTTCCTCTGTCAACATTAGGGTTACACATCATGCAAACCTGAATGATGCAACCTACATTTGTCAACTAAATAAATACTGGCACTACTCATACACTGGGAATTAGATCTTAGATGTCACTTGAACTTCAGAGAATACAAAAACAAAAATAAATGGAACACCTTCATTGAAGGGAAGAAAGAGAGAAAAATTAATGTCCTTGAATGATCAAGGTAGGTCGATGGGTAAAGAACAGGGTAAAAGGACCCAGTGACCAAAAATTAGCTAAATGTTAAATCAATGTGAAGAAAGAAAACATTATAAGCACAACGAAAGCTATAAGACCCAAGTACACACACAAACTTCCCAAGGGTAGATAAATACTAAAGCTAGAAACCTAGACAAGAGATCAACCTTACAAAGAAAACATTGTAAGCATGCTGAAAGCTATAAGACTTAAGTATGTATACTAATTTCCCAAGGGTATATAAAGACTAAAGTATGAAAAATAGACAAGAGATCATCACTGTCACATGTCTGCATCAATGCTTGAAGATGAACCAGAGGGGTCAACTGTGTCATCATCCACCACTCTGAAAGGATAAATAGATGATCCGATATTATCGATTGGAGACTACCTAAGGCTGAAAAGGCTAGGGTAGAAAACTCTTGTAATAGGAATCATGCCGCCCATTGAAACTCTCCTAACATCCAAAGGCTAATCAAACTCTGTAGAGCAGAAAGGAAACAAATAATGTCCCTACGACCCCCTACCCCAAAATGTAGGAAACAGATACTGGACAGGGTTGAGTAAATGCACAAATGGTGTACCAGTATGCAATCATTATTTTCAAGGAAATACTACTAATAGATACAAATCACACAATTGATTCATTCTCAAGAAGCATATCAACAACTTAATGTTTGCATTCCAAGGGTATTCTTAGTTTACATTTCCCTCCACATGTTTCAAAATATTTATAGTTCAAATATCTTTCTTTCTGTCACAATTCAATTGTTGGAAGTGGAAATGATCATGGGCTTACACTAAAATACTATAGAACAATCACCTTGTCACAGGCGGCAGATAACATTATGACAATAATTGGGATTTGGCATAAGAAGTGACTCTCAAACAGAGTTGGACCTTAAGTGTAGAGGCTATTCTATCTAGGACAAAAATATAGAAAAGATCAACTCTAGCCATGTTTGATTAATATATAAAGATGACACTTCGGTTTTGTCTCTGAATCCTCATTGTAAATTACACATTAAATAAAAGATATAATGCTTTGGCTGCTATGGGAGACTTGGATCCTCAAAAAGTGGTAGTGTTCCAAGGTTTGGAGATTAAACTGTCTCCAAAACCCCATTTTTTCATGTGGTTACTCATGAGTCCTAAATAATGAGGTACTACTATTGGACATCCTTGAAAAGATAAATACTCATGGTCTTGGGTAGTGTAGTCTTTGCAAAGAAAATGCTGAATCTAAATTTCTTATCATCATGTCATTTTATTTCTCTCAACAAGTGTGGAAACAAATGGATGGAATCACATGATTGATATATGTTTGGTCAGGGGATTCAATTTAAGAAGGCCTCAAAAAATGGTACAAGAATAAAAATAAAAAGGGTTTCCAATCTTTGCCTTTTAATATTGCCATGGAGCATTTGGTTTGCAATAAATGCTTTGATTTTAGATGATAGGGTAATCCCCCTTGTATGCTCATTTATACAAGCATGGAATTTCAGTTTTCATAATCTTTTTCGCTTTCAAGAGCAGAGTTATCCATGGATGTGTTTATGGTTTCAAGCATGTCAATTCCAATATGGACATTATCAACATGATTTTTTTATCATCCTCCTTGTCTGCTTCACCTAGCAGATTGCAAAACTTGTTTTGGGAAATGCATTGTTCCTCTACATGTTGTATTTGCTCCAAACTAGTAGTAAACCCTTAACCATTTCTCATGAACTCACTAGCATTCAAGTAGTCCATGAAATCACTTTCATCAACAATCTTATTTTGATTAGTAAGAGGAACTTTCCTTCTATCATTACCGAGGGCTTGCCCTGCTCTCTTCAACCTTTTCAACTTTCTTCAAAAACAAGAAAGAGATCTTCATCATCAATATTCAAGTGGGTCACTCAAATTTGGCTCATTTCCACTTCCATGCTAAACCTTTCAGTTATAAAGGGACCTACACTTCACAAACACCATTCAGTTTATCCAATCGTTGTTCCCCTTCAACTTCACACATGTTTTTACTTCTTATAAAAATAGCAAAGAAAACCTTTTTTAGAGGTAGATAGATCAAAACCTAAACATGGATGGATCAAAGCCAGAGTTGGCACAATGAAAATACATTCAAAAGTTTAACATACTTTTCTTTAGCCTCACACAAATCTACTTCAACTGAAGTGTGCAAAATAGAGCCCTTATAGAGACATTGATTTGGAAGCAATATTTTTTAGAAACCTATAAAATAAGCATGGCCAAGCCCTCTTTTTTGATAGTGCATGTGGTAATTCATTACTACAAATAATAAATAAATAAAAACAACCAGAGATAGTTAAGAACATTATATGAAATTGTAGGGTTGCCAAAGCTTTTGTAGAATTCGTTGCTCTTGAGTATAGGACTCATTCTGTATTCGTTCTTTATAGAAAAGTGGCCCCATTTTAGGATAAATGGCTAGCCCAACAAGTAGGAAATAGTGTGTTAGATCAGGATGCAATCAGAATGATATGTATCTCCTTATGCAAGACATGGTGTGAAGCAACCTTTTATAATATAACTACTCCATTCATTTTTTAGATCTTGTAATTTTTAGATCACAGTTGGCTATGCAAATCTTAGGCATGATGTACATTTTCAGGAAATATGTATATCCTTGTGAGATCCAAGACAAAGAATATTGGAAAATTGGCCAGCGCGACAATTGTAATAGAAAATATATATTGGAGAAGATAATAGAAATCCACTACAAAAAGGAAAATTAAGATATCATGTAGAAAAGGTTAAATTCAGATCTACAGTTACCAAAAAATCAGGAGAAAATGTTGAGCTTTGAAGAGCATAGTGAACATAAGCAAAGAAAGAACCAATTGATATTATCTCCATTGTAAGCCATAGAAGAAGGTCTATGCTAGTAACACTAGTAAGAACCCATATGTAATATGTGTAACCAAGACATTATTAAAGACAGTCAACATATACGAGTTAATGGTCATGTTTGCAGTAGCACTTTGATAAAATTTGAGTCAGATAATACTGACACTCTACTAATTAGTTGTAGCAATAGATGAAGCAATAATATGAGAAATTCCTAGTCTAGCTCCTGGTGAACTCCATTGTATTTGAATGTCTCACATTTTCTAGCTGCGGCGTTGTTCCTCCTTTTTTAGGTTCATGGTGAGGAATACTATGCAACGGATGGGATGATTGACTTCTTGAAATGTAGAGCTCGATTCATCTAAATCACTTCCTTTCCAAGGGATTGAACTTTCCTTGATACCATAGAATTCAAATGCTCACTACTTGTCCAATCACACAAATTTACTCTCTTTCTTTTTTATGCAATCAACTTGTTTAATGTTCAATTTGAATTATGAGAATCTACATCTTCTTGGGTTGTGGAACTAGATTATAGAGTGTGCCTCAACCTGTAGTCCCCTTGTATTTTCTCCTATATTTTTACCATTTTCCTATGTAATTTTATCACGTCTATTTCGCAATGCTCCTATTGACCTTTCCTTTCAAAAGTTAGGAAAGTCAAGGCTAAGGGAAAGAAAGAGTTTCCTACATTTGCAGCACATGGAGAAGTTAACGCCAGGGGACTTATAATAATAGAAAATTTTATTCTCACCAACAATGTGGTCAATAAGTTCATGCCAACATCAAGGGCACTTTGGCAAATGATCATAAAATCAATACTGCTCCTAGGATGTGGTTGGAATGTTATGGAGCAATAATACATGAATTGTCTTTGACTAGGGATCGACTACACACACTTTTGAAAGCTATTGGAAAAAAATCAAACCTTATACTAATTCAACTCCTTTTCCCAAGATAAGAATAATTGAACATTGAAGGATAATATGATTTGAGAGTAAAGGAAATCAACAATATAAATTATGGGGGAAAATAGGGGATATAGCTACATTATCTTATCTCTGAGATATGCCAAATTCGTGAAAGTCATCCAGAAGCTATATATGGTACCTGAAGAATTTCGAAACTATGTGTAGATCATGGTGGTAAGAATTAGTTAATTTACATTGCATTGAAGATCGTTGGACTACATCCATAGTACTAAAAAATATAAAGAATTCAAAGACTATTTTAGCCAATGAAGTGTGCATGCAAAACAATGCACACTGCCCAAACACCTTTTCTATAGTGAAAAGAGTTAATTTATTGAAGAAAAATGGATGTTATTATTGGATCTAGAACTTCCTAGTTTTTCTCACTCCAACCTCTCTCCTTTTCCACTATGTTACAAGAGAAAATCCATGCAGCAAGTGAACTAATCCATGAATACTCATCTTATTTTTTTGAACATAAGTGTTATAGACATTTTTGTGCCTCGCAGCATGGAGCATGAAATGTCAATAATTACAGGGATCCTCAGTCCCTAAACATGTTGTTCTTACCCCTAGAGGAACAAGGTCAGCAAACCACAGCACTTCCTATCAGTTCTCCACCTGAAAACACTCAAAAACAGGCTATTTTTGGATCATGTCAGCTGCTCCACTGAGCATCTGCACTGAATGTCAACTGCTCCTCCTTGTACCTGCGCTGAAAGTCAAAACCAATGAAAGCTACCTGCGCTGGGCGAGATTGGCCAAGTGGCACAGTCATTCTGCAAGGTGTCAACTGCCCAGGAAGCTTCCAAACTGACACTTGGTTCAAGGAATTCGCCCTATGATGAGTAAGAGGTACTTGATCTCCATGTGGAAGCAAGGATCTCCAAGTGGACTTAAGAACTGAAGATTAACTGAAAAGGGAAAGGACACAAGGCAGCTTTATGTCAGTCTCAAGCTGACTCATCCTTTCTTCTTCTATCCTATATATAGAGCTCTTCTATGAGGTCTAAGGAGGCTGGAATTTTGTGCAAAGTAAGGAAGTGCTGTTGGTTTACAGTTAGAGCTATTGGGTGATTGCTTTTATAGAGGGGAAGAGGATATTTCTTGCTGCTGGGGAGGTGCTGCTGGATTGGAGCCATTTATGGTTGTAACCTTCTCAGAACCTTTTACTTCTATCAATAAAGCTTTGAATGTTCTCCTATATACTTGTATTGCATTGATGTATTGTATTTACTTGTATATCTGATTCACTCTAATCCATGCATCAGTTATGAGTACATGTTTCTCGTAGTTTCCCTCTCTTGTTTGTGCAGGATCTTTGTGTAGCTGGGCCGGCAAGAGAACAAGGAGCTGGGAGCAAGGGACGAAGAGAGAAGACAAGATCGACAAAAGCGAAGGACATCGGTTGGTCAATCTTTTCTTCCTTCTCTGTACTTTCATAAAGGAAAATATCAAAGCTTTACTTTCAGTTGTTGCTAAGGAACTATCACCCTTAGAGTAGGGATAGGGTCATTCCGAGTCGGATACTTTTCCCCACAACAAACTGGCGACTCCGCTGGGGATCGTATCCGTTTGATTGTATTTGTAGTATCTTTGCTATTCATTTCCTGAAGAAAAGAGTACCAAATCGAAAAGCTTTTGACTATATCAAAAGCGAAGTAGAGGGGCTGCTACTCTTGCTCATTTTCTGAGCAGATTCATGATTTGAAGAGCTGATCTACAAAAGACTCTTGTGCTCTTTGTGATAGCTTTTCATCCTCTTGATCATCCCTTAGCTTGTACTTGACCTATAGTTTTTTATTTCAGCAAAAACAGTGAATTTGTGAGCTTTTTATGACCCGGAAATCCTTGTAAACGCAACTCTCGTGTCTCAGTGCAGGCTGTCCAAAGGCAGTCTGCATTTCAGTGCAGGTACTCCCTTCGGGAACTGCGCTGAGAGTCAGTTTGATAGACCAGAGCCTGCGCTGGACCAGTTAGCCAGTGTCTTGCTGAGGTTTCCTACTGAGTCTTAGCCCTGTTTTCACTGTTATTTTGCTGCTGATTGCTTGTCATTTGTACTTGCTGTAAACCAACTTTCCTTGACATTATTCTGCCTCAGTTGTGTGATGAAACTGTGATTGTTCTTTCAGTATTTCTTGTTTCAGTTACAGTTTCCCATTGTGAAAAGCAAACCAGTATAGCTGTGGCCTCTTAGATCCTGAACTGCAAAAGTGTCTTTGTGATCTTAAGAGCTAGTTTTGTTACTGTTCATGGCTGTTTGAGTTTGTTTGTTTTTCATTTTATGGTTTGAATTCATACATTTTTAGTGTCGAAACAAGTACCTGTAAGGCGTCTTTTGATTTTAGACAAAACTTGTTTGTTTACGCTTCAAATTGAATTCGAAAATTATACGACAGTTGCCTTTTGTCTTACATCAACATTAAGGGAAAAGAAAATAAGTACATGCATCTTGCATTTGCATTTTTTGATAAGTTTGCGTGATTGATCTAGGAGAAAGTGCATTAGTCTGTGCTTTTTGCTCTGTGTGGAAAGATTATGTTTTTCTCTCCCCTCAGTAGTTAGGATTTTCAAAGCTAAAAAGATTGTAAAGCTTGCTTATCATTTTAGCTGCATTTAGGAATTTGTACCAATACATCTCGTGGTGATCCTGAAAGACAAACTGCTAAACAAGATCAACTTAAAATATATTGAATGAATCTAAAAACGCTTTGTAACATAACGCTCACAATAGAGGTCTAGGTAGAGACGTGTTCCGGCGTCGTTAAACGTAGTGACTGTCGATCTCTACGAAGGTGGGTGATTCCTCCTGAGGGACGATAGCACTAATACGGACTTGTGCTCCCGCGTACCATCGCGTATATTGGGAGACCCCTATAGGCATTTATCCTTTATCCTTAGGAAGCCGTGTCGGCCGCCCTACTGATCGCGATGCAGTGAACACAGCATTCACGAAGATCGACCACCCGTACCGTAAAACGTATTCTGTGGTTTTGCGAAAGGTTTGGCACACCCTCTGCCTAGATCTCCAGAGCAGTTTCTTTTGGCCTTTTTCAAACTCTATAACTGAAAAAGTCCAACCGAGCATTTGTCACTTCGGGCTCGTTAATACATCGAAGGTGACTAGAGTCATCTTTAGCTTTTTCTCGACTCTTAAAACATGAAAAAGCAAAGTTGTGTCTAAAAGCGTCTAATAAAATTCATTCAATACAGAAACATAATTCCCCTTTTTGTATTTTAGTTGATCAAGTAATCCGCAACCGTGGAGGAAAGTCAATTAAAACTCCGTCGCTCGGGGAGACTCGCGAGTCAACCGTCTTTGTCTCCGGAATCGAGAGTAGTACGGACGAAGCGAACTCGCTTGACCAGGTCAAAATCTCCCATTAAAGTTAGAACAACAGTTCCGACAACATCTGAGATTCTGGTCACTCCTAATATTTCTGGAATCCCTGCCTCTATTGAAGAAGTTCAACAGCAACAGAGGGACAGTTGTACTGATCCTAGTCTGAGGACAAGTACTTGCATAACTGAACCAGTTCCATCTGAAACCGGTCCACAGAGTCTTGTTGCTCAAACAACTGTCGCTGTCGAAGCAACCCCTTCTTCGGCACCAGAAATCTTTTACGGACCTGACGGTCTTCCTCTTCCTCCTGGTCTGATTGCAATAGAGGAAATCGTAGAGGACCAGCAAGCAAATACTCCAACTCATTTTGGAGTAGGCGCCACTCTTTTTCCTTCTGCATCAGAAGTTTGTCCATCGCCACTGGAAGTTCCTGTAGAATCGTTAGGCAGTTTATTGGATAGACTTAAAATGTCTGAGCAACCGTCGACATCTAGGACTGTGCCAAATGACACAGCGACAGCAGAACCTCCTGCTGTCACTCCAACGATGTTTGCCGGCATACCAGCTGTCCCGACTAGCTCTCATCAGCTAGAAGGAGTCCACCCAGGGACTATTACGACAACTTGGTCTGTTCCAGTTTGTTCTTCCGGTATAATAACCGGTAATTCTTATGTTGAAACTAGACAAATTGATCCCTTTGGAAATCAGTTTGGGCCATCCAGTCCTCAAAGGTAATCTATACCCTTGAGTTCCGGATTGTTACCATATGGGGGGCAATATGCCCTTTCACTTCCCCTTCCGGGGGGATACCCATACGGCAGTTTTCAACAACATTCAGGTTTGACTGAAGTAACGACGAGTAGTTGGGTACCTATGTTACCCCAACAACCAAGAGTTGTATATTCCATGCAACAGTGTGTACCTATGTCTAGTATCCCGACGACGCCAGCAATTGTAACCGTGTTGCAAGTTCAATCGATGCCTGTTGTATGTCAACCCCAAGTTGGAATGCAACAGCCCATTGAACCTGCAACACAACCACAATCGCCAACTGCCGGGACGACACAGACACAAACGGGAACCATAACCCCGCATCTTGGTCCGTCGGTTAGTATCGCACAGCAAAACATGGCTTCGCAACCATGGATGGTGCAATACCAACAACCTCAGTTTCAACAGGTGTACCAGGGATCTGAACAACAGATCTTTGCGAATAGTGGGAAACCCTATATTCAGAACGGGTTAAATCAACCACTTTACAGTGGCCAAGCCCACCAGCCATATCAGTCATATCAACATCAGTTGCATTATGCTGGTATGCAAAGGCCTACTGCTCAGGCGATTCCGTCGTATCCTGGGTACGCCTCGCCAAACCTGAATCAGCAGTTGCCATTCGTGGCAACTCTAGAATTACTAGATTTACATCGATTGACGAACGATCCAATCACCTATGCCCATTGGTGGCCAGCGATTCCTCACAAACTTCCTTCGGACATTCCTAAATTCAATGGAAATCCTGGCGAAGACCCGTCGAATCATGTGATGACATTCCATCTGTGGTGTTCGTCGAATACCTTGAATGATGATTCGATAAGGCTTCGCCTTTTCCAGAGGACATTGACTGGTCCGGCGGCTAAATGGTATATTGAATTACCTAGAGCCTCTTTCGACAATTTTAGTTCCCTAGCCACGACTTTCTTAACACACTTTCAGTTACCTATAAGGTACGAAACTGGAACAGAGATCTTAACCAATTTCAAGCACACAACGGCCACACATATATCAGATCATATACATGAGTGGCGTCGTCGTCGCAGAATGGTAAAGACCTATGTTCCAGATCAACTATTAGCTGAGTGGTTTATAAAGTCGCTTCTTCCTGCTATAACAGAAGATGTGGCCAAGGGAGGCGTCGTAACAGAGGAGCAGGTTATTGCTCGTGCTCAATATTTAGACTTAGTATATACTCAGTCGGGCACGCTCTATGATAAAATACCCGACGCCCCCAGACCGGAATTTTCAATCCCTCCTCCTCCCGGATCGAATAGTGACTCTCATGCCAGTGATGGCGTGATTGGAACTGCAAACGCTAAGTTGACAAGGGATTCAAATAAGAAAGCCCGTAAGACTTCGAATCAAAAAGCAAATCAAGAGATTCTTGCTTCGGAGGTAAATGATGTATCTACGGATAAAGGCAAAAACTCCAATCAACTAGGAAGCAAGAAGAAACAAAACAAATGGAAGAAGAAGAAACAGGGTGAGTCATCCCCTCAGAAAACTTCTTCAGGATCTCCCGGAAAGAGGAAACCACCCCCGTCAGGGTGTCAGATATGTGAAGAGGATCATTGGACGAGAGATTGTCCATTCAAAGCTGAGCTTAAAAGATTCGTAAATAATTCGCAAACCCCAGCTGTTTTAAATGATTCGTTTCCAAATCCATGTCAAAATCTGGTTGATAGTAGGGATGCTTCTAGATGCGAAGTACTAATGTTATCGACTTCTAAGCAACAAGACGATGCTTTGATTTCGACAAGAAGAAAAGATTGCGGGGATCCGCAGTCATCGAACAGCAAAGGAAAAGATCAACCAAGCAGTTCGACGACAACTTCGGCAGAAGTTGTGCAACCTCGCATCATGGGAAGCATTCCAATAATCCATGGGAACAATTGTTCTCTCCAAAATATCGGATTCATCTTCCTAAAGAACCCTCCATTGATGGGTACTTTCGCCTTACCGCCTCCAAGTAATCTGGCAGAAATGGCTACAGTGGAGTATGAAACTTTCTGTTTCTAATGGATCTAAAGTTTCGAGGATAGTTCCTATCTCAGGTCAACCTCGTTAAAAAATGAAATAAGGATAGTTCTTTACCGTGTCAACCTTGTTAAAAAATGAAATGACCCTATAAAGACTAGGGGGCATGTGCCTCGGTTGCATTATTATGCTGGGGGCATATCGAGCAGTTTTAGCACATAGTTCATGCTCGTTAAAAAATAAACGCAAGATTCGAGCAGTTTTAGCGCATAGTTTATGCTCGTTAAAAAATAAACATAAGTTTATGAGCAGGCTTTCCTTTAGAGTTCAAGCTCATTCAGAAAAAATGAACCGGTAAATACCCTTTTGAGATCGTAAATTCGTCAGCCATAAAAGCCTTGGTCGTGTTTGTGCACCGTCACCTCCACCGTCATTTGGCCAATCATTCACTTCCATTTGTGCGTTTACCCATTTTGAGGAACATCTGCGAAGAGTGATTTCACCTAGCCATCCTTGTGACACTGCCGTGATTGGAAAATTCCAACTTGTACCTGGAATCAGTTGCTATCCCTGTTTATCACTCGTTCCTCAAAAGACGAGTCCTCTTTGAGCTCTTTTCAGACTCGTAAAATATGAAAAGTTTGCCGAGTTTTGGCCTTCCAGCTCGTTAAAGGGACCGGAAGAGCTATCCCTCTTTTAGACTTTAATCTTTTTGGATCTGAGGGATTATTACACAAAAAGATCGAGCGCTTGTCTTGTTCGGCTCGTTAAAAGTACCGAACACCCATCCCTTCTGTATTGTTTTATACTTTTTCGGACTTAAGGGATTAGATGACGAAAAAGGAATTATGGAGTTAACTTTCTGTACCTTTTCAGACTCTCTAAAAATGAAAAGGACCGAGTTTTCCTTGTCGTTAGACTCGTTAAAATGATTAAATAGCGACAAACTTGTCTTTAGACGAGAACGAGTTTCCCTATCGCTAAGCTCGTTAAATCATAGCGATGGGCTTGCCCGAAGGGCAGGTTATAGAACAAGCATATGTTATCCTCCTCAAGCTTGAAAAAAAATAAAGAGGTACTGGTCAGAAATGACTGGGGAAAAATTGGGAGAACATCGAAGCTTAATGGTAGCAAGTCGCTCTTGAACATGACACTTTTCTTCCGTACCACATCGGGTTGGGTTGTTTCATTCACCGGTCTCATCACCATGGTCTTCGCCAAACCATCCACATTTTGGGGTAATACTACCGATCCATCGCATCAGTGTCGTTATATGTTCAAGAGAGGTCATTCTGAAAGTGTCAACCGTGTCCCATCCACTGCCATACATTATCCTTCATCCATTCATGATCGCCACCCTGAATCATATATCACAGTTTGTTTTCACCTCCACTAAAATCATTAGCTCCGTTCCGTGTCATTGATGTGGGATTCATTAAGGCCCTCCTTTGACGGATCGCTTCTTTTCGACTTCAGCTCATTATCCAAGAAGTTGATCTAGGAACAACCCCTTCAGTACTTTGAAGCTTGCATGCCTCAATGGCAAGTTTCTCACTTCCGGCGATAGGTATACTTCAATGACCTTCGACCAGAAGATTTTGCGTGGCGTTCGACGCCAAGTCCTTTATTCACGCCACGTGAATTGTACTGCAGTACCTTGAGGGTCATTATCATTATCGGTGATTCCTCTCGCGCTTGTTAACGGTTTTCATCATTGACCGGTAATCAAGCGATGTCTTTCCATGTTCGACTTCAGCGAAATTCTCACATGGATCGACTTGTACTTAGAGTGAAGATCGAACGAGTTTGAAGACCCCGGATCTAGTTTCATCCATCCGGGCTGCGATACATATTCGGGAAATATAAAAGCATTTGTCATGTACATCATTGCAGCAGATGATCATCCTACTCAAAGGATGATAATTTCAGCAGAGAATTATCAGTCTACCATCACACGATCGTCTGTTCTATGTACCAAAATGTATTTATAAAGCTGAGCATGGGAATGCCCGCCTCAGCTAGATCATGAAAACAGAATGAAAAATAATGTATTGTATTGTATTGTATTACAGGGCACCTCTCAGCACTTGAATGAACTTCGGACCCTCTGGATAAAGCATTTCACCCGATAAACGGCCTCATACTTTAGGGGGCAACTGTTATAGACATTTTTGTGCCTCGCAGCATGGAGCATGAAATGTCAATAATTATAGGGATCCTCAGTCCCTAAACATGTTGTTCTTACCCCTAGAGGAACAAGGTCAGCAAACCACAGCACTTCCTATCAGTTCTCCACCTGAAAACACTCAAAAATAGGCTATTTTTGGATCATGTCAGCTGCTCCACTGAGCATCTGCGCTGAATGTCAACTGCTCCTCCTTGTACCTGCGCTGAAAGTCAAAACCAATGAAGGCTACCTGCACTGGGCGAGATTGGCCAAGTGGCACAGTCATTCTGCAAGGTGTCAACTGCCCAGGAAGCTTCCAAACTGACACTTGGTTCAAGGAATTCGCCCTATGATGAGTAAGAGGTACTTGATCTCCATGTGGAAGCAAGGCTCTCCAAGTGGAGTTAAGAACTGAAGATTAACTGAAGAGGGAAAGGACACAAGGCAGCTTTATGTCAGTCTCAAGCTGACTCATCCTTTCTTCTTCTATCCTATATATAGAGCTCTTCTATGAGGTCTAAGGAGGCTGGAATTTTGTGCAAAGTAAGGAAGTGCTGTTGGTTTACAGTTAGAGCTATTGGGTGATTGCTTTTATAGAGGGGAAGAGGAGATTTCTTGCTGCTGGGGAGGTGCTGCTGGATTGGAGCCCTTTATGGTTGTAACCTTCTCAGAACCTTTTACTTCTATCAATAAAGCTTTGAATGTTCTCCTATATACTTGTATTGCATTGATGTATTGTATTTACTTGTATATCTGATTCACTCTAATCCATGCATCAGTTATGAGTACATGTTTCTTGTAGTTTCCCTCTCTTGTTTGTGCAAGATCTTTGTGTAGCTGGGCCGGCAAGAGAACAAGGAGCTGGGAGCAAGGGACGAAGAGAGAAAACAAGATCGACAAAAGCGAAGGACATCGGTTGGTCAATCTTTTCTTCCTTCTCTGTACTTTCATAAAGGAAAATATCAAAGCTTTACTTTCAGTTGTTGCTAAGGAACTATCACCCTTAGAGTAGGGATAGGGTCATTCCGAGTCGGATACTTTTCCCCACAACAATAAGATCCCTATAGAAACACACAATATGCTACATACCATAGGTACAAACTTCCACACATGGTCTCTAATTGTCAAGCCCTAGCTGAAGCTTCCATTGGATTTCGTGTTCTATAAATTGCAATATGTTGCTCCAATTGTTCCTTCTAGTGTTGGATTTGGCTAGGATCAAGAAGCCTCTGATACATTGTTATAACGATAAGATGTCAATTCCACTTAAGAGAGTAGCATTCAGGTTGATGTGCCAGTATACATAGTGCCCTGTTTCAACTGGATCTAAGTTTATAATCATCTTCCTAACTGTCTTTATAGCCTTTATGGTGCTCCCCATGACTATTAAACTTAAATTTGAAAGAGTGGGAGGTATTGGAAATGTAATAGTCTATAATATAAGTTGATAAGAATTTGTTGGAGGCCAATAAATTAATGTTTTATTGTCATCTCATAGAAACTCTTGTTTGAGATATAGAACTATCTCCATTTGCATTTTACTATGAACATGAATTTGCATTGTAATTCCCAAAATAGACCAACAATAGTTCTAACAAAGACCAATGATTAATATTTGATTGCAAGCTCATAGAAACACTTATCTAAAATCTCAAACTATCTCCAATTGAATTTTACAGTAAATATGGATCTACATTATAAATCTCATTGACCAACTTATGGTGTATCTACTAAAATTGAACCACAGAAACCCCACACTAAAATAGCTTAGCAGGCTTATAGCACAAACCCTAGACGAGAAACCCTGGACAAAACAAAGAGGAGAGCATGGGCAAGGATGCAACGAGATACCTCAATCACAGATGATTATTTTCAGTAAAAGATGATTTGAAACAATGTATTCAGTAGAAAAAAGAACAAATGAAGCAGATTTGCGCCCATCATCTATACCATTACAACACAAAAATATCAAAGGCAAAAATGAAAGAAAGCTCCATATCTTTACAAGATATTCATGGAATCTACATCTGTAGAGGTGAATGAGCATAATATGGTAGTGTTGAAGAATGAGAAAGGTGGGACGCAGTGATCTGTAAATGGAATTTGAGAACTGAAAGATTTGAATATGTTGTACAGTCCAGTAGTAGCATTGCAAGTTGACCGATGCCATGGGCATTCAAAGATGCCTCTAGGTAGCCCATATTGCTAGATGAAAAATCAATTAAGGTGAAAAAATTGTGGTGCCAAAATTTTGTCAAAAGACTTTGGTATGCAGAGAATTTACCATCACATTATGGCACCAAAATTTTGTGAAAAGACATTGATTTGCTTTAAATGTAGAGAATTTGCGATAACATGGTGTGACTTTCATTTGCTTTAGACGAGGGGAATTTACCATAACATGGGCCAAGCCGTAATGTAACTAGTGGTCTTCTGAAATTATATTTATGTGCAGCAAAAGAGTATAACCTTGTTACATTCTAGTTGTTTATGTGGCCACTATTTCTCATATATTGAGAAAAAATAAAATACTCAAAATTAAAATTAAAATTATGAAAGGCTAATTCGTGGTCTTATGTAATTATATTTATTTCTGTCAAAAGAGTATAACTTTTTTAGGTTCTAGTTGTTTATGTGGCCACTATTTCTCATTTATTAAGATAAATTAAAAGACTCAAATTAAAATTAAAATTATGTAAAGACTTTTTCTTGTTTCAACATAGATATAATGTAAAGGTTTTTTCTTAATGTTTCAACATAGATATAGAAAAGTATGATAACATGCATTTTTTTAAAGGTTTAACAATTATTATTTTTTTAATTAAGTTTCTACCTATTATAATGAGGTCAATTGCCCAGATTTAATATTATGAGAGGTTTTGACCAATGGAGGAATTTCTATTGGGGCCTTTACCTTTATCAATATTTGCACAACATTACCACATTTTGGACACTAGGAATCACTCTCAAATACCTTTACCAATGGACATGAAAAGGACCTTAGCTAGGAATATGAGCATCATTACTATTCTTTGCATAATAAGAATTAGTGTGGGGGAAGTACAAGAGGACCTTTACTCATGAAATGAAGTTTCTCATGATCAAGGACCATGAATTTGGCATTGAACAACCACATAGATCCTCTCTAAATAATCTTAAGGATATATGGGATATCAATTCGATTAGGAATTTTTTCACACCATGTATAGGAGTCAAGTAATGTACCATGTGTAAGGGGGGTAAACAAGGGCATTAGACTTTACAAGAAGGTTTTTAGTCTCAAGGGCTATGAGTTAGACGTAAAAACTACATAGATCTATGTTAATGTATCATTGGACTTAAGTCGAGATATGGGCACCATAGGAGGTATTTCTCACCACATATGGGAGTTAGTCTCTATGTTATGGTTAGGAGAGTAAAACAAGGGCCTTAATCTCTAAATTTACATGTCTCGTGCTCAATTGCGATGAACAATATTTCTAGCTGGGAATAAAAAATGAGCATTTAGTATGTTTTACATAATAAGAATGTGTCTCATGGCCTAGAGTTGAGTCGTAAATAATCAGTAGCAATTAAAAATGCTTCAAACTGCCACATTAATTATATTCTATAAGGGGTATTCTTTGGCTTCTAGGAGGGATGTGTCTACCATTCTAAGGTATTTTAGACCATCATTGGGTCTTGGAGCCTCATCATGAACCTTAATGAAATTAGGAGGCTTTCAAATCGCATATGATGCTTACAAGTGTAGGCTTGGTCAAAATAGGAACATGAGGGGCTTAGGCCTTATTTGAATCATTGATGATTAAGCTTTGTGAAGTAGCTCTCAAAGAACCACACATGTCCTCTATAGAGGATCTTAGGCCTCTAGGGGGGATATTTAGTGCCATTAGTATATTTTACATGGTATGAATGGGTCTTAGGCTTGTACCATGGAAAATGGATGAAAACAATGGCCTCAAGCCCAAAATAAAACTTCTTTGGCTTGCATTGCATGAAAAAGACCACAAAGTACAATATAAATCCTATTTGAGGGATTTTAGGCCTCCATTTCGGATAAAGGTTCTATTATGAGGCTTTCCACATCATATATGGGAATTAGGGCTTATATCTTGGCCAAGGGATGAAAAAATTCCTTAGGCTTAAAACAAGTTTTTCTCATGTTTAAGGTCCATGAACAAGATATTAGAACGAGAATATGGGCACAATAGTATATTTTGCATAATAAGAATGGGTTTTATGACCTCTACGATGGATAGGGAAGGAAAACAAGATCCTTAGTCCCTAAACAAAACTTCTCTAATTCAATGGACATGAATAAGGCCTCAAACCATCACACTTAACAAGGGAGAACTAGGTCAAAATGCATGGAAATGAATGAATATGAGTGTGTGCCAATGAGTGTTAGCAAATTCTAGGTGTCCCAAGGACAAAGTGTGTGAGGAGAAGTTCATAATAGGACTTGCAGGAGGAAAGCCTATGGTTGCGATAAGGTGCTAGATAGAATAATTTCAAAGAAGGGGAGACTTTGGGCTGGGCACAACACTCTTTTTCCAATGCCTTGTTTGGGTTCCCAAGCCGCAAAAAAAGTAAAGTTATCTATGAGGGCATGATAGCTACAGAGTGCCAAGATGTGTTATGGAATGCTAGGAAGTACTAACACATGTTAGACATTTCCAAGGCATGTTAGGAATGGCAAGGCATGCCAAGTGCTAAGGCTTGCCAAGATGTGCCAAGTGTCAGGTTGTGGGGTGATGCTAGGAAATGTTAAGGCTAAGTGTTAAGGAAGCACAAGGGAGAACTAGTTTCAACTTGATGAAAATTAAGTGTTAATGAGTTCCATGTGTGCTAAACAGGGAGTGATAAGATATTATAGATAGTTCCTAGGCATGATAGAGTGCTAGGGAAGCATACCAAGGTGTGCCATGTGCCAAGGTGTGCTAATGCATGCTAAGTGTTATGGAGTGCTAGGGAAACATAAGGGAGCGAGTTCCAGGTGTGCTAAGGAGGGAGTGACATGGTATGCTAGGTAGTGTAAAGTGATGCTAGAGTTCTAGAGTAACATGCGTCAAGATGTGTCAAGTGCCTGCGTGTGCCAACACGTGCTAGGTAGTGTTAAGGAGTGCTAGGGAAACATAAGGGAGAAATAAGTGAAAATAGTACATGCAAATGAATGATTAAGAGTTTGTGACATGAAGTGTTAGTGAGTTCTAGGTGTGCTAAGGTGTTGTTGGGAAAAGTATCCAATACGGAATGACCCTATCCCACTCTAAGGGGGATAGTACCTCAGCAACAATCGAAGCAAAGCTATCTAAGATTTCTTCTTTATGAAAGTAAAATAGGGGAGAAAGAGATCCACTAACCGATGTCTTTCGCTAATGGTTGATCCAATCTTCTCTCCTTGCTGCTTGCTCCCAGCTCCTTGCTCTTTCACTGGCCCAGCTACACCAAGATCCTGCAAAATGGCAAGAGAGGGAAACTACAAGAAGCATACATTCATAATTGATTCAAGGATTAGAGTAAATCAAATACACAAGTATAACAATACACCATTGAGACACATGCATATAGAAGAACCTCAAATGCTTTATTAATGGAAGAAGTAAAGTTCAGGAAGTGATACAACCATAAAAGGCCCAATCCAGCATCACCTCCTAGCAGAAAGAAATCTCCTCTTCACCTCCTTCAAGCAAATCACCCAATAGTTCTATACTCAAACCAACAGCACTTCCTTACATTCACAAGATTCCAGCCTCCCTAGACCTCATGAGAGAGCTCTATATATAGGAGTTTTGGAGAAAGGATGAGTCAGCTTGAGGCTGGCATGAAGCTGACTAGTGTCCTCTCCCACTTCAGTTATTCTTCAGTTCTTGAGTCCACTTGGAGGTTCTTGCTTCCACTTGGAGATCTAGACCCTCTTACTCATCACCAGTCGAATTCCTTGATCCAAGTGTCATTTTGGAAGCTTCCTGGGCATAGACACCTTGAGGAATGACTGTGCCACTTGGCCAAACTCGCCCAGCGCAGGTAGCCTTCTTTGCAGTTGACATTCAGCGTAGGTACATAGTGGAGCACTTGAAATTCAGCGCAGATGCTCAGTGGAGCAGTTGACATGATCCAGAATTAGCTTGTTTTTGAGTGTTTTTAGGTGGAGAACTGATATTCAGTGCTGTGGTTTGCTGACCTTGTTCCTCTAGGGGTAGGAACAACATGTTTAGGGACTTTGGATCCCTTAGATTATTGACATTTCATGCTTCATGCTGTAAGGCACAAAAATGTCTATAACAGTTGCCCCCTAAAGTATGAGGTCGTTTATCGGGTGAAATGCTTTATCAGGAGGATCCGAAGTTCATTCAATCGCCGAGAGGTGACCTGTAATAAAATACAATACAATACATTATTTTTCATTCTGCTTTCATGATCTAGCTGAGGCGGGCATTCCCATGCTCAGCTTTATAAATTCATTTTGGTACATAGAACAGACAATCGTCTGATGGTAGACTGATAATTCTCTGCTGAAATTATCATCCTTTGAGTAGGATGATCATCTGCTGCAATGATGTACATGTCAAATGTCTTTATATTTCCTGAATATATATCGCAGCCCGGATGGATGAAACTAGATCCGGGGTCTTCAAACTCGTTCGATCTTCACTCTAAGAACAAGTCGATCCATGTGAGAATTGTGCTGAATTCGAACATGGAAAGACATCGCTTGATTACCGGTCAATGATGTAAACCATTAACAAGCGCGAGAGGAATCACCGATAATGATAATGATCCTCAAGGTACTGTAGTACAATTCACGTGGTGTGAATAAAGGACTTGGCGTCGAACACCACGCAAAATCTTTCGGTCGAAGGTCATTGATGTATACCTGTCGCCGGAAGTGAGAAACTTGCCATTGAGGCATGCAAGCTTCAAAGTACTTAGGGGGGTGTTCCTAGATCAACTTCTTGGATAATGAGCTGAAGTCGACAAGAAGCGATCCGTCAAAGGAGGGCCTTAATGAATCCCACATCAGTGACACGGAACGGAGCTAATGATTTTAGTGGAGGTGAAAACAATCTGTGACATATGATTCAGGGTGGCGATCATGGGTGGATGAAGGATAATGTATGGCAGTGGATGGGACATGGTTGACTCTTTCTGAATGACATCTCTTGAACATATAATGACACTGATGCGATGGATCGGTAGCATTACCCCAAACGTGGATGGTTTGGCGAAGACCATGGTGATGAGACCGGTGAATGAAACAACCCAACCCGATGTGATACGGAGGAAAAGTGTCATGTTCAAGAGCGACTTGCTACCATTAAAGCTTTGAGGTTCTCCCAATTTTTCCCCAGTCATTTCTAACCAATACCTCTTTATTTTTTTCAAGCTTGAGGAGGATAACATATGCTTTTTCTATAACCTGCCCTTCGGGCAAGCCAATCGCTATGTTTTAACGAGCCTAGCGATAGGGAAACTCGTTCTCGTCTAAAGACAAGTTTGTCACTATTTAATCATTTTAACGAGTCTAACGACAAGGAAAACTCGGTCCTTTTCATTTTTAGAGAGTCTGAAAAGGTACAGAAAGTTAACTCCAAAATTCCTTTTCCGTCATCTAACCCCTTAAGTCCGAAAAAGTATAAAACAATACAGAAGGGATGAGTTTTCGATAACTTTAACGAGCCGAATAAAACAAGCGCTCGACCTTTTTGTGCAATAATCCCTCAGGTCCAAAAAGATTAAAATCTAGAGGAGGGATAGCTCTTCCGGTCACTTTAACGAGCTGGAAGGCCAAAACTCGGCAAACTTTTCATATTTTACGAGTCAAGAGAAAAGAGCTCAAAGAAGACTCGTCTTTTGAGGAACAAGTGATAAACAGGGATAGCAGCAGATTCCAGGTATAGGTTGGAATTTTCCAATCACAGCAGTGTCACAAGGATGGCTAGGTGAAATCACTCTTCGCAGCTGTTCCTCAAAATGGGTAAACAATCATATGGAGGTGAACGATCGGCCAAATGGAATGGAGGTGGCAGGTGCAAACACGACCAAGGCTTTTTATGGCTAATAAATTTACGATCACAATGGTTATTTACTGGGATAGGTTCATTTTTTATTTAACGAGCTTGAATGCACCAAAAACACTGCTCAATCTTATGTTTATTTTTTAACGAGCATGAACTATGCGCTAAAACTGCTCAAATCTCGCTTTTCTATTTTTTAACGAGCATAAATTCCACGGTAAAACTGCTCGATATACCAGTCATAAGATAAGAAATGTCTCCCGTAAGATCCCATTTTTTATAGAGCTCGCGCCTTACCAAAGCTATGCTCCCTCTCATCCTTTCTTTATGTAAGTTCGGAAACGATTAATCCAAAAAACAGATAAATAACCGCTCTTTGCTTGCACTCCAAAAGGTTTGCATGCCCCCAGGTATAAAATACAATTTCAAGGCTGCCCCTCCTCTCCCCCACCTCTGCTTTTCTTTGGGTGTTCACAGCTACTTGTCGTCTTGCTAGTCTAATGTTAACGATACTTGTCTTCTTGTTATTTTTAACAGGTCTTATGCGGTACTTGTCTTCCCGTCAGCCCAACTTTTGACAGCTCTTTTGCAAGATCGCAAGAGAACAGCTACTTGCGACAAGAGAGCAGCTACTTGCGACAAGAGAAGAACACTACTCAAAGACAAAACATATGTGTTATTGAGGGAGGCTTGCCTCTTTCTGGTTACCCAAAGATTGTTTTGTTAACTTCTTCAAACGAAAACATTTCTTCGGCACCGTCTACCGAAGTAGACAATGGTGAATGACCTTTGTCAAACAAGTAACCTTGACAAAAGAATCCTATTCCAGAACAACCCCTCTTCCATCCACGGACGGGGTACGGACTAGTCATATTCTCTCGCGGAAATTCTATCTTATACCTAAGGTTTCTTCTGCCCGAAGCAGACCAGGATGCATGCCCCCTGGGTTCCAGTCCCATCTTTCCGAATCACTCGCACTCATCGGGAAGGAGGACTGGGGGTGGAGACATTTCTTGATTGAATAGACCATTCAGGGTTGGTATGTGACTATTTGCGATGCGTGATCCCGGAAATGAAAGTTGGTCTACGAGCTTGACCATCCTTCCTTCGTGTGGAAAACACATTACTCTAAAGAGTGAGGAGACTATAGCTCCCATGCAATATATATAGTCTCGTCCAAGGAGTAGGTTATAATCCAAGGGTCCTTGAACTACCATCACGTTCATTTGAACGGTCTTCCCTTTCAATGTAATAGGCACATTGGGGAGGATCCCTAATGGTCGACTGGTTCCTTTATAGAAACTCGAGAGATTTCTTATCTCAGGCAAAAGCGCCGGGGAACCCAGTGCTTTCCAAGCAATAGAGGAAAGGATACTCACAGATGCCCCTTCATCAATGATAGTTCCAGCCATTACCATTCTGTATATTTGGACGATGATTCTGAATGGTATAATGGCTGGTAACCGGGGTCTGCCTAGTTGGTTCCAATCAAAGGACACAACCAGGTTGCTTGGTGGTGGGACCGAATACACAGCCGGATACGACCCTGATGATGTTCCTTCCTACGATAAAGGAATGGGTGCATTGCCCTGATGCTCATCAGAGTCTGTGTTGATGAAAAGAATCTGGATGGTGTCATCCTTATTCTCTTCAGTGAGGGTGTCATTTGAAGATGAATCTTCAGTGACGGTGTCATTTGAAGATGAAACCTCTGAAGGCGGAACCGGGTCAACTGCCGTTTCGACCTTTAGACTTTCGTCTGGTCTGGATTCAGTAGGTTCATTTTCAATGACTGACGCTTCAGCTAACCACTTGAGCGGGCCAGCTGTATTTTCAACCAACGAAGGACTTGGCACGAGTTTTTTGTATCCAGGAGGAAGTCTCAGCGGTGAAACCGGGCGATCTTCCAAAACTCTCTTCGCTTCGTCTAAGAAGGGACAACGGTGGATGGCGTGATCACCTTCACACAGTCTGCAGGGGGATCTTGCTCCTCCTCTTTGTCTTGAACCTTCACTTTCGCTGGTCGACAGTAAGCATTCAACATGGCTATCAGAGGTTGATGCTCCCGAATTGTGCAAACGAGGGGACCAGTCCCTTAGTATCCGGGGAATACAGGGACAATCTCTATGGAAGTGGTCTCCTTTACATATGACACATGGCGATTTAGGCCCGGTCTGTGCTGTGTGTGGATTTTTGTCAGATGTCTTTTGCTTGCCCCCAGTCGCCTTAGGCTCCTTCTTCTTCTTCTCTCTCTTCTTTTTCTCCTTCTTCTCCATGGGAGCTTGGCTTTTGCCGGCTCTACCTTGCGAAGATGAAGGATCGGAGGAAGAGTTATAGGAAGTAGAAGGCTGGTGGGCAGCTCTAGACTGATCTAACTGTTGACTCGACTGTTCAGGAACCATGGTGTTCTGAACTACATTGGTTGAGAATAGCCAAATTGGTAGGCCAATTTTCAGTCCTGGAAGTGACAATGTGGCCATGTGGGGCGCACCAACTTCTCCCCAAGAGGAGAAAGGACTAGGATTTCCATCATCTGGAATTCCTTGGTTGGGGCGTTCCATGTTCTCAACCTAAAGATCAATGCAGGAATAGGAGGTGATTATGTTCCGTTTAAAATAAATTTTATAACAACGCTTTAGACACAACTTGCTTTTTCACTTTTTAAGAGTCGAGAAAAAGCTAAAGATGACTCTAGTCTCCTTCGATGTTTTAACGAGCCCGAAGTGACAAATGCTCGGGTGGACTTTTTCAGTTATAGAGTTTGAAAAAGGCCAAAAGAAACTACTCTGGAGTTCTAGGCAGAGGGTGTGCCAAACTTTTCGCAAAACCACAGAATACGTTTTACGGTACGAGTGGTCGATCTTCGTGAATGCTGTGTTCACTGCATTACGATCAGTAGGGCGGCCGACATGGCTTCCTATGGATAAAGGCTTTGTTCCTATAGGGGTCTCCCAATATATACGCGACGGTACGTGGGAGCACAAGTCCGTATTGATACTTATCGCTTCACCGTGGAGGAATCACCCAACCACTCAACGCTAAGATATCACGTTTAACGACGCCGGAACACGTCTCTAGCTTAGACCTCTATGTGTTTGCGTTATGTTTCAATGTGTTGTTATGTAAATTCAATTTATTTTAAGGTTGATCTTGTTTAGCAGTTTGCCTTTATGGATCACCACGAGATGTATGGTAACACTCCTAAATGCAGTCTAAGATGATAAGAAAGCTTTTTCAATCTTTCAACTTTGAAAATCTTAACTACTGAGGGAAAAGAAAGACATCATCATTTCACACAGATCATAGAGCACACACTAATGCACTTTTTCCTAAATCAACATACAAGCTGTCAAAATGCACATGCACAATGCAGGTATTTCTTTTCTCTTTCTTAATGTTGATGTAATACAAAAAGAAAGTTGTTGTATAATTTCGAATTCAATTTCAAGTGAAAGCAAACAAGCTTGTCCAAAATCAAAAGACACCTTAAGATTTACTTGTTTCGACACTAGAAATATATAAATTCAAACCATATGATGAAAGCAAAAAACTCAATCAGCTATGAACAACAAACAAACTAACTCTTAAGATCAAAACGACACTTATCACAGGTCTAGATCTAAGAGGCCACAGCAAGACTAGTTCACTTTTCGTTATGGGAAAATGCAAATGATGTAAGAAATACACAAAGAACAAATATAGTTTCTTTATACAACCGAGGCGGAATAGTGGCAAGGAAAGTTGGTTTCAGATAGGTACATTGACTGACAACAGGCTGCAAAAACAAGGATGAAAACAAGGCAATAAACAGAAGGGAACCCCAGTAGCACTAGGCAAAACTGGTTCAGCGCAGGTGGTACACTGTCAGTTTGACATTCAGCGCAGGTAGCCCCTTCGGGATCTGCGCTGAAATGCAGACTGCCTTCACAGTGCCTGCAATGAAGAGATAAACTTTCGTTTTTCTCAGTTTCCGGGTCACAGATTGCTAAAAAATTCACAGTTTTTGGCCAAATCAGAAGCTATCAATCAAGTACACACTAAGGGATGAAAAGGAGGATGAAAAGCTATCACTAAGAGCTGTTCAGAGTCCTTGTGGATCAGCTCTTCAAATCATAAACATGCCCAGAAATTGAGCTAGAGTAGCTGCCCTCTACTTTGCATTTGAAATATCCAAATGCAGTTCGATTTGGTACTCCCTGTGTTTATGAAATGAATATCAAAAACACAAACAACCAACAAGATACGATCCCCAGCGGAGTCGCCAATTTGTTGTTGGGAAAAGTATCCAATACGGAATGACCCTATCCCACTCTAAGGGTGATAGCACCTCAGCAACAATCGAAGCAAAGCTATCTAATATTTCTTCTTTATGAAAGTAAAATAGGGGAGAAAGAGATCCACTAACCGATGTCTTTCGCTAATGGTTGATCCAATATTCTATCCTTGCTGCTTGCTCCCAGCTCCTTGCTCTTTCACTGGCCCAGCTACACCAAGATCCTGCAAAATGGCAAGAGAGGGAAACTACAAGAAGCATACATTCATAATTGATTCAAGGATTAGAGTAAATCAAATACACAAGTATAACAATACACCATTGAGACACATGCATATAGAAGAACCTCAAATGCTTTATTAATGGAAGAAGTAAAGTTCAGGAAGTGATACAACCATAAAAGGCCCAATCCAGCATCACCTCCTAGCAGAAAGAAATCTCCTCTTCACCTCCTTCAAGCAAATCACCCAATAGTTCTATACTCAAACCAACAACACTTCCTTACATTCACAAGATTCCAGCCTCCCTAGACCTCATGAGAGAGCTCTATATATAGGAGTTTTGGAGAAAGGATGAGTCAGCTTGAGGCTGGCATGAAGCTGACTAGTGTCCTCTCCCACTTCAGTTATTCTTCAGTTCTTGAGTCCACTTGGAGGTTCTTGCTTCCACTTGGAGATCTAGACCCTCTTACTCATCACCAGTCGAATTCCTTGATCCAAGTGTCATTTTGGAAGCTTCCTGGGCATAGACACCTTGAGGAATGACTGTGCCACTTGGCCAAACTCGCCCAGCGCAGGTAGCCTTCTTTGCAGTTGACATTCAGCGCAGGTACACAGTGGAGCACTTGACATTCAGCGCAGATGCTCAGTGGAGCAGTTGACATGATCCAGAATTAGCTTGTTTTTGAGTGTTTTCAGGTGGAGAACTGATATTCAGTGCTGTGGTTTTCTGACCTTGTTCCTCTAGGGGTAGGAACAACATGTTTAGGGACTTTGGATCCCTTAGATTATTGACATTTCATGCTTCATGCTGTAAGGCACAAAAATGTCTATAACATAAGGAGGGAATGATAAGGTATGCTAAGCAGTGTTAAGGCATGTTGGAGGCCAGGGCAACATGCCAAGATGTGCCAGGTGTTAGGGTGTGTCAATGCATGCCAGGGAGTGTTATGGAGTGATAGGGAAACACAAGGAAGCACTAGTTTCAAATGCATCGAAATGAATGAATGAGAGTGTGTGACAAGGAGTGTCAGTGAGTTCTAGGTGTGCTAAGGACGGAGTGACAAGGTATGTTAGGTAGTGCGAAGGAATGCTAGAGTTCTATGGCAACATGCCAAGATGTGCCAAGTGCCAAGGTGTGTCAATGTGTGCAAGGGAGTGCGACAAAAACACAAGGGAGAACTAGTTCAAAATCCATGGAAATGAACGAATAAGAGTGTGTAGGCATGTTTCACATTTTGGATAATCTCTCAATAACTATTATCTTATATTATCTTATAGCTGATTATAGACTAGTACAACGGCTCTTTATTTATTCTAAGGCAGCCAGTGTTACATGTTTATCAGAATTTGAATCGTGAGATTCATCCTATAACTAAATTAACACAAGTTATATCAAAAACTGAAATCAAGAAAATTCTTTATAGAAGTTGTAGCTATATTGTAGTTGTATGTTACAACCCACACTAACGTAAATAAAGGAAAATTAATTGTGGATGCATAAGTAGCTAATATGGTGTTTAAAATAATTAATGAATGTTTTGATAATGGACAAGAGACCATATTAGTCTTATAAGACACCCCACACATGGATCATTGACCTCCAAATCATTCCAATGTGATTGAAGGTTGTTAGTATTATGACAAGGAACGCTGCAAGGACTTGTTCCCTTGATTTTGAGTAAAGGATTTTTCAAAATGGTAATAAAACTACAAATTTTGAAAGATGTTTTTTAGCTGGTTTAACAACCTCTATTTCAACCTAAAGGCTTGTTGTAAATTAATTCATACTTGGGTTGTGGCTAGTCTGGAAAATACTGCAAACATGTTCACTGAAGACATGCTGGTATGGTGCTACCATGCTACTTCCTTTTACACTAGCAACTAGAAAAGAGATATGCCTAGAACATGTGAAGAATGGTCAGCATTCTGAGGTCCTAACTCCTAAGTCTTGACTGGGCATGTTTCTTCTTTTTGAAGATTAAGGAGCCATGAGTAAACAATCCCATTGATGCCAAGTTATAAAGCAATGGTCCAAGTTCCTTGACAATAAAATTCATGCATATCCATGGGAGATGGTAACAACCACAATTTTTCCCTTTTAAAGGATCCTTATTTATGTTTCATATCACTGTAGTAGTGACAAGGACGTTGCCTTGTTTGCAACAAGTCAAATTTTGCACTGATGATACATTGAAAAAGATTTTTTACCTCAAATATGTCCTCTTGTAGTGATGGCATGTTATATAAATAGTCTTCTATCAGGAAAGGATAACAAGGATCCTTGATGAGAAGGTTCTTCAATATATGGAAGAATCTTGGAAAGAGTATATGTTATGAAACCAGCTCACAAAAAGATAGAAAAGATAGATGAACGCCTTAGAAATAAGCCTCTTCGAGGGGGCAACCTCCTTTACATTACACAAATGAACAATTCTTGGATGATACAAATGACAAAACCTCCTTTCTATATCTAGGAGTCTAAGGGGTCACAATATAACCAAGCCGACCTAACAATAATAATATAAAGTCACAAAAATAACAATAGAGGGATTCTATGGGGCACAATAATAACAATATGGGGACAATAGTGGCACAACAATATTAATAAAGGATACAACTACAATAGTAATGGGGTAATCACTAGTATTATAGGGACTTAACATGCCCCTATCCTTCAAAAATGTGTTGTCCTCAACACTTGAGTAGTTCTGGATGCTTCTGTATAAAATTCTCATCCTCCCATGTGGAATCTTCAACGGATAAGTTCTTCCACTTGATGAGATGCTCCGAAATTGATCGATTTCATAGCTGTCGAGTTGTTGTTTTTGTGACTTCTTTCGGTTCCAATATAATTTTTCCTTCCTCATCAAGTTTTGGAAATATTGTTTTAACTGGGAGCTTGTCGCCTATAACCTTCTTTAAACATGAAACATGGAAAACTGGGTGCACTCAAGAAGCTGCATGAAGCTCCAATTTGTATGCCATAGTACCAATCTTTTGCAACACCTTGTACGTACCATAATACTTTGGTGATAATTTATTATCCTTCTTAGCTTGCTTGAGGGACATTTGTTTATATGGTTATAGCTGTAGTAATACCCAGTCACCTACATCAAAACGTCTTTCACTGTGATGCTGATCTACCTATTGTTTCATTCTATTCTATGCCAACACAAGGTTATCCGTTAAGAGTTGGAGTGCTTGTTGTTGATGCTCGATGTGATGTTCCACTACTTCAACTTTAGAATTTTCTCTTAAATATGATGTGATGGATGGTGGCTTATATCCATAAAGTGCCATAAATGGGGTCATTTTTTTTGTAGTATGGAAGGAAGTGTTATACCACCATTCAGCCAGAGGCAACCATTTGACCCATTGTGTCTGTTTACCAAATACAAAGCAACGAAGATATCCTTCCAAACATCTGTTTACTATCTCAGTTTTCCCATCAAATTGAGGATGATAAGATGAGATATGAGCTAATTGAGTACCAAGACAAGAAAATAATCCTGTCCAAAAATTTCCAGTGAAAATGGGATCTCTGTCACTTACAATAATCTTTGGGTTTCCATGTAGCTTTTGAATTGTTTCCATAAATGGAGTAGAAAATATACTGGATTTAAATGGATGTGATAATGCACAAAAGTGTGCATACTTTGTAAGTCTATCAACTACCACCATGATGACACTCTTTCCCTCAAACTTGGGTAAACCTGTGATAAAATCCATTGAAACCTCCTCCCAACATTGGCTTGGAATGGATAAAGGTTGTAATAGACCTGGGGTCTTAATTGTTTCAACTTTATTTTGTTGGAAAACCAAACATTCCACCACAAACTTTTGAATATCTGATTTAAGGCCATCCCAAAATTCCTTCTCAACCCTATGGTAAGTTTTTAAAAATCCCGAGTGCCCTCCTAAGGGAGAAGTGTGCAATTCCATAAGAATCTTTTGTTTGAGTTGGGAATTCTTATAGCGGTATAAGTGATATTTGTACCATAACGAATCATTTTTCCAT
This sequence comes from Pinus tabuliformis, assembly GCA_031772625.1. Classification (NCBI taxonomy): domain Eukaryota; kingdom Viridiplantae; phylum Streptophyta; class Pinopsida; order Pinales; family Pinaceae; genus Pinus; species Pinus tabuliformis. The sequence continues at coordinate 1,507,786,402 of CM062819.1, read as the reverse complement.
CTAAATGTGTCAGATGTACTAGAATCTTGTTGTAACTTTCGAATAAGTGCCCACACTTCTTCGTCATTCTTCCATTCCTCCCTTGCTTCGTTTATCCAATCTAGTTGGATAATAGAAATGGTGCACAAAAATGCTTCCACATCCTCATCCTTTCTTGCGAGTGCATTTGCCACAACATTTAGCTTCCCTTTTTTGTAGATGATTTCAAAGTCATAACCCAACATCTTTGTGACCCATTTTTGTTGCTCTTCAGAGGATAATATTTGTTCTAAAATGTATTTAAGGCTATCATGATCTGTTTTTACCTTGAAGTGTCTTCCCATTAGGTAGGGTCACCATTTCTTAAGTGCATGCAATATTGCCAACATTTCCTTCTCATAAATAGCTTTGTGTAAATAATTTCCCTTCATTGGACGACTTTCAAAAGCAATTGGTCTTTCATCTTGCATTAAAACAGCACCAATTCCATTTCCTGAAGCATCACATTCCACAATAAAGGTTTTCGTGAAGTCCGGTGTAGCTAAGTCCTGTGCTTGGAAAATTGCCTCTTTAAGATGTTCGAAGGCCTTTGTTGCTTTTGGAGCCCATGAAAATGCATCATTCTTCAATAATGTTGTTAGAGGTGATACTATTCTCCCATAATTCTTAACAGACTTGCGATAATACCCTGTCAACCTGAGAAATCCTCGCAGATTCTTTATGGTTGTGGGTATTTTCCATTCCTTAATTGCTTTAATTTTGCTAGGGTCTACCTTAACTCCTTCATGAGATACAATATGACCCATATATTCAACCTCTTGTACTCTAAAGAAACATTTGGATCTTTTTGCATATAATTGTTTCTCCTCCAATAGCTATAGCACCATGTCAAGATGTTCAACATGATCCTTCCAAGACTTGTTGTAGATTAGTATATCATCAAAAAATACTAACACAAATTTTCTAAGGAAGGGTTTGAAAATGGAATTCATCAAACCTTGAAATGTAGAAGGTGCATTGGTAAGGCCAAAAGGAATGACCAAAAATTCATAATGACCCTCATGAGTTCTAAATGTTGTTTTCGAAATGTCTTCAGTCTTCATTCTTATTTGATGATATCCTGAACGAAGATCCAACTTGATGAAGTAAATTGATCCATGCAATTCATCCAATAATTCATCAATGACAGGAATGGGAAACTTATCTTTAATAGTGAGCTTGTTGAGCTCCCTATAATCTGGACACATGCACCATGATCCATCCTTCTTGTGCACCAATAGTACTAGAGTAGAGAAAGAACTTTGACTAGGTTGAATTATACCAGCCTCTAGCATTTCTGCAACCATATGTTCAATTTCACTCTTTTGGGCATAGGGATATCTGTACGGCCTGATGTTTGTTGGAACACTTCCTGGAATCAAATGAATAGCATGATCATGATCATGAATAGGTGGGAGACCTTTGGGAGTCTCAAATACCTGGGAATGATTGTCCAAGACTTTTTGGAGATCTGGAGAAATAGATGATTTCAATGTTGAAACGTCTAGCGAACATAATTGTGCAATTACACCTCGTTGTTCCTTTTTTAGAAGCTTTGTCATATCGTTAGAGCTAATTATCTTTCCCGGTTTCCCTGCAATACCCCTTAATTCAACTTCCTTTCCTTCTGTAGAAAATTTCATGAAAACTTCTTGAAAATTAAAAGCTATTGTACCCAAGGATTGTAGGCATTGGACTCCTAGTACAACATCAGCACCTCCCATTGGAATGGAAAGCATTGGGCCATTCAATACATATTCTCCCATGGATAGCTTGATATTATGGAACCTTCTAGAGAAATTTATGGTTCCTCAACTTGCAACCATCACTTGACACTTTGGTGCTAGATATAGGAAGTAATTCAATGCTTTTGCTATCTTACAATGAATAAAATTGTGGGTACTTCCTGAATCAAACAACACTATTACCTTTTTCTTCTTGATATGTCCTTCTATCTTGATAGTTGGAGGAGTGGTAATTCTAGCCAATGCATTACAAGATATGGTCGGATTCATTACTTCTTTATCTCAAGTTTGTTCCTGGAGTATATCGTCTTCTTTTGACATTTCTTGTTCCTTTTCTTCCTCCTCTTCACAATCTATGTAGAATAATTTCTTCTCAGCACACTTATGAACTTTATTGTATTTTCTATCACAACTGTAACAAAGCCATTTTGTTCTTTTTTCTTCCAATTGTTGTGGTGTCAACCTTATAGGTTGTGGAAGGCTAGTGGCAACAACACTTCCATCTTTATAGTTGTGAGTGGTAGGCTTCCTGGTTGCCATAATTTTTCTTTCCATCTTTCTTGCTAACCTGAATGCCTTCTCCAATGAATTAGGTTCCCAAAGGAAAACCTCATGTTGGATATTATCCTTTAAAGTCCCTATGAACACATCAATCCTATGGTCCTCTGGAATATATTTTACCCTTATGTTCAATTTTTGGAAGTCCTCAATGTGCTCCATCATTGAACACTTTTGTTTGAGACTTACCAATTGGCTAAAAAAGGTGTTTCTTTTTGTATCCTCATAATGTGCTGTCATTTCTTCCGTAAAAATTGCCCAAGTGATAATTTGTTTACAAGAGAAAAGCCATCGATACCATACAAATTGATTTGGTTCTAAATATAAAGTTGCAATACGTACCTTCTGTGCGTTTTGCACATTATGGAGATTGAAAAATTGCTCCATTTGTAGTATCCATGTTGCGGGGTCCTTTCCATCAAACTTCCTCATATCAATTTTTTGGAATATGGTGGCTCTTCAATCCAACGTTAGAGTCTATGAAATCATGATTAAATTTTATTTTGTTCCCATCATGAGTTTCCTTTACTACCCTTAAACCATTAGTAAGCATTTCTTGTAGAAACTTTGTCAAATCTGTCTTCAAATCTTCCATGCCTGTCTTCAAATCTGCCTTCAAATCTATCTTAAAATCATCCATCTTAGCTTCCACGTCATTCATCTTAGCTTCCACACCATACATATTATCTTCTACACCTTTCTTTAAACCATCCATCTTAGATTCTGTTACTCTTTGTGCGAGTGACATTTGTTGCACTTGGTCTCGTAATTTTGATATATCATCTTGCATTTCTTCCTCTTCTTCATGAGTCATGCTAGAGATTTCAGGTTGCTTACTAGGTGTTCGCATTTTATTTCCTCGGGGAATTAATTAAGGATAATAATGCTTTACAATTCCCTTTGAATTCCTTCAAACTAATTTTTCAAACCAAGCTTATGAAAAAATTAAAAAAAACTACACACCTTTTTTTCACTTTGTAGGAGCTCGATATGAATCTGATGTATCTCTGTAATTTTTGATCATCCAGTTCTAACATTGTGATCTATAGTATCCCTCCGCATCCTCTTTCCAATGCTACTAGTCTGATCAAATTTAGATTCTCCAAGAAAGAGTTATGCACAATCTCCAAAGATGACCTGATTATATACCTTTTCAGAAGAACGAAATTGTATGAAGTGCCACGTGTCACTTTTCCGACCTTCAGATCTAAAAAATATACACAGGAAACTACAGTCTATTCTCTTTCTGTAAATTCTTACGAAATTTTAATCTAATGCTTAGAACAAAAGTTATGAGGATTTTCCCTAGGTCACCTATTTGGAATGTAATTCGGGAGTCTGCAAAAAGGCAAACTTCCTTAGATCATATCTCCGCGAATATAGCATGAAAAGCTCTGAAATTCAAACCCGAGGTTCAAAACGATTTCGGCCCAAATCGGTGTTTTTTTAAGCATCTAAAACATCACATAAAAAAGGTTATAGTGCAAATGCCACGATGACCTATTTGGAGCAGCGAAACCCTAGAATCCAAAGCTCTGGTACCAAATGTTATGAAACCATCTCACAAAAGGATAGAAAATATAGATGAATGCCTTAGAAATAGGCCTCTTTGAGGGGGCAACCTCCTTTAGATTACACAAATGAACAATTCTTGGATGATACAAATGACAAAACCTCCTTTCTATATATAGGAGTCTAAGGGGTCACAATATAACCAAGCTAACCTAACAATAATAATATAAAGGCACACAAATAACAATAGAGGGATTCTATAGGCCACAGTAATAACAATATGGGGACAATAGGGGCACAACAATATTAATAAGGGATACAACTACAATAGTAATGGGGGAATCCCTAGTATTATAGGGACCTAACAGTATATTCCATTAGAAGTTTGTGGATGCAGTCTGGAATATTATGGAAGAAAGATTCAAAAAAGTTTACTAGTTTAGTTGTAACATGAAGGCATAATAGAAGTATTTTATCATCTTGAGAAATGAGCCTCATCATAGAATTTTTCTTCAAAGAAAGAGGCAATTTGTGGAAGAAGTTGACTAGATGAAAAGATCAAGGAAAGAGGTATGCACATCTTTATATAAGAGCTCTTCTTTAGAAAGTAGAATTCATGTATTTAGAGATATGGTAGGAAGAGTTCGATGTAGGAATATATTTGAAATCATGTGCATGTTATGTCTTTGTTAAATACTAAATGAAATAATGACTCTTCCATATGGGTACTCGATGTATAGAAGCATGACGGTTGTGCATAAATCCTGGTGATATTGATCAACATCCGGTATTGTCTCTGTTAGGGTCCTATGTTCCATATTAATCAAAATTTTTTAATCTTTCAAGTCAATCAAGGTCAAAAGTCAAATTTTGGTCTATGCTAGAAAAATTTGCCAAGTTATAAAGCAAAGAGTATGAGTCACTATATAGGTGGCATTTCTATTCCCACTCGAAAAATGAAGATCATTTCATTATTGTAGGTCATCTCCATATTTCATGAGTCTTTTTATTAATCATGGTTAGTCAAGCCCTATCAATCATACTTGCACCTTCTTTCCTCAGAGATTGAGTCGAGATTCTGCTGCTAGGGTTTTTGTTGCACATTACCTTTTCCATGGTTCATAGCTAATTTAGGAGTCAAAGGCCTTCATTTCAAGCTTATACCTCCATCATCCTTCACTAACCATTCTCCATCATTCCCCTCATCAAAATCCTTTCATTTACTTATTTTACCAAAACCCTAGAAATCTATTGCACTTTTACCCTAGGTCTGTGTTTTGACCCTTTTGACACCTTCTTCTCACTATTTTTGAGAAATTCCATACCTATTCCCCATATTTTTCTCATAATTTTTCCTACCTCCCTTCCCTGTCATTCCCTTCACCTAAGTTGCTTCTCTTTTGCACTGCACTTTTACCTAGTCACCATGTTCTCGTCATATCCCTTTAACCTCACACCTATTTGCCATGAAATTGTTATAGGAGATGAATGGGGATGAAATGAAAATACCCACTCAATTTCAGCTCAAAATGATGCACGGTTTTCAAGAAATGAGCCATCATTATCTACAACCATTTTGGGATTTTCTCGCGATTTGTGACTCTAATTGGGCTACCATATTTTTTGGACATGAATTATGATGATATTAACTTTATGTAAAAATTTCAGTCCATTTGGATTTACCGTTGGGAGGTATGCCAAAAATATAATTTCTCCAGGAGAGTTGTTGTGCTTTTGACTCTGTTTTTATCATCATTTTCAAAAGATATTTATGACCAAATGGAGATGAATTTTGGAAAGCCAAAGGAGGTCGTTGGTAATCATGGAACCAAGCACAATAACCTCCTTGCTTTTTTTTACAGGTGTTATGGTTAAAGAGATATGAGTTTCTCTTCTCTGCTTCTCTTTTCACTACGCTTCTGGACAATTAGTTTTGGAATCAAGTTTGAAGAGGCTAAAATGATGTTTTTGCATGGTTTAAAGGCTCCAGGGTGTATTGGAGATCTCCAAGTTTCTTCAAAAGTCTTCATCAACACTCAAAACCTCATCAAGTCATCAAAATTTCAAGACAACTATTTTCAGTGCTTCTGCCAGGATTTGTTGCGTTTCTGTGTGACCAACTTCAAGCTTGGATTCTGAACAAATGGGAAAGTATTTTTGAAACCAGGAGGAGGTTTTTGTCAATGTGCTAGGGTGTGTCAATGCATGCTAGAGAATGTTAGGGATTCCCATGAAAACACAAGGGATAACTAGTTCAAAGTGCATGGAAATGAAGAGATAAGAGTGTGTGATAGGGAGTGTCAATGAGTTCCAAGTGTTCTAATGAGGGAGTGACAAGGTTATATGCTAGGGAGTGCCAAGGCATGCTAGAGTGACAGGGCATGTCAGAGAGTTCTAGGGTATGCTATAAAGTGCAAAGCATGCCAATAAATGTATGGGATGCTAACACACGCCACATAGGGCTAAGGGATTGTTAGACGTGCCATGTGCTATGGCATGTCAAGATGTAAAGTGTGTTTCTTAGTTGTTTTATGGCCATGGTTGGACGTGAGCCTTGAATTTCTAACTTGTTAAGTGGTATGAGTTGATATTGGACATGAGTAGCCTAAGGTGTGTTATAGGAATTTCTTAGGTGAACAAAGCATAGTCTAGTTGTACTAACTATAACTTGGTTAAGTTGTTGTAGTTGGGGCAAGACTTGGTTGGGTTCCGACCGAGTTTAAAAAAAAGGAAGGGTAGTTGTGATGGAATGATAGCTAAGGAGTGCCAGGGTATGCCAAGGAATGAGAAGGTGTGCTAACACATGGCAGAGAGTGTCAATGGATGGTGAGGAGTGTTAGGGAGACTCAGGGGAACACAAGGGAGAATTAGGTCAAAATGCTTGGAAATGAACAAATAAGAGTGTGTGCCAAGGAGTGTCAGTGAATTCCAGGTGTCCCAAGGATGAACTGTTTTAGGAGAATTTCATAATAGGACTTGCAGGAGGCAAGCCTATGGTTGTGATAAGGCGTGGACAAAGCAATTCTAGAGAAAGAGAGAGTTTGGGTTGGGCACAATATTGTTTTCCTAATGAATTGGTTGGGTTCCCAAGTTGCAAAAAAAGTAAGGTTATCTATGAGGGTCTTAGTGTCAGTCAGTTTAGTCTGTCACCAATGATCAAATATTCTCTTACAAGGTGTTGTTAGGGTGTCAAGTCTAATTTTTTTCATTTCAGTGAGTCGTCAAATAAAAATTTGGTCACTGGCTAGTGTGTCTAGGGCTATTTCCACTCTCTCAAGAATTTCATATGCCGGTCACTTTCATCACTCAGTTGAGTCTAACATCATGAAAACATCATTAATATCACTTCATTCACATCATCATGGTCTCCATTCATCTCAGTGTCACCATTAGGTCATTAGGGTTAAGGTCACAAAATCAGTCATTTCATGTATAAATTTGGCAAATGAGGAGTAGCAATAGGTAAATTTGTTCAATAACACTTGATTTCAAATGTAATTTATGTTTTTATATGTAATAATTTTCCTAAGGTTCTAAAGTTACAAGAAGAGGTCCTAAGGCTACAAAACTCAAAAAGAAAGTGAATTGCTAAGGTGGGTCATCCTACCTCATTAATCACTTAGACACCAAAAGAAAATTATAAAAGCACATGGAGGAGCTCATTCACACTCATTTTCACTTATCTACCATCCTAGCATAGATCTCCTTCCTCTCCTTTGAAAAAAATTGTGATTCCATAGCCCTCACTGGCCAAAATTAACTCTCGTTGCGCACAAAGAGCCTTTGTTGCGCACCTGGACAACACTCTACGCATAGGAAGCCTACACTGTGCACAGGGAAGAGGTGTCCAAAATTGTTGTTTGACCACCAAAATATATTTTTCAAAGCTCCTCTTCATTCATTTCATCCTCCAGGCTCTATAACAAGTAAGTTTAATTATTTTCGCGCCCTCCTTTTCCTCGTATGCCAAGAAAATGATCAAATACTTCTTCTTCTAGGGTTTACATGATTTTCATGGTTTTGATCCCCAAATGATGAGTTGTTTCCCTAAACCATAGATTCCTTTTCCATACACCTCTGTTTGCAGCTAATACACCATTTTTGTCCATCCTGAAGCCTTATCCCCTCATTTTCTATGATTTTTCTCTAAACCCTAATCTACCCTATATCTTTCTAGGATAGGCCTGTGTTTTGGCATTTTCCACCCCCTCCCCTCACTCATTTCCCAAAATTCATTTTTCCCCTACCCACTGACATCACCCCCTCCCCTCCTAAATTTCTCTACAAATTTAGGAAACTCCTACGTCCATCATACCACCTCATTCCCTCATAGCAGCAAATCTCATTGTTTTTGATTGCCTTTCACCTAGGGTTTGAAATATGGAGCCTGAATCATCACCATCAGCCAAGAGGAAGTACAATTTCAATGAAATCATCTCCTCCCCATTTGTCATAAAATGCTTTGAAGATGTCAATTGTTCAGGGTTTTCTGAAAAAGTGCAGGAAGTAGGTTACCATGAGCACCTCATAGGTATATTTGCCCTCACCTTGAAGGAATACAAGATCACCATCGCAGGGACTGATTTCATGTTTTCAGTGGATGCCATCTCTCAAGCTACAAGCATATCAAACCATGGTGAAAACTAGTTCAAAGGCATGAACCTAGACCTAGAAGAGTACAAAGCCTACCTGAAATCACAATACAAAGCAAGTCACTCACATGTTTTCCCATTTAGATACTTGTTGGAGAGATATGCACCATTGATGAAGGATGTCATGAAGTTATTCACATGCGAGGGCAGATTTTCTAGGCTATATCAATACCACATAAGATTTCTCATGCACTTTACAGTGGCCAAGTCTCTAAATTTGTCTAGCTACTTGTATAGGAGTGTACTCAAAATGTCTGAAAGGGTGCAATTGAAAGGAAAAGTGAACTATCCAAGCCTATTTCACCATATCCTGATAAAGGTTATAGTACTCCATCAGATGAAAGAGAAGAACATTACATGGGAGACCTTCATCGAAGCAACCTTGAAAACGCATATAACCACTTCACCAAGCCAACACCAAACCATGTCAGTACAACCCATGGAGGTGGATTCATCAAGAAAACATGATGAGGTTTACAAGGAACCTAGGCCTGAGGTGACCAAGACATGTCATAGAGGCAAAAGCCTTGTGTTTTCTCCTCAAATCGAGGAAGGGGCCAAGCCTAGTACATCAACAGAACAGGGATCACCATCACATCATGAGGCTTCTTTGCATTATCAGGAGCCCATTGAGCATGACATTGACCTAGTTAAATTGGAGGCAAATGATGAGAATCTAACCCTAACAACTCATCAAATATAAGGATTCTCAGATCATGGAGCCGAAGGAAAATTTGGAAAGGGTCAAATTCATCATTTCATTCCTTGAGCAAGAAAACAATCAACTTAAGGAAAAATAGCTAGTCATGGAGAAAGAGCAATTCAAAGCTAAGAAACAGGAGATGAAAGTCAAGGAAATGGTGTAACATGAGGACATTTAGAAACATGAAGGACATGTGGCAAGGAAGAGACGAAGGACAATGGGTCTTAGGAAGGCACTTCTGAGGGAAAGGAACAAAAGCCACCAATGGAAGAACTGACGTTTGAAGAGAGGACTGCCATGGAGATAAATGAGGACAGGGATTTTTGGCTTGAAAAATCAAATTGCCACCTTGAGAAGCTCCTTGACAAGGCCAACATGGATAACAATTCGCAAAATAAAATGGCCATCCATTATTACACAAGGAATCAGGTTGCCAAGGTCAAAATCAAGCAGTTAAAGGAAAAACTCAAGGAAACCCTAATCAACCAAGAGGAGAAGGGTAAGTTAGATTTTCTTGATGATGCATACATTATTGCATAACATACCTCATCAGGCATCTCTAGACAATTTTTTTGAGGATTTGGAGGAAATTTTGTGTTTTGTTGCAGACTGGTGCAAACTTACAATATTTTGGCAATTTCCTGTCTAGGAGCGCAACGACCTCACGCTGTGGTTCTTCCTCGGGCATCCAAGTGATGGAAACTCAACATTTTTGGAAATATTATGACCCCCTCTTAAAACCTATTTGCCCACTTTCCTGCTCTGTAGCTCATTTTTTTAGAAATTTGCAAAAAAGAGGCCAAAAATCACCTTTCTGCCCCTCTTTTTCCCTTTCATTGTGCACCAGGAGACACCTTGGGAGAATGGCCATATCTCAACCAACAATGGGTCATTTTGAGTGAAAAAATACTCTAAAGACATCTATACTCTCCCATATTTCTATAAAATGCTTCAGATATGGATTTGGTCTTCAAAAAGGCACACAAAAATGGCCTCCAACATCTCACTGTGCACCTAGAAATTTCTGAGCTTTTTGTAAAATTTTCACTGTGTAATTTTTTGTAATTCCTAGTTTGACTTTGGTAAAAGTAAAAAGGGTGAAGTAGATGAATGTTAGGGGTAAAAGTAAGTGTAAATAATGGGTGTTTAGTCTTTGTAAGATTTTTTAATGTAAATTTGACCTCATTTATGAGAGAGGTTGGAGTCAAAGTTAATTGTAGAAGTTGTTTTTAACTTCCCTAGACATTAGGGTCTGGTTAGAACACCTCATGGAACAGTTCCTAGAATCATGGATTCGACCCCTGAGAGTGGGGAGATGTTTTTTTTGGTATTTATGTATGACCTTCTCATTGATATAATGTGTTGGATTTCAGACAAGAGAACTATTGTAGCTTGTACTTGGACATTTTCTGGAAATCAAAGGACACACTTTGCAACCATTATCTACGAATTCATGTGCAGTAAGTTTGTGATGTTACTTTTCTCCGTTATAGATTTATATGAAAGATATTCATCTTATGTTTCCATTCATCAATTATTAAATGGTTTTCCTTATAGTTTATAAACAAAATTCTTTGCATAAAGCTATGTTTTAGTTACTTTCTTTCTTGCTTAATGAATTCGTGTTTCATGCTCATTAAGACATTTTTCTTCTTCCAAACACTACACTACACCGATAAACCCTAAGATTCATCACAAAAGTAATTCTACCTTGCTCCTTTATATCTTTTATTTTGTAACCCTTTGGTCCTCTGACCTAGCTACATGGTTTTTCTCCCTTATCCAGCAACAAAACCCTAAATTTTCCAAAACCCACCCGAGCCTAGCTAACTAGCCTAAAATCCTTTAATTCAAGTCACCTATTGGTTGTGATTTCATAAAGAGATCACTCTCTGGTCTCGTAGGGCTAGCTACCAGACTAAAATCTTGGTGTGGTTACCTCCATCGATCTCCTCATCAGCCTAAGGCATTGTGGAGGATAACATAGGGCATGAAAACTAGGGAGTGCCAAGGTGTTCTATTGAATGTAAGGTTCCGAAGTCATGGAGAAATGTAATTCTAGTTGTGAGGTCATGACTGCCAAGGTGTGGCATGGAATGCTAGGGCATGCTAAGATGTGCCAGATAGTACTAAGACATGTCGAACAAGCTAATATGTGGCAAGTGTTAAGGCATGCCAAGATGTACAAGGGCGTGACAATGCATGCCAGGGAATACCAAGGCAACAAAAGGGAGGAACAAGTTAAACTACAAGGAAATGAGCACATAATAGGGTTAATATGTCATAAATTTACCTTTTCCATGAGGGGCATGCTAGGCACACTAACACTAGGTGATAATAGGTGCCAAGTGCCAAGTATCAATGCATTCTAAGTGCCAAATATTCCTCCATTTTGTTTGATCTAGTTTCCAATAATTGATCTCAAATAACTTTAATATTAAACCATGTCAAATCATACCAAGTCATCTCAACGCATACGAAACATGCTATGACTTACCAGGTTCCAACATGTGCCAAGTGCCAATGTGCGTTAGGGAGTGTGATGCATGCTATAAAGTGGCAGAGCATATCAAAGAGTGATAAGGTGTGCTAGAGAGTGCGAATGGTGCTGAGGAGTGTTAGGGAGTAGGAAAACACAAGGGAGCACTAGGTAAAAATGCATGAAATTGAATGAACATGAGGGTGTGTCGAGGAGTTTCAATGAGTGCTAGCTGTCATGCCAAAGAGGGAGTGACAAGGTATGCTAAGCATGGGTAAGGCATGCCAGGGAATATCAGGGAATGTCAAGAAGTGTTAGAGTGTTCTAGGTAGTTCTGGGGTGTCCTAACATGTTCCAAATAGTGCCAAGGCATGTCAGGTGCTAAGACATGCTAGGATGTGTAGGGTGCCAGAGTATGCCAATATGCGTCAAGGAGTTTCAAGGAAACAAAAGGAATAACCAAGGTATAATGCAAGGAGATGAACACATAAGAGGGTTAATAACTCATAACTTTATCTTTTTCAAAAGGGGCATGCTAGGCACACTAATAATATGTTCCAATACATGCCGAGTGCCAATGTGTGCCAAGTGCTAATGTTTGTCAATGAAATATTATGCTAAGGTGTTCCAGGGCATGCTAGGTACTACAAGGTATGCCAACACATGATAGGGGAGTGTTATGCTATGCTAAGGCATGCCAACATGTGCTTGGGCATCCTACTGTTATAGAAATATTGGGCATATCAACCCCAAACTTATATGTCGATGTATTAGGGCTCATCAACCCCTAAAAGAGTTGTTTCATACCCTAAAGGAACATACTCATCTGAATACATCATTCCCCAAAAGTTCCATCTGAGAAACCATCCAGAAATTGCCTAAATTGAACCATACTGATAGCTCGACTGGAAAAGTGTGATGCATACTGAGTGGTACACTTCTAGGGTGAAATGCATACTGTTTAGGCCTTCTATACGGTGTGATGGGTGAGGATGAACAAATGTCTAAGACAGTTTTCTAGGTGGTTGCTCATGGAATCTTCTAGAAACTTCTCCTGTGCCACTTGCCTCTCTGAATTCGCCCAAGGATGAATAAGAGATCTAAAACCATCTGTTATCCCTTCTCTTATGGAATCAATTGTAACAAGCGAAATTAAACTAATCAAACCCCATGGATGACTCACACCCTTGCACACATCTATAAATGGATCCCTCATCCAAGAGATCTAAAGGCTAGAATATTGTGAATTGCAAGGAAGTGCTGATAGTTTGTAATTGAGGAAAGAGTATTGTATTGTTGGAGTGATCTTGCTATTTCATGAGTTGAAGAAGGATTGAAGCTAGGAGGATGATGCTGGATCAGACAACTGGGTTGTATTTCTCCCATCTATTAATAAAGTCCTTCAAGTTTTCTTCCATATGATTGTGCAATTGTGAATGTTATCATTTGTGAATGCTATCATTTGTTCATTATATATCTGATTCTGTAATGTTTATGTTGTAATAGATCATGATGCTTTGACGGTTCTCTGTTGCTATACTTGTGCAGGTACTCCCCAAGCGTGTTAAGTATGGGGAGGAGTTGCAAGATCTGTCAAAGGGGAGAGATATAAAGCAAGGGATTAAGTGGAAGTTCCAAGTTGGTTCCATTATCTTTCTCTTATCTGTTACACATAGAAGAAATCATTGAATTGCTTTAAACTGTTGTTTCTAGGGTAGCTTCCAAACCTAGAGGGCTAGCATTCTTTAGGAATACTAGTTTTCCTAGAAACAAATTGCCGATTCCGCTAGGGAATGAACAGATGTTTGTTTGTTTTATAAACTATAGACAGAGTCTAAAGTCAGCCAGGTAGCCTTCGATCTGCTCTTGCTTTGTAGTTGCATAGTAGATGAATGCTGCTTTAGTCAATCTCTGGTTTAGTTTATGAATTAAACATTTGACTTACAAGCACATCTAGATGCCCTTTTGGTAGCTCAGTAACCTCTCAAGACATTCCAACATACTTTGCTCTTTATTGTTCATCAAAACCCAACCTAACTCATTGAAAACAACTGCACATCTGAGTCAAAAGCCATTTCAGTTGCGCTCCCTGGACCATCACACTATCTTCAACTATAACTCAGTATGCATCTCACCTTCTGAGTGTGGTAAGTGCAATGCATCTCTATTTCTATGAAGCGTAGGTGCAATGATTGACTGAACTCTTTTTCCATTCTAGAAATTGAGGGTTTTTGACCTTGTTTTCAGTTTTGTTTGGTTGTTTCGTTGCAAATGAACAGTGCCCCTTTACTAAAGCTTACTTGCATCACTTAGATCAGCCTCAATTACATTAGGATTAGTGAATTTATTTTTTTTTATTTTTTCATCATTTACAATCCTTTGTCGAAAAGTTGTTTAAATCGATTTGTCGTTTTGATACAAAAAGTGTCATAATTGTCGTTTTGTGTCGAAAAGAGAAGTGTCATGAATTCTTCCTTCCATTGGTAGTCGATTGAAATTTTCTTTATGTATTTGGTTTAATTTGTCTATATTCTAAGTGTCGAAATAATTTTTATTCAAAATTGAAAAGTGTCGTTCATTCTTTCTTTCTCTTTTGAAGAAGAAATTGTCGATAATGTCGCTTTGAGTGAAATATTTTAGACCTTTGCTGCATTTAGTTTTCCTTTATGGCATTTTTCACATTAAGGAGAATGAAAACAAATACATGCATTTAAATTTAGCATCTTTTAGATTTGTGTGCGAAAAAATGATTTAGGGAAATGCACAAGTGTGTGCTCTTTGCTCTTTGCTTAAAAGCACTGTAATTTTCTTTCCCTAGTAGCTAGGACTTTCATTGCTCAAAATAAACAAAGATTGTTTATCATTGTAGATTGCATCTTAGGAATTTCAGATCATCATCACACGATGAACCATTGAAAGGAAAACTCTAAACAAGATTAGCATTAAAATAAACTTCAATGAATCTAACAATGCTTTGGAACCTAACGCAACATATCTAGAGTTCTAGGCTAGAGACGTGTTTCGACGTTGTTAAAACTAGTGGCTATCATTTTCATTGAAGGTTGGGTGATTCCTCCTCCTTGATATGACAAGTGCTAGCACAGACTTGTGCTCCCCGTACCGTCATGTATATATTGGGAGACCATAATAGGATTAAATCCTTTATCCATAGGAAGCTGAGTCTGCTGCCTTATTGATCGCAATGCACTGAACACAACATTTGGAAAGATTGACTGTCGTACATAAGTCCTTGGTAATTTCTCTTTAATTTATCACCAAGGTGTATATTGCATTTTTTCGATTGGTTTGGTAATCCCTCTATCTAGATTTTCTAGAGTAGTCACTTTCGTTCCTTTTCGACTCTTTAAAAGAAAAGGTCCATTTGAGCACTTGTCCTTTCAGGCTCATTAAAAATCTAAGGAGACTAGAGTCATCTTTAGCTTTTTCTTGACTCTTAAACACTGAAAAGCAAAGTTGTGTCCAAGCATCATTAAAATTAATTGAATTTAGAATAACATCAATTTCCCCTTAATTTTGAGTTGATCAAGTAATCTGCAATCGTGGAAGAAATTAAATCAAAACCCTGTCATTTGCGGAGACTAGCGAGTCAACCATCTTTTCCTCCAGAAGCGAAGCCAATCCGGGCAAAGCGGTCTCGTTTAACTGAGTCCAATTCATCTAGTTTATTTGAAACTTTTCTTTCAACATCGTTAGAGACTCCAATTACTCCGATTATTTCTGGTACATCTGCCTTAAGAGAAGAAATTCTGCAGTTACAAGAGGACATTAGAACTGATCCTAGTGTAACAGTAGACACTTCTGTACCTGAAAAAATTCCATCTAGAGTTGATCCAAAGCCCATTTCAATTCAAACCGAGGCTACATTTGAACCAGTAGTTGTTCAAGAACCTCCCTTTGAGACTGCAGTTCATTTACTTGAACATCTAGATGTTGAGGTTCAGCATTCAGAAGGTGTCACTCCTCCAGTATCTGTCACTGCAGAAACTATACCTTTTTTGGCTCCAGAAATATTTTACGAACTTGACGGTATACCTCTTCCCCTTGGTATGATTGCTATATAGGAGATAGTAGATGATTCCCCATCTAGTACCCTGTTACATTTTGGAACTGGGATTCATTTGTGTCATTCTACTCCTGAGTTTGGTTCGTTTAATCCTCCTTCATCGCAAGTTCCTATCGAATCGCTTGGAGAGATTTTGGATAGGCTAAACATGTCTAAGAAACCATCAACATCTAGGAATGTGTCATCTGATGTAGCTGCGGCGAAACCTTTTACTGACATTCCTACAATGTTTTCTGGTATACCATATATTCCAGCTAGTTATTAATGACTCGCTGGAGTCCACTCAGGGGCTGCTTCGGCACCATGGTCTGCTCCTGTTTATTCATCTGGAGTCCCATCTAGTCTTTCTTATGTAGAAACTCAGCAATTTGATCCTGCATGCCAGTATCAATTTGGGCAAACTAGTCTTCAAAGACCGATATATCCTTTAAACACTAGACTGTCGCCGTATGGAGAGCAGTATGCCTATTCATTGTTTCCTCCTGGGGAACAATCATATGAGAGTTTCCAACAACATTCAGGTCAAACTGGCATTACATCTAGTGGTTGGATACCAATCTCACAAGAACAACCAAGGGTTGCATATCCAATGCAACCGATCTGACCTGTGTCGAATATTCCCACTACACCTGCTATTATGTCTGTGTCATAAACACAAGCATAGCCTATTGTGTCTCAACCTCAACTTGCTTCTTCTTCCTCGCAACCTCAAGTTTCGAGGTAGAAGATTAAAGTTTTTCAGGGTGTGATACAACAACCACTTGTCTCTATGGCTCAACCACAACCTCAAGTTAGTGCTTCTTTATATGGAATGACTCAGGCACCAACGGGTATTGTCAATCCACAACTTGGTCAATCTTCCGGTTTTGGGAAACAGCCAATGGTCCAACAACCATGGATGGCACAATACCAACAACCGCAATTCCAGCAAACCAAACCTCAATTTGGGCTTGGCTTACAAGCTTAGACTGGATTTGGTTAATATCAAGCCTACCGAGGACCTGAGCAGCAGGGCTTTGTAGGTTATGGACAGCCGCATTTTCAAAACAGTTATCAACAACCACACTATACTGATTATGTCCAACAACCTTATCAAAGTTACCACCAATAGATACATTATGCTGGTATGCAAAGACATACTGCTCAGGCGATTCCATCTTAGCTTGGGTATGCTCCACCCAACATAAATCAGCAGTTGCCTTTTGTAGCAACTGTAGAATTACCAGATTTGAACTAGCTGACGAATGATCCAATTGCATATGCCCCTTGGTGGCTGACGATTCCTCATAAACTCCCCTTTGATATTC
This sequence comes from Pinus tabuliformis, assembly GCA_031772625.1. NCBI lineage: Eukaryota > Viridiplantae > Streptophyta > Pinopsida > Pinales > Pinaceae > Pinus > Pinus tabuliformis. The sequence continues at coordinate 1,507,769,344 of CM062819.1, read as the reverse complement.
TTAAGTTCAATGGAAATCCAGGTGAAGATCCATCGAATCATGTGATGAATTTTCATTTGTGGTGCTCATAAAACACTTTGAATGATGATTCGATTAGAGTTCGCCTTATACAGAGAACGATCACTGGTCCAGCAGCGAAATGGTATATTGAATTGCCTAGAGCTTCATTTGATAACTTCACTATCCTTGCCACTACTTTTCTAACGCACTTTTAGTTATCCATAAGGTATGAAACTGGAATAGAACTCCTTACCAATTTTAAACAGACCATATCCACTCACATATCTGATTATATTCATGAGTGGCGACATTGTCATCGAATGGTAATGACTTATTTTCTTGGTCAGCTGTTAGCTGAGTGGTTTATTAAGTCCTTATTTCCATCTATCACTGAGGACGTGGCGAAAGGAAGAGTTGTCAATGAAGAGCAAGTCATTGCTCATGCCCAATATTTAGATTTGATCTATACTCAATCCGGCACACTCTACGAAAAAATTCCTGACGCTCCTAGACCAGCTTTTTCCATTCCACCTCCTCCTAAATAGAGTAGGGACTCTCATGCCGGTGACGGTGTGATCGGTGCCTCAAGCGCGCAAACCGCAAGAGGTCCATCTAGTCGAGCTCTTGTTGCTTCTAGTTAGAAGAAAATGACAAACCTCTTTCCTCAGAGATTAATGTCGTGTCATCTAACAAAGGCAAAAATCCAAACCAACCAGGGGGCAAGAAGAAAGGGAAAAATAACAAGAAGAAATAGGAGAATTCCACTCCTGAAAAAACATCTGAAAACCCTACTGTGGCAAAGAAACCTCCTCATTATGCATGTTTGATTTGTAACGAGGAGAATTTTACGAGAGATTGTCCACATAGAGCTGAGGTACCAAAACTTTTGAAGGCTTCACATACCTCAACAGTGTTGACTGATCCATTTCCAAACCTATAAACTAATATGGTTGCTACTAGTAATGCTTTTGCATCCCAAGTGCTAATGCTATCCATCGCAAAAAAATAAAATGATGCTTTGGTATCAACAAGGAGTAAAGATTATGGGAATCCATCGTCATCGAAAAACCAGGCTACTGATCTACCTGGTACTTCGACAACAACTTTTCCAGACGTTGTTCCACCCATTATTCCTGAATTAACTATAAAGCCGCAAATGGAGTAGTGCATAAATCAACATTTAATCCTCATACTTAAGCTGCTCAGAATTATAATATAGTGGAGGATCTAGCTCAATCACCACCACAGTTACCAGCCCAACTCGCTTTCCTTATACAGGTAAAAGCCCTCAATAAAACTGTTCATCGAACAATCATTGATGAGGGGGCATCTACCTGTATTATGTCGATGACTTACTGGAAAAATCTTGGTTCACCACCCTTGTCACAATCACCAACAACATTAAAAGCATCCAATGGACGAACATACACTCCATATGGGATTTTAAGTAGCTTGCAAGTTGAACTGTGGAGCAAGACAGTAGATATTGAAGTCGAGATAATTGATGGACTCCTTGACTACAATATTTTACTAGGAAGGCCCTCGGTTTATGCTATGGCTTCAATTGTGTCTACATATTTTAGAAAGATTGCATTCCCCTTCCAAGGTGGAATCACAATCATTGACCAACTAGCATTTTTTGCTAACAGTTCACAAGCTACTGGAAGCATTCCCTTGATCCATGGAAGTTCACAATCGCTTCAAAATGTTGGAGTAGGTCTCCTAAAAGACCCTCCCTTAATGGGTACTCTTGTCCTCTCATCTCCATCTGGTCTTGCAGAAGTGGCCACAGTGGAAACCTGTCACATGATCTCTTCTACATCATCTGAGTTTAAGAAGAGTTCCGACCATTTTGATAGTGAGGATCATCGCGAGGTCTTGCCACTAAGCCCCATCAAATCTTTGTAGCAATCAATTTTCTGGGCTTATGCGGCAAACCCGAGTTCACACTTGACGAGTGTTTGGGTAGATAGGTCTTTAGAATATGGTACCTCTTCTGATCCTTGGTATCGTATACATTCTACAGAAAATGGAATCATCCAATCAATGATGATAGGAGAGACGTCGTGCGAATATTATCATCATCGTTCCCACCTTCGAGATGACAAAGAAGATTATTCGAATGACCTCGATCACCCTTCAATTGTTGATTTTTTATTAAATTCTGTAAATACAGTAGATTCTGAGAAAAATTTGTCCAGCATTGAAGAAACTATCGCCATTAATATTTCGACCAAACCTAATATTGTAGAGAATATTCACGTTGCCGAATCTTGTTCTCCATCAGAACTAGAAAATTAATGTGCTCTTTTTTGCGAATTTAGAGATGCCTTTGCATGGTCATATGAAGAAATGTCAGGCATTGATTTGAGAATTGCTGAACATGAAATCAAGATGTATCCAGATGTCAAAATAGTACGACAACGGCGTTGACCTATTCATCCGAAGAAAGCCGCTGCCATTAAAGCAGAGGTTGAAAAACTTTTGCGTGTTGGCTTCATTTACCCTATTCCTCTCATTGATTGGGTATCGAATATTGTTCTTGTGATGAAAAAACAAGGAATGATTAGAGTGTGTGTCGATTATAGGGATGTAAATCAAGCATGTCTGAAGGACAACTATCCTACACCCTTTATCGACCAGATTATTGATGAATGTGCCGGATGCGAAATATTTTCATTTATGGATGGATTTTTGGGCTATAATCAAATCAATATCTGCCCATAGGACCAGTCAAAAACTGCATTTATATGTCCATGGGGCACATTCACATATCATAAATTACCTTTCGGTTTGAAGAACGCAGGGGCAAAATTTCAAAGGGAAATGAACTACGCCTTCCATGACATCAAACACATCGTTCAACCATATCTCGACGATCTACCTACTCATTCGCGAAAACAGACTGATCATCTGCAACATTTGAGAGCCATATTTTTACATTGCCGACACTATAAGATACGACTCAATCCACACAAATGTGTGTTTTGTGTTGGTTCTGGTTGATTGCTTGGTTTTGTAGTTTTTAAGGACGGAATTCGACTCGACCCATTTAAGGTTTAGGCAATCCTTGACATGCCTCCACCTTCAAATTTGCTTCAGATTCAGAAACTCCAAGGGAAAGCTAACTTTCTGAGGAGGTTCATTCCACATTATGCTGAGCTCGGTAAAGTTCATACACGTCTTTTGAAGAAAGCGGTACCCTTCCATTGGTATCAAGTTGCGCAAGCTTCCTTTTATGCTTTAAAAGATTCCCTGAAAAAAGCATCATTAATGTATGCTCCTGACTATCAAGAAGACTTCAACCTGTATCTCGCCGCTGCAGATACAACCATTTTTATGGTTTTAGTGCAAGAAGATAACGAAATTGAACATCGTATATATTATTTAAGTCGTAATATTAATGATGAAGAAAGCAAGTACTCTTATGTTGAAAATTTGGCTTTAGCAGTCGTTCAAGCAGTACAGAGATTTCGACACTATGTACTCTTTCGCAAAACTACCATTATGTCAAATTGCAACCCTATGACATACATTTTATGTTAATTGCTGGGGGGAAAATATTTCAAATGGATAGCCATTTTGCAAGAGTTTGATCTGGAATTCACCAAATCCAAATCAAACAAGTCTCTCATCTTTGCAGAGTTACTTTGCGACTTTCCCTCATCCTCCAACGATTTAACATCAAAAGCATCAATCGTGGATGAGACTCTGTTTCTGATATCGCAAAGTGATCTGTGGTACAAGGATATACCGATCTATCTCTAGACCCAAACTTTCAGGCCTAACACCTCTCGCTCTGAACAACAACGTACTCGATACCAAGCCAAAGAATATCTGATCGTTGGTGATACACTTTACCTCTGTGGTGTCAATACGGTTTTATGAAGGTGTCTCATGCATGAGGAGGTCGAAAACATTTTGAATGATTGTCATTCAGGTGATTGTCATTCAGGTGCATCTATCTGGTTATGTTACTGCACAAAAAATCTTACGAGCTGGGTACTTCTGGCCCACCATATTCAAAGATTGCATAATTGCAATCAAAGTTGCCATGCTCAGACATGTATTCATGACATGTAACCCCACCTCGGACGGGGGGAATGGGTATATTATAGTCGTTGTCAACTATTTTACAAAATGGGCCAAGGCGATGCCTACATTGAACAACAGCGGCGAAACGACTACTCTTTTAGTTTTCAATCATGTAGTTTCTAGATTTCGTGTACCACAGGCTATAGTCACAGATCATGGGTCGCATTTTTGCAGTCACATGATGATCGAATTAACTACCAAATTAGGACTTTCCCATCATAGTTCTACTCCATATTATCCACAAGCTAACAGACAAGTTGATGCAATCAACAAAGTCCTTAAGCGCATGCTGTAGAGAATTATTGGAGTCCATAAACGGAATTGGCATTTAATTCTATACTTGGCTTTATGGGCATATAGGACTTCGGTGAGAAATATGACCGGATTTACACCCTTTCAGTTGGTGTATGGTCTGGAAGCAGTCTTACCAATTCAGTGCGAAATCTCATCCGTCAAGCTTGTAATCGATCTGCTTCCTGAAACTTCTGAAGAAGAGGCTCATTTCTTGGAATTAATCCATCTGGATGAATCCTGTCGTGATGCCGCGTTGGCTAATGAAGCACATAAGAAATGCATCGAGGCACAATATGACAAAAATTTCAAGCCTCGTGTCTTATCAGAAGGTGACCTGGTCTTTCTTTACGATCAGGACTCTGATAAATTAGGAGCAGGTGAATTTGAACCATTATGGATGGGCCCTTACATTGTTAAACAAGTAATAACAAAAGGAGCCTATGAGCTAGTCGATTATGATGGGATTCCACTGTCACAGCCCCAAAACGGGTTGTATCTTAAACGTTACTATGCTTGATTAAGTGTAGTAAACTCATTGTACATATGCTTTTATTGCATTTTTTGAGTGTTTTCTTTTAGAGTCATCATTTTGGTTAGGTAATCCACTTCACATTTGTTGCAGATGGCAGACTTTTTGGAACCATTTGTTGGGTATGCCGACGGAGCTAGTTGTAGTATGCAGAACCTATCTTCTGCGGCCTGGGCCATCTTCGCTCCGAGCGGCGAGTTAGTGAGTTTCAGGGGGATATGTATTGGCCGATCAATGAAAAACATTACTGAGTATAGTGCGTTGATTGAATTTCTCTCTGATGTTATTTCACATGGCATATGCCGACTCATTGCTAGGCTAAATTCACAACTCGTCATTCTATAGCTTACTGGTGTTTATTCCGTTTGGAACCCACTATTTATCGCATGTTCCTAAGAGTTAGGATTTTGGAAGACATTTTGATTCCATACAACATCAACACATTTCCAGAAACCTAAACACATTGACTGATTCATTTAGAAAACTATGTGTTAAATAGACATTTGCAACATTTGTAAAGAAAGCATTTCACATCAACATTTGCATTAGGATTTCATCACTTAGCCAAAATAAAAATCCAAAAATCAAAAGTAGATATCTGTTTATAGTTTTAACAAAATGTTCTATGTCCAAGACAAAATCGGTCATCTGACCAAGAAACTCAAAATGAATGCAGAAAAACATCCTAGACTAATGATGCTGGTGATAACATGTCACCACCTGTGCTATCATGCGTAGGAGCCTAGTCCAACGACTCGATACACCAGTAGTATGGTGTTGTAACCTAAAAGGTAACTCATCAGTCTTGACATCTTGAATGCCGAGAGTGAGGCCCTCGATCTGATCTTGCAACACTGCTAGGGTCTCTGATATATCTAGATCCCAAAGGATGGCCCTCCCTATAGCCTCTCCTGTAGGAGCATCGTCTGCTTCCCGTGGGCATACCACTGGTCGCACTGGTCCAATATCTACACACACATATGAGTTTTTTAGTCTTGGTAACATAAAAAACACAAAAAACATTACAAAAATGAAAAACAAAGATGTGGTCGAATCAATTTACCTATAGCACTCCACTGCTCACCAATTTACCTATAGCACTCCACTGCTCACCAACTAGTAATGCCAAATCTGGATCACCTCGGAAATCCATCCTGACATATGGATACCCCACAAACACCATCTCTTGGCAGTCGAACCACTCAAAAAAGGCATCAGAGAAGGAGATCTGTGACTGGCCGACATGTCTAGCCGTAAGGTCCACCCTTCTCTGCATTCATGGTTCCCTCAGTGCAGGCAATCCCAGTGAAATGTTTTGAGGTTGCATCAATGGAATTGTTTCCAAAGTAAAAGCAGTCAATATGGATCCATAACCAAAGTTCTTCGTTCTTTCATTATTTACTTTGGACATTTGTTCTTTTATAACATGAAGTATTGCCTCACACCAATTGAACACCTTCGGTTCCAGGCATTCCAAGGCATACTGCATGTAAGATTTGTTCGCTAAATGTAAAGTCGCGCTGCCAGCCAATCTAGCAAAGGTAAATAAAATGGTCCTCAAAGGTCGATCAGTGACATCTCGGATATTAATCTTACCATCTCTACTGGGTTGAGATCCATCCCTGTAGAACTGACGAATGTAATCTTTCATAGATTCACCCCCACGAGAAAATCTTGATAGTGAAAGAGGGGCACCATGCCTCGACAATCTCGTCAGAAAATAAATATCCTCGACCATGAAAGGAATAGATTTACCTCTGATCTAGAATACTTGGTCAATAGGATCCCAAGCGTTGAGAAAATACTGCAACAAACTGATCTGTTGTCTCATGCTAGATATGCAGAATAACTTCAGTAAACCACAGTTTCTTAATGCATCCATTGTGCCCTGGTCGTGTAAAGCAATCATATCCTCTTCTTCATGTTCTCATTCATGCCATGTGACAACCATCTTGATCTAACAGATATATGAAATGAAAACAATAGATGAGTTAGGATACAATTTTGAGCAAAAAAAGGTAAAAATTTGATGAAAAAACACTGTATAAAGTTACCTTTCTGCGCCCATCACACCTTGCCTTTGAGCAAGGTGAGATGCATACTGACTGGCTTGTTGGCAGCTTAGTATGCATCGCACCTTTCGATACAAGCTAGGTGCGATGATTGGGGAATGAAATCTTTAAACCCTAGGGGCCTAGAAAAGTGGAAAAACTTGCTTAGAATCAAGAAAAGATGGAATGAAAATGAAGAGCTCAAGGATAGCTCCTACCTAGTCCTGACGGTGCGGAGAATGGTCCACAGGATATCTTGAAATCAAATGGTGAAATTTGAGGGGGAAAACTGCTCCAGAGCTCCAAAATCCAAAATTTGAAATGAAATGATGAAAGTGAAAAGTTAAAACTACTTTTTATGTTTACTACTCATGTACTTCAAAATGAAATGTTAGTTTCAGTCCATTTTTCATCCATATATATGTATTTCTAATCAATTTGATGGAGTTTTGAGTAGGTTGAACAACTGATGAAAGAATCTTATGTGCTAAATAGTGAATTGAACATCTTTGAACACCATGCAAACCACTTTTCAAGCATAGTTTTCGTTTCGAGGTTGTGTAAAAATGAAACTGAATTCAAACATATTTTGTCATTTCAAGCTTGTGCAAAAATGAAACTGAATCCAAGCATAGTTTTTTGTTTCAAGCTTGTGTAAAAGTGAAATTGAATCCAAGCATAGTTCCCCATGGTTCAACCCTATCAAAAAATAAACCCATTTTCAATTTTTAACCTTGTGATTGCCATTCTATCAGCCTTTTGAGCCTTGGTTGTGGACATCCCATCACCACCATCCTTTTGGCCGACCATACGCTTCCACTTGGTTGTTTTACCCTTTTTGAGGAACAGTTGCAATGAGTGGTCTTATTAGCCAGCCTCTTCACAGAAATCACCATGTTTTGAGAAGTTCCAACATCACCGGAAGTAGTTGCTACCCTAGACACCACTCGTTCCTCAAAATAGAGTCCTCTTTACTCATTAAATATGAAAATATTGTCGAGCGCTTGTCCTTTCCAGCTCGTTAAAGTGATTGGAAATGTCATCGCTCCTGTATTATTTTATCCTTTTTCGGACCTTAGGGATTATTTTATGAAAAAGAACTTACGAAGTTTTCTTTTTGTCCATTTTCAAACTCTCTAAACATGAAAAGGACCGAGTTATATCCTTGTTGTTAAACTTGTTAAAACAATAGCGACAAACTTGTCCATTCTAGACAAGACTGAGTTTCACTGTCGCTAGACTCGTTAAAACATCAAATAGCGATAGGTTTGCTCGAAGGGCGAATTATAAAACAAGCATATGTTATCCTCCTAAAGCTTAACAAAAATAAAGTGGTACTGGTCAGCAATGACTGGGGGAAAAGGGATGAAACTTGAAGAACTTATGGTAGCAAGTCACTCTTGGACATGACACTTTCACTTCATTACCATTATTGAGTTGGGTTGGGTTTTTTCCATTCACCGGTCACCATATGGTCCATTGGTCTTTCATACCATCCATATTTTGGGGTCAACGCTACCAATTCATCTCAGTGTCGCTGAGATGTTCAAGAGAAGTCATTCAGTTGAGAAATCACCATCCAGTTAATGTCTCATCCACTGCAATACCTCCAAATTTCATATTTTTCATGACCACCATTCCTGAACCTTGTGTCGTCAGTTCATTTTCACCTCCAGAAATCATTTTCTTCATTTCATGTCGTAGATGTCGGATACATCAAGGAACTCCTACGATGAGTCACTTCTTGTCAACATTAACTCATTATCCAAGAAGTTGACTTAGAAACACCCCTTTCAGTGCTTTGAAGCTTGCATACATCAATGGCAAGTTTCTCACTTCCGGCGACAGGTTGACATCAATGGCCTTCGACTGAAAGATTTTGCATGGTGTTCGACATCGGATCATATATTCACACCACATGAATTGTACTGTAGTACCTTGAGGATCATTATCATTATCGGTGATTCCTCTCGCGTCTGTTAACAACTCACATCATTGGCTGGTAATCAGGTGATGTCTTTCCATGTTCAACTTCAGAACATCTCTTCACATGGATTGACTTGTACATCAAGCGAATATTGAACGAGTTTGAAGACCCTGGATCTAGTTTCATCCATTCGGGCTGTGGTATATTCAGGGATATAAAAACATCAAATGTACAAAGGCTCTACACAGATGGTCATCCTAACCATGGATGATGACTCTACATCTGAAGAATCACCAGTCTGTATCTGCAGATGACTGTCTGATCTATCTACATGAAATGAATTTATAAAGTTGAGCATGGGAATGCCCCCCTCATCTAGATCATGAAAATTATATTATGATGATGTATTGTATTGTAACTTATGTAGGCCACCTTCCAGTTCGAAACTTTGGATCCTCATGACAAAGCATTTCACCCGACATCAATATTTACGACTTCATACTTTAGGGGGAAACTGTTATAGAAATATTTGGGCACATCAACCCCAAAATTATATGTCGATGTACTAGGGCTCATCAACCCATAAAAGATTTGTTTCATACCCTAAAGGAACATAGTCATCTGAATACATCATTCCCCAAAAGTTCCATCTGAGAAACCATCCAGAAATTGCCTAAATTGAACCATACTGACAGCTCCACTGGCAAAGTGTGATGCATACTGAGTGGTACACTGCCAGTGTGTGATGCATACTATTTAAGCCTTCTATAGGGTGCGATGGGTGAGGATGGACAAATGTCTGAGATAGTTTGCTAGGTGGTTTCTCATGGAATCTTCTAGAAACTTCTCTTGTGCCACTTACCTCTCTGAATTCGCCCAAGGATGAATAAGAGATCTAAAACCATCTATTATCCCTTCTCTTAAGGAATCAATTGTAACAAGTGGAATGACACTAATCAAACCCCATGGATGACTCACAACCTTGCACACATCTATAAATGGATCCCTCATCCAAGAGATCTAAAGGCTAGAATATTGTGAATTGCAAGGAAGTGCTGATAGTTTGTAATTGAGGAAAGAGTATTGTATTGTTGGAGTGATCTTGCTATTTCATGAGGTGAAGAAGGATTGAAGCTGGGAGGATGATGCTGGATGAGACAACTAGTTTGTAATTCTCCCTTCTATAAATAAATTTCTTCAATTTTTCTTCCATATGATTGTGAAATTGTGAATGTTATCATTTGTGAATGCTATCATTTGTTCATTATATATCTGATTCTGTAATGTTTATGTTTTAATAGATCACAATGCTTTGATGGTTTCTGTTGCTATACTTGTGCAGGTACTATCCAAGCGTGTTAAGTACAAGGAGGAGTTGCAGGATCTGTCGAAGGGGAGAGAGATCAAGCAAGGTATTAAGTGGAAGTTCTAGGTTGGTTCCATTATCTTTCTATTATCTATTACACATAGAAGAAATCATTGAATCACTTTAAACTGTTGTTTCTAGGGTAGCTGCCAAACCTAGAGCACTAACATTCTTTAGGAGTACTAGTTTTTCTAGAAACACTACTCATGGCAAGATGTTCTAGGTACAAAGATGTTCCAGGTACAAATATTTTCCAAGGCATGAAAGTGTACTATTCCAAAGCATGTTAACATGTGCCATGCATGTTGAGGAGTGCTAGGTATCTCTCATTAATATAATTGAAAGAGCTTGATTATGTTAAATAATATAGTTCCTACACACACTAGAGGAACTTTATTTAAAGGAAATTTGCAAGATAATAAACCTAATAGAGATGAATCATGTGTTGACTCATAGGAAAACTATATTCTTATGACTTGAGAGAAATTATACACACTAATTACTTCTTAAAAAATTCACTGACTATTATAATCACTATGACCTTGGACACATAATGAGATAGACTCGACAACAATGGTCTTAAATCATTATCATTTGACATAAAATATAGTAATAGGTACATAACGTCATCAAAAACTCACTGGAATGATCAATGATGATGAACATTTTTTGACTGTCACCAAAAGTAACCAAAAAGAGCATTGGTGAGGGTCAATAAAATATCGTCACTAGAAGTGTCACCAAAGAGAGAATTAGTGATGGGCCTTTAACGACCCTCACCAAAAGTGTTACCAAAGAGAGAATTAGTGACAGGCCTTTAACCACCCTGACAAAAAGTTTCATTGGAAATGGCTTTGGAGACAAACCTTAAAGAACCATCACTATACACACTTATAACAATGATTTTTTAAAGATTGTCACCATATGCGACATTGGTTACGAACCTTAAAGGTCCGTCATATGCATGAAGTGCCATCAAAAAGTCATTGGAATGATCAATGATGATGAAAATTTATTGACCACCACCGAAAGTAACCAAAGAGATCATTGGTGACGGTCAATAAAAGATCGTCACTAGAACTATCACCAAAGAGAGAATTAGTGATGGGCCTTTAACAACCCTCACCAAAAGTGTCACCAAAGAGAGAATTAGTGAAGGGCCTTTAACGACCCTCACCAAAAGTGTCATTGAAAATGGATTTGGTGACAAACCTTAAAGGACCATCACTATATACACTTACAACAACATTTTTTTTAAAGACCGTCACCATATGCGACATTGGTGACAGACCTTAAAGGTCCGTCACATGCATGACCCTCACCAATGACCTTTTTTCTTGTAGTGCAACCTACTTGATGAGTTGTCTCTTGACGGAAACCTACTTGTTGAAGATGTAAACAGGATGTGACAGAGTGTTTTGGTGAAGGCATAGTAGTTTAGAGGCAGAGGTATGATAAAATTGAAAGTTCAAGAAGTATATATGGGTTATGTTAAGTAAAGAAACGTACACTTTTGAGTATGAATAAGCAAAGATGCGTATAGTTTCTGCATCATGGTATTATAAATACCAAGGGTCCTTACCATTGTATTTCCATGTAGTATTGAGCCCAATAACTAATGTTTTCATCCTATCAAAGAAAACCTTTGGCTGGAGTATGGTTTAACCTGTTGTATTGAAAAAGGCTAAGCTACATAAAGTGATGAAGATCAAAGAGGTAAAATGCGTGCAATGTGTGAAAGTGATGGAAATATTATGAATAGTTAGATCTAAAGAAAATATGCATGTTATGGGCTATTGATGCTTTACTTCATCTAAAATAAGTATGCACCCGAGAGTTTCTGAGATGACAATCATAATTATGGGATGATTTGATTTGTGTTGATGCCATCTTAATGCATGATTTTTCTGTTTATGTCACGATCTGGGTATATCTAAATTTTTGTGTTGCAACAAATATTTGACTCTGAATTTGCAGATATTTATGTGGGTTTTATAGCCTACAGGGTGTGTACACATGCGGATGTGTTTTTGGTAAGTCGCATACATGTGGGTTTGGTTTCTAAAAATCACGTACGCATGCGTATATGATTTGAAGAAATCATGTATAGAAAATAGGATTTTTATTAAAAGCATGTCTGGTAGGAGTTTAATGAACCTTGAAGTGTTTCTTCTGTTTGTCAATGAAGTCTTCTTCATGATCTGTGCTTAAACAGTGATGTCTTAATTATGAATTGATTGAATTAAGAATGTTTAAGTTACTTGCTGGTTGTGACTAAAGAATTATGGGAATTTTGAGGTCTAAAATGGGCCTCCTAAGGAAATTATAAAATAATATTAGATTACATCATCAAATTTTAGAGGGGAAAAAGAAAAAAATATTTTTTCAACTTGTATTTAAAGTTATCTCCCTATGGGTTTACTCAAATTTTGAGTGAAAGCACTTGCTGGATGCAAAATTTGATTCATCATCCAAGGAGTACACATGTTTCACACTTACGATGGTCCCTGCTACACAAAAAATGATAAATACATTAAAAACATGATTACAATCACATTTTTCATGTATTTCTCATTTTTTGTGTAGCAAGGTCCATTGAAAGTATGCAACATGGGTATTCCTTGGATGAGGAATTACATTTTGCGTCCAACAAGTACTGCCACTCGAAATTTGAGTAAAACCTTAGGGAGATAAGTTGAAAAAATAGCTTATTATTTAATTATTTTTTAATCTTTTTACATTTTTACTCCAAAAATGGTGAATCATCCCCCATGGTTGACATCATCATCTTCAATCCTATTAGTTCTTATAAAGTTTATTTTGGTTGTACGTTTTTCTTATGAGGCCCATTTTAGACCTCAAAAATCCCTTAATGGTTTAGTGAAGGTTTTGTGGTTGTTTCAGAATGAGATAATAGATATGAGTAAGATTTAGTGTTTATTTTAGAATGACAATGGTTCAGTTTTCAGGTTTCAGTGGTTAAATATTTGTACATGAGTATACTTCATGAAAAGTGCATACACACATGGGTTTTCTACTGTAAAGTAGCATATACATTTTGAAATATGGTTTATCAGGGTTTACAGTAACATGATCTAGTTTCTGTGATGTCCAATATGTCATTTGGTATTCTAGTTAAAGTGATCTGACGATTCTAGTTGATTGGTTGAGTTTTTGGTTGAGTTTCAGTTGATTAGGATTTAATGATTGATTGAGTTATAGTGATAAGGTTCATTTTTTATGGATGGTTTTTTTAGCTTAAATGTTTGTAGTGGGTCCAGTATGAAAAATTGATGAAACATGGCCTACAAGTTATGATGTGTTGTAGCAGGTGGATCCACTATGAAAATTTGTGAAACATGGTCCCTGGAGTTGAGGGATTTGGAGCTTCTTTCCAGTGGTAGCTCATAAATCAGATCAGGGGGTTGGAGGTCCCTTCTAGTAGCAACCGGAGAAGAAGTGAAGGTTGTAGCCTTGTTCAGGTTGGTGTCTGTGTATTGGTATGTGTGTACGCTAGTACAAGATCCATGGGGTTGGAGCTCCCTTCCAGTAGGATCTGGAGAACGAGTGAAGGTTGTAGCCTTCTACAGGTGGGTGCCTGTGTACTAGTATGAGTCTGTCCGAGTATAAGATTGTAAAAGATTTTGTGTCTATTAAAAAGAAGATAGAAATGACAACAGTAGGTGGTTTTTTCCCACATTGGGTTTCCCCCTTAAATCTTAGTGTTCTTGTGTGTTTCTTATCTATGATGGTTTATTTTGTTATTGTTGCACATGGATATTTTTTAACTAATTTTTCATAAAGTACTGATGCACTGGCTCAAGATAAATAGATGAGTTATTAACTGAAACATAAGCTTTGCTAGACATACGCTAGTTGTCTTAAGAAGAGTCACCTACACACGTGGGTTCCATTCAAAAAATTTGCGTATAGAAATCATAATATGAAATGAAAAGTTAATGACTTGAAAATATTGATTCATCCCCACCCTCTCAGTATTTTTCACAAAAATTGGGATCAAAGTTGGTCCTTTGGTAGAATCTTGATCACTTGAAGGAGATTCGTCAAGATGGGTAATCGTGAAGGGATATTTTCTATCAGACCTCCTATATTTAATGGAACTAAATTTGTCTTTTGGAGAGTTAGGATGAGAGCATAACTCTAGGAACTAGGAGTTGATGTATGTGAAATATTTGAAAGTGGATATTAATTTCCAGACTCCATTCCTTCTTACGTTGCAGGAAATAAACAGTATGAAACCAATGCAAAGTTGTAAATACCATCTTTGGAAGCCAAGATGAGACCGAGTTTCTCAAGGTAATGCAGCGAAACAAAAGAAAGGGAATGTGGGATAATGTTATCCAAATTTATGAAGGTGACACCAAGGTAAAAAGTGTTAAACTTTAAACATTCGGAATTATGTATGAGACATTGAAAATACATGATGATGAAACCATTATATCATTTTTTCTTAGAGTAGGTAAAGTTGTGAATTCCATGAGAAATCTTGGTGAAGAAATAAAAGACACCCCTGTTATTGAAAATATTATGAGATATCTAACTCGAAAGTTCACATCCAAAGTATCTGATATTGAAGAAATGCAGAATCTGAAAATTCTTACACTTAATCAACTCCATGGAATATTGACAACATTTTAGATGAACAAAGGCGGTCCTTCTGATATGAGAGAAGAAACATTAAAAAATACTGCAAAAGGAAAGGAGAAGGAAGAATCATGTTATGTATGAGAATAATAAGAAGAAAACTTCGTAAAGAAACTACTCCAAGTTGGTACAGAAAGATTCAAAGGTAAGCCTCCTTTCAAATGTTTTTCTTGTGGTAGATTTGGTCATTATGCTGCTAAGTGTCCTTATAAGGAAAATTAGGATAAAGGAAAAGAAGCTGCCAAAATAAACAGGAAGGGGTTTGAAAACAAGAGAAGTTTTTATACTCATGAAGATAGTGTTGATCTTTCAAATCGCGAAGAAGGTGAGCCTTATCAAGATTGTCACTTATGGAATTTGAAGATGAGTCTGTTGATAATTTCATGTGTGCCCTAGAAGAAAAGGATGCTTTTACAGATATAAAAAAATATTCAAAAGAGGGAGCAAGCCACTTTCTATTGAAAAAGAATGAAGAAAACGAAGTATCATCAGGTATGGATTTTTGTTCAAGATGTGATCCATTTTGATGTCTATGCAACAATTGTAGTGATGATGATAGTGAAACCACTAAGTATGCACTTATGGGTAAAAGTGAAAGTAAGCCTCTTGGAAACATAATCTAATGAATCTTGATGTCTGACATCTAGTGTGTAATGGTTAGACCGAGTTTCCTCTATCAAACAAGGAAGTGCAAAAGAACAGTAAGGCTTTGAGTAACATCTTTTGTATCATATCTCACTCAATATTGAATAAGGTTATTCATTATACTACTGCAAAGCAGGTATGGGATAAGTTACAACAAATACATGAAGAAATCCCAAAGTAATATCTCTTAGGTAATCTTATATCGAACAATGTGTCCAAAATGTAAAGTGAAGTTGTTGTTTCAAAAGGAGATAGGTTAGAAGAAATTGTTGATCTTAGAACAAAACTTGATCTTGCTTTGAAAAAAATTGTTAATCTTAAGGATAAGTTGCAGGTTTATGATAACAAGAATCATGTTGGTATGGTATATAATCAATATTGTGATGGTCTTAAAGCTGTTGTCATCTCTCTAAAAGAACATCTTGAAAAATCAAATAAGTGGAATGAAGATCTACTTCAAGTTTTTGAAGAAAAAGAGAATGGGCTAAGAAAAGAGATTCTCAAATTGAAAAATCAAGTGGAGGAAGGAAGAAAGATTGAATAAATTTTGAAGAAGTACTAAGATTTTGGATAATATTCATAGTATTCAAAGGTGTCCTGCCATCAAATTTGGTCTTTCCTTTCATGAAATTGTTAAAGGTGAATCTAGATCACAAGATGAGCAAGGAATTCAAATGGAAAATCTGAAATGCTTAACAAGGAGATAAGAAGTCAACCTCATCAACAACCAAGGAAAGAAAGTCCTCAAAGGAAATAATTTCCTCCTAACGATAGAAGTGTTAATCGATTTTATCCTCTGATCAATAATGTTGAATGTTATATATGTCATAATTTTGGACATGTTGGATCCAATTGGAGAAGTAAAATGTTTCAAGCTAATAATTGTTTCACAGAAATATCGTCATCTTGCAAGTACTTTAAGGGATATTGTTTTACATGCAATATGTTTGGACATAAAGCCATTGATTGCAATAGAAAGAATATGAAACATATAAGGTTTTATGCTTGTAACAAGTTTGGGCATGCAGAAAAAGAATGTAGTAACAAGTCTATGGATCGCTACAGACAACATGATAAGAAACCAGATAAGAACATTATTATCAGAAAATCTAAAAAAGGTGGATCCACTCATAAGCAAGAAAAAGAAAAACAAATATGGTGTGGTATTTCTCTCTACTCATTTGAAGATTAAGATGAATGGTACATATATAGTGGATGTTCTCATCACATAATTGGAGGTAAGAGTAAAATGGAGTCTCTCAGGAAGAACAATCATGGTAATGGTATTCTTGGAGCTAATGTTTCGTCAAAAGTTCTAGGACAAGGTAAAGCCAAAATAAATAAAACTAGAGTAGAAGTTGATGCTTTGTTAGTTCAAAGGCTACAAAAGGATATCCTAAGTGTAGGAAAAATGGAATATAAGGTAAAAATAATCGTATTTGCATGAACCAAGTGTAAGGTTATGAATGAAGTAACTAGAAAAGTTGTAATAAGAGGATACAAAAATCGCAACAAATTATATGTCCTTGACGATCGGAATTATCATAGATATGAGAAAGAATCAGACTTAGAGTAAAAGAAGAATGTTCCTATTGCAGTCTCTTATTCTTAAATGAATATTTCTAACATTAACTACAGAATTGGTGAGAGGTACTTGACCTCATGAAAATAGAAGATGGTTATCAGGTCCTCATGATCAGTGATGCGTAATCTTAGGGGGAGTAATATGTGTTAATTCCCATGGTTGTTTTTTATTTTCATTCTTCTTATACTACTCACAGTGACTCTGGTGTAGTGACAATGCACAAGTATAGAAAGAACAGACTCAGGGAGCTAAAAGTGTGAAATTTCAGTATTTCACTTTTTATATGCAAATCTTATGAAGAAAAGACGCGTGTATACATGAGTTCTAAGCTACAAAGTCGCGTATATTTTTTTTTGATGAAGAAACAATGGGAAAAAAATTAGGAAAAGGGTTTGATAAGCTTCAGTAAATTATCAATTGCTTTTTTTCTATGATGGTTAAACGTTACAGTGTCTTGTTGCAATTTGAAAGTGCTGTTGATGACTTGATGGATGACTGGTTGATGATGATGCCTTGATGATTCTTACTGATATATGAAATGATATGATTCTAATGATGCATTGTTGGAATTATGTTTTCTTCATACATAATGATTCTTTGGTGATGCTTCTTATGTTGATGAAGTTCTTGAATGATGAATTTGTTATCTCATACTATAATGAACAATTTATTATGTTACATATTGATGAAGTGGTGTTGGTGTGATAAATATTCTTATGAATAATTTAGGCCAAGAGAATGATTTATGGAGACATGGTCATATGCTACTACTACATATATTCAATGATACTTGGAAACATGGCATATTGAAGAATGATGCTACATTGTCCTATTTTTTGATGATTCTCACTTATGATGTTGTGGTTGTATACCATGTCACAGGTTGATGATATTTAAGCTACATTGTTCTATATTACCTATTGATGATGAGTTTCTACTGAAAGATGCTTATGGTGCAGATCATAGATGGTGTATGATAGTTGTTGATGACTATCATGGTATGTTTGAGGTATTTGGTCTTGTTTATAAAAGTATTATCTATCATTTGATGTAAAGGTCATGTAAATACCTATGATATAATCATTGTAGAATTCAGTCATGTATGGACTATTATGTTGAAGTCCTTCTAGATATTGGATGTAATTTGTAACCCCACTCTATTTGGGAAGTTGATGTAATAATGATGTCAAATATGTAAATGCGCTATGATCGGGTGATAGAACAGGTCATATGGGTCATAAAGTCATGTACTTCATTGTAAATCTGTCAAAAACTTCAGAATGTTCTCAGGGGGAGCATGATCAGTGTTCATACATAGCAGTTCAAATACAGAAGTCTTCATTCAGCATTTGGTCATCCCTTTGCCCTTGATATCAAAGGGGGAGAGTAGATTGGTGTTTGGAGAGGTGTGGGAGAGTAGATTGGTTTGGTGCTTGGCTTGATGAATTTTACAAGTATTTACGGGTTGTGAAGACGTAACACCAAAGTTGTTTCCGTCAAGTCCAAAGGGGAGATTGTTGGCATTATGAATTATGTGTTTTCCTTGATTGAAACCTACCTTATGAATGAAAAGCTACTTGATGAGTTCTATCTTGATGGAAACCTACTTGTTGAAGATGTAACCAATATGTGATAAAGTGTTTTGGCAAAGGTGTAGCAGTTTAGAGGTAGAGGTATAATAAAATTGAAAGTTCAAGAAGTATATGCGGGTTCTATTAAGTAAAGCCACGTACACACGTGAGTATGAAGATGAAAAGGCACATATTTCTTCCACACCATGGTCTTATAAATACCAAGGGTCCTTACCATGGTATTGCCATGTGGTATTGGGCCCAGTAATAGATGTTTTGATCATATCTAAGAATAGCATTGGTTGGAGTATGGTTTTAACCTGTGGTATTGAAAAAGGCTAAGCTACATAAAGTGATGAAGATCAAAGTGGTTAAATGTGTGCAATGTGTGCAAGTGATGGAAATATTATGAATAGTTGGATGTGAAGAAACTATGCATGTTATGGGCTATTGATGCTTTGCTTGATCTAAGCTCAGTATGCACCCGGAAGTTTGATGATGGATTAGATCCAATAGATTTGAGATGAAAATCATAATTATGGGATGATTTGATTTGTGTTGACGGTGTTAGAGAATTATATATTATAGAGCAATGGAACACATAAAATATTGCATAAATATAAACACAGAAAATGCATAAAACAAGAGAGACACAGATATACGTGGTTCACTCAGTTTGGGCTACATCCACGGAAAAACAGCCAGTCCTTCCTTTTATATTATCCAGCAAACTAAAGAGATACAACCTACATCAGATCCACTCTAATTCCCTCTTCGCTCTTAATCTCCTCTCTCTTCCTCACTCAGAATACAGATATACATAGACGTAATACAATTCCCTCATATATAGTGAGGGGTTGCCTTCTAGGGGAAAAAACCCTGAATTAAACATAACTTATACTATCAGATCTCCAGCTAATGAGTGGCCTATATTGACTATGAAATTACAACATTTTACAAGGAAATTTTACATCTATTCTTAGCTTCGGGGGCACTACCCCCGATCCTCCTGCCAGGGGGGGGCTCCCAAAAGTTGGAGCCACCCCCCTAGACCCCTTGCAGCAAATATTTTATCGGTGGCGATGCCACCCCATTACGAACTAGGGTCCAATGCAGTGATACATTTGAATACACAAGATAATCATGCTCCACACCCAACAGATGGTGTCTTAACACGTGAATTTTCTATATATGCTGGGATATGTGTATGCTTGAAGTTATGTGTTGCAGAAAATATTTGACTCTGAATTTGCAAACCTGTACATGGGTTTTATAGCCTCCAAGGCATGTACACACAGGGACATGTTTCTGGTAAGACACATACACTTGTGGTTGGTTGAAGAGCGCGTACACATGTGTATATGATTTTAATAAAGTGCGTACAAAAATTAGGGTTTTGATGAAAAGTAGTTTGGATCAGTTTAATTAGTCTTGATGTGTTTCTATTATCTGTCAATGAAGTCTTCTTGATGATCTATACTTAAATATTGATGTATTGATTATGAATTGATTGATTAAAGAATGTTGAAGTTAATTCTCGGTTGTGATTAAATTTCAGTGAAGGCTCTGTGGTTGTTTCAGAATAAGATAATAGATCTGAGTAAGATTCAATGTTTGTTTTAGATTGGCAATGGTTTAGTTTTCAGGTTTTAGTGGTTGAAGATCTGTACACGAGTGTACTTCATGAAAAGTGTGTACATACATGAGTTTGATACTGTAAAGTAGTGTATACATTTTGACAGATGGTTGATCAGGGATTATAGTAACAAGATCTCGTTATTTTGATGTTCAATATGTTGTTTGGTATTCTAGTTACAATGATCTAGTTGTTTGAGTTGATTAGGTTTCAGTGATTGGTTGAGTCAGTTGTGTGAAAGATTGATGATTGAGTTACAATGATAAGGTTAAGTTTTGATGATTTTTTTTTTAGCTGAAATGTTGCTAGCGGGTCTAGTCTAAAAATCTGATGAAACATGGCCTACAAGTTATGATGTGTTGTAGAAGGTGGATCTAGTATCAAAATTTATGAAACTTGGCCCTTAGAGTTGAGGGAGTTGGAGCTTCCTTCTAGGGGTAGCTGATAAATCAGATCAGGGGGTTGGAACTCCCTTCCAGTATCAGCTAGAGAATGAATGAATGTTGTAGCCTTCTACAGGTTGGTGCTTACGTACTAGTATGAGTGTACACCAGTACAAGATCCAGGGGGTTGGATATCCCTTCCAATAGCAGTTGGAGAATGAACGAAGGTTGTAGTCTTCTGTAGGTGGGTGCCTCCATACTAGTATGAGTCTACACCAGTACAAGATTGTAAAATATTTTCTTTATATTTAAAAGAAGATAGAGACGACAATAGCATGTGATTTTTTCCCGCATTGAATTTCCACCTGAAATCGTGGTGTTCATGTGTGTTTCTTATTTGTGATTGTTTATTTTATTCTTAGTGCACATGGTTACTATTTATCTAATGTTTAATAAAGTATTGATGCATTGTCTTAAGATAAACATATGAGGTATT
Organism: Pinus tabuliformis; assembly: GCA_031772625.1. NCBI lineage: Eukaryota > Viridiplantae > Streptophyta > Pinopsida > Pinales > Pinaceae > Pinus > Pinus tabuliformis. The sequence continues at coordinate 1,507,748,101 of CM062819.1, read as the reverse complement.
AACTAAAACATAAGTTTAGTGGATATACACTAGTTTTCTTAAGAACAGTCATGTACATGTGCATGTTCCCTTAAAAAAAGTCGCATACACAAATCCGAATATGAAATGAAAATTTAATGATTTGGAAAATACGATTCACCCTCCCCCCCCCACCCTTCAATGTTTTTCCAAACAATTGGGATCAAAGCAGGTCCTTTGGCAGAAGTTTGATCACTTGAAGGAGATCCATCAAGATGGGTAGTCACAAAAGAGTAGTTTCTATTAGATCTCCTATATTTAATGGAACTAACTTTTTCTTTTCGAAAATTAGGATGAGAGCATACTTGCATGTAGTAGGAGCTGATTTATGGGAAATAGTTGAAAGTGGATTTCAATTTCCATCCTCCATTCCATCAGACACTACAGGAAAGAAACAATATGAAACTAATGCAAAGGTTGTAAATGTCATCTTGGAAATTCTAGCTAAGACCATGTTTGTGAAGGTAATGCAATTGAAGACATCAAAGGGAATGTTGGATTAGATTATCCATAGTTATGAATGCGACACCAAGGTAAAAGGTGTTAAAAGTTAAACATTAAACATTTCGAATTCAATATGAGACATTGAAAATGCATGATGATGAAAGAATTACAACATTTTTACTTAGAGTAGATGAAGTTGTGAATTCCATTAGAAATCTTGGTGAAGAAATAAAATATTCCTCTATTATTGAAAATATTCTAATATCTCTAAATCCAAAGTTTGAATCCAAATTACATGCTTTTTAAGAAATGCAGGATCTGAAAAGTCTTATACTTGATTAACGCCATGGAATATTGAAAACATTTGAGATGAAGAAAAGTGGTCCTTTGGATATGAGATAAGTCTCCTTCAAAGCTACTGCAAAAGGAAAAGAGGGAAGAATCAAGTTATGTACCAGAAGAAGAAGAAAACATCGTAAAGAAACTCTAAGTGGGTACAACAAGATTCAAAGGAAATCTTCCTTTCAAAAGTTTTTCTTGTGGTAGATTTGGTCATTATGCTGCTATGTGTCCTTATAAAGAAAATCAGGAGAAAGGAAAATAAGCTCCCAAAATAAACATGAAGAGGTTTGAAAACAAGAGAAGTTTTTATACACATGAATACATTGATGGTATTTCAAATGGTGAAGAAGGTGAGTTTGATCAAGATTGACACTTACTTATGACATTCAAAGATGAGTCTGATGATAATTTCGTGGATGCCTTAGAAGAAAAGGATGCTTTTATAGATGTCAGAAAATATTCAAAATAAGGACCAACTTGCTTTCTATTGATCAAGAATGAAGAAGAAGAAGCATCAAAAGGAATGGATTTTTCTTCAAGATGTGATCCATTTTCTTGTCTATGCAACAATGATAGTGATGATGATAGTGAAACCACTAAGTATGCACTTATGGGTAAAAGTGAAAGTAAGCCTGTTGAAGAAACAAATCAAGGAAAGTTAGAATCAATGGACAATGAAGATATTCCTATGATAAGAAAAGATAATTATCAACAATGGAAAGGAAAGATGAAACATAATCTAATGAATCTTGATGTTTGGAATTTAGTGTGCAATGGTTACACCAAGTTTCCTCCATTAGACAAGAAAGTGCAAAAGAATATTAAGGCTTTGAGTAACATATTTTGTAGCATATCTAATACAATATTGAATAATATTATGCATTATAATACTACAAAGCAAGTATGGGATGAGTTACAAGCAATACATGAAGAAGTCCTAAAGGAAGATCTCTTAGATAATCTTATATCTAACAATGTGTCCAAAATGGAAAATGGATTTGATTTTTCAAAGGAAGACTGTTGGTGTCTCAAATGTCTCTATTTTTACACTATTCCCATAAGCCTTAACCTTTGTTTTATCTCTATTTAACCCTCTCATTCCTGCACTAGTCCAAGATAATAATCTATTCCTACATATGCTTCGTATTTCGCAATTATGATTTATTAAGTGCTTTATTAATTACCTTACATAGATTTTATACCTTTTAGTATCTCTTGTGACTTATGTTTAACTTTCCTAAAAGTAATTCAAGAACTAAGTGCTAATAATTATTTAGCATGATCAGTGCAAGAAAATTCCTGCACCACCAACGATGTTGCTCCATGATCTCTGTGATAGTTTGAATCCTTCCACGCGGGCATTTTTGATCCACGAATCCTAGTTCAGTTGCTAACTATCTGAGGTTGGATATTGGTGGCATATAGTCAGGGACACTTGCTAAGAATATGGTCTATGACTAGAAAAGTTCATGCTTTATTATAACAATTAGCTGGTTTTGCAATGTTATTTGTTAGTCCATTCGGCCAAAAGGCTTGAATAGGAAATGACTGTAATTACCAGAATATGGCTAAGGCTAAGAGAATGTATATAATGTAGACAGTATGTAGATCCAAGCTAATGATCTTTGAGTATGTAATTTCATTTACTTTGTAATTTTGTATCACCCTCGGTTCTGGGCTGGAATCACATTATCATGTATATTTGTTGATCAAGTTTAATATAAGGAACACACCATGTTTTCTTCATGTTGCATCTAATTTTTATTTCATGTGTCAACAAGTGTTGAACCATTTCATTTCCTAAATGGGAAACGAGCTGGTTGGCCATGGCCTAGCCAACCCAACTCATTTACCCTTGTGCTTTCGCCATTTAAAAGGTTTGTGTGAACATTTACTCATTTGTAGTTGCATGGCTTGGATTGTTCTTATGTTTATTTCAGAAGTTCTGAGTTAAATTCATTTCATAGTTAAGCGTGAATGGATCCATAGTTTGGAAGTTTAATTATGTTGACACCTAATCATCAAGATTGGGTGAATAAATGTAACTGATGTAAATAAATAATGAAAAATATGAAGAGTCACCGAGAGATGAAATAAACAGTCTCTCCCTCATGTATATAATAAAGACCAACCTAAATGAATATAATGAATTGATTTTGAGAAGTTACTACCTGGTCTGACATGGTATCAGAGCCAGCGCCATTTTTGGCTTGCCTCTGCTCTATAACTCCCTATTCTACCTATGTGTTGCCTTTCATAAAAGTGTTTCTCCTCCTAGTTCTAACAATCTAATAGTGCTCCTCTCTCATACCTGCGATTTAGGGTAATGGTCTTCACTAATATGGTCAGTCGGTTGGTATACTGTAACGCCATACCACCATATCTCTACATGCCATACCACCATATCTCTGCTCGGTCATATCTCTGAGCAGCCATACCACCATATCTCTGCTTGGTTGGTATACTGTAACACCATACCACCATATCTCTGCGCGCCATTGGTGGTGTTGCCCAGGTATGATATTATGTGTTCAATGGTCACCGAGTGGTAGTTGTTGGGTGTGGAGCCTGATTATCTTATGTATTCAAAGGTTTCAACCAGATGTATACCCCAGGAAGACTGTACACCCCTCCATGTGGGGGGGTGCGGGGGGGACTTGTCCCCCCCGTGGGGGTCCGAGGGCCAGTGATCCCTCGGCAGGGGTTTTGGGGCAGCGCCCTCGAAGCTAAAAATAGATGTAAAATTGCCTTGTAAAAGTCTAGTAATTTCTAGTCAATCTAGGCTGTTCACTAGGCAGATGATCTGACAGAAGAAGTTATGTTTAATTTAGGGTTCTTTTACCTAGAAGGCAACCCCTCACTATATATGAGGGAATTGTATTGCGTTTATGCACATTTGTATTCTGAGTGAGGAAGAGAGAGGAGATTGAGAGCGAAGAGGGTGTTACAGCATATCTGTTGTAGGTTGTATCTCTTTAGTTTGCTGGATAATATAATAAAGAAGGACTGGCTGTTTCTCCATGGATGTAGCCCAAACTGGGTGAACCACGTATATCTGTGTCTCTCTTGTTTATGTGTTTTCTGTGTTTATATTTCTGCAATATCTTATGCGTTCCATTGCTCTATAATATATAATTTTCTAACATTAGTTGTGGAGCTGGTGCTCGCCTTCGAGAACACGGAAGCTAATGAAGCCTTCCAAAATGTTGACGACACCATCCATCGATAACTGATTGCCAAGAAACCGATGCATTCAGATTATAAGCTCCTCTTCCTCAAGCGAAATGTTTCCACGCTTGATATCAGGGTGAAGATGATTCATCCACTGTAATCTACAGCTCTTACCAGAGCGCTCCAGACCTGCTCGCTTGGGAAGAGAACTCCAATGACCTGCTCTATGGGAATTTATATAATCGATCTCCACTACACTTTGAGCGGTATTATTGTGATGGTGCTGCATTGACCATAAAATGACCAACAACCTAGATATCTTCCATGACATAAGTCAGTGGTGTTGAAGTAGTGGTATGTACAACAAATTCTGCTTTCAACAAACGCCAATCTCATTCATTTGAATAAGCTAGAAGTTGTTTTTATGGTGTGTTAAATCATTTTTTGATGCCTGCACATTAACCATTTTTGAAGACCGTGTATTATACAAGCCGTGAAGTTGTGTTCCATTGAGTTCTTAAAGGGTGCATATATATAAACATCGAGTTTTTTAAAGATGACTTATGGTCATTATAAGTGGTGGCATATTTAAAGGCTCATAAGTGAAGTTTTATAATATTAAATGTTTTATGTGAAAAAAAAATAAAAATTGTTGCATAACTAAGGTTCTACGTTGAGGTGTGGCTATTGGAATGCAAGCCCAAGTCTGGTATTCTACCTCTGCTGGTGCATATGACCTCTGGTTCGTATGCGTTGAAGGGAGTAGCGTATGGTGTGATAAGCATGGAAGTCAAGTCAGTGGTATATAATTGCCTCCTATGTACTTATTAGAGTGCTACTTTGAATATGTATTGATCTGTTATATGAGTTATGCAACTCTGATTTCTGGTCATAGTACATTCTAAATGAACCAACATATTGCATAGTTCCTTGGAGATGAAACTTCATATGGTGGATTTAATACTACTGGTTTTAATACACAGCTGTTTTAATTATCCCTTATTATTTTTTCAAAGTTAAACAGAGTTTGCCACCAGAAGTACAATTTTTTAGAGTATATTGCCAAAGGTATTTTGTTTTACAGCACACATATTTTACAATGCATTCAATCATATCCATTGTGGGAATAGTTCTCACTAGCAAGGAGAACTATCCTGAGTGGTCTCGGATGATAAAACACACCCTCATTTTCAATGAGTTGTGGAAAGGAGTGTGTATTGGAGACAGAGACAAAGAGCCAGAAAAGCCTACCTTAGACAAAGAGTTTGCCATTTGGGAAAATAGGAACAACAAATCCTATGCATTAATTGTAGCACCTGTAAGTGAAGAGGTGAGTCGCCATATTTTTCCATTTTCAACTACTTTCAAAGCCTTACAAAAGTAGAAAGAAATCTATGGCTCACATTCTGCACTTAAAGGTGTTCAACTCATGATTAAACTCTTCACTCTTGAATTACAAAATAATGATCCTCTTGCTCTTACATCTGAATTAATATCTGTAATGCATGAGATCAAAGCCACTAAGGTTGAATTGGATATTCCTCTTATCGCTTTTCTCAAGGCGCTTTATCCTACTTACTCCAATTATCTTGAGTCATTGCAAGAAAATGGAAATCTCAAAGATATTACCTTTGACTCTCTTGTGAAAAAATTTGTTGAAAGAGAGAAAGCTTTTGGAAAGAAGACAACCCCTGAATCTTCTGAAGGGGCCGTGTGCCTCGCTCATAAAGAAAAGAATCTTGCCCAAGATTCTTACAGAGGAAGAGGTGGTCGAAGAGGAAGAGGAAGATATTTTAGAGGCAGGGGGGCAGACACTCTCAAGGAGAAAAGTCAGATTTGCACTGCATACACTGCAAAAGAAATGGATCACATGATGCCGCTACATGCAGGTTACCTTGGGACAAAATTGAGCAGCGAAGAAACCAACAAAAAGGTAAAACTAATGACACAGAAAAAGGTAAATCATGTGAATACGCTCATTATGTTGTGGCACAATGTAATATTGGAGTAAATGAAGACTTATTTAATGCTTCACTTGCTTCTTGGAAAAATGATTGGTTGCTTGATTTAGGACCAAATTGTCACATGACTCATAGAAAATATTTTTTTGAAGAATTTACTGACAATGTTGATGGAGCAGTATACTTTGCAGACCAATCAAAACTCAAGCCATCAGGGCTTGGCACAATTAGGCTTAAATTGCCTGGTCTTCCAGACTTTCTTCTGTATCATGTTCTATATCTCCCAGAGCTGAAGAGAAACTTGTTTTACTTGGTCCACATCCACCAGCAAGGTCACTCCATTCATATGTTTGATGGCAAGCTTGGGGTGAGAAAAGCATCTGACCACTCACTTTTCATGAGGGGGATAGAAGAAGAAAGGCTTCTCAAGCTACAGGGTACCTCTGCTTGTGCACAATATTTCTCATACAACTCTCATTATGAAGAAGGTACACTTCCATCAAGTTTATTATGGCATGCTAGATTTGGACATTTGAATTATGACAACCTTCGCTTGTTGAAGAAAAATGGTATTGTTGGTTTGCCTACAATTCCTAGGAAACTTAAGCAATGTGATGCTTGTATTCTAGAAAAGCATAGCAAACAGTCTTTTCATGATTCACATTCAAGAGCACATAGAAAAATTGAACTCATTCATTCAAATTTATGTGGTCCAATGCTTGTTCCTTTTGCAAATCGAAATAAATATATGGTGACATTTATTGATGACTACACCAGAATGTGTTGGGTTTATTTATTGAAGAACAAATCTGATGCTTTTCAAACATTCAAGAACTTTCATACATGGATTGAAAATGATGCACAATCTCATATTGGCTCTATTCACATTGATAATGGAAAAGAATATACTTCAACTGAATTTGAAAACTATCTTCGCCAACATGGGATCAAACATAAAACAACTGTGCCTTGTAATCCCCAACAGAATCGTGTAGCTGAAAGAATGAATAGGACAATCTTAAATATGGTGTGCTCGCTGATGTTTTTCAAAAATGTAAAATTGATGTTTTGGGCTGATGTAGTTCTATGTGCTGTATATATAAAGAATAGATGTCCATCTAATGCTATCAGAAACAAGACTCCCTATGAAATGTGGCATGGGCACGTTCCTTTGGTAAAGCATCTCAGGGTCTTTGGTTCCACCTGTTATGCCATAATACCAAAGATACATAAAAAAGAACTTGGTGCAAGAAGTCATAAGTGTATCTTCCTAGGGTATTCAAATACCTCCAATGCACACCGTCTCTATGATGAAGTCAATAAATTTTTTTTTGTATCTAGAGATGTAATCTTTCTTGAATCATCCAAAACTGACAATGTTGTTAAGCGACAACTTGATCACTTGGATAGATTCCTAGATGCAAAACCATTTCGAGAACTTGATAATCAGATTCAACATCTTGAAGGGGGGATTCCTATACTAGATCAACCTATGGAATCTTCTTCTGAAGAACTCTCTCCCCCACATGAAACTCCAACAACAAATGATACTTTAAGTGATGTGATTGATAGAATTGGGAGACTCAATCTTGATCCAGTCCCAACTCAATCAATGGAGTAGCCTGGACCATCTGAGAAAGGTCCCCAAAAGTGGCTGACAAAGACACTTGAAAGTGTTCATCCTGATGAGGTTGGAAAGACAGGAACTAGAAATTCAAACTGAAAAAATGGAGGCGATGTATATGACTCTGATTCACCTATTCATATGGATGTTTCTTATGATTGTGAATTGAATTTGTCTACATATTTCAAACCAACTTCCTTCAAAGAATCTACTTCTCATGATGAATGGAAAGAAGCGATGCAAAAGGAGTATGATGCCCTCATAAAGAATGGCACTTAGAAGCTGGTTGATCCTCCATTAGGAACCAAACCAATTGGCTTCAAGTGGGTCTACAAGAAAAAGTATAAATCTGATGGATCACTTGACAAGCACAAAGCCAGGCTTGTGGCAAAAGGTTTTGCATAGAAGGAGGGGGTCAATTATGAGGAGACTTTTGCCCCCACAGCAAAATGGGCTACCATCCAGACACTCTTTTCCCTAGCAGCTCAGAACCATTGGAAAGTCCATCAAATGGATGTAAAAAATACTTTCTTAAATGGAGATCTAAAATAGAATGTTTTAATGTCCCAGCCTAAAGGATTTTCTATGAAAGGATATGAACATAAAGTATCAAACTTTTGAAATCCTTGTATGGCCTCAAACAAGCACCGCGAGCTTGGTATGAAAAACTAACTGAGCATCTTCTGAAACTCAATTTCAAACATTATGATCTTGATTATGCAACTTTATTTGTCAAGAAAGTTGGAAAAACAATTGTATATGTTGTGGTATATGTAGATGATCCTTTGATGACAGGGAATAATGAAAGCTACACTGCATCCATAAAGAAGGAATTGAGGAAAGGTTTTGAAATGACTGATTTTGGCTATGTTCATTATTATCTTGGTATTGAATATCCGAAGTCCATATTTCTTTCTCAAAAGAAGTACATTGGAGATCTGTTGAATAGGTTTGGCATGACAGAATGCAATCCTCTTACTAATCCAATGGAACAAAACTTAAATCTCACATCAATTGAAGGAAAAGAATTTGAGGATGCAACAAAGTATAGACAGCTTGTAGGAAGTCTCAACTACCTAACTACTACCAGACCAAACATTTCTTTTGCTGTTGGAATCCTCTCCAGGTTTATGCAAAAGCCTTGTGAGGGACATTGGTCTACTGCAAAAAGAGTTCTAAGGTACTTGAAGGGAACTCAAGACTTTGGAATCAAGTATACACAGGTGGACAACTTCATCTTGATTGGATACTCTGATTCAGACTTCGATGGAGACAAAGAAACTGGGGTATCTACTTCAGGTTATGCTATGAGTCTTGGATCAGGAGTTGTCTCCTGGAGATCACACAAACAATCAGTTCCAACAGATTCCACAACAGAATAAGAATATGTGGTAGTAGCTAAGGCAACAAAAGAAATTGTGTGGCTCAGGAAAATTCTTGAAGATTTGTAGGTAAAACAAGTACAATCGACTCCACTCATGATTGACAATACCTCGGCAATAAAGTTGGCCAAGAACCCAAAGTTCCATGATCAAACGAAGCACATCAATACTAAATATCATTTGATTTGACATCATGTTGAGGCCAAAACAATCCATCTCCACCATTGTTCCACTAATGAGAAAATTGCAGACATCTTCACCAAAGCGCTTGGAAGAGAAAAGCTTGAACGATTCAAAACGATGCTTGGACTCACCAACATCCCTTCAAATTAAGGGGGGAATGTTGATTCCCAATCATCAATATTGGGTGAATAAGTGTAACTGATGTAAATAAATAATGGAAAATATGAAGAGTCACCAGGAGATGAAATGAACAGTCTCTCCCTCATGTATATAATAAAGACCAACCTGAATGAATATAACGAATTGATTTTGAGGAGTTACTGCCTAGTCTGACAAATTAAGTTTATTTCTTTCTTGCAATTTCCTCCTTGCAATTCTTTTCCTGCAATTTTTGTCCTAGTTTTCTTCTACTTGGGTCGTCCAGGAAGATTCTTCCTATAATAGTTCATGTAGTTTCCCACACTCCTGTTTATTCATTTACTTCACAACAAGTGTTATGTTCCTTTTCCTGCTTATAATTTCATTTATTCCTGCACGCAAAAGTATTGTTAATTCAATTAACCATTCTTAATCTTAAGAGTTATACTTCAGAAGCATCTAAGAATGTTTACGTGAATTAAGGAAGGACGTTATTACAAACACCATACTTTACACTTTCATTTTATGACTTAAGAAAAAGGAACAGAAACATTATAATTGACTTGCCAAAAGTTAGTTTGATGCATGCAAATTACTTGGATTGCTGCTTTGATTATTTTGAATTGTTTTTTCTTTATGAAGTTTAATTTCATTGCAAAGTTCAGCTAATTAGAGCATTCCTTTTCACGTGTAATTTATGTCAGAATGTAGCTTGAAATTGCAATTCTTTTCAACACGTATTTTAGTTATTTCGAAAGTAAAATGGAGACTTTGGTGAAGGAAGATTTGTCTCAGTGAAAGAGTTGGTCTGTTGTCATAGGAGCAGAGTGCTCTAAGCTTCGAGGCTTAGAGCACCTCCACAAAGACATAAGTCTTCAGTAAAGAAGGTAAAATATACTTTTTCACATAAGTACTATACCTACACTAGTGTAACCAGATTGCAATAGTACAAGAACATGTTGCTTGGTTAGAAGGAAGATCAATTGAGAAATAGATCTTTGCAAGGGCCCACTTGTTAAGCTATTAGCCATCTATACTGAAGATAAACATAGTATTTCAGTTCAACATTTAAGATTTCTTCCAGTTGTGTGAAAGTTCCTTTACTTGATTTCCTCGCAAATTATTCTTTTACATTCTAGCACTAGAATTTCTTTCGTGCCGATTGCCTTTAAGATTGATTTCTATCTGATTCTGCAAAATTTCATTTAAGAAGTAGGATTAGGAATAGGAAAATTTCATACAACTTCTGGCATTGGTTGTGATTCGTCTCTAAGCTTACGAAACCCCCGAGTTGACAATTAAATGTTCAGGAGTTTTCTTAAGTGCAATTCTTGCACCCAACATTTTGGTGCCGTTGCTGGGGAGGTGATTTGAATTGTTAAGAATTTTCCATTTTTTGTAATAGGGGTAAATCTGCTATTATTTTTTTTGCAGTGTGCTTCTATTTGCTTGAAGGAATTTATAGGTGTCCAGTGATTTCTGAGTTGCAGCATTTTTATTGAAATTTTGTTTTGACATTTTTTTGAAATGAATTCCTAAAAGTGGTAGGGGTCTGAAGCCCACTAGGGGCCAAAGAAATACTGATCAATATGAAACCAAATCTCATATTGGGCCTTCTTTTGCAGGCAGAAAGTCCAAACAAAAGTAGACTCATCACGTAGGAACAGTCCACTTGGGCTTTGGCAGCAGTCGTCCAGGTGTGACACAACCCACAAGGGAGAAGAAGGGGACTATCATAACCCATAGTCATCCTTCCCAGCCTGTTGAGAGTGGTTTGCATGGAAGAACAACAATGGCATATCAGGAAGACCATGTAGAAGAAACTGGTGAAAATCAGGTAAATGAGGAACAATCCACTTTTGGATTCCCAATTATAGATCATGATACACAAGTATAAATGAAAAATATTTCACCATCAACTCTTCCTCATTTCTATGGTAAGGTACATAAAGACCCAAACTCTTTCCTATTTGAGTTTGATATTTTGTGTAGAAGTTATGATTATTCATCTGATGCCCAGAAGTTAAACATGTTTCCTGCAACTCTCAAGGATGCAGCACACCGCTGGTTCACAGGACTAGGAGGAAACACTATATATTCGTGGGAATAAATGAAGAGAGTGTTCTTGTCAAAATATCAGGAATATTTTAAGACTAGAGATATTGAAGATGAAATCTTTACTATTGTGCAAAATGATGATGAGACTCTAGAGGACTACTTGGAGAGATTCCTGTACATCCTCCAAAGGTCAAAGCACAAATTTGATCTAAGTACCTTTAGAACCCTGTTATTACATGGGCTTACTGACGATGTTAGGAATAATCTAAATCTGTTAGGAAAATGGGATATTGCTCAAAAATATTTTGATCAAATCTGTGACTTGTGCAGGAACTTCTCGAGGAACCAATATAGATCTAGTAAAGGAATTCATAATAGAAATAAGAAAACAGAATCTATTGATGCTATGATTATTGGATTAGAAAAAAAAATGGACAATATGAAAATTGAAATAATTAATACTATTAGTAAACAAATAGACTCTTTGAAGTTTCAACAAAAACTTGTAGAGGAATAAAAGTCATTGTCTATTTTTTCTCCCAAATGTACAAGAAATCATATTTTAAGAGAATGTCCTCTTGATATTAAAGAAACTAATAAAAGTGAAATTTGTATAGAGAACCATGCCATGGAAAACCATCCCTCCATACTTGGGCTGAAAGCTATACTTAAAGGAGGACAACCTAAAGCCGAATCACCGCATGCTATGAGAGCATGAAGAAACTGGCCTCAGGTAAGTGCAGGTATGGCCCCTGAACCTCCTCCAAATTCTTTTGGTTATAATTCACATTCATATTCCTATCCTAACACTAGTCACTCTCAACATTGGTAGCATGTGAGCAAATATCATTATGGACAACCCTCCCAATCTTGGCAACAAGGATGGAGAGGGCCAAACCATTCACATCATTCACACCATTCCTATCCTGCACCTATGCAGTCATACCCTCCTACATGTGCACCTTACCCAAATACACAATCATCATTACCTTAGTTGAGTCATCCATTTCCTTTACCTCCACTGTTTTGACTTTCTCAGCTACCTGCTTAACATTTACCCAACCCCAATAACAAAGCATTACAAATGGTCCATTCTATGAACTCGCTTTCCTCATCCAGATATCAGTCCATTCCAGTTGTAGTCGATGACCTCCAATTGAGATCAGGGAAGATAGTAACCTCAGAAAATCAAAAGTAGCCTATGGTGATTATCAATGAGAAAGGTGAGGAGGAAACTCCTGACCATTCTGAAAAAGATGACACCATCTAGCCTATCCCCGTACCTTTTGATCCTTTTCCATCTTCTTCCAACCAACCTCCCTATCCAGAGAGGTTAGTTGTGGAGAATAAAGACCCCATTCCTGAGTCTAGCCTGGCTTCTGAGCTGAGGAACCTTTTCATAAGGGTACCTTTGCTCCAAGCTATTAAAGAGATCCCTATTTGCATAGAAATCATTAGGGAACTTTGTCTCAGGAAGCCAAGAAGTAGAAGATTAGAACCTCAAACTATTCAATTTGTTGGTAGAACAATAGAGTTAATGATAGGGTGTATGCACACAGAGAAATATATCGAACCCATAAACCCTATTGTCTTTGTTCAGATAGGTGACTTCCTTGTCTCCAATGTACTTATATACCTGGGGCCAACCATTAATGTTATGACCAAGAAAACCATGGATCAACTTGGATTGATTCATATTCGTCCTACTCCCACTGTGCTTGAACTAGTAGATAGATCTTAAATCAAGCTGGAAGGGGTGTTGGATGATGAGGTCGTTTCTCTAGACTCTTGGGAATACCCCGCCGACTTCATTATGCTTCAGCCAAAAAATATTGTGGGAGGACATCCCTTGATCTTGGGATGACCATGGCATCCTATGGCCGATGCTTATATCGAATGTCGTTTTGGTGACATGTATACTTCCCATGGAGATTCTAGGAAGAAGTTCACCTTGTATCCACCTGCTATATCCATTCATGAGCTTTGAGGCACTTTATGGTTAGACTATAGTACTGATGAGGAGACTCAACCTGTTTCCTTGATACATCAGAATGATGAGTTCTCACAGGAGGATGAGATTCAAGACTTCCTCAACAATCTAGACACCATGCCCAATTTTGAGTCATCGAGTCAGATTTGTAGTCTAGATTTTTAGGAAAGTCATGACTCCCTACCTCCCATGCCACCATCTCTAGCGACACCTCTGTGTACTCTTGAGCCTGATACCACTCTTGTTGAGATTAGTCTAGGTAAATACTTCCATATCAATTCAGACATGGATTCTTCCTAGCAAGAGTAGCTTGTGAATTTTGTTGGGTTGTGTTATATTCTTTCTATGACTTGCCCACGTAGTTAAGCGGGGGGTTAGAGGGGGGGCGGAGCCCCCCTTCATTGTGCCGATTGTGTGGGGGGGGGGGGGTCACAGGGGGTTTGAGGCATACCCATAACCCCACTTTATGGGGTCCGGGGCAGCGCCCCAGAAAATTTTAGTTTTGGACCCTATGTTAGGTTGGGCGGACCCACCTATGGTTTTGTGCATGATTTTTGCACATGTTTTTGGACGCGATGGTTTTTAGTCCATGGTATTGGATGCTTCGGCATGTATAAATATTGTGGATTTAAGATATCTGTGGTTTGTATCTTTTGAATCAGTTACTGGAGAATCCACAGTATGAACATTTTTATGCCAACGTTTCAAATCCCAACTGGGATCCATCATCAGGACTTAAGAATGATGATAAAAGAAGAGCTGCTTAGAAGGACATAAATAATAATGAGGATAATAAATTATTAGGATCAGCAGAATGTCGGCTGAATATTTATTTTTAATTTATTTATTAATTAATTATTCATTCAATTATTTATTTTTATTATTAATAAATTATTTTTATTTTATTGTTAAGCTTTATATATTAATTTTTATAGGTGAGAGAATATATTAATTTAAAATTCCAAACCTAAATGGTAATAATGATTAAATATTTAATATATGTTAATATAATAATTTTTATTTTTATTTTATTTTATTTATTTATTTATTTATGGTTTTTGTGGAGAAATGTTTATTTATTTTTATTTCTATCTATATTAGTATTTAAAGAATAGAGAAATAAGTAAATTGTATTAATATTTAAAAGTTCTTTGATTTAAATTACTAATATTAATAATAATTAATATATTAATTAATTGTTATAAATTAATTAATATATTAAATTAATTAATATCAATAAAAGTTAATAAATCAATACTAATAATGTTAATAGATATTGATAGGGTTAAAATATTAATAATACCTAATTAATAAAGTTAATAAATATTAATACTTAATTAATAATCATTTGATAATGAATTAACAGTGATTAACATTAATAATAAGTAATATATTAATTAATTGTTATATTAATTAATATATTAGGCTAATAAATATAAAAATAAATGTTAATAATGTTAATAAATCAAAATTAATAATGTTAATAGATATTAATAGTGTTAAAAATATTAATAATACTTAATTAATAATGTTAATATATTAAATTAGTAATCACTTAATAATTAATTAACAATAATTAATATTAATAATAAATAATATATTAATTAATTGCTATATAAATTAAGTAATATATTAAACTAATTAATATTAATAAATGTAAATAATGTTAATAAATCAATATTATTAATGATAATGTATATTAATAGCGCTAATAAACATTAATAACACTTAATTAATCACTTAATAATTAATGAACAATAGTTAACATTAATACTTGATAATTAATATTAATTAATATTACGACATCACTAATAATTAATATCAATAAATAAAATAGTAACTTTTTATTAAGATTTATTTATTCATTTGTTTATTTATTATTATAATTATTACTTATTTTTAAGTTAAGAATAAATTTTTTAGATAATCATAAAGGTATAAGATATGCTATACCTGGGACGTGTTGGTGATCTTGATTTCCCTGATCAAGGGAAGCCAGCTCCCGCTAATCTCCATGCCATTGTCTCTGTTCAGATTATGAGGATGTTTGATAATTTCAAGAGCTTCTCTGATCTTTCGTCTATGATGCTGCTCTTCCCTTGCGACAATTGAGGCGCTTTCCAAGCAGATATGGTGTTTAGTTTTTAAGGAGTGCTCTGCCAAGGCTGAAGTACGAGACCTTTCATTCCTAATATCGGCGCCATGCTCCTTGAGCCTCGTCTGAAGGGAGCGACCTGTTTCACCAATGTAGCTTTTTCCACATGAACAATCTATTTTATAGACTCCTTTAAGCTGATGTTTGTCAATATCATCGTTTACAGACCTCAAACCTTGCCTAATCGTTCCAGGTGCTGAGAAGTGTGTGATTATGTTTTTCTTCTTTAGGATTTTAGCGATTTTATCTGTAACTCCATCGATATAAGGTAGAAAAACCTTACCACACTGAGGTTGGTCTTGAGCCTTAGGTTCATGAGATAGCAACCTTCTCTCAGCTTTCTCTATGGCTCTTTTAATCTCTTGTTCTTTGTAGCCTATACTCTTAAAGGTTGAAACTAAATGCTTCTTTTCTTCATTCAGATGCTCAGAGTCAGAAATTCGAAGGGCTCTGATAGCAAGAGTGTTTAGAACACCAAACGTCTGAGCCGGGTGGTGGTGGGAATCAGCATGGAGGTAGCTTTCTGTGTGGGTTGACTTCCTAAACACCTTATGCCCTAATGAGCCATCCTCCTTTCTGATGATGAGAACATCTAAAAATGGGATGCTCATGTTTTCTTTAAGTTCCATAGTAAATTTTATTTCTGGAGAGATAGAATTTAGGTGCATGAAAAACTTGTCAAGTTCTGCTTTACCATGAGTCCATTTTATATTGGTATCATCGACAAATCGCTTCCACCAAGCTGGTTTTAAAGGGTATGATTCAAGGGTTTTCTTTTCAAATTATTCCATGTATAGGTTGGCCATGATTGGTGAAAGGGGTGATCCCATTGCCACACCAGATGTCTGCTCATAAATTATTCCTTGGAAGGTGAACACAGTTGACCTTAAGTAGATTTCAACCAATTTTGCAGTCCCCGGATCAGTAACAAATATGTATAAATATGTATTATAACATTGAGAGGAACATAATGAAAAATTAAGCTGGTAGTCCCAGTTTTGGGATCCAGGGGAAAATCTCTATGTATATGTGTTTTATGTGTTATGCTCTCACATTTTTTATTTTATGTGTTTTAGAATTCATATGCAGGTAATTTCTGTACGGGGTTAAAACCTACATTTGGTATCGGAGCAGTTTTGGCTTCAAGGGGACGCCTTTGTTGCTGAGGGGTTTCACTCGGGCTTGTGGTAGACCCTGTTCAGTGGGAGATCTGTGAGATTGAATCTGGTGGTGAAAGAAGATGGCGAGCAGTGGAAAGATAGAGATTGAGAAATTTAATGGTTAGAGTTTTGAGTTGTGGAAACTCAATATGGAGGATCTGTTGGTGGATAAAGATCAGTGGATCGCGGTAGATCCGGGTACTAAACCAATGGGAGTGTCTGATGAAGAATGGAAGAAGTTGGATCAGAAGGCAAAGAGCACAATACGATTGTGTGTCTCAGATTTAGTATTCTTGAATGTATCAGGGGAAGCTACGACAAAGGTTTTGTGCGACAAGTTAGGGACTTTGTACCAATCTAAGTATCTGGTGAATAAACTATTCCTGTGGAAAAAGCTGTATAACCTGAGGATGAAAGATTGAGACTTGGTGACAGAGCATCTAAACACATTTAATATTGTGGTAAGTTAGTTAGCATCTGTTGATATTAAAATTTCAGATGAAGATAAGTGCATCAATTTGTTGTGTTCTCTACTAGATTCGTGGGGTAGTCTAGTTATTGCAATAGGTAGCAATGCAACTGCCTTACAGTTTGATGAAATAGTTTCATCCTTACTGACGAAGGAGATGAGATGGAAAAATATGGAGAGCCAGAATGGTGATGCCTTCTCTGTATGAGGATGGTCCCATAACAGAAACAAAAATAAGTCATTGAGTGGGAGATCTAAATCTCCAGGAAAACTTGTAAAGGTGGTGTGTTGGAAATGCGAAAAGGAAGGCAACTACAAAAGGGTTTGTAAATCTAAAGCTCCTGATAAAGGAAAGGGATTTCATGATGCTCCTTCTACAGAGGCGAAAACCACCTCAGATGAAGGTGGGGATGTGTACTTGGCCTCTTCAAGTACACATGTAGATCATGAGGCATGGTTGATTGACTCAGGTGCATCCTTTCACTTCACTCCCCATAGAGAATGGTTCTGTGAGTATGAGAAATACGATGGTGGTGATGTCTTCTTGGGGGATGACAGGAAGGCTAGAATCATTGGTCGTGGAAAAGTAAAGTTGAAGTTGTAAGGTGGAAGGGTTAGAACACTTCTGGGTGTTCTGCATATTCCTACATTAGGCAAAAATCTAATTTCTGTAAGCAAGCTAGATGATGTAGGTGTAAAAACAATCTTCGAGAAGGATACCTACAAGATGGTTAGGGGAGCACTGATATTGATGCAGGGACTTCGGATTGGAACTTTGTACAAGCTACAAGGTAGCACTGTTGTTCATCGGTTCAACAGTTCCATGGTTCCTGAAAGTGGAGCAGAAAATCTAGTGGTCCCTGGAGAGAAGACCATGTTGTGGCATCAAAGGCTTGGACATATCGGAGAGAAGGGCCTTCGAATACTTCATGGTAAAGGTATGGTAGAATCTATGAGTAATAGCTCTCTGGATTTTGATTTCTGTGAAAATTGTGTATACGGGAAGCAGAATCAGGTGAGTTTCCCCTCTGGTGGTAAGAGGGCAAAACATATATTAGAGCTTGTGCACAGTGATGTATTTGGACTTGTGAAGGTTCCATCACTAGGTAAGTCTATGTACTATGTATCATTTATAGATGACTTCTCAAGGAATACATGGATATTTTTCCTTAAGAAGAAATTTGAAGTCTTTGACAGGTTTAAAGAATTCAAGGCTATGGTGGAAAACCAGACAGAGAAGAAGATAAAGGTGCTGAGGACAGATAACGATAGAGAGTTTTGCAGTAAGGAATTTGAAGAATTCCTTAAGAAGGGTGGTATAACACAACAAAAGACTACTCGATATACACCTCAACAAAATGGAGTTGCAGAAAGAATGAACAAGACGTTGATGGAAAGGGAAAGAAGAATGCTCAGTGGTGTTGGGTTAAGACAGGAATTCTAGGCAGAGGTGGTGGAAACACCATGTTACCTGGTCAACAGATCACCTTCATTAGTGTTGGAGGATAAGACTCCACAAGAGGTATCGACTGGTAAGAAACCCTCTCTTTCACATCTGAGGGTATTTGGATGTGATGCATATGTACATGTTCCAAAGGAGAAAAGAACCAAGTTGGATAGTAAATATGAAAAGTGCATCTTTAATGGGTATAAGGATGGTTTAAAGGGTTATAAGCTTTGGAACCCAGTAGCAAGGAAGGTTTTGTACAACCGAGATGTGGTGTTCAGAGAGGTGAAAGATGTTATTAAACATGAAGTCTGACCAAAGGAACCTGAGAAGATAGAGTTTGAGCTAAAGGAGGAAGAATTAGACTCTACAACAAAGGAGGAATCAGAAGATGAAGAGCCACAAACTCAAGGTGTGAGAAGATCAGTTCGAGAAAGAAGGCAGCTAGAAAGGTATAGTCCATCTGCTTTTTGTTCAGATTTTGCTTTGTCTATTACTGATGATAATCCCAGAACTATGAAGGAAGCAATAGATTCAGAGGATGGAAAAATCTGGAAAGAGGCCATGGTAGATGAAATGGCATCTTTGCACAAAAATGAGGCTTGGGATCTGGTGGAGTTGTCGGCTGGAAGGAAACCCATTGGCAGAAAATGGGTGTTTAAGAAGACGACAAATACAGAAGGAAAGTTGGATAAATACAAAGCTTGGTTGGTGGCAAAAGGTTATTCCCAGGTGTCAGGAATTGATTTTGGAGATATTTTTTCTCCTGTTGCCAAGGTAACTTCTATTAGATTACTTTTATCTGTTGCTGCTGATTTTGATTTTGAGGTAGAACAGATGGATGTGAAGACATCATTTCTTCACGAGGATCTGGAAGAGGAAATATACATGAAGCAACCTGAAGGCTTTGCGATGAAGGGTAAGAAAGAACTGGTATGAAAATTAAAGAAGTCTCTATATCGGTTAAAACAATCACCAAGGATGTGGTATCAGAAATTTGATACATTTATACGGGGACTTGGCATCACCAGAAGCAAAGAAGATCACTGTGTGTATTTTAAATTAATTGGTGACCGTGTTATCTATCTGGTCTTGTATGTGGATGATATGTTGCTGGTTGGAAATGACAAAGAAATTATCCAGGATTTGAAGAGCTTATTGTCCTCCAAGCTCGACATGAAAGATCTTGGTGGTGCAAACTATATTTTGGGCATGGAAATTAAAAGAGATCGGGTAAAGAGGAAGTATGTCAAGACAATACTGCAGAGGTTTAATATGTAGGATAGTAAACCGGTGAAGGTTCCTATTCCTGTAGGTGTGAGGTTATCTGCTAAACAGTGTCCCAAGACACAAGAAGAGGAAGAGGACATGTCCCGTGTTCTATATGCAAGTGCAGTCGGTAGTCTGATGTATGCAATGGTCTATACTAGACTAGACATTGCACATAAAGTAGGCGTATTGAGTAGGTTTATGTCAAAACCAGGGAAGCAGCACTAGACAATAATGAAGCGGATTTTCAGGTATTTGTGTGGCACTAGTGATTATGGTTTGTGCTACCAAGGAAGACCAGGATTGGACAGAATGTTGGATACTCGTGGCTTTGTTAATGCAGACTAGGTTGGAGATCTGGATCAAAGAAGATCTACAAGTGGGTATGTGTTTAACCTATTTGTAGACAGAAACAATCTGTAGTAGCACTATCAACTATAGAGGCAGAATACATGGCAGCCACTCATGCAAGCAAGGAAGAAGTTTTGTTGCAGAGATTGTGTTCAAGTATGGGGTTAGTACAGGGAGCTATAAGGATAGAATGTGACAGCTAAAGTGCAATTTTCTTGGCAAAGAACCCCACATATCATTCAAAGACAAAGCACATTGATGTTCAATATCACTTTGTGAGGGATATGATAGAAGACAAAAAGGTATTGCTGGCAAAGGTGGACTCTTTGAAGAATACTGCAGAAGCATTGACAAAATCTGTGAGCTCTGAGAAGTTCTCTTGGTGTAGAGAAACAATGGGCATTTCAGGGTTGGAAAAATGACTAAGCTCTCTTGTGGCCCCCTATGGAAAAAAAGCAACAAGTGGGAGAATGTTGGGTTGTGTTATATTCTTTCTACAACTAGCCCACATAATGAACCAGGGGGTTAGAGGGGTGGCGGAGCCCCCCTTCGTTGGGCTGATTGTTTACCAGGGGGGGGGTCACAGGGGGCTTGAGGCATACACGTAACCCCACATTATGGGGTCCCACCTATGGTTTTGGACCCTATGTTAGGTTGGGCGGACCCACCTATGGTTTTGTGCATGATTTTCGCACATGTTTTTGGACGCGATGGTTTTCAGTCCATGGTATTGGACCCGATGGTTTTCGGTCCATGATATTAGATGCTTCGGCATGTATAAATATGTATTGTAACATTGAAAGGAACATAATGAAAAATCAAGCTAGTAGTCCCAATTTTGGGATCCAGGGGAAAATCTCTATGTATACGTGTTTTATGTGTTATGCTCTCACATTTTTTTATTTTATGTGTTTTAGAATTCGTATGCAGGTAATTTCTATATGGAGTTAAAACCTACAAATTTGTTGTGAAACCATCTTGATGCCTTTGCACGGGGGTATGAAGATATGAAAGGCATCCCTCCTGAAACTTGTAGTCACCATATATATATTTAGGATGGAGCCCGACCTGTCCGACAACCCCAACGGCGAATGAACCCATCTCTAAGAGATGTTGTAAAGGAAGAATTGCAAAAACCCTTAGATGTTGATTTTATCTTTCCAATTTCTGATAGGCAGTGGGTCTCTCCATTTGTATTAGTCCCGAAAAAGGATGGGAGATGGTGCATATGTATTGACTACAGAGAATTGAACAAATCCAATTTCAAATATTACTTCCCCCTTTCTTTCATCAATCAGGTACTTGATACCCTTGCTGGTAAGAAGTACTTTTCTTTTCTAGATGCCTTTAGCAGGTATACGTAGATATAGATTGCACCCGAGGATCAAGACAAAACCACTTTTACATTTCCATGGGGTACATTTTCTTACTGAGTGCTTCCCTTTGGGCTATGTAATGCCCCAACTACCTTTCAAAGGGTGGTCTTAGCCACTTTTGCTGACCTTGAGCTTGTAGAAATCTATATGGATGACTTTTCTATGTTTGGTGATTCATTTCAGGAAGCCCTCAAGAATCTAGAAAAAGTGCTTCTTCGCTGCCAAGAAGCTCATCTCGGCTTGAGTGACCAAAACTACAAATTAACGTGAAATGAGGGGGTGGTTCTTGGCCATCTTATTTCTTACAAAGGTATCCAGGTTGACCCTGCAAAAATTGAAATTATTTTGATTCTTCCTATACCGAAAACTCAAAGGGAAGTGAGATGTTTTCTATGACATGCAGGCTACTATAGGAGATTCATTGAGAATTTCTCCAAGATAGCCATCCCCCTTTTCTGACTTTGGCTAAGGATAGTGAGTTTTCTTGGTCCACAGCCTGCCAACATATCTTTAAGACATTGAAGGAAAAACTAGTCCAGGCAACAGTTTTTAGAGGACCAAACTGGTCGCTGCCATTTCATATTTCCTCTGATGCCTCAGATACTGCTATTGGCACAACTTTAGGACAATAAGAATACAAACAATATTATGTTATTTATTTCATTACTAAAAACTTTTCACCCCCTGAACTCAATTATACAGTTACTGAGAAAGAGTTTTTAGCTGTAATTTTTTCCATTAACAAATTCAGACATTATATTATACGATATGAAGACTTTGTGCATACTAACCATTCTGCCATAACATATTTGATGAGTAAACCATTAACTAGTGGTAGAGTGACTAGGTGGTTATTATTTTTACAGGAATTTAATATTATCATTATTGATAAACCGGGAAAAGCTAATGTCGTAACAAATTATCTTTCAAGATTAAATAATCCTGGTGAAGCAATTCCTGTTGATGATGATTTTCCTGAGGAACATATTTTTGTTGTGTCAACAAAATCCCCATGGTTTGCTAACATAGCTAACTATTTAGTCACTGGAAAATTACCACCTTACCTATCCACTCGTGAAAATAGGAATATCATACAGAAAAGCGCTGCATATTCCTAGATTCAAGGAGACCACTTTTACACCAGAGCAAATCTCATTATCCATAGATATGTAATAGAGGAAGAAGTGATTGATATTTTAAAATATTCCCATGATGAAGCTTTCGGGTGTCACTTTGCTGATAAGCAGACTGCATACAAAGTGTTATGATCTGGCTATTTTTGGCCCTCCTTGTTTAAAGATGCCAAACAGTATGTCAAGCGATGTGATAGCTGTCAGTGAATTGACCAACCTAATCAAACCAATGAAATGCCTTTATGTCCCCAGGTTATGATTGAGCCTTTTGAAAAACAGGCCATTGATTTTGTAGGACCAATAAATCCAACATCATTAAATAAAAAACATATTTTGGTTTGTACATATTTCGTTACAAAATGGGTAGAAGATAAAGTTGTTTCTTTCGGTACTGAAAGAGTTGTTGTTGATTTTCTTTTTACTGAAATCTTTACTAGATTTGGTCTACCTAGAGAAATTTTTTCTGATAATGGACCGTAGTTTATTTATAATCTGGTACAGGGTGTAATGGAGTGGTAAAAAATATAGCACAGGAAATCTACACCATATCACCCGCAAGAAAATGGTCAGGTGGAGTCCACAAACAAGGTGATTGAGTCCATCCTCACAAAGACAATAAATATTCACAGAAAGGATTGGGCTGAAAAATTACCAGAACCATTGTGGGCATACCAAACCACTTGGAGGAACATCATAGGACATACACCATATGAGTTGGTGTATGGGAAACAAGTCCTCTTGCCAATAGAATTCTAGATCAATACTTTCAGGGTTGCATCCCAATTGGGGATAGATCTCTCTAAAGCACAACAATAGCATATTCTACAGTTGAATGAGTTAGATGAATTATGAAGGGATGTTGTTCAGTAGAACATCTTAGTTCAACAAAAGTGCAAGGAGTGGCATGAAAAGTCTATTCAGAAGAAGCAATTCCAACTAGGTGACTGGGTATTCCTTTACGATTCTAGATTCATTTATTTTAAAGGGAAATTCCATACATGCTGGATGGGACCCTATGAGGTGGTCAAAGTGTTTGAAAATGGAGTGGTAGAGATTAAAACTATTGATGGACAGAATTATGTGTTCCTGGTAAATGGGCATAGATTGAAGGTATATTTTCAGCCGTTACTGAAGGATATTTTATGTAGCAATTCCAATAGAAATCGGAAAAGGAGTTGGCAAGTGGTAACACAAACCTATTGAAGATTTGATTCTTTCTTTTCCTCATTGAAAAAAAATAAAAAGAAAATAAATGAAAAAAATAAAAAATATAATAAGATTTTTTTTCCTGTAATTGTGAAAATCAGTTGACTAACATGATGGCAGAAGGATCAACCTGAAAACCAACATGTTGGCAGGAAGATCGAAATTTCAATAAAAAGGGAATGTTACTTGATCTTTTAGATATGTTGGCTGCCACCAAGAAGAAGCAGGTTCAAGGAACCAAGCCCTTATCCAAGTTTGGGGTAACTAGCATGGAAATTTTTATCCAAGTAAATGCTTAATTCCCACTGCAATTACTTTTTCTGGCATGAGCGCAGGCAGACCTTGAAGATAAAATTATGCCTTTCTTCTATTTTCCCGTTTCGTAATTCCCACTATTTTTCTTTTCTAAATCCCATAATGAATCACCCTCCTCTTTCTTCTCTCTCTCTCTCTCTCTCTCTCTCTCTCTCTCTCTCTCTCTCTCTCTCTCTCTCTCTCTCTCTCTCTCTCTCTATATATATATATATATATATATATATATATATATATATTATCCCTATCCGATTCCGTAAAATCCCTCTTTTCTCCCTTGAATTTTTTCCACATCCCATTCTTGTTTATCCCCCTTGGTGATATTATTCTTGGAATCCCTGCTGTAATGTTCCTTCCCATTTTGAAAATTACCCCTTTCCCACTTCTTTATTCCCTCATAAATTGATTGCAGAATTTGATGCAGTCAATCCAGAAGGCATGCTCATGAAACACCAAAGGATGGCGAATAAAACTTTTCTTGTATATTGAGGAATTTTTTTTAAAATTCCAGCTACAGAATTTTGTTCTATCATAATTGTTATTTTGGTAAAATCCCTGGTGCAATATGCGCAATGCAAGCAGTCAGTGCAAGCACGGTGCAGTGCAAGTAGGATCAGTGCAAGAGCGCAGCTGACTGTGGAAGCAAGTGCAAAAGAAATTTCACATGGTCCAGGAGCGTCTTATGAGGAATGCTTATGCAATTTTATTACTTTGCGCATGAGTGATTCCTACACTGATAGATCATAGCATTATATATTTTAATTAATACTTTGTTTTATCATTTACTGACTTAGGAAATTTTTTAAAGTGCAAGATATATTGGGTTCTGAAATCTAATTTTTTTAATGAGTACTGAAATATGTCTTAATTGAATTATGAGGTAGACCATGGGATAGTACAGATTGTCCAAAAACTCATACTCACCTCCTTTGAAACAATCTCCCATCACTTGTTCATCATTGTCTTACCTCATAACCCGATCATTATGACCATTACACCACCACTGCATAAGCCTCCACCACATCCAATCATTATTGCTCACCTGTAGTAGGATGATACGTATCTGCATCTGATACAAGGAGCCATTCTTTTATCATTAAACATGATTAGTTGGATGGGACTGAAAAGACAGAGGATGGATGAACCTCCAGCATAAAATTCTCAGCAACCATTGGTATCACTCACTTAAATATTTTTGAGGTTGTGATAGGGAATTGTGCCAAATTCGAACATGGCACCCATAAGGAATGAGTGATCGTCCTTGAAGGAGATAGAGCATACTACAGAATACTTGAACAGTCTTGCATTGTTGCAAGAATCCAGATTCCTTTCATTTTTGCAGAAGTTCAATGGCTTTGACATGTCCATGGTGTTGGAGTTTGCAAAGATGTTTGAAGGAGGCTGAGCTAGGGTCAGCTCATTAGAATTCAAAGTCATGGAGGAGTCCATACGTGAGCTACAGGCTTTCCAACTACAGGAGAGAAGTGGTTCAAAAAGGTGCAGCTTGAAAAGAAACGATGGGATCGGTTTGTGATTGACAGAAAGCTTAGAGTTGACTAGAAGAAAGGGCTTCCATAGAGCACCATGCTCAGATAATGGCGAGACCTCCTATACATACTACATAATTTTTTGACCTACAAGGGATGTTACACATTAGCATTTGTGTACCTTTTATAGACATTTTTGTGCCTTACAGCTATAAGCATAAAATGTCCATAATCCAAGGGATCCAAAGTCCCTAAACATGTTGTTCCTACTCCTAGAGGAACAAGGCTAACAAACCACAGCAATTCACAGAAGTTCTCCACGAGAAACTGCTAAAAAACAAGTCAATTCAAGATCAATTCAGAAGCTCCACTAGCTGCGTGTGTTGAAATGCAGAGGTTACACTGGCTGGTTGCATTGCAACGCAGGTAGAAGCACCACCAGGGTGCGCTGAGCGGGAAGTGACAAATGTCAGGGTCTCTTGTGAGAGGTGTCAAGACTGTGGAAGCTTCCAGAATCTTCCTCCATGACACTTGCCTTGCTGAGTTCGACTAAGTGATGAGTAAGAGGCTCTTACTCTCCAAGTGGAAGTAAGAACTGACAGAGAGAGAGGACACTAGTCAGATCACAAGCTGACTCATCCTCACTCCAAACATCTATATATGGATCTCTTCTCCATGAGATCTAGGAGGCTGGAATTTTTTTATTGCAAAGAATTGTTGTTGGTTTGAGATTGGAATCATTGGGTGCTTAATGCTTTGAAGGGAGGTGAAGATAGGAATTTCATTTGCTGGGAAGGAGATGCTGGATTGGAACTCTCTTGGTTGTATCTCCTCCTGAACCTTGTTATTCATCAATAAAGCTATCTTGGTTTCTCCTATATGCTGATGTGTCTTTGATGTATGATTGCATTAGTGTATTTGGTTTATTTCTAATCCTGAACTAGTTATGAATATGAATCTATGTCTTTGTGTAGTGTTCCCTTCTTGTGATCTTGCAGGAACATGTTGAAGCTGGGCAAGCGAGAAGGCAAGTAGCTGGGAACTCTCAAAGAGAAGAGAAACTGGATCGAGCGACAAATGGAAGACACCGGTTAGTCCATCCATCTCTCTTCATTCTTAATTCATAAAGGAAGAATACTAGAATAGTTGTTTCTGTTTGTTGCTAAGGCACTGTCACACCTTAGGTGGATAGGATCATCCTGCATAGGCATTTTTCCCCATAACAAATTGGTGACTCCGCTGGGGAGATCTGTTTAGTCATTTTATTTGTGTTTCTATCATTGTTTGTTTCATAGACTCAACAGCAACAATCGAACTGCATCTGCTATTCTCAGATGCAAAGTAGACAGCTGCTGCTTTGATCCAATCACTGGATTTGTCTATGATCTGAACAATGGACTCACAAATGATTTGATGATCCTTTGTGATAGATCTTAGTCCTTCTTCAAAGCATCCCTTTGATTGTACCTTGCTTGTTGCTTTTATTTGGCCTGAAACCGTAGATTAATCAGCAAACTGTAACCCAGAACCCAGAAACAACTCTCGTTTCTGCTTCAGCGCAGACTCTGTGAAGAGGTTCTGCATTTCAACACAGGTCCCGTGAAGGCTACCTGCGCTGAATGTCAAAACCTCTGTGTTGAGGGTGCTTTGATCCAACTTAGGCCTAGTGCAGCTGGGGTTCTCTGCTTTGTTTTGCCTTGTTTTGATCTCTGATTTTTACAGCCTGTAACCAGCATAGGTACCTGTCTGATAACTCCTTTTCTCTGCTTAAATTCTGCCTCCTTTTGTACAAAAGACTGTGAGTGTTTTTATGTGTTTGTGGCATCATTTACAGTTTCCTTTTGCAAGAGTGAAATAGTCATCCTATAGCCCTTGATTCAGATCTGTTGATTGTGATCTTAGGAGAGAGTTCATAGGCTGTTTACAGTTGATTATACATTCATTTTTTCTTTTGGTTTGAGTTTGTCTCTTTTGAGTGTCAAAACAAGTATTCATTTCGAAAATCGTCAAGTGTTGTAATCTCTTCTACCCTTTTTGATTTTGAAAAAGTAAACTTGGTTGTATTTGTCATTTAAAAGCAAATTCAAAGTTGTGCAAAAATCTTTCTTTTTAGGCATCAATATTAAGAAAGCGGAAAACAAACACTTGCATTGTGCGTTTGCATCTTGATAGTTTGCATGATTGATTTAGGGAAAGTGCATTTAGAGTGTGCTGATTGCTCTCTGAGAAAAGATGGTGTCTTTCTTTTCCCTTTGTAGCTAGGATTTTCATTGTTGAAAAAGAGATAAAATTTGCTTATCATCTTTTAGATTGCATTTAGGAAGTTGTCCATACATCTCGTGGTGAACCTCAAAAGGCAAACTTCTAAGAAAGATCAACATAAAATAAACTGAATGAACTTAATAACGCTTTGTAACATAATGCACAACATAGAGGTCTAGGCTAGAGACGTGTTCCAGCATCGTAAAGCCTGGTGACTGTCGATCTCGCTGATGGTGGGTGATTCCTCCCGAGGGACGATAGCGCCAGTATGGATTGTGCTCCCACGTACCGTCGAGTATATATTGGGAGACCCCTATAGGCATAAAACCTTTATCCTTAGGAAGCCGTGTCGGCCACCCTACTGATCGCAATGCACTGAACACAGCATTCAGGAAGATTGACTGCCCGTACCTTAAAAAGTATTCTGCGGTTTTGCGAAAAGTTTGGCACACCCTCTACCTAGAACTCTAGAGCAGTTCCTTTTGGCCTTTTTCAGACTCTATAATGGAAAAAGTCCATCCGAGCATTTGTCACTTCGGGCTCGTTAAAACATCGAAGGAGACTAGAATCATCTTTAGCTTTTTCTCGACCCTTTAAAATTGAAAAAGCAAGTTGTGTCTAAAGCGTCATTAAAACTTATTTTAAACGGAATAATAAATCACCCTTATTCTCGCGTTAATCTTTCAGTTGAGAAAATGGAGCCCTCCAACCAAGGAATTCCCCTTGGTGGAAGTCCTAGTCCCTTCTCCTCTTGGGGAGATGTTGGAGCACCCCATATGGCCACATTGTCGCTTCCAGGACTGACAATCGGCTTGCCTATCTGGCTCTTCTCAACTAATGTTGTTCAAAACACCGCTATTCCTGAGCAGTCAAATCAACAGTTAGACCAGTCCAGAGCTGCTCACTAGCCTTCCACTTCCTATAATTCTTCCTCTCCTCCTTCCTCTTCGCATGATGGAGCTGGCCAAGCCAAAAGCCAAGCTCCTAAGGAGAAGAAGGAGAAGAAGAAGAAAGAAAAAAAGAAGAAGGAGCCAAAAGCGACTAGGGGCAAGCGAATGGCGTCTAATGAAAATCCACGCACTGCACTGACCAGGCCTAAATCGCCATGTGTCATATGCAAGGGAGGCCACTTTCACAGAGATTGTCCTTACATCCCTCGGATACTAAGGGACTGGTCTCCCCGCTTGCACAATTCGGTGGCGTCAACCTCTGATAGCCAAGTTGACAACACACCGTCAACTAGTGAAAGTGAAGCCACAGGACAGAGAGGGAAAGCTAGATTTCCTTGCAAACTGTGTGAAGGCGACCATGCCATCCACCGTTGTCCCTTCTTAGACGAGGCTAAAAGAATTTTGGAAGATCACCCGATTTTATGAGCGCCACTTCCTCCTGGATATCAAAAACTCCTGCCAAGTCCTTCACCAGTTGAAAACCTGGCTGGCCTACTCAAGTGGTCAGCTGAAACACCTCTCATTGAGGATGAACTGTCTGAATCCATACCTGACGAAAGTCAAAAGGTTGAAGCGGCAGTTGACGCGGTTTTGCCTTCAGAGGCTCTATCTTCGAATGACACCATCACAGAGGAGAATAAAGACGACACCGTCCAAATTCTCTTCATCAACACAGACTCCGACGAACAAGGGGGCAATTTGCCCATTCCTTTATCGCAGGAAGGAACTTCGTCAGAGTCATACCCGGCTGTCTATTCGGTCCCACCACCAAGCAACCTAGTTGTTTCCTTCAACTGGAACCAGCTAGGCAGACCCCATTTGCTAGCAAGCATACCATTCAGAATTATCGTTCAAATATATAGAATGGTAATGGTTGGCACCATCATTGATGAGGGGGAATCTGTGAGTATCCTTTCCTCTATTGCTTGGAAAGTGCTTGGTTCGCCAACGCTTTTGCCTGAAATGAGAAATCTGACAGGCTTTGATAAAGGAACCAGTCGACCTTTAGGGATCCTCCCCAATGTGCCAATAACATTGAAAGGGAAGACCATTCAAATGAACGTGATGGTCGTTCAAGGACCCTTGGATTATAACCTACTCCTTGGACGAGACTATATATATTGCATGGGAGCCATCGTCTCCTCACTCTTTAGATTAATGTGTTTTCCGCATGAAGGAAGAATGGTCAAGCTCGTGGACCAACTTTCATTCCCTGGATCACGCATCGCAAATAGTCATATACCATCCCTAAATGGTCTCTTCACTCAAGAAATGTCTCAACCCACGGTCCGTCCTCCTGATGAGCGTGAGTAATCCGGGAGGATATGACTGGAACCCAGGGGGCATGCGTCCTGGTCTGCTTCGGCAGGAAAACTTTGGGTATAGGGTAGGTTTCCGCGGGAGAATATGACTAGTCTGTACCCCGTCCGTGGTTGGAAGAGGGGTTATTCTAGAATATGATTCTCTTGTCAAAGCTACGTGTTTGGCGCCTCACCTTTGTCTATCTCAGTAGACACCGCCAAAGAAGTGTTTTGTTGAAAGAATAACAGAATAATCTTTGGGTAGCCTGAAAGAGGTAGGCCTCTCCCGGTAAAACAAATGTTTTATTGGACTAAGAAGGGGTAACCTTGAAATCATACTTTATGCCTGGGGGCATGCAACCCTTTTTGAGTGCAAGCAAGGGGCGGCTATTTATTTTTTTGAATTTTTAGGTCCTCCCTTTAAACCTGTAGGTCTAACCCTTTAAACTCGTAGGATTAGTCGTTTCCGAACTTGCATAACGAAAGGATCCGGAGCAAAGCTTTGTAAGATCTAAGCTCCATAAAAAATAGCATCTTCAATGAGACATTCTTATCATATGACTGGATTAATCGAGCAGTTTTAGCACACAGTTCATGCTCGTTAAAAAATAAACGCAAGATCCGAGCAGTTTTAGCGCATAGTTCATGCTCGTTAAAAAATAAACATAAGACCGAGCAAATGTTTCCACCCGCGTTTAAGCTCGTTAAAAAATGAACTATTCTGGTAAATAACCACCGTGAATGTAGCGACATCAGCCATTAAAGCCTTGGTCGTGTTTGCCCACCACCTCCACTTTTCCATTGGCCGATCATTCACCTCCATATGATTTTTTACCCATTTTGAGGAACAGCTACGAAGAGTGATTTCACTAGCCATCCTTGTGACACTGCCGTGATTTGGAAATTCCAATCCTTCCCTGGAATCAGCTGCTACCCCTTTTATCACTCGTTCCTCAAAAGACGAGTCTTCTTTAAGCTCTTTTCATCTGACTCGTAAAATATGAAAAGATTGCCGAGTTTTGGCCTTCCAGCTCGTTAAAGTGACCGGAAGAGCTATCTCTCCTCTATATTTTAATCTTTTTGGACCTGAGGGATTATTGCACAAAAAGATCGAGCGCTTTTTTTATTCGGCTCGTTAAAACTATCGAAATTTCATCCCTTCTGTATTGTTTTATACTTTTTCGGACTGAAGGGATTGGATGATGAAAAAGGACTTTTGGAGTTAACTTTATGTACCCTTTTAGACTCTGTAAAAATGAAAAGGACAGAGTTATCCTTGTCGTTAGACTCGTCAAATGCATTAAATAGCAACAAACTTGTCTTTAGACGAGAACGAGTTTCCCTATCACTAGGCTCGTTAAAACATAGCGATGGGCTTGCCCGAAGGGCAAGTTATAGAACAAGCATATGTTATCCTCCTCAAGCTTGACAAAAATAAAGAGGTGCTGGTAAGCAATGACTGGGGAAAAATTGGGAGAAACTCAAGAAAACTTTGATGGTAGCAAGTCACTCTTGAACATGACACTTTTCCTCCGTTCCACAATCGGGTTGGGTTGTTTCATTCACCGGTCACATCACCATGGTCTTGCCATACCATCCATACTTGGGGTAATGCTACCAATCCATCGCATCAGTGTCGCCATATGTTCAAGAGAAGTCGTTCAGAGAAGTCACCTATGTCCCATCCACTACCATACATTATACTCTTTCATGACTGCCACCCTGAATCATATGTCATCAGATCATTTTCACCTCCATCAAAATCATTAGCTCCGTTCCGTGTCATCGATGTGGGATTCATTAAGGCCCTCCTTTGACAGATCGCTTCTTGTCGACATCAGCTCATTATCCAAGAGGTTGATCTAGGAACACCCCCTTCAGTACTTTGAAGCTTGCATGCCTCAATGGCAAGTTTCTCACTTCCGGCGACAGGTATACATCAATGACCTTCGACCGAAAGATTTTGTGTGGTGTTCGACGCCAAGTCCTCTATTCACACCACGTGAATTGTACTGCAGTACCTTGAGGGTCATCATCATTATCGGTGATTCCTCTCGCGCTTGTTAACAGTTTACATCATTGACTGGTAATCAAGCGATGTCTTTTCATGTTTGACTTCAGAGCAATTCTCACATGGATCGACTTGTACTTAGAGTGAAGATCGGACGAGATTGAAGACCCCGGATCTAGTTTCATCCATCCGGGCTGCGATATATATTCAGAAAATAAAGACATGGAAATGTACGGCTTTGCAGCACAGATAATCATCCTACCAAAAGGACGATGGCTCTTTCAGAATCATCAGTCTATCATCACACGATTGTCTGTTATATGTACATGAAAATGAATTTATAAAGCTGAGCATGGGAATGCCCGCCTCGGCTAGATCATGAAAAAAGTATGAAAATAATGTATTGTATTGTATTGTATTGTATTACAGGTCTCCTCCCAGCAATGAAAGAACTTCGGATCCTCCTAATAAAGCATTTCACCCGATAAATGGCCTCATACTTTAGGGGGCAACTGTTATAGAAATTTTTGTGCCTTACAGCTATAAGCATAAAATGTCCATAATCCAAGGGATCCAAAGTCCCTAAACATGTTGTTCCTACCCCTAGAGGAACAAGGCTAACAAACCACAGCAATTCATAGAAGTTCTCCACCAGAAACTGCTAAAAAACAAGTCAATTCAGGATCAATTCAGAAGCTCCACTAGCTGCCTGTGTTGAAATGCAGAGGTTACACTGGCTGGTTGCATTGCAACGCAGGTAGAAGCACCACCAGGGTGCGCTGAGCGGGAAGTGACAAATGTCAGGGTCTCTTGTGAGAGGTGTCAAGACTGTGGAAGCTTCCAGAATCTTCCTCCATGACACTTGCCTTGCTGAGTTCGACTAAGTGATGAGTAAGATGCTCTTAGTCTCCAAGTGGAAGTGAGAACTGATAGAGAGAGAGGACACTAGTCAGATCACAAGCTGACTCATCCTCACTCCAAACATCTATATATGGATCTCTTCTCCATGAGATCTAGGAGGCTGGAATTTTGTTATTGCAAAGAATTGTTGTTGGTTTGAGATTGGAATCATTGGGTGCTTAATGCTTTGAAGGGAGGTGAAGATAGGAATTTCATTTGCTGGGAAGGAGATGCTGGATTGGAACTCTCTTGGTTGTATCTCCTCCTGAACCTTGTTATTCATCAATAAAGCTATCTTGGTTTCTCCTATATGCTGATGTGTCTTTGATGTATTATTGCATTAGTGTATTTGGTTTATTTCTAATCCTGAACTAGTTATGAATATGAATCTATGTCTTTGTGTAGTGTTCCCTTCTTGTGATCTTGCAGGAACCTGTTGAAGCTGGGCGAGCGAGAAGGCAAGTAGCTGGGAACTCTCAAAGAGAAGAGAAACTGGATCGAGGGACAAACGGAAGACACTGGTTAGTCCATCCATCTCTCTTCATTCTTAATTCATAAAGGAAGAATACTAGAATAGCTGTTTTTGTTTGTTGCTAAGGCACTGTCACACCTTAGGTGGATAGGATCGTCATGCATAGGCATTTTTCCCCACAACAGTACCATATCAGGTTGTTGTTGGACTTTGAGTCGAGGAAACTTATTAATTTTCCTTACTACCTGCTTCGAAGTCTCGAGAAAATGGAAAATGGTGTTCAAAGTGGGGACGCAAGCCAAGTCACATATAAGCTATATTATCATGGGCTTATCACAATCATCATCAAGAAAGTGCTCAAAGAAAAAGGAGTGACTTGGAAGGCATTCCTGAAGGAGTTTCAGGTGAGGACTGTAGGAAAGTCTACTGGCATGAGTGTAAGCAAGAAAAGGAAGGCAAAGACGCTATCCCCTGCCAAGCAAAAGGGTAAAAGCACGATGGTGTAAGTAGAAAAGAAGCCTATCGAAGACATTTCTCTCTCAGCGAGGAAAAGAAAAATCAGAACCTTGACAAAGAAGAAGATTGTCTCTCCAGTGACAAATCAGTATTGGTCGAGCTCTCCGATTATGATCGATGAATCACCTCAGGTTTTTCCTAAAGACCATAACCTTTTAGTACTTACAGATGCAGCGGCCCACACCATGGTAAACGAAGAAAATGTGGAAAAGGAAGATGACATATTGTTGTCTACCTTTATTCACAGATTAAGAAAGAAGAAGATGACATCGACTGCAGGTGAGGTTTAGGCAGAGGTTCACGAGGATGATGAGGCACATCACATGGAGACCCTTGACAATTTTGTTGAACAGGACATTGAAACCCTCAATGCTTTTTATGAACAAGGTATTGAAGCCCCTGCTAGTTTAAATGAACAGGGTACTGAACCCCCTTTAGAATTTGAAGAACGGGGCATTAAAGATCGTGTATAGTTAAGTGCGCAAGGTACTGAAACAATTGGCACGAACGCTGTGGAGGGCACCAAAAATCTTGGTGATAAGGAAACCTCGAGCACAGAAACTCTTGGCAATGTCATCATGCAAACGCTGGACGACCTTAACCTTGACAATGTTGGGACTTGCTTTGAGTCTGTTGCAGAGAAGGTATGTACACAAGAGCATCTGAGCACAGAGCCCTCTACCCTCTACCTCAACAACCGAATAGTGTAATCAGAGTAGAAAGTTCATGACCTAGAGGCTTTGAACCAGGTCATGAAGGAGCAAAATTGGCAAAAGCAAGGCGAGGTAGAGCTGCTTGCAGAGGTTAAGAAGCAGAAACAACAAGTGAAAGTATGGAAGTATTGGGCTTCCAAGTGCTAAAAACACCTCAAGAAGGTGACTAATTAGCTGAAAGGAGCTCGAGGTAAAAAGGCAAAGGTAGTGAAAGCAGGGATAAGTATTGAAGTACAGGATTGAGAGATGGCCACCCATTTTTGAAGAAATTTTGCAGAAGGTAAAATGTTGTGTGAGGACACACAACAACTTAGGGATGGGAGGATGTTGGTGTCCCAAATTGCTCTATTTTTACCCTATTCCCATAAGCCTTAACCTATGTTTTATCTCTATTTAACCCTCTCATTCCTGCATTAGTCCAACATAATCATCTATTCCTACATATACTTCATATTTCATAATTAAGATTTATTAAGTGATTTATCAATTACTTTACATATATTTCATACCTTTTAGTATCTCTTGTAACTTATGTTAAAATTTCAGTGCAGGCAGATTCCTGCACCACCAAAGATGTTGCTCCGTGACCTCCATGATAGCTAGAATCCTTCCATGCAGGAGTTTTTTATCCACGACACCTAGTTTGGTTACAGACTATTTGAGGTTGGGTATTGGTGGTGTATAGTTAGGGATACTTGCCCATAATATGGTCTACCACCAGCAAGGTTCATGCTTTATTATAACCATTAGCTGGTTTTTCAATGTTGTTTGTTAGTCTATTCAGTCGAAAGGCTTGAATAGGAAATGACTATAATTAGTAGAATAAGGTTAAGGCTAAGAGAATGTATATAATGTAGACCATAGGTAGAGCCAAGCTAGAGATATCTGAGTTTGTAATTTCATTTACTTTGTAATTTTGTATCGCCCTCGGTTGTGGGCTAGACTCACATTATCATGTATATTTGCTAATCAAGTTTAATACAAGGAACGCACCATGTTTTCTTCACACTGTGTCTAATTTTTATTTCATGCGTGAATAAGTGTTGAACCATTTCGTTTCCTAAACAAAAACGAGCTGGTTGGCTAGTGCCTAGCCAAGCTAGCTCGTTTACCCTTGTGATTTTGCCATTTAAAAGGTTTGTGCAGACATTTATTCATTTGCAATTGTGTGGCTTGGATTGTTCTTATGTTTATTTTAGAAGTTCTGAGTTAAATTCATTTCATAGTCAAGCGTGAACGGATCTGTAGTTTGGAAGTTTAATTAAGTTTATTTCTTTCTTGCAATTTCTTTCCTGCAATTAATTTCTTGTAATTTCCTTCCTACAATTCTTTTCCTGCAATTTTTGTCTTAGTTTGCTTCTGCTCGAGTCATGCAGGAAGATTCCTCCTGTACCAGTGCATGTAGTTTCTTGCACTCTGGTTTATTCGTTTACTTCACCCAAGTGTTATGTTCCTTTTCCTGCTAATAATTCCATTTATTCCTGCAAGAAAAAGTATTGTTAATTCAAGTAATCATTCTTAATGTTAAGAGTCATACTTATGAAGGATCTAAGAATGTTTACGTGAATTAAGGAAGGATGTTATTACAAACACCATACTTTACACTTGCATTTTATGACTTAAGAAAAAGAAACAAAAACGTTATAAGTGAATTGCTAAAAGTTAGTTTGATGCATGCAAATTACTTTGACTATTGCTTTGATTTTTCTGAATTGTTTTTTCTTTATGAAGTTTACTTTCATTGCAAAGTTCAGTTAATTAAAGCATTCTTTTTCACATGTAATTTATCTCAGAATCTAGCTTGCAATTGCAATTCTTTTCAACGCGTCTTTTAATTCTTTCGAAAGTAAATTGGAAACTTTGGTGAAGGAAGCTCTGTCTCGGTGCAAGAGTTGGTCTCTTGTCACATGAATAGAGTGCTCTAAGACTTGAGGCTTAGAACACCTCGACAAAGACATAAGTATTTAGTAAAGAAGGTAAAATATACTTTTTCACATAAGTACTGTACTTGCACTAGTGCAAGCAGATTGCAATAGTACAAGAATAGGTTGCTTGGTGTAGAAGGAAGATCAATTGGGAAACAGATCTTTGCAAGGGCCCACTTGTTAAGCTATTAGCCATCTATACTAAAGATAAACATAGTATTGCATTTCAGCATTTAATATTGCTTCTAGTTGTCTAAAAGTTCCTTTACTTGATTTCCTCGCAAATTATTCTTTTACATTCCAGCACTAGAATTTCTTTGGTGTTGATTGCCTTTAAGATTGTTTTATGTCTGATTCTACAACATTTCATTTAAGAAGTAGGATTAGGAATAGGAAAACTTCATACCACTTCTGGCATTTCTTGTGCTTCGTCTCTAAGTTTATGAAACCCCTGAGTTGATAATTAAGTGTTGAGGAGTTTTCTTAAGTGAAATTCCTACACCCAACAAAGACAGGTTAGAAGGAATTATTGATCTTAGAAAACAACTTGATCTTGCTTTGAAAAATATTGTTAATCTTAATGATAAGTTATAGGCTTATGATAACAGGATCATGTTGGTATGGTATCTAACCAATATTGTGAAGGTCTTCAAGCTGAGGTCGTCTCTCTAAGAGTAGATCTTGAAAAATGAAATAAGCATAATGAATATCTACTTCAAGATTTTGAAGAACAAGAGAATGGGCTAAAAGAAGATATTCTCAAATCGAAACAACAAGTGGAGGAAGGAAGAAATTTTGAAGAAGCAGGAAGAGCAATATGAGGTTGAGGTAAATATCCTAAAAGGTATATTGGAAGAAAAGGATAAACATTTGCAATTTCAAGATAGTAGTAAGATTTTGGATAATATTCTTAGTAGTCAAAGGTCTCCTACCATCAAATTTGGTCTTGGTTTTCATGAAACTGTTAAAGGTCAATCTAGCTCACAAGTTGAGGCAAGGAATTCAAATGTAAAATCTGAAATGCTTAATAAGGAGATAAGAATTCCACCTTATCAACAACCAAGGAAAGAAAGCCTTTAGAGGAAATCATTTACTGCTAAAAATAGAAGTGTTAATCGATTTTCTCCTCTAATCAATAATGTTGAATGTTCAATATGTCATAATTTTGGACATGTTGCAGCTAGTTGCAAAAGTAGAATGTTTCAAGCTAATAAATGTTTCACAGAAATATCATCATCTTCCAGGTACTTTAAGTGATATTTTTTTACTTGCAATATGTTTGGGCACAAATCCATTGATTGCAATAGAATGAATATGAAACATATAAGATGTTATTCTTGTAACAAGTTTATAGATCGCTACAGCTAACATGATAAGAAACCAGATACGAACACTATTATTAGAAAATATGAGAAAGGTGGATCCATCGGTAAGCAAGGAAAAGAAGAACAGATAAGGTGTGGTCTTACTCTCTCTTAATTTGAAGATGAATATGAATGGTAGATAGATAGTGGATGTTCTCATCACATGACTCGAGATAAGAGTAAAATGGAGTCTCTCTAGAAGAACCATCATGGTAATGTTACTTTTGGAACTGATGTTCCAGCAAAAGTTCTAGGAAAAGGTAAAGCCAAAATTAAGAAAACTAGAGTAACAATTGATGCTTTGTTAGTTCAAGGGCTAAAGAAGAATATCCTAAGTGTAGGACAAATGGTAGATAAGGGAAATACAATTGTGTTTACATCAACAAAGTGTAAGGTTATGAATGAAGTAACTAGAAAAGTCATAATAAGAAGATACAAAAATAGAGAGAAATTATATGCATTTGAAGATCGTAATTCTCATAGACATGAGAAATGATTAGACCTAGTGTAAAAGAAAATTGTGCCTATTGTAGTCTCTTATTCTTAAATGAATATTTCTAACATTGACTGTTGAGGTAATGAGAGGTACTTGACCTCATGAAAAACAGAAGATGGTTATCAGGTCCTCATGATCAATGATGTGTAATCCCAGGGGGAGTAATACGTGTTAATTCCAATGTTTTTTTTTTCCATGTTGTTTATACTACTCACAGTGACTCTAGTGTAGTAATAGTGCACAGGTACAGACAAAACAGACTCAGGGAGATGAAAGTGTAAAATTTTAGTATTTCTCTTTCTGTATGCGGATCTTATGTAGAGAAGATGTGTGTATACATGAGTTCTAAGCTTAAAACTCATGTATATTTTGGTTTTATGAGGAAATAGTGGGACGAACTTAGGAAAAGGGTTTGATATGCTTCAGTCAAGTATCAATTAGTTTTTATGTTCTTATGGTTGAAGGTTACAGTCTGTTGATGTTATTTGAAAGTGTTTTTGCTGACTTGATGGATGACTGGTTGATGATGATGCCTTGATGTTTATTGTTGATATATGAAATGACATGATCAGATCTGATAGTGAACAATTGGCACAATTTCAGGGGGAGACTTTGATATGCTTCGAATAATTCATTGTTGGCATTATGTTTTCTTCATACATAATGATCCTTTGATGATGCTCCTAATGTTGATGAAGTTCTTGAATGATGAATTTTCTATCTCATACTATAATGAACAATTGATTATGTTTTATATTTATGAAGTGGTGTTGGTGTGATAAATCTTCTTATGAAGAATTTGGGACAAGAGAATGATGTTGTTAAAACATAGTCATATGATACTACTAAATCTGTTGAATGATATTTGGAAACATGGCATATTGAAGAATGATGCTACATTGTCCTATCTTATGATTATTCTCAATTATGATGTTGTGGTTGCATACCAGGTCATGTGTTGATGATATTGAAGCTACATTGTTCTATCTTACATATTGATGATGAGTTGCTACTCATGGATGCTTATGGTGTAGATCATATATGGTGTATGATAGATGTTGATGATTATCATGGTCTATTTGAGGTATTTCATGTTGGTTATAAATGTATTATCTATCATTTGATGTAAAGGTCATGTAAATACCTACACTGTAATCATTGTAGAATTTAGTCATGTATGGACTATTGTGGTCAAGTGCTTCTAGATATGTGGTGTAATTTGTAACCCAATTGTGTTTGGGAAGTTGATGTAATAATGATGTCGAATATGTAAAACCAACGTGATTGGGTGATTAATATAAGTTTGAGTCTTTAATGATAGAATGATACATATGAGTTATAGAGTCATGTAATTCATTGTACATCCATCAGAAACTTCAACATGTGCATAATGGGAGCATGACCAATGTTCATACTCAGCATTTTAGATACATAAGTCTTCATTTAGCATATGGTCAGCCCTTTGCCCTCGATTTCCAAGGGGGAGAGTAGCTAGATTTTTGGAGAGGTGATTGGAGAGTAGCTTGGTTTGGTGCTTGGGTTGATGTGTTTTACATGTATTTATAGGTTGTGGTGACCAAACGCCAAAGTGGTTTCCATCAAGTCCAAAGGGGGAGATTGTTTGAATTATGAATTATGTGTCGTCCTTGATGGCAACCTACTTGATGAGTTGTCTCTTGATCGAAACATACTTGTTGAATATTTAAATAGGATGTGGCAGAGTGTTTTACAGATGTGACAAAGTATTCTGGTAGAGGCATAACGGTTCAGAGGCAGAGGTATGATAAAATTAAAGGTTCAAGAACTACAACAGGTTTTGTTAAGTAAATTCATGTACAGATGTGAGTATTATGAAGAAAAGGAGCATATAGTTTCCACAGTATGGTATTCTAAATACCAAGGGTCCTTACCATTGTATTTCCATGTGGTATTGAGCCCAGTGACAAATGTTTTGATCCCATCTAAGAAAACCATTAGCTGGAATATGGTTTTAACCTATGGTATTGAAAAAGAATAAGCTACATAAAGTGATGAAGATCAAAGTGGTAAAATGTGTACAATGTGTGCAAGTGATGGAAATCTTATGAATAGTTAGATATGAAGCAAATATGCATGTTATGGGCTATTGATGCTTTGTTTGATCTAAACTAAGGATGCACCCAATAGTTTGATGATGAATCAGATCTAATAGATCTACGATGATAATAATAATTATGGAATGATTTGATTTGTGTTGATTGCGTCTTAACACATGATTTTTCTATGTATGTCGAGATCTAGGTATATCTAAAGTTCTGTGTTGCAGCAAAGATTTGACTCTAAATTTGTAGATTTGTATGTGGGTTATATAGCCTTCAAAGTGCATACACACTAAGATGTGTTTCTGGTAAGTCGTTTACACACGGGTTTGGTTTCAGAAAATTGCGTACACACGTGTATATGCTTTGAGGAAAGCGTGTAAAAAAAGTAGGATTTTTGTGAAAAGGATGTCTAATCAGTTTAATTAGACTTGATGTGTTTTTGTTGTCTGTCAATGAAGTCTTCTTGATGATCTGTGCTTAAAAAGTGATGTCTTGATTATGAATTGATTGGTTGAATAATGTTGAAGTTACTTGTGATTAAAGTTAATTGAAGGTTCTATGGTTGTTTCAAAAAGAGACATCAGATCTGAGTAAGATTCAATTTTTGTTTTAGAATGAAAATGGCTCATTTTTTAGGTTTCAGTGGTTGAAGAAATGTACGTGAGCATACTTCATGAAAAGTGTGTACATACGTTGGTTTGTTACTGCAAAGTAGCATATAAATTTTTACATATGGTTGATGAGGGTTTACGATAACATGATCTGGTTTCTATAATGTTCAGTATGTTGTTTGGTATTCTGGTTATAATCTGATTGTTCTAGTTGACTGGTGGATTTTTTGGTTGAGTTTCAGTTGATTGGGTTTCAGTGATTGGTTGAGTCATTTGTTCCATAGGTTGATGATTGAGTTACAATGATAAGGTTAAGTTTTGATATTTTTTTAGCTTAGATATTGGTAGTGGGTCTAGTCTGAAAATTTAATGAAACATGCCCAACAAGTTATGATGTGTTCTAAGAGGTGGATCCAGTATGAAAATTTATGAAATGTGGTCCCTCGAGTTGGAGCTTCCTTCTAGTGGTAGCTAGTAAATCATATCAGGGGGGTGGATCTCCCTTCCAGTAGCAGCTGGAGAACGAGTGAAGGTTGTAGCCTTCTGCAAGTTGGTTCCTATGTATTGGTATGAGTGTACACAAGTACAAGATCTAGGGGGTTGGAGCTCCCTTCTAGTAGAAGTTGGAGAACAAGCGAAGGTTCTAGCCTTCTACAAGTGGGTGCATGCATATTGTTATGATTTTGTGCCAATATAAGATTGTAAAATATTTTCTTTATATTTAAAAGAAGATAGAGACGAGCAAAGCAGGTTGTTTTTTCCTCCATTGGGTTTTCACCTTAAATCCTGGTGTTCATGATTGTTTCTTATCTATGATGGTTTATTTTTTTCTTACTACACATGGTTACTATTTATCTAATGTTTAATAAAGTACTGATTCACTAGCTCAAGATAAACAAATGAGATATTAACTGAAACACAAGTTTAGTGGATATATGCTAGTTTTCTTAAGAAAAGTCGCATACACATGCGATTTCCCTTCGTGAAAGTTGCATACATAACTCAAAGTATGAAATGAAAAGTTAATGATTTTAAAATGCTAATTCACCCACCCCCCCCAGTATTTTTCGCAACAAACTTAGTACGAATTTAAGTGAAAAATAACTAAACTTTGTTCCTAATTTAAAAGTGTCACTCGAGAATTTTCTGAAGTGAAGAAACCTATTACACTATACAATCCAAATTACTAATTAAGAAAACTATTACACTATACAATTTAAATTACTAATTTATCCTCAACTATTATGCAGCTAGCTAAAGATTCTTCCATAAATAAAATTAGAAAACAACACAAACCATGTTCTTGAATAAATATAACAATTCATTCTATTTAGAAATAATTATACAAAACTAACCCCAAGGTGCTAGAAATCGAAAGTAAACTCAACAATGTTCTGAAAAATACTTCACACTACTTCCTATTTAACAAATTCATTCAAAACTAAGTAAGCAATTGAGCAAATAACACATGGATTTCTATTTCAAATTTAACCGATTAATTAAATAACACAATATTTTCTAATTATTTGAGCAAGTAACCAAATGGCCCAAAGGTTCCAAATCAATAAATATAACTCAAGATTAACTATGAAATCAAATGAATGACATACTGCTTCATCAAATAATTAACCCACTATAAATGGAACATTGTTCTCCAAATGTTTAACATACAATGTTCTTGGAAAAATGAATGGTGCACTGTTCTTAATCAGTCCTCAGAAGAATTCAAACTGAACACGAGGTACAAGGGTTTCTTGCCAAAAGTATGTAGATCAACATATGATCGAGTCACTTCATTCAGAACACAGGATTAAACTTAAAATTATAAGAACTTGTTCCTCAGAAATCTGTTATAACTGAATCCTACTTCTTCAAACATACAAAATATTGAGATCAACCAAAGAAGTCAATAGATGTAGAAAATACCTATGAAAATGATCCACAGACTCACAAAATAATAATAAACATCTAACTATCTATCATAACTTTCAGATCTACGAGGGATTTCAAATGAAATTTAAGTATGATTTTAAGTAGGGAAATTCTAGAAACTACCAATGAAATGAAATAAACGTTTAAGTACAGTTCTACTAAATGAATTAAAAAAAAGACCTTCTACTTAACTAAAATTGTTATAGAAATTGGTCGAGGTTTGTGGTGGGCCCTTGCCACAACCTCGAACAAGTTTAGCTTAACTCAATAATTTATAGATGAAGAAGACATAAATCCACAAATATATATAGAATCTAAAACGATTATATTAAAACCTTCAATAGAACATGAGTCAAAGAGTTTCAAACTTAAACCAAAATACAGTCAAATGGTGTTTAGTCATAATATCCTCATCATTGCTTCATTTTGCGTGTGAAACCTTTCATACAAACACTAGGCCTTTAAAGAATTCAGTCTTAAAATATGGTTACAACAAAATGACTGAGGAAAGTAAATACATATGTGATTTGGACTAATTTAAGTTAATATAAATCCATAGGATCACTTCCTCCACATCGTATCTGAATTTTTCCATTTGTGATGCTATATTTGGATTAAGAAAACTAACACCATGCTCACAAACAAGAGAAGCTATCTTTGGGATGCCGACCATTGACTACTTGGCTAGTCTTGAACCTGGAGTAGAGTACCCAATTGAGTACTAAACTAAGTACAAAATGGTTGCTTGATGTATTCGTTGAACTGGGTGTTGTGTCTCTGATGACTTGTCCATGTACCTAAGTTTCTTCCCTATATTTAAGAATCCCACCTATAAATCAATCAATTAATAAATCAATAAATACAAATTCATTTAACACCTACTTAAACTAACGAAATATATATGAAAACAACCCTTATTAGTGATTCTTACCTACAATGTAAAATAACATAGTTTATCTATTGTAGAGTGGTTCCACGGTGTCAAATAGGGTAAACTAGGATAGGTTATGGTGAAAATAGTAGGATAGGGTGTGAAAAGGGGTAA
Source organism: Pinus tabuliformis (assembly GCA_031772625.1). NCBI lineage: Eukaryota > Viridiplantae > Streptophyta > Pinopsida > Pinales > Pinaceae > Pinus > Pinus tabuliformis. The sequence goes on along the minus strand of CM062819.1, from coordinate 1,507,703,846 downwards.
CAATAGTAGTTCCCAACAGAAGGATCAAATTATTCTTTGAATAATGAAGCTTTATTAACTTTCCAAAGAAAAATTTATATTCCAAATGCGCATAGAAGTAAATAACTGATCTTAGATGAACATCACAAGAAGCATTTTTCTGCTCATCCAAGTTGTTAAAAACTTATCACAACACTTAGAAAAGTGTTTTATTGACTGGGGATGAAAGAAAAACTAGCTGACCATTTAGAAAACTGTATGGAGTGTCAAAAAGCTAAGGTGTAGCACCAACATCCTGCCTGGTTATTAAATCCCTTACCTATTCTCATGTGGAAATGGGAAACTATCTCCTTATATTTTAGTACAAGATTACCCTGAAGAAAGTGGGAAAATGATTTTATCATGTTTGTAATTGATAAACTAATTAGGGAATCCCATTTTATATGAGTGCAATCAATGTTCAAAGTTCATCATGTGGATGAGATTTTTATGGAGATATTCAGACTTCATGGGGTACCAAAAACCATTATTTTTTACAGAGATGAAAAACTAACATCAAATTTTTGGAAGGAACTTCTCACAATATTAGGTACATAATTGAATTTCATTATTTCTTACCAACCTCAAACTGAAGGACAAACTAAAATAACCAACCAGATCCTTAAAGATATGATTTTCATGTACTCAATGGATAAACCCACTAAATAAGAGATTAGTTACATCTGGTTAAGTTTTCATATAATAATAACCACCAGGTATCTATTAAGATGATTCCTTTTTTTAATATTTGAGAATGGTGAACCCTAGCTCCCCCGTCTCCTTGCCCTCGGCCGCCGTCAGCTCCTGGATTGCACTGCGTGAGAAAAGGTTTGAGAGATCGGAGCATAGACTCCGGGGCTGTCTCTCTGCTGCAGATCAGCAACAAGGCCACGCCATTTTCACTGGCTCGAACCCCAGCTTTGATGCTTCCAGGCCCCAGGCCGCCGTTGGGTCACAAATCGCTCCGACCGCGAAGGGATTGAAGAGATCTGGGCAAAGATCATGGGGTCTTCTCTCATCGGCAGGTACTCAAGATCTCCATGCCATGATCACTGGGGTTGTAGATCTAGAAGAGCCTGCTATCCTCTTATCGGAGAGCTCCGGGAAAACATGGCCCCATCCCCCTGCTTCCACGGTGCGACGGAGCAGCCCCCTTTCGACTGCTGAAGCAGTGGACAAGGAAAATCGTGTGGCTCCCTTAGCCTATCCTCAGACTAGCGCTTCCAGAAAAGAAGGGACGACACCAATCAGATGCATGCCGCCCCTGCACACTAGACCAAGGCCGGATTCGAAACTCTATCAAGGCATCTGCCTTCCCGCTCCTCAGATCGGTTGGGGAAAAAGGCCTTCAGAATCATCCGCAGCTTTCCAGATTCAAATCAGGCTTCTTTCAGGAAAAACTATGCTTCAATGGGTTTGCTAGGCAGATCTAGTGCGGAATCTCAAGCATGCATTGGACATCAAATTGGGAATCCCTTCGGCAGACCAACGGCTTCTCTACCAAGGTAAACATCTTGAGGATCTCTTTCCTATTTCTTCTTACGGCATTGAGAAAGATGCATCTATTATCCTTTCCCTTCGTCTTAGATGAGGAGCTGGGGGAGAGCCTTCCTCAGCAAAGGTTTTTTTGTACAAAGATGCAGTCCGTGGCAAGCAGACTGAAAAGACAGAGCCACCAATACAGACTTCACCCAAGCCCTTTTTGGTTGACAAAGTGGAGGAGATCCCATCAGTTGAAATCTCCTACCCTGATCTTGAAGACGAAACCCAAAAATTTGCTGAAAGAGCCATCATCTGCAGATTCAATGGGCTCTGGCCGCGCTCACAGGATCTTTATGACTGGATCAAAGACAACTGGACGGATCGTTGTAAGGTTTATTTCTGTGCAAAAGGATATTTCATAGTGTCGTTCGATGACCTAGAGCATTGCTACAATGCCCTAGACGAAGGCCCTTGGTTCATGGGTTCAGCTGGTCTCTTCCTAACTCCATGGTTTCCCGACTTTGACCCAGCTTCAGCAGTCATCACCAAGGCTCCGGTATGGATCAGGCTTCAAAATCTCCCAGTTCACCTGTGGCGTACAGAAGTATACAGGCAAATAGGCAATGCCCTGGGTAGCTTTTGGAAGGGAGACTACCAGAGAGAGAGGCAGGGTCTCTATACATATGCCAGAGTTCGTGTGGAGCTTGATTTAAGTAAGGGATTGCCAGAGTACATCAATCTCAAGATCAAGGATGCTATCTGGACCCAGTTTCTAGAGTACGAGAACACTGCCTTCAGATGCCGTCATTGTCACCAAACAGGGCACCTACATATCTCTTGCCCATCGCTGTCAGCAAGAGCAAAAAAGGGCCTCTTTGCTAATACTAAGCCCAAGCGTTGGGCTCCCTGCCCACTGCCGCCAACCGAAAGCTCCAGCCCCCCTAGTATGGAAAAGGTTCCAAGTATGGAAAAGGAGGAAAAAAAGTCAGAACCAGATCAGATGCCGCAGACGATGGATCCACCCACGAAAAATATGGAGCACACCCATGTCTCAGCAAATTCCCAGAAACGTCCCCATGAGACTTCCTCCTCTGATTCAGAGAAGGAGTCCCCAATGATAGATAACTCCAGTCTCCAAGTTGTTCTTGCCCATCCTCCTCATGAGAGCTGGACAAAAGTTAACAAAAAGAAAGGGAAAAAACATTGTGGTGTAATCGCTGTCCCGCTGGGGTAACAGCCTGACAGTTAGTCTTTGCTATCGAATCTTCAGGTGTAGCAGAGTTTGTTTCTTCCTTCTGAGACCGAGGCTGATGAATTTATCATTTTCAGTCTGTCGGACTTTTGTCTTTCCCGTAGCTCTGTGATTGTATCTCTCTTCCGGGACCGAGGTTGATGTATCTATCATTTCCGGTCTGACGGTCTTTTGCCTTTCCTGTTTGTACCATATTGATTTCTCTTAATAGATTTAGTCTTTACCGAGAAAAAAAAAAGATGATTCCTTTTCAAGTCCTTTAAGGTAGGAAATGTCATACTCAATTGAGTTTGAGTCAACCAAAGGGCAATATGATTTTGGGACCTAATATATTCATAGATATGGAGTAGGTGGTTATAAAGGTAAGATATAAATTAAAAATAACTCAAGTCAGGAAAAAAAACTTATGTGGATTAGAAAAGGATTCACAATGAATACAATGTGGGAGAGCCTTATTATATCAAAGTCAAACCAAATAAGGGCACATTGAGGCTAGGAACTTGTGCTAAATTGCAACCCAAGTTTCATAGGCCATTTGAGATACTACCTAGAGTAGGACACTGCCTACCAACTAGCACTACTATCTCACATAAAAGGGAAGAATGCATTTCATGTATCAATTTCAAATATATATATATATATATATATATATATAAATATATATATATATATATATATATATATATATATATATTCATGATCCAAATCTTATTATTGATTGGAATGCGATACATGTGGAATCAAAAGGGAAGTTCCATGTCGAGCCTCTACTAATTTTCGACATGAGGGAAAATTTACTCGAAAATCATGCCATTGTCTAGGTTAAAGTGCAATAGAATCACTTAGGCCTTGAGGATGCAACCTGGGAAATGGAATAGAACATGTGAGAAGTATTTCCTTCACTCTTCCATAGGTGATGAGTGTAATGAAATCACTGAGGATGATGTTATAATTAAGGGGAGGGGAAATGTAATACCCCTATTGTAATCATTGTTATAAGTCCTTATGATTTTATCTTCACCTTTAACTATTTAAGTGAGAAAAAATGGTCATGGTTCCAAGACTAAATTTGAACACTTAAATGACAGGTGAAAATATTTATTTGCAATTATAAATTAAAGGTTGTTTTGTTTAACAAATATTATGGGAACTAAGACTTTGTTTTCAGTAACTATTTAAGTTGTTGGATTCCTTGGTAGTGGACAAGTAAAGGTGGAAACTATCATAGTTATAGCATCCCATGTTTCCCCAAGATTCCAGGATGAATGGTCGCCACCAAAGAGACAAAGTAACTAGAGAGAAAAACAATGATAGAGGTTAAGAAAGATATTTACTTGTAAAAATACTAGGTACAAATCAAGAAAAATGATAAACATTGAAAAATTAGGAACTTGCTAGAGTCTATGTAGAAGAGGAGGAAAAACACCATCAAATGATGATAAGTTACTGATATAAGAGAGGCAAAAGGTTTGGAAAGAAATGCTATGGTTTCAATTCTCTAGTTGACAGAAATGTGGTGGTTCCTACTATACTTCCAAGTGTTCATATAAGTAAGAAACATTAGTATGGTAATTTTGTTATCAAGAACATTTCTTTTGAAGCATGTATTAAATAGTAATATTTAGCATGTGGATGATTACACCAAGAATGAACCATGAATAAAGAATTTAGAGAAAAGAGAAAGGAAATATAGCTAGCATTCATTTTGGAAATTGTAACTAGGTTTAGTCTTCATTTAATGTATTTGAGCCATCATGAAATGTACTTGTCAAAAGAATAAAGAAAACAATTTTTATTATTAAAACAATGACTTATTAAAGCATGGATTTCATGCTTGTGTCATCATTATATTAGTTAAAGTCCCCATTGTGGACTCCTATGATTAATATTGAGTTTATAGATTCATTGTATATTCAAAGAGACCCTTCTTGGGATTTTGAATCATGTAAAAATGTTTACTATTGAGTCAAATATAATTTATGTGTCCTCCACACCAAGTCGGTCTAAAAGAGATCAAGTTCGCCTAAGGACACTAATTCTACATCAAATGGAGTCTATAAATACAAGCAAGTCAAAGTCATTTGGAGCAACTCATGTCAACCAAGTTCGGTATCTCAGGAGTAGTTGGAGAAGAGTGAAGTAGGATGAAGTGGGTCTAAGAAAGCTGAAGGAAGTGTGAGTTTGGAGAAATATAAGGATAAGAAGAAAATAAATTTTTTTGTGCCTTTATCTCTCTATTTCGTGCCATAGTTTGGGAGATCAAAGTCTTCCAAATTTCACTAATGCCACAAGCTACCTGATGCTGGAAGTTGTTGCCTAGTCGAAGTTACTGGAAAGGGGGTCGAAGATCTACAAGGTTGACTCGGTGTGGAGGGAAAGTTTGGTCTTTGTCTAGGGTGAAGAGTCTCAAAGAATACTATTGAAAGAAATAATTTTCTTGATTGGGTTTTCCCCTCAAGGGTGGTTTTTCCCTGACATACTGCCTACATCTTGTGTCTCTTGTGTTTATGATCTTCATACACACATAATATGGTAATTTATTGATGAAAGATAATACAATAAATAAGTAAAAGAATAAAAAAACCACAAGTAATTATCAATAGAGGAGAATCAAACCTTAATATAGCTGCTTTGATTTTCCAACATGCTTTCAGAGCTAAGGTTAGGAAACATTGAAGATCACTTTGTTGGGATGGATTATCCCTCTTTGATGAACTACATAAGAATGGGTATCAACACTGCTAGAATCTAGATCAAGAAGGTCATCTACTACTGATTCAACAAGATCAAAAGTCAGGGATTCTTGGCTACTCTTACAGGCTCTGTTAATGATGACAATGCATGGATCATCAATAATGGAGCATTGAGACACATTTAAGGAGAAGGTAAACAACTTCATACACTATCAAAGGAGCCATATTCTCATGCAGTGGATTTGGGTGATAAGAAAATCTATGATATTAGAGGCCTATGACCAACATTGTTGAAGCTAGATAATGGATCGAAGCTACACATAAAAAAAATTCTATATGTTCTAGGTTTGAAAAAGAATTTTCATTCTATTTCTTGTTTAGATGATGAATGGGAAAGAGCTTCTTTTGTTGATGGAAAAGTATTTGTTTGGGGAAACGAAAATAGAATTGATAAATCTAAGGTTATTGGAGTTCATGGAGGAAGCCTTTATAGAGTCATTACACCACTTCCTCAAGCTTTGGTTCATATCAAAATAAGTCCCATTGATCTGTGGCATCCGAGGTATGTTTATCTACATTATAAGTCCATCCCTACTCTTAGTCAATTGGTTCATGGTATTCCTAATATCAAGTTAAATAATGAAGGTTTGTGTAAGGGACACTCTTTGGGAAAACATACAAGAAATCCATTTCATAATAGCGAAACTAGGTCTAAATAAATATTAGACCTCATTCATTCTGATGTGTGTTGGCCCATGTTTGACAAATAACTTGGTGGTCATGTCTACTATTTGACATTCATTGATTACCATTCTTGAAAGACATGGATCTACCTCCTTAAAGTAAAATATGAAGTATTTTATAAGTTCAAGGAATTTAGGCCAAAGTGGAAACCCTAACCAAAAGAATGATAAAAAATTCTTAGGTTTGACAATGATGGGGAATACATTTCTAAGGAATTGATCGCATATTGTAAGGAAGTGGGTATTAAGAGGGAGCTCCTTGTTCCCTATTATCCTGAACATAATGGATTGGCCAATACGAAGAATAGGTCAGTTGAAGAAGGCATTCAAACTATGCTCCATGATCAAGACCTACCAAAATTCTTATGGGGAGAAGTAGAATGGTAGCCGTATACATTCAAAATATAAGTCCTAATAAGAGTCTTGACAATACAACACCTGAAGAAGTATTCACAGGAAAGAAGCTGAGTTTGGATCACCTTTGAATCTTTGGAAGTTGAGCATACATCTATATTATGAAAGACAAGCGAAAGAAGTTCAACTGTACAAGTATCAAGGGAATATTCGTTGGAGATAATCTATCTTCAAAAGCATATAGAATCTACATCAAGGCAAGGAGATATATTCAAGTAAGAAGGGATGTCATATTTGATGAAAATCAAGCATACAAGAAATCTAAAGATATTCATATTGATTCTGATGACGAAGAGGTTACCATACTTGAAGAAGAAGAAGTTCATCATGAAATCCCTACTACAAATATCAAAGAAGAATGACCAAGTGAGCCTATTCAATCAATGGTCCTCCCAACCACAAGGAAAATGAAAAATTGATTAAAAGCTACATTGGAAGATGCTGAGGGACATGAAGATGCAAAAGGAACCTTCAGGGAAAGGAAGATACCAAAGAGATATTATGGTTATGCTGCATATATGATGAAATCGATGAACCATCTACATTCAAGGAAGTTGCACATCAAGAGGCTTGGAAGAAAGCAATGCAGGAAGAATATCAATCCTTCATAAAGAATGGGGTTTGGGAAATAATTCCTACAACCAGTGAACCGATTGTCACATCTAAATGGAGCTATAAGATCAAACATGTTGTTGATGAAAGTATATATAAGTACAAAGAAAAATTCATTGCAAGAGGTTTCTCTCAAAAGGAAGGCATTGATTATAAAGAAATGTTTGTATCTACAACAAGGTACAGTACCATTAGATCATTGTTTACATTGGCTGCTACAATGGGGTGGAATATTCATCAAATGGATGTGAAGACTACATTTCTGAATGGGAGCACTGATGAGGAAGTGTAATTCAAATAACCTATAGGATTTGAAGTTAATAGCAAGGACTCTCATGTTTGTAGACTTAAGAAGGCCCCATATGGTTTAAAGAAAACACCTTGGGCATCATATGCAAGGATGGATGCATACCTACTTAGGATTGGGTTCGTGAAGATTTTTGTTGATCTAAACCTCTACATCAAGTTCATGAATGATGAGCCCATCATTATTATATTATATGTGATGATCTATTCATCATAGGTGTGAGGCGAAGAATGAAAGAATGCAAGAAGACGTTGGTAGTTGATTTTGAAATGAAGGATCTAGGACTGATGCACTATTACCTGGGTCTAGCAGTATGGGAAAAATATGAAGAGATATATTTGAGGCAAGGAAAGTACATCATCAAATTGCTACAGAAATTTAGGATGATGGATTCCAAGCCGATGGCTACTCCTATGATCACCAATATCACGAAGTTGAGGGACTCTGACTCTTGTCTTATGGATCCCACCTCCTATCAACAATTGTTTGTTTTCCTAATGTATCTAGCAAATACTAGGCCATATATATGTTTTTTTGTAAAAATTATTAGTTAGTTTCATTTGGATCCCCATCATGATCATTGGATAGCTACCAAACATATATCGATGTATCTTCGTGGCACTATATATCACTACCTAAAGTATGATAATAAGGATGTCAAGATAATTGGCTTCACATACTCTGATTGGGGTGACAGTGAGACCGACGGAAGGAGCACTACACGAGGATGTTTTAGTCTAGGACAAGCTATGATCTCATGGATGATTAGGAAGAAAAATCTTACTGCTTTAAATAGTGTCAAGGTAGAATATGTGGTTTTATGTGAAGTAGGAAAGGATGGTGTTTGTTTAAGGAAGCTTCTGATAGATTTGTTTGAGAAGTCTCTGGGTCCCATTGCGATTAATTATGAAAATCAAAGCTATATCAAGATGTATGGAGATCATGTGTTTCATTCTAGAATGAATCATATCAACAATAAGTTCCACTTTATTAGGAATATGGTGAAATATGGGATCGTGAAGTTGGAGTATGTCTTGATAGATAAACAGGTAGGAGACATACTAAGAAAGGCTCTTCCTAATAAGAATTTTTAGTATCTAAGGAAACTGCTTGGCTTGGTAGATATTGTTGACTGTATTGATGATAAGGAAATGGAAGATATTTGTTGAGGCTTTGCGAGTGAAGCATTTCCTGGGAGGACATGTGGTTGACACTTTGTGTTGATGACTAGATCCCAAAGTAGGGAGGGTGGCATGGGTCGTAGAGCTCTGACAATGGATATGGACCTAGGACCCTGGGTTGGTTGTTATAAAGTAAGCCTGATGGTACCTAGAGGGGTTGAAATCTTGATTCCACCTTATTCCCACTTGGATAGATTTCCCTTACCAGGAATCTAGTCTATGGAATTGCAGTGCCTAAATTGATGAGAGATCAATGGATAAATTTCCCTGGTTAGGAATCTAGTCCATGGCATTACGATGCCTAAAGTTCTTCATTGTTCACATAGTTTAATATCTTCCTTGTATTTGTATATGGTGAATACCTCTCTAGTTAAGATGGAGTGTTAGAAATTGTAACTAGGTTTGGTCTTCATTTAATGTAGTTGAGTCATCATGAAATGTAGTTGTTAAAAGAAAAAAGAAAGCAATTTTTATTATTCAAACAATGACTTATTAAAGCATGGCTTTCGTGCTTGGGTCATCATTATATTAATCAAAGTCCCCATTGTGGACTCTTACGATTAATATTGAGATTATAGAGTCACTATATATTCAAAGAGACCCTTCTTAGGATTTTGAATCATGTAAAAAGGTTTATTATTGAGTCAAATATAATTTATGTATCATCCACACCAAGTCAGACGAGAAGAGATCAAGTTGGCCTAAGGACACTAATTTAACCTCACATGGAGTCTATAAATAGAAGCATGTCAAAGTCATTTGGAACAAATCATCTAAAGCAATTTTGATATCTCAAGAGTAGCTAGAGAAGTGTGAATTGGGATGAAGTGGGTCTAAGGAAGATGAAGGAAGTCAATGTTTGGGGATGTCTAAGTAGGAGAAGAAAAATGAACTTTTGGTGCCTCTCTCTATTTCGTGCCCTATTTTGGGAGATCGAAGTCTTCCAAGTTTCATTGATGCCGAAAGCTTTTACCTAGTCGAAGTTGCTGGAAAGGAGGTAAAATATCTGGGAGGTGGACTTTGTGTGGAGGGAACGTTTGGTCTTTGTCTAGGGTTAATAGTCTCAAATAATACTATTTAAAGGAAGAATTTCATTGACTGGGGTTTCCCCTCTAGGGGAGTTTTTCCCTCGCATAGTGCCTACATCTTCTGTCTCTTGTTTTTGTGATCTTAATACACACATAATATGGTAATTTCTTAATGAAATATAAGACAGTAAAGAAGTAAAAGAAGACAACACACTCAAAAGTAATTATCAAGAAAGGAGAATCAAACTGTAATATAACTCCTTTTATTTTCCAACAATCAAGTGGTAGATATATAGTAATTCTCATGAATGCATGCAACTTTTGATAGAGAGTAAAGCATGGATATGTAGAAATTCCCACCTGTAGATCACTAGGTAATGCAATATACTAAAGCAAAATACTTGATCTACTTCTACAAACAATTATGCAGAAGCTTAATCGAATTGAGCAACATCAATAAGAACACATATAACTGATAAGAAGAAATCAATCACACATAACACAGAAGATATAACTAGGGGAAAGCACTAGCCTAAAACCCCAACTCTGTATTATCATACAAGTGGAAATCTTGTCCAAGTTACAAAAAGAATCAGCTCAAAAGCTTTCTTACTCTCTCTGTAATCAAACAATGAAGCTCATAGACTTAATAGACAAGTATATATCCTCCTCAAGTCCTCCAAGCCCCTATTTCTTTGCGAAATTTTTCTTGGGGTCCAGTGAAGCCACATGTGTGAATTGGCCCCATCACACTCACTAAACAAGAAGAAGTAACAACACAATTCTCTTGGATAGAAATCCTTCTGCATGCAAGGAATATCCTAGCAACTGATAGTACATTGTCCCTCCATCTGATCTCAACTGGGTCTCTATCTGAACTGACATGCATGAGTTATGTATGAGAGAATATTTAGTTAACTGAAGAGCATTAGTTATATGCAAGCATGAATTAGCTAATTGAATACTTAATTTAAACAAACTGTTTAAATCAATCTAACTGGACTTGACTTAGTTAACTGAGCCAACTAATTACTACTCAAATTAGAACTCATCCTTATTTCTTTAACTGATCGATAAATTCCTCAATTAATGGAGAAACTGTTGCATGTTCCCACATAAACTTAAAGTTTGATTTTCCTTAACTAATTAACTCAAGATGAATTAATTAATTAATTTTCAAATTGCTGTTAATATCAAATTCGAATTTTACTTCCTATTATAGTTTAGGGACTGACTAAAATAGGAAGGTATCCCAAAATGATATTTATGGAAAATCTATTTTTAGCACTTTCACTTTTAATCCATTGTAGCCAAGTTCAACACTAGATGGAACTGCTATTTATAGCAGTGCTACTTATAGCACTGTTATTTTTAGCATTTTCTGTTTTTAGCATTTCTTGTTGCGATCTTCAACACTCCCTCTCAACAAGAAAGGGATTATCAGTAACCCCAATCTTGTCTCTGTGGAACTCGAAATTTCATTTTGATAATGCCTTTGTCAAAATATCTGCATCTTGTTCCTCGGTCGAAACATACAGCAAGAACATGATCCTCTTGACCACACAGTCTCGAAGATGGTGATACCACATATCAATGTGCTTGGACCTGTCATGAAAAACTGGATTCTCAGAGAGTTTGATGCAACTTTGATTATCATAGTAGATCATTGTAGGATACATTCTTTGGCCAAAGAATCCCACTAGAATCTTCCGCATCCAAATGGCCTCACATGCAGCCTGACTAGCAGCCATGTATTCAGCCTCTGCTGAGCTAAGTGCAATTGATCTCTGTTTCCTGCTGTACCAGGAAACTGCAACTGAACCAAGGTTGAAGATTCCTCCAGAAGTTCTATTCCTCTCCGATGGACTCCCTACCCAATCTGCATCTGTGAAGCCCTGAAGCTTCACTCCCTCTGTCTATTTGTACCACAATCCAAACTGAGATGTGCCTTTGAGGTATCTCAGCACATGCTTCGCTGCCTTCCAAAACATCTTGGTAGGCTGAACCATAGCTTGACTTAGCTGGTTCACCGCAAAGCATAAATCGGGTCATGTGTTCACTAGATACATAAGTGAACACACCAGCTACGGATAAACAATAGAAACTACTACCTCACCTGAAGTAGCATCCTCCTTCCTCTAGTTCCCAGCTAGAGGAGTCTGCATGGGCTCACACTTCTCCATGTGAAAGCGCCTGAGTATCTCATTGGCATACTTGCCTTGAGACACAAATACTTCCCCATCTCTCTGCCACACCTCCATAAAAGTAGTGCATAAGGCCCATGTACTTCATCTCGAACTCTCTTGCAAGGTCTTCCTTGCAAGACTGTATCAACTAATCATCACCTGTCAAAATCAGATCATTGACATCAAGTACGATGATCAATGGCTTACCTTCTACCATGGTGTGGTAAAGGTTCGCATCTGCTTCACTCTTGGTGAAGCCCAATCCAGTGAAATAGTTGTCGATCCTGGTGTACCAAGCATGGGGTGCTTGCTTCAGACCATAAATAGCCCTCTTGAGTCTGCACACATGCGACTTGCTATCGAAGGTTTTGAAACCTTCTCGCTACTTAATGTACACCTCCTCCTCAATCGTCCCATTGAGGAATCTTGTCTTCACATCCATCTGGTGGATCTTCTACCCCATTTGAGCTGATAGTGCCAATATCGATCTAATTGATGAGTAACTTGCTACAAGAGAAAAAGTATCATTGTAGTTGATCCCCTCGACCTGTGAGAAACCTCGGGCAACAAACCTTGCCTTGTGTTTCTCAACACTGCCATCAGCTATATGCTTTACCTTGTAAATCCATCTGGAACTCACTACTGACTTGTCCTGAGGTCTTGGGACAACATCCTATACACAATTTTGCATGACGGAGTCATACTCCTCTACCATTGCATCAAACCACACCGGTTTCTGCACTGCCTCATCGAATGAAGAAGGCTCGAAATCTACACTCTCCCCAACTAGGGCCATGTAACCAGTGTACTGATCTTGCAACCTCCTTTGTCTTTGTTGAGAAGATGGTTGTCCCACATTCTCTTGTGCATCCATCATCAACCTGTCAGCTTCCCTTGAGAATTTCCACCCATCTCTAGAAGTATCAGCATGAGTGGATGTCTCCACTCCTGGATCCTCTGCATGTGGCTCCTCCACATCAATCTGAGGCTCCTCCTCCTTAGGAATTGAAAGTTCCTCATCTGCATACAACTCAACCTCCCTCTCAAGTGATAAGCACATGGCTTTTTGCTCGTCAAACTTCAGATCCCTGTGTACCACAGTCCTCTGAGTGGAAGGAAGGTACAGCCGATAGTTGTGAGGTGTATCCGTGTACGGCACAAGTATTCCCAACTCAACTATTGGGTCTAGCTTCTTCCTGGCATCTTTGGTCACATGACAGTAAACTGATGATCCAAAGACTTGGAAGTGACTTACATTAGTTCGCTTCCCAGAATAGGCCTACATAGGTGTCTTCATCCCTGTTATACGGTGCGGGTTTCTGTTCTGCAAGTATACTGCTGTATTGCATGCCTCAGCCCACAAATGCAGTGGTAGGATTTGGTCATGCAACATCGCTCGAGCTTCTCCCACAATCGACCTATTCTTCCTTTCAGCCACCCCATTCTGCTGTGGGTTATGGAGTGATGTCAATTCCCATTTAATTCCTACTGCAGTGAAGAAGTCCTTAAACTGTTGGGAGACATACTCTCCACCATTGTTGCTATGCAAGGCTTTTATTTTCTTTCCTGATTCTTTCTCTACCAAGGCTTTAATCTCACAAAACCTTAAGAAGGTCTGATCCTTCTTTTACATAAAGTAGATCCAGTATCTACGAGAAAAATCTTCAATAAAAATAACATAGTACCTCTACTTAGCAGTGGAGACTGTAGAGAAAGGTCCACAAACATCTGAGTGAAATCGCTCTAGGATTTCTCTAGCCCTACTGTCTCAATCGGGAAAGGAAGATTTCGCATGCTTACCCAAGGTACAAACTTTGCATGTACTCGTCTGCTCAAGTTTTCCCTTGGGTAATCCAGTAGAAATCTGCTGCATGATCTTCAGGGCTCCATGGTGCAAGTGGCCCAGTATTTTATGCCATAGCTCACCAACATCTTGGCTCTATACCATCTTTTCTTTGGAACTCAAAGTAGCACTGTCATCTACCTCCAGCTTGTAGAGATTCTTGACTCGAATCCCTATTTGCTTTGTCTGTCTAGTGTCGATATGCCTCAGGAATACCTTTCCTTTGCTAAAGACTACATCATAGCCTTTATCTTCTAGCACAACAATGGACACAAGATTCTTCTTCAAACCTGGAACATACTTTACATCAATCAGGGTGAGGGGAGCTCCATGCTCCCTCTGAAATACAATCGTACCTTCACCTGAGACACAGTACTTTCCATCCTCACCCATCTCGATCCGCATCTGGAGATCCTTCTCCTCCAAGGTACTAAAAAGATTCTTGTCACCTGACATGTGGAAAGAGGCTCCACTGTCCAGGTACCAAACACATCCCACCATGGATGAAACCATGCATGCGATAAGAGAGAAATCCAACTCAAACTGTGAGGCTAGTGCATCACCATAAGATCCCTTTGAGGAACCCTTCTTCGATTTCTTCTATGGACAATTAGTAGCATAATGGCCCACTTCATGATAATGAAAGCATCGCACCTTTGATTTGTCAAAATTATTCCCACCATCAGAAGAACCAGATTTGGATTGGGATACCTTCCCTTTCCCCTTCCTTTCCTTACTTGCTAAGGCTAGATTTTCCTCATCATCTTGCTTCAATGAGGATCCATCTCTGGTGCTTCTTCTTATCTCCTCCTGCATCAGATCCAACCAAAGTTGTTCCCAATTTGGTAGTTTCTCTCTTCCATTAACTGAGTCTTGGTAGCTATGCTAGCTCTTAGGAAGACTGAGGAGTGCAAGACTCTGTCATCATCTGCTGTCGCGATCCCTACACTTCCAAGCTCATCCCTGCAAGTGGTGAGCTTGTTTAGATGTGTAGAGATTGTGTTGCCCTTTTCACACTTGATCTTACGAAGCTTATCTTTCAGTGCCAGCTGTCTCTAATCATTGCTATTCTGATAAAGATATTTCAATTTTTTCCACATCGAAAACGGAGTCTCCTTCCCATGGAGGCTCGAGACAATGTGGTCTCAAACTCCCTCTAGGAGGATTCTCCTTGCTCTAGCCACACACTTTTTCCATTCCACCAGTTGAGTAACATCAGTCAGCTTGGGGACTTCTTTATCAATGAAGTCCTTTAGACCGTTATCCTCTAATACTGCTTCCATGTGATCCTTCCAGGCTATATAATTCGAGCTGCCATCAAGGGCATACTTGAGTCTTAAACCACTAAATGCCATAGGTGAAATAGAGATGTGATAAGAACTCAATTTCAATATTCAGAAACTAAACTTCAAACTTCTCCTTCTTGTATATTTTTCTTCCTTGATCACCTTTTCTCTGATACCATGTAGAAATTCCCACCTGTAGATCACCTGATAATGCAATATACTAAAGAAAAATACTTGATCTACTTCTACAAAAAATTATACGGAAGCCTAATTGAATTGAGCAACATCAATAAGAACACATATAACTGATAAGAAGAAATCAATCACACATAACACAGAAGATATAACCAGGGGAAAGCACCAGCCTAAAACCCCAACTCTATATTATCATACAAGTGGAAATCTTGTCCAAGTTAGAAAAAGAATCAACTCAAAAGCTTTCCTGCTCTCTCTGTAATGAAACAATGAAGTTCATAGACTCAATAAACAAGTATATATCCTCCTCAAGTCCTCCAAGCCCCTATTTCTTTGCTCAATTTTTCTTGGGGTCCAGTGAAGCCACATGTGTGAATTGGCCCCATCACACTCACTAAACCGGAAGAAGCAACAATGCAATTCTCTTGTGTTGGCATTATGACACAGGTGTTGTCCTTGATGGCAACTCACTCAAATGATAGATAACAGTTCAGGCTCTTAGAATCAAGGAAAATAGATATACGCAGGTTCCCCTTAACCAAGGCACATATACACACAGGTTAGAATTCTAGAAGGCGTGTATGTGTATACACGCACTTTCAGTCAAGGAAAAGCGCGTACATGTTGGAAAACTTGGTTTTGGTCCATAGTATTTGGTCCCTGGTATTTTGACCTATGGTATTGATCCAAGGCATCTTGACCAAAGTGTTGACCCCAGGTATTTGGTCCAAGGTATTGCTTCTAAGTGGTTTTGAACCATGGTATTGAGTAAGGCCTAAGACTATAAAAGGAGGAGGAGATCATTAGGCAAAGACACTCAAGTATTGAATATCTAATGAAGAGTAAGATCTAGAATACTGGTGATTGGGTTATGGTGCATAGCTAGATCTGAATCAAGGAGGAACCTGAGCGCTAGAAGAAGGATAAGTTCTATTGATGGGTCAAGATCTTAAGGCTTGAAGAGAACTATCTTTGTGTGATTTTATCTTTTATATTTGGCACATGTCTTGATCTCTAAATCTGATGATCTAGGTATAACTAATGTCTGAATAGTTGAAAAGGGTAAACTAGCATTTGCACCTTATGTTGCAAAGGAAACGCCATAAGGCATAGAGTGGTAAGGCATAGAGTGAGGAAGAATAGCGACATGTGAATGGGAATTGTTGAAAGCAAGGGTGGATGATAATATGTATTCTGAAAATGGATATTTTGTTATGGTCAACCTAATGCATTCATTAATTAGATGACAACGAAAAAGTTTGATGCCTTTGACCACGTACTTGCCTTACGTGAATCCATTGTTTCATGATTTCCTCTGCTTTCCCCTTCAGGTATAACCTATCTTGTATTTCTTGCTTGAACCATATCAAAGTTTGTGTAGGGGGTGAATTTGAGTTGACTAAGTCTCGTACAAGAGCCCACCGCCATGTTAAGGGTTGGTCGCTCCATACTGACTTCTTTTAGCATCAACTTCTGTGCATCATTCAGTTATTAAATTTGAAAGAAGGCTTCTCGTACAAGAGCCCACCACCATGTTAAGGGTTGGTCGCTCCATACGGACTTCTATTAGCATCAACTTCTGTGCATCATCCAGTTGTTACATTTGAAAGAAGGCTTCTAGGCTTTGCAGTGAAGCATCCAACACTTATATTTTGGGATTGAAAGCTTGATATATAGTTCATATATCAGTGATGTTATTGTCCCATAATACCATAAGACTGAAAGATTCATATCTGGTTGGAATTTCGATGATAGTGTTGGCCTCACATTCTGCTAGACTCCACATTTTCTGAAAGGCCGGGAACATATTTTTCATTTTAGATGCAATTGTTTGGTTGTCAAATATGTCTTATACATTATTTTTATTGGACTTCATGCCTGCAGAGATATTTACTCTTGGCTACTTCCCCAGCCATGATAGAGAAAAGGAGCCCAAACACTTGTGAGGCTTCTTCCTTTGCATAGGTGGTGTGTCAGAATGGGTGCTCTTTTTGGCAGACATTTGAGTAACGGTCTTCCGCCAATATAAGATTCCGGTATGCAAGTATAATTTCAACATAGAATTGCCTACATGAACTTAGCCCTGAACATTGCCGGAGAATAGAGACTTCAAAGCTAGTCCTTCAAGCGCATGTAATATAGATTTATTTAGAAAAAGGATGCGTGAAGACAATTGTAATGTTGAAGACAGACTTTGATCACCGTATTGAGGAACTAACATTGTGCCCGAGCCCTACTGGCTTGAGAGTTTTGACAGGGTTTGTGTCCAACTAATATAGTCAATGAAGGTGAGTATTGAATAGGTTTTGATTGGACCACAAAACCATGACGAGTCTCAATGATTCCTCAGCAAGGCATCAACCAAAACAATGCAAGAATTACACAAGCCTTTCGGGATGCTCTCTAAAGAAACATGAAACTTCTCATTATGTTTAGCAACGTTTCTATTGAAGGTCAAGTTGGCTCATGTAAAGCAAGGGAATTTTTTCATCTTCAACAACTTCACATTTGTTAAAGACAGTCGTATTCTCTTGTCCAATGTAAGAAGAGAAAGAACACTTACAATGCAATATATTCATAAAAACATACTAAGAAATGATAGTTATCAAGATAGAATCTAAATTAAAATGTGGATACCATACAATACAGAAAACAATTGGCCCACAGAACTACAGTTCAGAAAATTCAGGAGTATACATATTATTAAAGCAAAAACATGAACTTCTTCAAATTTATTGAAATAAATAGGTATGTGGATAGTCCAGACTAATTTGATCAAAACTTTTAATGATTGGACAACATAAACCCCTATAAAAATGCTCAAAGGTCTGTTGAGCCTTCTGATGCAATCCCTTCAAGAAAATGTATTTCCTTATCATACACAATAAACTGTACGAAACCCAGCAAAAAGTAGCAGGTCTTCTCTAAAGAACATTAGATTTATTATTGAGATTATTACAAGTTTGATTTTTAAAAGTTGATAGCCATCACACTATTTTCTTGTGCTTGGTGGGCGTATGTATTTGTTTGTGTGTGTTGTGATCCTACTTTTCATAATGCAGGTCATGTAACCTGTTCTAGGTGATTTGGAAGTAAGAAGGATATGCACAGACATTAGGTACACCCTTTCAAGTTGAAAAATAAAAATTAAATAAGCACATAGCAAACAGAGAATATATGACTAAATACCTAGTGGAATCTACTTATTTAGTATGTTGGCTCGGTTGGCATGCTTCATTTGAGTGTAACTTTGTTTATGAAGGTCTAAGCAGGCCTTTAAGGTGCAGGTAACAGTTTCCCAACTACAAATGCAGTCTCCTCGAGACTTCACACATGAACAGAATAGACAAACCTCTCTAGGCATCAGCAGCAACATAGTCTCCTGAAATCTCCCATGGCTATTTCCTAAATGAGGGAGTAGTGACAGGCATTGATAGGACAGGGAGAAGAAATGGGCAAATATCATATTCATTGGTGGCTTGAAAGTTAAAATGCATTTTCTTAAGAATTCTTTAGGGTTTCTTGGGAAGATGATTTTTTTGGGTTAAAATTGGATTTGGTTTGGTTCAGTTTTGGACAAACAACAGATTGACTATACGAATCCCAACTGAACCGAATTATTTGGCTGTACCAAAGTTCTTCCAGATTTTCGAATGTTTTCCTTGATTCAGCCAAACTTTTTTACCATGTAAAAGATAGTTGCTTATTAGATAGAATTGCAATCAATCGAAAGCAAGAATAAACAACTAAGCACAACAAAACAACCACAACTCTAAAAGCATTTAAGCAAACTATACTACAACAATAAAAATTAATAAAACATAGCATTTATTACATGAATATGAAAAACAATACATATTTCAACAATAATTTAGAAAAAGGCATCACTCAACATCAATCTCAAACAACATAAAATGCCATGTTTCACCAACTGCATGATAACTTACAGTGGAATAGTGTTACTTAGAGGAAAGGAATCCTTTTGGAACATTATATACCATTTTTTAGTAGAATGGTTGAGACAAAAAAACACCCTTGAACTTTAGATGTCAAGAAAATACAGCCTATATTTCTAACACATTGTTGATTTCATGCCTGCCAACAATCCATGATGTTGCTACTGTTAAAAGACAATCCTTGGTTGACTAGGTTATTGCAGTTGTGTTTTAAAGTGCCTATACTGGCACACTACATATAGAATTTGAAACAATTTACAAAAATGTTCACTTTAAGGCTTTTCTGCATATGTTTCTGGCAATCCCAAAAGGAAATTTCCGAATCTTTCATATAAAAATTAAATGGGGAAACCAACAAGCAGAGAAAATATCATTATTTATTTTAACAGCAGGCCTCTTCTACACTTGTAATCATTCACAGTTAATGTCAGATTATGCTTCCTTCCATCATTATTAGGAACTTGAACTCCACAAGTTGACTCAATCTTCTGCTTTCTAGCCATAAAAACTAAAGGGGCCCCTTGAGCACCCCCATACTTCTGCAGTCCAGCAAGTGAAATTCGAAGTTCAAAATCATGCAAAGAATACACCCTTGCATCTTCTGATATAGGAGCATCAGTGTCGACAAGCTTTCCATCATCCTTAACAGTTTCTATTGCTATGGCTTCCTCTACTTTGGCTGCATCTGCCTCTTTGTTCGCATCAGTGTTGTCTTCAGCAACCTTCGCCTTTGTATCATAATAATTTTGAGATTGAGTCCAACACCGAGTGAAAGGATCATACCCTGCTTCACCTGCTTTAAGATTAAGGTTTAGAGGCTTGATCTCAAAAGCATTCTTGAAATTTTCAGCCTTGTTTTTCTTATTCATTTCTATTAGCATCAAGGCTTTTGCATCCTTGCTTTTGCTCTGAAGAGAAAGGACTTCTAGTTCCTTCAATTTCACTTTAATTCTCTCAACTTCTGAATAATCATGCCTGCTCTCCACTAGCTCCATCTCTCTTCTAACCCTGTCCTTTTCAGCGGCCACATTCGATGGCCTTTTGGAAGCCAACTTCTTTTCCTGCAACATTTGTTTTACAGTTTCTGCAGAAGACACAAATTGATTTATCTTCTTTAGTGTGTTTATTTTTTCCTCAACTTTTGCTCGACTAATCATCTGACCACCACTGCGTTCTACTTCCCATTCCCAATCTGAAAACTTTTTCTCAAGTGGAGGTGAATCAGACACCCTGACCATCTGCCATCTTGTTGCATTGCTCTTGCTACCCTAGAAACAATTGAAATACTTGTATGTGGTGCGGTTCTCAAACTTGTATTGTTTATCAGGGTCTGTCACATCAACATTTTTTACCATGCAAAGATGGTATGTACTCTGTCCTGACCTGGACATTCCTATCCCAATTCTTACAAAGCAGCCCACAATGATATTCTCAAAGAATGGTTCCATAAACCACTTGGAAAGTTTTGATCTCCTTATTGTTATGCTTCTAATATCTTCAAAGCTGCTCCCTATCTTCGTCATCTTTGTATAAATCACTTCCTATCGATAATTCGCTATCGGAATCATCACAACAACCCCTGTCATCATCATCCTTGTCACCAGAATCAAATCTATTTTTCAGGGGCATTCTTGGCCCGGAAGCCTTCATATTTGCTGTCCCAGCATCATCTGAATCATTTTCATCAATGTATTTCGAGTCACTGCCATCATCTGAATCAGAATCTTCCAGTCTCGCTTTCGCAGGATTTTGGTTTTGCTTTCCATCATTGGTAGATGTTCGACCAGCTGCTTCTAGCAGCAAATGCTCCAGTTCAGCCATAACTTTTTTTTTCCCTCTAAACACCCATGTCAATTGAATAGTCCATTCCTTGGCTAGAGCAGAGACTGCAAATACCACTCCTCAATAGATCTTCAAAACCTAAAACCTACTGTCCATCAAACAGATTAAAATTGTGAGAGGCAAACCACACCATGGAGCTTAATAAATGTACATCACCGACATTACGTTTTGTAATACATGGTCCTTACAATGAAACAAACATTACTATCTCAATTAGTTCAAAAGAACCCTTAGACCTGTAAAGAAAGCACATTGAACATAGAGATGGCAAATTTCAAAAATATTTCTAAGTAACATAAATGGATGGAAAGGTCCAAAATGCAACCTGTTCTCTGACATCATCACTGTCAACAGTAAGAAGTTGCACAAACTTGGGCACAGCTCCATGATAAATCACAACTCTGGTATGCTCTGAGGTTCCGGACGCAATATTTTTTAAAGCCCAGGCTGCCTCAAACTATAATATGACCAAATTAAAACGATATTAGATTACCACAATATAATGTCAATTCAATACTTAGAATCTCAACTGAAAAACAGATCATACCTGAAGCTGAGGGAAATCATCCCTTGCAAGAAACTCTACAAGTCGAGGGACCACACCCGTAGCGATAACTTCCTCAATTGGAGGAATGCCTTCTGTCACATATATTTTTTCAGATGGCCATTTCCTAAAGACAAAAGAAATGGTAATAAAGATACATATACTCAAGACTATTACTAATAGAGAGAAGCTTCCTGAATTGAGTTGGTGCTTCTAACTGCATGGTAGGATCATCAGACCAGACCCATGCTACCGTTGTAGGAAGACTCTCCAACTGTAACATATCCAACGTAATCTTAGTAAGACTCCCTTGTTATATTTTGGTTATAACATATTTGGGCTTAAGTTAAGTCATTATTTATATGTAATTGATGCACAATTGTAAATAGAAATTTAAACCCATTGTCCTTGCATGTCCCACAGTTGTACATTACTTGTCATGCAAGTTGCAACATGTTGTGTTGCCTCTAAAAACATGTTATAAAGTAAGCCATTTCAAAAAATAGAAATTTCAGCTGAACAACCAATGAGATCATTGTTGAATGGTGAATGCAATGGTGTGTCAGGCGACGCACCAAAGATCTAGTCTTCCACAGCACCAATAAACGGTTGGAACAAAATTTAAGCACTTTCTTATTTTTATGGAAAGAGCAACTCCCTGTTGCCGCATCTTGGCAAAACAAAAGTGATTGTGATGCATGGTTCATCTTAGAAGACCCCAAAACTAGGCCACTTGCAATTCCTAACATAGTCTAGCCCAAATGTAATCCTTCTGGAATTTAAAGGAAGCACATCTCCCCGTTTGCATAAGTCCATTTTTTGGATTGGAAAACAAACTTTCTGGGCACCCCAATTGAATTTGAACTATGTGTACAAGTTTCCAGGACAACTGAACTGGGGAGATGCGAGGAGGGGTGTTTAGAACGACCAGAGCACACCCCCAAACATTTCATGGGTTGGCCAGTTGGGGACTCATGAAATAGAACTAATTTACTGCATAAATATCAATTTTTATTGGTTCTAAGTTGCTTTATTTATTGCACTTGCCTTTCCAGGGGAAGTGGATTACATATACATATATAGTTTACTGCATAAATATCATTTTTTACCTGCCTTTCCATAATTTAATTTTCCAACCCCTATCCGAAGCACGGCTGTCAGTTTCTCCCATATCTTCCCTCTCTTTAGTGGTTGGGGATTCAGTATGAGCTGAGTTCTATTACTTCTATCATTTTCAAATGTTTCGATCATTTCAGTCTTGAATGCTGCAAAAATTATTTGATCATAAACATCATCGATCTCACAGAGGTTTTTTATGGTGTCAGGACCAGATGCTATTCTCAGGTC
Source organism: Pinus tabuliformis (assembly GCA_031772625.1). Taxonomy (NCBI): domain Eukaryota; kingdom Viridiplantae; phylum Streptophyta; class Pinopsida; order Pinales; family Pinaceae; genus Pinus; species Pinus tabuliformis. The sequence continues at coordinate 1,507,680,917 of CM062819.1, read as the reverse complement.
TTTTCTTATCACCTAGCCTAAACGGGATGTCTCATTTTTCATCCATCGGTCTTGGCATGATCATCTTTATTCTCACGCTGTTTATATGATCATTTTCTGGAGGAAGAATGTTACAGTCTTTGTAATAGCAGAAAAGTCGAGTCCCCTTACAAAACTCATGAGTCATGAAAACGAACATTACTATCTCAATTAGTTCAAAAGAACCCTTAGACCTGTAAAGAAAGCACATTGAACATAGAGATGGAAAAATTTTCAAAAATATTTCTAAGTAACATAAATGGATGGAAAGGTCCAAAATGCAACCTGTTCTCTGATATCATCACTGGCAACACTAAGAAGTTGCACAAACTTGGGCACAGCTCCATGATCAATCACAACTCTGGTATGCTCTGAGGTTCCGGACGCAATATTTGTTAAAGCCCAAGCTGCCTCAAACTATAATATGACAAAATTAAAACGATATTAGATTACCACAATATAATGTCAATTCAATACTTAGAATCTCAACTGAAAAACAGATCATACCTGAAGCTGATGGAAATCATCCCTTGCAAGAAACTCTACAAGTCGAGGGACCACACCCGCAGCGATAACTTCCTCAATTGGAGGAATGCCTTCTGTCACATATATTTTTTCAGATGGCCATTTCCTAAAGACAAAAGAAAATTTTAATAAAGATACATATACTCAAGACTATTACCAACAGAGAGAAGCTTCCTGAATTGAGTTGGTGCTTCTAACTGCATGGTAGGATCATCAGACCAGACCCCTACTACCGTTGCAGGAAGACTCTCCAACTGTAACATATCCAACATAATCTTAGTAAGACTCCCTTGTTATATTTTGGTTATAACATATTTGGGCATAAACCCATAAATTCGGCGACATTGCCGTCAAGAAACCAAAAATGGCATTCCAGATGCAGACCAACTTCAGGACACCCTTACGCCCCAGTGGAGAATCTGATAGATGCCGAAATATCCCTACACCTGTATCAAAAAATAAATCAGAAACTGAAAGAAAATCTTAATGGCGATCAGCCATCAGATATAAAAGCGCACAGGGGATGAAAATATCAATTACCGAGCAAACACCTGACAAAGAACGCACACTGCAGAAACCCAACTTTGTATTTCTGGCCACAGACGAGATCCCATTCGGAGACCGTCGAAACCCCGGGGCCTCCGTCCCAGTCCCATGAGGCCCGATCCATGGAGCATATAGATCCCGTCGGGCTGCAGGATTCGAACCTTGGCTTCATCGAAAGGAAATCCTCTGGGGTTTTCCCTCCATTGCAATGCCAATGGGGTTCATAGTCGGCGAAAATCATGACCATCGTATGAAAGGCCGAACAATAACTCTGAAGACAGAGAGGCCAATGGATGGGGAGACAAAAGGATAGTGTGAGGATCAACGACCAAACTTGGTTCAATCGTCTAACACCACAAATCCACGCTCAACAATACGACACGTCATTGGGTGGGCAATTCATTTCAAAAGGGAACGCCTTACGGCGTAATTATCTTTTACATATCTATACGCAGGTTTAGTATATCAAAGGCACGTATACACGCTGGTTCGGTAATTCAAAATAGCGTATACACAGGTTTTCGTTCATATAGTAGCGTATGCATGCAGGTTATACATATTGAAGTAGCGTATGTCTCATAAAATATGTTTTATCTACTTCTGTTTACTGTTGCAGTGTTCTCGGTTCTGGTACTATTACTGTATTCTGGTTACAACATTCATAGAAGTGATTGTTTGATTTAGTTTTGGTTAGTGCAAGGGAGATTGATTGATGCAGATATATTTTGATGTTACATTGATGCTATTGATGGATCCAGTCTGAAAATTTATGAAACGTGGTCCCTGGAAGAAAAGAGAAGGTTGTAGCCTTTTGTAGGTCAGCACCTACGTACTAGTACATCCACTAGTACAAGAGCTTGGGGTTTGTAGCTCGCTTCCAGGAGAAGCTGAAGAATGAGAGAAGGTTGTAGCCTTCTGTAAGTAGAAGCCTGTGTACTGGTATAAGACTGCACCACTATAGAAATATTGTAAAAATAAGTTTCTTATTAAAAGAAGATAGAGTCGAATTGCAGTAGGTGGTTTTCACCCACATTGTGTTTCCACCTTATATCTTGTGTTCTTGTGTGTGATTTTCTGCTCTGTTTTTTACTATAATTGTTATTGCTTATATGGTTTTGATACACATATTAGAGATCAACTGACTAAATTATAAGTTTACAAGGTGTATGCTAGTTGCTCGAAACATTGTTGCGTATATACGCAAGTTTCATTAAACTAAGTAGTGTATATAAATCTGTTCGTGGAAATGAAATATTATTAAATTGATAATACTGATTCACTCCCCCTCTCAATATTGTTTCCAACAATTGGTATCAGAGCAGGTCCTTCAGAAGAAGCTTGATCACTTGAAGGAAGATCTATCATCATGAGCAACTACGAAAAGGAGGCATCCATCAGGCCACCAATTTCTGATGGGAGCAGCTTCATTTATTGGAATGTAAGAACCACAACCTATCTTCAATCTCTTGGAACAGAAGTTTGGGATATGGTGGAAGGAGGATACACATTTCCATCAGCAATTCCTACAGATACGGCAGGTAAAATGGAGTATGAAACAAATGCAAAGGCTGTCAATACTCTATTGGGGAGTCTAGCATAATCAGAATTTGTCTAGGTTATGCAACTCAAAACCACCAAAGAAATATGGGACAAGATCATTCTAAGCTATGAAGGAGACGATCAGGTAAAACATGCAAAACTACAATCTCTTAGAATTCAATATGAAACTCTCAGAATGCACAATGATGAAAGTGTAGCTAATTATTTCCTACGTATAGATGAGATTTTTAATCGCATGAAAAACTTGGGTGAAGAGATAAAAGAATTTACTTTAGTTGAAAAGGTTCCAAGATCCTTGTCTTCTAAGTTTGAATCAAAAGTTTCTGCCATAGAAGAAAAGAAAAATCTTCAGAGTATTACTATGTCACAACTGCACGAAATCCTAACTGCTTTTGAAATGAAAAAAGGGGGTCCATCAGATATGAGAGAAGCTGCATTCAAAGCTTCAAGAAAAGGAGAACTCAATGACTCAGGACATATATCAGAAGGAGAGGAAGAATCAAACTTTGTCAAGAACCTTCAATGGGGTTTTGGAAGATTCAGAGGTAAACTACCTTTCAAATACTTTTCTTGTGGAAGAGTAGGTCATTATGCTGCCAAATGTCTTCATAAAGATAAGCTTGATAAAGGTAAGGAATCAGCAAAATGGAATAGAAAACAAAGTGTAAATAAGAAGAGCTACTATACGCATGAAGATAGTGATGGTTTATCAAATAGTGATGAAGATGAAAACAATAATGATTATAGACTTCTGATGGCTTTTGAAGATGATGATTTCTTGGATGCTTTAGATGAAAATGGTCTCTATGAAGAAATTTCTAAACTTAAAATCTGTTTAGAAGAAAAGAGTATGATTATAGATACTCTTACATTCCAACTTGCTGAAAGGGAAAAACCCAATGAAAAGTTAGAATGTGAAATTGTGGGTCTAAGAAAAGAAATTGAGAAAACAAAAGCTCTCAATCTTAAGTTTGCTAAAGGATCAGAAACTTTAGATGAAATTATCAAAGTGCAGCGTTCCCATCTGATAAAGACAGGTCTTGGATATATTGAAGAACCATCTCAAGCACAGAAGCCATCAACCTCCAAAAGATATCTTGATGCAGGAAGGAGAAATGAGCAGGTTGACAATCGTCAGCAGAGGCTTAAAGCAGATCACCAGGTAAATCAGGTTCAATCTACTTCAAGGATGAATAGAAGCTATAACCAACCACAGGTAAATCATTCTCAATTTGCTTCAAGAATGAATGTCAATGGAAACTACAATCATCCGGTCAGTAGATTCGATAACCGCATGAATTTCTTTAATGACAAATGATTTTCATGTCATAACTTTGGACACAAAGCTACTCAATGTGTTGCGTACAAGACCATCATGACTAGAGAAGTACGAAATCAAAAGAATGTGACTGGGATCATGAAAAGGACCTACAACAACTTTTCTGCTCTTGAAAATGAAATAGAATGCTCTATTTGTAACAACTTCGGTCATGAAGACTCTGAATGCAGAAGTAAATTTCAGCAAACATCTCAGAATGAGCAAACTTCATTGGGTCCCAAAACATGGAAATAGAAAGAAATGAAAACCGAAACATGTGGTATAGAATTATATGCAGAAGGACAAGAAAATCAATGGTACGTCGACAGTGGATGCTCGTAACACATGATAGGTGATAAAGAAAAACTTCAGTCATATAGTGCCCTAGAAAAGGAAAGGAAGGTCTCATTTGGAAATGACACCCCTGCAGTCATAAAAGGTAAAGGCTCTATTCTCTTAAAAGAAAAAGTCAAAGCTAGGAATGTTATGTATGTTGATGGTTTAAAGCATAATCTGTTGTGTTTTAGACAAATGTGTGATCAAGGAAATGAAGTAGTATTTCGATCAAATGGATGTGTTGTTCATGAGCTTGATACAGGAGAAATAGTGATCAAAGGCATTATAACTCCAAATAATTTATACATACTCAAGGGAGGACAACAAAAATGCTATCTAAGCAAAAATGATGAACACTGGATATGGCACAGAAGATTGGGGCATCTAAGCTTCCCTCAGATAAGGAAAGCATGCAAATTCTAGGCTGTTTGTGATCTTCCTGACATCAAGTTTTCCAAAAAATACAATATGAAAATCATGTCAATTTGGTAAGCAAACTAGAAAACATTTTCCTAAGAAAGAAGGATCAGCTAGTAAGCTGCTTGAACTTGTCCATACTGATTTATGTGGTCCATCAAGGAAAAAGTCACCTCATGGAGAAAAATAATTTATATTGTTCATTGATGACTTCTCCAGAATGTGATGGATAGGACTTCTAAAGCATAAATACGAAGCATTTGAAAAGTTCAAAGCCTTCAAAGCTTTGGTTGTAAATGAATCAGATCGCAAAATCAAATGTCTCAGATCTGATTGAGGAGGGGAATTTAGCTCGAATGAATTCTTTGACTTCTGTGAAGAACATGGAATAAGAAGGGAATTCTCTACCACAAGGACTCCTCAGCAAAGTGGAGTGGTAGAAAGGATGAACAGTACTGTTCAACAAATGGCTCGTGCTATGCTAGATTAGTATGGAACTCCTGCAACCTTCTGGGGTGAAGCTGCATTTGCTACCGACACTATTCTCAACAAAACGAATGTTCGGGTAAATAGCACTCAAAATCCTCATGAACTTTGGTATGGTAAGACTCCTACTGTAAAATACTTCAAAGTTTTTGGAAGCAAATGTTACATCAAAAGGATTGATGAAAAACTTGGCAAGTTTGAACCTAGAGTAGATGAAGACATTCTCCTTGGTTACTCGTCCCGAAGTAAAGGATACAAGTGTTATAATAAAGGACTAGGAAAAATTGTTGAAAGTATTGATGTTGTGGTTGATGAAGCAGGCGAAAATCCAAAGCAGGTAAAAACCGAAGAGTGGGAAGAGGAAGAGGATTATCCTTCCACATCAAATCAGACTAATGCTAAAGAAGAAGAAACCAATGAAGCACCAGAAGAGAAGAGAACGGCAGAAGAAAAGACTCCATCCAGATATGTTCAGAAAAATCTTCAAAAGACTCAAATTTTTGGGACAGAAAGAGGCAGGTGTGCAGACAAGAAGAACTATTACAAAAGCTTCAAGCTTTCTAGCATTGCTTTCCTCCATTGAACTGCAAAATGTACATGAAGAATGGAAAGATGAATGTTGGGTCAAGGCTATGAATGAAGAGCTTGAGCAAATTGAAAAGAATAATACTTGGGAATTAGTTCCTAGACCTCATGATAAGAATGTGATAGGAACCAAATGGATATTCAAAAATAAGCTGAATGAAAATGGAGAAGTTATTAGAAACAAGGCTAGACTTGTGCGTAAAGGTTATGCTCAACACGAAGGTATAGACATTGAAGAAACTTTTGCACCTGTTGCTAGACTTGAAGCCATAAGAATGTTCCTTGCTCTTTCTAGCTTTCAGAAGTTCAAAGTATATCAAATGGATGTGAAATCCACCTTTCTTAATGGAGATCTAGAAGAAGAAGTATATATTGAGAAACCAAACGGATTCATCCTTAGAAATGATCCAAAACTTGTATGCACACTCAGAAAGGCTCTCTATGGTCTAAAACAAGCTCCAAGGGCCTGGTATTATCGTCTTGACAAATATCTTCATCAACAAGGTTTTTCAAAAGGATCAGCTGATAGCAATCTATATATAAAAGTTGACAATGATAAACTGCTAATACTTGTTGTGTATGTTGATGATATCATTTTTGGGAGTAATGAAGAAGCCATGAGTCAAAACTTTTCTTTGGTAATGCAAAAGGAATTTGAAATGTCCCTTCTTGGTGAGCTCACATATTTTATTGGTTTACAAATTCAACAAAATAGAGATGGTATTTTTCTATCACAAACCAAGTATCTCAAGCAGATCTTGAAGAAATATGGAATGGAAGATTCTAAACCAGTATGTACGCCTATGGTAACAAGATGTAGCCTCAACGCAAATGATGAATTAGCAGCAGTACATCAACCAACCTACAGATCCATGATTGGTAGTTTGCTCTATCTAATAGGTACCCGACCAGACATCATGCATGTAGTGGGAATAGTTGGAAGATTCCAAGCAAATCCAAAGGAAGCACACCTTCAAGTAGTCAAAGGGATTTTTAAATATCTTCAAGGGACACAAAACGTTGGTTTACGGTATCCCAGAGATACAGATCTCACACTTCATGCATATACAGATGTAGATTAGGCAGGAAACGTGGATGACAAAAAAAGCACTAGTGGTGGTACATTCTATATGGGTTCCAACTTGGTGTCTTGGTTCAGCAAGAAACAAACTTCAATTGCATTATCTTCAACTAAAGCAGAATATGTGGCTGTTGCATCTTGTTGCACACAACTCCTTTGGATGATGCAAACATTGCAAGACATTCAGATCACATGTACTCCACCCATCTTCATTCTATGTGATAATACAATTGCAATTAGTATTTCAAAGAATTCAGTCATGCATTCCAAGACCAAGCACATACCTATCAAATATCATTTTCTTTGGGAACAAGTGCTTGAACAAAAGATCAAATTGGAGTATGTTCCCTCCAAGGAACAAGTTGCTGATATATTCACCAAACCACTACCTAGAGAGACATTTGAATACCTCAGACAGAAGTTGGGAGTAGTTGATGCATCATCTTGCTGTTGACACTTATATGTTTCAGAGAATAGTAGTTGTACGCGAGGGTCATGAAGCGTATCCATGTACATACGCTGGTTTCTGTGGATACAACCACGTATATGATGCTTTGAAGAATATCGGTGGGCCAGAATCAGGATGAAAAGAGTCTGATATGGGTCTATCAGTGACCATCTGACATAGGTTCAGGGGGAGCATATAATGAATTATCATTGTTGGCATTACCTTAGAAGATCTTGGTACAATTTCACAATTGTTTTTGATTCAGGTGGAACAGGTGCAGAGGGAGATCATGGTTGCTGGTCTGGATGGTGATTGACAGATGCTGCTAATGATAGTTGTTGATGACCATCATAGTCTTGTTTTAGATATTTCATCTCTATGTCATGTATATCTTTTATTATCAAGGTCATGTAACAACCTATTTTGTTTCCCCACTATGCCTGGGATGGATGATGTAAGGTTCTTGTTTTATCATGTATAAACTTTTGGTGTATCCCCACTTGGTTGGGTGGATGAGTCAATCTTGGTATATCCCCACTTGGTTGGGAGATGGATATATGTATGAATCTTTGGTGATAGGAAGGTCATTTATGATGTATAGAGTCATGTTCTTCTTGTAGAACATCTTTTTGTAGACCTTGCCTTCAGTTAGGGGGAGCATGAATAGTACACTTCAACATCTCCGAAAATTTCACCATGTACTCAAGGGGAGCATAACCCTTTTCCCTTGATGACAAAGGGGGAGAATGACTTTGAGTGACTTGGGGTTTCCATCAAGTCCAAAGGGGGAGATTGTTGGCATTATGACACAGGTTTGGCGCTATGACACATGTATTGTCCTTGATGGCAACTCACTCAGATGATAGATCACAGTTTAGGCTCTTAGAATGAAGGAAAAGCGATATACGCAGGTTCCACTTGACCAAGTCGTGTATACACATGAGTTAGAAGTCCAGAAGGCACGTATGCATATACACGCACTTTCATGCAAGGAAAAGCGTGTACATGTTGGAAAACTTGGTTTTGGTCCATAGTATTTGGTCCCTAGTATTTTGACCCAAGGTATTGATCCAAGGCATCTTGACTGAAGTGTTGACCCCATGTATTTGGTCCAAGGTATTGCTTCTAAGTGGTTTTGAACCATGGTATTGAGTAAGGCCTAAGACTATAAAAGGAGGAGGAGATCATTAGGCAAAGACACTCAGGTATTGAATATCTAATGAAGAGCAAGATCTAGAATACTGGTGATTGAGTTATGGTGCATAGCTGGATCTGAATCAAGGAGGAACCTAAGCACTAGAAGAAGGATACATTCTATTGATGGGTTAAGATCTTAAGGCTTGAAGAGAATATCTTTGTGTGATTTTGATCTTTTATATTTGGTGCATGTCTTGATTTGTAAATCTGATGATCTGGGTATAACAAATGTTTGAATAGTTGAAAAGGGTAAATTATCTTTTACAGATCTGTATGCAGGTTCAGTATATCAAAGGTGCATATACACGCTGGTTCGGTAATTCAAAACAGCGTATACGCAGGTTTGCCTTCATATAGCAGTGTATGCACATAGGTTATACATATTGAAGTAGCGTATGTCTCATAGAATATGTTTTAGCTACTTATGTTTACTGTTGCAGTGTTCTGGGTTCTGGTACTGTTACTGTATTCTAGTTACGACATTTAGAGAAGTTATTGTTTGATTCAGTTTTGGTTAGTGCCAGGGAGATTGATTGATGTAGATATATTTTGATGTTTGATTGATGCTATTGATGGATCCAGTCTGAAAAATTATGAAACGTGGTCCCTGGAAGAAAAGAGAAGGTTGTAGCCTTCTGTAGGTAGAAGCCTGCGTACTGGTATAAGACTGCACTAGTACAAAAATATTGTAAAAAGAAGTTTCTTATTAAAAGAAGATATAGACGAATTGCAGTAGGCGGTTTTCACCCACATTGGGTTTCATCTTGTTCTCTTGTGTGTGATTGTCTGCTTTTTTTTTACTGTACCTGTTACTGCTTATATGGTTCTGATACACAGATTAAAGATCAACTGACTAAATTATAAGTTTACAAGGTGTATGCTGGTTGCTATAAACATAGTTGCGTATATACGCAAGTTTCATTAACCTAAGTAGCATATATAAATATGTTCATACAAATGAAATATTATTAAATTGATAATACTGATTCACCCCGCCTCTCAGTATTATTTCCAACATCTTGGATAGAAATCCTTCTGCATGAAAGGGATATTCACCAAGGAATATCCTAGCAACTAACAGTACACTATCTCTCCATCTGATCTCAACTGGGTCTCTGTCTGAACTGACATGCATGAGTTATGTATGAGAGAATATTTAGTTAACTGAAGAGTAACAGTTATATGCAAGCATGCATTAACTAACTGAACTTACTTAATTTAAACAAACTGTTTAAATCAATCTAACTGGACTTGACTCAGTTAACTGAGCCAACTAATTACTACTCAAATTAGAACTCATCCTTATTTCTTTAACTGATGGATAAATTCCTCAATTAATGGAGAAACTATTGCATGTCTCCACATAGACTTCAAGTTTGATTTTCCTTAACTAATTAACTCAAGATGAATTAATTAATTAATTTTCAAACTGCTGTTAATATCAAATTCGAATTTTACTTCCTATTATAGTTTAGGGACTGACTAAAATAGGAAGGTATCCCGAAATGCTATTTATAGAAAAGCTATTTTAGCACTTTCACTTTTCATCCATTGTAGCTAAGTTCAACACTGGATGAAACTGCTATTTATAGCAGTGCTATTTTTAGCATTTCTTGTTGCTATCTTCAACAGAATACATGTAAGTTTCATAATAATCAAAGCATATATATATATATATATATATATATATATATATATATATATATACTTATGGTAGAAAGAGAAAATATAGATACATATATTTTCTAGGTAAGAGGCTAGAAATTCCTAGATGAATAATATAAATCAACAAATTGTAATCATGGTAATATTTGGACAAGTATTGTTTATTTTCTTACTATCATGAACAATGAAAAAATATAGAATTTATAGATGATTTTATTATAATCTACCATATACTAAAAGTAAAAAGAATTAAGCATGTTACACATGCTTGTAAGTTGGTATGGAGATGTGACCTTGGTAATAACTTACGATTCTTGAAGTACCCCTCAGTTAAGTAAAACACTCTCGAGAGGTAGTTATAGAATATATTTTCATAGGTATCCTACAACTAACCTTTCCAGAAAAAGTCTATTGAGAAGAATTATGAGCTTTTACTTCAACCGAGTGTTTAAGGTGGGAATTAGTAATGGAATAAGAAACTACTCGACAAGGCAAGTATATATTATTGAATAAAGGAAGTACTAAATTGATTAGGAAATAGATACATACAATATCAGTTATGACTAATATTGAGGTAGCCATATAAAAGTTATAAGGACTAAATACAGATGTATAGAGTAACATAATTAGAAAAAATTCTTAAAACATGCATTAATCATGTATAAATTATAGGCTCAAGAACCCTAGCCATATAAAAGTGAGTACATAGTGCTTTAAAATATGGATAAACCTAAAATGATTCTACCTAGGCATAGTCTGGAGTCAAATTAATGTAAATTATTCAACATACAAAATATTGAGTTCAAAAATTGAATCCTTAGGCTAGCATCATAACTCAAGGCTAGGTATGATAAAGCCTATATAAAATGTTGCAATGAAACAACCACAACCATCATCAATCACCCTCTATATCCATATCATTTAAAGACATCTAGAATAAATGTAATTTTAAGGAGGCTCATACATGGAAAAGAAAAACTAGATTACTATGTTGATAAATTTGACTAGAAGTCTGTAAGTCAAACCATAATGGAAGTCTGTGAGTCTCATTCATTTTCTCTCTCATATATATATATATATATATATATATATATATATATATATATATATATATATATATATATATATATATATATATATATATATATAGATATATATATATATATATACGTATATATATATATATATATATATATATATATATATATATATATATATATATATATATATATATATATATATATATATATATATATATATATATATATATATATATATATATATATATATATATAATTATAATTATAATTATAATCAGAATGAAACATGATAGCAAGAGTTCCTATATGCCCATGTTATCAATAAAAATTACACTTAGGAGTATACACAGGGAATCACACTTAGGAATATACACAGGGGAATATTGACATTATATGATCTTGGAATGTTTTTTAACCAGTTAATCTCATTGTTTCAATGTTTTATAGACCAGTATTATAAATAACTCATAATAGATAAGGATATTATAAAAATAGTAGGTAAATGTGTTTAATAAAATAATCATATTTGTTAAGGAACAATTTTTGCTACAATTTACCAATGATAATATGTTAATTTTGGATTAAAAAGAAGTGGTAAAAAAAATATTTAGTGTGTAAATTGGAGGTACATTACATTACATCACAAGTGGTATGAGAGCTATGATTCAACACTAAATCTAGATGTGCTCAAGTATAAGAAAGAAGTTAAGTTTTAGGTTAAAATCTATGCATGCATGTGTACTTACATGAAATTATTTTTCTGTGTATATGAAGACATTGATGTTACATGAAGATTTACTTGAGTTTAATGTGGCAAGATAAAGATGCATGCTTTTAAAAGCTTTGAAAAAATTAAGTTAAGGTAATAGGCATGTTTAATTGTGATGATTTTAATGGTACGAATAGTTGTGTGTTACTTTAGGATATAAGAAGATGTTACAATAGTGAAAAGAAAGAGAAGGATGCCCAATAAAAAAGCACACTTAGTACTGAAATGGTACCCTCTAAGGAAAAGGCAAGAGAAGATGGAACATTTATTCACCTTATTAAGACAATGAAGAGTTTGAAGGAAGAAATTGGAGTTGAAAAGTAGATAATGAAACACTCATTAAAGAAGAAGAAGATTAGAAAAGGATAAAATGATATTTCTAAAACATTTCATACATGAAATAGTTGTTGCAACGTGGACCAACTATTGTAGATATATAGCGTTATCATAATTACAAGATCAAAGATTACATCTCACCTTAGACTATTATGCTAATCAATTGATAGAATTATTAAAATATATCCCATTTATCAAAGACGAAGAGATGAAAGTACAATATTTTCTCAATGGATTACAAAGACCATCTCAAGATAGGATAATGTTTGAGGTGCTTAAGACACTTGATTCCATATTTCAAAAGGATAAAAATTGATATAAGTAGCTAGATACTAGGGTAAAACTGCATAGTTTTTGGAAGAAATAAAGGCCCTTGAAATGTTGTGGTTGTGGTGGATAAAACTTACTCCATCAATACCCTCACCAACAACAAAATAAGTATAGCCTATTTAATCTCCAAAAGCATGGGTAAGAAACCAACAATAGAAAAAGGATGAAATCAAAGAAGAGTACTTAGAAATGTAGGGGCTATATAACCCCTCCCACATTTACCAAATTATATTAGCTTTCCGGGGTAAACATGAGAGGAAGAGCTACTGTTACATGAATTGACCTCCTAGTTTCCATTAACGAGGTGGGGCTGACTACTAATGATAAACTGACATATCAAAACATCCTACAAGGGCTACAGGACACTCAAAGGATGAAAAACCATAACAGGTGGCCAAATCCTGAGTTGGACCCCTCCTTCTCTTCCATGGGTCCTTAAATGCACCCACAACAACACCTACATGCAGTTGGAAGTCTGAAGCAGTATGCACACACTTACATCCCTGTAGGTGCAACCCAAATTTTCCAGTTAGGAGCATGCAAGCCCTAGATTTGAGCCTAGATCCCAAGTCAGCCTCCAGGCCACTGCCCATAACTTCTTGTAACTTCCCATAATCAATAATGACATACAACAATGCTAGACATACAAATTTGAATCAAAACTTGACCCAGACTACCTAGAACATGACAGGCATTTCGTCAAACATATTGAGAACATGTAATCTATAGGTAATGAATGCATATTTGAACATAGGGGTCTAATACTTATCTGAAAATCATCAAGAAGGTATAATTTTGTCCCATAATAGCTACAATAACACTTATTAGCTCATGCACTCAATAACCATTCATCAACTAATCAAAACATATCAAGGGCCATAGCTAAAACCTGTTATGGAACCATGTTCGTAACGATCATTTAATAAAAATAATAACATGATAGAGTAGCCATAAAAGCCACATAATAAAAGGCACAAGTACTCATGAAGTAAAATAAGAAAATATTTCTTATTAAGATATGAAAAATCCAACCAAGTCGATAACTTCCACTTACTACGCAACCATATATTGGGATGAACAAAATATTTCTTTCATCCAATAACCCTCATTCCATATTACAAGCATTGTTTTGGGCAAATTTAGTGTTTCTTCAAAAGCCTAACCCTCTAGACTTAGTAGCTAGCCTAGAAACAATAGACAAAGTAATTCGTTTCCTTTTCTATAATTAACAGATAAGAGAAGCAAGAAAAGAAACTGACCTGTAGATTTAGCTTACTCCCCCTCTCCTTTGATCGATCCCACCGCTCCTTTCTATACTTAAATTGCTTAGAAAGTACCTGTGTACAACCCGAGACAGAAACCAATCAAAGCATACAATGAATACCTATTAATTAAACATATCATAGAATCCAGAATACGATATACATATAAACACATGAATGAAAAAAACTTCAAATTCTTTATTGATAAGAGGAAAGATTACAACCCATGAATGTTCATGCTCGATTCAGTGTCTTCCTTCCAATCAAACGCTTCTCTCCTCATGAAGCAACAGTTCAAGATCACTACAATACTCTCACTAATCTCATTCAAACAACATCTACTTAGCTCAAGAAATTCCAACCTAGACCAGCCTTTGAATGCTTGATCAATTTATAGCTGAATGGAGGAGGTTAAGCCATTAATGGCCCTCATGAATGCTCTACCAAAATTGGGAAGTGGTTGCATGGAGGAAGGGATAATGGATTGAGGTTCATTCATCCTCTTCCTCATCCAAATGCCAGCTCAACCAACCTAGAAGCTTCCAAAAGTATCCATTTTATGATGAATCCAATGGATTCATTTAAAAAATTTGATGAATCTCGATTAGTGCAGGTGAAACAAAGGCTAAGTGCACTGCAGCGCACCTAGTTAGTGTAGTTTATGTATTGCAATGTAGCCTGATAGAAGGCTACCTACGCTAATCTCCTTAGGGACACTTTTTGGATGAATGGTATCATGGAAACTCTTGGGAGGCAAGCATGATATAGGTTGACCTCATTAGGGAATGAAAACAACTAAATTAGGGCTTGATGGACACTAATAATATGGATCTGGAAGTCGGGATTGATGTGCCCAAATTGACCAGTAACAGTTGCCCCCTAAAGCATGAAGTTGAAAATAATCATGTCGACTGAAATGCTTTACCATTTGGAGAGAAGGTTTTGAAGTGGAAGGAGACCTGCATCAATTACAATACAAATATCATGATAATTTGATTTTTTCTCATGAACTAGCTGAGGGAAGGCATACCCATGCTCAGCTTATAAAATTTCATTACATGTACAAATATACTCATCTACAGATATAGACCCATGAATGGATGACCATGAATGTAAGGCCATTGTAAATTTGATATAGTACTCCTGAAAATATATATCACAGCCCGGATGGATGAAACTAGATCCAGGGTCTTCAATCTCATCCAATCTTTTGCTCAAGTACAAGTCTAACCATGTGAATAGATGATTTGAAGTCAAACATGGAGAGACGTAATCTAATTACCAGCCAATGATGTAAGTTTTTAATAGATGCGAGAGGAATCACAAATAATGACAATGACCCTCAAGGTACTGCAGTACATTTCGTATGGTATGAATAAATGATTTGATGTTGAACACCATATGAAGTCTTTCGGTCGAAGGCCAGTGATGTCAACCTATCGTCGGAAGCGAGAAACTTACCATTGATGTATGCAAGCCTCAAGGTATTGAAGGGGTGTTTCTAGGTCAACTTCTTGGATGATGTGTTGATGTCGACAAGAAGCAACTCGTCACAAGAGGGCCTTGATGTATCCCACATCAATGACATGAAACGAGGTAAATGATTTTGGAGATGAAACATCAACTAACGACACAAGGTTTAGGAATGGCGGGCATGAAAATGAAGGTTTACAGTATTGTAAAGGATGAAGTTTTGAACTGAATGACTTCTCTTGAACATATCGGTGACACTGAAGTGAATTGGTAGCATTGACCCAAAACAAAGTGATGGATGGTATGATAGACCAATGGTGTGATAACCATCAAGCTGAATGACCCAACCCACATAGTCACGGTGATGAGGTGAAAGTGTCATGTTCAAGAGCGACCTGCTACCATAAAGTTTTCTCGGCTTTTCCCATTTTCCCCAGTCATTTCTGACCAGTACCTCTTTATTTTTATCAAGCTTGAAGAGGATAACATATGCTTGTTGTATAATTCCACCCTTCGGGTGAGTCCATCGCTATTTGATGTTTTAATGAGTCTAGCAAAGCTGAAACTTTGTCTTGTCTAGATGGACAAGTTTGTCGCTATTTAATGTTTTTAACGAGTTTAACGATAGAGACAACTCGGTCCTTTTCACATTTAGAGAGTCTAAAAAGGGACTAAAAGGAAACTCCACAAGCTCTTTTTCATAGATTTGTCTCTCAAGTCCAAAAAAGCATAAAATAATACAAGAGAGAAGCTATTGATCATGTTCAATCAATGAGTACCTTTTTTGTATTTAATCTTTCTCATCCTGAAGAAGGATTAAAACTATACTAAGTAGATATCGATTCTAAACCGTTAACAAGATAGAAAAAACAAGCGCTCGACAATCTTTTCATGTTTAGAGAGTCTGAAAAGAGCTTAAAGAGGACTCCACTTTCAGCAATGAGTGGTTTCTAGGGTAGAAACTGGTTCTGGTGATGTTGGAACTTCTCAAAACATGTTGATTTATGTGAAGAGGTTGGAAAATAAGACCACTCATTGCAACTGTTCCTCAAAAAGGGTAAAACAACCAGGTGAAAGTGTATGATCGACCAGATGGATGGTGGCGATGGGATGAAATCAACCAAGGATCATCTGACAAAAGAGGCTGATAGAATGGAAATCACGAGGTTTAAACTGGAAATGGGTTAATTTTTGACAAGCTTGAACCATAGGGAACTGTGCTTGGATTCAGTTTCATGTTTACACAAGCTTGAAACAAAAAAAACTATGCTTGGATTCAATTTCATTTTTACACAAGCTCGAAACAAAAAACTGTGCTTGGATTCAGTTTCATTTTTGCACAAGCTCGAAATGAAAAACTATGCTTGAGATTGGTTTACATGCCCCTAGCATGATAAAAGGGAGAGTCTCCTGAAACCAGATGGAAGTCACTGCGGTGAAGTAGGACAGTTATCCAACACCTTTTTGGCTTCGTTCAGATAGACAAATGTGAATGGGGGGATTCCCTTCACATAACCTACAGGGAAACTTAACTTTACCATTAGGGGCATGCCCTTCAAGCTTCATTACATTCACCTAAGTAGACTACTTGTAGCTATCAGGTGGATGGAAAGAAGGTTCTTTTACGAGATCAAGTGAAAGACTCGACTGGGATTTTACGAGATCTAATCAAAGACTCGAATTGGAACTTTGCTCCAGGGGTCCTGTTGAAGCCCTGAAAATCGGGTCTACAACAAGGGGGATACCCACCTGGTCCGGACCTTGGTTAGCAGCTCCTTTTCCATTTGGTATAGTGGGTCTGACTGGGGAAATGGGACCAGTTTCCCAATATGTGTGTGTGTGTGTTGAGAATTGATATTTCTTTCCTAATGATTCCTAAGTAAAATGCTTTTTTATTCTAAATCTAATCTAACAACATGCAATTGTATTCTAATAAACAAAAATATCTAACTCTAAACTAACCTGGGATGTAATCTTTCCATTTATGCGATCTAAAATGATTTAAAATAACAGTTGGTAATAAAGATCATTCAACCATTATGAGAAAATAATTCAATAAAGATGAACCATTTTGTATAAAAAGTTAGACGAGACAGTTGTGAAAAACATATCGCATAATAAGCTACTCATATATTAAGCATAAATAAATAGCTATCACCGTACAAAAGTGCCAAATGATAACTCAGGCATTTAAGCATTCATATATAAATAACTGAACATGAATATCACCATAACACATAAGAAAAAATAGTTCAGAGATAAAAGTACCATTTATAACTAGTTCTACTCATGAGCTCCAACAATAATGATCTATATCTTCTTAATCCAACATCCACTAAGAGTACAAAAGTGCAACATCAGTAGTAGATATTAAATGCAGATATCAATAAATCCTATTCCATTCATTCATCAAAACCTCCTCGGAGGGTGCAAAAGTGCATGTTCTGAGGACAAGTTTTTGATAAATTTCTGGACCCTTCTCTAAATGCATGAGAAGGGTTTAAATACTACTAACTAAATCTAAAAATAATTAATTACAAAAATGTAGGATGCGGTTTAAATGACCGTCCTCATTTTAGGCAAAAATAAAGCAAAATTAAAACTAAAACTGAATCTAAAACTAAAATTACTAACTAACTATTTATGTATCTGTTCCTTAAAGTCGCAAGCGTTCAACATTTGCTTGAGGAGAGTAGGCTGGCCGACTTTCGATTTTAGCTGTCCTGCGAAAACGGAATCGGTGAGAGCTGGCGCCATCTTCTCGGCAGAGTTGATGATACATTTGAGAGTCATGCACTGGCTATGTGGTTTTACCAAGTATGCCCAGTAAGAATCCCAATTCAACTTGGTTAACCTTTGGATTGACTCTGCCCTTTCTTGAGCCTTCTATTTCCAGCTTGTTTGTAGGTGCTGCACTCTTGGTAGATATCCTCGAGTGGTCTTGGAGATCAGATTTGCCTTATGTAAATTCTCATTGATGCAGTCAATGATATTATTTGCTGCAGTGGTTGCTTCTTCTGCCGCTTGTTCTGCTTTCCTGATCTGTGCATCCCATTTATTAAAGAGGATTTATTTGTGAGTGTCATTGATTATTGGTGCTCCTACCTTTTTCCCTTCCTTTGTCTCCTGCCAAGCCAAATATTTAGTAACTCTTCTATCAGTTAGATCGCAATCATGTCGCAAGTCCACGACTTGATTAGTAATTATGTCGCTTGGTTCGCAATAAGAGTTCCACTACGATATTCTTTGGCACAATACTTCTTGTTGCTGTAGCAGTTGATCATTTAAGGAAATGGATTCTGTGACAAATTCTATAAGCTTAGGATCATCCTTGTGCTTTTCATGCATAACTTGCAACTATTTTTCGCTTTCTTCCAAACTGTTCTGGTATCCTATCTGCATCTGTTGAAAGTCATACTATAGATTTTCAAGTTGTTTCTATGCTTCGCTATTCACATTGGCTTGTTGTAGCTGTTGCTGGAAAACTTCTATTTGATCTTCTTTTTCTTTCAGTATTTGTTGTACTTCAGATGCTTTATTAATGGTCTTAGAAGCATATGCTCCTACAATATGAGATAATTTGGTGAGATTTTCAGTAGGATTAGTGGTAGGATCTTGCCAAAGGATGTCTAATTGTTCTGCATCATGAGAAAGCATGCTTTCCAATTTCCTTTTCTTTCTTTGTCTTGTCACCACAGCCTTATGCTACGGGCTGTAAAACACATCAAGAGGGGGAATTTCCTCTATTCTGAGCATAAGTTCAGAGGACGAGGTAATGGGTATATGTTCAATTTCTGGGACATTGCTGATTGTTCCCATGACTATATCATTCACTGTCTGTACATTACATTCAGGTGTTTTTGTGCTCTGTGCCTCAGTATTGATTAAATCATTGAATGTCTCCCATTCTTTATCCAACTCAGTTCTGATTGATGGTGGCTGAACAATGAGAGGGGGAGGATTTACCTGTGGAGAGGTCAAAACTTGTTGTTTTGGGAGTTCCTTAGACTGGGCAGTATCCCTTACTGACCCTTCACTTTTATTATGGTCACTCTCGAACCTCTTGGAGTGTTCTAACATTTCTCTCCTAGACCTAGATTTAGACTTGCCCGTTCCTGAACTTCCACTGAGACTGATACTGGGAGTTGGTTCCCTCATGGGTTCTAAGCGTAATTTATCTAAAGGGATATTAGCTAATCTCCTTTCTCTGTATATTTTGAATTCTTGAAATTCTGCTGGAGGAAATCGCATTTGGGTCGAATGCAAGACTTCTTGAATTGTACTTTTCTGTTGGAACATATCATCAAAGATCATCTTCCTTAGAAAACACCTTTACTTTGACAGCAGTAGTGAAATTCTTAACAATATCAGAGGGGTCAAATTGCCTTCCTAGAATTTTGATCAATTGTAGACATAACATGTTGTTTACTTCTTTAAATGCATGGCCTAAATCAAATAGTGAAAAGGCCCCACAGGCCATAGGAAATTGTGGCCAAATGGCCTTTTTCTTGTCCTTCAAATCTTTACTCATACCTCCTTCTCCGCAGGTCTGGTAAGCAATCTCTCGTGCCAGTAGTTTATCGGGAACATATAAAGGTAAGACATGAGGGGAAGCTTAACTTCCGAATTCCCTGATGTATGTGAAAACTTCCTCTCCGAACCATCTCACGACAGGGAGCATATCGACCTCCGCTTTGGGAGAAAATCTTGGAGGGTTTTTATCATACAACATTTTATACAGAGGTAGCATGATTCCATGACAAATCTTGTAGAGATATGGAGTGAACTTAGAATCCCACAATTCTTTGTGATAAACCTGAATGGGTAGGGATCTTGAGTAGTCCATTTCCACCCCATTAGAGGAAACTTGGAAATGTAATAGATTGCATCCATCACATATGCAGATAAGTAGAAAGGGGGATAAATTCTCTGAGAAATAGTTCTTTTAGACCGCTAATTAAAAATGGCTGTGGCTAAATTGTCAGACAAGATCTTAGCCCAATCCACAATAGTAGCATTAATGGCGACATCCAATAATGGTAGCCATTTAGATGAAAATTTGTTAATGTCTAGCTTTCCAAAAAGTCTACAGAGCATAGCAGTAGCAAAGCAATATGGGGACGTGAGAGAACCAGTACTATACATACCATGCTTATCCTTCTTTAGTGGTTCATCCCTTTTTGACCAGTCTTTGGTGCATTCTGCTAAATCTTCATTTTCTTTAGCGAACTTCTCCATGAACTATTTGTTATAAGTCGCCTGTGGCTCCGGTAGATGATACATGAGCCTCAAATCTTGTGGAGTGAATGAGCCAATGAGTCCTTGACCCTGAGTCTTGAATTGCCTATTTGTGATATCAGCACTATCTAATATCCACTTAACCATGTCCGTGTATGGAAGAATTTTGGGCCTCGCCACTATCCTGTGTAAGAATGAACATGCTAGATCTGTGATAGATGCTTCAAAAGACCCGTGTGAGTCTGCAGTAGTCGTAACCTCCATTACCTTGGGATCTTCTTCCTCAAGTAAACTATACATGCCTTCCCAGGTAGTAATACTAGCATCCTTGTTACAGGTGGTGTCTGTGTACAAGGGATTCATCTCTTTATCTTCAGCACTAGGAGCTTTACCCTTCTTTCCCATAATATCTTGTTCTTTGCTCTGTATACTTCTCAGTTCTTCGCTCCTGCAGTTTACAAATGAGGTGAGACGATGATAAGAAAAGGTGACAGGAAAGCTTTAAATGCGGAAAATATATAAAATATATCACCTTACGTGAACTGGCTCCTTGATAAGATCAAAACCATATTTCAATAATGATTGCCAACTAACTCATTAATTAACATTTAACGCACATAACTAGACCTCGGCTTATGGGGAAAGCTCTCTCGAACAATAGGCTGTGGAGATCTGTGATAAGGAGATTTTGTGATTTTCTTTGCAATATCGCAGATTGCAGTATCGCAAATTTTTAATGTCGCTATATCGCAATATCCCTTGCATGTGGTAATCCTCTGTTAATGCATTTTCTGCGAAATGTGATTCACGATATGTGCCATCGCATATCGGCATTTTAAGGCACTTCAACGTAGGTGATGTTTAAGGCATGCGATGCGATGGGGTTTCTTCAATGTATGATTTCGCATCGCAATGTCGCAATCTTAGAATTCCGCTTGTAGGAAGGTATCCATTACCCTTTTTGTGATGTGATGTGCTTTAAGGAGTGATTTATTCTAACTTATCATAGAACTTAACATTTTTTAGATTTTTTAAAGGTATTCTCCTAATTTTATGATAGTAAGTTTTATTGAAAAAGGAAATACAAGCATGAATCGATTTTTTAAGTTTTTTTAATAAGGGTCCCCACTTATTTAATATTAGTAATAAAACTAAATAAAAAGGGGGGTTGTTGCTAGCCACAACAATTGGCGATTCACTTGGAAGAACCAGTTATCTCTACTTTTCTTTTGAATTTCCTAAACT
Organism: Pinus tabuliformis; assembly: GCA_031772625.1. Taxonomy (NCBI): domain Eukaryota; kingdom Viridiplantae; phylum Streptophyta; class Pinopsida; order Pinales; family Pinaceae; genus Pinus; species Pinus tabuliformis. Next base: position 1,507,659,042 of record CM062819.1, on the reverse strand, counting down.
TCCAAAATAGAAATTTTTCTAGAAAATCAAACTTTATTATAGAAAGATAAAATACATTATGCTTTTTAGCTATCAATGATGGTTTGTTTCTTCTATGTCAACTTTGTTTATTTACTTCCTAGAACTAGTGATTGTACTTATATTAGTCATTACTTAGTTTATGGAGATAAAAACAAAGGCTTCTCTGTAAATCAGTTTTAAATATGCTCATTTGTCGTAGGTAGAGCCTCTGCTATTAGCAGGCGTTCATAGCCTTGACAGGGTTACCTGTTACCCAACAATGATCATTTTCTTTTAACCCTTAAAGAACACTGCCTTGGTTTGGTAGCCAAATTATGACAGTGCCACTCACTTGATTTATAGCTTTGTTGACCAAGCTGGCTCGTGATGAGACCCCTTGTCTTTTGATTGTAACAATCTTGAGTCATTGCCCTGTTGTGGTATACAGTTTTGGCAAAGTTAGCAAACTATAATATCTATGATCATGATAATTCGGCTCGTGATGAGACCTCTTATTCTTTAAGTTTAAAGTGTATCATTGGATTATTCCTTGAATCTTGTGATTCTTTAGGTGGGGAGGAAGTCATTGTTTCCTTAAGAATAGCTCTGGACGACAATGATAGAGTTTTTGGAAAGAGATTTTCTACAGAGAATCTTTGTTTTGTTATTGATACTTTTCAGTTCACTAATATAAAACAAATTCCCACTAAAGGTTTCTTTTTATCAAAATTTATAGGGTTGAAACTAGTATCATATTCAGGCTTATAGCTTTTTGACTGTATCTTTCAATAATAATGACTAACTTTCTAAATTTATTTCTATTTATACAAGCGGAAAAACAAAATCTAAAATAAATACTTTTCCTTTTTGTGAATTCCAAATGTAACCGTTTACAACTGGTTTTATTATGAAAATAAAAGAAAAACTAATCTACAAAAATAGAAGAACGATCTCCTATGGAAAGTATTTTTTGAGGATCTACCCGTTAACAGGTAAAGATTCTCTTTTTCCTATTAAATCCTGTAACATGAAGGTAGATGGGCCTATGATTTCTGCGATTTGAAAAGGGCCAAGCCACATTCTTTGAAACTTCGTATGTTTGCCCTTTTCCTCATGAGCCTTGTCCCATTTTAAAACTAGATCCCCTATCTGAAAGTCTTTTCTAGACACCATGTTTGAGTCAAAAGAAGCTTTTACTAATGCTTGGTGATGAGCATGAGTTATTTTAGCTTGCTCTCTTTGCTCTTCTAGCTTAAGGATTTGTAGCTGCCTTAGTTGTAAGGAAGAAGTTGGTGTTTCATCAATATATTGAACTAAGGCCAAAGAGGGAATTGCTAGATGAGTTGGAAGAACCACTTCTTTCCCATAAACTAAATTAAAGGGAGAAGTGCCAATAGAGGCTTTTTTCGTTATTCGGTCTGCCCATAAAGCATATATTAAAGATTTGTGCCAATTCTTATGATTCTGGTCAATGGTTTGCTTAATGATTTCGATTAGGTTTTTATTCTTAGATTCAGCTAACCCATTTCCCTATGGGTAATAATTGGCATAGTATTTAAGCTTAAAACCTCTTTTGAGTGCAAATTCAGTCATAACATTGCCAGAAAAATATGATGCATTGTCAAACATTAAAGTAGAGGGTAAACCAAACCTGGTGATTATGAACTGATCTATTAAATCGATGATGTGTTTGGCATTAGCTATCTTGAGAGGAATTGATTCTACCCATTTAGTAAAATAATCTGTAGCTGTAAGGATAAATCTATGTTGTTTAGAGGAGTGAGGAACGATCTCACCTATTATATCCAATCCCCATTGATCGAAAGGTTGTTCAATGTTGACTGGCTGCAAAGGTAATTATGGCTTCTTTTGCCTCTCAGCAGTAGTTTGACAAACTTGACATTTCCTTACATAGCTATGCGCGTCCTTGAATAATGTCGGCCAGTAATAGCCTGCGCAGATGGTTTTATGTGCAGTAGCATCTCCAACATAATGTCCACCTACTGGTCCATCGTGGAGTTCCTGCAACACCTTTTCAGCTTCAGATTTCTCAAGACATCTAAGGAGAACAGAATCATAATTCATCCTAAAAAGTACATCCTTCACAAGTTGATATTGCTTAGCCTTCAACCTTAGAGCTCTTTTCCTTATATAATCAAGGTCTGAAGGGGCATATCCATTCTTTAGATAAAATATGATGTCAGTGTATAATGAATCAACATCATTTAGGCTTACCTCGTACATTTGTATCTCTGTAGATGGTATTTCGGAAATAAGCGATGCTCCAACCAGCATTTTGCAGAAGCCCTGACCTTTAACAATATTTGCTAGTTTAATTTCAACATCATATTCTTGTAATGCAGTAACCCAATTGGCTATTTTCTCACCCACATCTTTTTGTACTAATAGATTTCTTACTGCTGGAAACAGTACTATAATCTTTGTATGGGTTTTAAGCAGAAAGGGTCTAAAATATTTTATCGCTTTGAAAATAGCATATGCTTGTTTCTCTACGTCTGAATAATTTAACTCAGCCCCTTGTAGATTTGAACTGAAAAAAGAAATTGGGGCTTCTGCCTTGTCCTGATTTGCTTGAGTGAGTATCGCAGCATATGATCTATCAGATTCAAATGTATATAAAATGAAAGGATCGGAAAAATTCAGAGTTGTTAAGGATGGAGCGTTAACAAGCGCTTGTTTGATCAAATTGAATGCTTCATATTCATCTTGGCCCCATTTGAAGATTGAATTATTTTTATTCATTTCTTGTAAAGGAGATACAATTCTTGAAAAATCTAGAACAAATCTCTTTACAAAATTAATCTGACCAAGGAAAGATTGCATATCTTTCTTATTGTGAGGCAAAGGTATTTCAGAAATCTCCTTGATTCTATCAGGATCAATATGAATTCCAGATTTTGACACTATGAATCCAAGAAGTTTTCCTTCACTTAACGTAAAAAATGATTTTTTTGGGTTAAGTGAAATTCCATACCTTTGACACCGTTGGAAGATCTGTTTTAAATCTCTGATATGATTGCCTCATTTTTTGGAATACACAGTTATATCATCCAGGTAGATTACTACCGATTTGTTTACTAACCCCTTAAATGCGATGTCCATGGCCCTTTGAAATGTGGCACCAGCATTGATCAGACCAAAAGGCATATTTTGATAGGCATAAGTACCCCATTTGGTTCTAATTATGGTTTTCAATTTATCATCGGGATGAACCAAAACTTGGTTATAGCTAGAGAAACCATCTAAGAAGGACATTAATTCTGATCCTGCCACTGCCTGCAATATTTGCTCCATAGGAGGTAAAGGAAAATTATCCTTTTGGCAAGCTTTATTAAGATTTCGAAAGTCAATGCAAATTCTAATGTCTCCGTTCTTCTTTCTAACGGGAACCATATTGGAAACCCATTGAGAATGCCGTACGGGAAAAATGATTTTGGCTTTCAATAGCTTATTGAGCTCAGATTTGATCTGATTTTCTAGATTAGGATGGATCTTTCTCAGCTTTTGCTGGACAAGTTTTTCATCGTTTATCATTGGGATAGTATGTTGGATGATAGAAGTGTCGTAAGTCTTAAGTTCATCGTAGTTCCAAGCAAAGACACTTTTGTATTGTTTCAAGAGATGAACATACGCTAATTTTTCTTGAGGAGCTAAGCCAAGGCCTAGGTTGATATTCTGTGGCTTGGTATCAGTTCCTAGATTTACTAATTCATAGTTCAGAGTTGAACTTTGAAGATTTGAATTAGTAGATCTTTTGAATCGATATTTCAAATCGTATAGATCTTCTAATTTGACTACTGACTTTGGCATAGCATTATTAGTGCTATCTTGTTGCAATTGTTTGTCATGTTGGTCCTCATCAATTATCTGATTAGTATAAGATCCCTCAGAGGTGAGGAAACTTACAATATCAGGATCATTGTTGAAAATTCTCCAATTTGTAATGTTATCAGGAATTGAGGGTCTAAATATTAATTCTATTGAAAATCTATCAGGGCTAAAGTTTTCTACGGGAATGAGCTTGGAAGCTACGTTTGCTAAGAGATCAGCACTAGCATTTTGGAGTCTAGGAATCGAAGAAATATTAAATGCTATAAAATGTTCAGTCAGCTCTTGTACTAAAGATTGGTAATGCTTTAAATCACCTGATAGACAATGAATAGTATTTCGTACCTGTCCGATAACAATTTCAGAATCTTCGAAGACTTGTAGATATTTGATGTCTAATCCGATTGCTTTGTATAATCCTTGGATTAAAGCTTCATATTCTGCAGTATTATTTGTGCAATCGAGCTCGAGTCTACAAGTTAGCATAGTTTTGTTTCCCTCTGGACTAACTAATATGCATCCTGCTCCTGCTCCTTCATTAGACTTAGAACCGTCAAAAAATAACTTCCAAAATAAAGATTTATTTACAGGCTTATCTATAAAATCAATACATCTAGAACTATCTGTTTGAGAAAAAAATTCTACTTGAGATAAAACAGAATGTTCTAAATAAGGTGAAGTGTGAGCATTAAAATTTCCAAGGAAAGAATCAACAGAATAGTTGCCAATTATATTGTTGTTGTATGCTACTGGTTCATTTTCTCCTTCTAATTCAGTTACTATGTATTTCTGATGTCTTTCTCGCTCAACGTTTATTTGATTTGGCTTACCATTGTAATGGATCCACACGTCCGACCAATCAGTTACAAAGTATCCATGAAGTTTTTCTGACCAATCTCTGCTAAGAATTAAGCCATAGAATTCTGGAGTGTCTGCAACTAAAATGTCGATAACTTGACATACCTTTGGATTAGATCATAGCTTTATGGTAACCTGATTTAATTCGCCGATCACTTGAACTTGCAACCAATCCAGCTGCACTATGTGCACAGCAGATTTTTGAGGTTGAACGTTCAACTTTGCACAAATCGATTTAGGTAATATATTGGATGAAGCTCCAGAATCAACTAAACAATTATGCAAATTTTTATTGAAAATTTCATAAGTAAGGAGAAATGGCGGAGTATGAGATCTTGACCTTCCCCCAATTAGAGCGATGTCAATTGGATCAACTTTGTTAATCACAGTATTTGGAGGTCTTCCCATCTCATGGGAAGCTTGCGAGATTACAACAGTGGGCAGAGGTGCAACTGGTACTGCATGTAATTCTTTCAAAAGGAGCTTTTGTTGATGTTTTAACTTGCTCAATTCATAAAAAGTGATGTTAGCCCTAGTCTTCTTCATATCTTCTATGATATTATACTCCATTTCATCTGAAACAATCAATGTTTTAGATGGAGTTGGTGAATCTGTTTGGACTGGGCTTGTTTGAGTCGCTTTGGATGTCGTTTTCTTGGCTGCGACTTTATCCTTAGGTGTTGAGCTTGCGCTCTTTGGCTTAGGAGTAGTTTGAGGAGGATCAAGTTGATTCCTACTTCGAGTACTAACTGGTGATGCCTCTTGATCCTCTTCATCAGGGAGGATGAAATCCCACATACCTTGTACCTCTACAACTTCTTCTTCATCGGTATGCTCTTCAGTAGCAATTTCCTCTTCTTCTTCCTCTGATTCAGCATTTGTAATAGCATTAGGAGGCTTTGAATCAGTTGAAGGATTTCTTCTATAAGGCTTGTAAGGCTTTTTAGAAGAAGTCTCTGCTACTTGTTTCTTTATGTCAACCATTTCATTAGACATGGTTTTCAAAGCTTTCTGCAATCCCTCTAAATCAAATGGGTCTTTGGGCTATTTTTTCTTTGGATATTCTTTAAAAGAAACCTTTTTTGATTTACATTCTTCAACGACATTTTTCTTTTCTAGAGCTATGATGTGTTTCTCTACCGTTATTGCTTCCTTCATATTGTCAACTAAAGTTGTTTTGTTAGCTCTATGCACGAAGATTGCTATGTTTGATGGTAAAGCAGAAATGTACCATTCACTTCACACTTCTTCGCTAGGTTTAGAAGTAGTAGGGATTTTGTTCAACAGTTTATTAAAACGCGAGTTAAAATCTTTGATAGGTTCCTTTGACTCAGCTCTAAGGTTAGACAAGTCATTGATTAATGTCGCAGTGGACCTGTCATCACCAAACTTAGTCAAGAATTGTTCTTGGAAGATCTCCCAACTAGTAATAGACCCGAATGGTAATGAAAAATACCATGATCCGGCTACTCCTTGTAGAGTGTAAGGAAAAATCTGAACAACACCGTCTTCATTAGTGACCCCATCGAGATTTATGGATAGCATAAAGTTATTTATTTGTTCTTCTGCTAGCATGCATGCTTCAAGATTAAACATAGGCAGCCATTTTTCAGGATGGGTCGGTATCTGGCTCAAGGATACAGGCATTAAGACTGCCCCTGGGTTATTCCATGGCATTTGGGCCATCACTAAACTGCTAGCAGAGGAAAGTGCAGAAGATGATCCCTGCATTTGGGAAGACGAGGATATTACAGTTCCAAAGGATTGAGAAGGAGATGTTGAAGTTGCAGTGGTCTGGTGGATGATGATTTGGAGTGGAGGAGTGGATGGTTGACTTCGTCGTGGAGAGGTTGAAATGGATGATGATGATGAAAGAGTCTCATTATCGGACCCTTTAGGTGATTTTCTTGCTCTCTTCCTTGTAGGTAGAGGTAACTCGGTTGGCCCAACACTAAACTTTTCACTCTTTAATCTGGTGAGAGGATGAGTAGGATTATATTAGGAAGTCACATTGGCTTGCGATTTGTCATATTTTTGAGGGGATATTGAAAATCGCTAAAGTTTATGAATCAAAGTTTCAACTTTAGGAGGTTCAATAGTAGATTTGTCTGAAATGTCAGGGTTTGTGGCAGTGGTTGTTTCTCTCTCGACTTCTTGCTTAAGATTTAAAGATTCTAAATGCGATGGAGAAGTTGGGGGAGATGGTGAGGGTGATTTACTCTCAGAATGGTATTTAGATTTAGACTTACTTGCCATTCACAGTTTTGGGCCCTCCTTCTAGCGCCAAATATGTTGAAGCCCCGAAAATTGGGTCTACAACAAGGGGGATACCCACCCAGTCTGGACCTTGGTTAGCAGCTCCTTTTCCATTTGGTATAGTGGGTCCAACTGGGGATAAGGGACCAGTTTCCCAATATGTGTGTGTGTGTTGAGAATTGATATTTCTTTCATAATGATTCCTAAGTAAAATGCTTTTTTATTCTAAATCTAATCTAACAACATGCAATTGTATTCTAATAAATAGAAATATCTAACTCTAAACTAACCCGGGATGTAATCTTTCCGTTTATGCGATCTAAAATGATTTCAAATAACAGTTGGTAATAAAGATCATTCAACTATTATGAGAAAAGAATTCAATAAAGATGAACCATTTCGTATAAAAAGTTAGACAAGACAGTTGTGAAAAACATATCGCATAATAAGCTACTCATATATTAAGCATAAATAAATAGCTATCACCGTACAAAAGTGCCAAATGATAACTCAGGCATTTAAGCATTCATATATAAATAACTGAACATGAATATCACCATAACACATAAGCAGAAATAGTTAAGAGATAAAAGTACCATTTATAACTAGTTCTACTCATGAGCTCCAACAATAATGATCTATATCTTCTTAATCCAACATCCACTAAGAGTACAAAAGTGAAACATCAGTAGTAGATATTAAACACAGATATCAATAAATCATGTTCCATTCATTCATCAAAACCTCCTCGGAGGGTGCAAAAGTGCATGTTCTGAGGACAAGTTTTTGATAAATTTCTGGACCCTTCTCTAAATGCATGAGAAGGGTTTAAATACTACTAACTAAATCTAAAAATAATTAATTACAAAAATGTAGGATGAGGTTTAAATGACCGTCCCCATTTTAGGCAAAAATAAAGAAAAACTAAAACTAAAATTGAATCTAAAACTAAAATTACTAACTAACTATTTATGTATCATTTGCTTGAGGAGAGTAGGTTAGACGACTTCCGATTTTAGCTATCCTGGGAAAACGGAATCGGTGAGAGCTGGCGCCATCTTCTCGGCAGAGTTGATGATACATTTGACAGTCATGCATTGGCTATGTGGTTTTACCAAGCATGCCCGATAAGAATCCCAATTCCACTTGGTTAACCTTTGGATTGACTCTGCCCTTTCTTGAGCCTTCTGTTTCCAGCTTGTTTGTAGGTGCTGCACCCTTGGTAGATATCCTGGAGTGGTCTCTGAGATCAGATTTGCCTTATGTAAATTCTCATTGATGCAATCAATGATATTATTTGTTGGTGTGGCTGCTTCTTCTGCCGCTTTTTCAGCTTTCCTGATCTGTGCATCCCATTTATTAAAGAGCATTTATTTGTGATTGACATTGATTATTGGTGCTCCTGCCTTTTTCCCTTCCTCTGTTTCCTTCCAAGCCAAATATTCAGTAACTCTTCTATCAGTTAGATCGTAATCATGTCGCAAGTCCACGACTTGATTAGTAATTCTGTCGCTTGTTTCGCAATAAGAGTTCCACTGCGATATTCTTTGGCACAATAATTCTTTTTTCTATAGCAGTTGATCATTTAAGGAAATGTATTTTGTGACAAATTCTGTAAGCTTAGGATCATCCTTGTGCTTTTCATGCATAACTTGCAACTATTTTTCGCTTTCGACCAAACTGTTCTGGTATCCTATCTACATTTGTTAAAAGTCCTGTTGTAGTTTTTCAAGCTGTTTCTGTGCTTCGCTATTTGCACAGGCTTGTTGTAGTTGTTGCTGCAAAACTTGTATTTGATCTTCTTTTTCTTTCAGTATTTGTTGTACTTCAGATGCTTTATCAATGGTTGCAGAAGCATATGCTCCCGCGATCTGATATAATTTGGTGAGATTTTAAGTATGATTAGTGGTAGGATCTTGACAAAGGATGTCTAATTGTTCTGCATCACGAGAAAGCATGCATTCCAATTTCCTTTTCTTTCTTTGTCTTCTCACCACAGCCTTATGTTGCGGGCTGTAAAACACATCAAGAGGGGGAATTTCCTCTATTTTGAGCATAAGTTCAGAGGACGGGGTAATGGGAATATGTTCCATTTCTGGAACATTGTTGATTGTTCCCATGACTATATCATTCACTGTCTGTACATTACCTTTTTCTGACTTAAATCTTTTCGGGCTTCAGAATTAGCCATAGTTAACCTGGGGACTGAGACTGCTTTCTTCTTGATGTTACAAATGATTTTATCATTACTGATTGTAACAGGCAATACTGAATTGATGAAAGGCATTCCCAGAAATAAACTTGCTGAGTTATCATAATGCTGGATAGCTGAAATCTTAATAATAACCCCCCCAAGTTTCATTGAAATATTATCAACATAATGAGTCAAATTAACAGATCCACCAATGGTTTCTGATCTAATAATATGCTGTAAGGGCTTCCATAATCCTTTAAAAAGAGACGGTCGAGCAAGATTATTGGAGCCACCAGTATCAATAAAAGCATCAACAGAAATCCATTCACCACGGACTTGAACTTCAACAGGAATGTACAAAAGATCACTAGTTCGGACAAGCTTTTTCAGAAAGGCTTGTTCTTCAGCAGAACTAGGTTTAGGAAGTACAGAGGAAGATGATGCAACAGTCTTAGGATAAGGACATAAAGAATTCTAAATTTGTTGTGGTTTGACTGAAAGGAGGTTTGGCAAAGAATTCTTAGTCTCACTAGTTGCAGTAGTTGTTACAGAAAGAGTGTCAGAGTATTCTTCTATATCATCTTCTTCAAAAACAACAGAATCACTGTCATCACTTAAGTGATCCTTATAAACATCGGAATCAAAATCAGAATCTTGATAGGCAAGATTCATTTTATTGCTTACATCAGGCAGAGACTCAGTATCAGAGAGAGAAGCATCAGTCAAAATATATACATCTGAAACTTCATCATCAGAATCTACAACTGACCAGTCATCTGCAAATTCATCTATATCAAAATAGGCTTTCAATTTGCTAGAGGAACTCTTGGGACATTTGCGTGCAAAATGCCCTTCTTGCTTACAGATAAAGCAAGCATTATCTTTCTTTTGTTGTTTCCTCTTTTTCACATACCTAAATTTTCTGAATGGTCGTTTAGGATTGACAACTCGCTTAGGTCTGTACTTACCATACTTCTTTGATTTCCTTTTTCTGAAAGGAGTCCAGGGTAATACAGAACGACATACATTCAAATTAGGAGAGATATCATGAACCTGTTTCTGCCAGCACAAATATTTTACTTTCTCTTGACTTCGAAATAAAAGATCTATCCAATAGATTTGCTCTATCTTTTTTCCTTGTACTTCAAGATCTTTCATTATCATATCCCCAATATTTCCCGGTAATTTAGAAAGAAAAGAAATCTTCTGGGTATGATCATTGACAAGATTAGCTTTATAGATTTTACCCATATATTCAAATCCAAACTGATCTAAATCTTTTAAATCTGTCAATTGCATGCGGGTTAAATCTGTAATAATTGTTTTCTTTTCATCTTGTGGTTCGGGAACAAATTGAGTGAGCAAGAGAACTTCTAAAGTTGCTAAGCCTAAAGCTGCAACATTATTTCTTTCTTCTTGAGAAGCGCCCATCCACCAATCCCAAACAATTCCAGCCATTCGTTTCTCCGCCAACAAGAAAATAGAATAATTATCTAATTTGGACACAACTTGCATTTGATATAAAGCACCAATCCAAATGCGGATGGATTCTGCAGGATTAGATGATTTGTCTAAATCGAGAACATATCCAGAAGAGTTAGTATGAAAGAGATCTTCTTCGACTCTTGGATATTTAGGATCTTTATGCAGATTTGCTTTTTGCAAGGATGGCATAATAAACGAGGGAAAAAGAGTAGCAGCATTTTCTATTGTAGCCAATTCACCTTTGTTCTTATACAAACTAGAAAACTTTGGAAGTGCAGTTTTAGTGCTTATTTGGCTATTACTAGATTCAGCAAAATCAGCTGCTTCTTCTGGGGAATCACTGGTTTCCCATTTGGGTGGAATTTCCATTGTTTTAACAAACTTTGGAGGCTGTTATTCTCTTTTCTTTTTCTGTCTTCTTCTTTTCTCTTTCTCTTCTCTTCGCTGCTGTTCAGCGGACTGTTCATCATGAAGAAGTTTAAGATTGGCTAAAATCAAATCACTTTGAGAGCCTAAATCATCGAGCACTTCTTCAGCATGTGCACACCAAGTAGTTAAATAATTCCCGATCTGATAAGTTTGATCTAAATCATTTGTATTTTGGGAATTGTGTTCTATCAAAGGAGCACAATCTGCTCTGGTAGGTGGCTGTCTAGAAGAGGAAGAAGTAGTACAGAACTTTGTTCGAGGAGGCCATTTGCCACCTTTAACATATCTATGATTGGCATATTGCCATTCTTCAACTGGAGCAAAAGAGGTACGCATACGGTGCATTTTATTTACAGATGGTAGAAATGGTTTATATTCAGGTATATACAACTCATTAGGTGACAAAGAAGGTTCACCTAAACTTTCTTCTTCAGGAATAGGAGCAGGAATTTGACTGCTTGAAGGAACTTCATTTGGCATCATAGGAAACACATATCTCTTTGGCTTAGAGACAGGTCGAGGGATGACTGGTCTTGGAGGAATCAACTTGACTTGTCCATTATCAATAGTTACTCTTTTTAATTTGGATTGAGGTTGCTTAGTATCAACTATTGATTTATATTGGAAATACCAGTTTCCAGGTAACTCAGTAGGATCATATAGAACACCTTCAACTTGAGCATTAGACAAACCGACTGTAACACAATCCTTTAAAACAGGCTGTTTAAGTTTAGGATGTGCAGTATTAGTCAATTGAAAAGAAGCTTGTCCAATTATAGAAAGGTATTCACTTTCTTCAGCCATTGTTAAACCTTGGACACCAGATAATAATTTCCAACAATCTTTTAGATGGACATCATTCAGGCTAATAGCATAGTCAGGGTAAATGGTTCCATATTGACAACCAGTAGCAAGGTTTCCTTGAATAGTACCAATCCTAGCATGCTCATAATTTTGATGACAGGTATCAAACAGTTCAGCAATACAGGGAGTATTAATTCCATGACGAAATAAAGGAGCTAATCCAATCCTTATCCCCCCAAAATGAAGATAGAAATATTTTCCATCTTTCACATACTGCCGAAATTTCTTAATTTCATCATCAGAGAATAAATTCAAAGCAAGGATTTGCACAGAAGGTCCAGATATCTTAATAGTGATTTCTACCTCTTTCAGAAAGTTTTTCTTCTTGAACAGGAAAGTCATAGGTAGCTTATATATATCAGTAGAATTTAAAGCCGGAGGAGTCCATTTTTCAGGGTCTTCAACTAAGTCATGATTTTCATTTTCTACAGACTCGGACTCAGATGATCGTGAAGAGACTTCAGTAATGACTTTTCTGTCTATGGATGAGAATGATCGCAACAGATTGGCCATGTTAATCTATATCAGAAATAGACTAATGAAAGCTTTTATCTACTCAGTCCAATGATCAACAGAGTGACCTTTCAAAGGCTAGCTGGCTTTCAATAGAATTCTGACTACAGATTAGTGAGTTAGGATCTAGAACAGGGCTCTGATACCAAGGGAAATAAGTGGAATGTCTAAGAACTTACTTGGAACAATTGAAGCGAACGCCTTCTGCAAATTTATTCAACACATCAACCAGAGATTTGCACGAACTAACGCGAACTCCCTGTCGCTTCTCAACGCGCCTTACTATCTCTCACACGATGCTCTTAAAAGAAACAGTCCTCAGACTGGCGGCCCAGCAGGCTTCAATATTAATTCAAAGTAAAATTACACACCATAGAAACTCAGAGATATGAGCTCTGATTACACACACACACTCACAAACTCACTAAGCACTCACAACTCACGATGCCTCAACTATGCGAGAGTTCTTTCTTAAATAACCTAACAAACGAATCTAGCTGACCTAATGCATGACATAAAAGTAGAAATAATTGAGGGTCCTGTCAGTATCTTATTCCACTGACGGTGTCTACTCAACTTTTCTTTTGTACAAAGATTCGGGTCACAACATGTAACCAACAGTGTTACATTGCTGACACAATATTCTTATCTTTACCAAGAACCTTTCGGGCTTCTGTCACTATCATATCCCATCTCGGAATCTGACGGAGTTTTGACTCTATCCCAATGGTACGATAAATGAGATAAAGTATCTTGAGGATCTTTCCAGGAAGATGTAAGCCATGATAGATATTCTTTTTCCCAAGTAGGGTCATTTTGTTCTTGAGCATCTTGATAAATATCCACATATACTGTTTCCTTTTCGCTATTTACTTTAGCTTTTCCTTTTGGATCGTGGATTGTAATGGAGGAATCATCTTTCTGTGGAGCATGTGAACTCTGACCTGTGTCATAACAAAATCTGATCGAATCTGCAGACTTCTTTAAACTTTTTGATGGAAAGAGATAATCATCTTTATTCCATCGGTTCACATATGCAAAGGGATCGATTTCAATTCCAAGGAAATTATCTTTCTTGTTGTTTCGGAAATCTGGCAAAGACTGTACAGCCAGTTCAACCCCATCTAATAACTCCCATTTAAAAATCTGAAACATACTTACAGATTGTTCAATACTCGATTGAACCCATAATTTACATTGCTGACTAAGATGTCCTTGTTCTTGCCAGCCTAGTGCAAAAATTATTGAAGAGCATACACGATTGGATAAAAGTAAATTGATCAAACAAACTGCATCTTCTGACCATGAACAAGAGTATACATTAATAGTAATTAATGCCTTCTGATTAACTATTAATTGAAATACTCTTTGTTTTCCTTGCAGAGGTTCTAGGGTTTTTATCAGTGATATCTTCTCCGGTAGTTTCAAAGAATGGAAATCTTGAAGCCATAAAGAAATCTTTCTAATCTGCTCTTGATCGGCTGCCAGTGTAGATTTCATAATGTTGTCTTTTCCATAAAGCTGTGAGAAAGGATTAGGTTCAATAGCATTACGGAATTCCATATTCTGATAATCCCAAGGCTCTGTAAATGTTCTCAAATACTTCAAGGTTCTTAAAACACATTGAGAAGCCCTGACTTAGATTTTCTTCTGACACTTACCTTCTCTTATCTCCCAATCAGCAAAAGACTGAAACATCTCAAATTGAGGAAAAGAGTCAGTATTAACAAAAGCTTCAGTATTTTGTTGGAGATATGCGGTTTCAATCTCTTCAAACAAATCCGGAATTTTAAGAGATCTCAAAAACCGTTCAACCATACCATTCATATTTACCTCTTCCAGTTGTAACATTTTAGAAGAAATGTACATAGAAATAGAAAACTCAATTGCACCAATAATCTGATAATAATTCAGAGTTTTCAGAGTTTTAATCATTTCTGGAGTGTAATGACAGAGCCAAGTGTCATCTAGCTGTATGAAATAGAGCTTGACCTGTAAATTAGGTAGAGGATAAGCCTTTACCAGTTCTTCATTGAGATTAAGAAAAACCCCAACATTTTTATGTTGCCAAGCTTGGCATCTTTGGATCCACTGATTTCTTCGTAGTCTGAGACCAATTACCTTCTTGATTTGATCAGTGACATCAGATAATAAATATTCTAAAATCTTAAAACGCTGTACAAATGTTTCAAAAGAATCATCAACAGGACTGGTTCCTGCAATGGTGAAAAGACTTTCACTATGGACATGTACCTTGTTCATTTCTCTGGTTAAAGCATCAGGCAAATAATTAGAATTTCCTGGAATCCATTCAACATCAAATTCATACATCTGAAACCACATTTGCCATGCTAATAATCGCCCACGAGCCAATTGCTGAGAAATCTTAGCATTTAGGAAGTACTTGAAATTCATTGAATCTGTTCGAATTAAGAATTTTGAAGGTGCCAAATAAATCTCGAACTTTTGAATTCCATTGAATATTGCAAGGGTTTCTTTTTCAGCAGGAAAATAACCTTTCTGATGTTTAGAAAATTCACCTGAAGCATAGGCACAAAGAACTTCTTCAATATTTTCTCCTTCTTCTCTTTTTTCAAAAAGAGTAGCTGCCCAAAAGTTGTCGGAAGCATCAGTCTGTAAGATGAGAAAACCAGTACCAGGCGGTTTGAGTGTAGGTAAACTTTGACATTCTTGCTTCAGAAGCTGAACCGCTTGAGTAGCTTCAGCAGACCAACCACCATTAATAAATTCTCGGATTTGAGCCGTTTTCTCAGAAAGATTGGGAATATATTTATGAACATAATTCAGAATTCCCAAAAATCGTTGTATCATAGGTTTATCTTTCAATTGATCAGGAAACTCAGATAATTTCTGTAAAACATGAGGCTGCATCTGAATTGTACCTTTGCTGACTGTGATGCCCAGAAAATCAATATGATCTTGAAATAAGACCATTTTCTTTTCAGATAATACTAACCCATGATTTTTGGCTTCGTCAAGAAATATACGGAGATGCTTCAAATGAGAAGGAAGATCAGGACTAAATACAAGTATATCATCAATATATACAACAATGAAATCGTATGAACCAAAAATATGATCCATCCGACGCTGAAAGAATGCAGGAGCATTTTTAAGACCAAATGGAACAACTTTCCATTGAAAGAAACCAGCAGGACATGTAAATGCAGTTTTGGGACGATCTTCTTCTGCAATTTGAATTTGATAATATCCTGATTTCATATCAAATTTGCTGAATATCTTACTGCCATGAATCTTTTGCATGATTGTTTCTTGTCGAGGCATAGGATAATTAAAGCTTTTAGTTATAGCATTGAGCGGCTTATAATTGATGACCATCCTATCTTTACCACGAACAATCTCAGAATGATTACGAACTAGAAATGCAGAACAAGAATAATGAGATTCACTGACTTCTATCAGATTAAGATCTAGCAGTTCTTGAATCTGTTTTCGCATTTCTTTTTCTTCATCTGGAGTACATGGAATCAATTTGCCAGTTACTCCATTATCATGCAGAGTTATAATGTCTTGTTTTGGGCTTTGAGTTGTCCAAAAAGCTTGAGGATTATTTGAGCAACATGTTAACAACTCCTCATATATCAGAATCTGTTCAGGAGACCAATTAGGATCCCTATTGGCCTTTTGAGTAGGCTGAGCTTTGGCTTCATAAATCTTTAACACTTCTTCCCAATCATGAGATTCTTTTCTCTCTTTGTGTTGCCTTTTTAATCCTACCTTTTTCTGACTTAAATCTTTTCGGGCTTCAGAATTAGCCATAGTTAACCTGGGGACTGAGACTGCTTTCTTCTTGATGTTACAAATGATTTTATCATTACTGATTGTAACAGGCAATACTGAATTGATGAAAGGCATTCCCAGAAATAAACTTGCTGAGTTATCATAATGCTGGATAGCTGAAATCTTAATAATAACCCCCCCAAGTTTCATTGAAATATTATCAACATAATGAGTCAAATTAACAGATCCACCAATGGTTTCTGATCTAATAATATGCTGTAAGGGCTTCCATAATCCTTTAAAAAGAGACGGTCGAGCAAGATTATTGGAGCCACCAGTATCAATAAAAGCATCAACAGAAATCCATTCACCACGGACTTGAACTTCAACAGGAATGTACAAAAGATCACTAGTTCGGACAAGCTTTTTCAGAAAGGCTTGTTCTTCAGCAGAACTAGGTTTAGGAAGTACAGAGGAAGATGATGCAACGGTCTTAGGATAAGGACATAAAGAATTCTGAATTTGTTGTGGTTTGACTGAAAGGAGGTTTGGCAAAGAATTCTTAGTCTCACTAGTTGCAGTAGTTGTTACAGAAAGAGTGTCAGAGTATTCTTCTGTATCATCTTCTTCAAAAACAACAGAATCACTGTCATCACTTAAGTGATCCTTATAAACATCGGAATCAAAATCAGAATCTTGATAGGCAAGATTCATTTTATTGCTTACATCAGGCAGAGACTCAGTATCAGAGAGAGAAGCATCAGTCAAAATATATACATCTGAAACTTCATCATCAGAATCTACAACTGACCAGTCATCTGCAAATTCATCTATATCAAAACAGGCTTTCAATTTGCTAGAGAAACTCTTGGGACATTTGCGTGCAAAATGCCCTTCTTGCTTACAGATAAAGCAAGCATTATCTTTCTTTTGTTGTTTCCTCTTTTTCACATACCTAAATTTTCTGAATGGTCGTTTAGGATTGACAACTCGCTTAGGTCTGTACTTACCATACTTCTTTGATTTCCTTTTTCTGAAAGGAGTCCAGGGTAATACAGAACGACATACATTCAAATTAGGAGAGATATCATGAACCTGTTTCTGCCAGCACAAATATTTTACTTTCTCTTGACTTCGAAATAAAAGATCTATCCAATAGATTTGCTCTATCTTTTTTCCTTGTACTTCAAGATCTTTCATTATCATATCCCCAATATTTCCCGGTAATTTAGAAAGAAAAGAAATCTTCTGGGTATGATCATTGACAAGATTAGCTTTATAGATTTTACCCATATATTCAGATCCAAACTGATCTAAATCTTTTAAATCTGTCAATTGCATGCGGGTTAAATCTGTAATAATTGTTTTCTTTTCATCTTGTGGTTCGGGAACAAATTGAGTGAGCAAGAGAACTTCTAAAGTTGCTAAGCCTAAAGCTGCAACATTATTTCTTTCTTCTTGAGAAGCGCCCATCCACCAATCCCAAACAATTCCAGCCATTCGTTTCTCCGCCAACAAGAAAATAGAATAATTATCTAATTTGGACACAACTTGCATTTGATATAAAGCACCAATCCAAATGCGGATGGATTCTGCAGGATTAGATGATTTGTCTAAATCGAGAACATATCCAGAAGAGTTAGTATGAAAGAGATCTTCTTCGACTCTTGGATATTTAGGATCTTTATGCAGATTTGCTTTTTGCAAGGATGGCATAATAAACGAGGGAAAAAGAGTAGCAGCATTTTCTATTGTAGCCAATTCACCTTTGTTCTTATACAAACTAGAAAACTTTGGAAGTGCAGTTTTAGTGCTTATTTGGCTATTACTAGATTCAGCAAAATCAGCTGCTTCTTCTGGGGAATCACTGGTTTCCCATTTAGGTGGAATTTCCATTGTTTTAACAAACTTTGGAGGCTGTTCTTCTCTTTTCTTTTTCTGTCTTCTTCTTTTCTCTTTCTCTTCTCTTCGCTGCTGTTCAGCGGACTGTTCATCATGAAGAAGTTTAAGATTGGCTAAAATCAAATCACTTTGAGAGCCTAAATCATCGAGCACTTCTTCAGCATGTGCACACCAAGTAGTTAAATAATTCCCGATCTGATAAGTTTGATCTAAATCATTTGTATTTTGGGAATTGTGTTCTATCAAAGGAGCACAATCTGCTCTGGTAGGTGGCTGTCTAGAAGAGGAAGAAGTAGTACAGAACTTTGTTCGAGGAGGCCATTTGCCACCTTTAACATATCTATGATTGGCATATTGCCATTCTTCAACTGGAGCAAAAGAGGTACGCATACGGTGCATTTTATTTACAGATGGTAGAAATGGTTTATATTCAGGTATATACAACTCATTAGGTGACAAAGAAGGTTCACCTAAACTTTCTTCTTCAGGAATAGGAGCAGGAATTTGACTGCTTGAAGGAACTTCATTTGGCATCATAGGAAACACATATCTCTTTGGCTTAGAGACAGGTCGAGGGATGACTGGTCTTGGAGGAATCAACTTGACTTGTCCATTATCAATAGTTACTCTTTTTAATTTGGATTGAGGTTGCTTAGTATCAACTATTGATTTATATTGGAAATACCAGTTTCCAGGTAACTCAGTAGGATCATATAGAACACCTTCAACTTGAGCATTAGACAAATCGACTGTAACACAATCCTTTAAAACAGGCTGTTTAAGTTTAGGATGTGCAGTATTAGTCAATTGAAAAGAAGCTTGTCCAATTATAGAAAGGTATTCACTTTCTTCAGCCATTGTTAAACCTTGGACACCAGATAATAATTTCCAACAATCTTTTAGATGGACATCATTCAGGCTAATAGCATAGTCAGGGTAAATGGTTCCATATTGACAACCAGTAGCAAGGTTTCCTTGAATAGTACCAATCCTAGCATGCTCATAATTTTGATGACGGGTATCAAACAGTTCAGCAATATAGGGAGTATTAATTCCATGACGAAATAAAGGAGCTAATCCAATCCTTATCCCCCCAAAATGAAGATAGAAATATTTTCCATCTTTCACATACTGCCGAAATTTCTTAATTTCATCATCAGAGAATAAATTCAAAGCAAGGATTTGTACAGAAGGTCCAGATATCTTAATAGTGATTTCTACCTCTTTCAGAAAGTTTTTCTTCTTGAACAGGAAAGTCATAGGTAGCTTATATATATCAGTAGAATTTAAAGCCGGAGGAGTCCATTTTTCAGGGTCTTCAACTAAGTCATGATTTTCATTTTCTACAGACTCGGACTCAGATGATCGTGAAGAGACTTCAGTAATGACTTTTCTGTCTATGGATGAGAATGATCGCAACAGATTGGCCATGTTAATCTATATCAGAAATAGACTAATGAAAGCTTTTATCTACTCAGTCCAATGATCAACAGAGTGACCTTTCAAAGGCTAGCTGGCTTTCAATAGAATTCTGACTACAGATTAGTGAGTTAGGATCTAGAACAGGGCTCTGATACCAAGCGAAATAAGCGGAATGTCTAAGAACTTACTTGGAACAATTGAAGCGAACGCCTTCTGCAAATTTCTTCAACACATCAACCAGAGATTTGCACGAACTAACGCGAACTCCCTGTCGCTTCTCAACGCGCCTTACTATCTCTCACACGATGCTCTTAAAAGAAACAGTCCTCAGACTGGCGGCCCAGCAGGCTTCAATATTAATTCAAAGTAAAATTACACACCATAGAAACTCAGAGATGTGAGCTCTGATTACACACACACACTCACAAACTCACTAAGCACTCACAACTCACGATGCCTCAACTATGAGAGAGTTCTTTCTTAAATAACCTAACAAACGAATCTAGCTGACCTAATGCATGACATAAAAGTAGAAATAATTACTTTCAGGTTTTTTTGTGCTCTGTGCCTCAGTATTGATTAAGGCATTGAATGTCTCCCATTCTTTATCCAACTCAGTTCTGATTGATGGCGGCTGAACAATGAGAGGGGGAGGATTTACCAGTGGAAAGGTCAAAACCTATTGTTCTGGGAGTTCATTAGACTAGGCAGTATCCCTTACTGATCGTTCACTTTTATTATGCTCACTCTTGGACCTCTTGGAGTGTTCTGACGTTTCTCTCTCGGACCTAGATTTAGACTTTCCCATTCCTGAACTTCCACTGAGACTGATACTAGGAGTTGGTTCTGTCACGAGTTCCAAGCGTAATTTATCCAAAGGGATATTAGCTAATCTCCTTTCTCTGTATATTTTGAATTCTTGAAATTTTGCTGGAGAAAATCGCATTTGGGTCAAATGCAGGACTTCTTGAATTGTACTTTTATGTTGGAACATATCATCAAAGAGATCATCTTCCTTAGAAAACACCTTTACTTTGACAGCAGTAGTGAAATTCTTAACAATATCAAAAGGGTCAAATGGCCTTCCCGGAAATTTGATCAATTGTAGACATAACATGTTGTTTACTTCTTTAAATGCATGGCCTACATCAAATAGTGAAAAAGCCCCACAGGCCATAGGAAATTGTGGCCAAATGGCCTTTTTCTTGTCCTTCAAATCTTTACTCGTACCTCCTTCTCCGCAGGTCTGGTAAGAAATCTCTCGTGCCAGTAGTTTATCAGGAACATATAAAGGTAAGACATGAGGGGAAGCTGAACTTGCGAATACCCTAATGTATGTGAAAAGCTCCTCTCTGAACCATCTCACGACAGGGAGCATATCGACCTCCGCTTCGGGAGAAAATCTTGGAGGGTTTTTATCATACAACATTTTATATAGAGGTAGCATGATTCCATCACAAATCTTGTAGAGATATGGAGTGAACTTAGAATCCCACAATTCTTTGTGATAAACCTGAATGGGTAGGGGATCTTGAGTAGTCCATTTTGAACCCATTAGAAGAAACTTGGAAATATAACAAATTGCATCCATCACATATGCAGATAAGTAGAAAGGGGGATAAATTCTCTGAGAAATAGTTCTTTTAGACCGGTAATTAAAAATGGCTGTGGCTAAATTGTCAGACAAGATCTTAGCCCAATCCACAATAGTAGCATTAATGGCGGCATCCAATAATGGTAGGCATTCATATGAAAATTTGTTAATGTCTGGCTTTCCAAAAGTCTACAGAGCATAGCAGCAGCAAAGCAATATGGGGACGTGAGAGAACCAGTACTATACATACCATGCTTATCCTTCTTTAGTGGTTCATCCCTTTTTGACTAGTCTTTGGTGCATTCTGCTAAATCTTCATTTTCTTTAGCGAACTTCTCCATGAACTGTTTGTTATAAGTTGCCTGTGGCTCTGGTAGATGATACATGAGTCTCAAATCTTGTGGAGTGAATGAGCCAATGAGTCCTTGACACTGAGTCTTGAATGGGCTGTTTGTGATATCAGCACTATCTAATATCCACTTAACCATGTCCGTATATGGAAGAATTTTGGGCCTCGCTGCTATCCTGTGTAAGAATGAACGTGCTAGATCTGTGATAGATGCTTCAAAAGACCCGTGTGAGCCTATAGTAGCCGTAACCTCCATTGCCTTCGGATCTTCCTCCTCAAGTAAACTATACATGCCTTCCCAAGTAGTAATACCGACATCCTTGTTACAGGTGGTGTCTGTGTACAAGGGAGTCATCTCTTTATCTTCAGCACTAGGAGCTTTACCCTTCTTTCCCATAATATCTTGTTCTTTGCTCTGTATACTTCGCAGTTCTTTGCTCCTACAGTTTACAAATGAGGTGAGACGATGATAAGAAAAGGTGACAAGAAAGCTTTAAACGCGGAAAATATATAAAATATATCACCTTAAATGAACTGGTTCTTTGATAAGATCAAAACCATATTTCAATAATGATTGCCAACTAACTCATTAATTAACATTTAACGTGCATAACTGGACCTCGGTTTATGGAAAAATCTTTCTCGAACAATGGGCTGTGAAGATCTGCGATAAGGCGATTTTGCGATTTGCTTTGCAATATCGCAGATCGCAGTATCGCAATGTTGTAATGTCGCTATATCGCAATATCCGTTGCATGTGGTAATCATCCGTTAATGTGTTTTCTGCGAAATGCGATTCGCGATATGTGCCATCGCATATCGGCATTTTAAGGCACTTCAGCGTAGGTGATGTTTAAGGCATGCGATGCGATGAGGTTTCTTCGATGTGTGATTTCGCATCGCAATGTCGCAATCTTAGAATTCCGCTTGTAGGAAGGTATCCATTACCCTTTTTGCGATGCGATGTGCTTTAAGGAGTGATTTATTCTAACTTATCATAGAACTTAAGGTTTTTTAGATTTTTTAAAGGTATTCTCCTAAGTTTATGATAGTAAGTTTTATTGAAAAAGGAAATACAAGCATTAATCGATTTTTAATTTTTTTGAATAAGGGTCCCCACTTATTTAGTATCAGTAATAAAACTAAATAAAAAGGGGGGTTGTTGCTGGCCCCAACAGGTCCTTGCTTCATTTTTTAATGAGCTCGACACAAGACAAGGAACTCTGCTTAGATTCCTTGTTTCATTTTGTAACGCGCCTGACACAAGACAAGGAACTATGCTCATACTCAGTTTCATTTTTTAACGAGGTTGACACAAGACAACGAATTATCCTCAGCTGTCTATTTCATTTTTTAATGAGTTTGGCACAGTAAAAGAACTATCCTCATATTCCTTGTTTCATTTCTTTAACGAGGTTGTCACAAGACCAAGAACTATCCTCGTATTCGTTGTTTCGTTTTTTAACGAGGTTGTCACAAGACTAAGAACTATCCTCAAGCCCCTTGTTTTATTTTTTAACGAGGTTGGCACAAGACAATGAACTATCCTCGGATCCCTTGTTTCATTTTTAACGAGGTTGACACAAGACAACGAACTATCCTCAAACCCCTTGTTTCATTTTTTTAACGAGGTTGACACAAGACAACAAACTATCCTCGGAGTCAATCACAACTCATAAGAGGTCATGAAGGAGAGATTTGGTTCCAATGCCCCCAGTACATGATGTACAACATCACTGAATTGATCGTCAGTTGATGTAGGTATGGAACAGGTTGCCACATAATTAACCTGTGGCGAGGATGATACCATTGGTATAAAAGGACCATTTAAGGAAGATGGTTGACTAGGAGCCATATTTGGACTGGGAAATGAAAGTTGGTCAATGGTGACAATTTTTCCTTCATGCGGGAAACAATTCACTTGAAAGAGTGTTGAAACAATAGCTTCCATGTCATAAACATAGTCACGCCCAAGAAGTAAATTATAATCTAAAGGTCTTGGGACTACCATCACGTTCAGATAAACGATTTTTCCTCCCAAGGTAATTGGTATCCGAGGGAGGATCCCTAATGATTGACTGGTTCCTCTGTTAAAATCCAACATATTCTGGGTAACTGGCACAAGTGGCGGTGAACCAAGTGCTTGACAAGAAGTTCAGGAAAGGATACTTACAGATGCACCTTCATCTATAATAGTGCCCGATACAATCATATTACAAACTTGTACTATGATCTGGAAAGGTACATAAGAAGGAAGATGGAATCCTGCTAGTCGATTCCAATCAAAGGAAGTGACTAGACTACTTGGAATGGATACCATAGAAAAAAGAGAATTAACCCCTTGAGTTACGAGAGCGGGAGGATTTTCCTCCTGTCTTGATCGAATATGCAGATTGCCCCCAAGCTCATTAGAATTTGAAGAAACAAAAAGAACTTGAGTGGTATCATATTCACTCTCCTCGGGAAGGGTACAATGTACTAAAGGTGAAATAGAGTCAAATGTTACCTCAACCTGTTGATTTGGGTTGGGTATAGACTCATTGGATTCACTTTTAGAGAGAGTGAGTTTGACAGATGGTTGATTTTGGTCAGTCAATTCATCAACTAGCGAAGGATTAAGGCATAGTTTCCTGTAACCAGATGGAAGTCGTTGTGGTGAAGCAAGACGGTTATCCAACACTTTTTCGGCTTCATCCAGATAGGGACAAAGGTGAATGGGGTGATTCCCTTCACATAACCTACATGGAAACTTAACTTTGTACTTCTCTTCATGAACCTTACTACCACTAGTTGATGTTGTGTCACCAACATGATCTCCAGAAGTTGATGACATAGAATGATGTGAACGAGAAGACCATTCTTCTAAGATCTGAGGAATATTAGGACAATTCTGAAGAAGATGGTATCCGGCACAAAGTTTGCATGGATATCGAACTTTGTGAGGCTTGACGGGCAGTTTCTCATCTGATGTTGCATTCAAAGCAATGGTTGCATGGTTGCCCCTCTACTAAATTTTCTTCTTCTTCTTCTTCTTCCCTTTCTTCTTCTTCTTAGCCACCTGGTTACTAGTACCAATACTTTCACCAGGAGAAGGGGAAGAAGGGGAGGAAGAAACAACCGAGGAAGAAGGCAAAGGGTCAACTTTAGGATCAACTAGAGGTTGATTTTGTCTAGTTGGAGGTGTACTCGATTGCGGAGAAATCACGACATTTTGAACCAAGGAGGTTGAAAACAACTATACTGGCAAGCCAATGGTGAATCTTGGAAGGGACAATGTAGCCATATATGGAGCACCAATATTTCCAAATGGAGGAAAAGGAATAGGATTCCCATCAAAAGGAATTCCTTGATTGGTGGACTCCGGATTTGTCGCCATATGTTTCAACCTAAGATAAACTAAGAAGAGAGCATGGAGGATGTTATTCGTGGTCAATTAATTTTTACGACACTGGAACAAAACTTTTCTTTTTCATTTTTAAAGAGTCGAGAAAAAACAAAAGATGACTCTAGTCGCTTTCGATGTTTAATGAGCCTGAAAGGACAAGTGCTCAGATGATCCTTTTCTTTTAAAGAGTCGAAAAGGAACAAAAGTGACTGCTTTGGAGATTCTTGACAAGAGGGTTTACCAAAAAAACCACAAAACTACAATATACACCTTGGTGATAAATGAAGGAGAAATTACCAAGGATTTAACGTACGACAGTCAATCTTCCTAAATGTTGTGTTTGGTGCATTGCGATCAGTAAGGCAGTAGACTTGGCTTCCTAGGGATAAAGGATTTCAACCTATTGGGGTCTCCCACTATATAATCGACAGTACAGGGAGCACTGTTATGAAACCATCTCAAGAAAATATAGAAAAGATAGATCAACGCCTTAGAATTCAGCCTCTTCGAGGGGGCAACCTCCTTTACATTACATAAATGAAAAATTCTTCGATGATACAAATGACAAAACCTCCTTTCTATATATAGGAGTCTAAGGAGTCACAATATAATCCAGCCGACCTAACAATAATAATATAAAGCCACAAAAATAACAATAGAGGGATTCTATGGGCACATTAATAACAATATGGGGGCAATGGGGGCACAACAATATAAATAAGGGGTATAACTACAATAGTAATGGGGTAATCACTAGTATTATAGGGACCCAACATGCCTCTATCCTTCAAAAAACTGTTGTCCTCAACGCTTGAGTAGTTCTGGATGCTTCTGCATAAAATTCTCATCCTCCCATGTGGAATCTTCAGCGAATAAGTTCTTCCACTTGATAAGGTACTCTGAAATTGATCGATTTCGTAGCTGTCGAGTTCTTGTTTCTATAACTGCTTCCAGTTCCAATAAAAAATTTTCCTTCCTCGTCAAGTTCTGGCAATATTGTTTGAACTGGGAGCTTGTCACCTATAACCTTCTTTAAGCATGAAACATGGAAAACTGGGTGCAATCGAGAAGCTGCAGGAAGCTCCAATTTGTATGCCATAGTACCAATCTTTTGCAACACCTTGTACGGACCATAATACTTTGGTGATAATTTATTATCCTTCTTAGTTTGCTTGAGGGACATTTGCTTATATGGTTGTAGCCATAGGAATACCCAATCACCTACATCAAAACTTCTTTCACTGCGATGTTGATCTGCTTGTTGTTTCATTCTATTCTGTGCCAACACGAGGTTATCCTTTAAGAGTTGGAGGACTTGTTGTTGATGTTTGATGTGATGTTCCACTGCCTGAACCTTAGAATTTTCTCTTAAATATGATGTGATGGATGGTGCTTGATACCCATAAAGTGCCATAAATGGGGTCATTTTTGTTGCTGTATGAAAGGAAGTGTTATACCACCATTCAGCCAGAGGCAACCATTTGACCCATTGTGTCTGTTTATCAGATACAAAGCAACGAAGATATCCTTCCAAACATTTGTTTACTATCTCAGTTTTCCCATCAAATTGAGGATGATAAGATGAGCTATGAGCTAACTGAGTACCAAGACAAGAAAATAATTCTGTCCAAAAATTTCCAGTGAAAATGGGATCTCTGTCACTTACAATAATCTTTGGGTTTCCATGTAGCTTTTGAATTGTTTCCATAAATGCAGTAGAAACTGTACTGGCTTTAATTGGATGTGATAATGCACAAAAGTGTGCATACTTGGTAAGTCTGTCAACTACCACCATGATGACACTCTTTCCCTCAGACTTGGGTAAACCTGTGATAAAATCCATTGATACCTCCTCCCAACGTTGGCTTGGAATGGATAAAGGTTGTAATAGACCCGGTGTCTTAATTGTTTCAACTTTATTTTGTTGGCAAACCAAACATTCTGCCACAAACTTTTGAATATCTAATTTAAGGCCATCCAAAAAAATTCCTTCTTAACCCTGTGGTAAGTTTTTAAAAATCCTGAGTGCCCTCCTAAGGGAGAAGTGTGCAATTCCATAAGAATCTTTTGTTTTAGCTGGGAATTCTTACAGAGGTATAAGCGATCTTTGTACCATAACGAATCATTTTTCCAGCTAAATGTATCAGATGTACTGGAATCTTGTTTTAGCTTTCGAATAAGTGCCCACACTTCTTCGTCATTCTTCCATTCCTCCCTTGCTTCATTTATCCAATCTGGTTGGATGATAGAAATAGCCCACAACAATGCTTCCACATCCTCATCCTTTCTTGAGAGTGCATCTGCCACCACATTTTGCTTCCCCTTTTTGTAGATGATTTCAAAGTCATAACCCAACATCTTTGTGACCCACTTTTGTTGCTCTTCAGAGGATAATCTTTGTTCTAAAAAGTATTTAAGGCTATCATGATCCGTTTTTACCTTGAAGTGTCTTCCCATTAGGTAGGGTCGCCATTTCTTAAGTGCATGGAGTATTGCCAACATTTCTTTCTCATAAATAGCTTTTCTTAGAAAATTTCCCTTGATTGGACGACTTTCAAAAGCAATGGGTCTTTCATCTTGCATTAGAACAGCACCAATTCCATTTCCTGAAGCATCACATTCCACAATAAAGGTTTTTGTGAAGTCCGGTGTAGCTAAGACCGGTGCTTGGCACATTGCCTCTTTAAGATGTTCAAAGGCCTTTGTTGCTTCCGGAGTCCATGAAAATGCATCTTTCTTCAATAATGTCGTTAGAGGTGCTACTATTCTCCCATAATTCTAAACAAACTTGCGATAATACCCTGTCAACCCTAGAAATCTGCGCAAATGCTTTATGGATGTGGGGATTTTCCATTCCTTAATGGCTTTAATTTTGCTAGGGTCTACCTTAACTCCTTCATGAGATACAATATGACCCAAATATTCCACCTCCTGGACTCCAAAGAAACATTTGGATCTTTTGGCATATAATTGTTTCTCCTCCAATAGTTGTAGCACCCTGTCAACATGTTCAACATGATCCTTCCAAGACTTGCTGTAGATAAGTATATCATCAAAAAATACTAACACAAATTTTCTAAGGAATGGTTTGAAAATTGAATTCATCAAACCTTGAAATGTTGAAGGTGCATTGGTAAGGCCAAAGGCATGACCAAAAATTCATAATGACCTTCATGAGTTCTAAATGTCGTTTTCGGAATGTCTTCAATCTTCATTCTGATTTGATGATATCCTGAACGAAGATCCAACTTGGTGAAGTAAATTGATCCATGCAATTCATCCTGTAATTCATCAATGACAGGAATGGGGAACTTATCTTTAATAGTGAGCTTGTTGAGCTCCCTATAATCCGAACACATGCGCCATGATCCATCCTTCTTGTGCACCAATACTACTGGAGCAGAGAAAGAACTTTGACTCGGTTGAATTATACCAGCCTCTAGCATTTCTGCAACCATACGTTCAATTTCACTTTTTTGGACATAAGGATATCTATACGGCCTGATGTTTGGAGGAACACTTCCTGGAATCAGATGAATAGCATGATCATGATCACGCATAGGTGGGAGACCTTTGGGAGTCTCAAATACCTTGGAATGATTGTCCAGGACTTTTTGGAGATCTGGGGAAATAGATGATTCTAATGTGGAAACATCTAGCGAACATAATTGTGCAATTACACCCTTTTGCTCCTTTTTTAGAAGCTTTGTCATACCATTAGAGCTGATTATCTTTCCTGGTTTCCCTGCAATACCCCTTAATTCAACTTCCTTTCCTTCCGTAGAAATTTGATGAAAATTTCTTGAAAATTAAAAGCTATTGTACCCAAGGATTGTAGCCATTGGACTCCTAGTACAACATCAGCACCTCCCATTGGAATGGAAAGCATTGGGCTAGTCAATACATATTCTCCCATGGATAGCTTGATATTATGGCACTTTCCAGAGCAATTTATTGTTCCTCCATTTGCAATCATCACTTGACACTCTGGTGCTGGATATAGGAAGCAATTCAATTCTTTTGCTACCCTACAATGAATAAAATTGTGGGTGCTTCCTGAATCAATCAACACTATCACCTTTTTCTTCTTGATTTGTCCTTCTATCTTGATGGTTTGAGGAGTGGTAATTCCTACCAATGCATTACAAGATATGGTCGGATTTATTTGCTCTTTATCTAGGCTTTGTTCCTGGAGCATATCCTATTCTTTTGACCTTTCTTGCTCCTTTTCTTCTTCCTCTTCACAATCTATGTAGAATAATTTCTTCTCAGCACACTTATGACCTTTAGTGTATTTGCTATCACAACTATAACAAAGCCCTTTTGCTCTTTTTTCTTCCAATTGTTGTGATGTCAACCTTATAGGTTGTGGAAGACTAGGGGCAACAACACTTCCGTCTTTATAGTTGTGAGTGGTATGCTTCCGGGTTGCCATAATTTTGCTTTCCATTTTTCTTGCTAACCTGAATGCCTTCTCTAATGAATCAGGTTCCCAAAGTCAAACATCATGTTGGATATTATCTTTTAAAGACCCTATGAACACATCAATCCTATGCTGCTCTGGAATATCTTTTACCCTTATGTTCAATTTTTGGAACTCCTCAATGTGCTCCATTATTAAACCCTTTTGTTTGAGACTTATCAATTGGCTAAAAAAAGTGTTGCTTTTTGTATCCTCATAATGTGCTATCAATTCTTCCGTAAAAATTGCCCATGTGATAAATTGTTTACGAGAGCAAAGCCATTGATACCATACAAACTAATTTGGTTCCAAATATAAAGTTGCCATACGTACCTTTTGTGTGTTTTGCACATTATTGAGATCGAAGAACTGCTCCATCTGTAATATCCATGTGGCGGGATCCTTGCCATCAAACTTCCTCATATCGATTTTTGGAATATGGTGGGTCTTCGATCCAACATTAGAGTCTATGGAATCATGATTAACATTTCTTTTGTTCACATCATGAGTTTCCTTTACAACCTTTTCACCATTAGTAAGTATTTCTTGTAGAAAATTTGTCAAATCTGTCTTCAAATCTGCCATGTCTGTCTTCAAATCTGTCCTCAAATCTATCTTCAGATCATCCATCTTAGCTTCCATGCCATTTATCTTAGATTCCACGCCATTTATCTTAGCATCTATTAGCTTTTGTGAGCGTGACATTTGTTCCACTTGTTCTTGTAATTTTGATATATCATGTAGCATTTCTTCCTCTTCTTCATGATTCATGGTAGAGCTTTTAGGTTCCTTACTAGGTGTTTGCATTTTCTTTCCTCGGGGCATCAGTTACTGATAATAATGCTTTACTATGCCCTTTCAAACCAAGCTTATGCAAAAATAAAAAATAAAACTACAAACCTTTTTTTTACTTTGTAGAAGCCTGATATTGAATCTGATGTATCTCTGTAATTTCGAATCATCCAGTTCTGAAATTGTGACCTGTAGTAGCCTTCTATGTCCTCTTTCCAATGCCACTAGTCTGATCCAAATTGGATTCTCCAAGAAATAGTTATGCACAATCTCCCGCAGTGACCTGACTATAGACTAGTTCAGTAGAGCGAAATTGTATGAAGTGCCATATGTCACTGTTTCAACCTTTGACTCTGAAAATTATATAAAAGGAAACTAAAGTCCGTCCTATTTCTGTACCTTCTTACAAAATTTCAATCCGATGCTCAGAAAGAAAGTTATGATGATTTTCCCCAGGTCACCTGTTTTGAGTGTAATTCAGGAGTCTGCAAAAAGACCAACTTCCTCAAATCATATCTCCGAAAATATCGCGCGTAAAGCTCTAAAATTCAGAACCAAGGTTCAGCGCGATTCCTTCTCAAATGGGGTTTTTTTTGCAACTTCTGAAACGTCATAGAAAAAAGTTATAGTGAAAATTCCACGATGACCTGTTTGGAGCAGCGAAACCCTAGAATCCTAAGCTCTGATACCAAATGTTATGAAACCAGCTCAAGAAAAGATAGAAAAGATAGATCAACGCCTTAGAATTCAGCCTTTTCGAGGGGGCAACCTCCTTTACATTACATAAATGAACAATTCTTGGATGATACAAATGACAAAAACTCCTTTCCATATATAGGAGTCTAAGGAGTCACAATATAATCCAGCCGACCTAACAATAATAATATAAAGCCACAAAAATAACAATAGAGGGATTCTATAGGCACATTAATAACAATATGGGGGCAATGGGGGCACAACAATATAAATAAGGGGTATAACTACAATAGTAATGGGGTAATCACTAGTATTATAGGGACCCAACAAGCACAAATCCGTACTAGTACTTATCGAATTAGAGAGGAGGAATCACACAACCTTAATGAAAATGACACCCACTAGGTTTAAAGTCATCAGAACACGTCTCTAGCCTAGACCTCTAGATGTTTTCGTTAAGTTCCAATGCATTATTAGATTAATTGATGTAAATTTTAGGTTGATGTTGCTTAAAATTTGCCTTTGAGGGTTCACCACGAGATGTTTTTCGAAATTCCTAAGAATGCAACTAGAATGAGAAGCACTCTTTCCATTTGTTTTTAGAAATGAAAATCCTAGCTATGACGGATAGAGCATATAAGTACTTTTTTGAACAAGCAATAAAGAGCACAAACTAATGCAATTCCCTAAACCATTCCTTTTTAACACACAAGCTCAAACTCTAAAATGAAAATTGCATGTTTTTATTTTTCTTTTTAGTTTCTCTTAATGTGAATGATGCAATAAGAAAAACTAATGCACAAATGATTCAAAATT
Organism: Pinus tabuliformis; assembly: GCA_031772625.1. Classification (NCBI taxonomy): domain Eukaryota; kingdom Viridiplantae; phylum Streptophyta; class Pinopsida; order Pinales; family Pinaceae; genus Pinus; species Pinus tabuliformis. Next base: position 1,507,627,414 of record CM062819.1, on the reverse strand, counting down.
CTTTTCATAAAAAATGTCGATTTATGACAATTTCTTTTAAAGGGAAAGGAAGACTGTACGACACTTTCAACTTTAAAGAAATGAATATTTTCGATACTTTAAATGAAAATACAAATCAAATGCACAAGTAAATCAACCGATTATTTATGAAGGAGGACTTTATGACACTTCATTTTTTTGAAGAAAATGACGACTCTACGACACTTTTCTATCGACAAAACAATTGATCAAAACTACCTTTCGACAGTGGATTGCAAATGATAAAACAAATACATAAAAAACATCCAACAATCCAGTCTAAATTGGGTTGAAATAAGGAGACAAAAAACTATTTTCAAAGATAAAACATCATTTACATCCAGCAAGCAATTCAAAATGATGAAAATTGACAAAATTTTCAGTTCCTAGATGGGAAAACTGAACCTAAAGGGATCAGCGCAGGTAGTAGATAGAGATAGTGCAGTGAATCGCACGTAGTCTATGTGGGAAGTGCATTGTAGTGCACTGTGTCAGTCACAAAGGTGTGCTAATTATAGAAAGCCATTCTGAGGGCGATTTTATGCTTAACTTTGATTCAATTTTCAGTGGAATTAAACTTGAATTCAATAAATGACAGGAAGTACAATATGTAAAAATGCTTCAAGAAGACAAATAAGCTACTAAAAGGGTAAATGTTCCCCAGTGGAGTCACCAATTTGTTTTGTGCAAATTTAGTGTTTCTATAAATGCCTAACCCTCTAGACTTAGTAGCTAGCCTAGAAACAATAGACAAAGTAATTCTTTGCCTTTTATATAACTAACAGATAAGAGAAGCAGGAAAAGAAACCGACCTATAGGTTTAACTTACTCCCCCTCTCATTTGATCGATCCCACTTCTCCTTTTTGTACTTAAATCGCTTAGAAAGTACCTGCGCACAAGCCGAGACAGAAACCAAACAAGCATACAATTAAGATCTATGTATTAAGCATATTATAGAATCCAGAATACGATATACATATAAACACATGAATGGAAAAAAAATTGAATTCTTTATTGATAAGAGGGAAGATTACAACCCACGAATGTTCATGCTTGATTTAGTGTCTTCCTTCCAATCAAACCCTTCTCTCCTCATGAAGCAACACTTCAACATCATTACAATACTCTCACTAATCTCATTCAAACAACATCTCCTTAGCTCAAAAAATTCCAACCTAGACCAGCCTTTGAATGCTTGATCAATTTATAGTTGAATGGAGGAGGCTAAGCCATTAATGGCCTTCATGAATGCTCTGCCAAAATTGGGAAGTGGTTCCATGGAGGAAGGGATAATGGATTGAGGTTCATTCATCCTCTTCCTCATCCAAATGTGAGCTCAACCAACCTGGAAGCTTCGAGAAGTATCCATTGGATGGGGAATCCAATGGATTCATTTAAAAAATTCGATGAATCTCGCTCAATGCAGGTGAAATAAGGGCTAAGTTTGTTGCAGCGCACCCAGTCAGTGCATTTTTTGTATTGCAATGCTGCGTAATAGAAGGCTACCTGTGCTGATCTCCTTACGGACACTTTTTGGATGAATGGTGTCATGGAAACTCTTGGGAGGCAAGCATGAGGTAGGTTGAGCTCATTAGGGAATGAAAACAACTAAATTAGGGTTTGATGGACCTTAATAATACAGATCTGGAAATCAGGATTGATGTGCCCAAATTGACCTGTAACAAGCATGAATGTGGGATTCAATACAAAAACAACCAGGGCTTATTGGATATTAAACCACCTCCACCCTCATTCTCTCATGCTCCCACCAAGACCAGTCACTAGATCACATGAGCAAACCAATACATAAATGACCAGGGCTTCTTGGAGATTGTACCACCTCAACCCTCAGGCTTTACTGCAATCCTCCCAAAACTGGCCAAGGGATTACTAGGCCTAAAACAAGCTTGGATGCCTCACAATTTCTTCACTAATACCTTGAGGAATTTTCCTGTCTCCACCCTCAGGCTTTACCACAATCCCACCAAACTAGTCAAGGGATTCGTAGGCCCAATGGGGATTTTATCGATACCACTTCACTAGAATCCAAAAACATCTCGCAATCCAAAGCTCAACCAAATAAAATAACCCCAACACACCATGGCTATTCAAAAATGGCAAGCCAAAGATGAAACCATTTTCAGACCTGGAAAAACACATGCTAATGAAAACAAGAGAACCAAATAAACACATGCATTGACCATGCATTCACAAACCAGCTAGGAAATCACACACATAATATGTTACTTGCAAGTCTTCCTATTGAAACTGCTTGATCCAACTTTTCCTTGCTTGTCGTTTTCGTTCCTTTGCTTCCTTGCCCTTCCTTTTTCTTTCTTGCTTGTTTGCTCCTCTTTGTTCTCTTCCCTCTTTAAAACCAATTCCAAATCCCAACTCACAAAAGCTATGAATTGATCCTTGGAAGCCTTTTTATTATTGAGGCCTATATTTTCTTCAATTTCCTTTATTTTCCTTCAATTTATTTCTCATGCAAATATGTGACCTTTCACCTTAATTCTCTCCTATTTTCCATTATTTTCATAAACAAAATGTCAATTAATGCCTCTTTTCCTTTTCCAATTTCCCCTTAACCATTATAAACTGAAATGAACACCAACTAGGATGTTTTACCCAACATTAAGCTTGGAATACATGTCCCATGACCTTGGTCTTATTTTTCCTTTATTAATTTTATTACATGAACTTTTAACCTGAAGCTACTATAGACCACTCACCCTTAGGGGAACATTGTCCTCAGTGTTCTATGACACCTATGACTATAAAACCGCTAAAAACCAAAACATACTACCCATGGAGCTTTATAACTTAGCTCGATGTAGTATTTACAATGAAAAACCTATTGAAAAGAAAAACCAACACGACAAACATGACAAGATGACAACCGTACTAGTTATTAGATCTTGATAACATAGCTCATTACGGTATTTACAATAACAACCATACATGGATATGTACATATACTAAAACTCTTTTTCCTCAACTGACAAACAATGAAGAATGCAAAGCATGCATCTAATCAACCATCTCCCATGTAGTTTCATCGGGCACAAAGTGCTTCCATTTCACTATAACTTGCTCGATTTCTCAGTTCCAAAGCATGAGTTTTTTCCACTGCAATATACATTGAGGTTTTGGCTGGAAATCTCCCTTTGGCTCCACCTACAATAAATACCAATCAATCACATGATCAACATCCTTCAAATATCTTTTAAGGAATGAAACATGGAAAACATCATGGACTTTCATTGTCATAAGCAATGCAAGGATGTAGGCCACTAGTTCAATCCTCTCAAGGATCTCGAAAGGCTCATAATAGTGAGGTGAAAACTTATCACATGACCGAATCATCAAGGAGCTCTTCTTGGGATTAAAGTGTAAGTACACATGCTACCTAACTTGACACACATTAAATTTCCTGTTATGATATGCATTAATCTTTTGTCTATCATGTGTTGTCTTTAGATTCTTCTCGAAAACCTACATTTCCTATTCCATCTCTACCAACATGTCTGATCCAATCAATACCATGTTCACTAGATCACACTAACTTATGGGAGTATTACAACTCCGCCCATTAAGTTCCTCAAATAAACTCATCCTTAGTAAATCTAGATACCTGTTGTTGTAAACAAACTCAAACTGTGGAAGATACTCCTCCCATCTTCTTTGGTGGTGGATAACATATATTCTCAAAATGTCCTCTATAATCACGTTGACCCTCTCTATTTGTCCATCTTTCTGTCGATGATAAGTTATAATAAAAGCCAAATTTCTACCGAAAATTACAAATAACTCCTTCCAAAGCCTGGAAGTGAACTTGGAATATCTATTGGATACAATCTTCTTAGTAATACCATGCAACCTCACTATCTCCCTGATGAATACCTGTGCCACCTCACTAGCTAAATAATTAGAATTAACCACTATGACAAAAGCTACCTTAGTCAACATGTCAACCATAAACATGATGGAATTATGCTCTCTAGATGTTCTAGAAAAAAATGTGATGAAATCCATAGAAATAACCTCCCATTTCCACTCTCGAATCAGAATCAGCTGTAATAGACCACCTGGATGATTTCACTTTTCTTCTACCTATAGGCAACCCAAACACCTTGTGACGAACTCAAATACCTCTTTCTTTAGATTCGACCAGTAGTAAAACTTCTTCACAATTGTTAGATTCTTTTGATATCTCGGATGACCTGAATATGGATTAACATGAAGTTCCCTCAACATAAGATTCTTGATCTTGATTTGACTGTTGTCCAATAAAATTGGTATTGTCCCTAAATCTAACCAAACCATATGTTGTGAGATGATATTCCACATCCTATTCACTTGTACCATATTATTGTAACTTATTCTTAAGCTCCTTGTACTTTTTATCCTGTTGTCCCGCCTGTAAGATCTGATCTTGCAAATATGTCCCATATGAACTCGTAGCTACTATGTGGTTTACCTACACTCTTCTACTAAGAGCATCTTGAACTCTGTTCTCCTTAACCTTGATGTACCTGATCTCAAAGTCAAACTCATTGAGCATGGCCAACCATCTAGCCTACCTGGAATTCATATTAGGAGTTCAAACAAATATCTTAGCTCAATGTGATCACTCATCAATACAAACACCCTGCCAAGAAGATAGTGCCTCCACATCTTTAATGCATGAATGATCACTACCAACTCAAGATCATGAGTCACATAATTTTGCTCGTGCCCATTTAGTTTCCTTGACTCATAATATAACACTTGTCCCTGCTGCATCACGACTCCACTAGGTCCTCTCTGGTAAGCATCTGTACACACCACAAACTCTTTATCTGGATCTGCAACCTTTAGAGCAGTTGTAATAAACTACTTCAACTACTCAAAACTAGCTACGTATTCTTATGTTCATTCAATTTCTTTTCCTTTCCTCTGCAATGATGTATTAGGATAGGAAATTTGTGATAATTTCGTGATAAACATCTTGTAATAACCCACTAACCCCATGAATAATATAACCTCATCCACATTCCTTGGAGCTACCCTTTCCATGATAGCTTTGATTTTTTCCTTGTACAAATTCCTTGTAGATTCAAAATTCTAATTGTAATTTACTAAAACAATATACTTGAATCTACTCTACTCATCAACAGAAATAATTAAACGATTGTTGAATCACGAAGCATACAAGAGAAAGAATTCAATCAACACATTACACAATTATTTCCTATGGAAAGCCATATCTTAAATCCATTTTTATCTGTATATTACATTAGTAAGGAAATATGAGAAGATTACAATTCTTTTCTCAAGCCCGAGTAACCTCTGCACTATATCTATCTATCTCACAACTTCCTAGACAAGCCCAGTCCAATAATTAACGAATTTTATGCTTTCTCAAGTCCCTTTTTACTTGCATTGTTTTCTTGGGAAGTAACCCCCTATTAATTAGGGAAATTCCTCAAAGGAATTGTGCAATCCATCATAGGCCTTCCTCTCACTTCCTGCATCACCTGTACAATTTAGATTATTATACAACTGATAGTACACTATCCCTAAACTCCAATCTTAACTGGGTAACTCTCATATCTGACATGCATGAGTTATTTACGAGTGAATCATGAGTTAACTAGATGATTACTGCAAGCACCAACACACTACTAGACCTCCCACTAGTTCCTCCAACAGTTGGAACTAGTTTAACTGACTTTAACTCAGTTGAACTGAATTAATTAATTAACACTCAAAATAAACTCAACTAGGTCTCGTATAATGTAAGAGACACTCTACATGACTCAAGTTATACCCTCAACTCGAATTAACTGAGACAACTATGTACAATTCACTTCGTTAGCTAATACAAGTTGTCATGTGATGTGGAATTACAATTTTATTCATAATTTAATTCAAGGACAAAATTAAATTAGGATTTTCTTATTACATTTTCAACATTCATGATCCACTGCTATGTCTTCCTTGGAAAAATTTCCCAGAAATGTACCTCTATCTAAAAGAAACTAAACTTACTAAGCCTAGAATACAACTAATGCTCTTTTAGCAATCTTAATATTGTTGCTATGTGTTTTGCATGATATTCCTCTTTCTTAGAATATACCAATATATCATCAATGAACACAATCACAAATGTTTCCAGATAAGGATGCAACACACTATTCATCAAACACGTGAAAGTAGTTGGAACATTAGTTAAACCAAAAGAAACCAACAAAAGAATCATAGTGCCCATACTTGGTCCAGAAAGAAGTCTTGTAGATGTTCTCTTCTTTGATGTGTACCTGATGGTGTCCTAATCTCAAATCAATTTTTAGAACATTGTTTCTCCCTTTAGCTGATCAAACAAGTCACTGAGCATTGCCAAATGGTACCTATTCTTGATCGTCACCTTGTTCAACTACCTGTAATCAATACACAACCTCAGAGTACCATCCTTCTTCTTTACAAATAATTCTGGTGCACCCAAAGGCGATACACTTGACCTAATGTATCCATTGTCAACCATTTCCTTCAACTGCAACTTCAATTCTACTAGCTCTGAAGTGATCATCTTGTAAGAGGCCTTTGATGTTGGTGCTACTCCTGGTACCAAATCAATTGAAATTTCCACTTCCCTATGATTCAAGAGGAAACTCTAAAATATTTGTTGGAAATACGTCCTGAAACTGTTGCAAAACTGAGTACATCTTCAAGACTTCCGCATTCTCAACATCCTTATCTTTATCACTAGAAACATGCACTACAAAAAATACACACCCTTTTCTATGACTACACTTTGTTTGCATAGTTGTAAGCATTCTTACTAATGCAGGATTCTTCTTACCGTACAATAATCTCTTCTCCCCATCATCATACAAGAACTCAATATTATTCCCATAACAATCCACCTTAGTAATGTGAAGGTATAATCAATCCATACCCATAATCATACTATACAAACCTAATGGAAGAACATTCAAATACGTTGATGTAGGAATATCCTTCAACTCAAATGGACAAGCTCTTATCCAATGATGAACTATTTTCTTAGTACCTATATCCAACTACACCAACCAAGATTTTGCACGCACTTCTTTTCTCAAACCACAATTATCCACCACATCAGGATTAACATAACTATAATTAGATCTAGGGTTAATACAAATAAAAACAACTAGATCACAATGCTTACCTTCCATATCAATAATGGATGCCTGGTGATCTTCTTGCTTGTTATCAAATGTTGCATATATATGAGGAATTCTCTGCCCAACATCCCAAAATTTATGTGCCTCCTGAGAACTGTATATCTGAGGCCTACCACCCTGATACAACATACAATCCATATTGAGATAATATGAGCCACATATCCAACACTACAATTGTCTCCTACCATCACTTCTATTCTTCTACTCTTCGAGCTGAGGTCCATGTCCCTTCTCTACTGCATTAAAGTTATTTTAAGGAGAAACATTCTCTTTCTCACCTGCCTCATGAGGTGTTGTTCACTTCGATGGCCATTACCTTTAGTATTGTCATTCCCTTTCCAACCTTTCTTATATTTGGTCTTATGATTTGATTTCTAATAAAAATGATTCAACTTTCTAATGACTTCTTCCAGTGATCGAGGTTCATCATACTCAATTTGATACTTAAATGCTAATGGAAATCCACTGCTAAATATTTGAAATTCTATCTTCTCATCCTTAAGATACGGAAAATACCTCAACAACTCCATGAACTTAGTTGTGTACTCCTCATTTTCCATCAATCCCATCTTCAACTCATATAACTCCTTGGCCTTACTATCATAGTACCTCTTTGAAAAGTATTTCTTCCTGAATAGTCTCTTGAATTCATTCCAACTCAACTTCTCTCTCCTGATGTCTCTGAAATACCTCACATCTTCCCACCAAATGCCTGCTTTCCCTTTGAGACTAAACATAGTTATCATGGACTTCATGTTCTTTGTGTAATCATGCAGCTCAAAGAAATTATTCATCCCAAGCAACCATGGCTCACATCTTCCTGTTTCTTCAGCTCTTTATCAAATGTAAGTGGCTTGGCTTTATTGACCTCGTCCAACAAATAACCTATGCCACTCCTATAAAGATGACTGTGATGATGACCATGATACCTATCTGAACCAAAGATGGAGTATAAACCATATCCATTCCCTCTCTTATCAGGTGTATCCGAGAGGATACCATCTCCGACCATGTCATCTTTGTCTGACCTTTTCCCACCATGAGACCTCCTACCATATGCCCCATTACTCTTGTCCTCCTATCCATAACTGATCTCTGGTTGTCTCTATCTCTGTAAGTCTGACAAAATACGAAGAATAATTATAATGACCTCTGTTTGTTTCTCCTATGCCCTGGAAAGTATTTCTTGTGACTGAATGATCTTGTCATTATCTTCTTTCCAACTTTTGATTTTTTCCTTTATACTTCTCAAAGTGTCTGCTATGTCAGGAGAGAACCCATCTCTTGGCTTCTCATGTGATTTGTAAGGAGAGTCTCATGAACTGTAATACAGTGTTTTGCTAGTCATCTTGGATCCTCTTCTTACTGCAAGCATACCATGTCAGATAAACAAAATACAAACATAATCAACATACCTCAGTGAAGTTCAGGGGAGGCTATCTTGTGTGCAAAATTGGTCAAGATTAATATGATACATGTCTATACATAATCATATCAATATATTACCAACATCATGCATGATAAAACCAACTACATGCCATGACCTCATGCATGACAACTATAACCATGGAAATGCATGCATAACAACCATACAGAGAACTGGCATGCATGCATAACAAACACATTCTGCCAATTTAGTCAAAGTATTGAGCCATGATTTGATACCAATCTATAATGCCTCCTCCTAGATTTACCCAATTTCACGAGCCTGCCGGGGTAAACATGAGAGGAAAAGCTACTATGACATGAGCAAACCTCCTAGGTCCTATTAAGGAAGTGGGGCCGACTAATGATGATAAACTAAAATCTCACAACATTCTACAGGGGATAGAGGACACTTAGAAGTTGAGAAACCATCCCAGGTGGCCAAACCCTCAGTTGGACCCATCATTTTCTACCCGAGTGTTGTGGCGAAAAATGCCTATGCAGGACGATCCTATCCACCTAAGGTGTGACAGTGCCTTAGCAACAAACAGAGACAGCTATTCTACTATTCTTTCCTTTTATGAATTAAGAATGAAGAGAGAGATAGATGGACTAACCGGTGTCTTCCGTTTGTCCCTCGATCCAGCTTCTCTTCTCTTGGAGAGTTCCCAGCTACTTGCCTTCTCGCTCGCCTAGCTTCAAGAGGTTTCTGCAAGATCACAAGAAGAGAACACTACAGAAGACATGGATTCATATTCATAACTAGTTCAGGATTAGAAATAAACTAAACATACTAATGCAATCATACATCAAGAATACATCAGCATCTAGGAGAAACCAAGATAGCTTTATTGATGAATAACAAGGTTCAGGAAGAGATACAACCCAGAGGGCTCCAATCCAGCATCTCCTTCCTAGCAAATGGAATTCCTATCTTCACCCCCTTCAAAGCAATAAGCACCCAATAGTTCCAGTCTCAAACCAACAACAATTCTTTGCAATAACAAAATTCCAGCCTCTAGATCTCATGGAGGAGAGATCCATATATAGATGTTTGGAGAGAGGATGAGCCAGCTTGAGATGTGACTAGTGTCCTCTCCCTCTGTCAATTCTTGAGCCCACTTGGAGGTTCTTTCTTCCACTTGGAGATTTGGAACCTCTTACTCATCACCAGTCGAATTCCCTAAGGCAAGTGTCATTTTGGGAGCTTCCTGGGTTTTGACACCTTGAGAAATGAGCCTGCCACTTGTCCACTCTAGTTCAGCGCAGGTAGCCAGTGTTCCAATTGACATTCAACGTAGGTAGCCATTGTTGGCTTTGACATTCAGCGCAAACAGCTAGTGTAGCCACTGAAATGATCCTGAGTTGACTTGTTTTTGAGCAGTTTTCAGGTGGAGAACTTCTGTGAATTGCTGTGGTTTGTTAGCCTTGTTCCTCTAGGGGTAGGAACAACATGTTTAGGGACTTTGGATCCCTTAGATTATGGACATTTCATGCTCAATGCTGTAAGGCACAAAAATGTCTATAACAGTTGCCCCCTAAAGTATGAGGTTGTTTATCGGGTGAAATGCTTTATCAGGGGGATCCGAAGTTCATCCAATGCTGGGAGGAGACCTGTAATAAGATACAATACAATACATTAGTTTTCATACTGCTTTCATGATCTAGCTGAGGCGGGCATTCCCATGCTCAGCTTTATAAATTCATTTTTCTGTACATAGAACAGACAATCGTCTGATGGTAGACTGATAATTTTGATGAAATTATCATCCTTTGAGTAGGATGATCATCTGCTGCAATGATGTACATGTCAATGTCTTTATCTTTCCTGAATATATATCGCAGCCCGGATAGATGAAACTAGATCCGGGGTCTTCAAACTCGTTCGATCTTCACTCTAAGTACAAGTCGATCCATGTGAGAAATGTTCTGGAGTCGAACATGGAAAGACATCGCTTGATTACCGGTCAATGATGTAAACCGTTAACAAGCACGAGATGAATCACCGATAATGATAATGACCCTCAAGGTACTGCAGTACAATTCACGTGGTGTGAATAAAGGACTTGGCGTCGAACACCACGCAAAATCTTTCGGTCGAAGGTCATTGATGTATACCTGTCGCCGTAAGTGAGAAACTTGCCATTGAGGCATGCAAGCTTCAAAGTACTGAAGGGGTTGTTCCTAGATCAACTTCTTGGATAATGAGCTGATGTCAACAAGAAGCGATCCGTCAAAGGAGGGCCTTAATGAATCCCACATCAGTGACACGGAACGGAGCTAATGATTTTAATGGAGGTGAAAACGATCTGTGACATATGATTCAGGGTGGCGGTCATGAAAGGATGAAGGATAATGTATGGCAGCGGATGGGACACGGTTTACTTTTCTGAACGACTTCTCTTGAACATATGGCGACACTGATGCGATGGTTTGGTAGCATTACCCCAAATATGGATGGTATGGCGAGACCATGGATGTGACCGGTGAATGAAACAACCCAACCCGATTGTGGTACGGAGGAAAAGTGTCATGTTCAAGAGAGACTTGCTACCATCAAAGGTTTCTTTAGTTTCTCCCAATTTTTCCCCAGTCATTGCTGACCAGTACCTCTTTATTTTTGTCAAGCTTGAGGAGGATAACATATTCTTGTTCTATAACCTGCCCTTCGGGCAAGCCCATCGCTATGTTTTAACGAGCCTAGCGATAGTGAAACTCGTTCTCGTCTAAAGACAAGTTTGTCGCTATTTAATGATTTTAACGAGTCTAACGACAAGGATAACTCGGTCCTTTTCATTTTTACAGAGTCTGAAAAGGTACATAAAGTTAACTCCAAAAGTCCTTTTTCGTCATCTAATCCCTTAAGTCCGAAAAAGTATAAAACAATACAGAAGGGATGACTTTTCGATAGTTTTAACGAGCCGAACAAAACAAGCGCTCGATCTTTTTGTGCAATAATCCCTCAGGTCCAAAAAGATTAAAATCTAGAGGAGGGATAGCTCTTCCGGTCGCTTTAACGAGCTGGAAGGCCAAAACTCGGCAATCTTTTCATATTTTACGAGTTAGATGAAAAGAGCTTAAAGAAGACTCGTCTTTTGAGGAACGAGTGATAAACAGGGTTAGTAGTTGATTCCAGGCACAGGTTGGAATTTTCCAATCACAACAGTGTCACAAGGATGGCTAGGTGAAATCACTCTTCGCAGCTGTTCCTCAAAATGGGTAAACAATCATATGGAGGTGAACGATCGGCCAATGGAAAAGTGGAGGTGATGGTGCAAACACGACCAAGGCTTTAATGGTTGATGATATAACATTCATAGTGGTTATTTACCGGGTAGGTTCATTTTTTATTTTAAAATGAGCTTAAACACTGGTGGAAACACTTGCTCATTGCTTATGTTTATTTTTTAGCGAGCATGAAGTCCGCGTTAAAACTGCTCGGATCTTGCGTTTATTTTTTAACGAGCATGAACTGTGTTCTAAAACTACTCGAATCTTGCGTTTATTTTTTAACGAGAATGAACTTTGTGCTAAAACTGCTCGATGATAAGTTTGCATGCCCCCAGCATGATAACGCAAATCGAGGTGCATGCATATTGGTCACTATTCATGCATAGTAACGCTTGAGGTACAACCCATTACGGGGTTGCGCCAGTGGAATTCCGTCATAATCCATTAACTCGTAGGCTCCTTTTTCTAACACTCATTTAACAATATAGGGGCCCATCCATAAAGAATTAAATTTACCTGCTCCCAATTTATCGGATTCTTGGTCATAAAGCAAGACCAAGTCACCTTCTGAGAAGACACGGGGTTTGACATTTTTGTCGAACTGCGCCTTGACTCGTTTCTTATGGGCTTCGTTAGCCAAAGCGGCATCACGACGGGTTTCATCCAATTGGATTAATTCCAAGAAACGGGCCTCTTCTTCCGAAGTTCCAGGGAGGAGGTCAATCGCGAGTTTAAGAGACGAAATTTCACACTGGATTGGCAAGACTGCTTCCAGGCCATACACCAGTTGGAAAGGTGTGAACCCGGTTGCATTCCTTACCGACGTTCGGTAAGCCCACAAGGCTGAGTACAGGATTAGGTGCCACCTTCTTTTGTGAACCCCGATCATCCTTTGCAACATACGCTTCAGGATCTTATTGATTGCTTCAACTTGTCCGTTGGCTTGCGGATAATATGGGGTAGAGCTGTCGTGAGATAGCCCTAGCTTGGCAGCTAATTCAACCATCATGTGATTGCGAAAATGCGATCCATGATCTGTAACTATAGCCTATGGTACGCCGAACCTGGCGACTACATGATTGAAAAAGAAAATGGCAGTTGTTTCACCAGTGTTATCTAATGTAGGCATCGCCTCGGCCCATTTGGTAAAATAGTCAACGGCGACTATAATATACCCATGCCCCCCGGTCGAGGTGGGGTTACATTTAATGAAATCAATGCCCCATTTGGCGAAAGATCCAACAGCAACTATTCGCTGTAAAGGTGTGGGTGGTCTTCTGGTTTTGCTATCAAAAATTTGACAAGCATGGCAACTTCTGACTGCGGTTATGCAATCTTTGAACATGGTTGGCCAGAAGTATCCTGCTCGTAAGATTTTTTGTGCTGTCGCATATCCAGATTGATGCCCCCCACACGCGCCTGAATGACACTCATTCAGGGCTTTTTCGGCCTCTTCATGGGTGAGGCACCTCCTCAGAATTGTATCGATACCACGACAGTAAAGCATATCACCGATGATCATGTAGTCTTTTGCTTGGTATCGTATACGTTTTTGTTCTGAGTGAGAGGTGTCAGGCCTGAACTTTTGAGTTTGGAGATAAATGATTATATCTCCATACCACTCATTTCTTGTGGATATCAGAAACAAACTTTCGTCCACGATTGATTCTTCGGAAGTTTCATCGTTGGACGACAATGGGAGGTCGCACAATAATTCTGCGAAGACTAAAGCTTTCTTTGATTTGGATTTTACAAATTCCAGATCAAACTCTTGAAGGATCGCTATCCATTTTGAATATTTGCCCCCCAGCAACTGTCGCGACACTATATAAGTCATGGGGTTGCAATATGATAGAATGGTAGTTTTCCGAAAGAGGACATAATGTCAAAATCTTTGTATCGCTTGAACAGCAGCAAGTGCTAGCTTTTCAACATAAGAATATTTGCTTTCTGTATCATTTAAGTTTTTACTTAAATAATATATAGGATGTTCAATTCCATCGACTTCTTGAACTAAAACCATCGCAATGGTCGTATCTGCTGCAGCCAGATACAGGTTAAAATCTCTTTGATAGTCCGGGGCATACATTAATGATGCTTTTACTAGAGAATCTTTCAGAGCATCAAAGGAAGCTTGCGCCACCTGATCCCAGACAAAAGGTACATCCTTTTTCAAAAGACGAGTATAACCTTTAGCAAGTTCTGCGTAATTTGGAATGAACCTCCTCAGAAAGTTTGCTTTCCCTTGGAGTTTCTGAATCTGAAGCAAATTTGAAGGTGGAGGCAAATTTATGATTGCCTGAACCTTGCAAGGGTCGAGACGAATCCCATCCTTCGAGACTACAAAGCCAAGTAAACGACCAGAACCAACGCAAAACACACATTTGTGTGGATTGAGTCTTATCTTGTAGTGTCGACAACGTAGAAATATCGCTCTTAAATGTTGCGGATGATCAGTCCTCTTTTGCGAATGAGCCGGAAGGTCGTCGAGATATGGTTGAACGATGTTCTTGATGTCATGGAAGGCATAATTCATTGCCCTCTGAAATGTCGCCCCTGCGTTCTTTAAACCAAAGGGTAATTTTCGATAAGCGAATGTGCCCCATGGACAGATGAATGCAGTCTTTGACTGGTCCTGTGGGCGGATATTTATTTGATTATACCGGAAAACCCATCCATAAATGAAAAGATTTCACATCCGGAGCATTCATCAATTATCTGGTCGATGAAGGGTGTAGGGTAGTTGTCTTTCGGACAAGCTTGGTTTACATCCCTATAATCGACACACACTCTAATTGTCCCTTGTTTCTTCATAACAGGGACAATATTCGATACCCAATCGGTTAGAGGAACCGGGTAGACGAAACCAGCATGGAGGAGCTTTTCAACTTCTGCTTTAATGGTAGCGGCTTTCTTGGGGTGCACCTGCCGAAGTCGTTGTCTTACTGGTTTGACATCATGATACATCTTAATTTCATGTTCATCGATACTCGAGTCAATGCCTGGCATTTCATCATATGACCAAGCAAAGACATCTCTGAATTCGCGAAAAAGAGCGTTATATATTTCCATTTCTGAAGGAGAACAACCTTTGCTGACATAAATATTCTCTACAACATTTGTCTTAGTCGAGATATTTATGGCTATAGTCTCTTCTATATTGGATAAGTTTCGCTCAGAATCCACCGTATTTACAGTATTTGATAGGAATTCAAAAACTGAAGGCTAATAAAGGTCATGTTGAGTATCTTCTTCATATTCTGGAAGAAGGGAACGATGGTGGCAATCATTCCATGGTGCCCCCTCAATCAACATTGATTGTAGAATTCCTTCGTCAGTCCCATGCACTTTCGACCAAGGATCTAATGGGGTACCATATTCTCTAGACCTCTCTACCCAAACGCTTGATGAGCATTGATTTGGGTTCGCCTCCCATGCTCGAAACATTGATTGCTACAATATTTCTATAGGGCTTGGGGGCAAAACCATTGCATGATCCATGTTGATATCGTCTTCTGAGATCTTCATGGAAGATATCATGTTGCAGGTTCTTACCAATGCTACTTCCCCTATATAGAATGGAGGTGGAAGTGCGAAAGTTCCCATTAATGTGGGGTCTTTCAGTAAGCCTACTCCGATATCTTGAAGCGAATGGTTGCTTTCATGGATCATGGGAATGCTTCCCATAACTTGTGAACCATTAGGGAGGAAGTCTTGTTGGTCGACGATTGTAATCCCTCCTTGAAAAGGGAATGCGATCTTCCTAAAATAAGTCGACACTACAGCTGCCATGGCATATATCCACGGTCTTCCCAGTAGGATGTTGTAGTCCAAATTCCCATCGATGACTTCAACATCTATTTCTACTATTTTTCCTCCTAGTTCAACTTTCAAGTTATTAAGGATACCACATGGGGTATACGTCCTTCCGTCAAATTCTTTCAATGTTGTCAAAGATCGCGACAAGGTCGGAGATCCTAAAGTTTTCCAGCAACTCATCGACATAATACATGTAGATGCCCCCTCATCAATAATTGTTCGGTGAACAATTTTCTTGAGGGCTTTCACTTGAATAAGGAAAGCTAGTTGAGCTGGTAGCTGAGGATCGTATCCTTTGTGGTCAAAGGATACAAGATTGGAATCCTTAGGATCAACCCCACCAATAGCCGATAACAAAGCCTGCCTTTGGGATGGGCAATTTTGTAGTACTTCAAGAGTCGACATAGCGGATGGCGATTGGGCCAAATCTTCCACTATGTTATAATGTTGCGCTGCTCTGGCACGAGAATTAAATGTCGACTTGTGTACTACTCCCTTTTGCGGTTTTATTGTTAATTCAGGAATGATGGGCGGTACAACTTCTGTCGAAGTTGTTGTCGAACTGCTTGGTTGATCTTTATCCTTGCCGTTCGACATCTGCGGATTCCCGTAATCTTTGTTCCTTGTCGAAATCAAAGCATCATTCTGCTGTTTTGAAACCGACAACATGAGCACTTGTGACGGGGAAGCATTTCCACTATCAACCAGATTTGTACCTGGATTAGGAAACGGATCAGTCAACACAGCTGAGGTTTTAGAACTCTTAAAGAATCTCTTAAGCTCAGCTCTTAACGGACAATCTGTTGTCCAATGATCCTCCTCATCGCATATCTGACACGGATATTTCCTATTTCCAGGAGGGTTTGAAGAGGTTTTCCCAGGAGATGACTCTCCTTGTTTCTTCTTCTTCCTTTTGTTTTGCTTCTTCTTGCTTCCTGGTTGATTGGTTTCTTTGCCTTTATTTGCTGATACGACATTTACTTCTGAAGCAAAAAATTCTTCTTTTGCATTTTGATCCGAATTCTTACGGGCTTTCTTAGACGAAGCCTTTGTCGATTTTGTGTTTGCCGTGCCAATCACACCATCGCCGGCATTAGAGTCACTATTTGATTTAGGAGGAGGAGGAATTGAGAATTCCGGTCTACGGGCGTCAGGTATTTTGTCGTAGAGCGTGCGAGACTGAGTATAGACTAAGTCTAGATATTGTGCACGAGCAATAACTTGCTCCTCCGTTACGACTCCCCCCTTGGCCACATCTTCCATTATGGCAGGAAGTAACGACTTGATAAACCATTCAGCTAATAGCTGATCGGGAACATACGTTTTTACCATCCTACGACGATGTCGCCACTCATGTATATGATCAGATATATGAGTGGCCGTTGTCTGCTTAAAGTTGGTTAATATTTCCGTTCCCGTTTCATACCTTATCGGTAATTGAAAATGGGTTAAGAAAGTCGTGGCTAGGGAGCTGAAATTGTCGAACGAGGCTCTAGGTAATTCAATATACCATTTAGCCGCTGGACCCGTTAACGTCCTCTGAAAAAGGCGAAGCCTTATCGAATCATCATTCAGGGTGTTTGATGAACACCATAGATGAAAGGTCATCACGTGATTTGATGGGTCTTCACCTGGATTTCCATTGAATTTAGGAATGTCAGATGGAAGTTTGTGAGGAATTGCTGGCCACCAAGGGGCGTAAGCAATCGAATCGTTGGTTAACCGGTGTAAATCGGGTAACTCTAAAGTTGCCACGAATGGTAACTATTGATTCAGGTTAGGTGAAGCATATCCAGGGTACGATGGAATCGCCTGAGTAGTGGGCCTTTGCATACTAGCATAATGCAACTGATGTTGGTATGACTAATACGGTTGGTGGACTTGACCACTGTAAAGCGGTTGGTTTTGACCATTTTGAATATACGGTTGTCCACTATTCGCAAAGATCTACTGCTCAGAACCTTGGTACACTTGCTGGAATTGTGGTTGTTGGTATTGCACCGGCCACGGTTGTGAAGCCATGTTCTGTTGTGCTATACTAACCGTTGGACCAAGGTGTGGGGTAATTGTACCCGTTTGGACCTGCGTCGCCCCACCAGTTGGCGATTGTGGTTGTGTCCCAAGGTCAAGGGGTTGTTGCATTACAACCTAAGAAATATGAGGTTGACATACAACAGGCAACGTTTGAACTTGCGACACAGTTACAATAGCTGGTGTGGTTTGGATGTTCGACATAGGTACACATTGTTGCATAGAATACACAACCCTTGGTTGTTGAGGTAGCATAGGTACCCAACCACTTGATGTAATTCCAGTATAACCTGAATACTGTTGTGAACTCCCGTATGGATACCCTCCCGGAGGGGGTAATGAAAGGGCATACTGCCCCCCATACGGTAGCAATCCGAAACTCAAGGGGATTGTTTGTCCTTGGGGACTGGATTGCCCAAATTGACCTCCAAATGGATCAATCTGGCGAGTCTCAACATAAGAGTTGTCGGATATTATTCGAGATGAACAAACTGGAATAGACCACACTGTCGAAATAGTCCCTTGGTGGACTCCTTCTAGCGGTTGTGAGCTAGTCGAGACAGATGGTATGTCGGCAAACATTGTTGGAGTGATGGCAGGGGCTTCTGCTGTCGCTGTGTCATTCGACACAGACCTAGATGTTGACAGTTTTTCAGACATTTTGAGTCTATCCAATAGATTGCCTAGCGATTCTACAGGAACTTCCACTTGTGGTAGGCTAACTTCTGATGAAGGAAATAGAGTGATCCCGACTCCAAACTGTGTTGGAGTACTTGCTTGCGGATCCTCTACAATTTCCTCTATCGCAATCAAACGAGGTGGAAGAGGAAGACCGTCAGGTCCGTAAAATATTTCTGGTGCTGAAGAAGGGGTTGAATCGACAGTGACAGTTGTTTGGGGAGCAAGACTCTCTGAACCGGTCACAGATGGAACTGGTTCAGTAACGCAAGTATTTGCCCCCAGACTAAGATCAGTGTTACTGTCCCTCTGCGGCTGTTGAACTTCTTCTGTAGAGGCAGGGGTTCTAGAAATGTTTGGAGTAACCGAAATCTTAGATGTTGTTGGAACGCTTGCTCTAACTTTGATAGGAGATTTCGAACCGGTTAAACGAGTTCGCTTTGTCCGTACTGTTTTCGATTTCGGAGACAAAGACGGTTGACTCGTAAGCCTCCGCGAACGACGGGGTTTCAATTGACTTTCTTCCACGATTGCGGATTACTTGATCAACCAAAATACAAAAGGGGAAAGTGTGTTTTCGAATTAAATGAATTTTTTAGATGCTTTTAGACACAACTTGATTTTTCACTTTTAAAGAGTCGAGAAAAAGCTAAAGATGACTCTAGTCTCCTTCGATGTTTTAACGAGCCCGAAGTGACAAATGCTCGGATGGACTTTTTCTGTTATAGAGTCTGAAAAAGGCCAAAAGGAACTGCTCTGGAGTTCTAGGCAGAGGGTGTGCCAAACTTTTCGCAAAACCGCAGAATACTTTTTAGGGTACGGGCAGTCGATCTTCCTGAATGCTGTGTTCAGTGCATTGCGATCAGTAGGGCGGCCAACACGGTTTCCTAAGGATAAAGGTTTTATGCCTATAGGGGTCTCCCAATATATACGCGACGGTACGTGGGAGCACAATCCGTACTGGCGCTATCGTCCCTCAAGAGGAATCACCCACCATCCACGAGATCGACAGTCACCAGGCTTAACGACGTCGGAACACATCTCTAGCCTAGACCTGTATGTTGTGCGTTATGTTACAAAGCGTTGTTAAGTTCATTCAGTTTATTTTAGGTTGATCTTTTTAAAGTTTGCCTTTCAAGGTTCACCACGAGATGTACGATACAAATTCCTAAATGCAGTCTAAAGATGATAAGCAAGCTTTATATCTTTTCAACTTTGAAAATCCTAGCTACTAAGGGAAAAGAAAGACACCATCTTTTCTCAAAGAGCAATCAGCACACTCTAATGCACTTTTCCTAAATCAAGCATGCAAACTATCAAAATGCAAATGCACAATGCAGGTGTTTGTTTTCCGCTTTCTTAGTGTTGATGCCTACAAAAGAAAGCTTTTTGCACAACTTTGAATTTGCTTTTAAATGACAAATACAAACAAGTTTACTTTTTCGAAATCAGAAAGGGTAGAAGAGATTACAACACTTAACGATTTTCGAAATAAACTTTTGTTTCGACACTTTAAAAGAGACAAACTCAAACCAATAAGCAAAAGCAAATGTATAATCAACTGTAAACAGCCAATGAACTCTCTCCTAAGATCACAATCAACAGATCTGAATCAAGGGCTACAGGATGATTATTTCACTCATGCAAAGGAAGACTGTAAATGATGCCACAAACACATAAAAACACTCACAGTCTTTTTGTACAAAAGGAGGTGGAATCTAAGCAGAGAAAAGGAGTTATCAGACTGGTACCTATGCTGGTTACAGGCTGCAAAAATCAGAGATCAAAACAAGGCAAAACAGAGCAGAGAACCCCAGCTGCACTAGGACAAACTGGTTCAGCGCAACCTCAACACAGGGGTTTTGACATTTAGCGCAGGTAGCCTTCACGGGACCTGCGTTGAAATGCAGAATCCCTTCACTGGGTCTGCGCTGAAGGAGAAACTCTCGTTTCCCACAGGTTCTGGGTCACAGATTGCTATTTAATTCACTGTTTCAGGCCAAATAAAAGCAACAAGCAAGGTACAACTAAAGGGATGCTTTGAGAGGGTACTAAGATCTATCACAAAGGATCATCAAATCATTTGTGAGTCTATAGTTCAGATCATAGACAAGTCCAGTGATTGGATCAAAGCAGCAACTGTCTACTTTGCATCCGGGAAAAGCAGATGCAGTTCGATTGTTGCTGTCAAGTCTATGAAGTAAACAATGATAGAAACACAAATAAAATGACTAAACAGATCTCCCCAGCGGAGTCGCCAATTTGTTGTGGGGAAAAATGCCTATGCAGGATGATCCTATCCACCTAAGGTGTGACAGTGCCTTAGCAACAAACAGAGACAACTATTCTAGTATTCTTTCCTTTATGAATTAAGAATGAAGAGAGCGATAGATGGACTAACCGGTGTCTTCCGTTTGTCCCTCGATCCAGCTTCTCTTCTCTTGGAGAGTTCCCAGCTACTTGCCTTCTCGCTCGCCTAGCTTCAAGAGGTTTCTGCAAGATCACAAGAAGAGAACACTACACAAGACATGGATTCATATTCATAACTAGTTCAAGATTAGAAATAAACTAAACATACTAATGCAATCATACATCAAGAATACATCAGCATCTAGGAGAAACCAAGATAGCTTTATTGATGAATAACAAGGTTCAGGAAGAGATACAACCCAGAGGGCTCCAATCCAGCATCTCCTTCCCAGCAAATGGAATTCCTATCTTCACCCCCTTCAAAGCAATAAGCACCCAATAGTTCCAGTCTCAAACCAACAGCAATTCTTTGCAATAACAAAATTCCATCCTCTAGATCTCATGGAGGAGAGATCCATATATAGATGTTTGGAGAGAGGATGAGTCAGCTTGAGATGTGACTAGTGTCCTCTCCCTCTATCAGTTCTTGAGTCCACTTGGAGGTTCTTGCTTCCACTTGGAGATTTGGAACCTCTTACTCATCACCAGTCGAATTCCTTGAGGCAAGTGTCATTTTGGAAGCTTCCTGGGTTTTGACACCTTGAGAAATGAGCCTGCCACTTGTCCACTCTCGTTCAGGGCAGGTAGCCAGTGTTCCAGTTGACATTCAATGCAGGTAGCCAGTGTTGGATTTGACATTCAGCGAAAATAGCTAGTGTAGCCACTGAAATGATCCTGAATTGACTTGTTTTTGATCAGTTTTCAGGTGGAGAACTTCCGTGAATTGCTGTGGTTTGTTAGCCTTGTTCCTCTAGGGGTAGGAACAACATGTTTAGGGACTTTGGATCCCTTAGATTATGGACATTTCATGCTCAATGCTGTAAGGCACAAAAATGTCTATAACACCGGGGCCTTCAACTGCACCCACAAAATGGCATACATGTGGATATAAGCCTCCAACCACATGCACAAGCTTACATCTATGTGGTTACAAACCCATTTTATAGTAAGGAGCATGGGGCCCCGATATATAAGCCTAGATTCTAGGTCAACCTCTAGACCAGTAACCAAAATTTCCTGTAACTTCTCAAAATCAGTAATGACGTGACAAGATTGCTAGACATAGAAATTTAAATGCATAATTTGACCTAGAATTCCTAGAATATGCCAGGTATTTCATCAAACATATTGAAAAGATGTAATCTATAGGTCATGAATGCATATTTGAACACAGGGGTCAAATAGTTATATGAAAATAATCAAGAAGTCTGATACCCTCATAGAATAGCTGCAATAACACTTATTAGCTCATGCATTCAATAACCATTCATCTATTAATCCAAACATGTCAAGAGCCATGGCTAGAACCTCTTATGGAACCATACTTATAACCAACATATAACTAGAATAATAACCATGATAGAACAACCGTCAAATCCACATAATAACAAGCACAAGTACTCATGAAATACAATAGGAAAAGAGTTGTTATTAACATATGCAAAATCCAACCAAATTAGGGATTTCCACGTACCACCCGACCATACATTGGGTTGAACCAATTCTTTCATTCAACGAATGACCTCCATGCCATATTCCAAGCATGAATGTGGGACTCAAAACAAAAACAAGCATGGATTCTTGAAGATTAAACCACCTCCACCATCATGATCTCATGTTCCCGCCAAAACCGATCAATAGATCACATGAGAAAATAAATACATAAACACCAGAGCTTCCCGAAGATTATACCAGCTCCACCATATGGTCAAGGGATTACTAGGCCCAAAACAAGCTTGGATGCCTCAGAATTTCTTCACCAATACCTTTACGAATTTTCTTGTCTCCACCCTTAGGCTTTACCGTAATCCGTAAAAACAAGTCAAGGGATTCGTAGGCCCAATGGGAATTTTCCTTAGACTACCTCATCCGGTTCCAAAACCATCCGGCAATCCGAAGCTTAACCAAATAAAATAACCCAATCACACCATGACTATCTGGAAATGGCAAGGCAAGGTTGAAACCACAATCACACTTGGAAAAACCAATACCAATGACAACAAGAGAACAAAATAAATACATGCATGTACCATGCATTCACTAACCATCTAGGAAATCACACATGAAACCTTTTACCTGCAATTCTTCCCGCTAAAACTGTTTGATCAAATGTTTCTTTACTTGCCCCTTGCTTTTCTTTGCTTCCTTTCCCTTCTTTTGCTTGCTTACTTGCTTCCTCCTCTTGGTGCTCTTCTCTCTCTGAAACCAACTCCAAAGCCCAACTAGAAAGAGGAAAAGAAAGCAAAGGATTATTATTAAGGCCTCTATTTTCTTCAATTTCCTCTACTTTCCTTGAATTTCTTTCTCATGCAAATTTGTTAACTTTCACCTTCATTTTCTCCTATTTTCCATTATTTTATAAATAAAATGTCAATCAATGCCTCTTTGTCTTTTCCAATTTCCCCTTAGCTATAATAAATCGAAATAAACACCCACAACAATGTTTTTCCTAACATTTAGTTTGGAATACATGTCTCATGACCCTTGTCTTATTTTGTCTTTATTAACTTTATTACATGAAATTTTAAACTGAGGTGGAATACATGCCTCATGACCTTTGTCTTATTTTGTCTTTATTAACTTTATTAAATGAAATTTTAAACTAATGTTGTTATAGGGGCTGCCAAAAGGAACACACGCTTCCTTACTGGGCTTATAAGAAGCATGCAAGCATGCAAATATCTCATGGCAAAGAGACTACTTCAATGAAAAAAGCATGCATACATGCATTAGAGGTTGGTATAGGAGGGAGAAATAAGATGGAAGAATATCTAAAAGTGGAAGTGGAAATAAGAAAGAACAAGGCCATTGTGGTGACATTGTAGCCCTATGCGACACCTTCATTACCTCATGGGTGCAAGTAATAAAGACACCTTGACTATAAAACTCCATGACCAAGGGAGTGAATTTTATGTTGGACCATGCCACAAGGGCGCTTGGCCATAATACTTTAACAATAGCAGGGATGGGGTTTCGTCTCAAAAAGTGAGTAACTAATGGGAGAAGAAATTTGCCAATGCTCACTTGATGTGATTATAGGAGGACTTGTGGTCCACGGGGTCTTCGGTAGACGGTGTTCGCGTGCACTATTAAAACAGTCCTAGATGTTAAGTTATTGGTTCAATTCCCCACTCTATTCAAATGTTATTATTGGACATGACCATAATGTAGTCTTATCAATTCCAAACTTAAAATGTTAAATATTAGTTTAAAACCTTTCTAGTTAGAAATTCTACTTATTTTAAGAAAACATTAATCTTTAGCTGGTAAAGAAAATTAATTATAACGAAATGAAACAATGCTGAAGTAAGCACTTTGATACACAAACTTCGCTTGGTTGGGAAACTTCGCTTGCCCACATCAGCCTACATCATGTTTGCCACAAGCAATGCGATGTACTGTATTGCAAGCAAATGTACTCAATCCATCCTCTATTTACACTTAAATATTAAAGCTACAAATACTTAAAAACTGATATTTTTATAACATGAAAACGATCGAAGAAATTCTGGCTATATAACTTCTGAGATAAAAACTCAGATCCAGTGACAGTTTCAACGATCAAAAGTTTTAGTTGGCATTGAACTAAAGAAAAATTAAAATACCTTTAGCTATTGATCCATAATCATATTCTGCATCAGTTAGGAGAATGCACTTTAGCGGCAAGGAGGACATCCAGAGTTTTCTCTTATTAAGATACATTATTGTCAAATTAAGCCAGATCGAATCATTCTTATTTTATGTCCAGAGTGGCTCCCACAACTGCGAAGGACATACGTCGTCCACGATAGGCCCGTCCATGCAGGCGTTTTCAGTCTCTTGAAGTGACGGGATGTAGAAGTTGGATTCTGAGATTTCATGATATCCAGAGATGATGTTTAAGAGATTGGCATGTTGCTGAGTAATGGTGGCTACCTCTTCTTGTGCGCAAGCCAATTGTGACTGCAGCTCTGCCACTTTAGTCTGGAGATCATTGATTACTCCTACGCAGCCGAAGACAGGATCTCGGACTCTTTCCCTTGCTTCGTACACCATGCTTCTTACTGCTTCATCTCTCTTCTCCAACGGAAGACCCTGTAACACCGCAACGCATCACACATAGCTTTTACAAATCTGAGAGCTACAAACAGGTCAAAGCATACGTAGAGTTTAATTATTACACTCAAAACACATCTTCATGCCGTGAACATGAAAGTGGAATGTGTGGTCCTTGAATTTCATTCTCGTTTACATAACAGGATTCAGAAACTTGCATCAGGACCACGATCATTATTTAGTCTATGCAATATTCTATGCAAAATAATTGTTGAAAAATTTAGTATCGATTTGTAAATAAAGAGATTGCCAGTAAGATTTATGAAAAATGTAAAATAGCCGTAAATAAGTTTAAATATGAAAATGGAATGTGAGAAACAATAAATATAGATATCTTGTTTTGAATTCTATATTTTAATTATAAAACTGTAATATATATATAGATAGATAGATGCGGAAGTATAAATTATAATCCTACATCAAAATTATAATTTAACATTAAAAAAAATATATATATAAGAAGGCTTCTATGGTTAGTAGATAAAATAAATTTAAAACGAAAATAAATAAATGATAAATAATTAAAGGTTTATAGTTTATTAGGTAATGTATGTAATTTTAAGTTTTTATTAGAAAAAAGTTATAAGAAAAAACGATAAAAATAAATGATGATGAATGGCATTAAACTTGACAGAAATAATAAAGATAAATA
This sequence comes from Pinus tabuliformis, assembly GCA_031772625.1. Taxonomy (NCBI): domain Eukaryota; kingdom Viridiplantae; phylum Streptophyta; class Pinopsida; order Pinales; family Pinaceae; genus Pinus; species Pinus tabuliformis. The sequence continues at coordinate 1,507,601,784 of CM062819.1, read as the reverse complement.
TTATTAAATAAAGAGGGAAAAAACCAATTTCCTTGTTTGGTTTTTATTTTATTTTATTGTATTGTTTTCAAATTCTATATTTTAATTATAAAATTGTTATATATATATATATAAAAAGGAAGTGTAAATTATAATCTTACATCAAAATTATAATTTAACATAAAATTTTATAAAAAGGTTTCTATGGTTAGTAGATGAAATAAATTTAAAAATAAAATAAATAAATAATAAATAGTTAAAGGCTTATATTTTATTAGGTAATTTATATAATTTTAAGTTTTTATTAGAAAAAATGAAAAAAATAAATGATGAAGAATGGCTTTAAACTTGAGAGAAATGATAAAGATAAATATTATTAAATAAAGAGTGAATTTTTTTCCCTTCTCAGGGTCTCTCATATATATATAATTACAATTTAACTTTTTTATTTAGACACATTTTATAATTTATTATAAAATAGATTTAAACAAATTAAAATACTATTTGTATTAAACAAAAGTGGAAAAAAAAATCCATATAGAATACACATGTTAATAACAAAAGAAAATTCAATTGCAATCATAAATAAAATAATTTAATGTTCCATATAAATAGTATTATTTTATATCGATTAAGTTTGGCTTTAAGATCGCAAACACTTAAATTTTCAGTAGATATAGCACATTATAGTGCCCTAAAAATGCTTCAATACAAAAAACATTAAGATCACAGACACTTAAATTTTCCGTAGATCTGGCACATTATAGTGCCATAAAAATGCTTCAATACAAAAAACATAACACAAAGAGATCTAAGAAGAAAAATACAACTACTTATTTATAGTAATAACTGTAAAATTGTTACATGCCCCATACAAGTCAAATTGAAGCCCCAGGCAATGGCATGTATGGCTTCTCATCGACGACTAATCTAAGACATTGAAGCCTAGTTGTGAATCCTAGATTGATCCACCACATGATTTTCGTCTTGGGATCAAGCTAGAACTAGCCACACTAAGTTCTCAACAACATACAATAAAATAGATAAACTCAGGATGATTCAAATGCCTAGCTCCTATACCCTTTAATAGGCTTTAGGGACTCACGAGAAAGCTTATTTTATTATTTTCCCTCGAAAAGTGTAGGCGAATACTATGGGAAGATCCCATGGAAGAAAACCATGGTAAGTAACATGGACTTGTAGGTTATGATACCATTTTAGCCCTCCATCATTTCCCGTGCCTAAGGGCCCAAGCTGCAATATGCCCTTGGCTAAGTGTATCCTCCTAGTAATCATCTCATCGATAGAGTTCCAACTCGTAATCTCTTACCTATCCATCCCGTGGAAATGATCTAATGCAAGAATTCCTACACATGGAATAAGTCTACTATGTTGATGTTACCTGATGCTCAACTCCTACTGCTCCACTCAGTCACCCATCATGATCCATTTGGAGAAATATTCCCTACTCTCCCCAATGTATAAAGGTGGTTTAGTAGTGATGGAAGCCTTATCTATGTACTCCTATAGAGTGCCTCTCTAGAACTCCCAGTTGTACTCCCCTTGTTGTCTTGTGAGGGACTTCAGTTGTTCCTCAACACTAGACTGCATGGTCATTGATATACACTTACCCATATGAGCTCCTCAATTTTTCTATTCTCCTGTAAGACAATGTCTCTGACTCTCCAAACTCTCTACTTCAACATTATAAGATCTGTCTTGAAATGCATGATATTTTTTTGAAATTCCTCTAATGTCAATTCAGGTGCCCTACATAATGCCTCTATATCTCTCAGCACCGGATGCTCAACTATGATAGTTCCAGATTGAACCTTTGACCGACTCTCCAGAAATAGCTCATCCTGCATACTATATTTGTCATGCTACCCCTCATGATCATGCTCATCATGTCGGTTTATTACTACTAACTCCATACTTGAGTCTCCTTGAATGTCTTCTTCCTAGCCTCCTCCATGTGTGGGGACAATCTATTGCTCACCCTCTCTCATTGTCAAACATGGATGCCCTGCTGCACTGTTATCTACACTTGATTACCCATACTCTTTATGGACGTCCTCTTGCATATCTATGGACTAAATTGTACAAGAGTAAACCACATCATTAGGAAGAATTACCTCCTTCCTTTCCCTATGTACTTTGTTAAGTTGACTGATTATGATCGACTTATCCTACAAGTCTCTCTAAATAACATTGTGTTGTTGCTCAACATATGTACTTGACTTCTCAAATACTTCATATCAATCCTCGTGATCTGAAGAAATCTCCTTTTGTTATGTCCTTGTTGCCTCCTTCCTTTCACCTTGACATGAATGGTTAAGTTCCCAAGATCCCTTCCAGATAAAGCATATCCCTTTGCTTCCTATTTCATTCTTACTATAGGTTTTATTTTATTTTTGCTTTCTTCCTCCAACAATCCTCTTCAACTCCTTCCTAGTCAACACTCTTATGAGCAATTTTGATGTTTTGCATGACCAACTTTTCAACTTGATAATAAGTAGCTAGTGATCCAACTTGTTTCTTTCTCTAAATAATCAACAATTTGGATCTTAATATCTTATAGATGTCGACATCTCCTTCTAAAAACAATGACATAATCTTTTTCATGCTTTTTTTGACAAGGTCTAGATGAGTTGATGTAATGTTGGTGTAAAAGTTCTAGAAAACCTAAAAGATTCAGTCCTCACATCCCAGATTCAACATGAATGTGCCAAAGTTGAACTCTTCCATGAGTTCTAAGATTCTGCACCACTTCTAAAAGGTAGGAAGCATGATCATCTTCAACCCTTGAAGGGCTTCTACCATCAGCGGAAATATTTCCCTCATGATACCATTATTGTAATGCGGTAGAGGTGATGTTAAAGCTATCATCCTACTAAGACAACAGGAAAATGTGACCTTGAATTATTCACATGGATTCTCCCATACTTTGGGTTGTATCAATGCAAGCATGGATTACTTGAGATCCCATCTAAGTTTATTCCATTTCGGATGACCACCCTAGATATACATGTGTCTAATTCTTCAAATTTACGACGGTCTATGACTGAATTCATTTTTTGTATCTTGGATCCAAGTGTGACGAGCTTAACTCCTTTTTCCTATCATCGCTTCATTTCACATGGGTGTTGTTACTACAGAATGGCATAAAATCTTCTCGAGAAAGACATGTTATTCTGGTCTAAAGCGGTATTTCTATGAAAGTGCCCCCATGTTTCTTCTATCCCTTATAGAATTTTGTCCAAAATTTTATGGCCCTTTCTAGTGAAGGTCTCATCGCCTTACATACCAAATTAGCGGGGAAAATATAAACGACACAAAATTTCTCCCCAAAAAATGTCATACACCTCTCTTCCCCACTTTTATTCTCTCTCTTCTTTTTTTATAACCTTTGGCAACAACCCTCCTAATAAACCATGAGAAAATATATCAATAAAGTATTTGATGATTAAGCTCCAATTATTTCCAACAAGCTAATACAAGAAGGAGGAATCTCAGATATAAATTGATGAATATTTGAGATACATACTCAATTCTTTAAAAGGGCCAATCAGTTACAATACAGAAGTCACGACACATGGAACAATTTTTCTGGAAATTTATGCAGTGATTCAATGCCTTATACTCCTCCAAGTTTCCCTATTTAGATTCTTTGTTGACATAAAGGAATTGTCTCCTAATAACAACAATAATACAACCCAATGATACATTTATTTTCTGAGATTGATTTAACAGTATGTGGGTCTTATGCAATAATTCAACACTTGATCATCAATCCTAGTATTCGTCCTTGGGTCTATTGATGCTCCCAAAATAACGTGTCCCTCTCCTTTTATAACTCGGCTCTTTGACACCCTTGCTAGACACAAATAATTTCGCTCTCTTAGATCTGGGATAAATCGACCATGGTCAATACAAGCATGTGGCCTCTTATTTTATTATCAATACACAGATAACTTGACCATTGAATCCATTGTTGTCACACCAAAAATTCGACCTCCTTAATTGTGTGACATGGTCCCTGGTGAAGGAATAGAAGTTGACTAGTCTTTGAACGAAAATATGACTTGGATTAATGACAAAATTTTCAGCCCTCGTGGAGAATAATTTTTTTCCCTTTCGAATTTGCTAAACACCGTAGATTCGACCTTGGAATCATTATGGCATGCTCAAATTAATTCAACTCCCTCCTCAATATATAGTCGGCCTCTTGTTTATGGAAAATCCTTTGGAACTTTGGCAGATCGATCCCTTGATCTGGAGACAACCCCGCCTTAAATTTATTTCACATGTAATTTCAAATCAGGTCATTAATCATGCATGGAAAGTGACTACTTATTCTCATTGTAAGTGTCCTTCCTTGGCTTGGAATAAAGACCCATCCTTTTATACTTATGTAGTTTGTTCCTACTCAAAAATGGCTCATGTGATGCTTCACGACCTCTAAAGGGATACTGATTATCAAATGTTCCAATTAATAGCAATTATTAGATCTTTTTATAGTGCATGTATTTAAAATTTAAACATCTGAAAATCAATTTTCCAAAACATGGAACACATGTTAACCCAAAAATGGAAACCACTTTATTTAATAAATAATTATAGGAAATTGTATGCCAAGACGATTTCTCAATAAAGACTCAACCAACTGAACGCTAAAGCACAACCACGGGGATTTCGTTCGTGGGTTCAAACTCAAACTGATCATGCCATGTTCTCAATAAAAACACAATAAAAAAGATAAACTCAGGATGATTCAAATGCCTAGATCATATCCCATTTAATAGGCTTGAGGGATTCTCTAGAAACCTTATTTTATTATTTTCCGTAGAAAAAGGAAGGCAAATACAATGGGCAGATCCATGGCCAAATACCATGATAAGTACCATGGGTAAATTTCGTCCCATTTTGACCGCATCAAGAAAAGAGAATATTACCTTATCCTCCCCACTTGGCTTAATATATGGGTCGTTGTGCAAAATAGTTGTTATCCTCCTGTTGTAGCAGCTGCAACAGCCTCCAAAATTTTGGCCTGCATCCAATTTCAAAGGCTTCCCTGGTTATTTTCCTTGATGTTTGAAAACACTCGAGCTCATCCCATGAGCTCATGTTGAGTCTTGACACCCTCTTTGCATAACCGTTCACCGAAAATATTTTAGCATGTTGGTCACAATGTCATGCTTGCAGTCATGTTGTGGCTATGTTGAAGGTTTGTCTCCGTGTGTACAAGATGTATTCGATATGTAAGCATCTGTCACAATCAGACATGAATTTGTATGCAATGTCGTGCAAGTGGCATCACGATCATTCAATGATCTATCTCAGGTGTTTCACTTGTCGCTCGCACCCTTCCATCAGTCACACTAAGCATATGTTGTCTTGCTGGTTCGAGGTTTCTTGTCTCCAAGTTGTGTTGAGTGTGTTTTCGCAAGGTCATGTGTACACAAGGCGACTTACTCACACACTTAGTCATTTTTCCGAAGACCCATCGATGGGAGCACCCTCCATTAACCATACCTTCGTTGAGCTACATTGAATAGTCTCAACCCTCAGTGACCAATTACTGCTTCCCAGAATTGTGTAGAGCTTGAGGCTGCCTCCCAAGTAGTCTACACTGCATAATCCTAGAGTCAACCTAGCTAAATGTCACCCAAAACAACACATAAGTTTCCCAAGAATCCATCTCAATTTGCATTTTCTGCAAGCCAGTCCATCAAGCCTTCCGCTGCTTAACTGAAGAGTTTGACCCGATAGTTACCCCAGGATCCACTCCAAAAAACTGCGTAGAAGCTATCAGCATGCCCGCCTTGGCTAACTGAATAAATTATATAGACATGAGGTACATGCACCAGTTTCTTGTCACTGTACAGTCTCTGAAAATTGCGTAGTTCTATCAGTCAGTCCCCTTACTGGCCGTCCCGCTGCTCCTCCTGAAAATTACAGAATTTTCTTGGACTTTCCACCAGCTTCCAAAAACCTCGGTCAGCCCCGAAACTGTGTAGACATGTCTTTCATGCCTACCTCCCAGTTATGTGCAGTTTTGGCCAGCAAGCTCCAGTAGCCCACTCCCAGCCTCCATTAAGAATCTACGTAGTTCTCACTGCCAGTGTCCTCCCTATTGCTTGCACTGCCTCCTTGAATAAATTTCATAGTTCTGCCTCCCAGCCAAGCCATATCCCACAGAATGTCACTGTTGTTCGAGACTTCTCATTCCAACCTCTAGTGATCTCTGCACAATTTTCCATGATAGTGCCCCGAAGCCCCTCATCTCGGCCTAAAATGTGCTTTGCGCAATTTCATAACCTTTTCCTCTCTCCTAGTCACCTGCACCCAACAAAAGAAAGATGATGCATCACGGTAGACTAGGAGATTTCTATATTTGATGTTGTCTTATCATGAGTGGTTGCAGATACAGGTACATGGATGAGACATGGTGGGATGACAAACGAGATGAACAAGGAGTGCATGTTAGGAGACTCATTCGCAAATGGATGAACACATGAAGAATGTCAAAATACCAAAAAAGGGTATACATGCACGTGCAACATCAAGCGAACACCAAGACCATTGAAGACTCCACACACCTTTCCATGTAAAGGTGAAGATATGATACACTAAGAGCACACTCATCACTCAACAACACTGTAGCTTGACATGAAAAGCACCATTAACATTGGCATACCAACACTGTCATGTCGATTCATGTCATGAGTCATCTCGGCCACATCACTAGTGTGGGCCATGCTGTTGTAATTAATATAATGTAACGTGGAAGTCCAAGAAACCTACATACAAAATTGAACAATCATGTTAGTTGAAGAGTCATGTAAGTCAAATATTCATGAGGGAATTGGACGAGTCACAAGGGTCAAGGTCACCCTTGGCTATATATACCCCTCATTTTTACATGCAAAAGAATTTTCACCTTACCTCCTCCCACATATCCTTGAGATTATATAGTATTTTATTTTAGGAGTGAGCAGTGGCTCCAACACCCTACTATCAAGGTTAGTCATGTAATGGTGTACAGATGTGTCTTGGAACTTTTGCTTGATTCAAAAGAATGTAAAGAGGACAACACATTTTCAGACATGTATTGTATTCATTTGTAAGACTATTCTTTGGAGGCTTGTAGTGCATGTTGCTTTAACCTGTATTAAGACAATTGAAATATTTGGTTGTTTTAGTACATATGTTGTTGGAAATGTGTTGTATCCATTGTTAATGTTGTCTCACCCTTGAGGACTATTCACTCGGACACTCGACAGATTTATTCTCGTAAACTTATTATAACGATCGTCGCACTCGTGTGGACTATTCCGCTGGGTGTTTTATGTGCTATTTGTTCACCTTATGTTTGCGACTGTCGCATCTATGTGGACTACTCCACGGGAAGATTTTCATGTCCTGTTGTGTTATGTTTCTCTAACAAATTTGGGATTATTCCCTTTCAACCTAAGACTCACTCTCACCCTCTCCCTCTCCACTGAAAGAACCTTGACACAAGCGACACTAAGCACTCACTAGGCACGCAAACCTTGTTGTTCGAAGACTATGTAAACCACTCTCATATGCTGACAACCAAGATCTAAGGAATATCTTTAAGATAATGGAAAATAGGTCATCGTATCGGATGGGAGTCCTACCCCAAATGGTGTGAGGTTTAGTTGGGACTTCATATCAGGTAGATCCCCTAAATTTTGGCAGGTCCATCACCATCAACTTTTTTGGTGCTAGAAGGAGGTCCACCAGTTGTTTATGGATGAATGTCCTCTCGCCCCACTCATCAATCATCTAGTCAAGGCAGTCACTCTCTCTCTCTCTCACCTACGCATAACTCTGAAGTTGGCTACTCCTCACCTCTGTAGTATACCTAGGGAGGTGTATGAACAGGCATATGGCTTGTGAAGTGTTCTCCTTCCTTAAGGAGTGAATGTATGGTGTTTCCCTACCTTAAGGGTTTGATTAATAAAGTGGAGCATTTCTATCTATTTCTATCTTATTATTTCTGTCTATATTTGTATTTTCATACATTTTCAGGTCAGATCTATAACAAATGGTATCAAAGCTTCTTTATTAATCAAACCCTTAAGGTAGGGCAGCACCATACATTCACTCCTTAAGGAAGGAGAACACTCCGCAAGCCATATGCATGTTCATACAATAATCCTTGACATCTCGTAATGGGGAGTCTCTAGCCTCTATATAGGCCTCATACATATAATACCATGGGTCATTACCATGGTTCCTCAATACCATCTATCTAATACCATGGGCTTATTAGATTATTACTAACTACTTGTGGTCCCTTAAATGATATGGGTTAATCACCTTATTTATTACTATGGCCCATCCCATTATTACATTATTCCCTTGGGTACCTCCCACTATACCCCATATTATCCCCCCAGGTATACTACATTCCAGCCCCCTTAACATGTTTCAGCCCCTAAACATAAGAAGGACACAAATAATAAGATCTACTCAAAAGAGTAGTCCACTGGTACCACGCATGTGCATCTAGCAATCCAAGAGAAAGGTGAACCCTCGATCTAGCTGGTTCCTCGCTCGCTTAAGATGGAAGTTGACCCTGGCAGCTCTTCTATGTTGATGTGTAGTAGGTGGATCGTCACCCCTCTCTATCTGTCATGTAGGGGCTCTTGTCCCTGTGGCTAATTTGTTGCCATCTTGTTGGTTGTTTTATTGCAGGGTGATGTGGGTGGTGATATGCTAAAGCATTAACCAACGGTGTATCTTTCTTTAATTCACCACCTTATGGAGCCTGATTGGTATCTGGTACATGTTGTGGTGCTTGCTATTGTTTCTTATCTTCCAATATTACTTCAACCGCTGAGTTCTCATCTGATGTATTAGTACCTGTACAATTTTCTGTTTCAGCCTCCTTAGATTCTCCATGTTTTTTTGGTACCTGGTTTGATGTTTGTGTTTGGTTGTCAACCATTAAATGCTCATCAACTGATGTGTCAGTGTCATTATATCTTTGTGCTTCTACTTCCATAGTCTTTGCTTGGGTCTTAATAGAAATATCCTGCAATGTTATTTTCTTCTTTCTATAACAGAGTTTCATGAATTTCTACTGCACATTAATATTAACAGTACCCACAGATTCCATCCAAGGATATCCCAAGACAACATCCATGTTATCCATATCTGAAATATAAAAATCACAATGCAACACATACTTATCCATAGAAAGCTTCAAATCTTTATAAACTTGAACATCTTCATCATCTACCTGTGTGTTTTCGATGTGTTTTGTTGGAACTTGCAATTTTTTTGCCAAAATAACATTGATAAAATTATGCTTGCAGCTAGGATTTATAGACACAATGATCTTCTCCTTCTGAATACATCCATGAACCTGCAATAAGGAGATACCAACAGAAAATAACCCTTCAAGTTTCTTGCTTTCCTTATTTCCTGTAAAAATAAAATCTTTGCTAGGTTGTGTGTCTGTCTGTCTGAGATTAGTAAGAGGACCCAAAAAATTAGATTTAGGGTCAAAGCGGTCACCAGTGGATTTTGCGAATATTTTCCAAGTAATTTTCCTTGGATAGAATTTTTAATGACACTACCACCATTGCCATCTTTCTTGGTCCAAGTAAATGGCTGCCACATGTAGTTTAGTTTCATTATCTATAATGTGATTCAAACGTGAAATATCATTCCATTTGTGCCAACCATATTTCTGGTTCATAGCCATCAAATTTGTGCATCTTCATCAAATTCTGATCTAGGCATTGGAATTTCAGATTCGCGCTTCAGTTGTCCTGCCATCACAAAACTTTCTGAAAAAGCGTTGTTTTTAAATCAACGATATCTCCCTCATCTGGACTCTGATTCAACTGATTTTTTTTTGAAGTTCAGTATTTTTTTGCAAAGAACCTAGATCTACAATTATATTATGTAAATGTTGTCCCAAAACGTACAGATCTGATCTGCAAACTCGTCGCCCCGAAAAAGTGTCTGTAACACAGCTAATTTTTAAATCAGTGATATCTCCCTCATCCAGACTCTGATTCGGCCGATTTTTTTTTCAAATTGTGTATTTTTTCACAAAAAAACCATATCTGCAATTAGATTCTACATATTTGGCACTAGAACATACAAATCTGATCCAAAAACTCGCCGCCCCTAAAAATATCTACAACACAGCTGATGTTTAAATCAGCAATATCTCCCTCATTTGGACTCTGATTCGGCCAATTTTTTTTTCAAATGGTTATTTTTCCACCAACAACCTAGATATACAATTAGATTCTGTAGATTTTTCCCCAAAATGTATAGGTATGATCTGCGAACTCAACACCCTGGAAAATGTCTACAACACAGCTGATTTTTAAATCAACGATATCTCCCTCATCCGGACTCCGATTCAGCTAATTTGTTTTTTCAAATTGGGTATTTTTTCACAAAAAACCAAGATATGCAATTATATTCTACAAAATTTTCACCAAAATGTATAGATCTGATCTGAAAACTCGTCACCCAAAAAATTACTGCAAAAAATTAAAAAAAAATTGTTTTGCCCAAGAAATTGCTCTGATACAACTTTTTATAGATATGACCTGAAAATGTATGAAAATACAAATATACCTAGAAATAATAAGATAGAAATAGATAGAAATGCTTCACTTTATTAATCAAACCCTTAAGGTAGGGCAACACCATACATTAACTCCTTAAGGAAGGAGAACGCTCCACATGCCATATGCCTGTTCATACAATATTCCTTGACCTCTCTCAATTGGGAGTCTCTAGCCTCTATATAGGCCTCATAGATACAATACCATGGATCATTACCATGGTTCCCTCAATACCATCTATCTAATACCATGGGTTTATTACATTATTGCGAACTACTTGTGGTCCCTTACATGATATGGGTTAACCACCTTATTTATTACTATGGCCCATCCCATTATTACATTATTCCCTTGGGTACCTCCCTCTGTACCCTATATTATCCCCCCTAGGTATACTAAAACCTCCCAGATGTGAACAAAAAATTTCGTATCAGCACCTCCGCTCTGTTCGTCCCATCACCCATCAGTTTCCAAAAGAAGTCGGACTGATACCAAGAATACAAGATCTTCCATACACATCAAAGAAGCCAAAGACCACTCCGATAGGAGTTGTTGTCTCATCCGTGGAAAACGTAGTTCTTGCCACGCTCAAAGGTCTGGCAAAATTTGTTGAGAATAGAGAGGAACCTCCAGTCTTTCGACAGGGAGAATAGGACACCCTCCTGATCTTGGTCTTAAGCTCTCGTACAAGAGATGCAGGGGAAGGCAATAGAGGAGGCTGAGGTGGAGACGAACCGACAGACCCAGAGTTGGAACCATTAAATTTTGAAGAAAAGGAGGAGGACGAAGAAGAAGAAGACATGGCTGACCAAAACTTGGAATGGATATCTCAGGGACCATTGGCTCTCCCAGGTTCTTTGCATAGGATACCAAATCATTTAGAGAGGATGTTGACAAAGTATGACCTTGAAAGAATAATGAAGGCAGAAGACCAGTTGGACAACTTCTACTTGCAACTGAAAACACTCAAGGTATGACATGATGATGTTGCATGCAGATTCTTTTGTGTACCTTAGATGGCCGAGTAGTGGTATGCTATCACAACCTTCCTGTCAATTAAATCCATAAATGGGGTATGTTTAAAAGAATGTTTTGAAAAAAATTGTTGATGACAAGACCCCTGCCATGTTGCTCAAAGAGAAAGTGAAAGATTTTAATCAGAGGTTTTTATGCATATTGAACAAGTTTGTAGTAGTAAGAAAAACCTCATGAATCAATCACTGTCAACTATTATACATCTACAATTCCAACCAGTATTGAACAGTTCATCAAGTGAGCTGTGAAACCAACATTACTTGAGAATTGCAAAGAGGCGATCACTATGGAAAAATACCTACACGCGATTGGAGTCATCAAGGACGATGAACCAGCAAAAGGCTCCAAATATGTGAGCAGGAAGCCCCAGGCTGCAAAGAGCAAGGGTAAAGACAAGGAAGCAAGTGACATTGAAGCTCTCACTCGTCTTGTCAAGAACTTGACAATAAAGGTCTATGAACTAAAGCAATGAATGGTCCAGACATCTTCAAGCAGCCAACATCCCAGACAATAGAAGGGAGCATGTCATGAAGAAGCAATTGCTTCCTAGCCAAAACTGCGTAAAGCTCCAGCTCAGTGTTCTAGAGGGAACTGTGCACCAACTCCACATTTTTCTCATTCCATCTCGACCGTCACCTGGAAGGAACTTATCCGAAATGGAAATGAGTTGCAAACTCGGTATGAAACAATATGAAAAACATGGTAAACAATGCGCAGGGTCAGCTAGAAGACGAATATGATGAGTAAATGTTGCATCTGATGAGGCACCCAACACCAGGCAAGTGATCAACATGTATCAATGCTTGCAAGCAACACAAAAAATGAACACTAAGAAGCAACCCCAAAGTAAGGTGGTTGATACAACCACAAAAGTCAAGGAGGCCCCCCTACGATTGGGGGGATGAAAGAAAAACTTGAACTGTTGAGGAAGGTTGATCCACCATCCATACCAAAGCAAAAAGCACAAACAAAGCCCAGGAAGATAGCTACAAACAAGAGTACGTCCATGAGTAGTAAACTTTAGAACACTCCACCGTACAATACAAACACAAGTCTAACCCTGGACATCTCGGTGAGTTTACCCACTCTCGATTAAAATATTGTGGAAGATATGAAGAAAACTTGTGCAAACATATCTTTGTTTGAGTTAGCTAAGATCCAACGTTAGCAGGATATTATGTTGTGCGCATTGGGGAAAACATCCACAGACAACACAACCTCTACTAGAAAGAGAGCTAGCACATCTCCCGGTTCACTTACAACTATGGTCAACACACTCCAGATGGAAGAAGAAAACTCTGTTTGCCCTCCATTCTTTCTTTCATTTGAAATTTTTAACTGCAATGTTCATAATTGTTTCGTTGATCCTGGTGCATCAACCAATTCCATGCTACTCTCCATTTCCAAGTAGATCGATGCGCAATGGGGAAAGACATCTGTGGAGATCATCCAACCAAATTGAACATGCGTACTGACCATTGGTGAACTTTGGGATGTGATCATATGATTATCTCATGATGGTCGAGTTCACCAATGCATCAACATTGTCATTGTGGACATACCAGAAGCGTATGGCTTACTGCTTAACAAAGACTGGTCTAGCAAGTTGAATGGGTACTTTTCTACAAACTGGTCACACTTATGGCTTCTGTACCAGGGCAAAATAAATCAGATTTAGGAATTATCCGAGAGATACATGAAACACAATGTCACTTCCATCAATATTGAGAACGAACAGTTGGCTTTCGTAGAACTGATGTTCAGCAACTACCTCTTGGAAACACATCTGGGGTAATACCTCCCATAACAAGCTCCAACCCTACGGGACAAGTAGTTGGGTCTCCTTCCTTTCCCAACTGATGGAAATGAAAATTGTACAATACATTATAACACTAGTAGTAGTAGCAGTAGCAGTAGCAGCAATAGTACTTGTTGGACACAGATTGTCATTGATGTCAATATGGCAATATTCAAGAGGAGGAGACAGAGCATATCGGAGCCAAGAGGAGCAAACGGAGCCAAGAGGAGCAAACGGAGCCAAGAGGAGCAGACCATATCGGAGGAGCCACATATATCAGAGCAAGAGGAGTCATGTCGGAGGAGTGCCAGAGCAAGAGGAGCCATCGGAGGAGCTATCGGAGCATATCAGAGCAAGAGGAGACATCGGAGGAGCTATCGGAGCTATTGGCACATATAGGAATTCATTTAATGGTGATCAAATGAACTACTAATATATACATGCCCAGACTTTCCATCAGAACGACGAGAGCATACACAGGGGCCATTTGACCTTCCAGATCAATGGTCCAGGAGACATGGGAATAGTGCGATGAGCTGTGAGCCGTCAGATCACTAATCTGGATCAACGGTCCCGGTATAATCGGCGATCGGGAGATCAGAGGAGTGGAGCCTTTCGGGACTGCGAAGTGGAGAGCTCTGATTTCCGAAGCCGAAGTCATATTAGAGAGCAGCCTAAAGGGAGATCGGGTCCGGTTTTGTATCGGCGGATGCATACAAATATAACCCGTGATGAGCAATCACCGATCGCTGACGAATTACCATTGGGTGGAGGCGGATGCAGTAAAATATAAACTCTGGTGCATTGCATATCGGGTCCGCGGAGAACTCGTATCATTTCAGAGGTAGCGATCAGCGAAATCGCTGAATCATCTGGAGCTGAAATTATATAGAGGATGGTTGAATGGGAGATCGGGTCCGCAAACCGTTCTGTTATAACAATCCCGTCGATACGAATCCGCCAATATGACGGATCCGAAACCGATATAGAAGGGAGTTAATGGGTCGATCGGGTCCGCTAAACCTTCGAGTTACAAAACTGCCGATGCGAACCTGCCGAAAAGCCGGACCCGAAATCATTAAGAAGCAGAGTATAGAGAACTATCGCATCACAAGAGGCCGCGATAACCCCGACATCCCGGACCCGAAGTCATTTTAGGAAGGGATGTAATCGGCATATCAGGTCCGCAAGGGCGTCGGAGGTCGGAGTTAAGGGATTTATTGTGATCACCGAAATCCGGACCTGTCGATAACTATAAAGGAGGGCAGATAAGATTTGAAATCCGCGAATGTTCATTTGAGCGGATTTACATGGGTTCCTGTGTAGTAATGGATATGTGACCGAAATCTTTATAAAGTGGTTTTTATAATGTTTCCCATATATTATATGTGGCTATGGATTTAAGCCTTAAGACATATATTGACATTCTTGTGTTGATTGCATGTGTGGACACGGTTGGGCGGTGGTTTCCGATAGACATAAAAGCGGCGACAAAAGGGTGGCTCTGATTCTATAGTGTGGAGGCGAAAATACTGTGAGGAATAGTCCCACTAGTGCGGGAGACCAAATCATGGCGATTATGATTGTGATAAGGACGTGGCTGTCTGTTAAATAAAGCCATCCCTGTGTATGCCCACTATCATTGGCAAAGCAGTGCTGTTACAAGTTTTTGAACTTGTGTTCTCTATGGATGACTCGATCCTTGCCCATTGATTCAACGTGTCCTGTGAAAACGAATGGACAGAGGAAGCTATAGCGACAAACAAGCCAACAGTGAGGAAGCTGAAGCAGGCGAGAAGGATGCGAAAGAGCCAGCATGTAAGAGGAAACGAATGGACAGGGGCATGGAGCATATAAAATCAGCAAAAACAGAGAACTGTAGTGGTGGTTCATGAACGGTATAACCTGAGCATGAGATAGTGAAAGCAACAGAAGAAAAGGGGGCAGCAGAAGCAGTGGAAGCTGAAAAGAGCGCAGCAGCACACCAGTGTATACCAAAGAGGTTGGAGCCTCAGAATTGAACAGGATTGAAGTCCTTGGGAGTTGGTGCTCCTAAGACCAAGATTGATGTCTTGGCAAAATAAAGTTGGTGCTCAGGAGGTTGGAGCCTCACCAAAGTCCAAGTTGGAGCGGCAACCAATTGTGACAATCTATTTATTGTATTTATTTTTCTGCACAGTTATATTAATAAAAGCATTTATTCCTGTCGTTCTTTTTTTGTTCTGAAGATATATGTTTTAACTAGTAAAACAATAGTGAGAAAAAGAAATATTGATTCACCCCCCTCTCAGTATTTCCAACAATTGGTATCAAAGCCGGCTTCTTCATTCTAGCCTAACAGCTTGAAGAAGGATCAGCAACCATGATGATAAATCATGAAGCATCAGGAAAACCTCCTCTGTTTGATGGCACTAACTTTGGGTTTTGGAAGAAAAGAATGACTTACTATTTAATGTCCCTTGGACCTGAAGTCTGGCATTTTTGTCAAACTGAATACCGAGCGACTTCCACTCTTCCAACAGACCAAGATGAGAGGAAAGCCTACATTGCAAATGCAAAAGCCATGAACTCTATCGCCAGTGGAATCACTGATTCCGAGTTTACAAAAATCATGCACTGTAACTCTGCCAGAGAAATGTGGGAGAAGCTAGTTAGCTTGTACGATGGAGACTCAAAAGTCAAAAAGGCAAAGCTTCAAAATCATAGAAGACAATTTGAAAGTTTGAAGATGGAAGAGGAAGAAGATATTGCAGCATACCTCCTCCGAGTAGCTGAAGTGGTAAATTCCCTAAAAGGATTCGATGAAAAGGTTGAAGAAAATACTATTGTACAAAAGGTATTAAGGTCCCTTCCAGACAGATTTGACTCCAAAATAAGTGTTATAGAAGAATCAAAGGATCTTGACACCCTCAAAATGGATGAACTCCATGGAATTCTCACTGCCTATGAAATGAGGAAAGGTGGACCTAGCTCCAAAGATGCAGCATTCAAGGCCTCAAAGTCAAAGAAAGGGAAAGAAAGGAATGACTGTAGTGATGAGTCAGATGTGGAATCTGAATTGGCTCAATATGTACGAAAGCTGAAGAGAGGATCTAAGCTTAAAGGCAAGTATCCTCTTATTTGTTTTAAATGTGGTAAAATAGGTCATTATGCAACAAAATGTCCTCATAAACAAGACAGTGATGATGAAAGAAATTCTAAAAGAATGACATACAAAAAGAAAGGGTTCAATAAGAAAAAACTTCTCTCCAAGCAAGGTGAGTCTGATGAGGATGTGTTTATGGTCATAAAAAAGAAATCAGATGAGGAAAGCGATCATGATGAAGGCCAAGAAGCATTATTCATGGCACTCACAGATGATGATGACTCGGGGCTAGAAGGAAATGTGGATGAACTGTTAATAAGTGTCATTGAAGAGAACAAGAAACTGTGGAACAAAATTATCTCTCTCAAAGTGGAAAACGAGGAAATAAGAAGGAGAGAAGATCTCTTGGAAACAAATCTTAAGGAAAAAGAAGAGACTTGTGAAGAACGTGAGGCCGAAGTAGTATCTCTGAGAAAGGAGTTGGAGCAAATTAAAAAGGGTTGTAAAAGCTCTCAAATACATGATACTATTCTGAAAAATCAAAAACCTCAACATGATAAGTCTGGAATAGGTCTCAAGGGAGAATCCTCAAGCACTAAGAATAGTGCGAAAAGCTATGCCAATGCACTTTCCTGCAACCCAAAAGATGAAAAAGTATCTTATCAAAAGTGCATCCCAGATTCCAAGAATAAAGAAAGAGTTACTCCAAAGAAGAATGTGGAGTCGAATCGTGGACACTACAGCAAATACAAATCTGTACCCCACCAAGGGCCCATCAAAAATCCAAAGGACGAGGGAGGAGTAATTCTCAGAAAGGAAAGTGAATTAAACCGTGGTTACTTCAAAACCATATTTCTTGGACACTATTTTCACTGTAAAAACTTCGATCACCAAGCTAGACACTATATGGCTCGCAGAAGTGAGAAGACAACGCAAAAGGACTGAGTAATCAACTCATATGCTCCCAAAAGACATGGACAAATTAAAACCTTCAATTCATTCGATCCCTTGACTAAATTTGATCTGACTTTCTCTTTTTGCTACAATAATGGACACTATGAACAAAACTGCCCACTCAAAGGAAGAAAGACGAGCAGCAAGATCTCTACAATGGACAAATGCGGCCTGGCTCTATTTGCGCAAAATAATGGAAACCAGTGGTTTGTGGATAGTGGGTGCTCCAGAAACATGATAGGAGACAGAAGGAAATTTATCTCACTGACCAAAAAGGAAGGGAATGTGTCCTTTGGAAGCGGAATTGGCAAAATTGCAGGAAGAGGAACAGTTACTCTGATCAATGGAAAAGGAAAAGCTCAAGATGCTCTGCTGGTTGACGGACTCAAACACAACCTTCTGAGTGTCAACCAAATTTGTGATCAAGGACATAAGGTTGTTTTCAGCACCAAAGACTGTGAAATAAGGAACTCTGCCTCAGGGAAACTTGTGGCAAAAGGAGTGAGAACACCAAACAACATTTGCGTTCTGAAAAAGATTCAGGAAAACAAATGCTACTTGAGTCAGGCAGATGAGAGTTGGTTGTGGCACAAGAGACTTGGACATACCAGCTTCGAAAATCTGGTCAATATCAGCAAGATCAAAGCTGTACAAGACATCCCAAGGTTGTCCAAACCAAATCAAGCAGTGTGTGGTCCATGTAAACATGGAAAATAGACCAGAACCAACCACAAGAGAAAGGAACACTATACATCAAAGACCTTGGAGATCATACATGTTGATGTGTGTGGGCCAACTAGAAATCAAGCACTCCAAGGAGAAAGGTACTTTGTATTATTTGTTGATGATTATACTAGAATGATGTGGATATATTTCATAAAGTATAAATCTGAAACTTTTGAGTGTTTTAAGAATCTAAAAGCCCTTGTAGAAAATGAAAAAGATTCAAAAATTAAGTGTCTCAGAACAGACCGAGGAGGAGAATTCACATCAAACGAGTTCAAAGAGTTCTGCAATATTCATGGAATTAGAAGGGAATACTCGGTTGCTAGAACACCTCAACAAAATGGGGTAGTTGAAAGACGAAACCGAACTGTCCAAGAAATGGCAAGAACCATGCTGTTAGCAGCAAACCTACAACCTAAATTCTGGAGGGAAGCAGTAGGGACAACTCTCTATACATTGAATCAGACTCAATTGAGACCAAATTGTGACAAAACTCCTTATGAGCTATGGAAAGGGAGACCTGCTTCAGTGAAGTATTTCAAAATATTTGGAAGCAAGTGCTTCATAAAAATAAATGATGGTTCAGCTGGAAAATTTGATTCTCGGGTTGATGAGGGGATATTTCTTCGATATTCTCCACAGAGCAAGGCTTACAAGTGCTACAATTTTCGACTGAAGAAAATAGTGGAAAGCATCGATGTAAAGGTTGATGAAGATCTTCCAGAAAAGGAAATTAAAGAACAAGAAGATGAATTTCTCATTGAAGAAGAAGAATATAAAGAAGAAAAGATAGATGATGAAGAAGAAGAAGATGAAAGAGAACCACCTCATACCCCTTCAAATATGAAGTATGTAGAAAGATATCATCCAGAAGAACGGATCATTGGCGATAAAGATGAAGGTGTGCAGACTAGAAGAAGGATAACAACCTCACCCAAGAGAAAAGCCATTGGCCTCCTATCTATGATAGAACCAGAAACATTCATAGAAGCAAGTAAGGATCCTCATTGGGTAAAATCAATGGAAGAAGAAATGTCCCAAATTGAGAAGAACAAGACATGGGAGTTGGTACCTTGTCCAAAGGACAAAAGCATAATAGGAACCAAATGGGTGTTCAAAAATAAAATGAATGAGGAAGGACAGGTTATCAGAAATAAGGCAAGACTTGTCTGCAAAGGCTATTCACAAATTGAAGGAGTTGACTTTGAAGAGACATTTGCACCAGTGGCCCGTATGGAAGCTATCAGGATGTTCTTAGAATTTTCTTGCTCGAAAGGATTCAAAATCTATCAAATGGATGTGAAATCAACATTTCTAAATGGCGAACTCAAGGAGGAAGTCTACATGGAGCAGCCAGAAGGTTTTGATCTGACAGCAGGAAAGGACCTAGTCTGTAAGTTGAAAAAGGCTTTGTATGGGTTGAAACAAGCTCCTAGAGCTTGGTATGCGAGACTGGATAACTATCTCCAACAACAAGGCTTCAAAAAGGGAGTGGCTGGAAGCAATCTATACATAAAGATAGATCAAGGTAATTTACTAGTTGCTCTTGTTTATGTCGATGATCTGATTTTTGCTAGTAATAATGATGAAATGAGCCATGAATTTTCTCAAAGCATGGCAAAATAATTTGAGATGTCAATGATAGGTGAACTGTCCCACTTCCTTGGACTTCAAGTATCTCAAACCAGAGCATGATTGTGTATATCTCAAGCCAAATATCTAAAAGACATGCTCAAAAAATATGGAATGGAGGACTGTGCACCCATGAGCACTCCCATGACCACAAACTGCAAACTGAGCAAAGATGATGACTCCCCTCTAGTAGATGCAACTCATTATAGGTCAATGATTGGAGCCCTTCTATACTTAACAGCTACACAACCAGACATAATGCAAGCAGTACGAATGGTTGGAAGATTTCAATCGGCTCCCAAACAATCCCATTTATTAGCTGTAAAAAGAATCCTCAGATATCTGAAGGGAACTTCTGATTTCGGTCTTTGGTACCCAAGGAACTCAACACTGACTGTAACTGCATACACTGATGCTGATTGGGCTGGAAATATAGATGATCGGAAAAGTACTAGTGGAAATGCATTCTTCCTAGGAGACTGTTTGGTATCCTGGCTCAGCAAAAAATAGTCATCCATATCATTATCCACAACCGAAGCCGAGTATATTGCCGCAGTAGACTGTTGTACTCAGATACTATGGGTGAAGGAAGCACTAAAGGATATAAACATATGTACAGATCAACCAATTACTGTTTATTGTGACAACACTAGTGCTATCAGTCTCAGTAAAAATCCAGTGATGCACTCAAGAACCAAACATATACCAATCAAGTATCATTTCCTCCGTGAGCAAGTAGCTGAACAAAATATCGCTCTGGAATATATAAGTACTAAGGAGCAGATCGCTGATATTTTCACTAAACCTCTTCCTCAGGAAGCATTCGAACACCTGTGACAAAAGATGGGGGTTATTTCTTTATCATCGCTCAAGTTTATTCATAAAGATGCAGCAGGACAGGGGGAGCAGCTTGACAGGGGGAGCTCGTATGCATTCCTTTGCCATTGATGTCAAAGGGGGAGAAGGCAGAAGAATATTTCCATCAATAACAAAGGGGGAGATTATTGGACACAGATTGTCATTGATGTCAATATGGCAATATTCAAGAGGAGGAGACAGAGCATATCAGAGCCAAGAGGAGCAAAAGGAGCCAGGAGGAGCAGACCATATCAGAGGAGCCACATATATCAGAGCAATAGGAGTCATATCGGAGAAGTGCGAGAGTAAGAGGAGCCATTGGAGGAGCTATCGGAGCATATCAGAGCAAGAGGAGCCATCGGAGGAGCTATCGGAGCATATAGGAATTCATTTGATGGCGATCAAATGAGCTACTAATATATACATGCCCAGACTTTCCATCAGAACGACGAGAGCATACACAGGAGCCATTTGACCTTCTAGATCAACGGTCCAGGAGACATGGGAATAGTGCCATGAGCTGTGAGCCATCAGATCACTAATTCGGATCGACGGTCCAGATCTAATCGGCGATCGGGAGATCGGAGGAGTGGAGCCTTTCGGGACTGCGAAGTGGAGAGCTCCGATATCCGGAGCCGAAGTCATATTAGAGAGCAGCCTAAAGGGAGATCGGGTCCAGTTTTGTATTGGCAGATGCATACAGATATAACCCGCGACGAGCGATCGCCGATCGCCGAAGAATTACCATTGGGCGAGGCAGATGCGATAAAATATAAACTGTGGTGCATTGCATATCGGGTTCATGGAGAACTTGTATCATTTCGGAGGTAGCGATCAGCGAAATCGCCGAAGCATCCGGAGCTGAAATTATATTGCGAATGGTTGAATGGGAGATTGGGTCCGCAAACCCGTTCTGTTATAACAATCCCGCCGATATGAATCCGCCGATATGACGAATCAGAAACCGATATAGAAGGAAGTTAATGGGTCGATTGGGTCCGCTAAACCTTCGCGTTAGAAAACTGCCGACGCAAACCTCCCGAAAAGTCAGACCCGAAATCATTAAGAAGCAGAGTATAGAGGGCCGTCGGGTCCGCAGAACTATCGCATCGCAAGAGGCCGCGATAACCCTGACATCCCGGACCCGAAGTCATTTTAGGAAGGGATGTAATTGGCATATCGGGTCCGCAAGGGCGTCGGAGGTCGAAGTTAAGGGATTTATTGTGATCACCGAAATCCGGACCCGCTGATAACTATAAAGGCGGGCAGATAAGATTTGAAATCCGCGAATGTTCATTTGAGCGGATTTACATGGGTTCCTGTGTAGTAATGTATATGTGACCGAAATCTTTATAAAGGGGTTTTTATAATGTTTCCCATATATTATATGTGGCTGTGGGTTTAAGCCTTAAGACATATATTGAAATGCTTGTGTTGATTGTATGTGTGGACACGGTTGGGCGGTGGCTTCCAATAGACATAAAAGCGGCGATAAAAGGGTGGCTCTGATTCTATAGTGTGGAGGCGAAAATACTGTGAGGAACAGTCCCAATAGTGTGGGAGAGAAAATCATGGCGATTATGATTGTGATAAGGACGTGGCTATCCGTTAAATAAAGCCATCCCTATGTATGCGCACTATCATTGGCAAAACAGTGTTGTTACAAGTTTTTGAACTTGTGTTCTCTATGGATGACTCGATCCTTGCCCATTGATTCCATGTGTCCTGTGAAAACGAAT
This sequence comes from Pinus tabuliformis, assembly GCA_031772625.1. NCBI lineage: Eukaryota > Viridiplantae > Streptophyta > Pinopsida > Pinales > Pinaceae > Pinus > Pinus tabuliformis. The sequence goes on along the minus strand of CM062819.1, from coordinate 1,507,579,353 downwards.
GGACAGAGGAAGCTACAGCGACAAACAAGCCAACAATGAGGAAGTTGAAGCAGACGAGAAGGAAGCCAAAGAGCCAGCATGTAAGAGGAAACGAATGGATAGGGGCATGGAGCATATAGAAGCAGCAAAAACAGAGAACTGTAGTGGTGGTTCGTGAATGGTATAACCTGAGCATGAGATAGTGAAAGCAGCAGAAGAAAAGGGGGCAGTAGATGCAGTGGAAGCTGAAAAGAGCACAACAGCACCCCACTGTATACCAAAGAGTTTGGAGCCTCAGAATTGAATAGGATTGAAGTCCTTGGGAGTTGGTGCTTCTAAGTCCAAGATTGGTGTCTTGGCAAAATAGAGTTGGTGCTCAAGAGGTTGGAGCCTCACCAAAGTTTAAGTTGGAGCTTGGCAACCAATTGTGACAATCTATTTATTGTATTTATTTTTCTGCACAGTTATATTAATAAAAGTATTTATTCCTGTTGTTCTTTTTGTGTTCTCAACATATATGTTTTAACTAGTAAAACAATAGTGAGAAAAAGAAATACTGATTCACCCCCCTCTCAGTATTTCCAACAGTATTAGCGCATCAAGCAGTCCGTGTACAGAAGAGTTATGGACCATGTATTTTGATGGATCAAAGACACAGGATGGCTTTGGAGCCAAGTATGTCTTGATAGACCCGAAGCACATGAAACATTTGATTTCAATCCACTTGGAGTTTGAGTGCATGACCAACACTTCTCAATATGAAGCACTCATATTGGGTTTGCACAAAGCCATTAGCCCCATTGTTTTTGCGCTCAAAGTGTTAGGTGATTCAGAAATTATGGTACAGAAAGTACGTAACACCATACACTGTTTTTCACCTCATCTCAAAATTTATCGACAAGAGGTATGGTGACTATTCTGTAACTTCCAAGCATTCAATATCATTATTGTGCCAAGAATGTGTAATGTAGCCGTCGATGACTTAGCGAGCGCAACTGCTAGGATGTCACCACTTAAGGATAGGTTTAATGCTTAAATTTTGTGCAAGCCCTCTATCCCTGATAACATAACCAATCTATGTGTTTTTGATGATGATCAATAGATACTACACTTCTTTGCAAATGTCGATGTCTTCAAGGATGCAGCAATTGACAGAGATGAGCACGATTTTCTGCAAGCTACGGCTGATGACAAGAAAGGAAACCTCATCCCCAAGGGTGTGGTATCTCTAAAAAAACTCTATGACTTGCAGAATAACTTCCAAGGACCAAGGAACAACAAAACCCACAGTTCCACCATGATGCATGAATAGATCAACCTGAGAACAAAAAATGATCGAAATTGCATCAATCTCGGTACGTGTTTCACACAACAGGAGTGACAAGCCTTTGTCTGCTTGTTCAAACAGTATCAGGATGTGCTCGCGTGGACATAGAACTATCTGAAAACATACAACACACGAATAATACAACATGTGATTCCGATCAAAGAAGGGGTCAAGTCATTTCAGTAGAAACTGAGAAAAGTACATCTGTCACTTGAACCCCTCATACAAAAAGAGCTGACTAAGTTGTTGGATGCACAGATCATTTACAGAGTTCGTCATTCCATGTGGGTTTCTAACTTAGTTCCTGTACATAAGAAGTCCAGGGAGATCCTCTTATGTGTTGATTTCTGAAACTTGAATCGCGCCTCAAACAAAGACAACTACCCTATTCCGTCAATGGAGCATATTTTACAGACAGTATCTAGGGCATAAATGTTTTCCTTGCTCAATGGTTTTTCATGATATAACCAAGTTCTAGTAGCATAACCTAATAGACTTAAAAATATCTTCTGTACGAAGTGGGGTATGTTCTCCTATAAGAGTATTCCATTTGGGCTCGTGAATGCAAGCGCAACCATTCAGCACATCATGGACATTGCCTTCTGTGGACTTATCGGCTAGAGTGTAGTGGTGTACCTTGATGACATGACTGCATTTCTAGAAAATGGTCAAACCACATATGTCATCTGAAGAAGATATTCGACCGATGCTGAAAATATGGGATTTCCTTCAATCCCAAAAAGAGCATATTTGTAGTGCCTAAGGGGAACCTCCTTGGGCACATAATTTCCAACAGTGGGGTCAAAGTTGATCTGAACTGGGTTCAAAACATTACATAGGTTCCTCACCCAGCCAATAAGAAAGCCATGTAGTCCTTCTTGGAAAGATAAACCTCCTCTGGAAGTTCATCTCAGATTATGCGTAGATAGTGGAAATTATGCAAGACATGATCAAGAAGGATGTAGTCTACAACTGGGGTAAGAAGGAAAATAATGCATTCACCTGTATCAAGCATGGTATAGCAGATGCGCCTACACTTTACAACCCAGATTTTAACTAATATTTCTTGCTATACATCTTCACCTCTGATAACTTTCTTTCTCTTGTACTCACTCAGAAGGATGAGATGAATGATGAACGTCTCATCTCCTTCATGAGAGAAAGAATGCAGGAACCTGAACTCAACTACCCCACCGTTGACAAACAAGAATGCACAGTATACAAAGAAGTGAAACACTTTAGACCCTACTTGCTAAAGAACCATTGCATAGTCTTTGTGCCACACCCAGCAGTCTGATCAGGACTTGTACACCAAGTGTTGGGTGAAAGACATGTGAACTAGATGACAGGATTGCAAGAGTATGATCTTGACATCAAGCCAATTCACATTGTCAATGGTCATGGTCTCTGCAAACTCGCAGCTGAAGCAATCCATACACAGGAGGAAGAAAAAGAGCTCGCCTGCTAGGAGCAATAAATCAAGGCCCCCCTACGATTGGGGGGGATGAAAGAAAAACTTGAACTGCTGAGGAAGGTTGATCCACCAGCCATACCAAAGCAAAAAACACAAACAAAGCCCAGGAAGATAGCTACAAACAAGAGTACGTCCATGAGTCGTAAACTTTAGAACACTCCACCGTACAATACAAACGCAAGTCTAACCCTGGACATCTCGGTGAGTTTACCCACTCTCGATTAAAATATTGTGGAAGATATGAAGAAAACTTGTGCAAACATATCTTTGTTTGAGTTAGCTAAGATCCAACATTAGCAGGATATTATGCTGTGCGCATTGGGGAAAACATCCGCAGACAACACAACCTCTACTAGAAAGAGAGCTAGCACATCTCCCGGTTCACTTACAATTATGGTCAACACACTCCAGATGGAAGAAGAAAACTCTGTTTGCCCTCCATTCTTTCTTTCATTTGAAATTTTTAACTGCAATGTTCATAATTGTTTCGTTGATTCTAGTGCATCAGCCAATGCCATGCTACTCTCCATTTCCAAGTAGATCGATGCGCAATGGGGAAGACATCTGTGGAGATCATCCAACCAAATTGAACGTGCGTACTTACCATTGGTGAACTTTGGGATGTGATCATATGATTATCTCATGATGGTCGAGTTCACCAATGCATCAACATTGTCATTGTGGACATACCAGAAGCGTATGGCTTACTGCTTAACAGAGACTGGTATAGCAAGTTGAATGGGTACTTTTCTACAGACTGGTCACACTTATGGCTTCTGTACTAGGGCAAAATAGATCAGATCTAGCTATTATCCGAGAGATACATGAAACACAATGTCACTTCCATCAATATTGAGAACGAACAATTGGCTTTCGCAGAACTGATGTTCAGCAACTGCCTCTTGGAAACACTTCTGGGGTGTTACCTCCCATAACAAGCTCCAACCCTACGAGACAAGTAGTTGGGTCTCCTTCCTTTCCCAACTGATGGAAATGAAAATTTTACAGTACATTATAACACTAGTAGTAGTGGTAGTAGCAGCAATAGTACTAGCGCATCAAGCAGTCCATGCACAGAAGAGTTATGGACCATGTATTTTGATGGATCAAAGACACGAGATGGATTTGGAGCCAAGTGTGTCTTGATAGACCCAAATCACATGAAACATTCGAATTCAATCCACTTGGTGTTTGAGTGCATGACCAACACTTCTGAATATGAAGCACTCATATTGGGCTTGCACAAAGCCATTAGCCCCAATGTTGTTGCACTCAAAGTGTTAGGTGATTCAGAAATTATGGTACGGAAAGTACGTAACACCATACACTGTTTTTCACCTCATCTCAAAATTTATCGGCAAGAGGTATGGTGACTATTCTGTAAGTTCCAAGCATTCAATATCACTATTGTGCCAAGAATGTGTAATGTAGCCGTTGATGCCTTAGCGAGCGCAACTGCTAGGATGTCACCACTTAAGGATAGGTTTAATGCTTAAATTTTTTGCAAGCCCTCTATCCCTGATCACATAACCAATCTATGTGTTTTTTATGATTATCAATAGATACTACACTTCTTTGCAAATGTCGATGTCTTCAAGGATGCAGCGATTGATAGAGATGAGCACGATTCTCTGCAAGCTACCGCTGATGACAAGAAAGGAAACCTCATCCCCAAGGGTGTGGTATCTCTAAAAAAACTTTATGACTTGCAGAATAACTTCCAAGGGCCAAGGAACAACAAAACCCACAGTTCCACCATGATGCACGAATAGATCAACTTGAGAACAAAAAATGATCGGAATTGCTTCAATCTCTGTACGTGTTGCACACAGCAGGAGTGACAAGCCTTTGTCTGCTTGTTCAAACAGTATCAGGATGTGCTCGTATGGACATAGAATTATCTGAAAACATACGACACACGAATAATACAACATGTGATTCCGATCAAAGAAGGGGTCAAGCCATTTCAGTAGAAACTGAGAAAAGTACATCTGTCACTTGAACCCCTCATACAAAAAGAGCTGACTAAGTTGTTGGATGCACAGATCATTTACAGAGTTTGTCATTCCATGTGGGTTTCTAACTTAGTTCCTGTACATAAGAAGTCCAGGGAGATCCTCTTATGCGTTGATTTCTGAAACTTGAATCGCGCCTCAGACAAAGACAACTACCCTGTGCCGTCAATGGAGCATATTTTACAGACAGTATCTGGGGCATAAATGTTTTCCTTGCTCAATGGTTTTTCATGATATAACCAAGTTCTAGTAGCATAACCTAATAGACTTAAAAATACCTTCTGTACGAAGTGGGGTATGTTCTCCTATAAGATCATGCCATTTGGGCTCGTGAATGCAAGCGCAACCATTCAGCACATCATGGACATTGCCTTCTGTGGACTTATCGGCTAGAGTGTAGTGGTGTACCTTGATGACGTGACTGTATTTCTAGAAAATGGTCAAACCACATATGTCATCTGAAGAAGATATTCGACCGATGCTGAAAATATGGGATTTCCTTCAATCCCAAAAAGAGCATATTTGCGGTGTCTAAGGGGAACCTCCTTGGGCACATCATTTCCGACAGTGGGATCAAAGTTGATCTGAACTGGGTTCAGAACATTACATAGGTTCCTCACCCAGCCAATAAGAAAGCCATGTAGTCCTTCTTGGGAAAGATAAACTTCCTCTGGAAGTTCATCTCAGATTATGCGTAGATAGTGAAAATTATGCAAGACATGATCAAGAACGATGTAGTCTACAACTGGGGTAAGAAGGAAAATAATGCATTCCCATGTATCAAGCATGGTATAGCAGATGTGCTTGCACTTTACAACCCAGATTTTAACTAAGATTTCTTGTTATACATCTTCACCTCAGATAACTTGCTTTCTCTAGTGCTCACTTAGAAGGATGAGATGAATGACGAATGTCTCATCTCCTTCATGAGAGAAAGAATGCAGGAACCTGAACTCAACTACCCCACCGTTGACAAACAAGAATGCACAGTATACAAAGTGGTGAAACACTTTAGACCCTACTTGCTAAAGAACCATTGCATAGTCTTTGTGCCACACCCAGCAGTCTGATCACGTCTTGTACACCAAGAGTTGGGTGAAAGAAATGTGAACTAGATGACAGGATTGCAAGAGTATGATCTTGACATCAAGCCAATTCACATTTTCAATGGTCATGGTATCTGCAAACTCGCAGTTGAAGCAATCCATACACAAGAGGAAGAAAAAGAGCTCGCCTGCTAGGAGCAATAAATCAAGATGTACGATGTAGAGCGAGCATTGCCCACTTCATGAAAAAAGTCTTGGTACAAAGATGTGCACCAGTACGTTGAACATGGAACCATACCCTCTCATTTCTCCATGATACACAAGAGGTCACTTCGCCTCAAAGCTTTACTTATCAGTTGGTGCATGGAGTGCTTTATAGAAAGCACAGTAATGAAATTTTTCTCACGTGCCTAGAGGCACATGATTCAGAGAAGGTCTTGCATTTTCTACGTGACGGACCGGTCGGGGGCCACTTCGTGGGAAATACCATTACACACAAAGTTATGCGAGCTGGTTTCTAATTACCACATTTTTTAAGGATATACATGCCTATGCTCGCAAGTTCCTGGTCAATCAGCGATGCATTGATAGAACGCGAAGGTCAACAGCCCTGTTGCCTCCTACTACAACAATGGAACTATTCCAACAATGGATCTTGGACATCATTGGCGAAATCTTCCCACATTCGTCAAAACAACACCGCTACATCTTGACATCTACAGGTTACTTCATGCGGTGGACAGAGGTAGTTATTCTTAAGCAAGTAAATGACTATAAAGTCATCAGCTTCCTCCAACAAAACATCATCTCACGATTTGGCGTTACAGTATCACTTGTCTTTGACAATGAAACTTATTTTCATCTTTAAAGCTTTATCATTTTTCATTTTAATATGGTATCATGCTTAAACACTCATCTAACTACTAGCTATAGGGAAATGGTATCACATAATATACAAATAAAAACCTTATCCACATTATCAAGAAGACCATTTACTCTAAACAACGTAATTAGCACTCCACTTTGACGAATTCTTTATGGGGTGACCATATAAAACCCAAACCCTCTATGAAAACTTTGCCATACTCTCTGGTTTATGGGAAAGAAGCCATCATTTCACCAAACAACTACTTGCCTTCACTCAAATTGTCCTGAGAATCCCAAGGCAAGCCTTCTCTGCTAGTTCAACATAGGATGGATACACTTCACAAGTTGCAGGAAGAAATGAGGAAAGCAAAAGAAAAATTCACACTCCACCAGAACCGTATCAAGAGATTGTTCGACAAGAAGTCTGTAGGGAACACTAACTTCAATGTGGGTTGCTTAGTCTTGAAGTGGGAGAAACCCCATGAAGACAAAGGCAAACATACGAAGTTCCAGTCCCTGTGGATTAGTCTGTATACTGTTAAGGAGAAGCTTGGCCCACACACATACCATCTGCAATCACTTAACAGGATGGTTGACAACCTTCCTGTCAACGGCGTGATATAAAACACTACTTTCAATAAGTCGGGGCCACACCACGTGCCATGTACATAGTCTACTTACTACTTGTTGTCTTTTCTCTTTGCTTTAGTATTTTTTCTCCATTTTGTTTTGTTTGCTTGGTATCATGCTATTTTTGGTCTCTTCAATAAGTGTTTCCCTCTACTAGGTTCTATCTTTTGAATGAGTATGTGGCTGAGATCCAAAGAGACTTGTGACACTGCGGCACTTGGCCAATCCTACATCTACCTTCTCTATGCTTGGTCATAACCTTCGGCTGATGAATTCTTGAATATGAGTTGTCTGCAAGGGAAGTTGGGGTCCAACCATGAGCTTCTGTCCACACTCGGAAATCCCATGCTTGTACTCAGTCATCTGCTATGTGTGTTCAAGCTCATCCAAGTAGTAGAAATGGAGAAGGGGAAAATATAAATGAGAAAACCTATATCAGAGGTATTATATGATTTTGTGAAGGAGCACCCTCTTCTACTCTCAATAAGTCGGGTTCCTCTTCTGCCTGAAAAAATAAATAAGTTCCTATGCACAGTCCTCTTGTCAGCCAGATAAATCATTCTTGCAGACAAGACTGATCTCCCTAGTATCAACTGATATCTAGCGACAAGAAAAACAAGCAAATCTACCTTTCTCTAAATATATTGTGATTTATAAATAAAAGCCAAGAGGTGTTTTAGACCCTACCTTAAGTCCAATGCTAGTTTGTGGCAGCCACACTTCGACCGTCCAAACAAGTTTCCTTTTAAGAACCTGCAAACACAAACAAGCACACATCAAATAACACCTGCATAGCCAATATAATAAATCATATTCATCATGATGATCAAGGAGTCCATGAAATAAACCATAGAAGATAGCTTATTGAGAAAAATAAACTTGATTGTATTAACTTTGAAAATAAGAAGAACTTTACAACCTTGGTGCCTTGATGTTGTACAAGCTCCTCCCAGGATCCAGACAAGAATCTCCTCTACTTTGATAAGATTCACTCTCTTCCCAACAAGAACAAAAGGTATGTAATCTCTCCTCTCAAGCTCAATTAGGAAGTCTAAATTCCAAAAATGTTTACCCTAAGAAATATTCAGCTTTCAACCTCCCTAGTAACCAACCCAATGCCTCATTTTATAGTGCAGAGGAAGGAAGTTACAAGGGCCACCAATGAAGGGATAGAGTCCTCCTTCAAAGGGATAAGCTCCTCACATCAAGGGGTTAGCTCCTTCCATAATGTGATGCATGAACCACCAAGGAGCGAACTTGCCATCGCAAGATTCCCTCTAGAAGCTTCACCCAAAGTGAGTTTTTAAGAATAAACTTCCACCTTTTTTACTTTTACAGGGGTCCACACCCATTCCTTTAGAAACAGAATGGGTAGGTCCACAGGGGACATGACCAGTGGGTGCGGGACCGCAGGCAATGCTAAGAGAAAGTTCAGGCCCAGAGTTTTAGAGCCTTTTAAGGGCTTTCTCTCATTTTCAAGGCTTTACATGAAGAACTGAGGCTTAAGACTTGCAAAGGAGGTAAGTATGAGTGTTGATAGACTCACACAGATTGCAGAAAGTCATGGTGACAATTGTTTGTGCAACAGATTGCCCCCTAAAGTGTGAAGTCTGTAGTATATGAGGATAGTATTTTTCATCTAAGAAGAGTGAAATACTTTATCATTTCGAAGATCATCGAGTGGAGAGCCTGGTTGGAACCTGTAAAAACATTCAATACAAAATATATATATGTGAACATATCATCGTTGAGGTAGGCATTCCCATACTCAGATCAAAACTTACTAGAAAACTAACTAAACTTCTCTGATACATGAATGATTTTGTAATACATCACAAGTATAGACATATGTAGACACAGTATGGATGCAACCATCTATTTATGAATAGTCCAATGTTAATGAATAACAAAATTCCTCGCAGCCTGGATGGTGGAAACTACATCCAGGGTCTTGATTTCTACTTCCCAAAATAGTACAATTCTATCCATGTGAATGAATGTGTCGAAGTCGAACATGGTAGAAACCACTTGATTACCAGTCAATGATGTAAACTGTTAACAAGTGTGAGAGAAACCACAAGTAATGTCAATGGCTCTCCAAGTACTCATTACAATCCATGATATGTGAATAAATGAGTTGATGTCGAACACATCACAGAATCCTTTGATTGAAGGCCAATGATGCAACCTGTCGTCGAAGGCGAGAAACCTACCATTGAGGCATGCAGATTCCAAGGTACTAACGATTTCTAGATCATCTTTCTAGATAATGAGTTGAAGTCGATAGAAAGTGATCTGTCATAGGCAAGACCACAACATGAAATCATAGATCAAGTTTGAAGAAATATATATGCAAGGACTAACTCAGGGATGGCCAAGATGGATGACAGATATTTTGCAGATGAATGGTTTATTTTCATTGACCTCTTGAACACATAATGACACTGCAGATGGTTTGGTGACAATTGATCCAAAGCTAATACCCATAAACCGACTGAAGACTTTCAATATGGTTTGGTTAACTGTTAGGCAAAGGATTTCCCATCCCAGGTGAACAAAAAGTGTCGTGTTCAAGAGTGGTTGAATGCTTTCCTGAGACACAAAGTATGACAAACAGGCTCATTTTTCTCTCTTTTCCCCCACCATTTCTGGCAAGTACCTCTTTATTTTTGAAAAGCTTAAGGAGGATAACATTTCCTTGATTATAAGCTCATCCTTCGGATGAGTCCAACTTAGAAAATTTTGAGGATGATTTTACCTGAGTCATCCCACTGCTCTCCTGGTGCAAGAGCCAGGTCTGGGTCACCACGATAATCTATCCCAGCATAAGGAAAATCCTGAATCGCGAAAACTTGGTTCTCCAACCAATGAAAATACTCAGGAGGAAATTGAACAACCTCTGAACCCTCCTCAGGATGATAGGCCATAACTGCAACCCAACGCATCAGCTTGGGCTCTCGGGGAAGTCCAGCTCCAACGGAAAGATGTTGTGGGACCAACATCGGGACCCTCTCTAGACCAAATCTCACAACTAAGAAACCATATCCAAAGTTTCTTAGTTGTCCATTCTTTGCTCTAGTCAGTTGGCCTTTTACATTCACCAACACAGCTTCGCACCAGTTGAAGATGGTGCCTCGATAACAGTCTACTGCCATACGCATTTGGGATCCAGTGGCTACATGCAGTGTTGTGCTTCCGCAGAGTTTGGTGACAGTAAATGCAATCACTATGAGTTTAGGACGGGAGATGGTTTTGATATCAATCCCTTTGTCCCTTATTTGGTCATTACAAAAATCTAGTCGAAGACTATCGACAGACTGGCCACCTGGCCTAGTCCTAAATAGAGACAATCGTTCATCTCTCTTGGGCAAACCAGTTAAGAAGTAAATGTCCTCTAGCTCCATTTCGAGCCGGTGGCCACCAATAATGAAACATTGGTCCTGTATATTCCATCTGTCTACCAGCCACTGCAAAATGTCTACTTGGGCCCTCATGCTAGGTAGGCCTAGAATTTATATAGCCCGCATGCCCTCAATGCATCTATTGAGGGTTGATGATTTAGTGCGACAGCATCCACATCTTCGTGCTCCCATTCCCGCCAACTGAGCATTTTGTATATCCTACATTGAAAGAAAAAGCGGATTAGAACATGTATCTTAGTTCAAAGATTTTGGGCGAAAATTGAAAAATTCAAGTTATAAAACCTATGTCACGGGGTCCGCACTCTCTAAGTTAGAGACAGTGCATAGGTCCACACTCTGCCTAAACAACAGGTGCGGGCCCCTGGCTCTTTCCTATGTGGGAAAAATTCGGGGTCCGCAGGTTTTGCATGTTGTGCCTGCGGACCCCCTTGAGTGGCCTTTTAACCTAATTTTTCTCTAAAAAATCAAAATAGAAACCTAAAAACAAAATTCAAACAGTTGAAATGCAAGATTAAAGTGATGTGGATTACCTGGAGGTGACGGTTCTCGATTCCAACGGACGGATGTTGTTGGAATTTAGACTTCCTAATTGAGCTTGAGAGGAGAGATTACATACCTTTTGATCTTGTTGGGAAGAGAGTGAAGCTTGTCAAAGTAGAGGAGATTCTTGTCTGGATCCTGGGAGGAGCTTGTACAACATCAAGGCACCATGGTTGTAAAGTTCTTCTTATTTTCAAATTTAATACAATCAAGTTTATTTTTCTCAATAAGTTGTCTTCTATGGTTTATTTAATGGACTCCTTGATCATCATGATGAATATGATTTATTATATTGGCTATGCAAGTGTTATTTGATGCGTGCTTGTTTGTGTTTGTAGGTTCTTAAAAGGAAACTTGTTCGGACGGTCGAAGCGTGGCTGCCACAAACTAGCGTTGGACTTAAGGTAGGGTCTAAAACACCTCTTGGCTTCTATTTATAAATTGCAATATATTTAGAGAAAGGTAGATTTTCTTGTTTTGCTTGTCGTTAGATATCAGTTGATACTAGGGAGATCGGTCTTGTCCGCAAGAACGATTTATCCGGCCAAAAAAATGGTGACTCCACTGGGGAACTGAGGCTTAAGACTTGCAAAGGAGGTAAGTATGAGTGGTGATAGACTCACATAGATTGCAGAAACTCATGGTGAAATTTTTTTGTGCAACACCTCTTTTAAAAATACAAAGGTGAAAGAAGAGAAAGGATTCCTATGCAAAGAGGTGAAGAATGCAACTCCACTGTGGTATTGACCAGGCTCACCAGTAGTGGAGCAATGTGTGTGTTTTAGCATGACTCCATCGGGGTACTTTCCAAGCCTACTAGCAGCGGAGCAACACCAGAGATGAAAACTTATACTCTGAAAACTTCAAAATCGCGAGCCAAACTACCCTTCCCGATTTCGAAACATTGTGACCAAGCTGAAACATGTTATTGTGTTTGACTAAGTTGGAAAAAGGTGAACTATGTCTGTCCATGGGGTAAGTGGGGAAGCCGAAGTAACCCGCACAGTGATTCAATACTTCCTGATAAACCAATTCCCCATGCTGTCAATGGACCAAAGCAGAGAAACTAGTATTCAACTAGTGTGTTTTCATGTGTTGTAGTGGCTGTAACACCCTCCAAAATTTTGGCCTACATCCAACTTCAGAGCCTTCCGTGGTTTTTTTCCTTGATGTTGCAAACACTCGAGCTCATCCCATGAGCTCATGTCAAGTATTGACACCCTCTTTCCATTCACTGAATATATTTTAGCATGTTGGTCACAATGTCATGCTTGCAGTCATGTTCTGGCTATGTTGAAGGTTCATCTTCATGTGTACAAGTTGTATTCGATATGTAAGCATATGTCACAATCACACACGAATTTATATAAAATGTCACACAAGTTTTGTCACGGTCATTCAATGATCTATCTCAAGTGTTGCAGTTGTCATTCGCACCCGTCGGTTAGTCACATTGTACATATGTGTCTTGCTGGTTTGAGGTGTCTTTTCGTCGAGTCATGTTGAGTATGTGTTCGCAAGGTCATGTATACACAAGTCCACTTACTCACACACTTGGTAATTTTTCTGAATACTTATCGACCGAAGCACCCTCCATCAGCTAAACCTTTGTTGAGGTGCACTGCGCAATCTCAACCCTCAGTGGCCAAGTACTGCTGCCCAAAATTGCGCAGAGCTTGAGGCTTCCTCCTAAGCAATCTACACTGAGTAATATTGGAGTTGACTTGGCTTACTGTCACCCAAAAAAACACCGAAGTTTCCTAAGAACCCATCTCAATTTGCATTTCCTGCAAGCCAATCCATCAAGCCTCTCACTCGCCAACTGAAGAGTTTGACCTGGTAGTGACCCCAGGCTTCACTCCTCCAAAAAATTGCACAGAAGCTGTCAGCATGCCCGCCTCCGCTAACTAAAGAAATTGTGTAGGCATGAGGGATAGGCACCCGCTACCTGTCACTGCACTATCTCTAAAAATTGCACAGCTCTATTATTCAATCCCCCTACCAGTCGGCCCACTGCTCCTCCTAAAAATTACAAAGTTTTCTTGGAATTTCCACCAATTGCGCGACACCTCGCTCAGCCTAGAAACTACGCAGACATGTCCTGCATGTCTACATCCTAGTTCTGCGCAGTTTTTGTCAGCAAGCTCCCACAGTCTACTCCCAGCCTTCCCTGAGAATCTGCATAGCTTTCACTGCCATTGTCTTCCCTGTTTCCCACACTCCCTCCTTGAAAATATTGCGCAGTTCTACCTCCCATCTAAGCTAGATCCCACAAAATGTCACTGTTGTTTTGGACTACTCATTCAAGCCTCCTAGTAACCTCTGCATAGTTTTCCTTAACAGTGCCTCGAGGCCCCTCATCCTCGCCTAAAATGTGCTCTGCATAGTTTCAGAGCCTTATCCTCTCTCTTGGTCACATGCACCTGAAAATGAAAGATGATGCATCATTGTACACTAGGAAATTTCTAGATTTGATGTCATCTCATCATGAGTGATTTCATATATTGGTACATGGATGAGACATGTCATGACGACAAACATAATGAAAAAGGAGTGCATGCTTGGACACTCGTTCACGAATGGGTGAACACATGAAGCATCCCAAAAATACCAGCGAAGGGGATACATGCATGTGCAACATCAAGCGAACACCAAGACCATCGAAGACTCTACACACCTTGCCATGCAGAGGTGAAGCTATGATACACCAAGAGCACACTCATCACTCAGTAGCACTGCAACTCGACATGGAAACCACCATCACCATGAACATACCAACACTGTCATGTCGAGTCATGTCATGAGTTATCTTGGCCACATCACCACTATGGGCCATACTATTGTAATCAATATAATGTAACGTGGAAGTCAAAGAAACCCACATACAAAGTTGAAGAGTCATGTAAGTCAAATAGCCCTAAGGGAAGTGAAAGAGTCACAAGGGTCAAGGTCACCCTTGGCTATATATACCCCTCATTTGTACATGAAAAATACTTTTCGCCTTAGCTCCTCCCACAGAGCCTTGAGAGTGTGTAGTCTTTTCTTTGAGGAGTGAGTAGTGGATCCAACACCCACTATTAGGCCTAGTGATGTAATGGTGTACTATTGTGTCTAGGAACTTTCACTTAATTCTAAAGCCTGTTAACAGGCCAACACATTTTCACACATGTATTGTATTCATTTGTAAGACTATTCTTTGGACACTTGTCTAAGTGCATGTTGCTTTAACTTGCATTAAGACAATTGAACTATTTTGGTTGTTTTAGTACATATGTTGTTGGAAATGTGTTGTATGAATTGTTAAAGTTATCTCACCCTGCATTTAGAAAATTGAACTATTTCGGTTGTTTTAGTACAAATGTTGTTGACAATGTGTTGCATCAATTGTTAAAGTTGTCTCACCCCTGTGGACTATTCCATCGGACACTCGACAGATTTATTGTCGTAAAATTGTTATAATGACCGTCACACTCGTGTGGACTATTCTGCTGGGTGTTGTACATGTTAGCTGTTCACCTTGTGTTTATGACTGTATAAGATGTTCGTTGAAAACTCATACTCTGGATATCTGTTCATGAGACATCTTTTAGCATGTTGGTCACAATGTCATGCTTATAGTCATGTTATGGCTATGCTGAAGGTATGTCTTTGTGTGTACAAGTTGTATTTGCTATGTAAGCATCTGTCGCACTCACACACGAAGTTGTATGCAATGTAGCACAAGTGTTGTCACGGTTGTTCAACGATCTATCTCAAGTGTCTCACTTGTCATTCTCACCCTTTAGTCAGTCACACTGAGTATATGTGGTCTTGTTGGTTCGAGGTGTCTTGTCTTCATGTCATATTGAGTTTGTATTTGCAAGGTCATGTATACACAAGTCCACTTACTCACACACTTAGTCATTTTGTTGAAGACTTGTTGATCAGACCACCTTCCATCAGCCAGACCTCCACTAAGCTGTACTGTGCAATATCATCCCTTAGTGACCAAGTACTGCTGCCCATAATTGCGCAGAGCTTGACGTTGCGTCCTAGGAAGTCTACACTGTTGATTTTTTTGTAACTTGGGAGGTACTCCAAGCCCTGATGTTTGAGGGTTGGAGGTCGAAGTGCTACAAATGGGCTTGTGGGCTTGAGACCCAAGCTTGGGGTTTTTCACCCATAGATGTTTGCGCCAAAACCATGAAGAGTCTTTGACATGTGATGGATGAAGATGATAGCTCCCGACGAGATGATTCTACACAACGAGAATCACCGATTCCGAGTTGTCGTTGAGGAGTTATGAATTTTTGAAGTAATTTGTTCAAGTTATGACTTATGTTTAAGGTCGACCTAAGGATATTTTAGGCATGTGACAGTTGGATAACCCCTAGAAAGTGACATTTTGGAGCCCTCTTATTGAGTATAAATAAGAGGTGAGTGTGAGGCATTTGAATCATCATTTTTTGCAGCGCATGCTCAACAGGAGAGATTCTCTTTTGCCTTAGCAGTAGTAAGGAGGAGGAAGGAACAATCTATAAGAGCGACTGTATTAAGGGTCAAGGCTCACTATTTTGGGAGTTCAAGTTGCTAGTAGAGGGGTCGAGTTATCTTGGAGGAAGATCAAGCTTGCTAGGAAGTATTGCAGATCTGTTTGAGGGCTAGAAGGGGACTGTTTTGGTGGGCTGTTGGAGGGTCGTAGCCAACCGAGGTAGGTCGCGGGCCTGGCTTCCCAAAATAGGCCTGCATTGAGTTTTTAAGGGCTACCATACACCCATAACAACAACTCACAAGAAATGATTTATTACTTTCCTAGGCTGCATTAAACTCAAGGCTGATTTGTGGGTTGAATGAAGGGTTGTTGCAGCAAAAACAAGCACTAACCAGTCATAGTGAAAGATAGCAGGTGCAATAGACTTGGAGGGAAGCGTGTGGAGAAAGCATTGGTCATAGTTTATGACCAAACTTGGATCAGTTTGATGTGAAGTTGTAGGAGACCTTAGGAGTTGTTTGGAGAAGCCAATGTGGACTATTGGGAAGTCTACCAAGCAGCCAAGGTGACAACAGGAACATGAAGAGAGAGGCAAGAGGATAGAAATAGAAGGAGTTGCAGATGGAATCTTGTATGATGAGTTGATGATGTCCTAGGTGAAGGACATATTGATGCGCCCAAATTTGTGCAATAACTCCTCTATTGCAGAAGCAAAGGGTGGATTGGTGAAGTCTGTGGGAAGCCATGTGTAAGGGTTTCCTAAGTGCGGGGATGCCCTAACTAGGAGTATGCTACAACGTGGACTTGGTCTCTCATGGACTATTGGAGGGTAGTGTTAGAGAAGACTAAGTGTGGATGCGATTAGGCACTTATGGGTTATTGGAAGACAACCTGCTACTGCCCAAGTTGGAGCCCAGTGAGCAACACCTTGATAGACAAAGGTAGTTGTGAGAGAGGCAGTTGTTGAGCTCAAGGGTTGACAAACCGGAGGAGAAGTTGTGGAGCTTGAGACTTATGTGTGGAGAAGGAATTATACAGTAGATGATGGGAAGCCCTTCTAGCCCGTGTTCATTGTGGGAGATGGACAACTTGAAATGATAGGTGGCAACCCTCCCTGCCCTATGTTGGTCTTCATCGGAGCAGCGCAGGAAGACCATAGTTGGCTGAAGTCCCTGAGTAGCTCAGAAGCAGCAGTGGGCAGATCGAGAGTTGTTCATAGGTGGAGCTGTGAACAACTCGATAGGAGTCTCGATGTGTTGTGGCCTTGATGGACAAAGGCACAACTAGAGAGTTGATTGGGCAGCCAAGTTTTAGAGGCCAGATGGACTTGGAGCATTGATAGAGGTAGGAGTTGTAGATTGGGAGCTAAAGGATCGGGAAGGTACAGGGTACGAACAAGAGGAGATGAAAGAGCATGTGACAGCTAGATGACCAGAGTATCTTCTTGAGGATAGATTGGTTGTCGATGGACTAACACCAAGTCCCATTTTTGTATCTTGTACTAAGGGCCATTATCCTTGGCATGAAAGCTCTATACTATTGTATTATATGTTGTTAATATAACAAAGTTGGGTTGAAAACTGTAAAACGTTGCCTATATTATGTGCATGTGTGTTCGTTGCTATTTTATTATGCTATGCAAAGTAGTTTATGGTTGAGATTCTTGGTTTGGTAGAGTCGGTGATTTTAAGACTCTAACCTAGGCCCAAGGTCGTGGAAATTCAACATGCTCTACACAATCCTAGAGTCGACCTGGCTGACTGTCACCCCGAAAAGTGCAGAAGTTGCCTGAGAATCCATCTCAATTTGTGTTTCCCGCAAACCAATCCATCAAGCCTCTGTTTGGTCAACCGAAAATTTTGACCTAAAAGCGACCCCGGGCTTCACTCCTCCAAAAAGTTGTGCATAAGCTATCAGCATGCCCGCCTCTGTTTACTAAAGAAATTTATGTAGAAATGAGGTACAGGAACCCACTGTTTGTCACTGCATTGTCTCTAAAAATTGTGCACTTATGTGACACTGTCCCCATACCAGCCGACCTGCTCCTCCTCCCGAAAATTGCACAGTTCTCTTGGATTGTCTGCTAGTTGCATGACACCCCACTTAGCCTGGAAGCTTCATAGGCATGTCATGCATATCTGCCTCCCAGTTCTGCGCAGTTTTGACGAGCAAGCTCCAGTAGCATGCTTCGATCCTCCCCTGATAATCTATGCAGTTTTCACTGCCAATGTCCTCACAGTTGCCCGCACTGGCTCCTTGAAAAAATTGCGCATTTTTGCCTCCCAACTGAGCCAGATCCCACAGAATGTCACTGATGTTCCGAACTGCTTATCCTAGCTTCCCAGTGGCCTATACACAATTTTCCTTGGCAGTGCTCCGGAACCCCACATCCCAGACTGAAATGTGCTCTGCACAGTTTCAAAGCATTGTCCTCACTCTTGGTCACCTACACTCAAAAATGGAAGATGATGCATCATGGTAGAATAGGAGATTTCTGGATTTGATGTCGTCTTGTCATAAGTGATTGTAGATACAAGTACATGGATGAGACATGGTGCGACAACAAATGGGATGAACAAAGAGCACATGCTAGGAGACTCGTTCACAAACGTATGAACACATGAAGCATGCCAAAGCACCAGTGAAGGTGACACATGCACGTGCAAAATTAAGTGAACACCAAGACCATTGAAGACTCTGCACACCTTTCTATGCGGAGGTGAAGCTATTATACACTAAGAGCACACTCATCACTCAACATCACTTCAGCTCGACATAGACACCACCATCAACATGAACATACCAACACTATCATGTCGAGTCATGTCATGAGTCATATCAACCACATCACCATTGTGGGCCATACTATTGTAATCAATTTAATGTAACATGGAAATCCAAGAGACCCACATACAAAGTTGAAGAGTCATGTCAGTTGAAGGGTCATGTAAGTCAAATAGTTATGAAGGAAGTCAAAGAGTCACAAGGGTCAAGTTCACCCTTGGCTATATATAACCCTAATTTGCACATGTAAAAGAATTTTCACCTTAGCTCCTCCCACATAGCCTTGAGAATTTATAGTCTTTTCTTCGAGGAGCAAGTATTGGCTCCAACGCCCCACTACAGGCCAACACGTTTTCACACATGTATTCGATTCGTTTGTAAGACTATTCTTTGGACGCTTGTAATGCATGTTGCTTTAACTTGTATCAAAATAGTTGAACTATTTCGGATATTTTAGTACATATGTTGTTGGAAATGTGTTGTATTAGTGGTTAATGTTATCTCGCCCATGTGGACTATTCTGCTGGACACTTGACATGTTTATTCTCGCAAAATTGTTATAACAACCATCACACTCGTGTGGACTATTCTGTTGGGTGTTGTACGTGCTATCTCTTCACTTTGTGTTTGCGACTGTCGTATCCGTGTGGACTACTCCGCTGGAAGCTGCGCATGTATTATTGTGTTGTGTGTCTCTAATAGAGTTGGGACTATTCCCTTTCAACCTGAGACTCACTCTCACCCTCTCCCTCTATAGTGAAAGAACCTTGACACAAGCGATACTAAGCACTCACCAGGCACACGGATCTCACTCTTTTAAGACTAAATAAACCACTCTCATGTGCTGACAAGCAAGAGCTAACACATATCTTTAATAGAATGACAATTAGGCCATCGTACCGACTGAGACTCCTATATCAAACGGTGTGAGATCTAGTTGGGAATTCATATCAGAGAGATCCCCTGAATGTTGGCGGGTCCAACACCATCAACAGCTCCCCCACTTGAATTATGCCAGCAACCTCTTTATTGATAAAAAGGCCACCTTAATTGATAATAAATAATTTATTTTTTCTTTATAAATACTTTCTAAATATAAAACATATTTGTAATTTTTTCACTATTTAGTAGAAAAAATCTTATTCTTATTGTATTTCAATTTCTACCACATGAACATGATGTGTACCCCTTTCACTTTTCAGTAGATAGCTTAAAAATATAATTCTTCTCCCTAGTTTAAGATAGACTTTTTATAAAACATTTATAAAACAAACTAAAAAAACTGTAAATGTAAACTTTGTACAATTCTTCTTCTAAATAGAAAAGTATATCTTAGAGCCTTCTGGCCTGTATGAAAATAATCAATATCTAATATTATAATTCCTCATCTAAAGCTATGAATCTTACAACCTCTGAAAAAGAAAACAAATCAATATTAAACGCATGGGATCTGGAGAGGTTTGTCCTAGTGGATGGGACTTCAAAGAGATCCAACCCGAGGGATTAGAAGCTTGATAATAGGCCGTTTATTGCTTCCTATGGATCGATAGATGACTTCCGTTTATTGCTTCCTATGGACGGACCATTATCTGGCTTTTCTGAATGCTTCTCTGTGAAATTAACATTTATATATTGCCTACTGTGCTGTATACCTCACATATCAAAGACATAAATACCAAAACTGCATTGGCGCAGTGGAACGAACCTTGAGTAGCTTGATGACGTGGCCATTACCAAAAACTCTATGTAGCAGGAGGAACTCGTCGGTACTGTCGGGAGGAAAATATGGCGCGAGCACGCATTCTTCTGAACACTTTTTTCTCTGGGTTTTGCAAGCAGCACATGCAGGTGTAGACGACATTTGTGCCGCAGAAGAAGTGGCATACCTCATCCTCAAAGCTAAGGAAATGCGTTGTGAGAGCACCTCCTTATGATGGTTTTTTGGAAAAATACATTATTACTTCTCCACAGTATTGCTAACCTTTCGGTCTAAGCATGGAATTAGCGAAAATGGAAAAATTTTAACGCTGGAGTTGAACATACCAGGATTAAGCTATTTACAGACTAATTGTCGGTGAACGACGTAAAGGGCGAAGACGACGAACCTTCCTTTATTGTCATTATGACAAATAGTACATCGATAGACTGGGCCATATATGTTTTTTATGAGATTTAATAAAGTACAAAATTTAACGCTGGAAATATATTGTTTTAATGTATTAATAAAGTTATAACCACATAATATTGGTAGTTGTAATTAATATTTTTTTAATTATAATTATTATTATTTAAAATATATTTTTGAATATATAAATATATATTATAATTCAAAATTAATAATTTTTTTTAACAAATATATATTAAAAAAATAACAAAATTTGATATAATTTAATATTATTACAATTTATATTTATATTTTTATCTTATAATTGAATATTTTTTTTTATATTTTGTATAATTTTATTTTATTTTTAGAGTTTTCCAAGTTTGAGTGGGCCTAATGATTAAGAGCATGCTTTTTTATAAGAGGTGAAACTTTCAAAACAAGAGCGATAGAGTATGTAGATCTTCTTAGACTTAACAATGAAATAGCTACCCAAAAATAAGTCCCTTGTCTCACACACAAAGGATTCTCATATCCAAATTTTATATTTTGTTTAGTTGTAAACTTAAAATTAAATAATAATAATAATAACTTACCATTCAAAATTTAAATTATAAAATTTTAAGTTTAAAACTTTAAAGGGGGGCGTAATATTAGCCCAGAAATGTCAGTGAAGTAACCCAGCAACGTCGTTACTTTCTTCACGTGTACGGTAGCCGTCGTTAATTGAAAGGTACGTTCCCACTGCATATTTGAAAGCACAGAGATAAACAATGGGAGAATAAATATAAAATTGTTCAAAGGTCGAAAGCACAGAGATAAACAATGGGAGAATAACTATAAAATTGTTCAAAAGTCGAAAGCGCAGAGATAAACAATGGGAGAATAACTATAAAATTGTTCAAAGGTCGAACTTTTGAAAGTTATTGTGGTCCACATGATTTTGAATACATTGCCTCTGGCCGTGTCCCAGCCGCGTCCTCCTTTTGGTCGATGAATGAATGGATGGTTCTCGCTTCTTGCCGTGTTCCAGCTGCTGCTTTTTTTTTTAAATGGCTGTTACTGTCACAACAATTTATTAATTTAATATTCATAACTGACTTAAAACATGATAAAATTAAAATGCCCTGCGCGCCGAGGTTCATAGAACAATCTCGGGTAGGGCAAAACATTTGGGTTCAATAATGCATATCACAAGGTCATCATGTTCTTTTCTTTTGGTATTGCGAAGAACACGGAAGAGGAACGAAGAGCAATTATGATTTTAAGGTTTCGAAAAGTTGCTTGTGGGGGACCCTCGTCATTCGTAAAAAAGTGAGCTCGACTCCACAAATTTACGTTGAAGCATAAATATGACGAGAAAAATTGATGGTTTGATCAGCGCGAAATTTGTGGTTGCAAATTTGTTATTGTAATGGTGAGAAAGTTTGACTTGCTTCAACATGAGCAATGGGAAGAAGGATTAAATCTTTTCTCTCCTTCTATGCTTTAGTATTCTATGTTTTGTATTTTTATGTTTATTTTTTTCTTTTTAGTCACTATTTTTATTTTTGGAAGGCTTATAATCCATACAAACCAAAAAGGAGACAAAATAACAAAAAAATTGTGAGCATCATATCATGGAGGTGGCTCATGAGGAAGCACGAGATGTGCTGCAAATAGACTGGATCTCTCATGCATGTGAAAATCAATATGTTCTACTCGGGCCTCCAAATCATGTAAGTAGTACAATGTTGGTTCCCATGAATGTTCTCCAACTATTCCAAAATTTCATTTAAGATGAATTGAATGTCATGCATGTAAGCCGCTAGCTTGTTTCTATCTTCATATCTATGCTCTCTCAGGATATCCAAGCTGGCCTCAACTCCTCAAATTGCTCAGCAATTGATTCCAAAGTTGTCAGTGTATCCACATGTCCCGGGGAGCTGCCCATGGGCATGGTCCACCTCCCCCTCATGCTCCATGCTTATCGAGTCCACCATGGACAAGCTATGGCTATTAGCATGGTGCACCACTGGGCCTTGCTGCCCTCTCCCATAGTGAGGTCAACATCTCTGACGAGGCATGCTTGATTGCACAAAACAATTCGAAACTGAATGTCCAAAAAGGACCACGACTACCCCAAAGAAGCGGCTCGTTGAAGCCCATCTAAAAGATCCAAAGTCCTAACACATAGGAGGGGAGTTGCATACAAAAACAAGACAGAACCCACACTTATCAGGGGTGGTTGTGTGCTGGTCCAACCCTAGCCAAATTACGTCGCTAGAAAAGGAAAGTAGAAACTTCAAATAGCTTGACCACCCCACTCTGCAAGTTAATATACCCAACACAGCCAAACCCAACTAGGACTAGTAGAAAACGACAATAGCCCAGAGAAAGAAATTAGAAAGAGAGAAGACGAGGGAGACGCTAGATAAAAATGTGTTCAAATTAACTAAAAACAAAATAGTAATAGGCTGACAAAGTGCAGAGCATTTACCTCCCAAAATCCACTCAACACAACCCCTCTACTACTAATTAGGTGCTCAAAATTATGTTCAAAAATCAAAGTGTTAGAATTTTGTTAAACTCGGCTTCATATTAAAGAGACCATCATTCTGTTTCCAACGGTGCGAACGACACTCAAATATGAGTTCGTATGCAGAAGTTAGAGCAAGTCAAAGTTCATTTTTCACTTTCTTACATGGCAAGATTGGATGACTTGGCAAGCCCTTCAGCGAATGAGAAGGCGCCAAGTGGTAGGCTTCCATTGGCCCTCGCATATCAAAATTGAAGCTCGTAGGAAGATCGTGTTAAATAATAGGCCCCCTAGTAGGGAAGAGTTGCGATGCGATAAATCATAATCACACATCAGTGAAGGGAGTGAAGTATGACAGAATTGGGACCCAGCGAGATCAGGGTTGCGATGCGATATCGTAATCGCAAATCACAATAATGCACAATCCCGCATTCCGAGACCATTGGTTTTCCTCTGATCGTGATATTCCAAATGCGATAAGGTTATAGGCTCTGGTTAATACTCCCTTCGGGTCCGCGCACATTGCAATCATAATCACACCTTGCCATCATGTTCACAGACCTTAAGCCTCCCAGTCCTTGCCGATTGTGATTTGTGATTCGGCTGATAGATTATGGCCTGCCGCATGACGAAATTTTCGCCCAATTAGCGATTTGTGGGGCATATTTGTAGGATCATGCTGGATGTGGAGCAAATTGTGGAACAAATAGTGGGAAATCTAGGAGAAGTCATAACTTCTTCAATTTTCTACCAAATTGATTGCAAAAAGAGGCTAGATAGCCATTTTTTAGGATTTATGAAGTCATTGAGATAGGTTTCATAGGCATTTGAGCATTGTAAACACACTTTTGTTGTGATTTTGAGCATAATAGAGAGGCCCAATCATTGAAAGCTAGACTAATGAGACGTAGCCCAGGAGGGGTGAACTCCTCATCAAATCTCTATGTTGTGTGTTGTATTTTGATGTTCTTTGTTGTTATTTTATTAATGTTCACCATATGTTTCATGTTAAATTGCTTATAACATTTACATAAGAAACTCTCATGGGAATCAGTTAATGAAGCAAATGGTGAATCCTTAAGTACTTAATAAGAAAATGATAACCATCTTGGGTTTTATTCTGAATGGGGAATTAGCACAACACTACTAATCTTCTCCATTTCAGATCAAGTTGGTATGAGAGCACTGGTGTTTTGCTTACTAGATTTTCTTGTGCAAAGAAGGAGTATTGTTCGCTAGTTTTGTTTCAAACTAACAAGGTTAAAACTCAAAAGAGGTGAAGGAAAGTGATGAGCCCCAGAAATGGGTAATTATATTGGCTCATTCTGTCTCTTATTTTGACTTAATCTACCATTCTGATTAGTTTATTGCTTTTTTTTAAATATATTTATGCTAATATAGTGAATTGGGTTAGTCATTTTGCCATGTAGTCTAATATGTGCCTCATGCAGATTTTTTGGTTAATTTTGGACAGAGTCAAGGGATTTATCAGCAAATGGCAGCCAAAACTCGAGGAAAACAGGGAAGAGAACTTGTAGGGGGGGTGTCTCCTTCATTTATGACCTCTTTCCTCGAATCCTCCATCAGCAACTCAGAGCACAAAGGTCCACATTGATGATTCCAAGGGGCAGCCGAGCAAGTAAAGTAGGACTGTTATTTATCTCTAGTTCTAGGAAGCCGAGTTCCTTGATTTTAGGAGGACTATTGGAGGAATCCATTTGTATAAATAAGGAGGCTTAGAGCCTTAGTAGGTTAGCCAGTTATTAGTATATTTTCGCACTTTGGTGCAGTATTGTGTTCAGCTCATTTTCCAGTTCCTTTTTGAGAACATTTTATGTAATGTGACTGTTGTTTTTGATAATGAAGATGAAACATTTTTTGAGCCAGAATTGATCTCTCTCATAGGGCTGAAGCTCTTGGGTTAGATCCCAACTCAAACTGCCCAACACCTCCTACTTTGTACTTGTATGTTTTTGCTTCAGTTCATGAGCTAATTTCTGTTGCATAGATTCATTTTACTTTGTTAGATTAGGTTGTTTTTTATGGTTAGCGTAGTTGTTTTTGTTTAAGTTGCTCAAGTAGGTTATTACAGTGACAGAATAAGATTCAAAAAGGCCAACAGCAGGCCCTAATCTCCTTTCTCCCTTCTCGGGACTATGATTTGAGGTCAAGGCACTACTATTGACACCAAAAGCACAATTTTTGCTCATCCATGCAACTGCTAGTGTGATACTTTTTTTTGGAAAGATTGATATTTTTTCAAATTCAGTTGCCTAGATCATTTCTTTTTATTTTACCATAGATCTATCTGCATGTTTTCCTGTTCACAGGTTACTGTTCAACATTTTCTATTTGTAGGTGAGAAATTAGGTCAAGTTAGAGAAATTTCAGTTTTTTTTGTCCTTTCTTTGAACAATTTGTGTGAGTAGATGTGCAGATCTCTTGCAGGTCACCTCAACCCACCATACATCAATAAATCAGCCAGCACCAACTCACTTCTCATAGATTTCCCAAGTAATTCACAACATTTTGCCAATCTGCCCTAATTTCTGTGTTTTTCTCCATAAATTTGTTTTCTTGCCATTTGAACAAATCCAACCATCACGTTCATTCCTGATCCTCCTTGAAAAGTTATAGACACTTCAACACCTTCATCTAGCCTTCAGTTCCCCTTTCCCATCATTTTACCACCTTCAAAATTCCAAAAATACCTCTCGGCCTCTTCTTGTAGATCCTCTTGTAGATCGCCTGCAGCCTCCTCTAGAATTTCCTGTGAGTGATTTTTCAAAGTCTGATCGCTATGGAAGTCTTTAGAAGGGTACTAGGGACTTCTTAGGACCTCTCCACACCTCCCTCACCCTCTGGAAAAGCCAACTCCATCTTCCTTTGCCACCAAATCACTGCACAGTCACAATGAGATAAATCACAAGCATAATAATTTCACATAAAAACACTCAAAAACACAAAAAGATGTTTTCTTCTCATTTCTCTTCAGAAGTAGCTTGAATAAATGAAATTTACCTTTTTAGTAGTCAATGGCACTCATTTCATCAGTTTTCATCTCTTTTCTTGCAAAAGTAGGGTTAATAGGTAAATTAGGGTTTGCTAGGGTTTGCGTTACATTTCAGTTTTCCTTCTCTTTCTGCAAGTAGAATAGCCCCTGTAGAGTTAGCTTTCTTTCATCACAGTTAAAAGCTTCTTCTAAGAACTCATAGAAGTTGGCTTGAGCTCCTAACAAACTTGCATCAGCTGACCAGGTGACAGCTTGCAATAAGAGCTAGTACTTGTGCATACAGCACCGTCGCTTCCAAGTTCGTTACGAACTACCGGGTTGATAAAAGTAAAGAAGGAAGCCCCAGGAGTTGTAGCATTATTGCTGCAATACTGGTGCTCACCACCCTTTTTGGCGCTGTTTCTAGGGAAGTGTCAGAGTATTTTGTGATTACTGCTTTACTTCTATTTTCTACTACAACATTCTGCTAAGTAGTTTATTTCAGTAAAAGTAAAGTAGTTGTTTCATTTCAATTCTGCAATTTGCATTTCTGCAGGAGTAGATTAGTCATTTCTTGCTTTCATTTCAATCCTGCAATTTCCATTTCAGCAAAGTAGATTAGACCTTTCCTGCTTTAATTTCAATTTTGCAATTTCCATTTCAGCAAAGTAGATTAGACCTTTCCTGCTTTCATTCAATTCTGCAATTTCCATTCCAACAAAGTAGATTAATCGTTTCCTTGCTTTCATTTTAATTCTACAATTTCATTTCAGCAAGTTCATTTCAGTAGTTGCAATTTGTTGTTCAATCCATTTCATTTTTGTAGGTACAAGCAGAAGAAAAAAAACAAAAATCACCCAAAAAGATATTTCCTTTCATGCCTTGTAGGAACAGAGACAATTCAGGAAAATTCCTACATAACACCCCCACCACATCACTAAGTCACCCTTCTCTCTTCTTCAGTGGCCGTGATTCAGAAGAACCTATAGGTGAACCACCAGAGATATATGAAGATCCTATAGCAAAAGAAGAGCAAGAAACCATTCCTCTTGTAGATCCCCCGCAGCCTCCTGTAGAATTTCTTGTGAGTGATTTTTCGAAGTCCGATCGCTATGTAAGTCTTTAGAAGGGTACTATGGGATTCCTAGGACCTCTCCACACTTCCCTCACACTCTGCCAAAGTCAACTCCATCTTCCTTTGCCACCAAACCTCTGCACACTCACAGCCCAATAAATCACAAGCATATTAATTTCACATAAAAACACTCAAAAACACAAAAAGATGTTTTATTATCATTTCTTTTCAAAATTAGCTTGAATAAATTCAATTTACCTTTTCAATAGTCAATGACACTCATTTCTTTAGTTTTCATCTCTTTCCTTTCAAAAGTACGGTTTGCTAGGGTTTGCGTTACATTTCAGTTTTCCTTCTCTTTCTGCAAGTAGAATAGCCCCTGTAGAGTTAGATTTCTTTCATCACAGTTAAAAGCTTCTTCTGAGAACTCATAGAGGTTGGCTTGAGCTCCTAGCGAACTTGCACCAGCTGACCAAGTGACAGCCTGTAGTAAGAGCTAGTACTTGTACATATAGCACCATCGCTTCCAAGTTTGTTACAAACTACCGGGTTGATAAAAGTAAAGAAGGAAGCCCTAGGAGTTGCAGCATTATCGCTGCAATATTGGTGCTCACCACTCTTTTTGGCGTCGTTGCCGGGGATCGAACTTGGTTCACCCACGTGACACTCCTGGGACAACTCTTGCAACTCCTGAGGTATTTTTTAAAGGCTTTGCATCTGAGCCCAAGTTGTGATGCTGTCTCTAGGTAACCCCATGAACCAGGGCATTGCTACATCCCTAAGGGTAGAAGGAAACAGTTTCAACTTTTTCTCATCTTCTGCATAGTCATAGGTTCGACAAAGAACAACAAATTCAAACAAGAGGGTACCAAGATCTTCGGTAGTCAACCCATGGAAGTGAGGTAAGGCTGAAGGATTTATGTTTTTAATTTTAGTGTCCCCATTGGTCTCCCGGATAGGAAAGGTACTCTCTACTCTCCCCATTTCCTCTAATGTTTATGTTTTCAGCCATGTTCTCAGGAGGAATGCACCTCATTAGGGGTGGAGGCCCCAGTACAACTCTCCTCCCGCTCTTTTGCCACCACCACCTGCTCAACCACAACCATTTCCTCCTGCTCCACCAAGGCAACCTCAAATACTTGCTCAATCGAACCCAAACCCCAATAACGGATAGGCGCAATAGGTATATAGTGGGGAAACATCACACCCAACCTACCCCATGGAGATTCAAGAGATTAACCTACGATTCGGGAAGGTTCTCCCAGATAACCAACCTCCCCCTAAGGAGGATGAGGAAGAAAAATAGGAAATTGAATCAAAGACCACTCCACCCTTTCTTGAGAGATTAACTGGAACAACACAACCTACCCCAGAAGAAACTGAACTTCCAGGAGAATTGAAACAATTATGTATAAAAATACCACTTCTCCAAGCCATAAAAGATGTGTCTATATACAACAAGATGATCAAGGAGAAGTGCTTCAGGCACCGAGGCATGCGCAAGAGAGATGCCCCAACTATCAATGTCATATGACAACTGTCCAACCTGATGTTGGGGTAGGTAATCTATCTGAAATATCTAGACCCTAGGAGTCCTATAGTTGATGTCCACATCAATGGCACCATAATCCCCGATACCCTGATTGATCTAGGGGCTGCCATTAATGTGATGACCAATGGCACTATGCTCAAGCTCAACCTTCAGGGCTCCCTGAGAAAGACCACAATTGTACTACAGTTAGCAGACTGCTCCACCGTGACCCCTGAGGGGGTTATGGAAGATGTAATGCTCTCCATCGATTCTTGGGAGTACCCTATTGATTTCTTAGTTCTCCAACCAAAGGAAAAGCTCACTAAGTATCCTCTCATCCTGGGAAGACCTTGGTTGGCTACTACAGATGCCTACACTGGTTATCGAGCTGGGAACATGACAATCAAGAATGGGCATATGTCGAAGCAGCTAGTCCTATATCCTCTTGCCCAACCATTGTTAGACCATGATTTACCTCTCTGGTTGGAGGAGAAAGATGAGGGTGAAATCTCTTCCATACCACTATGTGCAATAGAAGCTACCGTGGGCGCCCCACAAACCGAGGATTATCTTATTGAAAAATTGATCCAGAATCCACCACCTAGTGTGTTGCCATTAGAAGAGCTGGTGGAGGAAACCCAAGAAAATCCTTTAGTTGATCTCTATGTGGCTGATCCGACCTACCTCCGAGTTAAGAATGTGGAATTCAGCCCAAAAAGAACCTTGAAGATCAACTCGTCCCTATCCACTTCTCAGGAGAAAGAACTATGTAGCTTATTGAAAAACCACTTGGATGCTTTTGCTTGGAGCTATTAGGAGATGAAGGGAGTGCACCCTTCAGTCTGCACACATCATATTTACATTAAGAAAGATTGAAAACCAATCAGGAAGCCTCAAAGGAGGATGAATCCAACCCTTAAGAACATTGTCAAAGAAGAACTACAAAAGTTACTGGATGCAGGATTCATCTACCCCATCTCTGACAGCGAATGGGTCTCTCCTTTGGTGCTAGTGCCAAAGAAAAACGGGAAGTGGAGAATCTATGTCGATTATCAGGAACTAAACAAGGCCACCAAGAAGGACCATTTTCCTTTTCCTTTCATAGATCAAGTGTTAGATGGCATGGCAGGGAAGAAGTTCTCTCCTTCCTAGATGGGTTTAGCGGGTACAACCAGATCTAAATCAGCCCGGAAGACTAAGATAAGACCACCTTCACTTGTCCTTGGGGTACCTTTGCATACCAAGTCCTTTCCTTCGGATTGTGCAATGCTCCTTCCACTTTCCAGAGAGATGTATTGAGTATATTTGTTGAACTAGTTTATGATTCAATGGAAATTTATATGGATGACTTTACCCCTTATGGTTCTTGTTAACACCCAGGTTGTTCCCTATGACTCCCAAGGGAATACGACCGGGGTAACCACTAACCAATCTTTGGATTACAGTTTCTAGCCAAACTGTAATCAGAGAGGGCTCTCTCTTTATGATGTGTCTCTGTTTTGATAGTGTTTTAGGCTAGCTATTATGCTCAGGTTTTCGGTTTAGGTTCCGGTTGAAGGACTTCCTTCAGTGCTTAAGATGTAGTGTTCAGACAGTAGTATATCATTGGGCAATGGAGTCTAGAGCTGTGAACTGTTTTGAAATGCTGGAGTGATGATGTTCAGACTGCAGGGCCTATTGAGTATCTCAAACAAACAAAATTTAAACTTAAGTGATGATGTAAGGTCAGCCAACAGAAAGCAATTAAGAATTCTCCATTAAGCTGGTGATGTGAAAGTGAAACATATTGCTCAGGAGCAAACTTGAATTCCTGAAACAAAGGTCACTGTGAAAGATATATTCTGAAAGCGCAACAATTAAGAATTACACTTATCAAGATTATAGCTGAAGAAAACATTCATTAACAACATAGATTGAACTCAGGGTATTGCATGAATAAATCCTGAAGGTTATTCTTTTTCTTTGTTGCTAAATACTTAGAAATTAGAAACATATATGGATTGTAACAGATTGAAACACATAACAAAGAGAGTTACAGAAAAACTTATTGTATTGTGAGGTACACAGGAATCCTGCAGTTTTTCAACAGACACCAGAACGCATTCAACACTTCAGAACTCCGAGAAATTCCATCACTTTCTTTATTAAACTCTGAAAAGGATTACAGCCTAAGAACTTCTTCAAGAGAAAACAACAACCCTGCAAGCTTGTGCGAGGGGCCAATATATACAATCGGTTGTACAAAATATCTGAGTGCTAAGTTATCTCAGAAATGAATACATTCACCAACATTTCAAGATATTAGATAAGAAAGTTATTACATCATTGAATACAAAGTAAATGCATCTTTATGCCTGTCAGAAGATATTTTGGCCTTTGGAGGCCACTGAGTCGGTTGGAGTGATCTGTGTTAATGCTGAGAAATGCGCTTTTGGAGCTGCTCTGCTGTAGCTTCTCGGCCTGGACACCTGTAGCTGTCCGTCTTGACTTGCTGGCCGAGACTTCTGCTGAGTTGGCTCAGCTTTTATCTTTAATGCATGCTGATTCTTTTAAACTGTCCTGTGTATGACAATTTGCATTTTCCATGAACAAAATTTATTGAATGGCTTCCTGTTTATAAAATCATCTGTATTGCCTTAGTCCACCATTCTTGGGTAGGTAGTTGATGCCTGAGAATTGCATCCATAGTCTCCTCTGCCTCTGTATATTTATAAAAATTGGGAGGCACCTCAAACAGGTGTTTGATTTCATTCATTATAAAAAATAAACTTTCTACTCTGTTGTAGAGAGTCTGTCCTGTGGTTGGCCCTGTTTCCTCTGAGGTGCTGGGCTTCTCATTGATCTGACTTGTGGCAAATGCATTAACCCTTTTGGCATACTGCTCATGTGTGAACAATCTCCCTGCGCTGTTCAGTAAGCTAGGGAGCCCTCTGTTTTCTAATACCTGAAATTTCTCCATAAATCTATTTACCTCAATCTGCATGTCCTGGGTTCTTCTCTCTAATGTCTGCACCAAGTTTCTCAGTGTAAGAACCCTCTTGATTAACTGAATGTGCTCAGTTCTGTTTGAAATTCCCATGGTAGCCAACTGAGTACTTGTTCTATTGTTAAGCACATTAATCATCCTGGTGGCAATTTCAGGCATATTGCTTAGACCAGCTCTTGATCTCTGAATTTCAGTCTATGCTTTTGGAATGAGCTCTAACTGCTCATGGATTGTTTCAATATACTGCCATTGGTCATTAATAGATTGTCCAATGTTAGACCATAGCACTATTTTAAGCTCAGCCACAACCTTATCTAATTTGAGCTCATTCTCTAGCTCTTTGATCCTGTCTTTGAGGGCTTTTATCTCCCTGCCCTTTTCTGCCACAGACTGCTTGGATTTGTCATATCTATCATTTACTTTGGCCAATTTCTCCCTGGTCTCATTCAATTCTTTCATTTGAGCTTCCAGGGCCTGAATCTCATTTCTTAGCTTTTGCATATCCAAGCTAGGGGCCTGCTCTGTTGTTGGTGGTGCTGAAGTAGATGGTGCTGCTTTTTCAGTCTGTTGAGGAGGAGGAGTAGTAATTGGAATAGCTTCCTCAAGGTTAATGATTTGAGGAGGAGGCTGGGAGGTCTGACCTTCTTCTCTTTGTTTCAGAGTTGCTTGTAATGCTGCCTGTGCAGCCTCTGATTCACCCAGCTTTTCTTGTGTCTGGATAAGCTGCTTGTAGAGAGACACCAGCAAAGCTGTGGCATCTTGATCATGCCTTTGTTGAGCTACTTCATCTATTTGAGGGTGAATTATGGCTGGGAGTTTGATCTTTCTCCTTAAAGCTGCCATATCTGCATCCCTCAATTTTAATATTTCTTGTATGCCCTTGATATCTTTGGGATCATGCCCAATCTCAATAATTATGTCTTCTAAGGACCTTATTCTGTTGTCCTTTGCTTGAGAGGATGCCCTTTCCAACTCAAGTTGGGCAGCTGTATTACTAAGGCTATTTTCTAGCCTGTAGTTATCCAATGTCTTGTCTGCCAAGGAAGCATAGACCATCTCACCTGTTTTTTTGTGCAATTCAATTTTATCCATTGGGTGGATGTCCTTGGCCAGGACCTCAAGATTGGTCCTCAAGTAATCTGAAAGGGACTGTGGCTGCAAAGTAGTTGGTATGAGGTGACTCATGATCATCTTGCCCTCCTGGACATCATATGCAGACATTAGTCGCTGCTGGTTGGTGGGAGCCATTTTCAGCAAATGGTTATACAACTGTATTTTTATGGGCTCATTCCTTTTCTTTATTTCAATGAACTGCTGTTTAATGCTCAATTCACCCTCTTTCTGTTGGCTAGAGGAGCTGACTTCTCCTCCCACTGTCCTCTCTTGTTCCTGTTGGAAGGAACTTGCAGATGCCTCCAAACTGGGCGGGCCCATACCCAAAGATTGCCCTATAGGCATCTCTTCCTCTGAAAGGGGATTCATCCTGTGCCTCTTCTCACCATGACTTGTTGATGTAGTCAAGGGAGTCTCACTATCCCTTTTCCTACTTACATCCTCCTTTTGTGGAGTTTGGAGGACTGAGGTTTCATTAACAGCTTCTTTCCTAGGAGGTACTATGTTTTGAGCCTACTACTCAGTGAGAATTGGGGCCTCAACTGCCCCTTTTTGATGTGTGGGCTGCTCTATGTCATGCTGCCCTTCTCTTTGTTGTGATCCCTGTTGTTGCTGTTGCTCTACCTACTGCTGCACTTCTTCTTGTTGTTCCATCAATTTATTTGTTTGGTCTTCAGTCATGGGAGGTGGTTGCTCTTGTTCCACCTGCTTTCCTTTGCCTTTGCTGCCTGTCTGTTGAGTGTCCATGGCAGCTTGCTGATGTGTTGTTGAGGAAGAGGCAGCTGCTCCAAGTTTCCTTTGATATGATAAGGAAACCTGTCCACAAGTTTCCAGGTCAGCCTCCTTTTGCATATTCCTAGCCTCTCTCTCTAGTATATGCTCTCTAGAGATTGACTCTTCTAAAGTGCCCTCTTTCCAGCTTAAAGAGTTTGCATACTTTTCAGTATGAGGCAGCCTAACATGTGAATAGCTACCCAATTTGTGTTTTATCCTCCTGAGGGAGATAAAATGATTACGGTCATAAGGTATCCATTTAAAACTGGTTTGCAATTTGAAACCCTCTAAGATCATATCTGCCTCCTTCCATCCCTCCTCTCTTTTGTTGTACAAAAAAGGGCCTAGCTGGCTCCTTACCTTCAGTTGTACCTTCTTGTTTTTCCTTTGGAAATGGAAGCAATCTGCACTTCCAAACTGCCTAAAGTATTCTAGGGCGAACAGTCTCATGGGGACATACCTTGGCAGCCTGTAAGGGTCCAATTCATAGCCATATACTCTGATTACTGTGTGGTGTTGGTAAAAATACCAATCACCAATGCTGTAGGATTTGGAGAGATGGAGAATTCTCTGCATGTCATCGGTTAACCTTGGAGGAGGGACACCATACAGCAATGTCATAGCTGGGTGAATGAACAGGTCTTTAAATTCACAGTATGTGTATGGTGATTGAGAAACATCATGGAAAACTGAAGTCCAAAGCACAACTGACCTTGGATTTGCCTGGGCATGGAGTTTCTTGAGGGGAATGGAGAAACTGTATGGCTGATAAGACAAGAACAGGTGGTAGATGTATGAGGTGTATCTGAACACCCTTTCCCTTGGTAGATTCATCAGCTGTTCATGGATCTTTTCTGCAATATAGGTGGCATAGTCATAGTGTACAGCTGGAGGCTTTCCAGGAGAAAACATGGACAGCATTGCCATTATAGTGCCATCAACATCCTCAATTCCCTTGTATCCCAGGACATAGCTGATCAAATCCACTAGCATTCTGCCCAGGTCATTCAGGTAGTGATATCCAATAGGGGGAGTCCTTATAGTTTCAGAGCTTGGCTGTACAAATAACTGGTTAATTTTGGTAATCTGGGCACTTGACAGATTACTCCCCTTCTTTTTTAAATCCAACATGGAAAGAGGGGTTAATGGCCTTGCAGTATGGAAATGCAGCATCTGATTTATGGTTTCTGGGGTGATAAAGAACAAAACTGAGCCTGTAGGACTGAGAACAGCTCTCTGGCAAGCATCATAGCATTCCTGGCATTTATGGATCAAGTCTGGAAGGGCATTGACTTGAGGATGGTTGTAGATGGGAAAATTTGAGTCCCAAATCCCTAAAATATCAGCTCCATTAAGGTGTTGAGCTTTCAATTCATTTAGCATGTGAATATTGAACTTAGAACCCATTGGAAACCAATCTAACATCTGATAGTCTACATCTCCCAGGGCTTTCCATGTTATCTCCCTTTGAGGGGAATTCAGAGGCTGGATATTCAAGGCTATTGGTGTCTCCATAGCTAATAAGGCTTCTGATTTGTATGTAAACAGGTTCTGAATGATCAGAGCAACCCAGAGGAATTTCTTTACAATGGAAGTGTGAATTTCAAGGAATAGAGGGCAAATGAATAGCTGCAGCAATTGAAATATTGCTTTGAAGTGTAAATAAGACCAATGTCTGGTATCAATCTGTCTCTTTTAGCAGGTATGTACAGTTTGAGTGACTGGTTCGCGATTGCGCGCACAGAGTACAATTTCTTATGAAAATGTGGGCAAACAAGGCTCAGTTGGTGCTTTTCGACCTCACAGTTACGAATGGGGGCTAGACACAGGAATTTTACCGGAAATTTATAAATTTTGGTGTCTTTTAAGCTTTTTGAGGGATTTCACAGACAAATTAGGCATATGAAGGATTTACAAGGGTAAATACCTGGTAAACAGCGAGCAACGGTCACGAATCTATGTAGAAATGGCGCGCCGGAGGTCTCCAAATCGATTTCAGCAAGGTGGTGCAAGTTTGGACGTGAAAATACCATGCAGAGAAAGCAACAACGAATTGGCAAAAGTATGAAAAAACGTGAAAATTGGCCTAAATATGGATTTTTGGCATATTGGCGCGTTTTTGGATGACGTCAGCATGACATCATCAGGTGGGGTCAAGGTCAGATGACGTCAGCATGACGTCATCGGGTGATGTGGCGAGCTATGATTCGTCCACGAGGATAGTGAGGTGGCGAACATATCAGTGCGGGGGCGGACGAAGGAGCTGATGCGGCGATGGGGTGGCAATGATGCGGTGATGACGAGGGCATGGAAAAACCGGTGGTAAACGAAAAAAACGGTAATCGTTTTCTCGGACTGCCTACCATACGGCGATGGTTTTGTCAGAGGGCAACCCGAGAAATTGTGAGGGCGACGCGTGGCAGAGGCCTGACGTCACCCTTTGACAGTTTCTCGGGTGCTAACTGTCGGACGTCGGGCCCAACCCGATATGTATAATGGCCATCCGATCAAAAGCGCTCGATCAGACGGTTGACGGGTCAGTGAAGTGATCGGTCAATACGGAAGGGGGGCGGGATTAAAATAATACTTCTTTCGGGATCTGTGCTCGGCGGACACCTCTGGGATGCGGTGGTTTGTAATGTTTTTCAATGTATTTTGAAAAATAAAATAATATGCGCCGATACTTTGGATAAGTGCAGAAAGTGGGTTTTTGGTGTGTTATTTGCAAATGAAGCGGGTCATAGGTAAAAAGGGTTTTTTCAAGGTTTCCTTAGCAAATGAAGGTTTTAATGGGCCAAATGGATTCAGAAGAGGGGAGGGGGGTTAGACTTATGCTTATCAAAGTGACCAGATGTCATTTTCATCCCTGACAGAGAACATATGGCTATAATGCCAAGGGGAGGGATATTTATACAATGTTTGGGGTTTATACACCATGGTATTATAATAATAGGGAAAAGGTAACATAGGAGAATTATACAATAAAGTTAGGGGTTAATATGGATGAAAGGAGTGGATGAGGGGAGATAATACTAAGTTTATTTGAAGATAACTTAGCTTAGGGAGTAGATCAAAATGAAAAGAGTTTTAGACAAGAAATGTGGCTTCTAATAGGACTAAGAACCACCATAACCATGAATTCTTCCATGAATCTCAACTGATGATGGGATGTTAGTTATGAATGGGAAGAGGGGAAGAAGAGAGGTTAGACATGCTTCTTTGCTTTGCTGCCACCTGATGGAGAAGAACACCTTCTTAATTCATTGATTTTGCTTTGTGAACAAGGCTAACCCACATGCAATTTGTAAGAAATGACATTTCTGCAATCCCAACTGCCTACCCATCTACTTGCCTAGCATTTTTTGTTTTCTTCTTGGAGGGTGCACTTAGGCTTGCAGACCTTTACTTGCCTTTTCTTTTCTTTGGCTTTTTTCTTTTGTTTTTCTATCTACTTCTACCCTTATTTCTTCCAAGGTCCCAGATTAAGCAGTTGGGAGCCTTACTTCTCTACCTAAGCTACTTGTCTGCCAAGATTAAACAGTTTGAACAGACTTCCTTCTCTATTCTACAACTGGAAATTTAAAACATGGCATGATCCAGATTAGGCTGTTGGACCATCCATCAAAATTGAGTCCACATCAAGCTATAAGCACAGATTGTATTTTCTTGGAAATATGTGATCTTTGCATCATCAAAGCAGAGCATATTTGGACCTTTTTCATTGCCAATCATGAAATATGAAACCTATTGATATAGGTAGCTAACAGTGGCTCCACATGGGGATGGTTTTTCATTTGAAAGACCAAGAACAGCAGGTCAGATTTCCTTGGCCCTTGACTGCTTTTATCAAAATTTTGAAGTTTGTTGCTTTGAAATGCCGAAATTGTGATCTTCCCTTTCTTGGTAGATATCTGAACCTATTTATCTTTTGCTGATAGACAATAAAACTTTGAGAAACTGCATTTTTACATCTTAACAGAAAGTAATATATACATGTGGATATGTACAAGGGAGAACTCAGGCTGCACTTATGGGTGGTAGTCAAAATAGTGCTTGAGCATCCTGCCATTCACAGGACCTTCATCCAAATCAGTTTCATTAAGACTTTTAAGGAAAAAAGTGTTGTTTCCTTGTACTACTTGGACAGCAAATGGTCCTCTCCAAAGGGAATCAAATTTTCCATGTTTTCCCTTATCCTCTCTTCTTGAATCCCACTTGAGGCCTTTGTCACCGATGTTGAAATCTTCTGCCTTAGTTCTCCTATCAAAGGCCTTCTTTAATTTTTCTTGTAGAACTTGAACTCTGTTGTAAACTTGGTCTCTAGTTTGCTGTAAACATATTATTTGATTGATCCTTCTTTGCATATCATTTGGTTCAGCTTGGCTTTCTTGAAGAAGTTTCATAACAGGCACCCCTAGTGATGAAGGGAATTTGGCTTCTAAACCATAAACCAACTCATATGGGCTCGTCCCAATTGATCTCTTGGTTGTTAGTCTATCTGCCCATAGAGCATTCACAAGCTTCTTATGCCAATTCTTTTTGTTCTCTTCTAGCACTTTCTTTATAATGTTTACCAGGCTTTTATTTGATGACTCAGCAAGGCCATTTCCTTGGGGATAGTATGCAGTAGAATGGCGTGAGGTAATGTGAAATTTGTGGCAGAAATTCACCATTTTCTTGGATCTGAAAGCAGCAGCATTGTCTGTTATTATTTTGTCAGGACAACCAAATCTAGCCAATATGTTATTCTCCAAGAACTGAATGATTGTTGAATCATTTGCTTGTCTGCATGGAGCAGCTTCAATCCACTTAGTGAAGTAGTCTGCGGCTGTTAAGATCCATCTATGTTGGCCTGAAGATGAGGGATGAATTTCCCCAATGAAATCCAAGCCCCATTGTTGAAAAGGTCTCTCTGTTGCAATAAGCCTCAAGGGAAGTGGCAGCAACGGTCTCTTTCCCTCAAACACTTGACATTTATGACATGAGGTGGTGAATTTCTTGACATCAGAGAACATGGTGGGCCAGTAGTAACCAGCTCTTAGTATTTTATCCACAGTGGACTTCCAATATAAGTGTCCACCACAGTGACCTGCATGAAATTCTTTTATGATATTGTCAGTTTCATTCTCAATTAGGCAGTTCAGCAATATCCCTTCATGGTTTTTCCAAAATAAATTTCCATCCATAACACAGAATTTAGAAGCTTTCAATTTTAGGAACCTACATTTAGTTCTGGACAATCCTGGGGGAGCACACAGGTTTTGCAATACATAACATATATCAAAGTACCAAAGGGATTGTTCAAAGGCTACATTGATCTTTGGAGTCGCCAGCTCCGGTTCACTGTCCAGCTGGTTGATGTCTAGGGCTTGGAAATTTGCTTCTGTCATTAGTTTGGCCAAACCTTGCCCTTTTATTAGTTTTGTAGGTTTTATCTCAATATCAAATTCCAAAATGTTGGCAATCCACTTTCCTCTTCTGCCCTCTAAATTTTCTTGGGTGAGAATGTCTTTGACAATAGGACTTGGTACATAAGCTATAACATGTGAATAAAGGATGTAAATCCTAAAGTCCTTAATGGCTTTAACCAAAGCATAAGCTTGTTTCTCCATGATTTGGTATTTTAGGGGAGCATCTCTAAGAGCTCTGCTAAAGAAAGCAATTGGCTTCTCATTTCCTTGGTCATCTTTCTGTAACAAAACAGCAGCAATAGTATGCTGGGAGGCAAAAGAGAAAATGATAAATTCTCTGTCAAATTGAGGATTGGTCAAGATCGGGGTTTGGGTAAGGGCCAGCTTTATACCTTCAAAGGCTTGATTTGCTTCAACTGTCCATTTCACTTTTGAATCTTTCTTTAGCATGTTATTTAGTAATCTGATTAGTTCTGCTAAGTTTGGGATAAACCTTCTCAAGAAATTGATTTTTCCCAAAAATCCCTGCAATTCTTTGATATTTCTTAGGTGGGGCATTTGTAAGATAGCTAGTATCCTGTCTGGATCAATCCTAATGCCATCTTTTGAAATGATATGTCCTAACAGCTTACCTTCTTCCAAACCAAATAAGGATTTCTTGGGGTTCAAGGAGATTCCATATTTCCTACATGTTAGGAAAATCTGCTTTAAATGTTTCAAATGTTCTTGATCTGATTTTGAGAAAGGTGTAAGGTCATCTAAGTAAATGACAAGGAAGTCATGAATCTCTTTGGCAAAAGCAATATCCATTTCTCTTTGAAAAGTTGCCCCTGCATTTTTCAATCCAAAAGGCATTTTTACATATTTGAAAGTTCCCCATGGGGTTGTGAATGCAGTTTTGTCTTGATCATCAGGGTGTACTAAGATTTGATTAAATCCTGAGAATCCATCAGGTAATGAGATCCTTGAGGCCCCTACCACTCTTTGGAGAATGTGATCCATCTTGGGTAAGGGATAGTTGTCTTTGAGGGATACTTGGTTCAAATTTCTTAGATCCACACACAGCCTTATTTCACCAGTTTTCTTTCTTGTAGGGACTAAGTTTGAAATCCACTCAGAGAATCTGATTGGTGCTATGATGCCTGCCTTGAACATTTTCTGTACCTCTTGTTCCATTGCTGGGAGAAGCATAGGATTGATTCTCCTCAATTTTTGTTTAAAGGGTTTTTGATCAGGCTTGAGAGGGATAGTATGCTGGATAACAGAGGTGTCATAGGACTTTAGGTCCTCATAACTCCATGCAAAAACATCCTGGAACTCTTTAAAGAGGTCAATGTATTTAGGCTTTTGATCAGGAGGTAGAGATGCAGATAATTTTATTATTTTGGGTTTGTCAATGGTACCAATGTTGCATTCTTCAACGGCTGCATTTAAGGGCTGCATTTTTGGTTTTCTGGGAATATCATTTGAATCAAAGATGTCCTCTAGTGGAGTTAGGCCTGTTGGTAGAAAATTGTCTTTCAGCTCTATGATTTCAGTTTCAGCATTGGCCACTTCTTCACAACTGATTGGTTGAATTTGCTGAATGTTTTCCTTGTTGAAAATAGTTGGATTTAGCATTTGTTTTGCTGTTCTAGGTGATATTGTGTGGTTGATCTGTTCAAACTGTATTTGTGATGGACTTGCTCTTTCAAGTATTTGTGATTGACTTGCTCCTTCAAGTATTTGTGATTGACTTGCTCTTTCAAGTATTTGTGATTGACTTGCTCTTTCAAGTATTTGTGATTGACTTGCTCTATCATTGTCAATATTTAATCCTGCAAATTCTTGTTGCAGCGTTAAAAAATTGTTTATTTGCATATCATCCTCAAATACTTGCCAATCTTTAACATTGTTTGGAATGGAGGGTATATGTTTTATCTCAGCTGTGAAACATTTGTTAGGCTCCATCGGTAATTTGCAAGTACTAGCAAATGTGGCCAAACTATGAGCATGCAGATTGTGGGTTCTAGGAATTTTAGTGATTTGGAATTCAGAGAAAAAGTTTAGTACCTCAGCAACAGCAGACCTATAAGACCTTAGTCTTTTGTCATTGGTGACAAAATTTCCCTTCACTTGCTGGATAACTAAATCTGAATCTCCCATGATTGAAACCCTGGCAGCTTGCAAGAACTTTACTAACTTGAGGCCTAGTAAAAGAGCTTCATATTCTGCCATGTTATTCGTACATCTGAAGTTTAATCTATAGGCTTTGCCTTCTGCATGACTGTTTTCTTTATTGTGTACCCAAACTCCAGCTCCTGCCCCTAATTTGTTGACTGAGCCATCAAATTCAAGGAACCATAGAATATCTTGTTGTGAAGGAGATTTAATGATCTGTTCATGGGCTGGCAATGTAAGTTGAAGTTCTGGTTTTTCATCTGGCTTGTCTTCTAGGACAGTCTCATCCTTTGATTGAATATGCTTGACAACTAGAGCAACAGCAGTGTCTAGTGATTGATTGACTGTTGTTTCATGGGTGGTAATTCTTTCATTAGAGTCTTCCTCTTGTATGAGTATTTTGGTTTCAACATCATTTTTTGAGAGAGTTGTGTTGTCATTGAAGAGAATGTATGAGTCTATGTCTGAATGGACAGCATATATGGGAAAGTTTTGAGGTTTTTCTTCACTGCTGACCATGTATTTCATGAGTGTTTCTCTGTATAGTCTTTTTGGTTGCCCAAAAATAGAGATGGTGGCATATGACATGTCTAACTGTAGGGAACCTTGGAGTTTAGCTCCCCATGATCTTGATAACAACATCCCATACTTCGGTGGGATATCAGCAACTACAACATCCATTAGAATTGTTTTTTTTGGGTATTGAACCAGAGACACACATAAATCTTTTATGAGACCTAAACACTTGACTTGGCTGGAGTCAAAGGAAAACAGGTCCTTGTATGGTCTCGTTATATCTAGATTCAATCTCTCCATGACTGCTTTTGGCATGAGATTGTGAGAGGCACCTGAGTCAAACATTGCATTATGTAATATCTTATCATGAATATGTAAGCTGACATAAAAAGGTAATACCCCTATGACTACTGTTTTTCCATCCACTTCTGGGCCAAACAGTAATTCCGGGGTGTCATCCAACACATTGACATCATCTTTGCTGCTGGTGAGTTGAAGGGACTTTTTGATCTGTTGTTTATAGATGTCGTGCTTGGCTAGTTCTGAGAGAGGAATTGCTATCTTTAGTTTGCCAATTTCAGTTTCTAGGTCAAAGGGTTTTTCAGATTGGGTCTTAGGGTTATGGATAACAGTCCTTTCCTTGTTCACTAACTCTTCTTCTTGATTCTTATCTTGATTTTGGGACTTGTCTTTTTTACTCATCTCTTGAGGAGTAACATTTAAATTAAGGTGAGAAGATGAAGTAGCCAAAGGCTGCTGTTTTAAGGACAATGGTTCAGTGATCTCTTCAATAATTACTTCTTCTGCAGGTGAATTTGTTTTGTCATTAGGCTCTGTGACTATGGCTCTTTTAGGCTGCTGATTATCCTTTATCTTTTCAGGTTGATTTACATTCACAGTTCTGCTCCTTAGCTTGTATTGTTTATAGACTTCATAAACAGCAGTGTCATAGCCTTGTTTAAAGTCAAAGGATTCACTTGATTTGGTTTGGAACAATTTTATTTCATCATCCTCATGATCTTCTTGTGTTAAGAAAACTTGACTTTCACCATCTAGACCCATTAGATTAATCTGAGAATCTTCATTGGGTTCAGTTGATGTGGAAGTTTCAGCATAGTTTTCCTGGAAAGGGGGTCTTATGTCTTGGTCAGCATTGGCCTTGCCAACATTTGGGTTTTGAGTTCTCCTAAAATTTGGATTCCTAGGAGGGTTG
This sequence comes from Pinus tabuliformis, assembly GCA_031772625.1. Classification (NCBI taxonomy): domain Eukaryota; kingdom Viridiplantae; phylum Streptophyta; class Pinopsida; order Pinales; family Pinaceae; genus Pinus; species Pinus tabuliformis. The sequence continues at coordinate 1,507,536,405 of CM062819.1, read as the reverse complement.
TTTTGTGGTGCTTCCCATGATGATTTTCTCTCAACCGATTCCACTCTATCACCCAATATTTTCATTCCATTGAGTATTGCATCCAGCTTTTGATCAAAAGCAGAGGGTTCCTCTTTGAAGGCTGTTCTCTTTTCTAACCTTGCTCTGTTTCTTTTGGCAATCAGGTTAGCTTCCACGGTGACAGCAACCTTTTGGGCCTCTGCAAGGGTTTGGGGGTCTCTTTCCTTCAACTGATAAGCCATGTCAGGGTCGAAACCATCAGGGAATTTGTACAAAGCTAAATCAGGAGGGGGTCTTAAATTTTGTGGGATTGCGTTATATACATTGTTGAATCTTGCACAATACTCCAAAACAGTCTCTTGGGGACCTCTTTTGATAGTGTCATATTCACCAAGTATGTGCAGAGGATCCTTCTTCTTCTCCCATCTGCTAGTAAAGGCTTGATAAAGCTCATCAGGAGTTGTGATGGAATTTGCATTCAGGGATCTAAACCAAGTTCTTACATCCCCGGTTAGGCTTTGAACAAACATCCTCATTCTCACACTGTCATCATCTATTTCATAGGTCTCAAAATGGTCTTGCATCCTTTTGGCATGCTGAACAGTTGTCAAAGGGCCAGTGGAGTCAAAGTATGAGATTTTAGTTTGGTAGTCTTGGGGTAGAGCTGCAGCATTAGCTGGTATTTGCAAGGGTGCATATCTGTTAGCCATATTCACAAGGTTTGGGGGATTTATAGGGGCAACCGGGATAAAAGGAATGGTGTGTACTACAGGGGTAACAGGTGTGGCAACAGCTAGAGTGTTGTTCAAGGGGATATGTGCAGTGGGTGAAGATGTGCCAGGAGGGCTTTGAGATGTAGATAGTGAACTGGTGGAAACAGGAGTAGACCGAAATAAAACCTTGATAGGAGTTGGAACTGGTTCAGGGTGAGCTGTCTCAGGACTCAAATCACTAGGATTTTCCTGCCTTTGCTGCTTCCTAATTATTCTAGGGATTATATTAGGATTCTCAAAAATAGCTTGTGGGTTTGGGTCAGGGTTTGACCTAGTGTGTCTGGTTTCCCTTTTAGGAGCCAGTTTCTAAACTTCTTTTTGGTATTTTGGAGGATATTTTTGTGTCTACAGAGGCCAGACAAGATTTTGAACTTACTGTATATTTTCCAAAGCTACTAGCAAAGGGAATGAGCAGCTTTCAAGAGATAAACAGAAATTAGAAAATCTTGAGGAAGTCCCCAGTGGAGTCGCCAATTATGTTAACACCCAGGTTGTTCCCTATGACTCCCAAGGGAATACGGCCGGGGTAACCACTAACCAATCTTTGGATTACAGTTTCTAGCCAAACTGTAATCAGAGAGGGCTCTCTCTTTATGATGTGTCTCTGTTTTGATAGTGTTTTAGGCTAGCTATTATGCTCAGGTTTTCGGTTTAGGTTCCGGTTGAAGGACTTCTTTCAGTGCTTAAGATGTAGTGTTCAGACAGTAGTATATCATTGGGCAATGGAGTCTAGAGCTGTGAACTGTTTTGAAATGCTGGAGTGATGATGTTCAGACTGCAGGGCCTATTGAGTATCTCAAACAAACAAAATTTAAACTTAAGTGATGATGTAAGGTCAGCCAACAGAAAGCAATTAAGAATTCTCCATTAAGCTGGTGATGTGAAAGTGAAACATATTGCTCAAGAGCAAACTTGAATTCCTGAAACAAAGGTCACTGTGAAAGATATATTCTGAAAGCGCAGCAATTAAGAATTACACTTATCAAGATTATAGCTGAAGAAAACATTCATTAACAACATAGATTGAACTCAGGGTATTGCATGAATAAATCCTGAAGGTTATTCTTTTTCTTTGTTGCTAAATACATAGAAATTAGAAACATATATGGATTGTAACAGATTGAAACACATAACAAAGAGAGTTACAGAAAAACTTATTGTATTGTGAGGTACACAGGAATCCTGCAGTTTTTCAACAGACACCAGAACGCATTCAACACTTCAGAACTCCGAGAAATTCCATCACTTTCTTTATTAAACTCTGAAAAGGATTACAGCCTAAGAACTTCTTCAAGAGAAAACAACAACCCTGCAAGCTTGTGCGAGGGGCCAATATATACAATCGGTTGTACAAAATATCTGAGTGCTAAGTTATCTCAGAAATGAATACGTTCACCAACTTTTCAAGATATTAGATAAGAAAGTTATTACATCATTGAATACAAAGTAAATGCATCTTTATGCGTGTCAGAAGATATTTTGGCCTTTGGAGGCCACTGAGTCGGTTGGAGTGATCTGTGTTAATGCTGAGAAATGCGCTTTTGGAGCTGCTCTGCTGTAGCTTCTCGGCCTGGACACCTGTAGCTGTCCGTCTTGACTTGCTGGCCGAGACTTCTGCTGAGTTGGCTCAGCCTTTATCTTTAATGCATGCTGATTCTTTTAAACTGTCCTGTGTATGACAATTTGCATTTTCCATGAACAAAATTTATTGAATGGCTTACTGTTTATAAAATCATCTATATTGCCTTAGTCCACCATTCTTGGGTAGGTAGTTGATCCCTGAGAATTGCATCCATAGTCTCCTCTGCCTCTGTATATTTATAAAAATTGGGAGGCACCTCAAACAGGTGTTTGATTTCATTCATTATAAAATATAAACTTTCTACTCTGTTGTAGAGAGTCTGTCCTGTGGCTGGCCCTGTTTCCTCTGAGGTGCTGGGCTTCTCATTGATCTGACTTGTGGCAAATGCATTAACCCTTTTGGCATGCTGCTCATGTGTGAACAATCTCCCTGCGCTGTTCAGTAAGCTAGGGAGCCCTCTGTTTTCTAATACCTGAAATTTCTCCATAAATATGTTTACCTCAGTCTGCATGTCCTGGGTTCTTCTCTCTAATGTCTGCACCAAGTTTCTCAGTGTAAGAACCCTCTTGATTAACTGAATGTGCTCAGTTCTGTTTGAAATTCCCATGGTAGCCAACTGAGTACTTGTTCTATTGTTAAGCACATTAATCATCCTGGTGGCAATTTCAGGCATATTGCTTAGAGCAGCTCTTGATCTCTGAATTTCAGTCTATGCTTTTGGAATGAGCTCTAACTGCTCATGGATTGTTTCAATATACTGCCATTGGTCATTAATAGATTGGCCAATGTTAGCCCACGACACTATTTTAAGCTCAGCCACAACCTTATCTAATTTGAGCTCATTCTCTAGCTCTTTGATCCTGTCTTTGAGGGCTTTTATCTCCTTGCCCTTTTCTGCCACAGACTGCTTGGATTTGTCATATCTATCATTTACTTTGGCCAATTTCTCCCTGGTCTCATTCAATTCTGTCATTTGAGCTTCCAGGGCCTGAATCTCATTTCTTAGCTTTTGCATATCCAAGCTAGGGGCCTGCTCTGTTGTTGGTGGTGCTGAAGTAGATGGTGCTGCTTTTTCAGTCTGTTGAGTAGGAGGAGTAGTAATTGGAATAGCTTCCTCAAGGTTAATGATTTGAGGAGGAGGCTGGGAGGTCTGACCTTCTTCTCTTTGTTTCAGAGTTGCTTGTAATGCTGCCTGTGCAGCCTCTGATTCTCCCAGCTTTTCTTGTGTCTGGATAAGCTGCTTGTAGAGAGACACCAGCAAAGTTGTGGCATCTTGATCATGCCTTTGTTGAGCTACTTCATCTGTTTGAGGGTGAATTGTGGCTGGGAGTTTGATCTTTCTCCTTAAAGCTGCCATATCTGCATCCCTCAATTTTAATATTTCTTGTATGCCCTTGATATCTTTGGGTTCATGCCCAATCTCAATAATTATGTCTTCTAAGGACCTTATTCTGTTGTCCTTTTCTTGAGAGGATGCCCTTTCCAACTCAAGTTGGGCAGCTGTATTACTAAGGCTATTTTCTAGCCTGTAGTTATCCAATGTCTTGTCTGCCAAGGAAGCATAGACCATCTCACCTGTTTGTTTGTGCAATTCAATTTTATCCATTGGGTGGATGTCCTTGGCTAGGACCTCAAGATTGGTCCTCAAGTAATCTGAAGGGGACTCTGGCTGCAAAGTAGTTGGTATGAGGTGACTCATGATCATCTTGCCCTCCTGGACATCATATGCAGACATTAGTTGCTGCTGGTTGGTGGGAGCCATTTTCAGCAAATGGTTATACAGCTGTATTTTTATGGGCTCATTCCTTTTCTTTATTTCAATGAACTGCTGTTTAATGCTCAGTTCACCCTCTTTCTGCTGTCTAGAGGAGCTGACTTCTCCTCCCACTGTCCTCTCTTGTTCCTGTTGGAAGGAACTTGCAGATGCCTCCAAACTAGGCGGGCCCATACCCAAAGATTGCCCTATAGGCATCTCTTCCTCTGAAAGGGGATTCATCTTGTGCCTCTTCTCACCATGACTTGTTGATGTAGTCAAGGGAGTCTTTCTATCCCTTTTCCTGCTTACATCCTCCTTTTGTGAAGTTTGGAGGACTGAGGTTTCATTAACAGCTTCTTGCCTAGGAGGTACTATGTTTTGAGCCTGCTGCTCAGTGAGAATTGGGGCCTCAACTGCCCCTTCTTGATGTGTGGGCTGCTCTATGTCATGCTGCCCTTCTCTTTGCTATGATCCCTGTTGTTGCTGTTGCTCTACCTGCTCCTGCACTTCTTCTTGTTGTTCCATCTCTTTATTTGTTTGGTCTTCAGTCATGGGAGGTGGTTGCTCTTGTTCCACTTGCTTTCCTTTGCCTTTGCTGCCTGTCTGTTGAGTGTCCATGGCAGCTTGCTGATGTGTTGTTGAGGAAGAGGCAGCTGCTCCAAGTTGCCTTTGATATGATAAGGAAACCTGTCCACAAGTTTCCAAGTCAGCCTCCTTTTGCATATTCCTAGCCTCTCTCTCTAGTATCTGCTCTCTAGAGATTGGCTCTTCTAAAGTGCCCTCTTTCCAGCTTAAAGAGTTTGCATACTTTTCAATCTGAGGCAGCCTAACATGTGAATAGTTACCCAATTTGTGTTTTATCCTCCTGAGGGAGATAAAATGATTACGGTCATAAGGTATCCATTTAAAACTGGTTTGCAATTTGAAACCCTCTAAGATCATATCTACCTCCTTCCATCCCTCCTCTCTTTTGTTGTACAAAAAAGGGCCTAGCTGGCTCCTTACCTTCAGTTGTACCTTCTTGTTTTTGCTTTGGAAATGGAAGCAATCTGCACTTCCAAACTGCCTAAAGTATTCTAGGGCGAACAGTCTCATGGGGACATACCTTGGCAGCCTGTAAGGGTCCAATTCACAGCCATATAATCTGATTACTGTGTGGTGTTGGTAAAAATACCAATCACCAATGCTGTAGGATTTGGAGAGATGGAGAATTCTCTCCATGTCATCGGTTAACCTTGGAGGAGGGACACCATACAACAATGTCATAGCTGGGTGAATGAACAGGTCTATAAATTCACAGTATGTGTATGGTGATTGAGAAACATCATGGAAAACTGAAGTCCAAAGCACAACTGACCTTGGATTTCCCTGGGCATTGAGTTTCTTGAGGGGAATGGAGAAACTGTCTGGTTGATAAAACAAGAACAGGTGGTAGATGTATGAGGTGTATCTGAACACCCTTTCCCTTGGTAGATTCATCAGTTGTTCATGGATCTTTTCTGCAATATAGGTGGCATAGTCATAGTGTACAGTTGGAGGCTTTCCAGGAGAAAACATGGACAGCATTGCCATTATAGTGCCATCAACATCCTCAATTCCCTTGTATCCCAGGACATAGCTGATCAAATCCACTAGCATTCTGCCGAGGTCATTCAGGTAGTGATATCCAATAGGGGGAGTCCTTATAGTTTCAGAGCTTGGCTGTACAAATAACTGGTTAATTTTGGTAATCTGGGCACTTGACAGATTACTCCCCTTCTTTATTAAATCCAACATGGAAAGAGGGGTTAATGGCCTTGCAGTATGGAAATGCAGCATCTTATTTATTGTTTCTGGGGTGATAAAGAACAAAATTGAGCCTGTAGGACTGAGAACAGCTCTCTGGCAAGGATCATAGCATTCCTGGCATTTATGGATCAAGTCTGGAAGGGCATTGACTTGAGGGAGGTTGTAGATGGGCAAATTTGAGTCCCAAATCCCTAAAATATCAGCTCCATTAAGGTGTTGAGCTTTCAATTCATTTAGCATGTGAATATTGAACTTAGAACCCATTGGAAACCAATCTAACATCTGATAGTCTACATCTCCCAGGGCTTTCCATGTTATCTCCCTTTGAGGGGAATTCAGAGGCTGGATATTCAGGGCTATTGGTGTCTCCATAGCTAATAAGGCTTCTGATTTGTATGTAAACTGGTTCTGAATGATCAGAGCAACCCGGAGGAATTTCTTTACAATGGAAGTGTGAATTTCAAGGAATAGAGGGCAAATGAACAGCTGCAGTAATTGAAATATTGCTTTGAAGTGTAAATAAGACCAATGTCTGGTATCAATCTGTCTCTTTTAGCAGGTATGTACAGTTTGAGTGACTGGTTCGCGATTGCGCGCACAGAGTACAGTTTCTTATGAAAATGTGGGCAAACAAGGCTCAGCTGGTGCTTTTCGACCTCACAGTTACGAATGGGGGCTAGACACAGGAATTTTACTGGCAATTTATAAGTTTTGGTGTCTTTTAAGCTTTTTGAGGGATTTCACAGACAAATTAGGCGTATGAAGGATTTACAAGGGTAAATACCTGGTAAACAGCGAGCAACGGTCACGAATCTATGTAGAAATGGCGCGCCGGAGGTCTCCAAATCGATTTCAGCAGGGTGGTGCAAGTTTGGACGTGAAAATACCATGCAGAGAAAGCAACAGCGAATTGGCAAAAGTATGAAAAAACGCGAAAATTGGCCTAAATATGGATTTTTGGCATATTGGCGCGTTTTTGGATGACGTCAGCATGACGTCATCAGGTGGGGTCAAGGTCGGATGACGTCAGCATGACATCATCAGGTGATGTGGCGAGCTATGATTGGTCCATGGGGATAGTGAGGTGGCGGACATATCAGCGCGGGGGCGGACGAAGGAGCTGATGCAGCGACGGGGTGGCAATGACGCGGTGATGACGAGGGCATGGCAAAACGGTGGTAAACGAAAAAAACGGTAATGGTTTTCTCGGACCGCCTACCATACGGCGATGGTTTTGTCAGAGGGCAACCCAAGAAATTGTGAGGGCGACGCGTGGCATAGGCCTGACGTCACCCTCTGATAGTTTCTCGGGTGCTAAATGTCGGACGTCGGGCCCAACCCGATATGTATAATGGCCGTCCGATCAAAAGCGCTCGATCGGACGGTTGACGGGTCAGTGAAGTGATCGGTCAATACGGAAGGGGGGCGGGATTAAAATAATACTTCTTTCGGGATCTGTGCTCGGCGGACACCTCTGGGATGCGGTGGTTTGTAATGTTTCTCAATGTATTTTGAAAAATAAAATAATATGCGCCGATACTTTGGATAAGTGCAAAAAGTGGGTTTTTGGTGTGTTATTTGCAAATGAAGCGGGTCATAGGTAAAAAGGGTTTTTTCAAGGTTTTCTTAGCAAATGAAGGTTTTAATGGGCCAAATGGATTCAGAAGAGGGGAGGGGGGTTAGACTTAGGCTTATCAAAGTGACCAGATGTCATTTTGATCCCTGACAGAGAACATATGGCTATAATGCCAAGGGGAGGGATATTTATACAATGTTTGGGGTTTATACACCATGGTGTTATAATAATAGGGAAAAGGTAACATAGGGGAATTATACAATAAAGTTAGGGGTTAATATGGATGAAAGGAGTGGATGAGGGGAGATAATACTAAGTTTATTTGAAGATAACTTAGCTTAGGGAGTAGATCAAAATGAAAAGAGTTTTAGACAAGAAATGTGGCTTCTAATAGGACTAAGAACCACCATAACCATGAATTCTTCCATGAATCTCAACTGATGATGGGATGTTAGTTATGAATGGGAAGAGGGGAAGAAGGGAGGTTAGACATGCTTCTTTGCTTTGCTGCCACCTGATGGAGAAGAACACCTTCTTAATTCATTGATTTTGCTTTGTGAACAAGGCTAACCCACATGAAATTTGTAAGAAATGACATTTCTGCAACCCCAACTGCCTACCCATCTACTTGCCTAGCATTTTTTGTTTTCTTCTTGGAGGGTGCACTTAGGCTTGCAGACCTTTACTTGCCTTTTCTTTTCTTTGGCTTTTTTCTTTTGTTTTTCTATCTACTTCTACCCTTATTTCTTCCAAGGTCCCAGATTAAGCAGTTGGGAGCCTTACTTCTCTACCTAAGCTACTTGTCTGCCAAGATTAAACAGTTTGGACAGACTTCCTTCTCTATTCTACAACTGGAAATTTAAAACATGGCATGATCTAGATTAGGCTGTTGGACCATCCATCAAAATTGAGTCCACATCAAGCTATAAGCACAGATTGTATTTTCTTGGAAATATGTGATCTTTGCATCATCAAAGCAGAGCATATTTGGACCTTTTTCATTGCCAATCATGAAATATGAAACCTATTGATATAGGTAGCTAACAGTTCTAACTTCCAGGAAGCTTTGACTAACTTGGGAAAAGTTTTAGACAAATGCATTGAAATGAACCTGTCCCTTAGTCCTAAAAAATGCAAATTCCTGATGACTGAAGGGACCGTGCTAGGTCATATAATTTTTCAACAAGGATTACAGGTGGATCCCAACAAAATTGCCATCATCCAAAGGGTCCCACCTCCTCAAAAGGTAAGTGATGTTCCAAGTTTCCTGGGTTTAACAAGGTATTATAGAAGATTCATTAAGGATTTTAGTAAGTTAGGCTCTCCATTGTTTTGTCTTTTGGGGAAGGATGCTGAGTTCATATGGACTGACAACTGTCAAGAGGCTCTGGATACCTTGAAAAGTAAACAGGTGACTGACCCAATTTTGAGAGGTCCAAACTGGTCCCTACCTTTCCACATTCATATAGATGCCTCGAACAAAGTGATAGGAGCAGCCTTAGGGCAAGTGGATAAGAAGTTTCCTTATGCCATATATTTTGTAAGTAAAAACTTGTCCAAGGAAAAATTAAACTACACTGTAACTAAAAAGAAGCTCCTAGCTGTAGTCCATTCCCAAAATAAGTTCAGAAACTACATCACTAGCTATCAAACATTCATACACACTGATCATGCTACAATTAGGTATTTAATGGACAAACCAGATGTAAATTCTCATATTATTAGATGGTTACTTTTATTGCAGCAATTTGATTTAACCATTGTTGATAAGCCAGGTAAGGAAAATGTTGTTGCTGATTTTCTGTCTAGAATAGATCTGCCTACAGGTGAAGAAGGAGTGGTGGATGATCAAATGCTAGATGAACACCTATTTTCTATCTCAGTACTCTCTCGATGGTTTTCGAATATAGAAAATTACTTGGTTTCAGCGTAGTTCCCGCCACACCTGTCCTCAAAAGAGAAGAGTAAGATCGTGAGGAAAAGTGCCCCATTAACTTGGATTGGAGGCAATCTCTTTAAACTTGGCCCAGATCAGATTTTGAGGAGATGTGTGAGGGAGGAGGAAGTCTTTGACATTCTACTAACATTTCATGATGGGCCCTGTGGGGGCCATTGTGCAGCAAAGAGGATTGCCTTCAAAATTATGCAAGCAGGTTACTATTGGCCCACTCTTCATCAAGATGTTAGGAGATATATCAACCAATGTGACTGATGTCAAAGGATGGGGAAACCTACTCCAAGGGATGAAATGCCCCTGCAACCTCAAGTGACTTTCAAGCCATTTGAGAATTGGGGCATGGACTTTTTTGGTCCTGTCAACCCTCCTTCAAAACAAAAATCTTACATCATTGTGTGCACAGATTATTTGACAAAATGGGCAGAAACAAAGGCAATCAAGGCAGCAACAAAAGAAAAAGTAGCTGAGTTTTTGAGAGAGAATATCTTCTACAAGCTTGGCTATCCAAGAGAATTAGTCACAGATCAAGGGATTTAGTTTACCTCCAATCTGATTGAAGACCTACTAACACATCACAAAATTAAGCACAAAAATTCCACCCCTTATCATCCACAAGAAAATGGATAGGTGGAAGTCACTAATAGAGCTTTGGAAGGGATTTTGACCAAGGTAGTGAGCAGCAATAGAAAATATTAGGCAGATCGATTGGTTGAGGCCACCTAGGCCTATAACACCACCTTGAAAACCATCACTGGGTTTGTTGAGATTGCAACAAGATGATGGAGCTTAGTGAAAAGAGTCGCCTTCACTAAGTGGGCCCGCAGGCAAATTATGGCGCAAGTTCTATTTTTTATCACAGTGTGGGTGACCACAGTGTGAGTGATCATAGTGTGAGTGATCACAATGTGGGTGACCAAAATGTGGGTGACCAAAGTGTGGGTGATCAAAGTCTATTTTTAGACTGGCTGTCAAAAATAGAAAAGACAAATATTATTGTCTCATAATAATATTTGGACTATAAACTTGATCTTATTCTCTTGGAGCACTTCAGTTTGAGCTAGAGATGTGGCCCATGCAGCTGTCAGAAGGAAGTACGCTTTTCCTATGAGTCAGTTGAGTTGTTGCATGCATGACTTCAGTTAGAATGCAATCAGTTGAATTTGGTGGAGTTGATTGTGGAGTTGATGGAGTTGTGTTCAGTTTGACTTGGTTAAACTAGTTGTAGTTAGTCTAACTGCAGATAGACTAATGAAGAGTTATTAAACTAATTATTAACTCATAATACAACTATAGAATACATCAGTTAACTCAGTTGCATGTCAGTGCATGTTCAGTTCACCAGGGATAGGTGTTAGAGAATCAGATTGCTATCAGTTGTGACTATAGTTGTGCATCAGATCTTGCACAATCAAGGGATTGAGTATGCCAATGAGTTTGCTCATGTATTTGCCCAGTTTGTAGCTTCTACTCACGTCTTACACCTTGTGAGTGATTCTTTGGAGGTGAAATACGAGTTTTGTAGACCATTCTCATTCATTCTTGAGCAGGTATTGAGCAGTGGAGGCAGGCAAGCAGTGGAATGGATTTGGAGATCAGAGCTTAGCTGTATTGTGTGTAACAGGTGGAGTTGGTACTGGATTGCTTGTGATAAGAATTGTACGTTGTAATGTTACATGGTCTCAATCATTAATATACAGATAGTGTGGGGTTTTTAGCGAGATGCTTTCCCCGGGTTACATACTGTGTTAATGTGTGAATGCTCTTGATGTTTTATTGTTATTGATGCTGCTGTATTGATGATCAACGTAGAGGAGCTTATGTATTGTGTATGTATTCCGCAATAGTACATGATCAGGATAATCTCTGTTGAATATGTGTTAAATTATTCAAAATTTCTACATGGTATCAGAGGGAGCTAGATAATTGTAGAATTTTTTTTTTACATGGTATCGGAGCTGCTTGATTTGTAGAAGAGATTTTTACAGGATATCAAGCGAGGATTGATCATCAGATCTACTATTCAGGAAGTGTTTACATTCTATTTCTTTAGGCAGAGTCTGTAATCGGGCCAGGTAGCCTCTGGATTCATCCTTCCTTTGGAAGGTGAGATATCTGGTGAATGCCCATACAGTCAATCTCTGTACGAGAAATATTGTGTTCTCACGAATTCTAGATCGGAAGTGGTTGAGTTGGAGCTGGTGGAAATTCGAATTTGTAGCAGTGTTGTTGAAAATGTCTTTCAACGGATTGCAAATGTTATTCCAAAGCAAGAGTGACCTGGCGCTCAAGGATAAACTCAGAAACAATAAAGGTGAGAATGGATCTTCATCAAAGGTATCTGATGAAGAGAATTGTGCTTTGGCTACCAAAGCAAAGAAGGGGAAGAACAAGAAAGCTTCTCATTCCGGTGCGAAAGGCAAGAAGCAGGACGTGTCCAAGGTGAAGTGTTTTCATTGTCACCAGCACGGACACTATGCCACTAATTGTCCGCAGAAGAAGAAGAACAAGGAGGCTATTGGATCTTCAGTAGGAGAGGCTCTAGCCTCACAGTTTGAGCTTGATTTTTCATTGATCGCATGCTTGGTTTCAAGTGTGATGGGATCAGTGTGGTTCTTGGACAGTGGTGCATCTTTTCACATGACGGGAGATAGAGATTTGTTCTCTAATCTGGAGGACAAAGATCTTGGAGTGCACATCGAGATGGGTGATGATGGTAGATACAGTGCGACCGGTATTGGTACCATTTCCTTTGAGAGGGAGTCTGGTAAACCCTTCGTATTGAAGGAAGTCATGCGTGTTCCAGGATTGACGAAGAATCTCATCTCAGTGGCGATGTTAGAAGACAAGGGGTATGATGTTGTTTTCAGCGAGGGAAAGGCTTTCCTGCGAAGCAAGACAACTGGTGAGACCCGGAAGATAGGGGTTCGAGTGAGGAACCTTTATCAGTTGCATGTAGATGGATGCACAACACTGGCAGGCAAGGCAGAAGGATTTGTGAGCCGGGATGATGGCGAGTTGTGGCACAGGAGATTGGGTCACCTTCACCATGGAGCCTTGAAGATACTGCAGCAGATCACTACAGGGCTTCCTAAAGGCACACTTGCGCAGTCAGATCAGTGCAAGGGGTGTACTTTGGGGAAGCTTGTGAAAGCCACCTTTCACGAGAAGGATAGTCACGCCACGACGATCCTTGAGAGAATTCACATAGACGTGTGTGGACCTTTCTCAGTTGCTTCGACAGCAAAACACTGGTATTATGTGATTTTTGTTGATGATTTCTCTCGTAAGTGTTGGATCTTCTTCATGCAGAAGAAGAGCGAGACATATTCAAAGATCTGTGAATTCAAAGCACTGGTCGAGAAGGAGTCGGGGAAGAAGGTGAAGGCTCTTAGGAGCGATAATGGTGGTGAATACATCTCGGACGAGTTCAAGGATTTCTGCAAGGCAGAAGGGATTCGTAGAGAGCTCATAGCTCCCCATAACCCACAGCAGAACAGGGTAGCTGAGCGGAAGAACAGAACGACTGTGGGTGTTGCACAGGCAATGTTGCATGATTAGGGCCTACCCCTTCACTTGTGGGCGGAAGCATGCAATACAACAGTTTATGTGTAGAACCGTTGTCCTCATAGGATACTTGGCATGAGTACACCTAAGGAGACTTATTCTGGTAAGAAGCCCGATATTTCTCATTTGAGGATTTTTGGTGCTAACGTTTACATGCATGTGACGAAGGATACCAGGAAGAAGTTGGAGCTGACCGTAGAGGTTGGGATATTTGTGGGGTACACTGATACGCCCCACAACTATCGTGTGTATTTGCCAGAAAGTGGTAAAACTGTTGTGCGACGGGATATAAAATTTCAGGAGGAGAAAGCCATCAAGTGTTCACTTGAGAGGGAGCTACACTTGCATGCAGATGAGGAGCTATTAGTTCCTAAGGATGAGCTTCAGGACGTGGATCGGCCATAGGACGAGGTTCATGGAGTGGAAGAGACCACTCATGCAGAGCCAACCATCAGAGGGCGAAAGCGCTTGACAGAAGCTGAGCGACTGGCTCAAGATGCAGAGAAAGTTGTAGGACCACCTACAGCCCAACGCAGGCAGAGACAGTCACCTGATCGGTACACTGGATACATGGCTCTGATTAGCAAGTGTGTTGTGACTGAGCCATCCTCTTTTGAGGAAGCTGTGGAGGATCCCGCATGGGTAGACGCCATGGTTGAAGAGTATGATTCTATTGTCAGAAACAGTGCATGGGAGATCGTTCCTAGACCAGAAGGGAAATCAGTGGTGGGTTCGAGATGGATCTGCAAGGTCAAGCAGGCAGCTGACGGGAGTGTGGAGAAGTACAAGGCAAGATTTGTTGCCCGAGGCTTTTCACAGATAGAGGGGATCGATTATGAGGAGACCTTTGCACCTGTCGCAAGGTATTCTTCCATACGGACGATTCTTGCTCTCTCAACGCAGATGGGATGGCACATTCATCAGATGGATGTGAAGACTGCGTTCCTCAATGGATTCATTGAGGAGGAGGTGTACATTGAGCAACCCGAAGGCTTTGAGGTCTTCAGCAGTGAGTCGCATGTGTGCAGGCTCAATAGAGCGCTGGATGGGTTGAAGCAAGCACCATGTGCTTGGTACACACGGATAGACAGTTATTTCACAGGACTTGGATTCTCCAAGAGCAAGGCGGATCCTAACCTATACCAGATTGTGGTGGAGGGTAAGTTGCTTATCATTGTACTGTATGTTGATGATTTGATTCTAACGGGTGATGAGCTATTGATACTGTCATGCAAGAAGGATCTTGCTACAGAGTTTGAGATGAAGGACTTGGGCCTCCTTCACTATTTCCTAGGATTGGAAATATGGCAGCGCAGTGGTGGACTGTTTGTTTCTCAGGGCAAGTATGCTCGGGAGATACTGGAGAAGTTCAACATGCATGGTTGCAAGCCTGTTGATACTCCTCTTCCTGGAGGTTGGAGGAAGGAGGATGCCAGTTCAGGAGAAGAAGTGGATGCCACTGTTTATCGACAGTTGGTGGGGTCGCTGATGTATTTGGTCAATACACGACCCGATATATGCTATGCAGTTAACGAGCTTTCACAAGATATGGTTAAGCCTACCAAGCTCTTTTGGAAGGCGGGCAAGCATGTATTGTGCTACTTGAGAGGCACATCGAGATATGGTTTGTGGTACAGACAGGAGGATGAGGTGAAGCTATGTGGCTTCACGGATGCAGATTGATCTTATTCTCTTGGAGCACTTAAGTTTGAGCTACAGATGTGGCCCATGCAGCTGTCAGAAGGAAGTATGCTTTTCTTATGAGTTAGTTGAGTTGTTGCATGCATGACTTCAGTTAGAACTCAATCAGTTGAGTTTGGTGGAGTTGATTGTGGAGTTGATGGAGTTGTGTTCAGTTTGACTTGGTTAAACTAGTTGTAGTTAGTCTAACTGCAGATAGACTAATGATGAGTTGTTAAAATAATTGTTAACTCATAATACAACTATAGAATACATCAGTTAACTCAGTTGCATGTCAGTGCATGTTCAGTTCAGCAGGGACAGGTGTTAGAGAATCAGATTGCTATCAGTTGTGACTATAGTTGTGCATCAGATCTTGCACAATCAAGGGATTGAGTATGCCAATGAGTTTGCTCATATATTTGCCCAGTTTGTAGCTTCTTCTCATGTCTTACACCTTGTGAGTGATTCTTTGGAGGTGAAATACGAGTTTGGTAGACCATTCTCATTCATTCTTGAGCAGGTATTAAGCAGTGGAGGCAGGCAAGCAGTGGAATGGATTTGGAGATCATATCTTAGCTGTATTGTGTGTAACAAGTGGAGCTGGTACTCGATTGCTTGTGATAAGCATTGTACTTTGTAATGTTACATGGTCTCAATCATTAATATACAGATAGTGTGGGGTTTTTAGCGAGATGCTTTCCCCGGGTTACATACTGTGTTAATGTGTGAATGCTCTTGATGTTTTATTGTTATTGATGCTGCTATATTCATGGTCAACATAGAGGAGCTTATGTATTGTGTATGTATTCCGCAATAGTACATGATCAGGATAATCTCTGTTGAATATGTGTTAAATTATTCAAAATTTCTACAGGGTTCACACCCTATGAGCTAGTGTATGGGAGGAAGACTTTGTTGTCAATAGAATTTGAATATAACACAATAAGGATGGTAGCTCAGCTAGTCCTAGATCTCAGCCATGCACAAAACGAAAGGTTACTTCAGCTAAATGGATTCGATGAACAGAGATCGCAGGCCCTTCTTCACTCATAGGTAGTCCAGCTGCAAAGGAAAATATGGCATGACAGACACCTCCAAGAGAAACAATTCTAGGAAGGAGATTCGGTGCTGCTGCATGATTCAAGATATAAAGATTTCAAGGGAAAACTGAGGACAATATGACTGGGACCGTACACAATAGAAAAATGCAATGACAATGGTTTAGTTCTGATCTGGACCATCGATGAAGAAGTCATCCCCATGCTCGTCAATGGGCATAGGTTGAAGATATACAGGAAGCCCCTCTCCAAGCAACAATTCATTGAGAATCTATGTAAAACAGTGTTGGTAGTGGAGCAGGTCTCTGCCTCCATCCACCCACTCCCTAAACACAAAAAGAAAAAAAAAAAAAAATCCAGAATAAGGGAAAAACAGGGAAAAAGAGAATGAAATATCCCTAGGTGAAAACCTCCTAGACACACTCAGGGCAGGCAGTGAGGGTGAAAACCTCCTGGAGGTGCCCAACACTCTAAAAAAAACAGAGAAGAAAACAGAAAAAACTAACTTCTTTTGAATGCATTGAAGATTACAGGAGGGTCACAGAAGAAAAAGGGACATGGCCAGGCTGAATACACCCCTGACAGATCATTTCTCCATTTCCATTGTCTTTTTCCAGGCCTGGTCTCACTTGTTTTGGAAATTATGCCTCATATAGGAAGCTCTGTGCATTCTACAAGAGGCTCTTGTAGAAACCACAAAGAGCTCGGAATCAAGTTCAGAAAAGAATTAGAGGGCTAGAAATTTGTCCAGAAGACCTGTGGACCTCCCTGCCACCATTCATCCTCCCAACTCTCCATTCCATACCTACACCACTACATTCCCACTCGCTTCTTTCTTCCCTACATAGAACACATAGAAATCCTATTTCTTTTGTTTTTTTTTTTTTTAAAGAGAGGAAAATGAAGAATAAATTGCAACATCCTTAACTTATTTCTTACCTGGTGTATATCAGCTACTTTTCCTTTCCCTTCAGAACCTTGCTCAGCTATCTCTTCAATCCCTGCTCAAACCTCAGTGAGAAATTTTAGAGGGAAAAGCAGTTACAGGAAATTCTGCAGGATTCCTGTAATAGCTAATCCCCATAAAAATTGAGCTTTAGAAGTAGGGTCAATGCAGCCACAAATGATAAAACACCAGCATGAGGTAGCCAAGCCACCAGTTCATAAACTATGAGCTCCACTAGCAGCAGCGATCCATGAACAGAGTGCCAAAGTCTGAGTGTGCAAAACACAGTAGCGACTAACAGGTAAGTGACGAAATTCGTTCCTCCGTTGCATGAGTATAATTTAGAAACTGCATGAACCATTGAGATGGTCATGATTAAATGAAATTGATGGCCAGCTAACTAGCCACCCTCTTCCAATTCAAATAGCATTCAGTGGGTGCAATCAACACGTGTGTTCAGTCAACTCGGGAAGAAAACTCAAAACAGGTAGTGGTGGCGGTGTATAACGGGAGTGATGGAAGTGATTGTGGGTAGGCAGCATGAAGTATCATAATGGTACTGGAGTAGGGACCAATGGTCTAGGTAGGAATAACATAACCTTCCTGCCACCTCACCTCATCACCGCAGAACACACCATAAGCTAAAGTATGCTGCAGTCAATGCCTTCATCACCTTTGTTTTCATTTGCATCGTTGTGCTCTCGACTTCAACAACTTACCTACCACCTTCAGAACCTTGAAACAAATGCTCTCTACCAGTTTCAAAACCCTTCTGCTTATCGAGCTCTATAGGAGCATTATCACACTCTACAGGAGCGGAAACACAGTCTACAGGAGCCCTTCTACAAGAAGGCCAGTGAGCAGCTCTGCAAAGGGAAAATTCGAGGAAACCCACTCTACATTTCATATATATACAAAAGGTGGTGGGATTTGAGGCAAAGTATTGAGCTGAAAAGAAAGGAAAAAGTGAAAACATAAGTCTGCCTATGTTTTTAAATATATACAGTCTCTCTATTTTACTCTCTGTACTGGAATTCTGTCTCTTTCTCCTCTATGGTATTCTCTTATGTAAATAAATGATGCAACCAAAGGAAATTAAGCCTGTAAAGTAGTGAATTTGAATTGGGCGATATTCTTTGTGAAAAGAAAAAACACTGTCTTACTCTCCATTTTTTTTAAAAGATATTGATTTCCTCAAACAGCTCGAGAAGTAAATTAAGGTTGAGAATAGAGTTTGAAGGGTAGGAAAGTTGCAATTTGTTTTTGTTAAAAACAAGAAACATGAAAAACTCTCTCCGGTTCCAGAAAAAAACCCCCGCTATTCCTCTATTTCCAGGTTTGAAAATTTGTTGTCTTTCTCCTCACCTGAAACATTCCAGCACTCTCTAAACATCATGACAGGGGTTTTATGAGGAAGGAGCATTTGAATTCAACTAAATTGCATGAACATCCAAAAGTGGTGACCCTCTTTACCAGGGCAAATTGGATGCCCTTCTTTGAGAAATTTCATGGGCATGATGAGGAGGTTACAGAAGAATTTTTATTATCTTTAAAACCCCACTCAAAAGCCCATGCCACAGTCAGTTTCAGGGGTCTAACCATAGAACTTACACCAAAGTTCATCAACAGAATTACAAGTCTTCCACTTGGGCTCCCCTGGAGCAAAGAAGAAAAACCATTAGGTCAAGTTGCTAAGAAGGCATTTTTCCAGCCTGACGAACATCCTATGGAGGATAAGAATGGGATCAGAAGGACAAGTATACCTTATCCATGGGGTGATGTCAGCTATCATATCATGAAATATATATCCTGTGAAGGAAGATACAACATAGTCTATGGGTATCATTTCAGATTGTTACATGAACTAAGATATGGCATAGACCTGCCTACATCTAGAAAGCTCAGTCTTCCATACTTTCTCCTCCAATCCTTAATAGAGTGTAGCACCAAATTGAATGCAAGGGTTCCAGACCAACTAGCTCACCATGGGCTCATTAAATTGTTGGCGGAGGATGCCCTCCACACTTACACAATCCCTATAGCCTGGGAGATTTTCAGGAACATGACTAAAGAAGATGACATAAAAAGTCTCACTGCTGACTTTAGTCCATCTGGAACTGAAGAGGAGGAACAAAAAGGATCTGAGAAAGAAATCCATGAAGAAGAACAGAACATTCAATTGGAAGAAGAAAAAGAAGAAAAATAGAGAGGAAAGGAGAAACATCACACCACCACCACAGATGAACCTAAAGCACAGAAGAAAACAAAACCAAAAGTAGAAAAAGGGAAAACCACAACAGAGAAAAAGAAGAGGACAAGAACTGAAAAGAAGAAGCCCAAGACAGCTCAGAAAGAGGCTGCCACAGGAAAGGCAGAAACTTAGCAAGCAAAGGAGAAAACACCAGAGATAACAGACACAGGAAAAACAGCAGATGGGAAAGAAGAAACACGACAAGAAGAAGTGTATCCTGAGACACTATAAAGAGAAGCAACAACTTTTCTTGCTGCACTTAGTACTCTAGCCAAGCCCAAAGGAAAAAGAAAGAGACAACCATCCATGTACTTTAAGGCTCGAAAGAGCACCAAAATCAAGATGGGGAAGCCTCGGCCACCTTCAAAAGAGCCCATCATCATTGAGGATGTCCCTACTGCAACAAGGAAGGAATCTCCCTCCAGAATCTCCATCACTTACGAAAGAGGGAGCCCTAAGACCTCTACTTGGAAAGAAAGGATCAAAGTAATGGACTCAAAAGTAGTCCTACAGGAGGCACAGACCTCTCCACAGGAGACATTGGCAAAGCTCAAATAAACTGAAAAACTTGAAAAGAAGGTAAAAGAATAGACTGAGGAGGAAGACAAGGCAAAAGAGATACCCGAGCCTAGACCTCAGCCTAACTTAGGCTCCTACTACAACCTTCTCGAAGGTGGGAAGATCATCCTACAAAAGTTTGCAGTGCCTCTTTTCTTCGAGCTGGAAAAGGAAATAGTCAGGACCCATACATGGATGTAGACTGCAAAATCAAAAGGGGAAGAAGACATCGGGCACATGGAAAACAAGTTGAGAGAAATGGGTAGATAATTGAGCATGGTCAGGCATACAGAAAGCATCAGAAGAGCTCAATTGGAGGAAAAAAATGAAATGTTGAAGAAGCTGCTACAAGAAAGGGAACCTCAAGGAGGAAAGGAGATGTCAATCTTAAAAAGACAACAACAGGAAGATGAACCCCAAACAGATGGTGAGGTATTAAAAAGAAAGCAATAGGAAGAGGAACCCCAGACAGATAGTGAGACATCGATAAAACAACAACAGGAAAGGGAATCCCAGGCAGAAAATGAAGTGTTGATTTTGAGAAGGCAGCTACAGGAAAACGAAGACCAGTTAGCCTGCACGACCAGCTGGGCTATGGAGGCATTATAGTGCAGGAAGCTAGCCAATTCCTATGCACTGTACCTCAAGGATCAGTGGCTCCAATTTCAGATAAGACACTGGCCCAGAGGGGCACAATATCTTTTTAGGATTATGGCCAATTTATGCATTTATGTGATCACAGCTCAACTGAGGACAAAGAAAAGCTAGAAGAGTTTTACTTGCACAACATAGCACTTATTGGCATGAACTGGTGGGATCCAAATGCTGCATTGGGAGACTTGCAGCTAATGGCTATGGCATCTTGGATGAGCCATGAAGAGAAAAGGGCAGTAGAAATCCAGAAAATGATGGTAAAAGAGCTGAGTGAACCTCTGATGATTAGAGCAGAACCAGTGGAACCCTTGGCTCTCATCTATGCCCACCAACACCTTGCAGCTAATCCTCAAGTTGTCCCTGATTTTGTTGACAAGCAAGCCTAGGCTATTGCTCATTTCGAGGATATTGATAGATTGTTTGGAGATGACTGCATCCATGCCTACATGAGAAGGTGGAATACATTGCCACACAACCTATGGATCAGTGACTATCACTCCCCAAATAGGATAAGGGAAGCCATGGGGAGAGTGCCCCTTTATAAGCAATCAATGTAAAGCTTGAAGACAAATTGGATTGGCCTTAAATTCAGTCCTCCATTGCTGTTAAGACTGCTGGAAGGAGTAAGAGAGGAGAAAGAACAGAAATAGTGGGAAGAAGTGGATAGGAAATCAAGTTTCCATGATAAAGAGGAAGACATCACATCTGAGGCTTGGGATGTCAAGGAATCTGTTAGAGCCATCAAGGATGAAGAGTTAGATTAGTTGTTCAGAGTATGAGCAACCCATTCAGTAGGGGATGATGATGAGCCCCAGAAATGGGTAATTAAATGGGCTCATTTTGCCTATTATTTCTACTTAATCCACCATTCATATTAGTTTATTGCATGTTTTTGAATATATTTATGCTAATAGAGTGAATTGGGTTAGTCATTTTGCCATGTAGTCTAATATGTGCCTTATGCATATTTTTTGGTCAATTTTGGACAAAGTCAAGGGATTTATGAGCAAATGGCAGCCAAAACTCAAGGAAAACATGGAAGAGGACTTGTGGGAGGATGTCTCCTTCATTTATGACCCCTTTCCTCGAATCTTCCATCAGCAACTCGGAGCACAAAGGTCCACATTAATGATTCGAAGGGGCAGTCGAGCAAGTAAAGTAGGACTACTTTTTATCTCCAATTATAGGAAGCTGAGTTCCTTGATTTTAGGAGGACTGTTAGAGGACACCATTTGTATAAATAAGGAGGCTTAGAGCCTCAGTAGGTTAGCCAGTTATTAATATATTTTTTCACTTTGGTGCAGTATTGTGTTCAGCTCATTCTCAAGTTCATTTTTTAGAATAGTTTAAGTAATGTGACTGCTATTTTTGATAATGAAGATGAAACAGTTTTTTAACCAGCACTAGTCTCTTTCAGAGGGTTGAAGCTCTTGGGTTAGGGCCCAAATTAAGCTGCCCAACACCTCCTACTTTGTACTTGTATGTTTTTTCTTCAGTTCATGAGTTAATTTCTGTTGCATATATTCATTTTACTTTGTTAGATTAGATTGCTTTTAATGGTTAGCATAGTTGTTTTTGTTTTAGTTGCTCTAGTAGGTTATTGTAGTGATAGAATAAGATTCAAAAAGGCTAATAGCAGACCCTAATCTCCTTTCTCCCTTCCTGGGACTATGATTTGAGGTCAAGGCACTACTGCTGCCACCAAAAACACAGTTTTTGCTCTTCCATGCAACTGCTAGTGTTATACTTTGATTTGGAAAGATTGATATTAGTTCAGATTCAATTGCTCGGAACATTTCCTGTTCTTTTACCATAGATCTCTCTACATGTTTTTCTGTTCACAGGTTATTGTTCAACATTTTCTATTTGTAGGTCAGAAATTAGGTCAAGCTAGAGAAATTTCAGTTTTTTTTGTCGTTTATTTGAACAGTTTGTGTAAGTAGATGTATAGATCTCTTGCAGGTCACCTTAGCCCATGATACATCCATAAACTAGCCAGCACCATCTCACTTCTCATACATTTCTCAAGTGATTTGCAACATTTCGCCAATCTACCCTAATTTCTGCATTTTTCTCCACAAAGCTGCTTTCTTGCCATTTGAACAAATCCAACCATCACGCTCATTCATGATCCTCCTTAACAAGTTCTAGACACCTCAACACCTTCATGTAGCCTTTAGTTCCCATTTCCCATCATTTTTCCACCTTCAAAACTCCAAAAATAGCTCTCGGCCTCCTCTTGTAGATCCTCCTATAGATCCCTTGCAGCCTCCTGTAGAATTTCCTGCGAGTGATTTTTCGAAGTCCGATCACTATGGAAGTATTCAAAAGGGTACTAGGGGCTTCTTAGGACCTCTCCACACCTCCCTCACCCTCTACCAAAGCCAACTCCATCTTCCTTTTTGACCAAACTTCTGCATAGTCACAACCAGATAAATCAAAAGCATAATAATTTCACACAAATACACTCAAAAACACAAAAATATGTTTTCTTCTCATTTATTTTAAGAAGTAGCTTGAATAAATGGAATTTACCTTTTCAGTAGTCAATGACACTCATTTCATTAGTTTTCATCTCTTTGCTTGAAAAAGTAGGGTTAATAGGTAAATTAGGGTTTGCTATGTTTTGCTAGTGTTTGTGTTACATTTTAGTTTTCCTTCTTTTTCTACAAGTAGAATAGCCCCTATAGAGTTAGCTTTCTTTCATCACAGTTAAACACTTCTTCTGAGACCGGTTTCCTCTTTATCATGGAAACCGGCAACAGCGCCAAAAAGACTGGTGAGCACCAGTATTGCAGCAATAATGATGCAACTCCTGGGGCTTACTTCTTTACTTTTATCAACCTGGTAGTTTGTAACAAACTTGGAAGTGATGGTGCTGTATGCACATGTACTAGCTCTTACTGCAGGCTGTCACTTGGTTAGCTAGTGCAAGTTCACTAGGAGCTCAATCCAACTTCTATGAGTTCTCAGAAGTAGCTTTTAACTGTGATGAAAGAAAGCTAACTCTATAGAGGCTATTCTACTTGCAAAAAGAGAAGGAAAACTGTAATGTAACGCAAACCCTAGCAAACCCTAATGCAAGCAAAGAGATGAAAACTAATGAAATGAGTGCCATTAACTATTGAAAAGGTAAATTTCATTTATACAAGCTACTTTTGAAAAGAAATGAGAAGAAAAAATCTTTTTGTGTTTTTGAGTGTTTTTATGTGAAATTACTATACTTGTGATTTATCTGGTTGTGACTGTGCAGAGGTTTGGTGGAAAAGGAAGATGGAGTTGGCTTTTTCAGAGGTTGAGGGAGGTGTGGAGAGTTCCTAAGAAGCCCCTAGTACCCTTCTAAATGCTTCCATAGTGATCAAACTTCGAAAAATCACTCACAGGAAATTCTACAAGATATACAAGAGGATCTACAAGAGGAGGTCGAGAGCTATTTTTGGAGTTTTGAAGGTGAAAAAATGATGGGAAATAAAGGCTATATGAAGGTGTTGAGGTGTGTAGAACTTGTCAAGGAGGATCAGGAATGAACATGATGGTTGGATTTGTTCAAATAGCAAGAAGGAGCTTTATGGAGGAAAAACGCAGAAATTACGGTAGATTGGCGAAATGTTGCAAATGACTTGGGAAATCTATGAGAAATGAGTTGGTGCTAGCTGGTTTATGGATGTATGGTGGGCTGAGGTGACCTAAAAGAGATTTGCACATCTACTTGCACAAACTATTCAAAGAAAGGACAAAAAAACTGGAATTTCTCTAGCTTGACCTAACTTCTGACCTACAAACAGAAAATGATAAACAGTAACCTGTGAACAGAAAAACATGCAGAGTGATATATGGTAAAAAAGCATGAAATGATCTAGGCAACTGAATCTAAACCAATATCAATCTTTCCAAATCAAAGTATCACACTAGCAGTTGCATGGAAGAGCAAAAATTGTGTTTATGGTGGCAGCAGTAGTGCCTTGACCTCAAATCATAGTCCTAGGAAGGGAGAAATGAGATCAGGGCCAAATGTTGGCCTTTCTAAATCTTATTCTATCACTGCAATAACCTACTTGAGCAACTTGAAACAAAAACTACTATGCTAACCATCAAAAGCAAACTAATCTAACAAAGAAAAATGAATCTATGCAACAGAAATGAACTCATGAACTGAAGAAAAAACATACAAGTACAAAGTAGGAGGTGCTAGGAGGCTTGGTTTGGACCCTAACCCAAAAGCTTCAACCCTCTAAAAGAGATCAGTGCTGGCTCAAAAACTGTTTCATCTTCATTATAAAAAATAACAGTCACATTACATAAACTGTTCTAAAAAAGGAAGTCGAAAATGAGTTGAACACAATACTGCACCGAAGTGTGAAAATATAATAATAATTGGCTAACCTACTGAGGCTCTAAGCCTTCTTATTTATACAAATGGATTCCTCCAACAGTCCTCCTAAAATCAAGGAACTCGGCTTCCTAGAACTGGAGATAAACAACAGTCCTACTTTACTTGCTCAGCTGCCCCTTGGAATCATTAATGTGGACCTTTGTGCTCCGAGTTGCTGATGGAGGATTTAAGGAAAGAGGTCATAAATGAAGGAGACACCCCCCCTACAAGTCCTCTTCACTGTTTTCCTCAAGTTTTGGCTGCCATTTGCTCATAAATCCCTTGAATTTGTCCAAAATTGATCAAAAAATATGCATCAGGCACATATTAGACTACATGGCAAAATGACTAACCCAATTCACTCTATTAACATAAATATATTCAAAAACATGCAATAAACTAATGAGAATGGTGGATTAAGTCGAGATAAGAGGTAGAATGAGCCCATATAATTACCCATTTCTGGGGCTCATCATCACTCCCCTACTAAATGGGTTGCTCATCCTTTGAGAAACTAATATAACTCTTCATCCTTGATGGCTGTGACAGATTCCTTGACATCCCAAGCCTCTGATGTGATGTCTTCCTCTTTATCATGGAAACCTACTTTCAAGAGGAAGAAGAGAAAGGTTGCCACAATCTCCAGAACCATTTGAACCTCAAGTTGTAGTTGAGACTCCATAGTTCATGTCTCATTAAGGAGAACATACAAATATGACAGAAGATGAGAAGACCTTCAAAGAGGATTTCTTTGATATGAAACAGATGGTGAAGGTCCTTTATGAACAAAGGAATAGTAGGTTGAATGGAGAAAGTTCCAAACCTCCCAAAGGAGAAGACTCTTCAGGAGGAGGTAATGGGAATGTAGACAAACCTCCACCCTCTCCACCATATTCTTCATCTTCTTGTTCACAAGCATATTCAAACTCTTCCACTAATACAACCGTTACTCATACTCATCATCATTCTTCAAAAGGAGCTAGAAAATCACCTCTACTTATACTAGATGTTAAATTCGAGTTGCCCATGTATAATGGTGAAGTGAATCCAAAGAAGCATGATAATTGGATTCACAAGTTGGAGGTGTATTATAGAATTCAGAACCTTCAAAAGGATGATATCAAAATTCAGTTGGCTTCATTGAGAATGGAGGGTGCAACACTCATTTGGTGGGATGTAAGGATTGAAGACGAGATAAACAAACATGGTAAGATCTCTATTACTTGGTTTCAATTCATCGCTACTATAAAAAGACAATTATACCATTTAGCTCATATGAAAAAATTTATCATGAATTGACAAAATTTTAGATAGTTAAAAGGTCAAAATGTGTAAGAGTCTACTCAAGAGTTTAGGAGAAGATCTCTTATGCTAGAAGTAGAATTTATGTCACAAGATACTTTGCTGAAATACATAGGAGGTATGCTTAGCTATCTTCGACGCACCATTCTTATGTTTAATCCCACAAATATTGATGAGGTTTGTGTTCAAGCTACACATATCAAAGTAAGAGGGAAAATTTACAAGAACAAGGTAGGAAAAAGCCATTCTAGAGTGGTGAAAAAAGAAAGAAATCTAAAGGAAAGCAGAAGAAAAAAATATTTTGTTAGGAAAGAAGGGGAGAAACCCGTGTGCAAGAATTGTTCCAAAGAGGGCCACGATGAAGCACATTGATGGAAGCTTCATCCTGAATTAAGACCAAAGAAATTTACTAATAAAGGGAAACATAAGACAAATCCTACTACACAACAACACTTGGGTTCCGACTCAGGTGATGAATCGAATATTGCAGCCATAGTGACTTAAAGAAAATCTGTGGAAAAACCAAGCAAAGAGGAAGATATGGCAAGCACCAGCCCAACAAAGAACTCCAACAATGCTTCAAATGAAGAAAACAGAATTGAGTTGTTCCATATCAAAGTTATTTCCAAACAAACCAAGATTGATACTTTGTTTGATAGTGGATCCTAGGAAAGTTTAATTTCTATAGAGTTGGTCAAGAAGTTGGATATGGAAATTGTGCCTTATGATGAGCCATATCCGTTGGGTTGGATAACCACAAATGCTAATATTTAGGTGACAAGGAAATGCATTTTTAGGTTTTCTATTACTGCCAATTTCATTGATGAAGTCGAATTAGATGTAGTGCCGCTGGATATTTCTGGAATTGTGTTCGGAAGACCATATTTGTATGACCGAAAAGTCATTTTCCATAGATTTGAGAACAAATATCATTTTTTCAAATGTGGAGTGGAGTATATTGTGAGAGCCCATCATATAAATATTAATTTGTCTTAAGCAAGTGCAGGGAAAATGAAGGGACTCGTAAATTCCAGCAAGAATCTCATGCTCCTTATGATCAAGGAGAAGAATGACATGGACCATTAATTCTTTACAGGCTGTGACGTGAAGCTGAAAGCTGAATTAGTTGATGTGGTCAATCAATATGGAGATGTTTTTCAGGAACCAAAGGGATTTTCACCAAAAAGGGGAATTCAGTGTGAAATTCAGCTATAGCAAGACTATGCACTACTAAATATCAGTATGTATCGAATGTCAATTCTGGAAAGTTCAAAATTAAGAAACAAGTCGATGAATTCTTAGATAAAGGTGTAATTTAACCCTCTACTTCCCCATGTTGTTCACCAATTGTTTTGGTACGCAAAAAATACAGAACCTGGTGCATGTGTGTAGATTATTGAGCTTTGAATAAAATTATCATAAAGAATCAATACCCACTACCCAAAATAGATGATTTGCTAGATCAGTTGAATGAAAAATATTTCACTAAATTAGACTTGAGAAGTGGATATCATCAAGTTAGAATAGCATAGGAGGATATTTGGAAGACTGCTTTTAAAATCAAACAGGGATTGTTTGAATGGCTAGTTATGCCTTTTGGTCTTTGCAATTCTCCAGCTACATTCATGAGAGTTATGAATAATTTTTTAAGATCCTTTATTGATTAGTTTGTAATTGTATATTTAGATGATATTTTGGTATTCAACAAATCATGAGAAGAGCATGTCAAGCATGTGAGGAAAGTGTTGGATGCCTTGAAAAAAGAACAGTTATTTCTGAAGATGTCTAAATGTGATTTCGAGAAAACTTCCATAGTGTATTTGGGCCACATAGTTGGAGGAAGTGAGATGAAGATTGACCCCTCTAATGTTTCCATCATCGTGGATTTCCCAATACCCAAATCAATCACAGAAGTAAGGAGTTTTCTGGGAGCAGTGCAGTAGTGGAGAAAGTTCATTTCCAATTTCTCTTCCATAGCAGCCCCACTACATGCCTTAACCAGCATGATGGTTGTTTTCCATCCTGGAGGCAAACAACAAAAAGCATTTGATGCTTTAAAAAAAAGATCAATTTAGCACCAGTTTTAGGATTTTCGAGTTTGAAACAATGATTTGAAATATAAATAGATGCAAGTGACTACGTCATGCGTGCAGTTCTTTTACATCATGGTCAACCCATTTCATTTCATTCTGAATTTTTTAATGATGTTGTTATTAACTATCCTATATATGATAAAGAGATTTACGCATTGGTGCAAAGTGTGAAGAAATGGAAGAATTAATTAATGGGAAAAGAAACCATTATTCACATCGATCATCAACCTTTGCAATATCTACAATCTCAAACAGAATTGTAGCAATCAAGGAACTTTTGTTGGATGGGATTCTTATAACAATTCCACTTGGTAATCATGTATAAGGAAGGTATTTATAACAAATTTGCTGATATGGTTTATAGACCGGTTGTTAATGTAACCATTTTACTCAAGAATCATTCTATTGTGCCTCAAAGTTGTGTTGAAAAATATGCACATGATGCTGACTATCAAGAGGTATATTCAAAATTGAGTCAAGGCCACCAAGTTGAGGAATTAGACTACCATGTACATGATAATATGTTGTATCATTTGGGAAAACTTTGTGTTCCATAGGGAGAGAGAGTAAATGTCATAAGGGTAGCACAAACTTCTCTTATTGTTGGACATTTTGGTGTAAGTAAAACAGTGGAAAATCTTCAGAGGTATTTTTACTGGCCTCGTATGCTTGAATGTGTGTCACGTTTTATCATAGGTTGTCCATAGTGTGTAGTCAGTAAGCCTAGTAATAGGAAACTAAGATTGTACACACCACTTCTAGTGCCTTCACGTCCATGGGAGAGTCTTTCTATGGATTTTTTAGGAGGCCTTCCTTTATCAAGAAAAGGTCATGATTATTTGTACGTAGTTGTGGATAGGTTGAACAAGATGTTAATCTTAATTCCTTGTAGAAAACAAATTACAGCTAAACAAACAGCTCAACTCTTCTTTCAAAATATATGGGTTCATTTTGGATTACCTACTTTTATTATAAGTGACCGTGATTCTCGATTTTTTGGGAATTTTTCGTCAAATCTATGGAACTTGATGGACACCAACTTGAAGAAAAGTACAACCTTCCATCCGCAAATAGATGGTCAAACTGAAGTGGTTAACAGGACAATTATTCATTTTCTAAGAGGATATTGCCCCAAATAGCCTAAGTTGTGGGATGAACAACTGCATTATATTCAGCATGCTTACAACCGATCAAAACACTCTACTACTCTAACTTCTCCTTTTGACACATGTCTTGGTTATTTGCCTAAATCGCCCTTGGATTTCATCTTTGAGAAAGATGTAACTGTAGATGGACATAGCGACATAGACAGAGCAATGAAATTCGTTCAGCAAATTTAGTTGATTCACAAAACGGTTCAAGAACAACTAGAAAAGATTCAAGGCAAGTATAAGGCAAGGGATGATAAGCATTGTGTGGAACATCAATTTCAATTAGGTGATGAAGTTTGGCTTTACATTAGCAAGGAAAGGCTTCAAGGTGAAGGTAAAAAACTGAAACCAATCCGCTATGGTCCATTTAGAATTCTGGAAAAGATTGGTAATAATGCTTTCAAGCTTGATTTTCCTTC
This sequence comes from Pinus tabuliformis, assembly GCA_031772625.1. Lineage (NCBI taxonomy): Eukaryota > Viridiplantae > Streptophyta > Pinopsida > Pinales > Pinaceae > Pinus > Pinus tabuliformis. The sequence goes on along the minus strand of CM062819.1, from coordinate 1,507,506,922 downwards.
ATATATGCAAATTTATTCTGTTTTTAATGTCGAAAATTTGAGGTTGTATTCTCCTTATTTGATTGGAGATGAAGGAGAAAGTGTACAAATTCCACCAATTGAATATTTTTCTCCAGAGTTTCTTGATGAGCTTCAGCAAGACACCATACTTGACATAAGAACGAGGTTATCAAAGAGGGTAAATGTTGATTATCTTCAACTAGGTCGCAAAGGTAAAAATTCATTAAAGACCAAATGGATTGAAGAGGGGAAGGTGACAGAACAATACCCTCATCTGTTCAATAAATGAAAATAATCTTTTAGGGTCCAAAAGCTTCCAGTAGGGAGGAGTGATAAGGTGCTTAAAATTATGCTCAAAAATAAAAGTGTCAGAATTTTGTTAAACTTAGCTTCAAATCGAATAGCTCATCATTTTGTTTCCAACGATGCAAATGACACTCAAATTCGAGCTCGTATGCAGAAGTTAGAGAAAATCAAAGTTCAGATTTGACTTGCATACATGGTAGGATTGAATGATGTGGCAGACCCTTTAGTCAATGAGGATGTGCTAAGTGGCAAGCCTCCATTGGCTATGGCATATCAAAATTGCAAGTCACAGTTGGGTCGTGTTAAAGAGTTAGCCCCAGAGTAGGGAAGGGTTGTGATGTGATAAATCACAATCACACATCGGTGAAGGGAGTGAAGTATGACAGAATCGATCCCTGCTGAGATTAGGGTTGTGGTGTGATATCGCCATCACAATTTGAAATACTGCATAGTCCCATATATCCAAGACCATGTGTTTTTCATCAATCATGATATTATGGATGCGATAAGGTTATAGGCTCTAGTTAATACTCCCTACGGGTCCATGCACATCGCAATCACACATAGTCGCCATGTTCATAGACCTTAAGCCCGCTAGTCCTTGCTAATTGCGATTTCTGATTCGGTTGACAGATTATGGTCCCCCGCACGGTGAAATTTTCACCCAGTTAGTAGCTTTTGGGGCTAATTTGTAGGATCATGTCGGATGTGGAGCAAATTGTAGAATGAAAAGTGGGAAAAAAGGAGAAGTCATGACTTATTCATTTTTCCACCAAATTGGTTACAAAAAGAGGCTAGATAGCCATTTTTTAGGATTTTTGAACTTATTGAGACAAGTTTCATAGGTATTTGAGCATTGTAAACACACTTTTGTTGTAATTTTGAGCATGATAGAGAGGCCCAAGCATTCAAAGCTAGACCAAAGAGACATAGCCCAGGAGGGGTGAACTTCTCATCAAATCTTTATGTTGTATGTTTTATTTTGATGTTCTCTGCTATTGTTTTTCTTTTGTTAAACATACGTTCTATGTTAAATTGCTTATAAAATTTACATAAGAAACTCTCATGGGAATCAGTTAATTAAGAAAATGGTGAATCCTTAAGCACTTGATAAGAAATTGATAAGTATATTGGGTTTTATTCTGAATGGGGAATTAGCACAGCAATACTTATTTTCTCCATTTCAGATCAACCACACACTCAAAATACCCTGAGGTGTTGCAACAATATTAATCCACACCCAGTATCTTCCGTGAGGCCAATTCGACACACCAAAGAGAAAACACGATTGCGTCCATGAACCAAACAAAAACAGAGAAAGAATCCCACATGAATACCATAAGAAAAGAGAAATGGTTACCTATAACGCACAAGGGGAAATTCCTGAAAGGTCACCCCACCACTGCCTCCAGCCAGAACTCCCATAATCTAAACCAACCCCACAACAAAGACCTGAAACTCTACTCAATTTTTCTCTAGGGTCCCAAATGAAAGCGTAGGAACCAAACCTGAAACCAATTGTTGCATGATAGGTTACATTTGTGCTTCATCATCTGAGCCAATTCCAAGGCGAGCAAGCATGGCCTATGATGCTCGACCTCACCACCTTGCACCCAACACTCATCGCTCGAAACTCATCACCCATTCCATTATATCTGCACTCCATTATATCACTGGTTAACACTTATGTATAGGTTGGATGATAGAAATCCTGTCACATTAATGTATGTTGTTCTTGGAGATTCCCATCACATGCGTTGAGGGGAAAACCCTAAGGCTAGTTAGCCACCTTTTTTCCCACCCCTATAGGGGGACGCTTTGTCTTCGTTAATTAATTTGGAGAGAGTGGCCTTATTGCCTAGATCTAGGTCGACAAAGCTCAAAGGCAAGTGCCAACTTGTGGCGATGTCTTGATGTTTTACCATTGTACCCCAATTCCCCAGTGAGTATTCAACCTTGTTTCCAGTTTCTCATTGAGTGAGCTTTGATAACATATGAAAACCTATCTATAAGATTCTTTATCCTACCTACTTGTGACTCCAATCTCTAGTTGTGCACAAGCTTGGAGGGGGGCAGAACCATCAATAATATTTTTTTCCATAGGTATGATAATGTTTGAATCTCCTGCAATTTGAATCCTAGAACATCCAATCCTTAGAGCGAGGAGGAGTCCTTTCACCGGGTCAGTTAACTCCACAACATTGTTCGATGTGACTCCACAATACACTGCATATATGCCCATTGGAGAACTGAGGGAGTCACGAATCGCCCCTCCAAAACCCGTCGGGCATGCGTCACCTTCAGAGGCCCTATCAAAATTAATTTTGGCAAAATCGAGAGTGGGCTTGGTGAATATTTATATGTTTACTATACCGAAACGGAAAATGCTGCCCTCAAAAACCTATCACACATGGGTTTCCTTTAGAGGCCCCATCAAAATTAATTTGGAAAAACCCAGAGGGGGCTTGGTGAATATTTCCATGTTTATTTTACCCAAATAAAACTGCTTTTTAAAAATGTTTTGGTTATTTATTCTATATTTCATATTAAAAGCAAGAAATTTTGAAATAATTTGATATTTTCTTCCTTAGTTACAACAATTTTTTTGTATTTTTTTTAATAAGATCTCTTTTATTTTTAGTTGGTGTAAAATTGGGCTCTCTAAATTATATTAATTTACCATGTTTTTGGGCTTGTATGTGACAAGAATATAAATATTTGATCTAGCTTCTCACTAGTTCATTAGTTTTCTCTAGATTCCTTTTGTTGAGAATGAACAATTAGTTAATCAACCTCAATCTATATATGCACAATATTTGCATAAAGTTTCTCTACTATTGTTTCCCTAAGCTGAAAATGTTAATAAATTCTATATGTTGTTGTGAACCTTCTTTCTTTGATCCATATCAATGTGCAATTATATTTTGGGCTATTAGGTTGATTGTATTAAAAGGTTAATGACCCATCATTAGTCCCATTGTCCTTGAATCTATATATATATATGTTGTTTGGTAAGTCATTTTAGTACATTGTCCTTTTACTATTTGAACCATCCAAGAGAAGCGTACATTCCCTTAGTTATTATTGTAATGTTCTCATCTCTCACTATTTCTATCTAAGCATGTTAAGGTTCATTTTGCACTTCCTTGGACCATTACTCCATATAGGGACTACATGTTCTTCAACACCTTTTGGTCTGTCCTTTGGTCTCTAATAGATACAAAGTTAACCAAATTAACCACCTTTTATCCCTAAATAGATGGAAAAACAACAGTGGTCAATTGGATGATTGTGCATATCTTTCACATGTATAAATCCAAGAATTCATCTATGTGGGATGAAGTCCTTCCATACGTTTATCATTTCTGTAACAAACCCCTTGATAAATCTATTGTCTACAATGTTTTCTACATGTTTTTGGGGTTCCAATTATTGTCCCCAATTGATGTAGCTGTTCCTAGTTCATCCTCAGGCAATGTCCTCCTACGCTCAAGTCAAGGAAAATATAGAAGTCAGGTTTTTTGAATGAATCAAACACCTCAAATAATAGGTTCATGATATCTTGTGAAATGCCAATGACACATAGAAATAGTGATATGACTAGCATAGTGTTGCATAGAAGTTTTCGATTGGTGAAAAGGTATAGTGGAATTTGTAGAAAGGGAACATTACATACCCCCATAGGAAGATCAAACCACATTGATATAGGTTTCACACAATCATGAGGGCTATGGGTGAAAATTATTTTGAATTTATTATTCCCTCTTTCATTCTCATCCTCCAAGAATTTGACATGGATTTTCTTCGACCATATTTCCACCTTTAATGGACACCGCGAAGGCCATTAAGTAAATATCCCCCATATAACTCAACCCTAACTTCATTGAATAGGATATGGTGGATTAGATAATGGAGATAAAGACAAAGGATACCTGCCAATACCATATACAACTATATTTGGTTGTCAAAGAAAGGGAACTTCTTGTTTGGGGAAACTGGCTCTCCAAGAGATAAATTCAATAGAAGATTCCCCATTTGATGACAAAAATTAACTTAATGGAGACCATTACCTCAGAATATGGAAGGACTAACGTTTTGAAGAATGTAACTAGCTCCAATATTCATAATTTTACTTTTCAAAAAGAAAATTGATTATTAACGAATAATGACTTATTAAAGCATGGGTTTCATTCTTGGGTCAATGTTTTCTAGGTCAAAGCCCCCATTGAGGGCTAGTAGGTTTTTTCTTGAGTCATTGGAGTCATTTTCATTATTGTTATACTCTGCTTGGTTTTTTGTATCATGTAAAAAGAATTATTTTTGAGTCAAAAAGGTATTGTTTCACCTCCACACGAAGTCGATCTTGTCCCCCAAAAGTTGGTCTACATGACGGAAATTTGACCCAGCAGAAAGGATATATAAGGAGAGGTAATTCGACGTATTTCTCACATTCACTCAACAAGTTCGATCTTCAAGCAAGAGAAGAAAAAAAAGAGTGTGAAGTAGATGGAATAGGATGAAGTTGATCGGAAGACCTAAACTGAAGTTTCTAGGCTACATATTTCTCACATGTGAAACGTTTTTGGGTAGTCGCTGGGGTTTAATATATGTGTTTACTACAAGTCCAAAATTATGTTGCTGGGGTTGAATTTTTGTTGTTGGGGGGCCGAAATTATGAATTGAAGTTGTTGTTTGGGAGTTGTCACTTGTAGTGTTTTAGGAAGATCATTTGTTGAATGGAAGGGTTGACTTGGTGGTGGAGGAGGTCTTTGCCTAGGTTTAAGCAGTCTCAAAATGTCTCATCTTGAACTGAATCTACTAAAGGAAGAGTTCTTGACTAGGTTTTCCCCTTATAGGGGTTTTGCCCTAGTTGTGTCCTAAATATGGTGTCTCTTGTTCTTTTGATCTTCACACACATAAAATTTTGTCATTTCTTGATGAAATATAAATAATTAATAAAGGCGAACATAATTAACAAGTAATTATCAAGAAAGAGGAATCAAACCCTAATCCTACTAGTATTGATTTCTCAACATGGTATCAAAGCTAAGGTCGAAGAATTTTGGAGATTACTTTGTTGGCTTGAAAGAAAAGGTTACTCTCTCTATGACAAGTTACTTAAAAATAGGATTCAACATTATAATAATTCCAGGAAGCTAGATTCCAAGGATCATCTACAACTTAACTAAGAAGGTCAAAAGTGAAGGGTTCTTGGATGCACTCACTGGTACTCTTGATGATGAAAATGCATGGATCATTGATAGTGGAACATCAAGACATATGATGGGAGAAAGTGGAAAAATTCATACTCTATCAAAGGAGCCATCATCTCATGCAGTGGAGCTGGAGACAACAACATTTATGCAGTCAAGGGCCTTGGATCTACATAATTGAAGCTGGAAAATGGAGCAAAGATACATCTAAATAATGTAATTTATGTTCCATGTTTGAATTTTTTTTTACTTTCAATTTCTTGTTTAGAAGATAAATGAGATAGGGTTCATTTGTAGATGGTGAAGTTCTGGTTTTGAGAAAAGATTCAAGCATCGACAAGGAAAAGGTTATTGGAGTATGTGAAGGAAGGTTATATAGAGCTATAACACTATGTCCTCAAGCTCTAGTTCACATGGTGATCAATCCTATTTAACTATGGCATAGAATATATGTGCATATATATTAAAATATCATTCCCTCTCTGAATCAAATGGTAAATGGCATCCCTAGCATCAAGCAAGATGATGAAGGAGTATGTAAGGGATGTGCTTTGGGAAAGAATACAAGGAATCCTTTTACAAGTAGTGATACAAGGTCTAAGGAAATATTAGACCTCATTTATTTCAATGTGTGTGGGCCTATGTATAAAAAATCTCTTAGAAACCATATTTATTATGTGACCTTCATTGATGATCACTCTAGAATGAGATGGATCTACCTTCTCAAGACAAAGGACAAAGTATTTGAAAAGTTTAGGGAGTTTAGATTTGAAGTGGAGAACTTAAATCAAAGAAATATAAAGACTTTAAGATTTGACAACAGTGGGGAATACACTTCAAAATAACTAATTTCATATTGTAAAGAAGCAAGTATTAAGAGGGATCTCATTTTTCCCTACAATCCCGATCAGAACGGAGTTGTCGAAAGGAAACATAGAACAATTGAAGAATGTATATGAACTATGATATTTTATCAAGATCTACCAAAGTTTCTATGGGGAGAAGCAACAATGAAAACCATATATATATACAAAATAGAACTACTCATAGAATCCTTGAGAATATGACATGTGAAGAATCATTCATAGGGAAGAAGCCATGTTTGCACCATCTCCGAATATTTGGGTGTCCCACATACATCCATGTTCCAAAGGACAAGAAAAATATATTATATTCCACAAGAACTAAAGGAATATCTTTTGGCTACATTCTTTCCTCAAAATCATATAGAATCTACATAAAGGAAGGAAGACAAATTGAAGTGAGTAGGGATGTTATATTCGATGGAAATAATGCCTTCAAAAGATCCAAGGATATTCTAATTGATTATGATGAGGAAGATATACCACTATTTGGAAAATAAGAGAATCATGACAAGACAACTACAAATGAAGAAGAAGAAGAAGAGGAACCATGTGAGCCTATTTAACATGTAATTGTTCCCCAGACAAGAAAGAGTCCAAATTGGTTAAAAGCTACACTTGAAGGTGCCGAAGGAAATGGATCTACTAAAGGAAATTTTAGGGAAATAAAGAAACCAAAGAGATATTCAGGATATGGGGCATATATGAAAATATTGATAGAAGTTGAACCAACTATATTTGAAGAAGTTGCTCATCAAGAAGAATGGAAGAAGGAAATGCAATAAGAATGTCAATACATTATGAAGAATGGAGTTTGGGAAATTATTCCTATGCCAGGTGACAAATCAATTTTCACCTCAAAATGGATTCACAAAATAAAACATGTTATTGATGGAAGTATAGAGAAACACAATGATAGATTTGTTTCAAGGGGTTTCTCTCAAAAGGAAGGTATATACTATGAAGAAACCTTTGCAGCTACTGGAAGTATACTACAATAAAGCCTTTGGTTTCACTAGTTGCTACAATGGGATGGAATATCCATTAAATGGACGTAAAAACAACATTTCTGAATGGAGCCATTGGTGAAGAAGTACACATTGAACAACTGGAATTCTTTGAAATCAATAGAAAGGAAAAACATGTTTCAAACTTAAGAAATCACTATATGGCTTAATGAAAACTCATAGGGCATGGTATGCAAGGATGGATGCATATCTCTTAAGAATCGGGTTCTTCAAAATTTTTGCAGATCTAAAGCTATACGTCAAGGTGGTGAACATTGTAACAATAATTATACTACTATATGTGGATGATTTGTTTATTACAAGTGTGGAGAACAAAATAAAATAATGCAAGAAAATGCTAGCAACCAAATTTGAAATTAAAGATATAGTACTTATGCATTATTACTTTGGTTTGGAATTCTAGCAAAAACATGGAGAGATATACTTGGGTCAAGGTAAATACATAATTAATATACTGCATAGATTAGGAATCATGGATTCCAACCCTAAGACTACTCCCATGATCACAATTCTCAAGAAGTTGAGAAAAAATGACTCTAGTCTCGTTGATCCTACTAGCTATCATAAGTTGGTGGGTTCTCTAATGTACTTAGTAAATACAAGGCCTAATATATTTTTTTATATAAATGTTCTTAGTCAATTTCAATTAGAGCCTCATCATGGCCATTATATAGCTTCCAAGCATATCTTGAGATTTCTACGTGGCACAATACATCATTGCCTAAAGTATGATAGTAAGGAAGTTAAGTTAACATGTTTTATAGATTTAGATTGGGGTGGCAGTGAGATTGATGGAAGAAGAATCACTAGTGGAAGTTCTAGTTTGGGATATTTAATGATTTCATGGATGAGTATAAAATAAGATCTCGTTGCATTAAGTAGTGCTGAATTCGAATACGTTATTGAATGTGAAGTAGGAAAGGAAGAATTTTGGTTAAAAAACTCTTGTCATATTTATTTGAAAAGACTCTAGATCCTACTATGATAAATTGTGATAATCAAAGCAATGTAAAGATGCCTGAAGGCCCCATATTCCGTGCAAGAATGAAGCATATTAACAATAATTACCACTACATTAGGATCTTGGTACAATTTGGGGTCATGAAGCTATAATATATTCTCATAGATGAACAGGTAGCTGATGTGACGATGAAGTCCCTTCTGAATATGAAGTTTGAATATTTTAGAAACATGCTTGGGTTAGTTCATATTACATATTTGGTTGATGTGGAAAGATGAAGCATCTAATGGTGGATTCTTGGGAGGACATCTAGTGGGACTATGTTTTGATGTCTAGATCCTGAAGAGGGAGGTTTGTGTTCGTCATGGTGATTTGATCGTTGATACACACCTAGATCCATTGGTTGATGGTTAAAAAGAAAGCCTGATGGTACCTAGATTGGCTGAAATCTTTAGTCCATCTTAGTCCCACCCGAATAGATTACCCTGGTTAGGAATCTAGTCCATAGCACTGAGTGTGCTAGAAATATTCATAGTTCATTTCATTTTGAAAATATTCAATGTACTCATATATGTATGTTATTATGCATATCTCTCTAGTTAAGATGGAGTGTTGAAGAATGTAACTAAATTTGGTCTTCATAATTGTACTTGTCAAAAATAAAATGTATTATTAAATAATAATGACTTATTAAATCATCAATTTCATGCTTGGGTCAATGTTTTCTATATCAAAGACCCCCATTGAGGGTTTCTAGGTTTTGTCTTGAGTCATTAGAGTCATTTTGATTATTATTAGACCCTTATTGGGTTTTTGTATCTTGTAAAAAGAATTATTTTATTAGTAAAAAAAGTAATTTGTCACATCCACACGAATTTGGTGATGTCCTCAACAAGTCTGCCTACATGAGGGAAATTTCACCCAGCAGAAAGGCTATATAAGGAGAGGAAATTCAACCTATTTGTCACAATCACTAAACAAGTTTGATCTTCAAGCAAGAGAAGTAGTAAAAGAGTGTGAAGTAGCTAGAATAGGGTGAAGTTGCTAGCAAGACCTTAATCAATGTTTTTGGGCTCTCTATCTCCCACACATGTGAAGTTTCTAGGAAGTTTCTAGGGCTGAAAGTATATATTTACTGCAGGTCCAAAATTTTGTTGTTGGGATCGAAGTTTTGCTGCTGGAGGGTTGGAATTCTGGATTGAAGTTGTTGCTAGGGAGCTATCACTTGGAGTATTTTGTGAATATCATTTGTTGCAGGGAAGTGATGAGTTAGTTGTTGGAGGGGGTCTTTGTGTATGTCTAAGAAGTCTAGAAGTGTCTCATCTTGAATTGAATCTATTGAAGGAAGAGTTCTTGACTAGGTTTTCCCCTATATGTGCACCTACATCTTATGTCTCTTGTTCTTGTGATCTTCATACACATATAATTTGGTAATTTCTTGATGGAATATAAACTAATTTATGAATGCCAACATAATTCACAAGTAATTATCAAGAAAGAAGAATCAAACCCTATATCCTACTAGTATTGATTTCTCAACATAATCTAGGCAGATATTAGTGGGCACTTATTTCTTCCACTCAATGAGTGGTTCTCTATCCTTTTTACGGTTCTCCTAGAGCTTTTTGGCACCCAATTTTTTGGGGTCACTTTTAGACCTTGAGAAATTTTATTTGGAAATTTATGGGTACAAGGGTTTCCATGTAATGCCATGGCCTTAATTGAAACTAGTAATCCTCAAATAGTTCTTTATAATATGGTTGTATGTGGCCCAAACAAATATTATATGAAAAACTTGTGCTCCTAGGGTGAAAACTAGCCATTTCAAGGCCCACAAACCATTTGACACTTCACCATCGAGGGGTTATGGTTTTGGACCTATTTATTTCTTTCTTTATTTTAAAATTCCCTCTTTAGGTCTCTTGTAATATATTTTGTGATCTATGTAACTCCCATATTTCTCTCTTCATAGATATTTATTACCATTTATTGATGGTGTTGCATCCGCCAACATTCAATGGATCTCCCCGATATGAAGTCCCAATTGGACCTCACATTGCTTGGTGTAGGAGTCCCATCCAAAATAGGACCCGATTGCCAATGCAATCGGTTTTAATGATGTGCCTTGGCTGCAATGCCACATAGAGTGTTGTATGGTGACTTTTATGGGAAAAAGTGTTTGACCTTGAAGAGAGTCAAGTGTAATGCATAAAGTTTATAACACATCAAGGACAAAGAGTGAGTCCCTTAGAAGCCTGTAATAGTATGTAGCTTGGAATGAACACAAGAGGATAATGACATCACAAGCTAATTTCTGAAATAGTTCACAAGTTAACAATGATGGAATTAAACAACAACAAAAATTCAACAAGATTTGTACCAATACAAACGAAATAGTCCATAAGAATTAGTGTAAGCTAAATAACATACATCACAAACACAATAAGAATAGTCCTACTATATTCACAACATATGAATGAAAACATTTCGGATTTGAGCTTTTATTAAGTGAAATTTTCAATCATACATATATTATTGATGAACCACTAGCTCCAAGCATAGAATATGATGTTAACACCTACTCTTTCAAAGAAATATACTGCTGCAGAGAATCCAAGGGTCTCACAAAATCCCAAGCTCCTAATTCTAAGCTAAAAACATAGCCAAAATGTCAACTCCACAAAATCCCTTTAAATGAATTATCAAGGTCTATCTATAACAAAATGGGTGACTATCCACTTCCCCTTGTGACTCTCGGACTTCCCTCATGACTCTTTAAATTATTTACAAAATGAATATTTACATTCATTACATCATGACTCTTCGCATTCCAATATTGACACTTGGAATTCCATTCACAAATTAATTAGAAAGGAATATTATATTACACTCATACCCATATAAGAAAAATTTGGGTCGAGCCAACTAGACAGCCTAAGAATACAAAATAGTTAAGCTTATGTTTGGGGAAACTCCAGCTTAGCAAATTCCACATGACGTTTCTCGATTATGTAACGGTGCCAAGATTTGTATTGTGCGATGAAATCCTCAAATTGTGCAATGGTGTCAGGATGGAAGCAGACTCTCGTCCATGGAATTTGGGTACAATGACTTAGAACTGGTTCATGTTTCCTTCTTGAGCAAGAGAAACATTTTGTTGATTTGTATAGGTCCACCAATGGACTTCTACATATTTGGTTTTCTTACTTCAAAATATTCCTCGATGGGTATCTATCTCAATTGTTCCAAGAATTCTTAAATCTCCTACTTGACCTCATTCATGTGCCCTACTGATTACAACTACTGCAGTAGCTTTCTAGAAGTGACAATACCCCTACAAGGTCTTCCCCATGCCCAAATACCTTCCAGAACTACTTCCAAACTCTGCCTGATCCATACACCTTTAGTATCAAACTTGAAAAAAGACCCTACAGATGTGCTCAAATAAAAAATTAGAGGTTACCAATGGATTCAAAACATCTAAAAACCCTTAACTCGAATCTTTCTAAGCTCAATTTGTATAAAAAATCAAAAAGTTATGAGCTTCCAAGCTCTCCCATGAATTTTACTGTTAACCGTCCTACAAATTGGACCTTCTGTCCATTGGTTCTACAAATAATTGTTGGCTAGGGGGTCCTGACCCAGTTTCAGAGTTAATTATGGCAACCAACAAAACCCTACATTGTTGACCCTTTCGGCAACAACTCGCGTAGCGCATGCTGCAGTCTCACCTGAAGCAGTATTGGGGGATTGAAGAACCAAGTTTCTACATACAGAGACTAGAGTGATGTCTTCCCACACCATAGATCTGCTTCCATGCATATCAGTAGATTCCTATGGCTCTTTACTGCAACTAAGTTAAATCTACTTCCATACCTTCACGAAGGTCTACGATAAGTCCTTGCGGACTGTAAATAGTTGGTTCACCTACTTTCACGCATCAAAAAGAAACCCTAGATAGGAGTTCGTGTAGATCTACTTAATTCGTCGTAAAACATAAGAGAAATATCTTCTAACTTCACGGTAGTGGATAACCATTCATTTCATATATTATTAAGATAGATTCAGGGAAGTCACGTAGCATTCATTAAATATTTTAGAAAACATATCATTAATCGACAATAGATAACATAAATAGATTCAATGGAAATACTCAGTAATTCTTCAAAATCTATCTTTATTGATCTTCAATTCATCGATTAAAAACTCTTCTTACCCTGCGCACACAACTGCAAGGCTCCGCGCACTCAACTATGGACTCTACCTAGGCATCTTGCACACTCAGCTGCAGGAGCCTCTCTTTCTCTACCTAAGTGCAGGAAGCAAAGCCTTCTTGCCTTAGCTCTTGCTCATGATAAAAAAACCTCTTCAACGTACCCAATTCTCTATCCCCAATTATCCCTAAGACTCGATAGGACTCAACTACTTATATCTTTCTTAATACAATACCATGTCTCTTGCCTCATGGGTGAGTCTGAAAAACCGACAAAAAATAAGGGGCTAAGGCCCCTTTGACTCTCTCTACCTATGCACTTTGCATCCACATTTTGCAGAGACTTTACATATTTTACAATTTTTTTTACAAAAAATGACTAATTTAATTCAATTCTACTCCTGGGGATCCCATCCTAACAATAATCCCCAAAATTTTCTAATGGAGCTACAATTTCACTACCCACCGATGCATTTTGATGGATAGTTAATTTAGCCTTGGAACCCCTAATCTGAGAAACAAGGCCACATGGGACAGATAGAGCTGAGGGACGAGCCTTAACACCCACCCCCATCGGTTAATCCCCTTAACATGGTGACAAGGTCATATGTGGTGACAAGTGTCCAAGGTCTAGGCCAATGGCCTAACCTACCCATTGGAGCCCTCAATCCACTCGTGTGTGGTCCTGTGTGGTAGCATATGACCCCCAGCTGGCCCCCACTTTCTAGCACATTTCTTTGAGCACCAAACTCTCTGTGCCAAGGGTCATGTGAAAGGCCATATGGCCTCAGTTGGGGCCTTGACTTCACACCCTCCACCAAGCCCTTCACTATGGTTCCATGGCGTTAAGGTAACCATTGGATGTTCCCATTCCTTAGCACCTTCAATTGTTCTGCTTTAAAGAATATGTGTCCTTGTTTATTGGTAAGTTTATTGGGGTATTATAACCATGGGCCAGGACTAAGCTTGAGACCTTGGCTCTCGTGTTTATGGTCTCATGCACATGGGGTGATCGGGGGATAGGGATTAGCACCACCACTTTCCCCTAATATGAATTTGGTTAGATGCTAAATAAAAACACAACAATAAATATGTTAAGTAACACCCAGTGGCATGGAAGTAAGAAATTGTATTATCCAGCATTAGGTATTGTGTTCAATTCCCCCAGAGGCTATTTGGCTGATAAAAAAATGTTGCACCAATATCGAGATGCCACGTGGTAGCCTACCATTAGGCCACGTGATTCCCATTCATAGGTCCAACTCACAAACTCAACCACTAATCAGATTTGGACCAAGTGCAACAAAAATAGTGAACTAAAATATGCCAAGTGTTAGCATCAGGTTGTCTCGTACCTATATGGTCACCCTGCTAACTCAATAGTATCTTCAACCTAGTCAACTCCCTAGTCAACATGCCAACTCCAATTTTACCTATTTGGGAAAATGATTAGAACGTGATATCTGAAGCATACAGTGTCAAATTGAGGTGAAAGGAATGTAGTTAGATTCGTAATGACGAGCACTTTGATTTGATGTTGGTTTCAGGAATTTCTAGGCACTTTTGTTTTTGAGCTAAAATTTGATCCCCTGATCACACCTCCCCACTAGGAACTTTTGGACCCCAAAACTTAACTTCCCTAGTCAATATAAATATTCTAGAACTCAAAAGAAACCAAAAACTCAATCTGAAATACAAAATCTTCAATTGGTGCCCTTGAATCCCCAATCAAAGCACTTCACTTATCATCTTCATGAATATCTGATGTCCTGTTATGAATTCAACCATCCTTATCACTATTGCAGGAACAAAATGTTGATGAGTGGAATCTGAACATTCTCGTTACTCTCATCTTTGCACGACTCCAAAACACTTCATCTTGAATCTTTACTATTGAAGACAAACTTGACTCCATCTTGGAATTCATAAGCAAAATAAACTTTATTTTACGTTTTGAAAATGAATTTGTACATTAAAAGGTAAATTACTGCAAAATTTTCCATGATATGATTGTCCTTACCTAAAATACATGGTCATCTTATACAATCTTGAAAACAAAGATTTAATTCACACAATTTTCAAATTGAATACTTGTATCAGTGAACATATGACAACTTGTAGGCGACTTTTAATGACAATCTTCTACATTCACAAAATCCCTTAAACATGTGGACTATAAGGAGACAATACATGCATACATGAAAAAACATCGACTTTTTGAACATTGTGACAATGATTGTTCACTTTACAAAAGTACCTACGCAGGTAATGACAACAAGTATTTACAAAATTTTACAAAACAAATTTACAATAAGTCTACTCAAACATTGCCTCTCCTAGGCTTATGGGTTCTCTTCTTGCATCCTCTTTGTATTGAAGGTTGCTTAGGATTGCTGAGAAACCTCTTTGCCACCTATTATTTTTCTTTCATTATGTAGAATAATCTCCTTACCTTTATTTAAACAAAGCTCTAGATGTAACTTCTAACATCGTTCAATGTCATGTCCATGCACCTTACAATGAGTACAGAAGAACTTCCTCTTGATTGCTAACATAGGAGCTCTCTCATGAGAAGAAAATTCATTATGATTGATGCATAAAATTTGGCACATTCTTTTAACAATTATCACATGTTTCTCACATACAACCACACAATGGTCAATCACCTCAAAAAATGTACATGGGTACTGATTCCACAAGTATTCAAAATTTCCATGCATTGGAAAACACTCTTGAGAGTTATACCTATATCTAGAGTTGTAGCTTTGACGGTTTTCACAAGGTCATGACATCTCCTTCTGAGATGGTTTATGAAACTCAATCCGTTTGGAGCATTCTCGAAACTCCCTTCGACCATATCCCAATCCCATATACTTTGCTCTCTCCTCAACCATAATTGGATTGGTAATACCTTGGTCATTTATGCCAAGGTCTCCACCTTCATATCCCATCTTAGAAGGAAATTTTATACCTATGCCTTTGGTATGTTTCTCAAATGCTACAAAAGATTCATTATCCATATAAATGGAAGGAGTGGTACTTGAGATGCTAATTACCTCATTAATCTTGTCATTCATCATTTTAGATTTTGATGATGACGACGATGTCCAACTTGTAGATGATTGTAACTACCCACTCTTATCCATTGGAATATGGTGTTCTTGAATATGTTTGCAAAATTCACATGCAACATCTTCCACATATGATCCAAAACCACTATTTGAACCATGATCACATACTGGATTCATTTTGAAGGTTTCTCTTGCTGGTATAGGAGTAGAACTTTCTGTAACTTTCTCATCAAGCACTTGCTACAAAACAAATCACATGTTTCTCTTCTATTCTTCAGCTAACTCTAACATCATTCTCAATTGTATATTATCCACCCGAAGACACAAATTATGCTCCTCTGGTTCTTGAAAACTTTTTTTGTTGCCCATTCTTGCAACTTCAACAACCAGTGCTTTGATACCAAACTAATCTAAAATTATATTAGGTGATTTCTTCCTCTTTTCCAAAATCAATTAAAAAAAAAATTAGGACCGTGTTGACACTTTGCAAGGTTAAAATGGGTCTTGAGACAATAATTTTTCCAATGTCTCTTCAAGTCATGAATTATTCTTCATATGTAGCTTAACATAATAAACATATCAGAAAATAATCCATGCAGGCATAATGAAGAGCATAACCAAAGGTTTGTTGACAGAGTTCACCCCTCCTTGGCTACATCTCTAGGCTTATCAACAAGACTAGACCACTCATATATTCAGTATCAAATGAAGTGCATAAACATTTGTTGAAGGTAAATATGTGACTATTACCCCTACAAGGTAATTTTCACTTAGATAGAACTCTCACAAACAACACCAACTCAAATCACCTCCTACAAAGATGACATACTTCAACTGAAATGAGCTAAAAAGAGCATGTGAACATTTCAATTCCACATTGAAGCACATAAACAAAACTTAATGTTAAGATATGTTGAACCTAAGCTAAACACTACTGGTTACAGCTACTACAATATCCTTATGGAAGTGAGAATATGCCTACAAGGTGTTCTCCATGCCCAAATACCTTCCAGTACTGCTACCAAACCCTGACTGATCCATACGCCTTTAGTCTCAAACCTAATAAACGACTCATTATGTTCTCAAATCAGAAACTAGAGGTTACCAATGGATTTAGAACATCCTATAACCCCTAAGTCAACTCTTTCTGAGCTCAATTTGGTTAAAAAATAAAAAATCTATTAGCTTCCAAGCTCTCCCATGAATTTTACTGTTAACCATCCTACAAATTCGACCTTCTATCTATCAGTTCTACAAATATGCCGTGAAATTTGCAAATGGAGTGACAATTTCGCTACCCACCGGTGCATTCTCTTGGATAGTTAATTTAGCCTCGGACCCCTTAATCCGAAAAACAAGGCCACATGGGCCCCATAGGGCCAAGGGATGGGCCTTGATCCAAGATATTTTACTTATAGATGCATCATAATTACACAAAACAGAGCTTATTGACCATGGAACTTAAAATCACATAAAATAATTCCGAAATAACAAGATAAGCATGAAACCATGATACAAAGATTTGATTACAGAGTTCATCCAATAGGGACTATGTCTTCAGGCCCTGCTCAATAGTGGGGAGGCCTTCCTTCATTAAGTGGAATAAAAGGAGATAAAGTACAAGCGACATTCATTTACAATCCTTATACCTCCAAGCTGGAAGATGTATGAAGAATGGAGAGCCTGCTTTAGAAATAGACAATACCACTGAAATAATAGTGAAAAATTGTTTACAATTGCCTATCTAAACACCCAATTCGGAGAAATGAAGCTTTTTCACCCTCTCGGAACCTCCCTATTTCTCAAGGCGAGGTTCTGACTTGCTAGGTCGGGTTACTACTATACGAAATGGTTTTTGAACTTCTATGGGATTATATTCCTTTTTCCTATGCGGACAGTCCATTATATATGATGGGGCTAACTCCTCAATCCCAGAAAGTTCTTAACCAAGGACATGTATAACAAGCGGGTGGTTTCTTCACCAAGAATATCAAACCTTGATAGCATGCAGGTAACAACCTGCCAAACATAACGAAACCTATTAACTTCTTAACCACACATTTAATCACAAAGAAACAGTGCTTTCAATCAGCGGACAGACTTGGCCTTTGTGACAAGAGACCTGCGATAAAGGCGGACCCGATGAACTATCAAACTAAAATATATAATATATCAAGACCGTAAGAACTTTTCAAATTGCAAATTGGCAGACCCGAGGTTGATTATCCATATTACCCCTTCCCTCTGCGATCTGTGATTGCAATATCACAAATTGCAACCTAACTCTACTAGGGGTCGATTCCTTAACAACTTTCCTTGCAATCTACGATTGTGATATATCATATTGCACTCTAGCTTGCTCCAGGGCTGAGTCTTTACCATTGAGTCACCTCTGATCTGCGATTGGGATATCGTAAATCACAACCCGGTAGTGTTGGTGGTCGATTCTTTACCCCCAGGCTTCTAAGATTGCGATCAACGAAATGAAACCTGCCACTTCGCATTTCCTCATTCACTAAAGAGTCCTACCATGCCAACTTCTCCTATCACATGTCTAAGTCAAACATGAACTTTGAATTACTCTAACTTCTTCATATGAGCTCAAATTCGAGTGTCATTTGCATCGTTGGAATTAGGATGATGAGAAGTTCGATTTGATGCTAAGTTTATATAGATTCTACCACTTTGAGTTTTGACCCTTCTTACCATGCCACTAGTGCTTTTTAGATATCCACCTTGATCAATCCTCCCCACTAGGAGCTTTTGCACTACCAAAATCCTTTTCAGTCAATTGGAAAGTGAGGAAATTTCTCCCTCTCGTTTTCTTTCTCCAGCCACTGAGATTTACTCCGATGCATTCCTTTGAATCCTACACAGATGTACTTCGCATCTCCTCGTCGTGAATTTTTGGTTTTCCTATCGAGTATGATATCTTTGGGAAACATGTCTGGATGTTTTGGTGTAAAATCATCCACTATAGGAATCTGTGCAACCTCTTCAGTATCCATAACCAATGGAGGTTCATAAAGCTTTAGGTTTTCAACATTAGTACTGAATACATTTACATATAAGAAGGAAAGTCAAGATGAAAAGCATTATCTCCAATCTTTACCAATCTGTTGAAGGGACCATATCGAATGCGTCTCAATTTCTTCCCTTCTCCCTTAATTATATCATTGTTGATGTGGAGCCATACCTTGTCCCCAACTTGAAATTGATGGTCAACTTGGTGCTTATCATATCTAGTGTTATACCGGGCCTGACTCTTCTCCAACTGATCCTGTACTGGTTGATGAATCACCTATATCCAGGGAATAAACTTATGTGCTTTGTCCCTATCATATCATCCTTTTCCGCCCTCATATTTCCCAAAGACCAAGTCTAAGGCATCCCTTGGTAGATAACCAAAACATGTCTCGAATGGTGAGATCTGTGAGGATGAATGTGCTTCTTGATTGTATGCATGCTCCACATAAGGAAGCTTTTCATCTCACAACTTGGGATGTTTTCCACAATATCCTCATAACAAATGTACCAAGGTGCGGTTGACAACCTCTATCTACCCATCGATCTGTGGATGAAATGTCGTACTTCTTTTCAACTTAGTATCTATTATTCTCCACAAGATGGTCCAAAACTCTCGAAGAAAGAGAGAGTCTCGATCTGACACAATAGATGTGGCCAACCCAAAACGGACCCAAACATGCTGAAAGAAAAGATAAGTAGTCTACTCAACAATGAGCTACTTTTTACAAGGCATTAAAATACACATTTTACTAAAATGATCTATGACGACATACAAATAGTCACGACCTTTCCTATACATAGGAAAACCACCTACAAAATCCATGGACACGCTTTCCCATGGTCAACTTAGAATAGGGAGTGGTGTGTAGAGCCCATGTTTTATATTAGAGGGATTTGGAACATAACACAACAGACAACCCTTTACAAAATGAGTAACAATTTTTTTCATATGTAAATGACAAAGTTTTTTCAACCCCAAAATGACCAAACACAAGAGAGGTATGAGCCTCTCGGATTACATGTACCCTTTCATCAATGGGTATACACAGTTTTCCAAGGTGATATAATAGTTTTTCCTGCAAATAATAATTGTCCACCTGCAATCCATGAGTCAGTTTTGCGTAAATCTCTTTAAAATCATCATCATTAGAATATTGTTCAGCATAACTTTCTAATGATAAAGAATCAGTTTGCAAAACTAAGATGCAAAAATAGGAGGGTGAGGAAACATATATGCTACTTTGTTGTTGGTTCCCTTCTTGTATTTTATTACCAGATGAAATTGTTGGTGGAATCCCATCCATCTGAAATGATAGGCTTCTTGAAGTTTGGCCTATGCCTAAAGGTACTCCAAGGGCTAATGATCCATATGGATGATAGTCTCCTTCCCAATCAGTTAGTGTTTCCACTTCTTTACACTTTGAACCAAGGCGTACAACTCCCTGTCATACGTGGGATAATTCAAAACATCCTGGTAGAAAGTATCTGAATGGTAATACACTAGCTTCCTTTACTGCATCAATACAATTCCCATGGCATATCTACTCACATTTGTCAATATCAAAAGGTTGTTGAAGGTCTAGTCCAGCTAGAACTGGTGCTGTGCTGATTTTCTCTTTTAGCATGTTGAAGGATTTATGCTGTAATCATCCCCACTGAAAGGATTTCTTCACACTTGTCAATGCATGTAAGGGGGATACGATAATAGAGAAGTTTTCAATGAACCTTCTCCAATATTGTACCACACCCAAAAAGCTTCAGACCTCTGTATCATTTGTGGGCTCAAGCCACTTCATAATTACATCCACTTTAGAGGGATTTATTTTCAATTCCCCATTGCCAACTATGTGACTTAAATTAACCAGAGAGGTCTTCCCAAACTCACACTTTGACAATTTTACATACAGTTTTTCATTCCAGAACATCAAGAACTTTCTTCATATGACATACATGTTCATCTCATGTCCTACTATAAACAAGAATATCATCTAGATCTACAAGCAAAAAATTATCAAGAAAATGCCTAAACAGATCATTCATCACCCTCATAAATGTGGTTGGAGCATTGCGCAGTCTGAACGGAATCACCATCCATTCAAACAACCCCTTCTTGGTTTTGAATGCAGTCTTCCAAATACCTTGTTATGCAACTCTAAATTGGTGATATCGACTACGCAAATCTAGTTTTTTAAAATAGCCAATGTTTTTCAATTGATTTACTAATTCATCAATGTGAGGGATAGGGTATCGACTCTTCACCATAATTTTGTTTAGCACCCTATAGTATATGCACATTCTCCGTGTGTCATCTTTCTTTGTCACCAATAGGACCAATGAGCCGCATGGAGAAGAACTCATTCTGATGACCCCTTGAATTAGCAATTCCTACACCTATTTCTTGATCTCCTCCATCTTGATAGAATCCATCCTGTACATACCAATATTCAGTTAAGGAGCATCCTCTTGTAAATGGATCTCATGTTTGATTTCCCATCTTGGGGGAAATCCTCTCAGTTCCCGAAACAATCCATCATAGTCAGAAATAATTTCTAACAATTCTTTCTTATGATCAGGATCACAACCTTTGAAAGCGTCAACTGTCTCGACCTCTTTCGCTCTCACCACCATGAGCAGGCACCCTTTACTAGAATTAACCAATCATTTAAATTGTCCTGCACTTACAAGGATAGCACTAACTTTTGTATGATGAGCTCTCACTATATATTCTACCTCGGCCTTCGTGGGGTGGTATTTATTTTCATACCGAAAGAAAACTTCCTTTCTGTCATATAGATACGAACTTCCCCAAATAATTCCACAAATATTCGAAGGCACAACATCTAACTCTACCTCATCAACTAATTTGGAAGAAATAACAAATGTAGCCCTACACTTCTTGGTTACTTGTAATTTTTCCTTGTCGCTTACCCCACCAACTGGGTATGGACTCGGATGAGGCTTAGTTTCAAGGCCTAACTTTTTCACTAAGGACTCTGAGATTAAATTTGGTTGGGAACCTCAATCAAACAAATTTTCCACCTTTGTGTGTTTTATAATAAACCTAATGTAGGATAATTCAATTCTATTTTACTCATTACTTACAGGCTCATTCAAATAACAAGTAATTTCAATTGAATCAAAATTATGACTAATAGAAAGAGTACCTCTTGTGCCCATGGTTGTGATCAATGTCGCATCGCCGGAATCTAATCCAAGGTCATGTTGCTTTGTTGTCACTGTCTTTTGCTTGCACTTTCCACTAAATCTCTTTCGTCTTAGCTTTGGATGTAGCTTCCAGCGATGGTCCTCATCATGACCTCCTCTCTTACAATGAGTGCAAGATGGTGTCACTCCATCCCCTTTCTTGGTTACGATGATCTTCTTATCCTTCCCTCTACCTTTCTTCTGGAATTTTCCATGCTGAGGCTTTAATGGTGTTTTCTTGGCTTGATCATCTCTTTCATTCTTGCCTCGGATTTCAAAATGAATGGCCTTTATGTTGGCAACATCAATCGTAGTAGGCTTGAACAATAACAATGAGTGTCTTATGTAACTATGTTGCGCACCAACATACTTAGTTACAGTCTCCGGTGAATCTAATGAGAAGCCCAAATTCAATGCTTGTTTCTAAAATTCTTCAGTGAAGCTTCGCACATTTTTGTCTTTACCTTGACATAGATATTTCCATTCCATTAGTTCCTTTTCTTTATAACCCAAAGGGTAAAATTGGTCTTTCAATCCAGAAATAAAATTAGACAAAGAGGAAAGAAGGTTACCCAACCTTTTCTACCCTTCTCCAACTTTCTCTCCCACCAAATGAGAGTAGTGCCACTCAACCAAAATGCTTACATGGTTGCATTGGTTGTTCCATTTCACCCTAGCTTTATCTTCAAGGGTAGCCATAAACAACTTCATGATACAGTCCTTAGTAAAGTCAACTCTTAGTCTACATACATGTACATGAAACCTTACTAAATGAAAAGTAGCATGATCTTCTTGTTCATTTTTAAATATAGGAAGATTTGTAAACCAGTCAACATAAGGTATAGGATTTGGAAATCCAGGGATCTAAGATCGATACATAGGAGCATACCTGGGATTTCTTCTTGCAGTAGAATTCATCTTTACAACAATGAAGTCACCAAGAATGTTTTCAAACTACTCGTTCTTGAAAAGTGGAGTCACCATGAAGTGTTGATTTTCTAGATCTTTCAGTCAATGGAGTTGCCAGATGAATGGTACAGCCTTCCTATGTGTCCAACTACTGTTCACAATCAACAATTATATCTAAATCATTGTCTTTCTTTCCAAGGGAAGATAGATCTTTCACTCCCTAGCAACGACGCCAGTATGTTATCACTCCACCAAATTTCTAAAGATGAAGAAGAAATCCTAATAGAGGTAACCACAAACCAACCTTTTAGGTTGGTAGCTAGCCCTACCAGGCCAGAGAGGGCTCTCTCTAGAGAATCACAGCCAAGAGGGTTGGATGGATTAGGGTTTTGGGCTAGGTATAAAGTGCAGAGGCTTTTTATTGTTTGATTAGGCCGTTGGATGAGGATTAGGTCAAGGACTAGGTCAAGGCAAATGAGATATGATTGCAAACATTCAAAGGGGTAGGGTAGGAAGAAAACCTAACACTTAAAGGTATTTGTGTGGGATGAATTAGACTGATGAGGATTTAGGAAAAGAATGAAAATACATGAATTTTTCCTAAACTGAAGAAATGATTACAAAGTGTGAAAGTTTCCCCAAAACAGAGCATGAAAACTCATGAATTTTGTTCATCAACTTGAAATTATCACAAAATAGATAGGAAATAATTGTTGGAATAAAAATCACATTCAAAAATATGTGACAATAGAAGAAACAATGCTAAATGTTCATACCACAAGTATGCCAAGGAAATAGCTGCAACTCATTTATTAAAACTAGCCAAATTCTAAAACAATAGTATCTTTTGATCAGAAGCCAAACATCCAACTAATTCCCCCCTGTGTAATGAGTCAAAAGTACAAGATATAGGCCTCAAACGACCTCTCCCATCCTTAGGGGTTGAATCCATGAGAGGAGGAGTTCCACCAAAAACTGAGCTGAAAGCTGAAATGTAGGGAGGTCCAAGTGACTCATCCCTAACGTAAGTGAACTGATTCATCACACCTCATTGAGTCTATTAACCTAATGTATTTACCCTAGGTAATAGTAAAAACACCATAATTACATTTAAATCATCAATTATATAAGTGAAAACTTGATTTCCCAAGAAGAAAATCAAATTTGCAGTGAAAATTGAAAAATATCATAAATTTGTCAAACGTGCCATTTTTGTGCCAGGCACGCCCTCCATGTTGTAGACAAGTTTTGAGTGCCTTCCCGATGTCCAGACTGAGCTCAGTATAGCTTTTTGGAAATATTATTTTGTCTAACTTGCTGATATTTCTTTAGTTTGCAGAATGGAGTTGATTTGACCCCTCAAAAAGTGTTTCTCCCGAGACTGCTCAGCGCGCAACACCAAGGTGAAAAAGGAGGTAGAACATTGATTTTTTGCATGTTTTTTCACCTTTTCACCTACCACTTGTGCAAAACAAGCCAAGAAAAGTTGTTTTCTAGAATCTATTCATAATTTCGCATCTACTGGTGGTCTTCATTTGGCCAAAAAGTGCCTCAAACAAAAGCGCAACGCCCGTGCCTGACATTGTCATTGTCACAAACTGCGTTGAAATGCACAAAAATTCCTAAATTTGCAAAAATGAAGAGAATCTTGTCAAAATTTGCTGAGTGATGACTAATGATGAGGGTTATGCATGGAGTGAGGCTTCAATAAGGATATCAAGCCTCCCTTCCTCTTTTTCATTTTTAGGGTTTCAATTTTTGCATTGGCCTTTCTTAAGTCTTGACCTTGCAATCTTGTTTCACTTGGCATAGTGTTTTTCCATCCTCCCTTGTATGTCATTCTCTGTTGTCTATCTTCCTCCTCCAATCTATCTTCCTCCTCATTGTAATTTCTGTTCTCCTCTTTTGTCATGGTTTCTTAGCATCTAAAAACCTAGGGAGATGAATTGGGAGTGAAATGTAGGTTTAGGGAGTGGGGAATGGGATGGAAAAAATTAGGGAGATGGGGGAAGGGACTATCAAATTGAGGGAGGTGATAGGGAGTAGAAATGTTGTGGGATTTGGGAATAGGAATTTTATTACATGTATAGGGATTTGGGAGCTTAGGAAATTGAATTACCTAGGTCTTAAGGTTTAGGGGATAAATGGATTTGGAGAAAGGGAATGGTAGTGTAAGGGTAGGGATAGGGTTTTTAGATATGTAGGAAGGGTTTGTGAAAGTCTTAGCAAGTATATTTGAACATTAGGAATGAAACTAGGGTTTAATGCAAAGAAGACACCAAATTTTGCATAGAACATCAAAACACCATGAAATTATTGTTTAGAAGTGCAAGGAGACAAGAAATTTGTCATACTCACTCCCAAGATGATCAAACAAGGCCTTGCTGAAATTTTAGAGCAATGGTGCTCTATTTTGAAGCCTGGTGTGCAATTCAGGCAGGTGCACAACGCAATGAATAGGCACACAATGCTGACTCAAAATCAAGTTTTGAGTGGCTTCCTGAAGTACAAATTGACCTCATGTTAGCTCGTTGGAAATATCTGTCTCTTGGCTACACAATGAACCTATAAAGCATTGAAAATGATCAAGTATAACCCCTAAAAAGGCAATTATCCCAATACCAGTCAAAAAGTGCAGAAAGGGGGTGCAAAAATGCAGTGTGCTCTTGCAGGAAAGTTTTGGAGGCCTTCCTCAACTCCAAATTGAGCTCATGATAGCTCATTGGAAAGCTCTTCTAGTCTAGCTATCATTTCACTTTGACATTTTGATACTTGGCATGTGTAACTCTGAGTTGGTAGCTTGGGAGTCATGAACTTATTACAAATTGAATAACATAAAATTACATAGTGAAAATATAAAAAATTGGCATTTAAAATCAAAATTACATGCAGAAACAAGATTTTATGTTTACAAATCATCCTCAGATAGTGAACAAATGTTATTTGATCCCTATGAGACTTGCTGACATTATGCAATGGAAATGGTATTTTATTGGACCTTGAAAACCCTAATGACCTAATGAAAACCTTGACTGGATTGACCTTTGATGACATGACTGATGTGATGGCATGATGTCATTAACTTTATGGATAATGGATGCTTAGCAAGGTATGGAAGTCTTCCAGAAAGTAATCAAATTTGAGTGAGAGTGTTGATTTTTTGGTTTTAGGACTACCATCAGTGAGTGAATTTTGGAATGCAACCTAGTGGAATGACAAAATTTCTGAGACCCTAATATGAAATGAAAAGAGGATTTTTTATCAGTAATGGCAAGATGAAAATACTAACACTAACAAGCCAAAGAGATGAAAACTAGACCTTTTCCTCATCTTCATCAATCTGCTAAATACGACAGTAAACCTCTATCTGTCTTATCCAATTGTTAAGTTTTTATTCACTACACTCTCCATTGTACATGGGCAGGTCAAACTTTAGATCTAGCTTGAAGAATGGTTTATTAGATGTATGTTCGGAATCGCGATTAGAGTGATGAGAAATATCACTTGAAGAATGAGAGGGAGGAGGCTCTTCTCCACCACCTTCATGATTTGTTGATCTATTGTCATCGACACATTTCTTCTCGTGCCCAAGTTCCTTCTCATACTCTGAAAAAAACTTGTCCACTTTCTCTTCCATATTGTAGAATACCTTGCAGAAATTATGTTCCTCTTCCCAATGAGCTTCTTCATTTTCCATGTTTATTCTTCATTGTGCACGTCCTGCTTCGAAATCAAAGGACTTAAGATTTCCTTCACCTTTTCGCAACTTGTTCCAAGTTAGCATATACTCATTCAATTAACATCGATAAAGACCTGCTCTGAAACCAAATTGGATCCAAGCTCTTTTACTTATAAATGCATCAAAATTACATGAAACGAAGATTATTAATAATGGAACTTAAAATAACATAAAACAATTTGGAAATAGAAAGATAAGCATGAAACCATGACACAAAGATTTGATTATGGAGTTCACCCAATTTGGACTACGTCTCCGAGCCCTGCTCAATAATGTGGAGGACTTCCTTCATTAAGTGGCATAAAAAGAGATAAAGTACAAGCAAAATTCACTTACAATCCTTCTACCTCCAAGATGGATGAAGAATGAAGAGCCCAACATCAGAAATAGATAGTACTACTAAAATCCTGGTGAAAAATCATGTACAATCGCCTATCTGAACACTCAATTCAGAGAAATGAAGCTTCTTCAGCCTCCTGGAACCTCCCTGTTTCTCAAGGAGAGGTTAAGGCCTACTACTAGGTCAGGTTACTACTATACGTAATGGTTTCTAAACTTCTATGCCAATGGGTAACTCCTCAATCCCAAGCAATTCCTAGCAAAGGATAAGTATAACAGGTATGTGATTTCTTCACCAAGAATCTCAGACCATCATAGCACATAGGTAACAACCCACCAAACATAGCAAAACCTCTCAACTTTTAAACCACACATTTAATCACAAAGGGTCGGTGCTTTCAGTTGGTGGACAAACATGGCCTCTACGACAAGCGACTTGCGATAAAGCCATACCCGATGGACTATTAAAATACAACATATAATATATTGGGTTTGGTAGAACTTCACAAATTGCAAATCAATGGACCCAGAGGTGACTCTCCATATGACTGCTTCCCTTTGCGATCTACGATTGCGATATCGAAAATCACAACTTGAATCTTCTGTGGATCAATTCCTTAAGTACTTTCCTTGCAATATATGATTGCGATATATCGCATGGCACTATGGCTCGCATTGGGGCTGATTCTTTATCGCTACCCTCTTCCGATCTGCGATTGCAATATCACAAATCACAAACGAGTAGTGTTGGGGGGCAATTCTTTACCCCCAGGCTTCTATGATTGCGATCAACGAACTTCAGCCCGCCACTTGGTGTTTCCTCATTCCCAAAAGAGTCTTGCCATGTCATCTTTTCCTGCCACATGTCTAAGTCAAACATGAACTTTGAATTTCTCTAACTTCTTCATATGAGCTCAGATTCGAGTCTCATTTATAGCGTTGAAATCAAGATGACAGGCACTTCGATCTGATGCTAAGTTTATTTAGATTCAACCACTTTGAGTTTTGAGCCTTCTTACCATGCCACTAGTACTTTTTGGAGATCCACCTGGATCAGGCCTTGACGCCCACCCTCATCAGTTAATGCCCTTAACATGGGGATGAGGTCACCTATGGTGTGAAGTGTCCAAGGGAAAACCCAATAGCCTTCCCTACCCATCACAACCCTCAATCCATTGGCATGTCATACTATGACAACATATGACCCCAGGGCTGGCCTCCACTTTGTAGAACCTTTCTTTGAGCACCAGAATCTCTACACCATTAGTAACGTGAAAGGACATATGACTTGGCACGGGTCCTAGACTTCGTACCCTCTGTTGAGTTCTTTCCTATGGTTCCATGGTAGCGAGGTGACTGTGGGCTGGGCCCATTCCTTAGGACCGTCAATTGTTCTTCTCCAGAGAATATGTGTCGTCATCTTGTAGTAAGGTGTCCAGGGTGCCAAAACCATGGATCGAGGTCAAGGCTAAGCCCTTGGCTCCCCCGTCTATGGTCTTGTGGGTGTGGGGTGACTAGGGGCTAAGGCTTACCCCAACCCCATCCCCCAATACGAATTTGGTTATATGTTAAATAAAAATGTGCCAATACATATGTTAAGTAACACTCTATGGCATGGCAGTAAGGCAATGTGTTGTCCAACATGAAGTCTCATGTTCGATTCCCCTAGAGGCAGTTTGGCCGATAACAATATTTTACACCAATACTAAGATTCAATGTGGCAACCTCCCATTAGGCGACGTGGCTCCCATTCATAGGTCCAACTCACAAACTTAACCACCGATCAGATTTCGACCACATGCACCAAAACCGACGAACTAGAACATGCCAAGTGTTACCATCTAGTTGGCTCATTCCTGTACAGTCACCCTGCTAACTCAGTAGTATATTCAACCCAGTCAACATGCTTTCCCACATATTACCTGTTTGGGAAAATGATCAGAACATGAATTCTGGAGAATACGGTGTCAGATTGAGGTCAAAGAAACATTGTTGGATTCAGAATGATGAGCACTTTGATTTGACATGGGTTTCAAGAATTCCTGGGCATTTTCATTTTTGAGCTAAAAATTGATCACCTTGATCACCTGATCACTCAGTAAAAAATGTGAAGACTTTTGTCCACCAGACACCCTGAGGAAGGTGTCATCGAGGGAGGAAAACCAATATGCTATCTCCAACACTACTTCCATTGCCCCATGTGACATGCAAGGTGGCTCTTCCTCAAATATCAACTTGTACAAGGGAATGAGGAAGTGATCAATTAGCTTCTCCATTACTCTTCTCTCGCTGAAATACAAAATAAGATTGCAATAAACATAGACAATAGGCTCTCATGGTGTCCATGTCCAATTCATTCCAGGAAATGAATTGTGTGTGCAGATTGCATCGAGTAGATAGGTAGACATATAAAATCTAGCTTTCCCTCCCTTGGGGGGACTAAGGGAATTATATACGTGGATCTACAACTACTGAGTGAACAAATACAACCAGTTGAATTCTTTACCATCATTCAAAACCTATTTCAGTAAGAATGTCCACTGTTCAGGAAATGTATCGATGCTCTGTTGGTTGTAGATTCTACAACTTAAAAGTATCAAGAGATGATATGCCCTCCTGAGATATTTTTATCTTATAAGTGTTGGTGGGTGTCCGATGGAAATTTGTTGGCTCTTTCACATAGCCTTTACCAATATGCTTGGTGCTTAAGTAGTTGTTTTTTGAATAGAAGCAGAAATCCATGAGTGATTTTGGCTCAAGAAAATGGTACATGAGATGATCGTCTGCTGTAAGAAAAGAAGAATGCCTTTTTCCACTGGCACTAGTGGGAGTCATAGTCTTTGGATATTTATGGAATAGTATCCATCTGACAATGTCTATGCATGGAAAAGATGGATATCTACATGAAATCATGTGTATCCATGATTTATAGACATTGACATATGCCTGTTGGTCTTCTAGATATTCTTTGAAGGTTCTTATTGAGAAAATTTCATTCACATTCTAGCATGTGATATATGATTAATTTTCTAAAAACTGTTGAGTGTATGAGTACAATGGTGTACTCTCAACTTCCTTCCCTGTGCCACTCTCGGTGGTATCCTTTGAAGTTGATTTATCTGGTTCCATGATGAAAGTTACTTATGAAGGGAAGTGCTCAAGACCTGCTGTTACACAGTAATTTTTCACCGTCCCTGTTACCCCTTTTCCCGCACATTGTAGGACTTATTCCAGGACCTATGAGAAGTGACATAACCTGAAAACACTTGCATTATATCCCCTTGAGTATGTACTTCATATGCCCTGAAGACACCTTCTGCAAAATACCCATAAAAATAGCCCCTTTTCCATTGGCGCGGTTCCACTGTGTATCACTCGCGCCAATGGGGGAAATCCTCCAAAGAGGGCGTGCTAGCTGGCGCTCTGTCTCAGAGTCGCACTCGCACCAGCCCAGTTGGGTAAATTTTTTAACAAATAAACTTACGAAGGTTCTTCCTAACCTATTCATGAACTGATTCCATCTTGAGTTAGTTCAGGTGGGCTTCGAATCTCCATAGAAGGGAAGTAGTTCTCCACCTCTCATGGAAGCTTCTTAGAGATAAAGCCAATCCCATGAATCTTGTGGATGACCCTAACTCCTTCTCCTCTATCTATAAAAGCTTGTCCTTTTTCTTTGACAAGTTAGTCTCCAAGTTCCAAATTCTAAGTCCCAAAGTCTGAGAATTGCTAAGCTCATGCTTCAAGAAGCCTTCTTCATTCCCATGAAGCTAAATCTAAAGTGAGGAGATTCGTGTCCAAGTAACCAAGGAGAGAGAGGCTTGTTCGCCATTCCCAACAAGCTTTGCAAGGCATGTGTTGCTGATCACCTAGCCAAAGGAGGATTTGACGTCAGAACTATGGTTGTATTCTTCTTTGTTTATCAATAATAGATGACTATCGTTATGGTTCCACTCTTGTTATTATTTGTGATAATGATTGAGTTATATCCTTTTTGACTGATATATAGTTGCATCTATTGAAGTTTATGCTTTTGTTTGTGTCATTCTTTGCATGTGCAGGTGTCTGTTCACGATGATCGTGGGGATTGTGACCAGCCAGAGCAAAGGAACAGGAGGGACGACTCTTCTACAAATATTAGCATTGGAATCCAGGTAGGCCCTCATCATCGATATTTAATTTTCAATTAGGAAGCTGCGTGATAGCGTTGTTTGATTGTTGCTAGACCCCATTTGGGCTAGTAGGGATCGCCTCTATCCGCATAGGGTATTTACCTTCACAACACCTGTAATACCTGTGGGAGGAACATTCAGTCATGGAAGACATAAATTAGATTCAACAAATCAACATACAAATCAGGATCAAGAAACAACCACATGGATTGACTGTGAAAATTTTGCAACTTTGGAGGGGAGGGAAAGAGACTAGCTAAAGGAACTACACATTGTACAGTCTCAACAACCAGTGATGCAGCATGAGGCTAGAGACTATGTAATTTGTAGTTCAACTTGGGAAGACTAAGGTGGAGGTTGTTCATGGCATAGTCTCAGTGGCCAAGGGTGAAGTCTTGACTCCTGGAACTACACAATGCACAGTTGGGTCAGTATGGTATTGTGGATTTCCCAGTCTTAGAGGCGAAGCTTGTAGCTTGAGCTTCAGGCTTATGCAATGCTCAACTATACAAGGTGATGCATTGCCAAGGGATGACCAGATCTGCCCGGTAAGAGTGTGGGAAACAAATAGATCTGAGTGATGGGGCATGTTAAAGTGTAGATTTGACTAAGTATGTATATATTGGTGTAGAAAAATTGCAAAAGATTAACATGCAAAAAGGAAAAACAAACATGGATGAAGAGTCGCCGAAACAAGAACCACCAATGGGAAAAAACAAGAAAACTTATGTGAAACTTGTAAAAGGTGAATGACAAAACAAGCCAACACTTTTATAGCCTAATATACATTAAAACACCAACAACTATGAAAAGAAACAAGAAAAAAAACACTCTCAATATCCAAGCGACAAAAGACAACAAAAGAAAATCTCACTTCGAAAAGTGTCGCAAACTCCATCGAAGCTTCCTTGATCTCCTTGGGAATGCTAAAGCTCCAAGATCAAATGTCAAAATGATCTCTAGGGGCATCCATTATATAGATCTAGACTAGTTAGGATTTATGACGTGCATGCCTAAAATCGAGGAAGAAATGACACTTGACGGAAAGTTAGAAAAATTGTAAGTGTTCCACATTCAGGAAACTAATTAATGAATCCCTATTTTCTAGGGATTCCTTGTCCTTTTTATTATATTTTTTTTTTGTGAAATTTTCATGGACATTGGTGAGAAGGATTGTGCAATTCTCGAGGACATGGAAACTTCTTAACTCAGTGCATTGTGTAGTTTCTAAGCTCAAGGGATGCTTTGCATACCTTCCATCATCAAGGTTGATTTTCCATTGTGAATTTCACAGTTTTCATGCTCAAGGCTAGCCTACCAAGAAGAATTGTGCAGTTTATGGAGGTAAGGCTAGCCTACCTTCCAAGATTGTGTTGTTTATGGAGGAAGCCTAACAATGCTGCAAGCATGAGGGCTTCACTCAATGAACCTCATACATATCACGTGCTTTCGTGGCATATTAAACAATACCCTTAATTCGACTACATATTGGAAATTACTTCTAAAAAAGACATTATTTAAACCCATACCAATTTGAACCCAATACACCTTCCTAATTTAAAAACCCCTACTTTCACTAGATATTGGAGGTATTCAATTTTTCATTAACACTTTTCATACCCCTTTATATTTTTTCATTAACTTTGGGCTCCTTTTTTTATACTTGCCAATATAAAAACCCTCTACCCCCTATATATCACCCAATATATTATGTAATTTCTTCCTCATAAATATCCCCCAATATGAACCCATGTGGTATGGTATTTCTCCACCAGTGAAGCCCCCGTGGCTGCAAGGTCAAGTCAAGAGTTACCTTCTGTTTCAAAGAAATCAAGCCAGGAAAACAACATCACAAGAAAAGCTAGAAAAGATAATTCTTGATCACAAAGTGAATACTTGACAAGTGGGAAAGATAATCTCCTATGGACAGAAGGAATGCTTCAAAATAAAAGCATGGGAATTTTTTTTTGGGGTGGTTGTAGAAGCTACAACACTTGGCAACACACTGGTATAACTCCAGCTATCTCTATGGGCCTTGTCTCATGCAAAACATGTCTAAATCTTCACAAAGTATTGTTTAGTTCATTGATCATCATAGCTTCTTCACTTGGGTTGTGTTAAAGATATAGTCCCTAACATTCTCTTTATCAATGGAACACTTAACCAAGCCAAGTCAAACTAAGTTGTTTCGATTGGGAATAATGCACACACACACACACACACACACACACACACACACACACACACACACACACACATACACATATACACATATATATATATATATATATATATATATATATATATATACAAGTAAACATATAGTCAAAGTCTTAGTTTTCATCTATGGTGTTGCCTCGATTCTAGCAGGACTGGAGAGTCCCTCGTCAGAGTCACTTTAGCGACACAAATATTGCTCCACTATGAGAGAGCCTTGATAATACCCTGGTGAAGTTTCTTGCTTTACCGCTTTGTGCAGGAATCCTTTCTCTTCTTTCTCCTTTTATTTTATTTTTTCATTTTGTTCAAATAACTTTGCATAGGCAATTATTTATTTAATGAGGTAGAAGTAGGATCCTAGATTATTAAGAGTAGAAGAAGTTGTCCCTTCAGTGAACGTTTTTTAAATACCCCTAACATACTTATTAAAGTTTCCTCTCCCTCTTTTGTCTTTCCCACCCTCTGTGCTCTCTTATGTTTCTCTTCATATACTACAATTCATTACTCCTCACCTATTATACATTATTATAGGCATTATACCATAAACAACACTCCTTACAACTCATAATCTATGTAAGCTATATAAATTATTCTTATATAAATACTCCGCTATATAGCCATATAACTTTATTGGAAAAAATAATCTAAAATTATGTATGCCTATGTCTATAATATTTATTATAGCAACCATTATTTATACTTTTAAGCATCCATCTTATTTTACATTACATATTTACTCTAACTTGATTAAGTTTTATCATATTATCTTATATATATACTAGATATCCACTTTAACCAAATATATTAGGATCCATTATTTTATAACATTACATCCCTCATGTTTATTTTCAGAAATTCATTGACTCTGATGTTGATATTAATATTGTGCTCTAAAACTTTTACCATATTATAAGCTATAGGTTTCTACAGGTTAGCGCTATGGTTTCATGTATCACGACTATGCCTCTCTTGCTACTTCATATATATTTTTTCCTCTCCTTATTATGTTGAAGGTGTTCTCTCTACGAGCTTCATATGTCCAAAAATTGTTCATGCAAGCGAATATGAGCGGCCGATTTCTGTCCTCCTCCAGCGAGTAAAAAATGCACGCATGGGAAGGATTTTGCAGTGATCATCATTTGGTTAAATCATTGTCCTCTCCTCCTTCCAGTGAAAAAAATGGAATAGACGATCTCATTAGTTCCTCCAACCCCGCCCCCTTTCCCCCCTTTCACAACAATCAATGTTTCAACCTGCAAGCCCTTAAAGGTAATGGGAAATCGTTGGCATGCCTGCTGCAGAAGGGAAAATAGTCTTGTCTCCTAGATCGATCCATGGTGAGCGAAAAAATGTAAATGTGTTAGAAAACTTGCATAAATGAATCTAGCTAGTCAAGGTTGAACAGGCAGCTTTGCAGAGAAAAAACACTAAAAAATGAAATCGAAAGAACAAAAGGAATTATTGATCTACTGAAAATAGGTTACAATGCTCATGATATAGCATCACTGGGTGAAGATCCCAAGGTAATGCACCATAGTGGTGATCAATGAGAGGACTCGACACCTACAATAAGTTCCAGAGAGAACTAGCCAGTTGCGAAGTGAAAGGAGGAGCAGATCAGGGAGTAAATCATGCAAAAGAACTAGCCATTTGTGGAGTGAAAGGAGGAGGAAATCAGGGAGTAAATAATGCAGAAGAACTAGCAAGTTGCAGAGTGAAAGGAGGAGCAAATCAAGGAGTAAATCATGCAGAAAGGATCTTGCATGTAGTCCCATGCTCTAACTAAGTGTCCGCTTGTGCTAGTAATGAAGGTCCTAGGCGTGTAGTACCCCCAACCACCCCCCTGAACACCACTATGGAGAAAAATAGAAAATGGCCCCTGGCAACTAAGGCCGAAGGTCACCCAAAATACAGTGCAACTTGTACTAAAATTGAGGAAAGAGGGAAAACCTCGTGAGAAAAACCCCAACTCAAAATACAATGTAATCAAAAGAAAAGAGGAAGAAAAGACAATTGCTAAGCAATTGTGTCCTTCACTCCCGGTTGATCGCGTAGAGAGTGAAACTTATGCTCAGTGAATGTCTTGGTGAAGATGTCTACAGTCTATTTTTCTGAAGGACATAACTGCAAATCAATGACCCGATCATGTACTAAGTCTCTAATGTAGTGCATATGGATCTCTATGTGCTTTGTTTGTTGCCACTGTACTGGATCCTTGCAAAATTTGAGAATGCTCTAGTTATCACACCAGATGATAGTGGGCTAGTGGAACTGGATGCCCAACTCAGTGAGGAAGTGCAATAGCCACAGAGCCTGAATAGTGATGTTGACTACTCCTCTGTACTCAGTCTTAGCTGAAGAGAGGGCAATCGCAGCCTACTTCTTGCTCGACCAACAGATACAGTCAGACCTTAGACTAATTGAATATCCAGAGGTGGACTTGTGATCAATGTTGTCTCCTACCCAATTAGAATCTATGAAGCCAGGGAGATTCAATGTAGTGCTTGATACATAGTGAATCCTGAAGGTGATGGTGCCTTGCACATATCAGAGGACGTGCTTGGCAGCATTCGAGTGTAGCTCATGTGGCTCCTGCATGTATCTGGAAATGACCCCTACTGCATATGAGAGATCTGGTCTGGAGTGGGTGAGGTACAGTAAGCTCCCCACTAGCTGTCGGTAGAGAGTACTGTCAACTAATGGAGTTTCACCTCCATCCTCAAGGTGGACCCCAGATAGAAAAGGAGCCAGTGTTGGGTTGCAGTGAGTCATGTGAAATCTCTCGAGGAGATCCCGTGCATACTTAGCCTGAGAAAGTTTGATTCCTGGGGCATCCTGGCTGATCTCAAGAGAAAGAAAGAAGTGTAATAGACCCATGTCCGTCATCAAGAACCTATCATGCAAGGCCCTCTTGAATGCAGCAATGCCTGAAGCCGAGCTGCCAGTGATCAGGAGATCATCCACATACAAAACTAAGATAGGAAGAGAATCATGTGTCCTAAGCATGTAAACATTCGGATTAGACTTACATCTTTTGAAGTTTTATGATAAGAGAAAATAATCCATCTTTGCATATCAAGCTCTCGGGGCCTGCTTAAGGCCATAGAGAGACTTCTTCAATCTGCAGACCAAAGATGAATCCTAAATGAAACCATGTGGCTACTCCATGTAGATCTCCTCAGATAGGTCTCTGTGAAGAAAGGCATTCTTCAAATCCATTTGATGTACTTCCCATCCCTGGGTAGCTGAAATGGAAAGTGCAAGGCTTATGGAATCCATCTTTGCTACTGGAGCAAAGGTCTCATCATAATCAATGCCATGAACTTGCTGGAAGCCTTTGGCTACTAGCCTGGCTTTCTGTCTGGTGATTTACCCATCTGCAGCACTCTTGGTCCTGTAGACCCATTTGCATCAGACAAGTTTCCTTCCTAAGGGAAGGGGGACCAGATCCCAAGTCTAGTTCTTGAGGAGGGAGTCTTACTCCTCCTCCATGGCAGAATCCCAAGAGGGATGCCCAACAGCCTCAGCATAAGACTGTGGATCAGAAGACTAAACCAAATGACAATGTCGGGATGGCATTGGTTCAATTGCAGTGAGGGAAAGAGGAGGCTCAATAAACTCTAATCTAGTCCTCCACATATCAGAATTATCCCCCACAAGATCATTTCTAGTAGCTAGGTGGTATTATCCATATATCTCACTTAAGCTCCTTGTTCTCTGATTTATGACAAGGGAAGTTGATTCACTGCTGGAAGCCCGATCTGGGCTTGGATGTGGATCATCATATGCATGCACTATATTTGTATCTGAAGACTCTGTTTCTACATCTACATGCTCTACCTTGGCATCTGCATGCTCTGTATCTACATATGAGTGTATTGAGTCATCATCTTGGTCATGAGGTAGATAAAAGTTGTCTGCATATGGCAATTGAGGTGCATGCGAGAGACTTTCCTCAAATTGGACACTTCGCTCAATGATGAGCTTGTCCATAGAGGAAATCAAGAGTTAGTACCCCTTCACACCATAAGGGTATCCAAAAAAGATTCACTCAATTCTATGTGGATCAAGAGCTTTCCTCTTTTCAAAGGGGATCCTGGCCCATGCTCAGGAGCCGAAAACATGGGAGTGGGTGACCTCCGGTTTAGTGCTACTCCAAGCCTCAAAGGGGGTCTAATTCTTAACAGATCTATGAGGAGATTTGTTCTGGATGTAGTTAGAAAAATTAAGTGCTTCAGCCCATAGCTTATGAGGTAATGAATTAGCATGCAGCATGCAGGAAGCCATCTCTTTAAGAGATCGGTTCTTTCTCTGAGTAACTATGTTCTGTTGCAGAGTGTATGGAATTATGTGTTGCAACTCTATGCTGGACTCAAGGCGAAGCTTCTGAAGTGCTATGTTAACATATTCCCCCACATTTTCTGTATGGAGGGCTTTGATCTTTCTCTTTGATTGTGTCTCAACTAGTTCTTTGAAATCTTCAAAGTGCGCAAAAACTTCAGATTTGGCCCTGAGAAGATACACCCAAGTATGCCATGAGAAATCATCAATAAATGTAATAACATACCTTTATTTGTTGATGGAAGGATGAGGAAAAGGCCCCATGAGATCACTATGGATCAGATCTAGAGGAGAGGACGCTCTGTGAGTCTTGTCGATGTGAAACTTTTCTCTAGGATGTTTGCCAAGGACACACCCTTCACAAACTCCCTTGGAGAAATTGATATTTGGCAAGCCTTCCACCACATGTCATTATTGCTTAGTTGCTGCATATACCTATAGTTTAAGTGACCAAACCTCTTGTGCGAAAGCCTACTACTATCATCGACATGTGTAAGCTATAAGGAGGATTTAGATTCAATAAATTCAGAAAATGTATATAGTCTAGCTCCGTTGTTTACTTCACCAGTTGCAATTTTGGAGCTCCCCTGTAGGTCATATATGTTCACTACATCTGGAGTGAATTCCACTCTCTTTCCAGTGCTTGAATGAGTGATCTGATAAACTGAAAGTAGGTTTACCAAAAATTTTGGAACATGAAGCACATCTTCAATGCTTCCGTGTAAAAGTTCCACTCTACCTTTTCTGGTGACCTCAATAGGTGAGTCATCTCCCATGAGGATGGGAGGTCCTTTGCATGCATCCAAAGAGGAATAGACTTCCTTTGCAGCAGCCATATGATGTGATGCACCAGAATCTATAATCCATGCATAAGGGTAAGGGTTAATTGCAACTAAAGCATGAAAATTGTTACCTTTCCCATGTGGTGGATCCTTAGTTTTCTTCTTAGTGCCATGAGGGATGTGGTCCCCAAGGT
Source organism: Pinus tabuliformis (assembly GCA_031772625.1). NCBI lineage: Eukaryota > Viridiplantae > Streptophyta > Pinopsida > Pinales > Pinaceae > Pinus > Pinus tabuliformis. Next base: position 1,507,468,343 of record CM062819.1, on the reverse strand, counting down.
TGTGCTTCTGAAGGATTTCTACCATTTTATCAATTTTTTTTTTCATGCAGGAGGATTCTAGATGGAATCCTTGGTGACAGTAGGTCCATTTGTCTCCTTTCTTCCCTTTCTCATTTCTGGAGTTGGAGGAGTCATTGAAGGGCTTGGTGTACCATTCCTTCTTTGGATGGGAATGTGATTTTCCCTTGTATTTTTGGTGCTTATTCTTTTGATTTAAATTAGATCTGTGATTTTATTGTGGCTTCCATCATAGACAACAAGAGCATGCACTTTTGGAGGTTTGATTTTCCCCATTCCAATGAGTTTATCTTGCTCAAAAGTGAGGGACTCCATGAACTCTTTGAGAGAAGGCATAGTGTAGGATTTACCTATTGTGAGCCTTACTGAATGAAATGTAGACACAAAGATGGAGTATTCTGGTCTAGGCTTTGACATAATAGAGATAACTTGGCAACTGTCCTCCTTGGATTTGTCAATTCCACAACCCTTGAGTTGCAACATTAGATCATTATATTTGGTGAAGAAGTGTTGAATTTTTTCATAGTTCCGTGGATCCAATGAGAGTAGCTCCACTTCGAGTAGATGTCCTTTCATCTCATCCTATTTCCCGTAGATTTCATCAACTTTTTTCCAAATGTCATTGGGAGTATTGCAGGTAGAAAGATGAAACTGCAACTCTGGGGAGATGCACATGTATATGGATTTGTGGGCCTCATTCATGCAGTTAAGGTACTGGATTTCTCTATGGCTGAAGTGGGTTCCACTTCTATAGCCATGGTAATCCTGTACAACCCTTTTTGATGAAGCTATCGAGCCATTTGGTCCTTCCATTCATGATAGTTGTACGGTGTTAGGATCGATGCTTTGGAAAACTCCATTTTTCTGTTGATCTTTGATATCCAGGCTATAATACCTGCAAAATAAAGTACTGGTGCACCATTTATCTAGCAACCTGTGGGCTCTGATACCAAGTAAATGAGTTAGAAAACCTGCACAGATGAATTTAGCTAGTAAAGGTTGAACACAAAGCTTTGCATAGAAAAAACACTAAAATACGAAATCGAAAGAACAAAAAGAATTATTGATCTACAGAAAATAGGTTACAATGCTCATGATATAGCATCACTGGGTGAAGATCCAAAGGTAATGCACCATAGTGGTGATCAATGAGAGGAATCGACACCTACAGTAAGTTCCAGAGAGAACTAGCCAGTTGCAGAGTGAAAGGAGGAGCAAATCAGGGAGTAAATCATGCAGAAGAACTAGCCAGTTGCAGAGTGAAAGGAGGAGAAAATTACGGAGTAAATCATGCAGAAGCACTAGCTAGTTTCAGAGTGAAAGAAGGGACAAATCATGGAGTAAATCATGCAGAAAGGATCTTGCATGTAGTCCCATGCTCTAAGTGTCCGCATGTGCGAGTAATGAAGGTCCTAGGTGTGTAGTACCTCCAACAAAAAATGGGTTAAAGGTCGATCATCTACCCACAAAAGTAATTTGAAAGATGAGTTATTGTAGCAAGAAAATCTGGCATCTTTTCTTTCGCAACAATAAGAACATCAACTGAAGAATAGGCACATATAGTTTGAATGTTTTACGTTGCAGTGAAATCTGTTGCCTGAGGTACCAAAGCAAGGCCTTCCCCGCAACACCATCATCAGACCGAGGTGTCAGAATGATCCGCTGCTTCACCCAACATAACTCAGTAACCAAGTTTATATTTTGCTCTTTGTATATAATTTAGCCTCATTAATGTTTATTATGCCTTGACAAATTCTTAGTTCTTCATTGATGTGTTTCTTCTCACAGATTTTTGCATTATGCTAAGATTTAGAACTTGTTTCGCATTGATATTATTTATTATTTTCCATATATCTTTATGTGATGGATGATTAAGACCAGAGTTTTCCAATTTCATGGCACGAGGGTCTATGTAGTGTTGCATGTCAGTGTGGGTTTGTGGCACTAGGATCTATGTAGTTTTGGAAGCATGAATATTTTGTCTTCAAAATTTCTAGTCCATGGGAAATGCAGTAAGAAATATTGGTTGGTAAAGACAATACTTCCATAATTATCATTGTGCCTATATGGAGTTATAAGTTTGCATTGTGCCTAGTGATTTCATTTGTTCACAAGAGCTAAACTTGTGTGCTTTTGTTGGCAGTGACTCAGCTTAGATGATTTAAGAGTGCATGTATTGTTGTGCATGGTGAAACTCCACTAAGACTAAAGTGGTAAGCACTTAATATGTACATGTACTGATGATGTTAGCTCTGATGTTATCGCACTCAAAATCAGATGGGAATTGGTTTTCCCCAAAAGTATGACTAACATGGTTGGAACTAGATCGAAGTAGGCTTGCCTCAAAACCATCCCTTGGAATTGGATCATATCGAAGCTAGTTTTCCCCAAAATTACAACTCAACTCATAACCAGATCAGAATGGTTTGTCACAATATTATGATTTATCTAGCTCATAACTAGATTAGAAGAGTAAGCGAGCGAGGAATAAGCTGGGAATCATGGAATCCTTCATTAAAGAAACTCATCCAAACTCTCATTTCTCAATTACCTCAACATCACGGCAATCCCCTGGTGAAATACTCAGGGGAAGGACACCATAATTTCAGGAGGGCCATCATCACCAGTGGAGCGCACATAGAATCGTGGTGGGTGTAGGAGGAACATGCAAGAGAAGCATTAATGGAAGAACTATATGTACACGTCACGAGTTACCCACATATTATTCAATCCCCGACCCTAGGTTGAACTTGGTTCACATTTCTGCAGTAGGAGGTCCACTAGATTTGTGTCAAAAATGCATTTTGGTAGACCCAAAATCTGTTCAGGAAAACACAGTAAACTTGCAGAGGTAGCTTTGGACTAGGCTCTCCACATTGACCCCAGGGACATTATTGCATCTCTGTTGACCTATTGGTCCCCCAAGCTTTCTGGTTCTGAGGATTATGCTTATATTCTCAGGGAGCTTGGGAATACAGTAGAATGCAAGAAGGCAATTAAATGTTTTGTGTGGGTAGTTTCTCATAAAAGGCGAAGAAATGAGCAAGAAAAATTGTTCATCATTCTAATTAGCATCTTAAGTTGGCATGGGAGAGTGGTAATTGAAAGTTAAGTCTTTGGTAGAGCCAAGATAGAAAGCTATGGAAACACTATGTATGCCTTCTCTTCCCTCATCAGTTCTTATGGATGCAGCAGTATGTGCACGTAGTCTATTGTTGTCTTTGAGCCAATGAAGAGGTCTGGTTGTAACCTAAACCTTGTTCCTTCTCATAGATCTTTGCATTATTCTAAGATTTACAACTTGTTTTGCATTGATATTATTTATTATTTTCCATATCTCTTTATGTGATGGATGATTGAGACCGCAGTTTTCCAATTTACTTGCACTAGGGTCTATGTAGTGTTGTATGTTATTGTGGGTTTGTGGCACTAGGATCTATTTAGTTTTGTGAGCGTGAATATTTTGTCTTGATAATTTTTAGTCCATGGGAAATGAACTAAGAAATATTCGCTGGTAAAGACAGTACTTCCATAATTATCGTTGTGCCCATATGGAGGTATAAGTTTGCATTGTGCCTAGTGATTTCAATTGTTCACAAGAGCTAAACTTGTGTGCTTTTGTTGGCAGTGACTCGGCTCAGATGATTTAAGAGTGCATATATTGTTGAGCATGGTGCAACTCCACTAAGACTAAAGTGGTGAGCACTTAATAAGTACATGTACTGATGATGTTAGTTGTGATGTTATCGCACTCAAAATCAGATGGGAATTGGTTTTCCGCAAAAGTATGACTAGCATGATTGGAACTAGATTAGAATAGGTTTGCCTCAAAACCATGCCTTGGAATTGGATCATATCGAAGCTTGTTTTCCCGAAAATTACAACTTGACTCATAACCAGATCAAAATGGTTTGTCACAAAATTATGATTTATCTAGCTCATAACTAGATTGGAAGAGTAAGCGAGCGAGGAATAAGTTGGGAATCATGGAATCCTTCGTTAACAAAACTCATTCAAACTCTCATTTCTCAATTATCTCAACATCAGGGTGACCCCGTAGTGCAATACTTAGGGGAAGGGCATCATCACCAGTGGAGCACACATAAAATTGTGGTGGGTGTAGGAGGAGCACGCAAGAGAAGCATTAATGGAAGAGGTATATGTACACGTCTTGAGTTCCCCACATATTATTCAATCCACGACCCTAGGTTTAAATTCGTTCACATTTATGCAGTAGGAGGTCTACTAGTTTTGTGTCAAATTGCATTTTGGTAGACCCAAAATCTTTTCAGGAAAACATAGTAAACTTGCAGAGGTAGCTCATTTCTCAATTATCTCAACATCAGGGTGACCCCGTAGTGCAATACTTAGGGGAAGGGAATCATCACCAGTGGAGGACACATAAGATTGTGGTGGGTGTAGGAGGAGCATGCAAGAGAAGCATTAATGGAAGAGGTATATGTACACGTCTTGAGTTCCCCACATATTATTCAATCCATGACCCCAGGTTTAACTTCGTTCACATTTATGCAGTAGGAGGTCCACTAGTTTTGTGTCAAATTGCATTTTGGTAGACCCAAAATCTGTTGAGGAAAACATAGTAAACTCTCATAGGTAGCTCTAGACCAGGCTCTCCACATTGACCCTTGTGACAATATTGCATCTTTGTTGACCTATTGATCCCCCAAGCTTTCTGGTTCTGAGGATTATGCTTAATATTCTCAGGGAGCTTGGGAATAGAGTAGAATGCAAGAAGGAAATTAAATGTTTTGAGTGGGAAGTTTCTCATGAAAGGTGAATAAATGAGCAAGCAAAATTTTCCAGCATTTTGATTAACATCTTGGGTTGGCATAGGAGAGTGGTAATTGCAATGCAAGTATTTGGTAGAGCCAAGATAGAAGGCTATCACTATTTATGCCTTCTCTTCCCTCATTAGTTCTTATGGACGCAACAATATGTGCAAGGAATCTATTGTTGTCTTTGAGCCAATGAAGAGGTATGGTTGTAAGCTAAACCTTGTTTCTTATAATTCTTTCATTGATTACTTTTCTAAGGGGAGTGTGGATTTCAAGCGAGCCTTAGAAGCCTTTGATGAAATGATCTGATAAAGAGTTCAACCTAATTGAATTACAATCAATTCTCTTCTCTTTGTTTACATTCAAGGGGGTTTACGGGAATAGGCTCATGTAGTGTTTGAAGAATTATTGTATCAATGAATTGTTCCAGATATTTTCACTTACAATTTCCTAAAGAATCTTTGGAGATCATAGAAATGATAGGAGAAAATGCTTACAACCTGTGGATGCCAAATAAATTGGTGTTTAAGAAAACAAAGGAGACTATGGATCAAGGATTTGAAGTGGGTAGATTTAGATGCAAATAATTAATAACAATAAGTAATTAAAAACAAGGCCTATGCAAAATGAAGTTGAAGGTTCAACATCAGTCTCGTAGCAAGTTGAATCTCTAGATCTAATATGTGAGCATTACAAGATGGTTAGCAAAAAATTTTGGTAGATGCGAGTAGTCTCTTTGATCCAACTGCTGATCTACAATTATGATGGTAGTGAATCTCAGTTTGATGTTATTACACAGGCTATCCAATCTTTCTTTGCAGCATGTGATTTCATGGACATTGCTGATAGTTTAGATAAGGAAGAAAAATTTATGAGTTTTTTAACTGAAAAAATCATTGATACTATTGAAAATGTTTGGAAGAAGTTCCCTCAAAATCCCATTAAATCAAGTATTCTACTGGAGCAAGAGATAAAGATCCCACTCAAGGGTATAGGTTGAAATAAATAAAACATCCAAGAAAGCTCGGTCAAAACTGAATCTCACATAGAAATCCAGGAAAAGCAAATGCCATCCCACCATAATTTGAACTATTGGATCCACCTTGCTGCAAAACAGAATTCATTCAAAAGCATGGAATCCATAAAATCATCAAAATCATTCGCAGATAAAATCCACAATTTATAATTCTCATTGCGAAAAGTTATCCGTGAATGCACAATTTACAATGCTCATTGGGAAAAGTTATGTATGAACACATGATTAAGAGTCTAGACTTATCTTTGATAGAAAATTGCAATAGATGGGCAAAGAATGGTAATCAAACAATCCCGACGGTTCCTCCAACCGAACCCCCATAGCCCCCTGTATATTGTTGCTCACAAGAAACCCAAACCACTCAAATAGGGAGGCTTACGAAAACCTCATAGAGACCATTCTTGAGCTTTCGGCTTTCCTTTTCACCTCTCGATGCGATTTCTAGTTTATTTTTACTCACATCTTACACATCTTAACAGTGAACCCAACTTTTGGATTCAAAACGTTCACATCATAAAACTCAATTGTGAATCTTCCTTCAACTAAAATCAAATTGCACCATGGTAACTTGAAAGATGTTGGTCCTCTTTCCAGATTTAAAAATTACTTAATTGTAAATCATATTTAAATATATATTAAAATAATAAAAAAAGTGAGCATACCAAATGATTTAAGTATTTTTATTTAAATTATCTATAAAGTTTAATTTAGATATTATTTTAAATTTGTTTTTCTTAAAATTAAATTGGGTTTCGGGAGAAAAACTCTTAATATTAACATTGTAAAAAAATCATGCTTTATCATTTTCTCCTTAAATAAATATATGATGAAAGAACTCTTTGATGTATAATTTTAAATGTTTAATACTTTTATTATAAATAAATAAATAAATAAAAACATAAAATAAAAATAAAAAATCCAATTTGATATTTTATCTTTAAATAAATATCTAATCAAATAAGTCTTATATATGCATGATTTTAAATGATTAATATTTTTATTTTTTTAAGATGTTCTTCCGTTTAATCGACTGTGTAGCCTTAGCATAGGCTTAATTTAGTTAAAATAAAAAATATTATTTTTTATAATGATTTTCCCTTGATAACTTAAACTCTTATTTAATAAATATTAAATAAAAATAAGTTATGAGGAGAATTTCATAAATAAAGGAAAAAATATGTGTGTTTGTGAGATGATAATAATAATCTATTTTTAAGGTCATGACCAAGCCATGCATTATATTTGTTTGTGAGACCCTATGGAGGTGTACATACTCTATTCCCTTTGTATTTGATTGTGTGACCTCTTACAAGGAAACATGTGTTCATAATTATTATGCCCACTGAAGATCTACAATAATCTAATTTAAGTTCATAGCCAAACTGCACATCAAATTGGTGTATGAGACAAGGGACCCCCTCCACATGACAATTTCACTATTAAAGCCTACAAATTTATGCACACTCTAACCCACTTTCGATTTGAATTTAAGCGCGCACACACACACACACACGGGGGAGAAGAATGAAAAGGTGGAACTTTAAATATTCGAGTCTCTGGGCGGAGAAGAAGGAAAAGTCCAAATTCTAAATAATGAAGTTTCAGGTAAAATGAAGAAAATATCATTTGACATATAATGTACATTATATTAGTCCACCATAATGCCCAATTCTCCATATGCGAAGAAAAAAAGGGGGAGCAAGAAAACTATTTTAGGTAAAGATTAAATTTTGAGAAATAAAAACATTTTTTTTAAATAATTTTGGGTAAGATTCTTTAAATTTTTATATATCAAAGAGCTAAACTTTATAAAATGTTATGTCCAAATTTTATTGACAATATTAATTTATTGCGATGACTAAGATGATGGTGATGACAATAATGAATGTCTACTGAGATCAAATTTGGTTTCCCAAACTTCAAGGACAGTAGGGAATACATGTAATTCTTTGAAATTTTTGTTCGCGATGGAAAAACATTAAGAGTCCTAAAGTGTTCTAAGATGATCATTATTTTGTTGATTTTAAAGTTTAGGAAGGATTGTAGTGTGACAAATATTTTGAAATTGAGACTTAATTTGGGCACATATTGGACATTCTAAGAGAAAATGTTTTTCATCCTCAACCCTCTTTATGTCACAAAGGTAATCGACTCTTTGATACCATTGTGTTTTCATAATTTATTGATGCCTAGTTTCGCTATGGATCTCATGAGAATTTGACAATATTTTAATGACGTGTATCTCGTTATTTACACTAGTCAAAATAGAGGGCTATTTTTTATCTTCTAGATTAGGGTTAATCACCTCCTTATAATATCTTAGTTTTCTGTTTACCATATCTCATTATCAAAGCATAATTTCTTGTTAAATTATGATGTAATAGTGTTTTTAATATGATCCTTATTCTACAATAAAATATCTTCCTTTATTCCCAAATGGTTTAGCCAACATTAGATATCCTTATGTCATCCTTGTTTAAGTCCAAGATGGTTTTGGTTGCAGTTTGAAGCAATTTTAGGAAGCCCTTTATTATCCATGTTACTCAACTTGTTCTTATACATCAGGTATCATGTCATTACCATGCTTTTAATGGGGGAAAGGATATCTTCTACAAGGAGGATATGATGGGGTGTATTTGCTTTAATTTTGAGATTATAGGTTGTAAAATTATTTTTGACCTTCTCTACCTTTTCTCCATGACTCTCTAGAGATAATGCATCCCCAAGCTTCATAATTATATCAAATAATAGAATTAATGAAAGTCTCAAGGAGTTTTTATGAGCCCATATCTAAAGATTTCACTAATTTACAGTTGTTTTCAAGGCCATAATAATCTTTGTACCCTCCATTTATGCTTTTTTGAATGTTATAATTCCAATTGAGCTTGTGTGAATATCAATTTTGATATATTTGTATGAAGACACTTCCTCCAAGTTTTTGTTGTCATATATGACATATCGTAAGTGATCATATTGGATTTAACTATCACAAATTTTGTTTTGTCAATATTAAAAATCATACTTTTATTGGAGTAGAAATCCTTGAGTATTCTTAATTGCTTTCCAAGATCACAGGGTCTCCTTTCCATAATAACAATATCATTAGCGTAAAGAAGAAGAATGATGAATATACTAGAAAGAGTTGTCTCAACATGTTGTAGCGACTACAACCACCCTCCAAAATTTTGAATTAGCCTCGTTTTGGAGCCTCCCTACCAACCTTTCACAACATCTTGCCTTGCTTCGTCAGGTACACAAGATTTAGTGTTTTGCTTGCACAAAAACAGCATGTTGATCACAGCTTGATGCATTCCCCTTAGAGGATGATCACCCGGACTTGGTCTAGCTACAGACTGAGCAACTCCCCCAAGAAATTTCACATTTATGGAGGGAATCCAACCTTCCCTCCATAAATTACGCAGTCTTATCTGGCAGCATGCTCAGCTCCAGAATTGTACAATTATGCCAGCTGGCACTCCCAGTGAAAATTGTGCAATTTTCCCCGGCAAGGCTACTCAACCCAAAATTTGTGCAAATCTGGTCAATGGTCAGTTGTTCTGCTAGAAATTACGCAAATCTCCTGGGCAGCCAACCCAGCTTCCAGCCAAAAATGTGCATTTTCTCAACCAGTCGAGCAACTTCATGCATGAACAGTTTGATTGACTAGTTCCACCCGGGACCAAGAAAACTTGACTTCCATGCATAGCTTACTTTTCCCATAATAGCAAAAGGCAACATGCAAAAGACATCCCATGGTTCAGGGAGCTATTTTTAGCAGTTGGAGGTTACATGCAAAGTTGTTTCAAAAACTTTCCTCCAAGTGTCGCTTTTTCCTAGATTTGTTGCATGTGTGTCATGGGCCCAAACTTATTTATTCGATGCATTAGAGATCATTATTTCACATTGATGTTGGATCTCTGACATCCCATAGCACATCCACGACTCTTCGACACATCCAACTTAGCTATTCATGGGTAAGTGGCCTCAGCTTGTCCTTTTCAGCGTTTCTGTCACTCTTTGTGTATGTGAGTGTTGTTTTCTTGATTTATTTGAATGCTTGTTGTCGTTTACATGTACACTAGCTTGTCCTAGCTCTGTTTTAGTTTTTGTTGCTATCTCACTACAATAACATGCATGAAATTGTTTTGCACGAGCATTAGTCGAATCAGTGAATTGCTTCACCCACATGCATGCTGATCTATTTGCTGAATCTTCCATTCATGTTTGCATGCACTGTCAATCACTTCTTCTTTCACTTAGTGTTGCCATGAATTCACTGTCATATTTTATTCCAGCTTCCCGTTGGCGATTCGAGCCAACCTCATCCCAAAATCTGCGTTCACTGACACAAGATTGTGAAATCTAGGGAAGGAAGGCTCCACTATCCTCTCCAAAAATGTGCATTTCTACTGAGCACTACCCTCAAGGACTGTTTTTCACATTTATGAGAGACAGTGATTGTTGGTCCAGAAAATGCGCAATGCAGTCCCTAAGCCTGTAGTCACTCCCAGCTGGAATTGTGCATTGCGCAATCCCAACAGCCAAAAGCCAGCCTGGATTGCGCATTATGAAATTCCATCAACCAATCTTGCCTCCCAGATAGCGTAGAAGGCCTTTTGCGTAGTTCTGGCAACCAGTCACCCAGCCTCTCAGAAGAAATTTCACAATCTTGCCCATTATTTTCCTAGGTATGTCCTGTGTCATTCCCTGAATTTTCTTTATTTTTCGCTAACATATTTCTTGCCATGCATGTTGCTTGTATCAATATATTTCAGGTGTTCATCTGTCTCAATGGTTTCCAAGAGAGTAGGATCATAGGACACTGGTGGAAATGCAGTTGGAGCAACAGTTGAGCAAGTTTCCTCTAGTGTGTCGATCTATGAAGATACAAAGTTGTATCTAGACAAGGAAATGAAACTGAACTGGCAAGAGGTCAATGAAACATTTCCAGACACTTTTGGGGAAGACCTCGAAGACCATCAGGTGTATGTGAACATTCAAAAGTCTGGATTGTACTGAATTAAATGAATATATCTCGCATTTCCATTCACGAACATGATACACTGGATCATCTCTCACACTCATCCCGAGACAATGACCTTGAGTAGTGTCAGTGGGACAAAGCTTGCGACCTTATGGGCATGATATTATGATGAGATGTATCAGATGTTAGATCCCGTGATTATTATGAAAACCCCATTCAGATTACCCAATAGTAGTGCTAAATCCATAGACATTCTGAAGAATTGGGTAAAGGAGCCAACTCGATTGAGGTTGACACCCAACCAGATCTACAAGACAAAGATACTAAGGAATGCATACCAATACTTCATCATATTTTCATGTCTACTATATGGCCAATCAAGCACAAAAACCTTCTGATAGAGTTGGGTGGTTGCACTGGACCATTTGGCTAGAGAAGGGAAACCATGTAACTCGTCCAGCATACTGGCTCATTAGCTGAAGGAACAAGTAAGGAAGGCTCGACAATCACCTGGAGGTATGAATGCAGATATTTACATGTCCACCTACATCTTAGATGCAGTCTGTGTGCGACAGGAGTTCCCTAGTTTGGAGTGGACATGGTTACCAACAAAAAATGTCATGAACACGTATTTGAAGTTGTTGTCCGAATGCAGCTTCAATGGCGTAATCACATAGTTGTTCCATCATTTTTTCACCCCTGTGTAAAAGATGACATTCGAACAGGATCCACCCTACATGTCAAAGGAAGGAATGGAGGCATTGATCGGAAATACGGATTGGTATGCCTTACCATTTGACACTTTCATCCGAATGTTCTATTGGGAACCAAATCTATCTATCTTTTCCTTACATTTTCACCTATCCTTCATCCTTTTTTCACCAATGATATGCATTAGTTATGATAATCTTACAAGGTAAACTTCCCTTCTAATGTCACTTGAAATATTTAATTCATGAGGTAACATCACGGAGTTTTTCCTATGTGAACTACTAAACTTTGCTATTTTCGCAGATTTTGGTGAATAGATATCGCATTCACAGCCCGCAGCAGTAGCCCCACATTTACAGTAGCTGTTAAGCAACACTGAAAAAACATAACGAAATCTCAACTGCTCCCAGATTTATTTTGGATCTTTATTGTTCTCTCTCTCTCTCTCTCTCTCTCTCTCAGTAATTAGTTGTTGTTATAACAGTTGCATATTTTTTGGCATTAGTTGCTAGATTTGGGGAATATGTCTTTCCCATGTATTAGTATAAAATGGGGTTTTATTCCTGTGCGAGGGGGTTGGATGTGCAGAGACAAACATTCTAACAGTTCTTCATATATTAGTGAATGAGAGCAAGTTTGTTGTTCTTCTTTTAGATTTGATTGAATGCAGCCCTGATCAATGAGCTGGGCTCGGTCTCCTGGTCTTAGATTTTCTTTATGTGTGTTGTTTCTTCTATTGTGTGTAATTTGCTTATTACTATTACAACTCTTTAATTAATTGTTGTGGATGCCTTTTAAGTTCTGTAATGTATTTCTAATTACTATTATGGTGATGTTTTGATTCTTTACCTATGAATCCTTGGTTTATGTTAGATTGTAACTTTGCCCTTGCATATACCTTGCACATTACCTTGAAAAATATATGCACTCAGATTGATAAATTAATGTGGAAAAGAGTGGAATAGTTTATTCACACTCGGACACCAACATGTTCACTGCGGAGAAGCCTCCACATGTTCTTTTGAAGTTCGCCTTGGACATGTCATGCAAGAAGTAGCATATCACATCTCAGCAAATTGAAAACTAGATTGCATCAGAAGAAGAAGGTACCTTAGCCGTCTCTTCCATTGTGCATTGGGTTATATGAGATCCAGAGTATCAAGAAAGAAGATGTCAAAGTAGAATTGATGAAGAAGTACCCATTCGACCTCTGAAGCTACAATCCGTATGACCCACATTGCATTGTGAAAGATCATTGCATGAGAGTTTAGTTCAACTAGATCCACGGGGCATGTCATTGGGCCAAGGAGGAACCATGGAGATATTGCTACAATTTCTCTAGACCCAATTGTGGACCGACAAAAAGGTGTCCTTTTAACTCCTAATTACCTTCACATTAACTGTCAACCCAGGGACGACTTTTTATTTCAAGAGTGTACTCAGTCTGAGGCAACTGTTTATTCAAGAGTAATGTTTTGTAGTATAGTGCTTAAAATCCAAAAGTAAATGAAAGCTGGAAATAAAATCTACTTGCAAAAGCATAGAATTCAAATCATGCGTTTGAAAAACTACAACAATTCATCAGTCGAGGGTACAATAACAGTAACTCTTCCCTCTACAAACTGATGCAATTAAAAAGGCACTCAAAAGAAGGATCATCAATCTGGGAATTAGACAACAAATGTCAATGCCCACTACAGTTTCAGATCGTTCTTCACACCAAAGAAAAGATAATGCGAATAACAGGAAATGGAACAGCAGCTAGGAAATGTAACAGCAACTGAATTTAATAAGCAACAACACCTTAGTCTACAAAAATAAATGCAACAATAATGTTCTACAGAAATCAAATGGAAATCCCCTATCTTTAAAGATGAATCGAATAGCACACGGTAAATAGAACAACACTGATTAATGATAGAATATGGAACAACGCTTGAAAGCCAAATACAAATGCATAATAACTCAACACATGGCACACCTTAATAGTAATCTGATCTGGTAATCTAATTATCTGTCTTAGTTATAAAGAATACGATTGTATTTTATAATGGAACAACAACGTCAATAGATTCAACAATCGCAAGGAAATATAATCTCTAAGATGAATTCAATAATACCAATTAATAAGTGTTACAACACGGATACGCTGTAATTGAACAACAATACATTCTGTAAGGATCAGCAACATTATATCAATGATTAAAAGAACAAAAATGTGTTACCAAGTCAAGATGAATCAATACGAGATTCATGTCATAGAGAATGATAGTAATCAATTTAACATAAATCAGATATAACATAACCATGACGTAAAATAATAGAACATACTAGATTACCGAATAGAGATGATAAGCAAAACCACACATAAACTGTAAAGATATAATACAATAGTAGCGTAATCCACTAGAGGCTGGGCCCTTAGCCGCTAGTGGATGCTGCTGGGCTACTTCAGACGAGAAGAATGAATAGCAACCCTTTATTTATTCATCATCAAACTATAAAATCATTACAACAGCAGAAGCTTTGAAGATTACAATGGCAATGCAACAATCTCTTTTTCCTCCTACTCTATCCTATCCCATCATCATTCTTAAATTTCCAATTCTGAATCCTCAATTCTCCTTCATTTTTCCATCTATATCCATCTCTGATCTCTGTTTTCATTTAAATAGAGAGATCAGGGAGAAGTTACAATAAAGATAAGTAAAACATGATTTCTATTACAAAATTGGATTGTTTCCAACCAATTGATCAACAAGAAAATATATTTCCATCTATCTTTCAACAAGAGCAAGGCGAATTTGGTTTTGCAGCTGAGATTTGGATGACGACCGCAACAACAAACCCGAGAAAATCGTGCTCAAAGAACCCTACGTTTCTCTCAATACAAGTCGAATTTGGGCAGACTGTTCCTTTGCTAATGTTAATTGGGTCCGTTCTGGACAAAGCCCATGTTCCTAATTTTCCATATTCTTTTCCATTTGCTCAGAATATCAACTGCAAAAATGTCACTTCTTATTCTAGCGAATTTCTGAGTTGGCACTTTTAATGATCAAATCTTCAATCTGGAAATTATCTTGGAGGCTAAAAATGGTGAATAATGTTACAACCAGTTTATTAAAACTATCATGGATAAAATCATGCATAATCATCAATTTATTGGAAATAAAGGAGAATAAATAATATTCATTCATAAGAGCATAAATCATTATAAATTGGAGTTATATAATAAATTATGATAAATGACGTGATGAAGAATGGTAAAAATGGGTGGAATAAGCATTCAAAAATGATAATAATAATGGCATATTAACGGCCCAACATACCCCCACACTCAATATGTTGCATGTCCTCATGCAACAAAAACTGAATATATTGCATGTCCTCATGCAACCCAAAGACAAAACCCATGTGTTAACCAAGCAATAAAAAAATTTGTTCTTCTCAGCTCATGAAATGGATAGAACAAATGAATTCTTCCTTAATTAATGAATATTCAAACTTAGAGATTTTGATGAAGGCATAAAAATGAATTTGCAGCAAAATATGATATAAGTGACAACAACCTTCATTAACCATTTTTCCAAAAACTACAAACTAGCTTTTGTTGAAATGTTGCAAGTAAATTTGTAATATATGAATGCCTCTATGATCCAAAGATCAGATCGTTTTGATGTATGAATCATGAGATATAAACAAAATGGTTGTAGGTGATAGTGCATGATTTTGGAAATTTTATGAACCAATTTATCTTGAAATTATCTGAGTATGTGTATTTTAATAATACGTGTGTGTTTTCCAGAGATCACAAGAATTGAGTTCATAGTTTTTAAAAATATTATGGAAATCAATTTCTCCACTGAAATTGTATGCCTTAAATAAGAAAAAAAATAGAAAACATCCATCATCCATAGCAATTCCTCCTCCTCTCTGAAAAATTAGCATGCCCTCATGTAATGCTAGCAAACAAATAGAGGTGGTTGCTACTATTTGTTGAAGTCTATGCTTGGTGTAAAACAACATGGAATAAGGGAGGTGTTGAGAATGAATAAGAATAGCAATGGATGATAAAGAATATGAATGACATGGTCATAAGAAAGAAATGAATGAAAGCAACACTCCCCCAAACTGTAAGATGATATGCCGCTGAAAAAAAGAGGATGCGTTAAAGATGTGGGATGAAGGATGATAAATAATGCTCAAAATGGATTTGCATAAAATTCTCCTAAATTCGTAATAAATTAGAAAATTATGCTATTTTACCTCAAGTTTTACCTCCAAAGAGAAAAATGTGGAAGGACATATATGTACTAGCATTTATTGAAGCTGATGTAGGCAGAGTTGGTGTTGAAAGTGATGCAAAAGGTGGAATCCAGGCAAGCACATCATGTCTGAATAGTTGTTCACGTTTGCAAGCCTCTTCTGTTAGTTGAAATAGTGTGGTCATGCTGTAAATAGAGTTCTGCCCATACTTGTTGTTTTCCTGTAAACAAATCACTATTTTGCATACAATGTTCTTGAATCCACAGTGTTAGAAATAGCAACAGATTAAGATGCATGCAAAAATTTCAATCAGAAAAACTTTTTGTATACATGCAATACTAATATTTTATCAAATCAACAAGTTATGGCAGAGTGCAGTAATAATATCGCATGTTATCCCATAATGCATACATTCCCCCGTCCAATTGGAAAAGGAATTCCATGACCATAAAGCTTATGAAAGGGGTTATGCTGACGGCAAAGCAAGCGAATGAACAATATAGTAGTAAATGCAGCAGAGTACACATATCAATGATAGGACAGCGAGAGTTATGGTTATAATAAGAGCAGAGTGTGTAAAGATAGTTATGAATAAGAGATAGGACGCTTTGGATTGATGATAAGTTATGAAAAAGAGAAAAAGGATAGCAATATGCTAAAAAGATGCTTTACTGACAGTATTCTAGCTGAAAATGATGCGATTGATCATAAAACAATTTCTCATGCATAAAGGTTCAAAATAGGGAAAATTAAGGAAATAACTTCTCTAATAAAAAGAAAAGAAAGAAAAGGGTATTATAGTAATAATTGACGATAAGATAGAATTTAAATACCATAAGCAGAGCCTCTGCTGCCAGCAGGCGTCCATAGCCTTGGCAGGGTTGCGTTTTAACCCATATGAGCCAGGATCCTCAATTTATAAATGGAGATTTACAGTGTTGTTCTACAGAAGAGATCAGTGTGCTGGCGTGGTAACCAGATAACCACACTTCCATTCACTGGGATGTAACAAAAGTGATTAGGCCGGCTCGTGATGAGACCTCCTGTTCCAAGGATAATTTGGTTATCCAATGGATCATAACCCTGGTGTGGTGGCCATAAAGGGAATGTCACTTTGTTACAGCCTTTTGAAAATCGTAGGCTGGCTCGTAATGAGACCCCCTATCCTCCATCTGTAAACAAAATTTTGTTGTTATTACACATTTTTATGATAAAAAGAGGGAGGCTCAGTACTCCTTAAGAGTAGGGATGGTGGAAGAAGTTGAACATGTTAATAGAAAAATAAAATAAAAAAATATACCCACGATCTCATTTATTATGGATAGAGAAGATTATAACCAGGAAGGGTGGAACCAGCATGGTATTAAGATGATCAATCAATATCATGTATAGCAGAAAACAATGTTGTAAAGTAGTATATAAATAATTGTGTCCCTTTTGAAAGTAAGCTATCATCAAAGAGCTGTCCTGTTAAAGATCATAACGTGAATGATATTAACTTGCTTCAAAAGAATCCATAATTCTTGTCCTCATAAAAGTAGTGTACTTCATGCCATGAAAGGGAATCAGTAAAATGTGGTTAAGACGAACTAGGAATAATCCCACAAGAGGAAGGAAGGGTTGCTCTCGAAAATACTCTCAAAGTGTTGTTTCTTTGAAGTAACAGTAAAAACACTCAAAAAATGGTGTTTCGTGTAGGGAACAACAAAGGAAATGCATACAAAAAAAGCAAAAATACATACGAAAAAGTGTTGTTCCCTGTAGGGAACAACAAAAAAATGCATGTGGAAAAGTGTTGTTCCTTAAGAGGAAAAAAAAAATGTGAAAATGTTTTTCCTTTAAAAAGGAATGGAAAAAATGTGAAAGTGTTGTTCCTTCGAAAGGAACAACAAAAATGTGAAAGTGCAGAAATGTTGTTCCTTTCGGAAAGGAACAACAAAATGTCAAAGTGCAGAAGTGTTGTTCCATTCGGAAAGGAACAGAAAAACGTGAAAGTGCAGAAGTGCTGTTCCATTCGGAAAGGAACATCAAAACGTGAAACTGCAGAAGTGTTGTTCCATTCGAAAAGGAACAACAAAACGTGAAAGTGCAGAAGTGATGTTCCATTTGAAAAGGAACATCAAAACGTGAAAAAGGAACAACAAAATGAACCGTGGAGAATGAACAACAAAATGAGCCGTGAGAAAGGAACAAAAAAATGAACCATGGAAAAGGAACAGATGACACAAAAGGTGTTGTGCGTGTGAAAAAGGAACGACAAAATGAAAATGTTGTCCCTTTGGAAAAGGAACAATAGAAACAACAAATGTGCACACAAATGTTGTCCCTTCAGAAAAGGAACAGCAAAATGCATAAGCATAAAATGCAAGTATGCAAAGAATGAATTAGTTGTTCACTGTATTGATGCTGAGGATGAGTTACACATTGAATGAAGCAACACCTGAAACACAAAATATAAGAAAACTTAGAAAAGAAACAACATTTTGTTTAAAAACAGTATGTAAATAACTAAATTAAGTTACAACATCTATGATGTTATGTCAAAAAAATGGTCTCTTCGAAAAATGTTTTGGATGCAAAGACATGACATGAATCTCCAATGGAAATCAATTCTTCATTTCTTCTATTATGAATCCATTGGGTAATGAGTTGGATAAAATTCCCTTGTTTCATTAAAATTTACTTCAAGAATCACTCGTCCATAAATTGACCTTCTTTTTCTCCTAGGACGTGCAAAAAAACGAGTGTCTACCTGCAATAAAACATTAAATCATGGAAAAGGAGAGGTGATCGGGCTCTCGTAATCCAAGATTTATGAAAAAAAACAACAAGTGGTTACTCTGTAGAACAAATCCACGGAGCAAATAACAAAGTAAAATTTATTTGTCACCTGCGGGAGAGCAGTGGCCAATCATGCTAACCTGCAGTGTTTTAATCACAACTTCTTTGTTTTTCGTCCATATTGAGTGATTCTAAAGCCAGATGAGAGCTAATTCAAAGTTGTATCTCCAATAGAAACATGTTTTAAAAATTCAATGATATGATATGTCAATTTTAGTTAGAACAACCTGTATAACGGAGTCATTTCCAATTATCCAGCTTAGACGAACAGTTGATATTTCAAGCATAAATTTTTCATTTGATGTCCGACTCAAATGATTAAAATTGGAAATGAAATTAAATTCATCTATTTATCTCCAATAGAAACAGGTTTTGAATACAAGAACAATTGATAGGTCAAATATTCTAAGGAACAGCCGGAAAAATAGATCTTTAAGAGTGCTGATTTACGATAGATACTCAGTATTTTGATCATAACTTCCACATACGATATAAAAAATGAGTGATTTAAATTTTCTTGTAAACTAGATTCATAGGGGAATCAACTATAAAAGGAGGTTTCAAAAATTCATTCATTTAGGCTTCCAAAAACTGACTGTCCCAAATCTGTTCCTGAGCTGCCCGCTAGACACCCTGTCAATGTTTTGGTTCTAACTTTTTCGTTTCAAATCCAAATTGAGTGATTCAAATTGGGTTGGAAATTATAAGTCAAGGTATACATAGGATATAAGCAATTTTTAAAAATATTCCCTTTTAGTCTATCAAAACATGACTGTCCCGACTGTGTTTTCAAAAATTCCAACAAGCCCACAAGCCAAAAAAATGTGATATTCAAGAATTTTTTCAAATTGGTGATAAAAATGAATATAAGTGTTTTTAGAATTTCTATTTTCAATATAATTCATCTACATACACAAATGAATTGAAACATTTATCACCGATGTTGATTTCGATAGCGTGTTGCAACAAAAAAACAACTAGTTTTACATAAAAACAAAATGCATTTATTTATTCCCTTATTTATTTTATTTTCTACACTAACCTATTTTGATTTGAAAAATGAATATGACTACATATATGAGTACTTCCAATGGAACCATTTTCGAAACAAGGCTTCATGTATGCACATACCCAAATTTGAAAAATGCATATTAATGAATATTAGGGTATGAGAAGCCAACTTCCCTTGAAAAGATGGTGTCAAAAATTGTTGAAGTATGGAGCGATGCTGCAAACAAGTGATGGAGTGAAACCAATCTTCAAAATATCCTTTACTTTCTTGATTTCTCATATCCATCATGTCATGAAGTTCTTGAGGTTTTAAAATAGCTTCTTGATGCAAACGAAAATAAACCTCATTTTCTTCCATAACTTCTACAATTTTTGAATTTGAAACATTCTGAATCTCATTGTAAGTTTTCTCTAATGGTGTATGTGAGATAGAATGGGTGGGAAGGGTGGGTAAATTTTGTAGCTCAACATTGTAAGCATGTTGTACTGGTTTATTATGGTGAGGCTGTGGAATGAGTTGAGCAGGAAATAGTGTATAGAATGGAGCATTTTGATGATGTGGTTGTTTGGGTTGAGTGGATGAATATGATATGCAAGCAGGATGTTGTGGAAGAGCTGGTGAAAAATATGGAGAATATGTTTGTGCTACAAGATGAGGGAGAGTATTCATGCAATCATAAGGTGAACCATGCCCAACTTGTCGACAAGATTGGTGGTTATATTGAAATTGACATGGCTGCCCTAACACATTAGTATTCCATAATGGATTATGCAAGTAAGAGAATGGAGAAGAAGTGTTTTGAACCATACCAGTAGGCCATGATTTCCATGGTTTTGACATTGTTGCAACTTCCTCATCTCTTTGATATGCTACTTCCATCCTAGATAAGGAAGAACAACCATCTATGGTATGCTCCTTTCGGTCATGAATGAAAAACCCTTCATCAAATTCTTGATTTTTATGAAGCTGCAAAACGTCCAATTTTGCATTTAAAGAGCTAATAAAATCAACTTTAAAATTTTCAAATAAAGCATTGATTTCAGCTCTTATGTCTCCTATTATTGTAGCAGATTTGGAAAAGAAAGAACAAACATCTCTAGAATTCTTACTAGCCTTGGAGATTCCTCTTGAATACCTTATGCACAACTCACAAACATCATCATACGATAACTGAAAAACATCACTTTTTCCTATCATATTTAAGAGTTCTAAAAATTCATCTTTGATTCATTTAAGAAGAAGTGTTTTTAAGATTTCTTTTTCCAAATGCTTATGCTTTGATTTTTGAAAGTTGTAATGAAATCGATCTACATAGTTCTCCAAGATTTCAACTTCCCCTTGTATCATAACGAAAATATCTTCATTGGCCTTGCAATAGTCTTGGTACTTCTTCAAGAATATGTTCTTCATGTCCTCCCATGTTTGGATACAGTTCCCACCTAGGCTCATGAACCATCGGAGAGCTGCTCCTTTTAGAGTAAGAGGAAACACTTTCAACCTTTGATCGTTAGAGTAATAATCATATCCCCTAAAAATTATTTTAAACTCAAATAAAAAAGTATCTGGGTCTTCATTTGTCAAACCATGAAAATTTGGTAAAGATGGGGGAATTATGTGCATTTGTGTCACTCCTCCTAGATCTTTGATTGGAAATTCAAAAGTAGAAATGTGAGCCATTTCTTACCATAATAGAAGATGTTCTTCATGTGTTTCTTCGAGGCTCCTCCTTCAAATGTTCATGTCAATTGGTTAGTGAAATGGGCGGTGCTTACATCACCACTTGAGAAAAATCATGAGATTTGTTTTTCAGAATTTCTATAATTTTTTTTTAGTCATTCACACAAAAATTCAAACATCTATTTCTACTCTAAGTTCTTTAACATTTTTGTTGGAAAGCGGATAGGGGAGCAGGGCTTTATATGCTCCTGTATGAAGGTTCTTACCTTCCGTTTTTAATACCCAATTCTTTCCTAATAGGCACTCATCAGATGCACACTACTCTTTAAAAATGGCTACACTCTCCCCGGCAACGGCGCCAAAATGTGGAGCGACAAAAAGGTGTCTTTTTAACTCCTAATTACCTTCACATTAATTGTCAACCCAAGGACGACTTTTTATTTCAAGAGTGTACTCAGTCTGAGGCGGCTATTCTTTCAAGAGTAATGTTTTCCAGTATATTTCTTAAAATCCAAAAGTAAATGAAAGCTGGAAATAAAATCTACTTGCAAAAGCATAGAATTCAAATCATGTGTTTGAAAAATTACAACAAATTCATCAGTCGAGGGTACAATAACAATAACTCTTCCCTCTGTAAACTGATGCAATTAAAAAGGCACTCAAAAGAAGGATCATCAATCTGGGAACTAGACAACAAATGTCAATGCCCACTACAGTTTCAGATCGTTCTTCACACCAAAGCAAAGATAATGCGAATAACAGGAAATGGAACAACAGCTAGGAAATGTAACAGCAACTGAATTCAATAAGCAACAACACCTTAGTCTACAAGAATAAATGCAACAGTCGTGTTCTATAGAAATCAAATGGTAATCCCCTATCCTTAAAGATGAATCGAATAGCACACGGTAAATAGAACAACACTGATTAATGATAAAATATGGAACAACGCTTGAAAGCCAAATACAAATGCATAATAACTCAACACACGACACACCTTAATAGTAATCTGATCTGGTAATCCAATTATTAGTCTTAGTTATAAGAATACGATTGTATTTTATAATGGAACAACAACGTCAATAGATTCAACAATCGCAAGGAAATATAATCTCTAAGATGAATTCAGTAATACCAATTAATAAGTGTTACAACACGAATACACTGTAATTGAACAAAAATACATTCTGTAAGGATTAACAACGTTATATCAATGATTAAAACAACAACAATGCATTACCAAGTCAAGATGAATCAATACGACATTCATGTCATGGAGAATGATAGTAATCAATTGAACATAAATCAGATATAACAGAACCGTGATGTAAAATAATAGAACATACCAGATTACCGAATAGAGATGATGAGAAAAACCACACATAAACTATAAATATATAATACAACAACTGCGTACTCCACTAGAGGCTGGGCCCGTAGCCGCCAGCGGATGCTACTGGGCTACTTCAGACAGGAAGAATGAACAACAACCCTTTATTTATTCATCATCAAACTATGAAATCATTACAATAGCAAAAGCTTTGAAGATTACAATGGAAATGCAACAATCTCTTTTTCCTCCTATTCTATCCTATCCCATCATCATTCTTGAATTTCCAATTCTGAATCCTCAATTCTCCATCATTTTCCCATGATTTTTCCATCTATATCCATCTCTGATCTCTGTTTTCATTTAAATAAAGAGATCAGAGAGAAGTTACAATAAAGATAAGTACAACATGATTTCTATTACAAAATTGGATTGTTTCCAACCAATTGATCAATAAGAAAATACATTGCCATCTATCTTTCAACAAGAGCAAGGCGAATTTGGCTTTGCAGCTGAGATTTGGAGGACGGCCGCAACAACAAATTTGAGAAACTTGTGCACAAATAATCCTGTGTTTCTCTCAATACAAGTCAAATTTCGGCAAACCATTCTTTCGTAGAGTTAATTGGGTCTGTTATGGACAAAACCCATGTTCTGGATTTTCCATATTCTTTTTCATTTGCTCAGAATATCAACCGCAAAACTGTCACTTCTTATTCCAACGAATTTCTGAGTTGGCACTTTTAATGATCAAATCTTCAATCTGGAAATTATCTTGGAGGCTGAATAATGTTACAACCAATTTATTAAACCTATCATGGATAAAATCATGCATAATCATCAGTTTATTGGAAATAAAAGAGAATAAATAATATTCATTCATAAGAGCATAAATCATTATAAATTGGATTTATATAATAAATTATGATAAATGACATGATGAAGAATGGTAGAAATGGGTGTAATAAGCATTCAAAAGTGATAATAATAATGGCATATTAACGGCCCAACACCAATGAACCGGTCAGCTTCGATGTGGAGTGGCCAGTTGTTGTGGGGAAAAGTATCCGACTCGGATGACCCTATCCCTACTCTAAAGGTGATAGTCTTTAGCAACAACTGAAAGTAAAACTTTAATGTTTTCCTTTATGAAAGTACAGAGAGAAGGAAGAAAAGATTAACCGACCTGGTGTCTTTCGCTTTGTCGATCCTTATCCTCTCTCTTTGTCTCTTGTTCCCAGCTCCTTGCTCTCTCTGCCGGTCCAGCTACACACAGATCCTGCACAAACAAGAGAGGAAACTACAAGATACAAGTACTCATAACTTATACATGGATTAGAGTGAATCAAATATACAAGTAAATACAATACATCAATGCAATACAAGTATATAGGAGAACATTCAAAGCTTTATTGATAAAAGTAACAGGGTTCTGAGAAGGTTACAACCATCAATGGCTCCAATCCAGCAGCACCTCCCCAGCAGCAAGAAGTCTCCTCTTCACCTCTAGTAAAACAATCACCCAATAGTTCTAACTGTAAATCAATAGCACCTCCTTGCTTTGCACAAAATTCCAGCCCCCTTAGACCTCATAGAAGAGCTCTATATATAGGAGAGAAGAAGAAAGGATGAGTCAGCTTGAGACTGACATAAAGCTGCCTTGTGTCCTCTCCCTCTTCAGTTAAACTTCAGTTCTTGAGTCCACTTGGAGATCCTTGCTTACACATGGAGATCAAGTACCTCTTACTCATCACAGGGCGAATCCCATGAACCAAGTGTTAGTTTGGAAGCTTCCTGGGCAATTGACACCTTGCAGAATGACTGTGCCACTTGGCCAATCTCGCCCAGCGCAGGTAGCCTTCATTAGATTTGACTTCCAGCGCAGGTACAAGGAGGAGCAGTTGCAATACAGCGCAGATGCTCAGTGGAGCAGCTGACATGATCCAAAAATGGCCTGTTTCTGAGTGTTTTCAGGTGGAGAACTGATGGGAAGTGCTGTGGTTTGCTGACCTTGTTCTTCTAGGGGTAAGAACAACATGTTTAGGGACTGAGGATCCCTGTAATTATTGACATTTCATGCTCCATGCTGCGAGGCACAATACAATACAATACAATACATTATTTTTCATTCTGTTTTCATGATCTAGCTGAGGCGGGCATTCCCATGCTCAGCTTTATAAATACATTTTGGTACATAGAACAGACGATCGTCTGATAGTAGACTGATAATTCTCTGCTGAAATTATCGTCCTTTGAATAGGATGATCATCTGCTGCAATGATGTACATGACAAATGCTTTAATATTTCCTGAATATGTATCGCAGCCCGGATGGATGAAACTAGATCCGGGGTCTTCAAACTCGTTCGATCTTCACTCTAAGTACAAGTCGATCCATGTGAGAATTTCGCTGAAGTCGAACATGGAAAGACATCGCTTGATTACCGGTCAATGATGAAAACCGTTAACAAGCGCGAGAGGAATCACCGATAATGATAATGACCCTCAAGGTACTGCAGTACATTTCACGTGGCGTGAATAAAGCACTTGGCATCGAACGCCACGCAAAATCTTCTGGTCGAAGGTCATTGATGTATACCTGTCGCCGGAAGTGAGAAACTTGCCATTGAGGCATGCAAGCTTCAAAGTACTGATGGGGGTGTTCCTAGATCAACTCCTTGGATAATGAGCTGAAGTCGACAAGAAGCGATCCGTCAAAGGAGGGCCTTAATGAATCCCACATCAATGACACGGAACGGAGCTAATGATTTTAGTGGAGGTGAAAACAAACTGTGATATATGATTCAGGGTGGCGATCATGAATGGATGAAGGATAATGTATGGCAGTGGATGGGACACGGTTGACACTTTCAGAATGACCCCTCTTGAACATATAACGACACTGATGCGATGGATCGGTAGCATTACCCCAAATGTGGATGGTTTGGCGAGGACCATGGTGATGAGACCGGTGAATGAAACAACCCAACCCGATGTGGTACGGAGGAAAAGTGTCATGTTCAAGAGTGACTTGCTACCATTAAACTTTGATGTTCTCCCAATTTTTCCCCAGTCATTTCTGACCAGTACCTCTTTATTTTTGTCAAGCTTGAGGAGGATAACATATGCTTGTTCTATAACCTGCCCTTCGGGCAAGCCCATCGCTATGATTTAACGAGCTTAGCGATAGGGAAACTCGTTCTCGTCTAAAGACAAGTTTGTCGCTATTTAATCATTTTAACGAGTCTAACGACAAGGAAAACTCGGTCCTTTTCATTTTTAGAGAGTCTGAAAAGGTACAGAAAGTTAACTCCATAATTCCTTTTTCGTCATCTAATCCCTTAAGTCTGAAAAAGTATAAAACAATACAGAAGGGATGAGTTTTCGATTGCTTTAACGAGCCGAACAAAACAAGCGCTCGATCTTTTTGTGCAATAATCCCTCAGGTCCAAAAAAGATTAAAATCTAGAGGAGGGATAGCGTTTCGGTCGTTTAACGAGCTGGAAGGCCAAAACTCGGCAAACTTTTCATATTTTACGAGTCAGTGAAAAGAGCTCAAAGAAGACTCGTCTTTTGAGGAACGAGTGATAAACAGGGATAGCAACTGATTCCAGGTACAGGTTGGAATTTTCCAATCACGGCAGTGTCACAAGGATGGCTAGGTGAAATCACTCTTCGCAGCTGTTTCTCAAAAGAGGTAAACACACAAATGGAGGTGAATGATCGGCCAAATGAACAGTGGAGGTGATGGTGCACAAACACGACCAAGGCTTTTATGGCTGATGAATTTACGATCTCAAAAGGTTATTTACCGGTTCATTTTTTCTGAATGAGCTTGAACTCTAAAGGAAAGCCTGCTCATAAACTTATGTTTATTTTTTAACGAGCATGAACTATGCGCTAAAACTGCTCGGATCTTGCGTTTATTTTTTAACGAGCATGAACTATGTGCTAAAACTGCTCGATATGCCCCCAGCATAATAATGCAACGGAGGCACATGCCCCCTAGTCTTTATAGGGTCATTTCATTTTTTAACAAGGTTGACATAGTAAAGAACTATCCTTATTTCATTTTTTAACGAGGTTGACCTGAGATAGGAACTATCCTCGAAACTTTAGATCCATTAGAAACAGAAAGTTTCATACTCCACTGTAGCCATTTCTGCCAGATTACTTGGAGGCGGTAAGGCGAAAGTACCCATCAATGGAGGGTTCTTTAGGAAGATGAATCCGATATTTTGGAGAGAACAATTGTTCCCATGGATTATTGGAATGCTTCCCATGATGCGAGGTTGCACAACTTCTGCCGAAGTTGTCGTCGAACTGCTTGGTTGATCATTCCCTTTGCTGTTCGATGACTGCGGATCCTCACAATCTTTTCTTTTTGTCGAAATCAAAGCATCGTCTTGTTGCTTAGAAGTCGACAACATTAGTACTTCGCATCTAGAAGCATCCCTACTATCAACCAGATTTTGACCTGGATTTGGAAACGGATCATTTAACACAGCTGGGGTTTGCGAATTCTTTACGAATTTTTTAAACTCAGCTTTGAATGGACAATCTTTCGTCCAATGATCCTCTTCACATATCTGACACCCTGACGGGGGTGGTTTCCTCTTTCCTGGAGAGCCTGAAGAAGTTTTCTGAGGGGATGACCCACCCTGTTTCTTCTTCCCTTTGTTTTGTTTCTTCTTGCTTCCTGGTTGATTGGAGTTTTTGCCTTTATCCGTAGATACAGCATTTACCTCTGAAGCAAGAACCTCTTGATTTGCTTTTTGATTCGAAGTCTTACGGGTTTTCTTATTTGAATCCCTTGTCGACTTGGCGTTTGCAGTTCCAATCACGCCATCACCGGCATGAGAGTCACTATTCGATCCGGGAGGAGGAGGGATTGAAAATTCTGGTCTGGGGGCGTCAGGTATCTTATCATAGAGCGTGCCCGACTGAGTATATACTAAGTCTAAATATTGAGCACGAGCAATAACTTGCTCCTCTGTTACGATGCCTCCCTTGGCCACATCTTCTGTTATAGCAGGAAGAAGCGACTTTATAAACCACTCAGCTAATAGCTGATCTGGAACATAGGTCTTTACCATTCTGCGACGACGACGCCACTCATGTATATGATCTGATATATGTGTGGCTGTTGTCTGCTTGAAATTGGTCAAGATCTCTGTTCCAGTTTCGTACCTTATAGGTAACTGAAAGTGTGTTAAGAAAGTCGTGGCTAGGGAACTAAAATTGTCGAAAGAGGCTCTAGGTAATTCAATATACCATTTAGCCGCCGGACCAGTCAATGTCCTCTGGAAAAGGCGAAGCCTTATCGAATCATCATTCAAGGTATTCGACGAACACCACAGATGGAATGTCATCACATGATTCGACGGATCTTCACCAGGATTTCCATTGAATTTAGGAATGTCCGAAGGAAGTTTGTGAGGAATCGCTGGCCACCAATGGGCATAGGCGATTGGATCGTTCGTCAATCGATGTAAATCGGGTAATTCTAGAGTCGCCACGAATGGCAACTGCTGATTCAGGTTTGGCGAGGCGTATCCAGGATACGATGGAATCGCCTGAGCAGTAGGTCTTTGCATACCAGCATAGTGCAACTGATGTTGATATGACTGATACGGCTGGTGGGCTTGGCCACTGTAAAGTGGTTGATTCAACCCGTTCTGAATATAGGGTTGCCCACTATTCGCAAAGATCTGTTGCTCAGATCCCTGATACACCTGTTGAAACTGAGGTTGTTGGTATTGCACCATCCATGGTTGTGAAGCCATGTTTTGCTGTGCGACACTAACCGACGGACCAAGATTCGGGGTTATGGTCCCCGTTTGTATCTGTGTCGTCCCGGCAGTTGGCGATTGTGGTTGTGTTGCAGGGTCAATGGGCTGTTGCATTACAACTTGGGGTTGACATACAACAGGCATCGTTTGAACTTGCGACACGGTTACAATTGCTGGCGTCGTCGGGATACTAGACATAGGTACACACTGTTGCATGGAATATACAACTCTTGGTTGTTGGGGTAACATAGGTACCCAACCACTCGTCGTTACTTCAGTCAAACCTGAATGTTGTTGAAAACTGCCGTATGGGTATCCCCCCGGAAGGGGAAGTGAAAGGGCATATTGCCCCCCATACGGTAACAATCCGGAGCTCAAGGGTATAGATTGCCTTTGAGGACTGGATGGCCCAAACTGATTTCCAAAGGGATCAATTTGTCTAGTTTCAACATAAGAATTACCGGGTATTATACCGGAAGAACAAAATGGAACAGACCAAGTTGTCGTAATAGTCCCTGGGTGGACTCCTTCTAGCTGATGAGGGCTAGTTGGGACAGCTGGTATGCCGGCAAACATCGTTGGATTGACAGCAGGAGCTTCTGCTGTCGCTGTGTCGTTTGGCACAGTCCTAGATGTCGACGGTTGTTCAGACATTTTAAGTCTATCCAATAAACTGCCTAACGATTCTACAGGAACTTCCTGTGGCGATGGACAAACTTCTGATGCAGAAGGAAAAAGAGTGGTGCCTACTCCAAAATGAGTTGGAGTATTTGCTTGCTGGTCCTCTACGATTTCCTCTATTGCAATCAGACCAGGAGGAAGAGGAAGACCGTCAGGTCCGTAAAAGATTTCTGGTGCCGAAGAAGGGGTTGCTTCGACAGCGACAGTTGTTTGAGCAACAAGACTCTGTGGACCGGTTTCAGATGGAACTGGTTCAGTTATGCAAGTACTTGTCCTCAGACCAGGATCAGTACAACTGTCCCTCTGTTGCTGTTGAACTTCTTCAATAGAGGCAGGGATTCCAGAAATACCAGGAGTGACCAGAATCTCAGATGTCGTCGGAACTATTGTTCTAACTTTAATGGGAGATTTCGACCCGGTCAAGCGAGTTCGCTTTGTCCGTACTACTCTCGATTCCGGAGACAAAGACGGTTGACTCGCGAGTCTCCTCGAACGACGGAGTTTTAATTGACTTTCCTCCACGGTTGCGGATTACTTGATCAACTAAAATACAAAAAGGGGAATTATGTTTCCGTATTGAATGAATTTTATTAGACGCTTTTAGACACAACTTTGCTTTTTCATGTTTTAAGAGTCGAGAAAAAGCTAAAGATGACTCTAGTCGCCTTCGATGTATTAACGAGCCCGAAGTGACAAATGCTCGGTTGGACCTTTTCAGTTATAGAGTTTGAAAAGGGCCAAAAGAAACTGCTCTGGAGATCTAGGCAGAGGGTGTGCCAAACCTCTCGCGAAACCACAGAATACATTTTACGGTACGGGTGGTCGATCTTCGTGAATTTTGTGTTCACTGCATCGCGATTAGTAGGGCAGTCGACACGGCTTCCTAAGGATAAAGGATAAATGCCTATAGGGGTCTCCCAATATACGCGACAGTACGCGGGAGCACAAGTCCGTATTAGTGCTATCGTCTCTCAGGAGGAATCACCCACCTTCGTAGAGATCGACAGTCACTACGTTTAACGACGCCGGAACACGTCTCTACCTAGACCTCTATTGTGAGCGTTATGTTACAATGCGTTTTTAGATTCATTCAATATATTTTAAGTTGATCTTGTTTATCAGTTTGTCTTTCAGGATCACCACGAGATGTATTGGTACAAATTCCTAAATGCAGCTAAAATGATAAGCAAGCTTTACAATCTTTTTAGCTTTGAAAATCCTAACTACTGAGGGGAGAGAAAAGACACTATCTTTCCACACAGAGCACAAAGCACAAACTAATGCACTTTCTCCTAGATCAGACACGCAAACTTATCAAAAAAAATGCAAATGCAAGATGCATGTATTTCTTTTCTTTTCCTTTAATGTTGATGTAGACAAAAGGAAATTGTTGTATAATTTTCGAATTCAATTTGAAGCGTAAACAAACAAGTTTCGTCTAAAATGAAAAGACACCTTACAGGTACTTGTTTCAACACTAAAAATATACGAATTCAAACCATAATATGAAAAACAAACAAACTCAAACAGCCATGAACAGTAATAAAACTAGCTCTTAAGATCACAAAGACACTTTTACAGTTCAGGATCTAAGAGGCCACAGCTATACTGGTTCGCTTTTCACAATGGGAAACTGTAACTGAAACAAGAAATACTAAAAGAACATTCACAGTTTCATCACACAACTGAGGCGGAATAATGTCAAGGAAAGTTGGTTTACAGCAAGTACAATGACCAGCAATCAGCAGCAAAAAATCAGTGAAAACAGGGCTAAGACACAGTGGAAAACCTCTGGAAGACACTGGCTAACAGGTCCAGCGCAGGCTCTGGTCTATCAAATTGACTTTCAGCGCAGTTCCCGAAGGGAGTACCTGCGCTGTAATGCAGACTGCCTGTGGACAGCCTGCTCTGGGACACGAGAGTTGCGTTTACAAGGATTTTCGGGTCATAAAAAGCTCAAAAATGCACTGTTTTTGCTGAAATAAAAAGCTATAGGTCAAGTACAGGCTAAGGGATGATCAAGAGGATGAAAAGCTATCACAAAGAGTACAAGAGTCTTTTGTAGATCAGCTCTTCAAATCATGAATCTGCTCAGTAAATGAGCAAGAGTAGCAGTCCCTCTACTTCGCTTTTGATATAGTCAAAAGCTTTTCGATTTGGTACTCTTTGGTTCAGGAAATGAATAGCAAAGATACTACAAACACCAACAAGATACTAGGCTCCCCAGTGGAGTCGCCAGTTTGTTGTGTGGAAAAGTATCCGACTCGGATGACCCTATCCCTACTCTAAAGGTGACAGTCTTTAGCAACAACTGAAAGTAAAACTTTAATGTTTTCCTTTATGAAAGTACAGAGAGAAGGAAGAAAAGATTAACCGACCTGGTGTCTTTCGCTTTGTCGATCCTTATCCTCTCTCTTTGTCTCTTGTTCCCAGCTCCTTGCTCTCTCTGCCGGTCCAGCTACACACAGATCCTGCACAAACAAGAGAGGAAACTACAAGATACAAGTACTCATAACTGATACATGGATTAGAGTGAATCAAATATACAAGTAAATACAATACATCAATGCAATACAAGTATATAGGAGAACATTCAAAGCTTTATTGATAAAAGTAACAGGGTTCTGAGAAGGTTACAACCATCAATGGCTCCAATCCAGCAGCACCTCCCCAGCAGCAAGAAGTCTCCTCTTCACCTCTAGTAAAACAATCACCCAATAGCTCTAACTGTAAATCAACAGCACCTCCTTGCTTTGCACAAAATTCCAGCCCCCTTAGACCTCATAGAAGAGCTCTATATATAGGAGAGAAGAAGAAAGGATGAGTCAGCTTGAGACTGACATAAAGCTGCCTTGTGTCCTCTCCCTCTTCAGTTAAACTTCAGTTCTTGAGTCCACTTGGAGATCCTTGCTTACACATGGAGATCAAGTACCTCTTACTCATCATAGGGCGAATCCCATGAACCAAGTGTTAGTTTGGAAGCTTCCTGGGCAATTGACACCTTGCAGAATGACTGTGCCACTTGGCCAATCTCGCCCAGCGCAGGTAGCCTTCATTAGATTTGACTTCCAGCGCAGGTACAAGGAGGAGAAGTTGCAATACAGCACAGATGCTCAGTGGAGCAGCTGACATGATCCAAAAATGGCATGTTTCTGAGTGTTTTCAGGTGGAGAACTGATGGGAAGTGCTGTGGTTTGCTGACCTTGTTCTTCTAGGGGTAAGAACAACATGTTTAGGGACTGAGGATCCCTGTAATTATTGACATTTCATGCTCCATGCTGCGAGGCACAAAAATGTCTATAACACCAGTGAAATTACATGAAGAAGCATCGCAGAGAGAACCAGCAATAGCAACAGTGGTAGCAGAGGCAAGCATACTAGTGTGTGACACAGGTAAGAAGAAGATTGTTCATTCCATGGAGGAGGAGAAAAGATGCAAGTTTCGAGTAGATCCACTTGTAGAGAAAGTAGCTATGGCTATAGAGGCAAAGAGGCAGCAACGCGACAAGAAAATCACGCGAAGGATGAGGGATAAGAAGAGAATGGAAGAAGCAGAGAAGGAGTTGCATGAGCTGAGGGAGCAACTCCGAAAGGAACAAGAGCTGCGGAAACACGAGTGGGAAGTGCGGCAGAAACATATATAGCAGGGGGTGCAACATGTGCAAATAGATGAAGCAGCACCCGTACAAGTAGTTGATTCATCTTAACAGCTGGCATCTAGTAAACAGGGTGAACCATCGCAGGGGCAAGACTTCACTCATGAGATAGAAGAAGCACTTCAACAGTTGGATGCAGACATGGAGCAACAGTAGTTGGAACAGGACACTAACCTCATGCCTCAGCACAAAGAGCTCAGCTCACTCGATTCAATGCATCTAGATGATGAGAATGTCTCAAATGACCAAGGAGGCACTGAGATCATTGTTGATCAGCCAGAAGAAGAGATTCACAACATCTCGTTTGATGAATCCCAGAGTGTAATCTCGCAGAGTGTAAACTCCGGAGGATCATACATCTCCTGCGCAAGTTGAGGAACGAGTGATCGTGACTGATGTGCACAAACATCCAGCTTCCTTAGCTGATGCAACCAGAATGTATGTCGAAGCCACTAGCTCAAGTGTTCACTTCCTAATAGTTGAGAATGAGCGAATGTCCAGATTATCTTCCGGATACATCGCATAAGGGTTCTTCTTCATCGATGTTTCGAACCAGCAATGGTGGTTCATCTTCAGGATGTGAAAGAATATTGGAAGACTAGTCTTATTTTTCACTTATATATATAGAGATGCTTAGCCGACAGATGTAATTAATTTAATTATTCTTTTTCCTTTTAGGTTTATGGTTAATGGTTGTATTAATTTTATTTGTTTTAATTATATAATTATTTTAATTTAATTTTGATTAATTATTTTTATTTTAATTAATTTAATTTGCTTTTAATTAATAATTTCTAATTTAATTATTCTAATTATAATTCTTTAAATTATTGAATTTAATTTCAATTGTTGTAATTATATTTAATTATTGATAATTAGTTTCAATTATTTATTTATTTTAATTAATTTTATATTATATGAATTAATTTTATTTATTTTAATTAATTATTTATTTTAATTATTTGTTTATTTTAATTAATTATTACTTTCGATTTTAATTCTTTTAATTCTATTTATTTTAATTAATTATTTATATTAATTATTATTTTGATTTTTAATTGTTATAATTATATTTATTTCAATTTATTTATTAATTTTAATTTTAATTGTTATGATTATATTTATTTCAATTTATTTATTAAACTATTTATTAATGAGTTATTTTTACTTTGTATTTGTATTAGTTTTAATTATAATAATTAAAACAAATACAAATATTAGTTTTAGTTTGTATTAGTTTATTAATTTTAATTTTAATTGTTATGATTATAATTATTTCAATTTATTTATTAAATTATTTATTAATGCTTCCTACATATTATCCTATGTTGAGGAGTTTATTATAGTAGAGATATTTTGAATTGATGTTTATTTTATATGAATTTTTGTTGAATTGTTTTTTATTAAGGTCATAGTGTGTTATTAAATTAAAATGGATTAGAACTTTTATGTTTCTTCTAGGTTAATTAGGGGAGGATTCTAGTTAGGGGTAGATTTGGATGATAGGATTGGAACCTAGTTTTTGCTTATGCTCCATCCGTCGTCTCTGTTGAGGTTATTAGGGTGTTTTCTAATTTTTATGGCTTCTCTGAATTTCCTTATGAAGTAGTGATCATTCCTAGCTAAGATACGGGTATCTTCTATGCATATTTGGTGCTTAGTTTTATCAGAATGTTCAGCTAGAGCTGAGGATTTGGATCGATTGTGTTTTATGTCTACTGAGTGTTCCTAGATTCGTGTTAAAGGATCTCCCAGTCTCACCTACATAGGGTTTGCCGCTTGAGCAAGGAATTAAGTAGACACCTTTATGGAATTTAGGGTCAATTTTGTCTTTTACTAGATTAAGGCAGTTACGGATAGTGTTTAAGGGTTTGAAAGTGGTTAGAATTCCATTGTTTTTTAGGATGCGAGAGATTTTGTCTGTAGACCCTTGTATGTAAGGGAGGTTGACTTTACCTTTTATATTATCCAAGTTTTTATTTTTATTAGGTTGCGTTTTTGCCTTATTTATGGCTTTGATAGCTTGATGTTTATCGTATCCATTTTTTAGGAAAACTTCAATAAGGTGTTATGTTTCTATTTCTAGGTGTTCCTTGTCAAATATTCTAAGGGCTCTGGTTGCTAATGTGTTGAGGACTCCTAGTTTGTGGGTAGGGTGATGATGTGAGGAACCTTAAAGACAAGAATGAGTGAATGGAAAAGGAACTACAAACAACCAAGCAAGGAGGTGACTTGCTGACAAAGTCTTCCTGAGCTGAATTGAAGAAGGCTATACTAGACGAAGTATTGTCCCTTGACACAGTTATGCAAGAGTTGTACTCCACGTTTGGTACCATGCACAAGGTAGTTGTCCATCTCAACAGATGGCAGAAGTGATGTTCTAGAAGAACATGTATCTTGATGAAATTGCATGTTGTTGTTGCTAACATGCAAACATGGATGATGAAGTACAATGGAAACCCACTTCACTAGCCTAAGATGATGAGGGTCCATGCGGTCGAGCTGAAAGCACATATCTAGAGTCAAATCTGGAATTATGAACAACCTCCGCAGTTCATCACTAGCATACAAGCTTCCCATGCATAGGTACTCAAGAGTATGGATGTTGTGGTGCACACACATTCGATCCTATCACTTGGGACTCTCACCCAGGTGAAGACAAAGAAATAGGTCTGACTAGAGCTTGACTCATACTTCGATGATGTGATGCGCATTTCCACCAGCGCAGACTTTCCCATCAGTGCAGACATCATGCACAAGTATGTTGCTAGTCCAGCCACATTGAAGACAATGATGCGCATGTTTTCAAAAGAGTTGGACAAAGTAGTTTGAGCAGTGTAACCAGATGCTACGGAGGCAACAATCAGGTTTCAGACGAATGTCAATGTGGAACACATGGAGACTATCAAGGAATACAAATCATGGCATTAATATGTTACTGTTAATCAACATGAGGATGTTGAGGAGTTGGACTTCCATGGTTTTGTAAGTCAGTGTGATGTCTATTTTGGCTCGCTCGAGCCGATTGTAGTCACATGGGTACATGTGCATTGTAATGCTAAGTCATGTCAAGTGTAAGTCAAGTGTCAATACTGTATGTAATAGTCATAAAGTAGGTGAAGAGTGATGAGGGTAGTTGAACAGAAACAAAGGGGAATATCAAGGGCCACCCCACGTTTTGCTATAAATAGTCCCTCATAACTCAATGTATATGATTTTGGTTAGCCAAGCTTTAGATAAGACTATCTTGGAGAGAGCTTGGACAATATTGTAACACGCCTTGGCTTCTCCACTGCACGAAGCTAGTACATTGGTTGTAATGTTCCATTATTGGGGCTAGCGGGTTTACATGGATGTATTGTATGACTAGAACTTACACTTCTTTATATAATAAGACCCAACACGTTCCATGCACATGTTGTATTATATTCCAGCTGTCTTGTATACTCTAAATAACATATATATTTTATTTCTTATGCACGCATGTATGTATTTCTCTGTATGAGCATGTATGAATCTTTCTGAAACGTGTTGTTTATTTTAACCATCACTTTGGATTACCAGATGACTTGCTTTCTAGCTTGTGATGCATCTTCACTTGTGTGTTCCCTTCCCATCCGAGAACTGTTACAGGTTGCCAAGGGGCCCACTCATCTCAACCCACCGATGTTAGAACCTCTCATGCACCTTCCTTGACTCACTGCAGCAGTCACACTGTTGCTACTAACAGAGTTATCTTACTTGCCTCTGTACGAAATCGTGGTCAATTCATTGCTATACGACCCACTACCGGGACTCCTACACCAAATGGTCTGAGGTCTAATTGGGACTTCTTACCGGAAAGATCCCCTTGACATGTTGGCGGTCCAACACCGTCAACATTTCTGGCACTAGAAGAAGGGCCTGATGACAAGCTATGTCCTCTCATCCAGTTTTGAACCTTTGCATACCCTCCATGGATTCTTGCACTCTTCTCCCTTCGTGATGTTTTTTGAATCGTGAAGATGTCTCCATCATAGGGGATTTTTTCACTATCTTGTCCACTTACATGTATGATGGTGAAGGAAAAGTGCCCTGGCCTGAGTACTTACATGAATTTCTTTCCATGCTTCATGAGGAAGATGGGTGTTCTGACGAATAGGTGAGCTTGCTTCTTACACACACACTTCGTGAATCTCCACGTCAATGGCTGCTCAACCTACCGGCTGACAGCGTGCACTCACATGAGCATGTCTATGATCTCATTGAAGATACTTTTACCATTTTGATCTAGACTATATTGACCAGAAATTGTTACAAGAATGGAAGGCTCCACATGAATCGGTCATGGATTTTTCGCAGTGCTTCTGTGACTTGCAGTTTCAAGCTCCCTGTCTTTGGGACCGGTCTGAGTATTTCCTTAAGAAATTTGCATGTCCCAAGAAGAAGCTTCAGATCAAGCCTCACTCAACATTCTTCAGTGAGGGAGTTGCGCAATCTCATGTGGATGCGGTCCCTGTCTTGACTGGCTGTCCACCTTCCCCTCATTCAATAGCTCCACCACTGTCGAGTGGTGTTGAGAATCATGCTCACACCCTTGTTCAGCTTTCACATCCTCCCAACATTATTTCACTCATTTTTCATGTAGATTTGGTTGTAAGTCCTTCTATTTCTCATATGCATTATGTTCTACGACCTCCGTCTTCGCACTCTAGTGTTCCTCCAGATGATTATGTCTTGTGTTTATCCATTCCAAACTCTTCACTTGTTGTGAACTAGGAACAAGTGATTGACGGAGTTGGTGTTGCACAACCAACATGCATTGTGATTCACAAAGAGTATGAGTGGCAGCTTGAGCATTAGCACTCAGTGAAGGATGACTCCCTTCCATCCAAGCCCCCTTCTTTCTTTCCTGATATCTTTGGTGAACCTGCCATCCATGATTTCTCATTTGTGTCTTCATCCATGGATGCACCCATTGTTGATCACTCACAAGACTCACGACATGTTGGTCCATCATTCAATAATGGAGAGGATAAGTTATTCGTTGAAAATCCACTTGATATTTCATCTGTCTTTTCCAGAAACACAAAAGATGAGTTTGTTCACTTTTCATCTACGCCTCTATTTCATTCATCTGATCACTAGGATTTGATGCAGTCATTGATTTTTCTAATCGTGGTGGTCATGATCCATTTGTTTCCATATTTGATCATGATCATGGCTCTATCGCAGTTGATCTTTTGAGGCCACAGACTTATGATGATCTATTTTATGAAGAAGTTGAAACACCCAAGGCTGTCGAGGCACTTGAGCCAAAGCTGATGGTTATGTTTATCCCTTGCTCTCTTGGGGTTAGTCTCACTTCCGATCATGAAATTGTTCAATTACCCAAGGCTCCTCATCACTCATCTGTATGCACTGACGATCCATCTCACACATGAACCATATTTCCTCCACTCAAACTGCACGATCCCATTGCTCATGCATTGGAGGAATATTACATTGCAAGCACATGTGTATAATGGAAGTTATCTTTGTTTTTTCGTTTGCTTGCATGTCTCGGTTAAGAGTGTGCTTATGCTTCAAAGTTGCATGCAGTGTCACACAACACTATGATAAGTCCACAGACTGCTCGTCATGTACTTGAACCCACTTATGTCTTGTGTGCACTGTCAAACATGAAGAGTGGTTGTCTTCATTGTTATATCTTTCTTTCTTGTTGGTTCACACAATTGGGTTGCTCGCGGACCAAGCCTTCACCAACATGGGTCAACCAATGTGCTGGTGGCTGCATTGGAAATATCACTTCACGTTATCAGGCCCATGCAATGTTAGTGTAGGAGTAGGAGTAGTGTTTTCTTTCAGCCAGTTTTCTTGCATGCTTGTTTTGTTACTCGATTTATTTGTTTTCTTCTCTACTTGCTTGTTTTCTTGATTTTCTTTCACTTTTGCTTCTGCTCTTTCTTTGCTTTGTTGTTTCTTAGTTCGCTTGCTTCATATAGTTTGCTTCTCTCGTTCGTAGGTTAGTTTCTCCTGAAACCATGTATGACTTTTGAAACGACTCGGTGAAGTAAAAGAGGGCTTGTACAACTATCACTACTTGGTTATATGGCATATTGCCTCTGTATAAAGAACTTATTACTTTTAGTCTGTGATAGGTTGATGGAAAATACATATTGTTCGAAGTGAACCTTGGTGAAAATACATTCCTTGCACACTAATTAGTGTCACCTTCTCTAGTAGGTTGTTTTTGGGTTAACCCTTGTCAGCTTAGTCAAAAAGAGTAAGGTGAGGGGGAAAACCTTAATAGGCACATCAGAGATATAATAAACTACTTCTCTACTGGAATAACCTCTTCTTCTCTGAATATGCCGGGATGCATCTTGCGCATATGAAATGAATAAGTGCTATTCATAGTTGAATAAATGAAAAAATGAAAAATGAAAAGTCAAAAAATTTCAAAATGAAAATGAATAAGGCAAAAGAAGAGAAAGGCTTCATGTGTAGGGAGGTGATGCAAGTAACTCTGCTGGGGTATTGACCAGGCTGGCAAGCAGTAGAGCCATTCTTGTGTTCCTATGTTACTCCGTCGGGGTACTGACCGGGCCTGCTGGTAGTGGAGAAACAATAGAGATGAAACTAAGACTCTGACGACTATACTACTTGTGCACCAATATACCCCTCAACCCCAATCGAAACAACTGTGTTGCCTTGGCTTGGAATGTGTGTCAATCGTCTAAAATTTTGGCAAACGCTACATCTTACAATCAAGTTAGTGTGAAACTAAGATGAGCTGAGAAGCAAACATTACTTCTAGAGGTGTTAGACTTGCTTTTCATGAACAAGGCTCATTCAGAGAGCTGAAGTTCTACTAGTGTGTTGCCAAGTGTTGTAGCGGCTACAACCACCCTCTAAAACTTTGCCTTAGCCTCATTTTGGAGCCTCCCTACCAACCTCTCAGAGCACCTTGTCTTGCTTCATCAAGTACACAAGCTTTAGTGTTTTGATTGCACAAAGACAGCTTGTTGATCACAACTCGATGCATTCCCCTCATAGGCTGAGCACCGGGACTTGTTCCAGCTACAAGCGGAGAAGCTCCCCCAAGAAATTGTGGATTTTTGGAGGGAAAGCAACCTTCCCTCAAAAAATTGCGCAGTCATATTTGGTGGCTTGCTGGGATCGAGAATTGAGAAATTCTTCGAGTCAACACTCCTAATGAAAATTATGCAATTTTCCCTAGCAGGGTTTCTCAGCCTATAATTTGCACAAATCCAGGCAACAGTCAGCTGCTCTTCCTAGAAATTGTGCAAACCTCTTGGGAAACCAACCCAGCTCCCAACTAGAAATGCGCATTTTTCTTAAGCAGTTGAGCAGCTTCATGCATGAGTAGTTCGGTTGACCAGTTCCACCCGGGACCAAGGAAACTTGACTTGCATGCATAGCTTGGTTTTCCCATAATAGAAAAAGGCAACATGTGAAAGGCATCCCACAATTCAAGGAGTTATCTTTAGCATCTAGAGGTTACATGCAAAGTTGTTTTAGAAACTTTCCTCCAAGTGTCGCTTTTTCCTAGATTTGCTACATGCGCGTCATGAGCCCGAACATATTTGTTCAACACATCAGAGCTCATTCTTTCAGATTGATCTTAGAGTTCTAACATCCCATAGCACATCCACGACTCTTCGATGCATCCGGCTCATCTATTCACGGGTAAGTGACCTCAACTTGTTTTTTTTAGAATTTCTGTTGCTTTTTGTGCATTCTCCTATGTGAGTGTTGTTTTCTTAATTTCTTCGAATGACTGCTGTCATTTACATGTATGCTAGCTTGTCTTAGCTTTGTTTCAGTTTTCATTTATATCTCACTACTGTCGAATGCATGAAATTGTTTGCACGAGCGTTCGCCAAATTGGCGAATCACTTCAACCACAAGCATGTCGATGTATTTGTTGAATCTTTCATTCATGTTTGCATGCACTGTCAATCACTTCTACTTTCACTTAGTGTCACCATGAATTCACAATTATATTTTCTTTCAGTTTCCTGTCGGCGTGTTGGGCCAAACTTGGCTCGGACTCTGTATTTAGTGAGATAGCATTGAATAATCTAGGAAAGGAAGGCTCTACCTTCCTCTCCATAAATACACATTTCTTCCCAGCACTGTCCTCTAGGAATTTTTTGTGCATTTCTGAGAGACAGTGGCTGCTAGCCCAGAAAATTGTGCAATGCAGTCCCTCAGCCTGCAGTCACTCCTAGCTGGAATTACGCGTTGTGCAATCCCAATAGCCAACAACCACTCTAGATTACGCGTTATGAATGTGAAACAACTAATCTTGCCTCCCAGACATCGTAGAAGGCCTTTTGCATAGTTCTGGTAGCTAGTCACGCAGCCTCTCAAAAGAAATTGTGCAATCTTGCCCATCAGTTTCCCATGTATGTGTTGTGTCATTCCCCGAATTTGCTTTGTTTTTCGCTAACATATTTCTTGCCATGCATGTTTCTTGTCTCCAGATATTTCAGGTGTTCATCTGTCTCAATGGCTTCCAAGAGAAGAGGATCACAAGGCATTGATGGAAATGTAGTTGGAGTAGCAGTTGAGTGAGTCTCCTTTAGTCTGTCGATCTATGAAGATAGAAAGTTGTATCAAGACAAGGGCATGGAACTAAAGTGGAAAGAGGTAAATGAAACTTTTGCAGGACCTTTTAGGGAAGACTTCGAAGACCATCAGGTGTACGTGAACATTCACAAATGTGGATTGTACCAGATTC
This sequence comes from Pinus tabuliformis, assembly GCA_031772625.1. Classification (NCBI taxonomy): domain Eukaryota; kingdom Viridiplantae; phylum Streptophyta; class Pinopsida; order Pinales; family Pinaceae; genus Pinus; species Pinus tabuliformis. The sequence goes on along the minus strand of CM062819.1, from coordinate 1,507,426,795 downwards.
CATGCAGATATCTCGTGTTCCCATGCGCAGACATGATAGACTCGATCGTCTCTCACACTCTTCCCGAGACGATGACCTTGAGTAGTGTCAATGAGACAAATCTTGTGAGCCTCTGGGCATGAGATTATGGTGAGAGGTATCGGATTTCAAAGCCCATGACTATTATGAAGACTCCGTTCAGCTTACCCAATAATAGTGCTAACTCCATAGACATTCTGAAGAATTGGGTAAAGGAGCCAACTCGATTCAAGTTGACACCCAATCAGATATACAAGACAAATATACTAAGGAAGGCATACCAATACTTGGTCATACTTTCATGTCGACTATATGGCCAAGCAAGAACGGAAACCTTCCCATAGATTTGGGTTGTTACACTGGACCATTTGGCTAGAGAAGGAGAATGATATAACTGGTCTGGCATACTAGCTCATCAACTAAAGGAACAAGTAATGAAGGCTCGATAGTCACCCAGAGGTATGCATGAAGAGATTTACGTGTCTGCCTAAATCTTATATGCAGTCTGCACTCGACAAGAGTTCTCGGGTTTGGAGTCGGTATGGTCACCGGTGGAAAACTACTATGGACATGTATTTCAAGTTATTGTCCGAATGCATCTTCAAAGGAGTAATCACATGGTTGTTCGATCATTTTTTCACCACTGTGTACAAGATGATATTCAAACAAGATCCACTCTGCATGTCAAAGGAAGCAATTGAGGCATTGATAGGAATTTCTGATTGGTGTGCCTCCCCATCTGACACTTTCATCTGAATGTTTAGTGCAGAAAAGCTTCCACATGTTCTTCTGAAGTTCGCCTTGGACATACTTCTCATGTAGGAAGTAGCATATCACATCTCGGCAAGATTGACAGCTAGACTGCATCAGAATAAGAAGGAACCTTGGCCTTTTATTCCATTGTAGATTGGGTTATATGAGATCTGGAGTATCAAGCAAGTGGATGTTGAAGTAGAATTAATGAAGAAGTACCCATTTGACCTTCGAAGCTACAATCTGTATGACCCACATTGCATTGTGAAAGATCACTACTTGAGAGTTTAGTTCAACTGGATCCATGGGGCATGCCATTAGGCCAAGGAGGAGCCATGGAGATATTACTACAGTTTCTCTAGACCGAATGAACTAGTTGGTTTCTTTGTGGAGTGGTCAGTGAAGCAACATGAAGTAGCATCACAGAGAGCACCAGCAATAGAAGCACTGATAGTAGAGGCAGACATACTAGTGCACGATAAAGGTAAGAGGAATATTGTCAATCACATGAAGGAAGATCAAAGATGCAAGTTTCGAGTAGATCCACTTGTAGAGAAAGCCGCTATGGCTATAGGGGCAATAATTCGTTCATGAGATAGAACAAGCACTTCAACAATTGGATGCAAACATGGAGCAACAGGAGTTGGAACAGGACACCAACCTCATGCCTCATCACAAAGAGGTCTAATCACCCACTTCAATGCATCTAGATGATGAGCAAGTCTCGAATGACCAAGGAGGCACTGAGATCCTTGGTGATTAGCTAGAAGAAGAGATGCACAAGATCTCATTTGATGAATCCCAACATAGAGTTGTGCAGTATCACAGAGTGTAAACTGTGAAGGATCATATGTCTCCTACCAAAGTTAAGGAATGAATGATCGTGATTGATGTGTGCAAACATATAGCTGCCTTGGCCAATGAAACCATAGTGTATGCCGAAGCCACTAATAGCTAAGAATGAGCGAATGGAAAAGGAACTACAAATGACCGAGAAAGGAGGAGACTTGCTGACAATGTCTACCTGAACTGAATTGAAGAAGGCAATACTAGATGAAGTATTATGCCTTGACATAGTTATGCGAGCATTTTACTCCAAGTTTGGTACCATTCACAAGGCAGTTGTCCATCTCAAGAGATGGCAACAACGATGTGCTAGAAGAGAACGTATCTTTATGAACTTGCATGTTGTTCTTGATGACATGAAAACATGGATGATGAAGTACATGGGAGCCCCACTTCACTTGCCTAAGATGTTGAGGGTCAGTGTGATCAAGCTGAAAGAACGTATTTGGAGTCAGATTTCGGAATTATGAAGAGATCCCACAGTTATCACTATCATACAGGATTCCCATGCATGAGTATTCAAGAGTATGGATGTTGTGGTGCACATACATTCTATCCCATCACTTGGGACTCTCACCCTGGCGAAGAGAAAGAAACAGGTCAGACTAGAGCTTGACTCGTACTTCGACGAGTTGATGTGCATTGCCACCAGCCCAAACTTACCCATAAGTGTAGACATCATGCATAAGTATGTTTCTCATTCGGCCAAATTGAAGACAATGATGTGCATGATTTCATATGAGTTGGACAAAGGAGCCTGAGTAGTGTACCCATATGTTATGGAGGTAAGAGTTAGGTTTCAGACAGATGTCACCGCGGAACACACAGACACCATCAAGGATTACAAATCTTGTTATCAATATGTTACTGTTGATGAGCATGAGGATGTTGAGGAGTTGGACTTCCATGGTTTTCTAAGTCAGAGTGATGTCTAGTTTGGCTTGCTCAAGCGAGTTGTGTTCACATGGGTACATTTGAATTGTAATGTTAATTCATGTCAAGTGCAAGTCAAGTGTCAATAGCTGATGTAACAATCATAGTATAGGTGAAGAGTAATGAGGGTAGTTGAATGGTCACAAAGGGGAATGTCAAGGGCCACCCTACCCTTTGCTATAAATAGTCCCTTATAACTCATTGTATAGGATTTTGGTCAGCCAAGCTTCCAATAAGACTATCTTGGAGAGAGCTTGGATAGTATTGTAATGTGCATTGGATTCTCCACTGCACAGAGCTAGTAGATATCTTTGGAGGAGTAGGTGGATGTCGCTGTAGCATTCCATTGTTGGGGCTAGCAAGTTTACATGGATGTATTGTATGACCAGAACTTACACCAACATGTTTCATGCATATGTTGTATTATATTCCAACTATCTTGTTTACTCTAAATATCATATGTATTTCGTTTCTTACGCACGCATGTATGGACTGCTCCATATGAGCATGTATGAAATCTTTCTAAAATGTGTTTATTGTTTTAACCATCACTTTTGATTGCCAGCTCACTTGCTTTCCAGCTTGTGATTCATCTTCTCTCGTGTGTTCCCATCCCATCCATGTACTGTTACAGGTTTCCAAGGGGCACACTCATCTCAACCCACTGGTGTTAGAACCTCTCATGCACCTTCCTTGACTCACTACAATGGTCACACCCTTGCTACTAATAGAGTTATCTTACCTTCCTCTATGCGAAATCATGGTCAAGGCATTCCTATACGACCCATTGTTAGGACTCCTACACCAAATGCTGATCTAATAATGAGATCTAAGATAATTAATAAGGTATTATAGACTCATGTGCATGGAGTTTTCTATGTTATTTTGCGCAATGGATCGATAAGATTGCGAAATACACAGACAATGAAGTAGTAAAGAAGCATAATAGACAACACACATAAACACAACACGTTTAATAAGGAGTTCACCCAATACTCCAGGGCTACATCTCCTAGTCCATCCTTTAGTGTTGGCCTCTCTATTATGTCTTCAAAACAGAGTTTTACAACAGTGAGCTCAATTTGTGCTTTACACAACAGATACAAAACAATAAGGCTTTACTTGGATCCCCCAAGTCTCTTCTGAGTACACAAGCTCTGCTCACTAAACTCTCTGTCTCTGTTGCTCTATCTCAGCACTGCCTTGTACTACTGCTTGCCTATCTCTACTATCTTTTGTGGCTTTAAAGCCAACCTGTGCTGCCTGTTCATTTCCTCTTCTTGGCTTTCTGTCTCCCAGCCTTTGTCCACTCGAATCCATCTTCTAGCGTTAAATAATCATTGCATAATGCCTTCAGGGGAGGTGGCCACCTATTCTGCAATGGATGAGTGCATCAGGCCTTTGAAATCCTTGAAACAACCATTTTTCATTAATACATAGAAACTCTGCAAAAACACAGAAAAATGTCTAAAACACTGTTCATCCAGACTTCAAATATGATGAACTCGCTAAATAACTCCTATCAGGTCCACCTTTGTAGTGATATCAAATCTCCATCGTTGATCTGGGAGATCCATATCCAACAGTTGTGGTTCATTTTGGGTGGCCCTTTCATATGGGGTTAACTGCCCGATGAGGGTGGTTTTCTCTCTCTTCGACCTAGACACGTGGCAGCCAATGTATGGGCTCAGGCAAAGCCCGACCCAAATCACTTACAACTTTGTTCTCCTCGAAATCCTGCTTATTTCGTGGATTTCCTTTTTATATTAAAAACACATTAAAACATGAAATCCTACTCATATCGGGCTTGAAATAGTGTTCAACAACATTAATAAACCCTTTCAGGTCCGTAATATCACATCGAGTGCATTTTCTTCGTGTTTCGCTTATTTAACAAAAAACACAAATACAAAGGAAATTGTTGTTTTCCAGAACTCAAATTATATCAAATATTGTATAATGTTATTGGGTCCAGCTATCGCGAGTTACATCAGCCCCACTCCATTGTAATACTCTTATGCGATGTTGTGATTTCAACTTGTCGCTAATAGCATATCGCAGAGACCCCGAGCTGTTGTAAGTTCTCGTTTGCATTTTTCGATAGCGATTCTGTGATGAAACTTGAGCCATCAATCTGCACGCTTGATCGAAAGTCCTTGTTGACCCCACTAATCTCCATCACAACATTTGTATGGTCTTTGCCGATAGCCTCCCTTTAACACCGCCGATTGAAATTTGTCGATTGGATCTGGACCGTTGATTAACCAGATCCAACGACTCCTGTGCATTCACTGTTCAAGCCTCTGATACTCTATTTTTCAATGTTTCCTTTGTGTTTTTGGCTGCCGATAGTGTTTTCCCTTGTTTTATGAAGATTTTTTCATGCGATAATTTTGATCTTTTGAATGATTTTTGAAGACTTAGAGAGTTCTTGTATCCATTTTGGATCACGCCTTCCCACTGAAAAAGGCTATTGGACCACCAAAAGTTGGTTTTTAAGCATCAACCAAGTGAGGATATAGCTTCCTCACTTGTCCGATCTCTATCCATCTTGCACTGCTTGGCTTTGAACCTTTGAGCCCAATTCTGAGGTACTCAACATCCCCTCTCCATGTAGTTCTCACCTTCCTATCCAGAATTGTATCTTCCTGCAACTCATTGATATATTCAGGCAACAGATCATCAATAGAAGGCAACTAACTCTTCTCTTTTGGATCTTGAATCAAAGAAGGTTCAAATAGTCTCAAGTTCTCTGTATTAAATACTAAATAGATGTGCATGTAAGCTGGAAAATCAAGGTGAAAAGCATTCTCACGAATTTTATCAAGTATCTTGAAAGGCCCATACCATATTGGCTTTAGCTTCTTTCCTTCACCTTGCATTCTATCTTTGCTAATGTACAACCATACTTGATCACCAACTTGGAAACTATGCTCAATTCGATGCTTATCATGCGTTACCTTGTACTTGGTTTGGCTCTTTTCCAGTTGTTTCTACACTGCCTGGTGAGTTTCTTGGATTTGTTCAATGGACTTGGTTGCTTTTACTACATCACTGTGTCCATCAACTGCTATGTCTTTACTAAAGGCAAAATCCAAGGGATACCTTGGTATGAAACGAAAACAAGTCTCAAAAGGAGATATTTGTGTAGAAGAATGTTTAGCACGACCGCAAGCATGTTTCACATAACATAAATATTCATCCCAAAGCTTGGGATGCTCACTGCAATATCCCCTGAGCAACTGGATCACTGTCTTGTTGACCACCTTTGTTTGGCCATCTATTTGTGGATGAAAGACTATGCTCTTCTTCAGTCTGGTGTCCATTAAATCCCATAGACTTCACCAAAACTTCCCAAAAAATCGAGAATCTCAATCAGAGAGAATAGAAGTGGGTAACCCAAAATGCACCCAGACATGCTGAAAGAACAACTTTGTTGTTTGTTCAACTGTAATATGCTTGTCACAAGGTATTAATATACACATTTTGTTGAACCTTTCCACACTAAAATACAAATAGTCATGACCTTTTCTAGATTTTGGCAGTCCCCCAACAAAGTCCATGGAAACACTTTCCCAAGGATGAGAAGGAATTGGAAGTGGAGTGTACAAGCCTATTTTTCTATTGCTAAGATTGCTTTTAGCACACATGGTACATCCTTTAATATATCTAGAAACTGTATCATGCATTCTTTGCCACTAACAAAATATTTGCAGCTGTGCAACTGTTTTACTTACACCAAAATGACCTGATATTAGAGAAGTGCGTGCTTCTCGGATTATGTTAACTCTTTCAGTTTGAGGAATGTATAGCTTTCCCAAATGATACAAGAGTTGGTACTTAACATGATAATCCAATTCTTCTAGTTGTTTTCCATGACTTAAAGTTTCATATACATCTTTAAAATCTACATCTTGAGCATATTGTTCAATGTAGCTTTCATGCAATACTGAATTATGCTTATGTATAGTAGATGGATTTATAATTGGTCTGGATAACATGTCTGCAACTTTATTATGTATGCCTTTCTTATATCTGATGACAAGATGAAACTGTTGTAGAAATCCCATCCACCTATAGTGTCTTGATTGTTGCAACTTAGTTTGTGAGTGTAAATATTGAAGTGGTTTATGATCAGTATGTATAATTGTTTCTTTGCCCAAAAGGTAATGTTTCCACTTTTTCACACTCTGTACTAATGCATACAATTCTTTATCATATGTGGGATAATTAACTATTGCAGAATTAAATGTCTTAGGATGATAACATATGGGTTTACCGTGTTGCATCAACACTGCTCCCACGACATAGTCATTGGCATCTATTTCAATCTCAAATGGTCTTTGAAGATCTGGCAATGCTATAACTGGTGCTGTACTAATTTTTTCTTTCAAGGTGTCGAAGGCTTTCTGCTATTTGCCTCCCCACTGAGACACCTTGTTCAATCCTGTTAAAGCATGTAAGGGAGCTGTAATCAAGGAAAAGTTAGCAATAAATTTTCTCCAATATTGTGCTGCTCCTAGGAAGCTTCTAACTTCTGTAGCAGATTTGGGTTTAGGCCAGTTCACAATGACTTCGACCTTAGAGGGATCTATCTTCAATTCACCACCCCCTACAATATGACCCAAATAATTCAATTATGTTTTGCTAAATTCACATTTAGATAACATCACATCGAGATTTTCTTTTTTGAAAACATCTAGAGTCTACATTACATGCTTCAAATGTTCTTCCCATGTTTCACTGAAAACAAGAATGTCATCTAAATATACAGTTACAAAATCATCAATAAAAGTCCTGAGTACATCATTCATTACTCTCATGAATGTGCCAGGAGCATTAGTTAAGCCAAAAGGCATAACTAACCATTCATACAACCCTTGATTTGTTTTGAAAGCAGTCTTCCATGCATCTTGTTCTGCTACTCTGACCTGGTGTAGCCACTACGAAAGTCTAAGTTGGAAAAGTAAACAACTTCTTTCAATTGATCTAATAGATCATCAATGCGAGGAAGGGGATAACGATTCTTGATCGTTATTTTATTCAGTGCTCTGTAATCAATGCACATGCTCCACGAACCATCTTTCCTTCTCACCAACACGATTGGAGATCCACATGGTGATGTGCTTGGTCTTATGAACCCTTTCTCGAGCAGCTCCTGTACCTGTTTCTTGATTTCTACATTCTCTAAAGCGGATAGCCTGTACATTCCGATGTTAGGCAATGTAGCATCTTGCTGCAAATGAATATCATATACAGTTTCCCTTTTCGGTGGTAGACCTTTAGGTTCTTGAAATAAGATATCATATTCTGAAACAACTTTTTCTAAATCAGCTTTCTGTTTAGCATCACAACCCTCAAATACATTGGTTTTATCATGTTTCTTTTCCTTTACATCCATCAGTAAAAATTTCTTGCATGAATTTACAACTCTTTTCATGTGCCCTGAGTTCATGAGAGTGTAGTTATTTTTGAGCTGATGAGGTCTTACAATTCTATTCCATCTTTTGTGAGTTGATACTTATTTTCATCTCTATAGAAAATGGCTTTTCTATCATACAAGTAAGGACTTCCTAAAACAATACCACATATATCCAAGGGAACTATATCTAACTCAACCTCATCTACAAATGTTGACCCAAATGCAAACCTAAGTTTACATTGTCTAGTCACTTGTAGCTTTGCTTTATCACATACCCAACCTAATGGATATGGCTTCTTGTGAGGTGTGGTTAGTAGTCCCAACTTCTTTACAATTGCTTCAGAAATCAAGTTTACTTGTGAACCACTATCAAATAAAGTATCAACCTTTTGATGCTTGGAAATAACTCTAATATGAAAAAGCTCATGTCTTTTCCTCTCATTTTCTTCATTACCAATAGTTTGTGCAGAATTACTAGTAGATGCTTCAGAATTTTTACCTTTTATACCTATAGTTGTGACTGTCGTTTCATCACCTGAGTCTGACCCCAAATCTTTCTGAACAGCTGCAACAGTCTTCTTCTTCTTCTTTCCATCAAAATTATTGGGTTTATGGTCCGAATGAAAATACCAGCAACATTCATCATCGTGTCCACCTTTCTTGCAGTGAGTGCATGTAGGTTTGTATTTCTGTACAACATTTGTCTTCCTCTCTTTCTCTTTCTGCTTCCTCTTTTCCTTGTTCTTACTTGCAGTGGGTTTTGATGATCCCCTAATCTCTGGGTTCACATTCTTGCCTCTAGCCTCTAGATGTGTAGCCTGAACAGATACCTCATCTATGCTAGTAGGGCTAAACCTGAGAATGGTGTGCCTCAAATAGCTGTGTAGACCACCTATATACTTCAACAAATTTTTAGGCGAGTCTAGAGAAATGCCTAGAATTAAAGCTCTTTTTCCAAATTCTTGGCTATAGCTTTATACACTTCGCCCCTTTAATTGGCGAAGAGTTTGCCAACTCATCATGGCTTGCTGCATGTAAGCTAGTGGATAGAACTGTTTTTTAATGGTAGAAACAAATTCACTCCAGGTAGAAATAATTTTACCATGCTTCTTCAAATCAGCTTGGTCCTGCCTTCCCACCACACTAGGGCAGTTCCTCCAAGGCAAAGGCTAGCCAATTGAATTTTACTCTTCTCTGAATCAATGTTCTCCACCCTGCAATACACATCGATCTGTCTAATCTAGTTATCTAGCTTTTCTGCATTCAATTCTCCATCATATGTTGGCAAATCAATTTTTACATCTAATTTAATCAAAGGGCTAGAAGGAGGGGTTGTTAGAGAAGGCCCCATTCCTTTCCCTTTGCCTTCAGAATGGTCATCTAGTAAAGGTTCCTCCATTCCTTTTTATTTCTTGGAGGTTGAAGTGTCTTCACTTCAACCTTTCTTAAACTCTTGATACATCTCCTCTACCATGGCTCTCATGGTCATGAAACTGTCCATGAACTAAGAGCCTGATTCCAAGTGAGCTCCTTCTGGCATTTTCCTCCTAGGATAGACTCTTTCTATTTCTAGGTTAGTCTCAACCAATTCTCCTTCTCCTAATTTGAGCTTTGATCTAGTTACCATTGAACAATCCAACACAAGCTTGTCTAACCTTAGCAACCTAAAGCTCTGATACCACTTGATCTGATAATGAGATCTAAGATAATTAATAAGGTATTACATACTCATGTGCATGGATTTGTCTATGTTATTTTGTGCGATGGATCAATAATATTGTGAAATACATAGACAATGAAGCAGTAAAGAAGCATAATAGACAACACACATAAACAAAAAAAGTTTAATAAGGAATTCACCCAATACTCCTGTGCTACATCTCCTAGTCCAGTATTCAGTGGTGGACTCCCTACTATGTCTTCAAAATAGAGTTTTACAACAATGAGATCAATTTGATCTTTACACAACATATAAAAAACAATAAGGCTTTACCTGGATCCCCCAAGTCTCTTCTAAGTACACAGACTCTCCTCAATGAACTCTCTGTCTCTGTTGCTCAGTCTCAGCACTACCTTGTACCACTGCTTTCCTCTGTCTGCTGTCTTTTGTGGCTTTAAAGCCAATCTGTGCTGCCTGCTTGTTTCCTCTTCTCGGCTTTCTGTCTCCCGGCTTCTGTCCGCCCGAATCCCTCTTCTAGCATTAAATAATCATTGCATGATGCCTTCAGGGGAGGTGGCCACCTATTCTGCAACAGATGAGTGCATCGGGCCTTTGAAATCCTTGAAACAACCACTTTTCGTTAACATAGAGAAACGCTACAAACAAAATGGAAAATTCTCCAAAACACTATTTATCTGGACTTCAAATATTATGAACCTGATTTATAATTCCTATCGGGTCCGCCTTTATAGTGATATCACATCTCAACCATTGATCTGGGATATCCAGATCCAATGGTCATGATTCATTTCAGGAGGCCCTTTCATACGGGGGTTAACTGCCTAATGAGGGTGGTTTTCTCTCTCTTCGGCCTAGACATGTGGCAGGCAATGTATGGGCTCGAGTGGAGCCCAGCCCAAACCACTTACCGCTTTGTTCTCTTCGAAATATCGCTTGTTTCATGGATTTCCTTTTTATATTAAAAAAACATTAAAACATGAAATCCCACTCATATCAGACTTGAATTAGTTTTCAACAACATTAATAAACCCTTTCGGGTCCGTAATATCACATCGGGTGCATTTTCTTTGTGTTTCGCTTATTTAATGAAAAACGCAAATAAAAAGGAAATTTCTATTTTTTGGAACTCGAATTTATATCAAATATTGTTTCTAATGTTATCGGGTTTGGCTATCGCGAGTTATATTGTCTCCACTCCATTGTAATACTCCAATGCAATGTTGCAATTGTGACTTGTCACTAATCGCATATCACATAGACTCCGGGCCGTTGTAAGTGCTCCTTTGCATTTTCCGATAGTGATTCTACGATGCAACTTGGGCCGTCGATCTACGCGCTTCATCAATAGTCCTCATTGACCCCGTTGATCGCCATCGCAACATTTGTATGGTCTCTACCGATACCCTCCCTTTTCCACCGCCGATTGTGATTTACCGATCGAATCTGGACCGTTGATTGGCCAGATCTGACAGCTCCTGTGCATTCACTGTTGAAGCCTCTGAAATTCTGCTTTTCAATTTTTTATTTGTGTTTTTGGCTGCTAATAGTGTTTTCCCTTGTTTTATGAAGGTTTTCTCATGCGATAGTTCTGATCTCTTGAATAATTTTTGAAGACTTAGAGAGTTCTTGGATCCATTTTGGATCAAACGGTCTGTGGTCTAATTCGGACTTCTTACTGGGGAGATCCCCTTGACATGTTGGCAGGTCCAACACCGTTAACGCAACACAACATGCTTCTTTGAAACAATATTCTATCTTATTAATGTAAGGCAAAAAATGGTACGGGACAAGGGAAAATATTGCTTGACTGCAATATTGTAGTTAATTTCTTTTGACTAGGAAATAATTTTCTCATACAACCTTGTCTCAATAACACTCAAATCAAAAGAAACTCTTAATTCTTCTAACCTATTCCAAAATTTTGACCTAGGAATTATGAATAAAGCTTTTCGAAAGACAAAAAAAAGAAAATAGAATATTACTTTTATACTTCTGGCACTCCTTTGCAATGATATTAATTGTAATAAGGTGGTCGAACGTTGTTGAATTATATTTCGTAAATATGATCTAGCCTATAGCCATTTTTTCATGGATTTCTACCCATGTCCTAATCTACTTTTCCAAAATAATTACATAAAACTTGGTTAAAATGGGGTTCATCATGATGGTCTTATAATTAGAAGTAATGTTTTTATCCCCAATATTAAAAATAAGTACAATGAGGCTTTGCATATTGAATTTAGGGAAGCCCTACTTGACTACTAAATTGAAGATCTTGTGTCTATGAGAGATGAGAATATTCCCTTTGATTCTAAATATTTTAGCTTGGTAGTCTTCAATGTCCTTATCTTTCCAATTTGTGAGCTTCTTAACTCCAAACTATATCTCCTTGAGAAAATAAAATTTATCCTCTATAAGAGCATTTGGAATGGTGTCTATGATTTTAGGGGATTTTTAAATTTGTTTTAGTAATTCCAATCCTTCAAGGGAATCATATTATTACCTTTTGTTCTATAAAATTACAATTTACCTCTAGAACTCTTTAGGATTAAGTTTATATAGGTGAAAAGTCCACTCTTTCTTTCCATTTATATGCAATTTTTCTTTCCTTTTAACCAAGGTTTGGTACATATTTATCTTATCAAGTTTTACGAACTGATAAGAAACATCTCTAATGACTTCCCTAGAAATTTTACTTTCATTATCATACCAAAAGTTGGTTGTTCCATTATTCTTTTTATAGGACACCTCAATAGAGGAATTTGTTAATCGAAGTAGAAAAGATTGAACATGTTAAATTTAAATGATAGAGGTATTTGATGTTTTCCTTATAAGTTAGGAGATTTAATTCATTATTTAAAACCTTTAAGGAAATATCAACTAAATAGTTTATAAAAAATAATGTTACTTTTCATAAAGTAATTTTCTTCTCTAGGGCTTTTATGTGTGGAAATGGTTAGAGTTAGGCTAGTTACATCGATGGTTACATCCACTTTTGGCTTCCTGTTTAGAGTTTTACTTTTACTTCCATTTTACCAATCTTATTACATAGTGAAATATATTACAGTTTCTAAATATCATTTTGCTATAGGATTTAATGCACAGTTAGATGAACATAAAACCCTCTCAGTTTATCCTAGAAACCTATGATAGACTGATTAAGAGAAAGGTTGTTCTAAGGCTCAGGATTCTTAGTATATCAAGATGAAGAGTATAGATTAAGAAAATAAGAATGAATTCATGTGAGTCCTTGCATGTCGATCTTGTTGGAGTTTTTAGTGTAGCTGGGAAGTGCTCCTAGATAGCTCCAAATCTTGGTCCTACACACAAGAGAGAGAACAAAGAAAACTCCACAACATAATATCTTGATAATTGAAATTATCATAAACATATAAATATTACTGAATAAATAAATATAAACCAAAACCCCATACATTCATTAGTTAAATAGGATAAGCAAAGAATGAACAACTCCTAGCTCCAAAACTGTCCCTCTCAATATAGATTTCAGCAGCGTGACAATACATGAATTCCCTTCATTTCCTCAATGGCCAAGCCTCCAATATATAGGAGAGTGAAGGCTATGAAAATTTCACAAATTCCTCATTATTTCAATTTTGGCAAAAGATTTTGGGTGAATAATGTTTCCTCATATAAAAATGGCATTTTCCACTTTTTAGATGCTTTTGTGCTTAGGAAAAAGCTTCCCCATGCTTTATGGCTCTTTCCCACTTTTGTATGCTTTTATTTTTTAGGAGAAATCTAAAGATGAGGATAAAGAGATCACATTCCACCATATGAGTTTCCAAAAGTGAACAAGAGTGTCAAATTTTAGTTAACTCGAGCTTTTTTCCTTCGCATTAGAGGAATTTTCATTTTGAAATGTTAACATTGAATTTCCATGTCATAATGTGTAAGCCAATCAAAATCCTTTAAAATTTAAAAGACATATAGGTGTGACTATGCAGTGGATTTTTTTTTAATAATATAGCTTACCTAATTTATCTACCCAAGTGACCCAAAACTATATTAAATATTAAAAATAAAGTTAATATCTTATTTTATAAAAGTTAGAATATCTAGAATGTTTTTAATGAAGGGTAAATCTTGGCATGTTAAATAAATAAATTTAAAAATAAAATCCTAAATCCTAAATTTAATTTAAATTTTAAATTTACTTTCTTAATTTAAATTTTATTAAAGCTTCTATCGATAAATTAATCTAAATATAAAATATAAATATATGGTTATTTTGATAAAATTACATTTATTTGAGTATCTTAAATTTATATTTTAAATTTTCCTTTTAAATTTAAATTTTCTTAAATCTTGTGTTAATAAATTAATTTCAATATAAAATACATGTAGATGGTTATTTTTGATAAAAGTGACGTTTATTTTGGTAATTTAAATTTAAATTTAAATTTCCTTTAAATTTTGAATTTGCTTTTTTAATTTAAATATAAAATACATTTACAGTTATTTTGATAAATGTGACAATTATTAGGGTAATTTTGGTAAAAGAATAATAAAAATGATATATTAAAAAATTGTCTATATGGCATTATTCTATTAGTTTCTTAATTTTTTTCTTAGGTGGTTATTATTTTGGTAGCAAAAGTTAGATGAAGGGGACAACTTGTTATACACTAGTATACCAAGGTCCTCATGGTACATAACTTGTATTATAGGCTTATATAGTTTAGGAGAAAGGGGTATTTCAACCAACAACATAGTATTCTCCTCCAAGAGGATGAGTAGGTATTTTCATGTATAACACATTTAAGAATATATCACAATTCATATTCATAACTTAGTATTTGTAAACAAAGTTAAGCGTAACTGACAACATTCATAAAAAATATAGCAATATCCTCATATATAACAATTATCCATTAAAAAGTCACTGACAATTTTCAATATACATATATTACTACTAAATCAAAATTTATCGCAGATATCATTATTCCAAGGTAAATTCACAACATTGCATCCAAAAATAGTAATGTCATCATACATAATCATTCTCCATAAAAAAGCATTGACAGGGTTAACAAATATATAAAGTAACAAGATAATATTAATAACATTCTCATCATCCTTAATCAAATCAACTAAGATTCAAATGTGTGATTATCATATCAAAATATTTCATGAACACCATTATTCTAAGGTAAATTCACAGCATCCATCAAAAGATAGTAATATCATCATACACAATAATTCTCCATCAAAATAATGTTGATAATTTTCAATATATACATAAAAGAACAAGATAAAAATGATAATATCATCATCATATTTAGTCAAATAAACTAAAAGTCAATTTAAGATTACCAAATAGAAATGTTTGATAGATATCATTACGCTAAGGTAAATTCACAACATCTATAAAAAATAGGAATCTCATCATACACAATAATTCTTCATAAAAAATTGTAAACAATTTTCAACATATTCACAAGGTAACAAGATAGTACCGATAGTATCATCATCATTATTCAAATAAACTAAAATTCAAATGTATGATTACCATATTAAGACATCCAACTAAATATAAAAAATAATGCATGGCTAGCTAGCACCACGAAAATCATAGCCAAGCTCATCCTCATGATCATTTCCATCATCATCATCCTGACCATCTTGATAATATTATCCACATAATCATCACCAATACCATCGCCATCCTTATCATCATCATCTCTGATATATTATGTAATCTAAACATAGTCTATATCATCATCTTTATGGTCATTACCTATAACGTTCTGGGAAAAAAACAATATTACATGTTAGTACTAATTATATAGAAAAATGCATATTTTTATTACAATGCTAACAATAAAATGAGGTAGGACATAATAAAATTTAATAGTACTAAAAATAAAATGAAAATATGGCTTAAGATATATTGGAGATCCAACTAAGATTACACTTGTAATTCACATTAAGTAGTAGAAGCATTTTTTAATCCATATGAAGTAGGTACGCATTTGTTCGTCATATTATATTGTGAGTGTTTCTTATGATTTCCATGCAGAATTGGTAAATTAATATTTACTGGAAGCTTTATTTCAAATTACAATTGTAATTTAGATTAGAAATAGAAGAAATTTTAACCAAAAAAGAATGTCACATGAAAAAGTAGATTGTTTTTAATGAAAAATAAGGCGCATACAATATGAATGTCACATGAAATATTGAGTTGTTTTTAATGCATGTAATTTTCTCTAGAATAAGATGGATCCTAATGTTCGTTCAAGAGCGAATGCTCACAAATAATTACTTCATTTTATCCATTATCACACTTAATCCATTGTACCTAGTGACGACAATGATTCCATTCAAATTGCTTTGAACTCCCTAAATATAATGTAAAATAGAAAACTCCACAACCACGACCATGACCATAGCCCCCTCCCTTGCCTCATCCTCCAGTAGAGACAATGAACTTGGAGTTATGACCACGATAGTAACCCCTCCCTTGCCTTGTGTCCACCATTAGAGGCATTGAACTAGGAATTAAGAGTACTCATGTTTTCTTTGCTCTAATTAATCTCCAAGGAATCAAAACTTGATCAATATATCAAGGACTCCATCAAGGAATAGATACCTCATAAGAGAATCTCAACAGGCTTTGCCAAAAGAGTGTGAAATAGCACTTATCTTTGTTTTATGAAATAACTCGAGTGAGTGGACTGAATGGTCGGAAACACTTAACAAGGAAAGGAATATTTTTGGTCTGTTCTTATTTCTATTATTATTTTTGCTTCTTAGAATGGAGGGAAGTGTTTAAAAGAATTCAAAAAAATATTTTAAATTAAAAAAAAAAAGTATTTTCTTAATTTTAGTTTTTTTTTAAATATATATTCAGTTTAGTATTTTTTGTTTCTAAAAGAATATATTTAGTTTCTGGTTTTTTTTATAACAAAAATTATATTTTGCTTTTATAAAAATGGATTTTAAACATCCATTCATGCTAAATTTGTGATTTTATGATATAATTTTAAATTATATATAAAAAAAGTAACTTAATGCCATGTGTTGTGTCGCTGTGATGGGTAGTATACATCTCTTCCTTGCTAAGTTATAGAATGTTCTTGGGTTTTCTTAATGCAATAAAATTAATTCTTCTCTTCATTATATCTTTAGATGTTCAACTTTCACCTAATAAAGCAAGAAAGTTGAAATAGGTTTGCCTTTGACCTTTGTAGGTTTCTTTCCCCATTAATCCTTGTCTTAATAGATTAATTGTCTTATGGTGGCCTTGAGTGGCCACTCCCATTAGTTGCGTGCTTTTTAGTGTTATGTTAGTGACATTTCTTAGGATTTATAACATGTTATTTTATTTATGAAAATGTGTTATTTTCCATATTATTGTTAAATATTAATATTAAATATGTTGGTTTTGAACATGGTTTAGCAAAAAGTTACCAAAAGGTTTATAGATTGTAATTTATAATGTAATGCTTCACTGCTTGATGAAATTGTTTTGGATATTTTTTTTAAAGATTCATTGATTGATGAAATTTTTATGGATGTTTTTTTAGTATATTAACTTGTATGTGATAAAGTCAAAGTCACCTGTTTTTGAGATTTTTATTGGTTAACTTCCCTTGAGGCTATCAATTTCACCATTTAGTCTTAGGTTAAGGAAATATAGGAGTCATGAAGTGGAATTTTCCAATAACTTAAATCTTGGAACATGTTTTTCTAGTCACATTATACTTCCTTTCTATGTAAATTCTCCATGAAAATAGTCGCATGGAACATGATGGAACTCAATAGTAAAGGGAAACAAATACTCCTAAAAGAAAAATGGTACGCAAAGCGCCCATCAATAATGTTGATATAAGAAATAAAAATATTAAGTGAGGTTCTACCTCATACATTTAGAAAATGGGGGAGGAATTTCCAAGTAGTAGTGATTGATGATTAGATGTATTTGGGTGGAATTGCTATTATTTAGAATGCTCAAGACATCAAGGTTACCAATATGTTTACCTCTTTTCACATTATGACAATATAATTTTAGTTAATTGACATCGAGGACTACTACCATATATCCAATGTCTATGAATCCAATATCGCAAATGGAAACCCTCTATTTCTCAATTCTATTTCCAGCACAAGTAATTTATACTCCCCATCTCTATGGATTATTGGGAGTGACTTCAATATTATTATTAGTGTCTCGAGGAACAGAAAGGATGAATGACAATGTTTACCAAGAGATTTTGTAAGATATACCATCAAGGCCCTAAAGTAGCATCCATTAAATTTCACAAGAAATAAGTCTCCAACCCACACATGTGGATTAATGACATGTTACACATGTGTGTGTGGTGACTAACTTAATACACTATTCTAATAACTCCACAAACTTAAGTATTTCACTTCGTCACATGATTGACTATAGTGTGACATAAGTAAACCAAGGGTAGAAATGAAACCCTTAGAAAAGAAAAATTCTCTAGATACTCAATTAGGTGCCTAAATGATGAAGTGAAAATGAAAGGGGAAAAGAGGACTTCATGATTTAACCATCACAAACATGTGATGAAGTGTGACTAGGAGTGTATATATTCATATGTTTTCCAAAGAGGGTGTGAATACATGAGTTACCATTCGTTGGGCCTTATTTTTCTTTCTTTTGATTTTTCTTATATATAGGACTTAGGGAATAAGGTTTTCATAAGTTTTGAACAACTCATAGATATAATATTTACATAAATTTTCACTTTAACCTTAGAGTTTAGACTTAGATAAATCATTATAGTGTATATTTAATGATTTTGGCTTTCACTTTTTGATTTTCTTTCATGACAAATGAAAAAAGGGGGAAATATTTTTCCACAAATCTATGAATGCTTAATCATAAAGGTGTCAAACGATGAAAGAAAATTTATGATGTTATTCCCAATGAAAATGATGGGTATTCTTGAGAAACTCTTATGCTTGTGGATGTCTCCTCCCTGGTTGAGAGGGAGTTAGAGTTGACACCATATTATCCATTTGTCATGTACTATGGCTGAGACTAATAGTCGTAAGCCTACTAAAGACACCAATAGGGAGGATGGTGGATTAGATAAACATCTGGGACCAATATTCTTTGAGAATTTGTGCTTTCACTAGGACTGACCGCCATAAGTCATTAATCCAAGATAAGAATAGTCATGAGGATCGACATTTCCTGGTGTCAAATATTATGACAGTGGATTAGGAAATAATCATGTGAGGACATGCCTGATGAACATCCTAGTGTGGTAAGTGCCTACAGAGGCAGTGGTGTCCACATTTATGCCTCCCAACATTGTGCTATGATCTAATGGAGATATATAACTTCTTAGTCAAGGCCTTTTTGTTTTGACAATGTTGGCTATGATGATTTAAATCATTGTTGATGCTTATCAATCCAGATCCCTTCTTATATGAATATTTGAACTTGAGAGTACTTTTTTGTCTCATTATGAGTATCTCCCTAGTTTAGAGGGAGTGTCATCATCTTCATTATCATCATCATCACCACCATCAATATCATCATTGCATTATCATCATAATTGTTATAGACATTTTTGTGCCTTACAGCATGAAGCATGAAATGTCAATAATCTAAGGGATCCAAAGTCCCTAAACATGTTGTTCCTACCCCTAGAGGAACAAGGTCAACAAACCACAGCACTAAATATCAGTTCTCCACTTGAAAACACTCAGAAACAAGCTAATTCTGGATCATGTCAACTGCTCCACTGAGCATCTGCGCTGAATGTCAATTGCTCCACTGTGTACCTGCGCTGAATGTCAACTGCAAAGAAGGATACCTGCGCTGGGCGAGTTTGGCCAAGTGGCACAGTCATTCCTCAAGGTGTCAACGCCCAGGAAGCTTCCAAAATGACACTGGGATCAGGGAATTCGACTGGTGATGAGTAAGAGGGTCTAGATCTCCAAGTGGAAGCAAGAACCTCCAAGTGGACTCAAGAACTGTAGAATAACTGAAGTGGGAGAGGACACTAGTCAGCTTCATGCCAGCTACAAGCTGACTCATCCTTTCTCCAAAACTCCTATATATAGAGCTCTCTCATGAGGTCTAGGGAGGCTGGAATCTTGTGAATGTAAGGAAGTGCTGTTGGTTTGAGTATAGAACTATTGGGTGATTTGCTTGAAGGAGGTGAAGAGGAGATTTCTTTCTGCTGGGAGGTGATGCTGGATTGGGCCTTTTATGGTTGTATTGCTTCCTGAACTTTACTTCTTCCATTAATAAAGCATTTGAGGTTCTTCTATATACATGTGTCTCAATGATGTGTTGATATACTTGTGTATTTGATTTATTCTAATCCTTGAATCAATTATGAATGTATGCTTTTTGTAGTTTCCCTCTCTTGTTATTTTGCAGGATCTTGGTGTAGCTGGGTCAGTGAAAGAGCAAGGAGCTGGGAGCAAGCAGCAAAGAGAGAAGATTGGATCAATCATTAGCGGAAGACATCGGTTAGTGGATCTCTTCCTCCTTTCTCTTACATCTCATAAAGAAGTAATCTCGAATAGCTTTGCTTTGATTGTTGCTGAGGTACTATCACCCTTAGAGTGGGATAGGGTCATTCCGTATTGGATACTTTTCCCAACAACAAATTGGCGACTCCACTGGGGATCGTATCTTGTTGGTTGTTTGTGTTTTTTCTATTCATTTCATAAACACAGGGAGTACCGAATCGAACTGCATTTGGATCTTTCAAATGCAAAGTAGAGGGCAGCTACTCTAGCTCAGTTTCTGGGCAAGTTTATGATTTGAAGAGCTGATCCACAAGGACTCTAAATAGCTCTTAGTGATAGCTTTTCATCCTCCTTTTCATCCCTTAGTGTGTACTTGACTGATAGCTTCTGATTTGGCCAAAAACTGTGAATTTTTGAGCAATCTGTGACCCGGAAACTGAGAAAAACGAAAGTTTATCTCTTCAGTGCAGGCACTGTGAAGGCAGTCTGCATTTCAGCGCAGTTCCCGAAGGGGCTACCTGCGCTGAAGGTCAAACTGCCAGTGTACTACCTGCGCTGAACCAGTTTTGCCTAGTGCTACTGGGGTTCCCTCCTGTTTATTGCCCTGTTTTCATCCTTGTTTTTGCAGCCAGTTACCAGTCAATGTACCTATCTGAAACCAACTTTCCTTGCCACTATTCCGCCTCGGTTGTATAAAGAAACTGTATTTGTTCTTTGCGTATTTCTTATATCATTTGCAGTTTCCCATAACGAAAGTGAACTAGTCTTGCTGTGGCCTCTTGGATCTAGACCTGTGATAAGTGTCGTTTTGATCTTAAGAGTTAGTTTATTTGCTGTTCATAGCTGATTGAGCTTTTGCTTTCGTCATATGGTTTGAATTCATACATTTCTAGTGTCGAAACAAGTAAATCTTAAGGTGTCTTTTGATTTTGGACAAGCTTGTTTGATTTCGCTTGAAATTGAATTCAAAGTTATACAACAACTTTCTTTTTTGTATTACATCAACATTAAGAAAGAGAAAAGAAATACCTGCATTGTGCATGTGCATTTTGACAGTTTGCATGTTGATTTAGGAAAAAGTGCATTAGTGTGTGCTCTATGATCTGTGTGAAAAGATGATGTCTTTCTTTTCCCTCAGTAGTTAAGATTTTCAAAGTTGAAAGATTGAAAAGCTTGCTTATCATCTTAGACTGCATTTAGGAGTGTTACTATACATCTCGTGGTGATCCATAAAGGCAAACTGCTAAACAAGATCAACCTTAAAATAAATTGAATTTACATAACAACGCATTGAAACATAACGCAAACACATAGAGGTCTAAGCTAGAGACGTGTTCCGGCGTCGTTAAACGTGATATCTTAGTGTTGAGTGGTTGGGTGATTCCTCCACGGTGAAGCGATAAGTATCAATACGGACTTGTGCTCCCACGTACCTCGCGTATATATTGGGAGACCCCTATAGGAACAAAGCCTTTATCCATAGGAAGCCGTGTCGGCCGCCCTACTGATCGCAGTGCAGTGAATACAGCATTCACGAAGATCGACCACCCGTACCGTAAAACGTATTCTGTGGTTTTGCGAAAAGTTTGGCACACCCTCTGCCTAGATCTCCAGAGTAGTTTCTTTTGGCCTTTTTCAAACTCTATAACTGAAAAATTCCATCCGAGCATTTGTCACTTCGGGCTTGTTAAAACATCGAAGGAGACTAGAGTCATCTTTAGCTTTTTCTCGACTCTTAAAAAGTGAAAAAGCAAGTTGTGTCTAAAGCGTCGTTATAAAATTTATTTTAAACGGAACATAATCACCTCCTATTCCTGCGTTGATCTGTAGGTTGAGAACATGGAACGCCCCAACCAAGGAATTCCACATGATGGAAATCCTAGTCCTTTCTCCTCTTGGGGAGAAGTTGGTGTGCCCCACATGGCCACATTGTCGCTTCCAGGACTGACAATTGGCCTGTCTATTTGGCTTTTCTCAACGAATGTAGTTCAGAACACCATGGTTCCTGAACAGTCAAGTCAACAGTTAGATCAGTCTAGAGATGCCCACCAGCCTTCTACTTCCTATAACTCTTCCTCCAATCCTTCATCTTCGCAAGGTAGAGCCGGCAAAAGCCAAGCTCCCATGGAGAAGAAGGAGAAGAAGAAGAGAGAGAAGAAGAAGAAGGAGCCTAAGGCGACTGGGGGCAAGCAAAAGACATCTGACAAAAATCCACACACAGCACAGACCGGGCCTAAATCGCCATGTGTCATATGTAGAGGAGACCACTTCCATAGAGATTGTCCCTGTATTCCCCGGATACTAAGGGACTGGTCCCCTCGTTTGCACAGTTCGGGAGCATCAACCTATGATAGCCATGTTGAATGCTTACCGTCAACCAGCGAAAGTGAAGGTTCAAGACAAAGAGGGGGAGCAAGACTCCCCTGCAGACTGTGTGAAGGCGATCACGCCATCCACCGTTGTCCCTTCTTAGACGAAGCGAAGAGAGTTTTGGAAGATCGCCCGGTTTCACTGTTGAAACTTCCTCCTGGATACAAAAAAGTCGTGCCAAGTCCTTCGTTGGTTGAAAATATAGCTGGCCCACTCAAGTGGTCAGCTGAAGCGTCAGTCATTGAGAATGAACCTACTGAATCCAGACCGGACGAAAGTCCAAAGGTCAAAATGGCAGTTGACCCGGTTCTTCCTTCAGAGGTTTCATCCTCAAATGACACCGTCACTGAAGATTCATCTTCAAATGACACCCTCACTGAAGAGAATAAGGATGAAACCATCCAGATTCTTTTCATCAACACCGACTCTGATGAGCATCAGGGCAATGCGCCCATTCCTTTATCGCAGGAAGGAACATTGTCAGGGTCATATCCGGCCGTGTATTCGGTCCCACCGCCAAGCAACCTGGTTGTGTCCTTTGATTGGAACCAACTAGGCAGACCCCGGTTGCCAGCCAGTGTACCATTCAGAATCATAGTCCAAATTTATAGAATGGTAATGGCTGGAACTATCATTGATGAAGGTGCATCTGTGAGTATCCTTTCCTCTATTGCTTGGAAAGCACTGGGTTCCCCGACGCTTTTACTTGAGATAAGAAATCTCTCGGGTTTCGATAAAGGAACCAGTCGACCATTAGGGATCCTCCCCAATGTGCCTGTTACATTGAAAGGGAAGACTGTTCAAATGAACGTGATGGTCGTTCAAGGACCCTTGGATTATAACCTACTCCTTGGACGAGACTATATATATTGCATGGGAGCAATAGTCTCCTCACTCTTTAGAGTAATGTGTTTTCCACACGAAGGAAGAATGGTCAAGCTCGTAGACCAACTTTCATTTCGGGGATCACGCATCGCAAATAGTCACATACCAACCCTGAATGGTCTATTCAATCGAGAAATGTCTCCACCCCCAGTCCTCCTTCCCGATGAGTGCGAGTGATTCAGAAAGATAGGACTAGAACCCAGGGGGCATGCATCCTGGTCTGCTTCGGGCAGAGAAAACCTTGGGTATAAGATAGAATTTTCACGAGAGAATATGACTAGTCCGTACCCCGTCCGTGGATGGAAGAGGGGTTGTTCTGGAATAAGATTCTTTTGTCAAAGTTATGCGAGTGAAATAATCTGTTTTTCACCTACCTTTGTCTATTTCGGTAGGCATCGCCGAAGAAGTGTTCAGTTTGAAAGATTAACAGAACAATCTTTGGGTAACTAGAAAGAGGCAAGCCTCACCCTTTAAAACAAATGTTTTGACGGATAAGTAGGGGCAGCCTTGAAATTTTACTTTATACCTGGGGGCATGCAAAGCTTTTGGAATGCAAGCAAGGGACGACTATTTATTTTTTAAAATTTTTAGGTCCTCCCTTTAAACCTATAGTTCTAACCCTTTAAACTCGTAGGATTAGCCGTTTCCGAACTTGCATAAAGAAAGGATGAGAAGGAGCATAGCTTCGTGCGATAAAGCTCCATAAAAAATAGCTATCTCACAGGAGACATTCTTATCTTATGACTGGTATTTCGAGCAGTTTTACCGCGGAATTTATGCTCGTTAAAAAATAGAAAAGCGAGATCCGAGCAGTTTTAGCACATAGTTCATGCTCGTTAAAAAATAAACATAAGATTGAGCAGTGTTTTGGCGCATTCAAGCTCTTTAAAAAATGAACCCAGCACCGGTGAATAACCATTTGATATCGTAAAATTATTAGCCATAAAAGCCTTGGTCGTGTTTGCACCTGCCACCTCCATTCCATTTGGCCAATCGTTCACTTCCATATGATTGTTTACCTATTTTGAGGAACAGCTGCGAAGAGTGATTTCACTTAGCCATCCTTGTGACACTGCCGTGATTGGAAAATTCCAACCTGTACCTGGAATCTGCTACTATCCCTGTTTATCACTCGTTCCTCAAAAGACGAGTCTTCTTTGAGCTCTTTTCATCTGACTCATAAAATATGAAAAGTTTGCCGAGTTTTGGCCTTCCACCTCGTTAAAGTGACCGGAAGAGCTATCCCTCCTCTAGATTTTAATTTTTTTGGACCTGAGGGATTATTACACAAAAAGGTCGAGCGCTTGTTTTATTCGGCTCGTTAAAGTTATCGAAAACTCATCCCTTCTGTATTGTTTTATACTTTTTCGGACTTAAGGGATTAGATGACGAAAAAGGAATTTTGGAGTTAACTTTCTGTACCTTTTCAGACTCTCTAAAAATGAAAAGGACCGAGCTTTCCTTGTCGTTAGACTCGTTAAAATGATTAAATAGCGACAAACTTGTCTTTAGACGAGAAAGAGTTTCCCTATCGCTAGGCTCGTTAAAACATAGCGATGGGCTTGCCCGAAGGGCAGGTTATAGAACAAGCATATGTTATCCTCCTCAAGCTTGACAAAAATAAAGAGGTACTGGTCAGAAATGACTGGGGAAAAATTGGGAGAACCTCAAAGCTTTAATGGTAGCAAGTCACTCTTGAACATGACACTTTTCCTCCGTATCACATCGGGTTGGGTTGTTTCATTCACCGGTCTCATCACCATGGTCTTCGCCAAACCATCCACATTCGGGGTAATGCTACCAATCCATCACATCAGTGTCATTATATGTTCAAGAGATGTTGTTCAGAAAGAGTCAACCGTGTCCCATCCACTGCCATACATTATCCTTCATCCACCCATCATTGCCACCCTGAATCATATTTCACAGATTGTTTTCACCTTCACTAAAATCATTAGCTCCGTTCCGTGTCACTGATGTGGGATTCATTAAGGCCCTCCTTTGACGGATCGCTTCTTGTCGACTTCAGCTCATTATCCAAGAAGTTGATCTAGGAACAACCCCTTCAGTACTTTGAAGCTTGCATGCCTCAATGGCAAGTTTCTCACTTCCGGCGACAGGTATACATCAATGACCTTCGACCAGAAGATTTTGCGTGGTGTTCGACGCCAAGTCCTTTATTCACACCACGTGAATTGTACTGTGGTACCTTGAGGGTCATTATCATTATCGGTGATTTCTCTCGTGCTTGTTAACGGTTTACATTATTGACCGGTAATCAAGCGATGTCTTTCCATGTTCGACTTCAGCGCAATTCTCACATGGATCGACTTGTACTTAGAGTGAAGATCGAACGAGTTTGAAGACCCCGGATCTAGTTTCATCCATCCGGGCTGCGATATATATTCAGGAAATATAAAAACATTTGACATGTACATCATTGCAGCAGATGATCATCCTACTCAAATGATGATAATTTCAGCAGAGAATTATCAGTCTACCATCAGACGATCGCCTGTTCTATGTACTAAAATGAATTTATAAAGCTGAGCATGGGAATGCCCACCTCAGCTAGATCATGAAAGAGAATGAAAAATAATGTATTGTATTGTAGTTTATTACAGGTCACCTCTCAGCGATTGAATGAACTTCGGATCCTCCTGATAAAGCATTTCACCCGATAAACGACCTCATACTTTAGGGGGCAACTGTTATAGACATTTTTGTGCCTTACAGCATGAAGCATGAAATGTCAATAATCTAAGGGATCCAAAGTCCCTAAACATGTTGTTCCTACCCCTAGAGGAACAAGGTCAGCAAACCACAGCACTAAATATTAGTTCTCCACCTGAAAACACTCAGAAACAAGCTAATTCTGGATCATGTCAACTGCTCCACTGAGCATCTGCGCTGAATGTCAACTGCTCCACTGTGTACCTGCGCTGAATGTCAACTTCAAAGAAGGCTACCTGCGCTGGGCGAGTTTGGCCAAGTGGCACAGTCATTCCTCAAGGTGTCAATGCCCAGGAAGCTTCCAAAATGACACTTGGATCAGGGAATTCGACTGGTGATGAGTAAGAGGGTCTAGATCTCCAAGTGGAAGCAAGAACCTCCAAGTGGACTCAAGAACTGAAGAATAACTGAAGTGGGAGAGGACACTAGTCAGCTTCATGCCAGCTACAAGCTGACTCATCCTTTCTCCAAAACTCCTATATATAGAGCTCTCTCATGAGGTCTAGGGAGGCTGGAATCTTGTGAATGTAAGGAAGTGTTGTTGGTTTGAGTATAGAACTATTGGGTGATTTGCTTGAAGGAGGTGAAGAGGAGATTTCTTTCTGCTGGGAGGTGATGCTGGATTGGGCCTTTTATGGTTGTATTGCTTCCTGAACTTTACTTCTTCCATTAATAAAGCATTTGAGGTTCTTCTATATACATGTGTCTCAATGATGTGTTGATATACTTGTGTATTTGATATATTCTAATCCTTGAATCAATTATGAATGTATGCTTCTTGTAGTTTCCCTCTCTTGTTATTTTGCAGGATCTTGGTGTAGCTGGGTCAGTGAAAGAGCAAGGAGCTGGGAGCAAGCAGCAAAGAGAGAAGATTGGATCAATCATTAGCGGAAGACATCGGTTAGTGGATCTCTTCCTCCTTTCTCTTACATCTCATAAAGAAGTAATCTCGAATAGCTTTGCTTTGATTGTTGCTGAGGTACTATCACCCTTAGAGTGGGATAGGGTCATTCCATATTGGATACTTTTCCCAACAACAATAATCACCATTCATGTCGTCATCATCATCATCGTCATCATCATTATGGACATTGTCATCAATTGTTCATAATTATAGGTGTCGTAAGAAATATCATCAACCCAAAAAATATTATGAGTGCTCAAAAATGGTTGTTAGGACACATGATATATTTAAGAGAAATGACAACTTTATTTTTTAGAGATGATCGATGATCATCATCACCACTACCATTATCATCATCATTATAATTTTCATCATCCCCATCATCATAATTAATGTAATTTCTATCATCATTGTTGTCAACTTCATCATGAACATCATAATCATCATTCATGCCATTATTTTTGTTGATGATTACCAAGATGAAAATAATGATATTGATGATGAAATGATGATGACTTGGAAGATGACTCTAAAGATAATGATTATGATTATGACCATGACAATATTTAAAAATTGGGAAGATTTTCCAAGGTCATTAGCATCTCCATCATCATTGTCATTATAACCCCCATCATCTTTATCATCATTTTTATTATCATGATAATCACAATTCATGTCATCGTCATCATCTTCATTATCATCATCGTCATAATTATTGACATTGTCATTAGTTGTTCATAATTGTTAATGTCATAAGAAATATCATCAATGAAAAAAATATATGAGAGTTGGAAAATGGATGCAGAGGTTAAAAAAAAAAATGGGGGCAACAATAGATGTAAAATTGGATGAAGAGTGGACACAACATAAGTAGATGCAAAACAAGATAAAAAAATTGAGACAAAAGTGGATGAAAAAGTAGATGCAATAGTTGATGCAAACATGGACACAAAATAGGATGCAAACATGGAGGAAAAAGTGGAAGAAAACATTGGTGTAATAGTAGGCATAAAACTTAGCATGAATTGTTGTGAAATAAATGTGGATACAATAATGAACAAAAACAAAAGACACAAACTTCGTTGCAAAAAGGAGGCAAAATTGGATTAAAAAATGGATGTAAACATGGACCAAACGTGGGTGCAATAGTGGACACAAAATTAGATTTAAAATTGGGCACATCAGAAGTGGATGTAAAAGTAGATGCAAAATGGGATGCAAAATGGGATGCAAAAAAAAGAAAAATTATTTGATGCAAACTTGGACACAAAAGGGAATGCAAATGTGGATGCAAAATTGGAAGAAAATGTGGGTTTCAATGATAGGCACAAGATATGGCACAACAAAAGTGGATGAGAAAGTGGATGTAATAAAAAACACAAAAAATATGCAAACTTGGATGCAAGACAAGATGTAATAAGGGATGAAAAAGTGGATGCAAACATGGGTGCAAAAGAAGAAACAAAATTGGATGAAAAATATGGATGCAATGGAAGTAGATGCAAAAGATGATACAAAATGAGATGCAAAACCCAACACAAAAGTGGATGCAAAAATAGATGCAATATTTTGATGCAAAAGTGGATGCGAAGATGGATGCAAAATTGGAAGAAAATGTGGGTAGAACAGTAAGTACAAAACATGGTACAAATAGTCTCACAACAAAAGTGGATGTAATGATAGATTCAAAAAAAGAAGCAAATGAAGATGAAAAATAAGATGCAAAAAGGGATGCAAAAGCGGACGTAAACATGGGTGCAACAATGGATGAAAAATATGATGCAACAAAATTATATGCAAAAGTAGATACAATATGCGACACAAAACCTGATGCAAATCTTGACGCAAAGGGGATACAAAAAATGATGTAAAAATGGATGCAAAAAGTAATTTTAAAAATGATGCAAAAGAGGATGCAAGAGATGATGAAAAAGTTGATGCAAGCGTAGGCACAAAAAGTGGATGTAATAAATGATACAAAAGTTGGTGAAACAAAATTAGGTACCAAACTTGATGCAAAACATGGTGCAAAGGATGACACAAAACTTGGCATAAAACTTGGTGTAAAACCTGGTGTAAAACCTGATGCAAAACCTATTGCAATACCTGGTGTTAAACTTGGTGCAAACTTAGTGAAAAACTTGGTGCAAACTTTACATCAATTTTTGCACCATATTTTATAAATGGACACAAATAGCACCAAAAATGGGCTCTAGACGCAAACAAGGAAGAAAAAATGGACGCTAATCACATGGTTTTTTTGTAGTGTGGTTTTGTGCCACATAACTCTGTTTGAAGGACAAATATCCATATCGTAAAATAGAGGCAAGCTTGAAATGCTTGTTCTATAGCTAGAAGTATTGTTATGACATTGTTCACAACTTTTAAGTACTTTGTTGAAGGACTTCAAAAAGATGTAAAAGTGATTTAGTGTGTCATAATGTTCAATGATGGGTATTATTGTGAGATTATTTTCCCAAGATGCTCCTACTAAATTGAAAATGGGTTTTTTCTATTTATTGTTCGGGCCAAATATTGTAACAACAGCACTATTGCATTAACTATGTTAAAAGGTCACCGAAAAATACAAAATTTGTTCAAGTTTAGGAAAAAACATATATATTAATGTACATCAATATGAATCACAACCATTATACAAAAAAAATTCCATTTAACTTGAGTTTTGCTGGAAACAGATTTGGAGGTTTCCCAACATGAAATTCCTAAAGAATATGTTGTCTTGAAGCCAAGTGTGCACCATATCATAGTTAAAATCTAAAGTCTTTGGCACCCTTAAACCTGACACTAGCCTGAGAATCCTATGCCATACTAAGAGCATGTTTGTGCTAAGAGAGTTCACCATGCATTTACAACCACCTTTTTTTCTTAAGGGTGAAAGTGGTTTTGTGCCACATAACTCTGTTTGAAGGACAAATATCCATATCATAAAACAAAGGTAAGCTTGCAATGCTTGTTCCATAAGTAGAAGTATTGCTATGATATTGTTCACAACTTTTAAGTACTCTGTTGAAGGACTTCAAAAGGATGTAAAAGTGATTTAGTGGATCAAAATGTTCAATGATGGGTATTATTGTGAGATTATTTGCCCAACATGCTCCTACTAAATTGAAAATGAATTTTTCTGTTTATTGTTTGGGCCAAATATTGTAATAGCAGCACTAGTGCATTAACTATGCTAAAAGGTCACTTTCTTGTTAATTTGACCATGAATATCATTTTTACAAAGCAATATTTCTTAGCTTTGTTTACGTTAGTGGTTTGATAAGAACATTTCTACAGCCTATTCACTATATTTCTTAAGGTTTTTACATTTATTCTTTTTCACAAGAAAAGGCTAACATTTTACCCTAGCTAAGTAAGGATTCTTTGAATAACCTTCTAGCTTGGTTCCTTTTTGTTCCATCTAAGCTTGGAAAAGTGTCTTGAATTTACATGGAGCAATGTAAGAATCTAGTCTTTTCCAAAAACAATCAAGCCAACTCATTCATTTTACAAATTACCTACCAGTTCTGGACATATTCTTTGAAATTTCTATGCTAAAGGTGTTGGATTTGATGAGCCCCAAATTTGGTAACATTTTGGGCTCATTTGGCCTAACTACCTTTGCTCAATCCTTCATTTTTCATAACTTATGCATCATTTTTTAGTATGTTTATGTCATTTGTACGAATAAGGGCAGTCATTATTACTAGGTGGCTAACACGTGCTCATTTCAGGTTTTTTGACACATGTTTGAAACAAAACCGAGCAGATAAGGGCCAGGAGACAGCCAAGATGGGGTTGAGGATTCGTAGGAGGGTTTTCCACAGCATTAAATGGCCTTCCTCGGGATCTTCACCCCCAACTCCGAGCTCCAACAGCCACCACAACCGGATCTAGAAGGCAGCCAAACGGATTTTGAGGAAGCAGGTGTTCACTCCTAGTTTGGTCAGCCAAGTCCCACTGATTTAGGAGGCCAAATTGGGGCCTCATGATGTATAAATGACAAGGCTTTAGCCATCGAAAATGACTTTTGAAACATTGTTGCACATTCTGCACTACGAGCTGCTAGCTTGGTTTTTCTCTTTTGTAGCCATTATTGGCATACTTTTTGACTTATGATTATTATTTCTTAATGGGAAGTAGTCAGATTTGATCTCAGTTCTGAATTTTTAAAAGGAGCCATAGCTCTCGGGGTTGGGCCCAACCTGAGAGCCTAAGGCCTCCTTCTTTTGTATTGTTATCTTTTCTTTCAGCATTATGGTTTTCTTTACATGCATTTGAAACGCAGTTTGTTGAATTAGATTTCGTGGTATGGTTAAGTAGGTTATTGTTAGAAGATAGAGTTGCTCCAGGTGTTTAGAATAGAGTAAAGAGATTAGGATTGATAAAAGATCCAAAAAGGGTTGACTGTACTCTCATTTTCACCTCTTTCTAGGGGTTGGAATTGCAGACAGTGTTACCCACCAAAAACATTGGTTTACATACTCATGCAATATTTGGTGCAATATTTTTGTTTGTAGAAGTTGCCCATGTTCTCAGACCTCTTGAATGTTTCTTTGCTTCAGTACCATACATGATTCTCTTTGGAAATAACGTTGTTGTTCATTGGTTTCATTAAACAGTTAGAATAAGTTAGTAATATTTTGGTTATGTGCAGGACGCAGATGATTTGGTTCAGTTTACACTGTGCAGTGCTACTCCCTCACTCTTTCGTCCTTCTAAGCCTTGCCCACGTCAACTACTCATCTCCCAATTAGACCCCCTGTCTCTCATTTACTCTACTGCCCACGACATCCTACCTTTCTTCTTGGCCTTCCACTCCCTCTACTCTCTTTAAGACAAACTAGTTTTCCACATCCTCTCATCACCTCACCTCCCTATCACTAAGTCATTACAAATCCCTCTCCTATCTCCCTATCCATCCATGCAGCCTTTTCCACTCACCCATCATCCAAAATCCAATCGTAGAACATCCTGTAGGAATTACTGAACATCCTGTAGAAATTCTGAAACATCCTGTAGAACCCCTGCAGACTTCCTGTAGAAGCTCATAAACTCGGTTTTTGGCAGCTAAGCTTTGTAAAACTCTCTGGAAGGGTGTTAGGAACCCCTTAGACCCTCTCTAAACCTTCCCAACCTTTCCCAAGCCCTTCTCCTCCTTGATCCACCTCTGCACAGTAAAAAGCTAGTTAGAAGCACATGCATGATAATTCTAATAACTGAAACAAAAATACAAACAATGTTTTCTTCAAATAGAGGTAGTCTAGACACATGCATTTTACCTTCATAGAAGTAATGGAATCTCTTTCAGTAGTTTGCATTTCCATCTTTGCATCAGTAAGACTAGATGGTAGGATTAGGGTTTGCGTTTCTTGTTGGCTTTCAGTTCCTTTCTGCAAGTAGATCAGCTTCCTTTGAGTTAGCTTTCGTCCATCAGTTAAAAAGTTTCTTCTAAGAACTCATAGAAGTTGGCTTGAGCCCCTAGCGGACTTGTGCCAGTTGACCAAGTGACAGTTGCGGCAAGAGCTAGTACTTGTGCATACAACACCGTCACTTCCAAGTTTGTTACGAACTACCGGGTTGATAAAATTAAAGAGGGAAGCTCCAGGAGTTGTAGCATTATTGCTACAATACTGGAGCCCACCATCTTTTTGGCACCATTGCCGGGGAAGCGTCAGAGTATTGGTGATTGTTGCTTTTCTTCTATTTTCCTACTCTCGCCTTCTGCTAAGTAGTTTATTTCATTTCCATTCTGCAAAAGTAGCATAGACATTTCCTGCTTTCATAGATTAACATTTCAATTCCGTAATTTCACTTTTGCAAGCACATATTAGCATTTCAATTCCGCAAGCGTAGCCTAGCATTTCATTCCTGCAATTTCGTTTGAGCAAAATAGATTAGTCCTTTTATGCTTTCATTTCAATTCTGCATTTCCACTTCAGTAAGATAGTTAGTTGCAGTTCAATTTGTTTTAGTTTTGCAGGTACCAGAAAAAAGCAAAAGCAATCAAAAGTCTTTCCATTTCATGCCTCGTAGAAATCGAGATAAAATAGGCAAATTCTTACCCAACACCCCCACCACATCACTAAGTCACCCTTCTCTCTTCTTTGGTGACAGTGATCCAGAAGAACCTATAGGCGAACCTCCTGAGACATACGAAGATCCTATAACAGAAGAAGAGTTAGAGAACACTCCATCTGAAGCTATGGCTGACAATAGGGGAGAAGATGAGAGAATAGAAGGTGCCTTCCCCATCCGAGAGACCAATGGAGACATGAAAATGAAGAACATCAGCCCCTCCGCTTTTCCTCACTTCCATGGACTGACTACTGAAGACTCTGATACCTTCCTGTTTGAGTTTGTTGTCCTTTGTCGAACCTATGACTATACCGAAGATGAGCAAAAACTGAAACTCTTCCCCTCTACCCTTAAGGATGCAGCATTACGCTGGTTCATGGGCTTACCTGGGAACAGTATCACCACTTGGGCCCAGATGCAGCAAGCTTTCAATACCAAATATTGGGACTACTTTAGGTCCAAGGAAGCCAAGGGAGAAATCTTTCAGATGACCATGGGGAATGATGAGTCTTTAGAAGATTACGAGGAAAGGTTCCAACTTAGCTATAAATGGGCCAGGTGCACACTTGACCCTGAATCCCTCAAGTTGGTCCTGCTCCGAGGAGTCCCTGAAGACCTCCTAGATACCCTTCACATGCTAGCTGGAGGAGATATTTACCAACTACCTTATGAGGATATAAAGACTGTGTTTAGAAACCACTCTAGGGCAGCTCGGAAAAGAGGCAGAGGAAACCTCCTCTCAGCTGGTATTCCTTTCTCCAAACATGAGTTTGCAAATCAATTAGAAGACCTCAAGAGTGAGGTGAGACAGACCATTTCCATGCAACTGGATACATTCCGAATCCAGCAGAAGAAAGAAGAAGCTGAGAGGGTTTTGGCTATCTTCTACCCTAGGTGTACAAGGAAACACCCTAAGAATGAGTGTCCATTACATTCGGTTGAGGTATGTTTTTTTTGTGAGGAGGACTACCCCACAAACCAATGTCCAACCTTACCTAGGCTTAAAGCCATGTATCAAGGGATAGAAGCGCCCACTGAACCTCTCTATTTCCTCAACCAAAGGAGGCCACATGGACCTAGACCTTACCAACAGGGGATGCAAGGGACACCCCAATCTTATTACAGCCCCAACCAATCTGCTCCTATGCCTTCCTGGGGTCCACCTGCTCATCCTTCCTGGTCAGTGCCTCCTCCATGGTCTTACCCACCTCAATACCATACTCAGCCCACTACTCATTCGTTTCACTCACATGCCCAGCCACAGCCTCAGTGGAATGCACCTCAATCAGGGTGGAGGCTCCAGTACAATACTCCTCCCGCCATTTTGCCTCCACCACCAGCTCAACCACAACCATTACCTCCTTCTCCTCCAAGGCAACCCCAAATGCCTGCTCAATCGAACCCGAACCCCAACAACCGACAGGCCCAACAGGTATATACTGGGGAAACATCATGCCCTACCTATGTTGTGGAGATCCAGGAGATCAACCTGCGATCTGGAAAGACTCTTCCGGATCGACAACCTCCCCTGGAGGACGAGGAAGATAAACAAGAAAGTGAACCAAAGGCCATTCCACCCTTTCCTAAGAGACTAACGGCCACCACACAACCCAACCCAGAGGAGGATGAGCCTCTGGGAGAACTCAAACAATTGTGTGTGAGAATACCACTTCTCTAAGCCATCAAAGATGTAACATATACAACAAACTGGTTAAGGAAAAGTGTTTCAGACACCCCGGCAGGCGAAAAAGAGATGCTTCAACCATCAATGTCATAGGACAATTGTCTGACCTTATGTTGGGGCAAGTCATTTGCCCAAAGTATTTGGATCCCGGAAGTCCTGTAGTTGATGTCCACATCAATGGCACCATCATACCTCACACATTGATTGATCTGGGGGTTGCCATTAATGTGATGACCAGGGATACCATGCTCAAACTCAACCTTAAGGGTCCCTTGAGAAAGACCTCGACAGTCCTGCAACTAGCAGATCGCTCCACCGTGACTCCCGAAGGGATTGTAGAGGATGTCTTGGTCTTTGTTGACTCTTGGGAGTACCCTGCAGACTTCTTGGTTCTGCAACCAAAGGCAAAGCTTACTGGATACCCTCTTATTTTGGGAAGGCCCTGGTTAGCCACTGCAGATGCTTACATAAGCTCCCATGCAGGAAACATGACCATAAAAAATGGTCCTATGTCCAAGCAGCTAGTCCTGTACCCTCCTTCCCAACCCCTATTAGAGCATGACTTACCACTTTGGTTGGAAGAAGGAGAAGAGGATGAGGTGTACTCAGCACCTTTGTGCACCCTAGACACCACTAGGGGAGGCCCCCCAACCGAGGATGATTTTATTGAGACCTTGATCCAGAATTCACCTCCCAGTGCATTGTCCTTAGAGGAATTGGTGGAGGATGCCCAAGCCAGCACCTTAGTGGACCTTTGTGTGACCAACCCTGTCACTCCAAGAGTAAAAAATGTGGAGTTTGGCCCTGAGAGAACGTTAAAGATCAGCTCCTCCCTATCTCCTTCCCAAGAAAAGGAGCTGTGTAGTCTGTTGGCCAGTCATCTAGATGATTTTGCTTGGAGCTATAAGGAGATGAAAGGAGTCCATCTTTCGGTCTGTACCCATCACATCTACATCAAAGAAGATTGTAAACCGGTTAGGCAACCCCAAAGGAGAATGAATCCATCCCTTAAGGACATCGTCAAGGAGGAATTGCAAAAACTGTTGGATGCCGGATTCATTTACCCCATCTTGGATAGCGAATGGGTGTCCCCTCTGGTGTTGGTTCCCAAGAACGAGAAGTGGAGAATCTGTGTGGACTACCGAGAACTGAACAAGACCACCAAGAAAGACCATTTTCCTCTACCCTTCATAGATCAAGTGTTGGATGGACTGGTAGGAAAGCAGTTTTTCTCTTTCCTAGATGGGTTTAGCGGGTATAACCAGATCCAAATCAGCCTCGAAGACCAAGATAAGACCACCTTCACTTGTCCTTGGGGTACCTTTGCTTACCGAGTTCTTCCCTTTGGACTATGCAATGCTCCTGCCACCTTCCAGAGAGCCGTCTTGAGCATCGTTTTTGAGCTGGTCCATGATTCGGTGGAAATCTCTATGGATGACATCACTCCTTATGGGTCCAAGTTCAAAGCATTGTCCAATCTGGGAAAAGTCCTAACCAAGTGCATTGAGATGAACCTGTCCCTTAGTCCTGAAAAGTGTGAATTCTTGATGACTGAAGGGACCGTGCTAGGCCATACCATTTCTTGCCAAGGGTTACAGGTGGATCCTAACAAAATTTCTCTCATCAAGAAGGTTCCACCTCCTCAGAAGGTAAGAGATGTTCGAAGTTTCTTAGGTTTAGCAGGGTATTATAGGAGATTCATTAAAGACTTTAGCAAGCTAGCCTCACCATTGTTTAGCCTCTTGGCAAAAGATGTTGAGTTTAAATGGACTGACAATTGTCAGGAGGCTCTGAATGAATTAAAGGAAAAGTTGGTGTCTTCCCCAATCTTGAGAGGTCCAAACTGGGCCCTACCTTTCCACATCCACAGTGATGCCTCGAACAAAGCCATAGGGGCAGCCTTAGGACAAGTTGAACAAAAACTTCCATACGCCATATACTTTGTCAGCAAAAACTTATCCAAGGCAGAACTGAATTACACCGTAACTAAGAAAGAATTCTTGGCCGTGGTCCATGCACTGAACAAATTCCGACATTATATCACTGGATATCAAACATTTGTACATACTGATCATGCTGCAATTAGATATTTAATTAATAAACCGGATGTGAATGCTCGTATTATTAGATGGTTACTTGTGTTGCAGCAGTTTGATTTGACTATTGTTGACAAGCCAAGTAAAGAAAATGTTGTTGCTGACTTTTTGTCTAGATTGGATTTACCTGCAGGTGAGGATGGAACAGTGGATGACCAGATGCCAGATGAACATCTGTTTGCTATCTCAGTACTCTCTCCATGGTTTACTGATATAGCAAACTACCTTGTCTCAGCACAGTTCCCTCCGCACCTATCCTCAAGAGAGAAGAGCAAGATCGTTAGGAAGAGTGCCTCGTTCACTTGGATCGGGGGCAACCTGTTCAAGCTTGGCCCTGATCAGATCTTAAGGCGTTGTGTAAGGGAGGAGGAAGTCTTTGGTATCCTCCTAACCTGTCATGACGGACCTTGTGGAGGAAATTTTGCAGCCAAAAGGACTGCCTTCAAAATCCTGCAGGCAGGCTACTATTGGCCCACGCTTCATCAAGATGTCAGAAGGTATATCAGCCAATGTGACCGATGCCAAAGGATGGGGAAACCGACTCCAAGGGACGAAATTCCTCTCCAACCTCAAGTGCCTCTTGAGCCATTTGAGAAGTGGGGTATGGATTTTGTGGGTCCAATCTATCCTCCTTCGAGGCAGAGGTATTACATCATTGTGTGCACAGACTACCTAAAAAAGTGGGCAGAAACCAAGGCAATCAAAGCAGCGACAGAAGAAAAGGTGGTCGAGTTCTTAAGAGAAAACATCTTCCACAAATTTGGCTACCCAAGAGAGCTAGTAACCGATCAAGGAAGCCAGTTCACCTCCAACTTAATTGAAGACCTACTCGCTCATGACAAGATCAAGCATAGGACTTCCACCCACTATCATCCTCAAGCAAATGGGCAGGTGGAAGTCACCAATAGAGCATTGGAAGGGATCTTGAATAAGGTGGTGAGCAGCAGTAGAAGAGATTGGGCTGATCACCTGGTTGAGGCCACGTGGGCTTACAATACCACTTGGAAGACCACAACCGGCTTCACACATTATGATCTGGTCTATGGGAAGAGAGCTTTGCTGTCAATTGAGTTCGAGTATAACACCTTGAGGATGGCAGCTCAGCTGGACCTGGATCTCAGCCATGCCCAACAAGAAAGGTTATTGCAGCTGAATGGATTGGACGAGCACCGAATGCAGACCCTTCTCCACTCAGAAGTCGTTCAACTTCAGAGGAAGGTGTGGCATGACCAACACCTCAATGACAAGCAATTTTAGCCAGGAGATTGGGCGCTGTTGTATGATTCCAGGCATAAGGATTTCAAGGGGAAGCTGAGAACCAGATGGCTGGGACCATATGAAGTGGAAAAATGTAATGACAATGGGTATTTTCTTATTCGAACCATTGATGAGGAGGTCATCCCCATGCTTGTCAATGGGCATCGACTAAAGATCTACAAGAAACCTCTTTCAAGGCAAGAATTCATCAAAACTGTGGAAAAATCAGTGCTGATCATAGAGAAGGGTTCTGCCTCTGTTTTGGGCATACCTTGAACATCTCAAAAAAAAAAAAAAAAAAAAAAAAAAAAAAAAATAATAATAAAGATCCTTGGGGGAAAACCTTTCTGAGGCTCCCAAGGCAGATGGTAGGGGTGAAAACCTCATTGAGGCGTCCTTGCTGTCTTCTGAAAATGTGTGAAAAAAGACCCTTGGGTGAAAACCTCTCTGAGGTGCTCAAGGCAGATGGTAAGGGTGAAAACCTCATGGAGGCACCCCTGCTGTCTTTCAAAAAAAAAAAAAAAAAAACAAACAAAGAAACAAGGAAAACAGGTCAAAGATTTGATCATTCATGCAGGTTGCAGGTATTCTATGCAGGAAAAGAGGTCCCTCAACTCGAAGACAAGGGTCTCTACTATGCTACCAGAGGACCTCACCAGCACTCCCTCTAGAAACACTCATATCTTCCAAGGTCTGGGCATGATTTGATCACAGTTTAGCCTTCTACAGGAAGCTACAGGGCTTTCTACAGGAAGTTCTGTATTTCTACAGGAAACTTCCTGTAGAATCTCAGGATGGCACAGGATTGACTGTGTGGGAAGATCTGAAGCCCGAGGCCGACACGGAGGCATGCAAGCTAATGTTTTCCTCCATCATCCACTATTGTCGCCTCCTTCTACCACCCCAGTTTCCATGCAATGGAAATACCTGCATAGTCAAATCAGAACATTGAATTATCAGAGGAAGCGATTCTCAAATGGAATAAAGGATGCAGAGACCCCATGCGCTACTTACCGAAGCCATCCGAGGACCCTGCAATCGTGACCGTGATGCCACCGTCTCCACCGTTTCGGCCTGCACCCGAGGAGGACAAACTGCTACAGGACATCCTACAGGAATCCCGTAGCAGTTCATCCAGCTAAAGTGTACAACATCAAGGCGCCTGCAACACCTAGAGCGGGCACATGCACCATCCGCAGCCAGGTAATAAGTGTCGTAACCAACAACAGTCTGAAAGGAGGAACCCCTGTGCCTGTGCATGAAGCAGCAGTAGGCTGATCTGTCACCCTCGTCCCGAAACCTGAAAATCACGTCGCGGCCGCACAGGTAAGTGCCTCACCCTTTTTTCGTCAAATTACATGAACAATGCTCTGAAATGTTTGCAAGTGTGAAAATGAATGTGTTGAGCAGTCGGGTAGCC
This sequence comes from Pinus tabuliformis, assembly GCA_031772625.1. Classification (NCBI taxonomy): domain Eukaryota; kingdom Viridiplantae; phylum Streptophyta; class Pinopsida; order Pinales; family Pinaceae; genus Pinus; species Pinus tabuliformis. The sequence goes on along the minus strand of CM062819.1, from coordinate 1,507,387,221 downwards.
ATTCAACTGGCCACCACGACCAGTCCGATGGTCTCGTCAGATTCAGAAAGTGTTGGTCTTGTCAAGCAAAACGGGAAATGGACACGTGGGAAGCGTCCAGTCGGGGAGAAGCGGCGTTTAAACAGAAATGGCGGCGGCAGATCTGCAGGGAATGATGCGGCGGTCAGGCAGACTTGCTGTGAAATGAATAGGTGATGTCGTCCAACGGTCCGGCAGGGACAACTCACCCTCGCGCCACGAATTTCGCAGGGATTCAAATCTACCGGCTAGATCGTCACTCCACTCATTTATCATCAGCCGTTTTGTAGTCGAGTAAGTGTCCGAATTTCTCTGAAGCTCGTTACTCCAAGTACTCAGCTTGTTCAAACGTCTGGTGGTTGCACAGAAGGCGCAGAACCACTGACGTGCTCTCGAGAACCTGTGCGCGACTTCTATAGGAAGCTGCGCTACAAGAAGCTCGCCGCTACGGAGGAAATCGATCTATTCACGTCAAAGGTAGCGAATTGGAAAAGGTAAGCCTGAACCTATTCCTGCCATGAAATTGGTTTGAAGGGTGGAGAATTCGACGTCCTAAAAGAAAAAGTAAAACTACAGTCTGAGCATAAAATTGCAAGCGTCGTCTTCCTTTTGCATGAAAATTGTCGTCGTAGTATATGCGGGGTTTTCTACAGGATGTGGTTCATAATTGAGCCCCTGTCAAGGCTCACCTGTAGATAGCCGAGAATTCACGGATTGTGTGCTTGACAGAGGCGTAAGTCTGTGCTCTGTCTCAAGAAATCCGAAAGACCCATCTTTTGATACGCACCAGCCACCTCCGGCTAACATAGCAAGCTTTCACCATGCCGGGTGGGTTCATTAGGAAGGAACTGACAGACTCAAAGAAGCTATGGGAAAACCCTGAGGTGGTAGAACTGTTCTCTCGTGCACAATGGATGTCGTTCTGCGACAAGCTTCAAGGGTATGATGATGAGGTGGCAAAGGAATTCCTGCGAGCTTTGAAGCCAAAATCAAAAACGCTGGCCGTTGTAAATTTCAGGGGTTTGAATCTCAGACTCACCCCACAGTTCATCAGCAGAGTCACTGATCTCCCAATGGGGGTACCATGGGATAAGGAGGAGAGAAAACTAGGCCAGAAGGCTAAAAAGGAGTTCTTTTTACCAGAGGAGCAATTCTCAGAGGATAAGAACGTGGTTCGCAGAGCTAGCCTACAGCCGCTTTGTAGTGAGGTCAGCCTTCAAATTATGAAATATATCACGTGCAAAGGATGATTTAGCATTGTATATGGGTACCATTTCCGGCTGCTCACAGAACTTAGGCACTAGATGGACCTACCTTCAGAAAACAAGCTAAGTATTCCCTACTTCCTTCTGCAGTCCATGATTGAATGTGCCACCAAATTACGAGAGGGCACGCTAGACCAGGTAGCCCATCATGGGCTCATTAAGCTCCTCGTGGAGGATGCACTCCACACATACACCGTCCCTCTCTCGTGGGAAGCCTTCCGAAATCTGACTAAGGATGGCGATATCAAAATGTTGACCGAGGAGCTTACTTCCTCCAGCAGTGAGGAGAAGGAGCCAATACACACAGAGAAGAAAGGGAAAGGCCAAGAAACTGCGGCCAAAGCACCGAAGAAAGAACAAAAGGGGGAACAAGAGAAACACCAAGTTTCCGAAAAGGAGGATGACAAATCCACATTGACACCCATGGGAGAAAAGGTTACAAAGTAGAGTGGAAAAGACTGAACAAGTCCACATCAGTAAAGGCACCTCGAAAGCAGCATTAGCAAAGTCAAAAGACAAAGCACCTGCAGCCAAACAGGCTAAGACAGTGCCACTTGTTTCTACAGGAAAGTCAAAAACAACTTCTACAGGAAGCCATAAATCAGCAACTACAGGGCCTTCTACAGGAAGCCCTGAGAAAGGAAAGCCAAAGGAGAAGATAGCTGAAATTCTTGCAAGGGAGGCAGCAGCCGTGTTGGCCACCCTTAGTACACCTCCCAAGCCGAGGGAAAAAACGAAAGAGGGAGATCCCTCTGTATTTCAAAGCATGGAGGAGTGTAAGGATCAAAACAGGCAGGCCCCAACCTCCATCCAACATCCCAATTACTATAGAGGACACCCCTACCTCACCAAGGGAGAGGTCCCCCTCAAAGATATCAGTCACTTATGAGCGAGGGAGCCCGAAGCTAACTGCTTGGAAGGAGAGAATGGATAGGTTGGCTTCGAAAAACCCCACTACAGGATGTTGAGATCGTTCTACAGGAAACATTGGCCCGGCTCAAGGAGACAGAGAAAATGGAGGGAGAGGCAGCCACATCACCACTTAGGGAAGACGGAGTAGAGCCACCGAGGGAAGAAGAGAAAGAGCATATTCCAAAACCTAGTCCCCAGCCAAGCTTGAGCTCATATTATAACTTCTTGGAGGCTGGAAAAATTATCCCACAGAAATTCACTGTGCCACTTTGCTTTGCGTTGGAGGAAGAAAGAGTGAGAACTCACACGTGGATGAAAATAGCTAAATCAAAAGGAGTGGCAGATATAGGCCCCTTGGAGGAACAACTCAAGGAGGCACGAAAAGAATTAGCTATGGCCAAACACGTGGCAAACTGCCAGCGGGTGTTCCTACAGGAAGAGAATGAGAAACTTAAACTGCAGCTACAGGAACTGAAGAAAGAAAAGGGCACATTATCAGGGGACACTACAGCAGAACATCAAGGCAAAGAAGGACTGCAAATTGGTCTTGGGGAGCCAACCTCACATCTACAGGAAAGGGAACTGCAAGCACAAATCGAGATACAAGCTCTCAAACAGCAGTTGCAGCAAAAAGAGGCACAACTGGCCTGCATGGCCAGTTGGGCCATGGATGCTCTACAATGCAGACAACCAACAAAATCTTATGGCCTGTACCTACGGGACCAGTGGCTTCAATTTCAAATCAATGCATTGGCACAGAGGGGTATCTCCCAAATCCAAGACCCCCAGCAGTTCACAGAGTTATGCAATAGCAGTTCATCAGAGGACAAGGCCAAACTATCGGAGTTCTATCTCCATAATTTGGCCCTTCCTAATGTGACTTCATGGGATCCCAACACAGCTGTAGGAGATATGCAGTTGATGGCATTTGCCTCATGGCTGAACCATGAAGAGAAGAGAGCAGCAGAAGTCAAAGAGGTCATGAACCGAGAGTTACATGAGCCACTGTTGATTAGAGCAGAGCTAGAGGATCCCACTGCATTGATATCGGCCCACCAACACTTAGCCACCAACCCTCAAATGTTACTGAAATACATGGATCAGCAGGCCCAGGCTATAGAACATTTCGAGGATATGGAGCGACTATTAGGGGAGAATTGTGTTCATGCTTGCACCCGCCGATGGAACACATTGTCCCACAGCCTTAAAATCAGAGAATATCACACTCCAACTCGAATGAGGGAAGCTCTAGCACGGGTGCCCCTCTACAAGAAGTCCATACAAAACCTCCAAGCCAGCTGGATTGGCCTCAAGCTAAGCCCACCTCTGTTGTTAGGATTGATGGAAGGCAGCATAGAAAAAGAAGAGCATAAGCAATGGGAAGAGGTGGAAAGGAAGGCTGGGTTCCATGCCAGTGAGGAGGAGACTACTTCTGAAGCCTGGGATGTGAGGGTGGCGGTGAAAGCAATGAAGGACGAGGAGCTGGATTAGTTGCTCAGGGATGAGCAATCATTTTAGCTGGGGGGTGATGATGAGCCCCAAATTTGGTAACATTTTGGGCTCATTTGGCCTAACTACCTTTGCTCAATCCTTCATTTTTCATAACTTATGCATCATTTTTTAGTATTTTTATGTCATTTGTACGAATAAGGGCAGTCAATATTCCTAGGTGGCTAACACGTGCTCATTTCAGTTTTTTTGGCACATGATTGGAACAAAACCGAGCAGATAAGGGCTAGGAGACAGCCATGATGGGGTTGAGGATTCGTAGGAAGGTTGTCCACAGCATTAAATGGCCTTCCTCGGGATCTTCACCCCCAACTCCGAGCTCGAACAGCCACCACAACCGGATCTAGAAGGCAGCCAAATGGATTTTGAGGAAGCAGCTATTCACTCCTAGTTTGGTCAGCCAAGTCCCACTGATTTAGGAGGCCAACTTGGGGCCTCGTGATGTATAAATGACAAGGCTTTAGCCCTCGAAAAGGACTTTTGAAACATTGTTGCACATTCTGCACTACGAGCTGCTAGCTTGGTTTTGCTCTTTTGTAGCCATTATTGGCATACTTTTTGACTTATGATTATTATTTCTTAACGGGAAGCAGTCAGATTTGATCTCAGTTCTGAGCTTTTAAAAGGATCCATAGCTCTCGGGGTTGGGCCCAACCTGAGAGCCTAAGGCCTCCTTCTTTTGTATTGTTATCTTTTCTTTCAGCATTATGGTTTTCTTTACATGCATTTGAAACGCAGTTTGTTGAATTAGATTTCGTGGTATGGTTAAGTAGGTTATTGTTAGAAGATAGAGTTGCTCCAGGTGTTTAGAATAGAGTAAAGAGATTAGGATTGATAAAAGCTCCAAAAAAGGGTTGACTATACTCTCATTTTCACCTCTTTCTAGGGGTTGGAATTGCAGACAGTGTTACCCACCAAAAACATTGGTTTACATACTCATGCAATCTTTGGTGCAATATTTTCGTTTGTAGAAGTTGCCCATGCGATCAGACCTCTTGAATGTTTCTTTGCTTCAGTACCATACATGATTCTCTTTGGAAATAACGTTGTTGTTCATTGGTTTCATTAAACAGTTAGAATAAGTTAGTAATATTTTGGTTATGTGCAGGACATGGATGATTTGGTTCAGTTTACACTGTGCAGTGCTACTCCCTCACTCTCCCGTCCTTCTAAGCCTTGCCAAGGCCAACTGCTCATCTCCCAACTAGACCCCCTATCTCTCATTTACTCTACTGCCCACAGCATCCTACCTTTCTTCTTGGCCTTCCACTCCCTCTACTCTCTTTAAGACAAACTAGTTTTCCACATCCTCTCATCACCTCACCTCCCTGTCACTAAGTCATTACAAACCCCTCTCCTGTCTCCCTATCCATCCATGCATCCTTTTCCACTCACCCATCATCCAAAATCCAATCATAGAACATCCTGTAGGAATTACTGAACATCCTGTAGAAATTTTGAAACATCCTCTAGAACCCCTGCAGACTTCCTGTAGAAGCTCATAAACTCGATTTTTGGCAGCCAAGCTTTGTGAAACTCTCTGGAAGGGTGTTAGGAACCACTTAGACCCTCTCTGAACCTTCCCAACCTTTCCCAAGCCCTCCTCCTTCTTGATCCACCTCTGCACAGTAAAAATCTAGTTAGAAGCACATGCATGATAATTCTAATAACTGAAACAAATATACAAACAATGTTTTCTTCAGATAGAGGTAGTCTAGACACATGCATTTTACCTTCATAGAAGTAATGGCATCTCTTTCAGTAGTTTGCATTCCCATCTTTGCATCAGTAAGACTAGCTGGTAGGATTAGGGTTTGCTAGGGTTTGCGTTTCTTGTTGGCTTTCAGTTCCTTTCTGCAAGTAGATCAGCTTCCTTTGAGTTAGCTTTCGTCCATCAGTTAAAAAGCTTCTTCTAAGAATTCATAGAAGTTAGCTTGAGCCCTAACAGACTTGTGCCAACTGACCAAGTGACAACTGCGGCAAGAACTAGTACTTGTGCATACAACACCGTCGCTTCCAAGTTTGTTACGAACTACCGGGTTGATAAAATTAAAGAGGGAAGCTCCAGGAGTTGTAGCATTATTGCTATAATACTGGAGCCCACCAGGATTTACGTAATTGATGCAAAATGCACACGTATAGTTCTATTGTTCACCTATTAGACCAATGCCAATTATAGGAAAACATGGAAGGGTTGGACATTACTGTTCCAACCATACTCTTATTGGCCCGCAATACATATAATCATAACACATAACTACAATACTATTGTTCACTTATTCAGCTAGTGCATATTGTAGGAAAATTGTTAAATGTTGTACTTTGTTATCTCAAGTTCACACACTAGCACTAAAGATGCAATGTATTGTGTGCATCCTTGGATATGTTTGAGATTGCAAGCTAACTATTTAAATAAATGCATGTATAAAACTTTTGTATGAGCAAAATAACCATCAATATCTTTTTCTAGCATTTTGGGCTGAATTCACAATAGTATGCTAAAAGGTGTCATTTCAATGTCTGGAAATTAGGATATATAAATGTGAGATATATACTCTATATCTTTGGGTTATCTCTTTTTCAAATCTGAGCTTTTTTAGGCTACATGTTAATTGTTTAAACTTTGAACTTTGAAGAAATTCCTTAATGGACTTTGTAAATACTTGAATGAATGGACTTCGTAAGGCAGTGGTACAGTAAATTATGTTATTTCAAATATTTGACTTCCATATTTTCACAAAATACAATATGCTCAATAAATACTTATATGTATAAATACTTATGTTTAGGATTATATATGTGTTGGAGCGGTTCCTTTATGTTTTACTATAATCTTGATGTTGACAAGCTTTAGTTGACCTTTTCATCAGTTGTCCATTGAATATGCAAAAGATTTCATTATCAAAATGCGGAAAAAATTACATTTCTCCCAATTTTTTTTTTTTTTATTGTTCATGACAAGATAATCATGTTGCAGGAATGAGAAATCCTGCAGTCTGTTTTAATTTGTGGATATATTTTTTTCTCCCATTATTTTACAAGGATGTAGATTTCATTTTCATGTTGACGGTTTTTGCATGTATCTTATCTAGCCCCAAATGCTGGTAATGGAGCGGATCTTGAGAAGCAGTTGTGGAAACAGACTATCAGAGGTTAATGTTACAATACCACTTCCACCTGGAATCAGAAAACTTTTAATAGTCTGTGACATAAAGAAGAGTTATTTAACGACAGGGTTGAAAGGGAAACCACATGTCTTAGTTCTAAGTAATTTATTTTCATTTCTTAGCTGTAAGTCATATGTTTGATTTTGAGCTTTAGCAGATCAATTATTTCACTAATCCAACATGCATGGCTTGTATTTCTCACCCAATATTAGTTGACATGGCTCATATAACAGTCAATTCTAGGCCACTTTTATTTTAAGTGTGAGATTTATTGATTAAAAGGATGTTCATATTTTGATTGGTTTACTTGGAGCTTGATTTAAAAAAGTTTTGTAAATTCCACGTGGATGTTATTTTTCCAGGGTGATCACTTTGCACCAGTAAGGTCAGATGAGTCCTAGAAAATAGATATACAACAATCACATCTTCGGCCTTTGTTGTGTATCTGTTATTCCTTATATCATTGATGGATGGTTATTGATGATGTAAAACAGAGGATGGGAAGGTCCTACCAATTCTCTTGACAAAAAATAAATAAAATGGTGTAGTACAATTGTGTTTTAAAGGGTGAGCCAGAAATCAATACTTGAAAGGAAGAACTTGAGAATGGAAAGCTATCTTCTCTGGATCTAGAGACACAACAGACCATGGAAACAAATTATGGTATTGACGAGTATTCCCAACAAATAAGTTGTAATTGTTAGACCATTGCCCAAATTTCAGTTATCTGCAATGGCAATAGTGACTCTAGCTTTATTTGTATGAATAGTGATTTTGGCCATTGTCCCGTTTGTTTCCTATGAATGATTTAGATTTTCAAACTCCAACTAGTTTGTTGTTAAACTAATTAAGCTTTGATGACAAACTTATACTTTTCAAAGCTCTTTTCTAAATCTATTTCCTTGAGAGAATTTGTCTTTTTACTTTAGGTACTATAGATTGCTACTGTGTGACATATGATATGATATAATTGCCTGAATAAATAGACAGAAGCATTGAACGACATAGTCTTTCTTAAACATAAAGAAACAATATTTTCAAATACAAAGTTTATCAATTAAGAACATCTTTTAGATTTCTTAGCTAAGTTATGATTATATTTTGGTAGGGGATTTTGTGTACATTGATATTGTGTTGTCTCTTTGGTTTCTGTCAGGCAACAATGGTTAATAATGAATGTGTTCTTGAGCAGCAGGCACACATCTTATTCTACTATCGACAAGAAACTCCATGGTTTTTAGGTATGGCAACAAAAACACAAATGTCAGTGGGATATCCAAAGTCCGTGTTGGCTAAATTTAATACTAGTGATGATTTTGATTACTTGTCAAATAAAGAATGTCACAAGTCAAATTAAAATAAAGAGAAGTAGCTCAAGAATTAAGGTGAAGTTATTGCTCTTTGTCCAAGTAAATTTTTTTTATTTGTTGGTTGCTGTCATGTTTTGAGTGCAGACTTGCGAAATTCCAAATTGCATGTTGGTTTAGGTAAAGGGGATATATATATATATATATATATATCTATATATATATATATATATATATCGTTCATTGTTTCCGGAGATCCGTCTTACATTTTCATAGAAGTTTAGATATCATTCAGATATCTAAACACCAAACAACAACAACATTGAGACTTTTCTTTCACTCAACCTATAACATATTGCATCTATCTTCGTCAATGCTCTTCTTCCATATGCTATCCACTTATGACATTTCCTTTGCAATATTTGGTGCATTTTCTAGTTATAGGTCATTTATAGCTTATAAATGTCTTCAAAGTTTCACTTCTAATTGAGTATTCAACTGAACATATTGATTCTCTTGTACATAACTATTTTTCCCTCCACTCACTTTTCATAACTTCCATAACCATTAGGTAGGAACCTACAACTTCAATGCTGCTTTGCTTGTTTAGTAAAATATTGCCGCGACTTTAATTTATTGAAAGTTGTAGAACTTAAAGTTTATGAAGTTTCAAGGTCTAATTTTTAAAAGTCTAATTCTTTAAAGAGTGTTAGCTCAATGGAATAGCACCTGCTTTACAAGCAGGAGGTAGGTGGTTCGATTCCATCATATCCTGACATCCATATGGAATAAACGATGATTAATTTTTAGTGATAGAAGCTCTTTTGACCATCACCAATGAGCTTTGGTGATATTTTTCGACCCTCACCAAAATATGAAATGGTGATGGTCAACGAACGCCACCACATATACGCAACAATAGTGACGAGCCTCGAAGGTCTGTAACCATAAATAATTTTTGTTGGTATGAAATAGCGACGGTTATTGTCCGTCATTATAGTCATTATTTGTGACGAACCTTGAATGTCACCACAACACCTATACTTCTGGCAATTCAACGTTTGGTGACGATCAATGAACGTCACCATATATATGCACCAATAGTGACAAACATGAAAGATCCATCACAATAAATCATTGTTGTTCATATGAAACGGTGATGGTCACTATCCGTCATTATAATCAATATTCATGATGGACCTTGAATGTCACCATAACACCTATAATTTTGGCGATGCCATTGTTGGTGACATTCGATTTTTGGTGACTGAGGCTATGGTTCGTCACCATTTCTTATATGAAATGGTGACGGTCACTATCTATCATTACAAATCATTATTGCTGTCGGACATTGAATGTCACTATAACACCTATACTTTTGGCGATGCCATCTTTGGTGACATTTAGTTTTTGGTGACAGAGGATATGGTCTGTCACCATTGCTCATATGAAATTGTGACAATATCTATCTGTCATCATAAATCACTGGTGACGAACTTTGAATGTCACTACAACATCTATACTTTTGGTAACGCCACTTTTGGTGACGTTCAGTTTTTGGTGACGAAGGCTCTTTTGACTGTCACCAATGAGCTTATGGTGACATTTTTCACCCCTCACCAACATCATTTTTTCTTGTAGTGATAACTACAAAGAATTTAAAAACTTCCAAACAAAAAGTGGAAGAAGTGTGGGATGAAAAGTATGAGAAGACCAATGAAATTGTTAATAAGGAAACAAAATGAAATTGAGATAGAGGCTTTAATGGATTTAGAGAATAAGGAATATGCTTTGGTCATATGAACAATGGATAAGTTGTTATCATTTGTGGTGAAGAGGGACACAGGTGATTTGAGTGTCTTTTTTTGGGAGCATGTACATGAAAATTTTAGCACAACTTACAAGTAGGGCATAGGGAGGGGTAAGAGGATTTATAAAACTATATGTTTCTACAAGGAACCTATTTTATGCACACAAAGAAGGATATCCAATGGAGTTTATGTTTTCAATTCTTTTCATCAAATCTTGACAACTTTATAACCTCTTTTATGTTTTTACAGCATAATTTGCAATATATTTCACGATTACTAGTTGAGAAACAACTAGATGAAAACCGACATTATATTGCCACAATATAAGAATATTAACATCGTAAATATTTAGCATACCGTCAATATGTTCTTTCTACTTTATTTCTATTTAATTTATAATATATAAATAATATTGATTAATAATGAGACATTCATGAAGCATTGTAGTAGTATGCAATAATAGACTCCTTTTTGTGCAAACACGAATCTACGCTACACATTGTATGTCTTTTAAAACAATTGAACAAATTTTCATAACTTTCGCAAGGAATGCAAGAAGAAACTTGTGAGCTATTCGAAGGTGGGGATCATCAGGTAGGATTCAAGGAACCATTATCTTATGATGATGGATGTGTTGTGCTACAAAAAAATCCCCTATTATTTATAGTTAGAACATTTAAATAATGGGGACCCTTTCTATTTTTAGATTCAGGTTTTATAATAAATAAATTAATCATAATATATTTATATTTTAAAAATTCCAAAAAGTCGAAAATATGTCATCTTCAATTATCTTTTAGGTTTAAGCTCAAGTTGAATAAATTAGGTCTACTTTTTAAATAAAATCGCGCATAGAAAATGTTTAGAAACCTTGATAACATCTCTTATCAAATGTTGTGATGTGAAATAATCTTCACAAATAAAGATTCTCTCAATAAAAATGAAGAAAATAAAGGAAAATGATCTCTCGCACGTAAAGCTTCATCTAACCCACCACGAAGACACGTCATCATTGCAGATTGCAGATCGTGAATTGCACATCCCTATCAACTCTTTATTAGCTCATACATTTCTATGTCGTGATTGCGATAGAAAAAAAGGTTGCCTGATCTCTGCTACAATGTATGTGATATTGCATATCGCACATCGCACATCACAACATCACTTCAAACAAAATAATTCCAAAGAAGATTTACAATGCGAAATTTCTAACTAAGATCCATTTAATGTGGATCCTTATGTACTTAGATTTTCAATAAAATTCAAATCTAATGGTTTTAATGTCCCTTGTTTGACAAAATTGATTTAATTGGCAGGTTGTTATTTGAAAATATGTATTTACCCTGCGTGTCCTTTTGTCCTTGGACATCTAAAATATTTCCTCTGTGTTTCCTTTTTGTAGGTTAATACTAATAAATGACAGTCTGTTGAAATGTTCAAAGAAGGAAACAAAGGAAAAGGGTTGTTTGTTCAAATAAAAGTAACTCAATCCAAACCAGAAGCAATAGAGATGGCTCCATCATTCACAGACACTACATACACACTGGATTTTGGAACCTCCTCCTAGGAATTGATGTATAATATATTTGAATAAGAAATCCCTAGGGTAGTAGTAGCTAAGAAAGAAACAATGAATGCCCCATCATCATCTGAGTCTACCTTCTCTGATGTTTCCAATTTCATTCTTCACCAAATTGTTACGCGACCTAAAATCCTATCCTACGTAGAAATGATCAAGTGGATGATTAATAATGTGAATATTGAAGACAGAATATTCTTGACATCAAGGAAAATGATAATAGGATCCTTCAAAGCTGCAAATTTCAAGAGAATATATCATTTTCTAGACCCCTAGAAGATTTACGACAAGTAGTTTCTTAAAAGGTTTGCAGAAAAGAAAAAAATAGAGTAGGAGTCCATTAGGAAATGGAGACAAGACCCAAGAAAAAATAAGCATGATAGTAAGGGTATGCATTCTTTATCTTCTCTTGTCATTCTGTTCTGTTATGCTGCTACTATGATATGTTGATTGTTCGGTTTCCGAATGCACAAAAATTTACAATTGAATGGGTTCCCTCAATTCAAGCTACTTCTATTTCTAAATCTATGGATTGGGCTACTATATTTTCCAACAATATTGCATCCGAAATCTTAGATATATAGGCAAAAGCATGGTGTTTTAGAGAGAATTGTGCCATCTTTTTATATGAGTTCCTATATTATGGATGCCATTTCTTTCTCTTTTGATTTTCCTTCAATGGGATGGAAATGGACACTCAAAGATCATACACCAATTCACTTATATCATGATATCCTATGGGAATCTATGTACCAGACCGATTTTTACAGAATTTGGAATAAAGTAATGTTTCCTTTGTACAAAGCAATGCTTGATCAAAATTCCCCCAAGTTGTCTCAAGAAGCCATGACAAACTTCATTATTGTTGGCAGTTGTTTTACTAAACAGAATTTTACTTATGTCAAAGTATTTGGGAGTCTTGCAGCCCCACATGTTCTTCCTATTTATGTTCCTGATAAGATTTTGACCCAAGAAATTATCTATCAAACCGTAGGTCATGGTGTGACTAAAGTCTTTAAAGACTCCAAAAAGGTTATTTGGGTACAATTTCTGATTCAATGTGGAGTCTATTCTCTTGACAATTACAATCAAGTTGTCCTAGAAATCAAACAAATCGAGAGCAGTCAACTCCCCATATTTAGTGTCTTGTTAAACTGAAGTTAGTTTTGTCTTTTTGTCTCCTATTTTGAGGAGTGTTTGTTTTAACCTCCTCAGCAAAATATGCATTTTCTATTTTGATATTATACCTTTTATTTATAAATACCCTATCATGTCTTTAGAGAAGGAGTTCAAAAATACTGTAAGAAGACTGAAGGAACTTGCACTTCTATATTTCTTTGATAATTTTAATAGGAAGGTTGGGCTAGAGACTATCTTCTTCCATGAGCAGAGCACTAATATATGTGGTACTATTATCTTTGTATTAATGCTATGTTTTATGTTTAAAACCTAGCCAAATTTTATTGTTGTTTTATTATATACAACAACACAACTGAATTAAGCATTGTTCCACTATTGAAAAGTGTATTAATTGTTATCTTTAGTAGTATGTATGAAATGGAGTAATTTCTTTTATGCGATATGTGCTTAATAATTAAATTGATTAACTATTTTATCAATTTAATTATAGTTAATTCGTTTTAACACTTTTAAATGTTTGATGATCTATATTGTCTTTCATTTATAAATAAATCTTTATAAAATTGCATTTGCAAAGTCAGTTATATCCTAGGAATTAGATATCTAGATATAGATTTATTTATTTTCATTCATATTTATTCTATCAAATCGCTTTCACCCCATATATATTACACCTGAAACTCCATCATATATTTGAACGGAAAGTGGTCCCTATATCCCCAACTGGAATTGATATCCCAAACGGAAAAGGAACACTATTCAAGTTCCCGATCACATGGTCTCCCTTATGTTGAGGCAAGGAAATTTTGAACCTTCAACCTTTTTGGGGCTAGAAGGAGGGCCTCTACTATGAATGAAAAAAAGAGTTGAACCTAAATCTAAATTCCATTCCTAAAGTCACTCCCCCTCAAGGTCACCTCAAACTTCAAGATATTCATTTAAAACTCCTACTTCTAGATCATAAGTTGAAAAAAATCTACAACATATCCTAGATCACTACCCCAAAATTCTAATCCACCTTCCTCTCATAAGGTACTAGAGGTTGAAACCCTAATTGAAAAATTGGATAGTCTTTATATCTCTGAAGAAAACCCTCAATGATCTAAAGTATCTGAAAGCAGTGTATCCTCAACTTTCCAACCTACTCGAATTTTAACTCGTTATCAAAGAAAAAATATTGGAGTTACTCCATTCACGTTTCCTCTTCCTTGTTTTCGAAAAGAAGACTAAGAAATTTGAGTCTCAAACATCCACTAGTGAGATTTCGTCAAACTCACCTCCACAAACACCTTCATTCCATACATTCCCTCCAATCAATCCTCATGTTCATACCCATTCTTCTCAAAGTACTAGTTCTAGTTCATCTAGAACTAATACACAATCTACCTCTTATTCCACACAATCACCTTCTACATCCAACTTTACCCAAAATCCAATAATGGCAGGAATTCTTCAAGATCCACCCCCAACACCCCCACCAATTATACCATGGGAAAATCTTGGAGTTGTACAAGTGCCAACACATCTTCATCCTCTACCTAAACATCCTAAAAGATGGCTCCCAAAAGGCATTCCAAATGGGTATCTATTTTAGTACCAATCAGGAAGAAGAATGGTGACACTAGGATTTGTATAGATTTTCGCAATATAAATAAACCCTGTGAAAAAGACAATTTTCCTTTACCACCTATGTAACAAATATTCAAGTCATTCGCTGGTTCTAAGCTTATGTATATTCTTGATGGTGTCTTGGGTTACAATCAAGTGCTTATTCATGTAGATGATAGATTAAAGACTACGTTTAGAACTAAATGGGGAACTTATCTATATGAGAAAATTCCTTTCAGATTAATAAACATAGGAGCTACTTTTGAAAGGGATATCGACGTCACTTTCAAAGGTCTGATTAAAAAAATATTTTTTGTTTATTTGGATGAAATTACCATATATTCAAAGAAGATAAACAACCACTATCAGGACCTAAAGCAGATATTTGAGAGATGAAAAAGATATTGAATTTCTCTTAGTCCTAAAAAGTCCTACTTCATTCTAAGTGAAGGAAAATTTCTAGGATTCATTGTCTCTAAAGAAGGAATTTGTATAGATTCAGACAGAATTAAGGCTATTTCAGAAATCCCTTTTCCCCATAACAAAAAATCGATGCAATATTTTTTAGGACAAATTAATTTTGTAAAGAGATTTGTTCCTGATTTTTCTCAAATTGTTTTACCTTTGCACATCATGATCATGAAAATTTTTGTTTTTAAATGAGAAAACAATGAAAGGGAATCCTTTCAAGAAATCAAACAATCCATAATTGACGGTCCCTCTTTAATCACTCCAAATTTTTCTGATCATTTTATTTTGTATACTTTCATTTCAGAATTGTCTTATGCCATAATGCTAACACAAATCAATGATCAAAATATAGAATCACCTATCTCTTTCTTCAATTTGAATTTTCAAGGAGAAAAACTCAATTATTATGGAGTAGAGAAACAAGCCTCTGAAATCTTCAAGACTATCAGACATTTCAGACCTTTTCTACTAAAATAGCATACAAAAGTTATTATCCCATTCTCAGTAGTGAGACAATTATCTGCACAGAAATAGTTAGGTGAGAGAAGGGAAAACTTGGTAAGAACTCTGCAAGAATATGATCTTGAGATTAAACCTATTAACATTACTAGAGGAAACGTTTTTTGCAGACTAATCACTAGAACCTCAAATATTTCAGCAAATGAAGATTCATGTAATACAGTTCACATATTTGAGGTATATCTTATGAACAATGAATCCCAATATGTTGATCTTTTGTTTTATTTAAAGAATGGTTATGCTCCACCAGAACTTAATCATAAAAGAAAAAGTAATCTAAGACATAAAGCAAATAAAGTATGAGATCATTGATGGTGTTTTATTCAGAAGAAATTACGACTTTGTTCTATTAAGATGCATAGAAAAAATTGAGGCAATTTTTTTTTGTAGGACCTCCATGACGGACCACTTGGAGAACATTTTGGAGGAGATACTACTGCACATAAAATCCTTCATGCCGATATTATTAGCCAACATTGTTCAGAGATACACATACCTATGTGAGAAAATGAAAAATTTGTTAGGTCATTGCAAGAAGACAAAGGAAACCAGCCCAACCACTCCAGCCAATTAACATTGAACAACATTTCGAACGATGGGGACTGGACATAATAGGTGAGATCATTCCTCATCCTTCCAAGCAGCATACGTTCATCCCCAGTGCCACTGATTATTTAACAAAGTGGGTAGAAGAAATTCCACTAAAGGTAGCTAATTCTAATAACATTATTGAATTCAACGATCAATTTATTATTACTAGATTTGGATTACCTAATGCACTCATCTTTGGCAGTGCATCTTATTTCTCATGAAACAATATGAATGATTTTGCATTAAAAAGAGGATTTAAGCTAAAATAATCTGCTAATTATTATCCTCAAGGAAATGGCTTATCAAAATCCACCAATAAGAACCTCATTAGGATTATCAAGCAAAATGTTGATCAAATCCAAAAGAATTGGCATAAATATTTGGTGTTTTCCTTATGGGCTAATAGGATAACTATGAAAGATTCTATCGGAACTAATCCTTTCAATTTAGTATATCCAAAACAAGCTATTCTCCCTCCCAATCTAGCTCTTCCTTCATTGGCCTTAGTACAATTTATTGAGGAACAATCATCCTCTTCTATACAACTAAGGATGTCTCAAATTCTCAAATTAGAAGAAGAAAGGGAAAATGCTAAACAAACCCATGCACATCATCAATAGTTAGTAAAATCTTCCTTTGATGTAAGCTCGGTTAGCAAAAAATCTATTCAAATTAGTGACTTAGTTTTAAAATGACACAAGGCACATGAGGAAAAAGGAAAGCACACCAAATTTTAGAAATTATGGCTTGGACCATTCCAAATCATTGAGAAGTTAGGTCCATCAACTTTTGTTTTGCAAGATCTACAAGGTAAGAGAGATGCTCTCCCATTCAATGGACTAATCCTCAAATAATTTTTGTCGTAGGACTTCCATTCTGTTAGATCCTAGATTTGTCTCAAGCTAAAAAGACAAGGTTCTAGGTCCACATCAAACCACGCTCAGCCTCATAGCTAGCCCTATGAGGACAGGAGAGGGCTCTCTCCGATTATATCTCGGAAAATACAAGCGATGGGGCTCTAGATGACTGAAATAAAAGCTAATCTTAGGCTAGGTATTAAGTGAAAGGATTTGATTTGGTTTTTTGTGAATTTTGTTGAAAAAATGGGAAAGGCAAATTTGGGCTCGGGGATGAGGCACAGTTTCTGTAGAGTTCCGATTGGGGCAAGGAAGGCTATCATTTTTATGCTTTAAAGGGAGTGAATGAATAGATCAGACTGGTGAGGAGCTAAGGAGAGCAAGAAAGTCTCAATAATTCTCCTTAAACAGGTGAAAAGATGGAAATTTAAACAAATTCAAAGGCAGAGCATAACAGTTAATGGATTCCACCTCAATCACTCATTTATTCAAATTCAGAAGAAAAGAGAGGAAAATCATATACAAAACACTAATTAAATTACAATTACTTAGAGAAACACACCATCAAAACATAAAGCCACATGGATCCCAAACAGTGCTACAAAACCCGGGTCTTTCCTTAGCCAGAAATACAGAGATAGAATGTACAATGATATGCCAAAGCAATCCCAAGTGTCCAACCCTGAAAATGACTTAGAAATTACATGATATAGCTAGCCCAACCCATTCCCTTGCCTCTAGGAGTCGAGCTCATCATTCTAGGAGCTGTTTCAACCAATTCTAAACAAAGCAATAAAATATAGGCAATCAAAACAACTTGCCTCTATAAGGTAGGAAACTAATTCATTCATTAAATTTTCACTTTTTGGTGAATGAATCCTATAGAAAAAGTAAATAAGTGCCAAAATTACATCATTTTTACCAAATTACATCAATATAGACAAAAAATAACATCACAAAGCAAAACTAGTCAAACTGGCTGAATTTCTGAGCTGGAAGGTGAAAAATTTGGCAAAAAACCTCTGTGCGTCGTGCCACTTTGAGACTGAGTTTGAGGTAATTCTTGAAGTCAAAATTAAGCCCAAGTGTGCTTGTTAGAAATCCCTACCTGTCTACTTTACAAGCCATGTATAATTTCTGAATTTGGTGCCAATTTTCCCCTCCAAAACCTCAATCTCCCAAGACAGCTTCCGGTGTGTGAAATTAGGGGTAGAGAGGTCATTTTTAGGGTGTTTTTGACCTCATGAGGACTCAAAACTTGCCTAAACTTCTTGGCCATGCACCAAAAGTCATGATCTTTCATGGAAAACCAAAAAATATAAAAAAAAAGTTCATTTGGAGCCTCCTATCATAAGTGCACGCCACATGGCACAGCGCACAAGGAGAAAAACCCTGTTTTTTGTACAAAAATTTGCAAAAATACCAAAAATGCCCCAAATTTCTTGAAATTTGGGCTGGAGCTTCTTCATTAAGTGTTATGCTGAGATAAAGAATCTTTTGCCAATATCTAAATACGATCAAGCTCCCTTTTCCTCTTTTGCTTCTTTATTGCCTTCCTCAATTTTGCCTTTAAATTCCTGATTCGGGCCTTGCAGATCTTGTTTCGCGCCATGTAGTGGAAAGCCATGTGTCTCAGCAATGCATGGTCTTTGTTGGCCTTGTGTAACAACCTTTCTAAGTGCATGTTAACTCTCTTGATATTGGCCTCCCAATCCTCATTAATCTCTTGCTCCAACAACGTGAGCTCAATTCTTCTCCTTTGTGCAGCCTGGCGATTCTCGTGAATGTTTTGTAGCTCCATGATTACTTGCTGATCCTCGAGCTACTTTTTCCTCTGCTCCAAGCACTTCATGGTCCACTTAGCACTCTCCAAGTCAAGGGATAAGGCTTGGATCTCTGTTTGCTGCTCCTGGATGATCTCCCTAAGCTTGGCACTTTGTGGGCCTGTATCTATATCATCATCATGAATGAGAATGAAGTCGGTCTCTTTTTCACCTGAAGGCCCCTCATCCTGCATTGGCCTCTTGCCTTTGTCCTGTACCTGTGATGCTGATGGAGGAAGCGAGACCCCTTCCACACCGGGTGGAGATAACACTCGCTTTGCCACTGCAAACAAATGTATGGTGCCTCTATGATATGTGATGAATACTGGCACACTAGCGGTCTCATGGCGCTCATACTGATTAGAAGGTCCACCTTCATGCTTAACCTTTGATAATCCTCGTGAAGCTCTGAAGAAGTCATGAGAGATGAAATCATCCCAAGTGATGCCCTATACTCCAAGCTGATGAACCACCAAAATCTTAATAAGAGCAAAATCATAGACACCGTTAAGTTGCTACTAAGGGGTTTTATGCTACACAAGTGTGGTCATCATCTCTATGTTCCAGCAAAAGGAATACGGAATGTCCATCATCCATACCCTGGTGAAATGCATGAGCAACATGATTTGATAAGCATAGAGACGAGAGAACCATCCCTCACAGTTGAAATATTTCATGATCAACCTCATTAGTGGAGCATATTCATCTTTCAGATATCAGAAAGGGAACACTCCCTTGAGCTGCCTCAAGAAACTGGTTTTAATGTATGGCTCATAATGCTTCCGATCAACCTTTTTCTTCTTGTGCCATGGTTCTCCAATGTTCGGTATGCCAGTTGCTAATGAGATAGATTCTGGTGTAAGTGTGAAGGTGACACCAGCTAAGGTCTCTTGATCTCCATTTAAGTGCAGCACAAAAAGATGATCCAGCTCATGATGAAATTGAACACTAGCCACCTTTTGACAAAACTCATAGCATGATTGATGTTGAAAAAAAAACATGGCAAGAGGGTAGGCCTGCAATTCTGTAAGGGTGGTTGGTTCTTCTCTTACATGTCTGCCACTTTTATGAGGCCTTCGGGGTGCCTGTTCTTCCAAGGGTGAGTCACTTTGGGTTTCCACTTCATAGGCCGATGAAAGCTCAGATGCCATGACTGTTGTACAAAATACCTTGAAGAAAAGATGATGTTGTATATGAACTGTGCTTGGACTGCTCTTTTTGGTGTTGTATTCAAATTCTGCCACCAAGGGGAAAAATGCAACAAGGGACTATTAGGAAGGGGAAATAATAGTGAGGAATGGGAATTATTGGGAGAAATTTGATAGGGAAATATGGGAGAGGGTTTGAGGGATTTATGTACGGGAATAGGGTTTAGTGTTTGGGATTTTTGTATAGGGTTTGAGGTGTGAGGTTGGAGGATTTGGGACAGAGCATGTAGGAGAAGGGAATAATGAGCTTAGGTGATAGGGAATTAGGGATTGGTGAAGACAAGGGAACAATGGGAAGGAGAAATAATTTTAGTGGTAAAATAGTGAGTTCTGAAACCCTGGCAGCAAGTTTGCTTATGTTTATAGAAGGAGGGTTTGATATATGTGTTCACCCAATTGTCATCCATAAATCACCATCACTAATCACAAAATTTGATGCAACATCAAGAAGAAGGCTATACCTGGCAAATCCATGCAAGAAATGAGCAACTTGGAGAAATTTCAAGCAAATTCATGTTGTGGACTGTATGCGTAGCGCCAACAACCCAGTGCGCCGTGTGCTCCCAGTGCACCACGCTCGTTCAGAATAACACTGGGAAATTTCTCCCAGTGAACTGCATGCTTCCAGTGCGCCGCGTCACCTGCTCTATGCGTCGCGCCAGCTAGTTGCAAGCAATTTCACCCCAAAGCACGCACTTACTCACCCAATTCACTTTGAAATACTTCTCTTTGACCTTGGCATGTAGAATAACATTCATCTTCATGGTAAAACCTTTATAAAGACATTTATTTGATTTTTGGTTCTTCAAAACCCATTTTTGTAATGTTTTGAAATTGGCACTTTTTCACAATTAATACAACTCTGTCTTTTGGTTTCCTCCTTGATTTTTTGTTTTAAATGATGAAATTCTTGGAAATTTTTTGCAGGAATAGCTGACATTGGATTTGGCAAAGGAGACCAGGGCTGGGCTTGAAGACTTCAAGAACTAAAAATTTTGGAAATTATTACAAAAAAGAAATGTCGACTTGTCTTCAAAACAGAGTTTTGAAGAAAAGTCATAATTCATCTGTATGATGATAAAAATATTTGAAATAACAACTTATTAAGAACCTCCCTCTAGCCTACTAGATTTATTAGACCTTGTTGAAGACCAAATTGACTAACCCTAGACCTAATGATTAAAATGACTGTTATGACCTAGAAACTGAAATAGGACTGCAAATGACTTTTAAGACTTGATTTTGATGAACAGACCTGAGCCAGCAGTGCAAAGAATTAGGGGGATGAATGAAAAAATCCCTTCCGACAGATTTATGGCATGCTCCTAATGGAATTCAACTGATCGAGCAAGATGGGACACCTAAAAATGAGATGCAAAAAGAGTTTTGATCTCTGACGGAGGGATGACCAGACCGACTCTAGCACATTCTACTGTATTATATGTATATATCTATATTTTTGTTATAAATAAGATTAACACGTTATTGCCTTAGAGTAAGATCTCTATTCATTTATGACTTTGACCTTGAAAGGTATCGATTTAAAGAGAAAGAAATATGAAAAGTGAAGATCATATAATTATTTTAAAGCTATGAAATTTTTATACATTAAAATTGTAATCCTTATCACTTCAAACTTCATAAAATCTTTCATTTTTGATAATCAATCAAGAAAGGTTCGTTTAACAAAGTAAACATATATTTTTAAATCTTAGTATCTTTAACTTCAATTTTCATCCATTACTCTTAAGGATTAGGTGGACTTCCCCACTCATTGTTCATGTATTTTTTAGAGTGTAATTAAAAAATATAAGAAACTTAGAATATAAGAGTCTCATCATAGGCTTACTTACCATGATCATAAGGAACTAACAGGTTGGCATTATCATTACTGGCCACCAAACCATGATAGTGGCTTGTGCTTAAGAAACATAAGGCAAGGAGTCCCATAAAAAGCTATTTTGTTCAATTTTATTATCACTTGTGAATGTCATTGTCATTATCTGGCCACCAAACTATGAAAATGGCTTCTAAAGATCCTTGAAAAGGAAAATGAGTCCTCAAAATTACCTCTAAAGATTTACAAACATGGATGGGAAACTGGTTCACCATTTGGTAAAAGATAACCCTGTCGAGGCTATGGATGCCTACTGGAAGTAGCAGCTCTATCTATGACAAATAGGTTCACCAAAAGCTAACTTTAAAATATTCTTCTACTTTATCTTTAATACCAATTAAGGACTAGTTTTAATGATTAATATTTTTATCTATAAAAGTGATAAGGAACCTTGAAATTAAATGAAACTTTTGATTCAGAGTAGTTTTATTTATGTCATTTTCTTTCCTTAGGATATTTACTTTTAAGTTTAAAAGTTTGTTGTACAGATTGTGAGAGATAACTGGTTCTTCCAGTGAATCGCCAATTGTTGTGGTACCCAAAAATCCCCTATTATTTATAATTAGAAAATTTAAATAATGGGGAGCCTTTTAATTTTTTTATTTAGGTTTTATAATAAATAACTTAATCATAATAGATTTATATTTCAAAAATCCAAAAAAACCCAAAATATGTCATTTTCGATTATCTTTTAGGTTTAAGCCCTAGTTGAATAACTTAGGTTTACTTTTTAAATAAAATCGCACATCGCAAATGCTTAGAAGTCATGATAATATCCCTTATCAAATGTTGTGATGAGAAATATCCTTTGCAAACAAAGTTTCTCTCAATAAAATGAGGAAAATAAAAGAAAACACTCTCCCACACATAAAGCTTCATCTGAACCACCACAGAGACACATCATCATCGCATATTGCAAATCTCACATCCCTTCCAACTCTTTAATTGCTCATACATTTCTATGTCGTTATTGTAATAGAAAAAAATCTACCTGATCTATGATGCGATGTATGCGATATTGCATATCACAAATGCCACATCGCAGATCGCAACATCAATTCAAATGAAATACTTCCAAAGAAGATTTGTGATGGAAAATTTCTGACTAAGCTCCATTTAATGAGGATCCATGTGTACTTAGATTTTAATTAAATTTCAAATATATCATTTTTAAGTTCCCTCATTTGACGAAATTGATTTAATTGGTAGTTTGTTATTTGAAATGTATGTATTTATCCCACGTGTCCTTTCGTCCTTGAAGATCTAAAACATTCATCTGTGTTTCCTTTCTGCTGGCTAATACTAATAAGCGACATTCCGTTGAAATGTCCAAAGAAATAAATAAAGGAAAAGGGTCGTTTATTCAAATAGAAGTAAGTCCGTCCAGACCAAAAGCAACAGAGATGGCTCTATTATTCACAGACACTACATGCACACTAGATTCTGGTACCTCCTCCTAGGAATCAATGTATAATATATTTGAAGAAGAAAGCCCCAGGGTAGTAGCAACCAAGCAAGCAACAACAGATGCCCCATCATCATTTGAGGCTACCTTCTCTGATGTGGCCATTTCCTTTCTTCACTAATTTTTTGCGCAACCTACAATCCTACCCTATGCATATATGATCAAGTACATGATTGATAATGTGAATATCGAAGATAGGTCATTCTTGACATAAAGGCAAATGACAATAGGATGGTTCAAAGCTGCAGATTCGAAGAGAATGTATCATTTGCCATAACACCAAAAGATTTATGAAAAGAGGTTTCTTAAAAGATTTGTAGAGAAGAACAAAATATATTCAGAGCCCATTAGACAATGGAGACAAGACCCAAGCAAGCACAAACATGATAATAAGGCCATGTATTCTTTAGCTTCTCTTGTGGGTCCATTATGTTATGTTGCTACTATGATATGTAGATTGTTCTATTCTCCAAACACACAAAAAATTAGAGTTGAATGGGTTCCCTAGATTCGAGTTGCTTCTAATTATGAAGTTATGGATTGGGCTGCTACCTTATCCAATAATATTGCATCCAAAATCTTAGAATATAGGAAAAGGTAGAGTGTTTCAAAGATAATCATGCTAGCTTTTTATATGAGTTCCCATATTATGGATGGCATTTGTTTCTCTTTTCATTTTCCTTCAATGAGATGGAAATGGATAGTCAAAGATCCTACACCAATTCACTTAAATCATGATATCCTATGGGAATAGATGTACCAACCTCATTTAAAAAAAAAGTGCAATAAAGTAATGTTGCCTTTGTACAAATAAATTTTTGATCGAAATGCCCCCAAGTTATCTCAAGAAGCCACAATGGACTTCACTGTTGTTGGAAGCTAGTTTACTGAAGATAGTTATACTCATATTGGAGTATTTGGGAGTCTTGCGGCCCCACATGTTATTCCTATTTATGTTCCCAATACGATTTTGGCCCAGGAAATTTCCTATCAGACCGTACGTCATGGTGTGACTAAATTCTTGAAAGACTGCAAAAAGGATATTTGACCACAATTTCCTACTCAATGTCGAGTTTATGCTCTTTAAAATTACAATCATGATGTACTAGATATCAAACAAATCAAGAGCACTCAACTCCCCATCTTTAGTTTCTTGTTAAAATTGAAGCTATTTTTGTCTTTTTGTTTCCTATTTTGAGGAGTGTTTGTTTTAGCCTCCTCAAAAAAATATGCATTTTCTATTTTGATAGTATAGATTTTATCTATAATTACCCTGTCATGTCTCTAGAGAAGTGGTTCAAAATTTTTGTAAGAAGACTCAAGGAAATTTCACTTTTGTATTTATTTGATAATTTTAATAGAAAGGTTGGGCAAGAGACTGTCTTCTTCCATGAGCAGAGCACTGATATATGTGGTACTATTATCTTTGTATTGATGTTATGTTTTATTTTTAAGAGCTAGACAAATTTTATTGTTGTTTTATTATATGCAACATCACAACTCAATTAAACATCGTTTCATTGTTGAGAAGTGTATTAATTGTTATCTTTAGTTGTATGTATGAAATGGTATAAAAAAATTATGTGATATGTGATTCATAATTAAATTGATTAACTATTTGATCAATTTAACTATCTTTAATTCATTTTAACTCTTTCAAATGTTTGATGATCTATATTGTCTTTCATTTATAAAGAAATATTTATAAAATCTCATATGCAAAGTCAGTAATATCTCGAGAATTAGATAGATAGATAAAGATTTATTTATTTTCATTCATATTTATTCTATCAAATCACTTTCACCCCCATCTATATTACACCTCAAAATCCATCATATATTTGAATCGGAAACTGGTCCCTATATCCCCAGTCAGAACCGCTATCCCAAATGGAGAAGGAACGATATTCAAGTTCGCGATCGGGTTGTATCCTTGATGTTGAGGCAAGGGCATTTCAAACCTTCAACATCATTTCACAAATATTTAGTGTTGTGATATATTTAGCAAAGAATGTGTTCTCAACATGCATATCGGAAGGGGGGACACTCTTGATCCTTCTATATCTTGACACCTTTTCTCTCCTTTAACTCCTAGAAGGATATTGAGATTTAATCAAACTAATTTTTCCAAGTTTTGGAGCACCTACGTGACAACCATTTTTGCTAACCCCTCTTTTAAATATCTCCATGAATTGTAATTCATGTAAATAATATGGAAATGTAATCGTTTTCTTTGGTTAAATCACATACCTAGTTTTTGTGGGTTACCCTCAACCATAACAATTTATAGATGGTTCACAATTCAACCAAGAGATTTTTTTTAGTTGTTGTTGCATCTCAATTTTTAAATACATGGTATTACTTTTATTGCTTATTTTATCTTCATTCTATTGTTTCATTATCCTTCTTTATCTTGTCTTTAATCATATTTCCTAATGCATACAATATGGAGAGGGTAATATGATAAGTGAGAAAAAATTACATATATTTTTATGAATTTATCGAATTGGATAATATTATTATTCTCTTAATATTTTTCATCTTTTTTAATCATTACTCTAGATTTTTCTTATATTTCCTCTGTGTTTGGAACTTTCTCTCCTTTCTGAGATTGAATTCTCCAATTTCCCATCTTTATTGTCAATCTCTCTATAATTTCTCTATTGTGTTATTTTCCTATGAACACACATTATGTGTTATTTTTCCATGAATGTGTTGGGTGTGTGCTGTATTCTTTCCACGGGTCATGGGGTCCGAGGCAACCCTGAATTTATTTATTTATTTATTTTATTTTTATTTTTTTTATTTTTTTTTATGGGAATAATCTATAGTGGAACTTTCAACTACGAGGGCTGAATACATGGAAACCACTCGTGCAAGCAAGGAAGCAATTTGGTCGCAGATATTGTGTTCAAGGATAAGGTTGGTACAATGAGATATAAGGATAGATTGTGACAATCAAAGTGAAATTTTCTTGGAAAATAAGCCTTCTTATCATTCAAAAACAAAGCATGTTGATGCCTGATATCATTTTGTGAGGGATATGGTGTTGGCATTATGAGATAAGTGTTGTCCTTGATGGCAAACCTCACTGATGACAAATCATAGTACAGAAGGTCAGCAGCAAGGAATTGATGATCACACTATAAGAAGAAGAGAAAGTTCATACACGCAGGTTCGTTAAGCCCAAGTCGCGTGTACACGCAGGTTGGCTTCAGCAAAAGCGCGTGTATGTGGAAAAGTACCTTTGGTCCATGGCGGTTATTCCTTGGAAGTTGTGCCTATGGTTTTGGACCTTGGCGTCTCGGCAGACGTGTCGATCCCTAGTTTTGAAGTTGATGGTTTTGGATTTCTATGGTTTTGGCTCTTGGTATTGAACAAGGCCTAAGGCTATATAAGGAGAAGGAAATCATTAGGCAAGTGTATCTGAAATGTCTTGAATATCTGATGAAGCATTAGATCCAGTATGCAGGTTATGGGTTGATGATGCATTGCTTGATCTGAGCTAAGGAGAGATCTCATCAGTTGATGGAGAGCAAGATCTAAGGAGAGATCGCGATCGAATGGTTTGAAATGAACTATCTTTATGATGCTTATTCTAGATCTACATACTGACGCATGTATTGTTCTATAAGTATTATGAGTATGATTGATGTCTGGTACAACTGCAAGTTATGAGAAATTATTTTTAGATCTGTACGCGGGTTTGATTCATCGAAGTAGCGTATACATTGTAAATCTTGATACTTGAAGTTGCAGATGGGTCTGATAGTTATTACAGAGTTCTGTGTCTGCTCTGTGTTCTGGTGACAGTGTTGTTAAGAGGGTTTCAGTGATTCAGAGTTTGATGATTGTTTTGAGCTTCAATGATAGTTATGGGTCCAGTATGAAAATTGGATGAAATGTGGCCTTTCAGATTATGTGTTGTGCTTCAGTGTATCCAGTATGAAAATTGATGAAACGTGGTACCTGGAGGAGAGAAGATTGTAGGCAAGCACCTACGTACTAGTATCTAAGCTTGTACAAAAGCTAAGGGAGATCTTTGGAGCATTGTAGCAGGTAGCAGCCTGTGTACTAGTAAATGGATCGGCTAGTACAAAAGCAAAGGGGGTTGTAGCTCCCGTACTGGTATAAGACTGCACCAGTACAAATATTGTAAAAGTATTTTCTTATTAAGAAGAAGATTGAGATGACTTGCAGCAGGTGGTTTTCACCCACATTGGGTTTCCACCTTATATCTTTGTGTTCATGTGTGTGGCTTTTGTGTGATGATCTGTTCTGTTATACTGCACCTGTTTACTGTTAATATGGTTAATAATGTTCTGATGCATTTACTGAAGATAAGCTAACTGAATCATAGGATTTCTGGATATACGCTAGTTGCTTTAGACACAGTAGCGTGTACACGCGGGTTCACTTAACTGAAGTAGCGTATATGTTTCTGAGCATTGAAAAAGTTTTATAGTTCTGATAATACTGATTCACCCCCCCCCCTCTCAGTATTATTTCCAACAATTGGTATCGGAGCAGGTCCTTTGATAGAAGCTTGATCGCTTGAAGGAGATCCGTGGAACCATGGGAAAGAAGCTTAAGAAGAAAGCTCATAAGAAGAAGAAGACATCTCAGAAGGACTATGACAGTGGGAGAATCGATTGGGGATTAGGTATAAGAGGCTCTTCAGATTCAGAATCAGATTCAGAATCATTATCAGGTATGAATGTGTTATCCTCTGATGTTCCTGCTATATTTCCTTGTGAAAGTGATGGAAGTGATAGTGAAACTACTGAACATGCTTTTATGGGTGAGCAAGAAAAGTATCAAATAGAGGCAGTATTTAGAAGGCTTACAGACAAAGTTAAAGATCAACAAGATCTATTGAACAAAAGGGAATGTGCTTTCAAAGAAGAAGTTACCAAACTAAAGGCCCAACTAGAAGAAGGAAACAAGGTAAGAAAGCTACTCAAGGACAAGGAAGACCAATGTCAAAAATTGCAGCATGAAGTGACATCATTAAGAAAAGAAGTCAACGAAAGAAGCACAACCATCAAGAAACTCAAAGATAGATCCATCTACTATGAAAATCTTGAAGCTACGATCCTCTCACTAAAGGAAGATCTTGAAGAATCCAAGAAGCAGAATGAAGATCTACACCAAGCAATTGAAAAACAAGACAACGAAGTCATCAGCTTAAAATCACAGTTGGAATGTGCCTTCAGAGTTCGTCAAATTCAGCAGGATCTGTATGAAGAACAAGAAAAGGAGATTCTCAAACTAAGGGAACAAATGGAAGAAGGAAGAAAAGATGGAGAAGACATGAAGAAGCAATGTCTAGAAAAGGAGGAACAACTTCAAGTTGAGGTAAATATCTTGAAAGGTAAATTAGAAGAAAAGGATAAACTTTTGAGATTTCAAGATAGTTCTAAAGTCTTGGATGATATTCTTAGTAGTCAAAGGTCTCCTGCTATCAAGACCGGTCTTGGTTTTCATGAATCTGTTGAAGGTGAATCTAGTTCACAAGGTGAGGCAAGGAACTCTAAAGAGAAAACTAAAATGATCAAAAGGGAGATGAAAGGTCAACCCCATCAACAATCAAGGAAAGAGACTCCTCAAAGAAAATCATTTACTCCTCCTATGAATAATGTTGAATGTTATGTATGTCATAATCTTGGACATGTTGCAGCTAGATGTGGAAGAAGAAGGGTTCAAGACCATCATGTAGAAAGATCATCACATTCAAGGTACTTTAATGGATATTGCTTTGCTTGCAATATGTTTGGTCACAAAGCCGCTGATTGCTACAGGAGGAATATGAAATATGTAAGATGTTAAGCATGTAACACGATTGGACATATAGCAAAGGAATGCAGGAACAAAGGATGGACATCACACCAAAAGGAGAAAACCTCATCACACTTGAAGATATGGAGGAAGAAGGAAGTACAGTCAGCACAATGTACTGAGACACAGCACAACACAGACATATCAGACTCAGGGGGAGCTGAAAGTGTAAAACTTCAGTGTCCTGAATCTCATACGCAAGTTCCTTAAAGGGAAGTTGCGTATATACGCGAGTTAGACACTGCAAAGTCGCGTATATGTCAGTCTGAGGAAAAGCAGTGGGAACAGGATCAGAAAAAGGATCTGATATGATTCAGTCTATTATTTGCTCTATTGGTTACAGTCTGCTGAGGATGTGTGGAAATGTTTTGTTACTTGTATGATGTCTAGAAGTGTTTTGATCCTAACTTGAGGATGATGATGTTTTGATGCTTATGCATGATCAGATCTAATAGATGGCACTGGTTGAGGGGGAGCATATGCCTTTAGTAATTCATTGTTGGCATTATGGTTAATAATCCTTGGTGATGATTCTTATATGGCTAAATGATATATCTTGCTATGATGTGGTTGTGAGTTGTCTATGATAAAATCTCATATGATTCTTGGGGTTACATAGTTGATGTTCAGATCAGATTTATGGATGATTCTTTGATGATGCATATATGGTGCTTACATGGTGATCTTCATAAGGACAAGAAGAAGTACAAAGCTTGAATATTCATCTTCCTCACTTGATGATGGGTCACTCATATACTGCTGTTGTCATATGCATAAAAATCATACAGTTATAATGCAGGCACTCTTGTGGATAAGGATTGTTGCTGTTGATGATATCAAGAAGTTTTGTCAAATGAGCTTGAGCTCAAGATACATAATGTTGATACATGGATGACTACTCAAAGTTGCTTTATTGGAGACATGGTGATGAGTTCTTATCTATATGATGATAGGTTTATACTTACATATGTTAATTGATGCAGATGTTCCCAAGTAATGATACTTGGATCATGTAGAGCTTGATGAAATGGCTATGGTGGTTTCACACATGACACAATGTGAATGACTCTGAATTCTGTTCAAAGGGATGAATTGATGCAGACATACCTTGTTATAGGTTGATGACCTATTCTCTACAGGACATTTACAGGTTGCTGATATGGAAATTTGTGTACGCGTGTTGTTTAAAGGATATCCACGTGCATACGCCGTTTTACAAGGGGATAGTCGCGTATATGGTGTACGCGTGTTGCGTAAGGGATATCTGCGTATATATGCCTGTTTATGTGTATACAGACGCGTATATGGAGATTTGAAGGAAATCAGCAGGGACAGATGTTGGTTGCAGAAAGTCTGATATAGGTCTGACAGAGATCATCTGGCACAGGTTCAGGGGGAGCAGATAATCTTCCAATGATGCATTGTTGGCATTATCTTAAAGCTTTTGGTTCTAGTTCACATTTGGTGTTGATTTCAGGAGGAACAAAGGCGAAAGGAGAACAGAAGGATCTCTTGGTTGCTGATCTAAATGGTGATTATCAGATGCTGCTGGTGACTTTCATAAGTCTTGGTCTAGTTATTTCGTCTCTATGTCATATATCTCTTTTGTGGTATCTCTTTCATGGTGTCAAGGTCATGTAACGGCCTATTTTGGTTTCCCCACTATGCCTGGGATGATTGATGCAATGTGATTGGGTGTCATATGTAAAATTTTGATGTATCCCCACTTGGTTGGGTGGATGAGTCAATTTTTGTATATCCTCACTTAGTTGAGAGATGGATGTATGTATGAGTCTTTGGTGATAGGAAGGTCTTTTATGATGTATAGAGTCATGTTCTTCTTGAAGAACATCTTTTTCAGATCTTGCCTACAGTCAGGAAGAGCATGTACAACACACTTCAGCGGTACAGAGATTCAGCATGTACTCAGGGGGAGCATGGACAGATTGGTACACCTTGGCATATACAAAGGGGGGAGACTATTCAGAGATTTCAGCAGGTACTCAGGGGGAGTATGGACAGTGGAATGATTCAGCAAAGGAAGAGAATATCTTGGTCCACCCTTTGCCCTTGATGTCAAAGGGGGAGAGTGATTTGGTGTTGTTGCCATCAAGTCCAAAGGGGGAGATTGTTGGCATTATGATGCATGTGTTGTACTTGATGGCAACCCTCTCATAGAAGAATATCTCACTTATTATAACTGGGTGAATCTTCAGAAGAGATATCAGATGTGACTGATGGAGGTCAGCTCAAAGGAATCAGATGATGAATCTTCAGAAGAGATATCAGATGTGACTGATGGAGGACAGCTCAAAGGAATCAGATGATAGTTCTAAGTGTGACAAGTTAGCTTTGCCATCAAGTCCAAAGGGGGAGATTGTTGGCATTATGAGATAAGTGTTGTCCTTGATGGCAAACCTCACTGATGACAAATCATAGTACAGAAGGTCAGCAGCAAGGAATTGATGATCACACTATAAGAAGAAGAGAAAGTTCATACACGCAGGTTCGTTAAGCCCAAGTCGCGTGTACACGCAGGTTGGCTTCAGCAAAAGCGCGTGTATGTGGAAAAGTACCTTTGGTCCATGGCGGTTATTCCTTGGAAGTTGTGCCTATGGTTTTGGACCTTGGCGTCTCGGCGGACGTGTCAATCCCTAGTTTTGAAGTTGATGGTTTTGGATTTCTATGGTTTTGGCTCTTGGTATTGAACAAGGCCTAAGGCTATATAAGGAGAAGGAAATCATTAGGCAAGTGTATCTGAAATGTCTTGAATATCTGATGAAGCATTAGATCCAGTATGCAGGTTATGGGTTGATGATGCATTGCTTGATCTGAGCTAAGGAGAGATCTCATCGGTTGATGGAGAGCAAGATCTAAGGAGAGATCGGATCGAATGGTTTGAAATGAACTATCTTTATGATGCTTATTCTAGATCTACATACTAACGCATGTATTGTTTTATAAGTATTATGAGTATGATTGATGTCTGGTGCAGCTGCAAGTTATGAGAAATTATTTTTAGATCTGTACGCGGGTTGTCTTTGGCGAAAGCGCGTATACACGCGGGTTTGATTCATCGAAGTAGCGTATACATTGTAAAGCTTGATACTTGAAGTTGCAGATGGGTCTGATAGTTATTACAGAGTTCTGTGTCTGCTCTGTGTTCTGGTGACAGTGTTGTTAAGAGGGTTTCAGTGATTCAGAGTTTGATGATTGTTTTGAGCTTCAATGATAGTTATGGGTCCAGTATGAAAATTGGATGAAATGTGGCCTTTCAGATTATGTGTTGTGCTTCAGTGTATCCAGTATGAAAATTGTTGAAACGTGGTACCTGGAGGAGAGAAGATTGTAGGCAAGCACCTACGTACTAGTATCTAAGCTAGTACAAAAGCTAAGGGAGATCTTTGGAGCATTGTAGCAGGTAGCAGCCTGTGTACTAGTAAATGGATCGGCTAGTACAAAAGCAAAGGGGGTTGTAGCTCCCGTACTGGTATAAGACTGCACCAGTACAAATATTGTAAAAGTATTTTCTTATTAAGAAGAAGATTGAGATGACTTGCAGCAGGTGGTTTTCACCCACATTGGGTTTCCACCTTATATCTTTGTGTTCATGTGTGTGGCTTTTGTGTGATGATCTGTTCTGTTATACTGCACCTGTTTACTGTTAATATGGTTAATAATGTTCTGATGCATTTACTGAAGATAAGCAAACTGAATCATAGGATTTCTGGATATACGCTAGTTGCTTTAGACACAGCAGCGTGTACACGCGGGTTCACTTAACTGAAGTAGCGTATATGTTTCTGAGCATTGAAAAAGTTTTATAGTTCTGATAATACTGATTCACCCCCCCCTCTCAGTATTATTTCCAACATATGGTTGAAGAGAAAAATTGCTAGTAGAGGTGGAAACTTTGAAGAATGTTAAGAATGCATTGACCAAGTATGTGAGCACTGAGAAGTTTCCTTGGTGTAGAGAAACAATGGCCATTGCAGCCCTGGACTGATGACTAAGCTCTCATGCAACCACTTATGTGGAAAGAAAAGAACAAGTGGGATAATTTTGGGTTCATTATATTCTTTCTGTGGGTCATGGGGTCTGAGGCAGTGCCTTAGAAAAACCAATGTTTTACGCAAACCCAATAATAGTTGGGCGGACCTGAGGATGGTAAGTGGACCCAAAGATTATGGGAAGACCTACCCATGGTTTTGTGCATAGTTTTTTTACATGGTTTTGGGAATCATGGTTTTCTTCCCATGGTATTTTCTAAATCTATTCAAGGGAACTATGGTTATGTTCTATCCAGGATTAGTTAATTGTGGTTTATGAATGCTTCAACATGTATATATATGTATTGTAACATTGAAAGAAATATAATGAAAATCAATTTTTTATTCCCGATTTTAAGATCTAGGGGAAAATCTCTATGTATATTCATTTTATGTTCTCACCATTGTATATTTTTTGTATTTAAGAATTCATTTGCAGGTAATTTCTATATAGGGTTAAAACATTCCTTTGGTATAAGAGCTATTTTAGATTGAAGGGAATGCCATTTCTAGTGGGGGATTTTTTCTCGGGCCTATAGTAGACCCTGTTACAGTGGGAGATTTTCAGAATCAATTCTTGCGATGAAAGAAGAAGATGAACAATGGAAAGATAAAGACCGTGAAATTCAATGGAGAGGCTTTTAAGCTATGAAAGCTCAAGATGGAGGATCTACTAGTGGATAGAGATCAGTGGATCACTATA
Source organism: Pinus tabuliformis (assembly GCA_031772625.1). NCBI lineage: Eukaryota > Viridiplantae > Streptophyta > Pinopsida > Pinales > Pinaceae > Pinus > Pinus tabuliformis. Next base: position 1,507,353,484 of record CM062819.1, on the reverse strand, counting down.
GATCTAGGAACGACACCAACGGGAATGTAAGTAGAGGATGAGGTGAAGTTAGATTGAAAATTGACGAGCATAATATGATTGTGTCTCTCAGATTCAGTATTGTTCAATGTATTAAGGGAAGCTACAACAAATTCTTTTTGGGGCAAGTTAGGTAATTTTTATCAATCTAAGTCTTTGATGGACAAATTGTTCCTCCAGAAAAAGTTGTATAACCCAAGGATGAAGGATGAATACTTGGTGTCAAAGCATCTAAATGCCTTTAATATTATGGTAAGTTAGTTGTTATTTGTTGATATTAAAATTTTAGACAAATATAAGTGCACCAAATTTTTGTGTTCACTAGGAGACTCATGTGATAGTCTAGTTGTTTCAATAGGTAGCAATACAACTACCTTGAAGTTTGATGAAATAATCTCATCCTTGTTGTAAAAGGAGATGAGATGGAAAAATATGGAGGGATATAATGGAGATGCCTTGTATGTAAGAGGAAGATCCTAGAACAGAAAAATAAGTCCTCAATTGCGATATATAAATCTAGAGGGAGATCTAAATCTCTCGGAAAATTTGTAAAGATATGCTGGAAATGTTGAAAGGAGGGGCAATAAAAAATGGAATATAGACCTTAAATGCCTTAGAAAGAAAAGGGATCTAATGATGATCCTTATGGAAAGGTAAAAACCACCTCAAATGAATGTGGGGATGTGTACTTATCTTCTTCTGCAAGTACACATGTAGATCATGAAGGATATTTAATTGACTCAGATGCATACTTTCACTGCACTCCCCATATGGAGTAGTTCTGTGAGTACGGGTGTTATAGACATTTTTGTGCCTTACAGCATGAAGCAAGAAATGTCGATAATCTAAGGGATCCAAAGTCCCTAAACATGTTGTTCCTACCCCTAGAGGAACAAGGTCAGCAAACCACAGCACTAAAAATCAGTTCTCCACCTGAAAACACTCAAAAACAAGCTAATTCTGGATCATGTCAGCTGCTCCACTGAGCATCTGCGCTGAATGTCAACTGCTCCACTCTGTACCTGCGCTGAATGTCAAATCTAATGAAGGATACCTGCGCTGGGCGAGATTGGCCAAGTGGCACAGTCATTCTGCAAGGTGTCAAATGCCCAGGAAGCTTCCAAAATGACACTTGGATCAGGGAATTCGCCTTGTGATGAGTAAGAGGATCTAGATCTCCAAGTGGAAGCAAGAAACTCCAAGTGGACTCAAGAACTGAAGTATAACTGAAGTGGGAGAGGACACTAGTCAGCTTCATGGCAAGCTCAAGCTGACTCATCCTTTCTCCAAAACTCCTATATATAGAGCTCTCTCATGGGGTCTAGGGAGGCTGGAATCTTGTGAATGTAAGGAAGTGCTGTTGGTTTGAGTATAGAACTATTGGGTGATTGCTTTGAAGGAGGTGAAGAGGAGATTTCTTTCTGCTGGGAGGTGTTGCTGGATTGGGCCTCTTATGGTTGTAACACTCTCAGAACTTTACTTCTTCCATTAATAAAGCATTTGAGGTTCTTCTATATGCATGTGTCTCTGTGGCGTATTGATGCTTGTATATTTGATTTATTCTAATCCTTGAATCAATTATGGATGTATGCTTCTTGTAGTTTCCCTTTCTTGTGCTTTTGCAGGATCTTTGTGTAGCTGGGCCAGTGAAAGAGCAAGGAGCTGGGAGCAAGCAGCAAGGAGAGAAGATTGGATCAAACATTAGCGGAAGACAACAGTTAGTGGATCTCTTTCTCCCCTCTCTTACATCTCATAAAGAAGTAATCTTGAATAGCTTTGCATTCGGTTGTTGCTGAGGTACTATCACCCTTAGAGTGGGATAGGGTCATTCTGTATTGGATACTTTTCCCAACAACAAATTGGCGACTCCACTGGGGATCGTATCTTGTTGGTTGTTTGTGTTTTTTGCTATTCATTTCATAAACAAAGGGAGTACCGAATCGAACTGCATTTGGGTCTTTCAAATGCAAAGTAGAGGTCAGCTACTCTAGCTCAGTTTCTGGGCAAGTTTATGATTTGAAGAGCTGATCCACAAGGACTCTAATAAGCTCTTAGTGATAGATTTTCATCCTCCTTGTCATCCCTTAGTGTGTCCTTGACTGATAGCTTCTGATTTGGCCAAAAACTGTGAATTTTTGAGAAATCTGTGACCCGGAAACCAAGAGAAACGAAAGTTTCGTTCTTCAGTGCAACTGCTGTGAAGGCTGTCTGCATTTCAGTGCTATTCCCGAAGGGGCTACCTGCGCTGAAGGTCAAACAGACAGTGTCCCACCTGCGCTGGACCAGTCTTGCCTTGTGCTACTGGGGTTTCCTGCTGTTTCTTGCCCTGTTTTCACTCTTGTTTTTGCTGCCTGTTACCAGTCAATGTGCCTATCTTAAACCAACTTTCCTTGTCACTATTCCGCCTCGGTTGTATAAAGAAACTGTGTTTGTTCTTTGTGTATTTCTTGTATCATTTACAGTTTCCCATAACGAAAGTGAACTAGTCTTGCTGTGGCCTCTTAGATCTAGACCTGTGATAAAGTGTCGTTTTGATCTTAAGAGTTAGTTTGTTTGCTGTTCATAGCTGATTGAGCTTTTGCTTTCGTCATATGGTTTGAGTTTATATATTTCTAGTGTCGAAACAAGTAAATCTTAAGGTGTCTTTTGATTTTGGACAAGCTTGTTTGCTTTCACTTGAAATTGAATTCAAAGTTATACAACAGCTTTCTTTTTGTGTCGCACAAACATTAAGAAAGAGAAAAGAAATACCTGCATTTTTGCATTTTGCATATAAGTTTGTATGTTGATTTAGGGAAAAAGTGCATTAGCGAGTGCTCTTTGATCTGTGTGAAAAGATTTTGTCTCTCTTTTCCCTCAGTAGTTAAGATTTTCATAAGTCGAAAAGATTGAAAAAGCTTGCTTCTCATCTTAGACTGCATTTAGGAATTTGAATCAATACATCTCGTGGTGAACCTTGAAAGGCAAACTTTAAAAAGATCAACTTAAAATATATTGAATGAACCTAACAACGCTTTGAAACATAACGCAAACATCTAGAGGTCTAAGCTAGAGACGTGTTCTGGCGTCGTTAAACGTAGTGACTGTCGATCTCGACGAAGGTGGGTGATTCCTCCTGAGAGTCGGTGGCACTAATACGGACTTGTGCTCCCACGTACCGTCGCGTATATATTGGGAGACCCCTATAGGCATATATCTTTTATCCTTAGGAAGCCATTTCGGCCGCCCTACTGATCGCAATGCAGTGAACACAGCATTCACGAAGATCGACCACCTGTACTGTAAAACGTATTCTGTGGTTTTGCGAAAGGTTTGGCACACCCTCTGCCTAGATCTCCAGAGCAGTTTCTTTTGGCCTTTTTCAAACTCTATAACTGAAAAAGTCCAACCGAGCATTTGTCACTTCGGGCTCGTTAATACATCGAAGGAGACTAGAGTCATCTTTAGCTTTTTCTCGACTCTTAAAAAGTGAAAAAGCAAGTTGTGTCTAAAAGCGTCTAATAAAATTCATTCAATTCGGAAACACAAATTTCCCCTTTTAATATTTTAGTTGATCGAGTAATCCGCAATCGTGGAAGAAAGTCAATTGAAACCCCGTCGTTCACGGAGGCTTACGAGTCAACCGTCTTTGTCTCCGGAATCGAAAACACTACGGGCAAAGCGAACTCGTTTAACCGGTTCAAAATCTCCTTTGAAAGTTAGAACAGGTGTTCCAACTACATCTGAGGTTCCGGTTACTCCTAACATTTCTGGAAACCCTGCCTCTATAGAAGAAGTTCAACAGCCACAAAAGGACAGTAATACTGATCCTAGTCTGGGGGCAAATACTTTTTTAACTGAACCAGTTCCGTCTGTAACCGGTCCAGAGAGTTTTGTTCCCCAAACAACTGTCGCTGTCGAAACAACCACTTCTTCGGCACCAGAAATATTTTACGAACCTGACGGTCTTCCTCTTCCACCGGGTTTGATTTCGATAGAGGAAATTGCAGAGGATCCGCAAGCAAGTACTCCAACTCATTTTGGAGTCGGGGTCACTCTATTTCCTTCATCAGAAGTTAATCCACCACAAGTGGAAGTTCCCGTAGAATCGCTAGGCAATCTATTGGATAGACTTAAGATGTCTGAACAACCGTCATCATCTAGGACTGTGTCAAATGACACAGCGACAACAGAAGTCCCTGATGTCACTCCGACGATGTTTGCTGGCATACCAGCTGTCCCAACTAGCTCTCAACCGCTAGAAGGAGTCCACCAAGGGACTATTTCGACAGTATGGTCTGTTCCAGTTTGTTCATCCGGAGTAATACCCGGTAACTCTTATGTTGAAACTCGTCAAATTGATCCATTTGGAGGTCAATCTGGGCCATCAATCCCCTTGAGTTCTGGATTGATACCGTATGGGGGGCAGTATGCCCTTTCATTACCCCCTCCGGGAGGGTACCCATACGTGAGTTCACAACCATGTTCAGGTTATACTGGAATTGCATCAAGTAGTTGGGTACCTATGCTACCTCAACAACCAAGGATTGTATATTCTATGCAACAGTGTGTACCTGTGACGAACATCCCAACCACACCGGCTATTGTAACCGTGTCGCAAGTTCAAGCGATACCTGTTACATGTCAACCTCAGATTTCTCAGGTTGTAATGCAACAGTCGCTTGACCATGGGTCACAACCACAATCGCCAACTGGTGGGACGACACAAGTACAAACGGGTACAATTACCCCACACCTTGGTCCAATGGTTAGCATAGCGCAACAGAACATGGCGTCACAACCATGGCTTGTACAATACCAACAACCGCAATTCCAGCAAGTGTACCAAGGTTCTGAGCAGCAGATCTTTGCGAACATTGGACAACCGTATATCCAAAACGGTAAAAAAAAACCACTTTACAGTGGTCAAGTCCACCAACCGTATCAGTCATACCAACATCAATTACATTATGCTGGTATGCAAAGACCCACTGCTCAAGCGATTCCATCGTACCCTGGTTACGCTTCGCCTAACCTGAATCAACAGTTACCATTCGTGGCAACTTTAGAGTTACCCGATTTACACCGGTTAACGAACGATCCGATTGCTTATGCCCCTTGGTGGCCAGTGATTCCTCATAAACTTCGATCTGACATTCCTAAATTCAATGGAAATCCAGGTGAAGACCCGTCGAATCACGTGATGACTTTTCATCTGTGGTGTTCGTCGAACACCCTTAACGACGATTCGATAAGGCTTCGCCTTTTTCAGAGGACATTGACAGGTCCAGCAGCTAAATGGTATATTGAATTGCCAAGAGCCTCTTTCGACAATTTTAGTTCCCTAGCCACGACTTTCTTAACCCATTTTCAATTACCAATAAGGTATGAAACGGGAACAAAAATATTAACCAACTTCAAACTGACAACTGCTACCCATATATCTGATCATATACATGAGTGGCGTCGTCGTCGTAGGATGGTGAAAACATATGTTCCTAATCAGCTATTAGCTGAATGGTTTATAAAGTCGTTACTTCCGGCTATTATGGAAGATGTGGCCAAGGGGGGGGTCGTAACAGAGGAGCAAGTTATTGCTCGTGCGCAGTATTTGGACTTAGTTTATACTCAGTCCGGCACGCTCTATGACAAAATAACTGACGTCCCTAGACCGGAATTTTCATTTCCTCCCCCTCCTAAATCAAATAGTGACTCTCATGCCGGTGATGGCGTGATTGGCACAGCAAACGCGAAATCGATAAAGGCTTCGTCAAAGAAAGCCCGTAAGAATTCGGATCAAAATGCAAAAGAAGAAATTCTTGCTTCGGAAGTAAATGCCGTATCAGAAGATAAAGGCAAAGAAACCAATCAACCAGGAAGCAAGAAGAAACAAAACAAAGGGAAGAAGAAGAAACAGGGTGAGTCATCCCCTGGAAAAAATTCTTCAAACCCTCCTGGGAAAGGGAAACAAAATCATCCATGTCTAATATGTGATGATAAGGATCATGGCACAAAGAATTGCCCATTCAAAGCTGAGTTAAAGAGGTTCTTTAAAAGTTCCCAAACGTCAACTGTGTTAACTGATCCATTTCCCAACCCAGGTCAAAATCTGGTTGATAGTGGAAATGCTTCCCCGTCGCAAGTCCTTATGTTGTCGGTTTCGAAACAGCAGAATGATGCTTTGATTTCGACAAGGAACAAAGATTATGGGAATCCTCAGCTGTCGAACGAAAAAGGTAAAGATCAACCAAGTAGTTCAACAACAACTTCGACAGAAGTTTTAACACCCACCATCCCTGAATTAACAATAAAACCGCCAAAGGGTGTAGTACACAAGTCGACATTTAATCCTCACGCCAGAGCGGCGCAGCATTACAACATAGTGGAAGATTTGGCCCAATCGCCATCCGCTATGTCGACTCTTGAAGTGCTACAAAATTGTCCAACCCAAAGGCAGGCGTTGTTATCAGCAATTGGTGGGGTTGATCCCAAGGATTCCAATCTTGTATCCTTTGATCACAAGGGATATGATCCTCAGTTACCAGCTCAGCTAGCTTTCCTTATTCAAGTGAAAGCACTCAACAAAACTGTTCACAGAACAATAATTGATGAGGGAGCCTCGACATGTATTATGTCGATGAGTTGCTGGAAAACTTTAGGATCTCCAACCTTGTCGCGATCTTCGACGAGATTAAAAGCTTTCGACGGAAGGACTTATACCCCTTACGGTATCCTTAATAACTTGAAGGTTGAACTAGGAGGAAAGACGGTAGAAATTGATGTTGAGGTCATTGATGGAAATCTTGACTATAACATCCTACTGGGTAGACCATGGATTTATGCCATGGCAGCTGTCGTGTCGACTTATTTTAGGAAGATCGCATTCCCGTTTGAAGGAGGGATTACGATCGTCGACCAACAGAATTTCCTCCCTAATGGTTCACAAGTTACAGGAAGCATTCCCATGATCCATGAAAGCAACCATTCAATTCAAGATATCAGAGTAGGATTATTGAAAGACCCCACATTGATGGGAACTTTCGCGCTACCACCTCCTATTTATATAGGAAATGTACCGTTTGTAGCAACCTGCAACATGATATCTTCCACGAAGGTCGACATGGATCATTCAATGGTTTTGCCCCCAAGCCCTTTAGAAATATTGTAGCAATCAATGTTTCAAGCATGGGAGGCGAGCCCAAATCAACGCTCGTCAAGCGTTTGGGTAGATAGGTCTAGAGAATATGGAACCCCATCAGATCCTTGGTCGAAAGTACATGGGACTGACGAAGGAATCTTACAATCAATGATGATTGAGGGGGCACCATGGAATGATCACCACCATCGTTCCCTTCTTCCGGAATATGAAGAAGATACTCAAAGTGACCTTTATCACCCTTCAGTTTTTGAATTCCTAACAAATACTGTAAACACGGTGGATTCCGAGCGAAACCTGTCCAATATTGAAGAGACTATAGCCATAAATATCTCGACTAAAATAGATGTTGTAGAGAATATTTATGTCGGCAAAGGTTGTTCCCCTTCAGAACTAGAAATATATAACACTGTTTTCGCGAATTTAGAGATGTCTTTGCTTGGTCATATGATGAAATGCCAGGCATTGACTCGAGTATCGTTGAACATGAAATTAAAATGTATCCTGATGTCAAACCAGTAAGACAACGGCTTCGGCAACTGCACCCGAAGAAAGCCGCTGCCATTAAGGCAGAAGTTGAAAAACTCCTCCATGCTGGATTCATCTACCCGGTTCCTCTAACTGATTGGGTATCGAATATTGTCCCTGTTATGAAAAAACAAGGGATGATTAGAGTGTGTGTTGATTATAGGGATGTAAACCAAGCTTGTCCGAAGGACAACTACCCTACACCCTTCATCGACCAGATAATTGATGAATGCGCCGGATGTGAAATCTTTTCATTTATGGATGGATTTTCCGGGTATAATCAAATAAATATCCGCCCACAGGACCAGTCAAAGACTGCATTTATTTGTCCGTGGGGCACATTCGCTTATCGAAAATTACCCTTTGGTTTAAAGAACGCAGGGGTGACGTTTCAGAGGGCAATGAATTATGCCTTCCATGACATCAAGAACATTGTTCAACCTTACCTCGACGATCTTCCGGCTCATTCGCGAAAGCGGACTGATCATCCGCAGCATTTAAGAGCGATATTTCTACGTTGCCGACACTACAAGATAAGACTCAATCCGCACAAATGTGTGTTTTGCGTCGGTTCTGGTCGTTTACTTGGCTTTGTAGTCTCTAAGGATGGGATTCGTCTCGACCCTTGTAAGGTTCAGGCAATCATTAATTTGCCTCCACCTTCAAATTTGCTTCAGATTCAGAAACTCCAAGGGAAAGCAAACTTTCTGAGGAGGTTCATTCCAAATTACGCAGAACTTGCTAAGGGTTATACTCGTCTTTTGAAAAAGGATGTACCTTTTGTCTGGGACCAGGTGGCGCAAGCTTCCTTTGATGCTCTGAAAGATTGTCTAGTAAAAGCATCATTAATGTACGCCCCAGACTATCAAAGAGATTTTAACCTGTATCTGGCTGCAGCGGATACGACCATTGCGATGGTTTTAGTTCAAGAAGTCAATGGAATAGAACATCCTATCTATTATTTAAGTAAAAACTTAAACGATACAGAAAGTAAATATTCTTATGTTGAAAAACTAGCGCTTGCAGCTGTTCAAGCGATTCAAAGGTTTCGACATTATGTCCTCTTTCGGAAAACTACCATCTTGTCAGATTGCAACCCCATGACTTATATACTGTTGCGACAGTTGCTGGGGGGCAAATATTCAAAATGGATAGCGATCCTTCAAGAGTTTGATCTGGAATTTGTGAAATCCAAATCAAAGAAAGCTCTAGTTTTCGCAGAATTATTGTGCGATCTCCCATCATCGTCCAACGATGAAACATCGGAAGAGTCAATCGTGGATGAAAGTTTGTTTCTGATATCTGTAAGCGATGAGTGGTATGGAGATATCATAGTTTATCTCCAAACCCAAAAGTTCAGGCCTAACACCTCTCGCTCCGAACAAAAACGTATACGATACCAAGCAAAAGACTACATGATCGTCAGTGATACACTTTACCGTCGTGGTGTCGATACAGTTCTGAGAAGGTGCCTTACCCATGAGGAGGCCGAAAAAGCCCTGAATGATTGTCATTCAGGCGTGTGTGGGGGGCATCAGTCTGGATATGCAACAGCACAAAGAATCTTACGAGCAGGATACTTCTGGCCAACCATGTTCAAAGATTGCATAACCGCAGTCAGAAGTTGCCATGCTTGTCAAATCTTTGATAGCAAAACCAGACGACGACCCGCACCTTTACAGCCGATAGTTGCTGTTGGGCCCTTCGCCAAGTGGGGCATCAATTTCATGCAATGTAACCCCACCTCGACCGGGGGGCATGGGTATATTATAGTCGTTGTTGACTATTTTACCAAATGGGCCGAGGCGATGCCTACATTGGATAACACTGGTGAAACAGCTGCCCTTTTCTTTCTCAATCATGTAGTCGCCAGGTTCGGCGTACCACAGGCTATAGTTACAGATCATGGGTCGCATTTTCGCAATCACATGATGATCGAATTAGCTACCAAGCTAGGGCTATCTCACGACAGCTCTACCCCATATTATCCGCAAGCCAACGGACAAGTTGAGGAAATCAACAAGGTCCTGAAGCGTATGTTGCAAAGGATGATTGGGGTTCATAAAAGAAGGTGGCACCTAATCCTGTACTCAGCTTTGTGGGCTTACCGAACGTCGGTAAAGAACGCAACCGGGTTCACACCTTTTCCACTGGTGTATGGCCTGGAAGCAGTCTTACCAATCCAGTGCGAAATTTCGTCGCTTAAACTCGCAATTGATCTCCTCCCCGGAACTTCGGAAGAAGAAGCTCGTTTCTTGGAATTAATCCAATTGGATGAAACCCATCGTGAGGCCGCGTTGGCTAACGAGGCCCATAAGAAACGAGTCAAGGCTCAGTTTGACAAAAATGTCAAACCCCGTGTCTTCTCAGAAGGTGACTTGGTCTTGCTTTATGACCAAGAATCCAATAAATTGGGAGCAGGTAAATTCAAGTCCTTATAGATGGGCCCCTATATTGTTAAGAGGGTGTTAGCAAAAGGAGCCTACGAGTTAATTATTACGATGGAATTCCACTGGCGCAGCCCCGCAACGGGTTGTACCTCAAGCGTTACTATGCTTAAATAATAACCTGCATGCTTTTGTTGTATTTTGTTTTCACTAAAGTGTTTGTTCTGGTCGAGTGATCCACCTTTTTCCGTTGCAGATGTCGAACCTTCTGGAGACATGTGTTGGATATGCCGACGAAGCGAGTCGTAGTTCGCAGAACCTGTCCTCCGCAGCCTGGGCCATTTTTGATCCAAGCGGCGAGTTAGTAAGTTTCAGAGGTGTATGTATTGGGCAATCAACGAATAACATCGCTGAGTATAGCGCGTTGATAGAACTACTCTCTGATGCCATCACACGTGGCATACGCCGACTAATTGTCAGGCTAGACTCACAGCTCGTAATACTACAACTCAATGGTATATATTCTGTTCGCAATCCAGCTATTTATCGCATGTTCCTAAGGGTTAAGATCTTGGAAAGACGATTTGATTCAATTCAATATCAACATATTTCAAGAAACTTAAACACATTAACTGACTCATTAGCGAACTATGTGTTAGATAGACATTTGCAACATTTATAAAAAAGGGACACATCATCAAAGATTGTACATATGGATCACATAAATCAACCAGGATAAAACCCGAAAATCAAAATACATATAAGCTGTTTATATAAGTTCATACATAATGTTCTGTAACCAAGACAAAATTGGTCATATGACCTAAAAACTCAAAAAGTTGCTAGGGGGCACCCTAGCCTAGTGGTGCTCATGATAGTACGTCACGGCCTGTGCGATCATGCGCAAGAGACGAGTCCATCGTCTAGGCATGTCGATAGTATGCCGCTGCAGCTGTAAAGGTAACTCGTCAATCTGTACATCCGGAAGACCGCGAGTAAGGCTCTCAACCTGATCCTGCACAGCTGTAAGGGTCTCAGTATCGTCAAGATCGCGAATAACAACCCTCCTAGCAGGCTCCACTGCTGGGGCAGCAACTGGCGATCTCGGACGAACTGCTGGGCGAACAGGACCAATATCTGCATGCACCCAAGAGTACAATTAAAAGTCTTGATAGAATAAAGCACAACGACATTATGAATAAGAACAGTAAATAGTAATATGGTCAAGGAGTTTACCAATGGCGCCCCACTGTTCGCCATCCGGTAGCACCAAATCCGGATCACCTCGGAAATCCATACCCACATATGGATACTCGGAAAACGCCATCTCCTGGCGCTCGAACCACCTAAAGAAGGCCTCGGTAAAAGTAATCTGAGGTTGACCAGCATGCCTAGACATGTGGTCGACCCACCTCTGCATGCGTGGCTCGGTCGGAGAAGGCAAGTCGAGTATGATGTACTGAGGCTGCATCAGTGGGATTTTCTCCAAGGTGAAGGCAGTCAGAATAGAACCAAATCCAAAGTTCTTCAGCTTCCCGTCCTTTACCTTGGTCAATTGACTTTTCATCTGAACAAGTACTGCATCACACCAGTTGAATACTTTCGGTTGGAGACACTCCAAGGCATGCTGCATATAAGATCTGTTGGCAACATGTAGAGCTGCGCTGCCGGCCATCCTACCAATAGTGAACAGAATGGACCTGAGAGCCCGATCAGTAATCTCACTGATAACAATCTTGTCATCTCTGCTCGGCTGAGAACCTTCCCTGCAATACCGGCGGACATAATCTCTGGTGGAATCAGTCCCCCGGGCCGTACCTGACAAGGAAATGGGGGCACCTCGCCTTGACAGTCCAGTCAAGAAGTACATGTCCTCTATGGTCAAGGGGATGGCCTTTCCCCTAATCTGGAACACTTGGTTAACAGGATCCCAAGCATCAAGCATGTACTGCAGCAAAGAAATTTGTGCTCTCATACTAGAGATACGGAAGAACTTCAGGAGGCCACAGTTCCGCAGCACGTTCACCGTGGCAGGGTCATGGAGGGCAATCATGTCCTCTTCTTCATGTTCTCGTTCTCGCCATGTAAGGGACATTTTGTTCAGAGTTCCCTGCAAAGCAAACAAGAGGAGTAAGTTCCTGATTTTGATGAAAAACTGGCGAAAAAATCATCAAAAAATGACCTTAAAAACTCAGTTTTTGAGCCCAACGCAGGCAGAGAGTCTCCCACTTGCGCTGAGGGTTAGGCTGCCTTAAGGCAGCTTGACCTTCAGCGCAGGTTTTGAAAGGGGAACCTGCGCTGATCCTAGGGCGCCCTGGCAAAACCCTAGGGGCTCAGAAATACTGGAAAGCAGGCATGAAACAGGAAAAGGAAACCATGAAAAGAAAGAGCTAGGGTTTAGCTCCTACCTGGTCTAGACGGCGCCGAAAATCGTCCGCAGAATCTCCTGGAATCAGCTGGTGAAAATCAAGGGGGAAGAGGCACCTCCAGAGCTCCAACAAACCAAATGCAAATGAAATGGTAAATGAGAGGTAAAAACACCTTTTAATGGCTTTTTACACAGTTTAAAGTGAAATATTAGGGTTATAATCTCATTTTCATGCAAATACTATTCATTTCTACCAAAGTTTGTTGCAGCAATTGAAAAGCAGTACTATATTTGAAAAGAGAAAAGCTAGTAATGGTAAAAAATCAAAATTTGACCATATAATCGAGCAGTTTTATCGCGGAATTTATGCTCGTTAAAAAATAGAAAAGCGAGATCCGAGCAGTTTTAGCACATAGTTCATGCTCGTTAAAAAATAAACATAAAATCGAGAAGTTTTACTGTGGAATTTATGCTCGTTAAAAAATAGAAAAGCGTGAGCAGTAGTTTCTTCCAGAGTTTAAGCTCATTAAAAAATGAACCTATTCCGGTAAATAACCATTGTGATCGTAAATTTATTAGCCATAAAAAACCTTGGTCGTGTTTGCACTCACCACCTCCATTCCATTTGGCCAATCGTTCACCTCCATATGATTGTTTACCTATTTTGAGGAACAGCTGCGAAGAGTGATTTCACTTAGCCATCCTTGTGACACTGCCGTGATTGGAAAATTCCAACCTGTACCTGGAATCTGCTGCTATCCCTGTTTATCACTCGTTCCTCAAAAGACGAGTCTTCTTTGAGCTCTTTTCTCCTGACTCGTAAAATATGAAAAGTTTGCCGAGTTTTGGCCTTCCAGCTCGTTAAAGTGACCGGAAGAGCTATCCCTCCTCTAGATTTTAATCTTTTTGGACCTGAGGGATTATTACACAAAAAGGTCGAGCGCTTGTTTTATTTGGCTCGTTAAAGTAATCGAAAACTCATCCCTTCTGTATTGTTTTATACTTTTTCGGACTTAAGGGATTAGATGACGAAAAAGGAATTTTGGAGTTAACTTTCTGTACCTTTTCAGACTCTCTAAAATTGAAAAGGACCGAGTTTTCCTTGTCGTTAGACTCATTAAAATGATTAAATAGCGAAAAACTTGTCTTTAGACGAGAACGAGTTTCCCTATCGCTAGGCTCGTTAAAACATAGCGATGGGCTTGCCTGAAGGGCAGGTTATAGAACAAGCATATGTTATCCTCCTCAAGCTTGACAAAAACAAAGAGGTACTGGTCAGAAATGACTGGGGAAAATTTGGGAGAACCTCAAAGCTTTAATGGTAGCAAGTCGCTCTTGAACATGACACTTTGTCCTCCGTATCACATCGGGTTGGGTTGTTTCATTCACCAGTCTCATCACCATGGTCCTCGCCAAACCATCCACATTTGGGTTAATGCTACCGATCCATCACATCAGTGTCGTTATATGTTCAAGAGATGTGTTCAGAAAGAGTCAACCGTGTCCCATCCACTGCCATACATTATCCTTCATCCACCCATGATCGCCACCCTGAATCATATCTCACAGATTGTTTCCACCTCCACTAAAATCATTATCTCCGTTCCGTGTCATTGATGTGGGATTCATTAAGGCCCTCCTTTGATGGATCACTTCTTGTCGACTTCAGCTCATTATCCAAGAAGTTAATCTAGGAACAAAACCCCCCAGTACTTTGAAGCTTGCATGCCTCAATGGCAAGTTTCTCACTTCCGGCGACAGGTATACATCAATGACCTTCGACCAGAAGATTTTGCGTGGTGCTCGACGCCAAGTCCTTTACTCACACCACGTGAATTGTACTGCAGTACCTTGAGGGTCATTGTCATTATTGGTGATTCCTCTCGCGCTTGTTAACGGTTTACATTATTGACCGGTAATCAAGCGATGTCTTTCCATGTTCGACTTCAGCGCAATTCTCACATGGATCGACTTGTACTTAGAGTGAAGATCAAATGAGTTTGAAGACCCCGGATCTAGTTTCATCCATCCGGGCTGCGATATATATTCGGGATATAAAGACATTTGATATGTACATCATTACAGCAGATGATCATCCTACTCAAAGGATGATAATTTCAGCAGAGAATTATCTGTCTACCGTCAGACGATCGTCTGTGCTATGTACCAAAATGAATTTATACAGTTGAGCATGGGAATGCCCGCCTCAGCTAGATCATGAAAGCAGAATGAAAAATAATGTATTGTATTGTATTTTATTACAGGGCACCTCTCAGCGATTGAATGAACTTCGGATCCTCCTGATAAAGCATTTCACCCGATAAACGACCTCTTACTTTAGGGGGCAACTATTATAGACATTTTTGTGCCTTACAGCATGAAGCATGAAATGTCAATAATCTAAGGGATCCAAAGTCCCTAAACATGTTGTTCCTACCCCTAGAGGAACAAGGTCAGCAAACCACAGCACTAAAAATCAGTTCTCCACCTGAAAACACTCAAAAACAAGCTAATTCTGGATCATGTCAGCTGCTCCAATGAGCATCTGCGCTGAATGTCAACTGCTCCACTCTGTACCTGCACTGAATGTCAAATCTAATGAAGGCTACCTGCGCTAGGCGAGATTGGCCAAGTGGCACAGTCATTCTGCAAGGTGTCAAATGCCCAGGAAGCTTCCAAAATGACACTTGGATCAGGGAATTCGCCTTGTGATGAGTAAGAGGATCTAGATCTCCAAGTGGAAGCAAGAAACTCCAAGTGGACTCAAGAACTGAAGTATAACTGAAGTGGGAGAGGACACTAGTCAGCTTCATGCCAAGCTCAAGCTGACTCATCCTTTCTCCAAAACTCCTATATATAGAGCTCTCTCATGAGGTCTAGGGAGGCTGGAATCTTGTGAATGTAAGGAAGTGTTGTTGGTTTGAGTATAGAACTATTGGGTGATTGCTTTGAAGGAGGTGAAGAGGAGATTTCTTTCTGCTGGGAGGTGTTGCTGGATTGGCCTCTTATGGTTGTAACAACATGTTTAGGGACTTTGGATCCCTTAGATTATCGACATTTTA
This sequence comes from Pinus tabuliformis, assembly GCA_031772625.1. Lineage (NCBI taxonomy): Eukaryota > Viridiplantae > Streptophyta > Pinopsida > Pinales > Pinaceae > Pinus > Pinus tabuliformis. Next base: position 1,507,337,986 of record CM062819.1, on the reverse strand, counting down.
TGGGAGTGTTGTCTTTCTAAGGGATGAAAAGAAAGCTAGAATCATAGGACATGAAATATTCAGACTCATGTTACAAGGTGGAAGAATTAGAACACTTCCTGGTTTTCTGCATATTCATGCATTAGCTAGAAATCTAATTTATGTAAGTAAGATGGATGTTGCAGGTGTTAAAACAATGTTCGAGAAAAATACCTACAAGATAGTTAAGGGATCATTGGTATTGATTTAGGGAGTTCAAATTGCAAATCTATATGTTGTTGGAAATTACAGGTTATTGATCAATGTCACAATTCTATCGTTCCAAAAGGTGGAGCATAAAATCTTCTAGTCTATGGTGAAAAGATTATGTTGAGGCATGAAACACTCAGATACATTGGAGAAAAGGGCCTTAGAATACTACATGGTAATGGTATGGTAGTAGGTATGTCTAAGTTCTTTCTAGATGTCGGTTTCTATGAACATTGTGTATATGGGATGTAGAATCGAGTGAGTTTCCCCTCTGGTGCTAAGAGCATGAAAGGGATATTAGATCTTGTTCATACTAGCGTGTTTGGACATGTATCAGTTCCATCACTAGAAATTTTTTGTACTATGGCTCATTTATGATGACTTCTTGATGAATACATCGATATGTTTCCTCAAGAAGAAATCCAAATTCATTGATAGGTTTAGAGAATTTAAGGCTCTGGTGGAAATTAGACAGAGAAGAAGATTAGGGTGTTGAGGAGAGATAATAGTGGAGAGTTCTACAATAAGGAATTTGAAGAGATTTTTAAGGACCGTGGTACGAAACGATAGAATACTACTCCATACACACCCCAACAAAATGTATTTGTAGAAATGATGAATAAGACATTAATGGAGAATGCAAGAAGCATGGTCAGTGGTGCCTTGTTAAGACAAGAATTCTGAGTAGAGGTAGTGGATACTACATATTCCCTATTTAAAAGATCAACTTCATCAATGTTGGAGGATAATACTCCACATAAGGGATGGATTGGTAAGAAACCCTTTCTCTCACATCTTTGGGTATTTGGCTATGATGCATATGTACATGTTCCAAAGGAGAAAAGAACCAAGATGGATAGTAAATCTAAAAGGTGCATCTTTATTAGGTATAAGGATGCTTTAAAATGTTATAAGATTTGGAACCCAAAAACAAGGAAGGTTGTGTACAATCAATATGTGGTGTTTAGATAGGTGAAATATGTTATTAAACATGAATTCCTAGAAAAGGAACCTGAGAAGATATAGTTTGAAGTAAAGGAGGAAGAATCAGACTTTACAACAATACAAGAATTAGAAGAGGAAGAGCCACACACTCTAGTTTTGAGAAGATTAGTTCAAGAGAGAACAGAGCCAAAGAGGTAGATTCCATATAATTTCTATTCAAATTTTGCTTTATCTATTACTAATGATGACCCCAAAACTGTCAAGGATGTAGTGGATTCAAATGAAGGACAACTCTGGAAGGAGGCCATGGTTGATGAAATGTCATGTTTGAAGAAAAGTGAGATTTGGGATCTGGTGGAGTTATCGGATGGAAGAAAATGCAATGGAAGCAAATGGGTGTTTAAGAATAACATAAATGCATAAGGAAAGATGCAGAAATACAAATCTGGGTTGGTAGAAAAAAGGTTATTCCGAGGTGTCAAAAATTGATTTTGGTGATATTTTTTCTCTTGTTCCCAAGTTAGCTTCTATTAGAATACTTTTATCTATCGTTGTTGCTTTTGAGTTTGAGGTAGAATAGATGGATGCGAAGGAAAAATTTCTTCATGGGAATCTGGAAGAGATCTACATGAAGAAACTAGAAGTATATATAGTGAAGAGTAAGAAAGAACTAGTATGCAGGTTAAAAAAAGTCTTTGTATGGGTTAAAAAAGTCACCAAGGATATGGTATCAGAAATTTGATACATATATATAGGGACTTGGATTCACAAGAAGAAAAGAGGATCACTATGTGTATTTTAAATTAATTAGTGACCATGTTATTTATTTTTTGTTTTATTTGGATGCTATGTTGTTGATTGGAAATGACAAAGAAATTATCCAAGATTTGAAGACCCACTTGTCCTCCAAATTCTACATGAAGGATCTTTGTGCTGCAAACTATAATTTGGGAATGGAAATTAAATGAAATTAGAAAAGAGGAAGCTTTGGTTAAATTAGAGAATGCATGTTGAGAGAATATTACAAAGGTCTAATATTTAGGATAGTAAACTAGTCAAGGTTCCTATTCTTGTAGGTGCAAAGTTATATGTTGAACAGTGTCCCAAGACATAGGAAGAGGAAGATGGAATGTCACATGTTCCTTATGTGAGTGGATTTGATAACCTAATGTAGGAAATGGTCTATACTAGAATAGGCATTATACATGCAATGGAATATTGAGCAGGTTTACGTCAAAACCAGGGAAGGAGCATTAGACAACAATGAAGTGGGTCTTGAGGTATTTTCGTGGCACTAGTGATTATGGTTTGTTCTACCAAGGAAGACTAGGATTCAGTATATTTTTGGATATCTGTAGCTTTGTTGATGCAAACTTGGCTATAGATATAGATCAAAGAAGATCTACAATTGGGTATGCATTTAACCTCTTTGGAGGAGCATTCAATTGGATGAACAAGAGAGATTCTATTGTGGTGCTTTCAACTTCAGAGGTTGAATACATGGCAGCCACTCATGCAAGCAAGGAAGAAGTTTGGTTGTAGATAATCTTTTAAAGTGTGGGGTTGGTACATCGATCTATAAGGATATACTATGACAGCCAAAGTGCAATTTTCTTAGCACATAGCCCTACTTATCATTCAAAGACAAAGAAAATTGATATTCAATATCATTTTGTGAGGGATATGGTTGATGACACAAAGGTGTTGCTGGTAAAGGTAGACACTTTGAAGAATGTTGCAGATTAATTGACAAAGTTTGTGAGCATTGAATTTTTTTCTTGGTATAGAGAAAAAATGGGTATTGTTGCCCTAGAATGATGACTAAGCTCTCCTACAGTCCCCTATGTGGAAAGAAAAAAATAACTAGGATAATTTTTGTGTGCGTTGTATTCTTTCCGCACGTCATGGGGTCCAAGGTAGTGCCTTAGAAGTTTTTTATTTCTTATTTTTTATTTATTTTTTATATAGACCAATAATAGTTGGGTAGACCCAAAGTGTTATCACTGAAAAATGATCACTTAGTCATTTCTAACTAGGTGGATTGAAATACACCATGTACATTTAATTTAACCATAGTAAGATCATTTTCACTACGGAAAATAATTTAGTAAACCACTTTGATTAAATTATTTCCTAATTTGAATAAAAAAACCCCGTGAGAATAATTAGATAAATCATTATTTATTTAACTTTCTCTAGGAATACTTATTAAATCATTATTTGATAGTTATTCTTTGTCACATTTGACTAAATCCCTTAGGAATATTTAAATAAATCATTATTTATTTGAATTTCTTTATTTCTGTTATTAGAATAATTATTAAATCGCTATTCAATAATTATTTTGATTTCAAACCTTTCTTTTTTTCACAAAATAATTAATAAATAATTTTATTTGTTAATTATTTCTAAATAAAGGTATTTAACCATTTTAAATACTTTTTCCCTCTCCAATAAATATAATAACGTATTCCAAGTAATTAGATCGAAATTTGGTCAATAATATTTTGTTATTCTCCATTTCCAAGATTAACTCCATACTTTGCTATATAAAGAGGGTGTTTCATTCATTCCTCACCATGATCATTATCATTGTCAACATTATTGTCATTTTTCTTGAGCTCCCATTTTGAGTTCTTCATTTTTTTTTGCGTTTTTTACATTGAGAGAGAATGAATTTTTTGAAGTGTCAAGGATATCAAAGGACCCATCCCACAGAGGGGGACTTACATATCAATCCATATATGCCCTTCACCAGGTGTTATCAATAAAATATTAATTCATCTAAAATTGTCTTTCCAATTGGATTATTATATTGGATACTTTATATTGTTGCTTTTTGTTTTGGACTATTCTTCTTTTACTGCAAATTTTCTATTTGTGTTTCAGATCTAAAATGAGAACAATCATCAACTTGTTGTTAGGGTCACTTTTCACCTAGTGACTTAAGTGAAATATTTTTGGTACACCTAAGAATTTTCACACTAACAAATGATGACTCCACTAGTTCAATAATAACGTTCTTGGGTGACTGAAGTTTCAGGAAATTTGAGGGTTTTTCAACTATTTTTTCTCTGAATTTCTATTTATAGTATTAAACACTATTTTGTCAAATTTTTGGAGTCTGTTGGGTTTATCGTCTTTTCCACAGGTCACAGGTACCACCCGAGCAGGAGACAACAAAATCTATGAGATATCTGCCGATCGAGACTCTCGGGAACAAACCACATTTTTTTGCCCCATAAGTGAGTTGTAGAGTGCACTTTTTTCCTCAAAACCTGTGTTTTCTTCAACTCTAGGTCACTACCTGCATTCCAGAAATTTTTTTTTTTTTTTCAAAAGTTTTACAGTTTTGCCATGAGTGTTGTCTGCAGACTGGTTTGGGTTATTCATATATGTTTTTCAATCTCCCTTAGGCCTGAATCCACTTGATTTGTCTCTTTGAGGAAGTAAATACCTACCTAGGGTTTAGAGGACACGTCCATGTTGCTAGGAAGAGATTTGTTGAGTGATGAGTCTAGGGTTTTCAACATTTTTTTCCTTTTTTTTCAGATCTAGTCCATTGCTTTTCAGATCCATTGCATATGTTTATTTCACCTTTTATCCCTTAGAGTTTGAGTTTGAGTTTTCCCCCTTAGAATCCCCTTCAACATACTAGGTCTTTGAGCTTCACACCTGTCCCATATAACAGTTTTCACCTATGCGTTTTGATATTTGTCTGCACCATTTTCAGTAGCTTAGAGCCTTTAGATCATAGTCCCTTGACATAAGATCTTTTTGGCCTCTTTATGTGTCTTTGAGTAGCTTGTTTTCCTTCTCTTCTTTAGCTACGTAGTGGCCTTTGTGGGTGGGGTTGTGTGCGTTGGATTGACTGTTCATTTTTCTGTCATTTTAGATTTATTTATAGTATTTCAACATTTTACTTTCAGCAACATATGGCATCATGAAACATTCTTAATTAACACATCCACTTGACACATCATTTTTACACACTCACACCTTAAGTGAATGTGAGCTTGGCTAACACCTCCAAGCGAAGAATTGAAATACTACACCTTAATAAATCAACACACGTAGATTAAGCTCACTTGGGCATCAAGTCCAAGCAGTGTTTGTAGTGTAGATGTAGGGTCAGTAGGATAGACTTCTAATAACACCCATCAGTCACTTTTCGTTTAGACATAGAAGTTGACATATTAGGGAGTTTAAAATAATTCACTATCCCATAGTCAAAGCTGAAGTGCATTAGAAACTTGATTCAGAGGGGGATGGGATAGGTCATCGTGTGAGTAGTTCCCCTTGGGGTTACGTAACCCGTGGCAGGTAATTATGTGCGATGGCTAGCTACCAGGAAGCTCAAGACTCGACCACCCCCATGGGACGAATGTAATCATAATGACCAATATTAGGCAAAAAACCTTATGGGACTGGTTATGGGAAGCAGTTGGTCATCTATCCCACCTTTCTCCTAACAACTCTTCTTGCAGGGATGGGATTCCATCAAGTAAGAAGTTCTTCGGAAGGCCATCTGAAATAGTGGATTTAGGATTCTATGAGGATTTGGATCACCTATAGGTTAGAGGTATTTTTATTTAAGAGGACATGTTTTCTTGTATTAAAGTAACGCCATCAAAATAGTTAGTTTACCCTTGGCACCACTACATTAGGTGTTTTCTTTTTGGTTGTTACTATATTCTTCCTATCATAATTTCTTTAGTCTAGAAACCATTGTGTCTCGAATGTGTTTGTCACGTTGAATTTGAGGGCTTCACCCTCAGTTCCTGTTAGGCCATATTACTCCTCCTCATCTAGTTTGAGTTCATCCTCCAAGTCCTCCATCGACTCATCATTCTGATTCTGATTCTAATTCCACGGATTCATCTCATTCATCTTATGATTTGCATCTTCTCAACCCCATATTTCCATCATGTCAGGCACTAATGTGGTTGCAGGAACTGATGGTAGTAACCTAGGTGCTAACAAGGGTAACCCTACTAGCGAAACCCCAGTCAGTGTGGTCACTCCTACTCTCTTAATTTGTTTTGTGGCTGGTTTAAATCTCCCATATTTCAACCAATTTATCAATGATCATCTTCTCCATGATCTTTCATGGCTAGCAATGCCCACTAAACTCCCTTCAGACATCTGAAAGTTTGAAGGTAATCTTGGAGAATATGTGACTAATCATATTCGATCCTTCCACATGTGGTGTTCATCCAATTCTATTATTGAAGACTCCATTCGTCTTCAGTTCTTCCAACACACACTCACTGGCGCTGCAGCGAAGTGGTATGTAGACAAACCCAGGGCAACCCATTCCACTTTAGCAACTATTTCCATAGACTTCCTTTCATATTTTGAGTTGCCTCTACATTATCATATCGGTACCGAACATTTGACTTCGTTGCATCAAACTTTTTCCACCCGCGTTTCTGACCATGTTCAAGAATCTCATAGAAGGAGTATCTGTAGAGCTTCTAACTTCGAAGAACAAGTCTACATGGATTGGTTTCATAAATGGATATTGGCCCCCATTATAGAATATGTCTCATCACACTTTCCTCAATCTGAGGAAGAAGCACTCCAAATAGCTTTCAAATTTGATCTGATTTACACCCAGTGAGGTTATGTTTCAACTGTCATCCCCGATGTGACTCCACCTAATGTTGTTAGCACACCAGGGGCATCTCATGTTGTTGATGGCATAGTTGGTATCATATCACACCCTCAACCATATGCTCCACCTTAGATGAGTTATGGTCACCCACAGGAAGGGACTAGTTCCATGTACAATTATCCCTCCCCCAATCCTCCACATGGAAATCCTTATCCAGGTCCTAGCGCACCATATGGATATCCTCCTTCACATCAACATATGCCTAGGCCAAATTTTTCTCCTCCTTATTATAGAAATCTTTCCCCATCTCCCTATTATCCATATGGACAACCTGGTACTACATCCCCTTCGACACCAATGCCTAAACCTCCCATGCCTATTCCCCCTCCGCCATAGCAACCACTTCCTCCACAAGGACATGTGTATGCTTAACAAAGTGGACTCAATCACCCTAAACCCATGAAGAGAACAAGGGTAAGGGTAATATGAACCAACAACAACAAGGTAATCAAGGAAACCAGGGTCCTCCACTCAATTCCCCTTAGGGTAGTGAACCTAATCCGACAACCCAGCAACAGGTTGGTTAAGCACAGCAAAAAAAGAATCTTCAAATGAAAAACCCTTGTTCTTGTTGCAGAGTCTACGGTCATTATACCCATGAGTGTCCTCTTTTGCCTTAGATGCGACAAGCATGTGAAGCTCAAGTAGCTTCTCGAGGATCGCAACCCATCGCTCCTCCTCTTCCTCCTGCCTCATCCCAATCGGTCATGCTTATGAATCCTTTCCCTCAATAAGGATATGTAGCTACTCAACCTACACAAAGTCAAGTAGCCCAAGTAGCTCATCCACCTGGTCAATGTGATTAAGATTCTCATGATGAATTTTGATGACGTAAATAATGAACAATTGAACCTCCACACTCGATCGTGCCAATATGTCAAGCCACCTACTAAGTCTATGACAGAGTCCCAACCCAAAGGGTTTCTCGAGCCTCTGTCGACACCCAACGGTACCTTACAATCACTCAACCTAAGTTTTACGTCATACCCAAGATCCCCAAATGTCTGTTACATTGAAATGTTGCTTCTGCTAAATCCGCCCTTACATATAGCATAGGAGATGACTTGGCACAGTCTCCTGATGCCATGTTAACACTAGAAGTTCTTGACACATGCTCATCACAATGAAAATATCTATTATCTTCGCTAGGTTTCATGGATCCTCAAGATTATCAAATGATTGTATTTCATGTTGACAAGTCTGATAATCCTCCCTTACCTTCATCTGTTACTTTCCAAATTCCAATCTCCATTCAAAACACCATTGTCTAAAGGTGTATCATTGATTAAGGCGCATCCGCTTGTGTGATGTCCGCCAGTGTTTTGAAACAAATTGGATCTCCTAGCCTGTCCCAGTCCACCATTTCTTTGCGTGCATTGGATAGCCATCCTTCATAGCCCCTTGGCTTATACCGCAAATACCCAATAATAGTTGTTGGCAAGATTGTCTATATTGACATCGAAGTCATTGATGCGCCCCCAGACTATAACATCCTTTTGGGTCATAGTTATACTTATTCCATGTCAGCTATCGCATCTATGGTTCACCATAAGATAATATTTCCCCACAATGGAAAGATCGTCACCATCAATCAGTTGACGTATTATGATCAAAAAGCACAAACTTCACCTTAGACCAACATTTCTTCCATGTCTAACAATAAGAATATCTCGTCTTTTTCTCTAGGAATCTATAAATATTCCTGTTTACTTGGTTGTTACTATAGTCCCCTTCCTAATCCTTTTGAGCCTATCCCATCGAGTGTTTGAATGCTCCAAGCATCACAGGCTTCCCATAAATGGGTTGTTATGCCTTAACAACAGTCGACACCTTCACAACCTGGTGTTCATAACTTAACTCCACCTATCGGTGAAATGCCTCAATGATCACTTCCTTCTCCTATTATCTCTCATAATCCATTCCCGCCTGGAAACATTCCCCCAAGCCTTAACCATTATGGAGCATTTACTTCAGTCCACTATCCTTTTGGTTAGATACCCTTTTTATTCCCACCTCCCCTAGTCTATTCTACATTTGTCATGGCTACGTTGAATCTACCCAATATTACCTTAGGGATCCTAGTTTGGTACATTTATACCCCTGCAAACACTCCACCTAATCAATTGAAACCTTACACAGCTTTGACCCCAATCCAACTAGTTGTTCCTATCCCTTTGTTTGCTTTAGTTCCTCAGCAACCTCAATAAGAGCCTGCTCCCATTGAAAAATCATCTGGTGATTGGGGAAAAGCTCGAAAGAAGGGAAGCCAATACAAGGCTTCCCCTATAACTCCATCTCCTCCGAAGCAACTGAATCCTCTTCCTCCTTGTGCTTTGTGTGATGTTTTCAATCATTTCACCAATAATTTTCCTGAACTCCCTCACATTAAATATGTGGTCATTGATACATTCCCTAATTCCAGCCTTCCCAAGGTCCATGTCACCTAACTTGAGTAAGCTAAAAATATCCAATCATTACGCACAAACCACCATTTCACTTTGTGTCATAACTATGGCCACTATTCCCATCATTGTCCCTGTCTCCAATATTTTTGCGATACACTTCAAGTTCTTCGTGAATTAGAGGATGCTCGTAATGAGTCCACTTATCCTTCACCTACGGATTCTGGTGTCACCCCTATTCCAAAACAAGAGGTCTCCAAAGCACTCATTCTGATCCCTCCCCCTGATGTTGAGATAATGAATAGTTTTGCCCCTATCATCTACCTATCATCATTCATGAGATCACTCCCTAGGAACTACCTAGATGTCAAATCTCGTGATTCTGTTGAGACTTCCTCAACGAACACATCAGTCTTGGAATCGATAGATACTCCATCTACTAGTCATTTGTCTCTCAACCTTGACAATGCATATGTGAACTTAGTTTCTTATGAAGATGCTTCAGGTAGATCTTCCTCGACATGCGGTATTTCTTCTTCTAGACAACCCATCTTCCATTATGATGAAGACATTATGGAGGTTATGACCACACCTGATTACCCTTGGGATGATATGCACCATCATGGGTACCTCCTTCCGCACCATACCCATTTCCAATATGTTGTGGGCATGGGGGCATACCTATTAGAGGATCTAGATAGAGAACTCCTTCCTAATCCTTGAAATGCACTATACCTCAAGAAATTTTAACCATAACATTTCCCATCGAAACACGTGTATATATTTCTTTCTTCTTGCATTTAGGTATTTTCCGTCCCCCACATTCTTACACATTGGCTTCTTATGTCTTTTAGATGGATCCATCATCCACACCTTATATTGATTTTGTCAATGGTGCTAGTCGCTTCACTAGGAATCTTGCTTCGGCAGCTTGGGCCATTTTCACCCCCTTGCATTCATAGTCCACTCCAATGGCATTTTCATTGTACATTCCACCAATAATTAGGCTGAATATGACGTTGTGAAAGGTTTGTTAGTCGATAACCTTGACCATCGCATCCTTCACCATCATGTTTATGGAGATTCCTCGATAATTATCATGCAGTTGAATGGCGTTCATCATGTGCATAATCCTATCATATTTAGAAAATATCTGAGTGAATATTTTGATGCATGAATTTGAATCCATTTCATTCAATGATGTGCCTAGAGCTCAAAATCACTATGTAGATACCATTCCTAATAACATTCTAAATTGGAATTTATCACATGTAAGAAGACATCAATAAAATAAATGGTGAACCACAATCGTCACAAACAAAAATATGTATAATCATATATATATATATATATATATATATATATATATAGATATATATATATATATATATATATATATATATATCTATATCTATATATATATATATATATCTATATCTATATCTATATATATATATATATATATATATATATATATATATATATATATATCTGTGTGTTTGTGTGTGTGTATGTATCATCATAAACTGTGTTAGTGCCTAGATTTACCTCAGCCTGAAAAGGTAGGATCTAGGGCCAACATCAAACCACACTCACCCTGGTAGCTAGCCCTACCACGTCAGGAGAGGGCTCTCTCTGGGTCAATCTCAGCAAAATATGATCGGTGAGGGCTTGAGATTACTGAAATATCTACTGATCTTAGGATAGGTATATGTGCAAGAGAGTTTGATTTGATAAAATGATGATTTTGTTGGCTCAGATGGAAAGACGGCTTTTGGGTGCGGGGATTGAGGCTCAGTCCCGCGGAGATCTCAATGGGGAAAGGTAGGCAATTGTTTTTGGCACTTAAAATTGAATGATATGGAAGGAATAGACAGGTGAGGTGTTGAAGAGGGCAAGAGCAATCATGGATCCCCCCCAAACAGCTGAAAACATCAAATAACTAAAGCAAACTTCAAGTAGAGCATTGCACTTCAAATGGATTCTACTTACACTCTCGTTTGTTTAGTTCAGAAGACATAAGATAGATAATGGCATGCAATCACATAAACAAATTCACAATTACAAGGATAAGCACTGTACGAAGACAAATTGCCACATGAATCTAGAAGAGTCCTGCAAATCCTGGTCTCAATTCCTTAACCAAAATGAAATTATGAGTTTACAATGAAGTTCCTTTCTTTCTCAAGAGTCCAACCATGCTAATGACCGAAAAAAAACATAATATAGACAAACATAGCTCATCCTTGCCTCTATGGTTGGAGCTCACATGTTGAGGAGCTGATCCAACTAATTTTAAACTGAGAACTAGAAACTAGGCAACATAACAGCATGCCTCTAGAAACAAGGGAACTGATTCATTCAGTTTGAAACGACATTTAAACTGATGAATCTTCCTCTACAAGTGAAAATTTTACATATTTACATCATGATCCATCAATTTTCATCAAATTACATCACAAATTTACCATTAGGAAAGTAAAAAAGTCAACTATGCAAAGTTGGGCGAAAAACAAAGCAAAACTTGGTCAAACTAGCAATTTTTCCTCTATGCACCGTGGCAAATTCCCTATTCGTCATGCCTTTTTGGACCCACTTTTGTATGCCTTCTCGATTTCCAAATGTTCTCTAGGTGTGCTTGCTGGAAAGGAGTGCATGTCTACTTTCCAACCCAAGTGGAATTTTTCAATTTGGCCTCCATTTGCCCCTCCAAAAGTCCATTCTCCCAACACTGCTTCCTGTGTGTCAAAATAGGGGTAGTGAGGTCATTTTTTTAGAGTTTTTGACCCTTTTGAGGGTTCACAACCTGCCCAAATTTCTTGGCCATAGGTAGGCAAGCATAGTTTTTCATGCCAAATCCAAAAATGGTAAGCTTTTGTGATTTGGATGCCCCTAGAAAAAGCGAGCGCCATGTGGCGCGACGCATAGGGCAGAAAAACCTGTTTTTGTGCCCAAAAATTTCCAAAATGCAAAAATTACTCCAAATTTCTTGAAATTTGGGCTGATACTTCTCTATCAAGAATGATTTTGGGCTAAGGAAGCCTCAGCCAATATTTGAAGTCCTTCATCCTCTTTTTTCCCCCTTGATGCTCTCTTCAACTTTGCTTTTAAACTCCTGATTCTCGCTTGGCACACCAAGTTCCTGGACAGGTAATGATATGATAGGTCTCCAAACATATTTTTCTCATTGATGGCCTTCTCTAGCTTCCTCTCCAAGTGGATATTGGTTCTTTCAAGTCATGACTCCCTATCTCCATTGATCTCTTGCTCCAATGAAGTGAACTCCACCCTCCTCCTTTGGAAAGCTTGGCAATTCTCTCGAACGTTTTGCAACTCCATAATCACCTACTGGTCCTCAAGTTGCTTATTCCTTTGCTCCGGGTACTATATTGTCCATTGGGCTCTATCCAAGTTTCTAGACAAGGCATCAATGTCCGCCTGCTGCTCCCGAAATATTTCTCTAAGATTGGTGCTTTATGGGACCATATCAGCATCATCACCCTCAATGAGAATGAAATCAATCTCCTGCTCACCTGATGGTCCTTCTTCCTATGGTGGCCTCCTGCCTCGGTCCTGAACCTAATGTGCTGATGACAAAAGCGAGGACCCTTCCACCAAGGATAATTTTAGGGGCGAATGTTCGCCCTTTGGCGAAATTAAGGGGTTTTAAATTTTTAGTGGGCGAATATTTTCTATCATAGTACATTTTTACAAATCACCTCAAATAGCCCACCTTATTTTAAGGGAGAGGGTAAAAAAGGTAAATTTAGCCCTTGAAATTAGGACTTACAACCTTCCATTCGCCCATTTTCAATAATAGGTTTTATTTAAGTGAATCCATTCGCCCATTTTCAAGAATAGGTTTTATTTAAGTGAATCCTATGGGTCAAATACCATATTTATAAAAGGGGCATGGTAAATTAATAAAAATATAAATAAATGAGAGGTATGGTAAATAAATAAAACATTTTTTATATTTACTCCATAAGTCACATTATATACATGTAAGGGTGTAAACAAATAAAAATATAAGTAAAGTGGAGGTATGGTAAATAAATAAAATGTCTTTTTATACTTACTCAAAAGGTATGGTAAATAAAGAAAAATATAAATAAACTAGAGGTATCGTAAATAAATAAAACCTCTTTTTATATTTAGTCCATAACCCTCGTTCTATTTATGAAGGCTCAAGAAAGAGGTTTTGTAAACAAATAAAACATTTTTTATATTTACTCCATAAGTCACCTTATATTTACGAACACTCAAAAAATGGGTTATATTTAGGTGAAACCTATGGCAAAAATACTATGGGACAAATACCATGCACTAGATTGTTATTAATACCATGCAAAAAACCATTATTAATCGAATTAATAAAAATAAAAATGGCACATGGTATTGACCCATGGTATTCACCTGGAATGTAGCCTATTTAAATGGGGGAATTAAACTAGCATGTAGCCTATGCTAAGATTCACTAGGACTTTACAAAGTTTTATTATTTAGTGAAAGACTCACCAAGACCTTACAAGATTTTATAATTGAGTAAAATAATCGCCATGCCTGGTGAGAGATTCGCCAACAAATTATATATACATATTATTTTATTGATAAAATCGCCTTCCATTTTTCCTATATACCATGGAGATTCGCCCATTTATTATATTTATAAATTTAGGGGGGGTTCTTAAAATTTTCCCTACCTTCCACGTCGGGTGGACATAACACTCGCTTTGCTGCTGCAAACAACCATCTAGTGCCCTTTTGATAGGTGATGAACACCGGCACACTAGTGGTATGTGTCTCATGGCCCTCATGCTGATAAGAAGGCCCATCTGTCTCATGCAAAGCCTCTCAAGGTCCCTGTGAAGCTCTGAAAAACTCACGAGGGATGAAGTCCTCCCAAGTGATGCCCTGTAAGCCAAGCTAATGAATGACCACAATTTTGATGAGAGCAAAATGGTAAATACTGTTGAACTGCTACTGAGGAGTTTGTGCTACTCTAGAGTGGTCATCTTTTCTATGTTTCAGCACATGAAGTAAGGAATGTTCATCATCCGTACCTGGGTAAAATACATCAGCATCCTGATATGATAAGCATATAAGCGGGAGAACCGGCCCTCACAGCTGAAATACTTCATGATCAGTTTCATTAAAGGACCATATTCATCCTTGAGGTACAGAAAAGGAAACACTCTCTTGAGCTGTCTCAAAAAGCTGAGCTTAATGTATGGTTCATAATGTTGCCTGTCAATATTCTGCCTCTTGTTCCATGGCTCTCCAATGTTGGGAATATATGTTGCTAGTGAAATGGATTCTGGTGTTAATGTGAAAGTGACACCAGCTATAGTGGCTTGATCACCATGTAAATGTAGTACAAACAGATGATCCAACTCATGATGAAACTGAATGCTAGCAACCTTCTCACAAAATTCATAACATGACTGATGTTGGAAACAAGAGATAGCAAGAGGGTAGGCCTGCAATTCAGCAAGGGTGGTTAGTTCTTCTCTGATATGTTTGCCACCTCTATGAGGCCTCCTGGGTGCATGTCCCTCTGTGGGTGAGTCACTTTGGGTTTCCTCTTCATAATCATATGAAGGATCAGATGCCATGTCTACTGGTAGATAAGCTGTCTTAGAGAAATAGGCACTAATGTGTTAAACTGTCTTGAACTGTTTTTTGATGATGTGTTTGACCTCTGCCACCAAGGGAAAATAGTGAAATGAGGGACTGTGGAGGGGGGATTTAGGGAAATAGGGAATTAGGGAATGATTTAGGAGGGGCTAGGTTTTGGGAATTTACATTTGGGATTTTGGGAATGGGAACTTGGGATAGGGGATTAGTGAATTCAGGGGGTATGGGAACTTAGGGAATAATGAAATCAATGAAAAGATGGGTAAGGGAGTGATGGAGGAATTTAAATGATTGACTTGGTAGCAAATAGTCAATCAAAACCCTAGGCAGCAATTTTCTTTGATGAATTTCAAATGGTAGGGTTTGATTTCTTTAAACAATCACCATTCATCAAACATCATGAAAAAAGCACCAAACTTATATAGAAAACAGTATTCGAGGCTCTACCTACTTGTATCAAGACAAATCCATGCATTTTGGGTGATTGTAGCAAGTTCTGGAAGTTTTCGGGCTCTTTGGCTGTGTGTGCCACGCATCCAACCCAATGCGTCCCGCCCAGCGTATGCGCCACACCCGTGCTTTTTTACACTATAAAATGCGGCCCAATGCACGGCGCCTAGTGAGTACGCCACGCCTCTTGCCCAGTGCACCGCGTCGAGCAACTTGGAGTGATTTTCACCCAAACATCTCACTTGCTCACCACAACAACTTTGGTTTGCTTTCTCCTTGCTCTTGGAGTGCAAATGAGCTTTAAACATTTGGAGAAATGATTTATACATGGAGATTTTCAATTTTAATTTTTCCAAACCCACTTTCATAATGTTTTTCAAATGACTTTATTTTCAAATTCTATTTTTTGGACTTTTTCACTTCATTTGAGTTTTGTAATGAACTACATGACCTGAGCTTTTCTTGTTTTGCAGGTGTTGGAACTACTAGGGCTAAGGAAAGAAACCAGGGTTTCGGATGGAGTGATACACAATGAAGAAAACAAAATTTCATGATTTTTGTACAATAAAGGCAAAATACTTTGTTTTTTTCCTCAAAACAGAGTTTTGAGGAAAAACACATTTTCGAACACTTGGTGATGAAATTTATTGATGCGGAAACCTCCTCATGGCCTGCTGCTAATTATTGGACACTTTGAAATGATTTTTGACAAAACCCTAATGAAACCCTAGACCTAATTGACAATGAAACCCTAAAGACAACCTTTGCAATCTTTGAGATAAAAAAGAAGACTGTATATGCTTTTTAATGAACAGACATGAACTAGCAGGTAAATGACATGAGGGAAACTATAGGAATGCCACTACCATCAGATGATCCATGTGCCTAATGGAATGCAAATGACTGGGTGGGACACCTAATATGAAATTCAAGAAGAGGATTTTCTCTCTGACGGAGGGATGAAAATACCGACTCTAACATTGGCTCTAATGGGGATGGTAGCTCCTTGGAGGTGCCAAGAACTACAGATCTCTGGGAAAGTAGGCAGTGCGTTCGTCCATTGGGCTATGGAGTCAATAACTTCGACAAACGAAAAACCAATTACTATGAAACTTTGACTCAAGAATCATAGTTGAACTAACTAATCCAAAACTGAAACAAGACTCTCAAAGGCTGAAACTGGAAACTCAGCTGAAACTATCTTTAAACTGACTAAAACAAAAAATGACTCAAGACTGACTAACTGAAAGAAGTACTTACAAAGATTTTAAATGGCAGTAGAACATCTAGATTTGAGAGCTTCAAATCCTGATGACAACCACCTGCCTACTGATGAAATATGTACAATCATGTGTAGTGAGCCTTCCAATGTAACGAATCCAGTAGATGGCTACATACTGAAATTTTTCTCTCACTTTTCACGAGCAGGTAGAACGATGTAAATGTAGGTAACTCACAATAACCGCTAAAACCAAGGCTTATGCTAACGAACTAGGCAACATTCATCTTCTCTAATGCTTGCAAAAGAATGCCGAAGGGATCTTGAAAATCCTGAAGCACTAGCTTGTCTTGAGATCCAGTAGCAAAAATATAAGTACTCCCTTCATTCTGATCTGAAAGAACAGTAGATTGCAAAGTGATAGGAAGGCATAAAGAGGGATAAGCTTCTACCATCTGACTATTAGTTGTAAATTCCTTGAGCATAAAAAATTCTGGCATATTCTCTCTCAAGCTCATATTCCTCAATTTCATGGTGTTGGATACCTATACCAATAGGTTTCATATTTCATGATTGACCAAGGAAAGTCCAAATATGCTCTGCTTTGGTATTACAAAGATCCCATATTTCCTAGAGGACAAGAGGTGGGTAAATGGTTTCAAATGTTGAGGACCTTATTTCAATTTTGTGGATGATTCAACAGTCTAATCTGGATCATGCCATGTGTTCAATTTTGAGTTATAGAATAGAGAAAGAAGTCTGTCCAAACTGTTTAATCTTGGCAGACAAGTAGTTTAGGTAGAGAAGCAAAGGTTCCCAACAGCTTAATCTGGGACCTTGGAAGAGATAAGGGTAGAAGTAGATAGAAAAGAATAAAGAAAAAGCCAAAGAAAAGAAAAGGCAAGTGAGGGTTTGCAAGCCTAAATGCACCCTCCAATGGAGAAACAAAAAAAAATGCTAGGAAAATAGCTGGGTAAGCAGTTGTGGTTGCAGAAAAGGTATTTTCACCATTACACATATGTCAAGAGGTGTTTTGCCAAGGCAAAAATCTGTCAATGAACAAAGTGGTTAAATCCATCAAATTACAGCAAGGAGCATAACTAACCTCCCTCTTCCCCTCTATTCCATTACTAACACTCCCTTTCTTTAGCTGAGATTTATGAAGAGAGATCATGGTTTGATGGTGGTTCTAGTTCATTCAGAATCCACATTTCTTGTCTAAGATCTTTTCATTTTGATCTACTCTCAAAACCAAGTCAATTTCAGATAAACTCAGTAAAATCTCCTTCATTTGCTCCCTGCATTCATATTAACCTCTAATTTTACTACATAGCTCCCTTATCTTACCCCTTCCCCTAATAATACTAACACTATGGTGTATAAAGCCCTAAATCTTATAAATACTCCCTCCCCTTGGCATTATAGCCATATGTTCTCCAAAAGGGACCAAAATGACCTCTGGTCACCTTGGTGAACCTATCACATCCCGTTCCCCCTTGCTACAAGCCAACTCGCTCATCAAACCACCATTTGTATTGAAAAAACCCTTACAAACCCTCTTTTACCCCTAAAAACCTCTGCAAAAATTACCCAAAGTCAAAAACCCGCCTCTGGCGCATTTCCAAAGGGTTAGCGCGTAGTTTGATTTTATGAAAAACATTGAAAAACCCATAAGCCCAAAGTTTTCTGCCACGCATATAGCCTGAGCATGTGGATGCTCCGCCCACCGTCGGATCAGATCTTAAAGATCCGACGATCCACAATGATATCGGAGCAGCCCCCGCAGCCGTCCTTTACCGCCCGAGAAGGTGACGTTGCGTCACGTCAGGGCCTCTCCACGCGTCAAACGTTAAGGACTCTCGGAGCCGGGTCTGACAGCTCTGAGACCGTACCTAAACCGCCCCGAGAGACCGTAGCGGCTAGCCCTAACCGTAACCGCTACGGTCCTAACCGCCACCTGTTTCCCATCAATGCATCGCCACGTCACGTTCGCTTGTACTCGCCCCTGCTATTCGTCCACCTGGCCGCTGACATGGCTGCTACCTCATCGCCCCCTTGGACCAATAGTCTACCGCCACGTCACCCGATGACGTCAGCTGACGTCAGCTCACCTTGACCCGCCAATGACGTCATGCTGACGTCATCACTAAAAAGCGCCAAAATGGTAAAAAAGTCCATATTAACCCAAAAAAGCCGTGTTTTTCTCACTTTTCACTCCTGTCGCCACTGTTCTCTCTGCATGACCGTTTACGTTCGAATTTCCGCCAACCTGCTGAGTTAACCCGGGCGACCTCCTCAGCAGCAACCGTGCACGCCTGCGCAACCTCTGTTCGTCAATTAGCAGGTATTTACCGTTGTTCTGCCCTCCATACGACTGTTATTGAAATTTAAGTTGCTCAGAAGGCTAAGGACACCTTACAAACTATATTTGCACCGCCCATTTCCCTCTGCACGTCCACAATTGTAACTGTGAAGTCTAAAAACACCAGCCAAGCCATAATACCTGTAATTTCACTCAAAAACAGCGTTCACTGCGTATTCCCGGCAAATTCCTCGTTGACCTCAATTCACCCGCTGAAAGAGGGCATAGTGACACCCACAGTAGCCTTGACTCCTAGTATAAGCAGTATTTCAATTGCTGCTGTATAAACTCCTCCTCTGATACTTAAATTTCAAGACTATTCTTATAAAAAGCACTTCTGTTCTGTGCTGGAGCTTTTACAAGCCACTTTATTACAATTGTTGCACTTTGAAGAACTATGGAGACTCCTATTGCTCTAAATATCAAGCCCCTCAATGCTCCTCACCAGGAATTAGCATGGAAAGCTCTGGGAGACATGGATTACCAAATGCTGGACTGGTTCCCTATGGGAACCAAATACAATATCCAGATGATGAATGAGTTAAAAGCCCAGCACCTGAGTGGGGCAGACATCTTGGGAATTTGGGACTCAAATTTGCCCATCTACAACCTTCCCCAAGTAAATCCTATGCCAGAACTGATCTACAGCTGCCAGGAATGCTATGACCCAAACCAAAGAGCTGTCATCAGCCCCACAGGCTCAATCCTGTTCCAGATTACCCCAGAGAGTATAAATGGAATGCTGCACTTCCAAACTGCCAAGCAATTGACCCCCATCTTTATGCAGAATTTGATAAACAAAGGGACCAAGCTGTCAAATGACCAAATCATTAAAATCAATCAGTTGTTTGTAAGACCAGGCTCTGAAACAGTCAGAACCCCTCCTATTGGGTATCACTACTTGAATGATTTGGGCAGGATGTTAGTGGATTTAATCAGTTATGTCCTAGGATTCAGGGGGATGGAGGATGTGGATGATAGCCTAATGGCAATGCTGTCTATATTCTCTCCTGGTAAGCCCCCAGCTGTACATTATGACTATGCAACCTACATTGCAGATAAAATCCATGAGCAGTTTATGAACTTGAAGAGGGAAAGACTATTCAGGTATACTTCATATATATACCATCTATTCTTGTTCTATCAGCCAGCCACCTTCTCTTTTCCTTTGAAGCAACTCAATGCCCAGGGAAATCCAAGATCAGTTGTGTTCTGGACTTCTGTTTTTCATCATACCTCTGTATCACCTTACACATACACTGAGTTTATTGACTTATTCATTTATCCAGTCATGACAGTATTGCATGGTACTCCTCCTCCTAGACTGACTGATGACATGAGAAGAATTCTCCATTTGAATAAGTCCTACAGCATTGGTAATTGGTACTTCTACCAAAACCACACAGTCATCAGGATATATGGCTGTGAGTTGACCCCTTTTAGGTTGCCAAGGTATGTCCCCATGAGGCTTTTTGCCTTGGAATATTTCAGACAGTTTGGGAACTCAGACTACCTGCATTTTCAGAGCAAGAACAAGAAGTCACAGCTAAAGGTGAGGAGCCAGCTGGGTCCTTTCCTATATAACAGAAAAGAGGAAGGGTGGAAGGAGGCAAACAGTATCCTGGAGGGCCTCAGACTGCAAACCAGCTTTGAATGGATACCCTATGACCCCAATCATTCTATCTCCCTCAGGAGGATTAGATACAAATTGGGTAGCTATGCACACAAGAGACAACCCGAGATTGAACAGTATGCCAATGCATCAAATTGGGAAGAAGGTACCCTAGAGGAGGAAATTACTAATGAAGAGTTACTTGAGAGAGAGGCTAGAAATATGCAAAAGGAAGCTGACTTGGAAACTTGTGGACAGGTGCCCCTCTCCTACAAAAAGCAACTTGGAGCAGCTGCTGCATCATCAACAGCACAGCAGCAAACTGCCGAGAAAGCACCACAGACAGCAAGCAAGGATAAAGGGAAGCAGGTGGAACAGCCACCTCCATTGACAGAAGAACAAGTGGATACATTGCTACAGCAGCAAGAAGAGATGGAGCAGCAGGAACTCGGGCAGCAACAGGAAGAGGAACAATTTAGTGAACAGCAGCCCTTGCAGCAAGAAAAAGTGATTAATGCTCCAAGCTCCACTGAGCAACAGGCTCAGACAATAGTGCCTCCTAGGGCAGAAACTACTGTTGATACCTCAGTCCTCCAAACCCCACAAAAGGAGGACTTAACCAGGAAAAGGGATAGAGAGACTCCCCTGACTTCATCCATCAATCGGGGAGAGAAAAGACAAAGACTAAATGACTTTCCAGAGGATGACATAGCAGTAAGGCAAGCAATGGGCATGGGCCCACCTAGTGGAGAAGTTTCAGCCAGTTCATTCCAGCATGAACATGATAGAGCTATAGGAGGAGAGGTCAGCTCCTCCAGCCAGCACAGAGAAGGACAGTCAAGCATCAAACAGCAATTTATTGACATTAAGAGGAGAAGTGATCCTATCAAAGTACAGCTGTACAATCATTTGCTGAACCTGGCTCCTACCAATCAGCAAAGACTCATGTCTGCCTTTGATGTAAGTGAAGGCAAGATGATCATGAGTCACTTCATGCCCACAACGCTGCATCCTCAATCTACCTCGGATTACCTAAGAATCAACATGGAGGTTCTGGCCAAAGACATACACCCTATGGATAAGATTGAATTACATAAACAAACTGGTGAAATGGTGTATGCCTCCTTGGCAGATGAAACGTTGGAGAACTACAAATTGAAGAGCAGCCTTGATAACACAGCATCTCAGCTGGAATTGGAGAGAGCATCATCACAAGCCAAGGACAACAGGATCAAGTCCTTGGAAGAGGTAATTATAGAAATAGGACATGATCCTAAAGATGTTAAGGGTATCCAAGAACTCTTGAAGCTAAGGGATGCAGACTTGGCGGCCTTAAGAAAGAAAATCAAGCTTCCAGCTACCATCCATCCTCAAACAGATGAAGTTGCCCAGCAAAGGCAGGAAAAGGATGCTACAGACCTACTGATATCCCTGTACAAGGAGCTGGTTCGGACTCAAGACCAGCTAGGACAATCAGAAGCTGCAAAGGCAGCATTACAGACAGCTATGAAACAAAAAGAAGAGGGCCAACCCTCCCAGCCTCCTCCTGTGATAATCAACCTTGAGGAAGTCCAGCCAACGACTACTCCTCCTCCTCAACAGACAGGGCCTACAGCACCATCTACAGCAACAACTACACCAACAACAGAGCCAACTCCTACTCTGGATATGCAGAAGCTGCAAGCTGAGATCCAAGTTCTTGAATCCCAAATGAAAGAGCTTGATGAAGTCAAAAGATCTTTGACCAAGGTGAATGAAAAATTTGACAAAAGCAAGCAGAATGAGGCAGCAAAGGAAAGAGAGGTGAAAGCTCTAAAAAAGAGAATAGCTGAACTAGAAAAAGAGCTTGCACTAGAAAAAGTAACAGCAGAATTGAAAGCAGTCCTCTGGGGCAACATTGGTCGATCCATCACCAATCAGTGGCAGTATATTGAGACTATGGATGAGCAAATAGCACTCATCACGAAGGCAAACAGGGAGGTACAGAGAGCAAGAGCAAGCCTTGGCCACATGCCAGATGCTGCCAGCAGAATGATCAATATTTTGAATAACAAAACCAGCTCTCAACTAGCCACCATGGGAATTACTAACAGGACTGAAACAATTTCAGTAGTTAAAAGAGTCTTGACACTAAGAAGCCTAATCGGAACGCTGGAGAGGAGAACACAGGATATGCAGACCGAGATCAACAAATTCCTGGACAGATTTGTGGCATTACAAAACAGAGGCCTCCCCAGCATATTAAGCAGTGTAGGAAGGCTGCTTACTCTGGAAAATTACATCAAAAGGGTTGATGCGCAGGCTGCAGCACAAATAGCAAAACAACCCAGTACCTCAGCTGAAACAGGGCCAGCAACAGGGCAGAATTTGTATGATAGGGTGGATAACCTGTTCTTTATTATGAATGAAATTGATCACCTGTTTGATACCCCACCAAATTTCTTTAAGTATACAGAGGCAGATGAAACTTTGGGGGCAATCATAAGACACCAATTGCCCACACAGGAAGAGTGGAGGAATCTGACACAGGTAATCTTATCAGGCCCGAACCCGTAGGGTTGGTTTTTTCTCCAGTTTATGGGCAGTCATGCACAGGCAGAATTTTGATAGATAAAATCTACAAGGAAGAGACAGATGCTGAGCCAACTCAGCAGAGCTATTTACTCACCACAGCAGCAGTCACAATCACAGGTGACAAACCCAGAATACAGCGTACAAGCCATAAAGTCGGGTTCCCCAGCATTTAATCAAAGTATCTCAACCGACTCAGCAGATCCCAAAGGCCAAAATATCTTCTGACAGAACATTAAGACGCCTTTATCTTGTATTCAATGCGGTAATAAATTTCTGATAATAATATCTCAAAAGTTGGTGAGAATATTAAAGTCTGAGATAACTTAGAACTCAGATATTTTGTAAACAATCGCAAGTATATATTCACCCCTCGCTGAAGCTGAAGGGGTTGTTGTTATTTTCCTTTTAGAAGTCTCACTTGCTGTAAGATTCTCAGAGAAGTAATACAAAGGGAGAATGGAATTTCCGAAGCTTGGTGTATTTGATGCGTTGTGATGAATGGTGAATGTTGCAGGATTCCAGAGTGTTTCATAAAACAATAAGTTTTCTTAAATCTCTGTATTACATGTTTTCGAGTCTTTTGTTCTCTTTTGTTGTTTAGATGTTTTACACTTAATAGCAAAGTAGAAGAATGGTTCCAGGATTTAATCTATGATTACCCTGAACTCAAACTAAGCTATTATCCATGTTTTCTTCAGATACAGTGAATGAAGTGTAATTCTTAATTGCTGCATTTTAAAACTATATCTTTTACAGTGATAGACATCCCCAGGATTCAAGTTTTGCTCCTGAGGCATCTATCTGTTTCTCATACCTAGTTTGGTGGAAATACTCGAATACTTTAGTGAAAATTCTTAATTGCTTTCACTGGTTTTTTCACCTGTTCATGTTATAAATCAAAAATTTTGTTGTATGAAGTATCCAAATGGCCCTGCAAACTTCACCAGTTCACCTCAAGGTTTCTAGACACCTATAGCCATAGACTCCATTGCCCAATGATACTTGACTCTCTGAATACTACATCACAAAGATCTGAAAGAAATTCTTCAACCAAAACATAAACAAAACCTGTGCATAATAGCTAGTCTAAAACCCTATCATAAACAGTTACAAATCATAAAGAGAGAGCCCTCTCTGATCACAGTTTGGCTAGAAACAGTGATCCAAAGATTGGTTAGTGGTTACCCCGGCCGTATTCCCTTGGGAGTCATAGGGAACAACCTGGGTGTTAACATAATTGGCGACTCCACTGGGGATTCTTAAAATTTTTCAATTACTATCTATCTCCCAAAGCTGCCATCAAGCCTGAAATTAGCCAAGAGGCCTTAGAACTGTTTCTGTAACACAGGGACAGCTTGAAGGAAGAGCTAGTTAGGGAATCTTAATCCTAGCTCTGGAAAATATATAGCCATTCCAAAATTTTCATCCAGTCCTTGAATATATAAACCTTGTATACAAGTTCTAAAGGAATAATTAGAAGCTGGCTCCCAAAAGAAACCCAAGGCATACTAGGGCAAACCCTGACCCTAATCAACCCATCATTGTTGATAACCCAAATATCATTCCAAAGAACATAAGGAGACAGCAAAAGCAGGAGAAGCCTGCTGATTCAGATATAAGTTCACACCAACCTATCCTCATTCCAACTCCTTGCAAAGTCCTTTTCCGTTCCACACCTAGTTCCCCTAGTTCATCATCAACACCTCAAAGCCCTCCTCTCCCACCTTCACCATCTGCACATACTCTTTTAACCAGGCCCCCGCTTGTTACCCATCCTATTAACCCTGTTACACCTGTAATCCCAGCTGTCCCATTTGTTCCTATTAACCCCATAAACCCCATAAACATGGCTAACAGATATGCACCTCTGCAGATACCAGCCAATGCTCCAGCTCTACCCCAAGACTACCAAACCAAAATCTCATTTTTTGACTCCCATGGCCCTTTGACAGCTGTCCAGCATGCTAAGAAGATGCAAGACCACTTTGAGACCTATGAAATAGATGATGACAGTGTCAGGATGAGAATTTTTGTTCAAAGCTTAACTGGGGATGTCAGAACTTGGTTTAGATCCCTGAATGCAAATTCCATTGCAACCCCTGAGGTCCTGTACCAAGAGTTTACCAACAGATGGGAGAAAAAGAAAGATCCACTCCACATACTCGGTGAATATAACACTATTAAAAGAGGTCCCCAAGAAACAGTTTTGGAATATTGTGCTAGGTTTAACAATGTATATAATGCTATCCCCCAGAACTTAAGGCCCCCTCCTGATTTGGCCCTGTATAACTTCCCTGACGGTTTTGACTCTGATATGGCCTATCAGCTGAAAGAAAGAGATCCTCCAACCCTTGCAGAAGCTCAAAGAGTCGCAGTCACTGTAGAGGCTAACCTAATTGCCAAGAGAAACAGGGCAAAGCTAGAAAAGAAGGCTGGCTTCAGAGAAGAGCCCTCAGGTTTTGATCAGAAGCTGGATGCAATACTAAACAGCATGAAGAGATTGGGTGAAAGAGTGGAATCGGTTGAAAGAAAATCATCATGGGAAACATCACAAAGCAACCCTCCTAGAAACCCAAATTTTAGGAGAAATCAGAACCCAAACATAGGAAAAACAAGTGCTGACCAAGACATTAGACCCCCTTTTCAAGAAAACTATGCAGAAACCTCCACAGCCAATCAGCTCAATGAAGATCCCGAAATTAACTTAATGGGTCTGGATGGTAAAAGCCATGTATTCTTAACACAAGAAGATCATGAGCAGGATGAAAGCAAAACATTCCAAACTAAATCAGGAGAATCCTTTGACTTTAAACAAGGATATGATACTGCTGTCTATGAAGTCCATAAACAATACAAACTAAGGAGTAGGACTGTAAATGTAAATCAGCCCGAAAAGATAAAGGAGAAACAGCAATCTAAAGAAAACTTAGTCACTGAACCTAATGACAAAACAAACTTGCCTACAAAAGAAGTAGTGGTTCAGGAAGTCACTGAATTACTGTCCCCACTACAACAGTCCATGGCAACTTCGTCATCTCACCCCGACCCAAACATTACCCCTCAAGACATGAGTATAAGGGGCAGGTTTCAAAGTCAAGAGGAAATCCAACAAGAAGATTTAGTGAACAAAGAAAAGACTGCTATCCGTGACTCTAAAACCCAAGTTGACAAACCCTTTGACCTAGGTACAGAGATTGCTAAGCTAAAGATAGCAATTCCCCTCTCAGAGCTAGCCAAGCATGACATCTATAAGCAACAGATCAAGAAATCCCTTCAACTCACTACCAGCAAAGATGATGTAAACGTGCTAGATGACACCCCAGAATTACTGTTTGGCCCAGAGGTAGATGGAAAAACAGTAGTCACAGGGGTTTTACCTTTTTATGTCAGCTTGCATGTTCATGATAAAATACTGCATAATGCAATGTTCGACTCAGGCGCCTCTCACAACCTTATGCCAAAAGCAGTCATGGAAAGATTGAACTTGGATATAACAAGACCATACAAAGACCTGTTTTCTTTTGATTCCAGCCAAGTCAAATGTTTAGGCCTAATAAAAGATTTATGTGTGTCTCTGGTTCAATATCCCAACAAGACTATTCTAATGGATGTTGTAGTTGCTGATATCCCACCCAAATATGGGATGCTGTTATCAAGATCATGGGGAGCCAAGCTCCAAGGATCCCTGCAATTAGACATGTCATATGCAACTATCTCTGTCTTTGGGCAACCAAAAAGACTTTATAGGGAAACACTCATGAAGTATATGGTCAGCAGTGAAGAAAAGCCTCAAAATTTTCCAATATATGCTGTCCATTCGGACATAGACTCCTTCATCCTTTTCAATGATAGCGCAGACCTTTCAAACAATGAGATTAGGACCGAAACACTCATACAAGAACAAAACATTGATCAGACAAGTAGCACCTGCCAAACATCAATCAGCCCAACAATACACATTAACCCTCCTCTAGTCGTTAAAGATTGTCAAACAAATGATAAAGCTGTCCTAGAAAACAAATGGGGGAAGAAACCCCAACTCCTGCTCACATTGCCATCTCATGAACAGAACTTTAAATCTTCTGTTCAGCAAGATATCCTGTGGGTCCTAGAATTTGATGGGTCAGTCAACAAGTTAGGGGCAGGAGCTGGAGTGTGGATATATAACAAAGAGAAAGGCTATGCAGAAGGCAGGGCTTACAGATTGAATTTTAGGTGCACTAACAACATGGCAGAATATGAAGCTCTCTTGCTGGGCCTAAAGCTAGCAAAATCACTACAAGCTCCTAAACTCTCCATTATGGGAGACTCTGATCTAGTAATTCAACAAGTGAAAGGACATTTTGTCACCAATGACAAAAGATTGAGGTCCTACAGATCTGCTGTAATTGAAATATTAGAAACCTTCTCTGAGTTTGTTATCACAAAAATTTCAAGGGGCCACAATCTCCATGCACACAGCTTGGCAACGTTTGCCAGCACCTTCAAATTCCCATTAGAACCCAATAATTGTTTCACAGCCGAGGTCAAATACAGACCCTCTATTCCGAATAATGTCAAAGAATGGCAAGTATTTGAGGATGACATGCAAATAAACAATTTCTTGACCTTGCAACAAGAGTTCATAGGATTAAATATTGATCTTGATGGAGCAAGTCAATCACAAATACTTGAGGAAGCAAGTCCATCACAAATACAGTTTCAACAGTCTGCTCACCCAATGTCACCTAGAACAGCAAAACAATTACTGAGTCCAACCATTTTCGACAATGAAAACATTCAGCAAATTCACCAAATTGACTGTGAAGAGGTGAGCAACGCTGAAGATGAAATCATACAATTCAAAGACAATTTCCTTCCAGCAGGCCTTACCCCACTAGAGGACATTTTTGACTCAAATGATGTCCCCAGGAAACCAAAGATGCAGCCATTAGATGCAGCAATTGAAGAATGCAACATTGGTACTACTGACAAGCCTAAAATAATAAAACTATCTGCTACTTTGCCCCCTGATCAAAAACCCAAATATATTGACCTCTTTAAAGAGTTTCAAGATGTTTTTGCTTGGGGTTATGAGGATCTAAAGTCCTATGATACCTCTGTTATCCAGCACACCATTCCCCTCAAGCCTAATCAAAAACCATTCAAACAGAAATTGAGAAGGATCAATCCTGTGCTCCTTCCTTCCATTGAAAAAGAATTACATAAAATGTTCAAAGCCGGTATCATAGCACCAATCAGATTCTCTGAATGGATTTCAAATTTGGTCCCTACAAGAAAGAAAACTGGTGAGATTAGACTTTGTGTAGACTTAAGGAATTTGAATCAAGTATCACTCAAAGATAACTACCCTCTACCCAAAATGGATCACATTCTTCAAAGAGTAGTAGGGGCTTCAAGGATATCATTGCTTGATGGATTCTCAGGCTTTAACCAAATCCTAGTACACCCTGATGATCAAGACAAAACTGCATTTACAACCCCATGGGGAACTTTCAAGTATGTCAAAATGCCTTTTGGGTTGAAAAATGCAGGGGCAACATTTCAAAGAGCAATGGATATTGCTTTCGCTAAGGAAATTCATGATTTCCTTGTCATTTATTTGGATGACCTCACACCTTTTTCAAAATCTGACCACGAACACTTGAAACATTTGAGACAGATTTTCATAACATGCAGGAAATATGGCATTTCCTTAAACCCCAAGAAGTCATTATTTGGCTTGGAAGAAGGGAAACTCTTAGGACACATTATTTCAAAAGATGGCATAAGAATTGATCCAGATAGGATACAAGCTATCCTACAAATGCCTCATCCAAGGAATGTCAAGGAATTGCAAGGATTCTTAGGGAAAATCAACTTTTTAAGAAGGTTTATCCCGAATTTAGCAGAATTAATCAGATTACTAAACAATATGCTAAAGAAAGATTCAAAGGTCAAATGGACTGTGGAAGCAAAACAAGCCTTTGAAAGCATAAAATTGGCCTTGACTCAAACCCCAGTGTTAACCAATCCACAGTTTGACAGAGACTTTATCATTTTCTCCTTTGCCTCCCAACATACTATTGCTGCTGTTTTATTACAGAAAGATGACCACGGGAGTGAGAAACCTATTGCTTTTTTCAGCAGAGCTCTCAGAGATGCCCCTCTAAAGTACCAAATTATGGAGAAACAAGCCTATGCTTTGATCAAAGCTATTAAAGACTTTAGGATTTACATCCTTTACTCCCATATTGTGGCTTATGTACCAAGTCCTATTGTCAAAGACATTCTCACCCAAGAAAACTTAGAGGGCAGAAGAGGAAAATGGATTGCCAATATACTAGAATTTGACATTGAAATAAAACCCACAAAGCTGATAAAAGGGCAAGGTTTAGCCAAATTAATGACAGAAGCAAATTTCCAAGCCTTAGATATCAATCAACTGGACAGTGAAACAGAGCTGGCGACTCCAAAGATCAATGTAGCCTTTGAACAATCTCCTTGGTACTCTGATATCTGTTATGTGTTACAAAACCTGTGTGCTCCCCCAGGACTGTCCAGAACTAAGTGTAGGTTCCTAAAAATGAAAACATCTAGATTTTGTGTGATGGATGGAAATTTACTTTGGAAAAACCATGAAGGTATCTTGCTGCACTGTCTAATAGAGAATGAAACTAACAAAATCATGCAAGATTTCCATGCTGGAGATTGCGGTGGACATTTGTACTGGAAGTCCACTGTGGACAAGATATTGAGGGCTGGGTACTACTGGCCCATTATGTTCTCTGAGGTTAAGAAATTTACAGCCTCATGCCACAAATGCCAACTGTTTGAAGGCAAAAGACAGTTGCTGCCACTTCCTTTGAAGCCCATTGCAACAGAGAGACCTTTTCAACAATGGGGCTTGGATTTCATTGGGGAAATTCATCCCTCATCTTCAGGGCAACACAGATGGATTTTAACAGCAACAGACTACTTCACCAAGTGGATTGAAGCTGCTCCATGCAGACAAGCAAATGATTCAGTAATTATTCAGTTTTTGGAAAACAATATACTGGCTAGATTTGGCTGTCCGGACAATTTAATAACAGACAACGCTGCTGCCTTCAGATCCAAGAAAATGGTGAACTTCTGCCATAAATTTCACATTACTTTGGGCCATTCTACGGCTTACTATCCGCAAGGAAATGGCCTGGCTGAATCATCAAACAAAAGTTTGATAAATATCATAAAGAAAGTGCTGGAAGAGAACAAAAAGAACTGGCATAAGAAACTAGTAAATGCTTTATGGGCAGACAGACTAACAACTAAAAGATCAATTGGGACCAGCCCATATGAGTTAGTCTATGGATTAGAGGCCAGATTTCCTTCATCACTAGGAGTGCCGGTTATGAAACTTCTGCAAGAAAGCCAAGCAGAGCCAAATGACATGCAAAGAAGGATTAACCAGATAATTTGTTTACAACAGACCAGAGAACAAGTTTTCAGCAGAGTACAGATACTACAAGAGAAACTGAAAAAGGCCTTTGATAGAAGAACCAAAGCAGAAGATTTCAATATAGGGGACAAAGTTTTAAAGTGGGATGCAAGAAGAGAAGAGAAAGGGAAACATGGAAAGTTTGACTCTTTATGGAAAGGACCATTTGCTGTCCAAGCAGTGCAAGGTAATAACACCTACTTCCTCAAAAGTTTGACTGAAACTGACTTGGATGAAGGTCCTGTCAATGGCAGGATGCTGAAGCACTACTTTGACTGTTCACTATGAGTGGAATCCAAGGATTCATTGTATATATGCAGATGTACATATTGTTTTCTGTTTTAGATTGTAAAAAGCAGTTTTTCCCAAGTGATTCACCAAGCAGTAAGAGGCAAATAGAATCAGAGGTTCTCCAAGAAAAAAGCACACAATTTTGACACATTTATGCAGCAGATTTCAAAGATTAAGATGGGCAGTCAAGGAACAAGGCAATCTGACCTACTGTTCTTGGTCTTTCAAAAGAAAAACCATCCCCATGTGGAGCCACTGTTGGATACCTATACCAATAGGTTTCATATTTCATGATTGACCAAGGAAAGTCCAAATATGCTCTGCTTTGGTATTACAAAGATCCCATATTTCCTAGAGGACAAGAGGTGGGTAAATGGTTTCAAATGTTGAGGACCTTATTTCAATTTTGTGGATGATTCAACAGTCTAATCTGGATCATGCCATGTGTTCAATTTTGAGTTATAGAATAGAGAAAGAAGTCTGTCCAAACTGTTTAATCTTGGCAGACAAGTAGTTTAGGTAGAGAAGCAAAGGTTCCCAACAGCTTAATCTGGGACCTTGGAAGAGATAAGGGTAGAAGTAGATAGAAAAGAATAAAGAAAAAGCCAAAGAAAAGAAAAGGCAAGTGAGGGTTTGCAAGCCTAAATGCACCCTCCAATGGAGAAACAAAAAAAAATGCTAGGAAAATAGCTGGGTAAGCAGTTGTGGTTGCAGAAAAGGTATTTTCACCATTACACATATGTCAAGAGGTGTTTTGCCAAGGCAAAAATCTGTCAATGAACAAAGTGGTTAAATCCATCAAATTACAGCAAGGAGCATAACTAACCTCCCTCTTCCCCTGTATTCCATTACTAACACTCCCTTTCTTTAGCTGAGATTTATGAAGAGAGATCATGGTTTGATGGTGGTTCTAGTTCATTCAGAATCCACATTTCTTGTCTAAGATCTTTTCATTTTGATCTACTCTCAAAACCAAGTCAATTTCAGATAAACTCAGTAAAATCTCCTTCATTTGCTCCCTGCATTCATATTAACCTCTAATTTTACTACATAGCTCCCTTATCTTACCCCTTCCCCTAATAATACTAACACTATGGTGTATAAAGCCCTAAATCTTATAAATACTCCCTCCCCTTGGCATTATAGCCATATGTTCTCCAAAAGGGACCAAAATGACCTCTGGTCACCTTGGTGAACCTATCACATCCCGTTCCCCCTTGCTACAAGCCAACTTGCTCATCAAACCACCATTTGTATTGAAAAAACCCTTACAAACCCTCTTTTACCCCTAAAAACCTCTGCAAAAATTACCCAAAGTCAAAAACCCGCCTCTGGCGCATTTCCAAAGGGTTAGCGCGTAGTTTGATTTTATGAAAAACATTGAAAAACCCATAAGCCCAAAGTTTTCCGCCGCGCATATAGCCTGAGCATGTGGATGCTCCGCCCACCGTCGGATCAGATCTTAAAGATCCGACGATCCACAATGATATCGGAGCAGCCCCCGCAGCCGTCCTTTACCGCCCGAGAAGGTGACGTTGCGTCACGTCAGGGCCTCTCCACGCGTCAAACGTTAAGGACTCTCGGAGCCGGGTCTGACAGCTCTGAGACCGTACCTAAACCGCCCCGAGAGACCGTAGCGGCTAGCCCTAACCGTAACCGCTACGGTCCTAACCGCCACCTGTTTCCCATCAATGCATCGCCACGTCACGTTCGCTTGTACTCGCCCCTGCTATTCGTCCACCTGGCCGCTGACATGGCTGCTACCTCATCGCCCCCTTGGACCAATAGTCTACCGCCACGTCACCCGATGACGTCAGCTGACGTCAGCTCACCTTGACCCGCCAATGACGTCATGCTGACGTCATCACTAAAAAGCGCCAAAATGGTAAAAAAGTCCATATTAACCCAAAAAAGCCGTGTTTTTCTCACTTTTCACTCCTGTCGCCACTGTTCTCTCTGCATGACCGTTTACGTTCGAATTTCCGCCAACCTGCTGAGTTAACCCGGGCGACCTCCTCAGCAGCAACCGTGCACGCCTGCGCAACCTCTGTTCGTCAATTAACAGGTATTTACCGTTGTTCTGCCCTCCATACGACTGTTATTGAAATTTAAGTTGCTCAGAAGGCTAAGGACACCTTACAAACTATATTTGCACCGCCCATTTCCCTCTGCACGTCCACAATTGTAACTGTGAAGTCTAAAAACACCAGCCAAGCCATAATACCTGTAATTTCACTCAAAAACAGCGTTCACTGCGTATTCCCGGCAAATTCCTCGTTGACCTCAATTCACCCGCTGAAAGAGGGCATAGTGACACCCACAGTAGCCTTGACTCCTAGTATAAGCAGTATTTCAATTGCTGCTGTATAAACTCCTCCTCTGATACTTAAATTTCAAGACTATTCTTATAAAAAGCACTTCTGTTCTGTGCTGGAGCTTTTACAAGCCACTTTATTACAATTGTTGCACTTTGAAGAACTATGGAGACTCCTATTGCTCTAAATATCAAGCCCCTCAATGCTCCTCACCAGGAATTAGCATGGAAAGCTCTGGGAGACATGGATTACCAAATGCTGGACTGGTTCCCTATGGGAACCAAATACAATATCCAGATGATGAATGAGTTAAAAGCCCAGCACCTGAGTGGGGCAGACATCTTGGGAATTTGGGACTCAAATTTGCCCATCTACAACCTTCCCCAAGTAAATCCTATGCCAGAACTGATCTACAGCTGCCAGGAATGCTATGACCCAAACCAAAGAGCTGTCATCAGCCCCACAGGCTCAATCCTGTTCCAGATTACCCCAGAGAGTATAAATGGAATGCTGCACTTCCAAACTGCCAAGCAATTGACCCCCATCTTTATGCAGAATTTGATAAACAAAGGGACCAAGCTGTCAAATGACCAAATCATTAAAATCAATCAGTTGTTTGTAAGACCAGGCTCTGAAACAGTCAGAACCCCTCCTATTGGGTATCACTACTTGAATGAT
Organism: Pinus tabuliformis; assembly: GCA_031772625.1. NCBI lineage: Eukaryota > Viridiplantae > Streptophyta > Pinopsida > Pinales > Pinaceae > Pinus > Pinus tabuliformis. The sequence goes on along the minus strand of CM062819.1, from coordinate 1,507,304,137 downwards.
TTGGGCAGGATGTTAGTGGATTTAATCAGTTATGTCCTAGGATTCAGGGGGATGGAGGATGTGGATGATAGCCTAATGGCAATGCTGTCTATATTCTCTCCTGGTAAGCCCCCAGCTGTACATTATGACTATGCAACCTACATTGCAGATAAAATCCATGAGCAGTTTATGAACTTGAAGAGGGAAAGACTATTCAGGTATACTTCATATATATACCATCTATTCTTGTTCTATCAGCCAGCCACCTTCTCTTTTCCTTTGAAGCAACTCAATGCCCAGGGAAATCCAAGATCAGTTGTGTTCTGGACTTCTGTTTTTCATCATACCTCTGTATCACCTTACACATACACTGAGTTTATTGACTTATTCATTTATCCAGTCATGACAGTATTGCATGGTACTCCTCCTCCTAGACTGACTGATGACATGAGAAGAATTCTCCATTTGAATAAGTCCTACAGCATTGGTAATTGGTACTTCTACCAAAACCACACAGTCATCAGGATATATGGCTGTGAGTTGACCCCTTTTAGGTTGCCAAGGTATGTCCCCATGAGGCTTTTTGCCTTGGAATATTTCAGACAGTTTGGGAACTCAGACTACCTGCATTTTCAGAGCAAGAACAAGAAGTCACAGCTAAAGGTGAGGAGCCAGCTGGGTCCTTTCCTATATAACAGAAAAGAGGAAGGGTGGAAGGAGGCAAACAGTATCCTGGAGGGCCTCAGACTGCAAACCAGCTTTGAATGGATACCCTATGACCCCAATCATTCTATCTCCCTCAGGAGGATTAGATACAAATTGGGTAGCTATGCACACAAGAGACAACCCGAGATTGAACAGTATGCCAATGCATCAAATTGGGAAGAAGGTACCCTAGAGGAGGAAATTACTAATGAAGAGTTACTTGAGAGAGAGGCTAGAAATATGCAAAAGGAAGCTGACTTGGAAACTTGTGGACAGGTGCCCCTCTCCTACAAAAAGCAACTTGGAGCAGCTGCTGCATCATCAACAGCACAGCAGCAAACTGCCGAGAAAGCACCACAGACAGCAAGCAAGGATAAAGGGAAGCAGGTGGAACAGCCACCTCCATTGACAGAAGAACAAGTGGATACATTGCTACAGCAGCAAGAAGAGATGGAGCAGCAGGAACTCGGGCAGCAACAGGAAGAGGAACAATTTAGTGAACAGCAGCCCTTGCAGCAAGAAAAAGTGATTAATGCTCCAAGCTCCACTGAGCAACAGGCTCAGACAATAGTGCCTCCTAGGGCAGAAACTATTGTTGATACCTCAGTCCTCCAAACCCCACAAAAGGAGGACTTAACCAGGAAAAGGGATAGAGAGACTCCCCTGACTTCATCCATCAATCGGGGAGAGAAAAGACAAAGACTAAATGACTTTCCAGAGGATGACATAGCAGTAAGGCAAGCAATGGGCATGGGCCCACCTAGTGGAGAAGTTTCAGCCAGTTCATTCCAGCATGAACATGATAGAGCTATAGGAGGAGAGGTCAGCTCCTCCAGCCAGCACAGAGAAGGACAGTCAAGCATCAAACAGCAATTTATTGACATTAAGAGGAGAAGTGATCCTATCAAAGTACAGCTGTACAATCATTTGCTGAACCTGGCTCCTACCAATCAGCAAAGACTCATGTCTGCCTTTGATGTAAGTGAAGGCAAGATGATCATGAGTCACTTCATGCCCACAACGCTGCATCCTCAATCTACCTCGGATTACCTAAGAATCAACATGGAGGTTCTGGCCAAAGACATACACCCTATGGATAAGATTGAATTACATAAACAAACTGGTGAAATGGTGTATGCCTCCTTGGCAGATGAAACGTTGGAGAACTACAAATTGAAGAGCAGCCTTGATAACACAGCATCTCAGCTGGAATTGGAGAGAGCATCATCACAAGCCAAGGACAACAGGATCAAGTCCTTGGAAGAGGTAATTATAGAAATAGGACATGATCCTAAAGATGTTAAGGGTATCCAAGAACTCTTGAAGCTAAGGGATGCAGACTTGGCGGCCTTAAGAAAGAAAATCAAGCTTCCAGCTACCATCCATCCTCAAACAGATGAAGTTGCCCAGCAAAGGCAGGAAAAGGATGCTACAGACCTACTGATATCCCTGTACAAGGAGCTGGTTCGGACTCAAGACCAGCTAGGACAATCAGAAGCTGCAAAGGCAGCATTACAGACAGCTATGAAACAAAAAGAAGAGGGCCAACCCTCCCAGCCTCCTCCTGTGATAATCAACCTTGAGGAAGTCCAGCCAACGACTACTCCTCCTCCTCAACAGACAGGGCCTACAGCACCATCTACAGCAACAACTACACCAACAACAGAGCCAACTCCTACTCTGGATATGCAAAAGCTGCAAGCTGAGATCCAAGTTCTTGAATCCCAAATGAAAGAGCTTGATGAAGTCAAAAGATCTTTGACCAAGGTGAATGAAAAATTTGACAAAAGCAAGCAGAATGAGGCAGCAAAGGAAAGAGAGGTGAAAGCTCTAAAAAAGAGAATAGCTGAACTAGAAAAAGAGCTTGCACTAGAAAAAGTAACAGCAGAATTGAAAGCAGTCCTCTGGGGCAACATTGGTCGATCCATCACCAATCAGTGGCAGTATATTGAGACTATGGATGAGCAAATAGCACTCATCACGAAGGCAAACAGGGAGGTACAGAGAGCAAGAGCAAGCCTTGGCCACATGCCAGATGCTGCCAGCAGAATGATCAATATTTTGAATAACAAAACCAGCTCTCAACTAGCCACCATGGGAATTACTAACAGGACTGAAACAATTTCAGTAGTTAAAAGAGTCTTGACACTAAGAAGCCTAATCGGAACGCTGGAGAGGAGAACACAGGATATGCAGACCGAGATCAACAAATTCCTGGACAGATTTGTGGCATTACAAAACAGAGGCCTCCCCAGCATATTAAGCAGTGTAGGAAGGCTGCTTACTCTGGAAAATTACATCAAAAGGGTTGATGCGCAGGCTGCAGCACAAATAGCAAAACAACCCAGTACCTCAGCTGAAACAGGGCCAGCAACAGGGCAGAATTTGTATGATAGGGTGGATAACCTGTTCTTTATTATGAATGAAATTGATCACCTGTTTGATACCCCACCAAATTTCTTTAAGTATACAGAGGCAGATGAAACTTTGGGGGCAATCATAAGACACCAATTGCCCACACAGGAAGAGTGGAGGAATCTGACACAGGTAATCTTATCAGGCCCGAACCCGTAGGGTTGGTTTTTTCTCCAGTTTATGGGCAGTCATGCACAGGCAGAATTTTGATAGATAAAATCTACAAGGAAGAGACAGATGCTGAGCCAACTCAGCAGAGCTATTTACTCACCACAGCAGCAGTCACAATCACAGGTGACAAACCCAGAATACAGCGTACAAGCCATAAAGTCGGGTTCCCCAGCATTTAATCAAAGTATCTCAACCGACTCAGCAGATCCCAAAGGCCAAAATATCTTCTGACAGAACATTAAGACGCCTTTATCTTGTATTCAATGCGGTAATAAATTTCTGATAATAATATCTCAAAAGTTGGTGAGAATATTAAAGTCTGAGATAACTTAGAACTCAGATATTTTGTAAACAATCGCAAGTATATATTCACCCCTCGCTGAAGCTGAAGGGGTTGTTGTTATTTTCCTTTTAGAAGTCTCACTTGCTGTAAGATTCTCAGAGAAGTAATACAAAGGGAGAATGGAATTTCCGAAGCTTGGTGTATTTGATGCGTTGTGATGAATGGTGAATGTTGCAGGATTCCAGAGTGTTTCATAAAACAATAAGTTTTCTTAAATCTCTGTATTACATGTTTTCGAGTCTTTTGTTCTCTTTTGTTGTTTAGATGTTTTACACTTAATAGCAAAGTAGAAGAATGGTTCCAGGATTTAATCTATGATTACCCTGAACTCAAACTAAGCTATTATCCATGTTTTCTTCAGATACAGTGAATGAAGTGTAATTCTTAATTGCTGCATTTTAAAACTATATCTTTTACAGTGATAGACATCCCCAGGATTCAAGTTTTGCTCCTGAGGCATCTATCTGTTTCTCATACCTAGTTTGGTGGAAATACTCGAATACTTTAGTGAAAATTCTTAATTGCTTTCACTGGTTTTTTCACCTGTTCATGTTATAAATCAAAAATTTTGTTGTATGAAGTATCCAAATGGCCCTGCAAACTTCACCAGTTCACCTCAAGGTTTCTAGACACCTATAGCCATAGACTCCATTGCCCAATGATACTTGACTCTCTGAATACTACATCACAAAGATCTGAAAGAAATTCTTCAACCAAAACATAAACAAAACCTGTGCATAATAGCTAGTCTAAAACCCTATCATAAACAGTTACAAATCATAAAGAGAGAGCCCTCTCTGATCACAGTTTGGCTAGAAACAGTGATCCAAAGATTGGTTAGTGGTTACCCCGGCCGTATTCCCTTGGGAGTCATAGGGAACAACCTGGGTGTTAACACATGGTCAAGGTCATTCTTAAATAGAAAACAATCTTCCAGATTATCAAACATGATAGCCTTATTATCTTCATGAAAGAAAAAATAATTTTTTTGTTGATCTATAAATCTAATTTCAAGACTATCATCATTTTCAAAATAGGAAGAAGTTTCACTCACACCTCCTTGATCATGTGCACACTGTAGACCTGCATTAGCTTGCGCTGGAAACTGACCTTTGAGGAGTAGATATATTTCATCTTTAGACAAAGGAGATAATGATTTTTGTTTTCTTTTGCTCAGATAGTGATTGTCTTCATGAAATAACTTTTCAAAACATGAAAAACCTGATTGGTAGTCCGTAATTCCCTAATCTTCTAAAACTTGAAAACATTGTTGGTCATATTCATATGACATGGCAATCAAATTATCATTTACCACTGAGTTATCGAAAGAGGATTTTTAACTTACTCGAACAAAGGTTTCATCTTTTTTTCATAAAATGACTGGATTACCTCCTCATGAAGGTTTTGTTCAATAACTTTGTCTTCTTGATTCCAGATGATCTCAACAGTAGAGCTATCCTTCATGGGATTCAAAACAAGGTTTTCCTGATCATCACAATCTGAATCTAGATCTGAAATAACCAACTTGACTTTATCACATTCTAACATTGAAACTTGACTTTCCTGCATGCGATCTTCTTCTATGGACAAATCTTAAATAAAACCTTCTCTTTCAACATTTTCCATTGTGTGAAGATCTTGATCTTGCTGCAAAGTTTCTTGAGCATCTTGATGAGTATCTTCTAAGCTCCTTTTATGCTGCTCAAATGGATTTCCATATAGGGTCTCCATGATCTCATCATCCATGAAGTCATCATCTTCATAAACTTTTTCAAGATGTTCAATAAAACTATAAACATGTCTGCAATAGTTCTGAACTAAATTTAATGATGGATAAGATTCTTTATACTTTGCAAAGAACATGGCATGAAAATATTTTAAACAGTAAATACAAGCAGGTGGCAAACTTTCATACCAAGATCGGGCTTCACCTTCCAGAGTGGCCATGAATATCTTCATCAAGCAATCTTCAACTTGCGAATATGTATGTGAAATCTAACCAGATGTAAAGCAGCATCATTCCTATTATCATCTTTAAACATAGGAAAATTCCTTTGCCAATTTACCTTCAGAATTTTATTTGGAATACCTGGAATGTGATCTCAGCTCATGGGAGGATACCGTCGAGCAAGCAAATCCATTTTGATAACAATGAATTGACCAAGAAATTTTTAAGGCTACTAGTTCTTGAAGGGTAGAGTCACCATAAAAATTCAGAACCTTGGGATTCTTCGACACTAGAGTCACCAGGTGAATGATTTCAGCCTTCATATGTATCTAACTGTTGTCCACCATCAACAATCAGATCTAACTTGATACATGTTACTGGGTCAATTTTCAAGTTAGATGTTCAACTTATAAGACTAAGCCAGAGATTGACTGAAGCAACTTTTATCTGCTTTCACTGATGCAAAGCAAAAGCGTTTCGAAGGCTACCGGGCATAACATCAGGCTCCGTCTATAGTTTATAAAGCAAGAACACTGACAAACAAATAAGCTTTTCTTCCCCAGTATGGTCACCACTATGTTAGTGCCTAGATTTACCTCAGGCTGAAAAGGTAGGATCCAGGGCCAACATCAAACCACGCTCAGCCTCGTAGCTAGCCCTACCACGTCAGGAGAGGGCTCTCTCTGGGTCAATATCAGAAAAATATGATCAGTGAGGGCTTGAGATGACTGAAATATCTACTGATCTTAGGATAGGTATATGTGCAAGAGAGTTTGATTTGATAAAATGATTATTTTGTTGGCTCATATGGAATGATGGCTTTTGGGTGCGGGGATTGAGGCTCAGTCCTGCAGAGATCTCAATGGGGAAAGGTAGGCAATTGTTTTTGGCACTTAAAATTGAATGAGATGGAAGGAATAGACAAGTGAGGTGTTGAAGAGGGTAATAGCAATCATGGATCCTCCCCAAAAGGCCGAAAACATCAAATAACTAAATAAAACTTCAAGTAGAGCACTGCAATTTCAATGGATTCTACTTACACTCTTTTTTGTTTAGTTCAGAAGACATAAGATAGATAATGGCATACAATCACATAAACAAATTCACAATTACAAGGAGAAGCACTATACCAAGACAAGCTGCGACATGAATCCCAAAGAGTGCTGCAAATCCTGGTCTCAATTCCTTAGCCAAAATGAAATCATGAGTGTACAATGAAGTTCCTTTCTTTCTCAAGAGTCCAACCATGCTAATGACTGCAAAAAAACATAATATAGACAAACATATCTCACCCTTGCCTCTAGTGGTCGAGCTCACATGTTTAGGAGCTGATCCAACTGATTCCAAACTGAGAACTAGAAACTAGGCAACATAACAGCATGCCTCTAGAAACAAGGGAACTAATTCATTCAGTTTCAAACAACCTTCAAACTGATTAATCTACCTATACAAGTGAAAATTTAACATATTTGCATCATGATCCATAAATTTTCATCCAATTAAATCACGAATTTTCCACTAGGAAAGTAAAAAAGTCAAACTATGCAAAGCTGGGTGAAAAACAGAGCAAAACATGATCAAACTGGCAATTTTTCCTCTATCCGCCGTGCCAAATTCTCTATGTGTTGCGCTTGTTTGGACCCACTTTTGGAGGCCTTACCGATGTCAAAATGAGCTCCAAGTGTGCTTGCTGGAAAGGTATGTCTGTCTACTTTCCAACGGAAGTGCAATTTTTCAATTTGGAGACCTTTTGCCCCTCCAAAAGTCCATTCTCCCAACACTGCTTTCTATGTGTCAAAATAGGGGCAGTGAGGTCACTTTTTTAGTGTTTTTGACCTTTTGAGGGCTCAAAACCTGCTCAAATTTCTTGGACATAGGTAGGAAAACATAATTTTTCATGCCTAATACAAAAATCCTGGCTTTTTGTGATTTGGATGCCCCTAGCAGAAGCGAGCGCCACATGGCGCAGCGCATAGGGCAGAAAAACCTTTCTTTGTGCCCAAAAATTTCCAAAATACAAAAATTACTCCAAATTTCTTGAAATTTGGGCTGAGACTTCTCTATCAAGCTTGATGTTGAGCCAAGGAAGCCTCAGCCAATATCTGAAGTCCTTCATCCTCTTTTTGCCTCCTTGATGCTCTCTTCAACTTTGCTTTTAAACTCCTCATTCTCGCTTATCACACCAAGTTCCTGGACAAGTAATGATATGACAGGTTTCTAAGCATATTCTTCTCATTGATGGCCTTCTTTAGCTTCCTCTCCAAGTGGATGTTGGCTCTTTCAAGCCATGACTCCCTATCTGCATTGATATCTTGCTCCAATGAAGTGAACTCCACCCTCCTCCTTTGGGCAGCTTGCCGATTCTCCCGAATGTTTTGCAACTCCATAATCACCTGCTAGTCCTAAAGTTGCTTATTCCTTCGCTCCAGGTATTGTATTGTCCACTGCGATCTATCCAAGTTGGTAGACAAGGCATCAATGTCTGTCTGCTGCTCCTGAATGATTTCTCTAAGATTGGTGCTTTGCGGGCCCATATCAGCATCATCACCCTCAATGAGAATGAAATCAGTCTCCCGCTCACCTGATGGTCCTTCTTCCTGTAGTGGCCTCTTGCCTCGGTCCTGAACCTACTGTGCTGATGATAGAAGTGAGACCCCTTCCACCCTCGGTGGAGATAACACTCGCTTTGCTGCTGCAAACAACCGTCTAGTGCCCTTCTGATAGGTGATGAACACCGGCACACTAGTGGTCTGTGTCTCATGGCCCTCATGCTGATAAGAAGGCCCACCTGGCTGATGCAAAGCCTCTGAAGGTCCCTGTGAAGCTCTGAAAAACTCACGAGAGATGAAGTCCTCCCAAGTGATGCCCTGTAAGCCGAGCTGATGAATGACCACAATTTTGATGAGAGCAAAATGTTAAATACTGTTGAACTATTGCTGAGAAGTTTTGTGTTGCACTAGAGTGGTCATATTTTCTATGTTTTGGCACATGAAGTAAGGAATGTTCATCATCTGTACCCTGGTAAAATGCATCAGCAGCCTGATATGATAAGCATATAAGTGGGAGAACTGGCCCACACTGCTGAAATACTTCATGATCAATTTCATTAAAGGAGCATATTCAACCTTGAGGTACCGAAAAGGAAACACTCTCTTGAGTTGTCTCAAAAGGTCGGGCTTAATGTATGGGTTCATAATGTTGCCGGTCAATTTTCTGCCTCTTATTCCATGGCTCTCCAATGTTGGGAATACCGGTTGCTAGTTGAATGGATTCTGGTGTTAATGTGAAAGTGACACCAGCTAGAGTGGCTTGATCACCATGTAAATGCAGTACAAACAAACGAGCCAACTCATGATGAAACTGAATGCTAGCAACCTTCTTACAAAATTCATAACATTACTGATGTTGGAAATAAGACATGGCGAGAGGGCAGGCCTGCAATTTAGCAATGGTGGTTGGTTCTTCTCTGATATGTTTGCCACCTCTATGAGGCCTCCTGGGTGCATGTCCCTCTGTGGGTGAGTCACTTTGGGTCTCCTCTTCATAATCATATGAAGGATCAGATGCCATGTCTGCTGGTAGATAAATTATCTTGGAGAAATATGCACTAATGTGTTAAATTGTCCTGAACTATTTTTTGATGATGTGTTTGACCTCTGCCACCAAGGGAAAATGGTGAAATGAGGGACTGTGGAGGGGGAATTTCGGGAAATAGGGAATGATTTAGGAGGGGCTAGGGTTTGGGAATTTACATTTGGGATTTTGGGAAAGGGAAATTGGGTTTGGGGATTAGTGAATTCACGGGGTAGGGGAACTTAGGGAATAATGAAATCAATGAAAAGATAGGTGAGGGAGTCATGGAGTAATTTAAATGATTGACTTGGTAGCAAACAGTCAATCAAAACCCTAGGCATCAATTTTCTTTGAGGAATTTCAAATGGTAGGGTTTGATTTCTTTAAATAATCACCATTCATCAACCATCATGAAACAAGCACCAAAATTGGATAGAAAATAGTATTGGAGGTTCTACCTACTTGTATCGAGACAAATCTGTGCATTTTGGGCGATTGGAGCAAGTTCTAGAAGTTTTCGGGCTCTTTGGCTATGTGCGCCGCGCATCCAATCCAATGCGTCACACATCCAATCCAATGCGTCACGCCCAGCGTATGCACCAGACCCATGATTCTTTACACTGCAAAATGTAGCCCAATGTGCCATGCCTGGTGAGTATGCCACGTCGAACAACTTGGAGCAATTTTCACCGAAACTTCTCACTTTCTCACCACAATAACTTTGCTTTGCTTTCTCTTTGCTCTTGGAGTGAAAATGAGCTTTAAACATCTGGAGAAATGATTTATACATGGGGCTTTCAATTTTAATTTTGCCAAACCCACTTTCATAATGTTTTGCAAATGACTTTATTTTCAAATTCTGTTTTTTGGACTTTTTCAGTTCATTTGAGGTTTGTGATGAACTACATGACCTGAGCTTTGCTTGTTTTGCAGGTGTTGGAACTATTGGGGCTAAGGAAAGAAACCAAGGTTGCGGATGGAGTGATACATAATGAAGAAAACAAACTTTCATGATTTTTGTACAATAAAGGCAAAATAATCTGTTTTTTCCTCAAAACAATGTTTTGAGGAAAAAACACATTTTCGAACACTTGGTGATGAAATTTATTGATGCGGAAACCTCCTCATGGCCTGCCGGTAATTATTGGACACTTTGAAACATTTTTTGACAAAACCCTAATGAAACCCTAGACCTAATTGATAATTAAACCCTAAATACAACCTTTGCACTCTTTGAGATAAAAAGAAGAATGTATATGCTTTTTAATTAACAGACATGAACCAACAGGTAAATGACATGAGGGAAACTATAGGAATGCCACTACCGTTAGATGATCCATGCACCTAATGGAATGAAAATGACTGGGCAAGACACCTAATACGAAATGCAACAAGAGGATTTGATCTCTGATGGAGGGATGAAAATACCGACTCTAACACACTGTTTTGAGTCCATTTCTCTAAACACATATGACATGCCCATTAGCATGTTGTCATCAAACAAAAATGGGGACCCACATGTCCCTGTGCCTAATCACTATCATCTAGTGATTCCCGAGTCAACGACCCCATTACCCCAGCCTATATAGCTTGTATGCCTTGACCGACTATCACCATGCATTGCATGATTCCTCGCCACTCTGAAAGAAGACCCATATGCTCATTAGTATACCAATCTTCTAGCGCTTTCCATCCACGCTCTGTCACCCTGGTTAGTAATATGTCACATCTACATCAGAGATCCTCCAGTAGAACCCCATCATCTGGTCTTCGACATGATGAGGTACCCCCCTGCTCTACATCCCTAGGTGCTGCAACTCATCATGTGTATCCTGTTGGCCTCACTACTGTTATATCTGCATACATCAATGTTTAGAAACTACTAACATATACACATATGTATTAAACTATAAATTCACCAAATATATAACAACTTCCACTTACCATCTAGGCCCCATGATTGTCCTCGTGGAAGTGGTAAGTCAAAATCCCCCTGATAGTTCATGCAGTTGTATAGATATTCATCTATGTATATCAGAATCTAGTCCCAATCAGAAAAATCCTCATGTCGGAACACCCGTTCGACTCTCCCTCTGCCTCCTCATCTCCCTAGCTAACCCAGTGGTGCATCTTGGACTCCTGTGGCCACCCATCACGAATTTGAAGATGAGGTCGTATAGTGGGGATCTTTGCAAAAAAGAGTGAGCATTAGATGGTCGCAAATGAAAAGCTATCATTGGTCCCCCATCTGCATAATGTCAACTGTTGTTTCAATGATGATAACAACATCTGGGCTGAGCCATAATAGGTCCCTCCAGAAACACTCTCCACCACCATTACCTTCCCTCCAGTGATATGGTGGAAGGCACAACTACCACAGATTCATACCACCACTGTGGATATAGCTCATATCTCAAGACTCTCCAAGTCATCAACCCGGATGGTCATTCCATTTGCACGGCTACCCCATACATAATGACGCTCAAAAAACTCATCGACATGCCTCCCACAAGGAAAAACTAGATGTATCTCCCCTACCACCCCCAAGGGGGGAAATCCTGCCAGAAAATATATGTCTTTGATCAAGAGCCTGATCCTGTGCCCTTGCACTACAAAGGCCTCCTAGTCTAGATCCCAGTAACTCACTATCCTCGACAGGAAGGGCTCACCATCCCTCATCAAAGGGTTCACTAAGAACTTCAACATGCCACATCATGCCAGTATCCGTCTCACTTCTTGAGCCCCCTAAATATCAACACATAGGGCCTCAAACTCTTGTTCTTTCCATAATATATTTAAATCAGCCATACCTACAAAAAACCATTATGTTCTATCAGTCTAGAGTATAAAACAAATTCATGAGAGAACTCAGCCTCGGCTTCCAGCAAACCACCAGTCTTTCTCATCTTCTTAGTCTAGAGCACAATTTTTGCATTCAAAATTATGCTAAACGCACATGTGGGCCCCATTTCTACACTTCAAAGTGAATATAAGGCCCCAAAAAGTGCGTTTTGACCATGAGGATGAGAAGAGGTCCCCAACAGGAAACTAAGGCCCTAATCTGAAAAGCTAAACCACTGAAATTGATTAGTATGGTTAGTCCACCTACCTCCAACTTGTAGGTCTTGATTCCAACGGTCAGTTTGTTTGCTACGATCTCCACAAGATTTAGGGCCTTCTCCTCCTCTCCAAATTCTTGGAAGCTCACTATGCAAATGAATTGGATTTGGAGGAAAAAATCACTTTTATAGGAAAAACCCTAGTTTTTTCCATCACCCATTGTGAAAAAATCATAGCTGTACTTGACAAACCATCAGTACCATTTGAAAGCTCTCATTGATTTCTATAATGAGTCTCCCCTTGTTTTTGGTAATTTGAAACTTCACCCGGAAGCCATTTTTTGATGAGGTCTCACTTTGTCACCTCTTAAAACTGAATCTCTTCATATGAGCCATCCATACTTTGGTACCACTTTACCTATGCATGGTTTGACTCACGTGTTTATTTTCATCATGAGTAACCATCCATTACTCATGTTTTCAAGGTCCCCACCGTGCCTCCCCCATGTGGCATCATCATCGAGTCACCCTTGTTCAGGGAATCTAGGATGTCTCACCCTTGTACTTATGGAATCTGTTCTGAGTCCCCATTTCATCCCATTACAGTGTTTCACACGATGTAATGCCATATTTCTTCTATTTCCAGCCTCCAATCCTTCTGCTCCATTCTTGTCGAACACCTGTTTGAGTCATCAACCATCCCCTCTGGAATCGAGTCAATTGCTGCGAGGTGAACCGGTTTTTATTTTGCTCTAATAAAGGAATTCATAAACCAACCATCCATCTTGTTTCCTTTCATCATTATCTCTAGTGTTAGTCCATTAGTCACTCTACTATGTTCCCTCGAGCCTTTGTTGAGGATTCCTCATTGCCTTAACTCTCGCAGGCTCTCCTCTGTCGACCTCAGCACATCTATTCCAGAAGAGTAGTCTAGATGGTGGTGTACCTTGGTTCCAGCTTCAATCTTTGTTTGGTGCCTTAGATCATACAAAAGGAGTCATTATTTCCCTTTTACTTGGTTGTTTCTCACGTGTTTGACATCAGCTCCTTATCGCACGATTGAGATTTGTACACTTGATGGTTGGGTTGGAACGAGCGAATTTGTCACCTCCTTAATTTCTCTAATAACCCTTAAAAACAACAAATAAGATTTTAACCATTATTATTATAATAAATAAAAATGGGATGGCAAACCCCCACCCCTGCCACTCCCCAACGCAATGTTCAAACATATACAATTATGGGTTAGGACCACGCTGACATGGACCCTTCCCACCCATACATTGACCACAAAACGGAGGATTCGAGGGGGTCAAACCCAGCTGACCCACCAACGGGTGGCCCCTAATACAAACAAATGTCATTATTTGAATCAGGTCAAAACATTATGTCATTTTAAAAAAAGAAACCAAACCTTTAGTTAGGGCGTGATGGGTTTTGAACATGACCCACCCTCATCATATGCACCATCGCCACCAATGGGCCAATGACCAAATCTTGGTAAACTATGCTGAGCAGAACTGATAAGAATCCACTTTGTTATTCGAGTAAGGGGTAGTGGCAGAACCGAGAAGGAGCGGGATGATTTTGCAGGTGGAACCAAGAGCGCCCAGGCCAGAACCACGCTAACGTGGACGTGGATTTTAATACATAGTCCTAGGGAACCTTGGGAGGATCTTTTTTCAAGGAATCTTGAGGGAATCTAAATATTCCGAGGAGCTCCATATGTCACTTGCTCAAAATATGGTCAAGCTTATAGTCGTTCAACACAATTTCACACCACAAATCCAATTGTGATCTATTTTTATGCGTTTAAGCTTTGCATTTTTCTTCCATGACAGAAATTGTAGGTATAAGGGTAATTTATGTAAAGTTGACTGTAATCCATTTTTGTGACCATTTAATGAAAGAGGTCTCACTACTTTCAGCAGGGCCCAAAGATGTAGCCCACACTGGGTGAAATTCACAATACAATCATTTTGTGCCTCTGATCTCATGGTTTGTTTATGATTTCTGCTTCCTTTCCATGTATTTAAGTTACTTGGTTACATGCTCTTTTATATGCAATTTTGTATGCATCCTTGAAGTGAAATATATGGATCAACTTTGGTATCCGAGAAGGTCTTCTCACTAGTTCTCACTAGTAAAAAATGATAAATTAGTGACTAGGTGACTAAAAAAGTTAGTCACCACAGCTTTCCCAAGTGAAATACTACCAAAAATGAGCAATCTTAAGTGACCAAACTAAAAACCACTAACATAAATCACTAATTTAGTCATGGGTTAAAATATGTGACTAGCTAATAAGTAAAACAACTAAAAATGACTAACATGAATAACTAATTTAGTCTAAGAACAAAAATACAACTACCTAACAAGTACTATAATAATATGAATCAATTTTTTATGTTAGTCATCTTAATTGTGTCAAACCATATAAACTTACAAGTGATAGGGGATTGAAAGGTTGTTAGGTTGAAAGGTTATCCTTCCTTAGACACTTCTTCATCCTCACATTGTGTATAGGTGAGCCAACTTTGCATTATTTATCTCTAATAATTTGTAACTTTAAAAATATATATTTTTAATAAAAAATTATTTTATGTATTTTTTAAAAATCTATTCATTGAATCTAATTGGATCTAGTTCCAATTTGAAATTAATTTGAAGAGCAATTTTAATTTTTAAGAATAAAATATCAAATAAAAACTACTTTAATTTCATATTAACCGACCTAGATCCATGTTAACCCTGAATCTATCAAGCGCCAAGAGGAATCCAATCTCTTGAGGTGCAAACTTTGTTTTCTAGTGTAAAACTTGGGGAAATGTTTGCACCTCGAGAGATTGGATCCCTCTCTGCACTTAATAGTCATAGGGTTAATATGGATCTATGTTGGTTATATAATACTATATAATATCTATATTTGTATTTGTGTCTCTTTGTTATTCCATCTATCTATCTCACCCCCAAAACATACACACACTCTCTCTCCCTCTCTTCCCATTCTCTGTCTATCTCTCTCTTCCCCTTCTCTCCCTCTCTATATATATCCTTCTCTCTATTCCCTCCCACTCTCCTCTCTCCCTCACTCTCTCTCCATGACTCCCTTGTCACCCCCTCTCTCTCTCCACCTTTCTCCCTCTATGTTTTTATTTTTCCCTCCCTCTCCTACACCCTCCAATTCCATCTCTCTCTCCTCATCTCTAGCTTCCTTCCTCTCTATCCCTTATCTCGCAAATGCCTCTATCTCTCTCCCCCAAATCACTTTCCCTTTCTCTCTCTCTCTTCCATCCAATTCTATCACTATCTCCCACCCTCCCTATCCTTCTCCATCTCTCTCCCCTCCGCTTCTCTCCCTATCTCTATCCTCTCCTCTTATTTCTCTTCCAACCTCTCCTCTCTCCCTCACTCTCTCTCTCTCCCCCTTCTCTCTCCTCTCTCTCTCTCTCCATCTTTATCTCTCTATCTCTCTATGTATTTGTTCTTTAATCCCTCTCTCTGCCACTTCACCTCCATCTCTCTCTCTCTCTCTATCTCTCTGTCTCTCTCTCTCTCCCACCTCACTCTCTCTCCCCCCATCACTCTCTCTTTCTCTCTCTCTGTTCCCTCCAACGTTTTCACTATCTTCCTCCCTCTCTCTGTCCCCTCCCCAACTCTCTCTTAAATTTGATCACATTGTATTGCGTTTAAGAAATTATCTAAATTAAAAAAACTTAATTGGTTGTAAAATATTAAACTTATATTTTGGATCAATCATGTCAAAGAAAATAATATAATGAAAAACTTTAAAAAATCATGCATTATATTTAATCTATTATAATTAGTCAATTTTCTTTCTCTCATCCCTTGGATCCATCTTAGCTTAATTTTATTAAAACCTTTATTTAATTTCTTGGGAATATTTTAGTAGTCATGAGGATAGAGGGATTAGATATATCTCAAACTGTAACATTTTCCCTTTTAAATTCAATTAAAAAATGTTGTAAAATTAAATTAAAATATATATATATATATTTTTTTTTACAAGGTCGTCTACTCATATATTATAAAAACTGCAGAAAGCAGGGGAAATACATAGGATGCTAGAAGAGAGATAAGTAAAGAAGTCCAAAAGAGGGGCGCAGCCCTTGACTTCTGAGAGTTTAACTTGAGAAAAGAGTACTGAAAAAGATATCTACTATACTGTCTTACAAAAAGGCCATCTATTAGGCATACTTTGCTTTTCATGGGATTAACTCCAGAATTGGTTCACTGTGTCCTCCATTTGAGCTTCTTTCTGCTGTTCCTGTTGACTGTCTTTTGAGGAAGCCTCTGCCTGCATGCTCTCCATGATGCTTTTAATGTGTTTGATTGCCTCCTCTAGATGTTCACACTTGTCCTTGAGGCTCTCAATTTCCTTCTTATGTTTTTCCAGCTTTTTGCGTTTGGATCGGCTGTCTGCAATGAAATCCTCCCGAAGTTCGTTGTGGTGCTTCACAAAGCGAGCGATCATGAAACAATGCTCTCTGCAAAGGGTGCAGGTGTCATTGTCCAGAACTCTGTCAAGTGGATTAGCTCCATCCCTCTGAGCTCCAGGTTGTTGTCTTTCTGCCATGACTGAGAGCAAATTGATTAGTATAAAAACGATTTTCTGAATACTGGAATTATACCTGAGCGCTGAGTGAAATGCCTGAGGGCCGATAAAACTCTGGAGGCTTGCTTGCTGGACGCTGGTAAGGTGGTCGGTTGCTGGGGACGGCTGATTGTTGCCGCTGAGAGAGCTTCCTTGCTCTGAGAACTTCACTAGCCCAAACTGATACTGGATATGCGAGAGAGGAGTGAGAAACGAATGACAAGGAGGGGGGATATAAAGGAGCGGGAGGGGGCAGTCGGGGAGGAGATATTTTGCTTGGGGAACTGCAAACAGATCCAATTGTGGATTTAGGAGGGAGAGTTCGCAAGTGTGGAGAGGACGTTTAACTGCAAATTCGAAGGGGAAGTCACGAGGAGGATGAGGGAGAGATACTCTGAGATCAAGGTGTAAGGGAGACGCCGGCAAAATGAGAGAAAAGGGAGGATTTAGTGGGGTAGAGCCCGCAGTGGGATTGGGGTATTGACAAATTCTGCAGAGGCTAATCCTGAAATCTGTCAGACAACTAGGATTCTTAGGGGATTGCTCTTTCATAGTTTCTGCCATTCTCATTGACCTGTCCTTGCTGCCGGTTGACCGCTTTGTTCGCTAGAGAGTCCGCATCTGCATTGTTCTCCCTTAACACGTGCATAAAAGTGACTTCCCCCAGGTGTCTAATATTGTCAATTATCCGCTCTTTGATGTTGTTGAGGCTTGTTTTATTGAATTCTTTGCCTGAATTCATTGCTGCGATAATGATTGCCGAGTCCCCAAGGATTAAGGCATTTCGCATTCCAAGCTTATGGAGAATCGAGGAACCTAGTAACATGCTATATGCTTCTGCAACGTTGTTGCTGGCTGTTCCGAGCCCCCATTCGTAGCTGCATATGAGGTTCCCCTTCTGATCTTTAATTATGCCCCCAGCACCGGCTCTCCCGGGATTGCTCTTTGAAGCTCCGTCAAATAGAAGAAGGGGACGGTTCTGGGCAAGAATCCATTTGTTTATTTCCTCTTTTTCTCCCCTAAGTTTCCAATTGTTGTGCTTCTGCGTTGCTTTAGGCTGAGGGGGGGAACTTTGTGAATGACTGATATTGAAGCTGTTATACCATTCTTTCTCTTCCTTTGTCCAACTTTGTTGATCTGGGAGAGCTATATGATTAGTACTGATAGCTTCTGAGATCCCTGCAATTGTTTTGGCGATGATCCTTTCTATTGTTGGCTTTCCATTTTTGAAAACATAGTTATTCCTAGCTAACCAGATGTTCCAACACAACGTAGCTGGGATACATTTCCAAATTCTTATGAGGTTATTCTTGCCTCTCCTGTTCAAAGGATATTCTTTCTTCCAGTTTCTCTGAAGGTTGTTTACCTGATCAAATCTTCTATTGATTTCCAGAGGACTAACTAACTGGTCCCAACAGCTTTGAGCGAAAGGGCAATTAAGGAAAATGTGTTGAATTATCTCTTCTGCAGCTCGACAAAAACAACAGATCGAGGGGCCTTGTATACCTCTCTTTCTCAGGTTCTCGGCTGTTAGAATTTTTCCTTTTAAGAGGGCCCAGTTGAAGTGTTTCACCTTTGGGATGCATTCATTCTTCCATGCTGCCTTATGAAGATTCCAATTTGCTATTAGTGCCATGTTTTGCAGAGATTTGTAGCCTTCTTTTACTGTGAAGCTTCCCCCACAGGTATCCCAGATGTATCTGTCTTCCTTTTCCTTATTAATAGGGGCAGAGCCAGAGAGAGAAAGTCTCAGATTGTGCCAAAGGTCTCGAAGCTCCGGAGGAAGATTAAGATCTTTCCAACCGAGCCACCTGTTTTGAGACCAAGAGGATATGTCAAACAAAGTGTGAATGTTTCGCTCCTCCATCCATGCTTGAAGAGGTTGCAATTCTTGAAGCGAATTTCATTGATTGTAGCCCATTATTCTGTCAACCCAGATTTTAACCTTCTTTCCGCTACCTGGAACTTTAGAGACATTTCCTCTGAAGTGAGGCAAAACTTTTTTGATCAATCTCCACATTGGAGTACATGGCCTGTCCATAATTGGATCCTGAAGAATGTTGGAATCTTGACCACTGAGGTATTTTCTTTTTATTATCTCCACCCACCACGAGCCATTTCCTGATAGGATCTTCCAGATTAGTTTAAGCCCCAGAGCCTGATTGGAGAGACTAGGTTTTTTTATGGATAAGCCACCTTTTTCATACGGAAGGATGACTTGTTCCCAGTTGACAAGACTGAATTTCTTTGTGTCTTGTTTTCCCCCTTGCCAGAGGAAACTTCTCATAATGAGCTCAATGTGCTTGTGAATACTAGTGGGAGCCATGATGACCGCATACTAGTAAATGGGGAGACCTGAAAGAACCGCCTTTATGAGAATGGTTCTGCCAGCAAGGTTCAACCAGGAAGCACCCCAACTTTGGAGGAGACCTCGCATCTTCTCAATAAGATTTGTCCAGACTTCTGATTTAATGTGTTCTTTTGCCAAAGGTAGGCCCAGATAAGAGAAGGAGCTCCAGTTTCTTTGTAAAGGAATGTCTAGGATCTGAGATATTCTTTGTTGAATCTAAAGGGAGACATTCCAAGTGTAAATCTTACATTTTCTGTTGTTTAGTTTGCCCCCAGAAGCGATGAGGAAAGCGTGCAGGACTCTTTTGAACCTCCTGGCCATTAGGCTAGAAGCTCCCCCGATTAGCAAGGTGTCATCCACGAAAAGTGAGTGATTAATCTCCTTTAATCCTCTTTCAATGTGGATGCCCGTAATTTCTTTTTTACTGCGGAGATTTTCAAGATGGGCACTCAGAGTCTCTGCCATGAGAATGTAAAGGAAAGGTGAGAGGGGACAGCCCTGCCTTAGTCCCCTCGAGCTTCTGAAGTAACTGCTGGGGCGACCATTGATCAGAGGTGCTGTCCAAGGATTGGAGATACACCCGAAGATGATACTGATGAAGTTGAAGGAGAAGCCGAATTTTTTAAGGACTGCTCTTAAGAACGAGTGGTCCACCCGATCAAAGGCGTTGGCCATGTCCAATTTGATTATCATTCCCTGCTCTCCTCTATTGAGGCTGCTGTGAATGGCTTCTTGGACTAGAATGACATTGTCAATGATCTGTCTGCTGGGAACAAAACCGCCCTGATTCTTAGAGATTAAGATGGGAAGGAATTCCTTTAATCTGTTGGCGAGAATTTTTGTGATTATCTTGTATGAGACATTGCAGAGCGAAATGGGGCGGAATCTGTCAAAGGTTTTTGGATTTGCTTCCTTTGGGATCAAAGCTATGTGAGAGGATTTCGTGTTTTCCCCCACCTTGTGATTTCTGAAGGTGTTTTTTATCATTCTCACGAAGTCCTTCTTTATAATTTCCCAATGTTGCCTGTAGAACGCCACCGTGAAGCCATCCGGCCCAGGGGCTTTGTCTTGCTGCATGTTGAAGGTGGCTTCTCTGATTTCTTCTTCTGAAGGCTCTTGTTCAAGCTTGTTGTTGTGGTTATCTTTTATTTTGCTCTCTATAATACTGAGGAAAGCCTCGCTGTCTTGATGATGGGGGTCTGCAGTAAGGAGATCCTTAAAATGATTAAAGGCTGCTCTTTTTATTTCTTCTTGTTCCTTCAGCTCCCTCCCTGCCACTTCGATTTTGTCTATTTGGTTGCTGGCTCTTCTGGTCTTGATATTATTGTGGAAAAAAGAGGTGTTCTTGTCCCCAGCCTTCAGCCATAAACAGCGGGATCTTATTCTTTGCTCCTCTTCCTCGATCCGATTTTGTCTATAGAGCTCCTTGTACAAAGTTTTTTCCTTCTCGAGGTCTTCAGCTGTATATTGAACTTGCTCTTTTTCTTTGTGCCAACGTTCCATCTCTACTAGCAAATCTGTTTTCTTTTTCTTATCAGATTTTGCCTGCTCTCGCGCCCAATGCTTTATTGCTGTCCGGAGCTGTTTTAACTTCGTTTCCCAAACAAAATAAGGCGACCCTATGACTTCTTTAGCCCATTGCTCGCGTATGAGAGTGCTGAAATCTTCGTGGAGATCCCAATAAAATAAATTATTTTTACTATGAAATAAGTTATGGTTTTTTGGCATGTGGTATTAAGAAGCCATGGTATTGCCCATGGTATTGTAACAAAGTTGAGTTATAAGTTAATATCCACAGTAAAGTGAGGGTGAATATCCATGATTAACAATCTTGTCATATTGTTATATAATATTTTTATTGTGAAATAATTTGTTTTTTGGGCATCTGGTATTGTAACAAAGGCTATTTTTACAAGTTAATAATATCTACCGTAATGTGGGGGTGAATATTCACGGCTAAGAATCTTATCATATTTTTATAAAATAGTTTGGTTGTGAAATAAGTTATCATTTTTGGACTTGTAGTATTGATAATCCCTGGTATTGGCCCATGGTATTGTAACAAAACCTATTCACAAGTTAATAACAAAGTCTAAATATTAAAATTGAATTTTATTATTTTTATTAATGTAACTTTTTAATATTAATTAAGGCCATATTTAAATGTTTACACTCATCTCAATATCATCTTTAACTTCTTCTTCTCCCTTTTAATTTAGTGAAAAAATAACAAATTCTTATTAAAAATAAATCGAATAACCCAATTGCAATTTATATATTTTATTTTATATTATAAAGATTTGTTTTATTTTTTCCATTATAAATATTTCTTTTCTTTTTCATTTTTCTTTTTCATTTCTAGTTAGCGTTGGGTTCAAATAAAATATTTACAGACTATAACATCACATTGTAGCACTACATTTTTCTCTGCCTTCTTGATATCTACGTGGAAATGCGAGAAGAAGGAAGACAATCAACATGATCTATGGATTTCATGGGATTCGAACCCTAGATGGAGTTTGTATGGGAAACACCTAAGGAGAGAATCAACGATTAGTTGGAGGAAGGGCAAGGTCATTGAGCGTGGAGATTTCGGCCATTTGTACATGGGTATGAATTTGCACTCTTGAGAGTTCTTCCTTTTTACTAGAGATGATTTTTGTTCTTATGGGTAAACAATTTCAAAGGTTTATATGATCAAAGAATAAATTTCAACTAGAGTTGAGGTTTTAATGATTATGATAATGCACATCTTGATTTTTCCCAACAATTCATCAAAAGACAATGCACAAGTAAGAATTTTGCATGTCCTTATTGTACAAAGGGTTTAATAATTATGATAATGCATATCTCGATTACGTCCAAGGGTTTAATGATTATGATAATGCAGATCTCGATTGCAGCCACCAATTCATCAAAAGACAAGGACAAGTAAGCATTTTACATGTCCTTATTGTATAGATCAATTTTCTCCTCCCTAACTTTTCTAGGGTCAGAATGCATAAAATTTTATTTTTTATTTTCACCTTTTTTTAGTGGTTGATTATTTGTGTAATGGACTCTACCATGCCCAAACTCAAAGGGCTCGGGTGATGCAAGCAAATTTCCTGGTAGGATGAAAATAACCTTCCTCAAACTTGGTTACATGAACATGAAATCTTTTCTATTTCATCCTTAAACTATGATCTCAATTCTTACAATTTTGAACCATGTTACTATATTTTAAGTAGAATATACTTAGACCCATTAAACCTTAAAATTCTCCAAAGCTTAGGTTAATTTCATCTGAAAAGAAAGAACCTGAACAGATTTTGCAATTTACACTCAATGCTTACAGACAATGATTAAAAATGGAATAACCCGAATGGTCTAATAACTTTTACCAACCCATCAATTTCCAAGACCTTTATTATTATTCTAAACCTAAACAAAGAGAGTAGAAGAAGAAGAGGATCTTGGATGAGTGGACCCTGACTTGCTTGATACTTTTCAAAAGCTAGGCATCCCCTTGACTAGAAGAAGAGATTGACTAACGTTGTTGTAGATGTTGTTTTTGAAATTGTTTCCATTGCTACCATGCATGAGTAGACTCTATAAGTAGTTGAGGTTATATTTTGTTCATTATAAGAGGTAATTCAGGAGTATCTTGATCTATTTAAGAAGTAGCTAGACAGTGTTGTTCCTCCTGCTAATAACTATTATGTTGCATTGTATTTTTTTTTATGTCATAGCTCCTTATATTAAATCCCCAAGAACACTTTGTCAATCATTGAAATATCCACTTATTTTAGGATGAATGAGATGGAGGCTAGGCAGTTTGAGAGGACTCTTATTGTTGTAGATGAAAGGAGTTATGTGAGGTGAGAAGAGTTCTGTGACATATATTGAATGATGCACTACACCATTTTATGACACCAATCATCTCCATGCCATACTAGTGGATCTCTATTGGACTGATGGAGCAATGATAAAGTATTCCATTGTAAAGAATTGGTATGTCGGGGACAAGGAATGTAGACATGGGATTTATAATTTTATTACGAAAAGAGGTTTCTGCGATGGAGACAAATCGAGGATTTCATAGACCTGAGTAGAGACTGGTTCAACAATCACCTGGAAATACTCAAGCATTGTTTTGAAAGGCGATGATTCAATTTGAGAGTTCTATTCTGTTTCCTTGAAAAGTAACTATCAATAGGGGCGACAAAGGTTATCCATATAGGGAAGAATCACAGGAGTAGGATTGTTTCTAAAATTATATCTATAGGCAAGTCAAGGAACTACTACAGAGGATTAGTGCAGTTGCAACCAAATTCTCATAATGCAAGGAATTTTTCATGATGTGATTCGATTCTCATCAATGACCAAGCAACTACAAATACTTATCGTTACATTCAAGTACAATTTGAGTTGCATTCTAAAGTCTCTAATTTCATTTATTGATAGTCCTTCTTATGTCCTTGTCTCTCTTAATTTCATTGTGGTAGGATTGGAATGGGTTAAAAAATAAAGCATATCATTGAGTAAAATAGACACCCACATGTCACTACATGTCATTATGCATACTCTGTTTTTTATACAATTAGAAGTGAGCAATATGATGTGTGCATAACTAAAAATCCTAGTAGGGATGATAAATCCAGTCTTAGCATGGAAATCGAAACCAAGAATCTTAAAATATCAATATATTTGTGACATGCAGTAAAAAACACAATAAAAGATTCTATGCCAACATTGTCTATTTAGTGTAAGATACTACTAATATTTCATAATTTTCATAGATGGTGGATGTCATGAAGATGCCCTCAAGCAAAGTTACTGGCTTGAAGATAAGATGGCCAATGAAAGTATTCACTTTAAATAAGATAAATTTAAGTAATTAAAACAAGTTTGAAAATCACTAGAAACACCACCCCTCTTGATTTTAAATAGGCTAAATTTATGTAATTAAAACAAGTTTGAAAATCACTAGAAACACCACCCCCACATAAGCTTATTTCCAATTGTAGAAGATAATATTGAATAAAATTATGGGCACTTGCATTTAAATTGACCGTACATAAAATAATAAAACAAGGCTGATGCTTTTAAAAGCTATATCCATCATTAAATCTAATATATGACAAGGATGGCTCATAATTTTAAAGGTTTATCCATCACCAACTATAAGATAAGAGTTAATGAGATGAGAAAAAGTTTTTCTTGATAGAAAATGTAAATGTCATATTACTTATAACTCATGCATATTGTATCTTATTGTGCATATGTTAATTGTATAACTTCAATCTGGGTAATTTTTTACATTTAAATTGTCAAATATGTAGAAGTTACATTACACTAGCTTAAATCCACACACAAATAAAATATTAGAAATATGGCTGGTAGGGGAATGAGTAAGAATTTTCACACATTTAAAATTTCCTCTTGGTTGGTGAAGAACTAACTCAATGCTATTTTCGGTGGATTATTAAGTTATTAACCAAAGATAAAAAAATGTTAGTCTCTTAAATGACTCAAAAAGGATATTTAGAACGTTATAGAGAAGTTACATTTCACGTAGCTATATCTACCCTGATGTAACTATAATATTCTAACAACATTTTTTTATATAGAAGCTATATGTCATGTAGATATAGAAGTTACATTTATTTATTTTAGATAAAAGTTACATTTTACATAGCTATTATATCTACCTAACATAACTATAATATTCCAACTCCATTTTTTTCACACTTTTCAACATTTTCAACATTTTTCTATTTTAGTTTGATTATGCAATTAAACAGTTGATATTTTTTAATACATCTCCTATTTGCAACATTTTGAATTCTTAACTGGGATCTTGGGTAGGTTTTTTTTACTACCATATATCATGTTTTAGGTAGATGGTGTTTTATAATTCACCCAAGATACTTTAGGAGAAACCTTGAATTGAATGCTTGTTTCCATTATACATTTAATATTTGCAACCTTTTCCACATGAAGAACCCAATAGCCATGTTGAACATGAAGCACGTACCTCAAAAATTGGGGAATATCAGTTATTCTATTTCCATAGGGGGATAGATCCAGAGAAGCCAACATCAACTACCATAAATGGCTTTTGTTGGGTTGTATTTAATGAAATGCCACTAGAATTTGCTACTAAAGTAAATCAATTGATGATTTTGAAGCTTGAAGGTAGTGTTGAATAGGTGTTGCAAGGTATCTCTATAAAACTATCTATCTACATGATTCTAATGCCATGATATGGTGTCTTACTAACACTATTGTCCAATGACATGTGCTAGATGTAGATAGCTTTCTCATGTCCTCCAGGTAAACCATATCATTATATTTCTATGAAATCTTGGAATGTGTTCAAAGTTTGTTTGAGAAAAGGAAATATGCATGTACTCTTGATTTTATCTATGTTGTAATAAGATCAAGAATAAATTTGTCATTACAAATAATTGGGATCTACCATGTAAGTTTACTTTACTACATGAAATTCTTGATTTGTTATATCCCAACTAGTTAGGCTTGAATTTATTTCTATTCTAATGAGATTAACAATAAAGTTTCATTTTAGTCACTGAAATCTACCATGTAAGATTTATTCACTACATGAAATTGTTTATTTCTTAAAGCCCAACTTATTAGGATTATGAAGAGTCCTCTTTCATGACAATATTTATGAATGCTCTATTCTTTCCCAAAGAATTACATATCAGAGAAAGGTGGAAAATATCTGGAATGTAGCTGAATGGTTTCTCTTTGAAAATGTGAGGAGGGAGTGTAAAATCATTTTCAGTTGCGTTCAAATATTTTGGAGCACCCACTAAAGTGCTTTATTTGCCTCCTAGTCAATTCCATTTCTACTATCCCAATGTTTCTAGAGGCCCTTCTCCAAAGTGATCTCTTAACTATCTTGGAGGGAAATTGATTACTTGATTGGAACCCATAGATTACAATTTGATTAGGAGCAAGGGATGAGAAAGCTTCATATTCTTCAATATATTCCGCAAGTTAAAATAATATCGAATGATTTCCTTTCTATTTAATTGATACGACAATCACTTGAGCATTTGTTAGGATTTTGAGACCTTTTTCAATGAATTTTTTTTTCCGAAATTTATGTTCTCAATTAAAGAAATTAAAAAAAAGGTGAAAATGATGAAATGTAATGATTTTTTGTTTTAGTGCCTAAGAATTCCTTTCTAATGTGAAGGGATTGGTATTTTATTAACTCAAGATTAGTCGCATTTGACTTCCTAACATTTCTTTTAATTTCATTTTTGTTGTGTTTATATTATTATCCTTGAAGTTGGTCATCTACTGCGTGTAATAGGAAGTATTAACTACTAAGCACTCTCAAAGGTGATATTGATGGATGACTAACTTTAAATGTCCCTACTTGACGCTTTAGTATTACATGATCATGCAAAGAAATTATTAATCAATATTAAATGGAAGGTGATTAATGTGTAGTGTTTCTTGGCTTGTCTTATAATTACTGCATTTTGGCCCCCAATATATTTGAGACTACTTTTTGGTTGTTACATGTGGAGCTTCCCTTTGGCTCAGAAAAACATTAACGATAAATGTCCATTACATTGCCATTGGACATTATCAAAGAGGAATTCACCAACAGTAATAGAGGAAATGGGAGCAATTGGTACAATTACCGGATAACTGCTAGAGATACACCAAGGCACCATAATTTCTTGTGTATTTAGATTCACTCAAAATTAGCTAGTCACAAAAATTACATTTTTTTCCAAATATTTTCAGGTATACATAAATACTAAAAACTCAATTTCAGACTAATTATTCAAACTAATAATTATCTGATAATCATAATTTATAATTAAATAGTATAATATGATTAATTTTATAGGACACAACTATAGGGGTTGACTTTCAGGGGCACTGTGACAATATATGTACACTTCTCATTGTATTATACAATCATCTCTCAGAGTGGATATCCATCCAACTAATTGCACTCCTAGAGGCCATTCTGGGATTGAAATTTTTTAAGTGGACAAGTGGTGATATATTTTCTTAGGCTTCAGTGTTCTACTTCCCTCAGGTTTTGACACTACTCATAGCTAGCATCTTCATTCAACCAAGTGAGATACCCATCTTGGAAAGTTGAATCATTTTGCCTCAACAATCCAATATGATGTTAGATTAATCTCATGCCCCTTAAAACATAGGTCATAATAGTGAGGAACTTTTATTGTGGGAAAAATAATATCCAAATTTAAGGAACATGATTCTTTTAGAACAAGCAATAAAGAAATTTTTTACACTTTTTTTTTCCATTTGTTTTCACAAGCTATCTATTGCCTAATATTTTTAACATGTAACTTAGTTGGTATGATTGTGCCTAAGATTTTGTTGAAGATTGAGTACTAAATTCCTAAGGTGTTATTTTCTATTGTGACATTTTATTTTCTTTGTTTATACAGGTCATATAGCTGCATAGTGGCCACTATGGAATGTTAAGGTATATGTCGTATAAATATTTTACAGTCTACTTTATTTATTTATTTATTTTTACTTTTTTCATAGGTGGTTCATGGGTGGCCGTTACATCCACCGAAAATCTAGGCAGACCAACCCCGAAGGGAATCTTTTAAAACCCTTCGGCCGACTAGCATGGCCTAACCCCAAGGGCATTGAGGAGAATTGAACTTGTGACCTCCCGATCAGCGAGGTGCTTTAACAACGGGGACTCGACCAATTGAGCGAACCCTTGGGGCTATAGTCTACTTTATTTTATATTCAAGTATTCATCGTCTTTCATGTCTTATAATCTGCGTTGTATCTTCTTTCATTTTCAGGAGACGAACTCAATATTGATGTTAAGAAGCAGAAATTGAAGAAAGAGGAAGATAATAACACTGGAGCGACAAATGCGAAATGAGAGAGAGAAGAGAATTTGTCTAGTGATACCCTTAGAGCCGATATCTCACATAAGACACACTCATAGACACTGATGGTTAAGCCTTCAAAGCTGGTGAATTCACTTGTATTGCTTTGGCAACAAAGTGATAATGTTTTGAAATGATGAAACAATATTTCATGTGTAAATTTTAGTCCAACCGATATTAAGATGGAAACTCATATTTTAATACTTGATATTTTAAATAATAAAATTTATATGGTTGAAATTATTTTTATTTGCACTTGATATTATTTAGTCTTGTAATTAACATATGTAAATTTGTGTTATCATATTAGATAAACATGTACCTTGTATGGATTTTTTTTTAAATTTAGTTGCAAAATCATACTAATTAATTTATGTTGATTAATAATGAACACATAAAATCAATATAAAACTACTAAATTAATAGCTTATATTAACTAATGATGAACACAAATAAAATGAATATATGACTAAATTAGTCATTTATAATGATTATGAATGAAATTAAATGAAAAGAATAGAAACTACTAAATCAGTCGTTTATACAATGAATATGAAAATACCAAAAAAAAATAAATGACTACTGCAAATGATGATTTTTTTATTAAAATGATGACTAAATTTTGCATATATATGACTATTAGTAGCTAATTTATAGTATCTTATAACACGACTAAAATTTAGTCATATTTCTTTGGTCAGTGATTGGTTTCAAATGATGAATAGAATTTACATATATATGACTATTAGTAGCTAATTTAAAGTATCTTATAACACAACCAACATTTTCGTCATATTTCTTTGGTCATTAATTGGTTTTTTCAAGGATTCATATAGTAATATATTTTGTTGTATATATGGTCATTAATTGCGACAATTAATGGCCAAATTTATTACTAAATATACTACTAGATGGTAAAATTGAGGAAATCAATTAATGGCTAAGCTAAAAATGACTAAAAGTTGGTCGCATTAAAAGATACTATAAATTAGCTACTATTGGTCACCACCTGAAAAATGGTAGTTTATATGCAAATTTTAGTTGTTTTTTTAGTAACTAATTAGTCATTTTGTACTAGTGTCTTGATGCGATTTGCATGAGTGAATGTTAACCAGGAATAAGCTCCAAAGAGTAGATGGAAAACTTAAATCCTTTGATCCTGAAGAGGGGTGTGCACCATAAAGACATAACATGGAATATGAGGAAGATCGAATGGAGGAACAATATAAATGTAAACTTTGAAACGAGAACTGATAATGTTACCTGTTTCGTAGAGATAGCAAAAAGGTGACCTGATTTTGAAAACGGGTGATGTAGAACACACACGTTTTTTTTAGAGCATAGTTTTTGGCACTTTAACTTTTTTTATGTACATTAAATTTTAGAATGGTAGTGATTTTCATGCTGATTTAAAAAAGTGAGTATTCTGCATCACACCCTTTTTTTAAAAGACCTATTTTTTGGCTTTAAATTTTCTAATGTATAAAATGTAAATAATTATTTTGTAAATTTGATAATTTTTAAGTGGTCGTTTTCTTCATATTTTCTTGTTGTTTATTTTAATTTTGTTTTTTTTAGTGAGGTTTTTATTGTTTTGCATTTTTAAATTACAAGGTCGATATTTAGAATTTTCGATATTCTACATATTTATACATAATTAATTTTTCAATCCACATGAAATAATTGTTTCTAAAAAAAATATTTTTTAACAATGGACATAAAAATAACCATTTTTAACATAAATATAACTAAAAAAGTACACGTTTTGATAATTTTTTGCTAGAATTGACATGTCAAAATCACAATTTTTATATGAAAATTTTAACTAAAAATGGTTAAATAATAGTTTTTTTTATGAATTTCATGTCAAAAAAATAATAATACTCACTTTTTTTGTCAAAAAATAATGATTAACTTAAAAATCAATGCAAAAATCACATATTACAAATATTGACCATATAACAACCCTAATTGAGTGTTTATTCTTCTCATAAAACGTCAAAGTCAAAGCATTGCAAAGCTTAATTTACAAGCATAACTTAAATTTAATTAACAATGTCACGTAATCCAAACTCTTTGTCCTCTAATGTTTCATCATCATCTTCTTGCACAATATTTTCTGTTTCCTTTTGCTCATTTTCCTCTTCTAATGGATCTTTGATGTCTACGAATCTCCCAATGTATGTCTTTCCAAACATTGCATGTAATGGTGGTTGGGGTTCCTTTGCCTTTTTTGCCACACGTGATTCACTAAAGTCCCCTTTCTTCAACCCAATTTCTTGCATTGCATCTGGAAGAAATTGAAGAGCATTAATTCTTTGCTGAATGAAATTTCACTGTACTGGATCATTTTCAATTGCAATGAAATTTCTTCATTTTTGAAGGCAACATGCTAGTGTTGTACCTAATTATCAAGCACAAAAGAAATAACGAACTAAATTAGTACAATGAAATATTAATTAAAAAATAAGATATTGAAATTCAATTCCATATAATAAAACTTACCTGAGCCAGAAAATAAATCCAGAAAGCAATCTCTTTCATTTGAACAAATGTCTATAAGATAGTTAATCAATAATTGTGGTTTTTGATAAATGTTAACTATCTCTCCTTTTGCTTCTTTGTCTTCATACGTTAATTTTCTCACAACAGCATCATAAGTTAGTATTTCACTATGACTCTTTCTGTCTACCTGATTAAAAATCATAGACATATGGCTATCATCTTTTGCCCAACTATCAATATGAATGAACTCACAATCATTTATAAATTGTTGATCTTCATTGTTAAGAAGATTTGACTTTTTCTTGTAACAAGAAATATTAAAAGTTCAATTAACTTGTACATAAATAAATTTTTCAACATTAATCAAATATACATTTTAAACATCTTACCATGTAAGCTGCATCCTTGAATTTGTTTTCTCCTTGAAGCTTGACAATATCATTGCCAATTATGTGTCTGAATGAAATGTCACAAATCTCCATAATGGTGATGACGTGACTTCTACAAATCCCGCAACCACTTTACTAAGAGCTTGATAAGTATAAGGGTCACTATCATAGTCAATGTTTGGAATATTGAAACCATGATGAATCTCTGCAACGACTAGGGTATAATCCCTTTTAGGTATGAGTTTAAAATAAAGAAATATATGTGTAAGTTATAAATTAAAAATAAAGAAATATATGTGTAAGTTATAAATTAAAAATAGTACACAGGTGAATAAAAATGAATGTATAAATCAAGATACCTTTTTAAATGCAAGATAAAAAGCTTTTAATGTTGATGTAGAACTTGAATCTGGATAGTTGCATACAACATCATCCCAACTATCTTCATTCAACAATCTAACCATTTGTTCTTGAATTCTCATGTAAACTTTGTGACTGCATAGATAAAGTAACAAAAAGATAATATAATGATATGTATAACAATACTACCAAGAACAACATGTTTTATTTAAAATATAATTATAATCTAGAAATAAATAAAAATAATTGAACAAACTTACTTTTGAAATTCTTTAGACATTTCCTCCAATGATAATTCCCCTGACCTCACACAAGATAATATTGTTTTGACACTCTTTTCATATTTCACTCATTGCATCGCCCTCCAAGGTGTGATAGTCATATCGTCTGGAAGTTGCTTCATTTCAGGAGCTGATTTACTATTGCTACATATCAATGGCTTAGACTTTTTGACCCTCTAGTTTTTAATGGCAATGTATTCACACATGCTAAAAATCTCATCAATCAACTTCCAAACATCTCCAATTCTAAATGCCAATTGGAAAATGCTATCAACACCTCTGAATAAATCACTATTTCTGTTGCCCTTTCCACCTTTTGAATTGGTTTTCTCTTCAGTTTGATAGCCTATTTGCATACAACATTCCTTTCGGAAATCTGCAGTAACATTTATCCTATCCCCACCACATTTTTCTTCAAATTCACTATGAATAAATCTAACCCTTTGGATGAAAGTCATAGACATCCTATATTCATTATCTGAATTATGATCCCATGCCACTAACTTTCCTTTTGTATCTAATAAAGCAGTGTAAATGATACATTTCATTGTTTCAAAACGTGGGTTATTAGGATATTCCTCGATCAATTGTCTTTGAGCTTCGACATAATGGTTCCCCCCAAGCACATAATAATTGTATTCAAAACATTTTGACATATCAAATGCTTCTTTGTTGGGAACTTTAAGTGGATCAACAAGAAGCACATAACTAACCACATGAGCATATGGATTGTACCTCATCAATGTCTTCAAGTTGTGAACATGCAGATGATGTGGCTTTCTAACTTGATATTGACATTGTCCTTCACTTGCTTTATAGGTTTTCCTGACATTGAGCTGAAATGTACGACCACCATCAATTAATTTTCTCTTTGTCAAATTATCTTGAATCGTAGTTTGTTTTGTTTTGATAATGCCATCCTCTAAATTAGCTCCTGGTGTAATGATTTCTCTGCTTTCTTTTGAAGTTTCACTAGGTTCTTGACTACTGGTAATGACTGCTACAAAATCTTCAACTTTACTTTTCTTCGTCATAACATTCCCAATAGATTTATTCTTGGGCTTTGGTACTTTTGGTCTTTTACGGCTCTTCTCAGCTCCAATGTCATCTTCAGTAATGGCAACATATTCTTCATTGTCAGTTTCAACTTCATCGTCCTCAAAAGTAACTTGTTTACCCTTGCTAGATTTATCCAACAGAGGCCTTTTTTACTAATTCTTTGGATGTAGTTTTGGAGCATCTTCAATTACTACATTTTGCTTGTTTTCCATATCTTCTTTTGACACTGAGTAAAAACTGCTGACAACTTTCATGATATCATGCTCTATGAAATGAATGCCTCCCAACCTAATTGAACAACTTTCAACAAAATTCTGCCAAACAAAATATCATATGTCAATAAACACCAAAGTTAAAAAAATATAGCGAGACACTTTCAAGAACACAAAATACAAATATAAATAACAATACTTACGATGTTTTGTGTCATCTCATTTACGATTTGTTTACACAACTTTGTAGATACCTCTCTCGTGTCATACAATGAATATGATAGTCGGTATTTAATCCTTTCATGTGACTTGGGAGCTTTTGTAAGCATGTAAACAACTTCAATGTCCGGTAGCGAACACATATCTAGGACTCTTCCCATCCTCTCAAAAATTCCATTATCATTCGATATATCAATATATAGATATATATTCGCATTTCTGATTTCTCTTTCTTTCACATACCAGATTCTTGATGGAAATTTCACCTCTTTTGAATTCTTCCAGTCTGAAATCATCTTCTTATCACTTGAGGCACTTGAAAGATTTGTAGCCATGAGCTCAAGTGGAGTTCATTCACCAATGTTTCTTGAAGATGCACCTTTAAGAGTCTTTGGTCCAGAAAGATTCGCTGAAATTTTCTTTGATGCCATGTTCCTCGAAAATAGAAACACATAAATCAGTAAATAATAAAAACATATTAACTTAAATTAACAACAAAAATATATCGTAAATTTTTTATTTGTATAATTTGAATCGCCTAGCCACTCCTGACGGGCGAGCGTGCGGGTCGGTCGACAGGCACGGGGACGGGTGAAGGACGGCGGGGCGGGGTGGGCAGCCGGGTGGGTGAGGGCGGGCCGGGTGGGTGTGGGCGAGAGGGGTGTGTGGGTGTGGACAGGCGGGCGGTGGGTGGGGACAAGCGTGTGGGGGGGGTTGGGTAGGGTGGGCCGGCCCCCAACCTCCCCTTCCTCACTTGGCCCCCTTAACCCGCCAACCTCCTGATCTCCACCCACACCCGGCCCCCTTCCACCCCCACGTGCCCACGCCGACCCTCTTCCCTCATACCCACCCACCTCTCACCTACCCTTCTCGCCCCCCCTCACACACTCCCTCACCCCCTCACACAAACCCGCCTCTCCCCTATCCCTCTCACCCCCCAACCTACCCGACTCCTCCCACACCCCCTCACAACTTCCACCCCCTCACACACCAGGCACTCCCACGCACCCTCACCCATCTGACGTCCCCCCACAGCCCCGCCCACAGCCTCCACCTCCCTGCCCACCCTTCCACCCACCCTCGCCCTCCCTTGCCCTCCCCTGCCAATGCTGCCCCCCTCACTCGTACGCCCCGCACCCACCCTTCTACCTGCCCACGCCCCCTCCCTCACCCTCCCCCCGCTCACATTCTAAAAGAGTATGCATTAACATTATACTATAGAAAAAGTAAGTCACGAACAAAAAATTCCAAAATTAACTATGTATATATTACGTGAAAGTAGTGAAAATAATAAAATTCTTATATTTTATTATTTTTTAGTCGAAACCTTCATAGATCTATCTTGATTCTATATTCAATAAAAATGTAGAAGAATAAAAATCATGTAAACATTTCTTAAACTTTACGCGCAAAATGATATTTACATCTTGATATTTACTAAACCCAAAAATCTAATATTTTTAAATTTAAAACAATTTATTTTAATATTTCATTTAATATATGTCTGACTTTTTTAATAAGTACCAAAAAATATATATGTAATGAATAAAAAATATTGAAAATAAAAAAATATTTGACCGAAAGTAGTGATAATATATCGCCAAAGATTTTAAATAAAAAATATATCACTCAGTCACACACGAAACAAAATGAACTGTGTACATTAAAAATATTCGAAAACTTAACCATAAAAGAAGTGAATAAAATTGTTTGTAAACAGAAAGTGTATAACAAAAGTTTCCATTAATTCAAAATGAATAACAACCATCGTGAGTGACAACCCTCCACCGCCCTCCCCTTCACCCTCCATGCCCTCACCTGCACGCTCTCACCCCCACTCACCCTCTCCCTCCCTCCCCCTCACCCAGGTGCTCCCCCGCGGACTCCTGTGCCTGGGCACTCCCATGCCCCTTCACGCCCTCCCCCTCACCTAACTGCCCCCTTGCCCATGCTCCCCCCCCCTTGCGCTCCTCACCCCCTACCCTTCCCGCCCCCCCTCCTCACCGGGTTCCCCCCCAATACTTCACCCAGGCCCCCCTCACTTCCCTCTCTCCCACCCCCACCCCAAGCCCTCCCCCTCCCCCTCCCCCGCTCATGCCCCTCCCTCCCCTTCCTCCACCGGCCCTCCCTCCCCCCCTCACGCCCCCCCACCTCCCCCATGATGCGCCCTCCCCCTTCCCCCTCCCTCATGCACCCCACCACCCCCACCTCCCTCCCCCTGCCCGTGCCCTACCCTGCCTCTGCCCCTCCCTCCCTCCCCTCACTCTCCCTCCCGCAGCCCTCCCTAGGCCGGCACCCAACTGACGGCCTTCCCTGCCCGCCCGATCGATGGCCCCGCGCACCCTCCCCCTCCCCCGGCGCCCTCCCCCCATCCTCATCCCCATCCCCCTCCCCCTTCGCCGCATCCTCCCTCCTCCCTCATCCCCGCCACCTCCTCCCCCTCCCCGACGTCCTTCTCTCCCTCCCGCGGCGCGCCCCCGGCCGGCGCCCGACCGGTGGCCCGGCCCCCTGCCTGACAGGCAGGGCGGCGGGCTATAGGAGTGGCGTGGTCGAGGCCTGCGCCACCCTGGCAGCCCGTCCCCTCGCTCGACTGGCGGGCAAGCGATTCCAGGAATCGCCCGGCCGCCGATCGGGGGGGGGGGTGCAGACTACCGGTTGGGCGCCGGTTGGGGGCGGGCTGTGGGAGGTAGAGAAGGAGGGTGGGGAGGGGGAGGAGGTGGTGGGGATGGGGGAGGAGGGAGGGTGCGGGGGAGGGGTAAGGGGATGAGGGAGGGGGAGGGCGCACACCGGGGGAGGCCGGGGGAGCGAGGGAAGTGCCCGGCCGTCGGTCGGGTGGGGGGCCTGGCTGCCGACCAGGGGCGGGCCACGGGAGGGAGAGAAGGAGGGCGGGGAGTGGGATTAGGTGGCGGGGATGAGGGAGGAGCGAGGTGGATGAGGGAGGGGGGAGGGGTAGCAGGATGGGGGAGGGGGAGGGGGATGAGGGAGGGGGGAGGGCGAGAGCCGGGGAGGGAAATGAGGGAGGGTGGGAGCATGGGTGGGGGAGGGAGAGCGTGAGGGGGGATAGCATGGGGTAGGCCGCCAAGGGAGGAAGGGAGGGAGGGAGGAGCGTGGGTGGGGCAGGGGGAGGAGGCGCCGAGGGGGTTGGAGGTGAGGGAGGGGCAGGGCACTCGAGGGGATGAGGTGGGGTGAGGGAGGGATGGGCGCAGAGGGTTGAGGGGGGTTGAGTGGGGAAGGGGAGCTAGAAGGGGTGGTGACAGAAGGGGCGCAGGAGGGGGGAGAGGTGGAGGGCATGAGGGGTAGGGCGTGTGGGTGAGAGGGTGGTGAGGGTGGCTTACATGGAGCACATGTGGGTGGGAAGGAGGTGAGGGGGAAGGCGTGCGGAGGGCGGGTGAGGAGGAGGGCAGCGGCGTGGGTGGTGTGGTCGATGTGGGGTGCAGTCGGGTGGGTGTAGAGGGATGACGATGAGGGGGAGGGCGAGTGGGTGTGGGTGAGGGGATAGGGGCGACGTGGGCGCGTGGAGGTGGAAGAGGGTGGTGCGGGTGGGGATGGGAGGGTTAGCGAATCATGTGGGGATGTGGGGGTGAGGGGTCTGCGGGTTGGTGGTAGGGGATGAGGGTGGCGTTGAGGGGGTTAAGGGGGCAGGGGCGCGCGGTGTGGGTGAAGGGAGTGAGGGTGTCAGGAGGGGGGGTTGGAGGTAGGAGGCGAGCCGGGCTGCGGCACCCACCCTGGCAGCTCGCCCGCCTGCCGCAGGGGTTGGGTGATTCTGAGAATCGCCCAACCCCGCGACAGGCGGGCGAGTAGCTGGGACTCCTTCACACCCCATACCACCCCCCCCATGCCCTCACACCCCGCTCGCTCGCCCGACCTCCCCGCCTACCCCATGACACCACGGTCGCCCACCCATGGGTATTAGGCGATTGAGTTTGATCGGGCCCGCCATGCTCACGATGGAGGTAATTGTTATTTTGGCTCAGAAAAATTATTAATTTAAAAAAAATAATCTTTTTCATTAAACTAATTTAATATGAAAATTTTCAAGGAAAAAAATTAACTTACTTTTCAATTGCGAGAATTCTTCGTTGAATATGTTGTTGATAGCGATATAGTTGCTCCACAAGTTCACGAGTCTTTCAACGATTTTCAGAAAACCTAGATGTGATGTGAGTAATAGTGATAATGAAATTTTAATATATAAGTGAGATTATAGAGATGTTTTCCCGTACGGTTAATGCGGGATAATTTGTTTTAAAATATTATAAAGCGACTATTGTAGAATTGTTTTACAACTGGTTGAATGTGGGATAATTTGTTTTAAAATATTATAAAGTGAATATTGTAGAATTGTTTTACAACGGGTTGAATGTTGGATTAATTTGTTTTAGAATATATTATAAAAAAAAAAATCAATTGTTTAGTAAATATTATATACTTTAACTATTAAAATAATTAATGTCGAAGTTGTAGTTCACAATTTTAATTTTAATGATTTATTTCATTAAATTATTTAGTTTACATTTTTCAATAAATTGTAGAATAAATAATGAAGGTAAATAAATCTAACAAAATTTTTGGAAGGAAATATTTTCACTAAAATTTTTGGAGGGAAATATTTTCGCAAAACTTTTTGGAGGGAAATATTTTCGCAAAAATTTTTGGAGGGAAATATTTTCGCAAAACGTTTTGGAGGGAAATTTTCATTCTTTAAGCTATATAATATCTTTAGGAGACTCTCCATTTGTATCATTCAACATATTCTATTTGAAAGGGATGGACTGCTCTAATAGTGAATTTTCGATTTATACACCATCAACATCTTCATCGCGTAACAACTCTATTCATATTGATGAATATAGCGAGAATTCTTCCACTATGAATAGAAAGTCAATTCTTCCAGTTAGTCCTCATTCTAAGGACTATGAGAGCAGCACTAATGAAAGAGGGGATGGAGAATTTCGAATAAATAAAGTGTCACAGGTTCCACTTAGTCCTACTTCTAAGGACTATGAAAGCAGCAGTGATGAAGAGCATGATGGTGAAGTTCAAAAGAATGGAGTGTCACGATGTCCACTTAGTCCTAATTCTGAGGACCATGAGAGCAACATTTTTGAAGAGCATGATGGTGAAGTTCAAAAGAATGGAGTGTCATGGTGTCCACTTAGTCCTAATTCTAAGGACTATGAGAGCAACAGTTTTGAAGAGCATGATGGCGAATTTCAAAAGAAAGGAGTGTCATGGTGTCCACTTAGTCCTAATTCTAAGGACTATGAGAATAGAAGTGATGAAGAGCATGATAATGAATTTCAAAAGAATGGAGTGTCAAAGTGTCCACTTAGTCCTAATTATAAGGACTATGAGAGCAGTAGTGATGAAGAGAATGATGATGAATTTCAAAAGTATGGAGTGTCACGGTGTCCAGTTAGTCCTAATTCTAAGGGCTATGAGAGCAGCAGTGATGAAGAGCAGGATGATGAATTTCAAAAGAATGGAGTGTCACAGTGTTCTCTTAGTCGTAATTCTAAGGACTATGAGGGTGGCAGTGATGAAGGATAGGATGATGCACTTAGTCCTAATTCTAGTGAGTATAAAGGTAGCAGTGACAAAGGATAGGATGTATCATCTTCAATAAGTAAACAATCACATTTTCGACGTAGTCCTAATTCTATGGACTATGAGAGTAGCACTGACAATGCACATGAGGAAGAATATCCATTAAACATCAAGTCAGATTTTCCATTCAGTCCGAATTCTAAGGACTACGACAGTAGCACTGAAGAAGCGGAAGATGAAGAATATCCTCCAAGTCAGTATTTGAAAAGCAGAGCTAATCATAGTGTGGATAACATTCCTCTTAATGATGATGAAAATCCTTATACAAATGATGATCCAAGGATGGAGATGTTGCTAAGAAATATTGTATTGAGGAGTAGGAGCAGACCTTTTCGTATCAATGCAAGCTGTTCTAGTTATACAAGGGGTAGAGCAGAATATCTGACGAGAATAAGTTCTATCAGTGCTCTCATTTTAGGTGAATGTTTCCAAAAATATTGCTTGAAACATATGGATTTCAAATTTTCATTAGAAAGTAGGAAGAGATATTTTTCAGTGAATAAAAGCATGCAAAATTCATATTTAGTTGGGTGCATGCAATCTACATTGTCAAGTTATGATTATTATATTGGGGCTTTATTTATCTGTAGAAAATCTTTCAAAATGTTTCATTCGATTGGGAATTTTCATCTCTCGAGAATTCAAGAAAATTTGGAAAAGGATCCCACATTTTATTCAGAAGTACGTCATAAAAGGCAATTTGGGCCATTATCAAATACTGCAATGTCATGGATGAAAGATTTATTTTCAAAGCATGGAGAGTGTATGCCAAATAGAGAGATAATACATATTCCAAATAATTTTTCAAGACGAGAAATCTACAACTTATACAAAGAATATGTAGAAGGTGCTAAGGGACATGGCCAGTTTATTACATATCAATATTTTGTGAAAGTATGGAAGAAAGAATTCAACAATGTTTGTGTTCCTAAGAAGACATGGATGGGGATTTGCAGTACACGTGCTTCTCTTAAATGAAAAAGGAACAAATGTTAAGGGTCAGAAAGAGGTAAGCATTCATAACTTTAACTTTTAAATTGTATAGTCATCAACTATGAAAACATATTTCTTAATGAATTTCTTTTATGTTGTGTAGATTTAATTGTCAAAGAACTTCAGGATCATCTCGAACAACAAACAAACGAAAGGAAGAAGTTGTAAAAGCATCGAAAGAAGTGTTATGATAATACAAATAAATATTTGGGTTTGATAATTGATGGTATGGACCAGAAGAAAACACTTTTACCACATTTTGTTCACACACACAAAGATTTACAGGAGGAAAATTTAATTCAGATTCACTTGGTCGGTTGTATGGTCTTCAATGGGAAAATGTTTCTAAGGGTGTACTTCATAGCTCCAAATATTCATAATGATGCAAATATGACCATAACCATAATTCGTGTTGTGATTTCTCATTGGTCTGGTACTCTTCCTGAAGTTTTGTATCTACAATTGGACAATACTTGGCGTGAAAACAAAAATCAAGTTGTTTTTGGATATCTAAACATGCTTGTTGAATTGAGAATGTTTCAAAAGGTAAAGGTTGGTTTCCTTCTTGTTGGGCACACTCATGACCATATTGATCAGATGTTCAATCTTTTTTCAGTCATTTTGAGGAGGAAGCAGGTTGGGAGCTTTCCATCACTAATTGAATGTCTTAAGAAATCATACATGCCATAGCCTACTTTTGATGTGTTGGAAGAAACTGTTGACATGCGAAGGTTTATTTTGGGATCATATGGTGAGGGGAAATGCATTGAACAACTTAATTACATTACCTTCAAACATCAATTTCATATCAAAAAAATTGATTGGAAGACACTAATATGGGGCAAGAAGTATTCGCCTACTGCACAATGTGCACCATCATCAGGTTTGAAATTTTTGAAGTTCATTCCAGATCATCCAATATTTTCATCAAAAATATTGTTATTACAATCAATTCGTGAAGTTCAGAATGCATGCAGACAAAATAGAGATATAAATTATTCTGATTTCCTAGACGAAATTAAAAAATGTATTAGATATACATATGCGTACTTTGACATTGCTGATTCAGTTTGGTGGGAGTCTTTTTTCAATAATAAAAGTGATATCATTTCAACAACAACAAATGAAGATATACCTTTGAAAAATCCACTTATTTGACCACAAAATGTGTCAAATGAACATTAGGAAATAAACATTGTTGAACATCAACAATCTCAAGGTATTATTAATTCTTCACAGGCAGAGGAAAGAGAGATGTGTAT
Source organism: Pinus tabuliformis (assembly GCA_031772625.1). Taxonomy (NCBI): domain Eukaryota; kingdom Viridiplantae; phylum Streptophyta; class Pinopsida; order Pinales; family Pinaceae; genus Pinus; species Pinus tabuliformis. Next base: position 1,507,263,171 of record CM062819.1, on the reverse strand, counting down.
TGGTTCCAGAAGATCTTGTGCACAACGTGAAGCCATGGAAGACCTTTACAGGGGTTCAATACATGATATTAAGGAGGGTTGCAAGATTGCAGTGCTAGCAGATGGAGATCGCAATGGCTATCCATTCTGGGTTGCTAATGTTATAAAGGTCTTTACAGAAAATGAGGATGTTACAAGTGTTGAAGTAGATTGATATGCCACAAATACACACCCATTCAATGGTGTGTATAAGCCACAGATGGTAGTTGACAAAAAAAATGGCAGAAAGAGAAAAAGAAAGGGTACAAATATAAATCACCGCCGCACAGACATATTAAAATTGGAGGATGTTGACATACTTGTTTATGACTTCAATTTAACAAAGAGAGGAACTCTTCACTTCAAGATGATAGAGATTCTAAAAAGGTTATTACTAGAAGGAATAGTGTTAAGATGGGAGTCTGCTGAAACCAGTCGTAGATCTAGAAGAATTTTGAAACCTAAAGTATTGGGCATGCATGTGGACTCTGATGGGGCACTAGTTGATGAAAGAGAAGAATATGGAACATCTTCGTCAGCATCTAGTCACTCATCTGAAGATGTGAGTTCTGATGGTGTGCAAGAAAATATGAGTGATTTTGAATAATTGTTTAAGACAGTTTATATAACTGATGTATGCATCATATCTTGAAATAAAATTAATGATTTCCATATGGTGTTAAATGAGAAGTTATGAGGCATTTTTATGTTGTTCGATTATATGTCTTAATTATGATAATTTTTATTGTTTAAAATATCTACAATGCAATATTAAATTAGAGATATAATGTATGTTTTATTCAATATACAAATAATGACTTTTGAAGTCATTTAGTGATGTAATTCGTTCATAATGTCATGGTTTTTTAATTTTATAGTTGAAAAAAATTCAATTTCTTTTGTATCTAGCATGTTATGGTTGAAAACATGTTGAATTTATACTTAGGAAAGAAAAATGATATTCTACCAGAAACATTAATGTGTTTTTTTCCTCATAAACAACTTTGTTTGGCACATAAAAATTTGGTTTTACTAGCATTTTTTATTAAGTTTCAAAACTAACCCTAAAAAAAATCAATGTTTCAGTATCATCACATTCGTTTTGAAGCTATATTTTGCATGAAAATTTTGTAGTAAATTTCGTAGTCACTACCATTTTTAAAACATGTTCAAAATTGACCCCTAAAAAATAAAATCATCGTTCCAGTATACACACTTTTCATTTTTAGCACTGTTTTGATGTTTTTTCTGGGTTTTTTGGCCAGTGTCTCTGTTTTGAGTTTATAGTTCTTGTTTCAAAGTTTACATAGTTCAATGAAATTATCACAATATTTTCTTCACCATAGCAGAGAAATTTGACAAGTTGTTTGTACAATGTGAGAAGACAATCAAGCCTGAGAAGGAATAACTAGATGATCATTCCTTGGTAAATCATGAAGATGGAAGAGGAGAGCCTCCTAAACCACCCTCTCCATCCTCTAGTGAGAATTTTCTTCTTCTTCTTCTTCTTCTTCTTCTTCTTCTTCTTCTTCTTCTTCTTCTTATCACTCTAACATGTATCATAGAAATACATCTAAGAAGCCTTTTTTAAAGATAGATGTAAAGTTTTATTTGCCCACATGTAATGGAAAATGTAATGCAAAGAAACTAAACAATTGGATTAGACAGATCAAGGTTTATTGTCGGATTCAAAAAATTGAGGAAGATGAGGCCAAGATCCAATTAGCATCTCTTCATCTGATGGGCATGGCTCTCATCTGGTGGGGAAGAAAGTTTCAGAAAGGCAACAAAAACTTGGGTAATCTCCTTTATTTTTTGTATAATTTGGAAAACAAGCTTCACTTCAGAGAAGAGTTTAGAAAACAAGCTTTAAATTTGGGCATTTCACTTGATCCACCAAAAAATGTAACAAAGTGTAATGGTGCTTTACATGGTTACATTAGGAATTCTTTGATGTTATTTGAGCCTACTTCTATTGATGTGTCCAGCATGAAGGCCATTCACCCTTTTTCCCGATGGAAAAATCGTAATTTTATTCAAATTGAGAAAAATGACATGTTGTAGATGTTGTAACAACATATGCTTTTATAAAAACATGTCCTCATACAATAGGATCTAAAATTAATGGCTATCTATGCTTTCGTACCTTTCTTCTTTTCCACTTTCCACCAACCTCCATTGTTGGGAGTGGATGTTACAATAGACATTTCTACTTCATTGGTAGCAGTTGGGGTTTCTTTGTCAAAATCTGAACTTTCTGTAGAGTGTGCTTGCTTACTGCCACAAATTTCTTGCCATGGTATGTGTTGCTCACTTTGCTGCTATGGAATGGTTATCTTTGGAACTAATGTGGAGCAATTCTGATTTTCATCATTTGTGAGCTATGTAGGGTGCTTTTCTCGTTGGGTTCTGGGTTATTTCCTGGTTATTATGCTTCCCGGAATATATTGTTTGTGGTAGTTTCTATGTTTTCTTCCTCTTCTATCTCATCTACTAGCATGGATGAAAACCGCCATCCTTTCGGGTTTGGTGGCTATCTTCTTTTCCTGTCTTTTTTCTTCTGTGGGCATGCACTTTGTAGGTGACTGGTTTGATGACAAATGCGGCATCTGAATGCAATGTTTTCATAATCAAGCGGTTGGGACCATTGCTTTTCATTGTAGAGTAGGAGGATTTGGTCTGGTAAACCTTGACTAAGATCAACCTCCACACAGATCCTAGCAAAAGTGTAGATGTCCTTGCAAAGACACTCACTGTCTACTTTTAAGAATTTCCCTAAAGCGTTGCTGATGTCTGCTAATACTTTCATGTGCCAAAAGTGTAAAGGTAGGTTGTATAGTTTTACCCACATAGGCATTTTGGAAACCACCATGGTGTTTTAGTAAAATTCTAGAAACCAGGATGTCATAAAAAGGCCAGCATTACCCCAGAACCATGGTCCCTCATTCAATGCATATTCCTTATCATTGGCAGAGTAGAATTTGACAATAAAAAACCCTTTTGAGCAGAGGTGTATATCACAGTTTTATGTCCATATGGAGTAAATCCATTGACTAAGGTCTTCCGGTTTGGGCCAAAACCCATTAAACCTGCATATCACTTCTTTAGATAAATAATCATCATGTATTTCATTTACCTTAGGTATATCAATTGATAATGTTGGGTTCTGAGTTGTCTTCTCAATGATGTAGGCACTAGGAGTCATAGCTTGTTGTTTTGTTTGCGTCTAAGGTCCCATCCTCCCTTTTACTGTGTCTTTGAAGGAAACAGGTCCTTTTGAGCTTGTGTCGGAGCATCCCCCATGGAGTATTGTGTTGAGGTAGATAGTTGAGTCACTGCCTATGTCATATTCTTTTAGCTTGTGCTCCTCCTACAATACTTTCCCTCCGTGGATCAGAAGTTGTTTGCAAGTTGGAATACCCATCCATCCTTGTATCCTTTGTTTGAGTGTTTTTATCCCCTCCCAACTCCCTTTCTTGATGCATGTTATGTTCCCTTCCATAGATATGATAAATAGGGTACTCTGTTTACCTTCAAGCATTTCGGATACAAAGGCTTCAAGATCTAATGTTGGGGTGTTTTCCTCTTCATGGTGTTCATGCTCAATCGATGTAGCTTTCTGTTGATCTGATTTGCTTAGTTTGTAGACTCACGCTTCCCACCATTGATCGTCATATAGCAACCCAAGGTGATCCTTAGCATGAGGCCTTGTATGCTACTCTGCCCTCCTACAAAGGATTGTGGCTGTTGTTGCTTCGAGAATCTTCTTCATGGCGCCCCATTTTACCTGTTGCGGAAAACCCCCACCTTTAGGCAGAGGAAAACCCCAAAAGTGTGAGCCTTTTGTCTTTAATGTCCTCCTCAGGTCCAAATTTACAACGAGGATCTCTGGTTTGGGGATATCAATCCAACCAAAGGAGGCAGCTATGGTTTTTTGCTCTAGATCTTTGATTTTGTAAGTTATCCCTGTGTGTAGAGGCAGTTGTGGTCCTTTGGAGGTCCACTCAGTCTTCATAATATAGAGATCAGTCTTTATGATACAGGGATCTGTGCCTATGCATCCCCAACTGTGTAGGTTGGGATCTGAAGTAACCATTTCCTTCGCCTCCTCAAGCTCCTCTCCACCCTGGGGATCTGTCTTCTGGACCCAGAGCTTAATTACATATTTTCTCTGCCCTAACTTCATCCATCCGTCCGGATTCTCAAGTAACCTAGATTTGTATTTTTCCTCTAGATCCATGGATCTGCAGGGAGGCTACCCAGATCTAGCATATGCTTCCAGATCTAACCATTCCGGTGCTAAATCGGTGTGCTAGATGATCCGTTCAGATGGTTTCTGGCTTTTTTTTAGCCATAATGTAGACCTAGGGAAGAAATGATCTACTGGCATTTTCGGCAGTGGTGTTGTTTCCCATCAGCTGCAGCACCCTCCTTTAGCCTGCTGTGGGGATTATGAGCTTCACTCCTATATCCGTGCTTGTGTCCCAGATCACTGGGAAGAGTAAACAATCTGTCGACCTGATCAGAAACCCTCACCATTTTCATTCCCTCCATGTTCCTCCTCCAACTATAATCATCGCTCAAAGGCCATTCACCTTAAAATAATGGGCAAGAATGATAAAAAAGTGCAACAAATAAATAACCTTTCAAACATCATAATGGCAGTTTGAAAGGAAAAGGAAAGGCAAAGGGCAAGAAGGTTTCTAAAACTAAGAAGGAGGAAGGAGAAAATCCATATTGCACACATTACAATAAGGAAGGCCATGATGATGAACATTGTTGGAAGTTTCATTTAGAGTTGAAACCAAAGATATTTGGTGGGAAGAACATGAAAACAATAGTGGAAACCATACAACAGGACCTTGGATCCTATTATCGTGAGTCACAAGCAACAAATCACAGTAGTGGGCATACACGATACTCTTTCTCTTCATGCTAATAAAAATTATGAATTGTATGTAATTACAATCTCTTCAAATGATTCTCCTGTTAATGAATGAAAGAGGCCTGAATTGTTACAAATTATAGTCATAACGAAACATACTAAAGTGGAAACCTTGTTTGATCTGAGCTCAAAAGAAAATTTTATTTTATAATCCTTGGTCAAAAATTTAGCATTAGAGACCAAGCCTCATCCAAAACCCTACCCTTTTGGTTGGGTGTGTGATAAAGCCAAATCACAAGTAACCAAGTAGTGTAGAGTTAGATTTTTGATTGCATCCAAACTAGTAGATCAGGTCGACCTTGATGTTGTAGCCTTGGATATTTGTGGTATTGTATTGGGGAGTCCATATTTGCATGAAAGGAAAGTAGTTTTCTTTTTCCATGAAAGCAAGTACCATCTCACAAAAGATGAGGTGCAATATATTGTTAGAGCTCATCATGTTAAAATTAATGCTAGTCTTGTAATTATAGGTTAGATGAAGAGATTGATTAATTCCAACAAAGGGTACATGTTCATGGTTGTGAGAGAAAAATATGCAGAGACATACAAAGCTTTCCATGGTTGTGATCCCACTCATAAAAAATCATTATATGAAATCACTTCTAACTATAATGGGCTTTTTCAAGAACCAAGCAGGTTTCCTCCAAAGAGTGAGATCCAACATGAGATTCACTTATAGAAAGATGCTCCATTACCCAAAAATGGTATGTATAGGTTGTCAGCCATTAAGATGAGGGAGATAAAGAAGCAGGTACAAGAATTGTTGAACCAAGGGATCAGAAGGTGAAGTTCTTCTCCATGCAATTCACTTGTTATCTTGGTGCCAAAGAAGGATGGCACATGCAGGATGTGTGTGGACTACAAAGCACTCAACAAAATAATGGTGAAGAATTAGTACCCTCTCCCTAGCATTGATGATTTGTTAGATCAATTGAAAAATATCTTCTATCTCACAAAACTAGACTTGTGGAGTAGTTATCATTAGGTCATGATTGCAGAATAGGATGTATGGAAGACTACATTTAAGACAAAACAATGTTTGTTTGAATGGTTGGTGATTCCATTCAAACAATGCAATGCTCCAGCAAGTTTCATAAGGGTGATGAATGATATTTTCATACCTTTTCTTGATGATTTTATACTTATGTATCTTGATGACATTTTTTTTTTCAGTAGGACATCAGAAGATCATATGATTCATGATAAAATAGTGCTTGCTTTTTTGCAAAAGGAAAATTTGTATGTCAAAATGTCTAAGTGTGAATTTGGTAAGACCTCTTTGGTTTACTTGGGTCACATTGTCGGAGGTGGAAAATTAAAAATAGATCCTTGTAAAATTGATGTGATTGTAAAGTGGTATAAACCTATGAATTTTATAGAGTTCTTCAGCTTTTTGGGTGCAACATAATACTGGCAAAGGATCATTTCCAGATTTCATATCATTGTATCCCCCTTAAATGCATTGACAAGTGTGAAGAAAACCTTTGCTGGGGAGGAAAGTAGCAGAAAGCCTTTGACACATTGAAAGAGAAGATCAATACCACACCAGTTTTGGCCTTACCTAACCTCCAACATCCTTTTGAGATCGAGACAGATGCCAGTGGATATGCCATGGGAGTAGTGTTATTGCAATAGAGAAAGCATGTATTTTACCATTTGGATACATTCTCCCAAACCGTTGTGAACTATCCCACATATGAAAAGGAGTTATATTCCTTGGTTCAAAGCATGAAGAAGTGGAAGCACTATTTGACTGGAAAGGAGACCATCATTCACACAGATAACTAGCTCTTGTAGTAACTCCTGTCGCAAACAAAGCTTCAACAAACATGTCATTTTAGATGGATGGGATTCCTCCAGCAGTTTCACTTGGTAATAAAATACAAGAAGGGAACCGGCAACAAAGTGGCAGATATAATTTCTCATCCTCCTATTTCTGCATCTATAGTTTTATAAAATTCTCCTTTATTTTGAGGAGATTTATGCAAAGCTGACTCATGGATCGCAGGTGGACAATTACAATTTTTTAAAGAGGGAGTCTTTATTTGTGTAGCCTGTGAGGTAGTCCAAGCCCTATGGTTCAGGGTTTGGAGGGAAAAGCGCCACAAGGGTCACTTGTGGGATTGGAACCCAAGGATGCATTTTTTCACCCAATCTTTTTTGGGAAAATTGTAGAAGCACATTTCTACATATGATGGCATGAGATGATAGAGAGCAGAAAGGAGAATCCAACACTTTGAAAATCGTCACATTCAGAGCTGTAGAAGTGGAGAGATGAATTTTTGAAGTTGAAAAGTAATTATTAGTTTTCAAGTCATGTAGGCTTAAAGTAAAATTCCTCCAATAGATGTCTCTTCACTAATTCATTGAGCCCCTCATTTAGATATAAATAGAGGGTGATTTGATGTGTTTTAGAGAATCCATTTCTATAATATCTCTTCTGGACAAAGACTCGTTGGAGAGGAGGGTCTCAAGTCTAGATGTAGCAAAGGAGGAGTTCTACATAGCGTGAGGAGAAGGGTCTGAAGTCTGTACTGGAGGTCAATTATGCTAAGGTACAAGGGTCTGTATTTGGGCTAAAAACATTTTGTCTCAAGGCCGAGTAGGATTGCTATTGGGTCGAGTATAGGGGGAGAAGAACACTCTTGTTGGAGGACTGTTTGGGCACCATTCTTGAAGGGTGAGGCTACACGACAATTGTTGTGCTAGGTTGCATTCCATATCACACAACTAGGTACTCTGTGAGGACTGTCAAAGTTTTACAGTGCCCTAAGAAGGAAACATGGCATGGGAGGAAGCTTTCCAAGGTGAGATTCATAGCACTTAAAGGGTTGGTTTGTTGATTGTGGGGTGTGTTTAGGGCTACAATATGTTCCCTAAGAAGGACTACAGCAAACAATAGTTGTAAGCACATCTGGGGTAAATGTGCATATAAACAACATAATAGGAACAGAAATACAATAAACATACTGGCCATCAAAATCATAAATTATAATAGTACATTTGCACATGAAAATCAAGGGAATGAATTTTTTCATTAATAAATGCAATGAACCGATCAGTGATGGGACTACCACGTTCCACCACGCCATAGATTGGCTGAGCCAAGTCTCTCTTTAGCCAATCACCCCCATGCCATATTCCAAGCATGAATGTGGGATCTCAGAGAATACATCAATACAAACTCATCCAGGGCTTCAAGAGGCCATCCACCTCAACACATCAAACAATGATTCCACCTCATGGTCGGATATCACCAAAAGCCATCATCATATTGGTCTCCATCCAAGCCTTCCAGGGCTTCCAGATCATTTGTCCAACCAAGGCTTCCAAAACTAGTAACTCAACCCACATCTTATATAGGCCTTCTAGAGCATTTATCCAACAAAGGCTTCCAGAACTAGTATCTCAACCCACATCTTATACAGGGCTTTAAGAGCATTTGTCCAACCAATGCTTCTAGGACTAGTAACTCAACTGACCAAGGGATTCCAGAGCATTTGTCCAACCAGGGATTCCACGACTAGTAATTCAACCCAAGTTGTTACAGGGCTTCCATAGTGTTTTTCCAACCAAGGCTTCCAGGACAAGTAACTCAACCCAAGCTATTACATAGTTTCTAGAGAATTTTTTCAACCAGGACTTCAAGGAATAATAACTCAACCCAAGCTAAGGAAACATCAGAACCAACCAAAACAAGGCAATGAAATTAAACCCACAATCACCATGGCTATCTAGGAAATGGAAAGGATATCAAATCTATTGTCAATCCCAGCCATCCTCCATGCCAATGACAGATCATAACCAAGAAACCACATGCATGTGCCATGCATGTCAAAACTAGTGAAGAAATCATACAAGCAACTCAATATCTGCAAGCAATCTGATGTCGTTGTGTTGTGCTCTACAACAACCCCCCATTTCATTCTTTTTATTTATTATCATATGAAATGGGTCCCTTTAGAAGTTAGTTGGTATCAATACTTCATTATTTCGAAAAAACCGATAATCAAATGAAATCATTATATAAAACCCTTTTTGTAAAACCCATAAAATGGAATAAAGTAAATCTTTGTCATTACGATAAAGCGATCGCAAGATCGCATATCGCAATGACATAAGGAATACAAATAAGCGGCACATTAATCTCCGCCGATGCGATATCGCAATCGGCAATCGGCGATACTTTATGCAGGTTTTAAAGCACCCACATGCCATTAGTTCCGATGCGATATGCTATCGGTGATCGACGTTCGGCGATATTCTATAAAACATTCTTGATGTGCCCAAAGCTATCCACCCCGATGCAATGCGATATCACAATCGGGGATCGACAATATCCAATGAACAATAAAAAAGGCGCTCAGGTCATACCCCCGACGCGATGTAATATCGCTATCGACGATCGGAGGTTGTGAATAGTGTCAATACAAGAAGGTTTAAGGTTGTCCCGATGCCCGATTGCGATAAAGCACAGATTTCAATAAAAAGCCGTTAAGTGATGGGATATCACGGTTCATTCATATTTAAATCTTGATCGGTTAAGCAATCATTCACCTGCGCTCAACCGCCAAAATGCCCACTGCACGCTTAAATGAATCATTCGGCCTATTAACGATATAATGGGCATTTAAGGGATGACAGGTTTTAAACGGCCAATTAATGTGATCATAAGTCCTAAAATCTTCCCATGGATTGTGTCCGCGCCCATTTTAAAGGCTAATCCCTTATTACGCATCTATCCATATTTTCTCATCACTTGCAAGTTTTCATTGCTATTTCTCTGTATTACTTATATTTGCGCCGCTGTGCAGAATTCATCCATAGAAGGAAGCTCAAATAAGATGGGGAAGAAATCTAAGAAGACTGCAGGCGCTTCCACTACACCAGCCGCAGGACAAGCTCTCGTGGACAAGAAGAAGGGCTTAATATCCAATACTACATGCACGGGTCTCACTAGAGTTACTTGGAAAGGCACTTACAACCTAATTGAAGCCGAAGAACCAGAAAAGACAGTGACAGAAGCTACTGCGGATCCTACTCGGAAGTTGAATGTACTCTCAAGGATTTAGCCGACTCTTTCCTTCACTGAATAGTGGCCAGGGAGCAAATTCTCCCATAGACAGACGTAGTGCGGTGGGCGATTCAAGAAATCCCAATCTTGGATAGAACTTTCAGCACTAGAGATGGAAGAATCTTCGGATCGTTCAGGCCAGATGATCTAAGGCAAATGTATCATTTTCCCGAGCCGGAGAAGATATATAATAAAGCGTTCCTGGAGAAGTTTTCAAGCGAAAATGAAGTTGAATCTGAACCCATCAGGGATTGGAGACAAAATCCAGCCAAACACAGACACGAATCTTCCGGTAAGTACTCGGTTGATTCTCTGGCTTCTCCTTATTGCTATGCGGGAATAATGATGTGTAGATTATGGGGATTGCATGATTCTGCTAATTTTACCATAGAGATGGTTCCTCTAATGGAGGCAGCAGTAAATAGTATAATTATGGATTGGGCCACCATCCTTCCTGACAAATTAGCACAAGCTGTGCGTGATTTTAGACATCAGACTGTCGTCACTGAAAGGAAAATTCCCCCATTCTATTACAATGCATATATCTTAGATACACTATGTTTAAATTCTGAATTTCCCGTGCTCGGCTGGAGGTGGACACCACAATATCCCACGGCTATCCACATGTACCATCAGAAACTATGGAAGTCTTCTTACAAGCACCATCTGTACCAAATCTGCAATGGCTTTATGGTGCCTATTCATTATTCTATTTTTGACAAACCCATTCCCAAGATTTCCTATCAAGCTTCGTTTGATATAACAGCGGTAGCAAGTTGGTTTGGAGAGGAGAGATTTACCTACATAAGAGTTTTCGGCAGCCAAGCCGACCCACATGTTCTCCCTTTGTATATACCAGATAAGCTGCTAGCAAGAGAAATCGCCTATCAGATTATGGCTGAGAGTGTTACACAAACTCTCAAGAAAGAAAAGAAGAGGGGTTGGCCCTCTTTTCCCTTTAGGTGTGGTGTCTATACTCTGCATGATCTCAAACATGCAGAAAAGGAAGCCACAAAGCTTCAATCCTTAACTCTGGAAACTATCCCAAACAGGCCATATGATCCAAGCAAAGTTGCCTACAATGCACTAGAATAGGCCAAATTGACAAAATTTGAGCACAAAGAAGATATGTTTGACGACCTATTCGTTGCAGCCGAAACAGTAGGTCAGGCTAAAGAACTCGCTTGATTGAAATATAATGATGAAGGGCTGACTGAGTTTAATAAGCTTAGAGAACAGAGGTTGAAAACTCTGCCTCTAGATTTACTAGCAACAACCCCGGTGACATCATCAAGCGAGCCTGTTCGGCAACAGTCAAAGGAACCTCCGGTGGTAACAAAGGATCATAAAAAGGAACAGGAGGAAAGGCAGAAAAAAGAAAAAGAAGATAGGCAGAAGAAAGCACACGAGGAGAAACAGAGGAAAGATAAAGAGGAACAACAAAAGAAAGAGCAAGAGGAAAGGCAAAAGAAAGAACAAGAGGAACAGCAGAAAAGAGAGTAGGAAAAAGTGCGGAAGGAGTCCCAAGCCCAAGCCGAAAAGGAAAAACAAACCACCACTACTGTCAATATAGATACTACTATTGACCCTAATTTGCTTCAAGAATGGAGGCAATTTGATTCTATCATCAGTGGATTGGAATGTTCGAAAGATACAGACACTTCCAAGACAAATGATACACAGGACATCACTTCACCTCAGGTTCTAAGTGGAACCAGCGGCCCACCCATTTCTAAGGATGTTGAGGTAATACCAAAAGACCCCTCCGACCAAATCATTCTCCAAGTAGAAGATATTCCTCCCCTGGATGTTTTCTACAGCCCGAGGCATAAGGCAGTGGTAAAAAGACAAAGGAAAAGGAGGAAGATTGATCAACCTCCCCTTTTTCTAGAACAAACTGTAACGGGCAGTGTGGTTTGGAAGGAGGAATTCGACCCCTTCGATGACCTAACAAAACTGTCACAGTATGCGGGAGCCTATTCGGCAACGACAATCAACAAGGCATCAGAGGTAAGTCTTCTACTAAAAACTAAGGACCAAGAAATTTTTGCATTACAGGCACAATTGACTGAAACAAAGCAAAAGGCAGAGCAAGCAGAGGAGAAATTGTTGGCACAACAGCAAATGAACAATAAATTAACCCAGCAATTGCAGGAAGAAAGGCAAAGGATCGACCAAAGCGCGATCCAGAAACAAAAGGAATTGTCGGAGGCATTGGCACAATTAAGAGCAGCGAATGAGCAAATGATGAAAACAAAGGATGAGAAAATCGCTCAATTGTCATCGCAGTTCGAAAAAGCAAAGGGCACTTCACAAGTGGCAGAATTCAGAACGGAAGCATCACTGATCAACAGTGCATTGATATCCCAGGTTAAGCTCTTATGTCAGCAAATCGCTCAAGCAGAGCCATTATGTGAGTTAACGATATCTATAAATCAGCAGGTAGAGAAGGCCAGAAATGAATTAGATCAAGCTGAAGAGGTCATAACTGCATATCTTGACTGGCAAGATTCTAATCATGGGAAAGCAGCAAATTTGCCCAGAATCCTAAAAACACATAAAGATATACTTTTTACAGAATGGCACACTCAGGTGATGAAAGCAGAGAGAGCGGCTTCAAGATGTAAATCAACTTCCAGCAATCTAGTTGATCTAGTTAACAACACTCTCTACTTATCAAATATGATTTCTCAATGCACACCAGGAAAGATCACAACAACAAACACATTGGAGCAGTCATGCTATCCTGAATTAGAGGAAAAAGGGAGATTAATCGCTGGGATTAATAGTTTAAGCTTGGAAGCATATTGGCTCTTTCTGATTAAGCCGCATACACAAAGAGCCGCCCTTAAGAGCCTAATAGATGCAATCGGGTATATAATTCCCGATATTCAGGATGCCACCTATGCCGCTCAGCTCAGTTCGCGCCTCAACAAACCTCCTGAAGTAGAGCCAATGCTTGCGATAAGTCAGCTCAATTCAAAGGAAAGCAACCGACTTGATGAACCATGCTCCCGCTTGCTAAATCGCATGGAAAAAATAGGATCAAAAGTTATTGATACCAATTAAGTAGGATTTCTGTTTATTAGATATTTAGATTAGTTTAGTATTTATAGACCCTTTCATTGTTTTGGAAAGGGTCGTAAAGTTTTGTAACAGACTTAAAAGACTGAAGTTTGCACTACTGTGCTTCAGTCAATATTCTTTTATGAAACCAGACCAGTTGTTCTTAATTTGACAAGGAAGCTTCTTTATGCAATTGTGCACTATTGTCTTTGTTGAGGATGTTTTTGCGTTGAAGGAAGAACTACAAATAGCGATTGATATTTGGGAGTGTCAAGCAGCTCATTTGGTATTCCTATCTATGTCTGAATTCATTCCTTTCATATGAATTGTTATGTAATTATTCTTGCTATTGTTGATTATATGCATGCGCTGTAACAGCAGATCTTTATTCATTCCACTATTGGATGTTTTATGATGTGCCTTTTCTTTAAATCATGCATTTATCAATGATATAAATGATAAAGTGTGGTAATATCGCCTTAATCACTTTGCTTAACTATTTAGGCATAGCAATCATGAACAGAATAACGTCCATGTCTGTCAAATGGAGTCATCTATATGCCCGTTTATAGATACAGATCATCAAGCGCTGCACTTTAAAAGCTCAATAAGTCCCCGGGATAGATCATAGTTATTATATTCTTGTCAATAGTTTTAGTTATTCGCTCTTCGCTACCGTAGTTTATAATCATCCGTCCATCCCGTTTATCTATTTGTGGGAAACTGGTCCCATTATCCCCAGTCGGAGCCACTATTTCAAACGGGAAAGGAGTTGTACTAAGGTCTGGACCGGGTGGTTATCCTCGATGTTGTTGCAGCGATTTTCGAGGCATCAACATTTTTGGCGCTAGAAGGAGGGCTTCAACTGTGAATGGCACATAAGTCAAAACCTATAAGCATTCTAAGAGTAATTCTCCATCTGAATCCCCTCGATCTTCCAATTTGCATACTGGTTCGCCAGTATCCAAACAAGGAGAAGAGGAATCAACTACCACTGCTCAAACCCATCATACTCGAGAACAATTAAGTCTTGTATCACCTGAAGTCTAGTCTCTTATCCATAAACTTCAGAGCTTCTCGATTTCACCACAGAAATCTAAGGTATCACAAAGCAGTGCGACTTCGCAGTTCAATTTACCTCACCCTCTCACCAGACTTCAAAGCGAAAAGCTCGGTATTGAACCCACTGAGTTCCCTTTACCCAAAAGGAAAAAGGTGAAGAAAAGTACTGAAGGATCTGATAGTGAAGAGCTTTCATCCACATCCTCCATTGCATCTTCCCCTCTGCGAAGTCAACCATCCACTCCCCCATTACATATTGTTGTTCACCAGGGATTAGAAGCTTCAACATCCCAACCTACCCACTCCTCAGTATTATTTCCTTCCCATACATCTGGAATTCCAACAGTAGTATCAACCACTGTCGCTATTACAATGGCAGATCCATGGACCAGACCCGGTGCAGTCAATATGCCTACGTCGTTGCATCCATTACCAGATTACCCTGAAAAATGGCTACCCAAGTTTAATCCAAATGATGGAACCCAAGCTGAGGAACACATCAATAATTTCATGTTAGCTGTCAACTTAAAAGGAGTAACAGAGCAAGATGTTGTTGTTAGACTTTTCCCTTACACCTTACAAGGGCCAGCAGGATCCTGGTATTTCTCTTTACCCTCTGGTTCCATTACCAGTTGGAACACTTGCCAAGAGCAGTTTCTTACCAAATATGGAGATGATAGGTCTTTGGCTACTTTAATAAACGATCTCTCCAATTTGAGAATAGAACATAGGGAACCAATTAAGGAATTTAATGCATGCTTCAATAAACTCCTAAATAAAATCCCTACTGCCTCCAAACCAAGTGAACAAATTCGGAGCGAATGGTATATAACAGCTTTGCCTGCCAATATAGCCATCTTTGTAGATAGAGCACGGAAACCTACCTTAGCCGAAAATATGAAAGAAGCGCTTGCTGTGGAAAAACGCATCAATGCCCTGGAAAAGAAAGCTGCCTTGGAAGACAGAAAAGCCAAAAAAGTCTCTTTCAAAGATGACTCAAAGAAAAAGACCCCAAAAGACCCATACGACATGGAAGGTTTGCAAAAGGTCTTAAAAACGTTATCAAATGAAATGGTCGAAATAAAAAAGCAGGTGGCCGAAACCTCAACCAAAAGACCCTTTAGAACTTTTAAGAGAAATGAGTCAAAGCCCCCTAATGTCATATCTAATGCAGACTCAGAACAAGAAGAGGAAGAGGAAACAATCGCAACGACTGATGATGAAGAAGAAGTAGTAGAATGTCATGGAATGTGGGATTTTATACTCCCCAACTCCGATACAGATAATGAGGAAGAGGCGTTCCCAGTCACTACTAGGAGCAAAAGTACTTCTGAACCTGTTCAGGTATCATCAAAGAAGAGGACTGCAGGTTCTGCTACAACCAAAGAAAAAACACCTGCAAAGAAATCACCTGCAGCAGCTCCCCAAAATCAGCCCTCAACTTCTAATATTCCTTCAACATCCAAAACATTAGTCGTATCCGATTCAATGGAATATAACATTGTTGATGACATGAAGAAAACTAAAGCAAACATTACTATGTTTGAGCTTAGTAAGTTAAAACATCAGCAGAAATTACTTCTTAAAGAATTGAATGTTGTTCCTTCTACACCTCTTCCCAGTGCAAAAGCTGCTAATGATTCAGGCCAACCTCCTCCCGGTATGGTTGAAGCTACCGATTCAGTTCTAGTTGGAGATAGATCAAATTCTCATACTCCACCCTTCCTGCTAAACTATGAGATTTACAACAGAAACCTGCACAACTGTTTAATTGACTCAGGGGCATCATCTAACATAATGCCAGCTTCAGTTTGCTCTAAACTGAACATTGAACCCCAGAAGTCTGCTATTCATATTATACAGTTGGACAGGACCAAAGTGCAGGTTGTGGGAGAAATTAATTCCATAACCATCAGGTTGTCTGCTGATCCCAGAGTAGTACAAAGGATTGACATCCTAATAGCCGATATACCTGAATTTTACGGTTTAATTCTGAGTAGGGATTGGTCCGAAAAATTGCATGGGTATATTTCCACTGATTGGTCACATATGTGGCTTCCCTACAAAGGCAAGCCAAATCAAATAAGAATTGATCGTGAGAAACATATGACCCACACAGTTACTGAATTTGAGCAAGAAAACCAACTCGTAGCGTTCAACAACAACATTTTGGGGAATTATTCGTCAGAGTCATTCTTTGGCAACTTCGTTGCCCAACCATCTCCTTTTTCAATCAATCATTTTACATCTCAGATTGAGAATTTTTCACAAACTGATAGGTCTAGATGTTTCAATGATGCTGAAAAAACTGTAAATAAATTTGTTAATACCCCTTTATTTTGGTCTTTATATTTTGATGGCTCCAAGTCTAGCGAGGGCTCAGGAGCAGGTTGCATTTTGGTTAATCCACAAGGAGAAAAGACAATGCTGTCCTATAGGCTGGAATTTGAATGCACTAACAATACAGCCGAATATGAAGCCTTAGTCCAGGGACTGTATAAAGCAATCGGTCTTAAAGTGCAATATTTGAAAGTATTTGGCGATTCTGAAATTATTGTTAAACAGGTGAGGAATGCAATTCATTGTCTTTCAAATCACCTCAAGCACTATCAATCGCTAGTACAAGAACTTACTTCGCACTTTTCCGCATTCAACATTTCCTCCATCCCCAGGTCCCAAAACTCGGCAGCCGATCTCCTAGCCAATGTAGCTTCCAAGCTTCTACCTTCTGAAGACCACAGCCTTGATAGATTTTCCGTAGAATTACTTTTTAGACCTTCAATACCCGACAATGTCACTAATTGGAGAGTATTCAATCATGATGAGGATATTTTACAATTTCTAACTTCTGAAAAGTCCTATGACGATCAAATTATTGAGGAAAATGACAATGATTTACAAATGAAAGAAACACCTCAGGAAAATTCAATTCCTAAGCCGATGGTAAAGCTCGAAGATCTTTATGATATCAAAGACAGGTTTAAACCTGTAATTAATGCAAAGCTCCAAAGTTCTACCCTTAGGTTTGAATTAATAAATCTAGGTATTGACCATGCTCCTCAAAATATTAATTTAGGATTAGGACTTTCCTTGGAAGAGAAGGAGGCATTCATTAAATTGTTAAGAAAAAACAAACAGGTCTTTGCTTGGAAGTATGATGATTTGAAGACATATGATACATCTATTATCCAGCATACCATTCCTATGCTTCCTGATCAGAAACCGATTCAGCAGAAGTTAAGAAAAATACATCCAAATTTAGAGAGCCAGATAAAGTTGGAACTTAATAAACTCTTGAAAGCCAAGATTATTTTTCCTGTCCGACACTCAAACTGGGTCTCTAATATGGTGCCAGTCAGAAAGAAAAATGGCGACATTCGAATTTGTATTGATTTCAGAAATTTAAACAAAGCGAGCTTGAAAGACAATTTCCCATTACCTACTATGGAGCAAATACTCCAATCAGTAGCAGGCTCTGAATTGATGTCCTTTCTTGATGGATTCTCAGGATATAACCAAGTTCTGGTTCATCCTGATGACCAACTTAAAACCACATTCAGAACAAAATGGGGAACATATGCGTATCAGAAAATGCCTTTCGGACTTATAAATGCAGGAGCGACATTCCAAAGAGCTATGGATATAGCTTTTAGAGGGTTGATTAATAGAATAGTAGTCGTCTATCTAGACGATATTACTGTATTCTCTAAGAAGAGGTATAATCATTTGCATGATCTAAATCAAATCTTTCAGCGTTGCAAAAGATATGGTATTTTTCTTAACCCTAAAAAGTCTTTCTTTGCTCTTGATCAAGGAAAGCTCTTAGGTTTTATTGTATCCAAAGATGGCATTTATATCGATCCTGATCGGATCAAAGAAATCTCTGAAATCCCTTTCCCACACAATAAAATGTCGATGCAGTCATTTTTAGGCCAGATCAATTTTGTTAAAAGATTTGTTCCAGATTTTTCTCAAATTATTTTGCCACTTCAAACAATGATCAAGAAGAATTCAGTCTTTAAGTGGGGATCAGCAGAAAAGCAAGCTTTTTATCTAATCAAACAATCAATAATCAATGCCCCAGCCTTGAATACTCCAAATTTTTCTAATCATTTTACATTGTATACCATTGCATCCGACTTGTCTTATGCTGCAGTACTCACGCAACTAAATGATCACAATTTGGAAGCACCCATTTCATTTTTTAGCTCAAATCTTCAGGGTGCTGAATTGAATTACTCCGATGTAGAAAAACAAGCCTTTGCTGTATTTAAAGCAGTCAAGCATTATAGACCCTTCCTTTTGAAAACTCACACAAAAGTTATAGTTCCTTTCCCAGCAGTTAGGCAACTATTAATCCAAAAGGAACTAGGTGAAAAAAGGGCAAATTGGGTCACAGCGCTTCAAGAGTATGACTTAGAAATTAGGCCAACAAAGATTGTTAGGGGCCAAGGTTTTTGCAGGATATTGGCAGGAGCATCCAACATTCCAGAATCCAGCGATACGAAGCAAACTCAAGAAATCAATCAGATAAGTGTTACTGATTCTGGATCTCAATATGCATATTTAATCTTTTATTTAAAGAATGGTTATGCACCTCCAAATCTGTCTTACAAAAACAAAAGGGCCATTAGGTTAAAAGCAAAGAATTTTACAATTATTAATGATGTGCTTTTTAAGAAGAATTATGATTCTGTTTTATTAAGATACCTTGAGAAACCTGAAGCCCAAAAGGTTTTGCAGGAGTTACATGATGGACCAGCAGGAGGACATTTTGGAGCTGACACAACAGCTCACAAGATTATTCATGCTGGATATTATTGGCCCACTCTATTTAGAGATGCCCACGAGTATGTAAGGAAATGCCTCAATTGCCAAACTTCTAGTGGAAGACAACGGAAACCGACTTTCCCTTTGCAACCAGTCAACATTGAACAACAATTTGAACAATGGGGATTGGATATCATTGGGGAAATTAATCCACCTTCTTCCAAACAACATAAGTATATCCTTACCGCTACCAATTATTTTACTAAGTGGGTGGAGGCAATCCCTTTGAAGGCAGCAAATTTTGAAGCAATCATTGAATTTATAGATCAATTCATCATTACCAGGTTTGGTGTCCCAAATGCTCTTTTTTTTGATAATGCTTCTTATTTCTCAGGCAATGCCATGTTCGATTTCGCTATTAAAAGAGGATTTAAGTTAAAGTATTCTGCTAATTACTATCCCCAAGGTAATGGTTTAGCGGAGTCTACTAATAAGAATCTGATCAAAATCATTAAGCGAACTATCGAATAAAATCATAAAAACTGGCACAAATCTTTAGTGTTTGCATTATGGGCTGATAGGATAACACAAAAGGCTTCTATTGGAACTTCTCCGTTTAATCTCGTATATGGAAAATAAGCAATACTACCCACAAATCTTGTTATTCCTTCTTTAGCCCTAGTGTAGTTTATTGAGGAAAGTCCTTCCTCTTATATTCAGTTTAGACATAACCAAATTCTAAAATTAGAAGAGGAAAGAGAAAAAGCCAAAGTTATCCATGCCAAACATCAGCAAGTCATCAAAGCAGCTTTTGATTCAGTCTCATGCGGTTCAAAACAATTCCAAGTCGGTGATTTAGTTCTGAAATGGGACAAAGCCCATGAGGGCAAGGGCAAACACTCCAAGTTCCAGAAATTGTGGCTTGGACCATTTCAGATCTGTGAGAAGATAGGCCATTCAACCTTTATATTGCAAGATTTATCAGGTTTGAGAGATTCTCTCCCTGTTAATGGCCTTATCTTGAAGAAATTCTTTAATTGAGGAGGTAACCCCTCCTCCTTTCATTTTGGTAGGATTTTATAGTTTGTAGGATTTTTTAGAAAATAAGGTTGTGAGATATCTTCCATTGACCTTTTGCTGTGTTTGAAAAGTTGTCCCACATAACTAGTATGAATATTTGCTTTTAAATAAATAGAACTTTTAACCAAAAAGGATAATTTCTAGGAAATTAGATATCATTGTATTCTGAAACCACAGTTCAAGTTTTGTCAACTCCTCTCAAAGCATAGAAGTATTGTAAATCATTTTTTGTTTTCAAATTGGTCTCAAAAGGTTATCAATATCAAGATAGAAGTCAATTCAATTTCAGCATCTTCAACTCTTACCCTGTCATCCATTTACTCTTAAGGAGAAGATTGTTCATCCCATTCACTAAAGTTTAGGATTATTCAGAGTGTAATTCTAAAATATAAGATATTAAAGATAAGAGGTCTTATTACAAGCCTACTTACCATGTTCATAGGGAAATAGTTTAACTGACATTACCAATACTGCAAACCAAAACAGGGTAATGGCTTGAAATTACAAGACAGGGGGTCTCATCATGAGCCAGCTTGTTCAGTTAAGTTACTACCAGTGAATGGCATTGTCAACAGCTGGCCACCAAACCAGGACAATGGATTTTTATCTTGTCAATGGCAGAAAAAAGAAGAAGAGCAGAATATGAAAACATATTTTGAATTCATTCTGTTAATCACACTCTTAATTGGATGGGACAATGGACAATCACATGGTTAAAAGGTATCCCTGTCGAAACTATAGATGTTTGCTGGCAGCAGAGGCTCTACCTATGACAGATGAGTTTACTATAAAAGCTGATTTGGAAAGGTTTTCTATTTTATCATTATAAACCAATAGAGGCCTATTTTAAACTTAGAATGTATTTATTTTCTTTAAAAATGGAGGAAGTCAACAAAATAGTTTCATTTTAATCAGAATGCATAGAAACCTAGTTATATTAGAATTTTCCCCTTTGATTGAAACTCTATTCTGAAAAAGCTTAAGTATTTCTATGATTTCCAGAGATAACTGGTTCTTCCAGCGAATCGCCAATTGTTGTGCTCTACAACAACCCCCCATTTCATTCTTTTTATTTATTATCATATGAAATGGGTCCCTTTAGAAGTTAGTTGGTATCAATACTTCATTATTTCGGAAAAAAACTGATAATCAAATGAAATCATTATATAAAACCCTTTTTATAAAACCCATAAAATGGAATAAAGTAAATCTTTGTCATTGCGATAAAGCGATCGCATATCGCAATGACATAAGGAATACAAATAAGCGGCACATTAATCTCCGCCGATGCGATATCGCAATCGGCAATCGACGATACTTTATGCAGGTTTTAAAGCACCCACATGCCATTAGTTCCGATGTGATATGCTATCAGCGATCGGTGTTCGGCGATATTCTATAAAACATTCTTGATGCGCCCAAAGCTATCCACCCCAATGCGATGCGATATCGCAATCGGGGATCGGCAATATCCAATGCACAATAAAAAAGGCGCTCAGGTCATACCCCCGACGCGATGCGATATCGCTATCGGCGATCGGAGGTTGTGAATAGTGTCAATACAAGAAGGTTTAAGGTTGTCCCGATGCCTGATTGCGATAAAGCACAGATTTCAATAAAAAGCCGTTAAGTGATGGGATATCACGGTTCATTCATATTTAAAGCTTGATCGGTTAAGCAATCATTCACCTGCGCTCAACCGCCAAAATACCCACTGCACGCTTAAATGAATCATTTGGCCTATTAACAATATAATGGGCATTTAAGGGATGACAGGTTTTAAACAGCCTATTAATGTGATCATAAGTCCTAAAATCTTCCCATGGATTGTGTCCGCGCCCATTTTAAAGGCTAATCCCTTATTACGCATCTGTCCATATTTTCTCATCACTTGCAAGTTTTCATTGCTATTTCTCTGTATTACGTATATTTGCGCCGCTGTGCAGAATTCATCCATAGAAGGAAGCTCAAATAAGATGGGGAAGAAATCTAAGAAGACCGCAGGCGCTTCCACTACACCAGCTGCAGGACAAGCTCTCGTGGACAAGAAGAAGGGCTTAATATCCGATACTACATGCACGGGTCTCACTAGAGTTACTTGGCAAGGCACTTACAACCTAATTGAAGCCGAAGAACCAGAAAAGACAGTGACAGAAGCTACTGCGGATCCTACTTGGAAGTCTGAATGTACTCTCAAGGATTTAGCCGACTCTTTCCTTCACAGAATAGCGGCCAGGGAGAAAATTCTCCCATACACAGATGTAGTGCGGTGGGCGATTCAAGAAATCCCAATCTTGGATAAAACTTTCAGCACTAGAGATGGAAGAATCTTCGGATCGTTCAGGCCAGATGATCTAAGGCAAATGTATCATTTGCCCGAGCCGGAGAAGATATATAATAAAGCGTTCCTGGAGAAGTTTGCAAGCGAAAATGAAGTTGAATCCGAACCCATTCGGGATTGGAGACAAAATCCAGCCAAACACAAACACGAATCTTCCGATAAGTACTCAGTTGATTCTCTGGATTCTCCTTATTGCTATGCGGGAATAATGATGTGTAGATTATGGGGATTGTATGATTCTGCTAATTTTTCCATAGAGATGGTTCCTCTAATGGAGGCAGCAGTAAACAGTATAATTATGGATTGGGCCACCATCCTTTCTGACAAATTAGCACAAGTTGTGCGTGATTTTAGACATCAGACTGTCGTCACTGAAAGGAAAATTCCCCCATTCTATTACAGTGCATATATCTTAGATACACTATGTTTCAATTCTGAATTTCCCGTGCTCGGCTGGAGGTGGACGCCAAAAGAACCCACGGCTATCCACATATACCATCAGAAACTATGGAAGTCTTCTTACAAGCACCATCTGTACCAAATCTGCAATGGCTTTATGGTGCCTATTCATTATTCTATTTTTGACAAACCCATTCCCAAGATTTCCTATCGAGCTTCGTTTGATATAACAGCGGTAGCGAGTTGGTTTGGAGAGGATAGATTTACCTACATAAGAGTTTTCGGCAGCCAAGCCGACCCACATGTTCTCCCTTTGTATACACCAGATAAGCTGCTAGCAAGAGAAATCGCCTATCAGATTATGGCTGAGAGTGTTACACAAACTCTCAAGAAAGAAAAGAAGAGGGGTTGGCCCTCTTTTCCCTTTAGGTGTGGTGTCTATACTCTGCATGATCTCAAACATGCAGAAAAGGAAGCCACAAAGCTTCAATCCTTAACTCTGGCAACTATCCCAAACAGGCCATATGATCCAAGCAAAGTTGCCTACAATGCACTAGAACAGGCCAAATTGACAAAATTTGAGCACAAAGAAGATATGTTTGACGACCTATTCGCTGCAGCCGAAACAATAGGTCAGGCTAAAGAACTCGCTCGATTGAAATATAATGATGAAGGGCTGACTGAGTTTAATAAGCTTAGAGAACAGAGGTTGCAAACTCTGCCTCTAGATTTACTAGCAACAAACCGGCGACATCATCAAGCGAGCCTGTTCGGCAACAGTCAAAGGAACCTCCGGTGGTAACAAAGGATCATAAAAAGGAACAGGAGGAAAGGCAGAAAAAAGAAAAAGAAGATAGGCAGAAGAAAGCACACGAGGAGAAATAGAGGAAAGAGAAAGAGGAACAACAAAAGAAAGAGCAAGAGGAAAGGCAAAAGAAAGAACAAGAGGAACAGCAGAAAAGAGAGCAGGAAAAAGTGCGGAAGGAGTCCCAAGCCCAAGCCGAAAAGGAAAAACAAACCACCACTGATGTCAATACAGATACTACTATTGACCCTAATTTGCTTCAATAATGGAGGCAATTTGATTCTATCATCAGTGGATTGGAATGTTCGAAAGATACAGACACTTCCAAGACAAATGATACACAGGACATCACTTCACCTCAGGTTCTAAGTGGAACCAGCGGCCCACCCATTTCTAAGGATGTTGAGGTAATACCAAAAGACCCCTCCGACCAAATCATTCTCCAAGTAGAAGATATTCCTCCCCTGGATGTTTTCTACAGCCCGAGGCATAAGGCAGTGGTAAAAAGACAAAGGAAAAGGAGGAAGATTGATCAACCTCCCCTTTTTCCAGAACAAACTGTAACGGGCAGCGTGGTTTGGAAGGAGGAATTCGACCCCTCCGATGACCTAACAAAACTGTCACAGTATGAGGGAGCCTATTCGGCAGCGACAATCGACAAGGCATCGGAGGTAAGTCTTCTACTAAAAACTAAGGACCAAGAAATTTTTGCATTACAGGCACAATTGACTGAAACAAAGCAGAAGGCAGAGCAAGCAGAGGAGCAATTGTTGGCACAACAGCAAATGAACAATCAATTAACCCAGCAATTGCAGGAAGAAAGGCAAAGGATCGACCAAAGCGCGATCCAGAAACAAAAGGAATTGTCGGAGGCATTGGCACAATTAAGAGCAGCGAATGAGCAAATGATGAAAACAAAGGATGAGCAAATCGCTCAATTGTCATCGCAGCTCGAAAAAACAAAGAGCACTTCACAAGTGGCAGAATTCAGAACGGAAGCATCACTGATCAACAGTGCATTGATATCCCAGGTTAATCTTTTATGTCAGCAAATCGGTCAAGCAGACCCATTATGTGAGTTAACGATATCTATAAATCAGTAGGTAGAGAAGGCGAGAAATGAATTAGATCAAGCTGAAGAGGTCATAACTGCATACCTTGACCGGCAAGATTATGATCATGGGAAAGCAGCAAATTTGCCCAGAATCCTAGAAACACATAAAGATATACTTTTTACAGAATGGCACACTCAGGTGATGAAAGTAGAGAGAGCGGCTTCAAGATGTAAATCAACTTCCAGCAATCTAGTTGATCTAGTTAACAACACTCTCTACTTATCAAATATGATTTCTCAATGCACACCAGGAAAGATCACAACAACAAACACATTGGAGCAGTCATGTTATCCTGAATTAGAGGAAAAGGGGAGATTAATCGCTGGGATTAATAGTTTAAGCTTGGAAGCATATTGGCTCTTTCTGATTAAGCCGCATACACAAAGATCCGCCCTTAAGAGCCTAACAGATGCAATCGGGTATATAATTCCCGATATTCAGGATGCCACCTATGCCGCTCAGCTCAGTTCGCGCCTCAACAAACCTCCTGAAGTAGAGCCAATGCTTTCGATAAGTCAGCTCAGATTCAAAGGAAAGCAGCCGACTTGATGAATCATGCTCCCGCTTGCCAGATCGCATGGCAAAAATAGGATCAAAAGTTATTGATACCAATTAAGTAGGATTTCTGTTTATTAGATATTTAGATTAGTTTAGTATTTATAGACCCTTTCATTGTTTTGGAAAGGGTCGTAAAGTTTTGTAACAGACTTAAAAGGCTGAATTTTTCACTACTGTGCTTCAGTCAATATTCTTTTATGAAACCAGACCAGTTGTTCTTAATTTGACAAGGAAGCTTCTTTATGCAATTGTGCACTATTGTCTTTGTTGAGGATGTTTTTGCGTTGAAGGAAGAACTACAAATAGCAATTGATATTTGGGAGTGTCAAGCAGCTCATATGGTATTCCTATCTATGTCTGAATTCATTCCTTTCATATGAATTGTTATGTAATTATTCTTGCTATTGTTGATTATATGCATGCGCTGTAACAGCAGATCTTTATTCATTCCACTATTGGATGTTTTATGATGTGCCTTTTCTTTAAATCATGTATTTATCAATGATATAAATGATAAAGTGTGGTAATATCGCCTTAATCGCTTTGCTTAACTATTTAGGCATAACAATCATGAACATAATAATGTCCATGTCTGTCAAATGGAGTCATCTATATGCCCGTTTATAGATACGGATCATCAAGCGCTGCACTTTAAAAGCTCAATAAGTCCGCGGGATAGATCATAGTTATTATATTCTTGTCAATAGTTTTAGTTATTCGCTCATCGCTAGCGTAGTTTATAATCATCCGTCCATCCCGTTTATCTATTTCTGGGAAACTGGTCCCATTATCCCCAGTCGGAGCCACTATTCCAAATGGAAAAGGAGTTGTACTAAGGTCCGGACCGGGTGGTTATCCCCGATGTTGTTGCAGCGATTTTTGAGGCATCAACACGTTGTTGATGCTAATTCCCTCTTTTGATTTCCTACTCTTCCTTTTTCTTCTTGCTCCAAGAATCCAAGTATGCCACAACCTCCAAGAGTGCTCCAAGAAAAATCTAAGTATCCAAGAGTAGGAGAGAGGGAGAGAGAATAATGAGAGAGCTCCCAAAACTGAACTGACAAAAGATTCACAATGAAAGGAAGAAGCTTGCCAACTGATCCTTAGAAGCCTTTTTATGTATGAGGCCTCTATTTTCTTCATTTTCAATTATTTTCCTTCATTTTACTCATCACATTAAACCTGAGACCTTTCACCTCCTTTTTCTCATATTTTCCATTAATTTCGTTCATTTTCCTCCACACATGCAACTTGTGCCCTTTCGCCTCCTTTTTCTCCTAATTTCCATTATTTTCATAAATAAATGTGCCAAAATACGCTTTTGCCTCTTTAATTCCTTGGCCATTTCCTTTTCCAATTTCCTTAACCATAAAAAACCAGATGAACACCCACTAGGATGTCCTGCCCATGATTCAACATGGAATATGTGTCCCATCATCCATGGTATTTATATATTTTTACATGGAATTTTCACAAGGGTTGTTACAGAACCCTCCCGCTTGGGGGAACACCATCCTCGTTGTTCAATGAGACCTATAACCAACATGATTACTGAAAACAAAGCATCTTTCCCATGGAGCTTTATAACACAACTCGTTCGCGTATTTACAATGAATGACCCACTTAAAAGAAAAACTCCATGACAACATGACCTAATAAAAACCATACCACATATTGGAGCTTTATAACACAACTCATTACGGTATTTACAATGATATACACATATACACATATACACATTTTCTTAACCAAAAAATGAAAGATACAATGCCCATATCACTCAACAAGGGAATCCAGAGGCTCACACCTCCATCTTCAATGTAATACCAGGATTCACGTCCTTCCCAGGAAATCCAGAATCCACTGCAAAGTCAGATATGCATCCAATGTATAGTGTTATAATCTCATGTCACTTGTCTTCTTAGCGAACAATTACCGACTCATTGATTCAGTGCACACTCTCAATCTGCATCTGATTCCATCTAGAAATGATAATCACCAAAACAAATCCATCCCTGAACTTCCCTTCTATGCTACACAGTCCCTCGGGCAATCTGGTTAATCCCTTCCATGCATTCACTCACCTTCCAAGTTCCACTAGCACCTCCATCCCAGATAGTCCATCCCTTGGCAAGACTTCCTTGGATTGGAAGATACAAAAACTAAGGCATAACCCTACCTCAACACATCATACCAGTCATAGCATGCTCATCACAATCAATTGGACCTCCTTTTGAAGTTCTCTACCAACATACTGCTACATTTCTAGTTTCTTTAACTATTGCTACTAATTCTTGCAGTCGATTTCAACCAGCCAACTGGCCATGTTCATGCTTCCTATACCAAGGACATAACTTCCATTAGATTCAAAATAAATTGAAATAAATTGACATCACACCTCATTGGTAGCTCGTCAATAAGGTACATTTGAAATCTTGTTCGCTTCCTGTCACAACAAGTGAAACTAGAATATTTAACCAAATCAACATATATAAAGATATCACATAAGGTTATCTCAAACACAACCATCATAGATTAAAATCATAAATCAACCAAAATAATAGATCACATATAATCATCATATACCATAGTCATAAATCATATGCATAATAAAACTGAAATAAAATACCGATACCTATCCTTCATCGATCCTTACTTCTACCATTGTTCTTTTGTATAAACACTCGATTGAGTGCCACACCTAGAAAACACCCAGTGCCTTCTCGTCTAATAGGTGCACATATGCATAGTTTGCATCACACACATACAACCACACTTGACACACAACACCATGCAATACATGCACCTACACCTGACGTAGAATGCATACACCTACAACGAGTGTACAACCCAGTGCATCAATCTATACTTGATTTGCAATATGACCCAATACATGTACCTACACAGAGTACAACACAACGAGTACACACATCGCAATACCATGACTACATGATGCACATACATAATACCACATGTCGTCAACACAGCATGTATGACGTGCACACAATACCACACGTGCACTAGTACCATATGTACAACATGTACAAGTACCACCGATACACTGCACCACCTGTACAACGTGTTCACAACATCACATGTACACAATTCCACCCACACAACATGTACTCAATGCCACATGTACACCACACTACTTGTATAACATGTACATAATACCACATGTACACTGTACCACACACGACATGTACGCGACACCACATGTACACAGAACCACATGCAAGACATGTACACAACACCACCTGCACACATCACCACTTGTAAAACATGTACATAGCACCACATGCACACAACACCACTCATACAATCATGCACACCACACCATATGTAAATAGCACCGCATGTACAACATGCATGCAACACCACTTCTACATAGCATTGCATTCACAACATTTACATAGGATTATCTGTACACAAAACTACATATCCAACATGCACAGAGCACCATATGCACACACGCCGCATATACACCATGGCGACAATACAATATGTATACAACCCCCATATGTAATATTCACACAACCCTATTTGTACCATCATGTACATAACATTGCATAAATAACATGTACACATGTTATGTATACACAACACCACAAGTGCACATATCATAGATGCAACATGTACAACATATACAACATATGCATAACAGTAGTACCACACATCTAGAACCACACTGACTCTACCAAGAAACCCTGCTTCCAATTCCTTATCCATGCTTTTCATAGAATGTTGCGGACCACGCTGCTTTCATTATGTTGGTGTATGCTTTGGTATAACATGTCCACAAAATAGTCATAATATAATCACATAATATCAACTCATAACTACATGATACTGACATCGTATATTTGTCATGACTACTCTTCCCACTTGATTCCTCATGAACCTGGAACCTCTTCATGCCATTCAGTTGCATAAGAAGTTATTCCTTCACAAGAATGATCCTTGACAATCCCTATCAGACAGTGACATAGGTACATACATATAGACATATATAAACGTTAGCATAAAAAAATCATCACCTTGTTAGACAATGACATACATACTTTAATGTATATATATATAAACATTAGCATAATCATGATCATAACATAATTACCAGATAACATAAGGTCTAGGTTAAGAGAAATTACTTTATTCATGCAGCCATGCGTAGCATTGAGAACAATAGTTCCCAACATAGCCAAGGCATATGATGCCTCAAATTCATTTACTTTACCTTTTCTTGTTACCTTTCTCATGACTATACTACTACCGTCCATTTACCATAGTAAACACAACCAGTCCATCCAACTATCATAGCCTTATCTTCTGCTTCGCTTACTCATGCACCGAGCTTCATATGAATCTTACATTACCTTTTGGGCACCACACAGCTCTCCCTGAGCTCCATCATCTTTCCTCTTTCCCAAGCAATTCCCAAGACTCAAAATAATAAAAGGTAAGACAAGAAAAAACCAAGAAGAAGACCATGAAAATCCATAACAATATGACACTGGAACAAAGTCGCAAGACCTTGCACTAGACATAAGCAAAACCTCAAATCAAGCTCAAAAGACCAAAAGCACAAGACTGACACCATGACTCAATCCCCATGGTTCCTAAGTAAATCTAAACCTAAGCCCTCTTCAAGATTTCATGGCAACATGTCTTGCCATGTAACTCCCTCCATCATGTTTCCATAAACACATACTTTTCAATGTATAATTAAGCATAATAATACACTAGTTATCTCATCTTATTTTTCCAAGCATGTTTCCTGCAACTGAACACGTCCATGTCATCTCTCAAGGGACTCCAATCCCTTAACAAATCCACTTGTAGCTAAGGACTAGCTAATATACATGTCAAGTGCATGTTCATGAATATAACACATATCCACATAATGTAAGAGGAAATCAAGGCTAAGAAGACTTCCTATGTGCAAAACACTCATTTGTTTGAAATTATAGCTTCCAAACATAGCCAAAGGAATTCTTGCCTAGTTCCTTTCTTTTAACTTCTTACTTTGTTGGAATTGAGGCTTACTATATGTTGTCACACCGCCCAACTGTTAGTTATATAGACACATCAACTATTGTTAGATTTTAGACTTCTGTGGGCGTTTTTTGATTCATGATCCGGATTAACCACAGTTCTTATTTCATTTTGCCAACATTTCAAACCCCAAAGGGGGTCCATCATGCTAATACCAATCATGTTACCCAACAACTACTCACACATATCAACCACATGTTCCAAATATCAAGACAATCATAACTATTAATTTAAAATAAACCTTTACCAAGACTATCAATCATGTCATAATCCATAGTCATTAGACATAATGCTACAACTATCAACTACATTCAAGTACATATCAAAAATCTCAACACATACATGTTAGTACAATCATCTTAAAACAAAATCATTTGAACACATACTCATATTATGCAATTCACCAAACATTCATACCATGTTAAATAAATCAACTAGATGACATAATCAACAGTCAAGCACAAAATATATGACATAAGCAACTAACACCTTAATGTATCTCAGGGGAGGTGATATTGTCTACACAATCAATCTAGTTGCACTATATAACTTTACAACACATCAGCTCAAGCACTCATAAGATCATGATATCCATAACAATATTCTAACTAACATGTTCACATCGTAAACTCATTCACATATGCAAAGTCAATCTAGATTAGTATGACACCATCTCACAAATATGTCGGTTCATACCTGAATATCACAACCATAGCCAACTGCATAGGTCAAACCAGGTTAACACAATACATATAACATCATGATCTTCAAGGAAGAACATAACCATCACGCAGATGACCAATCCAAATTATAATATCAATATCTCAAGGAAATGACCCTAATCATCAAGCTAATAGCATATATCAACAAAAAGCTATATATCATGCTCATCAACAACATACAACATAATCATTGGGTTATCTAATATAAAACAACAATAGTAATGCATATGACTATAGGTTACTATCATTCTTGAATATTCGACACATGTGCATATAAACACACTAATCATCTGACATCTATCATGAATGTAGAAATAACATTAAATACATGTTCATAAACCTAATGTATATAACCCTAATGCATATAATAATCCTTAACTGACATACCTACAAGCCAACCATACACTACCTGCATGACGCTTTTCTATTATCCCAAAGTCTAATGATGCAACCTCATTATGATGATATGTACCCCTTGCTCTATCTCAACTAGCTGATTAGCATCATAACAACCAATAGAATCATGATGACCTAAATTGCATATAATGACTTCACAAGGCATGTTTGACCTAATAGACATGCATAATCATAGCCACAACCATAGATGCATAACAATAACCAATACTCCATTGTACACATTTTCACATGCAACCAACAATATTCATAAGAAATGCCAAATCAACTACACCTATGCATAAACACATGTAGTTGAACATAAGTGATCAATTCTTGTGATCAACCTACAAGACTAATACATGTACTCAAAATATTCAAAAATGTAACCTAACATACAAGGATGTAAGTAGGTATCATGAAATCAATATGTAACTGACATATAATCCATACACAGTTAGTCACATGTTCCAAAAATCAAGGCATCATGTCTATTAATTCGAAATCAACATTCACCAATACTAACAACCTATAAGCATACCCCCTTACAATCCATGGTCCACAGTAAGGTAGAAGGACGAAGCTACTATAATGGCCTGATCTCCAATGTCCAATTATGGAAATGGGATCTCCAAAGCTCTACTAAATTTAACCACACTTGAAAATAAATTGACTTTTATTTCTCATACATTTGTATGAGACTAAGTAAAAAACATTATAGTTATTCCACTTGTAACATAATAACTAAAAGCATGCCACTATTCCATTTCCTTATATGCAACTTTCAAATTCCTTGCATGGAACCTTTCCAATTCCATACATGCAACTCTTCAAATTCTATCCCAACTAAAAATAACATTTTCTTCAAACAATTACCATACTTTTACATTTTCTTCAAACAACTACTGTACTATTACATTTTCATGTAAGCATTCCTTCAAACACTTTACATGTAAACTAATATAAAAAACTATTTTCATACAAGTAAGCATATATCAATAATATCCCCAACCACAGACAACATACTCATTTGGGCATTTAATCAAACACTTTGTATGCAATTAATCATTGAACCATTTGAGCATTTCATCAAACACTTTGCATGCAAACTAATATAGCAAATGATTCAATACCTATATCCTAAATTGCAGTAATACAAGTTATGGAAACTAAACCATATGATCAGTGGTATTTTCCTTCACTATGGTTCAAGCTTCAACTTCTGAGATTTCATAGATCAAAAGTTATAACAAAATACTGACACAATCCTATTTGGTGCACAATTCTAGGAGTATCCAGTGTAGGAATTTACAGGGTAAGTTCCTCAGACAGAACACCAAAGGACACCGCTCACCAAAGGACACCGCTCAATACACCAGTTCTTTTGACGTGGTTAAAACCCTCAAAGAGGGAAACAGTCCACGGCCTGAGCCAAAGCGGCCACTTCAAGAAATTTATTAATAAAAGAATGAAAATGTACATATGCTTCTCTCATAGACGGATTACCCTACAAATGACCCTCCATGCTATTTAAATAGAGATCATGGACCAATCGGGTGTTAAGCCACGGATCAAGTGTCGGTAATACCGAGGAGAGAATGTACCGTCGGATCACTACATATCATGACCGTCGGATTGTAAGTTACAAAATGTACATGGTAAAGAAACACACTTTACCTAACTCTATACCTAACTCTATACTAGACCAAGTTGTACATAACTATTTCCTATGTGTCGGAATATCCTAACATCCCCCCTTAAGAACAACTTGGGATAGGATTGAAGGATTTACAAATATGACACAATAGGAGAAGGAAGGAGGCACTAGAGCCTATCCCCCCTTAGTGACAACTTCCTAAACTCCAACCGTAAATCGAAGTTTAGTGAACTTCGCCTCTGTGAGAGCCTTTGTAGAGACGTCTGCAACTTGATCATTTGTTGAACAATATTGCACTTCAAGAACATGGTTGTGAATGAGATTTCTGATGAAGTGCATGTGCAGTTCAATGTGTTTTTTGCGCTGATGTTGGACTGGATCTTTGCATAGCTGAATGGCACTTTGATTATCACGCCAAAGTGTAGTCGGATGATGCTGCTGAAAGCCAAACTCTGACAGGATCTGACCAAGCCACAAGGCTTCCTTACTAGCTTCAACGACACCACGATATTCTGCTTCTGCTTGAAGAAAGAGAAATGGCACCTTGTTTCTTGCAAGCCCATGTAATAGGTCCTGAACCAAGAGTGAACACATAACCTGTAGTAGACTTCCGATCATCAGGGTCACCAGCCCAATCGGAATCAGTGAAACTAACCATTAGAGGAGATGCTTCGGCACTGTAATGAATCCCAAACTGAGTTGTACCTTGAACATAAGGAAGTATTCTTTTAGCTTCTTTCCAATGACTTTCACGTGGGTTTTGCATAAACGGAGCAACCAGGCCAACAGCAAAGGAAAGGTCAGGACGAGTATGGTTTAGATACAAAAGTTTTCCTACAAGTTGACGGTATAAGGTAGGATCAACTTCAGGAGAAGTACAAGTGAATGAAAGTTTGACTCCAGACTGAAAGGCAGAAGGGGCTGGCTTACAGTCTTCCATGTGAAAGTGGCGTAGAATATCACAGGCATACTTGGACTGAGAAAGGGAAATACCTTCCTTGGATTGCAAGACTTGAAGACCGAGAAAATAATGTAAGTGTCCTAAGTCTGTCATTTCAAACTTCCTTTTAAGGCTAGAATTCACATGGTTTATAAGGTTGGGATCACTACCAGTCAAGATAAGATCATCAACATAAAGAAAAAGAATGATACGAGACTTGCCCACTTTCTTGGTGTAGACAATATTGTCAGAATGACACCTAGAGAAGCCATATTCTAAAAGAAAGTTATCCAGTTTGGCATACCAAGCTCGAGGAGCTTGCTTGAGACCATAAAGGGATTTCTTAAGCCGACATACAAGGTTGGAGTCTGTTTGTATAAAGCCAATAGGTTGTTCCATATATATTTCTTCATGCAAGTCCCCATGCAAGAAGGTGGATTTAACATCCATCTAATGAACTTCCCATTTGAAAGAGGCAGCAAGGGAAAGAACAAGGCGGATAGAGTTCATTTTGGCAACAGGGGAGAAGGTTTCAGTATAGTCAATGCCTTCAACTTGTGAAAAACCCTTAGCAACAAGACGAGCTTTATGCTTATCAACTTTCCCATCTGGTCCATACTTGGTTCTATAAACCCATTTGCATCTAACAAGTTTTCGTCCCTTTGGTAGAGGAAGAAGATCCCATGTATCATTGGCCAATAATGAATGATATTCCTCATTAATAGCTGCTTCCCAATCTGGATGGCCTGAATCTTCTGCAAAGGTATCAGGATCATAATTCATTGAAGCTTGAGCCAGTAAAGAAGAGGCTCTCTCGAACTGAGAACCTGTACGTCGCTGATCTGTAGGATCACCGGTAAGATCACCTGCTACATCCCGAGTAGCACAGATGCATTTTGGAAGCTCAGGAGCTGAAGGAGGATCTTGAGAAGGTGGGGGAGGATTTTCATCCTCGCTTTCATCATCTGAAGAAGAAATATTTTCAAAAGTGGAAGAGATAGGGAGAGGTGGCACATCCGCCGAACTTGGCTCGCAGGCCGATATATTTTCATCAAACTTTACATCTCTTCTAATGATAACATTTTTGGACTTAAGTGGAATAAGTCTATATCCTTTGAAATCTTCAGAATATCCAACA
This sequence comes from Pinus tabuliformis, assembly GCA_031772625.1. NCBI lineage: Eukaryota > Viridiplantae > Streptophyta > Pinopsida > Pinales > Pinaceae > Pinus > Pinus tabuliformis. Next base: position 1,507,228,036 of record CM062819.1, on the reverse strand, counting down.
AAAATACATTTTTCACTCTTTGGTTCTAAAGCTTTATGATTCTCATCTGGAATATGGGCCCATGCTTCACTTCCAAAAACACGAAAGTGACTTACATCTGGTTTGTTTGAGCTCCATGCTTCTTCTGGAGTGATATTCTTTAAAACCTTAGTAGCAGTGCGATTTATTATGTAATTTGCACAGTTAATTGCTTCTGCCCAATAATTAAGACTAAGTCCTTTAGATTGAAGCATACAATTAGCCATTTCCTTTAAGGTGCGATTCTTCCTTTCAGCTACACCAATTTGTTGTGGAGTATATGGAACAGTATGTTGCATTTGAATTCCATTCTCAGTGCAAAAGTTGATGAATGTGTTTTTAACATATTCTCCGCCATTATCAGATCTTAGCTTAAGAATTTGATGTCCAGATTGTTTTTCAACAAAGGCCTTAAAGGCCAAGAACATGTTAAATACTTCACTCTTGAGTTTTAAGAAGTATACCCAAGTGCATCTGGATAAATCATCAATGAAAGTTAAGAAATACCTGTAGCCAGAGAATGAAGAAACTGGAAGTGGACCACATAAATCACTATGCACGAGCTGTAAAGGGGCCGAGGCATGCCAAGAGGCACGTTTTTCAAAACTGTCCCGATGATGTTTTCCGAGTACACATCCGGAACAAACACCATCTCTACAAGATACCATTGGAAGACCTGTCACCATATTTTCTTTACATAGATTCTGAAGAGAGCGATAGTTTAAGTGACCAAATCGCTCATGCCAAAGTTTTCTCACTTCATCATTATGAGCAACAAATACTGAGGGAAGATTTGATGCCCCAAAGTTGTGAAACTTATACAACCTTGTAGAACCATCAGCAATGCCAGTAGCTAAAATCTGTCTAGGATCTCTTAGGTCAATAATTACAACATCGTGAGGTGAAAATTCAACGATTTTACCTTCACCTGGATGGGTTATCTGATATACAAATAGAAGGTTGCAGGATAAGGTTGGAACACATAATACATCATTAAACTGACCATTGTCTAGATGAACAGTTCTAGTCCCTACAACACTAAGAGATCTATCATCACCAACATATATATTTTTGGTGTTACAATCATTTAAAGAAGAAAACATGGCTTTGTTTTTGGCCATGTGATAAGAAGCTCCACAATCAATGAGCCACTCATGAGAATGAGAAGAAGAAGATACATTTAGTACATAGCCAGATCGAGATGCTTGGCAACCACATGCAGAAAGTTCCATTCCTGAAGATGAAGTTGAAGTTGAAGATTTCTCCAAATGGATGTTATACTTCTTCATTGCTGCTTCCAAGGCTTCCATCTTCTTAAAGCATTTGGATTCTAAGTGGCCATCTCGATTACAAAAGTTGCAATGTCTATCAGTCTTCATCCCTTCGTTTTTATTTGTCTTATCATTTTGTTGAAATGATTTTTATTTTGAGGATGAAATTGCTTAGGACCCTTGTTTGGTTTAGGACCATTCTTTTTAGGATACAACTTCTTAGGATTCTTTGGATTTGGTTGCTGCTGGGCGGCTAACGCTTTCTTAGAAGAGTTTCCAAGATGAAGAAGATCAAGGTGTAAGAGTTTTTCTTGTTCTCTTATTAAAGAATCACAAAAGGAATCAAAGGAAGGGGACTTGTAGGTTTGTCCTTGAGAAATGAAGGCTTCTCTTATAGAATCGAAGGTGGAAACAAACACAGAATAGGCTAGTCCCAACTTAGTAAGAATGGAGTAGATAAGGCTACTATCTTCTTTCTTAACCTTCACACCTTCCAAGAGAAGTCTAAGGGTCTTGAACTTGGACAAAAAATCTTCAATGCAAGAAAAATTATTGGGGTCCAATGTAAGCAATTCATTTTCAAGTTGATGGGCTTTAAGTTCATTTTTAATTCCAAAGACTTTAGTAATTTGTTGCAGTGCTTCATCAGGAGTATCAAGTTCTGCAATATGGAATCTAAGATCTGGAGAAATAGACATCCCTATCAACCCACATGCTTGGTCTTGCCTATTTTCCCATTTAGCTACCTTATCTTCATCTTTCGGTTTGGTCTCTTGGCCTGTGGCTATTCTATAAAGACCTTTACTTCTAAGTAAATCCACAATGTAGGACCACCATTGGAAGTAGTTAGTGCTATCAAGAATGACTTGGCATGGACTTCCCATTTTTAACAGAAACTAAAGATTTGGATGCTGAAACTAAGTGTACCAATGGAACGATCTCGAAAAATTAGGCCGTTTCAAAAAAAACGGTTCTGAAAATGGCTTCTGGATGAAGAAGTTATGGCTTTTTGAAAAAAAAAATTGACGAAGTCGCCGACGAAGTGCGCGAATGTGCAGAAATGAAAAAATCCGCCCCCACAAAATGGAGACTTCAACCCAAGACCTCTACTCTCATAAATTAGCTTTGCACCAAGTGAGCTATACAAAAAGTTTGAGAGAGAGAGAGAGAGAGAGAGAGAGAGAGATGATTTGGGTTGCGTGCTTGCTTTGAGAAAGCTCTTTTTGCTACAAAACAAAAAACACAAAACCCAACACGGACATACAAAAAAAAGCGAACCTTGCGGCTCGAAGTTAGCTTTAGCCAGAAACTAAATATTTTCCTCAATGTTTCTGATTTTCTGAGATCACACTAAGGCGCAGTGGAAAAGAGCATACGCATGATAAAAATCATTCCTTTCTGTTTCTGATTTGCCCAGATCGCACAGAGTCGCAGGGCAAAGAGAATACACATAAATGAAAGGTATAGATCCGGTAATAAAAAAGGCTAAATAAACCAAAACCAAAATAAACAGAGAGAAAATAACTGTAAACTACAAATAAACATTGTATACCTCCAGATCTTAAAAATGACGCAGCTAGGGCTACCAGAAACCTTTTTGCATGAAACGAAAGGGGTTCCTCACTGGAACAGATGCTCCCAACACAACAGAGCAGTCCTCTCAGCCCAAAAGCAGTCAAAAATAGTAGATCTAGGAAACGGCAGTCGGATGCAGTTCTACCGGCTTCAGATTTGGATCACCAACGGACGCGGCCGTCAAATAGCTCTGATCCCATGTAGGAATTTACAGGGTAAGTTCCTCAGACAGAGCACTAAAGGACACCGCTCACAAACAGATTGTAGATCAATACACCAGTACTTTTGACGTGGTTAAAACCCTCAAAGAGGGAAATAGTCCACGGCCTGAGCCAACGCGGCCACTTCAGACAATTTATTAATAAAAGAATGAAAATTTACATATGATTCTCTCATAGACGGATTACCCTACAAATGACCCTCCATGCCCTTTAAATAGAGATCATGGACCAATCGGGTGTTAAGCCACGGATCAAGTGTCGGTAATACCGAGGAGAGAATGAACCGTCGCATCACTACATATCGTGACCATCGGATTGTAAGTTACAAAATGTACATGGTAAAGAAACACACTTTACCTAACTCTATACTAGACCAAGTTGTACTTAACTATTTCCTATGTGACGGAATATCCTAACATCTAGAAAGCTCGACTTCCACTAGTCATATCGCCTAAAATATAGCGACTAAATGTCTGAAATTTTAATCACATTATCGATGGTATTTTCCTGCATTGTGGAAAAAATTTCAGCTCCTGAGATTTCCCAAAATAAACATGATAACAAAAATGTCAACATGGCCTGTTTGAGGCCTGATTTTAGGAGCATTCAGAAGGCTCAACTCCCTCTACTCATATCTCCTAAAATATTGCGACCCAATATCTTAAATTTCCACAACATAATCACTGGTATGTCTCCTCAATGTGGACAATTTTTCAGCTTCTGAAATCCTACATAAGATGAGTTATTGCATAAATTCCAACATTAGCTATTTAAAGATGCATTCAGGAAAGTCATCTTCCTCCGATCATAATTCCTAAATTATTGTGAACAAATATATGAAATTTTTACCACATTATCAGTGGGATTTACCTTCAATATGGACAAATTTTAAACTTCTAATATGCCACAAAAGAAAATTTATAACAAATATGAAAGAAAGGTCTAAAATTTAACCTTTGTTCTTCATTTCACCTATGATAGAGCTCATCGAGTCCAAGTGTTTGAACCATTCTCTGATACCACTCTGTAACAACCTCTGGGGTAAATGTACATACAAACAACATAATAGGAATAGAAATACAATAAACATATCAACCATAAAAATCATAAATTATATCAGTACATTTGCACATGAAAATCAAGGGAATAATTTATTTCATTAATAAATGCAATGAACCAACCCGTGATGGCACTACAATGTTGCACTTGACCATATATTGGATGAGCCAAGTATGTCTTTAGCCAATCACCATCGTACGATATTCCAAGCATGAATGTGGGATTTTAGAGAACACATCAATCAAAATTTATTCTGGCCTTCCAGAGGCCACCCACCTCAACCCATCAAACAGTGATTCCAGCTCACCGCCGGACATCACTAGAAAACATCATCAAATTGGTATCCGTCCAAGCCTTCTAGGGCTTCCATAGTGTTTGTGAAACCAAGGCTTCCAGAACTAGTAATTCGACCTGCAGCTTATACAGGGCTTCCAGAGCGTTTATCCAACCAAGGCTTCCAGAACTAGTAACTCAGCCCACAGCTTATACAGGGCTTCCAAAGTGTTTGTCCAACCAAGGCTTCTAGGACTAGTAACTCAACCAACCAAGTTCTTCCAGAGAATTTGTCCAACTAGGGCTTCCAATACTAGTAACTCAGCCCAAGTTGTTATAGGGCTTCCAGAGTGTTTTTCCAACCAGGGCTTCTAGGACTAGTAACTCAACCCAAGCTGTTACGGAGCTTCCCGGACTAATAAATCAACCCAATGTAAGGAAACATGAGAACCAACCAAAACAAAGCAATGAAAGTAAGCCCACAATCACAATGGCTATCCAGGAAATGGCAACGTTGGGCAATCCACTATCAATCCCAGCCATCCTGCATGCCAATGACAGATCATAACCAAGAAATACATGGATGTGCCATGCATGGAAAAACTAGTGAAGAAATCATACATGCAACTCCCTACGTGCAATAAATCTAATGTAGTTGCTAATGTCGATGCCCTTTTATGCTTTACTTCTCTTTGTTTGCCTTCTTGATCCAAGAATCCAATTATGCCACACTCTCCAAGAGTGCTCCAAGAAAACTCTAAATATCCAAGAGTATGAGAGAGAGAGAATAATGAGAGAGCTCCCAAAAGTGAACTAAGAAAACATTCACACTGATCCATAGAAGCCTTTTTATGCATGAGGCCTCTATTTTCTTCATTTTCCATTATTTTCCTTCATTTTCCTCCTCACATTCAACCTGTGACCTTTCACCTCCTTTTTATCCTATTTTCCATTATGTTCCTTCATTTTCATCCTCACATGAAACCTATGACCTTTCACCTAATTTTCTCCTAATTTCCATTATTTTCATAAATAAATGTTCCAAAATACCTTTGTATCTTTAATGACTTAGCCATTGCCTTTGCGAATTTCTTTAGCCATAAACAACCAAATGAACACCAACTAGCATGTCCTGCCCATAATTCAGCTTGGAATAGGTGTCCCATCATCCATGGTATTTATATCTTTCTACATGGAATTTTAACAAGCCCTGTTATAGTAGTATGCAAATATAAATGACAACAGTGTTTTGTGGAGGAACGTTGGGTCAAGAGGTGACCAATATGGATCAGATTGACTTGCAGCCTATGGGAGCCAATTCACATGTGATATTGGGTGATCGCGTGTCTTCACCAGTGGAGATTCTGTAATGATTGGATTGGCTACCATTGATCGGATTGGAAGGGAGTGCGTTGGCTACCCAAAGAAGCCCTAGAGAAGCATACAAGAAGGAGATTGCTTGGTTCGTGAAAGGGTGAAGATTGCAACCTAATGAGTAGCTCTTTGATGGATGCAAGAGGCTACTAGAAGAAAGTTTAGAGCTCGGGAATCAGGGCTACCTGGAGAGCAGATTGATGATCCCATGTTCAGCGTAGCAAAAGAGACTTGTAGCTGTGATAGGTGGAAACCATCCTGAAGTCTCGATATGTTATACCTTGAAGGACTAATGGGAAACTAGCGAGAAATACGAAAGTGAAGGACCGACAAGAACATATACAACATAGAAGATGCAACAGTGTTTTTTTTATATCTTGCACACCACAGAATTTTGTATTATTCATATTTGCTATAACATACCACATATTGGGTTGTACATTATTGTACAATATTTGTTAAAAATTGTGTATAATTGTCCATATGTGTTATAGACATTTTTGTGCCTTACATCTCTAAGCATGAAATGTCCATAAACCAAGGGATCCTAAGTCCCTAAAAGTGTTGTTACGACCCCTAAAGGAACAAGGTCAACAAATTACAGCTTCTCCCAGAAGTTCTCCACCAGAAATTGCTCAGAATCAGTCAAATCAGGATCGTTTCAGCTGCTCCACTAGCTAGCTGCGTTGCATAGCACCCAAGTACACTAGCTAGGTGCGTTGCAACGCACCTAAATGCACTACCAGGGTGCGTTGAGCGGGAAATGACAAATGGCAGTGCCATTCCGTGAGGTGGAAAGACAATGGAAGCTTCCAGAATCTTCTCCAATGACACTTGCCTCACTGAGTTCGACCAAGGATGAGTAAGAGGCTCTCAGTCTCCAAGTGGAAATAAGAACTGACAGAGAGAGGCCACTAGTCAAATCATAAGCTGACTCATATTCCTTGCATACATCTATATATGGATCCCTCATCCCAGAGATCCAGAGGCTGGAATTTTGTACATTGCAGAGAATTGCTGTTGGTTTTGAGATAGATATCAGAGTACTGGGTGATTTATGCTTTGTTGGAGGTGAAGATGGGACTCCTTTGCTGGGAGGTTGATGCTGGATCAGGAATCATCGGTTGTAACTCCTCCTGGATCTTCTTGTTATATCAATAAAACTATTTGAGTTTCTCCTACATGCTTGTGTATCATCGATGTTTGTTACATTTGTATGTTTAGCTTAAATCTGATCCTAAGCTATTTATGAATATAAATCCATGTCTTTGTGTATTTTTCTTCTTCTGTGATCTTACAGGAACTTGGTGAAGCTGGGCAAGTAAGGGAGCAGGTAGCTGGAAGTTGTCAAAGAGGCGAGAGATTGGATCAAAGGACTAGCACAAGAAATAGGTTGGTTCATCCTATTCCTCTTCGTTTATAGTTCGTAAAGAAGCATACGAAAGTAGTTTTCTCTGTTTGTTTCTAAGGTCACTGTCACACCTTAGTGGGATAGGGTTGTTCTAAGTAGACACTTTTCCCGTTAACAAAATGACGACTCCGCTGGGGAGCGTGTCTAGTTTGTTTGTTTGTGTTTCTCTTGTTGTTTGTTTCATAAACTTAGAAGTAGCAATCGAACTGCATTTGCCATTTACAAATGCAAAGTAGACATCTGCTAATTCAATCCATTCGCTGGATATGTTTATGATCTAAACAGCTGATTCACAAATGATCTGATTGCACTTTGTGATAACTCTTAGACCTCCTTTAAATCTACCCTCTGATTGTGCATTACTGATTGCTTTTACTCGGCCAAAAACCATAGATTAAACTGCAAACCATGACCCAGAACCCGGATAGAATTCTCGTTTCTGCCCCAGTGCAGGCTTTGTGAAGAGATTCTGCATTTCAACGCAGTTCCCGAGAGGGCTGTTGGCATTATGATTCAAGTGTTGTCCTTGATGGCAACTCACTCAGAGGTTGGTACAGGTGCTCAGAGGTTGGTACAGGTGATGGCAACTTAATCAGAAGACAGATCCTAGTACAGCATGCCAAGGAAGTTCATATACGCAGGTTCGCTAAGCCCAAGTCGCGTGTACACGCTGGTTGGCTTCAGCAAAAGCGCGTGTATGTGGAAAAGTACCTTTGGTCCATGGCGGTTAGTCCTTGGAAGTTGTGCCTATGGTTTCGGATCATTGTGTCTCGATGGGCGTGTCGATCCCTAGTTTTGAAGTTGATGGTATTGTGTTACTATGGTTTTGGCTCTTGGTATTGAGCAAGGCCTAAGGCTATATAAGGAGAAGAAGATCATTAGGCAAGATCATCTTTCGACAAGGCTTGAATATCTAAAAGAGAAAGAGATCTGATATGCAGGGTCTGGGTTGCTTGATCTGAGCTAAGGAGAAATCACATCGGTTGATGGAAGACTAGATCTAAGGATAAATCGGGATCTAATGGTTTGAAATGCACTATTATGATATGGTTGATTATGCGTATTTCTAGATCTGCATACTGTCGCAATATTATGTTCTGGGTCTAACTGATGTCTGGTACAGCTGCAAGTTGAGAGAATTTATTTTTAGATCTGTACGCAGGTTGGCTTAGGTAAAAGCGCGTGTATACGCGGGTTTCGCTCATTGAAGTAGCGTATATCTCTTGAAGCTTGATTTTTGGGTTTGCAGTTGGATCTGACTGTTATTGCAGAGTTCTGTAGACTGCTCTGTGTTCTGGTATCTGGTGATTGACAGGGTTCAGTGGTTCAGTGATTCAAAGTTTGATAATGCTAGTATTGGTTGTTTTATGCTTCAATGATCTGTTGTGAAAGTTGAATGAATTGGGGTCTACAGATTGTAATGTTGTGCTTCAGGAATATCCAGTCTGAAAATGTATGAAAGGTGGTACCTGAAAGAAAGAAGATTGTAGGTCAGCACCTACGTACTAGTATCTTAGCTAGTACAAGAGCAAAGGGGGGTTGGAGCTCCCTTCCAAGGAAGTTTGGAGAACGAGAGAAGGTTGTAGCCTTCTGCAGGTTGTAGCCTGCGTACTGGTATAAGGCTGCACCAGTACAAAAAGATTGTAAACTGAAGTTTCATATTAAAGAAAGATAGAGACAACTTGCAGCAGGTGGTTTTCACCCACATTGGGTTTCCACCTTATATCTTGGTGTTCATGTGTGTGACTTTTGATCTGTTCTGTTATACTGCACCTGTTTACTGTTAATGTGGTGAATAATGTCCTGATGCACTTAACTGAAGAATAAGCTGACTAAATTATGAGTTTTCTTCTTATACGCTGTTTTATTTAGTCACAGTAGCGTGTACACGCTGGTTCACTTAACTGAAGTAGCGTATATGTTTCTGAGCATTGAAAAAGTTTGATTGATCTGATAATACTGATTCACCCCCCCCCCTCTCAGTATTATTTCCAACAATTGGTATCAGAGCAGGTCCTTCAGAGAAGCTTGATCGCTTGAAGGTAGATCATTCATCATGAGCAACTACGAGAAAGAAGCATCAATCAGGCCACCGATTTTTGATGGGACAAATTTCAATTATTGGAAGGTAAGAGTTACTGCATATCTTCAATCTCTTGGTACAGAAGTTTGGAACATTGTAGAAACAGGCTATGCTTTTCCTTCAGCTACTCCTACAGATCCAGCTGAGAAAAAGCAGTATGAAACAAATGCAAAAGCAGTCAGTACTCTATTAGGAAGTATATCCCAAACAGAATTCATGAAGGTCATGCACTTCAAATCAGCAAAAGAGATATGGGACAAAATGGTCACTAGCTATGAAGGAGATGAACAGGTAAAACAAGCTAAACTTCAAACTCTCAGGATTCAATATGAGACTCTCAAGATGTATAATGATGAAAGTGTGGCTAATTATTTTCTTCGGGTAGATGAGATTGTTAATTGTATGAAAAATTTGGGTGAAGAAATAAAAGAGACTATAGTAGTTCAAAAGATTCTAAGATCATTATCCCCCAAGTTTGAATCTAAAGTATCTGCAATAGAAGAAAAGGAAAATCTCCGTGTTCTCACTATGTCTCAGCTACATGGAATTCTAACTGCTTATGAAATGAGAAAGGGAGGTCCATCAGACAGAAGGGAAGCTGCTTTTAAGGCATCAGGAAAAGAAGATTACTATGAAGCAAGCCATGTTCCAGAAGAAGAGGAAGAAGAATCAAATTTTGTCAGAAATCTTCAAAGGGGTTCTGGAAGGTTCAGAGGTAAGCTACCTTTCAAATGCTTTGCTTGTGGAAGAGTAGGTCATTATGCTGCAAAATGTCCTTATAAGGATAAAGGAAAAGAACCTGCTAGATGGAACAAGAAACAAAGTGCAAATAAGAAAAGCTACTACACCCATGAAGATAGTGATGGCTTATCAAACAGTGATGAAGATGAACAAGGTAATAAATATAAGCTGTTAATGGCATTTGAAGATGATGATTATGAGGATGCTGTAGATGTGGATAATCTCTATGATGAAATTACAAGACTCAAGAGATGCATAGAAGAAAAGAATGTGATCATTGATACTTTGCAATTTCAAATTGATGAAAAGGAAAAACATCTTGAAAAACTAGAAGGTGAAATTGTTGGTCTCAGAAAAGAAATTGAGAAAACAAAAGCTATTAATCTTAAGTTTGTCAAAGGATCTGAAACTTTGGATGAGATTATCAATGTGCAGCGGTCTCCTCTAAACAAGACAGGTTTGGGCTATAATGGAGAAACCTCTCAAGCATCCACCTCAAAAAGTTATCTTGATGCAGCAAGAAGAAATGAGCAGAAGAACAATGAAGATAATCAGGTAAAGCAGGGACGAATTACAAACAGAAACTATCAGGGACAATCCATCTTAAGGGTGAACAAAAGCTACAACCAGCCACAGGTAAAATCTTCTCAGTTTGGTTCAAGAATAAATGAAAATAGAAATTACAATCAGTTGGCTGGTAGATTCAATAACCGCAGAAGCTTCTTCAATGGACAATGCTTTTCTTGCCATAACTTTGGTCACAAAGCAGCTCAATGTGTTGCATATAAAACAATCATGACTAGGGAAGCTCAAAAACAAAGAAGTATGACAGGGATTACAAAAAGGACCTATAACAACTTTTCGGTTCTTGAAAATGAAGTTGAATGTTCTATTTGCAATAATTTTGGTCATGAAGACTCTGAATGCAGGAGCAGGTTTCAGGAGAAAAAGGAACAAGCCACAAGCACCAAAACATGGAGAATAAAGGAACCTCAAACAGAAAGATGTGGGATAGCATTTTATGCAGAAGGACAGGAAAATCTATGGTACATTGACAGTGGATGTTCGAAACATATGACAGGTGATAAAGAAAAACTTGAATCTTATTCTACTTTAGAAAAGGGAAAGAAAGTTTCTTTTGGAAATGATACTCCTGCAACTATAAAAGGAAAAGGTATTGCTCCTTTGAAAGAAAAGGTCAAGGCTGGAAATGTTTTGTATGTTGATGGATTGAAGCATAATCTACTAAGTGTCAGCCAGATGTGTGATCAAAAAACCGAGGTTATTTTCAGATCGAATGGATGTCTTGTTCGTGATCTTGATACAGGTAAAACAGTTCTCAAAGGCAAAAGAACTCCAAATAATCTGTACATATTTGAAGAAGGACAACAACAATGCTATCTTAGCAAGGATGAAGAGCACTGGTTATGGCATCGAAGGTTGGGACATCTAAGCTTCTCACAAATAAGGAAAGCATGCAAATATCAGGCAGTTCGCGATCTTCCAGATATCAAAATTCCAGACAACACCATATGCAAATCTTGTCAGTTTGGAAAGCAAACCAGAACTAACTTTCCAGAGAAGGAAGGATCAGCTAGCTTGCCTCTTGAGCTAGTCCATACAGATGTATGTGGTCCATTTAGGAAAAGGACACCTCGAGGAGAAGAATATCTGATATTATTCATTGATGATTTCTCAAGGTTTGTTTGGTTAGGGCTTATGAAGCACAAAGATGAAGCATTCGAAAAATTCAAATCCTTCAAAGCATTGGTTGAAAATGAATCAGGACACAAAATTAAGTGCCTCAGATCTGACAGAGGTGGGGAGTTCACCTCAAATGAATTTTTCGATTTCTGCGATGAACATGGGATAAGAAGAGAATTCTCTACAGCTAGAACTCCTCAGCAAAATGGGGTTGTGGAAAGAATGAACAGAACTATCCAACAAATGGCTCGTGCTATGCTCGATGAATCAGGTACTCCTGCAACCTTCTGGGGTGAAGCTGCACATGCTGCTGTTATTATTCTTAACAAAACAAATGTCCGAGTAAACAGCACTCAAACACCTCATGAGCTTTGGAGTGGTAAAACTCCTTCTGTGAAGCACTTCAAAATCTTTGGGAGCAAATGTTATATTAAGAATACTGATGAGCAACTTGGCAAACTTGAACCAAGAGCAGATGAGGGCATTCTTCTTGGTTATTCTCCACATAGCAAAGCATACAAGTGCTACAATAAAAGACTTGGCAGAATTGTTGACAGTATTGATGTAGTGGTTGATGAGAAGGGATATATTCCTAGGCAAGTTCATCATGAAGACATTGAAGAAGATGAAGGCTACTCTCAAAGGCGGAATGATGAAGAAGAAGAACCTCAAGAAGAAGAAGAATCTCAAGAAGAACCAGAGGAGCAGACAAGAATAGAAGAGAAGACTCCATCCAGATATGTTCAAAAGAATCATCCAGAAACTCAGATTGTGGGGCAGAAAGAAGCAGGAGTACAAACAAGAAGGACACTTGCAGAAGCTTCAAGCTACTTGGCATTACTCTCCTCCACTGAACCACAAAATGTGAAAGAGGCATGCAAGGATGAATGTTGGGTCAAAGCAATGGATGAAGAACTTGAGCAGATCGAAAAGAACAACACTTGGGAATTAGTTCCTAGACCAAAAGATAAAAATGTAATAGGAACAAAATGGGTCTTCAAGAATAAATTGAATGAAAATGGAGAAGTAATTAGGAACAAGGCCAGACTCGTTTGTAAAGGGTATGCACAGCAAGAAGGAATAGATTTTGAAGAGACCTTTGCTCCTGTGGCAAGACTTGAGGCTATCCGAATGTTCCTTGCTCTCTCAAGCTTTCAAAACTTCAAGGTATTTCAAATGGATGTGAAATCAGCCTTTCTGAATGGAGACTTAGAAGAAGAAGTATATATTGAGCAGCCAGATGGTTTCATTCTTGGGAATGATCCAAACCTTGTATGCAGATTAAAAAGGGCTCTCTATGGACTCAAACAAGCTCCAAGGGCTTGGTACTATCGGTTGGACAAATATCTTCACCAACAAGGCTTTTCAAAAGGATCAGCAGATAGCAATCTCTATATAAAAGTTGAAAATAACAAATTGCTAATTCTTGTTGTTTATGTAGATGATATTATCTTTGGCAGCAATGAAGAGACTATGAGTCAAAACTTTGCCTCGGTTATGCAGAAAGAATTCGAAATGTCACTACTTGGAGAATTGACATATTTTCTTGGATTGCAAATTCAACAAAATGAAGGAGGTATCTTCTTGTCTCAAACCAAATACCTCAAGCAGATCTTGAAGAAGTATGGCATGGAAGAGTCAAAGCCAGTATGTACACCCATGGTTACAGGATGCAGCCTCAGTGCAAATGATGAATCAGCAGCAGTTCACCAACCCACTTATAGATCCATGATTGGGAGTTTTCTCTATTTGACAGGTACCCGACCAGATATTACACATGCAGTAGGAATTGTTGGAAGATTTCAAGCCAACCCAAAGGAAACTCATCTTCAGGCAGTCAAAAGAATCTTCAAGTATCTTCAAGGGACCCAAAACTATGGCTTATGGTATCCTAGAGATACAGATCTCACTCTTCATGCTTACACAGATGCAGATTGGGCTGGAAGTGTGGATGATAGGAAAAGCACAAGTGGTGGTGCTTTCTTCATGGGTTCCAGATTAGTATCTTGGTTCAGCAAGAAACAGAGTTCGATTGCCTTATCTACAGCTGAAGCAGAATATGTGGCTGCGGCATCTTGTTGCACACAACTTCTTTGGATGATGCAGACCTTGCAGGACTTTCAAATCACTTGCACTCCACCAGTTTCTATCTTATGTGATAATACTAGTGCAATCAGCATTTCAAAGAATCCAGTCATGCACTCAAAGACCAAGCACATACCAATCAAGTACCATTTTCTCCGGGAACAAGTGCTTGAGCAGAAGGTCAAGTTGGAGTATGTTACTTCTAAGGAACAAGTTGCTGATATTCTCACAAAACCACTGCCCAGGGAAACTTTTGAATATCTCAGACAAAAGCTGGGAGTAGTTGATGCTTCATCCTGCTGTTGAAGCTTGTCTGTTCTACAGAAAAGTTGGTATACGCAAGTTATGAAAGGTATATACGCGTATACACGCGGATTTATGCTGGGAAAGTCGCGTGTATGGTGTACGCTTGTTTCAGAGAGTATATCCGCGTCCATACGCTGTTTCATGCAGGAGAAATCGCGTATATGAAGTTCTGAACAGCAAGGGCAAACTCTGGAGTTCTGAACAGCAATGGGTATGTCAGAATTCTTCAGGCACGGTTTCAGAGGGTGCAGCAGGCACAGGTTCAGGGGGAGCAGCTTAAAAGTCTCATAAAGCATTGTTGGCATTCAGATGTTTTGGTTGTTGATTTCAGGAAAAGGAGCTCAGAAAGAAATCCTGGTTGCTGATCTAAAAAGATGTTTATCATATGCTGCTGGTGACTTTCATAAGTCTTTGTCTAGATCTGTTGTCTCTATGTCATCTATCTCTCTTGTGATATCTCTTTTATGGTGTCAAGGTCATGTAACGACCTATGTTGGTTTCCCCACTATGCCTGGGATGAATGCTGTAATATAATTGGTTGTTTCTGATATGTCCCCTCTTGGTAGGGAGTATGGATGTATGTATTGAGTCTTTTGGTGATAGGAAGGTCCCTTATGGTGTATAAGTCTTGGTTCTTGTTGAAGAACATCTTTTGCAGATCTGGCCTATTGTCAGGGGGAGCATGAGTCAGCACAGCCAAGCAGAGGTATCAGCATGTCCTCAGGGGGAGCACAGCCCTTTGCCCTTGATGTCAAAGGGGGAGAGTGACTTGGTGTGGTGGTTGCCATCAAGTCCAAAGGGGGAGATTGTTGGCATTATGATTCAAGTGTTGTCCTTGATGGCAACTCACTCAGAGGTTGGTACAGGTGCTCAGAGGTTGGTACAGGTGATGGCAACTTAATCAGAAGACAGATCCTAGTACAGCATGCCAAGGAAGTTCATATACGCAGGTTCGTTAAGCCCAAGTCGCGTGTACACGCCGGTTGGCTTCAGCAAAAGCGCGTGTATGTGGAAAAGTACCTTTGGTCCATGGAGGTTAGTCCTTGGAAGTTGTGCCTATGGTTTCGGATCATTGTGTCTCGACGGGCGTGTCGATCCCTAGTTTTGAAGTTGATGGTATTGTGTTACTATGATTTTGGCTCTTGGTATTGAGCAAGGACTAAGGCTATATAAGGAGAAGAAGATCATTAGGCAAGATCATCTTTCGACAAGGCTTGAATATCTAAAAGAGAAAGAGATCTGATATGCAGGGTCTGGGTTGCTTGATCTGAGCTAAGGAGAAATCACATCGGTTGATGGAAGACTAGATCTAAGGATAAATCGGGATCTAATGGTTTGAAATGCACTATTATGATATGGTTGATTATGCGTATTTCTAGATCTGCATACTGTCGCAATATTATGTTCTGGGTCTAACTGATGTCTGGTACAGCTGCAAGTTGAGAGAATTTATTTTTAGATCTGTACGCAGGTTGGCTTAGGTAAAAGCGCGTGTATACGCGGGTTTCGCTCATTGAAGTAGCGTATATCTCTTGAAGCTTGATTTTTGGGTTTGCAGTTGGATCTGACTGTTATTGCAGAGTTCTGTAGACTGCTCTGTGTTCTGGTATCTGGTGATTGACAGGTTTCAGTGGTTCAGTGATTCAAAGTTTGATAATGCTAGTATTGGTTGTTTTATGCTTCAATGATCTGTTGTGAAAGTTGAATGAATTGGGGTCTACAGATTGTAATGTTGTGCTTCAGGAATATCCAGTCTGAAAATGTATGAAAGGTGGTACCTGAAAGAAAGAAGATTGTAGGTCAGCACCTACGTACTAGTATCTTAGCTAGTACAAGAGCAAAGGGGGGTTGGAGCTCCCTTCCAAGGAAGTTTGGAGAACGAGAGAAGGTTGTAGCCTTCTGCAGGTTGTAGCCTACGTACTGGTATAAGGCTGCACCAGTACAAAAAGATTGTAAACTGAAGTTTCATATTAAAGAAAGATAGAGACAACTTGCAGCAGGTGGTTTTCACCCACATTGGGTTTCCACCTTATATCTTGGTGTTCATGTGTGTGACTTTTGATCTGTTCTGTTATACTGCACCTGTTTACTGTTAATGTGGTGAATAATGTCCTGATGCACTTAACTGAAGAATAAGCTGACTAAATTATGAGTTTTCTTCTTATACGCTGTTTTATTTAGTCACAGTAGCGTGTACACGCTGGTTCACTTAACTGAAGTAGCGTATATGTTTCTGAGCATTGAAAAAGTTTGATTGATCTGATAATACTGATTCACCCCCCCCCCTCTCAGTATTATTTCCAACAAGGGCTACCTGTGCTGCAATTTAGTTTCTCTGTGTAACAGGTGCGCTGATCAGCCTAGCCTTGTGCAGCTGAGGTTCTTTGCTTCATTTTTTCAGTTTTGTCTCTGATATTTGTAGCCTGTGATCAGTGTATGTGTCTGTTTAAAAACCCCTTTTCTTTGCCTTAATTCTGCCTCCTTTGTACAAAAAGACTATAGATGTTTTTTTGTGTTTGTTACATCATTTACAGTTTTCCATTGAAAAAGTAGAATAGTCATACTGTCGTCCTTTGATTTAGATCTGTCGTAACTGTCGATTTTGATCTTAGGAGAAAATTTATTTGCTGTTGACAGTCGATTATGCTTTTAATTTTGCCTTTGGTTTGAATTTGTGACTTTCTAGTGTCGAAACGAGTATTTATTTCAAAATCATAAAGTGTCGTAATCATCTCTACCTTTTGATTTCGAAAAGAAGCTTGTTTGTGTTTGTCACTTGAAAGCAAATTCAGATTTGTACATCAACTTTCTTTTTAGGCATCAATATTAAGAAAGTGAAAAACAAATACATGCACATGTGCATTTGCATATTGATAGTTTGTTTGGCTTGATTTAGGAAAGTGCATTTACAGTGTGCTCTTTGCTCTTTGTGAAAAGATTGTTTCTTTCTTTTCCCCTTGTAGCTAGGATTTTCATTGCTGGAAAGAGATAAAAGTTTGCTTATCATATTTAGATTGTATTTTAGGAATTACATCTATATCTCGTGGTGATCCCAAAAGGAAAACTTCATAAGAAAGATCAACTTAAAATAAATTGAATGAATCTAACAACGCTTTGGAACTTAACACACAACATTTAGAGGTCTAGGCTAGAGATGTATTCCGGCGTCGTAAAGCCTGGTAACTGTTGTCCTCACTGACGGTTGGGTGATTCCTCCACTTTGAGACGATAAGTGCCAGTACGTACTTGTGCTCCCACGTACCGTCGAGTATATATTGGGATACCCCTATAGGATTAAATCCTTTTATCCATAGGAAGGCGTGTCGACCGCCCTACTGATCGCAATGCACCGAACACAACATTCGGGAAGATTGACTGCCGTACCATAAAAATTATTCTGCAGTTTTGCGATTGGTTTGGTACTCCCTCTACCTAGATCTCCAAAGCAGTCCCTTTCGTTCCTTTTCAGACTCCTTAACGGAAAAGGTCCATCTGAGCACTTGTCACTTCAGGCTCATTAAAAATCGAAGGAGACTAGACTCATCTTTTGTTTTTTCTCGACTCTTAAAAATTTAAAAAACAAGTTGTGTCAAAGCATCTAAAAATTTATTTTAAACGGAATATTCATACCCTTTTCCTACATTGATCTTAGGTTGAGAAAATGGAGTCTACCAACCAAGGAATTCCCCTTGGTGGAAATCCTAGTCCCTTCTCCTCTTGGGGAGATGTTGGTGCACCCCATATGGCCACATTGTCACATCCAGGACTGACAATTGGCTTGCCAGTATGGCTCTTCTCAACCAATTTCGTTCAGAACACCACCATTCCTGAACAATCGAATCAGCAATTAGACGAGTCCAGAGTTGCCCACCAACCTTCTACTTCCTCTAATTCTTCCTCTCCTCCTTCCTCTTCGCTTGATGGGGCTAGCAAAGCCAAAAGTCAAGTTCCTAAGGAGAAGAAGGAGAAGAAGAAGAAAGAGAAGAAGAAGAAGGACCCAAAGGCGAATGGGGGAAAACCAGTGTCGTCTAACGAAAATCCACACACTGCACCGACCAGGCCTAAATCGCCATGTGTCATTTGCAAAGGAGACCACTTTCACAAAGATTGTCCTTGCATCCCTCGGATACTAAGGGACTGGTCTCCTCGTTTGCACAATCCGGTGTCATCAACCTCTGATGATCATGTTGAAAGCACACCGTCAACTAGCGAAAGTGAAGCCGCAGGACAAAAAGGGAAAGCTAGATTTCCTTGTAAACTGTGCGAAGGCAATCATGCCGTCCATTGTTGTCCCTTCTTAGACGAAGCGAAAAGAGTTTTGGATGATCGTCCGGTTTCACCGTTACGACTTCCTCCTGGATATAAAAAACTCTTGCCGAGTCTGTCGCTAGTTGAGAATCCAGCTGGCCCACTCAAGTGGTCGGCTAAAGCGCCTATCATTGGAGATAAACCATCTGAATCCATACCAGATGAAAGTCAAAAGGTCGAGGCGGCAGTTGACCCGGTCTTGCCTTCAGAGGTTTTATCTTCCGATGATACAGTCACTGAAGAGAACAAAGATGACACCGTCCAAATTCTCTTCATTAACACAAACTCCGACGAACATGGGGGCAATCTACCCATTCCCTTACCGCAGGAGGGAATTTCGTCAGAGCCATACCCGACCATCTACTCGGTCCCACCTCCAAGCAACCTAGTTGTCTCCTTCGACTGGAATCAACTAGGCAGACCCCGTTTACCAGCAAGCATACCATTCTGAATTATCGTTCAAATATATAGAATGGTCATGGCTGGTACCATCATAGATGAGGGGGCTTTTGTGAGTATCCTTTCCTCTATTGCTTGGAAAGCGCTTGGTTCGCCATCGCTGTTGCCTGAGATGAGAAATCTGACAGGCTTTGATAAAGGAACCAGTCGACCTTTAGGGATCCTTCCCGATGTGCCCATAACATTGAGAAGGAAAACAGTTCGCATGAACGTAATGGTAGTTCAAGGACCCTTGGATTATAACCTACTCCTTGGACGAGACTATATTTATTGCATGGGAGTCATCGTCTCCTCACTCTTTAGAGTAATGTGTTTTCCGCACGAAGGAAGAGTGGTCAAGCTCGTGGACCAGCTTTCATTTCCCAGATCACGCATAGCAAATAGTCATATACCATCCCTAAATGGTCTCTTCACGCAAGAAATGTCTCAATCCCCAGTTCGTCCTCCCGATGAGCGCGAGTAATTCAGAGGGATATGACTGAAACTCAGGGGGCATGCGTCTTGGTCTGCTTCGGCAGGAAAACTTCGGGTATAGGGTAGGTTTCCGCGGGAGAATATGACTAGTCTGTACCTCGTCCGTCGGTGTGTTATGAAACCAGCTCAAGAAAAGATAGAAAAGAAAGATCAACGCCTTAGAATTCAGCCTCTTCGAGGGGGCAACCTCCTTTACATTACATAAATGAACAATTCTTGGATGATACAAATGAAAATACCTCCTTTTATATATAGGAGTCTAAGTGGTCCCAATACAATCAAAGCCTACATAACAATAATATTATAGGGCACAACAGTAACAATAGTGGGCTTCTATGTGGCACAATAGTAACAATATGGGCACTACATGGGTACATCAATATAATAAGTGGGTTGTACTAATAACAATAAGGAGTTACACTAGTAGTATAGGGGCCTAACATGCCCCTCTCCTTCAAAACGCCTTGTCCTCAACGCTTGAGTAGTTCTGGATATTTCTGCATAAAATTCTCATCCTCCCATGTGGAATCTTCAGCAGATAAGTTCTTCCACTTGATAAGGTACTCTGAAATTGATCGATTTCGTAGCTGTCGAGTTCTTGTTTCTATAACTGCTTCCGGTTCCAATATAATTTTTCCTTCCTCGTCAAGTTCTGGCAATATTGTTTGAACTGGGAGCTTGTCGCCTATAACCTTCTTTAAGCATGAAACATGGAAAACTGGGTGCAATCGAGAAGCTGCAGGAAGCTCCAATTTGTATGCCATAGTACCAATCTTTTGCAACACCTTGTACGGACCATAATACTTTGGTGATAATTTATTATCCTTCTTAGCTTGCTTGAGGGACATTTGCTTATATGGTTGTAGCCGTAGGAATACCCAATCACCTATATCAAAACTTCTTTCACTGCGATGTTGATCTGCATGTTGTTTCATTCTATTCTGTGCCAACACAAGGTTATCCTTTAAGAGTTGGAGGACTTGTTGTTGATGTTCGATGTGATGTTCCACTGCCTGAACCTTAGAATTTTCTCTTAAATATGATGTGATGGATGGTGGTTGATACCCAATAAGTGCCATAAATGGGGTCATTTTTGTTGCTGTATGAAAAGAAGTGTTATACCACCATTCAGCCAGAGGCAACCATTTGACCCATTGTGTATGTTTATCAGATACAAAGCAACGAAGATATCCTTCCAAACATTTGTTTACTATCTCAGTTTGCCCATCAGATTGAGGATGATAAGATGAGCTATGAGCTAACTGAGTACCAAGACGAGAAAATAATTCTGTCCAAAAATTTCCAGTGAAAATGGGATCTTTGTCACTTACAATAATCTTTGGGTTTCCATGTAGCTTTTGAATTGTTTCCATAAATGCAGTAGAAACTGTACTGGCTCTAAATGGATGTGATAATGCACAAAAGTGTGCATACTTGGTAAGTATGTCAACTACCACCATGATGACACTCTTTCCCTCAGACTTGGGTAAACCTGTGATAAAATCCATTGATACCTCCTCCCAACGTTGGCTTGGAATGGATAAAGGTTGTAATAGACCTGGTGTCTTAATTGTTTCAACTTTATTTTGTTGGCAAACCAAACATTCTGCCACAAACTTTTGAATATCTGATTTAAGGCCATCCCAAAAAAATTCCTTCTTAACCCTGTGGTAAGTTTTTAAAAATCCTGAGTGCCCTCCTAAGGGAGAAGTGTGCAATTCCATAAGAATCTTTTGTTTTAGATGGGAATTATTACAGAGGTATAAGCGATCTTTGTACCATAACGAATCATTTTTCCAGCTAAATGTATCAGACGTACTGGAATCTTGTTGTAGCTTTCGAATAAGAGCCCACACTTCTTCGTCATTCTTCCATTCCTCCCTTGCTTCATTTATCCAATCTGGTTGGATGATAGAAATAGCGCACAACAATGCTTCCACATCCTCATCCTTTCTTGAGAGTGCATCTGCCACCACATTTTGCTTCTTTTTTGTAGATGATTTCAAAGTCATAACCCAACATCTTTGTGACCCACTTTTGTTGCTCTTCAGAGGATAATCTTTGTTCTAAAAAGTATTTAAGGCTATCATGATCCGTTTTTACCTTGAAGTGTCTCCCCATTAGGTAGGGTCGCCATTTCTTAAGTGCATGGAGTATTGCCAACATTTCCTTCTCATAAATAGCTTTTCTTAGAAACTTTCCCTTGATTGGACGACTTTCAAAAGAAATGGGTCTTTCATCTTGCATTAGAACAGCACCAATTCCATTTCTTGAAGCATCACATTCCACAATAAAGGTTTTTGTGAAGTCTGGTGTAGCTAAGACCGGTGCTTGGCACATTGCCTCTTTAAGATGTTCAAAGGCCTTTGTTGCTTCCAGAGTCCATGAAAATGCATCTTTCTTCAATAATGTTGTTAGAGGTGCTGCTATTCTCCCATAATTCTTAACAAACTTGCGATAATACCCTGTCAACCCAAGAAATCCGCGCAAATGCTTTATGGATGTGGGGATTTTCCATTCCTTAATGGCTTTAATTTCGCTAGGGTCTACCTTAACTCCTTCATGAGATACAATATGACCCAAATATTCCACCTCCTGGACTCCAAAAGAACATTTGGATCTTTTGGCATATAATTGTTTCTCCTCTAATAGTTGTAGCACCCTGTCAACATGTTCAACATGATCCTTCCAAGACTTGCTGTAGATAAGTATATCATCAAAAAATACTAACACAAATTTTCTAAGGAATGGTTTGAAAATTGAATTCATCAAACCTTGAAATGTTGAAGGTGCATTGGTAAGGCCAAAAGGCATGACCAAAAATTCATAATGACCCTCATGAGTTCTAAATGCCGTTTTCGGAATGTCTTCAATCTTCATTCTGATTTGATGATATCCTGAACGAAGATCCAACTTGGTGAAGTAAATTGATCCATGCAATTCATCCAGTAATTCATCAATGACAGGAATGGGGAATTTATCTTTAATAGTGAGCTTGTTGAGCTCCCTATAATTCGGACACATGCGCCATGATCCATCCTTCTTGTGCACCAATACTACTGGAGCAGAGAAAGAACTTTGACTTGGTTGAATTATACCAGCCTCTAGCATTTCTGCAACCATACGTTCAATTTCACTTTTTTGGACATAGGGATATCTGTACGGCCTGATGTTTGGAGGAACACTTCCTGGAATCAGATGAATAGCATGATCATGATCACGCATAGGTGGGAGACCTTTTGGAGTCTCAAATACCTTGGAATGATTGTCTAGGACTTTTTGGAGATCTGGAGAAATAGATGATTCCAATGTGGAAACATCTAGCGAACATAATTGTGCAATTACACCTCTTTGCTCCTCTTTTAGAAGCTTTGTCATGCCATTAGAGTTGATTATCTTTCCTGGTTTCCCTACAATACCCCTTAATTCAAATTCCTTTCCTTCCACAGAAAATTTCATGAAAAGTTCTTGAAAATTAAAAGCTATTGTACCCAAGGATTGTAGCCATTGGACTCCTAGTACAACATCTGCACCTCCCATTGGAATGGAAAGCATTGGGCTAGTCAATACATATTCTCCCATGGATAGCTTGATATTATGGCACTTTCCAGAACAATTTATTGTTCCTCCATTTGCAATCATCACTTGACACTCTGGTGCTGGATATAGGAAGCAATTCAATTCTTTTGCTACCCTACAATGAATAAAATTGTGGGTGCTTCCTGAATCAATCAACACTATTACCTTTTTCTTCTTGATTTGTCCTTCTATCTTGATGGTTTGAGGAGTGGTAATTCCCGCCAATGCATTACAAGATATGGTCGGATTTATTTTTTCTTCATCTAGGCTTTGTTCCTGGAATATATCCTCTTCTTTGGACCTTTCTTGCTCCTTTTCTTCTTCCTCTTCACAATCTATGTAGAATAATTTCTTCTCAGCACACTTATGACCTTTTGTGTATTTGCTATCACAATTGTAACAAAGCCCTTTTGCTCTTTTTTCTTCCAATTGTTGTGGTGTCAACCTTGTAGGTTGTGGAAGACTATGGGCAACAACACTTCCGTCTTTATAGTTGTGAATGGTATGCTTCCTAGTTGCCATAATTTTGCTTTCCATTTTTCTTGCTAACCTGAATGCCTTCTCTAATGAATCAGGTTCCCAAAGGCGCACATCATGTTGGATATTATCCTTTAAAGACCCTATGAACACATCAATCCTATGCTCCTCTGGAATATCTTTTACCCTTATGTTCAATTTTTGGAACTCCTCAATGTTCTCCATTATTGAACCCTTTTGTTTGAGACTTATCAATTGGCTAAAAAAAGTGTTGCTTTTTGTATCCTCATAATGTGCTATCAATTCTTCTGTAAAAATTGCCCAAGTGATAAATTGTTTATGAGAACAAAGCCATTGATACCATACAAACTGATTTGGTTCCAAATATAAAGTTGCCATACGTACCTTTTGTGTGTTTTGCACATTATTGAGATCGAAGAATTGCTCCATCTGTAATATCCATGTGGCAGGATCCTTGCCATCAAACTTCCTCATATCAATTTTTGGAACATGGTGAGTCTTCGATCCAACATTAGAGTCTATGGAATCATGATTAACATTTCTTTTGTTCTCATCATGAGTTTCCTTTGGAACATGGTGAGTCTTCGATCCAACATTAGAGTCTATGGAATCATGATTAACATTTCTTTCACCCTTAGTGACCATTTCTTGTAGCAACTTATTCATATTTATCTTCAATTCTTCCATCTTATCATCCATGCCATCAATTTTACCGTCCATTCCATTCACCTTATCTTCCATGCCATCCATCTTACCTTCCATGCCCTTTATCTTAGATTCCACGCCACTTATCTTAGCATCTGTTAGATTTTGTGAGCGTGACATTTGTTGCACTTGTTCTTGTAATTTTGATATATCATGTAGCATTTCTTCCTCTTCTTCATGAGTCATGCTAGAGCTTTCAGGTTCCTTACTATGTGTTTGCATTTTCTTTCCTCGGGGCATCAGTTACCGATAATAATGCTTTACTATGCCCTTTGAATTCCTTCAAACCAAGCTTATGCAAAAATTTAAAAAAAAACTACACACCTTTTTTTTCTTTGTAGAAGCCTGATATTGAATCTGATGTATCTCTGTAATTTCGAATCATCCAGTTCTAAAATTTTGACCTGTAGTAGCCTTCTATGTCCGCTTTCCAATGCCACTAGTCTGATCTAAATTGAGTTCTCCAAGAAAGAGTTATGCACAATCTCCCGCAGTGACCTGATTATAGACTAGTTCAGAAGAGCGAACTTGTACGAAGTGCCACGTGTCACTTCCACCTTTGACTCTGAAAAATATATAAAATAAAGATACAGTCTGTCATCTTTCTGTACCTTCTTACGAAATTTCAATCCGATTCTCAGAAAGAAAGCTATGACGATTTTCCCCAGGTCACCTGTTTTGAGTGTAATTCAGGAGTCTGCAAAAAGACCAACTTCCTCAGATCATATCTCCGAAAATATCACGCGAAACGCTCTGAAATTTGGACCCAAGGTTCAGCGCGATTTCTTCTCAAATGGGTTTTTTTTGCGACTTCTGAAACGTCACAGAAAAAAAGTTATAGCCAAAATGCCACGATGACCTGTTTGGAGCAGCGAAACCCTAGAATCCAAAGCTCTGATACCAAATGTTATGAAACCAGCTCAAGAAAAGATAGAAAAGAAAGATCAATGCCTTAGAATTCAGCCTCTTCGAGGGGGCAACCTCCTTTACATTACATAAATGAACAATTCTTGGATGATACAAATGAAAATACCTCCTTTTATATATAGGAGTCTAAGTGGTCCCAATACAATCAAAGCCTACATAACAATAATATTGTAGGGCACAACAATAACAATAGTGGGCTTCTATGTGGCACAATAGTAACAATATGGGCACTACATGGGTACATCAATATAATAAGTGGGTTGTACTAATAACAACAAGGGGTTACACTAGTAGTATAGGGGCCTAACACGGTGGAAGAGGGGTTATTCTAGTATAAGATTCTCTTGTCAAAGTTATGTGAGTTGGCGGACGTCATCACTCACATTTGTTTATCTTGGTAGACATTGCCGAAGAAGTGTTTTGTTTGCACCGCGAATAGAAAAATCTTTGGGTAACCTGTAAGAGGTAGGAATTTCCTGATAGAACAAATGTTTTGTCTGCAAATTGAGGTGTAACTTTGAAACCATATTTTATACCTGGGGGCATGAAAACCTTTTATAGTGCAAGTGAGGGGCGACTATTTATTTTTTAAATTTTTAGGACCCCTAACCCTTTAAACTCGTAGGATTAGTCGTCACCTAACTTGCATAAAGAAAGGATGTGGGGCAAAACTCTAAAATTGCCAATTTTATATGAGACATTCTTATCATATGACTGGATTAATCGAGTAGTTTTAGCACATAGTTCAAGCTCGTTAAAAAATAAACATAAGACATGAGCAAATGTTTCCACCCGCGTTTAAGCTCGTTAAAAAATGAACTATTCCCCGGTAAATAACCACCGTGAATGTAGCATATCAGCCATTAAAGCCTTGGTCGTGTTTGCATCGTCACCTCCACTTTTCCATTGGCCGGTCATTCACCTCCATTTGATTGTTTACCCATTTTGAGGAATAGTTGCGAAGAGTGATTTCACTAGCCATCCTTGTGACACTGCCGTGATTGGAAAATTCCAAACCTTACCTGGAATTAGCTGCTACCCGTTTTATCACTCGTTCCTCAAAAGATGAGTCTTCTTTAAGCTCTTTTCGACTGACTCGTAAAATATGAAAAGATTGTCGAGTTTTGGCCTTCCAGCTCGTTAAAGCGACCGGAAGTGTTATCCCTCCTCTAGATTTTAATCTTTTTGGACCTAAGGGATTATTGCACCAAAAGATCGAGCACTTGTTTTGTTCATCTCGTTAAAACTATCGAAAATTCATCCCTTCTGTATTG
This sequence comes from Pinus tabuliformis, assembly GCA_031772625.1. Classification (NCBI taxonomy): domain Eukaryota; kingdom Viridiplantae; phylum Streptophyta; class Pinopsida; order Pinales; family Pinaceae; genus Pinus; species Pinus tabuliformis. The sequence goes on along the minus strand of CM062819.1, from coordinate 1,507,201,691 downwards.
TTTTATACTTTTTCGGACTTAAGGGATTAGATGACGAAAAAGGAATTTTGGAGTTACCTTTACGTACCTTTTCAGACTCTCTAAAAATGAAAAGGACCGAGTTATCTTTGTCGTTAAACTCGTTAAAAAGATTAATAGCGACAAACTTGTCTTTAGACAAGAACGAGTTTCACTATCGCTAGGCTCGTTAAAACATAGCAATGGGTTTGCCCGAAGGGAAAATTATAGAACAAGCATATGTTATCCTCCTCAAGCTTGACAAAAATAAAGAGGTACTGGTCAGCAATGACTGGGGAAAAATTGGGAAGAAAACTCAAAGAATCTTTATTGGTAGCAAGTCACTCTTGAACATGACACTTCCACTCCGTGCCTGAGTCGGGTTGGGTTGTTTCATTCACCGATCACATCACCATGGTCACGCCATACCATCCACATTTGGGGTAAATGCTACCAATCCATCACATAAGTGTCGCCGACATGTTCAAGAGAAGTCATCCAGAGAAGTCACCTGTGTCCCATCCACTACCATACATTATACTTCATTCTTTCATGACCGCCATCCTGAACCATATATCATCATATCGTTTTCACCTCCATCAAAATCATTTTCTCCGTTTCGTGTCATTGATGTGGGATTCATTAAGTCCCTCCTTTGACGGGTCACTTCTTGTCGACATCAGCTCATTATACAAGAAGTTGATCTAGGAACACCCCCTTCAGTACTTTGAAGCTTGCATGCCTCAATGGCAAGTTTCTCACTTCTGGCGACAGGTATACATCAATGACCTTCGACCGAAAGATTTTGCGTGGTATTCAATGCCAAGTTCTTTATTCACACCACGTAAATTGTACTGCAGTACCTTGAGGGTCATCATCATTATCGGTGATTCCTCTCATGCTTGTTAACAGTTTACATCATTGACTGGTAATCAAGCGATGTCTTTCCATGTTCGACTTCAAAACATTTCTCACATGGATCGAATTGTACTTCGAGTGAAGATCGGACGAGATTGAAGACCCCGGATCTAGTTTCATCCATCCAGGCTGCGATATATATTCAGGAAAATAAAGACATTGAAATGTACAGCATTGCAGCACAGATAATCATCCTACCAAAAGGATGATGGCTCTACCAGAATCATCAGTCTACCATCAGACGATTGTCTGTCCTATGTACATGAAAATGAATTTATAAAGTTGAGCATGGGAATGCCCGCCTCGGCTAGATCATGAAAACAGTATGAAGATAATGTATTGTATTGTATCTTATTACAGGTCTCCTCCCAGCATTGAAAGAACTTCAGATCCTCCTAATAAAGCATTTCACCCGATAAACGGCCTCATACTTTAGGGGGCAACTGTTATAGACATTTTTGTGCCTTACAGCTCTAAGCATGAAATGTCCATAAACCAAGGGATCCTAAGTCCCTAAAAGTGTTGTTCCGATCCCTAAAGGAACAAGGTCAACAAATTACAGCTTCTCCCAGAATTTCTCCACCAGAAATTGCTCAGAATCAGTCAAATCAGGATCATTTCAGCTGCTCCACTAGCTAGTTGCGTTGCATAGCACCCAAGTATACTAGCTAGGTGCGTTGCAACGCACCTAAATGCACTACCAGGGTGCGTTGAGCGGGAAATGACAAATGGCAGTGCCATTCCGCGAGGTGGAAAGACAATGGAAGCTTCCAGAATCTTCTCCAATGACACTTGTCTCACTGAGTTCGACCAAGGATGAGTAAAAGGCTCTCATTCTCCAAGTGGAAACAAGAACTCACAGAGAGAGGCCACTAGTCAAATCATAAGCTGACTCATATTCCTTGCATACATCTATATATGGATCCCTCACCCCAGAGATCCAGAGGCTGGAATTTTGTACACTGCAGAGAATTGATGTTGGTTTTGAGATAGATATCAGAGTACTGGGTGATTTATGCTTTGTTGGAGGTCAAGAGGGGACTCCTTTGTTGGGAGGTTGATGCTGGATCAGGAATCATCGATTGTAACTCCTCCTGGATCTTCTTGTTATATCAATAAAACTATTTAAGTTTCTCCTACATGCTTGTGTATCATTGATGTTTGTTACATTTGTATTTTTATCTTAAATCTGATCCTAAGCTATTTATGAATATAAATCCATGTCTTTGTGTAGTTTTCTTCTTCTGTGATCTTACAGGAACTTGGTGAAGCTGGGCAAGTAAGGGAGCAGGTAGCTGGAAGCTGTCAAAGAGGAGAGAGATTGGATCAAAGGATTAGCGCAAGACACAGGTTGGTTCATCCTATTCCTCTTTGTTTATAGTTCATAAAGAAGAATACGAAAGTAGTTTTCTCTGTTTGTTTCTAAGGTCACTGTCACACCTTAGTGGGATAGGGTCGTTCTGAGTAGACACTTTTCCCGTTAACAATATGTGATTTACTGTTTTATATTTTCCAGTGTACAAAGAAGTTTATGGTTGAGATTATTGGTTTGGTAGCATGAGTGATTTTATAACTCTAACCTAGACCCATGGTGGTGGAAATTAAAAATGGTATCAAAGCATGTCTAAGCTACTTTGGAAGTCAGCGAACCAGAGTTGTGCACAAGAAAGTACAACTTAATAGGGAGTTGGTCACATTGTAGGCGACAATGTCGAAATTGTAGGCTAGTATCCAGTATGAGGATAGGTTGGAAGGGTTGCCCAACAATAGTACTTGGAAGTAAAGGATCAATTTTGTGTTGCAGGTCAAGCAATGTAGAAAAAGAAATTATATGAAATTGTTTACAACTATAATGGGCTTTTTTTAGGAAACAAGCAGTTACCTCCAAAGCGTCAGATTCAACATGAGATTCACTTACAGCAGGATGCTTCTTTACCCAACATTGGTATGTACAAGCTTTGAGCCATTGAGATGGAGAAAATGAAGAAGAATGTACATGAATTGTTGAACCAAGGGGTCATAAGGCCAAGTTCTTCTACATGCAGTTCACATATAATGTTGGTGCCAACGAAGGATGACACATGGAGGATGTGTGTGGACTACAGAGCACTCACCAAAGAATCGATACCCTCTCCCTCACATCGATGATTTGTTAGATCAATTTAAAATTGTTGTTTATCTCATGATTTCCTAATTGAGTGGATGGAAAAGGAACATTTGTATCTATAATTGTATGTTGTTGAATGTATAGAGTTTTCCATGTAACAGATGAACTAATTTCCTCAATAATTTCATAAGGAAATAGGCGCGAGTGCAGGAAGTACAAGTGCAGGTAGTGTAAGTGTAGGAAGAGATCATGCAGGTAACACGAGTGAAACCAGAGTGAGTGCATGCAACACGAGTGCATTTAGAGCAAGTGCAGGCCCAATATTTTCTAGAGAAAATTCTGGAGGAGTTCAATATTGCAGTGTCGGTTGAGTTTCAAGGATTGAAGTTATCATTTTAATAGATTATTGCTCTCATCTAATATAATAAAAAAAAGGATGGGTTTTTGCCAGTTTGGTTTCCAAGTAAAAATTGTGTTCTTTGTGATTTAATGATTGAATTTGTTTCTGCTTTTAGTTTTCCTTCTGCAGAATTCAGTAGAAGAAAATTGTGCCCATTGATTTTAGTTTGAATTCATTCGCAACTGCAAATTTTGAGTTATTTGTACAAAGTCAACCATGGAAAACCATAGTTAAGAATTGTTAATCATAGTAAAAAATGGGCACCCACAATCAAGTATTTTCAACCATGGAAAATAACAATAAGCCATGTCCAACCATATTCAACCATAGTTAGCTATGGGAAACACTATTAAACATCGTCAGATGTCTCCAACCATGTTCAACCATAAGAAACTATATCCTTTCATGGGTAGCCATCAGAAACCATAGTCAAGCATAGTCAAGCATGGTCATACATATTCAACATAATGAAACATGGCTAGCTAAAGATAAGATTTCTCATGGACTATTAGCCATACTCAACATGGTTGAGTATAGTTGACCATTGTCAACATGGTTGAGCATGGATAACGCTACACAACTATTACTAACCATGGCCAACCATAGTCATCATGGCCAACGATGCTCAAAATAGTGACATGGTTAAACATGGTCAACCACATTCAACCATGAAAATGATGGCCAACGATGACAAACAATGGTCAACATGGTCATCTTAAGTCAAGCATAATGAACTGTAAAAGTCATTATAAACCATGATAAAACATGTTGGACATGGTCAAGTCATAAACAATGATGGTCAACCATAGTCAAACATAGTCAATATATTCAACCAGAACCAATTATGTCCAACCTTGGGTAAACATGGTCAATCATCAGTTGTCATTATAAACCATCATAACTCATAGTTAACGACAATCACCACGATTAACTATGTTTCACCATGACTTCCCACGGTTGACTATTGTGGACCATAATTAATTATGATATCCAATGTTAGCCTTAGTTGGACACATTCAACCATTATTAAAGGTATTCAACCATGGTCTACATTGTCAAACATGTGTAACCATGGTCAATAATATCAACCACACACAATCATAAATTTTCATAGTAAGCTTTAGTTAAACATGGACAACCATGGTCACCTATAATAAACTATATGTTGACCTTAATTAACAATCCTGAACCATAACTTTAGCCTGACCATCCTCGTCTTGATTGTAGATTTTGGGTATGTTTTAAAATGTGATTGAGAGGAGTGATGTTAAACAAATGACTTCACCCTTACTTGTATGATTTTGGAATATTCCTAGAATATTAATTCAAATTAAGTTCAACTCTTTACCCTAATGCTCTAAATAAACACAATTGCATTTGTAAAGGTGGTTAATGTATGCCTATACATGCACAGATTGGTGCTAAAATATATCAAACACTTTTACAAATGTTATTCTGGTAATTGCTATGTAAATAAGTAGAAAATAAAATTGATATGTATGTGATTCCAAAGTATATGATATACAAATAAATATGAATAACCAATGAATTTCATTCTTGATGAGTCTACTAGAAAAATTATGATTTTTCTAAAACACAATGAGCATATCCTGCTCCATGGTGAGTACAACAATAGATTCATCAAGAGATGGCAGCACCCATATATGGTGGTTCCAAGTTTGAGACATCTTTAAAAATAATCCTCTTCCACTTTGAAACATATTTAAAGGAATTTCCCCCCAAACTCTAAAAATGAACCTTTCATAGTTCTTCATATATACTTATAAACCCGACAACCTTTCAATATCTATAAAAATAATCAAGTTCAATATATCAAGTCTAAATCGATTCGACCCAAGGGATAGAAGCTCAAGGATATTTTTACCTAGGGGATTAAAAGCTTAATTATATGTCATTTATTACATCCTATGGAGATCTAGCTAGATTTTTCAGAATGCTTCTCTCTGAAATTAACATTTATCCACTAGTTATTGTTCTATCATACCTTATGTGGTAAAACCCTACACACCAAAATTATATTAGGGAAATGAAATGAACCTTGAGTAGCTTGATGATGTTGTTAATAGTAAAACAATATAGAACCAAAAATAAAATTAAAGTTAAAAAAAGATTAAAGATCAAATTTACAACAATATGTCATATTTTGGAAAACTTCACAATGGGAAAAGCCATGGACAAAAATACTTTATTTAATTAAAAACAGATACATAGTTTCACTGGATTCTCACTCACATATTCCCATTTTACTCTATATTATTCCTAATCTATAAATAATATTTGTTACAATATGAAGGGCCAATACCACAGATTATCAATGTCATATACATAAACAACCATAACTCATTTGAATTCTTCCATAATATTAGATAAGCATGAAGAAGTAAAAATATTGTATGATTTACTTTAATTTGATTTGGTCTCACATCTAACAATCTTCTCGTTCATACCAAATAGAATCTTGAGTGAATAGTTTTTCTTCTTGCTACTAATCCTTTCCCAATATGACTTTCATCATGTTTGCATTAACATATCAAAAATAATATAAAACTCCAACTTATTCCTTCAAAAATATTTTTTAAAATATCAGACGATTATATTTAATTTGTAATTTCTCCAACTTTAACATCCCAGCATCTAGCACCTGATGAATCCAATGATATAGCACATCAATGTGCTTTTTCTTAGAATTATGTGTCGCATTTTTTGCTAAGTGAGTGGAACTCTGACTATCACAAGGGAACATATATTAATCTCTTTTATTCCAAACAGTCCTAAGAATCATTTCATTCTTCACAATATTCTATGGAAGCTAGATATTCTACCTTTGTTTTGAAGAGGTCTACTACATTCTCTAATATAGATACCCAAGAAAATGTTGCACCTACAAAATTATATAAATAGCCAATAGTGGAATTTCTATCATTCACATATCTATCCATATTTTCATCTACATAACTTTCCAGCATGGAGTTATTACTATGGTGAAATTATAAACAATAATGACTAGTACCTTTGAAATATCTTAAATTCCACTTTATTGTTTCCCAATGTTCTTTATCCAAATTTGCAAGGAATTTACTTACTATCCCTAGCGCATGTGAAATATATGGCTGGGTAAATACCATGGCATAATTCAAGATACCATGAGTTGAAGAATATATTATTTTGCTCATTTCCACCTTCCTCTTGTCATTGCAAGGGTACAAATCAATATTGTGATTGAAGTCAGATGCTAGAGGTGTATGAACTAATTCGTCATCCTTGATATTGTTGAACATGTTTAATATCTTTTCAATATATTTTTGTAATAGCCATAACATTTTTCTCTTTCTTTCATGCACTATCCTCATGCCTAATATTTTTTTAGTTGGATGTGAATATTTCATTGCAAATTGATTGCCCAAATCCTTCTACAACATTGATAATGTTTTTATCTTGCAAACAATTAGGATTCCATCCACATATAACACCGATGTACAATACTTCTCCTGGTCATACCTCATGATGTAAAAACAATGATCATCTTCAAGTCTTTTAAAACCATGCTCTAACATAAATGAATGAAATTTTTTGTACTATTGGTAGGGTTCTTGTTTCATCCCATGGTGGTTATTCTTCAACATGAAAACTAGGTTCTATTTACCTTTTATGTTGAATCCTTTTGGTTTCTCCATATCAATATCCTTCTTTAATTCTCCATGATGGAATACTATTTTTACATCTAATTTTTAAAATTAAAAATCTAAAGAAACAACAATACAAAGAATATGTCTGACAAATGACATCTTAACAACAAGTGAAAAATTTCAACAAATTCAATACCTTCTGTTTCGGAAAATCTTCTTACCAACAATATTTATTTGTATGTTTTCTTTTTTTTTCTCATCCTCATGATTAATCCTCTATAACCATTTGTTTCGTACAACATTTTTTCCTTTTGGAAGATTTACTAACTCCTGAGTCTTTTTTATTTATTTTTCCAATAGGGTGTCCATTGCTTCCACTCTTTGGTAGTCTCTATATTAAAATCCTTCTAAAAACAATGAGGTTCACCTTCAACAATTAACAAAATATAATTTGAGAGTGATTATCTTTATGAGGGCTTATGAGGCCTAGGAGACATACGAGCTAGATTTCTTTGTGCGTTTTCTAGTTATATATGATGTAATGACTACTATGGTGTTTCTTTTTCCTCTTCACCATAATTTTATATTTTTTATCCATTGTGTTCTTGACATCCATATCACCAACCTTTTAGAGATATCTAACTCATAAAGATGACATCCCTACTTCTAATAATTTTTTGTTTAACTAAATCTCATAGATGTTAACAGAACTCAAAATTTTCATATCCGAGAAAAATACATTCGATTGATTTATTTTCTAAGTCAGTTCTATGTGGGTTGAGAATGTGCATAAATGCTTCATCTCCAAAATGATTCGTGTGAAAATAGTTTACCTTCTTACCAATCGAAAATTCTTGAGAAATTCCAACATCCACAAATTTAGTACATGATATGCTTCTCCAAAAAAGTGCTTTTCCAATGTGAAATTCGATAACATACTACTGAGGTTCTCCATGATAGTGCAATTCATTTTTTTATAGTATTATTTTATTAAGGAATACTAGGACATTCTATCATGTTTTATGCGTAACCTGTTACAATAATACTTGAATTCATTGGAGTAATACTCTCCAGTATTATCTTTGGTAGCCTCTCTTTAATAGCTACATGAAATTTTTGAAATAGATTAAACACCTGATCTTTGCATTTCATGTGGTAGGCCCAAACATTCATTAATACATCACGTATGAATATGAAAAAATATGCCAACCTCCTAAAGACTCAGCAATGAATGGCCTAAACATATCTAAATGTATCAATCATAATATATTTGTTTTCCTTTCTTGGCCATCTCTCATTGATGAAACTCTTCATTTCCTAAAGTATATACAATGCTCTCAACTGTCAAGTTTACATTATTTCAAATGTGGAAGAGGATTTTTTCCAACAAGTTTTAGGCTCTTTTCTCTAAAGTCATCCAAGTGCTTATGCCATAAATCCGTTGACATTCAAAAGAGTTGACATTCCTTCTTTTGCAATAGAAACCACATATGAAATTTTTGTTATTCCTCTCAATGTCTACAATGTTCCTTTCTTCAATCCTCTGGCCATAGCCAAAAGCCCTTTACTGATTTCCAAACAATATTTACCAACAACTCTCATCATCCCTACAAACATCAATCATACACATCTTTGGAATATGCGTAACCTATTTTTGTAAATTATTATGTCCTTCCTTCATCTTGATTGGGAATTCTCCCACTCCAATAATATTATAGAAATAATATCATACAAGTATGTGTTCTCCAAATACAATTCAAAACAACAAAATTGTTTGTATATTAAATTTAATAGTAAAACAGTACCCAATCAATGCTTCTTTTACTTAAACAATAACTAAAACAGGATTGGCTAAAATTACAATAATATTGAGTGCTTGCAAACATCTCTTTCACTAATAACAATAACAAAATGTTGCTCTCATACCAATTGTAAATAATAAAGCAACATAAAACCCCAAACAAAAAAATATAATTTACCACAATACACCATACTTATTCGGTGAATAGAATAAAACATGAGACAAATATTATAAATTTATTTAATTCCATTTTACCATAACTAATGATATCTTAGAATAAGTCTAACTTAAAGATAAACTTTACCACAATATAGAATAAAACATGACACAAATATTATAAATTTATTTAATTCCATTTTACCATAACTAATGATATCTTAGAATAAGTCTAACTTAAAGATAAACTTTACCACAATATACCACACTATACGATACTTAAGTGAATAGAAGAAAACCTGAGACAAGTGTTATAGATTTATTTAATTCCATTTTACCATTTGATATCTTACAATATTGTTACAATAGTACAAGTTAGTGCAATAAACCAGTATCATCGATTATAATACCATGTACCCGTCAGTTTTTATGGATTTGGCAAAGAGTGCGAGCACATGTTGAAGATATTTGTGCAATGGAAGAAGTGGCGTAGCTCATCCTGTAAAACGGATATCTGTTTTATGAGCAACTTTTATCATCATATTTTTCAGAAAATATATTATATCACGATTGTTTCCACATTCCATTGCTTGCCGTTCGGTTTTGTGATGGCATGAGCGAATACAGAAGAAATTTAGCGCTGGAGTTGAAAGATCAGGGGACTAAGCGAATACGAATACTAATCGGAAGTCGTTATAATAATGACCGTAATGGCAAATGGATAGGGTTACTTTCATTCGACTGTTGTGATATTATAGTTTTACGATAAATTTTCTTTAAGCGATATTTATCAAAATATAATGTCTTGAATAATTAGAATGACAACGCAGATTTGAGTAGTTAAAATGGGTATATATTGGATGTGTTTAGAGTTTTTAAGATTTTGAATTAGTTTGTTTATTTAAAAGTGTTTTAAAAAATTAATTAGGGTTAATATTTAAATTACTCATTTTTAAATTTGAAAAAATATAAAGTTGTTGGGTGAGTATGTTTTTATGTGTAAGTATGTTTGTGTTCAAAATTAAATTGGAGTTAATGTTTGCCAACATAAAAATATAAAATTAGAAATCTAAATAACCGATAAATAACAATAGTGAAAATAGGAAAAAATAATGTTAGCCCGAAATAAAAAATGAAAATAACCATATAGATATAAAAATAAATAAATAAATATTATCTCATGCCTTTAGTTATGATGTGGGAGCATCCAGCTCAATGTTATCATTGTATTCTAGTAGAAATAGGGGGTCTTGTGTTTCAAGGAAGTTGGTTTCCTAAGTATTGGATTTATGTAATTATTTAATGTTTTGAGTGATTTTAATGAGTAGAAATTAATTGAGTATTGTGAGGCTTTGTTGTAAATGTTCTCGAATGTAGGAAAACATGAGAGATCTAGGATAGTTGAGAGATTGAGAATTAATTGTAAATCTTATATTAGGAGTTAGTTCATGAATCTAAGGATTAGAGAGGAGTTTTAGGAACAAGAACGAGATTTAGGAATTTTGTTAATGAATTCATCGATCTAAACTAGAATTGGTTTTAGAATCCCTCGGTATAAATGTAAGCAAAAAAGGCAGAGACAGGGGTTAGATGTTTAAGATAGGTTAGATATTTGGAGTGATTGTAAGCCTACGGGCAGAGTTGGAATAGAGGCCATTGATATTGAAAATCAGGCCAGAGGGAGACAGAGATCTCAGTTTGTAATTCATTGGAGTAATTATATAGATACCAAGATTAATTAAAATCATGTAAAAGTGTGTGGTTGAGCGTTGAAGGATGGAACAAATGTGATTGAAAAGTGTACATATATATATTTATGCAGGCAAGTGCAGTGGACACAAAGAGGCCGAGTCAAGGTGATTATACAAAGGAAGAACATGACAAGGAGGATCATAATGGATTGTTAAATTCATTAGGACAATCAAAGCCAATTCTTAGGAGGGATAGCGCAGTTAAAAAACCCGAGAGATCAAACCTTTGATGGAAGCGGAAACCATAGAAACCTGAAGAAAATAGCTTAAAACCGAAATAAAGAGGCAGACAGAGAAGCTAAGTGTTAACGCTTAGCAACCGTCGGATCTTGAAGATCGATGGCCCAGATTAAAAGATTGAATCGCAACCAAGCCTTGGGGAAATGGCAATGAACGGGCGTGATTAATCGTGGACTGTTGGATCGTGGCCAGATCAACGGTCACGATCTAATCGCATATCGGCGATCGGAGGTGCCAAGGGTCAATAGTTATGAGTATTACGATATCGTCGACGACAATAATTGGTGATCGGCGTTTGTAATTTATCAGTGATCGGCGTCGGGTTCTATTAGTGATCAGGCGATTAATCCTCAACCGTCGGATCGTGATCCTGATCGATGGTCATGATTAAATCGGCCATCGTATTTCAGTGTTGGCGGAGGTCGAAGTTATAAGTGGAAAGGCTCGAAGGAGGTGGATCCGACGATATATAGGTTCGAGTCTATATATTTTAAAATCCGATAATGTGTTAGGCGAAGTTTTTCTTTGCAAAGGGAAGTTAGAAGGATTAAGCGCCGATAGTGTATTTCCCGATTCTAAAGGGAAGTTGCCAATTAAAAGGAGAGGGGTGATGACATATATGTAATGTGACCTGCGAAAGGCCAATAGCTTATTGCGATAGAGGTACACCCTCGGGATATGTGCAGAAACCGTACAGAAGGGGAAAAAGGTATGTTTATGCGACATTTGCCTTTGTAAATGGTTATTAAGGAAATATGCATTGCTAAGAGATTTATGTGTTAAAACATATATAAACCAAGGTTGCGAAAGGTCGACTTGACTTGCGATAGGGTTGAAATAATGGAAGGCTTTGAGAAAAGGGTGCATAAAGGTAAATGAAGGATTATGAGGACTTGAAAGTCCTGATATGAAGGATTTGGCCTAAGATTTAGGCTATGTGCACGTATAAAGCTCCGATAGAGGGTTTTAAAGCGCGGTGATTGAGTTCCAATTCAAAGGATCTGTAGGTAAGAGGGCCTTAACCATTCATGCATAAGATTTGACTCCAATGGTAGTTAAATTCTTAGGAGGATGGATTATGCATATTTATGTATTCTGTGGGTAAAGTAGGGGTAACCCTGCGTCATTTGGTATTAGAGCTAAATTATAAATGAACGATTTAGTATAAGGCAAAACAAAGCAAGTATGGGTGAAAGTTTCTTCAAAGAATTCAGAACAGAGATATTTGGGAAGATGTGTATGTAGGCAAGGGAGATGAGATTCTAATCTAATAGTGAAGCAACCAGAGTACAACTAGGAGAATGGAGAAGAACAATTAAGTTCTTAGAGGCAGGTGAGCAAGAATTAAGGAGAGATTGCAGAGATACAAAGAATCTACAGCGATGTTTGGAGAATGAAGATTCACTTGAATGTGAACGGTGAATGGAGACTGCTTATGAAATCATACATGTATTGTTTTATTTAATTCTGATTTGAATTTGATGACGAAGAAATAGATTGAAGATTGATGGTTGTAGCTAATGAAGTATCTTAGCAAAAGGAGATCAAATCTTAAAAAGCAATAATGGAAGGAATTGTTAAGGATTTTTGAGTGGAAGAAAACTCAGCAAAGAAGAAATTGTTGCTGATAGCTAAGCTTTACCAAGATAAAGCCGGAGGAATGGAAGAAAGAATCGGATTCTAAATCTGATTGACAGTAGTTGAATATTGAAGATTTGTGCAATGGAAGCATAAAGATCTGCTAAAACAGAATTGCAAGAATGGTGAGATTCTGATGGTAGTGAAGGTATGCAATTTTGTCTAATGAGTAGCAAATATTGAATGAGTGGAATTTTATAGCAGGATTACAACAGTTAAACTTTAAGAGGGATGTTTGTAAGTTTTTGGAGTAACAGAGTTTGAAGATACAGTTGAAAGCTAGTGGAAAGGATAGTCCATTCAAAAGTGCAAGCGAATGGAAGGACAAGACCGGACAGAGATCTTGAATGTAAGATGATATGGTTTTATTTGGATTTGAAGATTATAAAGTTGTAGTCTTTGTATTGATGCAAAATTATTGTTGCGACTCCTAAAAGGCAATTCCATAGAGGCTGTGGGTAGAATTGCTAAGAGATAAAGGAAGCTGGTAAGAGTTTATAAGTGGAAGCAGAAATGTGGCAGAACCTTGAGGAATTCCAACAGAGATTGGATAAAGAGGAAAATTGTGTTCTTAGAAGATGCAGATGAGTTGAAGCAAGAAATAACAAAGAGAGGTGCTGAAAGGAGGTTCCAGAGATAAAGAACCAATTTCTTGCCAAAAGACTAAGTGAGGAGAGCTTGGTGAGGTAAGTGGCAGTAGGACGACACTTGCTGTTGAAGAGTCTTTAATGCAACTGATAGTGAAGTGAGTGAGGAACTCATAGAGATGGAGAGGATGATGACTAGTGACAGTCATAACATAGGTTCTGAAAGAACCAAAACCAAGGACAGAAGGAAGAAGATGCCGAGGAAAATGGCATACAGAGACAGTTAAGCAAAGAGGAATATGAGAAGGAGAAGGCTGAGATAACAGTTCAGATTGAAGTGTTAATGGAGATGTTTCAAAACCATGAAGCAGACCAAAATCATGGTTATGTCATGAGAAAGAAAGTGAAGTGGCAGAGGCTACAAGAGAAGAGGAATCAACAAGTGAATATGCAGTTAATAAAGGAGCTAAGGGAACTTGAACAGATTATAGATACCAAATAGAGGATAGAGAAGCTCGAAAGCGTTGAGCTACAGCAAAAGGAAGATGCCGAAGAAGATGTTAAAGTTTCGATATGTGAACCAGAAAGTTGGCCATTACTATTTGAAAGTGATGAGGAGCTAGAGGAGTTGAATCATATGAATGACTCAAAGTAGCCAGAAGACTTGATGACTGAAGCATCAAGTGAGACCAGAAGGTATTGTATTTTTAAAACAAATGAATTGTGTATGATTGCAGGTTTGGAAGAAGATAGACAATCTTTTAAATTTGTCAAAGATGTTAAAGAATACCTTCCAGAAAATGAAATTTTTGAAGCAGAAAATGACAAAGACACTGGAAAAGAACTAGTTCACTACAATAGACAAGTGTTGGAAAACATCATTGAAATAGATGATGAGAAGGGTATACTAACTAACAGTCTCAAGAGTCCTTTTAGTTTGAATCATCATATTGATCTACTGACAGAGGAATTGACAGAGAGATCAAAGCAACATACTGAAGTGTTGCCAAAGGAAGAAGAGGTACAGGGACCTTATATTTTTTATTGTCTTATAATTGAAGATGTTGTTGTAGAATCTGGAGCATATTTGGCACATTTGGACAGCCAAATGAAAGAAGAAGAGGAAGAACATCTACTGAAGAGTGTCAAGAAAGATTTAGTAGAGGAAGAAGGACCATGTGATGATGGGTCAATAGAAAATTAAGCAATGGGAGATTGTGTAAAATTTCCAAAGTTCACTCCAAGTAAAATAATTAAGTTATATAGAGAATTAGACTTTCAAAGAAGAAAGTCGGAAGAGCAGGGGATAAATGTTCAGGATAGATTGCTGAAGAAGGATAACAAAGAAGTTTTCATAAATAATAATCAAGAATAAGTTGACAGGCACAGAAACCAGAAGTAGGAAATTGTTCTAAAAGACAATATAACAGCAGCAAAAAAGGTGCAAATCAACAATAAAGAAGAGAGTAAGGATGAAAAGGAAGTGATCAGAACAAGTGAAGAACAAGCAAGAATGAGAGTTCAGCAATCAAAAGATGAAAATAATCAGTAGACAGAGGATATACTCGACAGGGAAATTGAACTGATAAGAAGGTTAATGATAAAGGTGTCTCAGAAGAAGATAACAAGAAGAAAGAAAAGGAGTGAAAATAAGAGAAAGACAGTAGCAGACTACGAAAGTAGAGAAAGTGGGACATTACAACATAAAGTATGGAGACCTAGAGAACAACAACAGACAACAACAACCATAGAGCAATTGAAAAGCAAGGATAGATTACAAAATAACGTTTGGGATCTAGGAGGAAACAATTATCCAGGCTTACGACCAGGTGATCATAAATTTTCTTACATGGGGAGTCTGATGCAGGAGCATCCAGCTCAATATTATCAATTTATTCTAGTAGAAATAGGGGGTCTTGTGTTTCAAGGAAGTTGGTTGCCTAATTGGATTTGTGTAATTATTTAATGTTTTGAGTGATTTTAGTGAGAGTAGGAATTAATTGAATATTGTGAGGCTTTATTGTAAATGTTCTCAAATGTAGGAGAACATGAGAGATTTATGATAGTTGAGAGATTGGGGGATTGAGAATTAATTGTAAATCTTAGATTAGGAGTCAGTTCATGAATCTACGGATTAGAGAGGAGTTTTAGGAACAAGAAGGAGATTTAGGAATTTTGTTAAGGAATTCATGGATCTAAACCAAAATTGGTTTTAGAATCCCTGGGTATAAATGTAAGCCAAAAAGGCGGAGACAGGGGTTAGATGTTTAAGATAGGTTAGATATTTGGAGTGATTGTAAGCCTATGGGAAGAGTTGGAATAGAGGCCACTGATATTGAAAATCAGGCCAGAGGGAGACAGAGATCTTAGTTTGTAATTCATTGTAGTAATTATATAGATACAAAGGTTAATTAAAATCTTGTATAAGTGTGTGGTTAAGCATTGAAGGATGGATCAAATGCAGTTGAAAAGTGTACATATATATATTTATGCAGGCAAATGTAGTAGACACAAGGAGGCCGAGTCGAGGTGATTATACAAAGGAAGAACATGACGAGGAGGATCATAATGGATTGTTAAATCCATTAGAACAATCAAAGCCAAATATCAGGAGGGATAGCACAGTTAGAAACCCTGAGGGATCAAACCTTTGATGAAAGTGAAAACAATAGAAACCTGAAGAAATTAGCATAAAACCGAAATAAAGAGGCGAACGGAGAAGCTAAGTGTTAACGCTAAGCAACCGTCGGATCTTGAAGATCGACGGCCCAGATTAAAAGATTGAATCGCAACCAAGCCTTGGGGAAATGGCAATGAATGGGCATGATTAATCATGGACTGTTGGATCGTGGCCTGATCAACACTCACGATCTAATCACATATTGGCGATTGGAGGTGCAAAGGGTCAATAGTTATGAGTATTGTGATATCGTCGACATCGATAATCGACAATTGACGTTTGTGATTTATCATCGATCAGTGTCGGGTTCTATCGACGATCAGGCAATTAATCATCGACCGTCGGATTGTGATCTTGATCAACGGTCATGATTAAATTGGCCGTCATATTTCGGTGTTGGCGGAGGTCGAAGTTATAAGAGGAAAGGCTCGAAGAAGGTGGATCCGATGATATATAGATTCAAGTCTATATATTTTAAAATCCGATATATGTGTTAGGCAAATTTTTCCTTTGTCAAGGGAAGTTAGAAGGATTAAGAACCGATAGCGTATTTTCCGATTCTAAAGGGAAGACGCCAATCAGAAGGAGAGTGGTGATGACATATACGTAATGTGACCTGTGAAAAGGCCGATAGTCGATTGCGATAGAGGTACAACCTTGGGATATGTGTAGAAACTGTACGGAAGGGGAAAATGGTATGTTTATGCAGCATTTTCCTTTGTAAATGGTTATTAAGGAAATATGCGCCAATAAGAGATTTATGTGTTAAAACATATATAAACCAAGGTTGCAAAAGGGGGACTCAACTTCTGATACAGGAGAAATAATGGAAGGCTTTAAGAAAAGGGTCCATAAAGGTAAATGAAGGATTATGAGGACTTAGCAGTCCCGATATGAAGGATGTGGCCTAAGGGTTAGGTTATGTGGATATAAAGCTCCGATAGAGGGTTTTAAAGTGGGGTGATTGAGTTCTGATTCAAAGGAATTGTAGGTAAGAGGGCCTTAACCATTCACGCATAAAAATTTGACTCTAAAGAAAGTTAAATTTCTGGGACAAGGTAATTTTTCATATTCATGCATATTGTGGGTATGCGCAGGGGAAACCCTGCGTCAAGTTAAAAATATTACAATACAATTATCTCATGCTTTTAATATTTCTTTTCTCTACAACCCACTATAATGTTTAACATTTGATAATTAACATTTTTAATCTAATGTTAGCCCTTATGGACACTCAAAAAATGACATATGGTAGATAAATAAAAATATAAATAAACCCAAAGCATGGTAAACAAATAAAACTTATATATATATATATATATATATATATATATATACATACATACTCGAGAATTATGTAAATAAATAAAAATATAAATAAATTAGAGGTATGGTAAATAAATAAAACCTATTTTTATATTTACTCCATAAACCTCAAAAAAGAGGTTTTATTTAGGTTAAGCCTATCGGCCAAATACCACGGGATAAATTATTATTAATACCATGGGCCAAATATCATATTTATAAAATAGGTATGGTAAATAAATAAATATAAAAGAAGTATAAAAAGGCATTGTAAATAAATAAAAATATATTAAATAGGATTAGAAATCAACGTCTAATTATATACGAAGCCTATGGGCCAAATACCATGGTAAATAAAAGAGATATGATAATTAAGTAAAAATATAAATGAACCACAGATATGGTAAATAAATAAAACCTCTTTTCATATTTACTTCATAAACCTCTTTATACTTACTAACACTCCAAAAATAAGTTTTATTTAGGTGAACCCTATGGACCAAATACCATGGGCCAAATTATTATTAATACCATGCAAAACAACATCATCAACCCTAATAATAATAATAATAATAATATTATTATAATGAAATATAATATTCATATTAATATATTATAATATTAATATTATTAAATTTAATAACCTTGGATTAATACAACATTAAATTTGTTATATTGTAATATATATATTATCATATCATGATCTATATTAACTCTAGATATATATGGGAGGGAAGAACAAAGACATAGAGTTATAGAGGCGGACACACAGGGGGAGTGACAAGGGAAAGATGGAGATAAATAGAAGGAGAGGAGAGAGGAGGAATGAAGAGATAGAGAGAGGGAGAGGAGTGAGAGAGGTAGAGAAGGGTAAGAGAGGGAGAGAGACACAAAGATGGAATGGTGAGAGAGAGAATGAGAGAGGGAGGGAGATAGCGAGAGGATTGGAGAGAGAGAGAGAGGGAGAGAGAGAGAGAGATGGGGAAAGAGAGACGAAGGTAGGAGAGAAAGGGAGAGAGAGGAAGGATGAGAAAGAGGACTTGCGAGAGAGGAGGAAAGAGGGAGGGATAGCGAGATGGATTTGGAGTGGGAGAGAGGGAGGGAAGAAGAAAGACATATAGAGTGATAAGTGGAGAGAGGGAGGGAGTGATAAGGGAGAGATGGAGAGAGAGAGTGTATTCTTAGGGGTGATGTATATATCCAAATAAGGAGAGATAGAGCGATTGGGGGAGAGAATGAGAGAGAAGGAGGGAGGGAGGGATATAGTAACAAAGTTAGAGAGAGAGAGAGAGAGAGGGAGGGAGTGTGTGTGATGGGGGAAGAGAGAGGGAGGCAGGAAAGAAAGGGAAAGAGAGGAAGAACGAGAGAAAAGACTGGAGAGAGAGGAGGAGAGTGACGGGGGAAGAGATTTTATTGGAGGGAATATATATATATAGAGAGAGAGAGAGAGAAGAGAGTGAGAAGTGGAGTGATAGAGGCAGTGACAATGGAGAGATGGGGAGAGAGTGTGTATGTTTAGGGATGAGATAATGGTGGATGGGGTGCAGGTGTAATGGACAACCGTTCAAATCCGGAAATTATTTCTGCAAGTTCAAGTGGAATTTCTTCTTCGATTTCCTTTGGACTATCAATCATCTACCTCCAAACTTGAATATTCTAGTAAATTAGCAGAATTTCTTAAATTTAGCCACAACCTGACAACCTTTCAATTGCCACAGAATCAAAATAAATTTAAACTTTTGGTTAATTCCTTAGCGCATCTACCTTTCGCAAATATTATCACGTTAATTTTCCATTGCTGATCATAACCTTCAATCTAACGATTGATGGCTCACCCAATCAACACAAGTAATCAGTGATCCTCCACCATTGATCAAAGCACACTTGATCCAATGGTTAACAACGATATCGGGTGAGGCACTTGCACGAGGATTACCCGCCCTTACAGAGTCGATAAGCAATATAAATCTTTGATCTATAAATGTTCGGGTTCGGTTTTGAAATTAACGTCCAATCACTTTATGACCCAATATCTGTTGGATATAAGGCCCATCAAATTTATGGCTTGTGAGTCTTCAACTAGCACACGAATTGAAAACAGCTTAACCCCCGCAGTTGACTGTGACCTAAAAGTTTGAAAATGAGATTGATGGCTAGGAGTGAGTGCGGGGCTTCAACCACGATCAAGAAATCCGTACACTCCTACCCCTGCAGTTGTTGATCATCTAGAACTCTAAAATTTCAGGCGAAACTAAAATTCAATAATACACAGAGATACTTCGGAGGGATGCAACACCTCTGGGATTGACCAATTATACACAAAAATACACAAAGATATAATTTCTGTAAATTAATATTATATGGCCAAAACAAGCCAAATCAGTCAAAATCCCTTTACAGTCATTCAAAACTTACATAAATACCATTTCATTCTAACAATCAGATCCTTAATCATTGGATCAAGTCTGCCTAATCTTAAACAATATCTAATCTGGTTGATATTCTCCTTGAGAATTTCAACTGAATCTAAACTACTTGAATTAATTACAAAATCACTCAATCCCTAAATCCTAGCTCAAATCCTATCTAGAAAACATGTAAATTGACAACTAAAGGATCCCACTCCTTTGCTTGTAAACTTTTTTTTTGTGTTTTTGGAATAAATTTGAAGCCTTTCGTCTTCAAGCCTCATGTTCCTGCATCAGACTCCTGAGGACAAAATTCTTCATGGGCTCCAATCCATGAGCTCTTCTAGAACTGCCTAGCTTCTATAGCATGGAATCTGTCATCCAAATAGCTTCAGCAATTGGTTGATCCTTCCATTTAACAAAATGCTGAAAATACTCATGTCCTCTTGTCTTCTTGAATGATTTTTTGTCCAAAATCCTCTCTGGCTTCAATTCCTTTGCTATAGGTAACTGTTTTACCCAATCAATATCTTTTTCTTCTTGATCCTCTATTGTGTCATCTGCATTTTCACTTTCATACCTATACAAATCAGCAAAATTGAAAATTGGAGATATTCCAATAGTAGGGGGTAATTCAATTTCATATGCATTTGCAGATTATTTCCTCAAGACTCTCCATGGTCCAATTTTCTTAAAATTTAGCTTATTACACTCCATTTTTGGAAATTTTTCCTTCCTTAGGTGTGCTAAAACCAAATCTCCAACCTAAAAATTAACTTCTCTTTTCTTCAAATCTGCTCTACTCTTGTATTTTATGTTGCTATCTTGTAGTTGTTGTTTTACATGTTCATGTATTGCATGAATTTTTGTAGCAAAATCTTCTCCTTTAGCACTTCTCGTTTCAGCTTTTCCCAAGTCTCGCAATTCAGACACTCCTCTTAGATGCATTCCATAGATTATACGGAATGGACTTTGCCCTGTACTCATGTTAGGAGAATCATTATATGCATATTATGTCTATGCCAATACTTGATCCAACTATTTTGGATGTTCACCTGCAAGACTTCTTAGAAGATTACCTAATCTTCTATTTACAACTTCAGTCTGTCCATCCATCTGAAGATGATAAGCAGCACTGAAACTCAGTTTAGTTCCAAGCTTCTTCCACAATGTCCTCCAGAAATGTCCGACAAATCTGGTGTCTCTGTCTGAAGCAATGCTCTTACGTAACCCATGTAATCTTACAATCTCCTTAAAAAACAAATTAGCAATGTGAGTAGCATCACTGGTTTTATAACATGGAAGAAAATGTGCCATTTTTTAAAATCTGTCAACTACTACATAAATTGAATCATTTCCTCTTTGAGTTTTTGGTAAACCCAAAACAAAGTCCATACTTACAATATCCCAAGGCCTATCTGGAATAGCTAATGGAACATACAAACCTATGTTTTGACTCCTTCCCTTTGCATACTGACATACTTTACAATTTTTCACATACTTTTCCACTTCAGCTCTCATCTTTGGCCAAAAATAAAACCTTTTCAACTCTTCATAAGTCTTGTCTGCACCAAAATGCCCTCCAAGACCTCCACTATGTTTCTCCTTGATCAAATTCTCCCTCATAGAACAACTTCATATGCACAGTTGATTTCTTTTAAACAACAGTCCCTCTTGTAGGAAATAATCCAACAACTTGCTTCTGTCTAACAAAACAGGCTTTCTACAGGCTTCAAATGCCTCTTTAAAATCTAGATCTTTCTCATATAACTCTTTAAGAAAATAAAAACCAAACACTTGAATTTGACTTTCTTGAACAAAAATTCTTTTTCTACTTAAGGCATCTGCTACTTTGTTTGATAGACCAGTTATATGTTTTAACACAAAATTAAAACTTTGCAGGTATTCTACCCATTTTACATGCTTCCAAATAAGCTTTAGCTATTGCATAATGTATTGTAATGCATGGTTATCTCAATTCAGTATGAACTCCTTGGACATCAAAATTTGTCTCCACTTCTTCAAAGACTGCACCACTACATAAAACTCCTTGTCATAAGAAGAATATTTCTTCTTTATCTCATTTAGATTTTGACTAAGATAAGCGACAGGCCTATCCTCCTAACTCAAAATAGCTCTAGTGGTTTCTCCACTAGCATCACACTTCATTTGAAGAGGTTTATTAAAATCAGGCAAAATCAAAAGAGATTTCTCAGTAATCTCTCTCTTCAATAGTTGGAAGTTATTTTCTGCTTCAACAGTCCATTTAAATGGTTGTCTTTCCTTCTTTACTGTGTCAATAATCAAAGCATTAATCTTACTAAAATTCCTTATGAATTTCCTGTAAAAACTAGCAAGACAGTGAGAACTTCTTACCTCAGAGACACTTTTTGGTGAAGGCCACTCCATGATAGCCTTGATCTTCTCTAGATCCATGTTTAACCCCTCAATGGAAACAACAAAGCCTAAATACACCAACTCCTCCTTCATTAATGAACATTTCTTTAAATTTAACAATAAATTTTCTTGTTGTAGTCTTTGTAAGACATAATTTAGATGTCTCACATGTTCCTCCTTTGATCTGTTGTAAAAAAATATATCGCCCAGATATACTATTACAAATTTACCAATAAATTCCTTCAGAACATCATTCATAAGTCTCATAAATGTACTAGGAGCATTTGATAACCGAAAAGGAATTACCATCCATTCATACAATCCTTAATTGGTCTTAAAAGCAATTTTCCACTCATCTCCTTCTCTAATTCTGATTTGGTGATAACCACTTTTTAAATCTAACTTTTTAAAATATATAACTCCACTCAAAAAATCCATCAAATCTTTGATTCTAGGTAAATGAAATTTGTACCTAATTGTTATCTTATTGATTGCTCTCGAATCAGTGCACAGTCTCCAACCTCCATCTTTCTTTGGGCTCAACATTGTTGGCACTGCAAAAGGACTCAAACTCTCTCTAACCAGTCCCTTGTCTAATAGTTCCTAAACCTGTTTCTTGATCTCTTCATTCTGTGTGGGAGTCATCCTGTAAGCTACTTTATTAGGTAGATTTGCTCGTGGAATCAAATCTATGTGATGACTAATTTTTCTAATGGGTGGTAACTCATCAGGCAAATAATCTACAATGATATCATAATAACTGTGCCGCATCTCTTGAATTTCAATTGGTAAATCATAAAATTTTGTGGAAGCGATTATTACCTTGGGTTTGCAAACCAATGCAAAACTTACCTCATCCTCTTCCATCGGCTGCAAGTACTCCTTTCCACACAGCAAAAGGGTCTTTGGATAAGTTTCCTTGATGTATCCTCTTCTTCTATTGGAACCAATGTATGATTGACACCATCTTTGCTAAATTTGTATGGGTTCTTCTTTCCACCATGCATAGCTCCTCTGTCATACAACCAAGTCTAGCCAACAATATAAGACACACATCCATAGGCATCACATCGCACATAATTTTGTCTCTATATTTTCCCAACTGTAGCTCCACTTCACATTGCTCATTCACTACCAACTGATATCCCTTTTGAAGGCATAACACCTTGTAAGTTGTTGGATGTTTCTTTGTTTTTAATTTGAACTTCTCCACCACTTCTGTGTAGACCAAATTATCTGTACTACTACTGTCTATTATCATCTAACAACACTTCCCTTGAACCTTGCACATAGTCCTAAACAAGGTTTTCCTTTATGCTGGTTCAACAATTTCACTAGCTGGTTTTAATAAAATTTTGTTGACTACCAAAGTTTCCCCTTTCTCTGGTACATTCTCTTCATCTATTACCTTTGTTGCTTCCTCTTCAGTTTTTGCAACAATTGCATTTCTCTGATTCGTTCCTATATTTTCTAGGCACTCATAAGCTCTGTGTCCTAGCTTGTTTCGTCTCTAACATCTAACTTCTCTTCTTTTACATCTGCCTCCTCTTCCTCTGGAAAAACTCCCTCTGTCACTTGTATCACCTCTTGTGGGTGCATGCTGACTTGAGTTGCTGCTAGCTCCATCTCTAGGTGTTGCAGATCTTCCTCTACCACCTTGACTTCCCCTTCCTGGAAAGTACCTCTATTTCTGGCAGATTGCTTCCTCATGAGTTTTTCTTCAAGCTTCAATACCATTTGATAAGCCTCTTCTACTGTTTTAGGAGACAAAACACTTATCTCATCTTGGATGTCCATTGTAAGACCATTACATATCTTCCAACCTTCTCATCTGTATCTTGGATTTGTCCTACTCTTATGCTCACTTTGTAGAATTCCTTTGTGTATTCCTTTACTGTCATAGACCTTTGTCTAAGATTCTGCATCTGTCTAAATAATGTTTGCTGATAATCACTTGGTAAAAACTTACTTTTTAGTTTTTCCACCATCCTGTTCCAATTCTTAATTGGTTGTTTTCCAAGTCTCCTTTCTACCTGCACCCCATCCCACCAAAGTGTTGCATGTCCTTTCAGTTTTGTGACAGAAAACTTCACCTTCTTTCCTTCATTTGTTTCCTCATAATCGAACAATTTCTCCATGTCATTTATCCAGTCTATCAATTCCTCAGGGCTTAAGATTCTTGTGTAGATTGAGACTTCAAGTATAGGCTTGGATGTGAATCTCAATACTGACTTAAAGAATCTCATTTCAGGAGTTACATCTACAAGTTCTTTTTCTGTAGCTTCAGCTTTAGGTTCACTGACATCCCCAGCATCTGCATCTCTTTCCATTTCCATTGCTTCCAATCTAGTTTTCATCTATTGCATAGCTTCCAACACTTCATCATTTGCAACTGGTCATCCTCTTCTTCGACCACCACCTCTTCCTCCATCCCTGAAAGCCATGTTGGATTTCTTTTTCTGATCCTTGAGATCCTGTTCAGTGTCAGTAGGCCACTCTGATACCATAATAGGTGGCCTGGGTGCGGGTGTAATGGACAATTGTTCAAATCCAGAAACGATTTCTACAATTTCAGGTGGAATTTCTTCTTGGATTTCCTTCGGAGTATCAGTCATCTACCTCCAAACTTAACTATTCTGCTAGGTTAGCAGAACTACTTAAATTTAGCCACAACCTAACAACCTTTCAATTGCCATGGAACCAAAAGGAATTCAAACTTTTGGTTAATTCCTTATCGAGTCTTCCTTTCACAAATATTATCGCATTAATTTTCCGACATTGATCATAACCTTCAATCCGATGGTTGATGGCTCACCTGATCAACAAAACTAATCGGTGATCCTCCACCATTGATCAAAGCACACTTGATCCAATGGTTAACAGCGATATCGAGTGAGGCACTTGCACAAGGATTACCTACCCTTATGGAGCCGATAAGGAATATAAATCCTTGATCTATAAATGTTCGGGTCCATTTTGATTTTAACGTCTGATCACTTTATGACCCGATATCCATTGGATATAAGGGCCATCAAATCTACAGTTTCTGGGACTTCAACTAGCACACGGATTAAAAACATCTCAACCCCCACAGTTGACTGTGACCTAAAAGTTTGAAAATGAGATCAACGGCTAGGAGTGAGTGCGGGGCTTCAACCATGACCAAGAAATCCGTACATTCATACCCCCACAGTTGTTGATCATCTAGAACTCCAAATTTTCAGGCCAAACTAAAATTAAATAATACACAGAGATACTGAAATTAAATAATCAATTGCTTGCACTAGCTGCATTGATTTTAGTGTAGATGTTGATTTCTAATGATATTTGATTGCTTGCAATAAATACATTAATTTTAGTGTAGATGTTGATTTCTAATCCTATTTGATTGCTTACACTAGATGTATTGATTTCAATGTAGATGTTGATTTCTGATAATATTTTATTGCTTGCACTAGATGCATTGATTTCAATGTAGATGATTTCTAATTCTATTTGATTTATTTCACTAAATGCATTGATTTCAGTGTAGATGGTAATTTCTAATCCTATTTGATTTCTTGCACTAGATGCATTTATTTTAGTGTGGACGATGATTTCTAATCCTATTTGATTGCTTGCACTAGATGCATTGATTTCAATGTAGATGTTGGTTTCTAATCCTATTTTCTTACTTGCACTAGATGTGTTGATTTTAGTGTAGTTGTTGATTTATAATCTTATTTTCTCACATGCACTAGGTGCATTGATTTGAGTGTAAATGTAGTTTTCTAATCTTATTTAATTTCTTGCATTAGATGCATTAATTTCAATGTAGATGTTGATTTTTGATTTGATGTAATTGGAAGTATGAGGGTACATTGATTTTGAAGTGATTGGATTAACATTGTGCATTGATTTCAGTGTAAGCACAAAAAAGTTATTGACAATGTACATTGATTTTTGTGTTATAGTAATTAAACCTATTAATATTGGAGAGAAAGAGAGAAAAGGTATGATGTTCATTACAATAAATCAAGTTGAAGATTTAAATGTTTTATGATTTAGCCTGTCATTTAGATATAATTGATATCAAAAGATGAAAAAAGTAACAAGGGTGGAAATAAGAATAATAGAAGAAAATAGTTTGTAATTGACTATATTAATATTATTCACATTTTCTATCATTAACTCACTTACATTATCACTCTACATTCAAAATTTTTATTTCATCATTTTTCATCATTAAAGTTACTAACAATATTTATCATCTCAACAAATTGAGGTAACTAAGCAAATTTAAAATTAAAATGACTACATTAATCTGAGACATATCTAGCATATTTAAAATGATTATATTAATATTAGATGAATTTACATATTATTGATAAAATTAATCATATGTTCATTATATTTTCTTTGGCTGCACACAACTCAAGCCAACCTAGATCCATCTTAACTCTAGATCTATCAAGCGCTAAGAGGGATCAAATCTCTTAGGTACAAATGTTAATTTTTACACTCAGAAAAGAGGTTTGCACCTCAAGAGATTTGATCCCTCTTGGCGCTTGATATACTTGGAGTTAAGATGGATCTATGCTGGTTTACAATACAATTATCTCATGTGTTTAATAATTCTTTTATCATATACGTTGAATTTGAATGGATCATAAAATTAAATTCAACAGTTTTTTTTACCAGATTAAAATTCCAAATTCGGTAAAATTAAATCAAATTAAAAATAAATAAAATTGTAAACATTTTTACTCTTTACTAAAGTGACTACCATTTCTTAAATCAAAGTAAAAAGGTTAATTCAAGACAAAGGATCCAAAATCATCTTTCAAAATTTCTTTTAATTAATTATTTGTAAAATGAATCTTTAAAATGAAAACCATATCCTATGGATATATTAAAATCTCTATACACAGAAACATTTCCACATAAAAGTTGTAATATTTGATGTAGTTTTATTATAATATTTATTATCATTCCATGTAAAAAACATCTTTAAATTTAATATTAATGTTGAAAGATTAATATTATTAATAAATCTAATATTAATATTAATATATTATAATATTAATATTATTCAACTGAATAACTTTTAATTAATACAATATTAAGTTTAATATAATATTAATTTTTTATATTATAATGATATATATTAACTCTAGATATATATGGGAGGTAAGAAAAATGACATAGAGTGATAGAGGTGGAGAGATAGTAGTGAAAGAAAGGACGAGAGAGAGAGGGATGGAGAGATGGAGTTGGAAGGAGAGAAAGGGAGAGATGGCGATAAGGGGGGAGAGAAGGAGATAGAAAGAGAGAGGGAAGGAGATAGTGATAGAGTTGGAGGGTAGAGAGAGAAAGAGAGTTGAGGGGGGAAGGTAGAGGGAGGTGGGAGAGAAAGCAAGAGATGTTAAAAACAGAAGAATCAAATTTATTAATTAAACTTGGGTAGCTCACAGGTGTGGAAAACCACCTGGAGAATACCTCTACAGAACACCCTTTGCCTTACATTCATTACATGAAAAATATATATAATTTACACACAATTAGGGAAGTTGAAACAACACCCTACAAATCAGGAACAAACTCCTAATCTATGGTTTAGTTGAACCCTTGCTCTATTAATACATTTCATCATTAATTTCAACACTCCTGTTAATGGAGAAATGGATTCAAACATATGCCTAACACTTCCCTAAACAATTCAAACTTGATTATACCAAGAGGTTTGGTAAAAATATCAGCAGAATTATCACAAAGATTACAATATTCAATATGGATTTGTTTTGAGTGAACTTTCTCCCTACAAAAATGAAATTGTGTATCAATATGCTTTGTGCTATTTTGAGATACTGGATTATTTTCAAGTTTCATGGAGCTCTAGTTGTCGCATTTGAGCACTATTGTGGCCTTCTGTTCTTCTCCAACATCAAGGAAAAGTATCCTCAACCAAACTGCTTCAAATGTTGTTTCACACATAGCTTGATATTCAGCTTCCGTAGAAGACAAGGATATTGTCTTCTGCTTTTTGTTGCTCAATATAATGGCCATGGATCTAATGCTAAATGCATAGTCTATTATGGATCATATGTCATCTACATTTCCAGCGCAATCAGAGTCTGAAAAAACTATCAATTTAACATCACATGAATCAGTATAAACAATACCAAAATCTAAGGTTCTGTGGAGATATTTTAAAACACCTTTTGCTGCAACCCATTGGCTCTCAAGGGTCTTTGACATAAATTGGCTCATTGCATTGACTGAATAAGTCAAATATGGCCTAGTTGTAGTCAAGTAGATTAGACTCCCAACTAGTTGTCTATAAAAATTTGCATCTGCCTCAGATCCATCATCATTCTTAAGTTTTATATTCTATTGTAACATTACTGTTGCAGCGTTGCACTGATCCATTCCGAACTTTTCCAGTAAGCTCCTGACGTACTTACTTTGTGACAAAAAATTTTGTCTAGAATCCCTTCAGACTTCCAAACCCAAACATTAATGTAGCTCTCCATGGTCTTTCATCTCAAATACTTGTGACATCTACTCCTTGATTTCTTTAATGAGATTATCAGCATTCCCTATAATAATTAGATCATCTACATATAAATAAATCAAAACAATCCTTCCCTCTTTATCAAACACAGTATAAATATTAGGGTAATTTTTGCTTCTTTTATAACCATGTTGCAGGAAAATAAATCATTTTTTTCATACCATAACCTGGGTGCCTGTTTTAGTCCATACAACACTTTCTTCAACTTGGAAACTAAATGTTCTTCACCCTGTTTGACAAACCCCTCAGGTTGCTCTAAGTAGAATTCTTCTCTTAAGTCCCCATTTAAAAAAGCAGATTTAACATCTAGCCGGTGAATCATCCAATGGTTCTTGGTAGCTAAAAAAATTATCATTATGATTGTGTTTAGTTTAGCTACAAGGGAAAAAATTTCATCATAATCTATGCCTTCTTGCTGTGAATACCCCTTTGCAACTAGCCTAGCTTTATATTTATCTATTCTCCCATCTGCTTTAAATTAGGATTATATAGCCATTTGCATCCTAAATCCCAAGTTTTGTTTTTTAGGATTGACTCATAACCATCTTCCATAGCAGCCCTCCATTCACTATATTGACTGGCTTCTTTATAACTAGAGGGTTCAACAACATTCATCATACTAGTTATAAAAGAATTTTCCCTATATCTTGCTGGAAACTGAACCTTCCTACCTGGGCTCTTAAGAGGTGGTGTAGCTTCAAACCTTGTCTGATCATCCTTTTGTGGACTTGGTTTGACATCTACATCATCTTCTTCCCCTTCCTGCTGTTGTTGCTCATTGTTGTCACCTGATTCATCACTTCCTTCTTCCACCAGCAAGGGCACGTGCAATTCTTCATTAGCACTCTCATGGCTTCCATCATTAACTTGCTCATGAAACACTACATCTCTGCTTACAAAGACTTTATGAGTAGATGGATTAAACAACTTGTAAGCCTTAAATTATGTACAATACCCAATAAAAATACATTTTATGGCCTTCAAATCTAGTTTCTTTTTATCTTCCTTTGGGACATAAGAAAAGGCTTTAGAGCCAAAAATCTCAAATTATTAACTGCATGTTTATATCCAAATAAAACTTCAAAAGGAATTTTGAAATGTAAACTTCTTGTTGGAGTCTTATTCTTTAGATATACTGCAGTATCAATTGCTTCATCCCAAAAACCATTAGAAATATTTTTAGATTTCAGCATACTGCAAGCACACTCCACAAGGGCTTTGTTCTTCCTCTCTACAACCCCGCTTTGTTGAAGAGTCGACGGTACTGTAAACTACTATTGTATCCCATGATCTTTGTAGTATTTTAGGACACAAGCTTTCTTGTCCTCTCCCCCTTGATCCGAGCGGAGAATTCTGATGCATTTACCTGTCTCCTTTTTAACCATACTTCTGAACTCCTTCAAGTATTCAAATGTGTGGCTCTTCTTCCTGAGGAAATACACCCAAGTAAATCTTGTACGGTCATTAATAAACAGTAAAAAATAGTATGCACCACCCAATGACCTTGTCTGCATAGGCCCACATAAATCTATGTGTACCAGCTTGAGTATATCTCTCCTCCTTTTATCATCATTCACAGGAAGCTCATCTCTCTACATCTTTCCAAGTGCACATGCATCACAATCAAATGAACAGGTTTTAAAACAGGAATACCTTCGACCATACCTCTTTTCTATAATAGCAGAAAATCATTGAAGTTAATATGGTCAAACCTCTGATGCCATAAGTCCACTATACTCATGGCAGATGATGTCAATGCCTGATGTGGTGCACTTTTGAAATTCAACTTGTACAATCCTCCCACACGAATATCTGATGCAATAGCCTTCATATGATCCAACACGTATTAATAACACAATATGATTTATAAAATTCTAACTTGAGATTGTGATTAGTTATCATAGAGATAGAGATTATATTCTTTTTTATCCTGGGTACATACATTACATTATGGATATATCTAATATTTCCATCAGGTAAAACAACAGGAATATTACCATATCCTTTGATTTTGTACCCTCTATCATCGCCAAGATAGATGTTTGCTCACTACTAGTCTCTTTGAAGTCTTTAAACCACTGTTTGTTCCCTGTCATGTGGATGCATGCACATAAGTCCACAAACCAGGTACCTTTTTCATCATCCTTAACCGAAAATGCAAAATCAAATATGAATAGTCTGAGGTTCTGACTCTGTTCCTCATCAGCAAAATGACCTGCTTGTTGTTTATGTCTCTTCCAGCATTCATTATACTTCTTCTTGATGCAATATCTAGTTGTAGAGTCATTTCTATTGAAAGATGTACCTTGAGGTGGATAAATCTTTCTCTTTGGGGTTTCACTGCTCTTCTGTATTGCATTTGGCTTTCCTCTGAAGGTCTTCTTCTTCCCCATTATGACCAGATGTGAACTCTGAGTTTTATGAGTTTGTCGCCTTTCCTCCTCTTTCATGAGGATCCCAGTCAATTCTTCAAACACAGGGGCTTTTTCTCTTGCATTCAAGCCAGTGATGAACATCTGAAACTCGTCAGTCATACCATTCATGGTAATCATGACCAAATCTGTATCTGATACAACTTCACCGATGTCACCTAGCTTGTTCTTGAGCTCCTTGATCTGCGAAATAGATGCTACAACTGTCTCATTCTCCTCCATCTAAATGGAGAGAATCTTTCTCTTCAAGAACAACAATCGATTAGTGTTCCTGACCTCATATAGATCCTTGAGCATCTTCCAGATTTTTGGTGCAATATTGCAATCACCGATATGGGGAATAATGAAATATTTCACCGACAATTTTAGGAGTATTATCGCCTTAGTCTCCCGCTTATCCCAGTCTTGGATTGTTGTTGTTGTTCCTCTTGCAAGCACGTTTGGCTTCACCTCATCATTATTCACAATTGCCCATGCATTGTGTCCCTCAAGCAGCGTCTGCAGCTTAAATTTCAAGCCAAAGTAATTGTATCCATACATCTTGTTATTGTCATTGAGGTATGCTTATGCTAACTGATTATTCATCCTGAATAATTAAGAACTTCAACCCCAACAACTTAAAAAAACAATGTGTATCTTTAAAAATTACTGCAAATTCCAGATCCAATGAAAACTTCAATTAAATATGAGGCTAGATCTCTCTTTAAAAAATCACCCCCTTTTTTTAATTAAATAATTAAAGTAAAAAAAAATTTATTAAAATCTTAATTAAAGAAAAACCAATATTCCATCAATAGTTGCAATGCTATAGCCGAACACTGTAAATGTGTGATATCTTTCTCTTCAAGATGAATATCACACTCTGAAGTGAGTCACCACCTGGATGTCCAGCGTGATCTCGCCGCTGGACCCCGTAGCCCTCAGTCTCCTGGTGCCTGAGTCATGAAGTGCCATGTCATCGATCTTCAGGTCAGTTGTAATGATCGTGTTGTTCAAGAAACCAGGGATGGTTCTTGCTGCAAGTTCAACACCACAGGATCACAACTTCACTGAGGAATTACCATAAATGAAGCTCAGCTTCTCGTTTTGATTGACGACGAGAAGTTTCACGATGAATTCAGAGTTAAGGATAAAAGTTTGTGCTCAACGGGGAAGTGGGAACACCAGAGTCCTCTGATGCACGACTTGAGAATGCCATTGCCACTTCACCATCAATATAACCAACAATAAAAACATACCGAGCTATCGTGCTCATGCCGGACAGGGAAAAGTCGTCATGGTAAAGAATGTTTTCCAGGATTCAGACTTCACTTCACGCAGTTGCAGGTTGATACACAGAACGATGGCCACCGAAACTAAGATCTCTGTCGGTGTTTTAGTGAGAAGAGTGTCATACACTAATGATGTTTAAAAAACAACTAACTGCATCCGCGTCCTCGCAGTAGAGATCGATCTTGGGGTTCTCGTAGGAGAGATGGATCTTGACATCCTCATAGGCCGCTCCACTCAAGCACTCAGTCAAATACCTCAAATGATGGTAGACAAACGCGGCCTCCTCCACAGCAGACACGGTTGGCTCTCTTTGATGGTAGTAGAGTCGCGCCAAACTGCAAAATAAAAACCCACAAGGCAATCACTGTATCGGTGTGACTAAGGCGTTGCATCCCGCATTGATCGGCGCTCAATTGATTTTAAAAAATGTGCTTCCCAGATCTGCCTCTCAAGTACATATATCTTCCTCCCAGCCTTCACTCAGGGTTACAGGTAGTCCTTAGCCCTAAAGCTCTGATACCATGTTAAAAACAGAAGAATCAAATTTATTAATTAAACCTGGGTAGCTCACAGGTGTGGAGCACCACCTGGAGACTACCTCTCCAGAACACCCTCTGCCTTACATTCATTACATGATAAATATCTATAATTTACACACAATTATGGAAGCTAAAACAACACCATATAAGTCAAGAACAAACTCCTAATCTAAGGTTCGGTTGAACCGTCACTCTATTAATACATTTCATCAATAATTTCAACAAGAGAGAGGATGTGAGAGAGAGAAGGAGAGAAGAAGGGAGAGAAAGAGAGAAAGGTAAGAAGAAAGACACATAAAGAGAAAGGTGGAGAGAGTGAGAAGGAGAGAGGA
Organism: Pinus tabuliformis; assembly: GCA_031772625.1. Classification (NCBI taxonomy): domain Eukaryota; kingdom Viridiplantae; phylum Streptophyta; class Pinopsida; order Pinales; family Pinaceae; genus Pinus; species Pinus tabuliformis. Next base: position 1,507,168,531 of record CM062819.1, on the reverse strand, counting down.
GAGTAGGAGGGAAGAAAAATAGGAGGGAAAGAGGAGAGATGGGGAAGAAAGAGAGTGAAAAAGAGATAGATAGATATGGAGAAAGATTGTGTATGTTTTGGGGATGATATAAAATACAAAAGACAGACAAAAGGGGATAGAGATATAGATGGAAGGTGAAGAGAGGGAAGAAGAGAGAGATAGAGAAAGGGGAGATAGAAAAATATGGAGAGAGGGAGAGCATATGTGTTTGGGGGGATGAGATAGAGAGGAAAAGAAGGATATATGGATAGAGATATAGATATAGATGGAGGGGGAGAGAGGTAGGAATATTTCCTCCACTAGATACATCGATTTTATTGTAGATGATGATTTGTAATCCTATTTATTTCTTGCACTGGAGGAGATAAACTAAATTAGAGGGGAAAGGAGGAATGAAGAGAGAGAGAAGAAGAGGAGTCAGAGAGGGATAGAAGGCTAAGAGAGAGAGACAGGGAGACAAAAATATGGAGGGGGGGAGAGGAGGAGAGAGAGAAGGATAGTGGGAGGGAGAGAGTGATAGGGTTATTGGGAGAGAGAGAGAGAAATGGGGGTCAGAAAGGGATAGAGACGAAGGACGAGAAAGAGGAGGAGAGAGGGAGGGACAAAGAGATGGAGTTGTGAGGGGAGAGAGGGAGGGAAGAAGAAAGGCATATAGAGAGGGAGTGACAAGGCAGAGATGTAGAGAGTGTGTATGTTTGGGGGTGAGATAGAGATTAAAAAAAGGAGAGAAGGAGGGAGATATATATATATATATATATGTGTGTGTGTGTGTGTGTGTGTGTGTGTGTGTGTGTGTGTGTGTGTGTGTGGAGGGGGGAGATAGGGAAGAATATTTATTACACTAGATGCATTGATTTCAATCTAGATGTTGGTTTCTAATGATATTTGATTTCTTGCACTAGATGCATTGGTTTTAGTGTAGATGTTGATTTCTAATCCTATTTGATTGCGTGAACTAGATACATTGATTTCACTGTAGATGTTTTCTAATTCTATTTGATTCCTTGCACTAGATGGTTTTATTTCAGTGTAGATTGTTATTCATAATCCTATTTGATTTCTTGCAATATATGCATTGATTTCATTGTAGATGGTGATTTTAAATACTATTTGATTGCTTGCACTAGATGCATTGATTTAAATGTAGATGCTTATTTCTAATGATATTTGATTTCTTGCACTAGATGCATTGATTTAAGTGTAAATGTGATTTCTAATCCTATTTGATTACTTGGACTAAATGCATTGATTTTAGTGTAGATGTTTTCTAATTATATTTGATTGCTACAACTAGATGCATTGATTTCATTGGAGATGTTGATTTCTAATTATATTTGATTGCTTGGATTAGATGTATTTATTTTAGTGTAGATGTTGATTTTTTATTATATTTGATCATTGGCACTAGATGCATTGATTTCCATGTAGATGTCGATTTCTAATCCTATTTGATTGCTTGCATTAGATGCATTGATTTCAATGTATATGGTTTTTTAATCATATTTGATTGTTTGCATTAGATGCATTGATTTCATTGTAGATGTTTATTTTTGATTTGATGTAACTTGATATATGACGGTACATTAATTTTAACGTCACTGGATTAACAATGTGATTAATTTTAGTGTAAGCACAAAACCATTATTAACAATGTGCATTGATTTTTCTATTATAGTAATTCAAGCTATTAATATTGGAGACCTAGAGAGAAAAGGTAAAGATGCTTACTACAATATCTTGAGTTAAAGGTTTGAATGGTTTACATATGAAGATATGACAATACTAATAGGGCTGACAATGAAAATAGTAGAAAATAGTTTATATTGATCACAACAGAGAGTATTTGTAATTGAATACATCTTATTATTCACATTTTTGTCATTCAACACTATTACATTGTCACTTTGTATTCAAAAATTTTATTTCATCATTTTTTATAATTAAAGTTATTAATAATATCTATCATCTCAACAGATTGAGGTAACTCAACAAATTTAAAATTAAAACTACTATTCGAGATGTATTTAGTAATATCTAGAGTGGTACTATTAAGAATTAATTAGTTGTCAAAAATTGTGATACCTAAAATTAAATGAAATAAATGTCCAATATCAATCCTCTTGCAAGTTATTGACAAGATTGTCTTTCTTCTTTATCACGAATTAATTACTAATATACAATTACATACACATATAGAAATATAACACAAAAAATGTAACATTCAAAAACCTTACCATCCAAATCCAAACACATAAACGCACAAACCACTCAAAGCATCCAAACAAAAACACACAAAAACCACTAAAAATATCCAAACACACACGTACAAACCATTCAAGGAAGACAAAATAGAGTAAATTAAAGAAAAAAATTATATGGTCATGTGAGGCAAAGAAAACATAATGTAAATTTCAAAGTATGAATTTTATGTCAAACATTTACATAATAATGATAATCTAAAAATATGACATTGGTGCCTTCAGCTAGAACTAGTGTAGATCCATCTAACTCTAGATCTATCATGTGCTGAGAGGGACCAAATTCCTTGAGGTGCAAACATTTCCTCAAATTCTACACGCCAAAAAGAAGGTTTGGACCTCGAGGGATTCGATCCCTCTTAGCACATGATAGATCCGGTGTTAGATGGATCTACGCTGGTTTGTAAAAAAAAATTATTAAAAAATTATTATTGTCATTTTACATGTTAATATAGAAAGATGTTGTAATGTTCTATCATTTTTTTTAGATATTTTGATTATGTCAAAAAACATCAAAAAAAAAAAAGTAAAATAAAATAAAATAAAGTATGAGGGCAATGTTGTGGTGTAGATGTTTCTTTGTAAACATTTATATGTTGACTCATTTGAAAAATAACAATAATAAAAACCAAATGAGGGAGATATTGTAGCGTTCATAAATGAGTGTAAACATTTAAATGTTGGTTCAATTAATAACAACTTTTTTTAGATAAAAGAAAATCATAATATACATATGACATTAAAATATATAACACATAAATGGTAGCCGTAAGTTAAGATCCATTTTACATAGAAATTAAATAATGATTGGAAAATAATATTTAAAGTTGATTAATAAGCACATAAAAACTCAATACAATATATCAAGAGTCTTAACCATGAATATTCATGCCCACTTTACCATGTATATTATTAGCTTGTACATAAGCCTTGTTATAAGACCATGGCTTATGAATACCACAAACCAAAAAACCATAGTTCATTTCACAATCGAAATATTTTATAAATATTATATTTTAATTTAGTTTTATACCAAAAAAAAATTAAAGCAAAAAAATTGTAACACAATCTCTATCCTCATTTTCCATTTAGATATACATTAAATCAACATTTTAATAACATTAAAAATCGGAAAAAGTGAAATTTATATAATATAAATAATATTATTAATAATCAATATAAATCCATTTTCTAAAAAATTATGAGATAAAATCAAATCTCTAGTTTTAAATATTTCATTGTTTCAAGCTTTGGGATTAAAAAAATATTTGTGTTTATTTGAATCTCTTCCTATTGGAACTTAAAATGAATCTATACTGATATAAATACAATTAAATAAAATATATATATATATATATATATATAAATTTTAGATCACATTTGACATATCCATGAAAATTTGTATGAATTAAATTCAACATCTAAAAAGTCGTTTTTCTACGCTAATAGCGTTAAAAACAAATTAAGTTGGGTCCTGCTGACAGTGAAAATTCAAATGTAACGTTTATGGACCATTCCATGGCCTCTAATAATCAGCCCAGAAATCTCAACGATGTAACCAAACAGCGTTGGTAGTTGGCTGTTGTCTGATTTCCTTAGGTCTCTGTTCGCTGCCATAAGTGGAATGTGCGTTCTTCGGCATCGTTGAATATACACAGAAAAAATGGGGAGAATAACCTTAAAATTCTTAAAAGGTAGTACTTGCAAAGGTTATTGTCTTCCATTAGATTTTGAACAGATGCTTCTTGCCGCGTCCGAGGTGCTTCCCTTTCCCATCCATTGGATAGACGGTCATTTTGAATGCGTGGATAGTTATTGCTTCGCGTGGCCCTGGAGTTGGGTGCCTTTTACATCGATGGAATGAACTGTAAAGTCCTTAAGCCCGTCATTTTCAGACTAAACAATTATTTTATCGTTGATAATAGACTTCAAACAGAGAGAGACGGAGAGAGAAAGTGCCAATTTTAGGTTTCAGCTAATGGGAAAATAATTCTCTCATTGCATTCCACTTCAATTGCATCACATCGTCGAGAAGTTCCTTTCTTCGGGCCGTACAATGATTGCACTTGTAAAGCTTTCAAAATTTGCTGACAGGAAGTTGCATGTGGGCTTCCTCGTTTCATTGAAAATGGAGTGAGCTGTACACGACAATAGAGTGAGGCATTAAGTTTGAGAGAGAAAGACGACTGTGGGGTAACAAGGAAATTTATGGACAGAAACTTCATTTAATGTCCTTGTACTGTAACAGGTAGAAAGCTAGACCTGTTTCAACATGGGAAAGAAGAAAAGGAATAACTGGTTTTTGTGACGTTTTTTCTACGTTCTAGTCTTCGATGTATTGTCTTTTCTAGATTAGAGGCGAAGATCTAGATTCCTTGGGCTATATTTGGTGTTTTAGTGCAACCCCATTTATGATTTCTTTGAAAGAATTTGATTTCCGACACATAGTAGCATGAAGTCTTATTTTGCATTGAAATCATGCAATAGTTCGATTTTTTATATTCCACTCTCGCATAGCATGCCTCTCCATTTTTTGATGTTGACTCGGGTTTTCGAATTTTTATTATGTTATCCAAAGGGCTCACACGGACTATAGTAATCTGTTTTCCCAATGTGTATTAGTGCGAGACTGAAACCAATGATTTTTTTTTAACCCAAGTTTGTTTATATTAATGAAATGATTTTTTCTTCTAACTAATCAACGAAATCAAATCTTTCTTTTTAACCAACCAAGGGAATCGTTGTCTTATTTGCCCTCAAATCGAGGCATTCTTAGTTTTAAAACTTAGAGTAATAAGTGAAGACTTCATATAAATGTTCATATGAATGAATGTTGGTTTAATGTTAACATTAATTTATAGACATTAAATGTCTATAATAACATGCATCTCTATCTCTAGAAACAAGTAACATGTATCTCTAGAATGTCTATCGTGTCAAAATTGCAAAATTGTGGTTTGCATGAGAACCCAATCCAGCAGGTTTGACAATTTTTGTTTGCATGAGAACCCAATCTAACAGGCTTGACAATTGACAATTGTTGTTTGCATGAGAACAATTGTTGTTTGTATGAGAACCTGATCTGGAGTGGTCTTCCTTGTTTTACACCTCGTAAAGCTCCATTTGCCTCACCTTCCTGGTCATGGTTGCTTCACCTTCCTGGTCACGATAGGCTACAGAGGATTTTTTCTCAAGAAATTTTCTCAGGAAATAGCATGGGAACAGATCCAACTAGCCACCGCCTTTTGATTTAAACAACAGTGCCAACTGGCCACCACCTTTTGATTTAAACAACAGTGTGTTCAGCTACAAGCACTTGTGCATGAAATAGCCACAGAAAATATTATCTAGATATTGTTAAAATGGTGTGAATTTCTCTACTTTTGTATCCTAGTCTTGAATTTGAATTTTTGCATCACAACATACTATTAATTTAAATAGATGATCTCGATACTGGGCAGCTGCTTTTGCTCGCACTTTCCAAGCATTTCCAAGCTTTCTTATGTCTTGATAGAACCGAGGGTTGTTCACTGCAGCCTCCCAGCCTCTGCAAACGTCGATGAGATTGTGTTTGGATTTTTAAGAGACTGATTTCACCATTTTTTCACACCATTAATATTCATAGGAAAAAAAAAAAAATTGTGCACCAAACTTTCTTATGATTGATATTGAGAGCATACCTCGAGTTTGCAGTGAATAAAGAAAATGAATAATTGTGCACCAAGCTTGTTGGAACTACTACACACCTACATGCAGACTCTTAGTTAGAGCATGGGACTACATGAAAGATTCCTTCTGCATGATTTACTCCTTGATTTGCTCCTTCTTTAACTCCGCAACTGGTTAGTTCTTCTGCATGATTTACTCCCTGATTTTCTCCTTCTTTAACTCCGCAACTGGTTAGTTCTTTTGCATGATTTACTCCCTGATTTGCTCCTTCTTTCACTCCACAACTGGCTAGTTCTCTCCGGAACTTGTTGTAGGTGTTGAGTCTTCTCATTGATGACCACTATGGTGCATTACCTTGGGATCTTCACCCAGTAATGCTATATCATGAGCATTATAACCTATTTGCTAAAGAATCATTCTTTTGTTCTTTCGATTTTCTTTTAGTGTTTTTGCTCTGCAAAGCTGTGTGTTCAACCTTTACTAGCTAGATTCATCTGTGCGGGTTTTCTAACACATTTACATGGTATCAGAGCCCACAGGTTGCTAGATAAAAGGCGCACCAGTACTTTATTTTGCAGGTATTACAGCATGGAGATCGAAGATCGACAGAAAAATGGAGTTTCCCAAAGCAACGATCTTAACACCGTACAACTATCATGAATGTAAGGACCAAATGGCTTGATACTTTCATCAAAAAGGGTTGTACAGGATTACCATGGTTGCAGAAGTGGAACCTACTTCAGCCATAGAGAAATCCAAGTACCTCAATCATATGGATGAGGCCCACGGATCCATATGCATGTGCATCTCTCTAGAGTTGCAGTTTCATCTATCTGCCTGCAATACTCCCAATGAGATTTGGAAAAAGGTTGAAGAACTATACGGGAAACAGGATGATATGAAAGGACATCTGCTCGAAGTGGAGCTACTGTCATTGGATCCATGGAACTATGACAGAATTCGAGACTTCTTCACCAAATATAATGATCTATTGCTGCAACTCAAGGGTTGTGGAATTGACAAATCCAAGGAGGAGAGTCACCAAATTCTCTCTATTATGTCAAAGCTCGGACTGGAATACTCCGTCTTTGTGTCTACATTTCATTCAGTAAGGCTCGCAACGGGTAAATCCTACACTATGCCTTCTCTCAAAGAATTTATGGAGTCCCTTATTTTTGAGCAAGATAAACTCATTGGCATGGGGAAAATCAAACCTCCAAAATCGCATGCACTTGCTATGCATGATGGTAGCCACAATAAAAATCACAAATCTGATTTAAATCAGAAAAATCAGCAACAAAAAGACAAGGGAATTTAGCGCATTCCCATCCAAAGAAGGAAGGGTACACCAAGCCCTTCAATGACTCCTCCGGCTCAAGAAATGAGAAAGGGAAGAAAGGAAACAGATGCACCTACTGTCAAAGAGGATTCCATCCAAAATCCTCTTGCATGAAGAAACAAATTGACCAAATGGCAGAAATCCTTCAGAAGCACAACCTTGGGGACCACATCCCTCAGGGTGCCAAGAAGAAAACTGAGGATCCGCCACATGGGAAAGGTAACAATTTTCATGCTTTAGTTGCAATTAATTCTTCTCCTGATGCATGGATTATAGATTCTGGTGCATCACATCATATGGCTGGTACAAAGGTAGTCTATTCCTCTTTGGATGCATGCAAAGGACCTCCCATCCCCATGGGAGATGACTCACCTATTGAGGTCACCGAAAAGGGTAGAGTGGAACTTTTACACGGAAGCTTTGAAGATGTGCTTCATGTTCCAAAACATTCAGTAAACCTACTTTCAATTTATCAGATCACTCATTCCGACACCAGAAAGAGAGTGGAATTCACTCCAGATGTAGTGAACATATATGACCTACATAGCAGCTCCAAAATTGCAACTGATGAGGTAAACAATGGAGCTAGACTGTATACATTTTCTGAATTTATTGAATCTGAATCCTCCTTATTGCTTACACATGCTAATGATAGTACTAGGCTTTGGCACGAGAGGTTTGGTCACTTAAATTACAGGTATATGCAGCAGCTAAGAAAGAATGAGATGGTGGAAGGCTTGCCAAATATCAGTTTCTCCAAAGGAGTTTGTGAAGGGTGTGTCCTTGGCAAACATCCTAGAGAAAAGTTTGACACCGGAAAGACTCACAGAGCACCCTCTCCTCTAGATCTGATCCATAGTGATCTCCTGGGGCCTTTTCCTCATCCTTCCATCAACAAAGCAAGGTATGTGCTTACATTTATTGATGATTTCTCACGGTATACTTGGGTGTATCTTCTGAGGGCCAAATCTGAATTTTTTGCGCACTTTGAAGATTTCAAAGCACTAGTTGAGACATAGTCAGAAATAAAGATCAAAGCCCTCCGTACAGACGATGGGGGGGGAATATGTTAACACAACACTTCGGAACCTTTGCCTTCAGTCCAACATACAGTTGCAGTACACAGTTCCATACACTCCGCAGCAGAATGGAGTTGCTAACAGAAAGAACCGATCTCTCAAAGAGATGGCTTCCTGCATGTTGCATGCTAAGTCACTGCCTCATAAGCTATGGGTTGAAGCACTTAATTGTGCTAACTACATCCAGAACAGATCTCCTCATAGGTCTGTCAAGGATCAGACCCCCTTTGAGGCTTCGAGCGGCACTAAACTAGAGGTCACCCACTTCCGTGTTTTCGGCTCCCGAGCATGGACCAGGATCCCCTTTGAAAAGGGGAAAGCTCTTGATCCACAGAGCATTGAGTGCATCTTTGTTGGATACCCTGATGGTGTGAAGGGATACCGGCTCTTGATTTCCTCTACGGACAAGCTCATCATTGAGCGAAGTGTCAAATTTGAGGAAAGTCTCTCGCATGCACCTCAATTGCCGCATGCAGACACCTTTTATCTACCTCATGTCTGAGATGATGACTCAGTACACTCAGATGCAGATACAGAGCATGCAAATACCAAGATAAAGTCTTCAGATACCAATCTAGTGCATGCTTATGATGATCCACATCCAAGCCCCGATCGGGCTTCCAGCAGTGAATCATATTCCCCTATCATAAATCAGAGAAAAAGGAGCTTACGTGAGATATATGCACAAGACCACCCAGCTGCTAGAAATGGTCTTGTGGGGGATAATTCTGATCTATAAAGGACTAGCTCAGAGTTTATTGAGCCTCCTCTTGCCCTCACTGCCACTAAACCATCGCCATATTGGCATTGTCATTTGGTTCAATCTTCTGATCCACAGTCTTATGTTGAGGCTGTTGGGCATCCATCTTGGGAGTCTGCCATGGAGGAGGAGTATAACTCCCTCCTCGAGAACAAGACCTGGGATCTGGTCCCCCTTCCTTCAGGAAGGAAACTTGTCCAATGCAAATGGGTCTACAAGACCAAGAGTGTTGCAGATGGGAAAATCACCAAACAGAAAGCAAGACTAGTAGCTAAAGGCTTCCAACAAGTGCATGGCATTGATTATGACGAGACCTTTGCTCCAGTAGCAAAGATGGATTCCATATGCCTTACACTTGCCATTGCTGCCCAGGGGTGGTGTTATGCTCTTAACCTGCAAGACGATACTGGAATACAGAATATGCAAAGAAATATACCCAGAACTTAGAATAGTGAGAAACAACAGTAGGTATTTTATTATTCTGAAAGCAATGTTCACTTGCCTCTTCGAGGGGGCAACCTCCAATAGAGCAGAGCTCGATTACAAAATAAGACACGATGCTCCTCACAGGGAGTCTCTATCCTTTATATATGAATCATACATGCAATACCATGGATCAATACCATGGTTCTTATTAATACCGTCTATCTAATACCATGGCCCATTTGCAACTAATTGTGGTCCCGTCATTAATTGCGGGTTAACCACTTACAATTATTAATATGGGCTTTATTGACTCCTTACTTAACTATGACCATGACTTGATCCTACTACATGAATAAGGGGGTTAGGGTGGGACCCTAACATGCCCTCCCCCTTAAGAATAGCCTTGTCCTCAAGGTTGAAGCTGCGGAAACTGCTGAAGAATAGTGGTTGGTTCCTAGGTTGCATCTTCCGGAGAGGTGTCTTTCCACTTGACGAGGACTTCCTTGATCATGCGGCCACGCAGGTGCCGTTCTCGTGTGTCTAGGACCTGTTCAGGTTGGAGCCAGATTGACCCTTCTTCATCCTCTTCAGGTAGAATGGTTTGAATTCTGCAATTATTCCCAATCACTTTCTTGAGGCATGAGACATGGAAAACTGGATGGATTTTTGTAGTGGGTGGCAAAGCTAGCTTGTAGGCCACTTCTCCAATGCGTTGAAGTACTTGATATGGTTCGTAGAATTTTGGAGATAGTTTATGACAACCCTTGTATTTGAGTGAAGTTTGCTTATATGGTTGCAACCTAAAAAATACCTGATCCCCTTCTTGAAATTGGCACTTTGAGCAATGCTGATCTACCTATTGCTTCATGCGGTTTTGAGCTTGATGAAGATTCTCTCAAAGATGGGCCAGCATGGTTGTGCGGTTTTGTAGGAGTTGATCCACTGCTTGTACCTTGGAGCACCCCTTGATATAAGAAGTAGGGGAAGGAGGGAGTTGACCATAAACTGCTTCATAGGGAGTCACTTTGGTGGTGGCATGATAGTTGGTGTTATACCACCATTCAGCTAGAGGCAACCACTGCACCCATAGATGTTGCTTTTCTGAAGTGAAACACCTAAGGTAGGTTTCCAGACATTTGTTAACAGCCTCAGTTTGACCATCCGTTTGTGGATGATAGGAAGTACTGAGTTTTAGTTTGGTGCCTTGTAGCCTGAAGAGTTCTTGCCAAAATTTACTGGTGAAGATCGGGTCACGATCAGACACAATAGAAGTGGGCATGCCATGCAATGTGAAGATATGATCCATGAAAGATTGAGCGACCAAAGTCAGTGTAAACGGGTCGGGTAGGGCGCAAAAATGAGCATACTTAGAAAGTCGGTCCACAACCACCATGATGACTGACTTGTTTCCCGACTTTGGAAGACCTGAAATGAAATCCATAGAAACCTCTGTCCATATAGATGTCGGGATAGGCAACGGTTGTAATGTGCCTGGTGCTTTGACTGTCTCCCCTTTGTGGCGTTGACAGACATCGCATTCCGCTACAAAAGTAAGGATGTCCTTTTTCATGCCTATCCAAAAAAATGATCTTCTAGTGCGAGCATATGTCTTCTGAAAGCCTGAATGTCCTGCAGTGGGGGATGAGTGCAATTATGCAAAAATGCGGCTTTTGAGGGTGGATGTTGGTGATATTATGACTCTGTCCTTGTAGCGAAGAATCTCATCCTACCACGAGTAGCCCTTGGTGGAATTTGGATCCGCCTGCAATTGAGTAATGAGTTGGGAGAGCCCAGGATGTGAAAACCATTCCCTGCGAGCCTCTTCAAACCATTCTGGAATGGGAAGGGAAATTGCGAGCAGGGTACTTTCCTCCTCAAATTGGTGAGATAATGCATCTGCTACACTATTTTCGCACCCTTTCTTGTAAATGATCTCATAATCATATCCCAACATTTTGGCCAGCCATTTGTTTTGTTGTGGGGAGGATAGGCGTTGCTCCAAAAAATATTTAAGACTGTGATGGTTTGTGTGGATTTGGAAACATCGCCCCAGTAAGTAAGGTTGCCAGGTATCTACTACATGTAAGATGGCCATCATTTCCTTCTCATAGGTAGATTGTACCAGATTCCTCCCACTTAGTTGTTGGCTTGTGAAGGCCAACGGTCGACCTTCCTACATTAAGACTGCCCCAATACCCGTACCCAAAGCATCACATTCAATGACAAAAGATTTGGTGAAATCAGGTAGTGCTAAGACTAGAGTGGAACACATGGCATTTTTGAGAGCTATAAATGCCTGTTGTGCATCATCATTCTAGAAGAATGAGTTTTTCTTGAGGAGTTGAGTGAGGGGCTTCACAATGCGGCCATAATTGCAGACAAATTTGCAATAATAGCCTATGAGACCCAAAAATCCTCTCAGGCTCTTCAAGGTCTTAGGTTGAGGCCAATCCTGCATTGCTTAGATCTTTTTGGGGTCCACCTTGACACCTTCACGCCCCACAATGTGGCCCAAATACTCAACTTTTTCCATGCCAAAATAACATTTGGACATCTTAACAAATAATTTATGCTTACGGAGTAGTTGCAAGACCAGATCTACATGCTGAAGATGTGCGGCCCAAGTGCAACTATAGATGAGGATGTCATCGAAGAAGAAAAGGACAAATTTCCTGAGATATGGTTTGAGAAGGTGGTTCATAAGGCTCTGAAAAGTAGATGGGGCATTACAAAGACCGAATGGCATGAACAAGAATCCATAATGGCCTTCATGAGTTCTAAAAGAAGTCTTTGGAATGTCAACTTCTTTCATGCAAATTTGGTGGTAGCCTGAGCGAAGATCCAACTTAGTGAAGAATTGAGCCCCATTGAGTTCATCCGACAAATCATCAACAATCGGGATGGGAAATTTATCTTTGAATGTCAACTTATTGAGGGCCCTGAAGTCTGGACATATCTGTCATTCCCCATCTTTCTTGAGCACCATGACCACCGGTGATGAATAAGGACTAATGCTGGGACGAATGACACCTACTTCCAAAAGCTCCTTGATTATTTTTTCTATTTCATTCTTTTGGGTGAATGGATATCTGTATGGGCGCACATTTGGTGGTTGGCCCCGTGGAACCAAGGTGATGCTATGATCATGTTCCCCTCGTGAGGGTGGAAGCTCATGAGGCTTATCAAAGACTGGCAGATGGTTATTTAAAATCTGTTGCATCTCAGGATGAATCGGTAGAGAATTGGGTTCGACGGCCTATATGGCATTAAATTGAGCGATAACTCCATGATGGCCCTTTTTTAGCAATTTCTCCATCCTATGTGAGTTGATGATAGAGGGAGCTCCCACCTGGAGTCCATGGAGGGTATATGTGGAGTTGTTCTTCTTAAAGCTCATATATAACTCCTGAAAATCCATTGTGATTGGCCCAAGAGTGCGAAGCCATTCAGCACTGAGGACAATGTCGCACCCTCCCATGTGTATGGCAAACATGTGGGTCTTCAACTGATAATCCCCCATTTGAAGTTTGACATTTTCACAGCGGCCTTCATGTTTCATTGTTCCCCCATCCGCAATTTGGACTTGGAAGTTAGAAATTGCTCGTACAAAACAATGCACTACTTCCGCGACTTTTTGATGGATGAAATTATGTGTACTTCCACTATCAATCAAGACTACTACTGGGTGATGTTTAATAAAACGTCTGATTTTGAGAGTTTGAGGTGAAGAAATCCCTACCAAAGCATGCAGCGAAATAACTGGTTCGTCAGGGACATTGTCCTTCTAGTTGTCTTCTTCTACCTCCTCCAGTTCCTCAAGTGGTGGGGCTTCCCCCGATGAGCTGTAATCAGTGGCATCAATTTGAAAAAAATTAGGCTCCTTGCATTTATGACCTAGGGAGTATTTTTCATCACAGTAGTAACATAATCCCTGTTTTCTTCTTTCGACCATTTCTGCAGGTGACACCTTTTGAACCTTAAGTGTTTGAGTCATGCTGTGAGCCTGTGGGGGGCGACCCTTGGAAGTGAAATGTGGGTGAATGGACTGGGCTGCTAACGCACGTTCCACGTTACGAGCTACCTTGCAAGCCTCCGACCATGTGGGAGGGTGGTGTAGTCGGACATTGGCTTGTATGGCCTCTTTAAGACTGCTGATAAAACATTCCATGTAGAACGCATCTGAGAGATCCTCAGTGCAGAAAGCTAAGGCTTCAAAGGCTGTAACATATTCATCCACTGTGCCAGTCTATCGGAGCTTCGTGAGACGACCCAAAAAGGAAGATTCCTGGTCAAAGCGCTATGTAAGAGCTTTTTTTAAGGTGGCCCATGTCAGAAAACTTCCATTGCGACATTGATGCCATTCCGACCATTGCCATCTTGCATTGTCCAAGTACATGCTCCCCACCATACGCTGAATCTCATTATCTAAGATGTTATTCATATTGATATACTGCTCCATTTGTGCTATCCATGCAGTCGGGTGAGTACCATCAAATTTATGCATATCTAGCTTGGGAGGTCGCAGACGAGATTGTTAGTGGGTGCCCCAGAGGTGAAGAGAGTGGCTAGACTCACCCTCACAGTGTCCATTGCCAATATACGCCTCCTCGCGGGCTTCCTCCTTGTGTTTAAAGAGTGTGTCAATTAGTCTGTCAAGCTGAGATTGGATGGCTTGCAAGGATTGTTCAAGTTTGTCGATCTTCTCATTGGCCATAGTTTGGGCTCTAGTTTCTACCATGCACCGATCCTATGTACTTGAAATTTGGGACCGCCCGATTTTTTTTTTACTAACAATTGAATGGTACCACCTTGCTTAGCTCATCGTCCTGATTCTTATGGGAAAGATCACCAATAAGCACCACAGAGTTTTACTCCTTTCTTAGGAATACTACAGTAGCCGAATCCTCAAAATGTCAATGCTGCCAAAAGTCCTGCAAAAATCACGCCCCAGTATAGGAACCCAACACAACTACTCAAAGCTGGTGGATCTGAGAGATCTGAATGGCTGATCGGATAGCTCTGAGCAGTGGCACCAACTGCTGCTACGGATATGATGTCTGCTGCTGCTACAACCCCACTTGTGAGATCTGATCTGGCAGAGATTATGCGTGATCCCGAGATAGAAAAGGGAACTATTGTCTCGAGGAGTCTCAGGTGCTACAGATCGCAATATACATAAGCGTCTGACAGTAGAACTCAGCCCAATGTTTCAGGGCTCTAACTAAGGAGGATCAACCATACCCTTAGCCGTACAATCTGACTACCCTATCGTACGGGCAAGTAATCTCTCTGAGTGTTGTTCTCGATGTACTGTAGCAGCAAGACAGCCGATGGTTTATCTAAGGCGAGCTTTAAAAGGAGCTAAGGGGCTTCCAATATACCTAGAGGGTACTTGGAAGATAGTCTGTGCGCAGTTCTATCTACTGCGCTACTACTCGAAGGGGTACCCACAAGGGTTACAAGGGAGTCCAACAAGCGTGACCACCTCCTGTATTTCCTGCGTGCATACCTCCCCAAATCCGCAGGTTTATGCGCTCAATGACAGATCCTGTGGTTTAAAGATGTCAGAACACGTCTCTAGCCAAAACAAAAAATTGCTAAGAAATGGAGATCCCACCGGCCCTGGAAAGAGCTCTGATACCACTTGTTATGCTCTTAACCTGCAAGACAATACTGGAATACAGAATATGCGAAGAAATATACCTAGAACTTAGAATAGTGAGAAACAACAGCAAGTATTTTATTATTTTGAAAGCAATGTTCACTTGCCTCTTCGAGGGGGCAACCTCCAATAGAGCATAGCTCGATTACAAAATAAGACACGATGCTCCTCGCAGGGAGTCTCTATGCTTTATATATGACTCATACATGCAATACCATGGATCAATACCATGTTTCTTATTAATACCATCTATCTAATACTGTGGCCCACTTGCAACTAACTGTTGTCCCGTCATTAATTGCGGGTTAACCACTTACAATTATTAATATGGGCTTTATTGACTCCTTACTTAACTATGACTATGACTCGATATTACAATATGAATAAGGGGGTTCGGGTGGGACCCTAACAGGTGGGAAGTACATCAAATGGATGTGAAGAATGCCTTTCTTCACGGAGACCTATTTGAGGAGATCTACATGGAGCAGCCACATGGTTTCATTCAGGATTCATCTTTGGTCTGCAGACTGAAGAAATCTCTCTACAGCCTTAAGTAGGCCCCAAGAGCTTGGTACGCGAAGATGGATTCTTTTCTCTTATCACAAAAATTTGAAAGATTTAAGTCTCATCCGAATGTTTACATGCTTAGGACACATGATTCTCTTCTTATCTTAGTTTTTTATGTGGATGATCTCCTAATCACGAGCAGTTCGGATTCAGCCATTACTACAGTGAAAAGGGCCTTGCATGATAGGTTCTTGATGACGGACATGGGTCCATTACACTTCTTTCTTGGTCTTGAGATCAGCCAGGATGCCACAGGCATCAAATTCTCTCAGGCTAAGTATGTACGAGATCTCCTCAAGAGATTTTGCATGATTGACTGCAAGCCAGCACTGACTCCTTTTTTGTCTGGGGTCCACCTTGAGGATGGAGGTGACACTCCATTAGTTGATAGCACTCTCTACCAAAAGCTAGTGGGGAGCTTATTGTACCTCACCCACTCCAGACCAGATCTCTCATATGCAGTAGGGGCAGTTTCTAGATACATGCAGGAGCCACATGAGCTACATTGGAATGCTGCTAAGCGCATCCTCTGATACGTGCAGGGCACCATCACCTTCGGGATTGAATATGCAGCAGGCATTGCATTGAATCTCCTTGGCTTCACTGATTCTGATTAGGCGGGAGACAATATTGATCGCAAGTCCACCTCCAGATATTCACTCAGTCTAGGGTCTAGCCCTATCTGTTGGTCGAGCAAGAAGCAGGCTGCTATTGCTCTCTCTTTAGCTGAGGCTGAGTACAGAGGAGGTCAACATCACCATTCAGGCTCTGTGGCTACAACACTTCCTCACTGAGTTGGGCGTCTAGTTCCACCAGCCCATTGTCATCTGGTGTGACAACCAGACCACTCCCAAATTTTGCAGGGATCCAGTACAGCAGCAGTGGACGAAGCACATAGAGATCCATATGCACTACATCAGAGACTTAGTACATGGCCGGGTCATTGATTTGCAGTTCTGTCCTTTAGCAGAACAAATTGCAGACATCTTCCTTCCAAACCATTTTTTATTACCTTTTTCTCAGATCAACATACATATATTCTCTATCATTGTTGAAAACCAATTGTATCTATGGCGGGAAGCTCATGGTCGGACCAAAATGAATAAGGGAGGAATCTTCACGCAAATACCAGTACAATCTCCGAAACA
This sequence comes from Pinus tabuliformis, assembly GCA_031772625.1. Lineage (NCBI taxonomy): Eukaryota > Viridiplantae > Streptophyta > Pinopsida > Pinales > Pinaceae > Pinus > Pinus tabuliformis. The sequence goes on along the minus strand of CM062819.1, from coordinate 1,507,151,602 downwards.
AACCATGCTATCAGACCGTAATTCCACTCACATATTTTCTGGTAGTCAATAGCCATGAACGCTGTCAGCAATTCCAGGAATCTGGGTGTGTAGGATTTCAACAATGCCAAAGGTGCTCCAACATCATTCACACGTAATTTCAACCGCTAGGTTTGGAAAAAATTACATCCCATCCTGCACGACCTTATGCTAGAGTTTGAGTTCCCTGTATTCATATCCAGAGGGTAACATTATTGCTGAGAGGAGCCTACCTAATTTATCATGTACTTACTAATCCAATAGACTAAAATATATCATGCTCATCCATTAAATGCCTTCCGTTCCACGCCACTAATATTTGTAACATGAACCCTATTCTGCAGCATAAGCAAGCCCTATTCGGTAGCGTCCTGGTAAGCCTTGAAGGCGTTCCTCCATCCATTCTGCTATGGACCTTTGTTCTACAAAAAATTTCATTTTACTACGGATCTAACAGTAGTTTAATTCTAAATCAATGGATTAGACTTAGATTCCCCTCATTACGCCATGAAATTACTCTACAGTGCCGAAGGGAACCAAGAGCATCGAAGATCACATGGAAACAATTCCATCACATGCCCATTGGAAAATGATTCTTATAGTTAGTGTCATGGTATTTTGAATGCTTCATGTAGTTAATTCCATGACGTTCATACAAGTGTGGGAATTAAAATAGTTAATATCAAGACGCTCATACAAGTGTAATACATACATATGAGCTCACAGCTAGCACACTGCTTGATCCACCCTCGCCACAAGTAAAAAAACATAATTGAAATTAAATTTTAGGTGTTAATACCACTTTGTTCATGCTTATACGATCTAACGTCTACATACTCCATCATCGCATGCTTATGGTTCAGTTGTAACTAAGACAGCAATAGTGACGAGCTCGTTAGGTAATCGACCAATAAGTAACTTAGTACTAATGTTCTTACATATGACAGAAATCATATAGCATAAATGGGGAGCATCGTATAATAATTACATAAATGCTTATTTCTGCATGAGATCATACGGTGCATTAGAAATTCAAGATGCGTCAAGGAATAAAAAAACAATTGTCGAAGAGCAAACAGAGGTGCCGAAAACCATTTCAAATTCGAACCCAATTTCTTTAGTAGCGAATGATTGGCTCATTATTAATTTCTTATGTCTCCTTGAACTATGAAATTTGGTTTGATTTCGCATTGATTAAGGTGCTTCCCAGGAATGATCTCATTGCTGCAACTATGAAGCCAACTTAGACTGATACCTCTCACAGAGTGGTAACCTTTCATGTGGTAACCTTTGATGGCTACCACCTTTCATGTGGTCTCATCCATTGCTATTGGTACTTAAGCCTTATAGACTACAACTGCTATTTCTCTGCTGGGAGGGGAGACTTTAGCCACCTTTAGGATCTCATCGATTGCTTTGACAGTGCAACAAAAACAGTTGTTATGCATCTGTCAAATAGCACAAAGGAAATCTGCCCCTCCAGGCATCCAATGAACTAAAGCCCGAATCCTACTCAAAGCAGGGACTAGCTACTAGATAGCCTCTCTGGTTTATGATGTAATCGGGAGTATGTGTGATTACAAGCATGTATTTTATAGTATGTGAATCATTTTAAATGGGTGGGATGTTGGATTAATACTCTAGAATGTAATATTTTAATTGCTTTTATAACACCAAACACACCAAGGGTATATTAGTAGTTTTATATTTTATAGTAACATTATATCTTATAAGCCTTGAAACCTAGTCTCTTATAGATTCCCTTAAATCTATAAGTATTTTTTTTTAGTTATATGAGAATGGAAGAATATGTAAAGTTGGCTGAAAACAAACCATTTTCCCAATCACCTTGACTCACACTACAACCATGTGGTATTGGTCGATGTAGTGTTCTCTAAAGAGAGGTTTGCCACTATGTGATGCATGGATTATACATATTTTCTTCTTTTAATTTATTTATCTTTATTTTAATAGAATGAATAGTTCATGGTTCACAAAGGTGTCTAACAAATGAGTTGTAGAATAACACCAACATATTAGTTTACAGAAACATGGATTGCCTAACTTAGATGCATTGCTATGATTTAATATTATGAGACAATAGTCAACAACCAATAGATACAATCACAATTAATCTCATAATTAGTAGTTAAAACTCCAAACATATCCACCATCTATGAAAAGAATTATAGGTTACTTTTTTTCCCAAGGAAAAATTGTAATCTTTCATTAATTTTGAAAAATTACACATAGTAGATGCTTGACAGCATATGCATCATTGTCTCTTTTTCATCTAAGTCACAAAATTTCATCAAAAACCATTCCTGTAATGGCTGGAAAAAGAAACATATTCACCACGCAGGGTGATAGCCTGAGAGAGTCTAAAATGTATGTTCAAAAACTGTGAGATCTACAATATATACACCACGTAGGGTGATCTCATAAGATATAATCTGCAAATAAACTATGATATATACAGTAAAAATTATAACCGAGTACATCCAACAAAAATTTAGGGTTCATCTACCTGATGATATGCCCGATCTATATATGGTCTATGATAATATTAGTATTGTGTAGTAACCCTCTGCTCTTGTATCATCCACTGACCTCTGGGTAGTAGCGTGCCTCCTTGGAAAGCATGTCAGCGCTGTTTTTATGCTCCCTGTAACTATGATGACATATGATGGAATTAAAGTGTGGTTTGAAAATGTTCACTTCATCCAAAATATTTCTAACTGTGTGTGCATGAGAGATTGTGATATTATTGAACCAATTAATAATGATTTTGGAGTCCCCATAGATCTGTAGATTGCTTCATTCATGGCTTAGAGAGAAATGCAATAAATGGCGAAGTGTAAAAGTTCAGCAAAATTGTTTGTACCTTCACCAAGTCCCAACTTGACCCTGAAATGATGTTGATTAGAGAGGTACAATAGAAATCCTCCCCTACACCCATGTTCCTATGCGGCACCGTAAAAAAAAGCCCATGGGATGGAGTGGTCAATGGGATCGGGTGCTAGTGATCTTTGGGGTCACGGCTTATTATATTCAGGGAGTTCATGATATGCAGAGATGATTTTTGCAGTGATAAACTGCCATCTGACAATGTTGTCTTCAAAGATTATTCTGTTCTATGCCAACCAAATAGACTAGCAAATCATCAGAGGAAGGTAAATCAAGTTGGTTCCAGCATGCGATCCGTGCTAGATATTCCATGCTTGGTTGATGTTATCACCTTCCGATCTGTACTAAAATGAGTCTCTGTTGCGATGGATCTCCAAAGATTGACCGTAGCTTCACATTTTAGAAAAAGATGCTTGGTCGATTCAGATGCTTGCTTGCAAAGAACACACGAGTGGGGTCCATGGATGGCTCTGTGTGTTACGGATTCCCCAGCGGGGACCTTATTGCTGAGTACACAACAGAAGAAGAGCTTGGTCTGAGGTGGGGTGTTTAACTTCTAGATAGCCTGCCACCATTCATGTGTAATCTCTGGTGTTTTGTTATTTATCAGGCCGAGGGTGTATACTCCATTTTCAGCAAGGCACCACATGATTTCATCCGATCCCTCCTTTATTCTGATGTGTGACTCAGTCAAGGCAGCAGTGTAATTATTCCATATTTGGTGCCAATGAGGTGGAATATTTAACTGATTAGCAAATTTCCAGGCCTGAGCATAAATGGTGGAATTAACCTGGTCAGCAATATGAGCAATCACATTGATATCTCTTTGATTTAAATGGAGGATTAACTCTCTCGGAAGTTGGAATCGACCACGTCCCCCTGTCCAGGGGTCCAGATCGATGTGCGCTTTTGTGCCATCATTTATCTGCCATGCCAAATGATTGCGGATGATCAGGAGAGAATGGAGCAGTGCTTTCCAGACTGATGAAATACCAATCCTTATCCATCGCGGCACCCTAACCCAATCCATGATTTGGAGAGGCCATATGTATTTGTGATAAGTAACAGAGGTCCAAAGGTTCTATTTGTAGAGGAGTGTCCATCCAATTTTTGTAGCAAGTGCTTGAGCAAAAAGGGGTAAATCTTTGAGTCCCCATCCTCCCCACTTTTTGGCCAAGGCAATCTTGTTCCAACTAACCCAGGAAAACATTCTCTTATCCTGTTGACCATTCCAAAGATATCTGCTACAAATCTATTGGAGGCGAGCAAGTATACTTCTGGGTATCTAGGCTAAAGCCATCCAGAAAATAGGGGTAGCCTCCAAGACTGATTTTATTAGCACTAATCTTCCAACTCTGGACAAGAAGTGGTGACACCAATTTGTTAGCCTTTTCTCCAATTTTATGACCAACCATATCCAATCTACAATTTTTTGGCTCAGGGGTTTGATCCAGAAACCTAGGTATTTGAATCCATGGTCAAGTGGGCGAATACAATATGGGAAGTGTTGATGTGCATATCGAGATTCATGGATGGATGTGTGGGCCAAAGTAATGGTAGATTTCCCATGGTTTGCCAACATACCTATAGCCCGGGAGAAAGTGGATAGAATCTTATCAAAGGATACAGAGTCTCAAATGCTACCATCCAGAAAAATAAGGACATCATCGACAAATAGGAGGTGTGTGAGGTAGCAATGATCATTTATTTTCAGACCAAATATTCTTCCATTTCACTTTTCATCTACTATTAACCGACTGAGTCCTTCCATGACAATAAGGAATAGGAGGGGGGATAATGGACATCCCTGTCTGAGTCCCCTTTCAACATGAAAGAAATAGGAAGCAGAGTCATCTAAGAGGACACTGAAGGAAGCAGTTGATATGCAAGACATGATCCAGTTGGTGAATAGATGTGGGAAACCCAGGTGTATAAGAAGCATTTTGATGTATAGCCAGCTAACACGGTCGAAATTCTTTGCCAGGTCAATCTTTAAAATGATGCCTTTTAGCTTTCTAGATCTAATAGTGTATAGCCTCTTGTGCGGTACTAGTGGCTTCATGGATCTATCGGTCTTCGAGAAAGGCGAACTTCTTAGGAAAAATATGATGAGATAGGATGGGTCTCATTCTGCTGGCAATGATCTTAGACATGATTTTGTAGAGATAATTGCAGAGGGAGATATGGCGGAAGTCATTGAAGGATGATGAAGAATTAGTCTTGGGTGAAAAGCATCATAAGTTACTATATACTAGAGACATCACACATTATAATAACATGAAAGAAAATTCCAATGCAAACAAAATATATATCATTGAGGTATACTATTAAAATAATAAAAATTATTTGAAGTAGTAGTCTCATCTATTGTATATCTGCTACCAATAAATACATCATTGTAACTTTATTATAGTGTTCATCAATTTATCATCATATGGTTCTCTATTAATTTGTAACTATAAAAACACTTGATCCATCAAGTACAAATTACTAATTAACACTTTACATTTATACATATTCACTAGTAAGTTAAAAAACTCATTCAAATACTAATATTTGTCATCACAATGCTAGTTATGCTAGTGGTGTTAGTATCTTCTTCTCAATATATCTATGAACCAATGGTGATCCTCTATAGCTTTTCCTTATCAAAACTAGAGATTGCATCCCTTATATTTTGTCGTAAGTCTCCATACCCTCTTCTATAGTTTCTTTCCCTATAACTATACTTTTTAATCCTAAAAGTTGGTTTCCCAATTATAACTATATGTTTGCTAACTTATCACAATCATGCACATTATCAAAACAAACCTATTAAATTTCACCCAAACATGTTGAATCCCTATAAAGTCAACTCTAGCTTTCCTCTCCAACTAAACATATTAGGTCATAAATTTTCTTTAGTACCAATAATTTATATTTCTCAAATGAATGTAGTTAGCTAATGCTACATTTTTTCTTACCATAAATGTTTCATCTTTTTCGAGGTTTCCTTTAAGTCTCATCTCCTTGATTGATGTTGAGTGTGCGTCCTAAACTTGTGTAAATTTTTTGTGCAATTATGAAGAAGTTTGACATGTGCTCAAGTAAAATGTAAATATATCATCTCATTTCTTATTCACTCTCTATATTTTAGCCAACTTTTATATTTTTTTTTTGCAATAAATAACTAATTAACTTTGATATATAATTACTTAATATTTTCACAAATTTTCTCTATTAGCTTTTCCCTAAGCGTGTTCTATGTTGTTGTAGACTTTTCTATATTATACTATCACAATATGCAATAACAATATGTACTATTTCATAAACTGTATTAAAAAAGAAAAACTTATTTTTTTCAACTCGTATTTTCAATTTATCTCCTCACAATTTTATTCAAATTTTGAGTGGGAGTACTTGTTGGATGCATAATTTAATAGAAGATAAGTTGAAAATAGAGTTGAAAAAATTAGTTTTTTAAATTCTTTGCTCCTTTTACTTCCAAAAAAGGTGAATCATCGCCATGGTTGGCATATGATCTTGAATCTAATTGGTTCTGATAAAGTTCATTTTAGTTGTACATTTTTGCATTGATGCCCATTTTAAACCTTAAAATCTATCTAATATTAATTAACATATACCACTATGGCTGTGAAGCTAATATATACTACCAAAAAGCCATCCCCTGTAATTAAAGTGAATGTTACCCAACGTAGTTAATACTCTACATATTTCAAGATTTCAATTTGCCATCACCGTAATTAAAGTGAATGTTACCCAACACAGTTAATACTCTACGTATTTCAAGATTTCAATTTGCCATCCCCGTAATTAAAGTGAATGTTACCCAACATAGTTAATACTCTACATATTTCAAGATTTCAATTCCCATTAAGTCATCACAGGCCATGCTCTAAAATGCCTTATTCTTGGATCCAGCCCTATATAATTTGTAACATCAGGATCTCCTCAAAGTTGGAAATCTCCTCAATCTACTCAAAACATTATTTTCTACAACTTCGAGATGGCTTTAATTCTCTATTATTCACTTCAATTCCTCACCTATCTTCATTCTTTTTTGGCATCAGTAATCATATATATTTAAAATTTCATGGATAAAAAGAGTCAGCGAAAGTAATCTACAATTCGGATGATTTTCTAGATGGATAAATCTAGAATCCATACCGGGACTTCCATCAATCTTACTGGAACAAGAAATTGCTCCCTTGAAAATCAATGGCGTAGATTTCTATTCAAGGCCCGACTACCAATGTTGTGCAAGAATTGGCATTTCTCTTGGGTTTTTCTTTATTGAAAACAAAAATGAACGATGCAAAATTACTCGGTAAAATCCTTAATACACAAACAATGAGAGTGGTTCCAAACATTTTACAGATTTGTAGAAAAATGTGAACATCCACACCACTTATATGAAATCCCCCATATTACATATTGAAATAAATAATGATTAAAACTTGGTTTGATACCTAATGACGACGACTATGTTACGGACGTGAATTCCTCCACTTGTATATGTTATTTAACCATGTCTATAGAAGCTATGAACATGTGAGAAACATAAACACAAATACATGTTAGTACTAATGTATATACATCAAAATAATGGTGTATTATTTATTTTACATTTTAATTAATAGCATCATTTTTTATTAATAAAATTATTAACAATGTTTAAAAAAATGATAATAGGTATATTACATTAAAATAATAATGAATTGTATTTTTAATCAACCACTATAATAAGTATATAAAACCTAATAAATTTAATCAATAAACATATATAAATTTATTGTTTATAATAAAATTTCTTTTAATAAAAGTTATTCATCTATGAATTAGATTAAAAAATTAAATTGTAACACATATTAAAGAAAATGGCATATATATATATATATATATTATTAGAAATTTCATAATTTTGAATTTGATTTACCTAATAGCCTAAAACATGATGATTGTCAATTCAAGGTTTCGTAGATTTATAATTAAAATAGATCTATCCATAATTAAGATGGATCTATATTGATCATTACAAAATTTCAATTCTCATTTTGTGATGCCCCTCGTGAGGAGTAATGTTGGTAATTAGTAAATTTGACTATGAGATAAACTCTGTTTGATGAAATATAAAAACTCTGTTGTTAAGTATTGTTAACCATTATGATAATTAATTGTGTTATCATTATTCAATTTGAGTATATGATTAACTGTGGTTAATCACTGTGGAGGTGGTTAAATGAAAGAAACCCTAACTACCTTGAGGAGGCAGTTGGGACCCCAAGAGGAAAAAGGGGAAATGCCAAGTCTGGTTAGGATCACATGGCAGAGGAAAAAGGAAAAGAAAATCAAGAAAGTGCTATGTCTGGTAAGGACCGGATGGCATGTTTGTGAGGAAGAGAATTCTTGTATTCGCTATGTCTGGTTAGGATCAGATAGCGAGATCTGGCATAGCCAGTGAGATCGCAGACGAGATCTGCAGATGTGCTTGGGGGTGGAAGATCGAGAAGGATCTTCCTACGGACGGGTGGCTGACAAGCATTACATACAGGTTTGCGGCTAAGCAGGTATGGCTTATTAAACTTATTAACTGAGAAATGACTTTATCTTTCTGTGGTGAGCAAATGAAATAGAAGGAGACAAACTGCCTATTTCTTAGAAAGAAAAACTCTCTATGTGCTCGACAGAGACCGTATTTGCATTTCCTTTCACGAATGCAAGCATTGAATATATATATATATTGAGCTGAGAACTTGTATTACAGGCGGTAAAACCAATATTAAACAGATAGGAACTATTTAACCCTATTCTGTATGCTAGAGCGAATAATAATTAAGGAAAAAGGAAAAAACGAGCCATCAACAGAATAGATGCGTTTTCTTATTCCGATTCAAAGTAGAAATAAATAACGAAGAGCTCAGACCATTTATCAAAGCAAGAACGGGCCGAGCATTCGTCGGTAGTCTAAACACAGATTCTGGCACGATAACAATATCTTTGTTATTACATAATTGAAACAACTGACTGAAACTATGTACAAGCATAATATAGATACAATGTACAGACGAAGATATTCCTGATCGTGTAACAAAAGAAAAGATTAACACATTATGCATGCGTATAGTTATTTGCAAAAGATTCTGGCTCTAAGGAGTCACCGCTGCGGGGCGTAAGCGTGTGCTTAGCCGGCAGGGTGCCTTTGCCGAATCAAAAACCAAGATATAACTTCTACAGAATAACTAATATACCTGAAAAGAAATCGAATGGCGACTCGTATGTTAAACGAGTTCAAAGTAAAAGCTGTGGAGAAGACGATACACACCGAGAACATTTTAATGCAGAGCCATAGCCATACCAAAAACACCAGTATCGCAAAACCAACTTGTAACCGAAACATTAAAAGATTAGTATTATAAAACTGTCACAATATTTGCTAAGAAGCAGCGTCCATGAGCCGGGTAGAACTTAGAATAAAAGAACAGTACATTTATATATACAACTTAAGCCGACAAACCGTGCCTAGGCGGAGTTCCACCTGAGATTGGGCCATAAAAACAACCAGATATAAATAACCATTCAAACTAGAAACATGAGTCATATAGCTTTCTCATTACAGAAACCCTGGATGCATGGCGGAGGAAATTGATTGCAAGAGCAAGAACCTCGGCATCCCTGTTCAGTGGAACAGTGGCTCAAGCAATACCCTGTAAAAAGAATATGAAAGCAGGACTTAGGGTAAGCAACCAACTCTTACCCGTAGTGGAACAGCTGAGGGGGAAAAAGCCAGATTTTACCCCAACGCTGACTGGTCATCGAGGCGCCCTCCTGAATACATTAAGACAATTAAACTTAGAACCTTATCGAAATTGTTGAAAATAATGACAAAACAATTTAGCAGCGGAAATGGTTAAACCTGGAGCCATGAGGACTACCTTCGAAAAACTCCGGAACTAAAGCAGAATGACGAGACGACTATACCTGAGTTGAAAGGAGAGGCCGCAGCATGTCACCATGCTCTCGAGACTGAGAATGAAACCCCAGTATGGCAGAGAGCCACCAGAGACTTCGGCAGCACACAGTCGTTTCAAATGAAGACAATAACAAGCCGAAAGGAAATGGCACTTAAATATTTCACTGTAAAATCCTGCCTCGTGGCATAACTCCAACCTTTGATCTGATTGAGCTTCTTTCCACCGTTCGATCGACAAGGAGGAACGGGGAAGAATTATGAGCGCGAAATGGTAAGATCGAGGTACCCGGTTTCATAGCACTTGGAGTCTTGGAGCACGCCACCGCACATGGTAGTTCAAAGGCTCACCATTGATCAAGCCAAGTGGACGGCATCTAGCAAGCGAGCGCCGTAAGCGGCAGAACATCACCACAGCAGCGCCTCGGGGAAACAATTCAGTACAATACTTGGCAATTACCATAAAGCATATATTTAAGAAGGTGAACGGTCCACTGTACCTGGGACTTGCCGTGGTTTCGAAACCATAATCGCCACACATAAAAGTTAACATATATAAACATTTCTATTAAACGGGTATGGGAAAACAATTAACCCGTGCATGCATGTATTCCAAAACATAACCATTACAATATGTCGAGTGGAAATTTAGTTGTGTTGCTTATCATGTGCGGGTCAATACATATATATATGTCAAAGGTACGAGAAATCTCTATATAAGGTTTATGTGTATATTTATTGTAAGTCGGTAAGTAAGAATTAAAAAAAAAAAATTTACTCTTGTGATAGAGCGTGACAAATTGGTATCAGAGCCCAGGTTACAACTCTGTGACCTCGGGTAAACTTTAATAAAGCAGTAATGCTTAAATAGTGACATGACAACCAAATTAAGAGTATACTGAAATATATAATCACAGCTGTTGAATTAGTTAATCTTGTACAGGTAACAGCAGAATGAGAAGAACAAGTAGTGCTCCTCATAGGAACTTGGAACAACCTGATAATGCAGCTCATCCTCAAGGGAATCTTGAGCTATGGGTACAACTGGGAGCAGAAGGCCGCAACACTGAGGGACAGTCAAGGAGCTGAAGGACGAAATGGTCCGTTTGCGTGAGGACAATGCGAGATTAAACATGGAAAAGGAGAGGATTCTGAAAAGCTTATCAGACAAACAACATCATCAACAGTCTCATCCTAGACCTGAACAGAAACGAGTAACAGATGAACAAAGCTATCATACGGAACAGGAGGAAGCAGAAGAAAAAGTAGAGACGCGAGGTGAGAAGTCTGTTAACGCTTCCGAATATCAAACTCCAAAAAGACCGCGAATAGAGTTACAAGGTGAATTCTGAAAGATTAAGCCACCTCAATTCGATGGGGAATCAGAAGAAGCTGCAGAAGCATGGCTAATTAATATGAATAAGTATTTCCAAGTGTACGAGTATGATCACCATCTTAAGGCCCGGCTGGCTATATTCCAGCTGCAGGCCAAGGCCACATTATGGTGGGAAGAGGTCAAAATGGTGTGGGGGGTGAGTGAGCAGGATGTGACTTGGGAGGCTTTTCAGAGATATTTTAAGGAAAAATACCTGACAGAACACTTCTATGATGAAAAAGCACGAGAATTCCATGATCTACGTCTTGGACAGTAGACCATAGATGAATTCATAACAAAATTTACATCCCTGCTCCATTATGTACCGTATATTCAAGAGGAGAAGGCTAAGGTGCAGCGGTTTGTTAGCAGCCTACCTCTGGCAATGCGAGAAAGGATCGAGTTTGATAATCCGAAGACGATGGATGAAGCAATTCGGAAGGCTAGACTCTGTTACCAGCAGAGCAAACAAAAAGGAGAAGGTTTTGGGAAGCGCTGGGCAGACAAGAAGAGCAGCAGAATGGCTCTGGGAACTAAGGGAACTCGCAGCAGCTTCCAAAAAGGATTCTCGAAAGGGGCCAGCACTAAAAACCCATCGAGAAGTCAGACCAGATTGAAGCCACCTGCTGAAACTAAATATAGCGAACAACAGGTTAGAATGGATAATGAAGGTGCGACAAGGCCACCAGTTCAGTGCTGGGATTGTGGTGGACCCCATTATATTAAAAATTGTCCTCATCGGAAGGAAAGCGATCAGTTGTCCCAGATCTATGAAGCTTCTACAGTGGGAGACGTGGCCAGATCCATACCCAGAATAAATGCAGCACTTGAGGACCAACAAGCTGACTACGAGCCAACCATGATCGAGTTTGAAGGTAAGATCTTTGATCGAACTGTTTCTATTTTAGTAGATCCAGGAGCTACTTTAAGCTATGTAAGTCCCAAAGTTGTGGAGAGCTGCAGTTTGCAAACTATTAAGTTTAAAAATCCCTGGTTAGTACAACTGACCACGGGGACCAAAAGACGAGTACTGACTAAGGTCAGCAGCTGTCCACTAAGGTTAGCTGGTCAGACAATAACAACAGAACTGAATGTACTCCCTCTTGGATCTTATGACGTGCTAATAGGAATGGACTGGTTGGAGAAGCGATGGTCTGTAATTAACTGTAAGACAAAAACAATTTCTTACCGAGATGAACAGGGAGTGGAAAAAGAGATTCAAGGCATCCAAAAACCGGTGCAGATCCGGCCAATTACGGCCTCACAGCTAGTTAGAAGTGTGCGGAAGAAATGCCAAATATATGCAATTCAGGTGGGGTACGCTGGGTCTAAGGATAAAAGTACGACTGTGGAAAATATACCGGTAGTGCAAGACTTTGCTGATGTATTCCCAGAGGAAATTCCAGGGCTGCCGCCCAAGCGGGATTTGGACTTTACCATCGAATTGGTACCTGGTGCAGCCCCGGTATCCCGTGCACCCTACCGGATGAGTGTGCCAGAATTAACCGAGTTAAAGATGCAGCTGCAAGAGTTGTTGGATAAGAAGTACATCCGCCCCAGTGTATCTCCTTGGGGGGCTCCCGTGTTGTTTGTTAGGAAAAAGGACGGAACTCTTCGTATGTGCATAGATTATAGACAGCTGAACAAACTGACAGTTAAAAACAAATATCCACTACCCCGCATTGATGAGCTGTTCGATCAGGTGAAGGGGGCGACAATCTTTTCAAAGATCGACCTGAGGTCGGGCTATCATCAAATCAGAATTAAGGATGAGGACATAGCCAAAACCGCGTTTCGTACTCGTTATGGACACTACGAGTTTGTGGTACTGCCTTTTGGGTTGACTAATGCACCTGCGACATTCATGTGCTTGATGAACAGTGTATTTCACCAATACTTAGACAAGTTCGTGTTAGTTTTTATTGATGACATACTTATTTACTCCCGGAATATTAAGGAGCATGAGGAGCATCTTAGAATAGTGTTACAGACACTACGGGAGCATCAGTTATATGGAAAATTTAGCAAATGTGATTTTTATAAAGAACAGATCCAGTATTTGGGACACATCATCACCAAAGAAGGTATAGCTGTGGATCCCGAAAAGATCAAAACCATAATGGAATGGCCAACCCCCAAAGATGTAGCAGATATTCGATCCTTCATGGGGTTGGCTGGTTATTATCGACGGTTCGTAGAAGGTTTCTCCAGGATTGCATACCCTATCACTTCTTTGCAAAAGAAGGGAAAAGTGTTTAAGTGGACAGCAGAATGTCAGCGGAGCTTTGAGCAGCTCAAACACCTGCTCACCACCGCACCTGTGCTGAGTATTGCAGACCCAGAGAAAGAATATGTAGTTTGCACGGACGCGAGTAAGGAGGGCGTAGGTGGGGTGTTAATGCAGGAAGGAAAGGTGATCGCATATGAATCCCGGAAGTTAAAAGAGCATGAGCAGAAGTATTCCGCTTATGATCTGGAATTAACCGCAGTGGTTCATGCGCTGAAGATGTGGCGCCATTATTTAGTGGGAAGGAAATTCTTGCTGATGACTGATCACCATAGTTTGACTAGCTACTTTAGTCAACCAACCTTGAACGCGAGACAAGCAAGATGGGTGGACTTTTTGGGAGGTTTTGATTTTGAAATTAAACATTTGAAAGGAAAAGAAAACCGGGTAGCTGATGCATGGAGTCGAAAAGTGCACTGCCTTTATGAAATCGGTATTAGTAAGGGACAGTTCACCCTTGATAAAGAAATTGAAGAGGCTGCTGCTCAAGATCAGATTTATCTACAAAAGAAACAACTGGTGCAGGATTTAAATACCCACATAATGCAACAAGGGTACACCTTGAATGCAGCCGGAATTTTGTGCTACAAAAAGAAGGTTTATGTACCCAACCAAAGCAGTATTAAAGAAAAGATTCTGGATGAATATCATAGAAGTCCTTATGCGGGACATCCAGGCTACCAAAAATTGATCACTTCGCTTCGGAAAGAGTACCACTGGCCAGGCATGAAGAGGGATGCGGTGGAATATCTGGCGCGATGCTTAGAGTGCCAGCAAGTTAAGGCTGAACATCAGCACCCTGCGGGTTTACTACAGCCATTACCTATACCAGAATGGAAATGGGAGACCATTACCATGGACTTTATTACGGGATTGCCAAAATCTAAAAAGAACAATGATTCTATAATGGTTGTAGTAGACAAACTCAGTAAGTCAGCTCACTTCATACCGGTTCAATCCACCTATCGTGCGGCTCAAATCGCAAATGTTTTTATGCAGAATATATTCAAACTCCATGGGCTGCCAAAAACAATAATATCCGATCGTGATGTGAAATTCACATCAGTTTTTTGGAGGACCTTGTTTGAAAGGCTGGGAACTCAACTGAACTTCAGCACCGCTTATCATCCGCAAACCGACGGGCAGACTGAGCGGGTGAATCAAGTGGTGGAAGACATGTTGAGGTCTTACGTGATGCAACAACCTACTTGATGGGAGGAGTATTTTCATCTGGCGGAATTTGCCTATAACAATGGATACCATACATCCTTGAAGATGAGTCCATTCGAAGTGCTTTACGGCCGGAAATGCCGTACACCATCCAGTTGGGGTGGACCGGAGGACAAACTCTTGATGGGTCCTGAGATGTTGGAGGAAATGGAGGTCATGGTCAAAAAGGTCCGGGCTAATTTAAAGATAGCTCAAGACAGACAAAAAAACTTTGTAGATCGGAAGAGGACATTTAAAGAATATCAGGTTGGTGAACATGTGTATGTCAGAATCCGAGCTAGGAAAAGTACACTTCAATGGAATGCTTGTGCCAAACTGGCACCTCGTTTCTGTGGGCCTTTCCAGATTTTGGCACGAGTGGGGCCAGTAGCTTATCAGCTAGCCCTACCCAGCCATATCCGAGTTCATAATGTCTTCCATGTATCAGTTTTAAAGAAATATGTCTATGACCCTAGGCACATAATAAGTTGGCAGGATATTCAGGTAAGAAAGGCTGTTAATAAACGTAAACAAAAAAAATAGAATGCTAGTAAGCAGCTAACTGAATATTGTGTGTTTCAGGTGGAACCGGAAGGAGAGTTCATGGTCGAGCCAGTGAACATATTAGATCGGAGAAGAGTCGAGCTGCGGAAAAGGACCATCTACCAGGTTAAAGTGCAATGGCAGCACTTTGGGCCTGACGAGGCCACCTGGGAGGATGAACAGAGTATGAGGGAAACTTATCCCAAACTATTTTTGGCTGGACAGCAACATCGGGACGATGTAGAGCTTCAGGAGGGGGAGATGTGATGCCCCTCGTGAGGAGTAATGTTGGTAATTAGTAAATTTGACTATGAGATAAACTCTGTTTGATGAAATATAAAAACTCTGTTGTTAAGTATTGTTAACCATTATGATAATTAATTGTGTTATCATTATTCAATTTGAGTATATGATTAACTGTGGCTAATCACTGTGGAGGTGGTTAAATAAAAGAAACCCTAACTACCTTGAGGAGGCAGTTGGGACCCCAAGAGGAAAAAGGGGAAATGCCAAGTCTGGTTAGGATCAGATGGCAGAGGAAAAAAGAAAAGAAAATCAAGAAAGTGCTATGTCTGGTAAGGACCAGATGGCATGTTTGTGAGGAAGAGAATTCCTGTATTCGCTATGTCTGGTTAGGATCAGATAGCGAGATCTGGCATAGCTAGTGAGATCGCGGACGAGATCTGCAGATGTGCTTGGGGGTGGAAGATCGAGAAGGATCTTCCTACGGATGGGTGGCTGACAAGCATTACATACAGGTTTGCGGCTAAGTAGGTATGGCTTATTAAACTTATTAACTGAGAAATGACTTTATCTTTCTGTGGTGAGCAAATGAAATAGAAGGAGACAAACTGCCTATTTTCTTAGAAAGAAAAACTCTCTATGTGCTCGACAGAGACCGTATTTGCATTTCCTTTTACGAATGCAAGCATTGAATTTATATATATATATATATATATATATATTGAGCTGAGAACTTGTATTACAGGCGGTAAAACCAATATTAAACAGATAGGAACTATTTAACCCTATTCTGTATGCTAGAGCGAATAATAATTAAGCAAAAAGGAAAAAAACGAGCCATCAACAGAATAGATGCGTTTTCTTATTCTGATTCAAAGTAGCAATAAATAATGAAGAGCTCAGACCATTTATCAAAGCAAGAACGGGCCGAGCATTCGTCGGCAGTCTAAACACAGATTCTGGCACGATAACAATATCTCTGTTATTACATAATTGAAACAACTGACTGAAACTATGTACAAGCATAATATAGATACAATTTACAGACGAAGATATCCCTGATCATGTAACAAAAGAAAAGATTAACACATTATGCATGCGTATAGTTATTTGCAAAAGATTCTGGCTCTAAGGAGTCACCGCTGCGGGGCGTAAGCGTGTGCTTAGCCAGCAGGGTGCCTTTGCCGAATCAAAAACCAAGATATAACTTCTACAGAATAACTAATATACCTGAAAAGAAATCGAATGGCGACTCATATGTTAAACGAGTTCAAAGTAAAAGTTGTGGAGAAGACGATACACACCGAGAACATTTTAATGCAGAGCCATAGCCATACCAAAAACACCAGTATCGCAAAACCAACTTGTAACCGAAACATTAAAAGATTAGTATTATAAAACTGTCACAATATTTGCTAAGAAGCAGCGTCCATGAGCCGGGCAGAACTTAGAATAAAAGAACAGTACATTTATATATACAACTTAAGCCGGCAAACCGTGCCTAGGCGGAGTTCCGCCTGAGATTGGGCCATAAAAACAACCAGATATAAATAACCATTCAAACTAGAAACATGAGTCATATAGCTTTCTCATTAAAGAAACCCTGGATGCATGGCGGAGGAAATTGATTGCAAGAGCAAGAACCTCGGCATCCCTGTTCAGTGGAACAGTGGTTCAGGCAATACCCTGTAAAAAGAATATGAAAGCAGGACTTAGGGTAAGCAACCAGCTCTTACCCGTAGTGGAACAGCTGAGGGGGAAAAAGCCAGATTTTACCCCAACGCCGACTGGTCGCCGAGGCGCCCTCCTGAATACATTAAGACAATTAAACTTAGAACCTTATCGGAATTGTTGAAAACAATGACAAAATAATTTAGCAGCGGAAATGGTTAAACCTGGAGCCATGAGGACTACCTTCGAAAAACTCCGGAAGTAAAGCAGAATGACGAGACGGCTATACCTGAGTCGAAAGGAGAGGCCGCAGCATGTCACCGTGCTCTGGAGACTGAGAATGAAACCCCGGTATGGCAGAGAGCCACCAGAGACTTCGGCAGCACACAGTCGTTTCAAATGAAGACAATAACAAGCCGAAAGGAAATGGCACTTAAATATTTCACTGTAAAACCCTGCCTCGTGGCATAACTCCAACCTTTGATCTGATTGAGCTTCTTTCCACCGTTCGATCGACAAGGAGGAACCGGGAAGAATTATGAGCGCGAAATGGTAAGACCGAGGTACCCGGTTTCATAGCACTTGGAGTCTTGGAGCACGCCACCGCACATGGCAGTTCAAAGGCTGACCATTGATCAAGCCAGGTGGACGGCATCTAGCAAGCGAGCGCCGTAAGCGGCAGAACATCACCACAACAGTGCCTCGGGGAAACAATTCAGTACAATACTTGGCAATTACCATAAAGCATATATTTAAGAAGGTGAACGGTCCACTGTACCTGGGACTTGCCGTGGTTTCGAAACCATAATCGCCACACATAAAAGTTAACATATATAAACATTTCTATTAAACGGGTATGGGAAAACAATTAACCCATGCATGCATGTATTCCAAAACATAACCATTACAATATGTCGAGTGGAAATTTAGTTGTGTTGCTTATCATGTGCGGGTCAATACATATATATATGTCAAAGGTACGAGAAATCTCTATATAAGGTTTATGTGTATATTTATTGTAAGTCGGTAAGTAAGAATTAAAAAAAAAAATTTACTCTTGTGATAGAGCGTGACACATTTATAAATATTATACAATAAAATAAATTACCTTTAAATTTGATTGCTAATTAATTTTTTTTAATAAACTATTTTACATTTGATAAATTAATATTATAATAACTATGAGATATTGAAATAAAATGTAATTATAAATCATATGGATTTATAAAAAATGATGGGCATACTCCACTTTTTTAATAAATTACATCTTTAAATAAATAAGATATACGTATAAGTAAAGACAATTTAAAAGAAAAACTATTTACATCCTCAACTTTTTAAATAAATGACTTTTTTAAATATTTTTCAGTAAATGACCTTTTATTTTTAATTTTCATTTTATAGCGTTTGGATTCCAAAATTCAATTTCATTAAGAGGTTCATCGTTATCAAGATGCATTCTTTGTAAGTGATCGGAATAAATTGGAGTCAATTGGTCATTAGGTATTAATCTCAATAGCTCTAGTATAACACAATTAAGTAGGGGAGCTAGTCAACAAAGAAAGTAAAATCAAGTTGATGAGTTGTTAGTCAGTTGTTAAGTCAGAGATAAACGAATTAGTCAGTGCTGAAGTAGAGTGCAATCATTATAGTCGAGGTTGACAATAGTCAGACAACCAACCCTAGCCAATAATAAAGTAGAGTAGTTGAAGGGATAACAGTGAGAGACATACACTTATACAAAGGGTAATAATAGTGTTGGAATCGATCAACTTATACAAAGGGTAGACTAATAGACTACTGTCCTGAGTATGTTAGGAATGGTTACGAATCCCATGGTTCCTACGATCTTCACAAATTAGTTTCAGGCATGTGTACTAAATTAGGAAGACACAAATTAGGGTTTTTCTTACGTATAATAAGAGCATCAGAAAATTTGGCTACGTTGGTTTTAATGGTTAACCAAGGTTGATCTTCGGCTAGATATTTGGTTGAGTACATTGGTTTTAATTGTTCACCAGGGTTGCTAAATATTTGGCCGAAAATATGATAGTAATGAAGCTCAAAGCCACTGGCGTTTTCATTAAAAGCAGATCTCCATGTATTGTGTGAATCTTTATTATATGTTATTATTTATTTCCTATTTTTTATATTCTCTAATTTATATTTAAAGAAGCTGTATTTTAAAAGTTTCTATCTTTGTTTTGAAATTTTTGTAATTAATGATTTATTTATTGGATGTATTTTTGTATTTTTTATTTCATTGTTACACAGAATTTTTCTTTACATTTAATAATAATAATGTTTTTAATATCACTGATATTTTAATGTGTTTTTTTTATTAGAAATGTTTTGTACAAGAATCAACATTCTAATGTTAACGTTTTCTAAATATCAATCAGATTTTACTAGAACATATTTTATTCTTATTGTTAATTATTGTATGCTTGTTGTTAAGTCTTATTTTTCTATTGAAAGGTCACGGGTTCAAGTCTCTTCACACTCTCAGGGTCACACTATGTGATTGAGCTGACAAGAAGTTATCCCTTTGTGGACCTACCTACTATAAATATATAACTAATTATAGGTTTCCTCTTAGCACATTCTGATAAAAAACGATATTCTATTAATGAAATGGCTCTCCAAGTGAGATACCTGGGGAGTGCCCAAGCACTACACATAATACACTATTACATACAATCAGGAGAACAACTTAGTACATGTAGGCCTTCTCACAATCAGGGTGGTTTCAACCACTCCCTAAATAGTAGGATCTGAGATCTAAGATTAGAGTCTCAATACTATCATCACCGTAACAGTAATCTACGTTTAGCTTTCTTCATTAATTTCAACACTCTCGCTTAATGGAGAAAAAGTACTGAAAAATAACATATGCCTGTTGGTCTAGTCTCAGCTAGGTTTACAATTAAAACATGTAACAACTTGGTAACAAAGGTTTTCATTTTTGTCTTCTTGCAGCTGAGCCCATACTTGTTCATCTTGAGTCGAGGCTTCATCTTTTCTTTCCCCACCCTTCTCAGGATTATGACAGGATGGATAGGAGAATTTCCCCTCTCATTATTTCTGGTGTCAACCATCTGAATGTCAGCTATGATGTCTTCATCATTCATTGATTTAACGTCTGCATACACAAAAATATTAATGAGATCACCACAATTTATATTTAAATTTTCTCCAGCTTTGTCTTCTTCTGCCACGTCTTTGCAATCAGCTTCATGTAGCTCCTCCCATTGGTGTTGAACACTTTGTTCCTCTTCACACCCTTATTTAAAATCAGCTTGTGAATCTTGCACAACAGAGTGTGCCTCTTGATTCTCGTGTTCATCATCAATAGAACCACATTTTTCTGGAATTTTTTTTAACTCGAACATACTGCCCAAGCCAAAAATGCCTCTAAATGGCCACATAAAAAAAAACATCATCGAGCAGATCCATGTCAAAGACGTCTCAACATACTATTCCACAATGGCACATGAAGAAAATTTTTCGCGTATTACCAAGCCATGAACCAAACCAGGAGGGCAAATGTTTAACAGTGTAGCAATTGTCAAGAGTAGCTTATCGATCTCACACTTCTCTAATTAGCAAAAAATGCGGCCTGTTGGATGAGGATCTTAGGATCTGTAGGCACAAAACGGTGCCACACAACAACTATCACCTCTGTTACTACACCACTAGCGGAGGAAAGAAACTAACATGATCTGGCTACTGCAGTAATTCGTCACCACCATGTAGACTCACCACAAAACACTATGAACCCTCAATTGATCGATGCTGGTCATTTGAAATCGTAGTGGCATATCAACCGCAGATCTTGCAGCTCTACAGATTCAATTCCACAATGATGAGGGAAGAGCAATGAGGGAAGATCGCGCAAACCTGAGCAGCGAAATTCGCAGAGGTCACACCTCTCTTTTTGGGATTTAATGGACCATTACTTCATAAAATGTGGCTCCTTCTGACTGGCAATTCAAATAGACCTTCCAAGGAAATCAATTCAGCTCCACGGCCTCTGAATAGTGCCACGCAGCCTCAATCAACCACGCACCAGCAATTCTGCAGATGGCGACCTCCTGCAATGCAATTCTCCTCCCGTGGTTGTCGACAGTCAACAACGTTTTCTTCTCCGTTGCCGCTGATCTCACAAATGTGTTGCTCCTCTACGATGGGCAGATTCACCACTGCCTGATCACCCTCTGAACATCCAAAGATCCACCAACAGATACAATCAAGTGGTGGGTGAATAATAAGATCACTGCACTGTTGGAAATTTCTGATGATTTCAAACAAAAACTGAATAGAGAAAATGCTTTGTTTTTGCACAGGGAAGCCAAAAGAAAATTGTTTTCTGGAGAACAGAGTTTTTCAAGACACATAAAAACTTTTTGTATTCATTAATAAAAGACTGCCTGTTACAAACTTCTTCCTCTCACAGAGGGATCTACACAAAAACACTTTGGTTCCTCACAAAAAAAATTACTCTGTCTCTGGTTACAAATTTTCACACTGTTGTGTAAATAAAAACTTTCGTTCGCGAGCTGTTGTTGCTCCCATTACATTACATTGCATATTCAACCCAAAAAAAACACTCACACTACTGGAGATTGCATTTCAACAACAAAAACATACATTCACACTGTTGTGCATTTTTCCCTTTCGTGCTGCTGCTTCTACTTCATTACACAGTCAACGAACAACAACAAAAAAAAAAAACATAAAACATTACATATTACATATCCGTGAATAAAAACAAAATTAAACTTTTACCTACTTTTATTGACTGAAGTACACTTCCTTAATTACTTCGGTATGGATATAAATTAATTTCTGGAATGAGTGCACAATCTGCGAACTGCAATGTACGTTGCATTAAAACAAAAAAAAACATGCTCCCGTTATCTTAACCGTTGATCTTGCCCATTTTAATCGGACGGTTGTTGCAATTTCCCCGGAGGTCCCATTTGCACGAACTTTACCTGTTGGGGGATGGTGGTTTTGGGAATTCAACTGAGGACTCGCGTCAGCTGATTGGTGTGATCGCTGCCCCCTCGAAAAATACCACGCTGCATGAAAGGTGGTGCGGGGAAACCCATGGCAGTTTTCCAGAATTAAATGCGCGCCACTGTTCAACTGTAGCAGCAGTTGAAATTACAATTTCAACACTCCCCTTTAATTTCAACTGCTGGGTTATCAGTCATACCCAGACATTTCGTCAAAAACTGAAAACTTTTCTGCCCCAATGGTTTGGTCAGA
This sequence comes from Pinus tabuliformis, assembly GCA_031772625.1. Classification (NCBI taxonomy): domain Eukaryota; kingdom Viridiplantae; phylum Streptophyta; class Pinopsida; order Pinales; family Pinaceae; genus Pinus; species Pinus tabuliformis. The sequence goes on along the minus strand of CM062819.1, from coordinate 1,507,129,108 downwards.
ATATCTGCAACTTGCTCCTGAGTTTTGCAGTGGACTAAAACAATTGCTCCATTGTTTACCAATTCCCTTATGTAATGAAACTTTGTGTCAATGTGTTTTGTTCTCTTATGAAACACAACATTCTTGGACAATGCAATAGCTGAGCTGTTGTCACAAAAAATCACAGTTCCTTTTACTTGCTCTTGGCATAAACTTCTTAGCATCCTTCTCATCCAAACTGCCTGACATGCTGCTGCTGTAGCTGCCACATACTCTACTTCTGCTGTAGACAATGCTACAATAGGTTGTTTTTTAGAAGCCCATGAAATAGCTCCTGAACCCATGTGAAAAACATAACTGGATGTGCTTTTCCGATCATCTACACTTCCAGCCCAATCACTATCAGTGTATCCAATTAAATCTGAACATTCTGAAGTAGTATATAAAATGCCAAACCTTTTAGTACCTTTAACATACCTCAGAATCCTTTTTGTTTCCTGCCAATGTGCTTTTTTTGGCCTCTCCATGAATCTGGAAATTAAACTAACAGCATGCGTTATATCCGGCCTAGTTGCTGTCAAATACATGAGGCTGCCAACTATGCTCTTGTACAAACTAGAATCAAAATCCTTGCTAATGTCCTCTTTGCTGAGTTTTAGTCCCATCATTGTGGGGGTGATTGCTGCTTTTCTCTCCTACATATTAAATCTTTCCAATACTTCATTAACATATTTTTCTTGTGAGATAAAAATCCCATTTTCATTTTGTTCTATTTCTATTCCTAAGAAGTATCTCAGCAAACCCATGTCAGTCATCTCAAATTCTTCTTTCATGACTGTTTTGAAATTTTCAATAAGATAATCATCATTACCTGTGAAAATAACATCATCAACATATAACACAATAATTAGTAATTTACCATCATTTTCTTTGATGTAGAGGGTGGGTTCTCCCTCACACTTTTCAAATCCATTTTCCAGTAGATAGGAATCTATCCTACTGTACCACGCTCTTGGTGCTTGCTTCAGCCCATAAAGAGCTTTCTTCAATCTACACACTTTGTGCTCTTGGCCTTTCTTTTCATAGCCTGGAGGTTGTTCAATGTAAACCTCTTCTATTAATACTCCATTTAGGAATGCTGACTTCACGTCCATTTGGTAAACTTTTCACTTATTTTGTGCTACTATGGACAGCACTGCTCTCATGGTTTCCATTCTAGCAACCCGTGCAAAAGTTTCCTCATAGTCTCTCCCATACTGCTACTTATATCCTTTGACAACAAGTCTTACCTTGTGTCTTTCTATTTTGCCTTCAGCATTACTCTTGGTCTTGTAGACCCATTTGACTGCAATGACTTCTTTTCCTTTTGGTAGTTCAACTAAATCCCATGTCTTGTTTCTTTCTATGGCATTGATCTCCTCATCCATAGCTTCTATCCATTTTCTATCCTTAATAGCATCTTTGAAATGAATAGGGTCATCAACATGACAATATAAAGCAAACAAAGAATTCATACCTTCATCATAAATGTCATTTAAATTTCTGAACTTCTTACCTCTTTCATTTGGTGTGCAAGTGCTTGAAGAAGCACTTGAATTTCCTCCTTGTGGTGTGCTTGGAGAAGCACTTTCATTTCTCCTCAAGGGTGTCCATTGCTGTCCTTGTGTTGGTGCTGCTATTTGGGGATGTATTTCAGCCATCACCTCATCATCTTCATCATGTGACAAAGAGCTTTTAACATTCACTATTTTCTCTATGCTTCCATCCCAAGCTTCCTCCTCAATGAACTGAACATTTCTACTCACAAAAAGCTTCTTGGTGGATGGGTTATACAACCTATAAGCTTTGGATTCCTCACTGTATCCAATGAAAATACATTTCTCCCCTTTGTTGTCCAACTCCTTCCTTAGCTGATCTGGAATGTGTGCATAAGCCACACATCCAAAAACTTTCATGTGGGTGACTCCTGATTTTGTCCCACTCCATGCTTCTTCTCGCATTCTGTTCATGACAGCTTTTGTAGGGCATCTATTTAAAATGTACACTGCACAGTGTACAACTTCAGCCCAATAAACATTTGGCAAATGTTTTGCCTTTAACATACTCCTCGCCATATCCATGATTGTCCTATTCTTCTTTTCGGCAACTCCATTTTGCTGCGGAGTGTACCTAGTGGTAAAATGATTATGAATTCCATTTTCTCTATAAAAATGTAGAAATTCTTTGGAGATATATTCACCTCCTCTATCAGTCCTCAGAACTTTGATATGCAGCCCGCTTTGGTTTTCTACAAGTGCCTTGAAATTACAAAATTTTTCAAACACTTCACTTTTGTTCTTCAAAAAGTATACCCAAGTTTTTCTAGTAAAATCATCAATGAATGTTAGTATATAGTGGCTGCCTGCAAGTGATGGAGTTTACATCGATCCACATAAATCTGAGTGGACAATCTCTAAGGGTGCTTTTTCCCTTATGATTTTTCCAGATGGAAAACTTTCTCTGTGTTGTTTCCCCAAGATACAACCTTCACAAAGGTTGTCTGGTTTCTCTATCAATGGTAATCCTCTTACCATTTCTTTTCTACTCAACAAGTTAAGACCTCCAAAATTGAGATGTCGAAATCTAAAGTGCCACAACAAATTTTCATCCTTTGGTTTGCTTTGGAAAGCCTCTTGTGTAACTACTACAATTTCAACTCCATCTTTTAAATCAACTTTTATCGTGAGAGGGAACATCCTGTTCTTTGTCATCTTCACTTCAGAAATACATCATTTGCTGGGTTTTCTACCCATGATGGTGCATACATCATTCTCAAAGAAAACATTGTAACCCTTTTAAACAAGTTGTCCAATACTCAAGAGGTTACATCTCATTCCAGGAACATAATAGACATCTGATATCATTTTCTTTTCACCTTTCTTTGTTAGGATATTTACTTCTCCTTTTCCCATAACATAAACTTTACTATCAGTCCCGAGTATGACTTGTGACTTCACACTTTGATCTAACTTAGAAAATAGGGTTATGTTTCCTATCATATGGCTATTGCAACCAGAGTCTAGAAACCATATATCATCGCTGTTTGTTTCAGCCATATTACAAGCTAACAACAAATTATCTTGGCTGATATTTTCTCTAGTGAAATTTGCACTAGATCTATTATTCATATCATGTTGCTTATTCCTACATTCATTTGCATAATGCCCATAGTTTTTACAGTAGTAACATTGGACATTGGATTTTTCATACCTTTGTCCTTGACCATGATGTTTTCCACTTTGTTGACCACTACCTTGGCCTTGGTTCTGATTTGGATTGCTACCTCTTCCTTGAGTATTTGCTGGACTGTTTCTTGCACCTCTGTTTTGGCTTCTGCCTCTTCCTCTCTTGTTTCCTCTACCTTGACCTCTTCCTCTTCCAAAGGACATCTAGGTCTTAAAGGCATGTTCTAGAGATGAGTTTTCATTTCTACTCAATCTATGCTCATGTGTTATCAGTGATGTATGTCGTTCATCAACTGAGAAATTTGTGAGATCCTTTGTCTCTTCTATGGTGGTGACAATCACATCGAACTTTGAGAGTAGGACCCTCAATAGTTTCTCCACAATCATCCTTTCTTCAAGAATCTCTCCATGAGACCTTATCTGTGTGACCAAACCAATCACTTGTGTGAAGAATGAGTCAATATTGTCTGACTCCTTCATGCATAGATTCTCAAAATCTCTCCTCAACAACTGTATTTTTGTTGTCTTCACTTTCTCCATGCCTTGGTAGATTGCCTTGAGAGTTTTCCATGCTTCTTTGGATGTCTTGGCTGCTGCTATCCTTGGAAACACACTCTCATGCGCTGCTTGATATAAGAAGAGGAGGGATTTAGAATCCTTCTTCTTATTGCTCTTCAACAGATCTTTCTTTGCCTGAGTTAAATTATTAAACTCATTTTCATCTGCTGGTTCTTCAAAACCATCCTCAACAAATTCACATAAGTCTTGGGAAGCAAGAAAAGCTTTCATAGTTATTGCCCAAGAGTCATAGTTTTTTCCATTAAACTGTGGGAGTTGAGTATTAAAGATACCCATGCTAGTGCTGGAGCCAGCCATTCTTGCACTCTAAACTATGCTTCAAAATACTTGACTGTATTTAAAAATCACTGACTGTCTTCAACAACAACACAAAAAACTAATCTTCAGAAATACCTTGGATTCTTTGACTGAGTCTTCACTCTGCTAGAGAAGCTGTTGCAACAAGAAACCCTTCCTTTAGCTTCTTTGACAACTTCAAAGAGCCTGGACAAGCTCTGATACCATGTTGGAAATTTTTGATGATTTCAAACAAAAAATAAACAAAGAAAATGCTTTGTTTTTGCACAGGGAAGCCAAAAAAAAATTGTTTGCTGGAGAACAGAGTTTTTCAACACACATAAAAACTTTTTGTATTCATTAATAAAAGACTGCCTGTTACAGACTTCTTCCTCTCACAGAGGGATCTATACAAAAACACTTTGGTTCCTCACAAAAAAAATTACTCTGTCTCTGGTTACAAATTTTCACACTGCTGTGTAAATAAAAACTTTCATTCGAGAGCTGCTGCTACTCCCATTACATTACATTGCATATTCAACCCAAAAAAAAACATTCACACTGCTGGAGATTGCATTTCAACAACAAAAACATACATTCACACTGCTGTGCATTTTTCCCTTTCGCGTTGCTGCTTCTACGTCATTGCATAGTCAACGAACAACCACAAAAAAAAAAAAAAAAAAATATTACATATTACATATCCGTGAATAAAAACAAAATTAAACTTTTACCTACTTTTACTAACTGAAGTACACTTCCTTAATTACTTCAGTATGGATATAAATTAATTTCTAGAACGAGTGCACAATCTGCGAACTACAATATACGTTGCATTAAAACAAAAAAAAACATGCTCCCACTATCTTAACCGTTGATCTTGCCCATTTTAATCGGATGGTTGTTGCAATTTCCCCGGAGGTCCCATTTGCATGAACTTTACCGCCGGGGGATGGCGGTTTTCGGAAGTCAGCTGAGGACACGTGTTAGCTGATCAGTGTGATCGCTGCCCCCTCGAAAAATACCACGCTGCATGAAAGGTGGTGTGGGGAAAGCCATGACAATTTTCCGGAATTAAATGTGTGCCACTGTTCAACTGTAGCGGCAGTTGAAATTACAATTTCAACATGCACCAATACCATCCTTGGTGTGCCACCGGATGCGAACTTGCAGTCAACACAACAACTATCTCTGCTCGCGTGTTCGATCCACGATCTCTGGAACAAATATCTCTAGAACGCAACAAATATCTCTGCGTACCGTTCCACACAGCAACGATTTGCGTATCAATTGATGTTTTCTTGGGTACTATATTTCAAAACCACACCAGCCTCCTACACGTTCTACCTCTGGCCCATGCTCAACTCAACCTCCATTGCTACATTGACAACTTACCACCGTAATCAGCAACCATGCCATGTTTCACTACACCAACGCTAAAATCATGGCATCGAGTAGACTCACGTATACTCACGCATCCACCACAAGTGAATACATTGGAAATAGCTGCCTCTGAATTTCTTGATGCGCAGTCACCGAAAATCATGCTTCAAGATTTTTATTTTTTTTTGTACCAAGGGGCACGGACTAGAGAAAAGACAATCCACTTTCACGGAAAGGAAATTATGAAGCTACGGGGAAAAATCCCTAACTGACATAAAGGTGTAGGGAAAATGATATTGAAAGCCAACAAATGTTGTAGATGCTGAGAAAATAATACCATAGATGTAAAAGATAAGCCAATTTAACAGGAAACAAAGGTCTTGATCTATTGTATATCTTATCTAGAGAGAACTGGCAAGGAATTCACGGAAAAATAAGAATACACTGCCCCAAAGAAAATAGATTAGTTCACGTTAGATTTTTCTCCAACAGCATCCACAAAAATGACCACCGATACTTGGGTGGTACTAAAAATCCTTCCGCGGGGAGAAAAGGATTTTTTTAATGACTCATGCACCTCTACAATGACAGCAGGTCCAACAACGTAGGAAATTGTTGTTTTCACTCCACAATTCACATTGTCTAGGCTTCCACACGCTCCAAAATTAACACATAGCTACAAGGTCGTGCAACCACCACGCATCTACCATGCAGATCTTCTAGCTTTCTCCACGCAGCCCCTCTCTCGCTCACAGAGTTCGGCGCTCTTATAAACCACAGTCTCGTGAAGCTCCACAAACTAGATTCTTCTTGTCGCATAATACTTCTTGGACTCGCGACGCTCCATTGAAAAACTCATGTAGAGCTTCAGTACTCAGACCACGGAGAAGTATGACAGTGCACTCGTCGCACTTGTCCACCCAAATCTCGCGATGACTCTCTTAGAGTCGCGTCCTCACTCATCTTACAGGATTAAGAGCCCTTATCTCTGATACCATGATAAAAAAATCATATTCTATTAATGAAATGGCCCTCCAGGTGAGATACCTAGAGAGTGTCCTATCAGGATAGGCAGTAACTCCTTCAGGAAAAAATGATTTGTATTTATTCCTTCAGGTAGGTCTTCATTAAATACATGAGGGAGAGATGGTTCAGTTCATCTCCCAATGACTATTCATATTACTTATATATCTATTTACATTATATTCACCCAATCATGAGGATTAGGTGTCAACATTCCCCCCCTTAATATGAAGGGATTTTGGTGAGTCCAAGCATCTTTCTGAATCGTTCAAGCTTTTCTCTTCCAAGCGCTTTGGTGAAGATGTCTGCAATTTTCTCATTTGTGGAACAATGATGGAGATGGATTGTTTTGGCCTCAACATGATGTCGAATCAAATGATATTTAGTATTGATGTGATTCATTCGATCATGGAACTTTGGGTTCTTGGCCAAATTTTTTGCAGAGGTATTGTCAATCATGAGTGGAGTTGATTGTACTTGTTTTACATGCAAATCTTCATGAATTTTCCTGAGCCACACAATTTCTTTTGTTGCTTCAGCTGTTGCCACATATTCTTCTTCTGTTGTGGAATCTACTGGAACTGATTGTTTGCATGATCTCCAGGAGAGAGCTCTTGATCGAAGACTCATAGCATATCCTGAAGTAGATACCCCAGTTTCCTTGTCTCCATCGAAGTCTAAATCAGAGTATCCAATCAAGCTGAAGTCGTCCACCTGTGTATAATTGATTCCAAAGTCTTGAGTTCCCTTCAAGTACCTTAGAACTCTTTTTGCAGCAGACCAATGTCCCTCACAAGGCTTTTGCATAAACCTGGAGAGGATTCCAACAGCAAATGAAATGTTTGGTCTGGTAGTAGTTAGGTAGTTGAGACTTCCTACAAGTTGTCTATACTTTGTTGCATCCTCAAATTCTTTTCCTTCAATAGATGTGAGCTTTAAGTTTTGTTCCATTGGAGTAGTAAGAGGATTGCATTCTGTCATGCCAAACTTGTTGAATAGATCTCCAATCTATTTCTTTTGAGAAAGAAATATGGACTTCAGATGTTGGGTTACTTCAATGCCAAGATAGTAATGAACATAGCCCAAATCAGTCATTTCAAAACCTTTCCCCAATTCCTTCTTTATGGATGAAATGTAGCTTTCATTGTGCCCTGTCATCAAAAGATCATCTACATATACCACAAAATATATAATTGTTTTGCCAACTTTCCTGACAAATAAAGTTGCATCATCAAGATCATAATGTTTGAAATTGAGTTTCAGAAGATGCTTAGTTAGTTTTTCATACCAGGCTCGCGGTGCTTGTTTGAGGCCATACAAGGACTTCACAAGTTTGAATACTTTATGTTCATGTCCTCTCACAGTAAATCCTTCAAGCTGAGACATAAAAACATTTTCTTTTAGATCTCCATTTAAGAAAGCAGTTTTTACATCCATTTTATGGACTCTCCAACCATTCTGAGCTACTAGTGCAAAGAGTGTCCGGATGGTAGCCCATTTTGTTGTGGGGGCAAAAGTATCCTCATAATCAACCCCTTCCTTCTGTGCAAAACCTTTTGCCACAAGCCTAGCTTTGTGCTTGTCAAGTGAACCATCAGCTTTATACTTGTTCTTGGAGACCCACTTGCAGCCAATTGGTTTGGTTCCTAATGGAGGATCAACCAGCTTCCAAGTGCGTTCTTTATGAGGGCATCATACTCCTTTTGCATCGCTTCTTTCCATTAATCATGAGAAGCAACTTCTTTGAAGGAAGTTGGTTCAAAATCTGTAGACAAGTTCAATTCACAATCATAAGAAATATCCATATCAACAGGTGAATTAGAGTCATCCACATCACCTCCATTTTTCCGGTTTGAATTTCTAGTTCCTGTCTTTCCAACCTCATCAGGATGAACACTTTCAAGTGTCTTTGTCAGCCACTTTGGGGGACCTTTCTCAAATGGTCCAGGCTGCTCTGTTGATTGAGTTGTGACTTAATCGAGATTGAGTCTCCCAATTCTATCAATCACATCACTTAAAGCATCATTTCTTGCAGGGGAGAGTGTTATTCAGAAGAAGATTCCACATGTTGATCTAGTATAGGAATCCCCCCTTCAAGATGTGGAATATGATTATCAAATTCTTGAAATGATTTTGCTTTTGCAAATCTATCCAAGCGATCAAGTTGCCGCTGAACAACATGGTAAGTTTTGGATGATTCAAGAAAAATTACATCTGTAGATACAACAAACTTTTTATTTACTTCATCATAGAGATGGTATGCTTTGGAGGTGTTTGAATACCCTAGGAAGATACACATACAACTTCTAGCACCAAGTTTGTTTCTATGTACCTTTGGTATCAAGGCATAACAGGTGGAACCAAAGACCCTGAGATGCTTTACCGAAGGAACATGTCCATATCACATTTCATATGGAGTCTTGTTTCTAATAGCATTAGATGGACATCTATTCTTTATATATGCAGCACATAGAACAACATCAGCCCAAAACATTATCTTTACATTTTTTAAGAAGAGCATGGATCGTACCATATTTAAGATTGTCCTGTTCATTCTTTCAGCTACACCATTCTGTTGGGGATTATAAGGCACAGTTGTTTGATGTTTGATCCCATGTTGGTGAAGATAGTTTTCAAATTCATTTGATGTGTATTCATTTCTATTATCAGTGCGAATATACCCAATATGAGATTGTGTATTATTTTCAATCCATTTATGAAAATTCTTGAATGTTTGAAAAGCGTCAGATTTGTTCTTCAATAAATAAACCCAACACATTCTGGTGTAGTCATCAATAAATGTCATCATATATTTATTTCCATTTGCAGAAGGAACAGGAATTGGACCACATAAATCTGAATGAATGAGTTCAAGTTTTCTAAGTGCTCTTGAATGTGAATCATGAAAAGACTGTTTGCTATGCTTTCCTAGGATGCAAGCATCACATTGCTTAAGCTTCCTAGGAATTTTAGGCAAACCAGCAACACCATTTTTCTTCAACAAGCGGAGACTGTGATAGTTCAAATGTCCAAATCTAGCATGCCATAATAAACTTGATGGAAGTGTACCTTCTTCATGATGAGAATTGTATGAGAAATGTTGTGCACGAGCAGAGGTTCCTTGCAGCTTGAGAAGCCTTTCTTCTTCTATTTCCCTCATTACAAGTGAGTGGTCAGATGCTTTTCTTACCTCAAGCTTGCCATCAAACATATGAATCGAGTGACCTTGCTGGTGGATGTGGACGAAGGAAAACATGTTTCTCTTGAGCTGTGGGAGATATAGAACATGACGCAGAAGAAAGTCTGGAAGACTAGGCAGTTTAAGCCTGATTGTGCCAAGCCCTGATGGCTTGATTTTTGATTGGTCTGCAAAGTATACTGCTCCATCAACATTGTCAGTGAAATCTTAAAAAAAATCTTTTCTATGAGTCATGTGGCAGGTTGCTCCTGAATCAAGCAACCAATCATTTTTCCAAGAAGCAAGTGAAGCATTAAATAAATCTTCATTTACTCCAATATTACATTGTGCCACAACATAGTGAGTGGATTTAGGTGCTTTACGTTTTTCTGTATCATCAGTTTTACCTTTCTGTTGGTTTCTTCTCTGCTCAATTTTGTCCCATGGTACCTTGCATGTAGAGGCATCATGTGATCCATTTCTTTTGCAGCGTATGCAGTGCAAATCTGCCTTTTCTCCTTGAGAGTGTCTTCCCCCCCACCTCTGAAATATCTTCCTCGTCCTCTTCGACCACCTCTTCCTCTTGAAGAATCTTGAGCAGGATGATTTTCTTTATGAGAAAGGCGCACATCCTCTTCATAAGATTCAGGGGCTGTCTTCTTTCCAAAAGCTTTCTCTCTTTCAGCAAACGTTTTCACAAGAGAGTCAAAGGTGATATCTTTGAGATTACCATTTGCTTGCAATGACTCAAGAAAATTGGAGTAGGTAGGATAAAGTGCCTTGAGAAAAACGATAAGAGGAATATCCAATTCAACCTTAGTGAATTTGATATCATGCATTATAGACTTTACTTCAGATAAAAGAGCAAGAGGATCATTATTTTGCAGTTCAAGAGTGAAGAGTTTAATCATGAGTTGAACAACTTCAAGTGCAGAGTTCTTTCAGCTTTCGTAAGGCTTCAAAGGCAGTTGAAAATGACGAAATATGGCAACTCACCTCTTCATTTACAGATGTTACGATTAAAGCATAAGCTTTGCTGTTCTTGTTTTTCCAAATGATGAGCTCTTTGTCTGAGGTAGGCTATATTGGTTCATTGTCTCCATCTCCGGCACACACTCCTTTCCACAACTCATTGAAAATGAGGGTTTGTTTTATCATCCGGGACCATTAAGGATAGTTCTCCTTGCCAATGAGAACTATTCCCACCATGGATATGATTGAATGCATTCTGTAAAAAAAAATTACTTCTGTTGGCAAAAAATCTGTGTACTGTAAAAATACTTATGCTGGGAAAATGTGCTTCAAAATACTACAGCCTTATTTTCCTTCTTCATTTAATATACAAAGATCAACACTATGTTCTATGCATATAGACTATCACAATATTTTTATTTTTTTTTTTGTATTACAGTATGGTTGCAATTCAAGAGAAATAATAATAAGTTATTATATAAGTCTTCAAACTCAGCTTCTGGATTTTTTTGAGCGAGTTTTCAAACTCAGCTTCTGGACTTTTGCATCTTCAAAACCTTCTTGACAATCTTCTGTTCTTCGACCAAAAATGCTCTAATAATTCGGTCACGTACAGTTGAACCAGATAAAACGCCTCCATAGGCAACGGAACCAATATACCTATGTATATTGCAAAAGACTGTTGCGTGTTCGATCCACGCTCACCGCACTGTTCCCCGTTTCTTCCAGGAGGATCTGCTATCGAATCAAGTCTTGTTTGCAGGTGGCAATCCAGTGTTGTTGAGTGGCTTCTGTAGGCTAAAAACAATGGTTTGCAAACAAAGATAAAATACAATATCTACATTCAATTACTACTGCAGCAACAACCATACATGTTGATTCCCAAAATCAAGCTTCTCAATTAAATATACGATATCTGACAACGGAACCATGAAGTCTCTTATCCTTCTGACTTAAGGTAATAAAATTCAGATAGACCGATGCACAGAGATAAAAGCATAATTGGGACTCCAAATTCCTCAAGCGATTCCGGTCACCCTATGAGACAAACAGAATGGATTATATTGTCATATATGGCGAAACTGGAGGACACTTCACGTGGTTCAGTTTTCTTCTGTAAAATCATGGAGGATCGCTGGACAGATTTCGGAAGATCTGGTTACAAGCTAGAAGAAAAAACAATTCACAGCACCGGCATTTCTGTCACAACCGGCGAGCTGGAGGCCAGCATATAGCTCTACTATCAACAGGATTATTACAGAACCAAAACATAAGACCACTTGCAGACAAAAAACTTTAGCGCAGCATCAAGTTGGCCGAGTGGTCTAAGGCGCCAGACTGGGCGGACTGGTCTATGCGCAACATTTAGACAGTGGCAGTGACTGTGGAGGGGACAGAGGGACAAAGAGCCCAGCAGTGGATAGACTGCATGAAACTAGCAGAAGGGAGTTACAAGACTATGCCAAAAATGGAGCTGGCTCTGATACCATGTCAGGCCAGACAATAACTCCTTAAGGCAAAAATGATTCGTATTTATTCCTTCGGGTAGGTCTTCATTAAATACATGAGGGAGAGACTGTTCAGTTCATCTCCTGATGACTGTTCATATTATTTATTTATCTATTTACATTATATTCACCCAATCATGAGGATTAGGTGTCAACATGTCAAAGCACTACACACAATACACTATTACATACAATCAGGAGAACAACCTAGTACATATAGGCTTTCTCACAATTAAGGTGGTTTCAACCACTTCCTAGATAGTAGCATCTGAGATCTAAGATTAGAGTCTTAATCTTATCATCACCATAATTGTAATCTAAGTTTAGCTTTTCCATTAATTCCAACACATTCAAGGCTATATGGTTGAAATGACAGGAAGTTATCCCTTTGTTGACCTACCTAGTATAAATATATATCTAATTATAAGTTTCCTCTTGGCACATTCAATGCAAATTTCTAAGAAAGAAAATTGGATAAAGTTTATCCATCTTAATAAGGTTATAAACTATAAGAAAAAAAAAAACTTTTGGATTTTCTAAAGCTTAAATATACTAAATAACACAACTCTAAGTTTCCTTTTATTTGAATTTTTTTTTTTAATTGTCTTATTAAGAATAAGTTAATCTTATTTTGTTTAATAATTGCATAAAATTTTGTTAAAATGAAATTAATCATCATTACCCTGTATATTGAGGGAATTTTTTTGTCAGCACTTATAACCATATAAATTGAAATGTTGAATAAAATATCAGTAATGAATCCATAATATGCATCAAAACATTTAGCTCATAATATATTTCAAATAACTAATATTAAAAAACCATAAAATTAACTAAATTATATTATTATTAATTAAATTGTAACTATTATTCTTATCATTGTTAATTAAATTGTAAATTTAATAATAATAATAGTAATTATTATTATTATTATTTAAAAAATTAATATATAAATTCAAAATATAATAAACACTTTTAAAAATGTAAGAATAAAACAGTAAAGTAAGAATAAGTGATAGGAATTCAATCATATGATAAATGTGACCTTATTTTTAATTAAATTAAAAAAAAAAAGTGAATAATGCATGAGATAAATATCAATAAAAAAAGGTGAATAACCACTGAGATAAATATCAATCTTTTATCTTGAATGCTACTAAAAATATTTTGTGAAAAATTCATGGAAGTTAAAACCTAATGTCCTACCCAATGATTATGATAATTCAATTGAAATTATAAAAGTTCTATTCCACCATAGAAATGTATATTCACTCAAGTATAGAGACCTAGGATTAGAAATTGGCTAAAGTACAGAGACTTAGGATTACAAAACTATGAAAGTTCAGTTGCAGGCCAATGATACCTCTAGAGACTTAGGATTACAAAACTATGAAAGTTCAGTTGCATTACAAAACTATTGAAAGTTCAGGCCAATGATAGCTTTATTCATTTTTTTTAATAGAACGTTCAAGGGGCAACTGCTGAATAATTATTTTGATAGACGTGTTTATATTGGAAAGAGAGTGTTTTGTATTATTAAGTTTATATTAAAAAATCATTAGGAGCTTTCATAATTTAATAAAAAATTATAATTAAATTATTTAATTACTTACATTTTATAAATAGAAAATTGTAATTATTTATTTTTAGATAATTTACAAATTTAACATTAACCATACATTAAAGCAAAATTACCCCAAAAAAATTACTTTTTATTAAATTTTAAACGTCCCTTTGCTATTACTAATTAAAAAACTATAAACGTGACACCTCTTTCCCATATACAGATAGACCATTCTAGTAATTTTTTAACCTCCTATTAAAAAAAGATTGATCCAAGTATCATTAGTCTAAAACTTCAGTTTGATAACTTCTATTACGGTTCCGTAATATTGGGATAGGTAGAGATGGCCTCTATTCTCTCCTAATTAACCAATAAGAAAAAGATGAGTGGGTAAGAAAGGAACATAATATCAGGTACTTAAACATCATTAATTATACTTTGTACGATATCAAAGATGATAAAATATAATTATAACAATAAATTCCCACACGACCATGAGAGAAAAGGAAGGCCTAATGACTTGTTCCGTTTAGAGGCAGAATCAATAGGAATGTTAGAGAAAAGAAAGGTCTGATGAGCTTTTCTGGACAGAGCGAAGATGACCTGAGCCAATATATCAAAGATGATAAAATATAACTATAACAATAAATTCCCACAACACCATGAGAGAAAAGAAATGCCTAATGACTTGTTTGGGGTAGAGCCAGAATCAATAGGAAGGTTAGAGACAAAAATGGCCCGACGAAGGTTAGAGAAAAGAAAGGCCTGATGAGATTTCTGACAGAGCCAAGATGAATAGGAACGTTAGGAAGTGTTGGTGATAGTATTTCTGGACAGAGCCAAATGAATAGGAAGGTTAGGAAGGGTTGGTCATAGTATTTTTTTTGTGATATAGGAAATATTGAAAATTTCAGATTTTGTTTTTTTTTTTCAGAATATTAAATTTTGTATATATATATATATATTTTTTTTTTTTCAATTTCAAATTAAGTAACTATAATTTATTATGTATATGACTATGCGTCATAGCCAACCAATGTGGGATAAAGTATATTAGGATATCTAGACATGATTGGAAAGTCTGCTTACCCATACCATCCCAAAATATAAGCCTTTACTCATTTCGTTGAACATCGTATTTCTTATAAGCAATGTGATGTAATGCATTGCTAGGAAACGTGTCAAACTGTTAGAGCTTGATACCATGTTAAATTATTAGATCTTGAATATGTGAAGATTTATATGGATAAAAATTATACAAACTTGCAATAATTGAGATAAATTAGAAGAGAGAGTGAATCATGTATATTCAATAGTGAAGAAATAATCAATACATAAAGAAACTAAGTTAAGCTTAACTCTATGCAAGCACTAAAACCAATAAAAGTTATGTGTTCTTTATCTTATGTTAATTTGCATGTACACCACCTACAAGAACTAAATGTAAATAAATCCTATGTTAATTTGCATGTACACCACTTGCAAGAACTAAATCTAAATAAAGTAAATTGTACTTTATGCTATATTAATGTGCATGAATACCAACACTCCCTGTTAAGCATAAGTTAGGTCAATATGATGCAAGAAGTATGAGTCCTGACAATAGGGTCATTTTAGGTGCTCATGTATAATGCATGAAAGAGGAAAGAGGGAAAACCTAGTGGGAACAAAACCATCCCTCAATACAATGTAAAACTAAAAGAAAAAACAATTGTTAGGCAATTGTGTGCTTCACCATGAGACAATCGCATAAATACTGGAATTTATGCTTAGTGAATGTCTTGGTGAACATGTCGATAATTTTCTCAGAATTGGGATAGTATTGCAAATTGACTATCCCATCATGAACTAGTCCTCTCATGTAGTGCATGTGGATCTCAATATGTTTGGTCCGTTTCCACTACACTAGATGCCTACAAAACTTTAGTGTTCTTTGATTTTCACACCATTTTTACTATGAGATGATGGACATTGGTACCAAGCTCAGAAAGGAACATTGCAAAAAAAATGGGCTTAATAGCAACATTGACTGCTCCTTTGTACTTGGGCGTTGTTGATGTTAAAACAATAGGAGCCTACTTCTTGCTTGACCAACAAATGGGTTTGGATCACAAACTAAGTACATAGGTCGAAGTGAACTCCTTTTCTTCAAATGGATCTCGACGAACAAGCTTCCTTTTTGGTGCTAGAGGAATCAATTACCATGCTTGGATCAAAAAATTATTATCCTTATCCATGGTCACACGTCAATATGAATTCCCCGGAACTTTAACATGTGTTTGACAATTATATGCATCTACCATATATGCTGTGTGTGGGAATGCATATCTCTAGGGATGCATATGTATTAGTGCATGGCTTTAGGGATGCCTTCATGGATAAATGGATCTACAACTGAGAGTGCATGTGGGGCATCATCCAATTGAGACCTCATCAGATTTGCATCATCAGTATCACCAACAATAGAGGAATCAAAGTCCTTTTACAAGCTTTTGAAAGTAGTGTCTCCATTTGTAGGAGAACCTTGATCACCAAAGGAGGAAGAAATTTACTCATGCACGACATCTTTGTTATTGGATAGGACAAAATTCTCATATATGATAGCTTCATCAACAATAGAAGAAGTTGAGTCTACATGTGCAGCTTCGTCTTGAGAAAATTTGTCCATGTTGTTGAACTTCACAGGTTTCATGACTGCTATTATAAAATTCTTTTTCCTCAAATGTTGCTCTTCTAGATCATCTTCATCACCATATAATCCTTTCAATGTAATCTAGATTTCACGTGGTAATTCAATGTGTATGATCTAATCAAAAATATAGACACAATCTTCCATAATACATGTCATATATGTTAAGCCAATCTAACTTTTCATCCCCTAACATTGATTCCATCTCAATTCCCATAACTATCCAATACAAGCCTTTGTTCCGAAGATGAAGCAAAATCATCGACTTCTATTCATAGTAATTGTATGGAGTGAGAATGGGAAAAGATGAGAACTCTATTTTTTCACCAATTCAATTTTCTGAAACTTTCAATCTCTCCCTACAAAAACTTATTCATGCACATTCTGTGCGCCCTTACTACCCTTATACCATATCAAATTATTACAAGTTATACATAAAGTAGCTAACTAAAACTATATGTATGTTATACTATATTAATATGCATTTACACTGTATACAAATAATAATACTAACTAAATCTAAGTGTACTTTATACCATGTTAATTTGCATATACACCAACAAAAAGTATTCTATCAACGGTGAATTTACACTTAAATATTAAAACAGCAAATAGTTAAAGTTGACAATTTCACAAGTTTAAAACGATTGAAGAAATTCTGGCTATTGAACTTATGAGAGATAAGCTCAGTCCGAGTTACCGTGTTCATTCGTTTTAAACTTAGCAAGAAATGAATTAAATAAAGATTACAAAAAAATATAGCTATCGAACCATATTTGTATTTCTGCATCAGATAGGAGAACAAAAATGGGGAAGCACGACGTCCAAAGTTTTCCGGTATGTTATTCTCAAATTAAGCCATAGCGAATCATTCTTTCTTATGTCCACGGTGGCTCCCATAACTGTGGAGGATCCGCATCGTCCATATTGGCGTTTCCGCTCTGTACAAACTCGGGTTTGAGACTTCATGATATCTACAGATTGTGGTTAAGGGATATCCATGTTGCTGAATAATTTTGGCTACCTCTTCTTGTCTGGAAGCCAACTGAGGTGCAGTTCTGATTGATTACTCCTACAGAGCCAACTGAGGTGCAGTTCTCGGACTCTTTCGCTCGCTTCATACACCATGCTTCTTACTGCATCATCTCTCTTCACTACCGGAAGACCCTGCATCATCACGCCATGTACCCATCAGACATAGCTTTTACAAATCTGACAGCTTTATGATCAGTACAAAGAGATCGAATCTTATACTCGATACACATCTTGATGCCATGACGATGAAAGGGATGCACAAGTGTCTGGTCCTTGAGTTTGATACTTGTTTACATAACAGGTTAGGAGTAACTTGTACCAGGAGCACGATCATTATTTAGTTTACGCAATATTCTTTGTTTTCTCAGATGAAAAAAGCATTATATTTAATTATGGAAGTAATTTCATTATATATCTTCAGATATAGTGACTGCATAGAACTAACCAGTCTATCAACAATTCAAAAAACTACCGAACTGTTCAAATGATTTTCTACAAATAACCTTCGAAAAGATACAATTTGATCGATAGACATGTTTCATTCTACATAGAATCAAAAAGGAAAGTTAAAGAACAGCATGGAATCAACCAAAACATATTATCCAGGAATTGGATACACCCCAATATCATGCCAGTTATAGTGCATTTTAATGTTCACATGTAGACCATCAAGCTCCTCCCGCATTCCAAGTTTTGATAATCTGTCTACCTCCAAGTTTAGATTCTTGCATATGTGCTGAATGGAGGGTTGATTGAGGGAGTTCCATATGAGCTTGATCTGATTTAGCCAGCCCTGAAGTGAGGATTTATAGATATTAGCATTTGTGCTCACGTAATCAGTAACAACCTTGGAGTCACTGAAAACATGGATGTTTTGTATGTTCAGAAATTTAGTGAACCACAATAGACCCCACAGTGCCATCACTTCTGCCTTTGAGATGGTTCTAGAGCCTGCCCCTAGTGTACATGGTATGACAATTCAGGATGCATATAAATGATGAAACTGCATCCACATTTACGGTCTTGAGTGGCCCCATCGAAATAGCCCGTCGGATATTCAATCTCCAGCATTTTTTGTGGTCATGAGGGCTTTTGTTTTGAAACATTTTGTAAGACAACTTGAATCTTGTTTAGAATTTTCATCAGCACATCCGACTCGAGCTCTCTATGGCTATTGAAAATCATGTTGTTTCACCACTTCCATATTTCACAAATGAATATAGCAGGGATGAGTCGTCACAGGCCATTTTGGTTGCTCCACCATATCAACCAGTTCTCCATATCTCCAAAGTTCAGCCCCATGAGACCAATTTTGTTTTCCAAGAGATTCTAGAGTATATAGACCTCTGAGCATGTTCTAAAGAGATGTAGATGGTCTTCTGCAACATTTCCACATAAAACACAGTAACCAGGGCCACACCAGTGACTCTTTTGTAGGTTCTTCCATGTAAGGTTCTTGTTCTTCCATACGAGCCACAAAAGGATGGAGATTTTTATGGGGAGGTGTGGGCTCCAAAATTTGGTAAACCATCCAGTAGTAAGCATCAGCAACCACAATATTATTTTCAGACGTTTTACCATTCCAGGTAATTGAGTCACATGCCGCATCACGGTATATACCCGCCAATCTCATTTGAATGTGAATACTCTCCCAATCGGCCACTTCAGTGCCCATAAGATTTAACTAAGATGTTTTTTTCCAAACTGAGCAGTCATTTTCCCAAGCAGAAATGATTTGGTGCCAGAAGAAGGTCCCATTTTGGTTTAAGCTTTTGATGATGCAGTCTGGGAAGGGGTCCATGTCCATCAGATCCTGAATGTGGTCATGGCCGATAATCATATGATGCCCAGTGCCAAGTTTCCAAGCGAGCATATCAAGAAAAGTTTTCTCAATATCAGAGAAACTGCGCCATATGGCAGTGCCAACAAATTTTCCAATGTGGCCTAATCGCAACGAGACTTTGACGTCCATATTCTTCAAGAAAATTTTTTTAATGACTTGGCTCCAAATGACATTACCAAATATTCCATGCCATATGGATTTTAGGAGGATAGCATGCCATATGGATTTTAGGAGGATAGCATGCCCAAATCGGCGGAGATCGAGGATGCCCCATCCATCCATCTTCTTTGGTAGAGTAATGAGGTGCAGCTTTGAGAGGTGAAACTTTTTCCTTTGTTTCATGCCAGACCATATAAAATTTGCTATGATTCCGTCAAGTTTCTTTATGGTGGTAGCAGGTAATTCGTTTAAATGCGCCCAATAGACGCTGAGTTGTGTTATCATAACTTGAACTAGTGTGAAACACCCTCCCATAGGAAGGCACTTGTTTTCCCATCCAAAGATTTTCAAGAAGTATCTGTTGACTAGCCAATGCCGGTCCATAATCCTGTACTTGTAGGGTTTTAAATGAAAACCAAGCTATTTTAAGCCAGAAGAAATGCATTCAAAAGTGATACACAAAAAGTTATCAATATATGCAATGGTCACAGAAATCTCCAACGCATGCATTATAACCGATTTTCTTTGATTCATTTTGAGACCCATAGCATTTCCAAATGTATAAAACATTTGACATAAATGCAACCATGCAAACCTGTTTAGAAGCCCCGTAATAAGCACGTCATCCACAAAAAAACTATGAGATATCCAAATATTTCTTCCAATCTTAAGAGGAGAGAAGAGTCTCATGGCCACATCATCAGATATGTGCAAGCTTAACCTATCCAATGCTAGTATGAATAAAAGGGGCGATAGAGAACATCCTTACCGAAGGCCCTTGCCCACTCGGAAAAAAGATGTTGGATATCCATTGATAATTACAGTGAACTGGATGGTTGTGACATATGCCATTATCTAGTTTATAGCCGTAGGTTGTATACCGATCTTGTGGAGGACCAATCTCAGGTACCCCCAATCCAGACAATTAAATGCTTTTTTTAGGTCAACCTTCCTAACAGCAGCGTCAAGTTTATTCGACTGGATGAAATGTAAGCATTCATGTGCTGTAACAATAGCATCATGTATTTGGCGGTGTTTGAGGAAGCCATATTGTTGTGGAGAGATAATTTCGACAAGATGGGCTTTAGTCAGTTTGCAATGGATTTGGAGATGATTTTGTAGACTAGATTGCATAGAGAAATAGGACGAAAGTCAGAGAAAGTGTGGGCGGTATGCTTTTTTGGAATGAGGGTGATATAAGCAGAATTTAGATGAGAGTGGATAGTACCCAGAATTCAGGATTC
This sequence comes from Pinus tabuliformis, assembly GCA_031772625.1. Classification (NCBI taxonomy): domain Eukaryota; kingdom Viridiplantae; phylum Streptophyta; class Pinopsida; order Pinales; family Pinaceae; genus Pinus; species Pinus tabuliformis. Next base: position 1,507,108,452 of record CM062819.1, on the reverse strand, counting down.
TTCAACAAGGTTAACTAGGTCCGATTGAAATAGTTCATAGAAATGAGTAAAAATTTCCATAGTCCAACCATCAGGTCCAGGACTTTTGTCACCATGGAAAGAGTGTAGGACCTCATATATTTCTTCGACTGTAATAGGTTTAAATAAGTCTCTATTCACTTCCTTGTCGAACATCTTTTGATAGTGCTTAACCCCCATAATAAATCTTCTGGGCTGTCAGAGGGTAAATGGCTATAGGCCAATTTGAAAAACGTTAGAGCAGGCCGACTGATTTCTTCTTGTGTTTGACATTTTGCATCATCTAAGTCGAAAATCTCCCATATAGAGTTTTTTTTACGACAGCTGTCTGCAAATCTATGAAAAAATTTTGTGTTGCGATCACCCTCCTTGAGCCATGTGGCTCGGCCCTTCAGCTTCCAAGTCATCTCTTTTATAAGCAGTATTTGAGTTCTTCTTTTCTCAAGAAGATGTATTCGGGATCTAGTGTCTGGTTGGAGCACATGTGCAGACAACAATGGGCATATTGATTCCAACTCCTGTTCAATATCTACAAGTTCTTTTCTGCGCTGTCTTTTTTTCTCGCTCCCACTTCTTAGTAGCCAATCAGAGAGCCCTTAGTTTGTCCAAGAACAAACCCATATGATATGTGGTGTTGTTAGTCACAGAGTCCCAGATACTTTTGACCAAGTCAGCATAGGAAGGGTCCTCCAGCTAAATCCTATTAAATTTGAAAAGAAGCCTGCACCTAAAGTCTTGATGTCAGCAATAAAGTATGATAGGGAGATGATATGAAATATAACAACTAATGATTTCAAATGAAACCATTCCAAGTCTTTCAATTAACATATCATGCAGGAGAAACCTGTCAAGTCTTTTTGCAATCTATGAGTCCCTCAATCTTCCATTATCTCAAGTGGGGGCAATATTAGATGGGCAGATATCAACTAGATTGTGATCCATGATTATGGACTTTAGTGAGTCCGCCATAGAATCCCTACGACAATTGTGACCCCAGTATTCATGAACCCCAACAGTACAATTTAGGTCCCCCGCCAGAATGAGAGATGTCAGGTTCAGGAGTCCTGACTCAACCAACCTAGGAGAAAAATGCTCTCTGTCGTGAAAAGGAGCATAGATATTGAGGATGCCAATATGTCCCAATAAGCCGTGAATGTTCCCAGCAAGTAAAATGTCAACAAAACATGAGAATGCCTGCAGTCGGACACGGTTAGGGTCCCAAGTAGCATTCTGATGTCCAAAGAGGCAAGTTGTGTCTATGGCCACCATGTGCCAAGTCGAAAGCATTCGACGAAAATATCCAATAGAGTGGTGGGCAGGGTGCATAGTTTCTTACAGTAGTATAGTGAATGGGTGGTACATGGAGAATAATTCTTTCAGAGCCAAATATTTGGGGGCGGCCCCTAGTCCCCTTATATTCAATGAGAGAATAAAAGTCATTTGTGCCATTTGGTGGGTTGTCATGCTCTAAGGGATCGTGATGAAGACTTAGCAATGGGGATGTCAATAAGGGAGGGTGCATCCGAATGGCAGGGTGTAGGGGGTTTACGTAGATGGCCATGAAAGTGTTGGTTGTCCCATGGATTTTTCTTCCGAATAGTAATGTTACCTGCTGATGCGGGTCTGATGTGTGGTGATGGTTGATCGAGAGGTTTGTGTATTGTGAGGGACCAAAGGTCTAGGGTTTTTTCTGTAGCAGGTATTCTAAGATGCTATCCACCGAGTTTGTGGGAGATGCCATCGGAGTGGTTGGGGTGGTAGGGGAGGATTGATTGGGCATATCAGAGGTCGGGATGGTGGGGACAGTACGAGGCAGGGAGATAGCCTGGACATAATAGATATGTGTAGCTGATAGGGGGTCGTTTAGAGTAGGCTGAGGTGAAGCATTTGGTGGTGGGGATGGGAAATATTGATAGGGAATGGACTGTTCGATTGGGGGGAGGGTGGTAGTGAGGGGTCCAAGTCAACCGATGATGGGGAGGATGATATGTGAATATGAGAAGATTTCAGCGGATGCTCCATAGAAAAATGAGTGGAAAATCTAGGAGTGGAGAGAGGTGGAATACCTTAGTGAGGTGGTGGACTTTTCCCATGAGAGGGAGTCTCAGATCCACTGTGTGATGAACTATCAACACTCTGGAATATATTCTATTTCCAATTTATTTGTCGCGGCCTGTTTTCACTTGAGGGTCGAGTGCTCCATCGATTGGGGCAGTGTGCCAGTAGGTGATGAGTGCGGTGGAAATTCAGACATCAGAAGGGGACACCCCAGTAGTCGAGGTGTTGAACTAGCATAGAATCATTCCAGCATATAGAGATATGGTCTGTAAAGCCCCCCTGTAGTTTTTTTCTACGAGGATCCAGGAAACTTGGTTGTCAGGTGCCCCTAGACAGCGAGATTCCACATATACAAATTTTCGAATGGTGTCCCCAATGGCTTGTAAAATCTTATGCAATAAGAATTAAATTGGGAGCCCTTGTAGTTTAACCCAGAAAAGATTATTCTGTTGAGTATCTTTCAGTGGGTTAAAACCAATGTACCAGGAATACAATGCAAGGAAGCTGTGTCCTTTTACCCATGGAATGGACCTTATATTCTCAAGGTCTTCCTGGCATGAAAAGTGGAAACTATACCAACCCTTTAGAAACCTAACCATCGTAGGCATATAATCCAGAAGAACGTGCCATTTAGAGTGCAACCAAACCCTCATGGCTGAATCTTCCATCTCAGCAAAATGTCATTTCCCAACCAAAGCACAATTTTGTAGACTGTTAATTCTATCAGATAGTTCCTCGAACACAAAATCCAGATTAGGAGCTGCTTCAGTTATTTTTATGGCTCAAGCGGGGTGGTGAGCACGTTGATCATTCCCTAAGTGTGGTAAAGCATGCGACGATGAAGGCACATGTAGGCCATGTGGCCAAGTGGATGATGGGAGAGTTAGTGACTTTGTGGCCTGGATAGTGGTTCTACCAAATGCCCAATCATCCGCCAGTGTGGCATGTGAATAGGACCATCATGGCCACACCATGCATTCTTAAGCATGGAATCATGTGCCATTAAATAACCCATGGCATATGGAGATATAAGAGTGAAAGGGGGGACCCAAAGTCGAGGAGTTGGGGCTATGTCAACAAAATGCTAAGGGTTCTGAGAAAGGTTTCCTAGCTTGTTTCATGTAGAAACTCAAGGGTCACTAGAAATGATGAGTTTCATCCATACTCGAGGCTAAATTGGTTTTCTATCCAATGAACATTTATGTATTATCATATTAACATACTAATGCAGAGTGTGGACTATGTAAGAGAAATTTATCTACTAGCACTGTTAGCTCTGCTACATGTCGTCGATGTTCGAGGAGCCTAAGTAAGCTCATTCCTCGGTTTTTTCTCAAAAAAGGTCTACGACGGTTATCCTCGCCCTTTCTCCATTTCCTCGTCCATTCTCCTCTCATCTCCTTTGCACATGCTTCTGTTTAAAATCACATAAAGTGCTTCTCCTTCAACCCCGAATGCCAAAACCCCATATAACCGCACGCCTTCACAAACGACGCTCTCCGCCACCCCCGACCCAAATGTTTCCCTGTCACATCAAACGAAAACCATGCGATCAAATCTACATCATCCAATCATCTCCACCACGATCGGACGACGATCGCTTCCCCCGCGTCCGCAAAACAACCGCGTGATGAAAAGTGGTTTTCCCGCCCTTCTGCTACCACGTGTCGCCCTCCGAGTGGTATCACACATCGTTGTACATTTGCCGCCTAACCTCCAACAGCGGTGCAATCAATACCACCTGCTACCAAAACCACTTTTCCCGGCCGTTAAACCCTGCGCGTCTCCTCCGCCCGATGGCCATCAGATCTGCTCACCCGAGATCCAACGGCTCATGAATGTCTTGCCCCATTTCCTCCTGATAACTTCTGCCAAAACATACCCGCCGTCCATCTGCTCAATCCGACAGCCGGTCTTTTTCCTCTATCCAGTTCGCTTACCTACTATGTAGCCCACATCCTTTAACTGTTCCGTGCATCCGAAGGACGAATATAACCAGTTGTCGGTACTGTTTTTAATAGATCCTCAACCACCGCATTCAACAGATTGCAGACCCGAGAAGGAAAAGGACAGACCCGAGCAGGTGAATGCATTTAACAGTTATGGGACTTTATCCCATATGAGACTCCACCTACCTAAGAAGGACAACAGAGCACCTGAGAAGATCAAATTTGTTCACTGAAGCAGGAAAATTGCACCAGAGACTCCATCAGGCAGTTAAAGCGGTTGGTGGTCGATTATGACCTCCCCATACTTAGAATGGCCAAGTTCCTTTGAAATAAAACTCTATATATACCCAAAAACAAGATGTAATCAGGGTTGATGGTTGTGGTTTTGATGTAAGGTTCAACTTCTGGAGACTGTAACTGCTTTAATACTTCTAGCGTCTCGTCTTCATTTTCAGCTAACACAAGCTTCTTTTGCTATTAATTGCTCACTTTCCATTTCTATTCTGCTCTAGGCTATGCTTGATATGCAATTTTCCTGAACTCTTGATGTTTAGCATTAGAGGAGCTGTCATCCTACCTTTGTGTTTAAATCTTGTATGTATTAGTGAATGTGTTATTCAGGTTTCTTTTTACTTAGTGACAGAGAGTCCTCATCTTGTCTATACACTAGGGAATTAGATTTGTAGACCTCTTTACTCGTTGCAGCCAGCCATCACAAGGTCTTGTGCATCTGATGGTGTGGTCAGTATTCTCCATATTCTCCCAATCCTTAAACTGTGAGTAATTGGTGGTCTAAAGCCTCGTAGTCTAGGGGTGTTCACGCATGTCTGGAGTCAAGCAAAGTAGAAGTGGTTATCTGGCTTCAACAAGCATCATTCCTTCCATTCATCCATTTCCAACATTAAGTTGAGTTTGTAATGTTGCCGAGCATATCCAAGCTACAACCTAGAAGAGTTTCTTAGGGTGATAACATTAATTGGTGCCGTTTCTGGGGAGAGGAGATTGAAGCTCAACTTCCCTGGGAAACAACATAGTTCCATGCTTTGATGATAGACAAAGTCTAGACACATTTCTAGTTGTAATCATCTATTTGGCGACTCTATTGGAGAACCAACCTTTGGTGACTCCACATTTTAGTTCTGGCTCAGTTTGTGAGGCATACCTAGAGAAATCCTCAAAAATCACCAGCTGACCCAGTGCCTAACCCTAAGAAGATTGCTAAACAAAGGAGAACATCACAGAAAGGAGCATCAGGATCAGGTAAGCCTAAGAAATCTTCTGCATCTCTGAAAGACAATATTATCGCTGAGCATATACAGTTTGAAGATATAGAGCCTAGCATTGTTAGTAAAGAAATACCTTCAGAGATTCATAAATCTCCTTGTTCAGTTAGTTCCCCTTTGGATCTCAGTCCAAAAAAAAGCCTCCCATATAGTCCATCATATTCCTTTGCGTCTGTCATCAATTTTATTACTCCCTACCATTCAATCTTCCAGTATCCTTCCACCTATCCGAGTCATGGGCCGCCAACAAGCTCCCACAAAAATGGAAAGAATCATAGCTGCTAGGTATCGACCCCTAGTCTTGCATGTTCCTTTGAATGCCATGCCTGCAGGAGAATATCGGAAATATATGCCCAAATTCACTGGTACAGAGGGAGTAACTGCTGAAGAACACCTTGAATCTTTTTATAGCTATGCTGATAACTTTGATATCAGTGAAGATGATGTGTGGATGAGATTGTTTGTCCAGAGCCTTGATGGAGAGCCTAAAAAGTGGTTCAGAGAACTGCCCCATAGGTCCATAGCAGACATCAAAGCTTTAGATGATGCATTCCTGAAGCAATGAGGGGATAGGAAAGATCTGCTCGATTACCATACAGAGTTTGGAAACCTAAAGAGGGAGAATGGGGAATCATTGCCAGATTTTAATAAAATATTTAACCGTATGTATAGTAAGATACCAGCTGAAGTAAAGCATACCCCCACCTCTACCAAACTCACTTATGCTAATGCTTTTGACTCTGATTTCTGACTGCTTTTGAGAGAAAGAAGATGTGCCACTCTAGTTGATATGCAAGATGCAGCACTAGAGGTGGAATCTAATATTATGGCTGCAGAAAAGCTTAAAATTCATGTTGATAGAAGGAGGTAGAGAGGTGAGGCTTCTTCTTCCTCTGCTTCATCTTCAGAACCCAAATTAGATAAGATGACTAAGATGATAGTCATTAGTTGCTGAGATTTCTAAGCTGAAAGTTGAGTAGAGTTCTGGGAAAGCAAGGCTTCCAAACACGGTTTCTCCAAGAAATCCAAATCCATTTAGAAGAGCAAATGAAAAAATTCAAATCATTCAGAGGGGTAAATAAGCAAATCAAGAAGAAAAGGTTAAGGCTCCTTTCCAAAATGTATTCATGGAGGATGAGCAGTTGGAAGAGGAGGATGAGATTCATTGCATGGAAGATAAAGGTAGTGCTGCCTTTTTGACATTGGTTGCATATGAAGAATCATTGCTGTAGGACCAAAACAGTCAAATGTGGGACAGAGAGGCCGTTCTGCAGACTGGTGAACAGCAAAGATATAATCTGAGGTCAAAAAAGAAAACAACGTCAAGGAGAACCCTGCCCAAAGAGCTACTGTCCAAACAGATCAACATAATATCAGACAAAAGAGACCAGCAGCTAATCCAGTCATCCTCAAAGCACCAGCTCAAGAGGTAAGAGGTCCTAATAAGTCCCCTTCCCCTTTCAGTTTTGAGTCAGATGTCTAGAAGTTAAAAATATCTGTACCTCTGATAGAACTAGTGAAGAGTGAAGTTTTTAGAAACCCTATCCTTGATGCCCTTGAGCTAAAAGCCACACAAACCTCCACCGACTTTGTCAATTTGCAAGATGATAAACCCACAGTTTTGCTTAGCCCAATGACTGAACCTGCTGATGATAATTTTCCATCATTTTATGTCTCCTTGACCATTCATGACAAAATCCTCCACAATTTCCTGCTAGACATGGGGGCCAGCCACGATTTGATGCCTAAAGCTGTCATGGAAGAGTTAGGCCTTGATATCACTAGACCATATCATGACTTATTCTCATTTGATTCAAGAAAGGTAAAATGCCTCGGATTAATCGAAGACCTGGCCATTACCCTAACTCAGTTGCCCATGAAGAGCACGATGATGGATATTGTGGTAGCAAATGTCCCTCCCAAGTTTGGCATGCTGTTATCCAGAGGGTGGATTAAGAGACTAGGTGGGACATTACAGAATGACTTATCTTATGTCACTGTCCCAGTCTTTGGAGGGGAAAGGAGGAGATTGTATAGAGAAGCACAGCTGGCCTACATCATTAGTGATGAGAAGAATCCTTATAATCATCCCATATATGTTGTGGACACCGAATTTGGAGCTTGTATTCTCCAAATTGAGGAACCCAGAAGGCCTCTATGCAGATCAAGAAAACAACAAATTAGGCCGAGGGAGAGCAAGGAGATATAGTTTGGGAGAGGTTCTTTGATGGAGCATGTTCCAGGGAAACTGCAGGAGTAGGGGTGGTGTTGATATCTCCAACACAAGAAAGCAAAAATCTATCTTTTAAGCTGGCTTTCTAAGTCACCAACAATATAGCAAAGTATGAGGCTTTGCTATTGGGTCTCAATGCAGCCAAAGATAAAGGAATCAGGAACATAAAGGTGTTTGGAGATGCTAATATTATCATTCGGAAAGTGAATAAAACATTCCAAGCAAAGCAACCAAGGTTGAAAGCATACAAAGATGAGGTATGGAGACTTAAATATTCCTTTGATAATTTTTGTATCTCATATATCCCTAGGGTAAAAAATTGGCTTGTTGATTCCCTTGCTGTGTCTATTAGCATGTTTATCCCTCCCATGCCTCGCAGACTAGTTTATGAAGTTCAAATGAAATACAGACCATCCTTGCCTGATAATGTCCAGCATTGGAAAGTCTTTGAAGATGATGATGAAGTGAATAGATTCCTGCAAGTCATTGATGAATTTTCTAAAATGAAAACTGACCAAGATAATGAAGCCTTGGAAGAAAATCCCCAATCCCAGTTTAGAAACAAAATTGGTAAAGATAGCATTGTCCAACTGCCCAGCAATCATATACCTAAGGATCTGGTTCCATTAGAAAAGTTGTTTGACCAAAATTATGTGCCTGATAAGGCTGCCCAAAAAGAAGACCAATCTGCAGTCTGTAAGCATAATATAGGGAGTCCAGATCAGCCCAGATATACAAATCTGTCCACCTGTTTATCTGCTGCCCAGAGTGCTGAACACTGCAATTTAATGAAGCAATTTGCTGATGTCTTTGCCTGGGAATATAGTGACCGGAAAACATATGACAAAAATATCATCCAGCATAAAATCCCTTTAGAGAAAGACACCATCCCTTTTAAGCAAAATATGAGACCCATAAATCCTTTGCTCCTTCCTCTTATTGAAAAAGAAATAAAGAAGTTACTGGCTGCCAAAATCGTAGTTCCTCTCAGATATTCAAAGTGGGTAGCCAACCTAGTAGTGGTAAGGAAGAAAAGTGGAGAAATCAGGCTCTGTGTTGATTTTAGAAACTTAAACAAATGCTTTAAGAAAGACAATTATCCTCTGCCCAAGATGGAGCATTTGCTATAGAAAGTCCCAGGAGCCAAAGTAATGTCTTTCCTGGATGGATTTTCAGGATATAATCAGGTTGCTATACATCTAGATGACCAAGAAAAGACTGAATTAACCACTCCTTGGGGCACTTTTATGTATTCCAAGATTCCTTTTGGACTGATGAATGCTGGAGCTACCTTTCAGAGAGCTATGGATATAGCATTTGTGGCAGATAAGGATAAGTTTGTCCTTGTATACCTTGATGATATAACAGTGTATTGCAGCCGCCATCAAGACCATTTGCAACATTTGAAGAAAGTGTTCCTGAAGTGCAAAAGGTTTGGAATTTCAGTCAATCCTAAGAAGTCACAGTTTGCTTTGGAAGAGGGCGAGCTATCAGGGCATGTTGTTTCTACTGCGAGTGTCCGAATTGACCCATAAAGAGTAAGAGCAATACAGACCTTGTCTGTCCCAAGATCAAAGAAGGATATCTAGTCCTTTCTAGGCAAGATAAATTTTGTAAGGAGGTTTATCCCAAATTTTGCAGAGCTGGTAAAGCACACTACCTCCATGTTGAGAAAGGGGTCAGAGATCAACTGGACTGATGTAGCAAGAAGATCCTTTGAGTCCATTAAGAAAGCTATTATGGAATCTCCCACTTTAAGCAGTATAGATTACAGCAAGGAGTTCCATATATTTTCATTTGCCTCTAAAGACACCCTTGCAGCAGTTTTATTTCAGGCAGATGAAGAAGGCTCAGAGCATCCAGTAGCATTCTTTAGAAAAACTTTAAGAGATGCTGAGCTAAAGTATGATAGCATTGAGAAATAGGCATATGCTCTTATAAAGTCTTTGAAAGCTTTCAGAATTTACATTCTGCATTCCAAGATAATTGTATATGTGCCCTCCGCTTCAATAAAAGAAGTCCTAACACAACTTGATGCTGATGGAAGAAGGGTTAAATGGATCGCAAAGTTAATTGAATTTAATATAGAATTGAAGCCCACCAAGCTTGTCAAAGGTCAAGGCCTTGCCAAGTTATTGGCCGAAGAAAATTGCAGAACGCTGAATATAAATCTCATGAGCACAATTACAAAAAATGGTCAAATAGCAGAAGAAACAGCTAAACCAGGAAAAAATCAGTCATTGGAAGAAAATCTAGCTTCTTGTGATTGGTACCATGCAGTAGCTCAAGTTTTGCTAAAGCTAGAAATTCCTCCAAGCCTTAGTTCAAGCCAAGCCAGAACTATTAAGCTCAGAGCAGCTAGATATTGCATTCATGAAAATCTGCTCTACTGGAGGGATCCCTCTGAAATCCTTGTAAGGTGTCTAGACAAAGAACAATCCATTGAAGTCATGCAACACTTTCATTCCAGCGTGTGTGGAGGACACCATTATTGGAAAACTACAGCCCACAAAATCCTCAGAGCTGGTTACTATTGGCCCACTTTATTTGCTGATGTTTTTTCATTTGTCAAATCATGTGACAGGTGCCGAAGATTTGAAGGGAAACAACAATTGAAGTCCCTACCCTTAAAACCCATAGATGCTAAAGGACCTTTTTAGCATTGGGGCTTTGATTTCATTGGAGAAATCAATCCACATTCTAGTGGTCAGCACAGATGGATATTAGTAGCCAGAGATTATTTCACTAAATGGATTGAGGCCATCCCTACCAGAAAGGCTAATCATCATGTGATTATGAGGTTTTTAATAGAGAATACCTTATCTAGATTTGGTTGTCCACATAAATTAGTCACAGACAATGCAGCAGCCTTCAGGGCAAAAGAATTGGTGGACATGTGTGACTCAATGGGCATTAAGCTGGTTCATTCCACCTCATACTATCCTCAAGGCAATGGTCTAGCAGAGTCTTCCAACAAAAGCCTGATAAGGATAATTAAAAATTTATTGGAAGACAACAAAAAGAATTGGGACTCTAAACTCAAGTATGCACTGTGGGCTGATAGTTGACCACCAAGAAATCCATTGGGAACTCTCCATTCAAGTTGGTATATGGCACTGAGGCTGTATTCCCAATTCAGTTAACCCTCCCTGTGGCAAAATTCCTACAAGAATTGCAGGATGGGGAAGAAGACATGGCAAAAAGGATCACTGATTTAGTAGAGGTACACCAAATCAGAGAACAGCTGGTGGAAAGGTCTATGGCACATCAGAAGAAGATCAAGGAAGTCTTTGACAGAAGGACAAAAACAGATAATTTTCAAGTTGGAGACATGGTTCTGAAGTGGGATGCACTGAAAGAGAAGAAAGGCAACCATGGGAAGTTTGATGCTTTTTGGACAGGGTCTTTCATCATTTCTCAGATCCAAGGGAACAACACCTTCATACTGCAAAGTATGGAAGGGGAGACAGTTTTTGATGGCCTAGTTAATGGGAATTTTTTGAAAATTTATGTTGTTTAAGGTCTTTTGGCCTTAAAATTGTAAACATGTTGCTTTATCTATTTTAGTATAGGCTCAGTTAGGCTCCATGCCAAATGGAACATTAGGAAATTTTGCTAATCTGATTTTCACAGGAAAGGCATTGGTCTGCAGTTCTTGAGACCTCACAGGGAGGATCTCATCCCCAGAAGGAGCCAGTGTTAGCTCTGCTACATGTCGTCGATGTTCGAGTAGCCTAAGTAAGCTCATTCCTCGTTTTTTGCTCAGAAAAGGTCTACTTTAGTTATCCTCTCCCTTTCTCCATTTCCTCGCCCATTCTCCTCTCATATCTTTTGCACATGCTTCTGTTTAAAATCACATAAAGCGCTTCTCCTTAAGCCCTGGGTGTCAAAACCCCAAAACCCCATATAACCGCACACCTTCACAAATGCCGCTCTCCGCCACCCCCGACCCAAACGTTTCCCTGTCACATCAAACGAAAACAGTGCAGTCAAATCTACACCGTCTGATCATCTCCGCCACAATTGGACGGTGATCGCTTCCCCTGTGCCCACAAAATAACTGCGCGATAACGCGCGATGAAAAGTGGTTTTCCCGCCTTTCTGTTGCCACGCGTCACCCTCTGAGTGGTATCACACGTCGTTGTACGTTTATCACCTAACCTCCAATGGTGGTGCGATCAATACCACCCACTGCCGAAACCGCTTTTCCCGGTTGTTAAACCTCCCGCATCTCCTCCGTCGGATGGCCATCGGATCTGCTCACCCAAGATCCGATGGCTCACAAATGTATTGCCCCGTTTCCTCCTAATAGCTTCCGCCAAAACATACCTGCTGTCCATCTGCTCAATCCGATGGCCAGTCTTGTTCCTCTGTCCAGTTCGTTTACCTACTATGTAGCCCACATATTTTAACTGCTCTGTGCATCTGAAGGACGAATATAACCAGTTCTCAGTACTGTTTGTAATAGATCCTCAACCACCGCATTCAACAGATTGTATACCCGAGAAGGAAAAGGACAGAGCCGAGCAGGTGAATGCATTTAACAGTTATGGGACTTTATCCCATATGAGACTCCACCAACCTGAGAAGGACAACAGAGCACCTCAGAATATCAGATTTGTTCACTGAAGCAGGCAAATTGCATTAGAGACTCCATCAGGCAGTTAAAGCAATTGGTGGTCGATTATGACCTCCCCATACTTAGAATGGCCAAGTTCCTTTGTAATAAAACTCTATATATACCCAGAAACAAGATGTAATCAGGGTTGATGGTTGTGGTTTTGATATAAGTTTCAACTTCTAGAGACTGTAACTTCTTTGATACTTCCAGCGTTTCATCTTCATTTTCAGCTAACACAAGTTTATTTTGCTATTAATTGCTCACTTTCCATTTCTATTCTACTCTAGGCTGTGCCTGATATGCAATTTTCCTGAACTCTTGATGTTTAGCATTAGAGGAACTGTCATCCACCTCTATGTTCAAATCTTGTATGTATGAGTGAATATGTTAATCAGGTTTCTTTTCACTTAGTGACAGAGAGCTGTCATCCTGTCTGTACACTAGGGAATTAGATTTGAAGACCTCTTTACTGGTTGTAGCCAGCCATCACAAGGTCTTGTGCCTTTGCTTGTGTGGTCAGTATTATCCATATTCTCCCAATCCTTAAACTATGAGTAATTGGTGGTCTAAAGCCTTGTAGTCTGGGGGTGTTCATGCATGTCTGGAGTTAAGCAAAGTAGAAGTGGTTATCTTACTTGAACAAGCATCATTCCTTCCATTCATCCATTTCCAACATTAAGTTGAGTTTGTAATGTTCCCGAGCATCTCTGAGCTACAACCTAGGAGAGTTTCTTGGGGTGATAACAAGCATGATGAGATTTGGGCATAGGAATGCTTGCTCAAAGAACAAGAAAGTCTCTGGAAATCAACCCCCATGGCCTAGAAATTATCATTTTAGCTAGTTCTTAGACCTCGTCTTTGGTTGGTCGCTCTTGAGATAGTCTGGTTATGCCTTTTTGGGTAACTATGAACACCCTTCATACTTATCATCTTGATGTTAATGTTTTTCATAGTTTTTGATTTTGGCTTCTGAATTTGATTTTTGGTGGTAAATTATATAGGGGTCTAGTGTCGGAACTAAACTTATATATTCAAGTGAATTGTAAGATTTGGTTTCCATCTCGACTCTCGGGTCGTCTTTTCTTGCTAGTTTCTTGTATTTGTAATTATGATTATTGTTGTATTTTTCGCTATTGGAATTTCGATTACTGGAATTATATCTTTCCCCTTGTGGGCTTTGTCAATATGATTTTGCAAAAGGTCTTGATTGAGTGTTGTGTAGTCATCAATTTCTTACCATCTATCCATTTCTATGTTGTTGTTAGGACGTTAGACTTGTCTACCAACATGGAACGTCTAAATGGTCTTGATTGAGTGTTGTGTAGTCATCAATTTCTTACCATCTATCCATTTCTATGTTGTTGTTAGGACGTTGGACTTGTCTACCAACATGGAACTTCAATGTATGAGGAGTTGTTGTGGAGGGAGACCATGGGCCTTAGGACCACAATTTATCTCAACAATAAGCCTTGGAGGTTTCTACCACTTTTCATTTGGTAGCTGCCCAAGTACCCATGATGAACTTCATTAAATAGAAACCTTGGAAGATAGAAAAAGGTAGGCTTTTTTTGCAGAGATTTTAAATGAAGTTGGTCAATGGATTCATGGCCCTAGTCATACCTGGGGAAGGAAAAATTAACATTTTAATTTCATCTTTGTTTATCATCGAAAAACTTGCTAGGAAAGGTGTTAACTAAAAGGAAAGAAGAAATATATGATATCTTTCCCAGCCTTGAAAATGTAAAATGCATGTATCTAAACAACCAGGTTTCTCTTCAACGAATGGATGCCATGTTGGATTGTATTGATCCACAAATTCTATTTATTTTTGTTTATTTTGGTTATCCTTGCTTCACCAAGATCTAATCCAAGGATCCAACCCTCGTCACCTCATTAGACTCTTAACCTCTGTTATAATTTCCTAGAGCCATTTTTTAAATTTTTTATAGTTGACACTCTTATTATATTAGAATTGTTAATTGATTTTATAATTTTGGAACAATTACTCTATAGGTAGATGGTAAACAATTATTGGTTTCTCTATAGGCATGTTGTGACCACCTACTAGAAAACATGCTTATGATGGAGGCATGTTGTGACCACCTACTAGAAAAGATGCTTATGATGGATAGAAAACTGACGTAACTGGTTGAAATGATTTTGTGACACAATACAATACCAACTTTACAAAAACGTAATTTAACATTATTAATTCATAAAATGAGAACTAAATTTTAACATTAATGTAGAAATAATTTAAGAACATATAATTTTTTTTCCAAATGTATTCCTAAATATTAGGTCCAACTCCCTTTAAATTCATGCTTTGGACATTCTTAATCAATCATTTCTTTTAGTTTTATCACTTAGTCGATCTCAATGTATATTTTTTACAAAATTTTATTAGGAAAATAAATAATAAAGGATGAGAGGAAATGACAAAGATGAATGACATTAAACTAGTAAGATAAAAGAGAGATAATTTATTTTCAAGATTTTACTAATGAGTGATTGAGATACATGTGTGTATGAATTTTAAAGAAAAAATATATTTCTATTTTTAAATGGTTTATACTTATTGTATATAAGATGATCTAAAATTTAAAATGGCAGTGATGTTGTCTCATTAAATTATTAAAATAAATATAATATTATCTATATTAAAAATATATAAATATTAATGTTTATAAAAAAATAATAATATTAAATATAAATATATCTATATTAACTATAAATAGATCTATTGTATTCTAGATCTACCAAGTGTTGATAGGGATTAAATCTCCCAATATCTAAACCTTTAAAAAAATATGCACCTAGAGATATTTGATTCTTATCTAAGCTTTGTCTATACACAATTAAGATGGATCTATATTATTATAACATATACATATTTTAGATTCAGATATTTCACTTTACATGGGTTATCAAATCTCATATGTTGAAAACTTATTTTACAGTGAAAAACTGGAATAAAGTCTTACATCTTACATCTCAGGAGCTCTGATGTACCAATGCTAATTATATGTGCATATGTGTTCATGCCATGTGTCAACTCATTGTAAGTTTAAAAGATAATTCCATGTCTACCTGATTTGACTAATACACTAATAAAATGTTTTAATCATAAAACATTTTTTACTTTTAATACTTTATATAATATATTATCTTAAAAAATTATCAAAATGTAAAAAGATAAAAAAAAATCATATATCACCAAAAAACAAACAAAAAGTGGCCACAGAGTTACCAGACATAGCAATCGTCTACTCTTCATTTCATTGGACCCTTCCATAAGGGAGTCTAAATGATTAAGGGAGACGATTAAATTTGGTCCCTTAAATGTAATTGTTTCAAATGTGTTTCTTTATGTTGTTTAGTCTCTAAAATGAATTTGATCCTTTTATTATTTCAAAGTGATGTTGTCCTATGAAATTACATTAAGAAATAAAATAATATCTATATTAAAAATATGAAAATATTAGTAATGAACTAATATTTCAATGTTGAATATAAATATTAATAATATTAAAATATTTCGATATAAGCTAAAAAAAATTCAAGACTGCAATATCCACTCAAAAACATAATTTTAAATCAATTTTATTCCTAACAATATAGAGTAATGTATAATAAAAAATTATAATTTTTTTATTATTAGAAAATATGTCACATTGTATTAATAGGTGAAAATACATAGATTACAAGCAGGAATACTTGAGATCCACCCACCTCCCATGGGGTGCCAGGGAAAAATGCAGAAGGAAGGTTATCTACACCTGGAAAGGGAAACCATAATAATCATTTAAAAATTGGCAGCTAGAAACCATTACAACGCCTAATCGAAAAATACTTTATTGTTCGACAAACATTCGAAAACAAATCAAACATCAAAACATTCCAGGCTAAAGAGAACCTAAATAATATTTGTTGGCAACATAAAGACCAAGAGGATCGTTGACCTGTTATTCTTTAAAAATGTAGTGGCCATGAGCACATGGTCGAAGAGGGGAGACCCTAGAGGCTATATGTTGGGCATCCATAGGAGAAGAAAAGGTTTATTGCAGTCTACGGGCTTGCGAGATACGACCATCATTCACATAGATGGTGGAAGGCGATGAGGAGCAAAGAGGAATAGTGACAGACGTAGGCCACACGAAGGTCACGGGAGGTTAGCGAAGGTGGGAGATAATGTGCCAAGTGTTGGCAGATATTTCAGCAATCCATTTGACTGTATTGGACAATTCACGTTCTTGAGTGAAGAGATGATGGGAAAGGAGATTCTGGAGCACCCAATATGTGTTCCTTCCCTATTGAATATTCTCAGCTTCCAATTCATCAACCTGACATCGAATATGAGCTGGGATATCATTATCATAAAGAGAAGTGTTTTTATCCACAGCAAGGATAGTTGGACGGTGGCCTCTTCCCTTTCCATGGCCAACCTGGTCAAATCTCCATTTTCATGGAGCATAGTGGAAAAATTGGAACCAAGGAGGTGTGTAGGAGGTACATGGGTGTCGATAATTATAGAAGCAGAGAAGGAAGGCGAGTGAGGCAGGCATTGATCAATAGAATAAGAGGGAGAGGAGGAATGCTCCCTCATGAATGCATGAAAAGGAGAATAAATGATCAGTGGGTGACATCAACATGGACATTGGTTTTAGCCTTCTGAGGACACTATGAGGTGGAAGTAATGAAGGAGGGTGTTCACATGGAAGTAATGAAGGTTCAACGGTAAGTTTCCCAGGTGTAACCCGTGAGATGAGGGTTCAAATCTTATTGAGTATATATATGACCTGTTGTGTCTTGGCTAGAAGAGTAGGCGACCCATAGCGGACGTCTCGGCTCTTGTTGAGGCATAAGTTTCCTGCTATTGTGTGGCTTGCAGGCGGTTGCACGTAGCCTAGGTTTATAGTGGCAACCAGTTAGATTTGATCTTGGGTCTATTCAGGATAACTCTCACCAGTTACCGATTGTCCTAGATTTTAAAAAAAAAAATGAAGGAGGGTGTTCGCATGGTGAATCGAGCCAGAGAGAAAGGACGCTAACTCCTAGAGCATGATCCTTACAATTGTTGGGCTAGCTATGATATCCACATCCCGAGAATAAAAAATTTATAATTAGTATGAGAGAGATGTATATTTTTTTCACTAATTAATAGTAAAAACCATCTTATATTTTTAAAATCATGTAATTCTTTCAATTTTTTATACTTATATTCAATAATATTTTTTAATTTCTATATATATACACACACAAACACATACAAAGAGTGAGAAATATCTTAACATTATCTATAAATAAAATATTGCAATGCCAAATATATTTAAAATAATTGTACTTCAAATATATATATATATATATATATATATATATATATATATATATATATATATATATATAATGGGGTCGTCTAATGAGTCAGAGGAATTGTCGGGACGGCCAAAAGCGGCCAGAATCCTGACAAAAAAATAAAATAAAAAAACTTGTAGAGGCAGTATTTGAATCGTGTTTTTGAGGGTGGAAATGGATTTAGCACCATCAAAAACGTCTAGGACACCTAAAATTTTGAATTTTAACAACTATTACTTGGATTTACAAAAATCCTTGCTAGACTTTCTCTAAATATAACCAGAGTTTCCATAACCGGGATTTCCATAAATTCAAATTCATATATATATATATATATATATAGATAATAATACCCATGCTACAATTACTTTTGCCAAACATTATTACTTTATGCTCATTTGTAAATATTTAAGTTAAAAACAAATGTTATTGGATGAAAACTAAATTTGAACACTCGAAATGACATGCATAAATATTTATTTGCAATTACTAATAATATTATTTTATTTAGAAATATTATGGGAACTAGCATGTGAGTAGTCAAGTTTCTATGATATTAGTAATTGTTTAATAGGTTGGAGTCTTAGGTAGTGGACAAGTAAAAGCCCTAGTTTCCATGGTTATAACCTCCCATGATTCCCTAAGATTCTAGGAGGAATGGTCATCACCAAAGAGACAATGTAACTTGCGATAAAGGTTATTTTGGGTGGGAAAAGAGATAGCATATTTGGAGAGAAACACAATCCAAGAAAGAAATATACCTGTAAAATTTTAGGTTGGGAGAAGGAAAATAACATAGATTGAAAAAGTACAACGTTGCTAGACTCTATATGGGGAAGCAAGAAAAACACCATCACATGATGTTAAGTTTCTAATAACAAAGAAGCCTGTGTCTCGGGGGAAATTTTTGCGTTTGCAATTCATTGGTTGGGAGGAATGTGCTCCATCCCACTATATTTCCAGTGTTTAAATAAGTAAAATAAGTAGTGTAGTCGTTCCATTATCAGGAAAGTTGGTTTTGAAGCATGTATTACTAGGAATATAGAGAATGTGGGTGTCGGCATCAAGAATGAATAATGAACAAATAATTTAGTGAATAAATAAAGGAAAATAAATAAAAATAACTAGAATGTAATAGAAGATATATATATAGTAATTTTCTTGAATGTGTGTAATTTTAATAGTAAATAAATCATGGATACATGTATGTTTCATAGTAAACAAAGTAATGATATCTATATATATATATATATATATATATATATATATATATATATATATATATATATATATATATATATATATGAAAATACAGTGACCAAAGAAGAGATAGGTATGAATATTTTCTATATAAGAGGTTGGAGATTCCTAAATAAACAATCTATGTGAGTAAATACCAGATATGATAGTATTTTAAACCAGTATTATTTCTTTTCATAATATCATGAACAATGAAAAATATAAACTTTGTAAATTATTAGATTATAAGCTACTATAAAGTCAAAAGAAAATATTTAAATAGGTTTAACATGCTTTTAAACTACTATGGAGGGATAACTTTCAAGTGCATGCAATAACCACTTGCCATGTAAAACACCCTTACGACGTAGTTATAGAACCTATTTTCATAGGTACCCTAGAACTATGCCTTTGTGCACAAATTCTACTAAGAAGAATTTTGAGCTTTCACTTTAGCTGAGTATTTAAGGGAGGAATTAATGACACGAACTGACACTATGGGATAAAGGGAGTGTCAACTCTTAAAACAAAGAAGTATTGAACCAATTAAAAAGAATAACTATACATATTTTGGCTAAATATCATGTTGAAATAACCATAGAATTAAAAGTATTTACAAAGAGTAAATGTACTTGCACTGAAGAACATATTTAGAAGCTTGCTTAAAAATATATATTAATAATGCATAAATTGTCAATTTAAGAACCTTATTCCCACAGAAATTAGTACATATTATTTTACCATATGAATTACTCAAAAATGAATTGTTTAGGCATACTCCACTGTCGAATTGAACAAACGTTTCACAAGACAAAGTATGAAGTTAAGAAAACTAAATCTTTGAGCTAACAACATAACTCAGGGCCAAGTCAAAGCCATGTATGCGAAACACTATACAATAAAAATTCTGAAGATGTTGCTATGGATTTCATCAGTGTACATCATCCTCCATATCATTTAAATATCTATTGTAGAAAAATGATGTGAAGGGGATTCTTATGTGGAGAGGTAAAATTTAATGTACTATTTGAAAAACTTTGAGTTGGGGTTTGGAATTCAAATATGTTAAAAAAAAAAGGATGATTTTCTATTAGTAGCCTCATCATAATATTTATAGCCATACAAAAAAGGGGTTCTTGAACTGAGAATATCACAACGGAATTTACCTTAAAGGTCTCCTAGCAGTCGTAGTCTTGAGTGACCTGTTGGAAGCATATGGGTAGTGAATAATTAGAGAATACATTTGAGGTTATAATATTCAAACAAGATAAGCTGCGAGGTAGCAAATCCCTGCATTGTGTCGAGTAGTTATGGACTTGGAGCGAGGAGTTTAATGCCCAGTGAGAGAGCAAGCTTGTGTTTGAGATAGATACTTGAAAACTAACCTACATGTTTTTCATCCACTACCTCCTTTTAGGGACAACTGTATTCAACAGATCCATCTAAAATTGGAATTGACTACAGGTGAATGTTTCAGCAAATATGTTTGTTATAAGTCGAATTGTTGGATACAAAGAAAAGAAGGAAAAGTTGGGTGGAACTTTAACTAATTACTCTTTAGTCCTTGATGAGCTACCCTCCCTTGTCAAAATGGCATCCACCTCCTCGTAGCTCTCTTTGTTTGCTAGCTTCTTGAGGATCAGGTACTTTTAGTCGAAGGAGAATCCAAAGGAATATCTAGACTTTTGAGTAGTTCTAGGGCTTCTTTACTTCCTACTTGTTTTTCATCCACTACTTCCCTTTAGGGACAACTGTATTCAACAGATCCATGTAAAATTGAAATTGACTGCAGGTGAATGTTTCAGCAAATGTGTTTGTTGTAAGTCGAATTGCTGGATACAAAGAAAAGAAGGAAACCAATATATTCGAATAAATATATTTACTGTATGATTATAATTTGTAAACCCTAATTGTAGTATTAGACTGCTCAGTACAATTCTAATTATAATAGCTATGAATTTTTTGAAGGATCCATGGATGTTGTTCTCTTTTAGTACGCAATGTCACAAGAAAAATGGTGAAGCCTGACTATGCTTGTGAAAGTAAAAACTATGATTGGTAAATTTTCATGGGGCAGCTAAGAACAATACAGGAAAATCTGGGTGGCACTTTAACTAATTGCTCTTCAGTCCTTGATGAGTTCTAATTATAACAGCTATGAATTTTTTGATGGATCCATGGATGTTGTTCTCTTTTAGTACGCGATGTCACAAGAAACATAGTGAAGCCTGACTATGCTTGTGAAAGTAAAAACTATGATTGGTAAATTTTCATGGGGCAACTAAGAACAATATAGGAAAATCTGGGTGGCACTTTAACTAATTGCTCTTCAGTCCTTAATGAGCCACCCTCCCTTGTCAAAATGGCATCCACCTCCTCGTAGTAGCCCTCTTTGTTTTCCAACTTCTCCTCCCAAAGGAAGATCTAGACTTTTGAGTAGTTCCAGGGCTGCCCATCTTCTTAGATTTGGTGAAATGCATATCTGCGCTCAAAAAGCTCTGATATCTTGATGCTACTTTGTTGATTGCCCGTCTCCATGATACTCTGAACCACAATGAAAACAAAATTGTGATTAGTTAGAAGATAATTGTCCCAGTATATAAAAAAAAGAAGGATTAATTCCTGTGATATGTATTGTGCAATACCCAGACCATTTGCAAAGGCCAAAAAAATTGAAAGAAATAAGAAACCATACAGACTTCTGAAAATGGAAATGGAAAGGAAAATGAATGATGAGAAATGAATTCAAGATTGGGAAAGCATACAGACAGAAGGAAAAGTATAAACAATTGAATGAGCACATTTTTTTGCAAAAAATTGAAACATCGACATTAGAGCCTCGAAGAGCCTGCAATGAATCTTCAAAACTTTTATTACCAATCTTTGCCTGCATGTGTATGAGCATAAAGAATGAGACCTTACTGATAATGGATCATAGTAAATCAGTGACAAGGGCACCAACAGAAAGTGTCATATCATTTCAGTGTACATGCTTGAATGTGCTATTAACTCACCAACCATCTTGGTGATTCCGGGATAAAGAAGAGTCCAAGCACGAAAAGGGCACAAGGAATTATCCATGCCCAACTAAAGATGTCATTATATGGCTATTATTTGGAAAATGATAAATGATCTCCATAGACTATCCCCAAAAAATATGAATTCAAGGTATACCTATAATTGCAAGTATGCTAGCATAATACCAACTGCCACTGAGAGTTGTTAAAAAAATAAATAGTTATTATTCAAACATATTATTCGTATGGATTTTTAGTAAATCACCATTAGTGATTCTGAATATTTAAATTTATGCACAATCATATTTACTCTGGCACTTCAGAAGACAATAACAAGACTAAATGTTACTAAAATTACTAATACAGCAAAATCTCACCTAATTTACTGCCCCAAGACCTCCTCGAAGGTGCCTTGGTGCTATCTCAGATATGTATACAGGTACCTAAAAGAACCATATCAAATATTGTATGTTAGAATCATACTTGTCCATTTGTAGTTTTGTATACACAATCTTCATTCACATATTCTACACCTAAATATAGAAAACATTTAAAATACTACTAGCCCTTTCCCAACCTTGTGAGAGAGGTCTTACTTACAAAAAATCAGATGATACCAACTCCAAACCCTGTGAACAATCTTCCCGAGTATAAAAATAAAGAATCATGCAGCCATAGCAGGATCAAAGTCAAGACCCTTCTCTAAGATAGCTTAACTTGCCTTTGCAAAGAAAATGACAAGCCACCCAATAATATTTGGAATGGCAGCCACTAATAATACCTGCATACAGACATAGAATATTAAAGGTACTTATGCCTTTCCATCCAATATAATCACCAACCTGTCCACTGACTATTGCACCCACCATGGCTCCTACGTTTGATGAGGATCCAAATAAAGAGAACTGACATAGAATTCAACATGTTTTAGGTCACAATGGGCTTTTCTGTAGCCCCATTGGGAAAGATCAACCATTATAACTCAATAGGCAACAGTTGAATTCTTTTATGGGAGCATTCAGAACTTACGGACTGATTGTGTTTGAGAATAGTAAATACACCTAAATAGATATTAAATAGGTCCATGAATTTCTAAGGAGATGTATGATTGTCTGTGGATTTATCATAAAAGTCTAATTGAAAGGCATGCCCTTAAAAATCTTCTAACAGTGAAAGACTACCCGAGACAAGGTTAAACCAAGATCATCAACGATCCCATTTTGAGTAGGCAAAGAATATCCAACCTGTTACAACATTACTTTGTCAGAATTGTGAGAAATTTAATCAACCTTTCCCTATTTTGAAGACTGAAAGGAATTCAAGAAAAACATTGAGAAGCAAGCTAAGAAATAAGAAAAATGACCTACACAGAATCCAAACTCTATAGGCCCCAAGGCATCAATAGATGTACAAAGTATTGCAGCAAGAGAATTCCCTTGGAGAGCTTGAAAATCTGCACTTTTAGCCCCTTTACCACTAGGATGACTAGATTTTGATCTGCTATGTCGGCTACTTCTTTTTTCTAAAAGAGGCTTCTTTACATCTCTACTGTCAGCCCCATTTCCTGTCTCCAAATCATCTTTGTATGCCATCTAGTCCTCGAGGGTAAAAGTCACAGAGACCAAATTTCTTGCAAATTTAATGCTACTTTACTAAACTCCTGCACAATTCAGCCCATGAAAACCTTTAACAGTAGCACATGATGATAGGCATCAATGCTAGTAAAGAAAAGGGCTTTGTTGTGTTTGATCACCCTGCAACATGATTGCAAAGATAGTCACCATAAAATATGGCACATAATAGAGACTTCACTAGTGATATTCGGCTCAATTATATGCAAAAAGTCTTAATTTTCTAAATAACAACAGCTAGGAAATGAGCAAATGGAGCATATAAGAAATCCATTTCTTTCAAGCACAAAGAGATACAATGAAAAATAGACTAATTATGCGTTTGGAAAATGTGAAATTTACAAGTCGCAAAACCTCCATAATAGAAAATGTCAAGAATACTACAAGAACAGAGTGGCCATGTGGGAAAGACAAGTCTGTTAGCCACTTTAAACATACAATTTAGCAATGCATGTCTTCTTCTCTATATAGAAAATGTCAAGACTGCTACAAGAACAGAGTGGCCATGTGGGAGGTCAAGAATACTATAAGAACAGAGTGGCCATGTGGGAAAGACAAGTCTGTTAGCTTTTGAAGAATCTAAGCAACAATGAAGTTGATTAGGTTAGGTCACCAACACAATCTATGGGGTGCAACGTGATTGAAAGATCAAACATACAATCTACCTGCCAATCTATCCTTTGCAGGGCAAGCAGGATAAGACCCTACAGACCAAACGACCCAACTTTAGCATAATCACTCTCCTATAGCTAGCCCTTTGGGATACATATTTCCCAAGATATTGCGTTACATAGGGGAGATATTGTTCTATTCTAAACAATTTGCTTCCTCCCCGCACAAAACAATTGTCTTTGCATTTATAAAATATGATGAATAACTCATAATAAGATGGCGAAACCATAAATTAGTGAAGAGTTGTAAGTTAACTAGTGACAAAGGTAAATTAAACTTCACACATTGAAACAATTTGATAACTATATTTTTAAACTAGCTCTAAGCTTTCTATAGTGGCAATGTTCCTGCGTTCTTTATTTTAAATGAGCAAAATAAAACTACATTCTAGAGAAATAAACCATGAAATGCAAATCATAAGTGCAAGACTGAATAACAACACAGCCAAATACTGAGTCAAACTTCCTAAAAGCTGAAAATTGCATATTACAATTAATCGATGAACTACACTCATATCAACAACTGTAAAGAAAAGTAATCTAAGAATTACTCACCAGCAGCATTTAGGAATCAAATTTATGTATACAAATTAAAAGACATTAAAAGGAATAGGACACCTGGTTGGCTACATGGAGTTGCAAAAGAATATCAAACAAGTAAAAGAATGTTGCATGCAGCCATTGAATTGAGCACAAATGCATAAAGGGCTATTATTGGCAACTATTGATAATTCCAATAAACTAGTTCAGCACTACACGAGATCGAATTGATGAACTGTGAGAAAGGTATTACTTACATCAAGTGAGATGACCCCAACTCCAAACATTGTGAACAATCTTCCCCAATATAAAAATAAAGAATCTTGCAGCCATAGCAGGATCAAATAAAGAATTGGCTTCCAATTTAGAATCCAAATGAAACATAAACTTTCCAATTTCTAGTCAAGATCCTTGTTTAACATAGCTTAACTTGACTTTGCAAAGAAAATGACAAGCCACTCAATAATATTTGGAATGGCAACCACTAATAATGCATGCATACAAACATAGAATATTAAAGGTACTTACGCCTTTCCGTTCAATATAATCAGCAACATGTCCACTGACTATTGCACCCACCATGGCTCCTACATTTGATAAGGATCCAAATAAAGAGAACTGACATAGAATTCAACATGTTTTAGGTCACAATGGGCTTTTCTGTAGCCCCACTGGAAAGATCAACCACTATAACTCAGTAGGCAACAATTGAAATCTTTTATGGGAGCATTCAGAACTTATGGACTAATTGTGTTGGACAATAATAAATACACCTAAATAGATATTAAATAGGTCCATGAATTTCTGACGAGATGTATGATTGTCTGTGTATTTTTCATAAAAGTCTAACTGAAAGGCATGCCCTTAAAATTCTTCTAACAATGAAAGCGTACTTGAGATAAGGTTAAACCAAGATCATCAATGATCCCATTTTGAGTAGGCGAAGAATATCCAACCTGTTACAACATTACTTTGTCAGAATTGTGAGAAATTTAATCAACCTTTCCCTATTTTGAAGACTGAAAGGAATTCAAGACAAACGTTGACAAGCAAGCTAAGTCAGTGGAGTCCGAAGGCCAGCTGTTAGCATGTGTGCCAGTTAGCTGCATTGAGAAGGGAAGATCTGTAGCAATAAAAGCAAAGGCAGAGGAACTTAGTTGGTATAGCATCTGTGTAGTTTAATTCAAGCAGTAAGCATACTCAATCCTCCAAGTGAGTGGCTTCCATATTTCAAGTAAGTTTTTCATTGCAAGTTAGTTACAGGCTCAAGGTCAAGAAGGTAGTTGAAGGGTTGGAACATGCATTCAAAGGTCATAGGAGGGACCCATAGAAATGCATGATTTATAGTTTCTAATTCAAAATGAATTCAAATCCTATAAGCATGTACATAACCCCACTGAGCATGAAGACCACCAGAAGCAAGGCCATGCCCGAAGAAGAAGCCATAAGCAAGCCCCAGGAAGATTGAACCAAGCCCTCAGATATGAGAATGTTACGAAATAAAAATAATAAAGTGAATTAACTTAAATTAAAAAGATACGTTGCCACGCTAAGAGCATGTTTCCCAGGTGTATGCTTCCTAGGTGTCGGAGGTATGGAGATCTTTGGCCTTCATGACCCGAACATACAAATACTGCATATGCTCTACCAGATCATAAGTGTTGCCTGTCTTATCTCGAATCGTGGTTCCTACACCACCACCACCAAGCTGAGGATAAGTTTTCCTTAATGCAAACTCCATCGGAAAACCGTACCCAGTTCCGAGAACAAAACCCATACCAGGACCATGACTACTCATATGCATCACTCGAGGCCTCACTTCCAATTTCTTCTCCTGCACAGACTTCGCCACCATTGCCTCCATCTTTTTCATTGACAGTATAAACTATCAACCTAATGTCCCCCTTTATGAGCGAGAACAAACTCCTTTTCTTCATTAGGAACCTCTTCAAACTCTCCTCCCTCGCTAACTCGATGCCTAACAGAAACCCCCTACGCGTATGACTAGTAATCCCTTTAAGATGCAGATTTTGAAACTGATAGACGCGGTTCAAGTCAGTCATTCATTCCAAATGCCTTCCTTACCTTCCTGGCATTCCAAATGCCTTCCTTCCCTTCCTGGTTGTTTAGATGATGAGTGGGCAGCCATTAATGCAAGCATGAGGAGATAAGAAGTAGATGCGAAGCAGATGTTGGTTCTTGTCCGTAGAAGTGGTTCCAGGTTGAAGGCAGAAGGTGAAAGGCTCCCGGGTAGAGGCTTATTCCTTCCTTCTCCTTCTGTGGTGGGATTTCCTTGGTTGTTGATGACTGAAGGTGGAATTGATAGGTTACAGGGTTATGGCAAAAGGTGAAATGCTAAATAGGCCGAACATAACTACAAGAGTTTCAGATCCAACCCTATACTAGTCAAAGTTGTAGAGCTTTAGAACGATGAAACAATTAGATGAACCCTTATTCTAGGGTTGCAGGCTAGATAATGTAACAATACTGGAAAAGCATTCAATAGTTGAGCAAGGTTGCATTCAGTAGTTGAGTAGGGTCAATCACAGAGAGTTGGTGATGCATAGAAGAAGGACGTCTATCTTTACTCTTTGGTAACTTCTGAATTTTTTCTTCATGAATCATTCCCTCATTCCCTTGTATGCCCTTCATGAATCATTCCCTCATTTCCTTGTATTCTGAGGGTAAATTCTGTATTTTTTTTCTTCATGATTCATTTCCTTTTCTTCATGAATCATTCCCCCTATATGGGGGGTTTCCAGTGTTGTCAGTCTTGCAATAAGATTTTCAATAAGATTTGTTACATAGCAGGTGTTTTGTTACATAGGAGGTGTTTGTGCCTAGTTCGATGTGAACATTATTCATCCATTCAATGTCTTCATCCATTCAATGGACACCTGGTTACATGCAAACATAAGAGATGGCACCTAGAAATTGTGGCAGGCATACAAGCGATGATAAGCAGTGGTGGTAGGCATACCCTGGTGCACAAGCAGGGCTGATGGTTCCTCTATTATACCATGTAGTCCATGGAAATCCAAAATACAAGCATGTTCCTGAGCTCAGCGGAGCTAACATTTAGTGTCGTCGACTAATGCCAACATTAGATTAGGTAGTATTTTTATGAGTTTCAAAATATCAAGCAAACACAAAATTATAACTTATGCTTTAGCTTCGGATTAGCTTTAGTCCTCGGGAAGAGGCCAAATAACATGATTTATCAATATGTGT
Source organism: Pinus tabuliformis (assembly GCA_031772625.1). NCBI lineage: Eukaryota > Viridiplantae > Streptophyta > Pinopsida > Pinales > Pinaceae > Pinus > Pinus tabuliformis. Next base: position 1,507,080,606 of record CM062819.1, on the reverse strand, counting down.
CTACAAACTTGGTTTATTGTTGATAACTGAGGAGTAAAAGAAGCACTAATAATACTAAAGTGCTCATTTCCGATTACTATAGTCCATGCCAGGACGGTAGGGACTAATAAGGAAAGAGGTGATTCACAAATATAAAACCATTTCCTCTACAATATAGACTCACGAGAATTAGAAACCTTTTTCAAGACACTATATTGGGATTTTGAGACCAAACAACCAACATAGTAATAGCGAAGCGCAAGGGTCTGTAATACCCTTTAATACATAAAAGGGAGAAATTGTTTCCGAAAATATATAATACAAGAATGTCATGGAATAATCTAAAAACCCATAACCCTAATATCAAGAATATCAAGAATACATAAAAGAAACAAAAGAAAAGTGGTTTGGTACCTGGTTTGAAAAGTTTACCTCTAGCTGTCAAAGTGTTTTCCTTTGCTAGTTGAAGTCTCCAATTGAAATCCTACAAGAAATCAAGAAATACATTGTTGTGTTGCCTTCCATCAAAACCATGGAAGAAATTTAAACTGAAAGCCCTCATGTTACTTTAAAACCAAACCTTGAGAGGAAATTCATGAAGGAAAACCCTCTTAAGATTTAGAAAGTTGATTGCAACAAAGCTAAAAGTCAAGGTAACCTATGGTAATGGCAGATAACAAGGGGTTTTTGAATTGTTTCTTGAAGGACCTACAAAAATCCCAAAGAAATTGTTATACAACACAGTGTTTTTGAAATGTTATTGAGAGGACCTGCAAAAACCCACAATTGTTTGTCAAGATTCTTTTCCAGTCACCCAAAGACAAATAAAAAATTTCCAGTTGAAATATGGTAAAGCCTTAATGACATAATCCATAGAAAGGCTTCAAGATCAAAGTGGGTAAACCCTCGACAATATAATCATCGAAAACAAATGTGAAATTATGTGTTGCTTGTAGCTTAAGGCATTGTAGATGCAACCAAGTCACTATCAAAACATAAGTATAACCAAACAATAGGAAATTGAATAATAGTGTTCAAAACCCAACCCATCATTGTATCAGTAGATAAAAAGAACAACATAAAATGAAAATTTTGGCAAGGAAGTCAATCAAACAAGCATGAAGCATTGAACCATTAATGGAACCCAAATGCCATGGACCATCTGAATCATCCATCTGTGACCCCGTCACATTTATGGCTCAAAGTGAGGATGTGCATGTACGACACGTAACCAAGGACCCTCCCATCATGACTTCCAAGTGTGACTCGAGTAGGGGGTGTAATTAGCTTAATATATTGAAAAATTAAGCATGGGCACATCAAAGGCCTTGGACTATGGCATAGGTTCACATATCACATGATATGAGGACTCAAGGGTTGATATGAGGCATTAGCATGAAACATGTCTCAAGTTCGAGTAGCAAGAAGGTGAAGATAATGTATTTCTTTCATGGTACCCAATCAAATTTTATTTTCAATATAAACTATGTATCCACGAGATGAAGATGTGGACGAAGATTGTTTATGTGTTGTGGAACCTTAGTTTAAGGGCTTGATTTGTGAAATACATATATAATATATTTTTAAGCTAAGAAAATAAATCATGATAGTAAGAGTTTCTCTATATTTATGCTGTGAATCCAAGCCACACATAAAAATATATATAAATATATTTTTATGCTAAGAAAATAAATCATGATAATAAGAGTTCCTCTATATTTATGATGTCAATCCAAACCACAGATAAAAACATACATATGCTATATTCATGATGCCAATCCAAACTATACATAAGAACATACATATGAATTTATTTACTCTATATGATCTTGGAATGATTGATTTAACTAATGAGTCTCAAGGTTTATAAATTCATTGAATAAGAGAAGAACCTCTGATCCAAACTACATATAAGAACATATGTATGGATTTATTTACTCTATTTGATCTTGAAATGATTGATTTAACCATGGAGTTTCAAGGTTTATAAATTCATTGAATAGGAGAAGAATTTTTATTTCGCAAAGATTGATTTTTCTGAGGAGTCTAAAGGTTTTTCAACCAAGTATTAGCAAGAAGCTAGAATAGATAGGGATCTTATAAAAATGTTGGATAAATTTATTGAATAAGAAAAGAATAAACTTAGTTGCAACTTACCAATGATAACCTGTTTATATATGTGTGTGCGTGCACCAAAATAGAAAGAAAGATTTTAAACAATTGATAAGTGCTTTCTAATTCAAAATATGAGAGGAAGACGAGAAAGATATATAATAACAATGAAAATTTAATGAACATATTTTTATATGTAAAGAGAAAAAGTGATCTTATTCCATGGATATATGTTTTCTATTTCCCAAAAGATAAAGATATCTATTTAAAAATACACTTGTCACATATAAAAATTTTAATGTGAATCACTTGAATAAAATATTTGAATGTGTATGTTCAATAAAATATTTCAATGTTATCTATGTAATATTATATTAAATAATTAAAAGAACAAGAATTCTTATAATTAAAACATTTTGTTAATGTGTTACTCAAAATTAAAAAAAACTAATATTTTAACTAATATTTTAATGTTTATAAAACATAGTTAACACATACCATATATATAAACTCAGATTTATCAAGCATCCACATATATCAAAGCTCTATAATTGCAAAAAAAAAATTCAAAACTTTGTACTTTTAAAAAGGTTTTTACTGCAATTTTTTTTTAATATTCCTTAGATTTAAAATATATTTATGCTAATTATAAAAAAACAATATACATGAAATATTACATTACGGTATATAAAATTACCAAGGTATAAAAATAAATAAATTACCATAATCAAAACGTCCTTTAAATAAACTAACGCTGTAAATGTAAACTTAAACTTTGAACACTTCATCTAGGGGAGTAAATCTTACACCATCTCAAATTAAATAAAAATAATTAATATTCCGGATCGTAACTCCTGATACTCCAATAGACCTTACAACCTCTCAAAATAAATAACATTAATCAAATTCCATATATCATATATGAAGAGATTTAACGCAGCGGATGGGAGATCGATGAGATCTGACCTAAGGGATTAGAACCTTGATGATACGCCGTTTGTTGCAGTTGTTCAACATATTCTGGGCGCGGAAGAAGTGGCGTAGCTCATCTTCAAAGCGATAAACATTTGAAAATACATTTTATTACGATGGAGGACTTTTACGATTGCTTCCCCACAGTCATGATTACCTTTCATTGTAAGGATGGAATTAGAGAAAACAGAAGTTTAACGCTGGAGTTCAAACATATCAGGAATAAGCTACTTATAAACCAATGGTCAGACAAAGCGGAATACGCATAAGACGACGAATTCTTGGAAGTTATCTTAATAACAGACAAAGAGTACATCGATAAGAGATGCGACTTTAAAGTTATCTTAATTAACTTAATAGTTGATTTCCAAGAATATTTCAGAATTTCTGTGCTAGAAATAAATGAATCTAGCAACGAAGGAAAAGTTCTTAGATTATAATTAGCAATTGTCCCAAAAGGTACAAAGAGAGGCCGATAGGATCATTAAATTGGAATTGTTGAATTTTTCTAGAAGAGTCAATTGGTATGTGGAAAACCTTCTTTTCTTGGACTGGATTATTGTGCAATTACTTTTCTTTAGATGTTTTATTTATATCTATATTACAAGGAACACATTGAATGTCAAAGCAAATATAACAATACATGGGTGGGAACACTGCAAATCTATTTCAAACACCATAGACAAATTTGCGAATCGATTTCAAACACCAGAAACCAAAATTAGTAATAAAACTTGCTTTGCTATTGTTTATATCCTCCTCCAAAACACATTAAAAAATACAACACAGCACAACACATTGATGAAATTGCAACATGGCACATTGATCGAGCGCTCCACCACCCAGACCCATCTTAGCTTTCAATGAGACTGCCTGATACAGCTTTACATTAGACTGCCTAAGAGAAAAAGAGAACTAATAAGCTACCAGAGTCAAAGATATCCCTGTTTAACCTTCTCTATAAAGAGAAAAACCATTTTTTTTTCAGATCGCCCCATATATCTCAAGAATGAATTACAAAAAACAAACAAATTAAGGAAACAGAAAAATACCAAACAGATTGTTCATGAGCCATCAGTGTCCATAAGTGATTAAATTGTTAAATCACAGTGTCCCAAAGTTTATGTGGGATCAGTAAGCCCATGACGACCATTGACTGGGCTGATCGAACGAACTGGGCGGCCTCCTGGGAATCTCCTATAATATATAGGAGTCAAAATTACTTCAAGATGCATCAGATACTCTCCCTGGAAAAATCCGGGCAGGAAATTACAGAGGTGACGCAGATCTAATACCCTGATCAAGCTTATGCCAAAGTCAACTAAAGTTAACTATAGGAAACTTTTAGAACTTTAATTTACCTGTCCCCTCTCATCTTGAAATCTTTCAGACTTTTAAACAGGAAAATTAAATGATTAAATCTGCTAATCCTTCCAAAATTGCAAGAAGATGCTTTAAAATTCTTATAAAATAATGCAAAGTCCAGATGCATTGAATTTAGCTTGCCTGCGTGCATTCATAATCAGAAAGACATCACATACCGTAAATAATCTTTTTTCTTAGGCCAAATCAACGCCTCTGGAAGATCCGCATGTGTTTCACACAAACAGCCTTTCAAAATCAGATAAAATTCTGTAAATTGCCAACAGTATCTGGCGGTCACTAAAATACTCGCAACACGCACCTCTGCTGAACTTTAAGGGCTAAAGATGTGGTCTGCAACAACAAAAACAAAAATACAACACTTCTTTGTGGCACATTCCACCACTGGCAGCCGGCATTAAAGCATTTTGTTCCTTCTTTTGCAGCTTTCCCCGTTGGAATGAGGAAAGCTAAAGAGTTGGCCGCAAGTAGTTTTAATTGGTGTATGGGGTATATAATTTAATACTAATAAGTTCTTGCCAAAAGCCAGGGAAGAAGAACAGCAACAATAATTGGCAGACCAAAGAAACAATTAACTCTGAGGCCAAGAGTGACATAAAAGAATGGGAAAAAGCAGTAAAAATATCTTCAAGAATGACATAAAAGAATGGGAAAAAGCAGTAAAAATATCTTGCCATGAAAAAAAGGCAACTCAACCGATATTTGGAAAAAGCAGTCACACTTCAAATCAACAGTTGAAAGTGTCTCACCTGATCGAACGGAACAAGGTAAGAAGAGATTTTCAATGCTTGGTTTTTCCATGCGTTCAGCAATTTGTATTGCCTGTGAAATCTATACAGACCAAAAGGAAAGTTAATTTCCCGAACATGGTTCATGTGGATTATCAACAGCTCAAAGTTGTTTACAAATGACATAATCTAAATCAAAGCTGTGACAGTGAATGCCATAAAACACTTTTCTGTGCAAAACGAGCCTTTGGATTTCAAGTATATCTCGTTTCGTATTTCAATCCGAAGGTTCAATTCAGCCTTCTCAGTCCACCAGTTATTTTGAGTCAGCCAATTTCTAAACCTTGACACAGGGTCATGCTTCAACCTCCAATGTTCAATTTCATCTATTCTTTGATATTTCGTTGAGTCATCTGATGTTGAATGGTGACCTACTCGGTATGTAAGTGTCTGCCAATATAATAATCAGAATGGACCATCTTCATCTTCATCATAAATGTACTATATAAAGATATACATTACAAGCATTGCTAGATCCCCTTACAAACAGCCAAGTATTAGTGATTTGTCAACATCCAAGAAAAAACATAAATACAAATACAGATTCGTTTGGACAAATATGTTGTTCATGTACCGAAAGTGAAGATGAAACATTAAAACCATAAATTAAAATCCATAAAAGATCACAACTCTTTTGTTACTATTTGTCCCAACAAAGTATTAGGATTCAAGAAATGGTTGGACTTTAACAAAGTGAATACAATAAAACAGCATGTGAAGTGTAAGGAGTTAACTCAATGGGTTGTCATGAATATTGTTGGGCATTTTGCTGATTAAAAATCAACAGGGTCCCTAGTTTGAATCCCACTGGGTTACATGTATTAGTTTATACTAATAGTTTTATTAAAGATATTATTCACTAATGTGGGGAAGCATCTCTTTGGTTTCTTGTAAAGTTTTCTTAAAGAAATAATGGAATCTGAACTATGTGAAAAACACTGAAAGTATACCTCTATCAAGATTGGTTTAAACTCATCAATTGCCATCTGTCGTGCCTTGCTAACTGCAAAGTACATAGCAAGTGCATCATTCCCGTCGACACGAATGCTTCTTATCCCATAACCTTGCCCTCTAACAACTACACAATCACCTCGAATTTGCCAAAAGATAGGGAACAAATAGACAATCAAATTAGAGTGCCCTTCCAGAAGAGTCATTTTTAGTAACAAATAGGCATACAAACTTATTAAATATGCAGAGTACTTTTGAACCGTTCTGACGATGGGGTACTGATTGCCCATCCATTGTTTCGGCAAATAAATACAACTGGAACTTCTAGAACTGCTGCAAAGTTTAAGGCAGCCTGACAATCTCCCTGAGGCAAAAAGGAGAAATGCATCAGTTAAAAGCAATAGAGATTTTGAACTAACATTAGGAGCACAGATTAAGATAACATCTTTCTTTGGAAGGATAACTGGGTTAGTAAAAAATGTGATGGTTGAGAGCGGAGACTGACCTCACTCGTGCCACCATCACCAAAAAAAGTTACTGTACAAGCTTGCTTCTTGTCCATTTTTAGGGAATATGTTGCACCTACTGAATGAGGAAGTTGTGTCCTGGAAAATACACATGATACATGGAATGCAGTAAGAACTCCCAATCAGCCCAAAAGATTGTTTACAAAATAAAACTAATACATAATGTACCTGATATCTAAATTTATAAAGATAACTACCATTCAAGTGAAGGAGACCCTTACGCTATAGGCAATGATATTGTGAAGTAATTCAATGCATTAAATCCATAATGGATAGGCATCTAGCGCCCCTTGCCGTAATCAGCACAGTTCCCAAAGCATTGGTTTGCAAATTCTTGCATTGTGAAACCACGCCAAATAAGGACCCTGGTTCTCGATACTGCACACATTAATAACATAAGCCCTTTCGGTTAAGCTTACTGTAGTGCTTAAGTATTTTGGCAGTACATTCAACCATCTATAAAAGGCTTCTAGAATAATAATATAGACCTGAGGTGCTTATAAATGAAACAATTCATAACCCTGGTGGGATGCTGGGATGCTTTTAAAAGTGATATTATCTATATGGAAAGGTTGCAAAACCATGGTGTATATGAATTTGGGAGACTAGCTCTTGCTTCAGAACAGCCATACAAGTTAAAATTCCATTCTCAGCCAAGGTCTTTAGCACTGAACAAGCGGATTAAGATAATTTTTCGAAAACACTTTCATTTTAAATTTCTAAACTAACACATCTTGATCAAACTATATACCTGGGCAAAGACCACATCATCAATAGTCAAAGCTGCTGTTGATGAAATATTGATGGCCTCTTCTCCATTACACATAAGATAGAAAGAATTTTGCCTTGCCTCTGTGCTTCATAAAATATGGTGTCCACAACTTGAAGAGTTACCATACTCTCATACATTTTCAATGCCAAGTCTTTGCTAGTCTGTCAGACATCAAAATTATGGATATTGATGTCACAGATAAACTCGTGATTAAATATACATCAGAGAAGTCCACGTCACAGCAAGGGAACTCATCAAATATTAATAAGTACATAGATCACCTGACTGAAGCCATCAGTGGAGGCAAGGGCTAACCAGCCTGCCATAGGGAATTAAATGCCCGGGTACATGCATGCTCTATAACAAAATATAACGCGCACGCGGTGGCTACACAAATTAAAAATAACGGCGGTGTGCTATTTTGTTATAGAGTATGCATGTACCCAGGCATTTAATGCCGTATGGCAGGCTGGTTAGCCCTTGCATCAGTGGAAATCTGACACCCAACCTCATTCAGAACCCTGTAGCAAGGTACACGTTTATTCGAAGACTCGGATATGAAGTTCATTTCATAAGTGAGCTCAACTTTCCCGCCTGGAACATCCAGAAACTGTCAATTCAAAAATAGAATTTAAAATCAGAATTGTAAGAGTAATCATTCATTTTCTAGCACTTAAATCTGCAGTTCACAATAACAATCTCTACTCTACATGGCTTTGATTCTTCCTAGTTTTCAAGCAGGTCTTAACTATGTTGAATTAATAACTAATTTTGAATAAATTGGTTCTATATTGAGCTTTCGAAATGCATTTTTGAAGTCTCAGTCAAACTGCAGCAGGGGCATCACATGGAAGAGCTTTTTTACCGAACTACTTCCAAACGAAAATATACTCAGGCTCACATTGCAATAGATAACAGAAGCGCTGATTCTAAATAAGGTCATGTACAACCAAGCTTCAATTTGAATGAAATTCAACAACCATCATGAAGATCTCAAATTATAAATGGTAGTCTATAAATGAAAATTAAATAATCTTGACACAGATTCAGTTTTCAGATGTCAAATATATGCAGGCCTGTATTTTAAAGGTTACCCCTATATGCAATTTGGAATATCTCAATAGCTCTTGAAATGCCTGGAAAGGGAATCACCGCGAAATTAACCTCTCAAACCAGATAGAGGGTAAGTTTCACTAAATTGGTTATAACCAGTCCAATTTTGAAGAGTATCACCACTAGTGGCCAGAATTTTGATCAACTGATGGTCATTGATAAGCAATGAAACTAATTCAGTCCAAACTCTCGACAAACCTCCAAATGGACACAACTCAATAACAAGGACTTGCCAGAAATTTGATCAATTGATTATCATTGATAAGAAATGAAACTAATTCAGTCCAAACTCAATACAAGCCTCGAAATGGACACTACTCAATAACAAGGAGGACGATAAAGAATACAAATAAAATTTAAATGAATACTTTCACAGCTAAATGGGGAAAATATAATTTGCTAGTGCTTATGATTCTTAAAAGCTCCTTAACAGAGAATTTGGCTGTGCACTTCTAGGGCTTTGCATTAAACTCTGTTATAGGGGCTGTGTCATTTATCCTAATGAAAAGACTTCATGGTTGTTGAAATCATGACCCTATTTGGAAATTGTCTCCTAAAACCCATGGAGAAGAACGAACCTGTACAAATTGTATACCTCAACTCATCTCAAACAGAAAACACCTCCTCCTAGGCTCTCCGGCCAAGGAACCCATTGGAGATGACTACAGAAGAATTTTTTTTTATAAAATACTTTTGTTCAATGATGAGCAGCATATGCTTTCGAAATGCATTTTTGAAGTCTCAGTCAAACTGCAGCAGGGGCATCACATGGAAGAGCTCTTTTACTGAACTACTTCCAAATGAAAATATGCTCAGGCTCACATTGCAATAGATAACAGAAGCGCTCATTCTAAATAAGGTCATGTACAACCAAGCTTCAATTTGAATGAGATTCAACAACCATCATGAAGATCTCAAATTATAAATGGTAGTCTATAAATGAAAATTAAATAATCTTGACAGAGATTCAGGTTTCAGATGTCAAATATATGCAGGCCTGTATTTTAAAGGTTACCCCTATATGCAATTTGGAATATCTCAATAGCTCTTGAAATGCCTGGAAAGGGAATCACCGCGAACTTAACCTCTCAAACCATATAGAGGGTAAGTTTCACTAAATTGGTTATAAACAGTCCAATTTTGACGAGTATCACCACTAGTGGCCAGAATTTTGATCAACTGATGGTCATTGATAAGCAATGAAACTAATTCAGTCCAAACTCTCGACAAACCTCCAAATGGACACAACTCAATAACAAGGACTTGCCAGAAATTTGATCAATTGATTATCATTGATAAGCAATGAAACTAATTCAGTCCAAACTCTCTACAAGCCTCGAAATGGACACTACTCAATAACAAGGAGGACGATAAAGAATATAAATAAAATTTAAATGAATACTTTCACAGCTAAATGGGGAAAATATAATTTGCTAGTGCTTATGATTCTTAAAGGCTCCTTAACAGAGAATTTGGCTGTGCACTTCTAGGGCTTTGCATTAAACTCTGTTATAGGGGCTGTGTCATTTATCCTAATGAAAATACTTCATGGCTGTTGAAATCATGACCCTATTTGGAAATTGTCTCCTAAAACCCATGGAGAAGAACGAACCTGTACAAATTGTATACCTCAAGTCATCTCAAACAGAAAACACCTCCTCCTAGGCTCTTCGGCCAAGGAACCCATTGGAGATGACTACAGAAGATTTTTTTTTTTTATAAAATACTATTGTTCAATGATGAGCAGCATATCTCAGATGTGAGATGTATCACAACTTAGAAGCATATCATTACCTACCAGCATTGATTTATTTTAAACATGGATCTAACATTAGATCTATTTTAAACACTGATCTAACACACTGATCTAACATTAGATTTTTTTAAAAAGGCAACATTCTTGATAAAATTGCTGGTATCTTATAATTAAACTCAATTCCAATTTTCCCATTTTTATTCTCAGAAGAGGTCCTAGAGACCGCGTAGGTCTCGAAGGGCGCTAAACCATAAACATAAACAAACAAAACCAAATTCATCCAATAACCTTGCAATAGCAATGATACAGCTACTCTATTATTTTGTGCTGATACAGATCCCATTGACCAAATCTAAGACCGCTAGATTTTGATACTATATAGCAACTGTATACTGATTCCTGACTTCACTTCTTAACATGCATAAGAAATAACTTCCATTATTGTTTTTGTTCATAAACAAACTCGTCTTTCAGCATCATCCTCCAACTGTTCGTCAGAATACTCATCAAAACCCTTTTCAGTGGTCAGCCCACGATGGCTTAAAAGCCTCCAGCCATGTTCTAAGCCACATTGCTGCAAGGGATTTTGCTTGTAATGTCCAAACTCTCGACAGTGAAAACCAGATGAACCCCAAAAGCTAGAATCATTATTACCATATACAGAGCCATCAAGACTACAGGGCGCTCTCTGTAACAAACAACCTGGGTGAAGCAGATTCAGACACAACTTAGAAGCTTTCGATGGTAAGAAGATCACCATGGCAAAATTCAATCCGCTTCCAACCCAAAATCGAAATGTGGATGTGGTCTATGTGGGGGAGGGCAGTGAAAATATCTTCGAGAGTGACAAAAGAATTGGAAAAAGCAGTAATGCATATCTACGAGAGTGACAAAAGAATTGGAAAAAACAGCAATGCAACTCAAAGGGCCAGGTTCAATGCACAGCAGAACTGGAGGAGGTAAAAAAAAGGCAACTCAAATATTTGGAAAAAGCAGTCAACTTCAAATCAACGGTTGAAACTGTCAAACTTTATCAAACGGTTCAGGTTAAAAGTGTTGACAATTGTTGATGCGTAGAAAGGCCTATCGGCCTAAATATGTGTGCAGTCAAATACATCTATGTTCTGTTTTCTTCTTTAAAGGAATTTTCTGATTTTTTTTTACTAAAAGTATAGTTCTTTGCTTTTTTTAATGTGATTTCAATGTGGATTTAGTACTTAATAAAAAAACCTTTGAGAAACTAAAACTATGTAACCAAACTAAATTTGTGATTCCAACTTCACAGAAAATATAAGTGCAGAAGAGTTAGTTTCATATAATCGCACACTATGGCAGTTCATAGTTTTAATTGTAAGAAAGATAGTAAAACAATACTGGTTAAAATCAAGTGTGGTATATCACATTTTAACAAATATTTGGAATTGTTTGACTTGTTTTAAAATTTCATTTGTGTAGAGAGAAGTTTAGTTTTGTTTTTGGTTTTTTTTTTTATCATTTAAAATTTTAGAAAGATATTAAAATAAATATTTTAAGTTATCGATTTAGTTATTATTATTATTATTTAATTTTAAGGTTATGGTCAAGTTGAACACCAAATTAGTGTATGAGACCTCTTGTTTGTACGACGAAAGATCCACTTCCACACAATGATTTGATTGTGTCTACGAAGGCATACATACTCTACCTCTAGTTTCGAAAGTGTGACCTCTTATAAATGTATTAGTACATTTTAAAGGTATTTTTATTTTTAATATTTTTAAATAAATATTATTAGTATTATTATTTGAATTTCAAAAAAATTAACACAATCATTTACCACATATTACCATTGTACTACATGGAGAACATCAATAGCCTAAGTTTAAAGTTTTTTATTACAGATTCTATTTTTTGTATGATAAAATTTCAAAAAGAGCACAAAACTAGTACAAACTTAAAACCATAATTGGTAAACATTCTATTCACATTGACCTGATAAAAATTATGCTTAAAGTGACAGAGTTGCTTGAACTTCATTCAAGAGTTGTGACTTCATGTTGAGCCTATCAACTTTGTTTAATTTTGTCCATCGGCTCTGCCATTTAGAGAACCAATTCCTGCTCGAAAATATCTCTCTTCTAGGTCTCACTCTGTTTGTTTGAGTAGGAAAAACCTATTAATTTTGTCCACAAGGTCTGCCATTTAGATAAATAATTCATGCTCAACATTACGTCTAAGTGACAAATTTTCCCGTGATATTTTTGATATGCCATTATAGAATGATGTTCTGCATATAGAAGAAGGAAGGTTTTGGCTATAACAAGCTTCCCCACCAGTGTTACCCAATCTTTGATTTCTTGTTAACTTTTCTATACAAAATACAAAATATGTATTGTCTAACTAGCGTTTCTATATCTAAAATAGCCCTTTCAATCACTACAGGGATGATATCCCTCTAATGTTGCATCACTACTTGATCTACTGCCAGGGCCAGGTTTGATGGCAGAGGAAGGAATATGGTCGGAGGTAGGGGAGTAACTTGTGCATCCTCTCCTTCCACTTCACAGAGGAGCAAAGCATCGACGCCTGCACATAGAGTGAGAACTTGTGTAAGATTACAGTCAAACCTTGAGTAAGATGGGTATCATGGAATGAAAATATTGAGCGATAAGAAAGCGAAAAGGATTTTGTAAAGGCCGGTAAGGAAAATAGAGAAGAGAACTCGGCGATAGAGAAGAGAACTCATAGAACCAGTGTTAAGGAATGCCAATGTTAGAGAGATTAAAAAAGGTTTTCTCAACATTAAATAGTAGAGGGAGAGTAGAAAGGGAGTAGAGATGGGTAAAAGAGAAAGTCCTATAGGTCACCAAAGAAAAAATGAACAGACTCGCCAAAATTAACATAGTTAAGAATGGAAATATAACCAAAAAAAAAAAATATTGGAAATACTGTCCTGAATGTTATGGACTGGTTATTTGGACCCTCTTAGTATTAATGAAACAATCCTAGTGATTCCAAACATGATCAATATGTAGTATGTTTTTTCTTCTGTAATCTCACTTCATTTGTGTTTTCCCTTTTCTGAAATAATGTAATGAAGCTACTGGTTTCTCTCTGATTGATGGATTTATCTAGGCTGCTAAATAGAGAACAATACCTGCAATATATTGCAGATTTATTTGTGTTATTGAACTAACCTAAAGTACCTATGTTAGCCCATATTTACTCATGTTGTTTGACGCTAATGATACCTATGTTATATCTGGCATGAAACCTTAATTAGCACATTGTTGTATCTACGATTTCACCCCCTCCCTCTTACATAATTCTGCTGGAACATTGTCGCCGAGGATTCTATTTTTTTACAGCCCTACGCATCTATTTCCCTCCTTCCTCCCCTCCACTCCACCATCACTACTACTTCAGTATTAGGTTGTATCATTATTGTGTGTTGGCCACCAGAGAAAGACATTTCTCTTTCAGGTTGCCTTGATATATCCTCCCCTGCATTGGGATCCATGTATTCACTTGAGTTTACTTTAATGAAGGCCTATTGAATCAAGCCCCTTTTATTATCTTTTTCTTACGTGACAATTGGAGTGCTGCAAAAACCTCTTGCAGATAATCTTCCATGCACTCCTTGATTTAAGATGTCCTAGGAACTGGTCTACAATAAAACCAGACGCTATCTCTAGGAGGTTTTTTATATCTCCTGGAGAACTCGTGCTCCCAATGGTGCTAGAAAAAGCCACAGCGTGTTTCTGGCACTATTGTCGGGGAATGTATTGAAGGATTTTTCCCCTAAGATACGACAAATTTTTATATTCCCTCAGTTAGGTGAGCAAGGGGAGTGTGGGTTTAAGATCTCTCACCTTGGTGACTCCACTGATTCAATTTTATGGTAAAAATCCCAGAAACTCCACTGTCCATATCTTTATTTGATCATCATGGCTTTCAAGCAGCCTCATACTCACTCTAAAGCTACAACAGCCAAAAACTTTCCATACCTTTGAATCTGAGATCACTCATCTATGAAGGTTTTCGAGATGGCCCTTCTTGCATTCGTGGCCAACAAATTTGCCCCACTGGATTTTTCTTCTATTGCTGGTTATCCAAATCATGTCCCTTCGTTTCATGAATGGTATACCTATTTTCCTAGATTCAGTGGGAGCACACATAGAAGGGCTGACCAACACCCCGAATAATTTCATGAATGCATGGAACAACAAGGTGTTTTTCTTGAAGATGTACAAATGATGTTATTTATGTATTCTTTAGAGGAGGATGCTAGAGTCTGGTATCAAACAATACCTTGTGGAAGCATATCTTTCTTAAAACATTTTGATATAGCATTCAATCACTATTGCAAAGAAATATATCCACCGAATGCTCTATTTGAATATTGTTGCACACATTTTAATGATGAATATGTTCCCGAGATCGATAACCATTCTTAAGATGTTTGTTCGACTCCACTCCAACACAACATCTACTCGCATCAAGAAGCATCACCCCATGAGCAAGAAGGAGAAGAAAGAAACATCATCAAGCTGCAAATAAACCCTCAGAGGTCTGATTCAACCGATTGATGGTCCCCCTTGCTATGACGAATATGACTCTGGTGGAGAGTCAAGTGATACAGATCTGCCATTCTCCTAGTTATAGGAAGCCCACCAAGAGGTCAGCAAAGAGGCTCCAATCCACGATGCACATCCTTCACCTAGATACCATGATTAAGAACCTCCTCTGATTTATGACTCATACTATTTAGAGGAGGATGAGATGGTTACAGAGGTTCAAAGGGAGTCATTTACCAACAAGTGGGGAGCTTGTTCCTAGCAGCAAATTTCTCAAGAAGAGCGTGAAGTTGAAGGACCAAGCAGTGTCTCTGACTATTTATTACAGAAAGATTCCTACTGGGAATTCTCAGGGGGCCCTCCAGTCTATGAATCTTATAGTTCAGAATCTTAAGATTCCATTGCAGATTCCCAAGAGTGTCGTCCCTTTGAAAAATGGCCAGTAAAAGATCAACATCAAGTTTTTCTTGAAAAATCTAAGGCTGAGGAGCTAAACAGTGTTTCTGGCTTCCTTGACAAAGAAGACATTGGTCCTCAGTAGGTTGTTTGTGAAAAAGAGGCAGCTGCAAACATTCCTTTTCAATTCCATGACCGCGTATCTGAGTACATGAGCATATTCTTTGGCCAGCATCATAGGTTGTTTCTGGAGTATGCATCAAAGCTTCTTATTTGCAGATTTTTCAAGGTGCATCCTTGTTTTGTTTTTAAATTTCAGTAGCATGAAGGCATTAGGTCCAGCACCGAAATGCTAGCCTGACTCCATTCGAGGGTTGAAATTAGTTAGGTGAATTGAGCCCTATGAATAAGTAGGAATGTATATAAATAAGCTCACTCAATGAGCATTTAATTTCAAATGGTTAGGATTTTTATTTCTGCGTTTCAATTTGAGGAGGAAGTGACTCCCTACAAACAAAGTTTCATGGAGATTTTATGTAAGTTCATATATTTCTTACCCCATGCCCAATGGTGAAGGATACTGGGTTGCAATTTCTGAACACTTTTCCAGCAAGGCATTGTCCGCAGTTGGAGACAATTTTGTCACTCACTGCTTCATAAAGTTATTAGTTTTCGAGAGTGCAAAAAATAAGTTAATTTTGAGGCCATTTCCCAAGCCACAAAAGCTCTCCGAGTTTAACTAATCCCTCACCTTTGCATAGTGATCGTGATAAGATTTCCAACGGTATATGGAAGTCCAAAAATGGACTTCTGGATCAGAAGTTAAACTAGATTAAAGATACCCTTTAAAAACATAAAAAGTAAGAAGAAAATAACTAAGGTTCAGGCTCATCGCAATCGCAAATTGAGGCTTACTAAAGCATCAAAAATGAGAGACACCGAAATTTGTGATCAATTGATCACCGATATCCCAAATATCATATCAGCAAGACCGCGGTAGTGAAAATATCACATATCGACGATTGGCGGGCCCTAGGCACAGTAAATCCTGCATATTGGCAGTGGGAAAATCCTACAGTCCTGCATCCCGTATATCAACCATATCATAATCTCATACTCCCGCGATATCGCAGTTCTGCATATCGCAATCCTCCAGTCTTGCATCATCGCAGTCCCATAATATAGCGATATCGGAAAATCGGCTATCTGCGGTGTCTAAGGCACAGGCTTACGGTTTATCGACGATTCATGATGTTGAACACCCATATTGCAGTTTGAAGATCACAGGCACAAACGGCTGCACTCAAGCATAAGGACATAATCATCGTTGAATGCTGATATTGTGGGAATTGCCGAAAACTAGGCATATAGTGTTAAATTGTCAGGGAAGGCTAAAAATATTTAACAAAGGAAATCGACGCAAAACAGGACGGGCAGGCATTTTAATCTCTCCTCCAGGGGGCCACGTGGCGTAATGCCATTGGTCCTTATAAATGACATTACAACTAACTTCAGCATGACGTCGCGGTACAGAGGACATGTGACATGCCGATCTAGCTTTTTCAAGGGTCCTATGGGAGCATATCCAGGTGACACCTGTCACCACTCAAGAGGTGCCACATCACACCGATGACATCATCAATCCTGCAAACAGGTGATTGATGGAGGTAAAAGGTCACAACTCCTGTTACAGATCTACGATTTCGATTTGCAGTAAAAAGGGCTCTGATAAGGGCACTCGCCCACAATCACATGGAGGTCCAAAGAACCAAGAGCCAACACTAAAGCCACAAATTAGCTATCGGTGATCACATAGGTCAAAGTTTCTCCTGCGCCAAAGTCCCTTCCAGCTTGTGATTACGACATGCGATAATTTCCCCGATTCGATGTTTTATGTGTTATATCATATGGGGATTTTGCGTCCGCACTGTCGACCAACTCTATGAAAGAAGTTAAATGGTCTCCCTCTCCGATATTGCGATATGTGGGGGATCCTCCCAGATGCGATATTTCATGTGTTCTATCTTATAAGGAGTTCGCGTCCGGATAATCAGCCAGCGCTATGAAATGAGGTAAAAGCTTCCCCTCTCATGTGTTGTGATTGCGATATCTTTGGTGGGCCCGATCACGCAGATCAATGATCATAGCATTCAAGGGGAATGCCACAAACAAAGCACTACAAATAGTTAGTATGCGATATTTTCCGTAACAAAGGAAAGCCCCCCCCGGAAGGTAGTCCAAAGGCCTTAGTGCCCAAGGACTAAGAGCCCGGTCATAGCCCCCGGTCATATGAGAAGAAATGTAGGTAGGGGCTAAACCAATGGGGGGCCAAGGAACACCAGAACCCATCGTTCTGTAATGCCTTTTAGAGTAAAGGTCCCGATGCGGTAATGCATCGATAGCATTGTAGAGAGCTTTAAAGGGAAGATGGTTTGCCAACTGAGGTATTGAATGAAGGCATGGGGCAATGGCACACTAATATGGGATAATCTTGCAGAAGCCCTTGTAGTAAGAAACCAAGTACTACATAGGCCGCAAAAATGGATTCGACGACTTCAAACTGTTGTGAGTAAATGACAGTATGGGAGGCTCAGGAAGACTTAGCACCTCAGCATGGTGCTCCACTCCGTCATGCGATAAAGGACTACCTTGATATGCTCCATTTCTAGTGCATGATAGGCATTCATAGCCAATCCATTCCCAACTCTGGGGAACGAGCTACTCAAGTAGTTAAGCCGAAAGCGATAGGTGAACTAGGCGACACATCATGGAAGAGATGTGGCTTTATTAGCGGGGCCTTCACAAGAGCAGCAGAGGGATACCTCCTCCATCATCTTTCATTTTTATTGATTTTTGTTTATTATGTATTTTCTGTTTATTTCCAAGAAGGGACCAAATCCCAATTGTAATCATTTTTGGTAACAAAGCCTTGCATTCCAAGACAACTAGTCTAACCGATAGCTGGAGCTTTGGCAAAGATATTTTTGTAACTGAAACATAAGCTCCCCCTTTTATTATAAATAGGGAGAATAAAGACTTAAGAGAGGTTCTGGAATTCCGCATCTACGGGTTAGGATTTCTACGATTCTGGTTTTGGTTCTATTTTCTTGCTCAGGGGGAGACTAGACTGATATTGTATTGAATGTTATGGACTAGTTATTTGGACCCTCCTAGTATTAATGAAACAATCCTCGTGATTCCAAGAATGATCAATTGCAATATGTTTTCACTTTTGTAATCTCATTTCATTTGTATTTTCCCTTCTCTGAAATAGTGTAATGAAGTTGTTGTTTTCTCTCTTACTCATGGATTTATCTAGGCTTCTAAATAGAGAATAATACCTGCATTATATTACGGATTTACTTGTGTTATTTAATAGATTACAAGACCTATAGTAATTGCAGATTTATTTGTGTTATTGGATTAGCCTATAGTACCTATGTGAGCCCAGATTTACTCATGTTGTTTAGCGCTAATGATACCTATGTTATATCTGGCATGAAACCTTAATAATCACACCATTGTTTCTACCATTTCACCCACTTCCTCTTACATATTTCTACTGGAACATTGTTTCTAAGGATTCTATTTTCTACAACCCTACACATCTATTTCTCTTCTTCCTCTCCTCCTCTCCACCATCACTACTACTTTAGTATTAATTTGTATCATTGTTATGTGTCGACCACTAGAGCAAGACATTTCTCTTTGAAGTTTCCTTGATATATCCCCCACATTTGGATCCATGTATTGGCTTGAGTCAACCTTAATGAAGGCTTATTGAACCAAGCCCCTTTTATTATCTTTTTATTACGTGACAATTGGAGTGCTGCAAAAATCCCTTACAGATAATATTTCATGCACTCCTCTATTTAAGATGTCCTAGGCATTGGTCTACAATCAACCTAGAGGCTATCTCTAGGAGGCTTTCTATATCTCCTAAAGCACTCATGTTGTCAGTGTGCTAGAAAAAGCCACAACCCTGCACATGCATCATAGCATCCATGGGCCTTTGGACGTCAAATTCCCATTCGAGTTATCATGTGCATTCCAAGAAAATCAACTCTAGAAATCTTATAGATGTGGACGTTTTTCATGTAACAATCTATGAGGAGGATGTTTAAATTGTTAAAAATTAAGGAAATAAATATATTATGAAACTTAGCAGCTCTCAAGAGCAAGCTGCACCTGGAGACGGCCTCACGGAGAACACTCTACCATCATCATTAAGAAACAAAAATATATAAGTTTATGTGAGAATATTTGACTATACCTTCTCTATAACAAAGTGAAACTACATATCAATATGTTTGTGTTTTTTTGAAACACAGAATTGTTTTCTAGTTTGATTGAGCTTTAATTGTCACATACGATAACTGTAGGATCTTTTTTTTCTTCTCTAAATTCATGGAGAAGTCTCCTCAACCAAACATCCTCACAACTCGCTACACACATTGCTTGAAAATCTGCTTTAGCTGAATATAAGGATGCAATATTATGTTTCTTGCTGCTCCATGGAATGGCCCCGAACCCAAAGTTGAATGCATGACCTGTTATGGATCATCTATCATCCAAATTTTCAGCCCAATCTGAATTTGAAAAGCCTGTCAATCTAACATAAAATGGATCAATATATTTAATACCAAAGTCTAAGGTTCCTTGAAGATACCTTAAAACGCCTTTCGCTACCACCCAATGGATCTCAAGAGGCTTTGACATAAACTGGCTCAAAGCACTGACTGCAAAAGATAAATCAAGTCTATTTGTAGTTAGATAAATCAAACTCCCAACTAACTGTCTTTATAGTGTTGCATCCACCTCCTTAGAACCATCGTCATTGTAAATTTTGACATTTTGTTGTAAAGGCACAGAGGAAACTTTGCACTGATCCATTCTGAACGTTTTCAATAAGCTCCTCACTTTCCTTGAGAAAAAAAATTCTAGCCAAAATCCCTCCAAACTTTAAGACCCAAACAATAGTGTAACTCTCCAAGGTATTTAATCTTCAAAACTTGTGACATCTGCACTTTGATTTCTTTAATGACCTCATGAGCATGACCTCTAATAACAAGATCATCTACATATAAAGAAATGAAAACAATTTTCTCCTTTTCATCAAACACAATATACAGATTTGGGTCATTTTTACTTCTGTTATAACTATGCTACAGGAAAAATGAATCAATTTTTTCATGCCACAACCTGGGTGCCTGTTTTAAACCATATAATGCCTTTCTTAATTTGCAGACTAAATGCTCCAGCCCATGTTTGATAAACCCTTCAGGTTGCTTTAAATTAGCCTCTTCTTTCAATTCTCCATTTAAAAATGCAGACTTCACATCTAGTTGGTGTAGACTCCAATGATGTTTTTTAGCTAATGCTATCATCATTCTAATATAGTTTAGCTTAGCTACTGGAGCAAAGGTTTCATCATATTTTATTTCTTATCTTTGTGAGTAACCTTTAGCTACCAACCTAGTTTTGTATTTATCTACTGTACCATCAAATTTAAATTTAGGTTTATATAACCACTTGCAACCTATAGGTTCTTTCCCTTCCATCAATTCAACTAAATCCTAGGTTTTGTTTTTAAGTATTGACTTATATTCCTCTTCCATGGCTTCCCTCCACTCATCATATTCACTTGCTTCTTTATAATTTGAGGGTTCAACAACATTTAACATAGTAGTTATAAGAGCATGATTCCTATATCGTGTTCGTAATTGAGTCTGCTTACTTGATCTCCTTAGTGGTGGACTGGCTTCAAATCTTTTTAGTTGACTCCTTGATGGACATGTGTTATAGACAATTTTGTGCCTTGCAGCATCAGGCATGAATTGTCAATAATCCAAGGGATCCAAAGTCCCTAAACATGATGTTCCTACCCCTAGAGGAACAAGGTCAGCAAACCAACAGCTCTCAGATCAGTTCTCCACCTGAAAACACTCAAAAACAAGCAATCCTGAAATCAAAGCAGGTGCTCCACTAGGCTTCTGCGCTGAAACTCAACTCCTCCATGGTGTACCTGCGTTGCAAAGGAAGTGGAACAAAGGCCACCTGCACTGAGCGAGATGGGACAAGTGGCACACTGAGTCATTGCTCTGGAATCTTCCAAAAATGACACTTGGATCAGGGATTTCGCCTTGTGATGAGTCAGAGGCTCTGTTTCTCCAAGTGGAAGCAAGGTTCTCCAAGTGGACTCAAGAACTGAAGATCAACTGAAGAGAGAGAGGACACAAGGCAGCTACACATCAGTTGCAAGCTGACTCATCCTTTCTCAATTCATCTATATATTGAGCTCTCTCCTATGAGCTCAGGAGGCTGGAATTTTGTGCAAAGTAATGATATGCTGTTGGTTTCACTATAGAGCTATTGGGTGATTGCTTGAAGGAGGTGAAGAGGAGAAATTCTTTCTGCTGGGAGGTGTTGCTGGATTGGGGCCTTCAATGGTTGTAACACTCTCAGAACTTTACTTCTTCCATTAATAAAAGCTATTGAGGTTCTTCTATATGCACTTGTTTCAATGATGTATTGTGATAATTGTATATTTGATTTATGCTAATCCTTGAATCAGTTATGATTGCATGCTTCTTGTAGTTTCCTTCTTTGTTATTTTGCAGGATCTCATTGTAGCTGGGCCAGCAAAAGAGCAAGGAGCTGGGAGCAAGCAAGCAAAGAGAAGAGTTTGGATTCGACATTAAGCACAAGATAACGGTTAGTGCATTTCTTCATTCTCTCTTGCTTTCATAAAGAAGTAAACCTTAAGTAGTTTTCTTTACAGTTGTTGCTGAGGTACTATCACCCTTAGAGTGGGATAGGGTCATCCGAATCGGATACTTTTCCCTACAACAAACTGGCGACTCCACTGGGGATCGTATCTGTTTGATTGTTTGTAGTATTTTGCTATTCATTTCCTGAACAAAAGAGTACCAAATCGAAAAGCTTTTGGCTATATCAAAAGCGAAGTAGAGGGCAGCTACTCTAGCTCATTTCTGAGCATGTTCATGATTTGAAGAGCTGATCTACAAGGATCCTTGTAAGCTCTTAGTGATAGCTTTTCACCTTCCTTGTCATCCCTTAGTGTGTGCTTGACTGATTGCTTCTGATTTGAGCAAAAACTGTGCATTTTTGAGAAAATTGTGACCCGGAAACTGAGAAAACGCAACTTTCGTTTTCCAAAGCAGGTAGTACACAGGCTACCTGCTTTGCAACGCAGGTCCCGAAGGGGCTACCTGCGCTGAGAGCCAGACTGGCTGAGCAGCACCTGCGTTGGCCCAATTTTGCCTTGTGCAGTTGGGGTTTCCTCCCTTTTTCTTGCCTGTTTTCACTATAGTTTTTGCAGCAAGTTGTCTTTCTTGTACCTATTCTGAAACCAACCTTACTTGCCATCATTCCGCCTCTGTTATATAACGAAATTGTACTTGTTCTTTTGTATTTCTTACATCATTTACAATTTCCCATAACGAAAGTGAACTAGTCTTGTTTTGGCCTCTTAGATCTGAACCTGTGTTAGGCATTTTTGCTGGTCTAAAGAGTTAGCTTGTTTGTTGTCCATAGCTGATTAGTCTTTTTATTTTCGTCATTATGGTTTGATTTCATGTATTTCCAGTGATTAAACAAGTAAATCTTAAGGTGTCTTTTGATTTTGGACTAGCTTGTTTACTTTCGCTTTAAATCGAAATCAAAGTTATATAACAACTTTCTTTTTGTAATACATCAACATTAAGAAAGGGAAAAGAAAATACATGCATTGTGCATTTTGCATTTGACTGTTTGCATGCTGATTTAGGAAAAAATTGCATTAGTGTGTGCTCTATGATCTGTGTGAAAAGATTTGCCTTTCTTTTCCCTCAGTAGTTAAGATTTTCAAAGTTGAAAGATTGAAAAGTTTGCTTCTCATCTTAGACTGCATCAGGAATTTGTCATATACATCTCGTGGTGATCCTTAAAGGCAAACTGCTAAGCAAGATCAACATTAAAATAAATCCAATTTACATAACAACGCTTTGAAACATAACGCAAACACATAGAGGTCTAGGTAGAGACGTGTTCCGGCGTCGTTAAACGTAGTGACTGTCGATCTCTACGAAGGTGGGTGATTCCTCCTGAGAGTCGGTGGCACTAATACGGACTTGTGCTCCCATGTACCGTCGCGTATATATTGGGAGACCCCTATAGGAACAAAGCCTTTATCCATAGGAAGCCGTGTCGGCCGCCCTACTGATCGCGATGCAGTGAACACAGCATTCACGAAGATCGACCACCCGTACCGTAAAACGTATTCTGTGGTTTCGCGAAAAGTTTGGCACACCCTCTGCCTAGAACTCCAGAGTAGTTTCTTTTGGCCTTTTTCAAACTCTATAACTGAAAAAGTCCATCCGAGCATTTGTCACTTCGGGCTCGTTAAAACATCGAAGGAGACTAGAGTCATCTTTAGCTTTTTCTCGACTCTTAAAACATGAAAAAGCAGAGTTGTGTCTAAAGCGTCGTTAATAAAATTTATTTTAATCGAACATAATCACCTGTTATTCCCACGTTGATCTTTCAGTTGAAAAGTATGGAGCCCACCAACCAAGGAAGTCACCTTGGTGGAAGTCCCAATCCCTTTTCCTCTTGGGGAGATGTTGGTGCGCCTCATATGGCCACATTGTCACTTCCAGGATTGACAATTGGCCTACCTGTATGGCTCTTTTCAACTAATGTAGTTCAAATTGCCACTAATCCTGAGCAGTCGAATCAACAGTCAGACCAGTCTCGAGCTACCCACCAGCCTTCCACCTCTTACAATTCTTCCTCTGATCCTTCATCTTCGCAGGGTAGAGCCGGCAGAAGTCAGCCTCCCATGGAGAAGAAGGAAAAGAAGAAGAGAGAAAAGAAGCAGAAGGGGCCTATGGCGAAGGCGACTGGGGGCAAGCAAAAGACATCTGACAAAAATCCACACACTGCACCGACCGGGCCTAAATCACCATGTGTCATTTGCAAAGGGACCCACTTCCATCGTGATTGTCCTTGTATTCCCCGGATACTAAGGGACTGGTCCCCCAGGTTGCACAATCCGGTAGCATCAACCTCTGGTAGTCATGTTGATTGCAGTCCATCAACTAGCGAGAGTGAAGGACGAAAAGGGAGACCAAGATCACCCTGTATGTTGTGTGAAGGCGATCACGCCATCCACCGATGTCCATTCTTAGATGAGGCGAAGAGAGTTTTGGAAGATCGTCCGGTATCACCGTTACGACTTCCTCCTGGATACCAAAAACTCGTGCCTAATCCCTCGATAGTTGAAAATCCAGCTGGCCCGCTCAAGTGGTCAGCTGAAGTGTCCGTCATTGAGAATGAACCTACTGAATCCAGACCAGACGAAAGTCTAAAGGTCGAAACGGCAGTTGACCCGGTTCTTCCTTCAGAGGTTTCATCCTCAAATGACACCGTCATTGAAGATTCATCTTCGAATGACACCCTCACTGAAGAGAATAAGGATGACACCATCCAGATTCTTTTCATCAACACAGACTCTGATGAGCATCAGGGCAACGCGCCCATTCCTTTATCGCAGGAAGGAACATCGTCAGGGTCGTATCCGGCCGTGTATTCGGTCCCACCACCAAGCAACCTGGTTGTGTCCTTTGATTGGAATCAACTAGGTAGACCCCGGTTACCAGCCAGTATCCCATTCAGAATCATCGTCCAAATCTACAGAATGGTGATGGCTGGAACTATCATTGATGAAGGGGCTTCTGTGAGTATCCTTTCCTCTATTGCTTGGAAAGCACTGGGTTCCCCGGCGCTTTTACCTGAGATGAGAAATCTATCAGGTTTTGATAAAGGAACCAGTCGCCCGTTAGGGATTCTCCCCAATGTTCCCGTTACATTGAAGGGGAAGACAGTTCATATGAACGTCATGGTCGTCCAAGGACCCTTGGTGTATAAATTACTCCTTGGACGAGACTATATATATTGCATGGAGGCAATAGTGTCCTCACTCTTCAGAGTTATGTGTTTTCCGCACGAAGGAAGGATGGTCAAGCTCGTAGACCAACTTTCATTTCCAGGATCACGCATCGCAAATAGTCAAATACCATCCCTTAATGGTTTATTCACTCAAGGAATGCCTCCACCCCCGGTTCTACTTCCCGATGAATGCGAGTGATTCGGAAAGATGTAACTGGGACCCAGGGGGCATGCACCCTGGCCTGCCTTGGGCAGAGGAAACCTTGGGTATAAAGTTGATTTCCGCAGAAGAATATGACTAGTCCGTACCCCGTCCGAAGGAAGGAAGAGAGGGTTGTTCTAGAATAAGATTCTTTTGTCAAAGTTATGTGAGTGAGATAATCAGCTTCTCGCTCCCCTTGTCTAGGTAAGTAGGCTCTCCTGAGGAAGGAGATCCATTTGTGGCAGCAAGTAGCCACCATCTTTGAAGGCAAGCCTCACCCATTAAAACATATGTTTTGAAGGATAAGTAGGGGCAGCCTCCAAAGAAAGAGATGAAATTGCTGCAACAAGTAGTCACCATCCTTAGCAACCTAATGATAGACATCGCCGAAAAGAGAGTCCAGTTTGCGGCAGCAAATAAAACCATTTTTCGGATAATAAGAAAGAGGCAGCGCCTCGAAATTATACTTTATACCTGGGGGCATGCAAACCTTTTGGAATGCAAGCACGGGACGACTATTTATTTTTTAAATTTTTAGGTCCTCCCTTTAAACCTGTAGGTCTAACCCGTTAAACTCGTAGGATTAGCCGTTTCCAGCTTGCATAAAGAAAGGATGTGGGGCAAAAGTCAAAACTTGCCAAATAGGAGCATAGCTTCGTGAGATAAAGCTCCTTAAAAAAAAAAAAAAATAGCTATCTCACCTGAGGCGTTTCTTGTATTATGACTGGTATATTCGAGCAGTTTTAGCACACAGTTCATGCTCGTTAAAAAATAAACGCAAGATCCGAGCAGTTTAGCACATGGTTCATGCTCGTTAAAAAATAAACATAAGTTGTGAGCAATCTTCCCTTAGAGTTCAAGCTCACCCAGAAAAATGAACCAGTAAATAACCTTGGTAAATGTAACCTTTGACAGCCATTTAAAAGCCCTTGGTCGTGTTCTTGCAGTCTCACCTCCATTCGTTCATTTGGCCAATCGTTCATCTCCATATGTTTGTTTACCCATTTTGAGGAACAGCTGCGAAGAGTGATATCACTTAGCCATCCTTGTGACACTGCCGTGATTGGAAAATTCCAACCTGTACCTGGAATCTGCTGCTATCCCTGTTTATCACTCGTTCCTCAAAAGACGAGTCTTCTTTGAGCTCTTTTCTCCTGACTCGTAAAATATGAAAAGTTTGCCGAGTTTTGGCCTTCCAGCTCATTAAACGACCAGAAGAGCTATCCCTCCTCTAGATTTTAATCTTTTTGGACCTGAGGGATTATTGCACAAAAAGATCGAGCGCTTGTTTTGTTCGGCTCGTTAAAAACAATCGAAAATTAGATGACGAAAAAGGAATTCTGGAGTTGACTTTATGTACCTTTTCAGACTCTCTAAAAATGAAAAGGACCGAGTTATCCTTGTCGTTAGACTCGTTAAAATTCATTAAATAGCGACAAACTTGTCTTTAGACGAGAACGAGTTTCCCTATCGCTAGGCTCGTTAAAACATAGCGATGGGCTTGCCCGAAGGGCAGGTTATAGAACAAGCATATGTTATCCTCCTCAAGCTTGATAAAAATAAAGAGGTACTGGTCAGCAATGACTGGGGAAAAATTGGGAGAACCTCACAGCTTTAATGGTAGCAAGTCGCTCTTGAACATGACACTTTGTCCTCCGTATCACATCGGGTTGGGTTGTTTCATTCACCGGTCTCATCACCATGGTCCTCGCCACACCATCCACATTTGGGGTAATGCTACCAATCCATCACATCAGTGTCGTTATATGTTCAAGAGATGTTGTTCTGCAAAGAGTCAACCGTGTGCCATCCACTTCCATACATTGTCCTTCATCCATTTCATGACCGCCACCCTGAATCATACATCACAGTTTGTTTTCACCTCATCACAATCACTAGCTCCGTTCCGTGTCACTGATGTGGGATTCATTAAGGCCCTCCTTTGACGGATCGCTCCTTGTCGACATCAGCTCATTATCCAAGGAGTTGATCTAGGAACAACCCCTTCAGTACTTTGAAGCTTGCATGCCTCAATGGCAAGTTTCTCACTTCCGACGACAGGTATACATCAATGACCTTCGACCAGAGGATTTTGCATGGTG
Organism: Pinus tabuliformis; assembly: GCA_031772625.1. Classification (NCBI taxonomy): domain Eukaryota; kingdom Viridiplantae; phylum Streptophyta; class Pinopsida; order Pinales; family Pinaceae; genus Pinus; species Pinus tabuliformis. The sequence goes on along the minus strand of CM062819.1, from coordinate 1,507,053,046 downwards.
GTCGACGCCAAGTCCTTTATTCCCACCATGTGAATTGTACTGCTGTACCTTGAGGGTCATCATCCTTATCGGTGATTCCTCTCGCGCTTGTTAACGGTTTACATCATTGACCGGTAATCAAGCGATGTCTTTCCATGTTCGACTTCAAGAAATTCTCACATGGATCGACTTGTACATCGAGTGAAGATCGGAAGAGATTGAAGACCCCGGATCTAGTTTCATCCATCCGGGCTGCGATATATATTCAGGATATAAAGACATTTGATGTGTACATCATTGCAGCAGATGATCATGCTTCTCAAAGGATGATAATTTCAGCAGAGAATTATCAGTCTACCATCAGACGATCGTCTGTTCCATGTACCGAAATGTATTTATAAAGCTGAGCATGGGAATGCCCGCCTCAGCTAGATCATGAAAAAGAATGAAAAATAATGTATTGTATTGTATCTTATTACAGGACCCTTCTCAGCAGATTGAATGAACTTCGGATCCTCCTAATAAAGCATTTCACCCGATAAACGACCTCATACTTTAGGGGGCATCTGTTATAGACAATTTTGTGCCTTGCAGCATCAGGCATGAATTGTCAATAATCCAAGGGATCCAAAGTCCCTAAACATGATGTTCCTACCCCTAGAGGAACAAGGTCAGCAAACCAACAGCTCTCAGATCAGTTCTCCACCTGAAAACACTCAAAAACAAGCAATCCTGAAATCAAAGCAGGTGCTCCACTAGGCTTCTGCGCTGAAACTCAACTCCTCCATGGTGTACCTGCGTTGCAAAGCAAGTGGAACAAAGGCCACCTACGCTGAGCGAGATGGGACAAGTGGCACACTGAGTCATTGCTCTGGAATCTTCCAAAAATGACACTTGGATCAGGGATTTCGCCTTGTGATGAGTCAGAGGCTCTGTTTCTCCAAGTGGAAGCAAGGTTCTCCAAGTGGACTCAAGAACCGAAGATCAACTGAAGAGAGAGAGGACACAAGGCAGCTACACATCAGTTGCAAGCTGACTCATCCTTTCTCAATTCATCTATATATTGAGCTCTCTCCTATGAGCTCAGGAGGCTGGAATTTTGTGCAAAGTAATGATATGCTGTTGGTTTCACTATAGAGCTATTGGGTGATTGCTTGAAGGAGGTGAAGAGGAGAAATTCTTTCTGCTGGGAGGTGTTGCTGGATTGGGGCCTTCAATGGTTGTAACACTCTCAGAACTTTACTTCTTCCATTAATAAAAGCTATTGAGGTTCTTCTATATGCACTTGTTTCAATGATGTATTGTGATAATTGTATATTTGATTTATGCTAATCCTTGAATCAGTTATGATTGCATGCTTCTTGTAGTTTCCTTCTTTGTTATTTTGCAGGATCTCATTGTAGCTGGGCCAGCAAAAGAGCAAGGAGCTGGGAGCAAGCAAGCAAAGAGAAGAGTTTGGATTCGACATTAAGCGCAAGATAACGGTTAGTGCATTTCTTCATTCTCTCTTGCTTTCATAAAGAAGTAAACCTTAAGTAGTTTTCTTTACAGTTGTTGTTGAGGTACTATCACCCTTAGAGTGGGATAGGGTCATCCGAATCGGATACTTTTCCCTACAACAACATGGCTTCTTGAATTTACATGCATCACTTGATTCTTCTTTTTGCTACTGCTGCTGCTCATGGTTGTCCCTTGTTTCATCGCTTCCATCTTCCACTAGCAAAGACATGTGCCACTCTTCATTACCTTTATCACAGTTTCCATCATCAACCTACTCATGGAATACTATATCTATACTCACAAAAACTTTGTGAGTAGAAGGATTAAACAATTTATATGCTTTAAATCTATACAATGCCCTACGAAAATGCATTCAATGGCCTTTTAATCCAGTTTATTGCTATCCTCTTTTAGAACACGAGGAAATGATTTCGAGCCAAAAACTATTAGATGATTAACTACAGGGTTAAAACCTAATAAAGCTTCGAATGGAGTCTTAAAATCAAGACTTTTGGTTGAACTCCTATTCTTTAAATACACTGCAGTATTCATTGCTTCTACTCAGAAACCATTAGACATGCTCTTCCCTTTTAACATGTTGCATGCACACTCCACAATGGTTTTGTTCTTCTTCTTTACAACCCCATTCTATTGAGGAGTGTGGGGTACTGTGAACTACTGAACTATCCCATGGTCCTTGCAATATTTGATGAAGCCACTCTGCTTGTGTTCTCCCCCTTGATATGAGTCGAGAATTTCGATGAAATTCCCTGTTTGTTTTTCAACCATGCTTTTGAACTCTTTAAAGTATTCAAAAGTATGAATCTTTTTCTGAGAAAATATACAAGGTAAATCTTGTGCAATCATCTAAAAGCAATCAAAAATAATAGGCACCTCCAAATTACCTTGTCTGCATCGGCCCACATATATCAGTGTGCACAAGCTCTAGTATATATCTCTTATTTCTATCTAATCTTGCGGGAAAATCATCCCTATGCATCTTCCCAAGAGCACATGGTTCACAATCAACATGAACACTTTTTAAAATAGGGAGACCATTGACCATACCTTGTTTCTGAAGTATCAGTAGGTCATGAAAATTGATATGACCAAATATTTGATGCCACAAATTATTTGTAGTCATAACTGTTGAATTCAAGGCTTGGTTTCATGAGCTCTTTACATTCAACTTTTATAGACCTCCAACTCAAATAGCTCATGTAATTGGCTTCATATGATATAGCAAATCTTTAATAACACAATAAGACCTAAAAAAATCTACCTTGAGATTATGATTTGTTATCATAGAGACAGAGACCATATTCTTTTTAATTCCAGGTACATACATCACATTTTGAATACGCCTAATATTACCATTAGGTAATACCACTAGAATATTTCCATACCCCTTAATTTGGCAAACCAATCTCTGTCACCTATCATGTGAGTGGAAGCTCCTGCATCCACAAACCAATTTTTGGCTTAATCAATCTCAATAGATAAAGAAGAATTTGATACAAACAATCTGAGATTCTAATTTTGATCTTCATTAGCAAAGTGCCGTGCATGCTTCTTATGTCGATGTCGATTTTCATCCCGCTTCTTTTTATGGCAATTCCTAGCAATATGACTAGATTTACTACAATAAAAAAATTTGATCCATGAATCATTTCTGATCAAAGACATACCTTGAGGTGGCTTTCTTTGTAGTGTAAGTCTATCTTTCTATCATGGGATTTCCCTCTAAAAGGCTTTTCTTCGCCATTAATGCAAGATCTGCATTCTGGGTTTCAGAGTCATCCACCTTTCTTCCTTTTGTATTAAAATTCCTATCAATTCTTCGAAATTGAGGGCTTTCTCCCTCGCGTTCAGACCTGTAATAAACAAACATCTAATAATCGCCAGTCATACCATTCATGTTATCTCCCCAATATCGGCCAGTTTATTTCTTAGCTCCTTGATCTGAAAGATGAATGCAACGACTGATTCATTCTCCTCCATTTTAATGGAGATAAGCTTGCTCTTCAGGAACCATAAGAGATTTGTCTTTTTTATCTCATACAAATCCTTGAGAGTTGTCCAGATCTTATTTTTTTATTTACACTCTCTGATGTGAGGCATAATGCGGTCCTTCACTGACAATTTCAACAACACTTTCACTTTGTTCTCCCTCTCCCGATTTTGAATTGTTGCAGCAGTTCCACCTCCTGCTACAATTGGCTTCAATTCATCCACATTTTTAATCTTCAACACACTTTTCCCTTCAAACAAAGTCTGCAATTTGAATTTCCAATTAAAATAATTGAACCCATCGAACTTATTGCTCTCATTCAAATACACCTCTCCCATTTGATTATTCATCATTACAAATAATCAAAACACTTTCTAGGCGATTTGCTACTTATTGAGCAATTCTAGCGATCTCAATATTGCTCTCCAAACTAGAAAATTCAATCTCATTTAATAAAAACTACGTCGACATTCGATTCGACTAAGATTGGAAAATATGCATATATTTAAAAAATATGCAAATCGCACCTTTAATTAAGACCCTTTCTTTGCAGAACTTGGCATTCGATTCAGAATTGGCTTTATATGCTTGACCGTTGCTTTGTAGAGCAGACGATGGCAAAAAAACGATGGAAACAACCATCAGTTTCCAAGTGGGCATCAACTGATTATTGTTGCCATATGTGGGCATAAACTGTTATGAGTCACCGGTCTCCTTGGCATGATTGGCGCAACCTGACTCACCTGTCCTACGTGGAGTCACCAGCACCACGCTTTGCTCACGACACCCCCATCCCTGCAACCAGCGTTCAGTATCACGGCTGCGCCACTCCACGACACTTCGTCTGCAACCACTCGATCTATCTCTGTTCACTTCGAATCCACCAAATGAAATGATCTATCTCTTCTACTCACTTGAACTGATTTTCCAGTAGCCACTGTCTTTGGGCCACAAAAATACACACAGAACACGCTCACGCTGCAAACTCAACGTAGCTTGCCACTTCCACATCAGGGATCAACACAACGAGCAACACAGATCAAGTGATACCACGATGTGATTGTGTATATGGATCCACATCCACCGATTCTGGTTGGGTTCACTGCAATGGCCCGCGACGGGCGGGGCAGGAGCTTGCCGATCCACCAAATTCCAAAAAAATGCCTTAAATTTAGCCTAATTCTGGCTTCACAATCAGCTTCGACGTAGTCGAATTCACCAACAACATCTCAGCCAATGAATAGATCCGATCTACCAAAAACGCTTGGAATAGTCACATTTCCCTTTGGGCGTTGCCTCACGCAGCTCCAAATCATGGAGGTAAACTCCACCGAGGTTGGAAATTACACCACACCACGATTTCTCAGGAACCTTCAACATTCGATGCTACAAGAACTTCGGAGGAAGGCACCCACAACAAACAGATCGTGAAGCACAATAAGCACGGAAAAAAAAGTCAACCAACGCTTGTATTCGGAGAAAAACAACGCGATGATGTGGCGCGCTGGTACATATCAGTGTAAGCGACAGATGATCAGTGCGTTTCCTAGGGTCGCAGGTGCGCTGGCTCTTCTTCTGACCACATTTGACTAGCGCGAGTTTCGAAACAAGATGGGCGTTGATAAAAGTTAACCGCAGAGCGAAGAAACACTCAGTTCTCCAGAATCATCTCTTCTCCCGACTTTCTCCCAGCAAGGACACTCAATCATCCAATAATCCAGTCACCAAATTCACTGGCTCTGATACCAGGTTAAAAATGGAAGAAAGAAAGAAGATGAAAGAAAAAAATTTCTTAGAAAAACACTGTACCTGGAGACTGCCTCAAGGAAACACTCTTTTATAATCATTAAAAAAAATATACATAAATTTACCTGACAATAGGAGAGTTAGGCCTAACACCAACTAAGTCCTAAAATAAAACACACAACTAATAATCATATTACTTAATAATACATATTACTGCATTAATTTCAACATAAATCTACATCTATACATCTATCCATCCTTTATTAAGATAATAAAATATTTATTATGATAATAAGATATTCTTCTGTATATTTCCATCCATAAATCGTTCTTGACCTAAGCCTTGCAAGATGAGGCTCAAGTGCTCTAAAATCTCACACGGCTAATCTTCATGTTTCTCCATATGCCTTGTAAGTGCAACGATGCACGTTGCCATTGAGAGTGGCTTTTCAGCCTCATTTAAACCTGTGTTTCCCCATGTAAGCACCCTCACTGGAGATAATTTTTTAAATTTAAAATATATTAAACTTCAAAATTAAAAAATAATTAAAATGTTTAGTATCTAAAAGTTTTCTTCTGTATTTTAGATTCTGCCAATATCATTTTATATTACATGAACTTTTTGATCGTATTTAAACTTTATGTCCAAATTTATCATAATTGTGATATATATATATATATATAAAAAAAACAAATTGTTGTGGCTCCTATTGATCCTGCCCATTCAAATGTAAAGTTCACAGGCCTCTCTGTGGCACATAATATTAATCCAAAAACCTCAACGAAGTGCAACGACCGCCACTGATTGAATGTGCGTTCCGACTGCGTATTTGAAAGTACTCTTTTTTTTTTCAAGAGGAAAAACAACTTTTATGGTTAATTAAAATATTAAAATTATAATAGTTATAATTATTTTGAAATCAAATGGTTTTAAATATTATTATTTTTTAAAGTTTTCTGGTTTATTTTCTAATTTAATATTTTAAAAATATTATAGGATTTACTAAAATTGTAATTTTGACAGATGAACTTTTCACAATAAAACTACTCTAGGGGTTTATGGTGGTGGTGAATACATACATGAAATCAAAGGAAATCAAAAAATAGTTTAAACAACATAAATCAATATTTTGCTACAAAAATACTCACCAAATTCTAGCTACAAATCCACAAGTAAATCCAAAAAATTACACTTAAAAATTACTCTTTTGGAAATCCCCATTGACAACTATTCTCCCACCTAAAGAATTACTTATCCTACAAATACCAAATAGTTCATCCATAATCCTAATGATGTGGCCAATGTATGAAAAACAATATCCACATTACGTGTTGTAAATAAGCCAAATAAAACATAAAAAAAAGTCGGTGGAGAGGTACAACACACATGAGCGATCTCCAGTTCACCACTATCATTTGTAGCAAAAACCGAACACAACGTTGAAACACACAAGGGATATGCAAACACAAAAAGCCACCATAAAACCATGAAGGATCAAAATAAGAAAACAATTAAAAAGGAAAATTACACCAAAGTACCCTATCCATCTATATTTATGACAAGATATTCGATTCTTATCTGAACTTGGTCCATCCAAAGTTAATATGGATCTATATTATTATAAAATATACATATTTTTGATTCAAATATATTTTTTTTCTCAGTAAAATTAAACTATTTCTATTGAGTAAAATATAGTACAATCAAGAGAGACAAGAAACCGGCCGACCGGAAATGATGAAACTATCAACCTCGGTCCCGGAGAACTGGTTAACCACTCACGGAGCTATAGCAATTAACTTGAGAGCAAAAAACTGACTTTTACCCCATAGGGGCAGAATTCTCAACATGATGTTTTTTCCCTTTCTTTTTATTGACTTTTATCCAAGCATCCTGGGGAGTATGAGCTAAAACAACTTGAAAACTGGAGTTCTCCAACAGGGGGATCTCCTTATCTGATTCAGAAGAGGAGGTCTCATGGACGCGTTTCTGGGAGATTGCTGTGACAGTGGTATGCGCAGGAGTATCAGTGGACGGATCCATCGTCTGAGGCGCCTGGTCCAGTTCTGCATCGCTCTCCTCATCTTCCGAGCCTGAGGAATCAGAGCTCACTGCTGGCGGCGGAGAACAAAGGGTCCAACGCTTGGGTTTGGTCTTTGCAAAGTTGCCCTTTTTTCGAATTTGCAGGCAGCGATGGGTGTGAATTCTGCAGGTGCCCTGTTAGGTGACAGTGGTGGTAGCGGAAGGCAGTGTTTTCGTAATCCAGGTTCTGGGTCCAAACAAAGTCATTGATCTTGAGAATGATTTGATCTGGTAGTCCCTTGCTTAGATCTAGCTCCACACATAATCTGGCATATGTGTAGAGACCTTGATGTTCCCGCCAGGAATCTCCCATTAAAAAGCTGCCCAAGGTGTTGCCTATGCTCCTAAAGACTGCTAAATGCCACAGGTGAGCTGGAAAGTTTGGAAGTCTGATCCAGACAGGCGCTTTGGTGATGACAGTAGATGCTGGGTCAAAATCTGGGAACCATGGAGTTAAGAAGAGTCCTGCTGTACCCATAAACCAAGGACCTTCTTCTAAGGCCTGTTCATAGTGCTTAGGATTGTCGAACAGAACTATAAAATATCCTTTTGAGCAGAAGCAGACCTTGCAATGGTGAGTCCAGTTGTCATGGATCCAGTCATAGAGGTCCTTAGAGCGTGGCCAAAGCCCATTGAATCTGCAAATGATGGCCCTTTCAGCAAATTTTTGAAGGTCATCTGCCAGGCCAGGGTGGGAGATCTCAACAGAGGGAACCTCCTCTAACTTTTCAACCAGAAAAGGCTTGGGTTTGGGAAACTCAGGGGAAATGGGAATCTCAGAGTATACTGCAGCTTTGTAGGAGAAGGGAGGAGCAGAAGAAGATTGACCTGCAACTCCACCTCTCAAGCGAAGGGAAAACACTAAAGACCTATTATTTTTTATGCTGTAAGAAGAGAGGGGAAGAGGATCATCGAGTTGTTTACCTTGAAATATAAGTCTCTGAAGGGAAGTAGGGATCCCGAATCTGTGTTCCAGTTTTACCTTGAGATTCTGCACCAGATCTGAAGGGTATACCCATTGCAGAATGGTCTTGCGTGAGATCTGTGTGATTTGAACCTGAAAGGGGGCAGAGAAATTTTCGGAGGCACTCTGGTGCGGCGCGAGAGTTGCTAAAGACAGAGCCATCGACAAAACCCTAGTCTCCATTTTTTCCCGAGGCTGTTGCCATGTTATTGATATCAGCTCAGATTCATTTAACCCATCTGTCAGTTTCTTGTGGAGGCTTCGATCTATTCCATTATAGCTCCGATCTTGTATTGCCAGTGCTTCGATGACACCGATCTCTGTTCCAGAACCCCACATAAAGAGGGAAAAATCCATGCTCAGGGCAGGGTATTTTCCTGCATAACTCTGCAGCGGCTTCTCTATCTCCAAAGGGACGGCGTTTCGATCTCCATCATAGCCTGCCATAGAGCACTCTGTTGAGGGTATGATCCGCAGGCGTCTGAGAGTCAGAGCCAAACTATTAAGGCCGATCAAATTGCCAGCTATTAGCTCCGGGAGAGGGGCCACGACAGGCAACAGAGCCATCCATTTTTCCTCCTCTGAGGTTCTTAGAAGCCATATCTTAAGCAAGGAATAAGAAAACCCTACTTTCGGCGATGCAGCATAAGACAGTGGTAATCGTAAGGGTGTTGATTCGGGCTGGTGGTTTATGGACCCATCAGTAGTTTTGCAGATGCAAGAAGGTCGGATTGATGCCATTGCCGTCGCAGAGAAACCCTCCGTTTTTTATTCAAATATTTCACATTACATAAGTAATCCAATTTTATATGGTGAAAACTTCTTTATAGTAAAAAACTTGAATAAAGTTTTAAATCTTACCTATTAAGGGCTTTGATCCATCTAAACCAACAGGTGTAGCAATGCTAATTATATATGTGTATGTGTTCATGCCATGTGTCAACTTCTTGTAAGTTTTAAAAAAAATTCCATATCTACTTGATTTTAATTAACACACTAATAAAATGTTTTAATCATAAGATATTTTTTATTTTCAATTACTTATATAATATATTATTTAAAAACTTATCAATTTTTAAAAGGATAAAAAAAAAAGTCTAAATGTAATTATGAAATGGAAAAATCATATATCACCAAGAAAAAAAACAAACAAAAAGTGACTAGCATAGTTACCAGCCATAGCAATCATCTACCCTTCCATACGGGAGTCTAAACGATTAAGGGAGATGATTAGATTTGATTCCTTAAATGTAGTTATTTTAAATATGTCTCTTTATGTTGTTTCACTTTATGTTATTTCACTTGTAAAGCATATTTCATCCCTCTATCACCTGAGAGTGATTTTTTCCCATGAGATTACAGTAAGAAATAAAATAATATCTATATTAAAAATATAAAAATATTAGTAATGAAAAATATTTCAATGTTTAATATAAATACTAATAATAAAAAAATATTTCGATATAGGCAAAAAAAATATAATACTGCAATATCCACTTTAAAAAGCATAATTTTAAAATATAAAGTAATTTATAACAAAGAAATTAAAATTTTTTTTTTTTGGAAAATAGATCACATTATATTAACATATGAAAATACAGAGAGTACAAGCAGAAATACTTGGGATCCACCGCCCATGGGATGCCTTGGAAATGTGCAGAAGGGAGGTTATCTAGCGCTGGAAGGGGAAACCAGAATAACCATTCAAAAATTTGTAGTTTGAAACCATTAGAATGCATAATAGAAACAAAAACAGAGACCAAAGAACTATGGTGAACGTAGAAAGAAATCAAACATCAAAACACGCCATGCTAAAGAGAATCTGAGTAAGCTCGCTTGACACCATGAAGACCAAGATGGTCAATGACCTGATACCACATAACTCACTTATCGTTGGAAGGGTCAGTTGTGATTTTCTCTAGTGTCGAAAGGACTAGTTGCAAGCTACTCTTCAAAAATGTAGTGAGCATGAGGACTTGGTCAAGGAGGGGAGACCTTGGAGGTTATCAGTTGGGTGTTCGTAGGAAGAGAAAAGGTTTCCTGTAGCCTGCTGTCTGGTGAGATAGGACCATTATTCACATAGATGGTCAAAGGAAATGAGGAACAAAAAGGTGGAGTGAAAAAGGTAGAGGCGCCGAGGGAAGAAGAGGAAGGAAAGTCTGGATGATAGGCTATGAAAAGGTCACGAGAGAGCTAGTGAAGGTGGGAGATAATGTGCCAAGCATTGGCAAAGATTTCAGCGATCCATGTGACTGTGTTGGATAGTTCACATTTTTTAGTGAAGAGATGATGATCAAGGAGATTGCGAAGCACCCAATCTGTGTTCATTCCCTATTGAATCTCCTCAACTTCCAATTCATTAACTTGACATAAAATACGAGCTAGGATAGCATTACCATAAAGAGAAGTGTCTTTAAAGAGCAATGTCTTTATTTGCAACAAGGTTAGTAGGAAGGTGGTCTCTTCCCTTTCCATGGCCAACTCGGTGAACTCTCCTTTTTTCACGGAGCATATTAACAAAATTGGCACCAAGGAGGTCTGTAGTAGGCACATGGGTGTCCATAATTATAGAAGTAGAGCAATATGGAGAATGAGGCTAGGCATTGAGTAAGAGAATAAGAGGCATAGGAGGAATACTCCATAATGGATGCATGACAATGAGAATAAATGAGCAGCGGGTGACATCGACATAGACATTCGTTCTAGGCATCTGAGGACACTGGGAGGGGCAAGTAATAGAGGATGGAATTGGCATGGTAAATCGAACCAGAGACAAAGGACGCTAGGTGGAGGGCATGCCCATTCTAACAATGATAAAACTATTGGGCCAGCGATCACACCTAGATCGGGGGGAATACAAAAATTATAATTAGTATGAGAGAGATGTGTAATTCCTTCATTAATTAATAGTAAAAACCTTCTTACATTTTTACCTTTCCAAATTTATTCCTTCATTTTTTTATGCTTACAGCGAATAATATATCTGAGTGTCTATATATATATATATATATTGATTGTAATATCAATTTTTCAATTACTTATGCAAAACTTTATTGCTTTATGCTCATTTGTAAAAATTTAAGTTAGAAACAAATGGTATTGAGAGAAAACTAAATTTGAACAATTGAAATGACATGTGTAAATATTTATGTGCAATCACTAATAAAATGTTTTGTTTATTTAGAAATCTTATGCGAACCAACATGTGAGTAGTTAGGCTACTCTGATATTAGTAATTGTTTAAGTGGTTGGAGTCTTAGGCAGTGGACAAGTAAAGGCACTAGTTTCGATAGCTAGAACCTCCCATCATTCCTGGAGATTCTAGGAGGAATGGTCACCACTGAAGAGACAACGTAACTGGAGATAAATGTTATGTTGGGTGGGAAAATAGATAGCATAGTTGGAGACAAACACAATGTTGAAGTCCAAGAAAGAAATATACCTATAAAATCCTAAGTGAATGAGAATGGAAATAACATACATTGAAAGAGTATGATGTTGCTAGAGTTTGTATGGGGAAGCAAGAAAAACACCATCAAATGATGTTAAGTTACTAATAATAGAGAAGTATGTGTCTCGAGGGGGAATTGTTGTGTTTGCAATTCATTGGTTGGAATGGATTAGATGGATCCCATTATATTTTCAAGTGTTTAAATAAGTAAAAACATTATTGTAGTCGTTCCGTTATCAGGAAAGTTGGTTCTAAAGCATGTATTACTAGGAATATTTAGAACTTGGGTGTCTGCATCAAGAATGAATAATGAAAAAATAATTTAACGAATAAAAAATGGAAAACAAATAACAAATATCTATAATGTAGTAGAAGATGTATAGAAACTCTCATGAATTCATGTAATTTTGATATTATGTAAATCATGGATAAATGTAAATTTCATAGTAAACAAAGTAATGATATATATATGACGATATGGTAAATAGAGAAGAGATAGGTATGAATATTTTATATATAAGAGCCAGGAGATTCCTAAATAAACAATATATGTCGACAAATTCCAGATATGATAGTATTTTGGACAATTATTATTTCTTTTCTTAGTATCATGAACAACGAAAAATAGAAACTCTATAAATGTGTTGACGGTGCTGGACCCACCAACATGTCAGGGGATCTCCCAGATAAGAAGTCCCAACTAGACTTCATACCATTTGGAGTAAGAGTCCCAATAGTGGGTAGTACAATATCGCCTTCACTGCGGTTGCGTGCAGAGGTAAGTAAGATGTCCTTGTTGGAAGTAAGGGTGTGACCTTGCAGTAGGTCAAGGAAGGTGCATGAAAAGGAGCTAACACATGAAATGGGAGAGAAGTGTGCCCCTTAGAAGCTTGTGATAGTATGCATCTTGAAAGGGACCACATGAGTCGAAAGACATCATGAGATGGAAAGCATGATAGTGTTGTCAATGTTAATCCTCTTTGTGGACAAAGATGATCCATCTAGCCCAATGAGTGGGTCTAGCAACTAAAGTGACAATCAACTAGACATCTTCCTAGGTTATAATTGAAAAGAAGAACGAACGACATGGCCTACCTCATTCTGATGTTACTCTGATTTCTTTTGTTGAGGGCCTCAAACCGCTTGTGTCACGGACTTGTTGCTGCTTCTCTCAGTGTTTATGTACCTACACAGGTGATCAAGAAACAACAAAGCATGCCACAACCAATATCAAATCCAATAAAAACCTACTTAAATAATCAAGGAATGTCAAGCTAAATAATACATGAACATATATATTTTGGGAAGATGAACCAACAGTTGTATATTATTAGGAAATAAAGGGAAGATTACAACTAAAGCCTTGATGTTGAAAGGCTCTCCTTGAGTGGTAATCCAAGTCCAAGACAAGAACTCTCCAAGCACTCCTTCTCCAAGTCAAATGGATATCCTTAGGGACAATCTTAGCATAAAGGTGCAAATATACATAGACCAACCATTTGGGAATGGGAGAAGATGAATTTATATACTGGGAAAGGGATTTAGGGCTTCTCCAAATATAGGATTAGGCCCTCATCTCAACGAGGTAGCTCGTAGGGATAATACCAAGATGCGAAGTTTGGAGGATTTGACCTCATCTATGCGAAACAACCTCCAACTCATCGCTTTGGAAGCTTCTAAATCACGAAGCTTCTCATCCTCTTTGGGAAAATCACCTTTTTTGGATCATCTCGAGTATGCAAGGGAATAGAGCGATGTCATCATTGGTCAAATATAGTGCAATAGGCGATCATCATGGTTTTAAGCCTCATAAGAGCGATGAATCTCATTTTAGGGTTTTAAGAGCTATTTCTTCAGGGAAAGCTCAAGGTATTTTAAAATCAAAGTCTTAGGAGGGATCTAAGTTATATACATGGATGAGTATACTGTATAATGTTCATGTTTTGGGAACTTCAGGGGTATGTCACAGGGAAGTGCAAGAGGCGTGACAAAATACTGTGTAACAGATGCCCCCTAAAGCATGAAGGCATAACGAGCAGTGATGGTTGGGATGCTTTATTAGCTTTTGCAAGGACGAGGATACACACTATCAGGAGACCTATAAATCAAGGACACATATACATATACATATCTATGATCAAGACATGAATTGATGGTATGGATGCAGCCATCCTGACAGAAAGGACTATGTGAAAAGATCCATGGTATGGGTGCAACCATCCAATACAGAAGGATCAACTGTAATCTAAGATCCAAGGTATGGATGCATCCATCCAATATAGAAGGATGATCATAAGTGTAAAGTCCCATGGTATGGTCACAATCATCCATATAGAAGAAATATGTGTACAATCATGAAAATACATAACTCCACGCAGCGTGAGTTATATCAAACAATAATCAGGTTCTCGCACTCCATCCTGACCCAATCAAACTACAAATTCTAACATGCGAATGAACGTGTCACAGTCGAACATGCTAAAAACCTCCTGATTAATAGCCATTGATGTAGACCATTAACAGGCACGAGAGGAACCACCATAATGACAATGGCTCTCAAGGTACCACAGTACAATCCGTGAATGTGATAATGAAGCTGAAGTTGAACACTAGTGGAATCATCCAATCGAAGGCCAATGATGAAAACCTATCGTCGCATGCGAAGAACTTGCCATAAGGCATGCAAGCTCTAAGGTACTGAAAGGGAGTTTATAACTCATCTTCCTGGATAATGAGCGAAGGTCGACAGGAAGTGACCAGTGAAAGGAGGGTCATAATGATTTCCTCATCATCGACATGAAATGAGGAATAAAGTAGAATAAGTTTCAATACTGCAAAAATGACTTAAACGATGTATAGGTAAATAACTGTAGATTGGACTTCAATTGAACATATTAGCGACACGACTCTAGAGTGTGGCAACATTAAACTCAACATAGGACCAAGGTTCATAATGATGAAGTGGAATAGTCAAATGAGAGGAAAAATGGATCACCCAAACCCGGAAGGACAAGTGACTAAGTGAGGATATCACATACCCAACACGAGAAATAGATGAGTGTCATGTTCAAGAGAGACATGCTACCAATAGAAAGGATGTTTCATCTTCACTTTTTCCCCCGCTATTTCTACCGAGTACCTCTTTATTTTTACACAAGCTTGAGAAGGATATCATATGCTTGTCATATAAGTTCACCCTTTGGATGAATCCATCCTAGTAAGTTCTACGAGTCCTAGGAAGGAGAAACTTGGTCTCATCATGGTGACAAGTCTTTCCTCATAAAAAATGTAATGATTCCGATGGAAGAATAACTTGGTAAATTTTTCATATTTAGAGAGTTTGAAAAAGAGACGGAAAAGTAAAACTCCATCAAATCCCTTTTTGTAATTTGTTTCTCAAATCCGAAAGGAAAACAATATTCTAGAGAACCTCCTATCCATGTTTGACTAAGGTGTTCCTTTTTCGTACAATAGTCTATCTCAGTTCAGAAAATGGTTAAACTTATATTGAGTAGATGTTAATTCATTTACTTTAATGAGTTCAAAATGACAAGTACTCAGCAATATTTTCATATTTTTGGAGTCTGAAAAGAGCTAAAATAGGACTCCACCTGGAGGAATGAGTGGTATGAAGGGATAACAGCTGGTTTCGGTCATGATGGAACTGCTCAAAAAATGTAATGGTAAAGATGCTGGCTAATAAGACCACTCATCGTAGATGTTCCTTAGGCAAGGGTAAAAGCGCCAAGTGAAAGTGTATGATCGGCTAAAGAGATGGTGACGATGGAATGGAACAACCAAGGCTTATCTAGCAAAAATCGGCTGACAAAATGACAATCATGAGATGTAAAGTGGGCATGCTTTCATTTTTACACAAGATTGAAACATCAGAAGCTATGCTTGATTATACTTGAAGATGGTTTCATTTTTTCACAAGCTTGAAATAGAAAAAAAATATGCTTGGGGTTGGTTTCATTTTTTACGAAAAATTGAAACAGAGATAAACTATGCTTGAGATAAGTTTGCATGCCCCTAGCATAAAGACTCAATTTGAAGTACATGCCCCCCAAGCTCCATTTCATTCACCTAAGTGGATGGAATGAAGGTTCACTTATGAGATCAAGTGAAAGACTCGAATGGGATTGTATGAGATGTAATCCAAGACTCCAATTAGAAGGGGGTTCGTTTCATTTTTTAATGAGCTTAACACAGGAAAAGAACCATGCTCATGACACCTTCTTTCATTTTTAACGACATTGACATAGTAATTTAATTATCCTAATATCCTTGTTTAATTTTTAAAGGAGATTGACACAATAAAATGAACTCTGCTCCACGGTCCTTGTTTCATTTTTTAAGGAGCTTGACACAGGATAGAGAACTCTACTCCACTTCCCTTGTTTCATTTTTTAAGGAGCTTTACACAAGACAGGGAACTCTGCTCTACATAGGTCTTGATCATAGACCAAAATATGTCATGGTTTCCAAAAGGTTCTCATCATGTGGGAGAAAAACAATCTGGAAGGAATACATGTCCAAGGATCCAATTGAAAAATCAAGCTCCAATGCCCCCAGTACATGGTGCACTACATCACCTACTAGATCATCAGTAGATGTCGTCATGGAACATGTAGCCATGTAATTAACCTATGGCGAGAGTGATACCGCTTTCACTTAAGAACCATTAGGGATGATGGTTGAGAGGGAGTTGATTCAGGACCAATGAATGTAAGATGATTAATGATCACAATGCTTCCTTCATGTGGGAAACACATCACTCGAAAGAGGCAAGAAATAAGAGCTCCCATGACATAAACATAGTCACGGCCAAGGAGTAGATTAAAATCTAACGGACCTTGGACAACCATCACGTCTATATAGATAGTCCTCCCTCCCAAAGTAAAAGGAAACTTAGGAATGATCCCTAACGGTTGACTGGTTCCTCTGTTAAAAGCTAACAGATTCTAGGTAATGGGGAAAAGCTAAGGAGAACCTAAAGCTTGCCAATAAATTGAGAACATAATTCTAACAGATGCTCCCTCATCTATAATTGTGCTAGGTACGACCATCTAGTAAGCCTGTACTATAATTTGGAAAGGCACATAAAATGGGAGGTGATATCATGCCAATTGACTCCAATCAAAATAAGTGACTAAACTACTCATAGGGGGTGTCATAGGAACGTGAGATCTACCCTCTTGCTCGATGGGAACAAGAGAAATGCTCTCATGCACCTTGGGAATAGGAGGATTTCCCTCCAGTTCATTCAAAACTGAAGAAACCAGAAGAACCTTAGCAGTATGAGGTTCACTTTCTACCAGAAAGGTACGGTTAACTGAAGGTGGGGTCAAGTCTACTGGTTTGTCAATAAATTGTTGGTCAAGAACAGACTCACGAGAATCACTTTCAGAGAGAGTGGGGTTGACCAAAGTTTACTTCTGATCAATCATTGGATCAACTAGTGAAGGATCAGGGGAAAGCTTTCGATACATAGTCGGAAGACGAGGTTGAGAAACTGTAAGGTTTTCCAACTCATTGGAAGCTTCATTGATAAGAGGATAAAGGTGAATGGGATGATTACCTTCACACAACTTACAGGCAAATTTGACTTTCCCCTTTTTCCCATGAGATTTACTGGTTGAAGGTTTATCACCAGCATGATCACCATAGGCTGATGACAAAGGTCGTTGTGAACCTGTGGACCACACTTCTAAGACCTTGGGAATACCAGGACAATTATGAAGACAGAGGTCAACGTTACATAACATGCAATGGAATTTTACTTTCCATGGCTCATTGGAAGATTTTTCTTCGTTAGTTACATCCGTAGAAATGGCTGCTAGGTTGCCCCCTTGCTTATTTTGGTTCTTCTTCTTCAATCTCTTCTTCTTCTTCTTAGATTCTTGATTACTAGAATCGAGACTTTCACAAGGTGAAGAGGAAGAATGGGGTGAATGAATAGGCGAAGAAGGTGAGGGGTCAACTTTAGGATCAACATGAGGTTGATGTTGTGCAGGGGGGGAGAACTCGTTTGAAAAGCAGTTTGGACACTCGGAACCACCGAGGTTGAAAATAACCAAACTAGTAGATCAATGGTCAACCCAGGAAGGGACAAAATCACCATATAAGGAGCACCAGTATTTCCAAAAGAAGGAAAAGGAATAGGATTCCCATCAGAGGGTTTCCCTTAACTAGTAGACTCAGCAAATGTTGCCATTGGTATCAACCTAAGATCTACTAAGGAGTATTTCCATAGGAAGGATGTTGTTCCGAGGGTAATTAATTTTAGAATTTGAAACAAAAACTTTTCCTTTTCATCTTTTAAGAGTCGAGAAAAGGAAGAAAAGGTGACTCTAGTCACTTTCGTAGGTTTAGTGAGGTTGAAAGGAAAAGTGCTCGATGATATTTTCAAATTTAAGGAGTCAGAAAAGATCGAAATAAATACTCAGTTAACTCGAGGAAAAAAGGTGTACGAAGTAACCGTGAACTGCAATATACAGCTTAGAAAATAAATTTACCAAGGACTTGACGTATGTGCTGGAAATCTCCTTGAATGTTGTGTTTGGTGTATCACGTTTAAAGGTTAGCGGACTCGACTTCCTATGGATAAAGGTTTAAAACCTATGGGGGTCTCCCGTTATACACTTGATAATACGGGGAGCACAAGTCCGTGCTAGCATTGTCTAATGCAAGAGTGAACAACAACTGCTAAGTTTTATAGACGTCAGAACATGTCTCTAGCCTAGACCACTAAGTATGAACGTTATTGTTTCAAATGATCCTTAGATTAATTGATAGATTTAAAAGTTGATCTTGAAATTATGTTTCGATTTTAAGCCTCAACATGATGTCACTCGAACACCTATGATGCACCTATATGAGAAAAATAAAACTTTTGGTTTCAATGAAAGATAAATTAATCAAGGGAAGAAATTTGAATAAATAATGCAGCAAACAAAATGAATCATGCAAAATTCCTTCCACTAACTTTCACTTTCATCTTCCAAATGAAAAAAATATCCTAAATGCAACTTTTCTGAAAGCAAAATGATTTTGACTTTACAAAGATGAACTTATATGAATTATGCTTTTCTTTTTGTTTTGAATGATTTTATGCACCTAATACAGTTTTTAGCTTTCAATCATTGAAAAATGTGATCTATTTTCAATGATGAATTTAAAAAAAAACTTTTCAATGAAATTAATCTAATGCATTTTCACGAAAAGTAAATTTCGAAATACAAGCTAAAACATATGCAAAGTGATGTTTTCAATGATTTCTACAGAAAACAACACTCAATCAATCAACAAAACAAACATCTCAATGACACCAACAAGAAGAAAATGATAACCAATTGACCAGAAACCCTAGAACTCGGTGAAATTTCACTTTGAAGCCAATGAGACATATTTTGAAAATTAATCAAGGCAATCAATCAAAAAACTGACAAATTCAAGCATACAGGATGGGAAAAGACCTTAGGGGCCAATATACACTAGATTCTTAGGAAGAAACTTCAAAAATTCTCACATTCAAGGATCATCGCTACTTTTACCCAAACCCACGATTATCACTACTTTTCATAGGCAAACCCGTGATGACATCACTACTTTGTACAGAAAAACTAGTGATGATTTCAATGCGACCAAATAATGGAGAAAAAAAATTCATCATGACTGTAAAGGTAAAAACCATGATGCCATCGCAACTGTTAAGGCTAAACCTGTGATGGGTGAGGAATATGGGAAGAAACCAAAAATATTCCAAGAAACAATCCATACATAGCACTCTAAGGCAGTGATCAGTGATGTTAAACACCCAAGCTGATGCAGACAAGCGAAAAAATCGATGGTTGGTCAAACTAGTCAAAATATCAGGGTGAAGAATTGGATGGAAAGGATCATAGGCTATCCAGCGGAGTCGCCAAGAAAGAGATCATCCATCTAGCCCAATGAGTGGGTCTAGCAACTAAAGTGAAAGTCAACTAGACATCTTCCTAGGTTATAATTGAAAAGAAGAACAAAGGAGATGGCCTACCTCGTTCTGATGCTATCCCGATTTGTTTTGTTGAGGACCTCAAAACACTTGTGTCATGGACTTGTTCCCGCTTCTCTCAATGTTTATGTACCTGCAAAAGTGATCAAGAAACAACAAAGCATGCCAAAACTAATAGCAAATCCAATAACAACCTACTTAATTGATCAAGGAATGTTAAGCTAAATAATACATGAACATATATATTTTGGGAAGATGAACCAGTAGTTGTATAATATTAGAAAATAAAGGGAAGCTTACAACCAAAGGCTTGATGTTGAAAGGCTCTCCTTGAGTGGTAATCCAAGTCCAAGCCAAGAACTCTCCAAGCACTACTTCTCCAAGTCAAATGGATAACTTTAGGCACAATCTCAGCATAAGGTTGCAAATAGACATAGACCAACCATTTGGGAATGGGAGAGGATGAATTTATAGACTTGGAAAGGGAGTTACAACTTCTCCGAATATAGGATTAGGCCCTAATTTCAAGGAAGTAACTCATAGGGATAAGACCAAGAGGGCAAGTTGGGAGGATTTGACATCATCTATGCAAAACAACCTCTAACACATCACTCTGGAAGCTTCTTATCCTCTTTGGGAAAATTACCTTTTTGGGATCATCGCAGGTATGCAAGGGAATGGAGTGATGCCATCAGTAGTCAAGTACAATGCAAAAAGTGATCTTTGTGATTATAAGCCTCGTAAGAGCGATGACCCTCATTTTAAGGTTTTAAGAGTTATTTCTTGAGGGAAAGCTCAAGGTGTTTTACAATCAAAGTTTTAGGAGGGATTTGATCTGTATACATGGATGCGTATATTGTATAATGTTCATGTTTCAGGCACTTCGGGATATGTCACAGGGAAGTGCAGGAGGCATGACAAAATACTGTGTAACAGATATTTGATGATCCAAAGTGATCAATTATACCAACCACACGATTCGATAAGATTCATACAAACACATACAGAATACTCCATACATACATGCATAAATTACAACTACATACATCATTAGAGTAACCAGGATAACATAACTACAATAGCAATATATGCATGAAACATGTTGGCTCTGTTATATTAAAAGCATGAAATATCCAATCATACATACAACCATGAAAACCACTAGCCCTGATAGCGAAATATTATAGTCATTGTCACCTACTCCTCCAAAGAGATGTACTAACTCTGCACTGTGGAGAAGCCAAGGCTTATTACAATACACTTCAAGCCTTCTCTAAGTTATACCTATGGGAAGGTTGGCTCTCAAAACCATGTACAATGAATTATGATGTTCTATATATAGCAAAGGGTGGGGTGACCCTTGACATTCCCCTTTGT
Source organism: Pinus tabuliformis (assembly GCA_031772625.1). Classification (NCBI taxonomy): domain Eukaryota; kingdom Viridiplantae; phylum Streptophyta; class Pinopsida; order Pinales; family Pinaceae; genus Pinus; species Pinus tabuliformis. Next base: position 1,507,031,939 of record CM062819.1, on the reverse strand, counting down.
GACTCTTCAACTACCCTCATGGATCTTCAACTTACACATGAATGTTTACATTCTACTATTGACACTTGGTATTTCACTTCACAATATGTTTACAATACAACTTGCACATGTACCTATGTGAGATAAAATTGGGCTTGAGTAAGCCATACAAGACATCACTAAGACTCGGATAGTTGTGGGAAGATGAACTCGTTGACATCCTCTCGATGATCAATGGTGGCGAGCTGATGCCAAGCTTGGTAGTCTATTGTGGTGTTTGTGTACTATGTGGTGACATCCTTCTAAAAGCAAACACTTGCCTTTGTTTCATCCAGGTACACTAATTTGGCACCTTTGTCCAACTCGTTAGATAGCATGTGCATCATGGTCTTGAGTGCAGTCAAACCAACAACATATTGGTGTATAGTGTTTGTGCTCATCTACAACTCTGCGCCAGTGGCTATGCACATCAACTAATCGAAGTACATGTCCAACTCTAGTCATACCTGGTTCTTTTCTTTTGCCTCAGTGAGTTTGCCAATGGATGGGATCACATGTGTGCGCATAATGACATACATTCTCCTCAAAACTCATGCATGTGAAGCCTATAAGCTGGTAATGAGTTGTGGAAGTTCCTCATAGTTCTGGATTTGACTCCTGATGTGTGCCTTCAACTCCACTTCCTTTGACATCATCATCCTTAGCAAGTGAAATGGGGCTCCCTTGTACCTCATTGTCCATATGTTCATGTGATCGACAACAATGTGTATGTCTGACAAGATGCGATCTCTCATAGCATAGTGCTACTACCAACCATTAAGATGGACAATTGACTTATGCACAGTGACGACCCTGAAGTACAACTTTCGTGTGATTGTCTCGAGAGATGATACTTCATCCAATATCACTTTTTTCAACTCTGATCTGGTGGATGTCGTAGCTTTTGCTTCTCCTTGCTTGGCCGCTTGCAACTCCTTAGCCATGCACTCATTCTGATCTATGAAGCATCTAACAGTGGAGTTAGTGGCTTCGACATATGCCCTTGTAGAATTGGCCAAAGCAGTTGGATGTTTGCGCACATCAGACACGATCACTTGTTCTTCAAACCATGCATGAGATACATGGATAGCCGGAGTGGGCAATGTACATGACTACACAACTCTGTGTTATGACTCGTCAAAGGATATGTTGTGTGCACCCGCTTCCGGATTGTCCTTAAGGATTTCAGTTTCTCGTTGATTGCCTGAGACTTGCTCTGCTTCCAAATCTTGTGAAGTCAGTGGAGTGACCTCTTGGTTCTTAGGCATGAGGTCATTGTCCCAATCTAACTTGAGTTGAACCACATCTGTTTGCATCTGTTTAATATCCTGAGCAAGGTCCTTCTCCTACAACTACTCACCTTATTTTCTATCTATGACCTATTTAGATGAATTGATAACCTGTATGGGCACAGTTTCATCAATGTGTGCATGTTGTGCCTACTATTTTTCAAGTTCCTGTTGCACTTCCTTCTCTCTTCTTGTAGCTCTTGTTCTTCCCTCAACTGTTTCTTGAACTCATTTTCTCCCTCCTCTAGCTTATGCTTCTCCCTTTACCTTTTCGTAATCCTTATGTTATCGCATTGTCGCCTCTTTGCATCAATCTCCAAAGCTTCTCATAACACAAGTGGATCTGCTTTGAAATTGCATTTTGCTTTGCCTCTGCGTTGTCGTCAACCTTCCTCTTTCCTTTTTCAAGCATAGGTTTGCTTCCTTCTATTGGTGTTGATGTTGTTGCTCTCTGAGATGCTACTCCCTTTTGCGCTGCTAACCATTATACAACCATTCTGACCAATTCATTGAGCCTTGAGAAGTTCTAACAATATCTCCATGGGTCTTCCTCAGGCCAATGACAAGCCCCCTTGATCCAAGGATGATATACTATCGTACAATGGCCTTCTACTAATCAATGTGTGTCATATGGATTGAAACTTCTGGTGTTGAAGATGAATATTTTGAATTGTTTTGTCTCGTCATCAACATGGTTGAGATTATGGATCTCATACAACCCAATCAACAAAGGAAGAGCAAGCCAAGGTGCCTTCTTCTTCCCGTGTAGTCTTGCTGACAACCCTGTCGAGATGTGGTATGCAACCTCTTGCATGACCAACTTATCCATGGAAAACTTCTTTAAAACATCCGGAGCCTTCTATGCGCTATACATCCGGATGAAGGTGCCAAGGGGTGAGGCATACCAATCAGCTATGTTATCCAATGCCTCCATCGTTGCTTGTGACATGCAGGTTCAATCCTGCTCAAATATCATCGTGTATACTAGGGTGACAAAGTGGTCTAATAGCTATATTATAACTCGACGGAATCTACACTTGGATAACACCTTACAATAAGTGTTCGCAGAGGTTTCTAAAGGTGTTCATGCCCAACCTAAGCCTGGGAGCTACTCATAGGCACAGATTGTATCAAATATGTAAGCGGACATGAAAAACTTTGCTTGTTGACCCTTGGCTGGATGTATGGCATCTGTTACTTGTCCCTTCAGTTGGAGAGCCAACATGTCTGACCAATTGAAAGGTCTTGCTTCATTCGCCAGTTGATCCAATACAATCACCCAATTCTACGGGAATGTTTCTGTACTCTCCTAGTCATATAAGCGACATGAGATGATGACCAAGAGTTGATATGCCTTTCTCAATATCCTTGTCTTGTAAAATTGGTTGGGTTTCATCTTGAACTTAGATGGCTCCTTCACCCAACTCTTCAAGATGTCTCTTGAATTTGCATTGTTGTTGGTCCTAGGGAAGGGTGAATCCATTGTGATAACCGACTGTGGAAAGTGATACATCTCCTGAAAGTCATTTTCCATGAAGGTACCAAGTTATGTTCCACTCACATTTCTCAACACCATTGTCTTTGGATCAGTATGTGAGACAATCTAGTGGATCATGTCCGCCCATGGAAACACGAGATAGACTTGTGTATATTGGCATAGACTCTTCGGTCCTCCAGTTTCTCCTCAAAGGTGCGTGAAAACATGTCGTTGATGCCCTGCCATTTCATTTTTTTCTCCTTGTATTTGAACAAATTAATGTCTTCATAGATAGTTAAGCCCATATACATTTTCTCGACCACATCTCCAGTTGCACTCTCAATGGTGTCCTTTGACCCTGCTCTCTTGGAAGCCATTATACCTATACTTCTAATGGACTATTGAACACCTACGATATATGGATATAGAGAAACACTCATGGCAAGCACATTTTCAATTGAAAGCCAAAAGAAACCTGAGGACTGACATGCAACACACTTGGGTGATTGACTCCAAGATTTCACTAATTTTCATTGGGAGGTTGGGAGATTGACTACCAAAACTGTGCAGAACATAGTTCAGACTGTCAATAAGCTGACTGAATGCTAAAACTATGCAGAGTACAATCCATCTTGGCCTGCTGAGGATTGAAACTGCACAATGCGTAGTTTCAATCAGCATGAATGCAACCGGGTAAAACTACATTGCGCAATTCCGGGGGTCAACTGAGGCATTGCCTCTCCAAATTGCTTAGAGCAAGCCTAGGAGGCCATTGTGAGGCAAGATCTATGCAATTCTTGGGAGCAAGTCAAGGCCTTCCATCCAAAAAATGTGTTGCGCAAGCGGGTCTAGGAAAGGTCCGAGCCAAGGCAACCCAAACCTGCTGACAGGCGACTAAAAATAGTAAGGACTGAATGCATATGAGAAAATGGGTCCATGCATGAGTGAATGAACATGCATGCAATGAGTGAGTGTAGGATTCAATAAAATGGGAAAACAATGAAGTGTGTGAAGCGATTCACCCCAACGATGACTGTTAGTGCAGAAACAGTGTCAGACATGCGACAACAAGGATATGTAATGGAAAACTTGAAACAATGCTTCTACAAGTTAACATGCATTAAAAAAAAAACAAGAATTCAAAAAAGACCAAGAAAACAATGCTCACACAAGCCGAAACACAAAAAGTTATAGAAAAGAAGTAAAAGACATGAAAAGAGGACTTACCTGGAAAGAGTTGAGCTGAGTGTGTTGAAGGTTCCTATATGTGATGGGAATGGCAAAGCTCCAAGATCAAAGTGAAGAATTAGCTCTGAAGCATCGAATAAATAATTTTGACAAGATCGAGACTTATCACGCACATGCCATAATTCTAGGAAAAAGTGAGAGTTGGTGGGAGGTTTCTAAAACAGATATTGCATGGAATCCCCCAATTGCTAAAAATAGATCCCTAAAACATAGGGATGCATTTTTCTTTTTGCCTTTTTTTTTTTTTCAGGAAAAAACTGCCCATGCATGCAAAGTAATATTTCTCACTCCTGGAGGGAACCGGTCAACTTGGGAGCACATGCAACAGACTGCAATCCCAAGCGTGACTTGTGCGCAATTTTTGGGTTGAATGGCAATGGTTTCCCCTCAAGCTCTCTGCAATTTTCGGACTGAATCACAGGTTTTTAGATAGATCAGCGCAAATTCTAAGAGCAAGCCTAGTGATGGGCTGCTCTGTGAATTTTTCAAGGGGAAGGAAGTATGCTTTCTCTCCGCATTTCTGGAGAGTAGCAGGCTCCCTTGTTGCTCTATACAATTCTACGCAATTATAGAGAGAAAGGCTGGTTTTCCTCAAGTTCTACGCAATTCCCCAAGTGAGTACAAGACCTAGATAAAAACCAAGGCTCAGGATGTCACCTTGCGGATGAACGGAAAAATGTTAGCAAACACAAGTCGATAAGCCAAAGAAGCTCAAATGAAGCATATGTACCTCGGTAGTACAAGACATGCTGCTAAGGATGGTTGGTAGGGAGGCTCCAACATGAAGCTATGGAAAAATATTGGAGGATGGTTATATCCAATACAACATTGGTGACACTAGTAGAACTCCATCTCTCTGAATGGACCCTATTTCGTGAAAAGCAAGTCTAACTCCTGCGGAAGTATTGTTCGATTCTCTGGTCATCATGGTCTCCACACTAGCTTGAGTGAAAGATGTAGCACCTACCTTGCTCTTGATCAGTCAAAACACATTCCAAGCCAAGTAAACTTAGTTGCTTCAATTGGGGATGAGGGGTATATTGTTGCGTAAAAAATATGACTATCAGAGTTTAAGTGTCATCTTTTGTGTTGCTTCACTGCCAACAGGCCTGGACAGTACCCCGGTGGACTCATGCAGGAACACAAACATCGTTGCGCTGCTAGTGAGCTTGGTCAATACGCCGGAGAAGTTACTTGCATCACCTCTCTGCGCAGGAACCCTTTCTCTTCTTTCACCCTATTCATTTTTTTTAAATTTTCATATTTTTTTTTCATTTTTTCATTTTTTTCATAGAACTGTGCACATGAACTTATTTATTTTAGAGGCAGAAGAGGGATCTAAAATTATTGAGAGTAGAAGAGGTTGTTCCTTCAGAGAAGTATTTTATATATACGTTTGACATACTTGTTAAGGTTTTCCCCCTCACCTTACTCTACTTGATTGAACTGAAAAGGGTTAACCCAAAACAATCGACTAGAGTAGGTGGTGATAGTTAGAGCGCAAGTGTTGTGTTTTCACCAGGATTCACATCGAACAAAACATATTTTCTGTTGGTGTATCATTGACTGAAGACAACAAGTTCTGCATAAAGAGAGAGGATGACACATAACCAATTGTTGATAGTTGTACAAGTCCTCTTGTAATTTACCTTGCTTGTTTCAAGAGTTGTCCATGGTTTCTTGCGAAACTTTCCTACAGACATAAAAAGAAAACAGAAAATAAAGAAAAGAGAAGAAGAAAATGTGAAAGAAAAACATGTAAGAAAATCAGGCAAGAAAGCAAACAAACCAACAAATCAAGAATACTAACTTGCATGCAAGCAAACAAGACATAAAGTAGACACTACTCCTACTCCTAAGCTAACGGTGCATGGGTCTGCTGACGTGAAGTGATATCTTCAATGCAACCATGACGCATTGGTTGACCCATGTTGGTGAAGGCATGGTTCGTGAAAAGCACATTCAAGAGAACCAATAGACGTGAAAGACATAATAATGAAGACCAACATAGTTTTAGTTTAAATGCATCCATAGAAAAGAAAAGAGTGAAAGCAAAATACAAGCACTTTGTGGACTTACCATGGTGTTGTGATGCACTGCGTGTAGATGATAAGCATATGCACTCTCTTGACTGTGATAGACAAGAAAACATGAGGAAAAGAGACAACTTACATCTTGCAAGTGTGCTTGTTGTGTATGATTCCTCCAATGCATGAGCAACGGGATCATGTGATTGAGGTGGGGAAAGTGAAATCAATGTGTTGGATTGATCTTTAATGCATACAGATGAATGATGAGGAGCCTTGGGTAGTTCAACAATTTCCTGATCGGAAGTGAAACTAACCTCAGGATAGTGAGGACCAAACATAACCCTAAGCTCGAGTTCAAGTGCCTCGATAGCCTGCGAGGCTTCGACTTCATCAACAGATAGATCATCATAAACATGTGGCTTTCAAATATCAATAGTGATTGAATCAACATCGTGATTGAATATGGGAGTAAGTAGATCACAGCGGATATGACCATAAAAATCAATGAGCTCATCAGCATCCTCATCATCTGATGAATCATAAGAGGGGTAGATGAGAAGTAAGAATGTTCACCATCTACGTTTCGGGAAAAGTAGATGAAGGTTCAAGTGGATTTTCAATTAAGGATTTTTTCTCTCCGCTATCAAATGATGGACTGATATAAGGTGTATTATGCAAATGATTGGAAGTAGATGCATCTGTGTATGAATTTACACAACAAAAATAAGAGAGAACAGAAAAATCAAAGATGTCAAGAAAAAGTGGAGGAGGTGCAGACAGAAGGGAGTCATCCTTCACTGTGGGTTCATGATCATATTTCCAGTCATACTCATCGTAGATGAGAGCATAGTTTGGTTGTGCAACACCAACTCAGTTGATGGCTTGATCCTTGGTCACAACAAGTGTAGAGTCTGGAACGGAAGAAAACAAGACATTGCAATCTAGAGGATCAGCAGAATGCGGGGAGAGAGGTTGAGGTAACAAATGCATATAAAAACCCATGGGCTTCCCAACCAAATTTGTGCAGAAATTAAAACTAGTGAGGGTGGGAGAATGTAGTAGTTGAATAGTCTTGTGTGCACTCTCTCCCACATCACTCTGCAGGGGTGGAGTTATTTTGATGAGGGGAAGGCGGAGAGTCACTTGCGACAACTGTTGTCCACTTGTGATTGCGCAGCTCAATCACTGAAGTATGTTCAGTGGGGTTTGATATTTTTCTTCACTTTGGGATAGATTGATTTGTGACAGACATATTAAAATCTGTCCATAATATATTGGAATTTCATCTGACTTTTCAGAGCTTCAAACATGAGTACACCAAAGAGCTTCCGAAAATCCATAGGTGATTCATGCGAGGCCTTCGATTGTTTTCACATTTTCTTGTCAAGAGCTTCAGGATCAAAATTTTTAAAAACATATTGGATTAGATCACTAAACTACTTCAATGAGTGCATGCAATTGGGAGGCACTTCGCGGCACCATAGTTCCAGGAATTCGTGAAGTATGTGTGCAGGCATCATACTGACGTCTACTTAATCAAAAGCTTCCTCATTATCCAAGAATGCAAGGAAGTCAACTAAGTTCTCATGCCATGCCACTTTGCCTTCAAAATCATACGTGAGTTTAGACAAGTGATTGAAAAAATCCCTCGTGACTTCAAAGGGTTTTGCGTCAGACAAACATTGTGCAGGGTTAACTACAAAAATATCCATGATAGATGTACGAAGATTCAAAATAGGATGTGAGGACTCATCTTTTCATTTGGCCCTCCTTCTAGTGCCAGAAATGTTGATGGTGTTGGACCCACCAACATGTCAAGGGATCTCCAAGGTAAGAAGTCCCAACTAGATCTCAGATTGTTTGGAGTAGGAATCCCAGTAGTGGGTAGTACAATATCACCTTGATCGAAGTTGCACATGGAGGTAAGTAAGATGTCCTTGTTGGAAGAAAGGGTATGACCTTGCATAAAGTCAAGGAAGGTGCATGAAAGGGCTCTAACACACGAAAGTGGAGAGAAGTGCACCTCTTAGAAGCTTGTGATAGCACGCAGCTTGAAAGGGAACACATGAGTAGAAAGACATGACGAGATGGAAAGCAGGATACCTGATGATCCAAAGTGATGTATTATACCAACAACATGCTTCGATAAGATTCATACAAACACATATGAAATAGTCCATACACGCATGCATAAATTACAGCTACATACATCATTAAACTAACTAGGATAGCCAAACTAGAATAATAATATATGCATGAAACATGATGGCTTTGTTATATTAAAAGAGTGAAAGATCCAATCATACATACAACCATGAAAACCACTAGCACTAATAGCAAAACATTATAGTCACTGTCGCCTGCTCCTCCAACGAGATGTACTAGCTCTGCATTGTGGAGAAGCCAAGGCTCATTACAATACACTCCAAGATTTCTCTGATTTATACCTATCAGAAGCTTGGCTCCGAAAATCCTATAAAATGAGTTATGAGGTTCTATATATAGAAAAGGGTGGGGTGACCCTTGACATTCCCCTTTCTGACTCTTTAACTACCCTCACGACTCTTCAACTTACACATGACTGTTTACATTCTACTATTGACACTTGGTCTTTCACTTTACAACATGTTTACACTATAATATCCACATGTGCCCACGTGAGTAAAAAATGGGCTTGAGTAAGCCATACAAGACATCACTAGGACTCAAACAACTATGGGAAGACTAAATCATTGACATTCTCTCTATGATCGATGGTGGTGAATTGATGAGAAGCTTGGTAGTATGTTATGGTGTCCACGTACTCTGTGGTGACATCCTTCTGAAAGAAAACTCTTGCCTCTATTGCATCTGGGTACATTGATTTGGTACCTCTATCCAACTCGTTAGATATCATTCACATCATGGTCTTCAGTGCAACTGGAATAGTAACATACTAGTGTATAGTGTCTGCACTCATCTGCAAGTTTGCACTAGTGGATATGCGCATCAACTAATCAAAGTACATGTCCAACTCAAGTCGGACTTGGTTCTTTGATTTTTCCTTGGTGATTGTGCCACCAAATGGGATCCCATGCGCACACACAATGACATACATGCTCCTGAACACTTGTGCATGTGAAGCCTATAAGCTGGTGATGAACTCTCGGAGTTCCTCATAGTTCTGGATCTCACTCCAGATGCATGAATTCAACTCTAATGCCTTTGGCTACATCATCTTTGGCAAGTGCAACAGGGCTCCCTTGTACCTCATTGTCCATATTTTCATGTGATCGAAAATAGTGTGTATGTCTGAAAATATGTGAGCTCTCCTAGCACAACACTATTGCCAACCATTAAGATGGACACCTGACTTATGCACAGTCGCGAACCTAAAGTACAACTTCCGCATGATTTTCCGGAGAGGTGATAATTCATCGACTATCGCTTTCTTCAACTATGCTCTAGCAGATGTTGTAGCTTGCTCTTCTCCCTGCTTGGCCGCTTGTAACTCCTTAGCCATGTGCTCATTCTCAGCTATCAAGTATCTAACACTTGAGCTAGTGGCTTCAGCATATGTGCTTGTAGCATCTTCCAATCCAGCTGGATGTCTGCGCACATTGGACACAATCACTCATTCTTCAAACTGAGTAGAAGATACATGGACATCTGGAGTGGGCACTCTGCACGACTGCACAACTCTGTGTTGTGAATCATCAAAGGATATGTTGCGAACATTAGCTTCGAGATTGTCCTCAAGGATTTCAATGTCTTCTTGATCACCTGGCACTTGCTCTACCTTCGGATCTAGTGAAGTTCATGGAGTGACCTCTTGGTTCTTAGGCGTGATGTAAATGTCCTAATCTAGCTCGGGTTGAACCACATATGTTTCCATCAATTCCAACATCTGTTCGATCTCCTGAGAAAAGTCCTGCTCCTCCAACTGCTCACCATGTTTGCTATCTTCCAGCTGTTCGGATGAATAGATAACTTGTATGGGTGCAGTTTCATCAATTTGTGCATGCTACACCTCCTACTGTTCCTGTTCTTGTTGCACTTCCTTCTCTCTTTTGTTCAGCTCCTGTTCTTCCCTTAACTATTGCTTCAACTCCTGAAACTCCTTTTCTACCTCCTTCAACTTTTGCTTCTCCCTCTTCCTTTGCGCAATCCTTATGTTGCGCTGTCACCTCCTTGCCTCAATCTCCAAAGCTACTCTTAACATAAGGGTATCTACTTTGAACTTGTAGCTTTTCTCTGCCTCTGTGTTGTCGGCATACTTCCTCTTCCATTTGTCAAGCGCAAGTCTGTTGCCCTATATTGGTGCTGATGTTGTTGCTCTTTGAGATGCTCCTGCCTTTTTCATTGCTAACCATTATACAACCATTCTGATTGGTTCATTGAGCCTTCAGAAGTTATATTAGTATCTCCATGGGTCTTCCTCAGACCAATGCATGCCCCGTGGATCTAAGGATGATACACTCTCGTACAGTGGTCTTCTACTAAGCGATGTGGGTCATATGGATTGAAAATTCTGGTACAGAAGATGAATCTCTTGAGTTCTTTTGTCTCAGCCTCAACATGCTTGAAATTCTAGATCTCATACAACCTGATCGGTAAAGGAAGGGGAGGCCAAGGTTCCTTCTTCTTCCTATGAAATCTTGCTGACAACCTTGTCGAGATTTGGTATGTAACCTCTTTCATGACCAGCTTATCAATGGAAAACTTTGGTAAAACATGTGTAGCCTTCTCCGTGTTGTACATTGAGATGAAGGTGCCAAGGGGTGAAGTATACCAATTTGCCAACTAATTCCTCCATCATTTACTGTGACATGAAAGGTGGATCTTGCTCAAATATCATCCTGTATACCAGGGTGACGAAGTGGTCTGATAGTTGTATTGTAACTCCAAAAAATCTTCACTCAGAGAAAAACTTGCAATAGGTATGCACAAAGGTTTTTGAAGGTATCCATGCCCAACCCAAGCCTAGGAACTCCTGATGGGCACATATTGCATTAAGTATGTAAGAGGACATGAAAAGCTTTGCTTGCTCACGCTTAGGTAGATGTCGGGAATCTATTATTTGTCCCTTTGGCTGGCGATCCAACATGTCGAACAAATTGAAAGGTATTCCTTCATTCGCCAACTGATCCAATATAATCACCCGATTCTGTGGGAATGTTTTTGTACTCTCTTGGCCATAAGAGGCAAGCATAGATGACCAAGATCTGATATTCCTTCTACAGTATCCTTGTATTTTAAACTTGGTTGTGTGTCATCCTGAACTTAGATGGCTCATTCACCTAGATTTTCAAGATGTCTCTTGAATTTGCACTGCTGTTGGGCCTACTAAAAGGTGGATCCATTGTGATCACCATTTGTTGCAAGTGATACATCACCTAGAAGTCCTTTTCCCTGAAGGCAGAAAGTTTTGTTCCACTCACACTGATCAACACCATTGTCTCTGGATCAGTATGCGAGACAATCCTGTGGATCATGTCCACACATGAAAGCTTGGGATACCTGCATGAAATCCAGTACAAGCCAGACTTGTGTATGTTTACATAGACTATGTGGTCCTCCAAATTCTACCCAAAGGTGCCTGAAAATATGTCGTTGATGTCCTGCCATTTCATTTTTGTCTCCTTTTCTATGAACATCTTAGTGTCTTCGTAGATGGGCAAGCTCATAGACATTTGCTTGACCACATCTCTAGTTGCGCTCTCAATGGTGTCCTTTGACCCTACTCTCTTGGAAGCCATCACTACTAAGAGACTATTGAACACGCATGATGCCTAGAGAGATAGCAACACTCATGGCTAGCACACTCTCAGTTGAAGACCAAAAGCAACTTCAGGACTGACATGCAACACACCTAGGAGTCTGACTCCAAGATTTACGCAATTTTCACCAAGAGGCTGGGAGACTGACTACCAAAACTGTTCATGCCAGAAAACGATGGACCTGAGCTAATGGGACTGACATGACTCCCAGCCCATTGGGGTGTTCCTACTAGTAGCTTTAACGGATGATGTTAGGGAGCCAGGGGACTGCCTTGCCTCATGAGAAGGCTTTATAAGGTGCTCCCGACGTGAAAGGATGTCCTTGAGGATCTGACATTAATCCTCTCATATCTACTAATTGGTGGACCTGGGATGTACTTCCTCTAGCTCTTAAGAAGGACATCACATGTGCTGAATTTAAGGGATCAGTCATGCTAAAATTTTAATTCATTTCTTTTCTAAGTGAGCTGACTAAATGCTGAAGTTGTGCAGAGCATATTCCACCTTAGCTTGCTGAGGACTAAAACTACGGAATGCGTAGTTTCAGTCAACATGACTACAACATGGTAAAACTGCATTGTACAATTCATGGGGCGAACTGATGCAGTGCATCTCATAATTGCACAGAGCAAGCCTGGGAGGCTAGTGTGAGGAAAGATTGATGTAATTCCTAGGAGTAAGGCAAGGCCTTCCATCCCATAAATGCGCAGTGCAAGCCGAGTAAGGCAAGGTTTGAGCCAAGGCAGCCCAGACCTGTCGACGGGCGATTGAAAATAGTAAGGAATGACTGCATGTGCAAAACTAGGTGCAGACATGAGTGAATGAACATTCATACAATGAGGGAGTGTATGATTAAGTAAAATGGGAAAACAATGAAGTGTGTGAGGCGAGTCTCCACAATGATGACCCTTAGTGTAGAAATAGTGTTATGCATGCGACAATAAGGAGATTCAATGGAAAACTTGAAACAATGCTTCTACAAGTTAACATGCATTAAAACAACAACATGCGTTCAACAAAACCAAGCAACCAACACCCACACAAGCCGAAACACAAAAACTAATAGAAAAGCAGCAAAATACATGAGAAGCGGACTTACCCAGAAAAAGTTGAGTTGAGTGTGTCGAAGGTTCGTAGATGCGATGGGAATGCCAGAGCTCCAAGATTGAAGTGAAGAATGAGCTCTAGAGGGTCAAATAAATAGTTTTGACAAGATCGAGGCTTAAGACGTGCATGCCACAATTTTAGGAAAATAGATCCCTAAAAATCTAGGGATGCTTTTTATTTTTTATTTTTTTCGAGAAAAAGATGTCGATGCATGAAAAGCAAGTTTCCTTAGTCCTGGAGGGAACCCGTCAACTTGGGAGAACATGAAATGGAATGCAAGCCCTGGAGTGACTTTTGCGAAGTTTCTGGGTTGAGTGGCTCTGGCTGCCCCTTAATATCTACGCAATTTTTGGAATGAAGTGCATGTTTTTAGCTAGATGTACACAAATTCTGAGAGCAAGCCCAATGATGGGCTGCTCTGTGCAATTTTCAAGGGGAGGATAGTCTTCTTGCTCTACACATTTCTAGAGAGAAGTAGGCTACCTTGATGCTTTGTGGAATTTTGCAAAGCAAGGCTCGTTTCCCTCCAGTTCTACACAATTCACCAAGTGAGCACAAGAGATATTTGAAAACCAAGTCTCGGGATGTCAGCTTGCAAGTGAATGAAAAAAAAGTTAACAACCACAAGATGATAAGCCAAAGAAACTCAACTGAAGCATATTTACATGTGCAGTGCAAGACATGGTGCGAAGGATGGTTCATAGGGAGGCTCCAAAATGAATCTAAGGAAAAAATTTGGAGGATTGTTGTAGCCGCTACAACAATATGTAACAACCTCCTCCCACATTTATCGAAGTTAATTGGTCCGCTTGGATAAACATGTGATGAGAGGCTACTACAGTCTAATTCAACTCCCCTTGTACAATTAGGGAAGTGGAGCCAACATAATACAACCAATCTGACCTTTTGCGCATGTCACAAAACCTATAGGAGCCACCCGACCCTTCCATATTATCAACCCCAGAGACAACTTGACACTTCACTAACCTAGAGCCTTAGTCACTCCCATGACATGGGAATGCATTCAAATAGGGCCCTCCAATCGCTCTCATAGCATGGAAATGCCAGCAAATGGGCTCTTTTTCAGCTATTTCTGGGTGTGTGACCCTAGATTCTGTGCCAACTTTTAAGTGCTAGGACTCAGGCCACTGCCTAGAACTCCATGAAACCTTAAGGAATGAAAAGAAACATTTAGACAAAGATACAAATGCAAATATTTGAACAAAGACTTGATTGGACCCATACTAGTCATGATGGTAATTTCATCAAACATGTCATGAATATGCAATCTACAGGTCATAATTAAAAATATGAGCATAGGGGTTTCATACTTATGTGAGAATCACTAAGAAGCATTTATGCCTTATCGCATTAGTTGCATTATCATCTATTAGGTCATATATTCATTTTCATTCATTTACAAATCTAAACATGATGAAATCCATACATCATTAATGTCATAAAACATACCCATAACTAGCGTATAAACAACAGAAACAATAGGGATGAAACAACTGTAAATTCCACATATGAACCAATACATTTTCTCATAAAATACCAAGGAAAGGAACTATTATTAATGGATGAAAAATGAAATAGGGTATGGAAATTCCACGAACCACCCAACCATATATTGGTTGAAGAAAATCTTTCTTGCACCCAATCACCCCTGTTCCATATTCCAAGCATGAATGTGTGACTCATAACCAAACCTCAACTAGAGCTTCCCAAGGCTACACCACCTCACCCTAATAATTAGAACTAGGGTTTACTGCAATCTTCACTGGATCACTCGGAAAAAAAAAAAGGAATGGATGCCATCGGTGTTTCTCCAAGTACACCGTGAGGAATTTTCCTGTCTCTTAGTTTCTAGGCTTTACCAAAATCCATACTAGATCACTAGGCCCTAACCGAGACTCCAGTCTCTAGGCTTTACTGTAGTCCACACTGGATCACTAGGCCCTAACCGAAATTCCATACTCCAAGGTTTACCTTATATCCCATCCTGGGATTCCTAGGCCTAATGGGGAGAACCCACTTCTAGGCTTTATCATATATCTCTTCATTCATCAATCGAGGATTCCTAGGCTCACTGAGGTAATACAAAATCTGGAATTTACTGCAACCCACACTCTAGTTCAGTGGTCACTAGGCCATGTGTTCTTTCTTTCAGAGATCAACCTCACTTAGTTTCCAATCCATCCAATAATCAAGCTCAACCAAAAACATGAGAACCCATCACACCATAGCTATTCAAAAATTGCAAGGCAAGGCTTAAGAACACTATCACACCTAGCAAAATTGATTCCCATGACATTAAGAGAACTAATAACACACATGCATAATCATGCATGTGAAAGATAGCGAGGAAATCACACATTCAAATCGATACCTGAAAATAATCTTGTTGTAGTTACTTGATACTGCTCTTCCTTGCTTGATCTTTATTGCCTCTTTCCTTCTTTTCTTTCCCTGCTCCAATGCTATAGTGCTCCAAGAAAACTCTAAATGTCCAATAGTGAGAGAGAGAGAGAGAATAGATAGACAACTCCAAAACTAAAGTGACAAAAGGTTACAAACTGATCCTCAGAATCATTTTTGATAATGAGGCCTCTATTTTCTTCAAATTTCCATTATTTTCTTTCACCTTCCTCCTCACCTAAAACTTATGACCTTTGACCTTCCTTTTTCCTAATTTACATTATTTTCTTAATTAAAATGCCAATTAATTCCTCATGCATTTCCAAAGTCTTTGTAATTTCCTTTGTGAAATTCCTTAGCCATAATAAAGCAAATGAACACCCACACTAGGATGTATTTTCCCAACATTCAACTTGGAATAAGTGTCCCATGATCATGGTTATTATTTTTCCTTTATTAATTTTTATTACATGGAATTTTGACTAGTTCTATTATGAGATCATCCCGCTTAGGGGAACACCATCATTGGTGTTCAACGACACCTACAACCAACATAACTACTAGAAGAAAAACATACTGCCCATGGAGCTTTATAAATTATCTCAATGTAGTATTTACAATGTTCAACGTGCTCAAAAGAAAATCAACATGAAAACATGACAACCAGAATGACATGACACCCATACTTATTATTGGAGCTTTATAACACAACTCATGGAAGTGTTTACATCCATATACATATGTACATATACCAAAACATCAAACAAAATAATATACCAGAAACATTCACCCAACTAGTGAATAGAGAAGGATACATAGCATGCATGTGATCCACCATCTCCCATGTAGCTTCATTAGGCCCAAAGTGTTGCCACCACACTTTAACCTTCTTGATTGCTCAGTTCTGGAGCATGCGAATTTTTCTCTACAATATACACCAAGGTTCCAGTTGAAATTCTCCATCTAGCTGCACCTACAATATAAACTAGTCAATCACATGATCAACATATTTAATACATTTATTAAGCAATGACACATGGAAAACATCATGGACTTTCCCTGTTGGATGTATTCCAAGTCGATATGCTACTGGTCCAATCCTTTTAATAATCTTGAAAGGTCCACAAAACCGAGGTGACAACGTGGCACATGATCCAATCTGCAAGGGGATATTCTTCAGCTTGATGTGTAAGTACACCTATTCCCCAACCTAAACTCCATAAACAACTTGTTCTGGTTTTCATAACTTTTCTATTTGTCCTATGTTATCTTCAAATTCTTCTTTATTACCTGCATTTCCTGTTCCATTTCTGCCAACATGTCTGGTCCAATCAATACCCTGCTAATGGGATCACTCCAACTAATGGGAGTATTATAACTACACCAATACAATGCCTCAAATGGACTCATCCTCAGATATTCCTCATACCCATTTTTATATGCGAACTCAACCATTGGAAGATGATCTTCCCACCTCCATTATTGATGCATCACATACATCCTCAAAATATCTTCCAATATCCTATTGACCCTCTCTTACTATCCATCTCTTTCCATATGATAAGTTGTGCTGAAGGCCAAGTTTGTCCCTAAACCTTCAAATATATCCTTCCAAAACTAGAAGTGAACTTAGCATCCCTATCTGACACAATCTTCTTTGGAACACCATGAAATCTGAGCACATCTCTGATGAAGACCTGGGCTACATCACTAGCTGAATAAGTAGAATTCAGTCGAATGAAGTGCGCTATATTGTTCAACCTGTATACCACAACCATGATGGAATCATGTTGTTTTAGATGTACTCGGAAAACCCGTGATGAAATCCATTGAAATGACCTCCCATTTCCACTCTGGAATCGCAATCGGCTGTAGTAGTCCACTTGGATTCTTACATTCTACTGTTACCTATTGATGGTATAAGCATGTAGCCACAAACTCTGCCATGTTCTTCTTCATATTCAGCCAATAATAAAACTTCTTTACTACTATCAATGTCTTTTGATATCCTGAGTGACCTCACAACTTCTTCATAACTGATGCTCTCTGAACAATATCAACATTGCTGCTAAATGCTCGACATGCTCTTCCTCATTTTTAAAATATATCAAGATGTCAACAATGAACACAATAAAAAACTAATCCATATAAGGATTCAACACATTATTCATCAAGAACATAAAGGTAGTCAGAGCATTATTCAAACCAAATGGAACTACAACAGACTCATAATACCCGTACCTCGTCCAGAAAGTTGTCTTGTAAGTTTGCTCTTCCTTAATGCATACTTGATGATATCTAGATCTCAAATCAATCTTTGAGAACATTGTTTCTCCCTTCAACTGATCGAACAAGTCATCAATCCTCGACAACATATACCTGTTCTTGATGCTTACCTTGTTCAAATGCCTATAATCAAGCATAGCCTAAGAGTATCATCCTTATTCTTCATAAACAATACCGGTGCACCCCTAGGTGATACACTTGGCCTAATGTATCCATTTTCAAGCATTTCCTTCAACTGCCAATTTACCTCCACCAACTATGGAGTGCTCTTCTTGTATGGTGTCCTTGATTCTGGTTCCTCCCCTAGTACAAACTAAATAGAAAAGTCTACTTCCCTGTGAGGTGGTAACCCTAAAATATTTGTTGGAAACACACCTTGAAACTATTGCAAGATCGGGTACTTGCTCAATACCTTTGTATCCTCAACATCCTTACCTTTGTCAGTAGAAATATGCTCTACAAAGAACATACACCCTTTTATTTGACTATGCTTTTCTTGCATAGTTGTACACATTCTAACTGATGTTGCCTTCTTCTTACCCTGTAAGATTCTTTGTTCTCCATTCTCATCCAAGGACTCAATGGATTTTTCATAACAATCCACTTTGGTCCTATGAAGATATAGTCAGTCCATACCTAATAACATAGTATATGGCCTTAACAACAATACATTTAAATGTGCTGATGTAGGCATACCATTCAACTCAAATGCACAAGCTCTTGCCGAGTGATATACTCTCTTCTTTGTACCTGTAGCCAACAACACTAACCAGGATTTGCATGCACTTCTTTATTCGAACTGTGCTTATCCACTAGGTCAGGAATAACATAACTATAGTTAGATTCAATTTCAATCAAAATGGAAACAACTTGATCATAAAGCTTACCATCAATGTCAATAATAGTTTCCTTGTGCTTTTGCGTGCTTGTTGTCCAGCTTTGTATAGATATGAGGAATGATCTGCCCAACATCCTCGACAGTCTGTGCCTATTATGCACTATATATCTGAGGCATACCACCTTGATTATGCATAAAATATCTCTTAAGATGTTACTTATCACACGTCCAACACTCCAACTGTCTTGTAACATCACCTTTATTTTTTTGTTGTGACCCATGTCTCTATCTAGCTATGTTGAAATTCTAGTATTGTTTAACATTTTCGTTCTCTTTTTCATTTTGAGGCCTTTTTATTTTTTTCTACCATATGCCTTTATCTTTCCCTTTCCATCCTTGCTGAGATTCATTCTTACACTTTGACTTCTCATAGAAATGCTTCAATTTCCTAATAACTTCCTCAAGTGCTTGAGGCTCATCATACTCAATCTGATCGCTAAATGCTAATTTTAATCCACTAATAAATCTTAGAAATTTATTCATATCATTCTTAAGATAAGACACATACCTCAATAGCTCTAGGAAGGTAGTCATATACTCCTCATCTGTGATCAATCCCATCTTTAGCTCATAGAATTCTTTGGCCTTACTGTCAAGGTACCTTTCTAAAAAATAATTATTCTGAAAATTATTTTTAATTCTTGCCAACTCAACTCCTCCATCTTGATGTCTCTAACCTTCCTTACACCTTCCCACTAGATATCCGCTTTACCTTTAAGACTGAGTGTCGTTATTTTTTCCTTCATTTTTTCTAAGTAATCATGTAGTTCAAAGAGATTCCTCATCCCAAGTAACCAAGCCTCAGCCTTCTTCAAATATCCATTAGAATCAGGTGGCTTAGCTTTCTTAAAGTCATCTGGAACATATCCACTATCACTCCTCGTGTAAGGATGATAATGATGATGATAATAGTGTCTGTTGGAACCAAAAATAGAATAGTACATGTGACCATCACCTCTCCGATCCAGAGTATCCAAGAACCAACCATCTCTAATCATGTCATCCCTATCTAACCTGTGCCCACCATGAGATATACTGCCATATGCCCCATTAGCTTTTTCCTCCTATCCATGGTTGATCTGAAGTGGTCCATGTTTATGGAATTCTCACAAACTCTGAAGGATTATTGCATTGAATTCTGCTTGTTTCTCCCGTGCCTACATGATTCTGTCATTATCTTCCATGCAACTTCTTAATTCTTCCTTCAAGCTTCTCAATGTGTCTGTTAAGTCAGAAGAGTGCCCAACACCACACTACTCATCTATTCCTTAGGGAGAGTCTCATGGACTGTAGCATACCATATTTCTAGTTATCTTGATCTCTTTCCTACTAAACATACCATGTCAGCTAAACCAAAATATTAACATAATCAACATACCTCAGTGTATCTCGAAGATGATATCTTATCTACAAGATCAACTAGAATAGAAAAATACATGTATAAACATAATCATATTAGCATATAGATATCACCCTAACCATAGTCCTATCATGAATGCATCACCCTATCAATCACACATCATGACCTCGTGCATGACAACTACAACCATGTCAATGTATGCATAATCAACATACACACAATATTCATGCACACACGATACATACAAAAAATATCATGCATTTCAACTGCATAACCTACCTATACTCATGATAAGCACATAGAAAAAAACACCATCAACTTCCACATGGCGGCACATACAAAACCATGACCAACACCATGCATACACACCAAGTACATATACCACAAGTATAAGGAACACATATGCAACCGACATAAATGCATGACCAACACACTACCCATATAGTCCAAGGGGTGAATCATGCTCTGATACCACTCTGTAACACCATCCTCTCACATTTACCCAAGTTAATTGGTCCGCTGGGGCAAACATGTGACGAAAGGCTCATACAATCTGATTCAACTCCCCATGTACAGTTAGAGAAGTGGAACCAACACAACAAAACCAATTTTACCTTCTGCATATGTCATAGAACCTACTTGAGCCAATCGACCCTTCTAGGTGATCAAACCTTGAGACAAGTTGACACTTCACTACCCTAGAGCGTTAGTCTCTCCCATTACATGGGCATACATGTGACTAGGCTCATCCAGTCACTCTCAGAGTATGGGCATGCAAGTGACTAGGGTCCTTTTCAGCTAGTTCTGAGCTTGTGATGCCAGATTTTGTGCCACCTTTTAAGGGCCAGGACTCAGGTCACTGCCCAAAAAAACATGAAACCTTCAGGAATGAAAATTAGCATCGAGACAATGATACAAATGAAAATATTTGAACAAAATCTTGGCTGGACCCCTACTAGCCAGAACATGCATTTCGTCAAACATGTCACGAATATGTAATCTACATGTCATAACAACATATCTGAGCATAGGGATCTCATACTTATCTGATAATTGATAAGAAGCATTGACGCCTTATCACATTAGCTGCATTATCATCTATTAGGTAGTTTATTCATTTTTCATTCATTTACAAATAAAAACATGATGAAATCCATACACCATTATTGTCATAAAACATACTCATGAGTAGCGTATAAAGAACATAAATAATAGGGATACCTCAGCCATAAATTCCACATATGAACCAATACATTTGCTCATAAACTACCAAGGAAAGGAATTATTATTAATGCATGCAAAATACAACCAGGTGTGGGACTTCCACGAACCACCTGCCATAAATTGGCTGAACAAAATCTTTATTTTAGCAAATCACCCCCATTCCAAATTCCAAGCATGAATGTGGGACTCATAACTAAAACTCAACTAGGGCTTCCTGAGGCTACACTGCCTCACCCTCATCAATAAAGCTAGGTTTCACTGCAATCCTCACCGAATCATTAGACCAAAACAAACATGGATTCGACCACAGTTTCTCCACCTACACCGTGAAGAATTTTCCTGTGTCCTAGTGTCTAGGATTTACCTCAATCCACACTAGATCACTAGGCCCTAACTAAGTCTATAGTCTCTAGGATTTACCGCAATCCACACCGGACCACTAGGCCCTAGCCAATACTCCACCCTCCAGGCTTTACCTCATATCCTATCCTAGGAATCCTAGGACTGATGGAGAGCACCCACTTGTACGCTTTACCATATATCTCATGTTAGGCCCCTATGCTACTAGTGTAACCCATTATTTTTATTAGTGCAACCCCCTTATTGTATTATTGTGTCCATATAGTCCTCATGTTGTTATTATTATGCCCCATAGAATCCCACTATTGTTATTGTTGTGCCCCTACAATATTATTGTTATGTAGGATTTGATTGTATTGGGACCCCTTAGACTCCTATATATAGAAAGGTGGCCTTGTCATTTGTATCATCCAAGAATTGTTCATTTTTGTAATTTAAAGGAGGCTTCCCCATTGAACAGGCTGATTCTGAATTCGTTGCTCTATATTTTCTATCTTTTTGTGAGATGGTTTCATAAAATTTGGCGTCAGAGTTTTGGATTCTAGGGTTTTGCTACTCTAAACAGGTCATCGTGGAATGTTCGATATAAAGTTTTCTCTGCAAAGTTTCAGAAGCTAAAACAAAAACCCATTTCAGCTGAAGTCGTTTGGAACCTTGGGTCCAAATTGCAGATCTTGTCTCTCTATATTTTCAGAAATTTGATCTGCGGAATGTAGGGTTTTTGCAAGCTCCATAATTCCATTGCAAATAGGTCATCGTGGAAGTTTCTATATAAGAATTTTTCTATGAAGATTAAGTCTCTGAAATTAAAACCCATTTGAGCCAAAATCTAGATGAAGCTTGGACCCAAATTTTAGATCTTGTTTCACTATATTGTCGGCGATATGGTATAAGACATTTATGGTTTTTGGAGGCTCCCCAATTACATCCCAAAAAGGTGACCCGTGGAAAATCGTCATAATGTTTGCTTTGAGCATCAGATTGAAATGTCGTAAAATGTTACGACAAGTGGATGTCTTGTAGTTTTCTGGGTATTGGTTTCAGGTCCTAAGCTCAACATCATGACACATGGAATTTCGGAAAAGTTTGCTCTACTGAACCTGTCTATAATCAGGTCATCATGGGAGGTTTAGAATAGATCTTCCTTCGAGAATCCAATCTTGATGAGACTTGTGGGGTTGGAAAGAGACTTCAAAGGGCCACTGCAGGACACAATTTCAGACCTTGGAGAGACAAAATTACAAAGATACAACATATTCAATATCGAGATCCCACAAAATGAAAAAATGTGTGTAGCTTTTTGAAAGTTTTGCATAAGTTTGGTTGAAAAATTAGTTTGAAGGAATTCAAAGGGCGTGGAAGCTAAGACGGATGGTATAGAAGAAAAACAAAAAGGAAAAATGGAAGATTTGAAGACAGATTTGACAAAGGTGCTATAAGAAATGCTTACTAATGGCAAACGGGTAGTAAATGAAACTCATGATGAGAACAAAATAAATGTTAATCATGATTTCATATACTCTAACGTTGGATTGAAGACCCACCATGTTCTAAATACCGATATGAGGAAGTTTGATGGCAAGGATCCCATAACATGTATACTATAGTTGGAGCAATTTTTCGATCTCCATAATGTGTAAAACACACAAAAGGTACGCATTGCAACTTTATATTTTGAACCAAATCAGTTTGTATGGTATCGATGGCTTTGCTCTCGAAAACAGTTTGTCACTTCAGAAATTTTTATGAGAGAAATGATAGCACATTACGGGGACACAAAAAGCAACACCTTTTTTAGCCAATTCAAAAATATTAAACAAAAGGGTTCGATGATGGAGAACATTGAGGACATCCAAAAATTGAATATAAGGGTAAAATATATTCTAGAGGAGCATAGGATTGATGTGTTCATAGGGAATTTAAAGGATAACATCCAACATGAGGTTTTCCTTTGGGAACCTGATTCATTGGAGAAGGCATTTAGGTTGGCAAGAAAAATGGAAAGCAAAATTATGGCAACAAGGAAGCCTACCACTCACAACTATAAAGATGGAAGTGTTGTTTCTCCTAGCCTTTCACCACCTACAAGGTTGACACCACAACAATTGGAAGAAAAAAGAACAAAAGGGCTTTGTTACAATTGTTATAGTAAATACACTAAATGTCATAAGTGTGCAGAGAAGAATTAATTTACATAGATGGGGAAGAGGAGCAAGAAAAGGAACAAGAAATGTCAAAAGAAGATGATATACACTAGGAACCAATCCCAAAGAAAGAAGAAATGAATCTGACCATATCTTGTAATGAATTGATAGTAATTACCACTCCTCAAACTCTCAGGATAGAAGGGAATATCAAGAACAAAAATGAAATAGTGTCGATTGATTCAGGTAGTACCCATAATTTTATTCATTGTAAGATAGCCAAGGAATTGAATTGCTTCCTATATCCATCACCAGAGTGTGAAGTAATGGTTGCAAATGAAGGAACTATAAATTTCTCTAGAAAGTGCCATAATATCAAGATATCCATGGGAGAATATGTCTTGAATCGTCCAATTCTTTCCATTCCAATGGGTGGTGCAGATGTTGTACTAGGAGTCCAATGGCTACAATCTTTGGGTACTATAACTTTTAATTTTCAAGAACTTTTCTTGAAATTTTTTTGGCAAGGAAAGGAAGTTGAATTAAGGGGTATTGAAGGGAAATGAGGAAAGATAATCAACTCAAATAGCATGACAAAGCTTCTAAAGAAAGAACAATAAGGTGTAATTGCACAATTATGTTCACTAGAGCTTCCCACATTGAAGTCATCAATTTCTACAGATCTCCAAAACGTTTTGGATAATCATCCCAAGGTATTTGAGACTGCCAAAGGCCTCCCACCTATTCGTGATCATGATCATGCTATTTATTTGATTATAGGAAGTGTTCCCCCAAACATGAGGCCTTACAGATATCCATATGCACAAAATATTTAAATTGAAGGTATAGTTGCATAAATTCCAGAGGTTGGTATAATTAAACCAAGTCAAATTTATTTCTCTGCTCTAGTGGTATTTGTACACAAGAAGGATGGATCATGGTGCATGTTTCCGAATTATCAGGAGCTCAACAAGCTTACTATTAAAGATAAATTTCCCACTTCTAGCATTGATGAATTATTGGATGAATTACTTGGAGCAATTTACTTCATCAAGTTGGATCTTCGTTTAGGATATCATCAAATCAGAAGGAAGACTGAAGACATTCCAAAATCAACATTTATAATTGATGAGGGTCATTATGAGTTTTTGGTCATGCCTTTTGGCCTTACCAATGCACCTTCTACATTTGAAGGTTTGATGAATTCCATTTTCAAACCCTTCCTTAGAAAATTTGTTTTAGTATTTTTCGATGATATACTAATCTACAACATGTCTTGGAAGGATCATGTTCAACATGTTGACAGGGTGCTCATACTATTGGAGGAGAAACAATTATATGCAAAAAGCTCCAAATGTTTCTTTGGAGTGCAAGAGGGGGAATATTTGGGTACTCAATTAGCTCATAACTCAGCTTATCATCATCAATCTGTGGGAAAATTGAGCTAGTGAACAAATGTTTGGAAGGATATCTTCATTGCTTTGTATCTGATATATAGACACAATGGGTCAAGTGCTTGCCTTTAGCTG
This sequence comes from Pinus tabuliformis, assembly GCA_031772625.1. Classification (NCBI taxonomy): domain Eukaryota; kingdom Viridiplantae; phylum Streptophyta; class Pinopsida; order Pinales; family Pinaceae; genus Pinus; species Pinus tabuliformis. The sequence continues at coordinate 1,507,006,789 of CM062819.1, read as the reverse complement.
AATGGTGGTATAACACATCCTTCCATACTGCAACAAAAATGACCCCATTTATGGCACTTTATTGATATCATCCACCCTCCATCACATCATACTTAAAATAAAATTCTAAGTTTCAAGCAGTGGAAGATCACATCGAGCATCAACAACAAGTTCTCAAAGTCTTAAAGGATAACCTCACTTTGGTGCATAATAGAATGAAACAACAGGCAGATCAACATGGTAGCGAAAAAAGTTTTTATGTAGGTGATTGGGTATTTTTACGACTACAACGATACAAACAAATGTCCCTCAAGCAAGCTAAGAAGGATAATAAATTATCGCCAAAGTATTATGGTCCGTACAAGGTGTTACAAAATATTGGTACTAATGGCATACAAATTGGAGCTTCCTACATCTTCCTGAGTGCACCCAATTTTCCATGTTTCATGCTTAAAGAAGGTTAAAGGTGAGAAGATCCGAGTTCAAACAATATTTCCAGAAGTTGATGAGGAAAGAAAAATCATATTAGAATTGGAAGCAGTCACAAATATAAGAAATTGACAGCTATGAATTTGATCAATTTTAGAGTATCTTATCAAGTAAAAGAACTTACCCGCTGAAGATCCCACATGGGAGGATGAGAATTTTATACAGATGCATCCAGAACTACTCAAGCATTGAGGACAACAATTTTTGAAGGAGAGGGGAATGCTAGGTCCCTATACTACTAGTGTAACCCCTTATTGTTATTAGTGCAACCCCCTTATTGTATTATTGTGCCCATATAGTCCCCATGTTGTTATTATTATGCCCCATAGAAGCCCACTATTGTTATTTTTATTCCCCTACAATATATTGTTACGTAGGTTCTGATTCTATTGGGATCCCTTAGAGTCCAATATATAGAATGGAGTTGTTCTCATTTGTATCATCCAAGAATTGTTCATTTGTGTAATGTAAAGGAGGTTTCCCCCTCGAAGAGGCTGACTTTGAAGTCGATGATCTATATTTTCTATCATTTTGTGAGCTGGTTTCATAACATCTAACCATTCATTGGTCGAGGATTCCTATGCCCACCTAGGTAACACAATATTTGGGATTACCACAACCCATACTCCGGTTTAAGGGTCACTAGGCCTTGTGTTCTTTCTTTCAAAGATCTACCTCACTCAATTTCGAATCCATCTGACAATCTAGATCAACCAAAAACATGAGAACCCATCACACCATAGCTATCCACAAATGGCAAGGCAAGGTTAAAAAACATTATCACACCTACAAAAACCCATTCCCATGATAGCAAGAGAACCAAGAAAACGCATCCATAACCAAGCATGCCAAAACTAGCAAGGAAATCACACATGAAAATCGATACCTGTAAATAATCCTGTTATAACTGCTTCACCCTGCTCTTCCTTGCTTGATCTTTGCTTCCCCTTGCCTTATTTTCTTTCTTTGATCCAATGCTAGAGTGATCCAAGAAAGCTCTCTATGTCCAAGAGTGTGAGAGGGAGAGAATAGAGAGAGAGCTCCAAAACTAAACTCACAAAAGGTTGCAAATTGATCCTCATAAGCCTTTTTATTAAGTAGGCCTCTATTTTCTTCAATTTTCCATTCTTTTCCTTCAGTTTCCTCCTCACATGAAGCCTATGACCTTTCACCTTTCTCTTCTCCTAATTTCTATTATTTTCATAAATAAAATGTCAATTAATGCCTCATGCCTTTCCAAAGCTTTTGCCATTACCTTAACCATAAGAAACCAAATGAGCACCCATACTATGATATCTTTGCCCAACATTCAACTTAGAAAAAGTGTCCCATGATTGTGGTTATTATTTTTCATTTATTAACTTTTATTAGATGGAATTTTCATGAGGGTTGCTACAATATATGAATAGATTATAAGCTACCATAAACACAAAAGAAAATATTTAAGTAGGTTTAGCCTACTTTTAAGCTAGTATGTGGGGATAATCTTTGTATTAACTTTCAAAGTGAATGCAATACCTGCCTGTCATGTAAAAGACTCTTAGGAGCTACTTATAGAACCTATTTTCATAGCTACCCTACAACTATGCCTTTCCACACATATTCTACTAGGAAGAATTCTGAGCTTTGACTTTAGCTGTGTATTTATGGGAGGAATTATTGATAGAAATTGAGACACTATGGGATAAAGGGAGTATCAATTGTTAAAAAAAAAAAGTATTGAACAATTTAAAAGAAATAACAATACATACTTTGCTTTAATTTCATGTTGAAATGACAATAGAATTAAAAGGATTTATAGAGACTAAATGTATATGCACTGAGGAACATATTTAGAATCTTGCTTAAAAATATATATTAATAATGTATGAATTGTCAATTTAGGAACCCTATTCACATAAAATGAGTACATATTATTTTACTATACAAATTACTCCAAAATGAGTTTCTTAGGCATACTCTAGCGTCAAATTGAACAAAATTTTCCAAAAGACAAAGTACCAAGTTAAAAAAACTAATTTTTTAAGCTAAGAACATAAGTCAATGCCAAGTATGTGAAACATTATACAATAAAAGTTGTGAAAAGGTCAATATGGATTTCATTAGTGTACATCATCCTCCATATATATTAAATATATAGGCTAGAAAAATGGTGTTAAGGGGATTCGTATGTGGAGAGGTACAATTTAATGTACTATTTGAAAAACTTTGAGTTGGGGTTTGGAATAAAATGTTTTACAAAACCGTAAGATGAATTTATATTAGTAGCCTTATAATAATATTTATAGCCATACAAAAAAGGGTTCTTGAACTGTGGATATCGCAACGGAATTTATCTTGAGGGTCTCCTAACAGTTGTAGTCTTGAATGACCTATTGGAAGCATATGGGTAGTCAAGAATTAGAGAATAAATTCGAGGTTATATTATCTAAATAAGGAAAGAGGTGATTCACAAATATAAAACCATTTCCTCTACAATATACATTCACGAGAACTAGAAATCTATTTCCTCAAAATATATTGGGGTTCTAAGACAAAACGACCAACATAGTAATAGCCAAGTGCAAGGGTTTGTAACACCCTTTAGTACATTAAATGGATACATCATTCCTAAAAAGAGACAATACAAGAATGTTATGGGATAATCTAAAGACCAATAACCCTAATATCAAGAATATATAAGAGTAACGAAAAAAAGTGGTTTGGTACATGGTTGGAAATTTTTACGTCCACAACAAGCTTCAACACCTAGCTGAAAGAGTGTTTCCCTTGACAGTTGATGTCTTCAATTAAAATCCTACAAGAAATCAAGAAAGAAATTTTCGTGTTTCCTTCCATAGAAACCATGGAAGAAATTTAAATTTAAAATCCTACAACAAATCAAGAAAGAAATTTTTGTGTTTCCTTCCATAGAAACCATGGAAGAAATTTAAATTGAAACCATCACGTGACTGTAAAACTAAATCTTGAGAGGAAATTCATAAAGGAAAACCCTCTCAACAAGATTGAAGTCAAGGTAACCTGTGGCAGTAGAAAATAACAAGGGGATTTTCAATTGTTTCTTGAAGGACCTACAAAAAGCCCAAAGAAATTGTTATGCAACAGGGCGTTTTTGAAAGGTTCTTAGGTCAACATTATTTTTTATTCACCCAATAACAAAGAAAAAAAATTCTAGTTGAAATATGATAAACTCTTGACGGCATAATCGATAGAAAGGCTTAAGTTCAAATCGGGTAAACCCTTGACAATATAATCATCAAAAAATATGTGAACTTACGTGTTTCTTGTAGCTCAAGGCATTGCAAATGCAACCAACTCACTATCGAAACATAACTATAATTATACAATAGGAAATCGAATAGTAGTGTTCAAAACCCAACCCATTATTGAGAATATCTATGTCAGTAGATAAAAAGAACAACATAAAATGACACTATGGGAGGGCAGTCAATTAAACAAGCATGAAGCATCAAGAAATCAAGAAATCAATGGAATCCAAAGGCCATGGACCATCTGATTCATCCATCTATGACCCCATCACATGGTGTGTCAGAGTGAGGAAGTGCATGTGTGACATGTAATCAAGGAACCTCCCATCATGAATTGTAGGTGTGACTCGAGGAAGGGGTCATAATTATCTTAATGTATTGAAAAATTAAACATGCACCTAGAAAAGGCCTTGGACTATGACACAGATTCACATAGAATATGATATGAGGACTCGATGGTTGATATGAGTCATAAGCATGATTAGTGGTAAACATGTCTCAAGTTTGAGTAGCCACAAGATGAAGACAATGTAGTGCTTTCATAGTATCCAATCAAATTTTATTTTCAATATAAATTATGCACCCACGAGACAGAAGAGGTTCTGGATAGAAAAAGATTGCTCAAGTGTTGTGGAATTTTAGGTTAAGGGCTTGAGTCTCATTCCTTTTCTCAAATACATATGTAAGATATTTTTAAGCTAAGGAAATAAATCATGATAACAAAATTGCCTCTATATTCATGATGTCAATCCAAACCACATATAAGAACATACTATGCTATATTCATGACGACAATCAAAACCACACATAAGAACATACATATGGATTTTTTTACTCTATATGATCTTGGACTTATTGATTTAACCAATGAGTTTCAAGGTTTATAAATTCATTGAATAAGAGAAGAACCTCTAATCCAAGGCACACATAACAACATACATATGGATTTATTTACTCTATATGATCTTGGAATTATTGATTTAACCAATGAGTTTCAAGGTTTATAAATTCACTGAATAAGAGAAGAACGTTTATTTCAGAAACATTGATTTCTCTATGGAGTCTGAAGGGTTTACAACCAAGTATTAGCAAGAATCTGCAATAGATAAAGATCTTATAAAAATGTTAGATAAATTTATTGAATAAGAAAAGAACCTTTATGAATGAACAAACTTCGTTGCAACTTACCAATGATAACATGCTCATATATGTGTGCTCACAAATATAGAAAGAAAGATTTTAATCTATTGTTAAGTTCTTTCTAATTCAAAGTATGAGAAGGAGATGGGGAGATGTATAATAACAATGAAAATTCAATGATCATATTTTTATATATAACCAGAAAGATATCTTATTCCATGGATATATGTTTTCTATTTCCCAAAAGAGGAAGATATCTATTTAAAAATAGACTAGTCACAAACAAAAAATTTAATGTGAATAATTTGAATAAAATATTTGAATGCCTATGTTCAATAAAATATTTACAATATAATCTATATAATAGTATATCAGGTAACTAAAAAAACATAAATTCTTATAATTAAAACATTTTATTAATGTGTTGCTCAAAACTAAAAAGGCACGAAATATTTTTATGTTTATAAGCATAATTAGCACAACTATATATATATATATATAAGCTAACATCCACATAAATCAAAGCTCTATAATTACAAACATTCAAACTTTGTACTTTTAAATAGGTGTTTACTTCAAGAAATTTAATATTCCTTAGATTTAAAATAAATTCATGCTAATTAAAAAAAAAATAATATACATGAAATATTACATTACTGTATATAAAATTACCAATGTATAAAAATAACTAAATTACAATAATTAAATAGTGTTTTAAATAAACTAATACTATAAATGTAAACTTAAGCTTTTGACCAACCAAGTTCAAAAAGAAAAAAGTAACAACAGTCATCCATTAATGCTACAAAAACTTAACACGGTTTGACCTGCACAGTATCAAAAAATCAAAATTTTTGTGGGGTTAAAGTACTTAGCCGAGGAAGGGGAAGTCTTCAATATTAATGTTGTTCTAGTCCATACAAATTGTTAAGTTGATTTTTCCAATGGAGCCTGTTAAGCCCTTCTTTGATAATTCATCTACATTCATTTTCTGTTTCTTATCAACATGCTTGATAGTGGAATCGTTATGTTGTATCCATAACATTTCTATCCTTGTCAACCATCTAAGTACTAAGGGATTTTTGCTTTTTGCTGATCCCATAATATGATCAATAATTACTTTAGAATCTCCATGGATGTGGATGAAGGGAATATCTAGAAGGTTAGTGAACCATAAGAGGGCCCCATAAGGCCATTACCTCAGTTTTAGTGTTCATGCCTCTGCCACCATGCCAGAAAATAGTGTAAGTTTGGTCCTTCGAGATGGCCAACCAAAAACCACATCCACATATTTGTTGTTGTGTAACTCCATCAAAAAACACCATCGGATATATCTATTGCACTTCATTCTTCTTGTGGCAAGGGACTTTATTGCATATGTTTTTAGTGGCATATAAAGTGTAACATGTGATAATGTTGTCCAAAACTGAGTTGAAATTCCTTATGCACTTTTGAAAAATGTAGTTGTTTCTCCACTTCCAGATTTTCCAAAAAAGGATAGGAGGAATGATTTTCTAGTCAGCCTTTTAATTTCTCCACCATAGTAGACAGTCCTTTATGCAGGCATGTTGGTGAAATGGGAAACCTAAGTGAGAAGAGAGTCCTTTCTAGATCTGAGTAGTGAGGGGACAAGTGAGGAATATATGATTGTTGTTTTCAGATTCCTTCTTGCAAATAGGACAGATGCCAGGTCCATGCCATTGCCTCTTTTGTAAGTTTTCCTAGGTTAGATTTTTGTTATGAAAAACCAGCCAAGTGAAAAGTATAATTTTATTTGGGATTTTGGATTTCCAAAAAGAAAATAAGATATGTTCCTCAGTCAGGTTTGAAACCTCGGAACAGAGAGAAAGATATGTATCTGCCACATTAATATTGTCATTTTTCATCTTCCTTGACCAGATTAACTTGTCATGATTTCCAATTCGTCAGATCCCCAGATGATTCATCCCGATCACTATGTGCTCCCATACCAGGTTCCACAAACCAGGTAAACCCAATTCCAGTGCATACTTTCAGATAGGATGGGGACCCCTCCAAAAAGCAATCGATTGACACTAGAAAAAATGCTTCTTCCATTAAGGGAAACAATAAGTTGTTCCGGGATGTTGTCAGCTTCACCATAACCAAGAATATGATCAGTTCCAATGAGAATATTGTGGCCTGTGCCAATATTCCAAACCAGATGTTGCAGAAAGATCTTGGTGACCTTTTGGAAACTAAGCTAGATGGCGGATCCTTTCTTGGCACCAATGGTTCCTTTATAGAACCAGAAAGTGAAATCATGATTCTTAAGGTATTTTTGTCTGATGACCAGACTCCAGGTTCGAGTACCAAAGATGCCTCTCCAAAGAGACTTAATAAGTAAATCCTGTCCAAAATGGCGAAGATCAAGAATTCCCCATCCCCCCATGGCCTTCGGCAGAGTGATCTTAGAAATTTTGGCAAGGTGATTTTTTTTTATATGACTTTCCCCCCAGATAAAGTTAGCCATGACTCAGATTAGTGAGAGAGTGATAGTAGTGGGAATATGGTATATATGTGACTAGTATACCCCTAATTGGTTTAGTACAGCTTGGGTAAGAATAACTCGCCTACCCAGGGAAATATTTCTGTATTCCCACGCAATTTTTTTTTGAAAAATCTATCTACTAGCCATTGCCAATCGGCGTTCCTGTAATTGCATGGTTTAATATGGAAACCAAAATAATTCATACCCTGTCCGATTAATTTATCATCTATACCAAACAAGTTCTTTATGTGGAAAATGTTATCCAAATCACAATTACCATGATACAAGGTAGATTTTGGTGCATTTATATAAAGACTAGTAGCATTGGAAAATTTTCTGAAAATGTGAAAAAAGAAAAGCCAGGATAGGCGGTATAACATACCCATAATCAACATGTCGTCGAAAAAGAAGCCATATGAAATGTTGATATTGTAGCCAGTCTTCAGAGCCTAAATTTTTTCTCATTCCACAGCATGTGAGGTTCGGAGGCTGAGGCTATCCATAGCAAGAATGAATAACAAAGGCGAAGGCGAGCAGCCTCGTCTCATACCCCTCCCGGCACGAAAGAATTTTGAAGGATATCCGTTTATGATTATAGAAAAATCAACATTGATGACACACATCATAATCATATCCACACATTTTGGTTGTAAGCCAATTTTGAAAAGGACTGGCTTGAGGTAACCCCAATTCAAACTGTAAAAAGCATTCTTTAGATCAAATTGTAGGATAGGAACATTTAGGTTCCTTGCATGGATAGAGTGCAAGCATTCCTGTGAAATAGCAACAACATCATGTATTTGACTACCTTGTAGAAGACCATCTTGTTGTGGGGAAATATGGCGAGAAAGAGTGCCTCTCAGTCAGCCTGCTATGGTTTTAGATATAATCTTAAACAGACATGGATAGCAAGACAATAGGAAGATAAATCAGTGAGTACGATTTTTATTAACAAAAGATGTACATTTATAGTACAATAGGTGACTCTTGGGATTCAGATCCCAAGGTCTCTTGGACTGCTTTGTCCATTCAACTTCCACGCTAACCCTTTAGGATTAGGTGTCCAACATTCCCCCCCTTAATCCGAAGGGTTATGTATGAGTCCAAGAAAAGAGCTGTAATACAAAATGTGCAAAAAATGCATGGTAGCACTAGGCTGAATGTGCTCTATGAAATGTTGGTATAAAGGGCAGTGGTTTAAGGTTGACCACCAACACTGGAACGCTTAGTGCAGTTCCCGGAACTCTTCCAAAACTGGCAAGAAACTGTAGTTTTCTGCTACAGGAAGTGTTCTCAATCTGTGATGGTTTAAGGATGACCAACAACTCTGTAATCCCTGGAACTCTTCCAAAACTGGCAAGAAGCTGGAGTCTTCTGCTAGAGGAAGTGTCCCAGATTGCCAACTGAAGGCATGTTCAGGCATCTTTGTCTCTGGCTACAACTCTGAAACTGGTGTGGCAGGTTGTGGCTCAGGCTCGCTTGATGTGACTTTGAAGCTTGTAGATGACCATCATTTCCCCCCCTGTCAGGTACAAGGTGAGAAGATGGAGAAAACTCAACTGCAAGACTGTTCAATATTCTGGAACAAGTTCTGACATGTGTTTGGAATATCTTCTTGGCTGTTGATGCCCATTGCCAAGAAGCGATCCATCCAAGATGAATCTTTGTTCTTGCAGGATGTTTGTTTTTGAAGCATCTGTGTGAAGAATGGCTGGTTTTATGACAGTGCTTACATGGATGAAGATCAAAACAGTGATCTTTCAAATGGCCAACTCGGTCACAGTGTTGGCATTTCACGATCTGTTGTTTTTGTTGTTGTTGTGGAAGAGGGGCAGATTCTGGAACAGCTGAAGCTGAACTGTCATGAGGAGCAGGTGAACTGTCATAAATGAATCCAGCACTCTGAAACTGAATGGGCTTGGTGTAGTCTGGAATATGAAAGGACAAGTCCTTGTCATATCCAAGACCAGTTCTGTGCTTGTTGTGGACAAGCTGTTCCCAAGGTCTGATGATGGGCTTGGGAAGTGCAGTCTGAACTTCTGCATCTGCATGTAACTTTGCTGCTTTATCTGAATGAACTATAACATTATTGACTTGCTGTTTATGGGAGTCTGCTTCATTGTTCTGAACAGAAACAGGTTCAGAATGACTCCTTATTTTTAATTCTTCCTGCTGTAGCTTTGTCTCAAGCTGCAAAAACTCAATATTTTCCTGTGCATTTTGTAGACAGACCTGAATGTCTGTGAGAGAAACTTTGCTGATTTTTAATGCATCATGAGTAGTAGACAATATTAGAGTTCTGAGGAACTCTAATACTTCATTGATTCTGGCCATTTTCTCCAATGTTAAACTTATACTTTAAAATTTGTTCACAGCTATGAACCAATGTCACTGCAAGGTATTCTCAAAATTTGCTCTCCCAGAAAACTACAACAATCAAATGATATTATTTCTTGAGGAATGAACCAAAAGCAAGATTTTAACTCTACAATTATTTTCCAAATCGCATTCCCAAACAATGAGATTCAAAGGCTACAACAAATAAAATATTTGTTTCTCCACTATGAATACTCTGAAATATGTATCAGCAAGAATGCAAGTTGCTGGAGAATTTTTGAATGAAATTTGGTTCTTAAGAATCTGGTCTCCCCCTTTTTTTTTTTTTTTAACTGATAAAACTTTGCTACTAAATCTGAAAAATTCAGCCTCTTCCCTCGGCACATTAATCTCTAAAATGCACGAATAGTTCAGTCTTCAACCTGAGTGAATGAGAGTAGATGAACAACTTTGTTGACAAAATATTTTGGCCTTGAATAAACTAGCGCGGCCCTCTTGATTTGTAGAAGATTTGAACCTGGAATTAATGGAGAATTCGTCCCTCTAGTTTCACATAGAAAATCCGCTGAAAACTCTTTATAAATCTGTCTCCAAATTCTAAATGCAGATACGTATTAACTCAGCCTAATAAGTGTTTCCACCCTTTTAAAGAGAGTTTATAGCTAATGTATATCAACTTCAGAAGAAATCTCACATAGTTCTGGGTGCATCAAAATATATTCACCAGGATTTGCCAGCGTTTCTCTTCAAAAGATTGTCCGAAAGTGAAGTAAGCAGTAAAAAGTTGTAAAACTGAAAGCAGGGCCGCAGTTCAACAGTGAGGTTGACAGAGTACAGAGCCATCCACCACAGTTCCATCCTCACTGAGGTCTACCCCACCCTAAAGGCATGTCAAAGAAGGATGAGGCTGGGCGCAAGCGTCTAGCAATTGGAACAACAGAAACCCCTCAAACCGGCATCTAAGCCAAAAGAAACCCGTGTTATGTGGTGCATCCCTCGACCTCAGGGCATGTTTCTCAGACAAACCTCAGATCATTGCGGATTCGAATCCAGCTGCGTGTTAAGAATACAAGTGGATATAAGTTCATCAAAGATCAGCGAGGAGGGAGCCTTGGACAGAGCTGAATCTGTTTCCAAAAGCGAAGGGCCCGTACACGCAGTCGATTCAGAAGATTCGAATATCAGAGTGGTCACTGCTGGTCACTCCATATAAAAGCTTGTTTCAAGGGCCGAATTCAGTATCAGAGATGGCCGCCTGCTGAAACGAGGCAGGGACGGTGATGGAAACGATGCTGACCAGAAATTGTATTGTGAGTTGTCAGATGACGGACAGACTTACGGATTTTGAAAAAGAAGCTGTAGCAGCAGCAACAGAGTTGAAGATTTCATTGGATTTGACGATGAAGAAGCCATCATTTTCACCTCTCAGCGACCTGATTTCTATGGAAGTCTCATAGAAGAAACTGCTGATTCAGAGAGTTTTACTTCTAGGGTTTACTATGATTCTGAGAACTTCTCTCCACCCTTCTGCAGAGATAATTCTACTTCTAAGAACAAGATGCCAGTCACTGATGATGCGCAGTCCTCCACAAGTGATAGTGATAGTTGCTGCTGCTGCTGTGATAGTTGTGATTATGATGATGAATATGAGGATGATGACAGTGGTGAAAGCGAGTTATCTTCATCTTCATCTACATCTATTTCTGCACCCGGAAAAGCGTCCTTTGCATTATTTATGTCGAGCTAAACGATCTTGAATGCCAAATCGCTCCAAAATGCGTTGTATAGAGCCGAAAATAATTCCTATATACAAGAAATTTCATTCTGCAATTAACAGAAACGCTCGGTTCGAGACTTTTTGTCCGTTATCCACTAACATTTTTCCTCCCATCGCATGCGTTTCCTTTGGCTTTTATACAAATACCTCCAAAATTCATGTCCGGAGCCCCAACTTAGAACTGTGTGGGAAGAGCCAGACTTAGAACTAAAAATCATAGGGCATGTCCTGCAAATCCATCGGTTTATGCATCTGAAAACAGATCGACACTCTTCTGACCATGAATTGCAAGATGTTTGGCGTTCAATTTGAGTAGCGTTTGCAGAAGGATTCAAATCAACGGACTAGCGTTACAAATTTTGGGCGTTTCTCTATGGGAGCATTGCAGTCAAGAATATGAAACCGGCATAAAAATGCATTAAACACAGTTCTAACAAATGCTGTCATATGGCAGAAATGAGCAGCGCATCATTAAACACAGTTTTGTCAGGGAATAATGATAAATCCCAGGTGGTGCAGCGCTTTTAAATGGTCCGTATATGGACAGAGAACGTAGCTCTCATAACGGCTTGGATAGATGCGTTATATGGCAGAGGGCCAGGACTGCTCAGGACAGAGGAATGGCAGCGCTGAAACAGGTGGCTCACAGAAACAGGTGGCTCACAATGGAGCAGGGCAGGAGATCGCCCGCTCTGATACCATGTTAAACAGACATGGATAGCAAGACAATAGGAAGATAAATCAGTGAGTACGATTTTTATTAACAAAAGATGTACATTTATAGTACAATAGGTGACTCTTGGGATTCAGATCCCAAGGTCTCTTGGACTGCTTTGTCCATTCAACTTCCACGCTAACCCTTTAGGATTAGGTGTCCAACAGTAGATGATGTTGCGTAGAGAAATAGGCATGTAGTCTTCAAAACAGATAGGAGGAAAATGCTTCAGGATGAGGGCAATGTAGGTGGACTTGATACAATAGCGAATATACCCAGTGACTTTGGACTTCTCCACCATTTGAAGTACATCATGTTTAAAAAGATCAAAAAACATCATGTTTAAAAAGATCAAAAAACTGTGTAAACAGCTCCACAGTCCACCCATCTGGTCCTGGACTTTTGTCACCTTTAAAATATTTAAGGACATTGAGAAGTTCTTCCTCTGAGATGCATCTTTATAGGACGTCATTTGAGATTTGATCAAACATAGTCGAGAAGTGTTCAATCCCCGAAATTGGATTGGAAGTGTAGGGTGGCGGCTTTGGAGATATCATCCTGTGGCTAGATATGGGATCTCTCAGCATCCTGAATTCCCCAAATATAGTTTGCAGTGCGCCGATGGTTTGCAAAGCGATGCAAAAGTTTAGTATTTTTGTCTCCCTCCATGATCCAAATAGCGCGGCTCTTCAGTCGCCAAGTTGCTTCTTCAAAATTTAAGATACGGTTTCTTTTTACCTCTAGATCCTAAATGTGAGATCGGGTGGCAGCTGGAAGATTATCTGAGGCCATTAGCAGGAGAAGGGTGTCCAATTTACATTGTATATCCCTGCGCTCTCTTTTCATAGACTATTTTTTATTTTTCTGCTAGGTCTTCACCACCCCGTGGAGTGACTCTAGTTTGTCAAGGATATGTTCCATGGGAGGGGAGCCAGAAGTATTTTCATAGTTCTAGGATTCACGTACAAGTGTGTTGAAATCCAAGTCGTCCAACCAAATTCTGTTGAATTTGAATGGCATGCCAGGGTGCACTAGCGGCTTCTTCAAGTCCAGATTGACAGGCCTATGGTCGGATAAAAAGTTACTGATAGTTTTAGTCTGCACCTCCCCAAGTCGGTCAATCAAATGTTCATGTATTAAAAAATGGTCCAGTCTCTTAGCGACATATGCCTTCCCTTCTCGCCCATTATCCCAAGTAGGAGCCCTTTCTTCTGGAGCTTGATAAATTCCTACTCCTTGATAGATGGTGTATAACTTAGTACCAATGTTTATGTTTCGCCAGGGAATATTGCTCTACCAAGAAAGGTCTCGTAGATGAAGCCTTTGAATGATACAAGATTCTCATGTGGGCGTAGTATGTTTCTGAACCAACTGATGCGACACTTGCACTATCTGGATTCTAATCTTGCTTTACATCATCTCCATCCAATAATGTTCCATTACTACACTAGAGGATTGATTTAATGATGGGATCATGCATCTACGGGCAACAATCTATTTGCTATTTCAGGAATATATCTTGAACAAAATTGTTTTGCTATCTGGTTTTCTTGCTGTATATGGACTATGGACTGTATTTTTCCGCTTGTCTTGCAGACATTTAACAACACAAGGGGATTTGTATTTTGGATTTGCCGATGAGGCTCATGTGTTGAATATGTGTGGCATATGTATATCTCATTACTGATATCAATATAAAATTATGCTTTTTCATACTTGGAAAAAATTAAACTTTTGACCACTTCATATAGGGGAGTAAATCTTACACCATCTCAAATTAAATAAAAATAATCAATATTCTGGATCGTAACTCCTGACACCCCAATAAACCTTAGAACCTTTCCAACTAAATAGAATTAATCAAATTCCATATTTCCATATATCAAATCTGAAGAGATCTAACGCAGTCGATGGGAGATCGAGGAGATCTGACCTTAGGGATTAGAACCTTGATGATACGCCGTTTGTTGCAGTTGTTCAGCATATTTGGGCCCCGGAAGAAGTGGCGTAGCTCATCTTCAAAGCGAGAAACATTTATGATGTTTTTTTCTTTTCTCTTCTGAAAATACATTTTATTACTACGATTGCTTCCACACTGTCTTGATTACCTTTCATTGTAAGGATGGAATTAGAGAAAACAGAATTTTAACGCCGGGGTTCAAACATATCAAGAATATAAACCAATGGTCTGAGAAAGTTGAATACATATAAGAAGACGAATAGTTCAAAGTTATCCTAATCAAATTTTTATTAATGACAAATAGGACATCGATAAGAGATGTGACTCTATTAAGTTATCCCAATTAACTTAATAGTTGATTTCCAAGAATATTTCAGAGTTTTTGTGTTAGAAATAAATGAATCTAGCAACAAACGAAAAGTTGTTAGTTTATAACTAGTAATTGCCCCAAAAGGTCCAAAAAGAGGTCGATAGTTTGTTTAAATTCCAAAATAGTATGAAGAATACATTTGTAAATATGTATACCATATATATTAAAAATTTAAATTTTATATAAATATTATAAAAGATGATACTGTAGTTTTATTGTATATAATAAATTGTACATATTTATATATAATTATTTAAATTGAAATAGTGTAAAAAATGATATTTTAGTTTTATGGATCTTTATTATTATGTATAATAAATTGTACAAATTTATATATAATTATTTAAATTATATAACTATTGAAAACCACCATTTAAATTTAATTAAAATGTTGCAACTATTTTATCTCATGATATAATATTCAAACGCAAATTATTTTCACTAAAAAAGCCCAACCAGAGTTCCATGTTTCCATGTAGAAGACTTGTAAACAACCAATACTTTCAAACACACCAACAAATATATTTCCAAACTACAAAATTAGTCGTGTTTCCTGTATATGGATATACAATTAATAATAGTTGTGTTTCCTGTATATGGATATACAATTAATATTCGTCATTGGTATTTGTTCTACTCTAGGACTTCTCATTTGGAAAACTACTTAGAGGTTGCATAAACAAAAAGAGGGTCTAATTTTGTTTATAGATTCATTAATCCATTGAATCATCGTGTAAGATTCCTTCATGCCAAATCTCCAGCAATAAGAGTATCATCGTGGCATGTTAGCTGTAAACAAATGGGTAAATATTTAAACTTACCTTATATGTTCAATAGCAAATCGAAGAAACATGAGGGCCTTGATTCTCCTAGAGAAAAAGAGGGATAGGGAGAATACAGATATGAACTAAATAAATGCAATAGATAAGTAAACAAGTAAATACTTCAGATGAGGTAGACATTAAAGCTCATAAATGTAGCTACAAATGGCCTCAAATTCTGAACCTCGCATGCAATCATTTTGGACTGAGAGGAATAAAGAATCCTTCGCTAAACTTGGCATCCATCCTTGTGCATATTGAGTATACAAACCCTTGTTGATAGCTGCTCGAAAGAAGTTACATTTGAGATGTGTTTCGAGAGCACCAATCTCTTGAAGTCTTCTTGCAAAGTTCATATTTTCATGGACTCACAACTCTCTATTTTCTATCCTGCCAATTAATGACTGTTAATATTGCAGAAGAACCTAATTCCTTAGTAAGCTTGGAATATTTTTAAAAGAATATTTTTAAAAGAAGCATGCAGTATCATAAAACTTATTTCTTATGTTATATAATAAAATGAATTTAATTATATAGTTGGAAAATGAAAATTAATATTTTTAAAATATGAGTTTAGATAATTGTTTTTTAAAAAAGTTGTTTTAAATGTTATCTTTGGAGTTTTCTTGATTTCTATTATTTAAACTAATTTTTTTGATTATATATATATGAATTCAGCACCCTTAAAAAAATCTTGATTTGTATTATCTAAAATCTTGCTTTGTGTTATTTAAATTGACTTTTTTTGAGTGCATATATAAATTCAATTCCTTTTAAAAATCACACAAATTTATTTAATTTAATCTTAATATAGGATAACTAAACATATAAAAGTAAAATAGCTAATAAATTAAGTAATGGTGATAATTGTGTGAGTAGTTGCATTTGATCAAGAAAAAATTAAACATAATGAATAATCTTTCCCAAAACACTTTATAATTAATTATAATTAATTGACATGTAATAAAATGAAAAGATTATTATGTTAAATTATAAATAAATAAATTTAAATTAAAAATAAATAATAAATTTAAAGAAAATTTAATTACCAAAAATTTAATCTAATAATGAATTATGCAATATTTATTTTAAATTTTAAAAATAAGAATTTACATATTTATATTATGCAATATTTTTTTTTAAATTTTAAAAATAGGAATTTAGATATTTATATTATATTATGTAATATTTTTTTTAAATTTTAAAAATAGGAATTTACATATTTATATTGTATTATGTAATTTTGACAAGAAGATGTAAATTTTAGAAGATGATTATGTTAAATTATAAATAAATAAATTTAAATTATAAATAATAAATTTAAAGAAAATTTAATTACCAAAAATTTAATTTTGTAGTGAGTTCTGCAAAATTTATTTTAAATTTTAAAAATAAGAACTTGCATGTTTTTTAAGAGTTAAATTTTAAAAATAGGAATTTACATGTTTTTTAACATTTTACAAGAAGCAATAATTTGAATATTTAACAATGTAATTAGGGAAACAAATTATTCACCAAACTATTAAACCTAGAAGAATCCAATATTTATTTTAAATTTTAAAAATAGGAATTTACATATTTTTTAACATTTATTTTAAATTTTAAAAATAGGAATTTACACATTTTTAAACATTTATTTTGAATTTCAAAAATTATTTTTAACATTTTAAATATATATTTTAACATTTTAAAACAAATAACAATGTAATTAGGGAAACAAATTATTCACCAACCTATTAAACCTAAAAAAATATATATATTTATTTAACATATTATGTAAGGTATATCTAACTTAAAAAAAATTAATATTTTTTTAACATATTATGTAAGGTATATCTAACTTATAGACGAAAACTTCGTGTTAACTTATAGATAAAATCTTTTCTCACCCGAATCCATTAATCCAGTAACAGTAATGGTACAATTTAAAGCAATTTAAAGTAAGAATATGTTTTTTTTTTGTTTTTTAAAATACATTTTAAAATGCATAAATAGATTGAGTACACATTAAACAACTTCAACTCAACTCAGGTTTTTTAAATATCTACCAAATTTTTATTAAAAATAAATAGAATGCATAAATAGATTGAGTACACTAAAAAAATGAGTACACATTAAACAACTTCAGGTTTTTTAAAATTTCTACCAATTTTTTATTAAAAATACTAGTAAAATTTAAAGTAAGAATGTGATTTTTTTGTTTTCTAAAATACATTTTAAAATGCATAAATAGATTCAGTACACTAAAAGATCCCTAAAGCACTAATTTTTTTATTAAACAACTTCAATTTAGGTTTTTAAAAATTTCTACTAAATTTTTATTAAAAGTACCCATTTTTTTTTGATTAAAAATACCAAAAAAAATTAAAAAAAAAATATGGTGAAAAAAAACATTTCAACTATAAATGAAATTACACCTATTATATAATATAGTTGTTAAAATTAGTCAATTTAATTTTCATTGAGATGGGAAACCTTCCTATCTTAAAAGATGTTATCTTATAATGTCATTGCTGGAAGATGATCCTATGGAATTCATAACTTGAGATGTCGAATAATTCATAAGCGAGGTCATCTTCTTTCCGCAACCGCAAGCACCGTGTTGAGATGTATTTCCAGAGCTCAACCGCCGAGTACTAATAATATAACCTAATAAAGAGTATTTATATCTGCAAAGCAAGTCACGTCAGAATGGCTGTTTTCGCATTGCCCAACTACAAAGTACCATCAATTCAACCTAATCTGGATTATTTCTGTTCTACAAATGAAGAAGTAATATGAGGAGGACATTTTGCGCATTGCACAAGCACCGATAAGGTGATAACAGTGCATTAGTTTGGGTCTCCACTTCATGCATATAAGTGGCAACTACATCTCCCTATACGTGTGTAATTGGTACACGATTTTCTGTGTAAACAAATTTAAGAATTTAATCAAGATGTAAATAGAATGCATGTGAAGAGATATATAACATTTTGTATTTTGAAGAGATGAAACTGAAAAGTTTGTTGTTGTTGTGTTTTTTTCTCTAAATAAGAAAAGCTCACATGCTCATTTCAAACCCTAAAACATAAAAGAAAGTTTATTTATTTAATTAAATAGATTAATTTTGGAAAACATGAGATGCATAAACAAAATTATAATGGTATACAAACTCATTACTTATAGTCCATTGAAGCAAGATTGCTACAGAATTTATTGACAAATGAACCTTGATTCTATGCAAACCCATTCCATCAATTAAAAAAAACGGTTAATTATTCAAACAAGAATGGAAGATGCAGATGGCCAGGCTCTTCCATTATTTGGAGGTCAAAATCGCTTGTCACTGAACGATAATTACAGAAGTTACTGCTTGGCAGATGGATAAACACTTTAAATTTGCTTCCTCTCAAATAAGCTGGTATTAATAACCAATTGCAATATGTTATGGAAAAGTGGTATAATTGTCAAAGCATTCTATTATGTATTACAGAATTATATACCATAAACACATTTTTTTTGAAAGAACATATTATCAATTATCCATATTTTTGCAAATTTTAGCAAATGACATGAAATTGAGCAAAGAATCTATTTTTTACGAAATTGGTAGCCATGCCATAACAATTTACAGCTGTTTGTTTGAAAATATACATGGATCAAAATTTCTTACTTAATGATTGTTTGTTTAAAAAAAATACATGGATCAATTGTATTGGTCTATTAAGTTGTGAATACCGTGTTAGTAAGAAATTTTTTTAACAATCTAATTATGAATAGAATATAAAGACTATACCTAAAGGTTCTTTGCAATCTTACATACATATTATGATTGGCATTTAAAAGTTTATATTCCCATGTATGAAAGACAACTCAGGATAATCAAGCTACATGATGAGAATAAACATTTCGTCAATCTCTGAAATACAACCCAATAAATAAATGAATGAAATATCAAAATTACAGATGCATATACAATACTTTGATATAAGTTTATTTGACCAACGAAAATCAAATAAAAATACTTTAGCTTTAATTGTGTTAATACAACTTCCTTGACCGGATCCTCTTAAAAATAGGATGGTTTTACCCACAAATTTCTTCTTTAAAATAAACGCGGTTTATGGACTGGTGTGTAAAACTTTTTAGTTTTTATCTATTTGGGAGAAAAAGTATACATATTGATACCCTGTATCACCTACTCGTTACATTCGACACCGCAACGTGTGCGTTATTTTACACATGATTTGCTTAGTTTGTAGCACAAATATGGAATCGAAATTTTCAGAAAGATGAGCCTTAATCCTAACTCTGGCGAACACAATCGAGTATCATTTTGTTCAAATGCAAGCAATTTTGAATATATTCATACCTTGGGGCGCTCCATGGTTATGGGGTGGAACTTCTGAGTAAAAATATCTGCCAAGAGAACGGCCTGTAATGGCACCACGACTTCATCATCCGCCACCTCTGCAACCTTCGAACCCCTTTTCTGCGCCATTCTTCTTCCTTCACCTTCTTTTCTGTTTTTCCTTTTGCTTCTCCTTCTGCTACTGCTCGCGATTGTGGTGAATTGAAATCATTACCCAAACCCCTCATGCTCTGTTACAACAGTGAATCAGACACAAAAACACCGAATTAAAAGTCCTTGCTTCCAAAATCAGGTGCCGTCTCTTCTGAATTGGAAGACATTTCCATTGAATGTTCTTGCGGGCTGCCTTCCTGACACAGAATTCGCTATCTGAAAGAAAACTAAACCATATTAAAAAAATATGTGTGAGGAAGCAATGCCACCGTAAATCCTAAAAAGAAATAGACTGGTGCTTCCAGAGACTTGCCGACGTGTTTATCTCCGAGAGACCCTTGTATGCGTTGTAATGCAATCCAATCGTGCACCATAAGTTTTATGTTCAATGCCATAAACCATAGTTACCAAATTCGAATTCGGATTCGATACGGAAGAAAATTCAATACGGGAAAAATTCGAGAGTATGCATTATAGAGACACTTATTTTTTTAAAAAATAAAAAATTAAAATGAACCATAATTATATTCAAATTCTTAAAGAAAAGTTATTAAAATCTTTTCTCACAAGAATAGTCATGTTTACTTATCTCTAACAATGACCTCTCTTGTCTAAAATGTTACAACCCCTCCTATTTAAGATCATACAAAACAAATGAGGGATAAACTAAAACATGTAAAGTAAAATTTACAAATGAAAACTCAAAACTAAATCTTATATAAAAAATGGAACACTAAATATTAAAAATAGGCTTAAGTGATCTCCACATACTAATAAATTTATGTCTTTATCCTTCAACAAATCCATATAAACTTTGAAAATGTAAAAGACATCTTCATTCCTGGAAAGAGAATGCGTGCATTAGTTCAAAATTTCAAACGGCCCTAAGTTTAATAGATGAAAGCTAAATTATCACCTAATAAATGAAGTTCTAAATACAATGAAATATCACAATATTAAATTCAAAGTTTAGATAATTATATAAAAATCTGATACTAGAGTTATCCCATTTTTTAAACAAATTTAAAACTTCAACTTCATTTAACTAATTTCTATGGAAACTAAATTTATTCAACAATAATGAAAATAATTATTAACAAAATAATTTTTTATTATAGATTGTAGAAAAAAACTTTTATTTGAATTCCATTACAGTAATTCTTCAGCTAAATTTTACCTTATTTCAAATTTGGTAATATAGAAATTTCAATTTTTTCTATATGTTTTGGATATTTTTAAATATAAAATTTACATTCGTTATTGTAATATAGAAATTTCTATTTTTTCGATGTATTTTAGATATTTTTAAATATAAAATTTACTTGGATTACTGTAATATAGAAATTTCTATTTTTTACCAGATAGATGGCTTTCTTTTTGGGTGGGACATCCACTAAAGAAAAGAGAGGAGCAATTCTGTTCATGGGGAAAGATACCTCCTTCCCACCCGATCCTTAACCCCTCGTTGGTAGTCAGTTTGGAAGAATTGCAAAAAGCAGTAAATCCAATCTTTCAAGGTTCTCTTGATCCAATCCTTAATTGGTGGACCAAGAGGAATAGTTGGCCACTAAATCATTCTTTCCAAGCTTGACAAAACTGGGTTCAGAGCGATAGCAAGAGAAAGCTAAACCCGTACCGTATTGAATTTCATGAATTAGTAGACGAATCGAACCGAACCCACGAATATTTGGATTTTTTGGGCCAATTCACTCGAATTTGGCAACCCACGAAACGTTCAAAGGGACTCTCCTAGAACCTCGACTTAGAAGGTGTGCACAGATGTCAAGTGGAGAGTGTTTTGGTGGCTTAAAAAACCGTGAATAGATGTCAGATGCACAGTAAAAGTGTTGACGATTGTTGATGCATAGGAAGGTCTATCGGCCTAAAAATCTTGAAAAGAAATAGAGTGGTGCTTCCAGAGACTTGCCAACATGTTTGTCTTTGAGAGACCCTTGTATGCGGTGTAATGCAATCCAATCGTGCACCATAAGTTTTATGTTCAGTGCCATAAACTCCATGAAACATTCAAATCGACTCTCCTAGAACCTCGTCTTAGAAGGTGTGCACAGATGTCAAGTGGAGAGTGTTTTGGTGGCTTAAAAAACTGTGAACAGACGTCAGATGCACAATAAAAGTGTTGACGATTGTTGATGCATAGGAAGCCCTATCGGCCTAAATATAAATAAACCTATGTTCTGACATATATGTTCTATTTTCTTCTTTAAAGGAATTTTCTGAAAAAGATTTCAGTAAAATTATGTTTCTTCGTTCTTTTAAATATGATTTCAATGTGGATTTCTCAAAAAATGTATTTGTGTAACAGAAATTCAGTTTATTTTTTTTGTAATTTTGATAACTTAAAATTTAAAAAGATATTAAAATAACATTTTATGTTATAGTTTAATATAAATTTATTAATACATTTTTTTAAGCGATTTTTATTTTTAATATTTTTAAATAAATATTATTAATATTATTTGAAATAAACTAAGATTATTTGTATTATTTTCAAAAAACTTGTTACAAACATTTATCACATATTATTAGTCCACTACTTGGAAAAGTTTAAAGTTTTCCGATTACCGACTTTATTTGATATATGATAAAATTTCAAAAAGAGCATAAAACTAGTACGACTTTAAACCAAACTTGATAAAGATTTTGGTGATATTGATGTGATAAAAATTATGTTTAAAGTGATAGGCTTGTTTTATTAGAGGAATTTTGAAGTCTAAAATGGGCCTCCAAAGTAAATTATTAAATAATAGTGGAAATAATAAAATAAGGTTAGATTACATCATCAAATTTTAGAGGGAAAAAAGAAAAAACTATTTTTTAACTCGGATTTTCAACTTATCTCCCTATAGGTTTACTCAAATTTTGAGAAACGACACTCGTTGTATGCATAATTTGATTCCTCATCCACAGAGTACGCATGTTGCATATTTTCGATGGACCTTGTTACACAAAAAATGAAAAATACATGAGAAACATGATTATAATCATGTTTTTTCATGTATTTCTCATTTTTCATGTAGCATAGTTCATCAAAAGTATGAAACATGGGTACTCCTTGGATGAAGAATTGAATTTTGCATCCAACGAGTACTCCCTCTCAAAATTTGAGTAAAACATTAGGGAGATAAGTTGAAAATACGAGTTGAAAAAGTAGGTTTAGTATTTTCTTATTTTTTAATCTTTTTACTTTTTAACTCCAAAAAAGGTGAATCATTACCTATGGTTAACATCATTATCTTGAATCCTATTGGTTCTTATAAATTTTATTTTGGTTGTACATTTTTCTTAGGAGGCCCATTTTAGACCTCAAAATTCTCATAATGTGAACTTCAGTCATGTGTTGTGACTTCATGTTCAGACTAATAATTTTGTTTAATTTTTTTCATCATCTCTGCCATTTAGATAACCAATTCTTGTTGGCCATTATCTCTCCCAGGTCTCACTCTGATCGTTTGAGTAGGAAAAGCATATTCCTGCTCATCATTATCTCTCTCGGGTCTCACTGTGATTGTTTGACAAGGAAAAACCTACTAATTTTGTCCACTGGGTCTGGCATTTAGATAACTACTTCTTTCTCGGCATTATCTCTTAGTGACAAATTTTCCCATGAGATTTTTTATATGCCAGTATAGAATGATGGTCTTCATATAGAATAAGGAAGGTTATGGCTTTAATAGGCTTCCGCGCCTATGATATCGAGTCCTTAATTTCTTGTTTCCTTTTCTATCCAAAATATAAAATATGTGTTATCTAACTAGCATTTCTATATCTGAAATAGTCCTTTCTATCACAACAGGGATGATATCCCTCTAATGTTGCATGACTACTTGAGCTATTGCCAGGGCCCGGGTTTGACGGCAGAGGAAGGAATATGGTTAGAGGTAGGGGATTAACTTGGGCATCCTATCCATCGACTTCAGAGGGCATCCTCTCCTTCCACTTCATAGAGGAGCAAAGCGTCGACGCCTGCACATAGAGTCAAAACTTGTGTAAGCTAAGAGTAAGACCTTCAGTGAGATGGGTAACAGGGAATGAAAATCTTGAGTAATAAGAAAGCGAAAGGGATTTTGTAAAGGCCGGTAAGGAAAATAGAGAAGAGAACACAGAGAACCAGTGAGGAAAATAGAGAAGATAAATCTGAGAACTAGTAATAAGGACTGCCCTGCCAATCTCAGAGAGATTAGACAAGGTTTTCTCAATATTAAATAGTGGAGGGAGAGTAGAAAGGGCGTAGAGATGGGAAAAAGAGAAATACCTATAGGTCACTGAGGAAAAATGAATAGACTCCCCAAAATTAACATCACCTAAAAAAAATTATCCCTATTTATGTATTCTAAATTGTGATAAGAAACTAAAAATTTAGAATTACATCACAATCCAAAATTGAAATGATTAAAGAGAACCTTAGATTCTAAAGTCTTGTTAGTATTGTGTCAAAGATTTTGTTACTAATAATTACTATGAACTCCACATGCATCATAGCATCCATGGGCCTTTGTACGTCAAATTCCCAGTTGAGTTATCATGTGCATTCCGAGAAAATCAACTCTAGAAAAACCGATAGATGTGGATGTTCTTCATGCAAGAATCTATGAGGAGAATGTTTAAATCTGCAGCTATCCATTATCCATCCTTTATTATGATAATGAGATATTCTTCTGTATATTTCCATCCATAGATCGTTCTTGACCTATGTTTCGCAAGATGATATCCAAGTGCGTTGAAATCTCAGACGGGTTAATCTTCATGTTTCTCCATATGCCTTGTAAGGGAAACGATGCACGCTGTCATTTGGGAGTGGCTTTCCAACCTCATTTAAACGAGTGTTTCCCCCTATGTAAGAACCCTCAATAGAGATAATTTTTAAAATTTAAAATTTATTAAACTTCTAAATTTAAAAAAGAAAATGTTTATTTTCTAAAAGTTCTGATTCTGTATAATTATGGGTAACCAAGAAGTTCAAATGTTTCTTGAGGTTTTTGATCGTATTTAAACTTTACGTCCAATTTTATCGGAAATGTGATTTTTTTTAATACTAATAATTTAAAACAAATTGTTACATCATGTTGATCCCGTTAATTCAAATGTAAATTCCACGGGCCTCTCTATCTGCCACTAACTGAATGTTCGTTCCGACTACGTATTTGAAAGTAATTGATTTTTTTATTTTTTCCCGAGAGAAAAATCAAACTTCTTAAGTAGATACATTACGTATTTTGAAATCTACTAGTTTTAAGTGCGATTTTTTAGAAAGTTTTCTTATTTATTTTTCGATTTAATTCGTTTAGAATTAGATATGGATTCATTTAAATTACATGTTTGACAAGTGAACTCTTTGCAATCGAAGTTCCCTAAGGGTTTTTGATGGTGCTAAATCTATATATGCAGTCAAACAACTAGTTTAAACAACAAAAATCAAGATTTCACATAGAATGTTTTCACCGGATTCCGACTAGAAATCCGCGAGAAAGTCTAAAATGTCCATTTTAAAATTACTCCTTTCGAAACCCCCATTGACAACGATTCTTACAAATACCAAATAGTTCATCCCATGATCATTATGTTGTGGCCAACATATGAAAAAAATAAAAATAAAAAGAATAGATCCACATTAAGTCTTGCATATAAGCCAAACAAAACATAAAATATCGATAGAGAGGTACAACTTGTATCAGGGAACTCGAGTCCACCACTATCACTTGTAGCAAAAACCGAACACAACCTCGAAAGAAACAAGGGATATGTAGAAAAAAAAGGCCACCATAAAACCATAAAGGATCAAAATAAAAAAACAATTAAAAAATAAAATCAGACGAAAGTACGCAAACCATCTAGATCTATAATGTTAAAGAATGAGAAATGTGGAGCAAAGATTTTCCCTTCTCAATATTATGAATTGGTTAAATAAGATTTCATTGGAGACATAAGTAATAAATTACTACAGTGAGATTGAACTAAACTCAAGATAGTTGGACAAAACTAAAACAGACTCTGACACTTGGATGGACAATTGTGACACCTAGCAAGTGGTTGGAATTAGATTCTCCAACACTCCCCCTTAATTTCAACCAAAAAAAAAATTAAACTAAGATGTTGGTTGGTCTATGTCTCAACTAGGATTACATTTTAAAATGACTTCAACTATATTTACTTTTCCTCTTCTCTTCTTGTAGATCTTATAGTCTCTAAATTGTTTCAAATTTTTCTTTTTGTTGTATCCTTCAAACCTTAGTTTCTTCATTTGTTGGTGCAGGTCTTCCATTGTTCCAAGTTTGTCTAAGCATGTCATGGACTTCTTCAAAAATAGTCTTGTATGTGGACTAATTCCATTTTTCATCCTCTGTACTATTCCTTTTATCATCAACATTTCGCTGCAACATAAGTTCATAATATAATTTCGTCTCTTCAGGACTCCAATACCTGAAAATTTCATTAATGTTTTCATCATGCAAGTTGTCTTTAAGGTTCATCATTGCAAACTCTATGCATACCTCATCGAGATATGCTATTGCAACCCATGCTTGAAAGAAATTTAACTCTTGTTCATAATCGTCCTATTTACCTGCACATTGGAAATCAATGTAAGTGTAAAAACATCTGCAAAACCACATTAATTTTATTTCTTCTGCTTTGCAATGAGAGATTTCTCCTGTTCTTCTTCCTTCTTTGGAGAATCTAATTCTAACGACCTGCTAGGTGTCACAATTGTTTGTCCAAGTGTCACAGTCTCTTTTAGTTTAGTCCAACTATCTTGAGTTCAGTCTCACTGCAATAATTTATTACTGATGTCTCCAATGTAATCTTATTTTACTGATTCGTAATATTGATAAGGGTGAATATCTCCTCCACGTTTTTGATTCTTTAACATATAAACAGAAAGTTCTTGATCCACAGACAACTTCATTGACAAGATAATAAAAAAGCATGAAACATGGTTGTACAAAGGTCCCACATTTGGAGAGGGCATATGAAATTGTATTATTCTCTCTAAAAATATGGGAGAATGAAATAGTGGGACTCTAGTTGACAAGGCATGATTCAATTGAAGACTAATCTCCCATTTCATCAACAATAAGTGTAATAAAGTTCTCCTCCCAGATTGCAAGAACAAAGAGGCAACATAAAAAGAGGTGCACCACCTATTCATATGCCAGACATCTCCGTGGACCCGAAAATATCCTCTTAGAGAGATTATCCTTGTTAGAGAGATTATGAAATGTGAGTATTTGATTGTTGATCGCAAGCTAATTAATTCAGTTTAAGTGGCCCACTTCCGACTTCCACATATGAGCCAACCATTCAACAAAGAGATTGGGTTCTTTGTGTAGATAAATATAGGAATATGTATCTTTAGTAGAGATTTCTCCTCCATTAGCACAACCCCCCCACGTGAGGTTATCATATTTATGTCATAGAAAGATCCCTTCATTGCAAAGTTTATAACGATTCTATTCCCATTCGATCTCGAAACTCCTTCGTGAGATCAATAACCTAAGAGTGTGGCCAAATAGTTGAGGAAAGAAAAGAGTTTTGAAGGCAGGCAATGTGGCACAAGGAAAAGAGACCACGCTCCTTTAGGAATTGTATGATGGGGACAAAGAGATTATGATCCCATGTAAAACCTTTGATATCATCGAAATTGATCAAAATTTTATTGCCATGACCCACCTCCCAGCGAATGTTACCACAAAGCCATGGCTTGGATTTCATCAAACGTTTCCATATGTAAGATGAACCTTTTTTATAGGAGCTCCTGATGAGAACCATTTTTCCATATTTGAGTTCTTAAGGTACTTCTCACATATAATTTCATGCCATATTCCTGGACTGTAAAAGGCCCACCACAGATTCTAGGTAAGTAAGAGTAGGTTAAATCACATAGTATGTTTTATGCCCTAGCCCCCCATTTCCATAGGCCTAGAAATAGATTCAAGTATGGATATGGAATTTCTTATAATTACCAACTCTAGCCCATAAAAATCTTGTTATGATTGCATCAATTCTAAGAATGATAAACAAAGGTAAGTGAAATAAATACATCCAATACACAATCATACCTTGTGAAGCCCCCATGATCATTATCTATCTGCCACCCAATGTAAGCCATTTGTGTTCCCATAATTCAAGCTTCTTTTCATATTTTACTATAAGCTAGTTCCAATCCCATTTCTCATAATTTCTTGGCTTCAAATAAAATCCCAAATACTTGAATTTTCTTGCCAATGATGTGATTTTCACCACAAGAAGAAAATAAATCTGCTTCATCACCTCTACATCCTCCCCATCCTTAATGAATTCATATTTTTCTTTCTTCATGATGAGTCTAGAAGAATTGCTAAAATTTTTAATTACATGGAAAACAATCTTCCATGCAGATATTTTTGCCTCTCCTAAATAAAGGACATCATCGACAAACATTATATGTGTAGTTGAGATGTTCCTTGTGCCCTGTGATGAGCCTCATCATTGGGTAATTATATGGGACTTAATTCACCTCCTAGCTTAGTCAAACCTACTATTCTCATAAATTATTGCATGCTTATGGTTATATTTTGTTTATGAGATGAGTTAGAGTTGGATATTTTTCTTTGTGGTCTAATTTGCATTAATGCAAGATTAAAGGAGAAAGGCAACGAATTTTGGAAAAGACCAAGGTCAAAACTCGAATGGGAAAAGGGAGAGGGATTATAGGAGGTAAGTCCTCCTCATTTACTACCCCTTCATTCGAATATTCCTCCATCAGCTTGGAGTGCAAATAGCCAAATCATGAGGACTAGAAGGTAGCCAAGCAAGTGTGAGACAAAGCACTAGTTTATCTCGATTCTGGGAGTCGAGCCTCCCTAATTTTAAGGAAGTCATTTGATACTTGATATGTATAAGTAGAGAGGCCTAGGACCTCAGTAGGATTCAGATTTTCATTACAAAACTCTACTCTATTTTCGAGCTGCAAGACTTGTGACAGTTCTTTTGATGTAATTTGTAGATTTGGTAATAAGAATGAGTTTTTTTTTTAGCCAGCACGGAGTTAACTCAGAGGGCTGAAGCTCTTGGGTTAGGGCCCAACCCTAGCAGCCAAGGCTCCCCTTTATTGTACATGTATGCTTAGTGTAGATTCCTAGCTTAAATGTTAATTTGCTTATTAAATGCATTTCCATTACAAGTAGTGTAGATTAGATTGGTTGTGTGATAGTTTGCTTCCATTTGTGCCTTGTTTCAAGTAGCAGGTTAGAAAGGAGAATGAGGATCACCACAAGGTTGTTAGCACGTGTCTCGGACTCACTTCATCCCTCTGGGACCATGACTTGAGGAATGGACCCTTCAACAGCCCCAAAAAGCAGCCCCAAAAACACAGATTTCTAGTTCTTGTATGAGCTTTGGAGTTTGTTGTCTTTAATTCAGTATTTGGTTAATGTTGAAAGGCAGATTTCATTGTCATGTTTTTCCATCTCCATTTATGCAATAAGATCTTACTCATGCTTTCATTTCCTTCAGCAACTTTCTTCACGCATAATATAGGCAGTTGATTCATGCTTTTCTAGTTTATGAAAATGTATCTTGTTGCATAGTTTTTTGGAAGACACACTTGTTTTATGCAGAGAAAGTGCTTCAAGAGGAGACCAAGACCTCATAACCAGTAGCCGCCTTCCACTTCATCCACCTTATCCATCCCTTGCTTCACCATCACCCTCACTCGTTTTTCATATTTTTTCATTGAAATTCTCCTAAACACATAGTGAATTGAGCCATCTCTTATCTTGGATATTGACTCTTGAGTGCCCCTAGACCTTCTAACACTCCATTCCACCCATCACACACCTTTATTAAGCTTCCCAACGCCTCCAACACCTCACAATTAGCTCTCGACTATATCTTGTATGTTTCCTGTAATTCCTACAGGATCATCGTGTAGGTTTCTAGTACATCCTGTAAGTTTACCTGCAATGGCTTGTTTTGAGGCCGAATTGATGGGAAACCTCTAGGAAGTCACAAAAATCCTCCTAGGACCCCTCCATACCATCCAACCACTTCATAAACCTTCTAGCCATTGTCAAACACCTTCCATCCACCTGTCACATCAATAAGAACAATTAGTTTGCATACTTGATTTTGCCTACAAAACCAAAAAAGTGAAAACAGATTTAGTTTAGTTTCTTTGCTTGCACATTAGTATTGTTTGATGCTTTTTATTTCTGAAACTTAGATAGTAGCATTTGTTTATTATTGATTTAGAATTTATACTTAGCATATCTTCTTAAATGGTTAATTAGGGTATGGTGTGGTTTAGCTTTACATGTTGGATTTTTCCATTATTGCAGTAGAGTAACTATCTTAGAGTAGATTTTCCCTTATTCCATCAATGAATCAAGCTTCTTCTGACTCAAGTATGGCTTGGAACCCTAGAGGTCTCTTGGAATCTGAACAGTGACAACAGGCAGAACCATCACTTTTACTTGTGCATACAACATTGTCACCTCCAAGTTTGTACGAAGCCCGGGTTGATAAGTAAAGTTGGTAGCCCAGGAGTTGCAACATCCTGGCTGTAATATTGGCGCTCATCACTTTTTGGAATCATTTCCGAGGAGGTGTCTGAGTAGAATGTGATTACTCCTTTCTTTTCTTCTATCTCTTGTCTTCAATATTCTGCCATTAGTTTATTTATGCAAAAGTAATCTAGTTGTTTACTTTCATTCATTTTGCATTATCTGCTTTCCTTTCCATTTTGCAAGTAGGATTACAATTTAGGAAGTAGCTTTTTCATTCTGTCAGTAATTTTCATTGAATTAGGAATTTCAATTCTGCAAGTACTTTCCAAGTTTTAAAAAGAATACAAAACCAACCCAAAAATATTTCCTTTCATGCCTCGTATGAATAGGGAAAACATAGGGAAATTTTTTCCAAATACCCCCACTGCATCCAATAGCCAACCTTCTCTCTTATTCGGAGGCTTTGAACTGGAGGAACCCTGAGGTGAGCAACCTGACATATTCGAAGAACCTACAAGGGAAGAAGAAGAAGAGGAACCCATTCTTACTTAACCAATGGCTGAAAACCAAAATGACAGAGGGAATATAGAGAGAGTTGAGGGTGCCCTCCCCATCAGGGAAACCAATGGGGATACTAAGATGAAAAATATAAGCCCCTATGCCCTACCTCATTTCCATGGCTTGACCACAAAGGACCCCGACACTTTCCTGTTTGAGTTTGTTGTTATATGCCGAACCTATGACTATACAGATGATGAGAAAAAGTTAAAACTATTTCCATCTACCCTCAAGGATGCAACATTGCGTTGGTTCATGGGTTTACATGGAGATATCATCACAACTTGGGCTCAAAGGCAGCAGGCCTTTAACAACAAATATCGGGACCACTGTAGGTCAAAGGATACTAAAGAGGAAATTTTGAGGATTACCATAGGCCATGATGAATCCTTATAAGACTACGAAGAAAGATTCCAGCTTAGTTACAAAAGGGATAGGTGCACACTTGACCCTGAGTCACTAAAGTTGGTCCTGCTTAGGGGAGAAAGAGAAGATCTTCTGGATACCTTACATTTGTTAGCAAGAGGAGATATCTACCGATTACCCTATGAGGATATCAAGACTGTTTTTAGAAACCATTCTAGGGCAACCAGGAAAAAGGGTAAGGTTAGTCAACCTATGGCCAATACATCATCTTCCAACTCATCCATCAAGGGTGAAATTGGAAACATGCTAGAAGATTTCAAAAGTGAGATGTTGCAAACCCTTCCCTTGCAAATGGACACCACGAACATTAAAAGGAAGCAGGAGGAATCAATGAGAGCCTTGGCCATCTTTTGTCCTAGATGCACCAGGAGGCATCCTAGGAATGAATGTCCATTGAACTCTATTGAAATTTTCTCCGTCTGAGAGGAAAACAACTCCACAGATAAGTGCCCTTCTTTACCTGGACTCAAAGATGTATATCAAGGAGCTGAAGGGGTCACTAAGAAGCTTTGCTACATTAACCAAAGGAGACCTCCTGGGCCTAGACCATACTAGCAGGGCATGCAAAGGTCATCCCATGTATATTACAACCCCAACCAAACCACTGCTATACCTTCTTGGCCACCCCCTGCTCATCCTTCCTGGTCTACACCCCCTCCTTGGTCCTATGCATCTCAGTGTCATTCCCAGCCAGCCAGCCAATCATTTCAACCTTATGCTCCGTGACAACCTCAGTGGAATACACCACTTCAGAGGTGGAGGCCCCAATACAACAATGCTCTAGCTCTATTGCCTCCACTACCTGCCCAACCACAACTCCTACACTTTGCTGCACCCAAGAAACCCCAGATACCTGCCCAGCAAAATCTGAACCCGAACAATAGGCAGGCTCAACATGTATACAGTGGGGAGACATCATATCCAGCTTATGTTATTGAAATCCAAGAGATTAACCTGAGATGTTGGAGAGTTCTCCCAGATAAAAAACCTCCCACTCCACCTAGGGAGGTTAAGGAAGAAAGAGAGCAAAACATCCTTAAAGTAAATCCACCCTTTCTTGAGATATTAGCCTAACCACTCCAGCCTACCCCAGAAGAGACTGAACTTCTGGGAGAATTGAAAAATCTATGTGTAAAGATTCCCCTTCTCCAGGCAATAAAAGATGTTCCCATTTTCAATAAGTTGATTAAGGAGAAGTGCTTCAAACATCCAGGGAGGCGAAAGAGGGATGCCCCTACCATTAATGTCATTGGGAAGCTGTCCGAATTAATGCTGGGGCAAGTAATATGTCCAAAATATTTGGACCTTGGAAGCCCTGCAGTAGATGTGCACATCAATGGCACCATTGTCCCACACACTCTGATCGATCTTGGGGATGCAATTGATGTGATGACCAAGGACACCATGCTCAAGCTCAACTTCCAAGGCTCATTAAGGAAGACCACAACAATTCTACAACTTGCATACCGTTCCATAGTTACTCCTAAGGGAATTGTGGAGGATGTGATGGTCTCCATTGACTCCTCAGAGTACCCTGCATATTTCCTAGTTCTCCAGCCTAAGGCTAAGCTTACTGGTTATACTCTCATCCTTGGGAGGCCATGGTTGGCCACTGCCAATGCTTATATGAGTTACAGGGCTAGGAATATGACCATCAAGAATGGGCATATGTCCAAGCAGTTAGTCCTATACCCTCCTGTTCAACCTTATCTAGAGCATGATTTACCTTTATGGTTGGAGGAGGAGGAGGAATATGAAGTTTATTCTGCCCAACTTTATGCTTTGGAAGAAACCATGGGAGGAGGACAACAAGATGAGGATGACTTGATTGAACACCTGCTCCAAAGTCCAACTCCCAGTTCATTACCTTTAGAAGAAGTAGTAAAGGAAACCTAGAACAATCATCCAACTGCCTTATGCTTGGCAAATTCCAACCAACTCCGTGTCAAAGCCATAGAATTCGGCCCAGAGAAAACCTTGAAAATCAATCCATCTCTTTTTGCTCTTGAAGAGGAGAAGTTATACAACATGTTAAAGGAAAATCTAGAAGCCTCCACTTGGAGTTGCAAGGAAATGAAGGGAGTACACCCCTCAATGTGTAATCACCACATATACATCAAAGGAGGTTGCAAGCCAGTCCAGCAACCATAAAGGAGGATGAATCTAGCTCTTAAATATATAGTCCAAGAATAATTGCAAAAACTGCTAGATGTAGGATTCATTTACCCTATCTTTGACAGTAAGTGGGTCTCTCCTTTGGTGTTAGTTCCCAAGAAAAATGGTAAGTGGAGGATTTGTGTCTATTACAGGGAGTTGAACAAAGCCACAAAGAAGTATCATTTTCCTCTACCATTGATTTACCAAGTGCTAGATGGCCTAGCATGGAAAAGGTTTTTCTCTTTCCTAGATGGATTCAGTGGATACAACCAAATCCAGATCCACCCAAAAGACCAGGATAAGACCACATTCACCTGTCCTTGGGGTAATTTTGCCTATAGGATCCTTCCTTTTGGCCTATGCAATGCTCCTTCCACTTTCCAGAGAGGAGTTTTGAGTATTTTCGCCGAGTTAGTCCATGATGCAGTGGAGATTTATATGGATGATTTTACACCTTATGGCTGTGATTTTCAAGAAGCCCTGTCTAACCTAGGAAAGGTACTGCACAAATGAATTGAAATGAACCCGTATCTTAGTCCAGAAAAATGTGAATTCTTAATGACTGTAGGGACCGTGCTAGGTCATTCAATATCTTAGCAAAGACTGCAGGTGGACCCAAACAAAATAGCTATCATTAAAAGGGTCCCACCTCCTCCAAAGCAGAGAGATGTCAGAAGCTTCCTAGGGTTAGTTGGATACTACCAAAGGTTCGTAAAGGACTCCAGCAAGTTGTCCTCTCCTTTATTTGGTTTGTTGGCCAATGATTCTGAGTTTATATGGTCAAAAATCTATTAAGAGGCCTTAGACATCCTAAATGATAAGTTAACCACTGCACCAATTCTCTGAGGCCCAAACTAGGCCCTCCCTTTCATATTCATGCTGATGCCTCACACAAAGCCATAGGAGCAACCCTAGGTCAGATAGATGAAAAAATGCCTTATGATATCTATTATATCAGTAAGAACTTATCAATGGCTAAACTAAATTATACAGTGACTGAAAAGGAACTCCTGGTTGTTGTGCATTCATTAAACAAATTTAGGCATTACATTACATGCTATCAAACATTTGTGCATACTGACCATGTTGCAATCAAATATTTAATGAAGAAACCAGATGTGAATACTCAAATTATAAGATGGTTAGTTTTATTACAGCAGTTTGATCTAACCATTGTTGATAAGCCTGGTAAGGAAAATGTTGTTGCAGAATTTTTATCTAGAGTAAATTTTCCTGCAGGTGAAGAAGGAATGGTGGATGACCAGTTACTGGACGAGCACTTATTTTCTATTTCAATTCTCTCTCCATGGTTTGCTGATATAGAAAATTATTTGGTATTAGCATAGTTCCCACCAAACTTGTTCTCCAAAGAAAATAGCAAGATAGTCAGGAAAAGTGCCCCCTTCACTTGGATTGGGGGCAATCTTTTGAAACATGGCCCAGATCAAATCTTGAGAAGGTATGTTAGGGAAGAAGAATTCTTTGAAATCCTTCTGACCTATCATGATGGGCCTTGTGGAGGTCACTTTGCAGCAAAGAGGACAACATTCAAAGTGTTAAAAGTAGACTATTATTGGCCCACTCTTCATCAAGATGTGAAAAAAAACACTAGTCAGTGTGATCGGTGCCAGAGGAGGGGAAGGCCTACTGTAAGAGATGAAATCCCTCTACAGCCTCAAGTGACTTTCGAGCCATTTGAAAAGTGGGGCATGGAATTCATTGGGCCTATTGACCCTCCTTCAAAGCAAAAACGATACATTATTGTGTGCACTAATTATTTGACTAAGTGGGCTGAAACCAAGGCAATTAAGGCAACAACAGAAGAGAAGGTGGCTAAGTTCCTAAGGGAGAATGTATTCTACAAATTTGGGTACCCTAGAGAGCTGGTCACCGACCAAGGCAATGAGTTTACCTCCAACATTATTGAAGACTTGCTCAGCCATCACAAGATCAAGCATAGGACCTCCACTCCCTATCATCCACAAGTCAATGGGCAAGTGGAGGTGACAAAGAGAGCACTGGAGGGCATCTTAACCAAGGTGGTTAGCGGTAGTAGGAAGGATTGGGCAGAAAGAGTAGTTGAGGCCACCTGGGGCTATAATACCACATGCAAGACCACCATTGGATTCACACCCTATGAACTGATCTACGGGAAAAAGGCCTTCCTGTCCATTGAATTTGAATATAACACATTAAGGATGGCAGCCCAACTAGATCTGGATCTCAACAGTGCACATAAAGAGATATTGCTCTAATTGAATGGTTTGGATGAATTTAGAATGCAGGCCCTCTGACATACAGAGGTAGTTCAACTTCAGAAGAAGATCTAGGATGATAAAAATATCAAGGAGAAGCAATTTCAGGAAGGCGATTGGGCATTGTTATATGATTATAGGTATAAAGAATTCAAGGGCAAGTTAAGGACAAGATGGATCAGACCTTATGTTGTGGAAAGATGCCATGATTTAGTGCAAATCAGAACCATAGATGAAGAAGCCATTCCTTTTCTTGTTAATGGACACTGATTGAAAATTTATGAGACCTTTATCAAAACAAGAATTCGTTGATGATATCAATAAAATAGTGATGATAGCGAAGCAAGTTCCAGCTCCTCCCTCAACAAATCAATGGGAAAGAAGAAAAAAAGAATAAGGACTCAGGTGAAAACCTCCATGAGGCACCTGAGTCCCATCATTGGGTTGAAAACCTCTTGAGGTGGCACAGTGATGACAAAAAAAAAAAAGAAAAAAAGAAAAGAAAAAAAGATAATAAGAAGATCTCTAGGTGAAAACCTTTCTTGAGATGCCCATGGCAAAAAGCTAGGGTGAAAACCTGTCTGAGGCAGCCTAGTTGTTTTTCAAAAAAAAAATAAAAAAAAAATTATGAAATTTCCATTTGCAAGTGGGTGAGAAGGACAGTCAAGGAGCAAAAGAGGATCCCAAGGAGACCCTTGCCACTCATTTATTCATTTTTTCACTCCTTACCATGCATCCCTCTGCCATTTTTGTCATTTTTCCACTCCATTGCTTCGGTTTATACAAAGACTATGTTTTCTACAGGATCCCCTGACAACCTACAAGATGATCTTGTAGGAATTACAGTGGCCCAGAAATCCTACAGGAAGCAATCCGAAGGCAAATGATGGACTTTTTAGGTCCCTAAAATTCACCTTCTTCATGACCTAGCACCTCATCTTGTCCACCATCATCATCCCTACACTCACCATTCAAAAAAATATCAGTTTCAAGATTTTTTATCCAGTCTTCAAAAGAAAAGAAAAAAAAAAAAAAAAAAGGAAACAGAGAGGAGTAAAGAGCACCACTTGAGTATCCTTTTCTCTCCACACTCCCACTCCTTTCCATCCATGTCACCATCCTTACAGCCTCAGCAAGCAAAATGATTAAAGAGTTCTGAGGGAGAAGCAGTTGCTGGACATCCTATAGGAAATCCTGTAGTAGTCTATCCCACATAATACCAATCACACCAGCAACAAGTGAGAAACATATGACCCAGGAGCTCCAAAGTAGCAACATCAAGTCTTCAACCACCGGTACCTGCAAAATAGAGAAACCATTAGCAGACAGCAAGAGGAGGAAGAAGAATGGCATGCAACAAGTATACACAGCATCACCTCTAGTCTTCGACAAATGCAACATAGCATTGAAACCACAAGTAAGTATCCCACTCGTTCTCACATATACATCATGTAGTCAAAACTTGTCAGGGTTGCAAGATATTTGGTTTATAAGTGAAAAGGTGGCCAGTTAACTTGGCCACCTTCGTTTAGTCAGCACATGCACAATCAAGTTTCCTTTGACATGTGGCTATAGTCAACTCAAATACAGAGAAGGAGTAGGACAAAAATCGGTTAAACTATGGATCTACAAGGTGGGAGCTGATTACGAGGAGTGGGAAATGATGAGGCGGTAGTGGGGACCAACGGTCCAAAAATGGCAACGTACTTTTGCTGCCAGCACACCACCTCACGCCGAATCACCATAAGAGGAAATAAAACTTCGTTCCCATGCATTCATGCATTTCACCTCCTCGAAACGCCCTCGCTCAAGTCACTCTCATAACCCAGTCAACCCACTAGAAGCAAAGATCCATCGTTCACTGCACAGGAATTCCTACAAGAGCATGCACAAGAATTCCTATAGGATACAGTGACTGTCTAAAGGATACACAGAGACCGTCTACAGGATTGGCAGAGAAGAGTTTAGAAGGGATGTTATGGGATTTGCCCACTGCAAACAGTCTAAATAGGTAGGCTTTGAAATTTAATTCCCCTTTGCAAGTAAATGAACCAAGGATACTATAAATTTGAGTGAATTTAGCAACTGTGTGAAGGGAATTAAATACACAGTCATCCTTGTTTTTCTCCTGCATTTGAAAAAATTATTTCGACCCTCTTATTTTCTCCTTAAGCTTCACCAACAAGATGACAAGAGGGTTTAATAGGAGAGAGCCCACAAACACTGTGAGAATCCAACAACATCCCCAAGTGCTTGAAATCTTCACAAGACATAATTGGATGGGGTTTTTCAAAAAATTTAGAGGGTATGATGATGAGGTGGCTCAAGAATTTTCTCTCTCCCTCACTCCACACACCTGACTCCATGCCACTGTTGTAATAAGGGGCCTCACTATAGAGCTCACCCCCCGAGCTCATCAGCAGAGTCACCACACTTCCCCTAGGAATACCTTGGAGAAAGGAAGACAAAGGAGATAGCCAGGTTGCCAAAAGAAAAATCTTTTTAGGAGGTGAGGAACCCACTGATGACAAAAATGGAATAAGGAGGGAAAGTATGCGATATCCATGGAATGAGATTGGCTACCAACTAATCAAATACATCTCATGTGCAGGTAGGTATAGTGTTGTCTATGGCTATCATTTCAGGATCCTTGAAGAATTAAGATTTGGGGCAGAAACACTCCCTCACCAAAGGCTCAACATACCATATTTCTTGCTTCAATCACTCATAGACTCAAGCTTCAAAGTGAAGGAGGGGAATTACCAACAATTAGCTCACCATGGGTTGATTAGGATCCTCATGGAAGATTCCCACCAAAACCTTAGAACTCCTATAACATGGTCATTTTTCAGAGACATGCCAGCAGAGGATGACATCAAAGCTATCACTTACGATGTTAGTCCTACTGTTAGTGAAGAGGAAGTAAAAGAAGAAGAGGAAGATACAAAAGGAGATGAGGATGAGACGGATGAAGAAGGAGTTGACACAAATGAACATGATGAAGATGAAGAAGAAGAGGGAGAAGAGAAGGACGATGATGAAGAAACAGAGGAGGAAATTAAGGAGGAAACTGATAGAGATGATGAAGATCTACAAGAGGGAGAAGACAGGAAAGACAAAGAGGAAGAAGGTAATAGAACAGAGGGGAAAGGAAAAAAGGAGGAGTCACATAGGGTGTCTCTAGAGGCCATTGAGAGAGAGGCAGCAGCGGCCCTCACTACTCTCAGCACTCAGCACCCCAATCAAGCAAAAAGGAAAAACGAAGAGGCAGACCACACTATATTTCAGGACAAGAAAGAGTGCAAGAATAAGACAGGGGAAGCCACAAACATCAACCAAAATTCCTCTTGTGATTGAAGATTCCCCTACACAAAAAGACAAAGTGGCTTCCCCTAAGTCCCCTATCACCTATGTGAGGAGGCCTACTACTAGATCAACTTCCTCAAAGGGTAAGGCAATTCTACACGATTCACAGCAAAATCTATAGGAAGCAAAAACAGTCCTACAGGATACTCTGCTAAATCTACAGGAGGAACTCAAATTGGAAAGGAAGGTAGGGGAGCAGAAAGAAGCTAAAGAGGAGTACCCAGAGGCAAAAGAACCCAACCCCCAACCTAACCTAGACTCCTATTACCAGTTTATTGAAGGAGGCAGGGTCATACATCAAAAATTTTCCATCCCACTGTTCTTCAAGCTTGAGAAGGAGAGGGCTAGAACTCACCGATGGATGCAAATCGCCAAATCAAAGGGGGTGGTAGACATTGGGCACATGGAAGAGAAACTCAAAGAAATGGGCAGAGAGTTATGTGGCTTGAGGGACAAAGAAGCTATAATGAGAAATCAACTAGAGACAGAAAATGCATGGCTGAGGGGACAACTGCAGGAAAGAGATAGCCAATTCACATGTATGGCCAGCCTCTCCTTGGAGGAAATCTAGTGTAGGATGCTAGCTAAATCCTATGCTCTCTACCTCAAAGAACAGTGGCTGCAGTTTTAGATTAAGACACTAACAAGGAGGGGAACCATGTCATTTCAGGACTACAGGCAGTTTATTGATCTTTGTGATCAAAGTACACTAGAGCATAGGGCCAAAATGGCTGAGTTATATTTGCACAACATGGCCCTCACAAACATGAATGTATGGGACCCTAATGCCAAGCTAGGAGATCTACTTAATGGCTTTGGCATCATCGATGAACTATGAGGAGTCAAGGGCTGCAGAGATGAAAAGGATTTTGGCAAGAGAGCAAATTGAACCTCTTTTGATCAGAGTTGAACAATCAAATCCCATGGCCCTCATCAGTACCCATAATTTGATTGCAAATAATCCTCAGTTGGCACCTAGATATCTTGTTGGCCAAGAGCAAGCAATTTCACATTTTGAGGACATTTTAGGCTGCTAGGATGATAGTATAGATGCTTACTTGAGAAGATGGAACACCGTGCCATATAGCATAAAGATAAGAGAATATCACTCCCCTCAAAGGTTGAGAGAGGCACTCAACAAGACACCTATGTATAAGAAATCTATGCAAAGGTTGAAGGTCAATTGGATAGGCCTAAAACTCAGTCCACCACTACTCTTAGGGATGCTATAAGGGAGAAAAGAAGAAGAAGAAAAGAGGCAATGGGAAGAGGTAGAAAAGAAAGCAGGCTTCTATGAACAAGAAGAGGAGACCACAACAGAGGCATGAGATGTTAGAGAGGCTACCAGAGCCATAAAAGATATGGATATTGACTAAGTTTCTTAGAGGATGAGCAACACTTTCAGTAGGGGGGTGATGATGAGCCTCATCATTGGGTCATTATATGGGCCTTAATTCACGTCCTAGCTTAGTGAAAGCAACTATTCTCATAACTTATTGCATGATTTTGATTATATTTTGTTTATGAGATGAGTTAGAGCTGGATATTTTGCTTTGTGGTCTAATGTGCATTTAAAGTAGGATTAAAGGAGAAAAGCAAGGAGTTTTGGCAATGACCAAGGTCAAAACTCGAATGGGACAAGGGAGACGGATTATAGGTGGTAAATCCTCCTCATTTACTACCCCTCCATTTGAATATTCGTCCATCAATTCGGAGTGAAGAAAACCAAATCATGAGGACTAGAAGGCAGTCGAGCAAGTGAGAGACAAAGAACCAATTTATCTCAAGTCTGGGAGCCGAGCCTCCCTAATATTAAGGAATTTGTTGGAGACTTCATATATATAAGTAGAGAGGCCTAGGACCTCAGTAGAATTCGGATTTTCATTGTAAAACTCTACTCTATTTTCGAGCTGCAAGACTTATGACAGTTCTTTTGATGTAATTTGTTGTTTTGGTAATAAGAATGAGTTTTGTTTTGAGCCAAAACGAAGTTAACTCAGAGGGCTGAAGCTCTTTGGTTAGGGCCCAACCCTAGCAGCTAAGGCTCCTCTTTATTGTACATGTATTCTTAGTGTAGATTCATAGCTTAATTGTTAATTTTCTTATTAGATGCATTTCCATTACAAGTAGCGTAGATTAGATTGGTTGTGTGATAGTTTGCTTCCATTAGTGCCTTGTTTCAAGTATAAGGTTATCAAGGAGAAAACGGATCAGCACAAGGTTGTTAGCAAGTGTCTCGGCCTCACTTCCTCCCTCTGGAAACATGACTTGAGGAAGGGACCCTTCAGCAGCCCCAAAAGCACAGATTCCTAGTTCTTGTATGAGCTTTGGAGTTTGTTGTCTTTAATTCAGTATTTCGTTAATGTTACAAGGTATATTTCATTGTCATCTTTTTCCATCTCCATTTCTACAACAAGATATTACTCATGCTTTCATTCCCTTCAGCAACTTTCCTCATGCATAATATAGGCAGTTGATTCATGCTTTTCTAGTTCATGAAGACGTATATTGTTGCATAGTTTTTTGGAAGACACACATGTTTTATGCAGAGTAGGTGCTTCAGGGGGAGACCAAGACCTCATAACCAGCAGTCGCCTTCCACTTCATCCACCTTAGCCATCCCTTGCTTCACCATCACCCTCACTAGTTTTTCATCATTTTTCATTGAAATTTTCCTAAACACATCGAGTGAATCTAGCCATCTCTTATCTTGTATATTGACTCCTGAGTTCCCCTAGACCTTCTAACACTCCATTCCACCCATCACACACCTTTCCTAAGCTTACCAATGCCTCCAGCACCTCACAATTAGCTCCCGGCTGTATCTTGTAGGTTTCCTGTAATTCCTACAGGATCATCGTGTAGGTTTCTAGTACATCCTGTAGGTTTTCCTGAAACGATCTGTTTCGAGGCCGAATTGCTGGGAAACCTATAGGAAGTCACAAAAATCCTCTTATGATCCCTCCACACCATCCAACCACTTCATAAACCTTCTATCGATCCTCAAACACCTTCCATCCACCTGTCACATCCACAAGAACAATTAGTTTGCATACTTGATTTTGCCTACAAAACCAACAAAGTGAAAACAGATTTAGTTTAGTTTCTTTGCTTGCACATTAGTATTGTTTGATGCTTTTTACTTCTGCACCTTAGATAGTAGCAGTTTTTTATTGTTGATTTAGCATTTCTTCTTAGCATAGCTTCTTAAATGGTTAATTAGGGTATGCTGTGGTTTAGCATTACATGTTGGCTTTTTCCATTACTGCGGTAGAGTAACTCAAAGTAGATTTTCCCTTCTTTCATCAAAGAATCAAGATTCTTCTGACTCTATAGAAGTCTGGCTTGGAACCCCAGTGGTCTATCGCCAGCTGAACAGTGATAACAGGCAGAACCATCACTTTTACTTGTGCATACAACACTGTCACCTCCAAGATTTTATGAACCCTAGGTTGATAAGTAAAGCAGGTATCCCAAGAGTTGTAGCATCCTTGCTACAACACTGGTGCTCATCACCCTTTCATCGAGAAATATTATCAGTCTCCTTCATGCGCCTTAGTCCTCTACTTAGTACATCAATTACCAAGATGAAAAGAAAAGGTGAGAGAGCATACCCTTGGCACAATCCTCGAGAAATCCTGAAAAGTTTTGTTGGCAAGTCGTTGATTAATAAAGAAGGGGAAGAAGAATAACCTTAAGATTCTTAATGGATAGAAATTTTAAAAATTAATTTGTTCCACTAGATTTTGAATACATGGATGGTTATTTCTCTTCGTCATATCCCAACCGTCTCTTTTTTCATCATATGTGAAGGCTCTCACATATGGCTTCTACTTTGACACCAATATATTATTTTATCACTGATAATGGACTATATGACATGGGGAAAAGGTGTGTGCATGTTGGAGAATCTAATTCCAACCATCTGCTAGGTGTCAAGACTGTCCATCCAAGTGTCCTAGTTTAGTTTTAGTTAGTCCAGTTTAGTTCAGTCTCACTACACTCATTTAATGTTGACGTCTCCAACATAATCTTATTTAACTGATTCATAATATTGATAAGAGAAATCCTTTCCTCCACAATTTTAAATCTTTTTCATGGTGTCAGAGTGTAGGTTGCGTAAGACACTTTGAGAG
The DNA here is from genome assembly GCA_031772625.1 of Pinus tabuliformis. Lineage (NCBI taxonomy): Eukaryota > Viridiplantae > Streptophyta > Pinopsida > Pinales > Pinaceae > Pinus > Pinus tabuliformis. The sequence continues at coordinate 1,506,963,516 of CM062819.1, read as the reverse complement.
CATCACAGAGAAGAGCCCCAGGTCGCATAAGACTCCAGATAAAGCAATTTGTTTTTTGAGGTTGTGAATGTAGATGACAAATAGAGCTGGAGGAGATTATCATGGAGAGAATGGAGAAGCGAGCCAATTATAAAAATAATTTGACCAATGCACATGCTCTCTCTTCTTAACTACGATTATCATGGATAAGTTATGGAATTAGTCAAAATTGCATTGCAACATTGCCCATCAACTCGGGAAGTGCGTTGACTATTAGAAGAGTTCAAGGCTTGAGGAGCACGAGTGCGAAGTTTAAAAAGTGTACAACGGAATAGGAGTAAGAATGGTTTGGAAAGTCAAAGGTAAATGAAAAAAGGTGTTTTTCATTGTGAAAGGGATTCATATTATAAAGGGATGATGAAACATTTTTAAGAGAGGGGCTCCAATCACGTTGCAAGTTTCAAACTGGCTCATGTGAATTTTTTACGAAAGAGCATTGTTGAAATTTCAAAGGTTTTTTCAAAGGGAATTGTTGAAATTTTAATAAGATATATATATTTTAATTCTTATGTTACAAATTCCATTACATGAATTCCATATGTCCATGGTCACTTTATTTAAGAGGTATTTTTTTAAAAATTGTTTATTTCAAAAAGAAAGTTGTTGTTTCCAGTTTAAAGAAAAAGTGATAGATTTTTTAATGAAGATGTTGTAGAAATGGGAAAAGCCAAAAGGCATTAAAAAAAAAGAAGAGATTTGTTGATTTTTATTTTCCAAAGAACAAAAGACATTCCTTTTAAAAAGGTCTATTAAAAACAAGGGGCATTGTTCAAGTCAGTTGATTATGACGATTAAAATATTTTTTTTTTATATTGAAAGGGTTTGTGAAAGCTTTTGTGTAAATGTCGCCAAATGTATTTTGTGAAAGTTAAGTAGCAAAGAAGTCACTGTGGAGGTTTATTCGCTATGTTTGAATATTGCTTTGCTTTTTGAGTGGTAGCGATCCAACAATCAACAAATGGGAAAATCCAAGAGGCTAAGAAAGTCGAAGCAATAACTAGAGTTGTATGAAGATTTTTTGAAAGAATTAGAAGTGAGGAGGAAAAATAAAGCCTTTGCACTGAAATGCATAAAAGAATCTATAGATGACAATATTCTTCCCATGATTTTAGATTCCAATAAAACCAAGGAGGTCTGGGATACCCTTGAAAGGATTTTTTGTGTAAGCGGGAGCAATCCAGCTAAAGATGAAGAGCTCGGTGAATCCCGCTATGCTCAACCAAAAGTGGATGATGTGTGTGAAAAAATTGCAGAAGAAGCAGGAAAGGATCAAACACATGCTCGTGAATGCCACTATGAACAACCGCAAGTGGATGAAGATTTGGTGAATCCAACAACAAAGCTTGTTGATGACAACTTGGTGATTCTAGCAACAGATCTTGTTGATGACAATTTGGTGATTCCAGCCAGTATTATGGTTAATCCAACAATTCATATTGCTTAAATTTTGATGAAGATTTGTTGGTTAAATATGAATGGTTACAGATGATGCAACATAAAAATCAGATCGACATGATGCTATTTGGTGAGAAAAGCCCACTTGTGTCTGAAAACAAGGTGGAAGACAACCTGTTTGCAGTAGCATAGGTTAGTAAAGAGGTGGAAGAGATAGAGATAGAGAGAGATATAGAGGAAGAGGAAAAGAAGGAAGCCCACAAATAGAAAACAGAGACAAAGGAAAAGGCAAATATGGATGTGCAATAATATAAAGCTCTCATTGCAGAGAAAAAGGAGCAGAACCAATGTGGTTCTGCACACGTTTTTACACTTAGTATTTTGATTTTTAGTGTGTAGTGACACAGAACAATTATGAAGAGGAGTTAAATTTCCTTGAAGCATGGCTTGCAATGCCATGCCTTGATAAAGGCTACATAGAAGCTATAGAAATGGATGTCGAAGACATCTTAGATGATGAGAACATCAATTAAATGTTTAGGTATTGGAGTCCCGAAGAATATTTTTTTATTATAAAATTATGTTGGAGAAAATTGATGATGAAGATTATAAAATATAAGATAATATTTGGCACCATCCTACATACAAGTCGTTTGTTGAATATGTATAGGAAATTCTTAGACAACCTAGAAAAATGGAAGACTAGAACCAAAAAATGAAGAAACTAGAATTTGAAGCCTACAACAAGAAGAAAAATCCAAAACAATTTAGAGGCTATAGGATCTGGAAGAAGAGAAGATGAAAAGTAAACGTAGTTGAAGTCAATTTTTTAAATTGTAAGCCTAACTGAGACATAAACCAGCATGAATATTAGTTTAAATTTTATGTGGCTATAATTAAGGGGGAGTGTTGGAGAATCTAATTCCAACCACCTGGTAGGTGTCAAAACCATCCATCCAAGTGTCCTAGTTTAGTTTTAGTTAGTCCATTTTAGTTCATTCTCATTGTAGTCATTTAATGTTGATGTCTCCAATGTAATCTTATTTAACTGATTTGTAATATTTGTAGAAAATCATGTAGATTCACAAGCACATGCAATGTACTATAGCACAGGACAAGAATCTATTTCTACTTTGAACCAAGAGAAGGCAATAGATCGATGAAAACAATGTGAACAAGAAGAAGTCAAATAAATGGCACATAACACAAGATGTATATGGGGAAAGCTACTACTCAAAACCCCACTATTTGTATTGCATATATCATACATATGAGTGAATATACAAAGTTTGTTCTCACTAGAACAATTTCGCACAAGTATGCTCAACTCTCTCAGCTCAAAAGCTAGTTTTTGGAAAACACTTAGCCAATTCTACATCTCTCCAAGCCTCTAATCTCTTACATAAATACTAGGATGAATAACATGTATTTAAAGGGAAGTCATGCTTCCAAAACTGCACAATCCACACATAGGATCAACATCTGATGCATGCATGATAGTTACACCCTAGTAAATAATACCACTGATCATACACTATCCCTACACTCTAGTCTCAAATGGGTCTTTCTCGGAACTGAAATGCATGAGTTTCTCATGAGGGAATCTTCAGTTAACTGGAGTAGAACTAGTGGATGCACTAGTGCACCAACTGACTGTTAAATCTCTATTAGTTCCAAAAACAATTTGGAAATAATTTAACTTAACTTAACTTAGTAAACCGAGCGATCTAATTTCCAACTCAATTTAAACTCATACTGGACCCCTAAAAATTTGGGAGAACATATACATGACTACATAAATACTTCCAACTCGAAATTCCTAAGCTAATTAACTTAATTAAACTTAATTAACTATTTACAAGTTGCTATGAGAACATAATTCGATTTTAATTCTCAGTTTAATTCAAGGACAAATTAAACTCGAATTTCTTGTTACCATTTCTCAACACTCCCTCTCAATAAGAAAGGGATTATCATCTACCCTGATCCTATCTTTGTGAAAGTTGAATTTACATCTTGACAATTTGTTTGTCAAAATGTCAACATCTTGCTCCTCCGTGGGAATGTACTCTAACAACATAATCTGCCTCAATACACAATCTCTAAGATGATGATATCAGAAATCAATATGCTTGGATCGATCATGAAAAATTGGATTTTTAAATAGTTAGATATAACTATGATTATTTCAGTAAATCACAGTTAGATCGATCTGCTGACCAAACAAAAAAACCAAGGTCTTCCTCATCCAGATGGCCTCACATTCTGTCTGACTCCCAACCATGTACTCTTCATCTGCCAAACTAAGTGAAACTGATCTCTATTTCCTATTGTACCAAGAAACTATCTTTGACCCAATACTGTAGGTCCCTCCTGATGTGCTCTTCCAGTCGGATCGACTCCCTACCCAATATGCATCAGTGAAGCCTTGAAGCTTCGCTCCCTCTGTCCATCTATACCGTAATCCATATTGAGAAGTGCCCTTGATGTATCTCAACACATGCTTTTTCACCTTCCAATACAGTTTGGTAGGCCTAGCCATTTCTTGACTAAGCTGGTTAACTGCATAGTACATATTGGGCATGTATTCACCAAGTACATGAGTGAACCCACAAGCTTCCTGTAAACAATAGCTTCCACTACTTCCCCAGAAGTAGAATCCTACTTCCCCCAGTTACCTTCTAGAGGAGTCTCCATGGGTTTTCTCCTCTCCATGCAGAATATCCTAAGGATCTCATTGGAATACTTTCCCTGAGATACAAACAAATCCCCATCTCCTTGCCATACCTCCGTGCTATGAAAATAGTTCATGAGCCCCATGTCCTTCATCACAAACTCTCTTTCAAGATCTTCCTTGCAAGACTTAATCAACTAATTATCACCTGTCAGTATGAGATCATCAACGTGAAGTACAATGATGAATAATTTACCTTCCAGGACTATGTGCTACATGTTTGCATCCACTTCATTCTTCGTGATGACAAACTCGGTGAAGTAGTTGTTTATCATCATGTACCAAGAACAGGGTGCTTGCTTCAGCCCATACAACGCTCTCTTGAGCTGATGTGCATGTGGTTCACGGTTAAAGGTCTCAAAACCTTCAAGCTACTCTATGTACACCTCTTTCTCAATCATGCCATTAAGGAAGGTTGTTTTCACATCCATCTGATATATATTCCAACCCATCTATGCTGATAGTACCAATATAGATCTGATTGGCATATACCTTACAACATGAGAAAAGGTTTCATCATAGTCAATCCCCTCTGCCTGTGAAAATCCATGGGCTACAAATCTAGCCTTATGCTTCTCCACACTACCATCTGTAGCTTGCTTTGCCTTCTAAAGCCAACGCGTTCTCACCACTGAGTTGTCCTCTGGTATCGGGACCACATCCCAAACACTGTTACGAACTATGGAGTCATACTCCTCCACCATGGCATCAACCCAAATCAGCTGTTTCACTGCTTAATTAAAGGAAGATGGCGTTATCACAACACATTTTCCCATAAGAGCCATTAATCCATTGTACCTCTCAGGTGACCTCATTTACCTGCGTTGAGAAGTAGGTGGTCCCACATTTTCCTGTGCATCATCCAACAATCTGTCAGCCTCTCTGGTGCGGCTTTCTTACCTCTCTGTAAGACTCTGCCTTAGTGGATGTCTCCACTCCCAGATCCTTTGTATATGGCTGCTCCACATCAATATGAGGCTCGTCAACCTTAGGAGCTAAAAGCTCCTCATCCACATGTAGCTCAAGCTCCCTCTCAAGGGAATCTCTTATGGCCTTCTCCTCATCGAATTTGACATCCCTGTGAACCACTGTCATCTCGATGGTTGGCAAGTACACCCGATAGTTGTGAGGTGTATCATTGTACCCCACAAATATTCCCAACTCTGTTGTCGGTTCAAGCTTCTTCCATGTATCACTGGGCACATCGTAATATAACGATGACCCAAAAATCTTGAAGTGACTAACATCTGGCCTCTTACCGGAATAATCCTCCTCTAGTGTCTTCATCTCAAGTATCTGATGTGGGCTACGATTTTGAACATAAACTGAAGTGTTGCATGCCTCAACCCACAAGTGTATTGGTAGGCCTTGATCATGTAATATCACCCTTTCTTCCCCTACTATGCTTATGTTCTTCCTCTCGGCCACCCCATTCTGCTAAGGGTTATGGGGTGTTGTGAACTCTCGTTTAATCCCCTTTGCTTCACAGAAGTTTTTAAACTCATTTGAGACATGCCCAACATCATTATCGCTCTGTAGAGATTTAACCTTCTTGCTTGACTCCTTCTCTACCAATTCATTAAATTCACAAAACTTTGTGAAAGTTTGATCATTTTTCTGCATGAAAAATATCCAACATTTTCTAGAAAAGTCATCAACAAATATAACATAATACCTGTGTTTGGTCATGGATGATGTCAAGAATGGTCCACACACATCTGAATGGACTCTCTCTAGAATAGCCTCTGCTCGATTATCTCTGTCATGAAAGGAATACTTGATGTATTTTCCCAAAGTACACCCCTTGCATGTATCAACTTGCTCAAGCGTACCTTTCAAAAGACTGGTAGAGATCTACCAGGATATCTTCAAAGCCCCATGATGCAAGTGGCCCAATTGCCCGTGCCACAACTCACCAACATCTCATCTCTGCACCCTTTCTGCTTTTATGCTCAAAGTAGCACACTCCTCTACTTCCACCTTATACTTATTCTTCACCCGAATCCCTATCTTATTTACTTGACCCATGGCTATGTGTCATAGGGACTCCTTTCCTTTCGAGAAGATCAAATCATAGCCTCTATCCTCAAGCATGGAAATGGATACCAAGTTCTTCTTCAGCCCGGGAACATACATAACATTCTTCAAGGTGAGTGGAGCCCCATGCTTCCTTGGAAAAGTAATCGTGCCCAATCCAGTAACACTATACTTCCCGTTGTCACCCATCTCAATATGCATATGGAGATCTTTCCCCTCTAGGTCAATGAATAACTCTTTGTCGTCAGTCACGTGGAATGAAGCTCCACTGTCTAAGTACCATACACTTCCCATCATTTATAAAACCAAGCATGCAATGAGGAAAAAGTCCAATTCGAATTGAGAGGCCAAAGCCTCACCCGTCGCTCCTCCTGAGGACTTCTTCTTGGACTTCTTGAGTGGACAATTTGTAGAAAAATGGCCCAACTCATGACAATGAAAGCACCTAACTTTCGTCATGTCTTTCTTCTTATCTCCATGATAAGAATCTGATCTGGAATGGGAAATTTCCATTTCCCATTCTTCGACTTAATCGCTAAGCCACAATTCTCTTCATTAGTAGTCTTTGATGAAGAGCCTTCCCTAGTGTTTCTCCTGATCTCCTCCTACATCAAATCTGACCATAGTAGTTCCCAATCTGGCAGCTTCTTCCGACCATTGACAGAGTCCTGATAACTATGCAAACTTTTTGGGAGTCCTAGAAGAGAAAGACTCACCATATCATCCTCGGAAATCATGATTCCAACCCTTCCAAGTTCATCATGACATTGAGTGAACTTCGTCAAGTATTTTGGAATAGTCTCGCCTTTCTCCATTTTGATTTTTCGAAGTTTGTCCTTGAGTGCCAATTTCCTTTTGTCACTATTGTTCTGATACAAGTCCGTCAATGCTTTCCACATAGCATACAAATTTTACTTGCCATGGAGACTTGAGACAATGTGGTGTCGAACTCCCTCAAGGATTATCCGCCTCGACTTAGCCACACACTTCTTCCATTCGACTAATTTTTGTGCATCAGTGTTGCTGGCTTAGGAATTTCTTAATCAAAGAATTCCTTCAAGCCATTATCCTCTAGCACAACCTCCATTCTATCCCTCCAGGCTATAAAATTGGAGCTGCCTTCCAAGGCATACTCGAACCACAAACTGTAGAATTCCATCTGCCGATCTTGAAGTATGTGTTGCAAATTCGAATTTCACCTGTAACCCAAAACTCAAAACTTCAAAATCTGTTGTAGTATATTGTCTTTAGCTCTGATACCATGTAGAAAGTCATGTAGATTCATAAGCTCATGCAATGTGCTAAAGCACAGGACAAGAATCTACTTCTACTTTTAACTAACGGAAGCCAATATATCGATGAAAACAATATGAACAAAAAGAACAGAAATAAATGGCACATAACACAAGATGTATCTAGGGAAAGCCACTACTCAAAACCCCACTATATGTATTGCATATATCATAAATATGAGTGAATATACAAATCTTGTTCTCACTAGAACAACTCCGCACAACTATGTTTAACTCTCTCAACTCACAAGCTAGCTCTTGGCCAACACTATGCCAATTTTGTAGCTCTCCAAGCCTCTAGTCTCTTGCATAATTCCTAGGATGAATATCTCATATTAAAAGGAAATCCATGCTTCCAATACTACGCAATCCAAACATAGGATCAATCTCTGATGCATGCATGATATTTACACTCTATTAAATAATACGACTGATAGTACATTGTCCCTGCACTCTAGTCTCATCTAGGTCTTTCTCTGAACTAACATGCATGACTTTCTCATGAGGGAATATTTGGTTAATTGGAGTAGCACTAGTGCACCAACTCACTCTTAACTCTCTATTAGTTCCAAAAACAATTTGGAAACAATTTAACTGAACTTAACTCAGTAAACTGAGTGATCTAATTTCCAACTCAATTTAAACTCATGTTCGACTCCTAAAACATAGGGAGAACATATACATGACTACAGAAAGACTTCGAACTTGAAATTCCTAAGATAATTAAGTTAATTAAACTTAATTAACTATTTACAAGTTGCTATAAAAATGGAATTTGATTTAAATTCTCAGTTTAATTCAAGGACAAATTAAACTAGAATTTCTTGTTTCCATTTCTCAACAATATTGATAAGAAAAAACTTTTGCTCCACAATTTTCAATCTTTGTAAGTGCATACGTTCAGAGAACAAATTAGGTAATTCTTTCTTCTCATGCTCCAACAACCTCCCTTTTAATGGAACGTGAAGGCTCTCGCATAGGGCCTCACTTTGAGATAAATCTATTATTTTATCACTAATAATTGACTATAGGGTGTTGGATACCTATACCAATAGGTTTCATATTTCATGATTGGCAAGAGAAAGGCCAAAGATGCTCTGCTTTGGTATCCCAAAGATCCCATATTTCCTAGAAAGCAAGAGCTGGGAAAAGTGTTTCAAGTATTGAGGACCTTATTTCAATTTTGTGGATGATTCAACAGTCTAATCTGGATCATGCCATATTTCAATTTTGTGTTATAGAATAGAGAAAGAAGTCTGTCCAAACAGCCTAATCTTGGCAGACAAGCAGTTTAGGTAGAGAAGCAAAGGTTCCCAACAGTTTAATCTGGGACCTTGGAAGAGACAAGGGTAGAAATAGATAGAGAAAAGAATAAAGAAAAAGCCAAAGAAAAGAAAAGGCAAGTAAGGGTTTGCAAGTCCAAGTGCACCCTCCAAGGAGAAACAAAAAAAAAAAAATGCTAGGCAAGCAGCTGGGTAGGTAGTTGGGGTCGCAGAAAGTGAGTCCTATCATTGCAAGAATGGTGATGATGGGCAGCAAAGTAAAAGACTACAGCAGGAGCATGACTAACCTCCCTCTCCCCCTTCATTTCATCACTAACATTCCCTTCCTTTCAGCTGAGATTTATGAAGAGAGATCATGGTTTTATAGTGGTTCTAGTTCATTCAGAAGCCACATTTCTTGTCTAAAAACTTTTCATTTTGATCTACTCTCAAAACCAAATCATTTTCAGATAAACTCAGTAAAATCCTTTTCATTTGCCCCTTCATTCATATTAACCTCTAATTTTACTATATAGCTCCCCTATTTTTCCCATTCCCCTAATATTACTAACACCAAGGTGTATAAATCCCCAACTCTTATAAATACCCACCTCCTTGGCATTACAGCCAATAAAGTTACAAGTCAGGGATCAAATGACATCAGGTCATGTTGATAAACCTATGCCAAATACCCCTTCTCCTCATAAGCCACTTCCTCTACCTCTACCCCCTTTTTTGCACATAAAACCTTTAAAATGGGCCCTAAACCCCACCTTACCCGCTTCAAAGGGCCAAAGCAGCATAAAACCCACTTTTCGCCCGTTAGCCAAGGTTGGCGCATATAACTCTTTTTATCAAAATACATTGGAAAAGCGCACAAAACAGGTTTATTTGCTTCCGCCCTCATCCGTATACTCCGCATATGTCAACTCCCCGACCACCATTAGATCAAGGGCCTACAGATCCGACGGCCCTGATCGCGTTGGAATCCTTCCGACGTCTGAACGATAGCCGTACTAACCTCCCGTCACATCTGCCTCGCGTCCGCCGTTCGATCAAAGTCCGTAGATCTAACGATCATCGTGACGTCGGAGCCCATCCGATGACCGATAGATATCTCCCGACGTCCGTATTTGGAGGACGTCATGCCTCTGCTACGTGCCCTCACCACCTTACGTCGGAGGTACTACTGTCCGATACCGCCCCGTACAGAAGGCGGTGCGATATAAAACCACTGCTGGTTTCCGGATTCCCTCATCCCGCCTACCCGCGTCAGCAATGCGTCACCGCCCCGTCACCCAGCTACGCTGCCCCGTCGACCTCTCTGTCCCCGCCATTGGTCCACCTGTCCTGCCATGTCACCGCCACCGTGTACCAACCATACAGCGCCACGTCACCCGATGACGTCAGCATGACGTCATCCGACCTTGACCCCACCCTATGACGTCATGCTGACGTCAGCACATATTCGCGCCAAAAGCATAAAAAGGTCTATTTTACCCAAAATTTCATGTTTTTTGGTCATTTCGCGTATTCGTCGTTAATCTGCTCTGCATGCAAACAACGTCCAAATTGTCTACCAGCTTGCTAAATTGACCAGAAGGCCTCCAGCGCACCAGTTCACCTGCGGTCACGACCTCTGCGCGCTGTCTTACCAGGTATTCCTCATCATTCATCCTCTGTGCGCCTGCAATTATCTATTTAACGCCTTAGAGAGCTTAATGAAAGCCGAAAATCAGAAATTCACCACTGAATTCCTCAGCAAAGCCTCAAAGTTCCAATTATCACTTCGAAAAACACCAGCCGAGCCTTTCCCAGTGGCATTTTGCTAAGAAACCAGGCCCTGTCTGCGGAATCGTGGCAGGCGCATTTGAAACCAATTTTTAACATTGAAAAGTGCCGAAACAGGGCTAAGCTTCGCTCTTAATTACAAAAACAGCATTTCAACTGCTGCACACCCGGCATTTACCTCCCACTTGCATTTCCATCCCTCTACAAAGAAACTGTGCTGTTGTTACTCTGCATAGTAACACAGCCCCTGAGTAAGAGTAAAATTTGCAAAGGAAAATCATGGACCCCCCTGTAGCTCCCATAGCCCTCAATGTGGCTCCCCTGAATGTCCCTAACAGAACATTTGACACCAGAGCATTGGCAGACCTGGACTACAAGATTACAGAGGAAATGATGAGCAGAAGCAGGTTCCATCTGCAAATATTAAACGAGATAAAGATCCAACATGAGAGGGGGACAGACATATTGGGAATTTGGGAGTCATTCCTCCCAATATTCAAACTTCCTCAGGTTAATCAATTCCCTGAGCTTGTGCACATAGTTGCTGAACACTATGATGCATCCCAGAGAGCAGTGCTAGATGCTGAAGGTTCAATCCTGTTCCTCATTACCCCTGAAGCCATCAGGGAGATGTTGCAATTCCAAACAGAGCATAAGTTGGTCCCTCTGTCACTAGCTGATTTAATAGTACAGGGAGCCAGAACCACAGAGGCCCAAATCACTAAGGTCAACCAGCTCTTCATCAAAGCTGACACTTTGCAGATTCCTCCCATCAACTGTGTTTACCTCAATCAATTGGGCCAAGACCTGGTTGACATGATCAGTCCCATCCTGGGATATGATTCAATAGAACATATTGATGAAACAGTTATACAAATGATGCTTATGTTATCCCCAGGAAGGAAACCAATCCACTATGATTATGCAACATACATATCAGACAAAATGCATGAACAGTTGATGAATTTGCCAAGAGAAAGAGTGTTTAGGTACACCTCCTACCTATATCATCTGCTCATATACTTCCAGCATGATAAATTTTCTTTCCCAATAAAGAGACTAGATGCACAGGGCAATCTGAGATCAGTAGTATATTGGACATCCGTTTTCCATGTATCATGCTACTCTCCATATACCTACTGTGAGTTTATTGATCTCTTCATCCATCCAGCCTTGACTCTACTGATTGGTTCACCTCCTCCTAGACTGACAGAGGACATGAAAAGGTGCCTACATTTGTCAAAAGTATACAGTATTGGGGACTGGTATCTTTACCAACACCACACCGTTATCAGAATATATGGGTGTGAGTTACCCCCATTTAGACTACTCAAATTTGTGCCCATGAGGCTATTTGCCTTAGAATACTTCAGGCAGTTTGGCTATGTGGATATGTTCCACTTCTCAGGCAGAGGCAAGAAAGCACAACTGAAAATCAAGAGCCAACTTGGCCATTTAGTCTACAATGAAAGGGATGAAGGGTGGAAGGAGGCAGATAGAATACTGGGGGGTTTTGGTTTGAAGCACAGTTTTACATGGAAACCCTATGACCCCAACAACTTCATCACAATGAGGAGACTCAAATATAAACTGTCTGCTTATGGTCATCATAGCCTCCCCAAAATTGAAAAATATGCCAATCAGAACAAGTGGAAAAGGGGAACTCTAGAAGAAGATATAACTCAAAAAGAGCTTGATCAAAGAGCTCTGAACAATCAAAAGAAGATGGCTGACCTTGAGTTTTATGCACAGGTCCCCTCACTGCCAAGCACACAAATTGGAGCAGCAGCCTCCTCTTCAACTACTCCACAGCAAACTACAAAGGTTGCTGGAAAAGTCTCAGAAAAAGGAAAGGAAAAGGAAATGGAGGCAGAGCAAGAGCAACAGCAGGAACAGCAGCAGGAAGACATAGAAGAGCAAGAGGAACAACAGCAAGAAAAACAAGGGCAGGAGCCACCTGCCCAGCAAAAGGAAACAGTGGATACTCCTCAGACCACTGAACAAGTCATGCCTACAAGGCAAGACTCTACATTCGATGCCTCAGTCCTACAAACCCCTCAAAAGGAGGACACATTTATCTTGAGGAAAAGGGAAAGAGAAACTCCCTTGACATCCTCTATCAATCAAGGAGAGAAAAGGCAAAGACTCAACGATTTTCCAGAAGAGGATATAGCCATCCGAGAAGCATCAGGCATGGGCCCACCAAGTCAAGATATTTCAGCAAGTTCCTCCCAGCAGGAACCAGACAGGACAATGGGAGGGGAAGTCACCTCCTCCAGCCAGCAGAAAGAAGAAAGAGTGAGCATAAAGCAGCAGTTCATAGACATCAAGAGAAGGAGTGACCCAATCAAAGTTCAATTATACAATCACCTACTTAACATGGCTCCTTCCAATCAGCAGAGACTCATGTCTGCTTTCGATGTAGGTGAGGGCAAACTGACCTTGAGTCATTTTATGCCTACAGCACTCAAGCCACAGTCTTCTGCTGATTATCTCAGGACCAATTTAGAGGTCCTTGCCAAAGACATACACCCCATGGACAAAATTGAGTTGCATAAACAAACAGGGGAAATGGTGTATGCTTCATTGGCCGATAAGACCTTGGACAACTACAAGTTAACAAGCAGTCTGAATGCCACGGCTTCCCAGCTGGAGCTAGAGAGAGCCTCTTCTCAGGCCAAAGATAACAGGATCAAAACCCTGGAAGAAATCATCATAGAGATTGGGCACAATCCCAATGATATTAAAGGGATACAAGAGATCTTAAAAATCAGAGATGTTGATATGGCTGCACTAAGGAAGAAGATTAAACTTCCAGCCACTATCCATCCACAGACCGATGAAGTGGCAAAACAAAGGTATGAGCAGGATTCCACTGCTCTGTTAATGTCTGTTTACAAAGAACTTCTGAAGGCACAAGAAAAGTTGGGGCAATATGAGGCCACACAAGCACCTCTGAAAGGATCATCAACACAAGCACAAGAGGGGCAAACATCTCAGCCCCCTCCACAGGTCATTAATCTTGAGGAGACTGCTCCTACTACTGCACCTCCACCTCAGCACGTTGAACAACCAGTCACATCTACTTCAGCAGCACCCACCAGCGCAGATCAGAGCTTAGACATGCAAAAGCTAAAAAGTGAAATACAAGCTTTAGAAGCACAAATGATGCAGCTGAATGAAACTAAGGAGCAGCTGGCCAAGGTGAGTGAAAGGCATGACAAAACAAAAAGAGAAGTAGGAGAGAAGGCCCAAGAAATCAAAGCTCTTAAAGACAAAATCAAGGAGCTTGAGAAAGAGCTACAGCTAGATAAAATCATAGCCGAAATCAGAGCAATGATATGGTCCAATATTGGTAAGTCCATCAATAACCAGTGGTCATACATTGAGACAATCCATGAGCAACTAGAGCTCATTCCTAAAGCACAGAGGGAAATCAGAACAGCAAGGGCCTTGTTGGGGAACATGCCTGAAATTGCAACAAAATTGATCAATGTGCTCAATCATAAGACCAGTTCTCAGTTGACAATCATGGGAATAGCAAACAGAACTGATACTATCCAAATGATCAAGAGGGTTATTACTCTTAGGAATCTGATGCAGACCTTAGACAGGAGAACCCAGGATATGCAAACTGAGGTAAACAGATTCTTTGAGAAGTTTCGGGTATTGGAAAGTAAAGGACTCCCTAGCTTGCTGAACAATGGAGGCAGATTATTCACCCATGAAGAATATGCCAAGAGAGTGAATGTTTTTGCCTCATCACAGGTAAATGAGAAAGCCAGCACCTCAGAAGATACAGGGCCTATCACAGGACAGATTTTCTATGGTAAGATAGAACATCTACTTTTTATAATGAATGAAATGAATCATCTATTTGATGTAGCCCCCAATTTTTTCAAATATACAGAAGCAGAAGAAACAATGCAGGCCATCCTCAAGCATCAGCTCCCTACACAAGAATGGTGGACAGATGCCATCCAGAGAATTTTGTAAACATTAAGCCATCCATTAATTCCTGTTTTTTCTATAAATTCTGATAGAAAGAACAGTCAACAAAATCAGCAGGCATCATAAAGTCAAAGCTGAGCCAACTCAGCAGATGGAGCAGCCAACAAAGCAGGAAGGACAAACGCAGCTGGCAAAGCCATGAAATTCATTGCGCAGGCAAAAGTAAAAGCGTACCTACAGGATCGGTACATAGTAATGTAACCGACTCAGTGACTCCTTAAAGTCAAAACAATCATCTGACAGACATAAAGGGCATTTACTCTGCATTTAATGTTGTAATAACTCCCTGCGTACTTTCTGAACACTACCGAAGATATTTTCTCTCTCTCAGATGACTCAATGCCTGAGATATTTTGTATACTTATTTCTATATAAACCCCGGCGCATGATAGAGCAAGGGGTTGTTGTAATTTTCCTTTGAAGAGCTCTCGTTTGCTGTAAAAAATTCTCAGAGAAATAATACAAAAGGAGAATGGAATTTCCAAAGCTTGGTGTACTTTGATGCCTTGTGATGAATGGTGAATGTTGCAGGATTCCAGAGTGTTTCATAAAACAATAAGTTTTCTCAAATCTCTGTATTACATGTTTTCGAGTCTTTTGTTCTCTTTTATCGTTCAGATATTTTACACTTAATAGCAAAGAAGAAGAATAGTTTCAGGACTTAATCCATGATTACCCTGAACTCAAACTGAGCTATTATCCATGTTTTCCTCAGATATAGTAACAGAAGTGTAATTCTTAGTTGCTGCACTTTGAATCTATATCTTTCGCTGTGATAGACATTCCCAGGGATTCAAGTTTGCCCCTGTGACATCTGTCTTTTCTCGTAACCAGTTTGGTGGAAACAGTTAACAACGAGTGAAAATTCTTGAATGCTTTCATTGTTTGTCTTACCTGTTTCCTGTTATTAATCAAAATTTGTTCTATGAAACATCCAAATGGCCCTGTAAGTTTCACCAGTTCATCTCAAAGTTTCTAGACACCTACAGCCACAGACTCCATTGCCCAATGATACTTGACTCTCTGAAAATCACATCACAAGAGATCTGAAGGATATTCTTCAACCAAAACATAAACAAAACCAGTGCATAATAGCTAGCCTAAAACCCTATCATAAACAGTTACAAATCATAAAGAGAGAGCCCTCTCTGATCACAGTTTGGCTAGAAACAGTGATCCAAAGATTGGTTAGTGGTTACCCCGGCCGTATTCCCTTGGGAGTCATAGGGAACAACCTGGGTGTTAACATAATTGGCGACTCCACTGGGGACTTCTTAAAAAGTTTTTAGATACTATCTATCTTCCAAAGCTACCATCAAGCCTGAAACTAGCCAAGAGGCCTTAGGACTGTTTCTGTAAACACAGGGACAGCTTTAGGGAAGAGCTAACTAGGGAATCTTCATCCTAGCTTTGAAACATATATAGTCATTCCAGAATCCTTACCTAGTCCTTGTACATATAAATCCTCCTGTATAAACTTCTAAAAGAATACGTAGAAGCTGGCTCCCAAAAGAAAACCAAGGCACACTAGGGCCAACCCTGACCCTGATCAACCCATCATTGTTGATAACCCAAATATCATTCCAAAGAACATAAGGAGACAGCAAAAGCGGGAGAAGCCTGCTGATTCAGATATAAGTTCAGACCAACCTATCCTTATTCCAACTCCTTGCAAAGTCCTTTTCCGTTCCACACCTAATTCCCCCAGTTCATCATCAACCCCTCAAAGCCCTCCTCTCCCACCTTCACCATCTGCACACACTCTTTCAACCAGTTTCTCGCTTGTTACCCATCCTATTAACCCTGTTACACCTGTAATCCCAGCTGTCCCATTTGTTCTTATTAACCCTATAAACCCCATAAACATGGCTAACAGATATGCTCCTCTGCAGATACCAGCCAATGCACCGGCTCTACCTCAAGACTACCAAACCAAAATCTCATTTTTTGACTCCAATGGCCCTTTGACAGCTCTCCAGCATGCTAAGAAGATGCAAGATCACTTTGAGACCTTTGAAATAGATGATGACAGTGTCAGGATGAGAATTTTTGTTCAAAGCTTAACCGGGGATGTCAGAACTTGGTTTAGATCCCTGAATGCAAATTCCATTGCAACCCCTGAGTTTCTGTACCAAGAGTTTACCAACAGATGGGAGAAGAAGAAAGATCCTCTACACATACTCGGTGAATATAACACTATCAAAAGAGGTCCCCAAGAAACAGTCTTGGAATATTGTGCTAGGTTTAACAATGTATATAATGCTATCCCCCAGAACTTAAGGCCCCCTCCTGATTTGGCCCTGTATAACTTTCCTGACGGTTTTGACTCTGATATGGCCTATCAGCTGAAAGAAAGAGATCCTCCAACCCTTGCAGAAGCTCAAAGAGTTGCAGTCACTGTAGAAGCCAACCTGATTGCCAAGAGAAACAGGGCAAAGCTGGAAAAGAAGGCTGGTTTGAGAGAAGAGCCCTCAGGCCTTGATCAAAAGTTGGATGCAATACTAAACAGCATGAAAAGACTGGGTGAAAGAGTGGAATCAGTTGAAAGAAAGTCATCATGGGAGGCACCACAAAACAATCCTCCTAGAAACCCAAATTTTAGGAGAACACAGAACCCAAATATAGGAAAAACAAGTGCAGACCAAGATATCAGACCCCCTTTTCAAGAAAATTATGCAGAAACTTCCTCGGCTAATCAGCTCAATGAAGATCCTGAAATCAACTTAATAGGTCTGGATGGTAAAAGCCAGGTTTTCTTAACACAAGAAGACCATGAGGAGGATGAAAGCAAAGCATTCCAAACACAATCAGGAGAATCTTTTGACTTTAAACAAGGGTATGATACTGCTGTCTATGAAGTCCATAAACAATACAAACTAAGAAGTCGGACTGTAAATGTAAATCAGCCTGAGAAGGTAAAGGAGAAACAGCAATCTAAAGAAACCTTAGTCACTGAACCTAATGACAAAACAAACTTACCTACAAAAGAAGTAGTGGCTGAGGAAGTCACTGAATTACTGTCCACACCACAACAGCCCACGGCAACCTCATCCTCCCACCCAAATCCGAACATTACCCCTCAAGACATGGGTATGAGGGGCAGGTTCCAAAATCAAGATAAAATCCAACAAGAAGATTTAATGAACAGAGAAAGGACTGCTATCCGTGACTCTAAAATCCAAGTTGACAAACCCTTTGACCTAGGAGCAGAGATTGGCAAGTTAAAAATAGCAATTCCCCTTTCAGAGCTAGCCAAGCATGACATATATAAGCAACAGATCAAAAAATCCCTTCAGCTCACCAACAGCAAAGATGATGTAAATGTGCTAGATGACACTCCAGAATTACTGTTTGGCCCAGAGGTAGATGGAAAAACAGTAGTCACAGGGGTTTTACCTTTTTATGTCAGCTTGCATGTTCATGATAAAATACTGCATAATGCAATGTTTGACTCAGGTGCCTCTCACAACCTTATGCCAAAAGCTGTCATGGAAAGATTAAACTTGGATATAACAAGACCATACAAAGACCTGTTTTCTTTTGATTCTAGTCAAGTCAAATGTTTAGGCCTAATAAAAGATTTATGTGTGTCCCTGGTTCAATTCCCCAACAAAACCATACTAATGGATGTTGTAGTAGCTGATATCCCACCCAAATATGGGATGCTCTTATCAAGATCATGGGGAGCCAAACTCCAAGGCTCCCTGCAATTAGATATGTCATATGCAACCATTTTTGTATTTGGGCAACCAAAAAGACTTTATAGGGAAACACTCATGAAGTATATGGTCAGCAGTGAAGAAAAGCCTCAAAATTTTCCAATATATGCTGTCCATTCGGACAT
The DNA here is from genome assembly GCA_031772625.1 of Pinus tabuliformis. Taxonomy (NCBI): domain Eukaryota; kingdom Viridiplantae; phylum Streptophyta; class Pinopsida; order Pinales; family Pinaceae; genus Pinus; species Pinus tabuliformis. The sequence goes on along the minus strand of CM062819.1, from coordinate 1,506,945,111 downwards.
AGACTCCTTCATCCTCTTCAATGACAGCGCAAGCTTCTCAAACAATGACATTAAGACCGAAACACTCATACAAGAACAAAACATTGATCAAACAAGTAGCACCTGCCAAATTTCAATTAGCCCAACAATACCCATTAACCCTCCTCTAGTTCTCAAAGATTGTCAAACAAATGATGAAATTATCCTAGGAGACAAATGGGATAAGAAACCTCAACTCATGCTCACATTGCCATCCCATGAAAAGAATGTTAAATCTCCTATTCAGCAAGATACTCTGTGGGTCCTAGAGTTTGATGGCTCACTTAACAAGTTAGGGGCAGGAGCTGGAGTATGGATACACAACAAAGAGAAAGGCTATGCAGAAGGCAGGGCTTACAGATTAAAGTATAGATGCACTAACAACATAGCAGAATATGAAGCGCTGCTATTGGGTATAAAGCTAGCAAAATCACTACAAGCTCCTAAACTCTCCATCATGGGAGACTCTGATCTAATAATTCAACAAGTGAAAGGAAATTTTGTTACCAATGACAAAAGATTGAGGTCCTATAGGTCTGCTGTAATTGAAATACTAGAGACTTTCTCCGAGTTTGTTATCACAAAGATTCCAAGGGGCCACAATCTCCATGCACACAGCTTGGCAACATTTGCCAGCACCTTCAAATTCCCACTACAACCCAACAATTGTTTCACGGCAGAGGTCAAATATAGGCCTTCTATTCCAAACAATGTCAAAGAGTGGCAAGTATTTGAGAATGACATGCAAATAAACAACTTTTTAACCTTGCAACAAGAGTTTACAGGATTAAATATTGACCTTGAGACAGCAAGTCAATCACAAATATTTGATGGAGCAAGTCAATCACAATTACAGTTTCAACAGTCTGCCCACCCAATGTCACCTAGAACCGCCAAACAATTACTCAGTCCAACCATTTTCAACAAAGAAAACATTCAGCAAATTCACCAAATTGACTGTGAAGAGCTGAGCAACGCTGAAGATGAAATCATACAACTCAAAGACAATCTTCTTCCAGCAGGCCTTACCCCACTAGAGGACATTTTTGACTCAAATGATGTCCCCAGGAAACCAAAGATGCAGCCATTAGATGCAACAATTGAAGAATGTAACATTGGTACCGCTGACAAGCCTAAAATAATAAAGCTATCTGCTGCTTTGCCCCCTGATCAAAAACCCAAATATATTGATCTCTTTAAAGAGTTCCAAGATGTCTTTGCTTGGGGTTATGAGGACTTGAAGTCTTATGATACCTCTGTTATCCAGCACACCATTCCCCTCAAGCCTAATCAAAAACCATTCAAACAGAAGTTGAGAAGAATCAATCCTGTGCTCCTTCCTTCCATTGAAAAGGAATTACAAAAAATGTTCAAAGCTGGTATCATAGCACCAATCAGGTTTTCTGAGTGGATTTCAAATTTGGTCCCTACAAGAAAGAAAACTGGTGAGATTAGACTTTGTGTAGACTTAAGGAATTTGAACCAAGTGTCACTCAAAGACAACTACCCCTTACCCAAAATGGATCACATTCTTCAAAGGGTAGTAGGAGCCTCAAGAATATCATTGTTGGATGGTTTCTCAGGTTTCAATCAAATCCTGGTACACCCTGATGATCAAGACAAGACTGCATTTACTACCCCATGGGGCACTTTCAAGTATGTGAAAATGCTCTTTGGATTGAAAAACGCAGGGGCAACATTTCAGAGAGCAATGGACATTGCTTTTGCAAAAGAGATTCATGACTTCTTGGTCATTTACTTAGATGATCTAACACCCTTTTCAAAATCTGACCAAGAACACTTGAAACATTTGAGACAAATCTTCATAACATGCAGGAAATATGGTATTTCCTTAAACCCCAAGAAGTCATTATTTGGCTTGGAAGAAGGGAAACTTCTAGGGCATATCATTTCGAAAAATGGCATAAGAATTGATCCAGATAGGATACAAGCTATCCTACAAATGCCTCACCCAAGGAATGTCAAGGAGCTGCAAGGATTCTTAGGAAAAATCAACTTTTTGAGAAGGTTTATCCCAAATTTAGCAGAGTTAATCAGATTACTAAACAATATGCTAAAGAAAGATTCAAAGGTCAAATGGACTGTTGAAGCAAAACAAGCCTTTGAAAGCATAAAGTTGGCCCTGACTCAAACCCCAGTGTTAACCAATCCGCAGTTTGACAGAGACTTCATCATTTTCTCCTTTGCCTCCCAACATACTATTGCTGCTGTTTTATTACAGAAAGATGACCTAGGGAATGAGAAACCTATTGCCTTTTTCAGCAGAGCTCTTAGAGATGCTCCCCTAAAGTACCAAATAATGGAAAAACAAGCCTATGCCTTGATCAAAGCTATTAAAGACTTTAGGATTTACATTCTCTACTCCCATGTTGTGGCTTATGTACCAAGTCCTATTGTCAAAGACATTCTCACCCAAGAAAACTTAGAGGGTAGGAGAGGAAAATGGATTGCCAATATACTAGAATTTGACATTGAAATAAAGCCTACAAAGCTGATAAAAGGGCAAGGTTTGGCCAAATTAATGACAGAAGCAAATTTCCAAGCCTTAGACATCAACCAACTGGACAGTGAAACAGAGCTGGCGACTCCAAAGATCAATGTAGCCTTTGAACAATCTCCTTGGTACTCTGATATCTGTTATGTGTTACAAAACCTGTGTGCTCCCCCAGGACTGTCCAGAACTAAGTGTAGATTCCTAAAAATGAAAACATCTAGATTTTGTGTGATGGATGAAAATCTACTGTGGAAAAACCATGAAGGTATTTTGCTGCACTGTCTAATAGAGAATGAAACTGACAAAATCATGCAAGACTTCCATGCGGGAGACTGTGGTGGACATTTGTACTGGAAATCCACTGTGGACAAGATATTGAGGGCTGGTTATTACTGGCCTACTATGTTCTCTGATGTTAAGAAATTTACAGCTTCATGCCACAAATGCCAACTGTTCGAAGGCAAAAGACAGCTACTGCCACTTCCTTTGAAGCCCATTGCAACAGAGAGACCTTTTCAACAATGGGGCTTGGATTTCATTGGGGAAATTCACCCCTCATCTTCAGGACAACACAGATGGATTCTAACAGCAACAAACTACTTCACCAAGTGGATTGAAGCTGCCCCATGCAGACAAGCAAATGACTCAGTAATCATTCAATTTTTGGAGAACAATATACTGGCTAGATTTGGCTGCCCAGACAAGATTATAACAGACAATGCTGCTGCCTTCAGATCCAAGAAGATGGTGAATTTCTGCCATAAATTTCACATTACTTTGGGCCATTCTACAGCTTACTATCCTCAAGGAAATGGCCTTGCTGAATCCTCAAATAAAAGTTTGATAAATATCATAAAGAAAGTGCTGGAAGAGAACAAAAAGAACTGGCATAAGAAACTAGTAAATGCCTTATGGGCAGACAGACTAACAACTAAAAGATCAATTGGGACCAGCCCATATGAGTTAGTCTATGGATTAGAGGCCAGATTTCCTTCATCACTAGGAGTGCCGGTTATGAAACTTCTACAAGAAAGCCAAGCAGAGCCAAATGACATGCAAAGAAGGATTAACCAGATAATTTGTTTACAGCAGACCAGAGAACAAGTTTTCAGCAGAGTGCAGATCCTACAAGAGAAACTGAAAAAGACCTTTGATAGAAGAACCAAAGCAGAGGATTTCAATGTAGGGGACAAAGTTCTAAAGTGGGATGCAAGAAGAGAAGAGAAAGGGAAACATGGAAAGTTTGACTCTTTATGGAAAGGACCATTTGTTGTCCAAGCAGTACAAGGTAACAACACTTATTTCCTCAAAAGTCTTACTGAAACTGACTTGGATGAAGGTCCTGTTAATGGCAGGATGCTGAAGCACTACTTTGATTATTCCCCATGAGTGGAACCTAAAGATTCTTTGTATATATGCAGTTGTACATATTCTTTTCTGTTTTAAATTGTAAAGAGCAGTTTTCCCAAGTAATTCACCAAGCAGCAAGAGGCTGATAGAATCAGAGGTCTCCCAAAAGAGAAACACACTATTTTGACACATTCATGCAGCACATTTCAAAGACAAAGATGGGCAGTCAAGGAACAAGGCAATCTGACCTGCTGTTCTTGGTCTTTCAAAAGAAAAACCATCCCCATGTGGAGCCACTGTTGGATACCTATACCAATAGGTTTCATATTTCATGATTGGCAAGAGAAAGGCCAAAGATGCTCTGCTTTGGTATCCCAAAGATCCCATATTTCCTAGAAAGCAAGAGCTGGGAAAAGTGTTTCAAGTATTGAGGACCTTATTTCAATTTTGTGGATGATTCAACAGTCTAATATGGATCATGCCATATTTCAATTTTGTGTTATAGAATAGAGAAAGAAGTCTGTCCAAACAGCCTAATCTTGGCAGACAAGCAGTTTAGGTAGAGAAGCAAAGGTTCCCAACAGTTTAATCTGGGACCTTGGAAGAGACAAGGGTAGAAATAAATAGAGAAAAGAATAAAGAAAAAGCCAAAGAAAAGAAAAGGCAAGTAAGGGTTTGCAAGTCCAAGTGCACCCTCCAAGGAGAAACAAAAAAAAAAAAATGCTAGGCAAGCAGCTGGGTAGGTAGTTGGGGTCGCAGAAAGTGAGTCCTATCATTGCAAGAATGGTGATGATGGGCAGCAAAGTAAAAGACTACAGCAGGAGCATGACTAACCTCCCTCTCCCCCTTCATTTCATCACTAACATTCCCTTCCTTTCAGCTGAGATTTATGAAGAGAGATCATGGTTTTATAGTGGTTCTAGTTCATTCAGAAGCCACATTTCTTGTCTAAAAACTTTTCATTTTGATCTACTCTCAAAACCAAATCATTTTCAGATAAACTCAGTAAAATCCTTTTCATTTGCCCCTTCATTCATATTAACCTCTAATTTTACTATATAGCTCCCCTATTTTTCCCATTCCCCTAATATTACTAACACCAAGGTGTATAAATCCCCAACTCTTATAAATACCCACCTCCTTGGCATTATAGCCAATAAAGTTACAAGTCAGGGATCAAATGACATCAGGTCATGTTGATAAACCTATGCCAAATACCCCTTCTCCTCATAAGCCACTTCCTCTACCTCTACCCCCTTTTTTGCACATAAAACCTTTAAAATGGGCCCTAAACCCCACCTTACCCGCTTCAAAGGGCCAAAGCAGCATAAAACCCACTTTTCGCCCGTTAGCCAAGGTTGGCGCATATAACTCTTTTTATCAAAATACATTGGAAAAGCGCACAAAACAGGTTTATTTGCTTCCGCCCTCATCCGTATACTCCGCATATGTCAACTCCCCGACCACCATTAGATCAAGGGCCTACAGATCCGACGGTCCTGATCACGTTGGAATCCTTCCGACGTCTGAACGATAGCCGTACTAACCTCCCGTCACATCTGCCTCGCGTCCGCCGTCCGATCAAAGTCCGTAGATCTAACGATCATCGTGACGTCGGAGCCCATCCGATGACCGATAGATATCTCCCGACGTCCGTATTTGGAGGACGTCATGCCTCTGCTACGTGCCCTCACCACCTTACGTCGGAGGTACTACTGTCCGATACCGCCCCGTACAGAAGGCGGTGCGATATAAAACCACTGCTGGTTTTCGGATTCCCTCATCCCGCCTACCCGCGTCAGCAATGCGTCACCGCCCCGTCACCCAGCTACGCTGCCCCGTCGACCTCTCTGTCCCCGCCATTGGTCCACCTGTCCTGCCATGTCACCGCCACCGTGTACCAACCATACAGCGCCACGTCACCCGATGACGTCAGCATGACGTCGTCCGACCTTGACCCCACCCTATGACGTCATGTTGACGTCAGCACATATTCACGCCAAAAGCATAAAAAGGTCTATTTTACCCAAAATTTCATGTTTTTTGGTCATTTCGCGTATTCGTCGTTAATCTGCTCTGCATGCAAACAACGTCCAAATTGTCTACCAGCTTGCTAAATTGACCAGAAGGCCTCCAGCGCACCAGTTCACCTGCGGTCACGACCTCTGCGCGCTGTCTTACCAGGTATTCCTCATCATTCATCCTCTGTGCGCCTGCAATTATCTATTTAATGCCTTAGAGAGCTTAATGAAAGCCGAAAATCAGAAATTCACCACTGAATTCCTCAGCAAAGCCTCAAAGTTCCAATTATCACTTCGAAAAACACCAGCCGAGCCTTTCCCAGTGGCATTTTGCTAAGAAACCAGGCCCTGTCTGCGGAATCGTGGCAGGCGCATTTGAAACCAATTTTTAACATTGAAAAGTGCCGAAACAGGGCTAAGCTTCGCTCTTAATTACAAAAACAGCATTTCAACTGCTGCACACCCGGCATTTACCTCCCACTTGCATTTCCATCCCTCTACAAAGAAATTGTGCTGTTGTTACTCTGCATAGTAACACAGCCCCTGAGTAAGAGTAAAATTTGCAAAGGAAAATCATGGACCCCCCTGTAGCTCCCATAGCCCTCAATGTGGCTCCCCTGAATGTCCCTAACAGAACATTTGACACCAGAGCATTGGCAGACCTGGACTACAAGATTACAGAGGAAATGATGAGCAGAAGCAGGTTCCATCTGCAAATATTAAACGAGATAAAGATCCAACATGAGAGGGGGACAGACATATTGGGAATTTGGGAGTCATTCCTCCCAATATTCAAACTTCCTCAGGTTAATCAATTCCCTGAGCTTGTGCACATAGTTGCTGAACACTATGATGCATCCCAGAGAGCAGTGCTAGATGCTGAAGGTTCAATCCTGTTCCTCATTACCCCTGAAGCCATCAGGGAGATGTTGCAATTCCAAACAGAGCATAAGTTGGTCCCTCTGTCACTAGCTGATTTAATAGTACAGGGAGCCAGAACCACAGAGGCCCAAATCACTAAGGTCAACCAGCTCTTCATCAAAGCTGACACTTTGCAGATTCCTCCCATCAACTGTGTTTACCTCAATCAATTGGGCCAAGACCTGGTTGACATGATCAGTCCCATCCTGGGATATGATTCAATAGAACATATTGATGAAACAGTTATACAAATGATGCTTATGTTCTCCCCAGGAAGGAAACCAATCCACTATGATTATGCAACATACATATCAGACAAAATGCATGAACAGTTGATGAATTTGCCAAGAGAAAGAGTGTTTAGGTACACCTCCTACCTATATCATCTGCTCATATACTTCCAGCATGATAAATTTTCTTTCCCAATAAAGAGACTAGATGCACAGGGCAATCTGAGATCAGTAGTATATTGGACATCCGTTTTCCATGTATCATGCTACTCTCCATATACCTACTGTGAGTTTATTGATCTCTTCATCCATCCAGCCTTGACTCTACTGATTGGTTCACCTCCTCCTAGACTGACAGAGGACATGAAAAGGTGCCTACATTTGTCAAAAGTATACAGTATTGGGGACTGGTATCTTTACCAACACCACACCGTTATCAGAATATATGGGTGTGAGTTACCCCCATTTAGACTACCCAAATTTGTGCCCATGAGGCTATTTGCCTTAGAATACTTCAGGCAGTTTGGCTATGTGGATATGTTCCACTTCTCAAGCAGAGGCAAGAAAGCACAGCTGAAAATCAAGAGCCAACTTGGCCATTTAGTCTACAATGAAAGGGATGAAGGGTGGAAGGAGGCAGATAGAATACTGGGGGGTTTTGGTTTGAAGCACAGTTTTACATGGAAACCCTATGACCCCAACAACTTCATCACAATGAGGAGACTCAAATATAAACTGTCTGCTTATGGTCATCATAGCCTCCCCAAAATTGAAAAATATGCCAATCAGAACAAGTGGAAAAGGGGAACTCTAGAAGAAGATATAACTCAAAAAGAGCTTGATCAAAGAGCTCTGAACAATCAAAAGAAGATGGCTGACCTTGAGTTTTATGCACAGGTCCCCTCACTGCCAAGCACACAAATTGGAGCAGCAGCCTCCTCTTCAACTACTCCACAGCAAACTACAAAGGTTGCTGGAAAAGTCTCAGAAAAAGGAAAGGAAAAGGAAATGGAGGCAGAGCAAGAGCAACAGCAGGAACAACAGCAGGAAGAAATAGAAGAGCAAGAGGAACAGCAGCAAGAAAAACAAGGGCAGGAGCCACCTGCCCAGCAAAAGGAAACAGTGGATACTCCTCAGACCACTGAACAAGTCATGCCTACAAGGCAAGACTCTACATTCGATGCCTCAGTCCTACAAACCCCTCAAAAGGAGGACACATTTATCTTGAGGAAAAGGGAAAGAGAAACTCCCTTGACATCCTCTATCAATCAAGGAGAGAAAAGGCAAAGACTCAACGATTTTCCAGAAGAGGATATAGCCATCCGAGAAGCATCAGGCATGGGCCCACCAAGTCAAGATATTTCAGCAAGTTCCTCCCAGCAGGAACCAGACAGGACAATGGGAGGGGAAGTCACCTCCTCCAGCCAGCAGAAAGAAGAAAGAGTGAGCATAAAGCAGCAGTTCATAGACATCAAGAGAAGGAGTGACCCAATCAAAGTTCAATTATACAATCACCTACTTAACATGGCTCCTTCCAATCAGCAGAGACTCATGTCTGCTTTCGATGTAGGTGAGGGCAAACTGACCTTGAGTCATTTTATGCATACAGCACTCAAGCCACAGTCTTCTGCTGATTATCTCAGGACCAATTTAGAGGTCCTTGCCAAAGACATACACCCCATGGACAAAATTGAGTTGCATAAACAAACAGGGGAAATGGTGTATGCTTCATTGGCCGATAAGACCTTGGACAACTACAAGTTAACAAGCAGTCTGAATGCCACGGCTTCCCAGCTGGAGCTAGAGAGAGCCTCTTCTCAGGCCAAAGATAACAGGATCAAAACCCTGGAAGAAATCATCATAGAGATTGGGCACAATCCCAATGATATTAAAGGGATACAAGAGATCTTAAAAATCAGAGATGCTGATATGGCTGCACTAAGGAAGAAGATTAAACTTCCAGCCACTATCCATCCACAGACCGATGAAGTGGCAAAACAAAGGTATGAGCAGGATTCCACTGCTCTGTTAATGTCTGTTTACAAAGAACTTCTGAAGGCACAAGAAAAGTTGGGGCAATATGAGGCCACACAAGCACCTCTGAAAGGATCATCAACACAAGCACAAGAGGGGAAAACATCTCAGCCCCCTCCACAGGTCATTAATCTTGAGGAGACTGCTCCTACTACTGCACCTCCACCTCAGCACGTTGAACAACCAGTCACATCTACTTCAGCAGCACCCACCAGCGCAGATCAGAGCTTAGACATGCAAAAGCTAAAAAGTGAAATACAAGCTTTAGAAGCACAAATGATGCAGCTGAATGAAACTAAGGAGCAGCTGGCCAAGGTGAGTGAAAGGCATGACAAAACAAAAAGAGAAGTAGGAGAGAAGGCCCAAGAAATCAAAGCTCTTAAAGACAAAATCAAGGAGCTTGAGAAAGAGCTACAGCTAGATAAAATCATAGCCGAAATCAGAGCAATGATATGGTCCAATATTGGTAAGTCCATCAATAACCAGTGGTCATACATTGAGACAATCCATGAGCAACTGGAGCTCATTCCTAAAGCACAGAGGGAAATCAGAACAGCAAGGGCCTTGTTGGGGAACATGCCTGAAATTGCAACAAAATTGATCAATGTGCTCAATCATAAGACCAGTTCTCAGTTGACAATCATGGGAATAGCAAATAGAACTGATACTATCCAAATGATCAAGAGGGTTATTACTCTTAGGAATCTGATGCAGACCTTAGACAGGAGAACCCAGGATATGCAAACTGAGGTAAACAGATTCTTTGAGAAGTTTCGGGTATTGGAAAGTAAAGGACTCCCTAGCTTGCTGAACAATGGAGGCAGATTATTCACCCATGAAGAATATGCCAAGAGAGTGAATGTTTTTGCCTCATCACAGGTAAATGAGAAAGCCAGCACCTCAGAAGATACAGGGCCTATCACAGGACAGATTTTCTATGGTAAGATAGAACATCTACTTTTTATAATGAATGAAATGAATCATCTATTTGATGTAGCCCCCAATTTTTTCAAATATACAGAAGCAGAAGAAACAATGCAGGCCATCCTCAAGCATCAGCTCCCTACACAAGAATGGTGGACAGATGCCATCCAGAGAATTTTGTAAACATTAAGCCATCCATTAATTCCTGTTTTTTCTATAAATTCTGATAGAAAGAACAGTCAGCAAAATCAGCAGGCATCATAAAGTCAAAGCTGAGCCAACTCAGCAGATGGAGCAGCCAACAAAGCAGGAAGGACAAACGCAGCTGGCAAAGCCATGAAATTCATTGCGCAGGCAAAAGTAAATGCGTACCTACAGGATCGGTACATAGTAATGTAACCGACTCAGTGACTCCTTAAAGTCAAAACAATCATCTGACAGACATAAAGGGCATTTACTCTGCATTTAATGTTGTAATAACTCCCTGCGTACTTTCTGAACACTACCGAAGATATTTTCTCTCTCTCAGATGACTCAATGCCTGAGATATTTTGTATACTTATTTCTATATAAACCCCGGCGCATGATAGAGCAAGGGGTTGTTGTAATTTTCCTTTGAAGAGCTCTCGTTTGCTGTAAAAAATTCTCAGAGAAATAATACAAAAGGAGAATGGAATTTCCAAAGCTTGGTGTACTTTGATGCCTTGTGATGAATGGTGAATGTTGCAGGATTCCAGAGTGTTTCATAAAACAATAAGTTTTCTCAAATCTCTGTATTACATGTTTTCGAGTCTTTTGTTCTCTTTTATCGTTCAGATATTTTACACTTAATAGCAAAGTAGAAGAATAGTTTCAGGACTTAATCCATGATTACCCTGAACTCAAACTGAGCTATTATCCATGTTTTCCTCAGATATAGTAACAGAAGTGTAATTCTTAGTTGCTGCACTTTGAATCTATATCTTTCGCTGTGATAGACATTCCCAGGGATTCAAGTTTGCCCCTGTGACATCTGTCTTTTCTCGTAACCAGTTTGGTGGAAACAGTTAACAACGAGTGAAAATTCTTGAATGCTTTCATTGTTTGTCTTACCTGTTTCCTGTTATTAATCAAAATTTGTTCTATGAAACATCCAAATGGCCCTGTAAGTTTCACCAGTTCATCTCAAAGTTTCTAGACACCTACAGCCACAGACTCCATTGCCCAATGATACTTGACTCTCTGAAAATCACATCACAAGAGATCTGAAGGATATTCTTCAACCAAAACATAAACAAAACCAGTGCATAATAGCTAGCCTAAAACCCTATCATAAACAGTTACAAATCATAAAGAGAGAGCCCTCTCTGATCACAGTTTGGCTAGAAACAGTGATCCAAAGATTGGTTAGTGGTTACCCCGGCCGTATTCCCTTGGGAGTCAATGTAGGGAACAACCTGGGTGTTAACATAGGGCATGGAAAAAAGAAATGTGCATGCAGACATTCAGAGAACAATGTTGGTAGTGTCAAAACAATTTCCTTCATCGCATACCACTTCAATTATAACAATCATGCACATAAATTCGTTAAAAAGTTACTTTCTTTTGGTTGTATGAAAAATACTGTGATGAACATGGAACCCAACGCATAGGAATTATATTTTGTAGGGTTTTGAAAATTTACATGTGCCTGTTCTTCATGTCATTCATCACTCATTGAGATCGACTCCGTAAATTTAGGCTGGAGCATAAATATGATGAAAAAGCGATGGTTTGATCATGATGAAATTTGTGAACAAGTATATTCATTGACGTTTTATATCATAACAAAAGTGAGCAGGTGTTTGTTAGTTTGAGTTGTAATTATGGTAAGCGTAATTGCTGGTTGTGATGCTCTTTGTTACTTTGTTGGTTTCTTATGGGTCCACATCTTCTCATTATTTTTGTTGAAGAATATTGGAGGGAAATAATTGATGGTTACCTCATAACTCTTGCTCATTTTCTTTGGCTGCCTTATGAAGGTAGAATTCCTAATAGACATTGGTTCCAAGTCTTGGTTGAGAGCTTGACGTTGAACATTTTAACGGAACGATGAGTAGAGGTTGTTGTATCTTACAACTCTTTAATTCTGTGAATACACTCTGTGTTTGAAGAACCATGCGATCATCGTCTAGATTTTTTATGATGTTTCATTGTGATGTCCGCAATTTGGAATATTGGTAGTCAAGAAAACGACAGAACACGATGAGAACATATATTTACCTCGAGTTGAGTTTTTTTAAGTTGAAGTCGTTGTTTTGTCCCTAGTTCCTTGAACAATTTATACATGGTTGTGGCTATCTCAATGGAAATGTGACGTCCTTGATTGCTAAATTCATTTTAGGGAACAAAGAGTTGGGTTATGAAATTATTTTTATTTTACTTCTTTCTTGAATGTTGGGTGTCTTTGAACTTGATTTAAAGTCAATGTTTATGGAAAGTCAATATTTATTCCATAAACATGTTAAGGTTGAGTACCTTTGGAAAATTGCTCACAAAAGTGGATCAAAGATCAGTGCACTAATATATTATGTGGTTGAAACTCTCAAAGAATGACATTGTCCATGACTCTCACCAATATAACCATTTTAGGAAATATATCAATTCAAAAGAAAATTGTGTTACATATGAACCTCTCATAATCGATCACTACTAAATGACCCTACATGCTTTTTAATAAGGACCATCCACCATGGAGATGTTGGGACATGGATTGATAGCTTTTTTATTGATGAAAGGATAAACTATTAGATTAATTTATGTCTAGAACATAATTATGAATATAAGATAGAATGATCACATAGGTACACTAAAGAAACACACTTTACTTCATGATACATTAGAACAAGCCCATTTTAATTAACTACTATGAGTGAAAGCATGAAGATGGGTTACATTTTTGGGCCAAATGTGGTGATGAAATTTCATGTTTTCTCTGTTTCATCAAATTGAAGCTCTCAAAATTCATACAAGGCAATGTGAATTTTGATTTAGAGTACAATTACAAATTGTGTAGAATTATGTTGTTGTCCTAATGTTATTTTTTCAAAAATATTTAGTGTAGTATAATATGTCAATTTTCCATAAATGCAATTCTTGTCCTTGCAAATATTCACACATCTTAAGAGGTATGCATGCCTTCAGGTAGCATAACTTAGTCTAAAATGTGTAACTTAAAAAAAAAATATATGAACATGATCTAGACAAATGGAGCTAAGTTTTTTATATTAAAATTTTATTTTTTGAAGCAAAATTATATTTCTTATTATTTTTCGAAATTGGCTAAGTAATATTTTAATTGCATTTTGCAGACACGTGTTCACGTAAGGTTTCTTTCAGCTATTTAAAAAAATTGAAAAACAAGAGTATCCTTTTGAAGAGAATCGTAAACGAAGATAGCGATATTTTTTATTTTTTTTTCGTTGTGTATATTTTATGATATTGATTTTTTATTCAACCTCCTTAGAAATGTTCAAAAATATTTCAAGCATTATCTTTAAAAGATCTTAGATGAAAAATATCATATGAATTCGAAAATGCAAACTCATATGCCATTGGATAGAGGATTCCTTCATGAATCTAACATGATCAACTCCGCCACCTATGGACAAAGTTTTCCCTATGTCCGCTAGGCCTTCAATAGTTTGTTCGAACACCTAAAATTATCCATCGAGTGTTTGAAATTCAAATTTCAAATAGCTTGACCGATTGGGTTAAAGAGAGGCTCGATCAAGCTATCATAATTATCTAAAACAAAGAAAAAAATTGAAGCCTCTCAATACTTGTCTTTAAGTGAATTATAAAATTTATTTATTCCACAAATAATTTTCATAAATATTCAAATATATTCCAAACACTAGTTTTCCAAATTTTATTTTATTTTACCAAGAAAATAATTATAATAATATAAAGATAACTTTGTATAAAAGATTTTAACTTTTAAAAGATTTTAACTTTGTTTTTTCAATTTCGAAATTTTTAAAAATGGTAATTTGTTTTTTGTTTTGATTTACATATTTTTATAATTAATCATTTTATAATTTTTTATGTAGAAATTTTCAATAAAAATAAATCAAATTATAATAAATAAATATATAAAACAACAAACCAAATTAAATTAAATTTTATAATATTATTATTTTAAAAATAATTTCCGATGAACACTTAAATCTAGATTACTCTAATTCATATTAGTCAAATAATTTTTTAAAATTTATGATTTTCTTATGTTTTTTATTATCTTAAAAATATATATTGCAAATCTAAATCAAGAGTATAGATTTCTATATATACTTCGCACTAGCGCCGACTACGGACATAATTAAGTGCAATCACATTTTACACGTTGAGAGAGATTTATAACCCCTGATACCATTGCATCCATTACAACTATATTAATTATAACATACAACTATTACAACTACTTTAATCATTACTGCACTCATTTCTTTTCGTGAACAAATAGATATTACTGCATTATATATATATAATGCAGTGATATCTACTTGTTAGTTATTATTGCACTCATTTCTTTTCCTGAACAAGTAGATATTACCGCATTACATATATATATATATAAGTTTGATTTTAATAGATATGATTATGACTCATGCTTATTAATTGTTCAATGAATTTCGTAAAATATATATTTTTAGCAGTCTCAAATTCACATTTTTGAGTTACGCTTGTTCAAATAAAATGTATTTTCTTATGTTTAAACAATGTATTATTTAAATTATATTTATAATAAATTTATTATTTAAATTAAACCATTGAAAATTTAAATCATATTAAAAACTAATTTTTAAGTTACTAAATTATAAATATAGGAATATTACAATTTCAATTGCAAGAGAGATAGAATATTTTTTCAATTCTATACACCAAAATGTTAAACACTATAAATGTAATGAGAAATTAATCCACACCATTGTTAATTACGTGTTCAAATGTAATTAGTAATAAAATTTGTTTTTCTTAAACTATCAAAGACTTATAATTTTAAAGTTTACATATCATTATTTATATTTACATAAATTTTAAAATTTCCATCTTTAAGGCTCAATCGAGCCATGAAGCTCGATTGAACCTTAGAGGTCGATCGAGCTCCTAACCTGGGGTTACATGAGCGCTCGATCGAGGGTTTGATTAAATGCTGGGTCGAGATATTTTTAAGTGCCTCAAAACCTCAATCGAGCACTTAAAAGTTGATTGATCAAGCACTCAAAATTGCTCGATCGAACATCCGTTTTTCACCAAAACACCTCCTCATTTCGCAAAAAAGTGTAACCCAACTCCATGCTATCACCCATATGTATGTGTCTAAGTATAATAACACCGCCATGTTAAGGTTCTACCATAGACTCCATTCAGGTTTGGTTAGCTAAGAGTTATTCAAATGATGTATGCAGTCATTCAGTAAGGTGTATTACATAGTAGGGGATAGTTATGCAAACAAATAGTGTTGTCTTCCTAAAGTAAAGCCTAATAGATAATTGATATTCATTAAAGAAGGGACTAAGGTTTTAAAATTGATTATTTGACATACATTTCACTTCATTATAATTAGTAAAAAATCATTTAAAACCACTAATACTATGATTTGGATTTGAATTTGGTATGGATTTATGTGGATGTTAGTTTATAATGCACATAGGTTTTGGATTAATTATTTTCACGCTTAGAATTTATTGATTTTAATAATTTATTAACATTTTATTCATATGATCCTATTCACGCACCATTGTCTCAGGGGATATCTCAATTTGATGTCCCAATTATTCTTCACACCATTTGGGATGAGATTCTCATCTATAATGTTGGCCCGACTGCCATATTGTGTTAGTGAAAAATATATTTTGGATAGAAAGAGTAAGGAGAGGAAAATGAATATAAGACCCTCGATGAGATTCAAGTTGAGAACTTATTGGAAATATTTTAGGTAAAAGGAACAAAAAATCTTATAGCATATTTGTAAATGCACATGAGCCTCAAAGAAAGTGTGATAGCAAATTTTAATTAAGATGCATGAATACAGAAGTATATTAGCTATCAATTGTAAAATTATTTGCAACTAATAACCAACATGAATACGTAGATATAAATCAACGAAAAATTCCTAGGAAGATAGATTTTTCTAATTAACAAAATATTTCATTAACTTTCAACACATTAGAAGAAATCACATCCTATTAAACAACAATAAAGAATAGTGTTACAAATTCCAATGACATGTGAAAGAAATGCTTTTTGTAGCCCAAAATGGCTTCTTTGTATTGATGTTGAAATATCCCATGTACAATCACACAATATCTCCAAAAGGCCCAATAGTGGGAATGCAAAATTGTAACTTGATCTTCAAATAAATTTACAAGTTTTCCCTTTCAAATTTCTCCCAAGGTTTCAAAACTAAAAGTCCTTTTTACTAGCCATGAGTGTATAGTTACACAAAATGAGGTCAATTTTCACCTTTCATTAGTCTTCAACTACGCTCATGTCTAATTTATACTTTCATTTATTCCTAATTCTATTCTCTTTACATAATTCCAAGAAAAATGAAAATATTCAAAATAAACATCCTTTATGGCACTAATTCAAAGGTAGCCAATGCTAGTGCTTGAACTTTTAATTCCTGTGTCAGGTAAACATGCCATGCCTTGTATTCAAATTATATAGACAAGACTAAATGCTTGATATTATCCTTTCATAGGTGATCTCATACTTGAAAGTACTAGGCATTATTGTTTTTAGATTGGAATGTGTTCGATGGAATAGTGTAGTGAGAATTGTGTGTAACTTTGTTAGTTCCACAATATGCCATGAGTTCAATAACGTCCTTGGTAGTATTTGTGTCATTCTTAGTGATGGTGGGATTGCATTCATCTATCATTTGTGATATCTCCCATTAAATCTATTATTACTTCGTTATTTGTTCACATACTCCTATGGGGACTATTCGGTTGGCCTTGATCAAACATCCATCATGTTATGAAGTTGTTGATAAATATTCAAAATTCTAATAACATCCTTCCTTCAATTTTCCTGGGCTTGGATGGTAAATGTGATATCCACCTTATCAGTTTCTCTACCCATCTCATCTTTTGTTAGTAAGCTTGTCGGTGCAGTTGGATGCTTTGTGCTCCACCCAAACATTACGTCTACGAATGCTAGGGATTCCTTCAACAATGTACCCTTTTCTTTGAGTCCATTTTGAGTGGACATAAGCGTGGAAGTTACCTTTTGAAGTGTGGTTAGTTCCTTGTAACATTTCTTCATAATATCTTCTAAGAATTTGTCTGCTTCTGGTGTTGTTGCCTAAAAATGTTTATCATTGGATCTTGAGGCTAACAAAACTCGATTCTCTTTAGGAAGCCATTCACTTTCCAATTTTTTATTACTCAACCTCCTTTGTAATTTATAGACCTTATCTATCAGTTGCTCAATCCTTCTTTCAATGGAGACGGATAAAGTTTTTCATACTAAATCAATGGCTAGAGGATTGTCCATGTTACTTGACACTATATTTCATTTGGTGGTTATTGAGATCAAATTTTTTGGTTTTCATGCTAAATATCTATGCCTTTGTTAGATAATGTTGCTACAGTTGCTATCAAAGAAGAATCTTGCAAGGTTTAGGACTTGATTTCCTTCACCGGTTGTGATACCCATCTCCCTAAGTGATAAGTGGCCTCCTGTGAATGACACTAAAACTGGGGTTTAAGTCTCAACATCCATACTGGGCAGTGTGTTTGAGCTTCCTTTATAGTCTATTCATTTTTCCTCACTTCCTCTTGAGCTTGTTTGTGAGATATTTATTTTTCCAATTTTTCCTCTTATTATTTCTTTGTTTCTTCTTCATTCTTTCTTTTTTCCTCTTTCTCCTTTGAGCCTCTTCTCTTTCATCATTACCATTTTGTTCTACCTACACTTTCTCCTTTCTTTCACTTTCCTTCTCGAGTCATTAATCTTCTTTCAATTTATTTTGTTTTTATTTCTTGGTTGCTTCCTTTTCTCTTTTGTTATTTTGAGCAACCTTTTATCTTTGGAATTTTTTCCCTTTGATGAATCTCCAGTGGTAGGTTCAACACCACTCTTTGGATTAGGGGGACTAACTATTTTTCTGTGCTTCTACATCCTATACAACATTGTAGTAGTTCTTGATTTTCTCTTCATCTTCATTGGTGCTTAATGCGTATGGAAATCTATATTTTAACTTAGAGAAATGAGCCACTACTATGCTTCTTGGATCGTACTTATATAAATCGAGTTCTTCAAATCTTAATCATTCCAGGTTAGTGGATTTGGCTTCCACTTCTTTATAACTTTTTACTCAATATATGCAAACATAGAATGGGTAGTCATATAATGGTGCTTTCGTTTTTCAAGCTGACATGCCTCCAACTCTTGTTGTCACATGGTATGTCACTTCCTATATAATTACATTTTCAGTGATGAATTGTGGGAGTTTATGTGGGGACTTGTAGGCTACGAACACCCCAAAGTATGTGGCATTAGGTTGTGTGAAATAGCTGGCCACATCTTGCAATGTTATGCTAACATGGTTAGACATGCAAGGTTCTTCATTGTCATAGAGAATGTGAAATAATGACAAGATGAATCCTTCTACTAATCTTACATAAGATGATATGTAATGATTCTATCATAAACCCTTGTAGTAGATGTGAATTGGTTGAATATCTTGGGAGAAAATCAATTTCAATCCCAACATCTAGAATTCATATCTCGAGCATATACAATCAAGAAGGTGTCAGGCCATGTAAAATTATGGTTGTTTTCCTCCTAACAAAGTTTGGGCTTCTCTTACTCTGGTCTGAGTAGAACCAACTAGAATCTCTACCAAGTTTAGAACACTTCCTTCTTGGGCACACATGTACATTAATGGTACCTTACGCTCTCCAAATGTATTTGCATTTGGTTTTCCATCTATTCAGGAAGACATAGCCACAATAAGTTGATATGCTCTCCTTAGCAGCTTGGTTTTGTAAAACATGTCAGTCTTAGTTTGGAACTTGATTGGGGTTTTCCATCAAGTCATTAGGTTATCTTTACTACTTAACCCAAATCTATTATACCATTCTTCCATGAGTTCTACTTGATATCCAACAAACTTAGAGTAGCCAGTGGTCTGGGTTATGTGAATGTCATTATACCTCCCACATGGCTATTTTGAATCATCATATTGCTACCCTCAATGCATTTTATAATCCATTTGATGGTATTCTCATAAGGGAATACTATGGTATATGATATGACTTTATTCAACTAAGATCATCTAACATTCCAATGTACTTCCTCTTCATCACGTATCTCCTTCTAGGAAAATAGTTAATATATCTTTTACCATGTGATTAACATGGACTTATAAATAAAAAAAGGTGTATATGTACATGTGGGACTAAAACAATAGAGCTATAACAACCCTGGTTAAAAAATCCATGTAATAAAGTTAATAAACGAAAAATAAGACCAAGCTCATGGGACATGTATTCCAAGATGAATGTTGGGAAAAACATATATATGGGGATCACTTATGATTAATAAATGGCTACAGAAATTGGCAAAGGAGATGGAAAATAAAAAGTGGCATTAATTGAAATTTTATTATGAAAATAATGGGAAATATGAGAAAAGCAAGGTGAAAGGTGAGAGGTTGCATGTGAGGAGGGTGTTACATAGTGGTATCATAGCTCCTAGGTTCAAAACTTGGACTCAATCGGTGGAATGTATTTCTCATGCATGCATGTAGGTTGTATATGTGCTTGTTATGTATGCATGGTAGTGGTCATTGTATGCATTATTGTGGTCATGCATAATGTTGAAATATTGATATGATTATGTATATATACATGTATTGTGATAATCTAGATTGATCTTGCAGATGAGATAGCCTCCCCTAAAATTCATTGAGATATGTTTGATTATGTTTATATTTTGTTATTTGAGATAACCTGTCTATAAGAAGAAGAACAATATGAAAATAAGAATGGTGGATTATAGCTCACGTGGCTCTCCCAATAGATTAGATGAGTAGCATGATGATGAATACTCCTCTCACATAAAAGACACTTTGAGAAGTTTGAAGGAAGATATAATAATTTGTAAACTAGATAATGATAGGATAATTCAATCACAAGAGAGACTTGCTAGGGCACAGGAGAAACAAACAGAGGCCAATTCAATTATGCTTAAGAGTTTGTCAGACTTGTAGAGACATGGACTGCTTAGGATCAATCATGGATAGGTGGACAATACTAATGGAGCATATGGTAGGAGGTCTCATGGTGGGAATAGGTCAGATACATATATTACCATTAGAGATGGTATGTTTTTGGATATAATATATGAGGCAGGGGACATGGGCTTTACTCTAGTTCTAGTTCATAAAGGTACCATGGTCATCATATCCATCTTCCATACAAGAGGAGTGACAAGGGATATTTTCCAGATGAGTTCAAGAAATCAAATCCACCTACAGTTCATGGAGAAATGAAGAAGTTATAGGATACACAAGTTTTATTTCTTGGAATGAATAAGTTCTTCTGGCTGAATGATTACTTAGAGAACATGAAGGCCAAAATAACTATGAAGGTCTATTTTTATGGTTATAACCTCTTAAGTAGAATTCCTAATAGACATTGGTTCCAAGTCTTGGTTGAGAGCTTGACGTTGAACATTTTAACGGAACGATGAGTAGAGGTTGTTGTATCTTACAACTCTTTAATTCTATGAATACACTCTGTGTTTGAAGAACCATGCCATCATCGTCTAGATTTTTTATGATGTTTCATTGTGATGTCCGCAATTTGGAATATTGGTAGTCAAGAAAACGACAGAACACGAAGAGAACATATATTTACCTCGAGTTGAGTTTTTTTTAAGTTGAAGTCGTTGTTTTGTCCCTAGTTCCTTGAACAATTTATACATGGTTGTGGCTATCTCAATGGAAATGTGACGTCTTTGATTGCTAAATTCATTTTAGGGAACAAAGAGTTGGGTTATGAAATTATTTTTATTTTACTTCTTTCTTGAATGTTGGGTGTCTTTGAACTTGATTTAAAGTCAATATTTATTCCATAAATATGTTAAGGTTGAGTACCTTTGGAAAATTGCTCACAAAAGTGGATCAAAGATCAATGCACTAATATATTATGTGGTTGAAACCCTCAAAGAATGACATTGTCCATGACCCTCGCCAATATAACCATTTTAGGAAATATATCAATTCAAAAGAAAATTGTGTTACATATGACTCTCTCATAATCGATCACTACTAAATGACCCTACATGATTTTTAATAAGGACCATCCACCATGGGGATGTTAGGACATGGATTGATAGCCTTTTTATTGATGAAAGGATAAACTATTAGATTAATTTATGTCTAGAACATAATTATGAATATAAGATAGAATAATCACATAGGTACACTAAAGAAACACACTTTACTTCACGATACATTAGAACAAGCCCATTTTAATTAACTACTATGAGTGAAAGCATGAAGATGGTTTACATTTTTGGGCCAAATGTGGTGATGAAATTTCATGTTTTCTCTCTTTCATCAAATTGAAGCTCTCAAAATTCATACAAGGCAATGTGAATTTTGATTTAGAATAAAATTACAAATTGTGTAGAATTATGTTGTTGTCCTAATGTTATTTTTTTCAAAAATATTTAGTGTAGTATAATATGTCAATTTTCCATAAATGCAATTCTTGTCCTTGCAAATATTCACACATCTTAAGAGGTATGCATGCCTTCAGGTAGCATAACTTCGTCTAAAATGTGTAACTTAAAAAAAAAATATATGAACATGATCTAGACAAATGGAGCTAAGTTTTTTATATTAAAATTTTATTTTTTTGAAGCAAAATTATATTTCTTATTATTTTTCGAAATTGGCTAAGTAATATTTTAATTGCATTTTGTAGACACGTGTTCATGTAAGGTTTCTTTCAGCTATTTAAAAAAATTGAAAAACAAGAGTACCCTTTTGAAGAGAATCGTAACCGAAGATAGCGGTATTTTTTTTATTTTTTTTCGTTGTGTATATTTTATGATATTGATTTTTTATTCAACCTCCTTAGAAATGTTCAAAAATATTTCAAGCATTATCTTTAAAAGATCTTAGATGAAAAATACCGTATGAATTCGAAAATGCAAACTCATATGCCATTGGATAGAGGATTCCTTCATGAATCTAACATGATCAACTCCGCCACCTATGGACAAAGTTTTCCCTATGCCCGCTAGGCCTTCAATAGTTTGTTCGAGCACCTAAAATTATCCATCGAGTGTTTGAACTTCAAATATCAAATAGCTTGACCGATTCGGTTAAACAGATGCCCGGTCAAGCTATCATAATTATCTAAAACAAAGAAAAAAATTGAAGCCTCTCAATACTTGTCTTAAGTGAATTATAAAATTTAGTTATTCCACAAATAATTTTCATAAATATTCAAATATATTCCAAACACTAGTTTTCCAAATTTTATTTTATTTTACCAAGAAAATAATTATAATAATATAAAGATAACTTTGTATAAAAGATTTTAACTTTGTTTTCTCAATTTCGAAATTTTTAAAAATGGTAATTTGTTTTTTGTTTTGATTTACATATTTTTATAATTAATCATTTTTTAATTTTTTATGTAGAAATTTTCAATAAAAATAAATCAAATTATAATAAATAAATATATAAAACAACAAACCAAATTAAATTAAATTTTATAATATTATTATTTTAAAAATAATTTCCCATGAACACTTAAATCTAGATTACTCTAATTCATAATAGTCAAATAATGTTTTAAAATTTATGATTTTCTTATGTTTTTTATTATCTTAAAAATATATATTGCAAATCTAATTCAAGAGTATAAATTTCTATATCTACTTCGCACTAGCGCCGACTACGGACATAATTAAGTGCAATCACATTTTACATGTTGAGAGAAATTTATAACCCCACATAACATTGCATCCACTACAACTATATTAATTATAACATACAACTATTACAACTACTTTAATCATTATTGCACTCATTTCTTTTCGTGAACAAATAGATATTACTGCATTATATATATATATATATATATATATATATATATATATAATGCAGTGATATCTACTTGTTAATTATTATTGCACTCATTTATTTTCCTGAACAAGTAGATATTACTGCATCATATATATATATATATATATATATATATATATATATATATATAGTTTGATTTTAATAGATATGATTATCACTCGTGGTTATTAATTGTTCGATGATTTCGTAAAATATATATTTTTAGCAGTCTCAAATTCACATTTTTGAGTTACTCTTGTTCATATAAAATGGATTTTCTTATGTTTAAACAATGTATTATTTAAATTATATTTATAATAAATTTATTATTTAAATTAAACCATTGAAAATTTAAATCATATTAAAAACTAATTTTTATGTTACTAAATTATAAATATAGGAATATTACAATTTCAATTGCAAGAGAGATAGAATATTTTTTCAATTCTATACAATAAAATGTTAAACACTATAAATGTAATGAGAAATTAATCCACACCATTGTTAATTATGTGTTCAAATGTAATTAGTAATAAAATTTGTTTTTCTTAAACTATCAAATACTTATAATTTTAAAGTTTACATATCATTATTTATATTTACATAAATTTTAAAATTTCCATCTTTAAGGCTCAATCGATCCATGAAACTAGATTGAACCTTAGAGGTCGATCGAGCTCCTAACATGGGGTTACATGGGCGCTCGATCGAGGGTTTGATTAAATGCTCAGTCGAGATATTTTTAAGTGCCTCAAAACCTCAATCAAGCACTTAAAAGTTGATTGATCAAGCACTCAAAATTGCTCGATCGAACATCCTTTTTTCACCAAAACACCTCCTCATTTCGCAAAAAAGCGTAACCCAACTCCATTCTATCACCCATATGTATGTGTCTAAGTATAATAACACCCCCATGTTAAGGTTCTACCATAGACTCCATTCAGGTTTGGTTACCTAAGAGTTATTCAAATGATGTATGCAGTCATTCAATAAGGTGTATTACATAGTAGGGGATAGTTATGCAAACTAATAGTGTTGTCTTTCTAAAGTAAAACCTAATAGATAATTGATATTCATTAAAGAAGGGACTAAGGTTTTAAAATTGATTATTTGACATACATTTCACTTCATTATAATTAGTAAAAAATCATTTAAAACCACTAATACTATCATTTGGATTTGAATTTGGTATGGATTTATGCGGATGTTAGTTTATAATGCACATAGGTTTTGGATTAATTATTTTCACGCTTAGAATTTATTGATTTTAATAATTTATTAACATTTTATTCATATGATCCTATTCACACACCATTGTCTTAGGGGATATCTCAATTTGATGTCCCAATTATTCTTCACACCATTTGGGATGAGATTCTCATCTAGAATGTTGGCCCGACTGCCATATTGTGTTAGTGAAAAATAGATTTTGGATAGAAAGAGTAAGGAGAGGAAAATGAATATAAGACCCTCGATGAGATTCAAGTTGAGAA
This sequence comes from Pinus tabuliformis, assembly GCA_031772625.1. NCBI lineage: Eukaryota > Viridiplantae > Streptophyta > Pinopsida > Pinales > Pinaceae > Pinus > Pinus tabuliformis. Next base: position 1,506,920,485 of record CM062819.1, on the reverse strand, counting down.
ACTTATTGGAAATATCTTAAGTAAAAGGAACAAAAAATCTTATAGCATATTTGTAAATGCACATGAGCCTCAAAGAAAGTGTGATAGAAAATTTTAATTAAGATGCATGAATACAGAAGTATATTAGCTATCAATTGTAAAATTATTTGCAACTAGTAATCAACATGAATACGTAGATATAAATGAACGAAAAATTCCTAGGAAAGATTTTTCCAATTAACGAAATATTTCATTAACTTTCAACACATTTGTTGGACACCTAATCATCAATGGGTTAGTGTGGAAGCCGAATGGACAAAAGGAGTCCAAGAGACCTTGGGATGTGAAACCCAATGGTCACAACAATGTACTATAAATGTATATCAATTGTTAATAAAAATTGTATTGTCATGATTTATCTTTCATATTTCTCTTGCCGTCCATGTGTGTTTAACATGGTATCAGAGCAGGCGTATTCCTGCCCTGCATAATTAATTTGAGCCATTTGTTTTATGGCCTTTTTGTGCAGTTTATTTCTGCCATGAAATTCATGAATATTTTCTCATGAATATTTCTTCAGCTAAATTTTAGCTGCAACCTATTAATACCGTTGCTGGTGTTTGCTCTCCATATAGAAGCACCTCCATACTCCTGACACTGCCTGCGCTGCTCCTCCATATAATTAGCTGCTCCTGACACTGCATGCGCTACCTCTTGAGAATTTTCTGCCTAAAATCCGCTGCTGACTGACACCTCTGCTCTCTGTCTACGTGAAGTTCTGTCCATGAACGTTTGATGTTCTACCATATTCCATTTATAAGACCTGCGCCTAGCATTAAACCGTCACCTAACCTCGGGCATTGTATACACTGCACCTGTCTATCTTTTACAGTCTTGAGCCTTGCATTACCTGCGCTCTTTGGCTATCCTGACTGTTCATAAACGTTTCATAAAAGAAACGCTGTCGTGACAAGGTAATTCTAGCGCTGGCCTGGAGAATCCTCTGAATCACTGAGGTATCGATTGCTGTTATTCAACAGTGACCACTATAATACCCTGAGCCTATTCGATTGCCGTTATTCAACAGTGACCACTGATGGTTCGAGTGGATGGCCGAACCCTCGCAGATTATAACATTTAGATGCATCTTAACGTGCAGAATTCCTTCTTCGAACTGTGAGTGAAGAACACACTGTTTGTAGCGGATTTTTCGATTCACTGCTTAGTTCTGGCTTCAAAGGCTTCGGTGGTACTGCTATGCATTGACTGTATTCAGATGTTGATGGCATTTGGCCAGTCTCTTTATTTAATTGCAGAAATCCATTATATCATGTACGTTGAAGTTTTTGCTGGTTGATGGAATGTTGTCTGATGAATGCATATGTAGACTGATTTATTTTGAAAATCCATGGTGTGTATGTGTTAGATTCTATGTTTAACAAGTATTTTTTGGGCCGAAAGAAAAAGAGTTTGGTGCGTACATTTCAATGGTGAACCCGACGTGAACCTCCCATCTAATAAATCGTTGGAGGTTGGAAACATTACTGCTCGCCTGGGCCTTCTACTAGTTTAATATTTTTACTAGGAATTGTACAGTATGATAATTTGAGTTCTGGTCAAATGTTGGGTGGAAGTGGAAAGGCTTGCGCCTAAAGAAAGCTAGCAGCATCAGAATGGAGTTAATTTCTTTTGCTCAGCCTATAATGCTCTTTATTTATAAAGTTTTAAGAGCGCTGTAATCTTTTACCATTAATTTTATATGGAGAATGGAATGGCTGGAGTTGACTTGGTGAAATAAAAAAAACATTGAGTATTCTCCCCTTAACTTCCTTTGTCTAATTCCACCACCGTCGGTTGGCCTCCCCAAATGAGTCATATAACATTGCTCCTCAGCGCTTTATCGTTATTCTCCCTAGCACCACAACGCACTACTCCTGAACATTGTATCCATATCCTCGCTGATCAGACTACACAATCCACTCCTCTCCCACTGCTCCAGTCCCTCGGTATACCTCACTCCCACACCTCCATTGAACCCTGCCCATTGCATAACACCCTTGCAGTAAGAACCAATTTACTCTCTCGGTTTTGTCAAATTTCAATACTCTGCACCATGGAAGCAAAAAGAGAGCTTGAAGAATTCATTATATACTACGGTGCCCTGGAGTTATTTTGTTCGATACCAGAATTGGATCTCACTTATTCTGCGTTGAGATGAAAGCAAAGTTTCATGTACAGTATGTTCTGCAAATTATGGTGAGCGACTATTAGTAGGGATTTCCTACACCTTGGGGTCTCAGAAATTTTGTGGTGTTTGGTGGGGTAGATGATGAATTGGCCTCTGGCGATCCACACGATGTGTTAATTAATACACTGAAAGAGAAGAAGTGGCCTTGGGCTAAAAGCGTGCGCCTCTCAATAATTGAAACCAACACGTTGAATTATATTATATGTGTGAAATCTTTAAAGAGCCAAATGGCCTTCGGAACAGACTGTTAGATTTAGAAATTTGTTTGTAAATTGGAATTGTAATACACATTATCAGTCTCACTTGTTGTACCTGTAACATAAGGAATCATAAGAGGTTCACGCTATGATGCTGTTTTGGTTTTCTTTCATCTGGGTCTTGAAAACAGAACCCTAAAATTATTATAATACTTCTTTCTATGGAATCCTTCGTCAAATACAAAGACATGCAAAGGTGCAGATGTTGAGTGAGTTTTAGTTTTTGGACCCACACATGTAAATCGACAGGATCTTTAAATCGTAGGGATCACTGTTGACCAGGAAAAAAATCGAGAGCTTCAACTCGGCCAGTTCTTCCTGAGGGTCCTCAAGTCCAGCCTTCGTGGGTGTTCTACTACTGAAGACATTAAACTGCCACAGTCATTTCCAGATTTGATGTTGGGCATACTGTAAACTCTTATTTGTAAGTTCAGAAATCAGTAGAGATGCATGGCTAGTATCTTCAGTGTTGTTTCCAGTGAGTAAATTACTCCCAATGACTGATGTAATGTGCTCAGCGGTGATTTAATTTAATGGTGAAATCATTGAATATATCATATTGCTCATTGAGAAGTTTCTGGAGGCATTATACTCTCATTGTGCATCTCAATTTAGAGTAAAACTCAATAAATATATTTATAACTGTCTAGACAAAGAGGAGCCTATTTCAAGAGGTTGAGTTGGTTGTAGCTTATCCAAAGAGGAAAAGTTGGTTTCAAAGCATATTCAAATCAAGTTCTATCAGTTTATGTTCGAGTTGTCCTTTGTGCGCAGATTTTATCACTGTCAAAGAGTCAAATCTCCTTAATAATTGGCTGCATATACATCGGAAGCAGGGTCGAGTATTCTCTAATCTCCTGGAGGTTTTCCTGAAACTGTGCATAATTGGAAGGCTCTTGAAAGGTCATGGTAAAAAGCTATGGTATATATGACCAACACTGTACAGTTTGCTAAGTATTTGGACATGTAAGGAGGTCTATCACTGTTGTTTTAGTGTGCTAGAGACTCATTCCCATGCCTATGACCTGAGCAAGTGTTGGAGCAACATTCTAGGTTCGAAAGTCCTTGCTGGAATTTACTCTCATTGCTTCTCTTCATTGCTAGAAAGTGGCAAGATCAAAGAATATTAATTCGCACCCTAGTCAAAGCATATGAGTATTCAAGTCCTGCCCATGACATGGTCTTATAATTATGGAAGTTTTGATAGTCATCATTTCTTATTTGAAAGTGAAGGAGTACTTGAAGGATCCAAGCAAGTTTGCAGTTGCTATTGCCCCAGTTGTGTTATTAAAACTCATTATAGTCTCTGTCTACATATATTTTGCATTGATTCCTTCATTCATTTGCTGCACATTTACAAACGATTTTTCTGTGTCTTTGTACTGTGAGTGGGTGTTACTTTTACTCATTAGGTCATAGTTGTGATCAGTTTTTTTAAAAAGGTGTAATTTTGACAATGGAAAATATGGCTTGAATTACTGAAATATTAGAGTTCTTAAAAACTCTGATACATTCCTCTAATCATGATACATTAAAAGTCAGCAAAGTTTCTCTCACAGACATTCAAGTCTGTCTACAAAATGCACAAGAGAAAATTGATTTTTTGCAGCTTGAAACTCAGCTACAGCAAGAAGAATTAAAACAGAGGAATCAACATTCTAAACCTGTTTCTGTTCAGAACAATGAAACAGACTCCCATAAACAACAAGTCAATAATGTTACAGTTCATTCAGATTTAGTACCCCATAAAGCAGAAGTTGTACATGCAGATGCAGAAACTCAGTCTGCACTTCCCAGGCCCATCATCAGACCTTGGGAACAGCTTGTCCACAACAAGCACAGAATTGGTCTTGGATATGACAAGGACTTGTCCTTTCATATTCCAGACTACGCCAAGCCCATTTAGTTTCAAAGTTTTGGATTCATTTATGACAGTTCACCTACTCCTCATGACAGTTAACCTCCAGCTGTTCCAGATTCTACCCCTCTTCCACAGCAACAACAACAACAACAGATTATAAAATGCCAACACTGTGACCGAGTTGGCCATTTGAAAGATCACTATTTTGATCTTCATCCATGTAACCACTGTCATAAAACCAGCCATTCTTCACACAGATGCTTCAGAAACAAACGTCCTACAAGAACTAAGATTCATCTTGGATGGATCGCTTCTTGGCAATCGGCATCAATAGCCAAGAAGATATTCCAAACACATGTCAGAACTTGTTCCAGAGTAATGAACAGTCTTGCAGTTGAGTTTTCTCCATCATCTCACCTTGTATCTGATAGGGGGGGAAATGATGGTCATCTAAAATCTTCAAAGTCACATCAAGCGAGCCTGAGCCACAACCTGCCACACCAGTTTCAGAGTTGTAGCCAGAGACAAAGATGCCCCTGAACATGCCTTCAGTTGGTAATCTGGGACACTTCCTCTAGCAAAAGACTTCAACTTCTTGCCAGTTTTGGAAGAATTCTAGGAACAAAATTGAGAACACTTCCTCTAGCAGAAGACTCCATCTTCTTGCCAGTTTTGGAAGAGTTCCAGGAATTGCATTAAGCATTCCAGAGTTGTTGGTCATCCTTAAACCATCACAGCTTGAGACTTCCCTTTTCAGGTTGAAGTTCTCCCTTTTATGCGGGGTGAGACCTCCCTTTCATGGTTGAAGGTTTCCCTCTTTAAAACAATAGGAGCACTTCCTCTAGTAGAAGACTTTAGTTTCTTGCCATTTTTGGAAGAGTTCCAGTAACTGCACTAAGCGTTCCAGTGCTGGTGGTCATCCTTAAACCACCGCCCTTTATACCAACATTTCAGAGAGCACATTCAGCCTAGTGCTGCCATGCATTTTTGCACATTTTGTATTACAACTCTCTTCTTGGACTCATACATAACCCTTCGGATTAAGGGGGGGAATGTTGGACACCTAATCCTCAATGGGTTAGTGTGGAAGCCGAATGGACAAAAGGAGTCCAAGAGACCTTGGGATGTGAAACCCAACAGTCACAACAATGTACTATAAATGTATATCAATTGTTAATAAAAATTGTATTGTCGTGATTTATCTTTCATATTTCTCTTGTTGTCCATGTGTGTTTAACAACATTAGAAGCAATCACATACTATTAAACAACAATAAAGAATAGTGTTACAAATTCCAATAACATGTGAAAGAAATGCTTGTTGTGGCCCAAAATGGCTTCTTAGTATTGATGTTGAAATATCCCATGTACAATCACACAATATCTCCAAAAGGCCCAATAGTGGGAATGCAAAATTGTAACTTGATCTTCAAATAAATTTACAAGTTTTCCCTTTCAAATTTCTCCCAAGGTTTCAATACTAAAAGTCATTTTTACTAGCCATGAGTGTATATTTACACAAAATGAGGTCAATTTTCACCTTTCATTAGTCTTCAAGTACGCTCATGTCTAATTTATACTTTCATTTATTTCTAATTCTATTTTCTTTACATAATTCCAAGAAAAATGAAAATATTCAAAATAAACATCCTTTATGGCACTAATTCAAAGGTAGCCAATGCTAGTGCTTGAACTTTTAATTCCTGTGTCAGGTAAACATGCCATGCCTTGTATTCAAATTATATAGACAAGACTCAATGCTTGATATTATCCTTTCATAGGTGATCTCATACTTGAAAGTACTAGGCATTATTGTTTTTAGATCGGAATGTATTCGATGGAATAGTGTAGTGAGAATTGTGTGTAACTTTGTTAGTTCCACAATATGCCATGAGTTCAATAATGTCCTTGGTAGTCTTTGTGTCATTCTTAGTGATGGTGGGATCACATTCATCTATCATTTGTGGTATCTCCCATTAAATCTATTATTACTTCGTTATTTGTGCACATACTCCTATGGGGACTATTCGGTTGGCCTTGATCAAACATCCGTCATGTTATGAAGTTGTTGATAAATATTCAAAATTCTAATAACATCCTTCCTTCAATTTTCTTAGGCTTGGATGGTAAATGTGATATCCACCTTATCTGTTTCTCTACCCATCTCATCTTTTGTTAGTAAGCTTGTCGGTGCAGTTGGATGCTTTGTGCTCCACCCAAACATTGCGTCTGTGAATACTAGGGCTTCCTTCAACAATGTACCCTTTTCTTTGAGTCCATTTTGAGTGGTCATAAGCGTGGAAGCTACCTTTTGAAGTGTGGTTAGTTCCCTATAAAATTTCTTCATAATATCTTCTAAAAATTTGTCTGCTTCTAGTGTTGTTGCCTAAAAATGTTTATCGTTGGATCTTGAGGCTAACAAAACTCGATTCTCTTTAGGAAGCCATTCACTTTCCTATTTTTTATTACTCAACCTCCTTTGTAATTAACAAACCTTATCTATCAGTTGCTCAATCCATCTTTCAATGGAGACAGATAAAGTTTTTCATACTAAATCAATGGCTAGAGGATTTTCCATGTTACTTGACACTATATTTCATTTGGTGGTTATTGAGATCAATATTTTTGGTTTTCATGCTAAATATCTATGCCTTTGTTAGATAATGTTGCTACAGTTGCTATCAAAGAAGAATCTTGCAAGGTTTAGGTCTTGATTTCCTTCACTGGTTGTGATACCCATCTCCCTAAGTGATAAGTGGCCTCCTGTGAATGACACTAAAACTGGGGTTTAAGGCTCAACATCCATACTGGGCAGTGTGTTTGAGCTTCCTTTATAGTCTATTCATTTTTCCTCACTTCCTCTTGAGCTTGTTTGTGAGATATTTATTTTTCCAATTTTTCCTCTTATTATTTCTTTGTTTCTTCTTCATTCTTTCTCTTTTCCTCTTCTTCCTTTGAGCCTCTTCTCTTTCATCATTACCATTTTGTTCTACCTACACTTTCTCCTTTCTTTCACTTTCCTTCTCGAGTCATTAATCTTCTTTCAATTTATTTTGTTTTTATTTCTTGGTTGCTTCCTTTTCTCTTTTGTTATTTTGAGCAACCTTTTATCTTTGGAATTTTTTCCCTTTGATGAATCTCCAGTGGTAGGTTCAACACCACTCTTTGGATTAGGGGGACTAACTGTTTTTCTGTGCTTCTACATCTTATACAACATTGTAGTAGTTCTTGATTTTCTCTTCATCTTCATTGGTGCTTAATGCGTATGGAAATCTATATTTTAACTTAGAGAAACGAGCCACTACTATGATTCTTGGATCGTACTTATAGAAATCGAGTTCTTCAAATCTTAAGCATTCCAGGTTAGTGGATTTGGCTTCCACTTATTTATAACTTTTTACTCAATATATGCATACATAGAATGGGTAGGCATATAATGGTGCTTTCTTTTTTCAAGCTAACATGCCCCCAACTCTTGTTGTCACATGGTATGTCACTTCCTATATAATTATGTTTTCAGTGATGAATTGTGGGAGTTTATGTGGGGACTTGTAGGCTACGAACACCCTAAATTATGTGGCATTAGGTTGTGTGAAGTAGCTGGCCACATATTGCAATGTTATGCTAACATGGTTAGACATGCAAGGTTCTTCATTGTCATAGAGAATGTGAAATAATGACAAGATGACTCCCTCTACTAATCTTACATAAGATGATATGTAATGATTCTATCATAAACCCTTGTAGTAGATGTGAATTGGTTGAATATCTTGGGAAAAAATCAATTTCAATCCCAACATCTAGAATTCATATCTTGAGCATATACAATCAAGAAGGTATGAGGCCATGTAAAATTATGGTTGTTTTCCTCCTAACAAAGTTTGGGCTTCTCTTAGTCTGGTCTAAGTAGAACCGACTAGAATCTCTACCAAGTTTAGGACACTTCCTTCTTGGGCACACATGTACATTAATGGTACCTTACTCTCTCCAAATGTATTTGCATTTGGTTTTCCATCTATTCAGGAACACATAGCCACAATAAGTTGATATGCTCTCCTTACCAGCTTGGTTTTGTAAAACATGTCAGTCTTAGTTTGGAACTTGATTGGGGTTTTCCATCAAGTCTTTAGGTTATCTTTGCTACTTAACCCAAATCTATTATACCATTCTTCCATGAGTGCTATTTGATATCCAAAAAACTTAGAGTAGTCAGTGATCTGGGTTATGTGAATGTCATTATACCTCCCACATGGCTATTTTGAATCATCATATTGCTAGCCTCAATGCATTTTATAATCCATTTGATGGTATTCCCATAAGGGAATACTATGGTATATGATATGACTTTATTCAACTAAGATCGTCTAACATTCCAATGTACTTCCTCTTCATCACATATCTCCTTCTAGGAAAATAGTTAGTATATTTTTTACCATGTGATTAACATGGAATTATAAATAAAAAAGGTGTATATGTACATGTGGGACTAAAACAATAGATTTATAACAACCCTGGTTAAAAAATCCATGTAATAAAGTTAATAAAGGAAAAATAAGACCAAGGTCATGGGACATGTATTCCAAGATGAATGTTGGGAAAAACATATATATGGGGATCACTTATGATTAATAAATGGCTACGGAAATTGGCAAAGGAAATGGAAAATAAAAAGTGGCATTAATTGAAATTTTATTATGAAAATAATGGGAAATAGGAGAAAAGCAAGGTGAAAGGTCAGAGGTTGCATGTGAGGAGGGTGTTACATAGTGGTATTAGAGCTCCTAGGTTCAAAACTTGGACTCGATCGGTGGAATGTATTTCTCATGCATGCATATAGGTTGCATATGTGTTTGTTATGTATGCATGGTAGTGGTCATTATATGCATTATTTTGGTCATGAATAATGTTGAAATATTGATATGATTATGTATATATACATGTATTGTGATAATCTAGATTGATCTTGCAGATGAGATAGCCTCCCCTAAACTTCATTGGGATATGTTTGATTATGTTTATATTTTGTTATTTGAGATAACGTGTCTGTAGGAAGAAGACCAATATGAAAATAAAAATGGTGGATTATAGATGACGTGGCTCTCCCAATAGATTAGATGAGCAGCATGGTGATGAGTACTCTTCTCACATAAAAGACACTTTGAGAAGTTTGAAGGAAGATATAATAATTTGTAAAGCAGATAATGATAGGATAATTCAATCACAAGAGAGACTTGCTAGGGCACAGGAGAAACAAACAGAGGCCAATTCAATTATGCTTAAGAGTTTGTCAGAATTGTATAGACATGGACTACTTAGGATCAATCATGGATAGGTGGACATTACTAATGGAGCATATGGTAGGAGGTCTCATGGTGGGAATAGGTTAGATACATATATTACCATTAGAGATGGTATGTTTTTGGATATAATATATGAGGCAGGGGACATGGGCTTTACTCTAGTTCTAGTTCATACAGGTACCATGGTCATCATATCCATCTTCCATACAAGAGGAGTGACAGGGGATATTTTCCAGATGAGTTCAAGAAATCAAAGCCACCTACATTTCATGGAGAAATGAAGAAGTTATAGGATACACAAGTTTTATTTCTTGGAATGAATAGGTTCTTCTGGTTGCATGATTACTTAGAGAACATGAAGGCCAAAATAACTACATTCAGTCTTAAAGGAAAAGTAGACATTTAGTGGGAAGATGTAAAGAATGTCAGAGGTGTTTAGGAAGAGGATTTGACTTGGAGTGAGTTCGAGATACTTTTCAGGAAGAAGTATTTATTTGAGAGATACTATGATGACAGGGTAGAGTTCTATGAGTTGAAGATGGGATCTATGACTGACGAGGAGCATACTAGTAAGTTCTTGGAGTTGTTGAGGTACGTACCTTGTCTAAAGGAGGAGAAAGAAAAGATACAGGGATTCATCATTGGGTTTCTAGTAGCATTCAAGGAAAAAATCAAGTTTGATGAGACTAGATCGTTGGAGGAAACCATAGAAAAGTACAAGCATTGTTATGAGAAATTGAAGTGCTGGTATGAATATAAACAAAATTAGAAAGATAATGAGAAAATAAAGGAAAATTGGATAGTAAGAAAATAAGACCTTAGGACACAGGTAACAACGAGAATTCAACACTGCACAAAAATTTTAATGCATCTGATAGAGGATCAGTTGTATGTCAAACTTAGTAAGTGTAGTTTCTTTCAAACAAAGCTACATTACTTGGGGCATGTGGTTTCTAAGGAATGAATAGCAGTGGATCTAGAAACGATAAGAGCTATCATGGAATGGGAAAACCATAGGGATGTGGACGAGGTCAGTTCATTCATGGGATTAGTAGGATATTACAGGAGGTTCATCGAGAACTTCTCACGAATTTCCTATCATATTACATCCTTACAGTGAAAAGGTAGGAAATTTGAATGGATAGAAGAATGTGTAGCTACTTTTGCACAATTGAAGCAGTTGCTTAAAAATTCTCGAGTTCTAAAGATCGCAGATGTAGACAAAGAGTTTGTGGTGTGTACATATGCTTGCAAGAAAGGGCTTGGTGGGGTTCTCATGCAGGAAGGACATGTAGTGTGCTATGAATCAAGGAAATTGAATGAGCATAAGAAAAATTATATTATGCATGATCTTGAGTTGGAAGCAATCATCCATGCATTGAATATGTGGAGACACTATCTTCTGGGTAGGAGGTTTGTATTGATAAGCTATCACAGTGGGTTGAAGTACCTATTTGACCAACCCAATCTAAATGTTAGGAAAGATAGATGGTTGGACATGATCAGTGAGTTTGATTTCAAGATTAGCCACATCAAGGGTAAAGAGAATAGGTTTATAGATGCTCTTAGCAGAAGACTACATGTAAATCTCGTAGCAGCTATGAGATCATATGGGACAAACTTACAGGATGATATCTTGCAGACATGACAATAGGATGACAATTATATGAAGCTTAGGCACTGGTTGTAAGAGAAGGGTGTAGGTGAGTAGGATGTGGATTATCATCTCACAGAAGATGGTTTGGTCAGATTTAGGGAGAGGATTTATGTGTCGGACAACATTGAGATCAAGAAGCTTAACTTGAGGGAATTTCATGCTAAGTTGTATTCAGGTCACCCAAGATACCAAAAGACATTGATAGTGGTGAAGAAGTTATATTATTGATTGAATCTGAAGAAGGAAGTGATAGAGTTTGTGGCTAGATGCTTAGGTTGTCAAAAAGTAGAAGTAGAGTGTAAGCATATGGTTGGATTACTACAGTCGATTTTGATTTCAGAGTGGAAATGGGAGTTCATTTCCATGGATTTTATTACAAGTTTTCCGAGGACCTCTAGACAACATGACTCTATTATGGTTGTGGTTGATGGGTTGGCTAACGTAACTCACTTCATTCTAGTGAAGTCTACAAATCCAGCTAGTCAGGTAGCACAAATATTCATCAGAGATATAGTGAGGTTGAATGGTGTACCGAAGAAGATTGTATCAGACAAGGATGCTAAGTTCACTTCTAGGTTCTGGAAAGAATTGTTTCCAGGTTTGGGGATAGAGTTGGCCTTCAACACAACTTATCATCCGCGTATAGATGGACAGACAGAGAGGGTGAACAAGATTTTGGAGGACATGTTGGTAATGTAAGCCATGCATCAATAGTCAAAGTGGGAAGAGTATCTTCCACTAGTGTAGTTTGTGTATAACAATGGGGTACTAGGAATATTTAAAGATGAGTCTATTTGAGGTTCTTTACGGGAAGATTTGTAATACTCCTATAAAATTGAGTGATTCAGTGAACAAGGTATTGACTGTACCAGATATGTTGGTAGAGATGGAATAGGAAATGCAGGTAATCATGAAGAATCTAAAGGGAGCAAGAACAAGCAGAAGAGTTATGCATATCAACACAGGGTGTTTAAGGAGTTTCAAGTTGGGAGAAAGTTTCTTTGCACATAAAGCCTAAGAAAAGCTCCATGAGGATTGGGTCATGTGCCAAGATGGAACCTCAATATTGTGGGCCTTTCAATATTCTTGAGAAGATTGGACTAGTAGCCTATCGAATTCGACTACCTCTGACAATGAAATTACGTGATGTTTTCCAACTATCATTTCTTAATAATTATGTGAAAGATGTCGATCATGTGATTTCCTAGCCTGTCTTGTAGGTGGAACTAGAAGGAGAATTATAGATGGAACCTTCGTGCATTTTGCAGCGAAAGATGCTCATGCTTTGGAATCAAACAATCGAGCAAGTTAAAGTGTGGTGGACGCACTTTGGGCCCGATGAACCTACATCAAAGATGACTGATCAGATGTGGACTATGTATCCTTCTCTATTCACTAGTTGAGCGGATGCCTTTAGGTATATGTTTGATGTTGTGTTTTGTTATGCCTATATATACATATGTATTTCACTATTGCACCTAGTTATGTTATAAAGCTTCAATAAGCGGTATGGTGTTTACGATATGTTGGTTATGTTTTAGCATATGGATATGATGTAAGTGTTGTATCGAGCTATATTATAAAGCTCCATGGGAACCATATTTTTGATGATTTATAAATGTCATTGAACACCGAGGATGGTGTTCCCCTAAGGGGGAGAGTTCTGTAATAGCCCTGGTTAAAAAATCCATGTAATAAAGTTAATAAAGGAAAAATAATACGAAGGTCATGGGACACATATTCCAAGATAAATTTTGGGCACAACATAGTGATGGGGATCACTTGTGATTAATAAATAACTATGGAAATTGGCAAAGAAAATGCCAAAGGCAAAGTGGCATTAATTGGTATTTTATTTGTGAAAATAATGGAAAATAGTAAAAAAGGAAGGTGAAGGGTCGCAAGTTGCATGTGAGGAGGTTGTTACAAGAGCTTCCCTCTAATACTTCTTCTACTATATGTTTTCCTAGTCTCTTGTTTGGTGGTACCATATGTCCTGGTGATGATGAAATGTTCAAACACAACAAGTCTATTGTATATGACATTTCAAATATATTCATTTTGATACAATGTTAGAAAACCCAGGAAAACTAAATGCATAATGTAGGGGAGAAAAATTGTTTATCACAAGTAATGCGATATTGCACAAGAATATGATGTAGACTATAAATGTTTGTTGTGTTATGACATGGAGATATATTGTCTCATAAGAGGTGAGAGTAGAGAATCAAACATACTTAAACCATTGCACAATTCCATTTGGTAATGTTAAATAGTAGGCTAACATGATGGAATTGATGTATCATAATTTGGTATACCGCATCACATCTTATCAGAAAAGGCAATGTGTAAGGTTTACATCGATGCACGAGGAGTAAAGGAAGACTAGAAATTCAACTTGCAGCTTTACACAAGGATGATGGGAAAGCTAGATGGTTGCCTTGCACTACCATGTGGAAGGACAAGGGCATGACTAGATATCTGGCATAACATAAAAGATAATGCAATCCACAAACATGGGATATGTCGTGGCACATAGGAAGAATATATCCTATGAATACGGGTTGTACTATGATAGGAAATTGAGGGTATATGAATGACTGAGGGAAAATTGTAAGTCTGAAATTCACTGAAAAAGGAGAAAATTTGCCAAATTTTAGGAGGGTTTGTCTTAGGATATTCACGTATATAAGTAATGGGAAAGATCAACAGAAAAAAATGAAACTTGAAAATAAAGGTAATGTAAACCTATTGAATGAAGAATGTTTACAAGGATAGAGTCACATGACTTAATCAATACATGTCCTGGATGTTTTGGGCTCCTATTGTGTGGTGTAGCACTAGAACATAGAGAAACACTATTAAGATGTGATGCACTAAGAAATAATATCACTATATGATAAAACCTTATGGTGAAAATGTATTACGGTAGGAGGGATTATATAAGATTTTGCATGTGTGAGGAGAATTAACGTGCCATTAATGCCCCATCGAAGGGATAGATGCCATAAGGACTGAGGCGATGTGGTTAAATGCTTGAGAAGGTGTGTTTCTCTATCTTGTAGGGGTGGGTTATGCTTTACTGCATGAGTGCATTACACTGAGCAATTTTAGAGACATCATTAAAAAATCAATTGACCTTGTTGAAGTAGGTTTGATATAGAGATGTTTATAGTTTGAAGGAAAGGGGGGGCTCTGAATTTTGACTCTTGTTGAAAAAAATTGTTGTTGTTATAGTTGCTACAACAATTGGTGAATCATTGGTAGAAGCTTAACATATTTGGTGTAGCCCTTATTTATGATAGAGTGTATCATTTAGGAAGTATTGACTTGAATATGTAGGTACCACTTGTTTTGTTCACTAGTCTTGTTTAGAAGTTTGATTCTCTCTTCTAACTTATTTTTCCCTGTGCTCATAATACACCAATTTAGATAAGAGTCAAACACAACACGTTCAATAGGATATGGAGATGTTGTGCATGTCGGTTTAAAATATAAAGAACTATATACGAGTCTCTTGTGTTTCTCTGATGCCAACGAGTATCCATAGCCTTGATGAAGTCATTTAAGAAATCACAACCATCTCTTCACCGCCAGTTAGTGCCCATAGCCCTAACAAAGTTACTTGCATCACCCGTTTGCATAAGAAGCCTTTCTTATGCCTTTACCTTTTTATTTATTTTTCTTTGCACTTAATTTTTTCATTGTTTGGGAATTTTGTTCGAAGGTGGATGAGGGATCACAATTTATTTTACGAGTAGAGGGGTTTCTCTTTGTTCTTTGTGTATTTTTTCCCAACATATTGGACTCTTATTTTTTATATGAAATACAAAGGATCATAACATTATTCAAGGCTTAATTGTTTAACGTGGTTAAATTTCTAACCAAACAATTAACAATTACTACATATTCATTCCTGACATTGATAGAGCATCATTTATTCAAAGGATGGGAGAGTTATTTTTGTACAAACCACAATTATATATGTACAATGTTTTGACATTAAAATGAAAATGAAAGAAAATTCAGCAAGACAACAAAAAGTGACATAAATGAAAAAGCATAAATCACAATATGTAGATTTTTTGAGTACAATATATGCAAGTACTTTATTTATAAATTTTGATAATTTATTCTAATGATGTTTATGTTGTTTAACACAACACATATATCATTGAGTAATTATACATCATAAATTCAATCCAATAAACAATAGATCAATAGAGATCACGGTGCATAATAAAACAAGAATATTTTACCCTGGGAAAACCCACAATGGGGAAAAACTAAACCAACCTTTTCCTTAGAGAATAAATGAAACAAGAGATACATAAAGTTAAAACCACTAGAAATATGACCAACCAACAAGGACCAATTCAACCCTCCACAAATTTGTCAAAAGAATGTCTATGACAAGTTCAATAACCTGTCCTCCATGTCTGCCTTAGATACCACACTATGATTTAAAGATTAGCCTCAAAATGAAGACTGAATTATAGAGACATACCATAGAGAATAAAATCTCCAAGAGGGATGAAAATGGTCTCCAATCCTTCCACATAATACACACTCAGCCACAAATATATTTCACCAAGACAAGGTCTCTACGAGGACCAAAACATGTCCTCTATATCAACATTAGAATGTGCACTATACCAGAGAAGTCACGGTCAC
The DNA here is from genome assembly GCA_031772625.1 of Pinus tabuliformis. Classification (NCBI taxonomy): domain Eukaryota; kingdom Viridiplantae; phylum Streptophyta; class Pinopsida; order Pinales; family Pinaceae; genus Pinus; species Pinus tabuliformis. Next base: position 1,506,904,510 of record CM062819.1, on the reverse strand, counting down.
AAGAGGTCTGAATTTCAACCTTAGTTTTTTCCATATGGTTCGGATTATGTCACTAAATTTATGCTTCAGACCCGTGTACCAAACCAACGACTCTTTGAACTGATCCATAGAAGATAAACCTCAGGAAAAAAAAACTTTTACAAGATTCAAACTTTTTGTACCTCAGAAGTATTCTTCTATGAATTTTCGTCCTTATGATTCTTGTATCCTTCACCTTAATAGATATAATATGTGTGTGATATAAGTGTTGAGAAATAATTAGGGCTATAATTGAAGTAGTTTCTCTTAGAATTGATAACTTCTTGTGATGTTCTTTTACTTTTCTTGATTATTAGCTTCTTCTTCTCTAATTATTATGGTGTTCTTATCATCCAACAAATACAGAAATAGGAAGATCAATAATACAAAATGTTGGGCATGGAATCCCCCCCAAGGCATGTTTTGGGGCTTAAAGCCCAAGTCTTGATGGAGTATTCTTGTAAAAGTTCCACGAATTGTGGGTGTGGGGCATGAAATTATAATAGAGTCACAGGGTTGTCCACCCTAGTTTTTGTAATGTAATGTTGGCTGGATAGACCTACCCATGGTCTGCGGACCATGGGATTGTATAAATAGAGTGAGGCTCTAAGTGTATAGGATAAATAATAGAAGATGAGAAGTCTAAGTGATTGAGTCAAAGTGAACAGCATGTCTGTGGGTCATAGAGTAGGAGAAGGCTCAGTAGTTGAGTGCGCAGAGGCCTAATAGTCCGCAACTGAGTGCGCAGACCCCTGCAGCTGAGTGTACAAGGCAGGTCGAGTCTGTAACCATTGGGAGAATCAATAAAGAGAGGTTTTACTATATTTCGGTGTATCTTTTCCTGGTTTAATGCATGATTGGATATAATTTGCAAGTATACTGTTTATTTATTGCGCGAACCTGTATGAATTTTTTGTATCACTAATTATAACTTAAAACATTCAAGTAGGCGAAGGTAATTAACTAGTACTGGAAGATAAGTAAGATCTCGAGTAATAGTGCACAACGCAGCATGAGAGCTCCACAATCCCTGGTTAAGGTTGCCCGAAGGCAGTGTATCAAGCCGCGGGGAATAGTAAAGTGCATGAAGCAACCTACACGTAAGAACAAAAAGTGGACCAGTCGAACATCTCAGACATCTCAAGGGTGTGGAAGCCTGGTTCTAGCACCCTCCCATACTACTTCGGGTGAAACCTCAGTCCCTGCTCCACAGACTATTGTCGAAAGGGCTAGTAGTACAGGGATTTATTTGGTTAATTAACTTCGAACATGGGTCAGGCCCCAACAAGCCAACAAATGGTTCCATTGCTAGGACCGTTATTTGCATATAGATGTTTGATCTCGTATCACTGGAATCTAACAAAGAAATGAATTGAAGATTGGTTGGACAGAAAGATTCACGATTCACAGTGCAGGAAAACAGGAATCCACAACTATCAAAGGAAGAGTTTTTAGACTACTACTTATATACGGAGTTCCATGAAAATTTCTTTGCATCCTTCCCCACTGAGTTATACGAGTGGATCGCGAAGCTAGAAGACAGCCAAGGAAGGTGTAAACATGACAAACCTATTGTGTGGACTCCAGAATTAGTGCACAGTCTGGAAGCATAGGAAGATAAGATTGTGCGCGCTGTCAATCACTGGCTTGATCAAATCATAGGAGGATTCATCACCGAATTCACAATAGATACTTTAGTGAGCTATAGCGAGGTAGAACAATGCTTCCTCAAGGGACTACAAGGTAAGTACGTTAAATCTTTGAACACTTGGATGAAAATGCTACTGTGTGAAAAGCAGGTTATGCAAATAAATTGATGCTTGGGGCTAGGTGGAGTGGGAGAATCTATAGAAATGAAGGGAACACAGAACTAGAAATTAACCCCTTGATTTCAGCTCCGCGAGGGGGCGAAGAAGAGCTCGTGAAGGTCTCGCCAAGAAGTGTTATCAATCTGAAAAGGCAGAGAATTTCCCGCATACCACCCCCACCCATACCACCACTAGTTTCACCCTCTTAACCTGTCTTCGCCGATACAACCTCCACCACCGCGAAGCAGTATGGCAAGCGCAATAAAGGTACTAGTGTTCAAGGGAGTAGGGAATGAAGATCCGGACCAGTTTTGGTTCATGTTAAAAGCTGTATGGGAAGCATAGGGTGTCACGGAAAACAATATAAAGAAGGTAACATTGGTTAGCACTCTACAAGATCATGCACTGACCTGATACATTAAGCATTGCAATGACAATCCAAATTCGAGGACAAAAAATATCCAAGTTGTGCTAAACAAAGAATTTAGTAGGCCAAAGTCAGAGGCACAGTTGATCATTAGATTCATGGAAATTACAATGCTGCCAGGCGTGACCCCGTGGGAATTGGATCAAAGGCTGAAGTGCACAATTCATGAAGTGAAAATGACATTAACAGATGGGAAACACCACGAATGGTTTATAGCATCATTAACGTCGCATATACAGAACGCGTTGTCGCAAAAAAGGCTAACCACTCAGGCTAAGGCTTTAGAAATCACGATGAGATTGCACGAGACTTCCATATAGGATGCTAACCTAGGAGTTCAGCAGATTCAAGCGCAGTTGAAAAACTTAGGCATGGAGATGCAGAGTTAGAAGTAAGACAGGACAACACGCGCAAAGATGCGCGATGAGGTATGGTGCTTAAAATGCAAGGGCCAGGGGCACGACAAGGACCACTGCCCGGTGTTCACGAATTACCTTGCGGGAGGAGCGCCAATGCCATTAATACCAGAGGCACAAGCAGGACCTGCGAGGTTGTGCGATAAAGGAGCACTCCAACCTCCCCCGACTCAGAACTAAATGATGAGGTCTGAGCCATGCGAGGAAGACACTAATATAAATATCATGCTACGGAGTGGAATTGCGACAGGAGATGACAAAGGGAAGCAACCTAAAGAAAGTACCTTGGTTCACAAGGCTCCAACGAAGGAACCAAAATTCGATTTGGAGCGCGCTAAGGAGACCTTCATGGAAGCTAAGAGGAGCTTCATTGATGCCTCCACTTCAGGAAGTAAAGATAGATTGGTGCTGGAAATGGACCCATTGATGCTTACTACGTTCTTGGAAACATGCATGAAGCTCCTACGTGACAGCAAGGCTGTAAAGGGGCTACAAGAACTCATAACTAGATGCACTGGGACCACGCCAGGAGAAGTGCGTGTAGTTCGGAACCTCGGGAATCACACGATGCAAACAGGAAGGGAAATGAGATTGACCGCGCAGATTGGGGAATATGAGATGGACTAAGTGATTTTGGATCTAGGGTCGGACACGAGCATGCTGCAAAAATAGACATGGGAGTGCATGGGCAGGCCTACGTTGCAATGGTCTCCTATCCAACGGCAAAGGGTGAACCAACAAAAGATCATACCTATGTGGAGATTGCAGGGAATCATGGTAGATATTGAAGGAGCAAGCATGCTAGCAAATTTCAAAGTAATAGAAATTTTTGATGACAACAATCCCGACCCCACGCTATTGGGAATAGATTGGGCCACTGACATGAATGGAGTGATAAATCTAAAGAAGCACAAGATGATCCTTGAAAAAAATTCTTTGCGTGTAGTGGTGCCTTTAGACCGTACAGAACGATCACGCTACATGGAGCCAGTGTGCGACTACGACAGCGACATTTATTTGGATTGCATCGACACGATAACCGTGCGGGAGCAAGACTCGGTAAATCCAACCACGGATGGGCAAATCTCATGGGAACATGAAAGCTCCTGCACATCAGATTCTAACGAGGAGATATAACGATGGCAGAACCAGTTACATGAGGTAACCATGCTCAATTGTAACATGATAAAAAGATTGTTGTGCTGCATAACAACAGAGGTAAGAGATCTGCCTTCGTATGATGGGTTAAGCGATGTGGATGACTTCCTAAACAAATTTGAAAGAGAAGTACCAAAATAGCAACGTTTTGATGCTCTGAAATGGGTACTGCAAGCTACGCCCACAAGATGGTGGGGGATGCACCAGAGAAATTTTTACGATTGGCACGAATGCAAAAGGATGATGCACATGCAGTTTGGGAAGCCTCCGATGCAATTAACAGACAAAATTATTGGACGAACCGGCCTGCGCACCCACATATCCAGGTGGATACAGGCATATGGTGTGAAAGCTGCATGAATGCACACCATCCTCGTGGTAGGAGAGACGATCAGTAAGTAGCTGCGGGTAAGGAAATGGCTCGAATGACCCCTCTGGTTAGGACCACGAAGTATGGAAATACCAAGTGCGCAGAAGAATATCCATGCAGAGGCTTTTAACAAAGTACATGAAGCACTGAACAAGGTCCACGATGTGAAGTGGATTGACTGGGACCTACACATACTAGTAGTTCTATGGGCTTATAGGACCGCGTGCAAGAACCTGACCGCGTAGGAACCACCAAGGCTAGTGTATGAAGAAACCGTTGTAAATCCTATAGTACCTAGAGAGCTTAGACCGTGCATAATAGCACAAGTAGATATGACATTTCGTGGAGCCTTGGAAGTAGAAATTCAACAAGGAAATTTTAGACTCTAAGAACTTGAAGAAGAAAGGGTACGATTAAGGAAGAAAATTGCTTTGGTGGACATGGAATTCAAGAAGCTGGAGGACGGGATAAAGGAAGATTTTCTCGGCAAAAAGGCCAGGGTGATAAGGCAGGATGCATACGATCATGATGATAGGTTTAAAGCCTATCGCCGCGAATTGATCAGTCTGATGCCTTGGCTTGGACCACACATTACTAGGCAAATTGACCAGGGTAGCGCGTTGCAGATGGAAAAGTGCGAGATGTCGTCCGTAACAATAAAAGGTGAGCGTTTTCCACAAAACATGATGGATGACTGGATGAAACTTTACACGGGTGGTGCAACCACCTGACTAGCTGAAGGAAGTACAGTCTTAGTGCTCCAGGCAGTTGGAAGGAAGCGGGGGACTGTAAAGTATTCTTCCCAGGAACTGCGCGATGTTGGAGCTACGCGCAGAAGCAAAGAGCAACAATGTCCACACCCACGCACGGGGTATTGCGCTGCCATGCAGTTTAGCTAGAAAGTGACCATTGAAGTCACTATTCATGATGGGATGCTCGACTTAAGACCAAATGGAGTGGGCGGCAGGCATTTAAGACGCGATTTATGGGCAATATTTGGGAAAATTTGTTGCCAAGGGAGAATTAATGAACCAAATTTGGGGGGAATGGTCGAATTCAAATTCAAAAAGCGCTATAAATTACAAGGGGCTACCCAGAAAACAACACTTGGTCATTTGCGAATTGAGCTATTGAGTAGAGCCCTGATTGTTGTGTGTCGAGCATTGATTGAGCCCCTGAGTTCGCGAGTGCTAGATTTTTGGACAGACACGATGGAAACAACTGAGGAAGTTATGGAGATAACCGAAATGACTACTGAAGAGGCCGCATAGGCCCTGACTATGGGGGATGCTCCAGAAGGTGCCAGGATTGTGGCAAAAATCCCGAAATCACTGCGCACGCCAAGACCCAAGAAGGACAAACAAGCGATGGTTCTCGTAATTGTGTCCCCGCGAAACCCACTGCGCACTAAGCTGTCAATGGAGGAGAAGGGGAAAGTCATCACCATAGAGACCGATGAAGAAGAAGAAGACCTGGAGGAGCTAATAATCGTAGAAGATGAGGATGAAGGCATGGGGGAGGAAACTGAGACTGCGCACCCCCAGCAAAAGCTGCCCACCTATGTTCCCCCATGAAAGGGAAGGCTAAAGTGCCCAAGGACCTTGACGAGACCAAGAGCTCACTCCAAACCCATCTCCTCCCAGACAACATTATTTTTGAGGGCACGCACCTGGGATGGGTGCCGAGCTTAAAATTAAAAGATTGGGACCTCGCTGACAACAAGAAGTTACCTCACCTTGATACCTCGCACCTCATGAAGCCCAAGAAGAACACCGCGGAGGCGGTTACAGAATTAGAGCCATGAAATTAGCTGCGCAAAGTGGAAAAGTCCGAGCTACTTAACCTGTTCTGGGTTCCGCATTTGCATCGTGCCCCAATAACCATTTTCATCATCAGGCAGCTTCTCTACCTGGTGCATGATGGGTGTTTGTGGCTAGAGGATCCCATCCCCATCATGATAGATTTAATTCACCACATTTTCTGGCTTCCATACAAAGGAGAGGACCCCATGGACATCTTGTAAGGGAAGAGTAGTGACTTTGCCATCGTAGAGACCATGAAGAATAAGTACAAGATGGAAAAGAAGAAAAGGGGATAGGCTATATCCAGCATCAATGACAAAGCAGTGAAAGTGGCAACCCAAATAATGGTCGGTAAGGTTATGCGCAAGTGCCGTGTAGACGAGGTACCCACGCCGGTGGTCACATTGGCCAAGCAGTGTGCGGAGGGGGTCTAGTTTAACTGGTCCGAGTTCCTCTGCAAGGATTTTTTGGAGAATTTCACGAAGCTCAGGAGTAGGGCAAAACGTTCCACTATGCATGGCTTTTGCGGTCCATAGTACTCATGGCAAGGGAATTACCGGAGGATAGACAATTCCCCAAAATTGACAGGGATCTGTCAGATGCCGGGAAGTATGCTTCGATCTGGGCCACAAAGGATGCCACTAGGATCCTCGATAGTAAAATATTATGGGTGTTCATGGAGATGAACCTCAGAATGGGGATCAACCACAAGCCGCGGTTGTCGCCCACTGTCTACAACAACCTTCAGAGTTTTACAGAATTTAAAGCGGACATCCATAGTATTTACATCAGAGCACTTAAGGTCTCGACTAAACAATGGACGAAGCTACCCTTTGTAGCCACATACGATGTCATCTTTAACATCCCGGAGACATGGCTGCTGGAGTGGTGCACTCCAGACATCACGAAGATAGAGAGGTCGGCGGCGCAGAGGAAGAAAGACACGGCCAAGCTGCACATCACACCGTTGGCAGAAAAGAGAAGGAACGAAAAAGCGGTAGTAGAAGTGCGGGTGGTGTGGGACACTACACAGACAACAACTGAGCAGGAAAAGGTAGCAGCAGCACCACCACCAGCATTGGAGGCAGTCGTGAAGGCGCGCGAGGGCCAAACGTCGCCTTCACATGCGCAGCAAGTAGAGGAAGAAGAGGGAGGCATGGACCCACAAACTGTTTCAACACAGTTGAAGGGCTCACACCCAACCGAGCTAGAAGGATTGTGCAAGAAGGTCAAGGCATCAAAGTTGTCTATTGACATGATCACCTAACTGAAGGTGATCTACACGACATCAGTGAGGCAGTGCATGATGTCACCTCCGAGGCCCTCCAAAATTTCATGTAGGTGAACAATATTGTGTTGGGGGCCCTTAGAGCATAGTTGTAGGAGTTGCAGGTGCGCCCTCCTCAGGCTAGTACCCTTTCGACCAACCTCGTAGTTGGAACAACGATAGTAGAACAAATGCGGCGCATTCGGATGACGAATACCATAGTGCTTCCAAAAGGGGCACTAGTGACAACAAATGAGGCCGACAGGCCTACAGTTAGCATGCTGAAGGGTCTCAGTATCAATATGGTTGCACTCTCGTGGGACCTTATATGTTTTACAGGATGGGATAACTGCAAAGCTACAAGCTATGGAGAGTCGTGCACTCCAAGTTCTTAGTGAGCAAAAAAGCAATACGAAACAATTGAGCTTGCAACATGACGAAGTGGTGTTGTAGAATCGATAGCTGGTCCATGTAACAGACGAAGCTTTCGAAAGCGTCTCGGAGTTGGCCATCCCAGCAGACATAGAAGAAAAGCCACACATCCACAGGTTAATAGCAGGGGTGCATGAGCCGCGACAGGAAATGACAAAGGTTCGACGGGAGCTAAGCCTTCAGATCGTCGAGCTATGGTTAAAGGCACAACTGTCCACCCCTACTAAAGTCAGAGAACAATGCACTAGCGTTATCACAGCGGGACTGGACGAAATTGATAGTGCAGTACGAGACTGCACCAGCATGTTGGAAGAATCCTTTGAGGTCCTCACAAATCTGGAGGAGGACCCCAACATCCAACGATTAGAGACAGAGGCACGAAAACTCCAATAGTAGTATGACAGTGTCAAAGGAACTATGCAGATGGTGACTCTCACCTAGAGGCTCGCGTGGATGCAATAGGCCAAGGCGCTGAAAGAAGAGGCAAATGCAGCACGACATAAGGAAGCAGGCTCAAAGGCATGCATTCAGCCTTGGATCGACAAGGCCTTCACCATTACAACAGACATTCAAGGCAAGATCACACACATGCAGGGGATACACACACTGATGCAGAGAAGCACTTCTAACACAATGGTCTCAGAACAACGCATGCAACAGATCCAGTAGGTAGTAGCTCAGTACGCTGCTGACCTTGCCACAGCTCGAGCATAGTTGGAGGGACTCCGCGCAAAGGTCTTCGCACGGATAGAGTGATTCGAGGGTGAGTCACGATGTTTGTGTTAGGGGCTTGCTTAAGGCCATAAAGTGCCTTCTTCAGCCTACAAACGTGAGTATGTTTACTATGTACTTTGAATCCGAAGGGTTTTTCGATATATACCTCTTCATCAATGGTACCATTCAACAAATTTTTATTCACATCCATTTTATGGATGTTCCATACCATAGTTGCTACCAAGGAGACCTACTATCTTATAGTTTTGTATCTCACTGTAGGTGAAAATGTTACTTCATAATCAATTCCTTCTTGTTGAGAGACACCCCTAGCTACAAACCTTTCACTATATTTTTAAATGCTTCCATATGGTACATGCTTAATCTTGTAGAGACTTTTCGAAGTTACAACATATTTGTCATTCATCCTAGGAACAATTTCCCAAACTCTATTTTTCATTATAGATTGACATTATTCTTTCATGGAATATTTCTATTATTAATGTTTGACATATTGTTAAAAGGAGGATGATTTTTCTTCAATTAATTTCATTATATAGGTTGCATACCCTAAATATCTTTTAGGATTTTTACTTTCCTTGGATGTCCCTTTAGCTACAACATGCCCTTCTACTTCTTGATGAGTTTATGTTAACCAATTAGGTCCCTTATGAGTTTAGGGATTATGAATTGTTGCACAACTTCACTGGGACCTTCTTCTTCATGATTACATACTAACTTCTTCTTCCCTTGGACATTCTTCAAATATAGGTAGTTATTCATCATCAAAATCAATTGGGAGATCTTTAAACTTGTTGTAGGCAATTTTTTCATCAAAAAATATGTCTCTACTTACTTCAATTCAGTTACCTTCCTTGATGTCGAACCTATATTACTTTGAATAAGTACTATAGCCAACAAATATGACCTTCATGCTTGTAGTATCTAATTTATTCCTTTTATCTTTTGGAATATGAATGTAGACAGGGAAACCAAATATTTGAAGATGATCTACACTAGGTTTCTCTTGGTAAACAATTATTCAAGAGTTATGTTGTCAATTATCTTATGAGGAATTCGATGTTGAATATAGATTGTTGTTTTGGACGCTTCATCCAAAAGGAATTGAGGTAAGTCTTTATCATGTAACATAGCTCTAATGCATTCTTTAATTGTACAATTCTTCCTTTTCACTACTCCATTTCATTTTAGATTATACAGAACTATCAACTCCCTCTTAATTCCAACCTCGTTATAGAAATATATGAGTTCTTTTGATGTGTACTCCCCTCCATTTTCAGGTCTTAACACTTTTATATTCCTTTCCTTAAAATTCTCCACTTCTGCTTTGAATTCTTGAAATTTATCAAATACTCCATCATTGGACTTAAGTAAATAAATCCACATCTTTCTTGAGTGGTCATTAATGAAAGTCACATAGTATAGATGACCTCCAAGAGATTTTGTACTCATAGGAACATAAACATAAGAGTGAATGAGATGTGATATTTCTTTAGGTCTTGAAGCACTACTTCTAAATTATTTCTTTATATTTTTACCTAGTGCACATCCCTTAAAACTACTTTCATGATCTTCCTTCGATTCAGGGATGGAATTTACCATAGAGTTTAAGGATGGTAAGATTTTATAATGAAGCTTTCCAAGCCTTCTATGTCAAAGTTACAATGGATTGATTTCAAGATGAACAAAGTCTTGAGAGAGAGGTGTAAGTAATTTGCAAAGCATTCCCTCATGAATTCCAATGATTTTTGCATTATCAATTCTAGAAACCTTACTCCATACCATAACTTTTCCATCTACGAAATTAATTATACCCCCCTTATATTTAAAAAAAGAAATAGAATGTATTTTTTCCTTCAAACTTGGGACATATAGTTTGTTGTTGAGATATATGTTTCCTCCATCTTCTAGCTGCAACATGGTTGATCCAATTCCTTTGACTGCGTAGTTCTTCTTGTCTCCAAGATCGACTGAATGAAAAGATATTCCTTTTGATAGAGTCTCTAGTTCTCCAAGTTCACCTATCATAATCCTATAAGATCTATTGTCAGTTAACCATATGTTGTCATCTTCAAAGGGAAATGTAAGTGTTGAGAATAACCCTTCATTCTTTGTAGAGGAGATCTTGGTCATGTAATTCTTGATAGATAATAAGAGATCCCAAAATGATTTGATTCCTTACTTGAGATGTGTTTTCATCATGGAGAACTATTTCAATGATAACTTCTTCCAGGATGAAGTGATATTCATCATGTCCTTTGTCAACCATAGCTCCAATACCATGCTGAGAAATCATCTGGGCTATAATTGAAGCGATTTCTCTTAGACTTGATAATTTCTTGTGATGTTCTTTTACTTTTCTTCATTATTATCTTCTTCCTATCTTATTATTATGTTGTGTTTATTAAAACAACTACCAAAACATGAAGATGAATAGTAGATAAGGACACAAGATGTAGGCTGCTAACAAGGGCAAAACCTCTCCTAGAGAGGAAAACCCACAAAAATATATTCTCTTCTTATAGATTCGTCAAATGACGAATTCTAGGACCTCTAGACCAAGACTAAGACCCTTCCAAGACCAAGTAAGACCTTTTGGAGGATATTTTTCTTCTTACCAAGTCAAACCAAGTCAAACCTATTAAAAATAGTAAGAACTATTAATTGTTTAAACAAATCTATATAGTAGTTTGTATATGGTATGTAGTTTCATGGATTATAGAAAAATAATGTCAAATATATGTGTATGTGTGCGTGTATGTGTGATTTTTTAGAAACTGATGTTTTCAAATATTTGTATCTCAATCCACTAGGTTTGTGATCTTGAACAAATATTTAAATAAACCAAGTCATTGTACACATAATATTCCCACAAGGAAAAATTTAAACTCAATACAACATGTGTGGGTTCATAACACATGCATGTTCTTAGTGTCAATAAAGTATGCACATTCGAAAAGTGCTTGTATGTTTCTAGTGGTAGGAACATTCATGCATTCATGCATATAATTACTTTAACAAATGCAAAATTGTCCAAGTAGGTTTATGGTAGATGGGGAGGGTGAGAAAGGGATGAATAGAGCGTCCAAGTGAAAAAAGGATAAAAGAAGGAGAGTGATACATATAGAGTGGCGGGTGGGGAATAATGTGCTGATGTGAAATGACTAAGGTTGGTTTAGGTGGGGTGGAGAGGGAGAGAGAGGGAGGCATAGAAGGGTAAAGGGGGAGATTTGAGGGGGAAGTAGAAAAAGAGAGAGCAGAGGGTGGGGAAGAATAAGTTGGTGAGTGAGGGGAGGGAGTGTGTGAGAGTTGAAAAGTAAGAGAGATATGTAAAGAGGGTGGGACAAGGAGAAGGAGGGATATATTTTTTGTTGACATGAAGAGGAAGAGGGGGACAATTTTGTTGGGGGATGTTGTGAATGATGGATTCAGAGACGGAGGGGGAGAGAGAGAGAGAGAGAGTGAGAGAGAATAAGAGGGAGGAGAGAGATATGATATGTGGCTATATGAGAGCTATGGGATGGAGAGAAAGGGAGAGGCAGGATAGAGAGAGAGATTGTGTGAGTGAGTGAGAGTTGTGGAAGAGAGGGAGAGAGTGGAGGGGGAAGAGAGAGGAAGAGTTAGAGATAGTGATACGACATAAGGAGAAGAGAACTAGAGATGGGGATGACATAAGGGAGATAGAGTGAGGGAGCGAGAGAGAGAGAAATAATGATAAATGGACTTAGAGAGAGATAGGGTTAGAGGGTAGATAGATAGAGAGGGGGAAACTTTTGTGAAAAACAAACTCAATGAGTGAGTGATGGATAGAGAAATAGAGGAAGTTGGAGGGGAATGGAGATATAGGGATAGAAGGGGGGGAAAGAGAAATATAGAAGGACAGGATGGAGAGTGAATGGAATAGGGAGGAGGGACTCATAGAGAGGGATATATATATATATATATATATATATATATATATATATATATATATATATATATATATATAGAGAGAGAGAGAGAGAGAGAGAGAGAGAGAGAGAGAGAGAGGATGGAGAGAGATAGAGAGAAGGAGATAAGGGTAAGGTGGAAACAAGGTTGGAGGGGAAGGAGTGAGAGAGAGATAGAGAAGGATAAAGCGAGGAAGATACATAGAAGTATGTATAATAGAAAGAGAGAGAAAGAGTTTGAGGATATTTTGTCAAGGATAAAATGAGTGAGGGATATAGAAATAAGAGAGAGAGAGAGAGAGATGGAGGAGGGGGAGAGAGATGGAGATAGGATGGAGAGTGATAAGAGTAGGGAGGGATAGGGAGATAGGTAAACATGTAGAGAGAGAGAGAGAGACAGAGAGGTGGTGATATGGAGATACAAACAAAAATATAGGGAGAAAAAAATATAGAACTAGAGGAGAGATGTAGTGGGAGGAAACTTGTGTGAGGGGAAATTGGAGGGGATAGAGAACAAAGAACATAGAGATAGATAGAGAGAGGGAGGGAGAGTGATGTGGCAGAAGGGAAGAGAGATATTCAAGGCATGAGGGAGAGAGAGTGAAGGAGAGACGGATGAAGATAGAGACAAAGAGGGAAGAAGGGATAGAGAGATATAGATAAATATGTAAATGGAAATAGAAAGATAGAGAATAGTGGAGAGAGAAATATAACAAGGGAAGGAGAATGGAGGGAGGAGCGAGAGAAGGAGGGGTAGATTGAGAGAGGAGAGAGAGGTAGGTGGACAATGGAAGAAGAGAGAGATAGAGAGGTAAGAAGAGAGATATAGGTGGAGATAGAGAGAGGGAGAGAAAAGAGGGAGGAACAGAGAGACTGGAGGGGGATGAGAGGGGAATACTTGGAGAAAGAATGGGAAGAAAGGGATGAAGGGATGGACTAAGAGAGAGAGGAGAGAGGGAGGTAGGAAATATAGAAGGACAGATATAGAGGGAGGAAGTGAGAGAGAATGGCATGTTGTAAATGAAAGACAGATAAGAAAGAATGGGGTGATAAATAAATAAATATGGGGGAGAGCGAGAGGGGGGGGGAGTGAGAGATACAAAGATATATGTATGGAGAAACATATACAGATGGAGGGAAGATAGAAAGAGGCATGGAAGTGGTATGAGGAGGAATATGGGGGGTAGAGATATGGAAGAAGAGAGATAAAAGAGTGAGAGTGAGAGGTAGGGGGAGAGATAGAGTTGGGGTGTATAGAGGGTGAGATATGGTAAGGGGGTGAGGGTGTGAGATACAAGGAGATATAAAGGGATATAGAGGCAAAGAGGGGAATATAAATATATAGAAATAGAAAAATATGTAAATGGAAAAAGGGATATAGTAAGTGGCGGGGAGATAAAGAGGGAGACTAAGAGGTATAGAGATGGAGAGAGAGATTGATGGGGCATAGATGATATATAGTGGTTGGAGGGAGTGGAAATAGGGAGATATAAAGAGGGAAGAGAATAAAAAGAGAAGTGGAGATAAAGAGTCAGAGAGAAGGGAGGAAAGGGATGGAAAGAGTGCACAAAGATGGCAGTGGTATATGTGAAGAAGAGGGAAGGGGAACAAGGGGGGGAGGAAGAATTATACAAAGAGAGGGAGTGGGAGGTAGGTATATGTATAGAGAGAGTGACGTGTGGGAAAGGGAAGCAGATAGAGAGTTAGTGAGGGGAGAGAAATAACAAAAGAGGGAGGGATGTATATAGAAAGAGGGAAGAAGAGATAAATAGAAAAAAAAATATCTAGATGGGAATAGAGAGATAGAGAGTGGGGTGGTGATAGAGTGAAGGAGATATGGAGGGAGATCATAGAAAGAGGGAGTGGAGGGAGATTGAGATAGGAGAGATATAGAAAGAGCGAGAGTAGAGAAAGAGAAAGATATCGAGGGAAGAAGGGAGAGAGAGAGAGGCATGGAGATAGAGAGTGATATAAAAGGAGAGAGGGAAGGATGGATATATAGTGGAAAACAATTAAGGGGGGAATAGATAAGGAAGAAAACATACAAAAAGAGAGAGAAAGAGAGTGATGGGGGAGAGAAGGAGAGAATTTGAGAGGACGTGAGGGAGAGATAGAAGGGAAGAGTGAGGGAGATAGAAACAGAGAGGGAATAATATATAGAGAGACACTAACAAATATCTAAATGGGAATTAATATAGGAAGTGGAAGAGATTGGGAGGGCGATAGTGAGGGTCGAGAGAGAGAAGGGGGAAAGGGATATTCAGAAAGGATATACAGAGAGGAAGGGAGAGTGGAAGAAGAGATTGATAGAGAAGGAAGAAGAGAGAGAGAGAGTTGGAGATAGGGAGTGAGAGAGAGTGAGAGAGGTAGGGATGGAGAGAGAGTAGGAGGAAGATGAGATACAAAAATATAAAGAGGGAGGTGGATAGAGGGAGGGAAAATGATGGCATAGAGGGGGGAAGAGAGTGAGTGAGTGGGGGGAGGAGAAAGAGAGGAAGGGAGAGAGATATATAGATATGGTTGGGAGATAATAGGGGAGGAGTATATAGAGGTATAGATATAGATAAAAATAGAGAGAGTGAGAGGAAGAGAGAGAGTGTCTGTGATGGGGGAGAGAGGGAGGGAGATAGTGAGGGAGTGAGGGGGAGAAAGAAAGAGAGGAGATAGGGATGTAGATAGAGATAGAGAGATAAGAAGAGATACGTAGACATATCTATTTATTTAAATGGAAATAGAGAGATGGAGAGTGTGGGAGAGATAGAGAGAGAGAGAGAGGGAAGGATACTAAGAGATGAACATAGAGAATGAGAGGAATTGAGAGAGAGAGGGATGGAGAGAGTGGAGTGGGAAGAGGATATATATATATATATATATATATATATATATATATATATATATATATATATATATATATATGGAGGGAGGGATAGTGAAGGGAGATAGAATGAGGGAGTGAGGGAGAGGGAGGGATATAAATATAGATAGCAAATAATATATAGAGAGACACAACCAATTATATAAATGGAAATATAGAGATGGAGAGTAGGGGGAAGAGAAATAGAGAGAGAGAGAGATAGGGAGATAGAAAGAGAAAAGGAGAGACAATTGGAGAATAGTGAGAAAGAGAGGGAAGACGTGAGAGAGAGACATATATAGAGAGTGAGAGAGAATGGGAGGGTGAGGAATGAAGAGATTATATGGGGAGGAAGAGAGAGATAGAGAAATAGTGGGATAGGGAGAGATGTAGTGAGGGAGTGAGGGAGAGAAAGAGAGAAATATAGGGAGAGGAAAGAGTATAAGGAGTGAGGTAGAGAAGGATGGGATGGATATAGAGGAAAAGGGAGTGGAAGATGAGAGAGAGAGAGAGAGAGAGAGAGAGAGAGAGATGGATGAATAGAGTGGAGTCTGAATGAGAGAGAGACAAATAAAGAGAGGGAGAGAGATAAAAAGGGTGTGAGGTACATAGAGAAAGGATATATATATATATATATATATATATATATATATATATATATATATATATATATATATATATATATATATATATAGGGATAGGGAAGAATAGAGAAACAGATATGGACCAATATGTAAATGAAAATAAAGAAATAAAAGTTTGTGGGGAATCAAAAGAGAGGTAGAGTGAAGGAGACAAGGAGGTAGTAGATAGAGGAGTGGAGGGAGACTAAATGAGGAGAGATAGAGAGGGAGAGATAGTGGAAGAAGAGAGTGAATCAAATGGAATAAGAGAGAGAGAGAGAGAGAGAGAGAGAGAGAGAGGGAGGGATGGAGAGACTAGAGGGGAATGGAGAGAGATATAGAAAAATAGAGGGAGAGATGATGATGGGGGAGAGAAATTGAGAGAAGGAGATATGGGGAGAGATAATGTCTTTGATGCGGGTAGGATAAATAAGGAATAATAGAGATGGAAATGAAGATAAATAGAGAGAGAGAGAGAGAGAGAGAGAGAGAGAGAGAGAGAGAGAGAGATGGTGTGGAGAGGGAGGGAAAGAGTGAGGGAGAGAGATAGAAGGAGATAAGGAGGGAGGTAGAGACGAGAGGGAAGGAGAGATATAGAGACACAAAGAATTATTTAAATGGAAATAGAGAGTTGTAGAGTGTGAGGGGGAAGAGGGAGAGAGAGGGAATGATACAACGAGGGAGGAGAGAGTGAAGGAAGGGAGGGATATTGAGAGAGGAGGGAGAGAGAGATAGGAGAGTGGAAGAAGAGAGTGATAAAATGGGAAGAAGTGAGAGAGAGGTGGAGTGTAATGTACCTAAAATCAAACATAATTTTTTTTATCTGTTGCTAATTTACATTTATGTGGAATTCCCACCGTTTATGGTACACTTTTTCATATTACTATGTTGGTTACATTGATGAACTAATTTTCATGCTTACTTACTATTTGGTTATAAACATATATTTCCTTGGTCATTTTCCAACTATGGTTTAGAAGTATTAGTTTATATTGACACCTTTTAATTATTCGAGGGAAAATTCATATGAATACAAGGGGACTAATGTTGTTTGCCACACACATTGACTCAATACCATTTATATGCTAGTAATACAAGGCTGAGTATTTCCTTTGTATCTTACTTTATACTATTACCCATCGTATTTTGAATCTTAATGTCTTGTTAAAAGGCTTCTTATTCATTGTACTAGTACCTTCAATTTTAATTTCATATATCATGGATCTAATGTGATGATTTTCTGATCAACTTTTGGACTTGACATAATGGCGTTATGGTTTAACCTTACACTTGCGAAATTGGTAAACAAATTGATATGCCTTTATTCCTAGTTGGATATGTGACCATACCACGTAGTCTCTTAGGAGTTGATCCATCGTGTGGCTATCACATTTCTTATTATTTGGATGGTCGATATGACATGGGTTATCCAATGGAATGAGTTGATTAATGCTAATTTGGATAGGGTTATCTACCCTAATTCCATTTTAATTTCTCCATTATGGTATTTCCTACCAACACCCTGCTCTGATAATGAGATGTTCTTTTGTTTTGCCTTCGGCAATGAATTCCCTTGCTCAATTCTTCTGTTACTCTAATGCCATCCCAACTAGTTAACATATTTCAAGGATTTGGCTTGCTTTCCTATCCAGAGTGAAAGTCCCAACTAACCACAACTTTGTTGCATTTTTAAATCCTGCCTCTTGAATATCAATTATATCCTACATTTTTTACCTTGGTCTAATTTTTTCCATGGTGTTCCTATATAGGTTTGAATTTTAAGGACTAGGGTATCAAAGCTAACAATGGCTCCAAGGTTTAATTACTTTAGATTTATTTCATTCTTGGCCTTTTTCCTCCGATTTCTTATCTGAGACTCTATTAGACTTTGAGACTGGTTCAGTGATAATGACCATGTCACATTCCATATCAGGTAACTAGTTTTAGTACATATGTGTTATCATTTTTAGCTCATGGTTATGATACCATTTTTCTTCTCACTTTGACCAACACTATGCTTCTAGTTACAGGTTGAGTGAATAATGGTGGAAATGATAAACTCTTGGTGAGGTTTTGTTATCCCTTAAAGGTAAATCTTAATTCCCACTGTCATACGCACTTGTCAGAATTCAATACAAGTATTTGATCTCCTTCCTTCCTATTTTTGACTCCTGTGAGGCCCTTTGATCATAATCTAGTAGAGGGTTTTAGTTGAAGGCATTCTCATGACCTTTTGATGGGAATATGTTAGCAGGTCATGCATTGCTACTCAAACTTTGTCAACCAACTGTAATTCACTTTCAAAAAGTAACAATGAATAGGGTTTCTTGTATTTATTTAACATTTATACTCTATTTTGAGATACTATCATTTTTAAAGCTATATCTAACGAAGTTGCTCTATTTATTTTCTAGGTGAGATATGACTCTCCTCTTAGACCTCTAAGTAAGTAATTATGCCCTCCTTTCCCTGGGGTTTATTTAACTTATTATTGAGGGTTCACATTTACTGCAATTTCCATCTCTTACATTAAATGGGTTTGTGTTTCCTTTATCTCTACACATACATCCCATCTCTCAAGTCTTGGCTCATTCGAACCCCTTTACAATTGCTCTTGCTTTTCAAGTAAGAGAGCCTAACTATTACTCGAATTGTTTCCCTCTTTTCGGGTTAGATATGTGGAGAACAGATGTGTGGCTTGTGTGTGAACAAGATGGGAACTTCCTCCTTCTTTTCTTATGGGTTTTAGTTTCTCTTATTTATGGGTAGTCTTGTAGGTACTTTATTGTAGTTGAACTTAATTTATTCTAACCACTATGGTAATTTTAATTAATTAGTGAGATTGAAATCGCTACTCGTTCATTACCTTTTTTCCGAAGAAAAAGCGATCTTTTTATTAAGAGAATAAAAAGATACATTGCATATGCTGAGCATTCCAAATTTGCCAATTGCTATACAAAGCAATCAAAAAAACAAAAAAGCTCTTTCTGTCTAAAGGACCACAGAAAGTAGAGCTGTTTTGCTGTAAAAAAAAACAGCTGCAATAAGACAGCCAAACCAAAAAAGCATCCTCGACCGAGGAGACAGTCAATAGAAACAAATAGTTACCGTGAGCGAACAGGTCTTTGGGTCTCCTCAACCGAGAGGAAAACAACCCACAAAAAATATAAAGGAAATATATCAGAGTTTAGAATAAACAGAAGTCTGAGGTAAAAAGTCTATGCATGTATATAATAGATATAATGTAAAGCAAAAATAGCAGCTGAAAGATTATAGATAAGGCGGCACATCTGATGCATGGATCTGTCCATGGCATTCTTCCACTATTTTCCAGCCTCCCAAAGCTTGTTGCAAACCTTCCTTAGAAAGCTTGTCCGCGTCATCGTTACTGTCCCTGTAGATATGACAAATGGAAAAAGAGTTAAAAGATGACTGTAATACCTGTATTTCTTCCAGCATGGGTTTCAATATTTGGTTTTTGCATGAGCTCTTTCCATTAACCCAGTTTATGACATTGAGGGAGTCTCCAAAGATCTGAATAGTGAAGGTGTTCCTTTGAATAAGCCAACATAGAAGCAGTCTCAGGGCTGACAGCTCGGCAAAGTTATTTGATCCAGACCCCAAACCCACTGATGCTTTGAGAGAATTATTTGCGTTGATATGAATAACGATTCCTGCTCCTGCTATGTTGTTTTGGGAAGCTCCATCAAAGAAAGCCCAAGGGATACCATCTTTGATTTGCACCGTCTTATTTTGGACTTGAGGTCTTTTTACTTCTGGCTCTGGGATGGAAGAGAAAATGGAGATAGCTTGGATGGCAGTGACGGATGGTTGGGTTCCCTGATCGTGGAATAAAGCTCTGTTCCTTGCAAGCCAGACTCCCCAACAAATGATGGGCGGGAGATTTCTCAGGTTCCCATTCGGATAATGCTGCCACCAGTTGGACCAAGCCTCGTCCAGATTCCCATTATCCCACTGAAAGGATTTGTTCAAAAGCTTTTCAACCTCCCTCCAGATTTTTGCAGTTTCCAAGCATTGAAGAAACAAATGATCTATTGATTCCTCTTCAATTTTACAGAGGGGGCACCTCCTAGGACCATACATAAACTTAGACTGGAGGATATCCCAGGAAGGAATTTTCTTTTTGAGGAGGCACCAGAGAAAGAGTCTGGCCTTAGCTGGGCATTTAAGTTTCCAAATCTGTTTTGCCCACCATTCTGGTTCACCCCACCCTTTCCTGGATTGAATGAACTTGTATCCATCTTTGGGTGAATATTCACCGGTTTCTCCATGAGCCCAGATCAGACTATCCGGACTGTCTTTTAATCTTACATTGGAGCGAGCAAGTTCTTGAGTGAAAGAAGACCATTCATTCCACCACCTCTGGTCCAGGTGTAGATCCTCTCCATCTTTCCAAGCCTGACCCCAAATACTTGAGTGACCCACCTTTTCCACCTGATCTAGTGTAAGAATGTTTTTATCTTCTAGATGACTAATTAAACCAGGAGAAAGGGCAAAGCTGCCATTGCAGCCGATCCACGGATCTTTCCCAATCTTCAGATTTCTGCCATTCCCAATCTTCCAAGCCAAGCCCTGTTCTATTACCTTCAAAGATTCCACCGTGGCCTTCCATATCACTGATGCCTGCTGCTTGCTCTTTACCGGATTCCTTATCCAATCCTCCAGAGGGACCGGGTCGATATATTTTCTTTTTAACACTCTGGTCCAAAGGTTATCCATCTTTATCAGCCTCCAGCCCGACTTTGCTGCCAGAGACAGACTGAAATCTGGAATATTTTTGATCCCCCAGCCACCCCACTCCTTGGACCTTGCCACTTTGTCTCAGCCCACCCATGGAAGCACTGAGTTCTCCTTGGAGCCATCCCAGAGAAATCTACCGCAGAGTCTTCTGATCTTGTCCATGGTACCTTTGGGAACCCACGTTAAAGCAGCCCAATAAACTGGGATGGCCAAAAGCACAGATTTTATAAGAGTCAGGCGACCCGCTCTCGAGAGCCATTTGAAGCTCCAGTGGGAGATCCTGGATTCAATTTTTGCAATCAGCCAATTCTAGTCCTCCTTCTTGTAGTCATTAGGCTTAAGCCAGAAACCCAAGTATTTGAAGGGGAGATCCAAAGTACTAGGCTGGAAAGGAAGAAAAGTTTGAAGCCTGCCCCTCTCCTGAGCAGCAAGACCTGTCATAATCAACTGAGATTTTCTATGATTTATCTGCATGCCAGTTGCTTTCAGAAACAAATCTAAAATAGATTTTAGTTCCTTTATTTCAGTGTGCTCAGTATTTGTAAAAATCAGTATGTCATCAACAAAAAGGAGATGAGAGATGAATAAATTTGTAGCTACCTCGATACCTTTTACCTTCCCCTCTCTTATGGCCTTGTGAATCAGCTGACTGAGTCCTTCCGCTACTAGGAGGAAGAGCAAAGGGGACAGAGGGCACCCCTGCCTCAGGCCCCTTTGACCTTTGAAGAAGGGAGTGGCAGCTCCATTGATGAGAATTGCATAGCTTACATTCGTAATACATCCCATTATCCAACTGATGAAAGATGGTTTGAAACCAAGGTGGGTAAGAAGCAACCTGAGATATAACCAATTTATCCTGTCATAAGCCTTTGATAAATCGATTTTGATGACTGCACCCTTCTTGTTCTTCTGCCTCACACTATGCATGACCTCCTGAGAAACTCCTATGGCCTCATGAATTTGTCTCCCCGATAAGAACCCGAATTGTTCCATTGAAATATGGCGGGACAAAATTGGTTTGATTTTGTTTGCTATCACTTTAGCTATGATTTTGTAGATGCTATTACATAGCGCAATAGGTATGAAGTCTTCAAAGCTTTCCGGGACTTCTTTCTTTGGGATAAGAGCTATAAACGTGGCATTGAAAGGGTTATAGACTTCCCCTTTTTTCCTGGCCTCTTCCACCACTTCTGTAATTTCTGCTCCTATAAGGTCAAAGAAGTGGAGAAAAAGCTCTATGGACCATCCATCTGGTCCAGGGCTTTTCTCTTTTGCCATCGATTTTATTGTAGCTTCCACTTCCTCCTTTGAAACCTCACTGTTTAAGTCCTTCGCTTCATCCTCCTCCAAAAATCTCGGGAAACATTGAGCTGTCCTTATTACCTCAGCAATTGTGGTCTCTCCTGGGTCTGCAAAGAGCTTTTGGAAGTGCCTCTGGCCCAGCTCTGACAAGGAGTGAAAAGTCTGAACTTCCCTTCCTTCTTCATTTTTTAGGCCCCATATAGTATTTGCCGATTTCCTCCCTTTGGCATAATTGTGGAAAAACCTGGTATTTTCATCTCCAGCTTTAAGCCAAATTGCCCTACTCTTTAAATGCCATTCTTCTTCTTTATCCAGGAGGATTTTAGTCTTATGTTTCTCAAGATGAAGTATTTTTTCCTTTGAGGCCTGAGTCAGATAGCCATCCTCCTCTATGCTTTCCAAATTTTTCAGTTCCTCACTTATCTTTTTGAATTCCTCGATCTGGGCTTCCTTTCTTGCGTTTGCCCAGCTTATAGTTGTTTTTTTCAATCTTTTTAGGTTTTCCATAAACAAGTAACCTTTATCCTCAGGAGCATTGGCTTCTGAGTACTTCCAAGTTTGCTTGAAAAGATTTATGAAAGACTCCTCTTGAATCCATGAGGAGTTAAACTTGAAAGGGGCAGGGGGCTTGGGAGGGGGAGAGGAGAGCTCTAAGAAAATAGGGAAATGATCAGATAGCCCTCCTTCTTCAATCCACTGTCTGAACATAGGGATCTTGGCTGCTAGCTCCTCATTGATGAGAAAAAGATCCAGCCTCTTTGCCACCCTAGCCTCCCCTGTCCTCCTGTTTCTCTAAGATGGCTTTAATTTGAGTAAGTTTATGTCTAGAAAATTGTTGGATGAGAGCAAATTTATGAAAAAGTCTGTTAAAGGGTCTTCCCTGGCCGAAGGACCCAAGCCTCCGCTCTACCCATAGAGAAGTTTAAGTCTCCTCCTATCACCACATCTTTTCCCTTCAAGAAGGATTTTGACATCAGTTCATTCCAGAACGGCACTCTATCCTGGCAGGGACCGTAAACATTGCAAATAGAAAAGGAGAAAGCGTTTTCTGAGGACTGAACATCCATTCCCATGGCCTGTTTTGTCCCCCACAGATTGCTGACCTTTATCCTCCCTTCCTTATAATCGATTGCCAACCCGCCGGAGTGGCCTTCTGAATCGATTGCAAAAAATCTCCACCCATGCATCAAAGCATTTAAGACTGTCTCCACTTCCAATCCACTTCCAAGGGTCTCTTGGAGAAAAAGGATGTCAGTTTTAGAATTGAGAAACATCTCCCTGAGAGCCAGTTTTTTGGGTTTGCTGGCTAAACCCCTACAGTTCCATGAGGAAAAAATCATTTGATAACCTCTTCATGGGGAAGCGCTGCTCTAAGTGCCCCGGGGATAGACTGTTGTTTTCCATTTGCTACATCGAACTTTGCTTTCAACTGTGCCATGGAGAGGTTGGATTTCCTACCTCTTTTTTTCCTGGAGAGGCTTTGGGTGGGAAGAGGCCCTATTCCTCCTACGGAGACGGGAATGATTGGCTTGTGATCGAGGGAGCGAAGGAAGTAAGGGCATGAAGGAAGAAGAGCCGAGGGGCCAGGATCAATAGTAACGCCTTCACTATTCAGATCTAGGGAGGGTAATGTGGCCGTAATGACTTCAATGCCGGGTTCCTCATTAGTTTCTTCATGATTTAAGATGCTATCATTTATTTTTGAATAAGCAAGAGTATTCGAATGAGAGTGTTCCATACATACATCCATAGTTTCAGCTATATGAACTGTGGAAATGGATGAAACAGAACACATACCCCGCGGCGTCCTTCTGGGTGACTGCTCCTTTGCTAAGTCTTTCTCCAAAGTTGGTTCCTTTCCCGTCGAGGAGGCTGGAATGTCCTGGTGGTCGGGTTCCGGCGGCATCATTTCCATCAGGCCCTCTGCCTCCTTAGCCACATCATTCTGCTCAGGTGGGAAGCTCTGATCATGCACATGTTGGAATGGACTGCATACGGTCTCCCACTACTCCGGCTCCTTTTGGAATCTCCGCCTTCTCCTTCCAAGAGGGCATTCCTTTGCCAGATGCCCGTGTTCGTGACACCTATGGCACCTAAAAGGCAAATATTCGTAATCCAATGGCTGCTCGAAGACCATATCCTTGTATTGCAGGTTTATCCTCTTTGCAAGTCCTCTGCCTGGGTTCAAGCTGACTAATATGCGAGCCATAGTTTTGATACGAGATTGTTTGAAGGACATGTCAGCCTCCAAATAGGTTCCCAATCTTTCCCCTATAGCTTTGAACACGTTTTCCATCCATAAGAAAGGGTCCAAGCCAGGGACCCTAACCCAAACAGGGAATACATCTGTTTTTTCCCGACTTGCATCAAACATCGGAGACCATTTCTTCAAGAGGACAGGTATATTCCCAATCGCCCAGTTCCTTGAAAGGACCCAATCCGCCGCCTCTTTGCTATCAAAACGGAACATAAACCAACCTTTTACCAAGGCAGAGGCTTCGAAAGGCCTTTCTTCCCCTACCATCCAGTTCCTTTCACCCCAATCTTGCAGAAAACTAGGAGAGAATTTCTTCCCTCGCGCCCTGCCCACCACTGTGCATTCGGCCACCTCCAAGGATTCTTCGATGCTCACCTCCATCCCTAAGACCAGATTCCCCTCCAGCTCCTGCTCGCCAATGGGTCTTTGTTTTTTCCGCTTCTCGCCTCTTTTCCTTCCGCCAATGTCCTTCTCCCTAACTTCTCTACTTGCGTCGCCCCTTTCTGAGTTAGGGTTTGAGTGAATCAACCCCGGCTCTATTCTATTAGAAAAAAGGAGATCCTCAGCACCCTGAGGTGAGAAAGCAGATGAGGGAAGGGTTACCTGAATACCTGGGGTTTCTTCATGAGTTCCCGCTAGATGATCTGAGGGTGTTGGATTCTCCGGCCAACCTCCATGCCCTTTTGAGACGTCCTGCTCTTTCCCAATGGAGACCCTTGATAAGGCTGAGGGTTTTCCAACCTTTCCCACACCCGGCCGCTCTGCGCTTTTGATGAAATTTACTATATCTTCTAGACCATCGGATAGAACTGGCTCTTCACAGGGCAGTTTCCCTTTTCGGCCCTGGGTCGATTGACAGAGGCTTGTATGCAAGGAACCCGCATCTGGGTTGGCTGGATACTGCGTGCCGAGGAAATCTTGATGGAGAAAAGGGTTCTCTTCATGTCTTTGTGTCAGCTGAAAGAAAGATTGATGAATATTGTGCGTTTCTGGTGAGATAGCTCCAGATCTGCAAGAATCAAAACCTCCAAAGTACCTTTCAATGTTTTTTTCTGTCGGGTCTTTACCCCATACTGACAGAATGTCTTCCACAACCGGGTCCAGATCAACAAGCTCATTGGAGTTTACCATGGTTACAAAAACGGAGGATAGAGTAAAAAAATGAGAACGGGTTTACCGCCAGCGCAAATGTCAAGAGGGTTTAACCCTTTTCCCAGCTGAGCGCCCAAAACAATAAACTATCACCTACAGCTGCCCGTTCCTCCAAAGCTGAGAACTATGCACTCCTAAGCGACGTTGCTTACCTCCACCGGTCGTCACCCCCGTTGATAGCCCAATCCCTGTTCAGTCATGACCTCGCTCCGTCCAGACCCATGATCGAAACCTCCGCCTTCCCATCGCTCTGCGCTCTCCCTACTCGTTCATTACCTATGTACAAACAATCTATTATTTATTAAAGAAAAATAAAATATTTATCATAGTTTCGAAATGTACTTATTGAATTTTTCCATGACATGCTCAATATGTTTTTCTTACTTATAATTCCCCAGGTTATAGTCTCTACTATGGTTAAATTTAAGAGTAAAATTTTAATCTTAATTATTATTATTATTTAGGGTTTTGCTACTCATGGTAATTTCTAATTTATATATGTATACATGTAAGGGTTTTCTTGTATTTGTTTCATTAATTATGCTCTTCGGGCACTAGTTTTTCATCACTAGGCTCAACAACATTTATTAGTAATGGAATATTGTTTACCCTTTGCACCATTTTTGGTGTACTAACTCTATTGTTTAATCCCTATAGTGATATCGCAAGCAAAGGTAGTATAAATTGTTTAGGGTGGTAGCCTTTGTATAATCTCTTCCTTTATTCATATAAATAGCTGAAATATTTATGTATTTTGTTTGCATGTTGACATTTTAGTAACTATAAATTATATGCATAGACATAAGCACACTTCCTTAATTTAATACACCACAAAGTATTAACTATTTGTGGACATTGTTTTGTTGTCAAAGATTTTTATGAAAAATTTACCTAAGGGGTGTAATTCTTGACATTAGATGAATGTTTCTTGTCATAAGGAATCATGTAATGTCATGGTTTCCTTTAATAAGTTTTTCTTAAGTTGTATGATAAACCATCTAAAAATATAAGAGTTTGTTGGATTTTGTCCTATATTGGGACTCATAATTGGCTCCTTTGTATACCTATTTTCCCTATCGTTTCTCATCATTTTTACTCTCACAACCATACCTTATCACTCTGACTCTCATCATTAACTAAAGTAGGTTTCCTTTTTATGTGTTATCCTTATTACTTAGTTTTTATTTTAACTTGACATATAAGCTAACTGCTTTAGACAATTTTAACAATAAATTGACAAAGGGTTGTTACAAGGTGTGTGGCTTGTTTAGGTGTCATTATAGGACCATATCTCTTAGTTTTTCCTTGCAAATAATGGAGCGAAGACCTTTTTGACACTACTCATACACAAAGAACTGTTTTTGGACATGTTGTTCTCCTATGTCTAGTAACGAAAATCGATTTGGAAAAATAATCAGTCATAGCTAGTTCGACTATCAAAGGATAAATTTGTGGACAACAAAATTGGCCTAGTTGAAACAATTAGAATTCTTAATTGAAAGATCATTGTAATAATAAACAAGTTGTTATGGTTTGGTTTAAACTAGGGTTATTTGTTAAAAGATAGTTATTATATATTTTTTATTTAGATCACATGAGAATCAAGATAGTATCACATGTGATGATCTTGTCTTTCAAAAATAGAAACATAGTTTATAATTATAAAAGAATGTACTCCTTGCCCATGAGGGATGTATAGAAGCGAATAGAGGGGGGAGTACTAGCACTGTAATTATGTACTTCAATTTTTCGTTAATGTGAATCTCTATGATTCATGGAATCATACCTTTCTTCTGAGTATCCTGTGTGTTGTGTAATTTACCAACTTCTATTAAGGAGGAAGTGCCCTCCTTATTAGCAAGGATCACTAGTTAGAGAGGTTTATAGCAATGCATATATTTCCTCTTAGTTATGATTTATGTGTGATTTATTGTTACTGTTCGAGTCTTGTTCATGTATCAAATAGTCTCATACTTATAATCTCTATTTTTATGTAAGAACATAGGTCCTGGAACAACCCTTTCATTGGTGTGGAATTTATTTGATTTTTGTTACAACTCTTTTAATTTTTTTGAAAGATAAGTGGGAGAACCCATGAGTTGTTTTTTATCCAACGTTTTGTACTTTCCATGTGAGTCCATCATCAGGGAAATTGTTGTCCACAACTTGAGAATGAATATCATATCTTATTAAATGTTTAGCTCTTGATATTCTGAGTTTCTCAAACTGTAGTGCATTTTCCACTCTATTTGTTTTGTTTTTCTTTATTAAATGAGTGTTGCAACAATTGCTTGAGTGTTGACGATTTCCAAGATTTCTTTTTTTTCAGAGTGATTGTGTGACATAGTGAGTTTTATTATGTGGCATCTGTCTTTCATTTTCTGAAGATGTAAACGAGTCTTAAAGTATAACAACAAGTGTATTATGTTTGTTGATAATGGCATTACAATAATGGGTTGAAGTTTTATGAGTGTTAGTTTCCATCTATTCTTACATGTACTTTGTGTAATAGTCTTGAAACAAAAATCTTACCTGGATTGATAATTAATGTGAGAGTTTGATAAATTATTCTGAGTTAAAAGAGAAATTGATTTGCCCAACATTCTATTATATGTTTCCTTTATTTTCTTGGATTTATACTGATTAGAATCAGACAGTAGTTTTATTTCCTTTCTCACATACATACTTCCATCCTAAGGCTATCAAAAAATCCTATAGGCCTATTGGTAAAATTATATGTATTCTAATTCCAACATTTAATTAGCAAATTTGGGATCGTAAGACATAATGATCCAAGCACAAGAAATGCAAGATTATAGCCTATTATAACCTACACTAACAACTAATACTAGCAAGAACTAATCACTATAGATTATAAATTGTCATTCGACTATGGGACTCTAATGCTTCACAGATTTTGAACCACAATCTTTTGTTAGCAAAAAATGATGCTCATGTGGATTATGTAGTTTATTACTTCTTGAAACTTAAATAGTTCTAATCCTATAGTGGTGCATATAAAAGTTTATTAAACATAATGCAGAGAAGCAAATTGCAAAAGAATAAATGTTAGAAACTAAAAGAAAATGCATGCAAGAAAAATAAATAAAAACAAAATAATGAATTACAGCAAAACAATAATAAGAAAGGTATCACTGCAACATCAATCATAAACGAAAATAAGGCTTAGAATTATAATTTTTTATACAATGATGTATTGTAGGTCCTTATTTGTTATAGGACTCGTTTACTAACAAAATATTGTAACTTCAAAGCTCCAAACAATTAAATAATAATAAACTACAAACTAGATATATTTTCATACCCCGATTTGGTAGAAAACCTGGTGCCGAAATATAATAACAAACCTGCAAGCTACATATTTCAGTTCTAAACTACAGGCTACAAATATTCAGTACTCAGATTTTGTTCTGGTGTGGAATCTGGGTACCGAAATGTGTTAAGAAACCAAATTCAAAGTTTTATTAACTATTAATCCTAGGAAAATCTATTCGAATATGAGCACAATTTGTTGTACTAATAGATCTGAAAGAAAAAAAATGAATTTATCATAATACCATATAGAATATAATTTTAATATAAATAAAAATTTATGAATAAAATATTAAGAAAAATATGAATATTAATAAAACTGAATCTGATTAACATTCTACTTTACAAATAAAATCCAGCACATTACCTAAGTTGAGGGGCCCTTCCCAACCCAACAACGTGCCCAGAAACTAACTTAGATCAGAATAATGCACAAAGATTCAACAATTAAACCTTCATTACAAGAATCTCAAATTCAGCTTACAAATGGAAGTTCAAATCTATTATGGATATAAAATCAAAATAACGATAAAATTCCTCTTTGCTTCCTCCCCTTGATTTTTTGCATCGACATTTTCTTTATATTATATCATAAATTACAGGAAGTGATGGTGAAAAGGATCACATCGAATTCCATGGAAATCACGCTCCCATACTATCGTTAAATAACAAATATTCTTTTAAATAATTTTGTTAGGATCATATTTAAACTAAGTCTTTCATTGGAGATGGAAACAATGACCACTTGTCATTATTTTGAATTTTTTCAACATCTCGATATAAATTTGAATCTAGATGTAACTGGCAGTAGCTCTTGAGTGCAGGTGCAGAATTAGTTACCTAAACTGGTACCAAACTGCCAGATTGGTACTGAATTGGTACATAAATATAAAATTCCATATTTGAACATCCTTATTGACCACATAACCAAATTAGTAAACCATCATTGATAAAACCATGTTTAATCCTTAAAAAATTAAGAAATCCATCATAATTAATGATGAGGTAGAAAAGGTAAATTTAACGAATGTTGGTTGTGTAATTTTTATGGAAATTGTCGTAAATGTGGAAATATGGCTTATGAATGGATATTTTATATATTAATTATTATGACATATTTAGATCCCAAAAAAGCCAAATAGAGGTTACTTCATAATCAGCCTGACAAGTTAGGTACTAGTTAATTTCTTTGCCAAGGCTCTAATTAGTCCAAAGTTTATTAGCTAGTATTCATGCTATATATATATATATATATATGAGAAGAACCATAGTAAGGATTCTTTAGAACTCTTAAAGGATATCATAACAACCAGTAATACAATGTATAAATAATAGTGTTTCATAATATGATGTGATAGGCTTTTCGAGGGGGGCCAACAAGAGGCATTCCATACATCAGTCTCCTGAATATGGATAGCATATATAAAAAAATTATGTTAATATTATTCCATACTGCTAGTAGCAATTGGTTAATATCCAAATTTCTTATTATTTGTATTACAACCAAGTCACACATACTTAATAGCTAGACATAACTAGGAACAACTACCCTCTAAACATTTAAATTTACTTTCTATACACAAGAAAACATGCATTAGTAGAAATGATCTTGAATACAATTTGTCTAAATAATCTTTTTCCACCACATTGTATCCATTCTTAGAAAAAAAAAAATCTCCCTAGATTAATTCAAACAATTACATGATACAAAAAATCATTCCCCGGATGTCCAAACCAATACTCCACTTCAAAAACAGATTTAATACTTCTGTTAGATACACTAAAAACCTTTCTAGCGAGAAATAATTCTTGGGGGAAATTATCTAAAAGAGCATGTTCCTCCCAACCAACGAGTCACACACCTGCAATTGCCACCTTGCTTAGATCTCTTGCCTCCTCTTTTCTCAGATTCTCTTCGAAAAGTAGTTTTCTCACTATTTTCATTCAGTGGTATTTATTGTTTTCTTTCTAGTAAATCTTCTCGAACAATGTCCTCTACTTTTAAGTTCTGCCTTCTTTTCTATTTTACTATGCTTTTTTTTTAAGATAGGAAAAATATTTTATTTTTCCTTTATAAGCATGCCTTTCTCCATAATGTTTCTTATGCTTATATTTTTACCCAACTTATTATTCCTCTCCAACTATTCTTATCTGTCCACCCATCATAATATTTGTCTATAATTACGATGTTTCCCTTGTGGAAATATTTCTGCTGAGAATTTTGGGAGAATTTTGGAAGGTCCACCATTTGGCCTTAACCACTTAATAAATTCTTGGACAATAAGAATACGACATCACTCAAGTGCTAATTCCCATACTATTCCCACAAGAAAGAAAATTTGTTCATTGTAAAATTTATTTACATAATTAGTCAACTTAATTCATGGCCACATGACCATGAAGTCCAAGAAATATTTACAAATAAATATTATTGGGTGTGGGGCTTGATTATCTTCTTTATTCAAAGGTATCACTGCATTGGACCCTAGCGGATAATGGGGTGAAAACTCCACCCATATGTTCACCACTAGGGGGGTCTAGTGGGGGGAAACAACATTTTTTATGAGCCCCCCCCTGGCAGGGGTTCAGGGGCAGCACCCCCGAAGCTAAACATAGATGTAAAATTTCCTTATAAAATATTTTAATTTCATAGCCAATCTGGTCTATTCATTAGGTAGATGATATGACGATAGAAGTTATGTTTACTTTACGATATTTTTACCTAGAAGGAAACCCCTCGCTATATATGATGGAATCATATTGCGGTTGAACATATGTATATTCTGAGCGAGAAAGAGAGAGAGGAGATTGTGTGAGAGCGAAGAGGAAATTACAGCAGATCAGATGTAGGTTGTATCTCTTCCTTTTGTTGGATAATATGAAAGGAAGGACAAATTGTTTCTCCGTGGACGTAGCCCAAATTGGGTGAACCACGTATATGTGTTTGTCTCTTGTTTTATGCATCTTTTGTGTTTGTCTTTCTGCAACATTTTATTTTTCCATTGGTCTGTAATATATAATTTTCTAACAAATATAAAATATTCATGTCTATAAAAACAATTGCACCAAGGGTATCACATATTTCCCCCTTGAATTGAAAAACATCCTCGATGTTTTTCTCAATGTAAATCACTTCTCGAAAAGTGAATAGAATGCCTCACACATTTTCTATTCCATTTCCCACGTAGCCTCCTTAGGGCTGAAGTGCTTCCATTTCCCTTTAACCTAGTTGATGACTCCATTCAAGAATGAAGTTTCCCTTCGATCTAATACTTTTTTAGTTTCAACTTGAACTTGCCTGTGGGTTTGACCTACACCATATTCCATTCAATAACATGAGTGGGATCATGAACATATTGTTTCAGCAATGAAACATGAAAGGCATTATATACTCTAATTTGACACAATAATTCTAGTTGGTGGGCCACTAGTGCTCCTTTAGTTAGTATCTCAAATGGAACCTCGGTTTTAACTTAGCATATTTTCCCTTTTTAAGTGTACTTTTTCTTTGATTCACTTTAATGTAGACATGTTCCTACAAATTATATTCTTTATGAAGTTTTTTTTTTGTTTGTATAGATTTTCTTCTTGTCTTTGGCTACCTTCAAGTTCCATCTTACTTGTTTAAACATCTATTCCATCTCTTTCAGACGTTTATGTCCCAAAAATAGTTTATCTTCTAGTTGACTCTAGCTCAATGCACTATGACACTTTCATCCATACCTGATTTCAAAGGGACTCATATTTATGGATAAACTATTGTTGTAAGAAAATTTAACCAAATGCAAGTAATCTTACCACATTATTGGTTGATCCGTCACGTACATGTGAAGAATATATTTGAAAATATGATTAGTTATTTCCATCTTCTCATTTATGTTTGAGGATGATAGGTGATAAGCCCCAATATTGCAACACGAATGCTGCAACTCCCAAGGCTACCAACTTAAATTATCAACCCAAGGTTCATAAAAACATAAGAGGTATCGACACTCTATGTGCAGCATACAATGTGTCCTTCTTTGGTTGATCTGATTTAATGGAGTGAATGTCAAGAAATCAAATCCTAACCTAATTTCAAAAATGGAATTCTTACTCTATTTGAAAGAAATGGAAACGCTACTTGCTCAACTTGTAAATTCTAACTAATCAATTCATGAAAGAAAAACGGTTAATCTACTTGTAGAAAGAAAGTTATTTTATCTTACATAATTAATCAAACTACCAATTAGAATTGTATGTACCATCAACCTAATGCACACTTGCTTGTAAATCAGTAACCTACTTGCATCATACTTGTGATAAAAAAACTAAGTCTACTATGTTTCTGCAGTGAATAAAAGGAAGGGTTTGAGTGGCTTAGGAGCTTCCCTTGATCATAAAATCATAGTTGGGGGTCATTATTAATCTAGAATAAGTCGTAGTTGCAGTGAAGATCAAAATTGATAAAGGAAAATGGTGTTATAGGTTTTCTACAGGAAGGGACAAATTTGCTACATGAGAAGACAAAATTGCTACAGGAGGCGATAACTCGCCGAATTACCAAGTAAATGAAATTGAAATGGGATGGGAATTTTTTTTATTAATTAGGACAACTTAGATCTGCATTCCAAGTGCAATCAATCCAAAATACCCTTGTTCAGACGTGCTAAAAAATAGCTAAAAGTTACTAGTCCAAAATATGGAAATTCGAGAACTAGTGAGCTAGTTAACCTATCAAATTCCTAACCTAATCAAGTGAAAATGAATTGGGGTAATTTTTTATTAACTTGAACGTTTTTATGACCTATTTAAAGTGGAATAAATTCAAATTAAGATCATTAACATTTCTAAAAAAAATTAGAAAATTACTACTATTTTGCTACAAGGACTTCCACAAATTCTAGATTGATGAACTAATAACCCAATCCAAGTAGCACAATGAAGAAGATGAATTTTAAAAGTTATTATAAGTATGAATTATTCTTGTGAATATGTGAATAACCTAAAAATCTAAATTACTTCAATCATTTAACTCAATCCTACAACAAATGAAACATCAATACTAAATGCACAGATAGGAAAAACAAGAATAAGAGATGCATGTGAATAAGAAGTAAAATGAAGAAAAGAAAAGTATACAAAAGGGCTCTGAGACACCTAGGATGGCCAAGCCCAATGAAAATCAATGTCTTGTGAAGGATACCAGCCTTTAGAGGCTAAAAATGGCAGCAATCTTCATTATATGAATCAATCTAAGTACATCTCTACTAGAAATGAAAGTGGAGCTGCAAAAATACACGTTTTCTCCTAAAGAACACCACAAAATAAATTCCTCTAGAGGAAAATTCAAATTGATACTTATACAAAATTATGAGGAATAATTCCCCCTGAAAGGAGGAAGCTTACCCCTCCAAAATCCCTCAAATAGTGGATCTGGTTCCCAACACTAGGAATCTGCATTAAATTACAGGGAACACAATCCTCGATTTCTCAATCATTGGAGCTCCAAAATTTGTGAAATAATTTCATAATTTCATATTTATTTATTATCCAATCTTGATCATCATGTAGTAGGGAGAAAATCCCTAGATTATCTCTTCCTCCAAACCTTGATAATCTCCCCAATATTCTCACAATATTCTACAAAAATAAACAATATTAAGCACAAATATGGAATTATCTTTAAACCTTCCCAATGAGCATATTAAATCTAAAAAGCATTATTAATTGTAGAAGGCTAGGTTTAATATAGCCTTTGTGTGTCTAAGAAAGGTTATATGGGCCTTAATTTGTGTCTAATTTCGAGGCCCATCATACCCCACTGTTGAAACTGTTGCTCATCCTCTGAACAACTTATCCATCTTCATTCCCGGTTGTTATTTTCTTATGCCTCAGATGACTTTGATGATATACCATATTGATGTGGATATAACCGACCCCTTTTCCTCATGATTCATTTCACCTTCATAGGGTTTGAGGGAAATGTAGTCCACTACCAAGCTTCCTATAGCAACCTACGAGTTTCCTCTAGCACCTTTTTGCAGACCCTGTAGGTTCCTATGTAGTGGAGCTTGTTGTAACAAAAGAATTTTTTGACATGCTTGTTTCAAGGTTGAGGAAAGAAAAATTACAAGATGCACAATTTCCCTATTCAACGCACCATATTCTTAAGAAAAATCTCAACCACTCCAATTGTTTTCTCTTACTAGAATCCAAACAGTAAATTTGTAGAGTAATTTTTCTTCATGATTGAGATGTTTTTGGAATCCTTATGCGAAATGATGGAGAGAAGGAATTTTTGCTTACTTTTCCTTTGAATATTTCCTTGCTTCCCAAGTCTCTAGTGGTTGTTCTGGGTGAAATTTTCCTTCCTGTAGTACTCTGATAGCTTCCTGTAGAAAATTGTTCCTTCATGTCACAAATTTGTCCTTCGTGTAGAAAATTTGTTCTTCCAGTAGCAGTTTTGTTTTCTCCTTTAGCAACCAAATCGAATCGTATAGAAACTATTCCTTGCATGCCAAAAGGTTGTGGGTCCACCTTTTTTTAATTGATTTTTTCATTATTTTTCTCTTTTCAAATTTTGTCTCTCTTTTTTCATTGCATGAAAAATAAACTCAAAGTGCTTTGAGTTAACTGAGTTGGCCTCAATTATCCCTTCGCACTCTTTGTCCTCCATCACCACTAAATGATTACAACCCACCTTCTCAAGTCCTCTTCACTTTTGTCTTGTTCCTCTCCCACACATGTGGGTGTGTTGGCAGAAAGGTGAAGTTAGTTGCTAGATAAGGTCGAGGTTGCTCTCCTGCTCATTTTCGCTATAAAAAAACCTTTTCCTTCATACACTTGCAACGTTTTTTAGGCTAAAATAAGTTCATAGGAAAGTTTTATAGGATTGCATACCTAAGACTTACACTTGATGTGTTTTTGTAGGTGATATTGAGGATGCTGATATGACTGTTGAAGTTGCCTTTAGTGGTTTTGAAGTTACTAATGATGATCTTGGATTTATATGTGATAATGTGTTGGAGGTCCTATTGCTAATAGTCTTGAATATGGAGGTCTTCTCAATTTTATTTTATTTTGTTGTTGTTGTTGCTTTACATCCCTAGCTAAAATGTTGTTGTTGAGATGCTCATGATGTGATTGTTGTAGTTTATGATTGACTTGATGCTTGCATGCGGCTATTGGAACACTGATGAAGCTGTTGGAATTTTCTTTGAGGTACAAAATATGACTTTCATCAATCATTTTCATTGGATGGAATCTACTCATTGCTCATTGAAGTTCCATGTGCTCAAAACAGAGGTCCCACCATCAATCAGAGGGTGTTTTTGGAGATGAACAGTGATCTTGCAACAAACTATAGAGGCCCTGTAGCTGCCCAAAATTGAGGAAATGACTCTCTAATTCTTCAAGATTATTGGTTCTTCATTCTAGTGCTATCAATTGTGGTTTTAAAAGTTATTGCAGACTGCTACAAGAATGTAGTTCCTCTTGTATTAGTCATAGGAACCCTTCTATGGCAACAATATCCTTCAGATAATTCTTCCAAAAACACTGATAATTCATGATGGACAAGGATCAAAAACCTTGGCTGTGGTGAAAGTAATGAAAGAAGGGGTGAAAATGGATATTTTTCATGGATAAATATGAAAATGAGAGTGGAGAAGAGGTCACGAGGTGTGGAAAATCAATGATGAGGCTACGGTGGACCTATCCCAACATCTTCTAAATAGTACATGACATTTTGGCCTCTTTCTCCAATTGGATCTGCCTCCTGTAGCAGTTCTGGTCCCTCCTGTAGCATTTCAAGGAAACCTCCTATAGTAGAATTGTTTTATCCATATCTCTTAAACAGTAGACTGGATTGACCTGAAATGTTTTGAGCATGTTACCATATCCTTATGCACCTCCCCATAAACAAACTTGGCCAATGGATGCACTAGTCTCGAGAAAATAAAAAACTTGTTGTAGGTGATGGAGGTTGATTTCTCGAAATGTGTTTAATGGAATTTGATGAAATTGCTTGAGAATGTTACCATCGTCGATATGAATATCCCAATGAAAAAACTCGGCAAAATGGATGCACGGTTTTCAAGATATGATAAAAATGATTTTCTTCTCTGTGTATTTTGGCCTCGTGTAGCAAAGCAGAGCCCTCCCGTAGTATTTTAGGACAACGAGGAAAATAAAAGGGAAAATATTAGGAATTATCGGCATGTGGTGGAAATAGATGAGGGTGATGGATTGGAATGCCCTTTGTGTTATTGGAGCATATGGGAAAAGGAGGAGAAAGCCCAAGTTCGACATCCTTTGACTAGATTTTTGATCATTTTTTTTCTTTTGGTACTAAAGTGTTATTGTTGCTTCCAAATTGTTAGGCCCCTATACCAATAGGTGTCATATGTCATGATTGAGTTGATGAGCTATGTAATATGTTCATACCTTTTCTTCTTGCAAAGGTTTTCCATATTTTCAAAAAGTTAAAAAATTTAAAAAATGTAAAGAGGGTATACCCTAAAAAAATCAAAGGGTAAAAAGAATAAAAGATGGTCAGAAATGAAAGAAAATGAACCCCAAACAAAAAATAGACCAGGAAAGTGTGCAAGTCCAGATGCCACTACTTTTTCACTCTGTGTAATAAAAATTTGTGTGCAGCTTGTCATTTATGCCACAATTCATGAATAATCAAACTATTTAAACTCGGCTAATTCATTTTTCAATTTCATGTTGTAGAAATAGAGAATAAATATCTGACCAAACAGTGTAATCTTGGCAGATAAGTAGATAGGTAGAATAAATAAAAGGAGCTCAACAGTTTAATCTGATCCCTTGGATGTAATAAGTGCAGACTTAGATAGGATTTTCCATGAAAAAAAAGGAAGATTTGAAGAGGGTTTGCCAGTCTAAGTGCACCCTAATAAATAAGAAAAAATGCTAGGTTAAAATAGGTAGGGTAGGTAGATGATGTCGCAGAATTACATATGATGAATGATGACTCTAAATGAGTTAATCTTTTACTTTCATCACAAGTACAAGGAAAACATTGCACTAAAAACATTTCAAGCAAAGCAAGGTCAAATAATTAACTCCCCTTCACATTTTTCCCTAACGTTTTACTAATTTCCCCTAAGTACTAAGGAATTTTCTAAATTGGAGGGGTTCAGAGCAATTCTCTGACCTCTAGAGGGACCGGACCCTCGGCCCAATAATTTAAAAGCCTAAGTACTTAAAACCATTCATAAATTATTCATTCACTTTCATAAGTATTTTCCTAAGTAAAATCCTATTTTACTTAGGAAAATTACGTATTTTCTCATAAAAACCCTTTTTTCACTTAAGCCTAAGTTAAATACACAAATCAACTATTTTTTACTTAGCGCTTTTTCATTTCATTACCATATTAACTTTTAACTTATATTATATAATTCCCTTATAATGTTTACCCTCTCCCGTATTATGTAAATATGAAAAAACCCTCAAATTCTATATATCCTGCCCCTGATCAAATATAATCATAAAGCTTTTATGATCGAGATTAATTAGTTATTCCATAACTAATTAACAGCCCATAAATCCCCCACTGCATCAATATGGGATTAATTAACCCTTATGCTTAATTAATAACCTTCCCCAACCTATCCCGCCACTCCTGATACGATTTAATTAACCCTTAATCATGTCGGGCCCACCCTATTAAACTTCCTAATATCTCACCTTCCATCAACCGTCCGATCAGGTCCTCCAGATCTGACAGCCTTGATGAATTTCGC
The DNA here is from genome assembly GCA_031772625.1 of Pinus tabuliformis. Classification (NCBI taxonomy): domain Eukaryota; kingdom Viridiplantae; phylum Streptophyta; class Pinopsida; order Pinales; family Pinaceae; genus Pinus; species Pinus tabuliformis. The sequence continues at coordinate 1,506,866,111 of CM062819.1, read as the reverse complement.
GCGACCCTTTGTGACCCGCGTTAGCGCGTGATCACAAAGGGGTTTTTGCACAGTAAGTCAGCACGCGTCGAAAAATCTGTGGAATCGTTGGCTCCCGGCTTATTACTGCCCGTCCCCAAAAGCGGTACGATATAAAACCACATACCGCCTTCCCGCATATGAAAAAACTGTCATGTCACTCCCCGCTGACGTCACCCGTCCAGAAACCAAAAAACCCCGTCAACCCTTGACTTTGTAAATAAAATAAACAATGTCATTTTCATTGCTTTGTACTGTAAACCTGTGCTCCCATGCAAAAGAACGTCGAGGTCAACAATTCGAAGTTTTCAACCGCTAACCTACTGAAAACTTGCAGCTGACACAGCCTAAAGCCTGTTAGCCACAACCAATACTTGAATTTCACTGCTCATCCACCGAACATAGGTATTTATCCAAATTCCCAATAAAACCCTGCAATTTCTCATTTTCCACTGTAATTTGACATAGAAAACAAAAATTCATTAAAATTCAGTCTTTGTTTTCATCATATAAGTTCCCAGACCCTCTGTTTTGCCCATTTTTTAAAAGAAAACCTAAATTCCCTTTCTGAATCCACAAGAACCAGAAATGGAAATCCCTGTATCTTTGAATGTTGCACCCATGAATGCTCCTCATAAGGATTTAGACTATTTGCCTCTTGCGGATAAAGACTTCCAGATAAAAGACTTAGCCACTAATAAAAATCACCTCAAAGTCTTTTGCCAAAGTAGAGATAACTACCTGAATGGCTCTGATGTCCTAGGACTGTGGGAATCTAACCTTCCCATGTATTTTCTCCCCTCAGTCCATGTTTTCCCTGATATAATTCATCAATGACAGGCCAATTATGACCCTAACTGCAGACCAGTTATGTCTCTCAGCCAAACAGTCCTCTTCCCAATAACTGCTGAATCCATCAATGAAATGTTGCAATTCCACCCTAGTCAAGCTCCCACTCCAATTTCCATGGGATATCTACTTGAAAAATCAACTCATTTATCCAAATCAGAACTCAATCGCATCTGTCAGACTTTCATGTTACAGAAACATCAGCCTAAGGACCCACCTCCTTATCTGCAAACTTTCTTCACATATATGGGAAGACTCGTTATTGATATGATATCTTTAATTATGGGATTCAACACTAGTGAGTTTCTTGATGAGGTAACCCTAGTGTTGTTGTCAATTTTTTACTCCTTGACAACCCCCTGCCGTTAAGTATGATTATGCCTCCTATATTTCTAATAAGATTCATGACCAGTTCTTGAGACTGGACAATGAAGGAGTTTTCAAGTATACTACCTTCACATATCATCCCATGCTATATTATCAGTCAGAAAATTTCCCTTCCCTTGTCATGAAACTTGATACCAAAGGCAATCGAAGGTCTGTCATCTTTTGGAGTCCCATCTTCCATGCATCCTTAGATTCCCCTTACTCATACAATGAGTTCATTGATCAATTTGTTCATCCAGCAACCACCTTATTGATAGGGATTTCCCCTCCCAGGATCAGTGGTGACATTAAAAGGATCCTACAACTCTCAAAGTAGTACAGAATAGGTGATTGGTACTTATATAAGAACCATATAGAAATCAGGATATATGGGTGTGAGCTCTGCCCTTTCAAGTTATCAAAATACGTTCCAATGAGACTGTTTGCATTGGAATATTTCAGAAAAATGATAAATTCAGATTTGGTTCATTTTTATAATGCCAAAAAGAAAGCTGAACTCAGAATCAAAAATCAGTTAGGCCCTTTTGTCTGCAACACTAGGGAAGCATGGAGAGAAGCAGAGATAATTTTAGAAGATCACCTTAAATTACACAAGAGTTTTGGGTGGATGCCATATGACCCTAATAGATTTATCTATGATAGAAGAGTGAAGCACAAGCTGTCACCATACATACACCATAGAATCCCAAAGATTTAAAAATTCTCCAATATGGATGAATGGAGGGAGGGGACCTTAGTAGAAACTGATAGTGAACAGGTCAATATAGAAAATGTTATGGGGGATCTTGAGAAAACACTTGACCTAGATTCTTTTGGGTAGGTACGATTTGAGTCTTGATAGAGGTCAGGGATTAGTGCTTCTACAGCTGAAACCTCTCAGCAGCATTCATAGGATACCAGCACACCATTCACAGGAACATCCAAGGGAAAGGGGCCAGAGACTAGTACTCAGGCCACAGAGCAATCTACAATGTCTAAACAGCCTGAAACTTCTAAGGAACAGGCCCAAATGCAAACTCCTCCAACTCAAAGAAATGTGGGAGAACCTCCAATCTTGCATACTCTGAATGAGGAAAAGAATAAAAAGAGAGACAGGGAAGTAGCTACCCCTGCCAGTGGACCCTCAGAGTAGCCTGGTGCTAAAAGGCATAGGCTAAATCCCCTTTCAGAGGAGGAATTTTTTGAAGAGACTACTGATAGTCAAAGGAAAGAAGGAGTAGATAGTCATCAAACTTTCCTAGTAGGTGGGACATCTACTAGCTCACAGAGACAAGAGCTGGAGAGACAACAAAGTGTAGAAGTATCATCATTTAGGCCACCAGGGAAAGACACTTCAAATATCAAGAAGACGTTTATAGAAATAAAAGCCAGAAATGATCCATTAAGGCTCCAGGTTTACAACCAATATTTGAAAATGGCTCCCACTAATCAAAATAGATTGAGGTCAGCCTATGACATCAAGGAAGGTAAAATGACAATGAGTTATTTCAAACCTAAAGTGCAACAACCTCAATCAGCAGTAGACTACCTTAGAACCAACTTTGAGGTCATGTAAAAGGACATCAATCCCTTGGACCAAATTGAGTTGCATAAACAGACAAGAAAAATGATCTATTCTACATTGACTGGTAAGGCTATGATGGCCCAAAGGCTGGAAAATTCTTTGAATAATACAACTGCCACATTACAACTGGAGAAAGCCTCCTTCCAGGGTAAAGATAATAGAATAAAATCTTTAGAAGAATTGATCATTGGGTTGGGTCACAATCCGAAAGATGTGAAGGTTGCAGAAGCCTTAATCGAAAAGAAAGATGAAGATATTGCTGCCTTAAGGAAACAGTTAAAGCTACCTCCTTCAAGGCATCCACAGACTGCTGAGGTCATAAATAAAAAGTCTGAAGAAGAGCTAATGGATTTAGTCTTAAAACTTAATGAAAGACTAAACGAGACTGAGCAAGAACTAGAAAAATCATTGAAGGACAAGCAGGGAGAGTCGACCTCTCAGCCTCCCAATGTGATACCAGTAGTCTCAACTATAGTCCCTTCAACCCTTGGAACAGCTCTGGCACCAAACATTCCAGCAGCCACAGCAGAGGTGGTCATAGGTATAGCAACAACAGGAACAACAGGAACAACGCAGGAGAATATTTCAAATTTGAGCATAGAGGAGCTAATAAAATCAATGGAAGAGATGAAACTCCAAGTTTCAGAGCTGAAAAAGGTAAAAGAACAATACGTTACCTTAGAACAGAGGTATGATCTCTCAAAGATAAATGTTGCAGAAAAGACAAGGGAAATTAAAGGATTAGAAAACAAGGTAAAATCATTGGAGAAAGACCTTACATTTGACAAACCCTTGGAAGATATTAAAAAGATTCTTTAGGCTAACATCACTCAGTCAATAAATGATGTTTGGCCATCAATCCAAATAATTTTTGAACAAATTGATTTGGTAAAGGCAGCTTGAGAAGAGATTCAAAGGACAAGAGCAGAATTAGGAAAGATCCCTGAGGAAGCCACTAGGCTTATAAATTTTCTGAATAACAAGAATAATTACTAGCTTGAAGAACTGGGCATTGAAGATAGAGCAAGGACAATTATGGAAGTCAAAAGGGTTTTAACCGAAAGGACTCTGATGCAAAATTTAGAAAGAAGATGCCATGACATGCATGAAGAAATTAATGCTTTTATGAAGAAATTTGGTATTTTGCAGAGTAAAGGTAGAGTTCTCTATGACAGCCTAGAGAATCTATTCTATGTCGAGCATGAAATAAAGCACTTGTTTCCAATTCAGCCTACCTTTCACAGGTACACCGAAACTGATGAGACCCTAAAAAAACTTCAAAAAACCAAAATACCACAACCAAAATGGTGGGAAGAAATGTTATAAATTTTGTAATTTATCCTTGGTAAAAGGTAAATTTTGGTTATTTAGTACAGTCAGTGATGGTAAAGAGGATAAACAGAGATCAAACAGGTAAAGAATATCAGAGCAAGATAAAGTGTATCAGTAAAAAGATGAAAAGTAGAACAGCTAGCACAAGATTACATCAAAGACAGCAGGATGCAAAATTATAGGACCTGACTCCAGCACACTCTCAAGAATAGGGATAGCAAACCATTAGTTTGCCTCTATCTGTTACCTACAAGACCATCTGTCTCTATTTTCATGTAACATATAGTTAATTATCTTTGAATATATCTCACTTTGTTATGAGATATTTTGTTGTAAAGTTTTTGTATAGATACTCCCTCATTCGGAGCATTAAAAGTGGATTGTTAGACATTGCTGTAAAACTGATTATTTTTGAATAAAGTGTTGTTGGACCAAATCTTGCATGGTTGGTTGGATGTAGAATTGATACAAATGACTTTTCACAAGATTCAAGTGCAATACATCGAGCAAATAAGTATCTTATAACTCCTGTGTTATTGTTTTCTTGTTTAAATATTTCAATTATGTTTCATATTTGAATATTAAAATGAAAAAGCTTAATTCAGAAAGTGCTTTAGTGCAATCTATTTTCAATCGTTTTTATTCTTAATGTTTTCCTCTAAACTATAATAAGTAGTGAATTCTTAATTGCTCCTGTTTCCTAGTTTACTCATTTTGATTGGTTAGTAAAGAATTCTTAATTTCTGTTTATTGGTAATGATCCAAGTTCCCTCCCCTTAAAACATGATGAAGGATTCTTAATTGCCCTTCATCTCTTTTAAGTCCATTCCATCTTTTCAAGTCTTTATTTGCTCATTGTTTAGCTATCTTTCCCTGTGAAGCCATCCTTTGTCGAGAAATTAAGTCCAATTGAGCCATCTTCTTTGACTCCATTAGCCCAATGGCCTAAAATACTCAGTCCTACCCCTTTACTACTGAATTTCACCACCAAACACAATAAAAAACCCCAAGCTTTCATAACTAGCCTAATATCTTCCAAAACAAAGCTAAACCTTAAAGAGAGAGCCCTCTCTGGGTACAGATTGGCTAGAGTCTGTACCTAAAAATTGGTTTGTGGTTACCTCGGACCCCTTTCCCTCTTCTTACAACTTCTGGGAAAATCTGAGTGATAACATAGTGGCGACTCCACTGGGGAATGAAAATTTGTTGTTATTGTTGTTTATTTTATAAACTACAGACGGAGCCTGAAGTTAGCCAAGTAGCCTTCGAACTTCTCTTGCTCTGCAAGAGCATAAGTAGATGAATGCTACTTTAGTCTATCTCCGGTCTAGTTTATGAACTGAACATAAATTAGTTCCTCAAACAAATGAATCTTTAGGAATGTTTTAAATTCAAATCTGAAACATCTTAGAGAAATCACAGAAGTTGTTTTTGATATTAATTTAGAAAATCAAAACCAAGAAATCTGGCTTCAGAAAGAACTCGTTACACTAGGTCAAATCCTGATCCAAATCCACCACCTGTGTTTGAGAACCCCAATCTGATTCCCAGAATTCTTAGGAGACAAGAAAGTCAAGAAAGAACTGCTAGTTCTCGACCCACATACCGATCAAGATCCTGTCTTCTCAGGTCGATTTATCTCAAGGACGAACCCTTTGATGAGCATTTTGAGACCTCTTTATTTGTAACATTTTCTGACTCTGAATTGATCCATTTGATTCCATACCCAGTATTTATTGAAGAGTTACAATTTGAAGCTGTCAGTTCCTCAACTAACAGACATTTACAAAGTTCAATACAATCTGAGCTTGCTTCTGAAGGAACACCCGATCCCTCTACAATCATTGTTGCTTCTGCAAGTTCCTCACCATTCCCTCATACATCTCAACCCCAAACTACTCCACCACAGACCCCTCCTTCTACCCCTCCATCCACAACCCAAATCCCCATTGTTACCCCTACCCCAGTTGTTGTTCCATCACTACCTGCAGCCATGGCAAACAGGTATACCCCTCTGGTTTTACCAGCCAATTTAGGTGCCATGCCTCAAGACTATCAAAGTAAAATCACTCCATTTGATGGTACTGGTACCTACACAGCTCAACAACATACAAAAAAAAAGACTGACTATTTTGAAATATATGAGATAGATGTCGATGATGTAAGAATGAGAATATTTCTTCAGAGTCTAACTGGGGAAGTCAGAACCTGGTTTAGAGCCCTACCTTCAAATAGTATAAACGACCTAGAAGCCCTCTATAAACAATTTCTGAATCGTTGGGAGAAAAAGAAAGATCCTCTGTAGATCTTATCCGAGTATGAAAACCTCAAGAGAGGAACCCAAGCAACTGTGCAAGATTACTGCACTAAGTTCAATGTTGTTTACAATGCCATTCCTCAAAACCTCAGACCCCCACCTGATTTGACCCTATTCAAATTTCGAGATGGATTTTATTCGGATATGGATTTCCATCTAAGGGAAAGAGCCCCTAGAACTTTATGAGAAATGCAAAGTATAGGTGTCAGTGTGGAAGCTAACTTGATTCCTAAACGTGCAAAGGTTAGAAGTGAAAGAAGGATACCACTGAAAGAAGAAGCTTCACCTGTTGAACAGAAACTAGATGCTATAATCAAAGGGATGGAAAGACTGGGAGATAGAGTGGAAACAATAGAAAGAAAATCTCCTTGGGATGGTCAGCCATCCAACACAGGGAGGAATCCAAATTTCCGAAAAAACCAAAACCAGAACCCTGGAAAGACTGGCCCAGATCAAAACATTAGACCCCCTTTCCAGGAAAATTATGTAGAAGCTTCCAGCTCCGAAGATCCACTAGAAGACACTTAGATAAATCTAATGGGACTTAAAAATGAAGGAGAAGTCTTCCTAACTCAAGATGATCAAGAGGCCCACATTCTCAAACAATTTCAAACTCAGTCAGGAGAATCATTTGACTTCAGGGAGGGATATGACACAACTATCTATGAAGTGCACAAGCAGTATAACTTAAGGAGTAGAAGCATTTGTTGTTCCTGAAAGCAACGGACAAAAAGCTTCAAAGCAGCCTATCAGAGGTAAAGAAGTCCCTCCACATGTACAAATTTTGTCTAGATCAAATAATAACCCATCTAACCCAATAATTGAAGATGTTTATGACAGTCAAGAAAATAATAGACATTCCTCCACTCCTCCTCCTCCCAAAGGAAATGTGGAAGAACCCCCAGAAGTTGATTTAGGATAAATTGCTAATCATAACCCTACTCCTGAAAAGGAGAAAAACACAGAAAATATAGAAAGCAAAGAGAATTCCATTGTTCGAAACACCAAGGTCCAAACAGAAAAACCTTTCAATCTGGAAACTGAAGTAGGCAAGTTAAAGATTTTTGTTCCATTATCAGAATTAGCCAAACATGTTGCCTACTGAAACCAAATCAACAGATCACTGAACATCACTGGGATTGAAGATTCTGTTAATGTTTTTGATGACCAACCAGAGTTAATCTTTCGCCCTGAAGTAAATGGGAAAAATTTAAAAGGAAGTGTTCGTCCCTTCTACGTAAGCTTGAATATTCATGATAAAATCCTTCACAACGTCATGTTTGATTCTGGGGCATCTCATAGCCTAATGCCCAAATCTGTAATGGAGAAATTAGATCTTGACATCACTATACTTTATAAAGATCTCTTTTCTTTTGATTCAAGTCAAGTGAGATGTTTAGGATTAATAAAATATTTGTGTGTTTCTTTAGTTCAATACCTTGGCAGAACAATTCTAATGGATATAGTAGTAGCAGATATACCTCCAAAATATGGAATGTTATTATCCAAGTCCTGGGGTGCTAAGCTTCAAGGATCGCTTCAATTGGACATGTCTTATGCTACTATCTCTGTTTTCGGCCAACCTAAGAAGCTATACAGAGAAACATTAATGAAATATGTAGTAAGTAGTCAGGAAAAACCACAAAATTTCCCTATCTACTCAGTACACTCTGATATGGATTCATTCATTTTATACAATGCTGAAACCAATCCTGCCAACAATGAACAAGTTTTAGCAGCAGAACCAAAAGAAATTAAAAAAAGGAAAAACAAGTGTTCAGATTCAAGAAATCTCAGATACCAATGATGATTCAGACAGCAAAGAAAAATCAGATGAAAGCAAAAAACTAAATCCCCCTTCTAAACAAATTCCCACCAGCCCTGACACTGATTATGTCCATGAAATTCTTTGGCATTTAGAATTTGATCGCTCAGTCAACAAATTAGGGGATGGAACAGGAATTTTGGTGCATAACTTAGAAAATGACCATGTTGAAGACCATACCTACAGGTTAAACTTTCAGTGCACCAATAATATGGCAGAGTATGAAGATCTTTTTCTAGGACTTAAACTTGTAAAAAGATTAGGAGCAATTAGGGTAGCTATCATAGGGTATTCAGAGTTAGTCATAAAACAGATCAATGGGAAGTATTTAACTAGGGATCCTAGATTAGGATACTACAGAGGAACAATTATAGAGATTCTTAATACATTTTTGGAAACTAAGCTTGGTGTAGTATCTAGGAAGCACAACTTACATGCTCACAATCTGGCCATGTTTGCCAACACCTGTAAATTACCTTTCGAACCTAATCATCAGTACACTACTGAAATTAGGCATAGGCCAGCCATCCCTGACAATCTGAAGAACTGGCAAGTTTTTGAAAGTGATGAACAGATAAATAACTTTCTAACTTTAGACAAAGAATTTTCTCACAGTTACATAGATGTTGATATAGACAGTAACAGTAAACAAATAAATGAGGTAGATGCTAACATTTTAGAAGAAAGTTCAATTCAAATGCTTCACCCCACAACTTTCACCAAGAAGGAAGTTCAAGACTTAAAACAGATGGACCTTGATGAGATAAATGAAGAAGAAATAGAGGTCATTGTTCTAAAAGACAATCATCCCCTAAGGGATTAACCCCTCTAGAAGACCTCTTTGATTCCAATGATATTCTGAAGAAGCCAAAGATGGAACAATTGAAGGAAGACATTGAAGAATATAACTTAGGGATAGAAGAAAATCCAAAAATGATAAAACTATCAAAGTCTTTACTTCCTAACCAAAAGTTAAAATATGTTGAACTCATGAGAGAATTCCATGATGTTTTTGCCTGGAGTTATGAGGATTTGAAATCATATGATACCTCAATAATTCAGCATAGAATACCTTTGAAACAAGACCAGGAACCATTCCAACAAAAACTCAAAAGAATCAACCCTGTATTACTACCACTAATTGAACAAGAAATTAAACATATGCATGAGGCAAGGATAATTGCACCTATAATATTTTCAGACTAGGTATCAAACTTAGTACCGACTAGGAAGAAAACAGGTGAAATCATATTATGTGTAGATCTGAGAAATGTGAACAATGTTTCTCTGAAGGATAATTACCCTTTACCCAAGATGGACCATATTTTGCAAAGGGTGGTAGGTTCTTCTAGAATTTCTTTGTTAGATGGATTTTCTCGGTATAACCAGATTTTGGTTCATCCTGAGGACCAAGAAAAAACTTCCTTTACCACACCATGGGGCACATTTATGTATATCAAAATGCCATTTGGACTTAAAAATGCATGAGCTACTTTCCAGAGAGCAATGGATATTTCATTTGCTAAAGAAATTCATGATTTTCTTGTCATATATCTGGATGACCTAACTGTTTTTTCTAAGTCAGATAAGCAGCATTTGGACCATCTCAGACAAGTATTTCTCAAAAGCAGAAAATATGGTATCCCTTTAAATCCTAAGAAATCCTTGTTTGGCTTGGAAGAAGGTAAACTTTTAGGTCACATCATTTCAAAGGATGGCATTCGAATTGACCCTGATAGAATATATGCAATGTTACAAATACCTCATCCTAGAAGTATCAAAGAACTTCAAGCTTTCTTAGGAAAGATAAATTTTTTGAGAAGATTCATATCTAATTTAGCAAAACTAATTAGGTTACTTAATAACATGTTAAGAAAGGATTCAAGTATAAAATGGACAGTAGAAGCCAAACAAGTGTTTGAAGAAATTAAAATGGCTTTAACCAGAACACTGGTCCTTACAAGTCCCCAATTTGATAGAGATTTCATAATTTTCTCTTTTTCCTTAGAGCACACTATAGCAATTGTTTTACTACAAAAGGATGACTAAGGATGTGAAAAACCTATAGCCTTTTTTAGTAAAGCACTCAGAGATGCATCACTTAAATACAAGATCATGGAAAAACAAGCATTTGCACTTGTTAAAGCAATTAAAGTTTCGAGAGTTTATATATTATATTCTCATGTGATAGCCTATGTACCAAATGTTGTTGTCAAGGACATCCTGACTTAGGATGGAATTGAGGGCAAAAGGGGCAAATGGATTGCTACCATATTAGAATATGATATTGAAATAAAACACATAAAACTGATAAAATGACAGGGATTGGCCAAACTCATGACAGAAACAAATTGTCAAGCCCTAGATATAAATGAACTGGATGACGAATAGGAGATGGCGACTCCACAAATCAGCCAGGCCTTTTTAGATTCACCTTGGTATGTTGATATAATCTATGTTACAAAACCTATAGGCTCCTCTAGGGTTATCCAGAACAAAAAACAGGTTTCTAAAGATGAAAGCTTTAAAGTTTTGTATTTTAGATAATGCTCTTTTTTGGAAGAATCATGAAGGAATTTTATTAAATTGTTTGTTAAAAAATGAAGCTGACAAGGCTCTCCAAGAGTTTCATGTAGGAGATTGTGGTGGACACCTCTATTGGAAATCAACTGTAGATAAGATCTTAAGGGCTGGTTTCTACTGGCCAACCTTGTTTGCTGATGTAAAGAAATTTGTCACTTCATGCCATAAATGCCAAATTTTTGAGGGCAAGAGAAAACTATTACCTTTACCCCTGAAACCCATCTCTACTGAGAATCCCTTCCAACAATGGGGTCTTGACTTCATTGGAGAAATCCATCCTCCCTCCTCTGGCCAGCATAAATGGATTCTCACTACCACTGATTATTTTACCAAATGGATAGAGGCTATCCCCTCTAGACAGGCCAATGAAATTGTAATCATAGGTTTCCTAGAAACCAATATATTGTCCAGGTTTGGCTGCCCTACTAAAATCATAACTGATAATGCTGCAGCTTTTAAATCAAGAAAGATGATCAGTTTCTGCAACAAGTACCACATTACCCTAGGCCATTCCACAGCCTATTATCCACAAGGGAATGGTTTAGCTGAATCTTCCAACAAAAGCCTTATTAATATCATTAAAAAACTATTGGAAGAAAATAAAAGGACTTGGCATAAGAAACTAATAAATGCACTATGGGAAAACAGGTTGACAACCAAAAAATCCATTGGCACCAATCCGTATGAGTTAGTATATGGTATGGAGGTTGTATTTCCTTCATCATTAGGAGTTCCTGTTATGAAATTACTCCATGAAGCTCAGGTGGAACCTAATGATATCCAAAGAGGGATAAATCAGACCATGAATTTACAACAGACTAGAGAGGAAGTGTACCAAAGATCCCAAATATGGCAGGAAAATCTCAAGAAGATATTCGACAGAAGAACCAAGGCAGAAGATTTCCACCTTGGAGATAAAGTACTAAGATGGGATTCCAGAAGAGAAGATAAGGGGAAACATGGGAAGTTTGACTTCCTATGGAAAGGACCATACATTATCCATGCCCTACAAGGAAACAACACATATTTTCTGAAAAACTTGGATGGCACAGAAGCGGAAGAAGGACCAATCAATGGTCGAATTTTAAAACATTACTTTGATCCTACTTATTAGGATTTATCATGATGATTAACATGTACATACTATATCCTTTGTAATGCTATAGTTTTGATTGAACAGTGACTTTTAGAATTAAAGCCCGAAGATAAGGCCCTAAGCTTTAGAAGTACCATTGTCATACATATAATAAAGCAGCAGTAAAAAGATGATTGCAGAATACAATCAAAGTCATTCAAAGGCCATCTGATCTACTATTCTTGACTTCCCACCAAGGAAAGCCATCCCCAAGTGGAGCCACTGTTAGGCCCCTATACCAATAGGTGTCATATACCATGATTGACTTGATGAGATATGTAATATGTTCATACCTTTTCTTGTTGCAAAGGTTTTCCATATTTAAAAAAAATCAAAAAATTTAAAAAATGTAAAGAGGGTATACCCTAAAAGAAAAATCAAAGGGTAACAAAAATAAAAGATGGTCAAAAAATGAAAGAAAATGAACCCCAAACAAAAAATAGACCAGGAAAGTGTGCAAGTCCAGATGCCACTACTTTTTCACTTTGTGTAATAAACAATCGTGTGCAGCTTATCATTTATGCCACAATTCATGAATAGTCAAACTGTTTAAACTTGGCTAGTTCATTTTTCAATTTCATGTTGTAGAAATAGAGAATAAATATCTGACCAAACAGTGTAACGTTGGTAGATAAGTAGATAGGTAGAATAAATAAAAGGAGCTCAACAATTTAATCTGAGCCCTTGGATGTAATAAGTGTAGAATTAGATATGCTTTTCCATGTAAAAAAAAAGGAAGATTTGATGAGGGTTTGCCAGTCTAAGTGCACCGTAATAAAGAAGAAAAAATGATAGGTTAAAATAGGTAGGGTAGGTAGATGATGTTGCAGAATTACATATGATGAATGATGACTCTAAATGTGTTAATCTTTTACTTTCATCACAAGTACAAGGCAAACATTACACTGAAAGCATTTCAAGCAAAGCAAGGTCAAATAATTAACTCCCCTTCTCATTTTTCCCCAAATTTTTACTAATTTCTGCTAAGTACTAAGGAATTTGCGAAATTGGAGGGGCTCAGAGCATTTCTCTGACTTCTGGAGGGACCAGACCCTCGGCCCAATAATTTAAAAGCCTAAGTAGTTAAAACCATTCATAAATTATTCATTCAATTTCATAAGTTTTTTCCTAAGTAAAATCCTATTTTACTAAGGAAAATTGCATAATGTCTCATAAAAACCCTCTTTTCACTTAAGCCTAAGTTAAATACACAAATGAACTATTTTTTACTTAGCGCTTTTTCATTTCATTGCCATATTAGCTTTTAATTTATATTATATAATTCCCTTATAATGTTTACCCTCTCCCGTATTATATAAATATGAAAAAACCCTCAAATTCTATATATCCTGCCCTTGATTAAATATAATCATAAAGCTTTTTTAATCGAGATTAATTAGTTAATCCATAACTAATTAATAGCCCATAAATCCCCCACCATATCTATATGAGATTAATTAACCCTTATGGTTAATTAATAACCTTCCCCGACCTATCCCGCCACTCTCGATACGATTTAATTAACCCTTAATCATGTCGGGCCCACCTTATTAAACTTCCTCATATTGCACCTTCAGTCAAACGTCCGATCAGGTCCTCCAGATGTGACATCCTTTATGAATTTTTTGCGACCCTTTGTGACCGTGCGTTAGCGCGCGATCACAAATCTATTTTTGCACAGTAAGTCGCCACGCGTCGAAAAATCTATGGAATCGCTGGCTCCCGGCTTATTACCACCCATCCCCAAAAGCGGTGTGATATGAAACCACTTACCGCCTTCCCGCATATGACAAAACTATCATGTCACTCCCCGCTGACGTCACCCGTCCCGAAACCAAAAAACCCCGCCAACCCTTGACTTTGTAAATAAAACAAACAATGTCATTTTCATTGCTTCATACTGTAAACCTGTGCTCCCATGCAAAAGAACGTCGAAGTCAATAGTTCGAAGTTTTCAGCCGCCAACCTGCTCAAAACTTGCAGCCGACGCAGCCCAGAGCCTGTTAGCCACAACCAGTACCTAAATTTCACTGTTCATCCCCCGAACATAGGTATTTATCCAAATTCCCAATAAAACCCTGCAAGTTCTCGTTTTCCACTGTAATTTGATAGAAAAGACCCAAATTCATTACAATTCAGTCTTTTTTTTCATCATATAAGTTCCCAGACCCTCTGTTTTGCCCATTTTTTAAATAAAACCTAAATTCCCTTTTTGAATCCTCAAGAACCAGAAATGGAAATCCCTGTAGCTTTGAATGTTGCACCCATGAATGTTGCTCATAAAGATTTAGACCATCTGCCTCTTGTGAATAAAGACTTCCAGATAAAAGACTTAGCCATTGATAAAAATCACCTCAAAGTCTTTTGCCAAAGTAGAAATAACTACCTGAATGTCTCTAATATCCTAGGACTGTGGGAATCTAACCTTCCCATATATTTTCTCCCCTCATTCCATGTTTTCCCTGATATAATTCATCAATTCCAAGCCAATTATGACCCTAACCGCATAGCAGTTACGTCTCCCAGCCAAACAGTCCTCTTCCCAATAACTGCTGAATCCATCAATGAAATGTTGCAATTCCACCCCAGTCAAGCTCCCACTCCGATTTCCATGGGATATCTACTTGAGAAATCAACTCAATTATCCCAATCAGAACTCAATCACATCTGTCAGACTTTCATGTTACAGAAACATCAGCCTAAGGGCCCACCTCCTTATCTGCAAACTTTCTTCACAGATATGGGAAGACTCATTGTTGATATGATATCTTTAATTATGGGATTCAAAACTAGTGACTTTTTGGATGAGATAACCCTAACATCGTTGTCAATTTTTACTCTTGGAAAACCCCCTGCTGTTAAGTATGATTATGCCTCCTATATTGCTAATAAGATTCAAGACGAGTTCTTGAGACTGGACAATGAAGGAGTTTTCAAGTATACCACCTTCATATATCATCTCATGCTATATCATCAGTCAGAAAATTTCCCTTTCCTTGTCACGAAACTTGATACCAAAGGCAATCCAAGGTCTGTCATCTTTTGGAGTCCCATCTTCCATGCATCCTTAGATTCCCTTTATTCATACAATGACTTCATTGATCAATTTGATCATCCAGAAACCACCTTACTGACAGAGATTTCCCCTCCCAAGATCAGTGGTGACATGAAAAGGATCCTACAGCTCTCAAAGCAGTACTGAATAGGTGATTGGTACCTATACAAGAACCATACAGAAATTAGGATATATGGGTGTGAGCTCTGCCCTTCCACGTTACCAAAATACGTTCCAATGAGACTGTTTGCATTGGAATATTTCATACAAATGATAAATTTAGACTTGGTTCATTTTTATAATGCCAAAAAAAAAGCTCAACTCAGAATAAAAAATTAGTTAGGCCCTTTTGTCTTCAACACTAGGGAAGCATGGAGAGAAGCAGAGATAATTTTAAAAGATCACCTTAAATTACAGAAGAGTTTTGGGTGGATGCCATATGATAGTAATATATTTATCTATGATAGAGGAGTGAAGCACAGGCTATCACCATACATACACCATAGAATCCCAGAGATTGAACAATTTGTTAATATGGATGAATGGAGGGAGGGGACCCTAGTAGAAACTAATAGTGAACAGGTCAATATAGAAAATGTTATGAGGGATCTTGAGAAAACACTTGACCTGGATTCTTTTGGGCAGGTACGATTTGAGTCTTCACAGAGGTCAGGGATTAGTGCTTCTATAGCTGAAACCTCTCAGTAGCATTCACAGGATACCAGCACACCATTCACAGGAACATCCAAGGGAAAGGGGCTAGAGACTAGTACTCAGGCCATAGATGAATCTACAATGTCTAAACAGCCTGAAACTTCTATGAAACAGGACCATATGCAAACTCCTCCAACTCAAAGAAATGTTGGAGAACCTCCAATCTTGCAGACTCCTCTAAATGAGGAAAAGAATAAAAAGAGAGGCAGGGAAGTAGCTACCCCTACCAGTGGACCCTCAGAGTAGCCTGGTGCTAAAAGGCAAAGGCTAAATACCCTTTCAGAGGAGGAAATTTTTGAAGAGGCTATTGATATTCAAAGGAAAGAAGGAGTAGATAGTCATCAAACTTTCCTAGTAGGTGATACATATACTAGCTCACAGAGACAAGATCTGGAGAGATAACAAAGTGCAGAAGTATCATCATTTAGGCCACCAAGGAAAGACACTTCAGATATCAAGAATGTTGGGTCCCTATAATACTAGTGATTACCCCATTACTATTGTAGTTATACCCCTTATTTATATTGTTGTGCCCCTATTACCCCCATATTGTTATTTCTGTGCCCCATAGAATCCCTCTATTGTTATTTTTGTGTCTTTATATTATTATTGTTAGGTCAGCTGGATTATATTGTGACCCCTTAGACTCCTATATATAGAAAGGAGGTTTTGTCATTTGTATCATCCAAGAATTGTTCATTTATGTAATTTAAAGGAAGTTTCCCCCTCGAAGAGGCTGAATCCTAAGGCGTGGATCTCTCTTTTCTATCTTTTTGTGAGCTGGTTTCATAACATTTGGTATCAGAGCTTTGGATTCTAGGGTTTCACTGCTCCAAATAGGTCATCGTGGAATTTTCGCTATAACGTTTTTTCTGTGATGTTTCAGAAGTTGAAAAAAAAACCCATTTGAGAAGAATTGGCGCGGAACCTTGGGTCCAAATTGCAAAGCTTTTCGCGCGATATTTTCGGAGATATGATGTGAGGAAGTTGGCCTTTTTGCAGACTCCTAAATTACATTCAAAACAGGTGACCTAGGGAAAATCATCATAACTCTCTCTCTGAGGATCGGATTGAAATTTAGTCAAAAAGTATAGAAAGAGGACGGACTCTAGTTTCTTTTGTATGTGTTTCAGATTCAAAGGTTGAAACAGTGACTCGTGGCATGTCGTACAAGTTCCTTCTACTCAACCAGTCTCAAAGCAGGTCATTGTGGGAGAGTTCACATAAATCTTCCTTGGAGAATCCAGTTTGGCTCAGACTTGTGGCATTGGAAAGAGGATGCAGAAGGCTACTACAGGTAGCAATTTCAAAACTGGATGATCCCAAATTACAGAGATACATCAGATTCAATATCAGGCTTCTATAAAGTGAAAAAAGGTGTGTAGTTTTTTTTTAAATTTTTGTGTAAGCTTGGTTTAACGGAATTCAAAGGGCATAGTAAAGCATTATTATCGGTAACTGATGGCCCAAGGAAAGAAAATGCAAACACCTAGTAAGGAACCTGAAAGCTCTAGCATGACTCATGAAGAAGAAGAAGAAATGCTACATGATATATCAAAATTACAAGAACAAGTGCAACAAATGTCATGCTCACAAAAGCTAACAGAAGCTAAGATAAGTGGCGTGGAATCTAAGATAAAGGGCATGGAAGCTAATATGGATGATTCAAAGATAGATTTGAAGAGAGACGTGGCAGATTTGAAGACAGATTTGAAGACAGACATGGCAGATTTGAAGACAGATTTGACAAATTTTCTACAAGAAATACTTACTAATGGTGAAAAGGTTGTAAAGGAAATTCATGATGTGAACAAAAGTAATGTTAATCATGATTCCATAGATGCTAATGTTGGATCGAAGACCCACCATATTCCAAAAATCGATATGAGGAAGTTTGATGGCAAGGATCCTGCCACATGGATATTACAGATGGAGCAGTTCTTCGATCTCAATAATGTGCAAAACACACAAAAGGTATGTATGGCAACTGTATATTTGGAACCAAATCAGTTTGTATGGCATCAATGGCTTTGCTCTCGTAAAAAATTTATCACTTGGGCAATTTTTATGGAAGAATTGATAGCACATTATGAAGATACAAAAAGCAACACTTTTTTTAGCCAATTGATAAGTCTCAAACAAAAGGGTTCAGTAATGGAGCACATTGAGGAGTTCCAAAAATTGAACATAAGGGTAAAAGATATTCCAGAGGAGCATAGGATTGATGTGTTCATAGGGTCTTTAAAGGATAATATCCAACATGATGTTCGCCTTTGGGAACCTGATTCATTAGAGAAGGCATTCAGGTTAGCAATAAAAATGGAAAGAAAAATTATGGCAACTAGGAAGCATACCATTCACAACTATAAAGACAGAAGTGTTGTTTCCCATAGTCTTCCACAACCTACAAGGTTGACACCACAACAATTGGAAGAAAAAAGAGCAAAAGGGCTTTGTTACAATTGTGATAGCAAATACACAAAAGGTCATAAGTGTGCTGAGAAGAAATTATTCTACATAGATTGTGAAGAGGAAGAAGAAAAGGAGCAAGAAAGGTCAAAAGAAGAGGATACACTCCAAGAACAAAGCCTAGATGAAGAAAAAATAAATCCGACCATATCTTGTAATGCATTGGCGGGAATTACCACTCCTCAAACCATCAAGATAGAAGGACAAATCAAGAAGAAAAAGGTAATAGTGTTGATTGATTAAGGAAGCACCCACAATTTTATTCATTGTAGGGTAGCAAAAGAATTGAATTGCTTCCTATATCCAGCACCAGAGTGTCAAGTGATGATTGCAAATGGAGGAACAATAAATTGCTCTTGAAAGTGCCATAATATCAAGCTATCCATGGGAGAATATGTATTGACTAGCCCAATGCTTTCCATTCCAATGGGAGGTGCTGATGTTGTACTAGGAGTCCAATGGCTACAATCCTTGGGTACAATAGCTTTTAATTTTCAAGAACTTTTCATGAAATGTTCTGTGGAAGGAAAGGAAGTTGAATTAAGGGGTATTGCAGGGAAACCAGGAAAGATAATCAGCTCTAATGGCATGACAAAGCTTCTAAAAAAGGAGCAAAGAGGTGTAATTGCACAATTATGTTCACTAGATGTTTCCACATTGGAATCATCTATTTCTCCAGATCTCCAAAAAATCCTGGACAATCATTCCAAGGTATTTGAGACTCCCAAAGGTCTCCCACCTATGCGTGATCATGATCATGCTATTCATCTGATTCCAGGAAGTGTTCCTCCAAACATCAGGCCATACAGATATCCCTATGTCCAAAAAAGTGAAATTGAACGTATGGTTGCAGAAATGCTAGAGGCTGGTATAATTCAACCGAGTCAAAGTTCTTTCTCAGCTCCAGTAGTATTGGTGCACAAGAAGGATGGATCATGGCGCATGTGTCCAGATTATAGGGAGCTCAACAAGCTCACTATTAAAGATAAGTTCCCCATTCCTGTCATTGATGAATTACTGGATGAATTGCATGGATCAATTTACTTCACCAAGTTGGATCTTCGTTCGGGATATCATCAAATCAGAATGAAGGTTGAAGACATTCCGAAAACGACATTTAGAACTCATGAGGGTCATTATGAATTTTTGGTCATGCCTTTTGGCCTTACCAATGCACCTTCAACATTTCAAGGTTTGATGAATTCAATTTTCAAACCATTCCTTAGAAAATTTGTGTTAGTATTTTTTGATGATATACTAATCTACAGCAAGTCTTGGAAGGATCATGTTGAACATGTTGACAGGGTGCTACAACTATTGGAGGAGAAACAATTATATGCAAAAAGATCCAAATGTTTCTTTGGAGTCTAGGAGGTGGAATATTTGGGTCATATTGTATCTCATGAAGGAGTTAAGGTAGACCCTAGCAAAATTAAAGCCATTAAGGAATGGAAGATCCCCACAACAATAAAGCAGCTGCGAGGATTTCTTGGGTTGACAGGGTATTATCGCAAGTTCGTTAAGAATTATGGGAGAATAGCAACACCTCTAACAACATTATTGAAGAAAGATTCATTTTCATGGACTCCGGAAGCAACAAAGGCCTTTGAACATCTTAAAGAGGCAATGTGCCAAGCACCGGTCATAGCTACACCGGACTTCACAAAAACCTTTATTGTGGAATGTGATGCTTCAGGAAATGGAATTGGTGCTGTTCTAATGCAAGATGAAAGACCCATTGCTTTTGAAAGTCGTCCAATCAAGGGAAAGTTTTTAAGCAAAGCTATTTATGAGAAGGAAATGTTGGCAATACTCCATGCACTTAAGAAATGGCGACCCTACCTAATGGGAAGACACTTCAAGGTAAAAACGGATCATGATAGCCTTAAATACTTTTTAGAACAAAGATTATCCTCTGAAGAGCAACAAAAGTGGGTCACAAAGATGTTGGGTTATGACTTTGAAATCATCTACAAAAAAGGTAAGAAAAATGTGGTGGCAGATGCACTCTCAAGAAAGGATGAGGATGTCGAATCATTGTTGTGTGCCATTTCTATTATCCAACCAGATTGGATAAACGAAGCAAGGGAGGAATGGAAGAATGAAAAAGAAGTGCGGGCACTTATTCGAAAGCTACAACAAGATTCCAGTACTTCTGATACATTTAGTTGGCAAAATGATTCATTATGGTACAAAGATCGCTTATACCTCTGTAAGAATTCCCAGTTAAAGCAAAAGATTCTTGTGGAATTGCACACTTCTCCCTTAGGAGGGCACTCATGATTTTTAAAAACTTACCACAGGGTTAAGAAGGAATTTTTTTGGGATGGCCTTAAATCAGATATTCAAAAGTTTGTGGTAGAATGTTTGGTTTGCCAACAAAATAAAGTTGAAACAATTAAGACACCAGGTCTATTACAACCTTTATCCATTCCAAGCCAACGTTGGGAGGAGGTTTCAATGGATTTTATCACAGGTTTACCCAAGTCTGAGGGAAAGAGTGTCATCATGGGGTAGTTGACAGACTTACCAAGTATGCACACTTTTGTGCATTATCACATCCATTTAAAGCCAGTACAGTTTCTACTGCATTTATGGAAACAATTCAAAAGCTACATGGAAACCCAAAGATTATTGTAAGTGATAGAGATCCCATTTTCACTGGAAATTTTTGGACAAAATTATTTTCTTGTCTTGGTACTCAGTTAGCTCACAACTCATCTTATCATCCTCAATCTGATGGGCAAACTGAGATAGTAAACAAATGTTTGGAAGGATATCTTCGTTGCTTTGTATCTGATAAACAGACACAATGGGTCAAATGGTTGCCTCTGGCTGAATGGTGGTATAACACTTCCTTCCATACATCAACAAAAATGACCCCATTTATGGCACTTTATGGGTATCAACCACCATCCATCACATCATATTTAAGAGAAAATTCTAAGGTTCAGGCAGTGGAACATCACATCGAACATCAACAACAAGTCGTGCAACTCTTAAAGGATAACCTCGTGTTGGCACAAAATAGAATGAAACAACAGGCACATGAACATCGCAGTGAAAGAAGTTTTGATGTAGGTGATTGGGTATTCCTACGACTGCAACCATATAAGCAAATGTCCCTAAAGAAAGTTAAGAAGGATAATAAATTATCACCAAAGTATTATGGTCCGTACAAGGTGTTGCAAAAGATTGGTACAATGGCATACAAATTGGAGCTTCCTGCAGCTTCTCAATTGCACCCAGTTTTCCATGTTTCATGTTTAAAGAAGGTTATAGGCGACAAGCTCCCAGTTCAAACAATATTGCCAGAACTTGACGAGGAAGGAAAAATTATATTGGAACCGGAAGCAGTCACAGAAACAAGAACTCGACAGCTACGAAATCGATCAATTTCAGAGTATCTTATCAAGTGGAAGAACTTATCCACTGAAGATTCCACATGGGAGGATGAGAATTTTATGTAGAAGTATCCAGAACTACTCAAGCGTTGAGGACAACACTTTTTTGAAGGAGAGGGGCATGTTGGGTCCCTATAATACTAGTGATTACCCCATTACTATTGTAGTTATACCCCTTATTTATATTGTTGTGCCCCTATTACCCCCATATTGTTATTTCTGTGCCCCATAGAATCCCTCTATTGTTATTTTTGTGGCTTTATATTATTATTGTTAGGTCGGCTGGATTATATTGTGACTCCTTAGACTCCTATATATAGAAAGGAGGTTTTGTCATTTGTATCATCCAAGAATTGTTCATTTATCTAATGTAAAGGAGGTTTCCCCCTCGAAGAGGATGAATTCTAAGGCGTGGATCTCTCTTTTCTATCTTTTTGTGAGCTGGTTTCATAACAAAGAAGAAGTTTATAGAAATAAAAGCTAGAAATGATCCATTAAGGCTCCAGGTTTACAACCAATATTTGAAAATGGCTCCCACTAATCAAAATAGATTGATGTTAGCCTATGACATCAAGGAAGGTAAAATGATAATGAGTTATTTCAAACCTAAAGTGCAACAACCTCAATCAGCCGTAGACTACCTCAGAACCAACTTTGAGGTCATGGCAAAGGACATCCATCCCTTGGACCAAATTGAGTTGCATAAACAGACAAAAGAAATGATCTATTCTACATTGACTGGTAAGGCCATGATGGCCCAAAGGCGGGAAAATTCTTTGAATAATACAACTGCCAAATTACAGCTGGAGAAAGCCTCCTCACAGGCTAAAGATAATAGAATAAAATCTTTAGAAGCATTGATCATTGGGTTGGGTCATGATCCAAAAGATGTGAAGTCTGCAGAAGCCTTAATCGAAAGGAAAGATGAAGATATTGATGCCTTAAGGAAATAGTTAAATCTGCCTCCTTCAAGGCATCCACAAACTGCTGAGGTCATAAAGCAAAAGTCTAAAGGAGAGCTAATGGATTTAGTTTTAAAACTTAATAAAAGACTAAATGAGACTGAGAAAGAATTGGAAAAATCATTGAAGGACAAGCAGGGAGAGTCGACCTCTCAGCCTCCCAATGTGATACCAGTAGTCTCAACTGCAGTCCCTTCAACCCTTGGAACATCTTTGGCACCAAAAATTCCAGTAGCCACAACAAAGGTGGTCACAGGTACAACAACAGCAGGAACAACACAAGAGAATACTTCAAATTTGAGCACAGAGGAGCTAATAAAATCAATGGAAGAGATGAAACTCCAAGTTTCAGACCTGAAAAAGGTAAAAGAACAATACATTACCTTAGAACAGAGGTATGATCTCTCAAAGATAAATGTTACAGAAAAGACAAGGGAAATTAAAATATTAGAAAACAAGGTAAAATCATTAGAAGAAGACCTTACATTTGACAAACCCTTGGGAGATATTAAAAAGATTCTTTGGGCCAACATCACTCAGTCAATAAATGATGTTTGGCCATCAATCCAAATAATTTTTTAACAAATTGACTTGGTAAAGGCTTCCCGAGAAGACATTCAAAGGACAAGAGCAGAATTAGGAAAGATGCCTAAGGAAGCCACCAGGCTTATAAATTTTTTGAATAACAAGAACAAGTACCAGCTTGAAGAACTGGGCATTGAAGACAGAACAGGGACAATTCTGGAAGTCAAAAGGGTTTTAACTAAAAGGACTCTCATGCAAAATTTAGAAAAAAGATGCCATGACATGCTGGAAGAAATTAATGCTTTTATTGAGAAATTTGGTATTTTGCAGAGTAAAGGGTTGCCTAGTCCTTTAGTCATTAATGACAAATTAATGAGGCATATAGATTATGTGGACAGATTGAATGAAGATGTAGGCAACCAAGCAAGTTCATCAACAAGTGCATCAGCATCAAAAGCATTGCCTATAGGTAGAGTTCTCTATGACAGCCTAGAGAACCTATTCTATGTCGAGCATGAAATAAAGCACTTGTTTCCAATTCAGCCTACCTTTTTCAAGTACAACGAAACTGATGAGACCCTCAGAAAACTTCAAAAAACTAGAATACCACAACCAAAATGGTGGGAAGAAATGTTAGAAATTTTGTATTTTATCCTTGGTAAAAGGTAAATTTTGGTTATTTACTACAGTTAGTGATGGTAAAGAGGATAAACAGAGATCAAATAGGTAAAGAATATCAGAGTAGGATAAAGTGTATCAGTAAAAAGATGAAAAGTAGGTTAACCAGCACAAGATTACATCAAAGACAACATGATGCCAAATTATAGGACCTGACTCCAGCACACTCTCAAAAATAGGGACAACAAACCATCAATTTGCCTCTATCTGTTACCTACGAGACCATCTGTCTCTATTTTCATGTAACATATAGTTAATTATCTTAGAATATATCTCACTTTGTTATGAGATATTTTATTGTAAAGTTTTTGTATAAATACTCCCTCATTCAGAGTATTGAAGGTGGATTCTTAGACATTGCTGTAAAACTGATTATTTTTCAATAAAGTGCGATTGGACCAAATCTTACATGGCTGGTTGGATGTAGAATTGATACAAAGGACTTTTCACAGGATTCAAGTGCAATACATTGAGCAAATAAGTATCTTATAACTCCTGTATTATTGTATTCCTGTTTAAATATTTCAATTATGTTTCATATCTGAGTATTAAAACGAAAAATCTTAATTCAGAAAGTGCTTTAGTGTAATCTGTTTTCAATCGTTTATTCTCAATGTTTTCCTCTAAACCATGATAAGCAGTGAATTCTTAATTGCTCCTATTTCCTATTTTACTCTATTAATGCTCGAATTTGCCTCAGGCTGAGGAAGGCAAAACTCGAGGCAACATCATACCATGCTTAGCCTCGTAGTTAGCCCTACAAGGACAGGAGAGGGCTCTCTCCGGGTCTATCTCAGCAAAAGGTTTTCAAATGAGCTGAGATGACCAAAAAGGAATACTGATCTTAGGCTAGATATTAAGTGCAGAGGTTTTAAGGTGATTTTTTGGGGTTTTTGTTGAATCAAAGGGGAAAGCAATTTTGGGTGCGAGAATGAGACACAGTTTCTGTAGAGGTCTGATTGGAGCAAGGTAGGAAATTGTTTTGATGCTTTTAAAGCAATGAGGTGAATAGATCAGACAGGTGAGGAGCTAAGGAGAGTAAGGAAGTCTCAAGGATTCTCCTTAAACTGAAGAAAACATGGAAAATTAAACAAATTTAAAGGCAGAGCATAGAAAATTTATGAATTCTACCTTAACACTTCATTTGTTCAATTGCAGAAGATGAGAGAGGGAAAATGATACACATAACAAACATACAAGTACTGAAAGAAGTACACCATCAAGACATAAAGCCACAAGAATTCCAAACAGTGCTGCAAAACCCTGGTCTTTCCTTTGCCACAATGCTGAAGTAAAATGTACAATAAAGTCTCAAAGCCTCTTCCCCAAGAGTCCAACCCTTGCTACTGAATGAAATTTACATATATAGATCAAGCTAACCTCATTACCTAACCTCTAGGGGTCGATCTCATCATCCTAGGAGCTGTTTCAACCAATTCTAAACAAAGCACTACAATCTAGGCAGTGAAAACAACTTGCCTCTATAAGCTAGGAAACCAATTCATTTTTTGATATTTTATGAATGAATCATCTAGAATAGGTAAATAAGTGTCAAGTCAACATAAAGTTCTATTAATTACATCAAGAAGGGTGAAAAATCCCATCACAATTCAAAACTGGTCAAAACTGGCCGAATTCCTGAGCTGGAAGGCGAAAAATTGGCCAAAATCCTCAACGCGCAGCGCCCTGATCTCTACGTGCAGCGCACTTTTCAGGCTGATTTTGAGGCACTTCCTGGCATCCAAATTGAGCTCCGGTTGGCTTGTTGGAAATCCATGGATGTCTGCTTTCCAACCCAAGTGGAATTTTCCCATTTGGAGCTCATTTTCCCCCTCAAAACTGCATTCTCCCAGAGCTACTTCCTGTTGTGGAAAATGTGGTAGCAAGGTGGTTTTCATGGTGTTTTTGAGCCTTTTGACCATCCAGATCTCGATGAAATGCTTCGGAAATAGCTGAGCAGTTACATTTAATTATGAAAAATCCAAAAATGCAAACCATTTGTGATTTGGACCTCCCAATCTTAGGGGTAGCGCACTGCGCGTTGAGCCAAAAAACCTGTTTTTAGAGCCAAAAAAAATCAAAATTGAAAAAATTTTAGTTTGCAGATTACTGTGGTGTGATTTTTGAATGGAGTTCAGATTTTCCACAGTGTTCATGTTTTTTAGTCGACGTTTCGAGTCTGAAACTAGACTCATCATCAGGACAAAATGTGAGGAGAAAAGAAGGAACTGTTAGGTAAAATTTAGATCAGCTTCTTTTCTCCTTATTTTAACCAAGGAGAAAAGAAGCTGATCTAAATTTTACCTAACAGTTCCTTCTTTTCTCCTCACATTTTGTCCTGATGATGAGTCTAGTTTCAGACTCGAAACGTCGACTAAAAAACATGAACACTGTGGAAAATCCGAACTCCATTGAAAAAATTTTCTCCAAATTCCTTGAAATTTGGGCTGGGGGTCCCAAATCAAGTACCATGCTCAACCAAACAGGATTTGGCCAAAATCCGAAGATGATCAAGCCTCTTTCCCCGTTTTAGTGCTTTGCTCAACCTCCTTTGCAAAATCTTCATTTTTGCTTTGTTGACATGCATGCGAGCCCAATGATGATGTTTCATGTGTCGGAGCATATCTTTATCTCTATTTGCCTTTGCCAACAACTTCTCTAAGTGGATGTTGACCCTCTCAAGCCAAGTCTCCCGGTCAGCTTCTATCTCCTACTCAATGGGTGTCATCTCATGTATATGTCTTCGGGCAGCTTGTCGGTCTTCACGGATTTGTCGCAGCTTCATAAGTGTGTGTTGAAATCAAAACTTCAATGCATACTCAAAAACCAAATATGTTTACCAAAGCGTCATGAAAACCAAGCCATAATGGTAATGCTCCGTTTCAATAAATTGGCATAAAACAGTCACTGTTTGACAAATGGACAAAAATATAATGTGTACCCTTTGCAACGTTGACTAGAGTCTACAAATGAGTATGGGACTGTTGTTCATCAATAGAGGATGGAAAATCTTCTCAAAACCACCCGCATGTCCTTTAAAAGACCCTTAAGGAGTGATTTTGTCATGAACATAGGGTTTCGGTTTTCAAGAGCGAATACAACAAATTTCCCATCTTGAAACACACTTCAAACATTATAACATTGACTGAGCAGCAAGGAAATACTTACTTGCAAGTTTTGGAGTGGATTTGGTATGATCTGGTAGCATGGACAGAGTTTTCTTGTTTCTGTAACCCAATGTGCAGTGCACAAACCCAACGCGCAGCGCACCCCTCTATGCGCAACGCCCTTGTTAATTTACACTGGCCAGTGAGGCCCAATGCGCGGCGCACCTCTCTATGCGCAGCTTACACTTTCTATGTGCAACGCATTTTGTAGCAGCCTTTTGGAGGCCTTCCCGGTGTCCAAATTAGGCGCAGGATAGCTCGTTGGAAATTTCTTTGAGTCTAATTTCCAACCCAATTGGAATTTTTCAATTTGGAGTTAATTTTCCTTGTCAAAAATCAAATCTCCCAAGACTGGTCAAAATGTCGCAAATGAGGATGCCTCAAGGCAGAGTGCTGTTGCAGTCAACTTTTGAATGCCTTCCTCAACTCCAAATTCAGCTCATGATAGCTCATTTGAAATATATTTTTGTCTAGTTATCCTTTGACTCATCAAAAAATTTATTTGGCCAACCAAGCTAGGAGAAAAATAGATTTTCCCAAGGTCACTTCAGAGGTCCATCAATTCTCCCGAGGCGAATGTATTTTTGACATTTCGCCAAAACCATTATACCTGTGTAAAAAGTGAAGGAGTTTTTTCTTCCTTGGCCTGTTCTGGACAAAAACCTCTCTTAGTTTTCCCAAATTCATCTTTTATTGCTCAAAAACAACATTTAAATGAAACCTATCCCGATGTGTGAAACAAGGGATTTTGTCGAAATGAAGCGAAATGAAGGGGATAAGGGGCTTCTAAATTCTTGGGGAAATTTTTGGAAGTAGGGAGGGATGTTAGGAAGTAGGGGAAAGTGGAATCTGAAAGATCGAGTGAGGGGAAGGGGTCCAAAAGGGAAAAACACAGGCCCAACCTAGAAAATTGCCAGGTTGTAGCAAGAAACTAGCGTTTGTGCGAAAATGAAGAATTTGGGGGATCTCAGTGATGGGAAGTGTTTAATAAGGTACATTAAGGATAAGGGAAGGTGTATGAACATCAAGATGCAAGTTTTTCTGATGACTTGGTCATTCAAGAGAAATTGCCTTCAAAACCCTAGGAGAGGGAAATGAACTCACCTAGACGCAACTGAAGCATGAACAACGTGTAAAATGACCCATTGGAACTTGAAATGATGATGAAAACCCTCTGAATGATGATACACTCAGCTGAATGATGACATGGACTGCCATTTGGACAACTTTGAAAAGAGTGAAAACAAACCCTAGACCTAAAGCCTAGTGACCAAATTTTGCTTGAAGACTCTAGGTTCATGACAAAATTTGACCTTGACACCTTAAAATCACCTTGTAAGAGCATATTTGATCACTGGAGGAAGGCTACAAAGGCTGACACTAACATTGGCTCCAATGGGGATGGTAGCTCCTTGGAGGTGCCAAGAACAACAGATCTTTGGGAGAGCAGACCAGTGCCTTCATCCATTGGGCGATGGAGTCATTATTTTGAACGGATAACACAAAACCTTTGACACATTTATTGAATGAAAACTTGACTGAAAACTGACTGAAACTTAACTAAAACTTGACTCAAACCGACTCGATGACAAATTGAAATGATGGAAAAAACTTGACTCTAACAAACTAACTCAAGACCTGAACTTAAAACTTAAAACTTGATGGTAGTACATAACCGCCTATGTTTCTTACAAGACAACATACCATCACACTATATCATAATGCCAATGTAACCAATCGAGCAGATGCCTTCTTGACTGATTCTCCCAATCAGATCTCATGATCAACAATAGATACTGGTAACTGGGTATCCAAAAACATAGCTGACCATGATCTCCTTCAGCACTGAACACAACAATAATCAGTTTCACTGCTAACTGTAACAAATCTGCCATTGGATCCTGAAAAACATGAAGATTTGCCATTGCCACATCCTGCTGAACAAAGGTGTCTTTTGCTTCAAATTCTGGTCTGCCTTCATCATGTGCTTCAATAAAAGTATGCTCATAGGCTTCAAAAAACTCTTAACAAATGGATGAGCAGATCTCTTCTTGGAAAAACATTTCAGCACATGAAACATATGAAGAGGAATATGAATGGAAATCCTGAATGTTTTGATCTTCTGTGGTGTGAATGTGCTGTAGGTCATTCTTAAACAAAAAACAATCTTTGAGATTATCAAACATGACAGCCTTATCATCTTTGTGAAAGAAAAAATTATCTTTTGCTGGTCTACAAAACTGATTATAAGACAGTCATCTTTTTCAAAAGAGGAAGAAGTTTCACCAACACTTTCCTGACTATGTGTGCACTGCAAATCTGCTGTAGCTTGGGCTGTAACAAGACCTCTCAAAAGTAGATCTATCTCATATTCAGACAAAGGAGACAATGCTTTTTGTTTTCTTCTGCTTAAACAGTAATTATCTTCATATGACAGTGCATTCAAACTATCATTTATTACTGAGTTATTGAAAGGAGATTTATCACTTACTTGTACAAAGATCTCATTCTATTTTTTATGAACATCTGAATCCAAAACTCTGCCTATGATCTCAACAGCAGAGCTCTCTTTAATGGGCTTCAGCACAAGATATGGTTGGTCATTACAATTTGAATCTAGTTCTGAAGTAGCTGTCCTGACATTATTACATTCTGCAATCTATATGTTG
This sequence comes from Pinus tabuliformis, assembly GCA_031772625.1. Classification (NCBI taxonomy): domain Eukaryota; kingdom Viridiplantae; phylum Streptophyta; class Pinopsida; order Pinales; family Pinaceae; genus Pinus; species Pinus tabuliformis. The sequence continues at coordinate 1,506,836,458 of CM062819.1, read as the reverse complement.
TCTTCTTCTGTGGGCAGATCTGAAATAAGCTCTTCTCTTTCGTCAATTCCAGCCATATGGCCATCTTCAAACAGCTGATCTTGATTCTGCAGCAAAATTTCCTGATCATCTTGATGGGTATCCACTAGGTTGTCTTCATGTTGCTGAAATGGATTCTCATACAGAGCCTCCATGATCTCATCATCCATAAAATTATCATCTTCATAATATTTCTCAAGGCTTTCAATAAAAGTAGAAGCATGTTTGCAACAGTCATGAACTAATTTTAATGATGGGTAAGATACTTGATATATTTTAATGAACAAGGCATGAAAATCCTTTAAACAGTAAATACAGGCCAGCGACAAATTTTCATACCAAGATTGGGCTTCACCTTCCAGAGTGGCCAAGAATATCTTCATCAAGCAATCTTCAGGAAAATCAACCTTCAACTTGCGAATATGCATGTGAAATCTAACCAGATGTAGAGCAGCGTCCTTCCTACCATCATCTTTAAATGTAGGCAAATTCCTTGACCAATCTACCTTCGGAATTTTATTTGGAAAACCAGGGATGTGATCTCCGCTCATGGGAGCATATCTTCTTTCAACCCGATCCATTTTGAAAAGCTCAAAGCTACTAATCTTCCTGCAGTGAAGTCACCATGAAGCATTGATCTCTGGATTTTTCAGTGAATGAAGTCGCCAGGTGAATGATTTCAGCCTTGCGGTGTCTAATTGTTGTCCACCATCAACAATCAGATCTGAACTTGATACATGTACTGGGGTAATTAACAAGTTAAATGCCATGTTTACAAGCTAAACCGAAGATTGACTGAAGCAGCGTTTATCTACTTCCGCTAATGCAAAGCAAAAGCGTTTCGAAGGCTACCTGGCATAACTTCAGGCTCCGTCTGTAGCTTATAAAACAAATGACATCAACAAGCAAACCATTTTCTTCCCCAGTATGGTCGCCACTATGTTAATGCTCGAATTTGCCTCACACTGACGAGGCAACATCATACCACGCTCAGCCTCGTAGCTAGCCCTACGAGGACAGGAGAGGGCTCTCTCCGGGTCTATCTCGGAAAAAGGTTTTCAAATGGGCTGAGATGACCAAAAAGGAATACCGATCTTAGGCTAGATATTAAGTGCAGAGGTTTTAAGGTGATTTTTTGGGGTTTTTGTTGAATCAAAGGGAAAAGCAATTTTTGGTGCGGGAATGAGACAGTTTCTGCAGAGGTCTGATTGGAGCAAGGTAGGCAATTGTTTTGATGGTTTTAAAGCAATGAGGTGAATAGATCAGATAGGTGAGGAGCTAAGGAGAGCAAGGAAGTCTCAAGGATTCTCCTTAAACTGAAGAAAACATGGAAAATTAAACAAATTTAAAGGCAGAGCATAGCAAATTTATGAATTCTACATTAACACTTCATTTGTTCAATTGCAGAAGATGAGAGAGGGAAAATGATACACATAAAAAACTTAGAAGTACTGAAAGAAGTACACCATCAAGACATAAAGTCACAAGAATTCCAAACAGTGCTGCAAAACCCTGGTCTTTCCTTTGCCAAAATGCTGAAGTAAAATGTACAATAAAGTCTCAAAGCCTCTTCCCCAAGAGTCCAACCCTTGCTACTGAATGAAAATTTACATATATAGATCAAGCTAACCTCATTCCCTAACCTCTAGGGGTTGAGCTCATCATCCTAGGAGCTGTTTCAACCAATTCTAAACAAAGCACTACAATCTAGGCAGTCAAAACAACTTGCCTCTATAAGCTAGGAAACCAATTCATTTTTTGCTATTTTATGAATGAATCATCTAGAATAGGTAAACAAGTGTCAAGTCAACATAAAGTTCCATTAATTATGTCAATAAGGGTGAAAAATCCCATCACAAGTCAAAACTGGTCAAAACTGGCTGAATCCCTGAGCTGGAAGGTGAAAAATTGGCCAAAATCCTCAACGCGCAATGCCCTGATCTCTACGCGCAGTGCACTTTTCAGGCTGATTTTGAGGCACTTCCTGGCATCCAAATTGAGCTCAGGTTGGCTTGTTGGAAAGCCCTGGATGTATTCTTTCCAAACCAAGTGGAATTTTCCCATTTGGAGCTGATTTTCCCCCTCAAAACTGCATTCTCCCAAAGGTACTTCCTGATGTGGCAAAAGGTGGCAGCAAGGTGGTTTTCATGGTGTTTTTGAGCCTTTTGACCATCTAGATCTCGATGAAATGCTTCGGAAATAGCTGAATAGGTACATTTCATTATGAAAAATCCAAAAATCCAAACCATTTGTGATTTGGACCTCCCAATCTTAGGGGTAGCGCGCTGCGCGTTGAGCCAAAAAACCTGTTTTTAGAGCCAAAAAAATTCAAAATTGACAAAATTTTCTCCAAATTCCTTGAAATTTGGGCTGGGGGTCCCAAATCAAGTACCATGCTCAGCCAAAGAGGCTTTGGCCAAAATCCGAAGACGATCAAGCCTCTTTCGCCATTTTAGTGCTTTTCTCAACCTCCTTTGCAAAATCTTCATTTTTGCTTTGTTGACATGCATGGGAGCCCAATAATGATGTTTCATGTGTCGGAGCATATCTTTATCTCTATTAGCCATTGCCAACAACTTCTCTAAGTGGATGTTGACCCTCTCGAGCCAAGTCTCCCAGTCAGCTTCTGTCTCCTGCTCAATGGGTGTCATCTCATGTATATGTCTTCGGGCAGCTTGTCGGTCTTCACGGATTTGTCGTAGCTTCATAAGTGTGTGTTGAAATAAAAAATTCAATGCATACTCAAAACCAAAATATGTTTACCAAAGCATCATGAAAACCAAGCCATAATGGTAATGCTATGTTTCAATAAATTGGCATAAAACAGTCACTGTTTGACAAATGGACAAAAATATAATGTGCACCCTTTGCAACGTTGACTAGAGTTTACAAATGAGTATGGGACTGTTGTTCATCAATAGAGGATGGAAAATCTTCACAAAACCAGCCGCATGTCCTTTAAAAAACCCTTAAGGAGTGATTTTGACATGAACATAGGGTTTCGGTTTTCAAGAGCCAATACAACAAATTTCCCATCTTGAAACACACTTCAAACATTATAACATTGACTGAGCAGTAAGGAAATACCTACTTGCAAGTTTTGGAGTGGATTTGGTATGATCTGGTTGCATGGACAAAGTTTTCTTGTTGCTGTAACCCAATGCGTAGTGCATAAACCCAACGTGCAGTGCACCCCTCTATGCGCAGCGCCCTTGTTAATTTACACTGGCCAGTGAGGCCCAATGCGCATCACACCTCTCTATGCGCAGCGCACACTTTCTATGCACAATGCATTTTGAAGGAGGATTTTGGAGGCCTTCCCGGTGTCCAAATCGGGTGCAGGATAGCTCGTTGGAAAGGTCTTTGAGTTTAACTTCCAACCCAATTGAAATTTTTGAATTTTGAGTTCATTTTCCTTTCCAAAAATAAAATCTCCCAAGACTGGTGAAAATGTGCCAAATGAGGTTGCCTCAAGGCAGAGTGCTGTTGCAGTCAACTTTTGAATGCCTTACTCAACTCCAAATTGAGCTCATGATAGCTCATTAGAAATATAGTTTTGGATAGGTATCCTTTGACTCATCAAGAAAGTTATTTGGCCAACCAAGCTAGGAGAAAAATTGATTTTCCCAAGGTCACTTCAGAGGTGCATCAATTCTCCCGAGGCGATTGTATTTTTGACATTTCGCCAAAACCATTATACCTGTGTAAAAAGTGAAGGAGGTTTTTTTTCCTTGGCCCGTTGTGGACAAAATAGTCTCTCATTTTTCCCAAATTCATCTTTGATTGCTCAGAAACATCATTTTAATGAAACCTATCCCGATGTGTGAAACAAGGGATTTTGTCGAAATGAAGCGAAATGAAGGGGATAAGGGGCTTCTAAATTCTTGGGGAAATTTTTGGAAGTAGGGAGGGATGTTAGGAAGTAGGGGAAAGTGGAATCCCAAAGATCAAGTGAGGGGAAGGGGTCCAAAAGGGCAAAACACAGGCCCAACCTAGAAAATTGCCAAGTTGTAGCAAGAAACTAGGGTTTGTGCGAAAATGAAGAATTTGGGGGATCTCATTGATGTGAAGTGTTTAATAAGGTAAATTAAGGATAAGGGAAGGTGTATGAACATCAGGATGCAAGTTTTTCTGATGACTTGGCCATTCAAGAGAAATTGCCTTCAAAACCCTAGGAGAGGGAAATGAACTCACCTAGACGCAACTGAAGCATGAACAAGGTGTAAAATGACCCATTGGAACTTGACATGATGATGACAACCCTCTAAATGATGATACACTCAGTTGAATGATGACATGGACTGCCATTTGGAAAACTTTGAAAAGAGTGAAAACAAACCCTAGACCTAAAGCCTCGTGACCAAATTTTGCTTGAAGACTCTAGGTTCATGACAAAATTTGACCTTGACACCTTAAAATCACCTTGTAAGAGCATATTTGATCACTGGAGGAAGGCTACAAAGGTTGACACTAACATACTCATTTAGATTATTTAGTAAAGAATTCTTAATTTCTCTTTATTGGTAATCATCCAAGTTCCCTCCCCTTAAAACATGATGAAGGATTCTTAATTGCCCTTAATCTCTTTTAAGTCCATTCCTTCATTTGAAGTCTTTATTTGCTCCTTGTTTAGCTATCTTTCACTGTCAAGCCATCCTTTATCAAGAAACCAAGTCCAGTTGAGCCATCTTATTTGACTCCATTAGCCCAATGGCCTAAAATACTTAGTCCTACCCCTTTACTACAGGATTTCACCACCAAACACAATCAAAAACCCCAAGCTTTCATAACTAGCCTAATATCTTCCAAAACAAAGCTAAACCTTAAAGAGAGAGCCCTCTCTGGGTACAGATTGGCTAAAGTCTGTACCTAAAAGTTGGTTTGTGGTTACCTCGGACCCCTTTCCCTCTTCTTACAACTTCTAGGAAAATCTGAGTGATAACACAAAGGTTGGAGAGAACATACATTCATCAGAGAGAGATACATGAAGCAAATAATTTATTTATTTATTATTTTTTTCATTTTCTTCTTTTAGGCCTACTAGATGCCCCAATGAATTTTCAACTAGTAGGTCTACCTAGGTGACCCAAAGGAGGTTTTCACTTAGGATCTTTATTTTTCTATTTTTTTCTCACTTTTCCAACCCATTGACCACCTAATGGAGGTTTTCAATCAATTAGCCAATCTCGGGCACCTCAAATGAGGTTTTCACCTGATATTATTTTTTTCCTCTTATTTTTTTATTCTTTTATTTTTTTAATCCTACTCTACTTGAAAAAAACCAAAATCTCTTTCAATTATAGGAATACTTCCAATGGAGACATGTGCACGTCAAGATGATAGATAAACTAATGTGCAGGCCTTGAATATATGCTTTGGAATGTACCTGAATTTTAGAGACCAAATGCTTTGACTTTGACAATATCAAGCATAGTTGAAGAAGAGAGTGATGCTCCATCTTGTTGATTTTTTGGAACCAAACCTCAATATAGATTTGATTCCCTTGGTTTTATTGCTCATATGGATCATCTTCATGTATTCTTCTACAATGACATTCAAATCTTCCTCTTTTTGCAGATTATTCTCTTGAACATGTGGAGGATCTGGTCATAAACATGAAGGAACTTTCTCAATCTATGATTCTAATTTTTGCTCTCCATCAAGTGTCGCCCACTATTCTTTGTTCTTCTCATTTGAATCTTATGTTTTTGCATGTTGTCCTTAAATGGCATCAAGAGAATATTTTTTTGAAATAATCTTGTTGAGCTAAGATGAATACCATTAAGATCAATAGGAGATGTTAGGAAGTGTTGTACCTCAGCATTCTAAGTGGGTTGAACTACTTCCTTGTGTGGGTTTGGAAATTGTGGTACAAGTAGTTGAGTGGGAGTGGATCTTTGAGATGGATGTGGTTGAGGTTGTGAATGTGGTGGAGGTGGTTGGTAGGGATAGCGTGGAGTTGGATATGGAGGATATTGAGGAAAATATTGAGAATATTGTGGATGGCTCCCATAAGTTCCTTGCTAACCTTGTTGCCAAGATTGGTTTTGGGGTTGAGATGGCCAAGGTTTCCAATGAAAGGGCGTGTTCCAATTACTTTGAGATGGATGTGCATAAGCTTGAAATTAATAATTAGGTTCTTGCATCATATCAGCTTGATTAGGCTTCCATGGTCTTCTTGGAGCTACATAACATATCTTCTTTGGTGATTGACTTGCTCCATTGTCCTCTTTGGAAACTTCCTTCAACCTTGGTAATGATGGGCCATATTTAATGGCATGTGATTCTACATGGATAACATAAATACCAATATCTTCTTTTTCTTCATCTTCCATTCTTAACATTTCTACTTGTTTTCTTAGATTTCTAAGAATTTTTGTTTTAAAGTTATCAAGAAAATTTCCAAGTTTAGCTTGACTGACTGGTCTTGATACTAGTTGGCTTACTCTTCCCCTTCCTCTTGATATGTGTTTGCATGTTTTGCAAATTTCTTCAAATGATAACTGGTATACATCACCTCTACTCGTGAGATTAAGGAGATCAATCTATTCATCCCTAATTGTTTTAGGTAAGAGGGCTTTTAGTGTGTCAGGTCCTAAATGATGTAGTTTTTCCCTCTAAACATTATACATGAACCTCTCTATTATATCCTCAAGGCTATCATCTTCTCTTTTATTCATTCTAAATATTTATTCCTTAAGATTGTGATCTTTATATTTTTCTCGAAATATCTTTTGCATATCATTCGGTGATCTTATTGAATAGTCCCTAAACTCATGAACCATTTAAGAGCTCTATCCTTCAATTTTGCTAGAAACAATGTCAAATTTTTAGTGTTTAGTAAGTAACAATAATATCTACAAAGGATTTCAAATTCAAAGAGAAAGGTTTCTGGATCCTTTGACTTCATACAATGGAAGTTGGGAAAGAAAGATGGAAGGATGTTCTTCATATGCACACTGACATCAATATGTTGAATGGGAAATGCAAGAGGATATTCTTCATTGTCATCATCTCCATCCATTTCTTATACCTTCTGTACCACCTATTATTATTCTTCCTGAAAAAGTGTATGATGATGTGGTTCTTACTGCACCATGTTATCAAATGGGGAGGTTTAGTGTTGGACAAGTATTTTTTTGTTTTTTTATGAAATAAGAAAGTTGACGCAACACAATTTTTTTGTCTTTGAAATGAAATATCCTAATGAAATTTTTGTTGTTGCAGAAACTAAAAGAAATGAATCAACTATGGAAGAAAAAAATTGTACTTTGACACCTCCCCAACAATGAAACCAAAAAATGATGAGCCCCAATATTTCAACAAGAATACTACAACTCCCAAGGCTACCAACTTAAATTATTAACCTGGGGTTCATACAAACTTAAGAGGTATCAAAACTATATGTGTAGAAAACAATGTGTCTCTCTTTTGTTGATTTTATGTAATGGAGTGAATGTCATGAAATCAAAGCCTAACCTAACTGCCAAAATGGAATTGTTACTCTATTTGCAAGAAATGTAAATGTTACTGGCTCAACTTGTAAATGCTAACTAATCAATTGATGGAAGGAAAAAGGTTAATATACTTGTAGAAGGAAAGATAATTTATATTGAATAATTCATCTAACTACAAATTAGAATTGCATGTACCATCTACCTAATGCACACTTTCTTGTAAATCAGTAACCTACTTGCATCATACTTGTGATAAAGAAACTAAGTCTACTATGTTTTTGCACTGAATAAAAGGAAGGGTTGGAGTGGATTAGGAGCTTCCCCTCATCATAAAATTATTGTTGGAGGTCTTTATTCTATACTAATTCATAGTGGTAGTGGGGATCAAAATTGATGAAGGAAGTGGTGTTACAGGTTTGCTACAAGAAGGGACAAATTTGCTACAGGAGAAGAAAAAATTGCTATAGGAGGTGATAACTCATTGAATTATCAATTAGATAAAATTAAAATCCTATGGAACAATTATTTTTTATTGATTAGGATATCTTAGGTCTCAATTCCAAGTGGAATCACTCCAAAATACCAAGTGGAATCAATTGCGAGTCTAAAATCTGGAAATTCGAGTAGTGATCTAGTTAACCTATCAAATGCCTAACCTTATCAAGTGAAAATGAATTGGGTAATTTCTTTTATTAACATGAATTTGTTTATGACCTAGTACAAGTGGAATAAACTCAAAGGAATCTCATTAAGATGTTCTAAAAAATAGCAAAACATTACTATTATTTTCCTACAAGGACTTCTAGAAATTCTAGATTCATGAACTAGTAACACAATCCAAGTAGTTGAATGATGAAGATGAATTTTCAAAGCTATTCTAAGGATGCATCATTATTGTGCATTTTTGAATAACCTAGAAAATAAATTACTTCAATCATTTAACCCAATCCTATAACAAAAGAATCATCAATACTAAATGCAAAAATAGGAAAATCAAGAATAAGAGATGCATGTGAATAAGAAGTAAAAAGAGGAAAATAAAATTATAGAAAAGCGCTTTGAGGCTCTTGCGATGGACAAACTCAAGGAAAATCAGAGTCCTATGAAGGAGTACAAGATTTAGAAGCTAAAAATGGCACCAATCTTCATTATTTGAATCAATATAAGTACATCCCTGCTAGAAATGAAAGTGGAGCTGCAAAAATACAACTTTTCTCCATAAGAAGACTAAAAAATACATGCCTCTAGAGGAAAATTTCGAATTGATACTTATACAAAATTATGAGGAGCCATTCCCCCTGAAACGAGGATGTTTTCCCCTCCAAAATCCCTCAAATAGTGCCTCTGGTTCCCAACACTAGGAATCTTCATTAAATGAGAGGGAATACATTCCTAGATTTTCTCAATCACTGGAGCTCCAGAATTTGTGCAACAATTTCATAATATTTTGCTGATTTATTATCCTATCTTGACCCTCCTGTAGTAGGGAGAAATTACCTTGATTATCTCCTCCAAATATTGATAATTTGTCCAATAATCGCATAATATTCTACAAAATAAATAATATTAGGCACAAATATGCAATTATCCTTAAACCTTCATAATGAACATATTAAATCTAAAAAAGCGTTATTAAGTGTAGAAGGATAGGTTTAATATAGCTTTCATGTGCATAAGAAAGGTTAGATGGTCCTTAATTTGTGCCTAATTTAGAGGCCCATCAATAGGCAATTCTTAAATTCAGTTGCATACCCATCCCTACAAATAGTGTTTTCTAGAAATTGGAAGTAAACTTTTCATCTCAGTCTGATATGACTGTTTTTTATACCCCTTCCATTTGAAAAAATTCATTTATAATAAATTGCTTTATAGGCCGTGTAAACTAGTATAAAGTGGGTTTTATTTCTTAATTTTTCTACCACCAATACCATGATAGAATCATGTTGCTTCTTAGTTCTAGGTAACCTAGTAATGAAATATGAAGAGAAGACTTCACATTTCTATTTGAGAATGGGAAAATGATTTAACAAAAAAAAAAGGTGTCATTTTTCTAGTTTAACATGTTGTCACTCTAAACACTTCATATACTCAGCTACTTCCCCTTTCATTCATGGCCAATAAAATTCCTTTCTTAGAGCTGTCATAACTTTATGGTACCCTGTATGAGCTGGAAATGGTATTTTGTTGTGCTCATCTAGAATCAACTGCTTGAGTCTATGCACATCAAGTATATTTGGATTTTTAATGTTAGCAACTCATCTTTATTAAATGCATATTCATATTTTTCTTTTTGACCCACTCCAACTCTCTATTTTTACTATATATGTCCATATACCTGATCCTTTAACATTGTTGTTCTGATTTTTTCCACAAAATGTTTTTCTGCATCACTGGCTAAAATTTCAGCTACTTGTTGATTTAGATTTCTTCTCAACGCATCTTCCACTTTGTTCTCATGTCGCTTGATATGTTTGATATCAAAATCAAACTCGCCTAGGACAAAAATCCATCTTGTCTATCTGGAATTTAGGTTGAGTTGGATGAAACCATACCTCAAACTAATATGATTAGTAAAAAGGGTTAATTTCTTTCCTAACAAATAATGATGCCACATTTTTTATGCATGTATCACTTCATTCAATTTAATATCATAAAAACATAGATTTTCTCATGATATTTAAATTTCTTAGACTCATTAGTTATTACATTATTCCCTTGCAAATATACCCCCCCAAACCTTCTAGGCAAGCATTTGTATAGAAAGTGTAGTTGTTGGCCCTCGATTTTGATCAATTTTGGTTATTAAAATACACCTAATTTCCATAATTCTCAACCATATACCATACATATACACCATATTTTGACCTATTTATGCATATTCAGGTATATAAATTATGTTTTTCAATTATTAGATATTTTTGCAAAATTTGGGTTTTAAGTGTATTTTTGAACATAACTGAAAATTCCCGTAATGGCTCCATTCAAGTCATTCTTTCAGGACACCTGGGCACAAGCTGAGAATAGATATGAAAATATTGGGAACTAAGGATGGATGTGTACCTATTGGTTCAGTCAAACTGAGCTATATCATGCCCAGTCAACGCTGGTCAAACATGACCTTTCTTTCAGGAAATTCGAGGAATAGGTCAAATTTAGTATTTTTTGGGATTTTCCAAATTTTGTTTAACTGAAGGGATGGATTCAACTAATATAGACTATATTAGAATAGACATGTCTGTTAGAGGCATTTTAGTCATGTTTGCTTATTATTTCTCTATTTAAACCAACACCATTGAAGGCTTGAGGGGGTAGAATTTGTGTAGTTTGATATTGAGACTCTTCAAAGACTGAATGTTAATTGAATAACCTGTTTTAGTTTCATTTGCTATTCATGCTAGGTGATTGACTGAAGTTCCTATAGCTGCGATTTCTTCAAGTGTGCAAGGCAAGGGTGGACGACACCCACACCAAGCTAAGTGCACTTCTTGGTTAATTCAGCATAGATTTTCATAAACTAGTTTTTGCTTTAGATGTATTTGGATGTGTAAAGATTTATTTTGGTTGCTACATGAATATTGGTTTAATTATAATCTTCATATGAAATGACAAACAAGAATTTAAGTTAAATTCTCCTTGTATTTGATCAGGAACTATAATTGAAATTCATCCTCTTTTCTGTCTTTAAAGTTATTTTTAAATTTCTAGTTTTAAAGCAATGGTGACAATGATAAAATAGAAGTGTGAAGAAGGACAACCTGGATATCCTTACTTAGGAGGCTCTTCTCTTAAATCTTCTACGTCATAAATTGTTGTTAATTAGTGATTTGGGATTTATCTTCATGGAAGTAATATTGTAGGGAAGGACAACTTGCTTCTCCTATGTTAGGAGCCTCATGCCGCACATATTACACAAGTGAATCAGAAATTACTTAATTAGATTTTATATTTGTAATATGCATTTCCTCCAATCTGTATATTTCATCTTCTAAAATTGACTACACCTAAAATCCATATACTTTGGACATGCTTCCAAGCTTACAAGCCTAGATTAATTAAATACTTGTGTTAATTTGCATAGTAAATTGACTCAACATTTTTGGTGCCATTGTCGGGGAAGCATACTTAGCCAGAGTCAAATAGGAAGATTAAAAAAAAACAAGATATGATGAAAACAACAAAGATTAAGTTTTTTAGTTATGGTTATTCATGCTTAGATATAGAAATTAGAAAGCTAGATCCCAAAACAAAACCCCCAACCACTAATAAAAACTCACTAACTACAAAATCCATTTGCAAAACAAAGTTCTACAAAATATGAAGTTAAAGAAGTCATTTAGAGAAGGAGGGTACACCACCACAAGGATCTTCTTAAACCCTTGTCCACAATTTAGAATGGTCACTAGGGATGAATCTTAATTTCAAAAGATAGAAGAGGAACAAAAAATCTATAAAGAGGATCCACAAGAAGAGAACCTAGAAGCTTCTTCTAGTTATCTTTGTAAGAATATTAATGCATTATGGATCACATGCAATGAAGTTCAAATAATAAATCTAGAAATTCAATAATATCTAGCATATGATCCCTTGTGCATTCTTTTGAACATATTCCACAAGAAGAACTTTGTGATATGAAAATTAAGGAGAACCAAACAAACAAAGATCTTTTCAAAACTTGGTTTCAACTAGTCATTAGACCACAATACCACTGCATTTTTCAACATTCTTTAACATCAAATACTTATAATCAACTAATTTTTCATGTCCAAACATTCATTAAGATATATTTTTCAAAATTGGATGTAAGTCTACTTATGATCTTGTTACGCAAATGGATGCATTGGAAATTCGCTTATACTTGAGAGAATGACTTATTTTTTATACGATAGAGTAAGATAGAATATAATAAATAAATAAATATGTAGAATGAGTTCATAATAAGACTTTTTGTTCAAACTCTCGTGAATAAATTCTTCAAATCATCGTTCAATATTCATTTGGAAGGATTTAATGGCAACATATAAGATCATTTTCAAAGCATGTTTTCAAACAAGGTATCTCATGAAATCTAGTTTTTAAATACATTTTGAAATTTTCAATTTAGATCACAAATCAAAATGAGATGATCAAAATAAATACTAGGTCTCAAGTGAAATTTTGAGGACAGAGTTAGTAGACTTTATTTGAGGGGTATAATGGAAAGCTTTTAACATGATATTTATACGGATGATAGCCCTTAGAATATATTTTCCAAATCATTTTTAATCACCTCAATCCAATATCATATGGAAATTTTATGCTCAAAATACTAATTGCTTATCGAAAAATCTGCATGGTGATAATTTTAGGTATTGACTTTTCGTTGGCATATTTAAAGTAACAAAAAATGTTGTTTTGAAAACCCGTTTATATGGGCGATATATATTCAAGTCTATACCAATACAAAATTTGAATAATCCCATTTTGAGGTCGAATGAAAAGGTTATTCCACATTCAGTGACTGCGTGTCTTCAAATCAGCATAGTAAACATTTTCCTTCTAGGTCTGTTCATCAGCCATTTTTTTCATATCAAACCTAAGTATTTTAAAAACATATTTCTACTGGATATACAAAAATGAATCCAATTTAATCTCCAAGTGGAATCACATCAATCCAATCTTTAACGAAAACGTTACATTCTAAATAGTGACCATTGGTCTAGTAAAACATTCACAAGAAACTCTATCAAACATGTTATTCTTCATCATTTTTAGTGTATCATTTAAAATCATTTTGAAGAACTGTTTATATTGGAAGTATTCATATGAATTCCCTTCAACATGGCTTTGTAATCACTCTAATTGGACATAAAACAAATATTTTGTGAACAAGATACCGCTAGGAGGTCTAGGTTGGCCACCATTCCTCAAGGGGTAAAACAAATACGTTTTCTTTGTATATCATCATTGGACATTTTTTCAAGCATTGTTTGTAATTATTTTTCATATTTCTTGGAAGAATAGAGACTGTACACCATGGATGAACGACTTTCCAAAGTCAATTTTTAAAAATTCATATTTCAGAATATGAATACAAATGTTCAAGTCAAATTAAAGTGGAATTCACCTCATATTGTGTCTATTCAAATAAACTCAAAACTCATAAAGCTTGCTTTCAGTTACTGACCAACAACATCAACAACCCTACAACTTGAATCAAGATCGAGGCAAAATGCATGAAGCTAATCACCAGAAGAAGAAGTCAAGTTTTGTACCATTACAAGTCACATCCATTGCCTAAGAAGCCTTTCATAAGTTATATTATTCATGTTGTCATCCATCATCCATATTGTATGTTAAGATCCATGATCATACATGTTCAAGTCCAAACCTATTATCCATCTACTACTAGATCATGACTTCAACCTATCTTATTTTCATAAGGTTTCCATACTTCCTTAATCCATTATACACCACCACCATCCATAAAAGAAAACGAAGAAAAAAATAATAATAAAGGGGTTTGGTTGTGAAAATCCAGGATACTCGCACAATACAAACTCGAATTCATATCGGAAAACCAAATTGTTTGGCCAATATGAATTATCTCTTTTATGTTTTTCATTTTTGCAGGATCACTCTCCAAAACTTAACAGACTTGAGAACAAGTCTAATGATAAGCAAGGGGGAATATTCACAATAAATCAAAAAACCATGCAATGGTTTGATATCAAGGAGTTGTTTATTAGAAGGGACCTGAAATAAAACATCATCAACCAGCATTAGAAGGGACCTATCATCATTCAAATATATAGAAGGGGCCTGCCTCAACCTAATGTCAAAGGGACCTGAAACAACATTGTAGAAGGGCCTCAAACAACATTGCAAAAGGGACATGAAACATTATTCAAAAGATCATTGCAGAAGGGACCTGAACAACATGAAAATTCATTGAAACGTATCTGAATCAATATTAGAAAAATAAGGTAAGAAATAATTTATGGATTTTCATGAGTAGTTGAACGGATTTCAAGGATAGATAAGCTCGAGTTATTGATTGAAATGTGTCATGTTATAAGGAGGCGAACTTCAATTATGGAATCAAAATCTTGACACCATTAAAACCGACTTTATGTGATGAGAAAATACTCAGAGATGTTGAATAGAAGTTCTAATCAAAATGGAATTGTTAAACACACAGACACAAGTTATTAACTCACATATATGTACAAGTTTTCTTCCAGATCAGGTAATCGAGCTCAAAGTACAAATTTCCTCATGTATGGTTGTATATGAAAAATGTAGTCAGAATAAGGACACATGGGCAGCTACAGGTACAAAGGTCAGAAGGTGAGTTTGAGAAGTAAAAAAGGTCAAAAATCTTTCAGAAAACTTTGTAATGTTATTTTCCACCATTAAAACACAAACCTATCTCAGTGTTGAGTTTTTCTTCCACCATGAAAACTACAATCAAGCTCAAGAAACGTTGTGTATTCATATCTATGAATACAACAACCACGTGAGAAGAAGAGTTATGAGAAAAGAACACAAAAACTAAAGGGATAATTGTGTAGGCCATGGAGAATTAAGAATAATAAATATCCAAGGATGTCATGAAGAAATAAGCAGAGGAATATTGGTGTTAATGTAGAGATCAAAGGCCATGATTTCCTCATGCCAAATTGACTTAGCGCCCAAGAAACTCCAAGAATTCCGCAGAAAAATAAGGTAAGAAATAATTTCTGGATTTTCATCAGTAGTTGAACGGATTTTAGGGATAGATAAGCTTGAGTTAGTGATTGAAATGTGTCATGTTATAAGGAGTCAAAGTTCAGTTATGGAATCAAAATCTTGCCACCATTAAAACCAACTTTATGTGATGAGAAAATACTCGGAGCTGTTGAAGAGAAGTTATAATCAATATGGAATTGTTAAACACACGGACACAAGTTATTAACTCAGAGATATCTACAAGTTTTCTTCCAGATCAGGTAATCGAGCTCGAATTACAAATTTCCTCATGTATGGTTGTATATGAAAAACAAAGTTTTATTTTTTATATACATAGTGAAAATTTTCGTACACATAGTGAGCAAAATTTTCATACATACAGTGAGATTTTATACACACAGTGAGAATTTTTTTCCTCTATTTTCATATATACAATGAGCAAATTTGTCCCATTCTCATATGCACAGTGAGAATTTTTAAAAACAGAAGGGATTTTCATAACAAAACTTTGGAAAATAGAAATTGGAGCACGAAGTTTAGAAGCAGTGAGACATTGTTAAGATATTTTTGATATCTTTTACATAGTGAGAATTTTTTTTTAGAGTAGTGGACTCCTTTTTGTAGTAGAACTGAGGAAATTAAAAAGGATTCAAGCACCATATCTTCTAGAAAATATTGAATTCAACTACAGTTTTAAAATTCGAAATTTTTAAGAAGACACTATTTTTAGTCATTTTTTCTAAGAAAACGAAAATGAAATTTGAAAAATGAAAACATGGGTTTTCTTCATAATGAACCCATTTAGGCTCAACGTGGACAATTTTCTCAAATTCACTGTTATTTGGGATATTTTCCTGGTTCTTTCAACCCTTATTTTGTAGATTGCATGGGCAAAATAATTGATAAGTTGAAAATGAACGCCAAGTCATAAAAAGGATTATGCAACTGAGCAGAATTGTGATCACCCTGTAGGTTGATTTTCATTTCTATTTTCCAAGAATCGATTTCTCCATCTCCAAATTTCGATTTTGGAGAAAGGGTATTAAAAAAATCAATTTCTAAGAAGGTATTTAAAAAAAAAAAATCGATTTTTGAGGTATTGAAGATACAAGGTATTTTCCAAAAAAACATTTTCAAGGGGTTGAAACAAAGCCTTCTCTCCACACCAGTAGTGAATACAAGTGCTAAGAATATAGAGAAGAAATCGATTTCAATTTCTAGAAAAATAGAGATTTCGATTCCTAAGGAAGTAGAGAATATTTTCATTTCTAAAATCGATATTTATTTTTATTTTATTTTATATATTTATTTAGTTATTTATTTTATTTTATTTTATTTTATTTATTTATTTTTTTTCAAGTCAAAGACTTGTTTTCAAATTCGATTTCTCCGGGTCATAAATTTTTCATTTCTAAAAATTGATTTTGAAGGAAAATATTCATCTCTAAAGTCGATTTTGAGGACAAAGAAGAGTGAATTTCTAGAAAATTGATTTTGAAGAACAAGGACTCATTTTTAAAATCAATTTTGAAGGACAAAGAATTGTATTTTTAAAAAATTGATTAAAAAAAAAAAACAAAGAGGATTGTTTATTTCATAATATAAGGATCTCTGAAAGAAGAATAAGATTTGATTTGCAAGTATGGTGTTAATTAAAATCAGAGAAGGTTAAAATTCAATTTCCGAAACAAGTATGGTTTTGATTTTAAAAGTTGAAGGCATAGATATCCTTTTACAATCAACTCAATAGGCAGCTTCATCTTCAGGGGTTAGAGCCACAGGTATATCAATAGGTCAGTCAATATACAAGGACATAATATCAAAGAAACGAAGGAGGCAAGCATGAGGACATGCATGAACATCAGCTAGGGGGAGATGTTGGCCCTTGATTTTGATCAATTTTGCTTATTAAAATACAACTAAATTCCATCATTCTCAACAATATACCATCCATATAAACCTTATTTTGACCAATTTATGCATATTCATTTATATAAATTATGTTTTTCAATTTTTAGATATTTTTCCAAAAATTGGGTTTTAAGTTTATTTTTGGACATCACTGAAAATTCAGGTAATGGCTCCATTGAAGTCATACTTGCAGGACACCTAGGCATGATCTGAGCATAGATATGGAAAGTTTGGGAACTAAGGATGGATGTGTACATATTGGTTCGGTCAAACTGAGCTAAAACGGGCCTGGTCAACGATGGTCAAACATAACCTGTCTTTCAGGAAATCACTAGGAAATAGGTCAAATTTATTATTTTTTGGGATTTTCCAAATTTTGTTTAACTGAATGGATGGATTCATCCAAGATAGATGGGATTAGAATAGATATGAATGTTAGATAAATTTTAGTCAAGTTTGTTTATTATTTCTCTATTTAAGCCAAGACCATTGAAGGCTTGAGGGGGTAGAATTTTTATAATCTAATATTGAGACTCTTTGAAGACTGAAAGTTAATTAAATAATCTATTTCATTTTAATTTGTTGTTCATGCTCGTTGATTGACTGAAGTTGTTGTAGCTAATATTTCTTCAAGTGTGCAAGGAAAGGGTGGAGGGCCCCCACACCAAGCTAAGTGCACTTCTTGGTTAATTTAGCATAAATTTTCTTAAACTGGTTTTTGCTTCAGATGTATTTAGATGTGTAAAGATTTAATATGATTGTTGGATGAATATTGGTTTAATTATAATCTTCATATGAAGGGAAAAACAATAATTTAAGTTAAATTCGCCTTCTATTTGATCAGGTACTATAATTCAAATTCATCGTCTTTTCCTTGTTTGAAGTTATTTTTAAATAGAAGTGTGAAGAAGGACAACCTGGATCTCCTTAGTTAGGAACCTCTTCTCTTACACCTTCTACATCATAAACTGTTGTTAATTAGTGATTTGGGATTTCTCTTCATGAAAGTAATATTGTAGGGAAGGACAACTTGGCTCTCCTATGCTAGAAGCCTCATCCCGCACATATTACATAAGTGAATCAGAAATTACTTAATCAGATTTTATATTTGTAATATGCATTTCCTCCAATCTTTATATTTCATCTTCTAAAATTGGGTACAACTAAAATCCATATACTTTAGACATGCTTAGCCCGGATTGATAATTAAATACTTGTGTTCATTTGCATAGTAAATTGACCCAACAATAGTCCTTACTGAGATCAACAATTTTCAGTATTGGGGCAATTGTTATTAAGTATTTTAGTTTTTCAAAACATTCCCGACATTTATATTTCCAAATAAACTAAATCCCCCTTTTATGTACTGAGGTTATGGGGTAGGCTAGTTTATAAAATCCTTCAATAAACCTACAATAGTACCTTGTCATGTCCATGAAAGATATAATTTCTACCACATACATTGGTGTAAGCCAATTTAGTATTGATTTGACCTTTTCGGGTTCTACTACAATTATTTCTTTGGAAATTACATGTCCCAAATATTGGATCTGGTCCTGATACAATTCACACTTGTTGAAGTTAGCATAAATCTAATGTTCTCTAAGAGTTTGTAGCAATATTTTCAAGTGTATCTGCATTCTTCACGAGTGTTGGAGTATATTAATTTGCCATCAATAAAAATCAACACAAACTTATCCATGTATGGGATGAAAACACTATTCATTAAGCACATGAATGCATTTGGAGCATTTGTAAGTATGAATGGAAAAATAACAAATTTCTAGTGTATGTATTAGGTTTTGAAAGTAGTCGTGTGTATGTATTCATCGTTAATCCTCAGTTGATGATAACCATATCTTAGATCTATTTCAGAAAAAATAGTGCCTCCAATTACTTGATCAAAAAGGTCACCTATCATAGGCAAAGGTTATTTTCTCTTTATGGTCAACTTATTTAACTATCTACAATCAATACGCATTCTGAAAGTTCCATATTTTTCGCAAAGAGTATGGGTTCTCCCCAAGGAGAAACACATTGCCTAATGTACCCTTTACGTAGAAGCTCTTGAAAATGCATTTTTATTTCCATCAGTTTTAGCTTAGTAATTATGTAGGGTTCTTTGGACAATTGTGTAGCCCTAGGTAGTAACTAAGTTGTGATGTTGATATCCCTCTTAGGTGGTAATCTAGGAATTTTATCCAGGAACATATTATTGAACTTTCAGATCACTTCTACAACATTGAAAGTCCTATTCACAATTTTCTACATGGGTTCTTCTATTTTTGAAGAACATTATTTAAAACCTTTCTAGGCAAATATTTAGAGTTGTAGGGTTGATATTTTCCTAGTAGAGATCGGTCTCGATATTCATTTAATAATATATACCTATCCTTCATCTGTGGTATAGGTGACAAATTTTCCTAAAAATATAATAATTGGCGTATGTTTTTCCAGCCATTCCATTCCTATCAGTGAATTATAAGATCCTAGTAGCAACACATTAAGGTTCATTTTTATTCTACATCCATTTAAATTAAGAGAACAATTTTTAACCAAGCTAGTAACTTTCCTCTTTGTACCAGTGCCCAATTGGACCAACCAAGAACTTTTATAATTTTATGTACTCAATTTAATTTTTTCCATAATTTGTGGACAAACATAACTTATGTTGGCCCCTGTATATATTAAAATGGACAAAGGATGGTGTAGAATCGTACCTTTAATGTCAACCATTATAGATTGGTGTTGTTCTTAATGATATTCTAGTGCTACATTGATTCTAGGTATGTTATTGACTATGTCATTCATCATAGCAGCTTCTTATATTTCTTGCAAGGATTGAATTGAATTTGTATTATATGGGAAATTGTAAACAAAATGAGGGTCTCCACAACCCCAACACTTCAACAATTCCTAATCTTTTGTATTATTTCCTTTATTGTTAAAGTCAATTATTTTAGAACATGTTTGTGATTGAGTATTCTATTGCTGTTGTTATTTATTAAAATCTATGTTTTATGGTTATTCCCATAATTTTTAAAGGTAGAGAATTTGGAATTGTAACAGCCCTCGGTTAAAAGATCATGTAATAAAGTTAATAAAAGAAAAATAACACCAAAGTCATGGAACACGTATTCCAAGCTAAATGTTGGGAAAAATGTCTTAGTGGGTCTTCATTTGGTTTATTATGACTAAGCGAAATTGGCAAAGGAAATGGACAAGGATTTGGAAAGGCAAAGCGACATTAATTGGCATTTTATTTATGAAAATAATGGAAAATAGGAGAAAAGGAATCTGAAAGGTCAAAAGTTGCATGTGAAGAGGAAATTGAAGGAAAAATAGATAAAATTGAAGAAATAGAGGCCTCATTAATAAAAAAGCCTCTGGGGACCAGTTCACGACCTTTTGACCATTTTGGGTTGGAGCTCTCTCTCTCTACTCACTCTCTCATGTACTCTTTCACACTTAGATCATTCTGGGAGAACTCTAACATTCGAGAAAGGAAGAAAAACGAAGGAGATGGTAGAAAAAAGAAGAAAATATCAAGTAAGGAAGAGTTGGATGAAGCAGCTACAATGGGATTACTTGCAGGTATCGAATTGCATGTATGATTTCCTTATAGGTCTTATCATGTGTTTATTTGGTTCTCTTACTGTCATTGGCATGGGTTTTTCTAGGTGTGATAGTGGTTTCAATATTTCCTTTCCATTTCTAGATAGCCATGGTGTGATGGGGGTCTTCCATTTGGTTGAGATAGATTTCTGGATGGTTTTCAAACCGGGTGAGGTGGTCTCAAGAAAACGTCCAAAGGCCTAGGAATCCCTTGGCTGGTAACAAAGAGATACATGGCAAAACTTGAGGGTGTAGAGGGGAAAATTATTCAAGGTATTGGTGAATAAATCTAGAGGAATCCATGCTTGTTTAGGCCGTGCAATCCATTAACCGGTTTTGGCGGTATTACCGTAAAGCCTGGTAGTGTATGTTTCTTTGTTTGGGCCTAGGAATCCCTTAACCAGTAATGGCGAGATACATGCTAAAGCCTGGTTATATAGGTGATGGTTTTGGGCCTAGAAATCCCTTGATCGGTAATTGCGGGATACACAGTAAAGCCTGGGAAGGCCTAGTTGGTTTTGTTGTGAGTCCCACATTCATTCATGGAATATGACATGGGGGTGATTGGTTGAAAGAAAGATTTGGCTTAGCCCAATCTATGTTCGGCTGGTATGTGGAAGTCACTGACTTGGTTCGATTTTACACATGTTAATAAAAGCACTTTTCCCCTTATATTCTCATGATTATTTATGCTTGTTATTATGTGGATTTGATGGTTGTTCTATCATTTTTATTATTTTGGTTATACGTTGGTTATAAGCATGGTTTTATGACATAGTTTAGTTATGGGTCTCATCATGTTTGATTAGTAAGGAATGGTTCACGAATGTATGAATTAATAGATGATAATTCAACTATTGTGAGAGGGAATCATACCTTCTTGACAATTCTTAGATAAGAATGAGGCCCCTATCTTCATATGTGTACTTATGACTTGTACATTAGATGTTCATTATGTGTTTGACGAAATGCCTATCATGGTTAGGATGCATTAGGTTAAGTCCTTGTTCAATTTTTGCATTAGAGGCTTTGTCTCCTTGTTATTTATCATTTCTGATAGTTTCATTAAGTTTTAGGCAGAGGCTTGGGCCCTAGCCTTAAAAAAGTGGCTCAGATCTCTGAGTCAATGGCAATAACTAAGTGAAAATATATACAGTTCCTAGGATACATACTTATCAGAGCAATTGAAGGTTCCCAACTATTGGCTTCCCTTTTCATTGGAGAAGCTGAGAGCCAAGTTTAGTGAAAAAGCAAGTTAACTCAAGGGTTGGGTACCTGAAGTAGTTGGTTAGCTCCTGGGGGTCCTATAGCTCCTTATGAAGTTCAGTTTGGTTTCGGTTCTTCGATTTCACTTTCTTAACTATACCTAGTATGTTGAGTCATATCATAGTATCGCCTCATCACATATTTACCCCGGTGGACTAGTTAACTTGGGTAAGTGTGGGAGGAGGGTGTTTTCAGAGCATGGTTCAACACTTGGACTCGATGGGTGGAATGTGTTTTTCATGGATGCATGAAGGTTTTATATGTGTTTGAGGTGTATGCATGTTCATGGTTATTGTTGTAGTTGTTTTGTCATGTAAAATTTGGTGAAGTTGTTGTTGGATGTGTTTTTCATGCATACATGTTCGTGAGATATGTGTTTGTTATAAATGGTAGCGTTTATATGTTGATATGCATGTATTGTTCTGGGCATGGTTGTCATGTGTGAGGTTATGGTATGCAGTTGATATTGTCATGCATGATGTTAATATACTATTATGATTATCATTATACATGTATTGTGCTAATCTGGTTGATCTTGAAGATGAGATATCCTCCCCTGAACTATACAGAGGTATGTTGGAGATGTTTATATTTTGGTTTAGCTTACATGATATACTTGTAGGAAGAAGAGGATCAAAGATGACTAGAAAAAAGGTTGACTACCATTCATGTGACTCTCCCTGTGGATCATATGAGAAGAATGGTGATGAGTAGTCCCCTCACATAATAGACAGTTTGAGAAGCTTGAAGGTAGAAATAAGAAGTTTCGAAACCAATAATGATAGAATCATTCAGTCACAAGAGTTTCCATGGCATAGGAGAAACAAACAAATGTCAATGCTATGATTCTTCAAAGTTTGTCAGACTTACAGAGAGAGGGACCACTTTGGAGCAGTCATGGATAGGAGAATACGACTAATGGAGCCTATGGTAGTAGATCTCATGATGGGCATAGGTTGGACATGAATGATATCGCCAGGGAGGACAGATTCTTGGATACACCTCATAGGAGAGACGATGGACATGAGATTTATTTTAGTTCTATTTTGGATAGCTACCATGGTCATCATCGCTATCATCCTTAGAGGAGGAGTGCTAGGTGATATTTTTCGGATGAGTTCAAGAAAGCCGACCCACTTACATTTGATGGAGAAATGAAGAAGTCACAGGATGTAGATGCTTGGTTTCTTGGGATGAATAATTTCTTCAGATTTCATGACTATTCAGATGACACGAAAACAAGGATAGCTATCTTCGGTCTTAAAGGTAAAGTGGAAATTTGGTGGGAAGACGTGAAGAATGTCAGAGGAATTCTGGAAGAGGATTTGACTTGGAGGGAGTTTGAAATAATTTTCAAGAAGTATCTATGTGAGAGATATTATGGTGACAAGGTGAAGGAGTTCTATGAGTTGAAGATGGGATCTATGATCGATGAGGAGTATACTAGAATATTCTTGTAGTTGTTGATGTTTTTTTCTTATCTTAAGGAGGCAAAATTGAGTATTCAGAGGTTCATTAGTGGTTTTCCGGTAGTATTCAAAGATAGGATTTAGTCTGATGAGCCTATATTGTTGGAGGAATCCATAAGAAAGTTGAAACATTGTTATGAGAAATTGAAGCATAAGACAAAGTATCATTCAGGTTGGGAAGGGAAAGACAAATCTAAGGGCAAGTGGCCACTGAAGTGAACTAGACGTCAAGATATAGGTGAGCAACATAATTTTGTTTCTTACAATAAGTTTAAAGTACTTGGACAGGGAGATAGGGAGATGGGTCACAACCTAGAGGGAAGTAAAATAAATGTGAGGGTAATGGATAGTTGCAGTGTTGGATATGTGGCAAGGAGCATCTCAAGATGGATTTTCCATTGTATCAATGTGGTAGGCAACAGTTCTGCGTGCACAGGAAGCACAGACAGTTGGGGATGTTGTATAGAGCATTCCTCATATCTATGCAACATTATATAACAGTAGGGGGATCACTAGGAATCTATTATTGAGATGGACGGTAATCTTTGTGATCAAGTTGTTTCTATTTTTATTGGCCCTATATCTAATTATAGTTATGTTAATCCTAACTTGGTGGATAAGTGTGGTTTTAATAAAGAAGTGCATGCAAAGACTTGGTTAGTGTAGTTGGCTATAGGTACTAAGAAGAGAGTTCATTATAGGGTAAGAGCTTGTTCATTTGAGTTGAATGGTATGCCTACATCAACACATCTGAATGTACTTCCATTGGGATCATATAATATGATTTTTAGTATGGATTAGCTAGACCTTCACAAGGCCAAAGTAGATTGTTACAAAAAGGCTATTGAGTGCTTGGATGACAATGGAGAAAAAAGAATGTTGTAGCGTAAGAAGAAGGAAACGTCAGTTCGAATGGTTACAACTATGCAGGAAAAGAGAAGTCATAGGAAAGGATGTGTGTTATTTGTAGTACATATTTTGAGCAATAAGGGTAAGGATGTTGAGAATGCAGAAGTTTTGAAGAAGTACTTGATCTTGCAATAGTTTCAGGATGTGTTCCTAGAAGAGATATGAGAATTTATGTGTCACGGGGAAGTGGACTTCTCCATTGAGTTGGTACCATGAGAAACACCATCATCTAAGGCACCGTACTAGGTGAGCACTCCAGAGTTAGTGGAATTTAATTTGTAGCTGAAGGAAATTCTTGACAAAGGATACATAATTCCAAGTGTGTCATCATGGGATGCACCGTATTGTTTGAGAGGAAGAAGGATGATACTATTAGATTGTTCATTGATTACTAGTAGTTGGATAAGGTAACCATCAATAAAAGGTATTGATTTCCATGGATCGATGAATTGCTTGATCAGTTGAAGGGATCAACAATGTTCTCGAAGATTGATTTGATATCAATATACCATCACGTATGTATTAAAGAAGAGGACATATACAAAAATTCTTTTCGGACTACATATGGGCATTATGAGTTTATTGTAGTTCCTTTTTTTTTCACTAATGTTCTATGTATTTTCATGTGCTTTATTAATAATGTGTTGCCTCCTTATCTAGACAAGTTTTTTATTGCATTCATTAATGATATATTGATATATTATAAGAATGAGGAAGAGCATGTCGAAAACTTAGAAGTATTATTGTGATTGCTAAGAGAGCATTAGTTGTATGTCAATCTTAGTAGATGTTGTTTTTTTCAGACAAAGCTACATTACTTGGGACATGTTGTCTCCAAGGAAAGCATAGCAGTGGATTCAAAGAAGATAAGAGCTCTCATGGAATTTTCATCTCCTAGGAATGTGGATGATGTCAGATCATTCATGGAACTAGCAGGTTATTATAGGAGGTTCATCAATAAATTCTCATGGATTTCCTATATTATTACACCATTACGGAGGAAAGGAAAAATATTTTAATGGATAGAGGAATGTGTAGTAAGTTTTGAGTAGATAAACCATTTGTTGAAAAATGATCTAGTTCTCAAGATTGTAGACCCATATAAAGAGTTTGTGGTTTTCACAGACGCATGCAATATAGGACTTGGTAGAGTCCTGATGCAGGAGGGACATGTGGTATGTTGTGAATCAAGGAAACTGAATGAGCATGAGCAAAGTTATGTGACACATGATCTTGACTTGTGAGTGATCATCCATGCATTGAAGATTTGGAGACACTATCTTCTTGGTAGGATGTTTATATTGGTGAGTGACCAAGTGGATTGAGATACCTATTTGACCAACTGATTATGAATGCCATGCAAGCTAGATGGTTGGCCATGATAAATGAGTTTGGCTTCGATATCAGGTACATTAAAGGAAAGTTGCATATTCTCTTAGCATAAGAGTACTGGTAAATCATATAGCAGCTATGATTTATTTTGGGAAACATTTAAAGGATTAGATCTTACATGAAAGAAAAAAGGATGAAAGGTATAGGGAGCTTATGCATTGATTACAACAGCAAGGAATAGGTGATGAGGATGTGGACTATCATCTCACAACAGATTGTTTGTTCAAATTTAGGGATAGGATCTATGTGCCAAACAACAGCGAACTCAAGAAGCTTATCTTGAGGTAATTACATGTTAAGCCAATCACTCGAGATACGAGAACACATTGACAATGGTGAAGTAGTTATACTAATGGTCGAATCTAAAGAAAGAGATAGTTAAGTTTTGGCTAGATATTTGGATCATCGACACGTAAAAGCAGAGTGTAAGCATCAACGTGGTCTACCAAAACCCATTTCAATTCAAAGTGGATATGGGAGTTCATTCCCATGGATTTAATTACATGTTTTTTGAGGACATCTAGACATCATGACTCTATTATGGTTGTGCTTGACAAGTTGACAAACGTAGCACACTTCTTTCCAGTGAAGTCTACTTATTCAACTAGCGATGTAGCATAGGTTTTAATTAGGGAGATAGGAAGGTTGCATGGTGTTCTGAAGAATATTATGTCAGATAGACATACTAAGTCCACTTCTAGGTTTTGGAAGGAGTTATTTCTAGGTTTGGATACATAGTTGACCTTTACTACACCTTATCGTCTATAGACACATGGATAGACAGAGAGGGTCAATAGGATTTTCGAGGAAATGTTGAAAATGAATGTTATGCATGTGATCCAAGTGGATATTGGTGGCCACCCACCAAATCCACTTGGACCCCCACCATTGTTTCCTTCAGCTTTTCAATTTCCTTAATTGTAGCATAGTTTACTATTTTTAGCAGTTTTTCGGGTCCTGAACTTCCAAAGTCGTTTTGAGGCCCTAAACGACGTTTTTTGGGAAAAATGGGAGCAACATGGGTCCATGGACCGATGTTTCTCTTACCAAAGTTCTAGTTCTCATATATATCTTTCGAACAAGATATTGTGCGCATCAAACGAATATCATATGCCAAAGTTATGACCCCGGGAAGTTGATGTACCAATTTACCCAAACGAGGCCCACAGTTTGGTGTTTCATCTTCTAAGGTTACGTTTTTGGATGTTTAGTGTTTTCCATTCTTTCTCAAAAATAAATAGGCCTTCGAGCCTTATTGTAACACAGTTCAGAGGCATGTATCCACCACATCTCTTCTCATAGATAAGCTACCATTTCCCTAGATGGCTTATTTCCATTTTTGTTTGTAAGCATATTTCAATATTGTACATTAATGAAATGAAGTATTATTTCTGCTGCATCTCTGTATTTATGGCTATCTCTATAATTTTTTGCATTCCTGTTTAAATCTGGATCAGTGGTATCAGAGCGATATGCTTTTTCTCTATTTTTCTTTGCATGTCCCCAACGCGGTCGGGATATAAGGAGTTAGGGCTTGAATTGATCGAACCTTTATAAGACCAGCCTCGCAAATCCCGACGACCTCCCATCGCAGATGAAAAGAAAGATGAGGGGGCAGAAGATCCTATCAAAATCTTGCTCGAAGAAGCCCTCGAGCGGCAAAGGAACGCGATGATGGACAACTTTGCCTAGATCCTTTAGCGGCTACCTAGAAGCGATGCATAGGCTTCCAAAAGCTACTATGGAAACGCCGCACCCTTTAAGGTACAAGTTAATTTTGAAATCCCCATCTTCAAAGGTGAAATAAACACAGATGTCATAGATAAATGGTTAAATCTGCCAGAAGGGTATTTTTCTGTTCATGATTTTCGGGTCGGGAAAACATTATTTTCGCTCTTCTCGAAGTAGTGTTGTTGGGAAAAGTATCCAATACGCAATGAACCTATCCCACTCTAAGGGTGATAGTACCTCAGCAACAACCGAATGCAAAGCTATTCAAGATTACTTCTTTATGAGATGTAAGAGAGGGGAGAAAGAGATCCACTAACCGTTATCTTCCGCTAATGATTGATCCAATATTCTCTCTTTGCTGCTTGCTCCCAGCTCCTTGCTCTTTCACTGGCCCAGCTACACCAAGATCCTGCAAAATCACAAGAGAGGGAAACTACAAGAAGCATACATTCATAATTGATTCAAGGATTAGAATAAATCAAATATACAAGTATCAAAACGCCATTGAGACACATGCATATAGAAGAACCTCAAATGCTTTATTAATGGAAGAAGTAAAGTTCTGAGAGTGTTACAACCATAAGAGGCCCAATCCAGCAACACCTCCCAGCATAAAGAAATCTCCTCTTCACCTCCTTCAAGCAAATCACCCAATAGTTCTATACTCAAACCAACAACACTTCCTTACATTCACAAGATTCCAGCCCCCATAGACCTCATGAGAGAGCTCTATATATAGGAGATTTGGAGAAAGGATGAGTCAGCTTGAGCTTGGCATGGAGATGACTAGTGTCCTCTCCCACTTCAGTTATTCTTCAGTTCTTGAGTCCACTTGGAGGTTCTTGCTTCCACTTGGAGATCTAGATCCTCTTACTCATCACAAGGCGAATTCCCTGATCCAAGTGTCATTTTGGAAGCTTCCTGGGTATTTGACACCTTGAGGAATGACTGTGCCACTTGGCCAATCTCGCCCAGCGCAGGTAGCCTTCATTAGAGTTGACATTCAGCACAGGTACAGAGTGGAGCAGTTGACATTCAGCGCAGATGCTCAGTGGAGCAGCTGACATGATCCAGAATTAGCTTGTTTTTGAGTTCTTTCAGGTGGAGAACTGATATTTAGTGCTGTGGTTTGCTGACCTTGTTCCTCTAGGGGTAGGAACAACATGTTTAGGGACTTTGGATCCCTTAGATTATTGACATTTCATGCTTCATGCTGTAAGGCACAAAAATGTCTATAACAGTTGCCCCCTAAAGTATGAGGTCGTTTATCGGGTGAAATGCTTTATCAGGAGGATCTGAAGTTCATTCAATTGCTGAGAGGTGACCTGTAATAAAATACAATACAATACATTATTTTTCATTCTGCTTTCATGATCTAGCTGAGGCGGGCATTCCCATGCTCAGCTTTATAAATTCATTTTGGTACATAGAACAGACGATCGTCTGATGGTAGACTGATAATTCTTTGCTGAAATTATCATCCTTTGAGTAGGATGATCATCTGCTGCAATGATGTACATATCAAATGTCTTTATATTTCTTGAATATATATCGCAGCCCGGATGGATGAAACTAGATCCGGGGTCTTCAAACTCGTTCGATATTCACTCTAAGTACAAGTCGATCCATGTGAGAATTGCGTTGAAGTCGAACATGGAAAGACATCGCTTGATTACCAGTCAATAATGTAAACCGTTAACAAGCGCGAGAGGAATCACCGATAATGATAATGACCCTCAAGGTACTGCAGTACAATTCACGTGGTGTGAATAAAGGACTCGGCGTCGAACACCACGCAAAATCTTCTGGTCGAAGGTCATTGATGTATACCTGTCGCCAGAGGTGAGAAACTTGCCATTGAGGCATGCAAGCTTCAAAGTACTGGGGGGTTTGTTCCTAGATCAACTTCTTGGATAATGAGCTGAAGTCGACAAGAAGCGATCCGTCAAAGGAGGGCCTTAATGAATCCCACATCAGTGACACGGAACGGAGCTAATGATTTTAGTGGAGGTGTAAACAATCTGTGAAATATGATTCAGGGTGGCGATCATGGGTGGATGAAGGATAATGTATGGCAGTGGATGGGACACGGTTGACTCTTTCTGAACAACATCTCTTGAACATATAACGACACTGATGTGATGGATCGGTAGCATTACCCCAAATGTGGATGGTTTGGCGAAGACCATGGTGATGAGACCGGTGAATGAAACAACCCAACCCGATGTGATACGGAGGACAAAGTGTCATGTTCAAGAGCGACTTGCTACCATTAAAGCTTTGAGGTTCTCCCAATTTTTCCCCAGTCATTTCTGACCAGTACCTCTTTATTTTTGTCAAGCTTGAGGAGGATAACATATGCTTGTTCTATAACCTGCCCTTCGGGCAAGCCCATCGCTATGTTTTAACGAGCCTAGCGATAGGGAAACTCGTTCTCGTCTAAAGACAAGTTTGTCGCTATTTAATCATTTTAACGAGTCTAACGACAAGGAAAACTCGGTCCTTTTCATTTTTAGAGAGTCTGAAAAGGTACAGAAAGTTAACTCCAAAATTCCTTTTTCGTCATCTAATCCCTTAAGTCCGAAGAAGTATAAAACAATACAAAAGGGATGAGTTTTCGATAATTTTAACGAGCCGAATAAAACAAGCGCTCGACCTTTTTGTGCAATAATCCCTCAGGTCCAAAAAGATTAAAATCTAGAGGAGGGATAGCTCTTCCGGTCCGTTTAACGAGCTGGAAGGCCAAAACTCGGCAAACTTTTCATATTTTACAAGTCAGTTGAAAAGAGCTCAAAGAAGACTCGTCTTTTGAGGAACGAGTGATAAACAGGGATAGCAACAGATTCCAGGTACAGGTTGGAATTTTCCAATCACGGCAGTGTCACAAGGATGGCTAGGTGAAATCACTCTTCGCAGCTGTTCCTCAAAATGGGTAAACAATCATATGGAGGTGAACGATTGGCCAAATGGAATGGAGGTGGCGGGTGCAAACACGACCAAGGCTTTTTATGGATAATAAATTTACGATCACAATGTTTATTTACCGGTATGGGTTCATTTTTTAATGAGCTTAAACTCTGGAGGAAACTCTTGCTCACGCTTTTCTATTTTTTAACGAGCATAAATTCCACGGTAAAACTGCTCGATCTTATGTTTATTTTTTAACGAGCATGAACTATGTGCTAAAACTGCTCGGATCTCGCTTTTCTATTTTTTAACGAGCATAAATTCCGCGGTAAAACTGCTCGATATATGGTCAAATTTTAATTTTTTTTTTTTTTTACCATTACTAGATTTTCTCTTTTCAAGTATAGTACTGCATTTTCAATTGCTGCAACAAAATTTGTTAGAAATGAATAATATTTGCATGAAAATGAGATTATAACCCTAATATTTCACTTTGAACTACGTAAAAAGTCATTAAAAGGTGTTTTTACCTCTCATTTACCATTTCATTTGCATTTGGTTTGTTGGAGCTCTGGAGGTGCCTCTTCCCCTTGATTTTCACCAGCTAATTCCGGGAGATTCTGTGGACGATTTTCGGCGCCATCTGGACCAGGTAGGAGCTAAACCCTAGCTCTTTCTTTTCATGGTTTCATTTTCCAGTTTTAGGCCTGTTTTTCAGTGTTTCTGAGCCCCAGGGGTTTTGCAAAAACGCCCTAGCTTCAGCGCAGGTTCCCCTTTCGAAACCTGCGATGAATGTCAAGCTGCCTTAAGGCAGCCTGACCTTCAGCATAGGAAGGATACTCTCTGTTTGCGCTGGGCTCAGAAAACTGATCTTTCAGGTCATTTTTTGATGATTTTTCGCCAGTTTTTCATCAAAATCAGGAACTTACTCCTTCTCTTGTTTGCTTTGCAGGGAACCTTGAACAAAATGTCCCTTACATGGCGAGAACGAGAACATGAAGAGGAGGACATGATTTCCCTCCATGATCCGGTCACGGTGAACGCGCTGCGGAACTGTGGCCTGCTGAAGTTCTTCCGTATCTCTAGTATGAGAGCACAGATTTCTTTGCTGCAGTACATGCTTGATGCTTGGGATCCTGTTAGCCAAGTATTCCAGATTAGGGGAAAGTCCATTCCCTTGACCATAGAGGACATGTACTTCTTGACTGGATTTTCAAGACGAGGTTCCCCCATTTCCTTGTCAGTTACGGCCCGGGGGACCGATTCCACCAGAGATTATGTCCGCCAGTATTGCAGGGAAGGTTCTCAGCCGAGCAAAGACGGAAAGATTGTTATCCGTGAGATTACTGATCGGGCTCTCAGGTCCATTCTGTTCACTATTGGTAGGATGGCCGGCAGTGCAGCTCTACATGTTGCCAACAGGTCGTATATGCAGCACGCCTTGGAGTGTCTCCAACCGAAAGTATTCAACTGGTGTGATGCAGTACTTGTTCAGATGAAAAGTCAATTGACCAAGGTAAAGGACGGGAAGCTGAAGAACTTTGGATTTGGTTCTATTCTGACTGCCTTCGCCTTGGAGAAAATCCCACTGATGCAGCCTCAGTACATCATACTCGACTTGCCTTCTCCGACCGAGCCACGCATGTAGAGGTGGGTCGACCACATGTCTAGGCATGCTGGTCAACCTCAGATTACTTTTACTGATGCCTTCTTTAGGTGGTTCGAGCGCCAGGAGATGGCGTTTTCCGAGTATCCATATGTGGGTATGGATTTCCGAGGTGATCCGGATTTGGTGCTACCGGATGGTGAACAGTGGGGCGCCATTGGTAAACTCCTTGACCATATTACTGTTTATTGTTCTAATTCATAATGTTGTTGTGCTTTATTCTATCAAGACTTTTAATTGTACTCTTGGGTGCATGCAGATATTGGTCCTGTTCGTCCAGCAGTTTGTCCGAGATCGCCAGTTGCTGCCCCGGCAGTGGAACCTGCTAGGAGAGCTGTTATTCGCGATCTTGACGATACTGAGACCCTTACAGCTGTGCAGGAGCAGGTTGAGAGCCTTACTGGCGGTCTTCCGGATGTACAGATTGACGAGTTACCTTTACAGCTGCAGCGGCATACTATCGGCGTGCCTAGACGATGGACTCGTCTCTTGCGCATGATTGCACAGGCCGTGACGTACTATCATGAGCACCACTAGGCTAGGGTGCCCCCTAGCATCTTTTTGAGTTTTTAGGTCATATGACCAATTTTGTCTTGGTTACAGAACATTATGTATGAACTATATAAACAGCTTATATGTATTTTGATTTTCGAGTTTTATTCTGGTTGATTTATGTGATCCATATGTACAATCTTTGATGATGTGTCCCTTTTATAAATGTTGCAAATGTCTATCTAACACATAGTTTGCTAACGAGTCGGTTAATGTGTTTAAGTTTCTCGAAATATGTTGATATTGAATTGAATCAAATCGTCTTTCCAAGATCTTAACCCTTAGGAACATGCAATAAATAGCTGGATTGCGAACAGAATATATACCATTGAGTTGTAGTATTACGAGTTGTGAGTCTAGCCTGACAATCAGTCGGTGTATGCCACGTGTGATGGCATCAGAGAGTAGTTCTATCAACGCGCTATACTCAGCGATGTTATTCGTTGATTGCCCAATACATACACCTCTGAAACTTACTAACTCGCCACTTGGATCAAAAATGGCCCAGGCTGCGGAGGATAGGTTCCGCGAACTACGACTCGCTCCGTCGGCATATCCAACACATGTCTCTAGAAGGTTCGACATCTGCAATAAATGAAAAGGTGGATCACTTGACCAGGAAAAATACTTTTAGCGAAAACAAAATACAACAAAGGCATGCAGGTTACTATTTAAGCATAGTAACGCTTGAGGTACAACCCGTTGCGGGGCTGCGCCAGTGGAATTCCATCGTAATCCATTAACTCGTAGGCTCCTTTTGCTAACACCCTTTTAACAATATAGGGGCCCATCCATAAGGACTTGAATTTACCTGCTCCCAATTTATCGGACTCTTGGTCATAAAGCAAGACCAAATCACCTTCTGAGAAGACACGGGGTTTGACATTTTTGTCGAACTGAGCCTTGACTCGTTTCTTATGAGCTTCGTTAGCCAAAGCGGCATCACAACGGGTTTCATCCAACTGGATTAATTCCACGAAACGAGCCTCTTCTTCTGAAGTTCCGGGGAGAAGATCGATTGCGAGTTTAAGTGACGAAATTTCGCACTGGATTGGTAAGACTGCTTCCAGGCCATACACCAGTTGAAAAGGTGTGAACCCGGTTGCGTTCTTTACCGACGTTCAGTAAGCCCACAAGGCTGAGTACAGTATTAGGTGCCATCTTCTTTTATGAACCCCGATCATCCTTTGCAACATACGCTTCAGGACCTTGTTGATTGCCTCAACTTGTCCGTTGACTTGCGGGTAATATGGGGTAGAGCTGTCGTGAGATAGCCCTAGCTTGGCAGCTAATTCGACCATCATGTGATTGCGAAAATGCGACCCATGATCTGTAACTATAGCTTGTGGTACGCCGAACCTGGCGACTACATAATTGAAAAAGAAAAGGGCAGCTGTTTCACCAGTGTTATCCAATGTAGGCATCGCCTCGGCCCATTTGGTAAAATAGTCAACAATGACTATAATATACCCATGCCCCCCGGTCGAGGTGGGGTTACATTGCATGAAATCGATGCCCCACTTGGCGAAGGGCCCAACAGCAACTATCGGCTGTAAAGGTGCAGGCGGTCGTCTGGTTTTGCTATCAAAAATTTGACAAGCATGGCAACTTCTGACTGCGGTTATGCAATCTTTAAACATGGTTGGCGAGAAGTATCCTGCTCGCAAGATTTTTTGTGCTGTTGCATATCCAGATTGATGCCCCCCACACGCGCCTGAATGAAATTCATTCAGGGCTTTTTCGGCCTCCTCATGGGTAAGGCACCTCCTCAGAACTGTATCGACACCACGACGGTAAAGTGTATCACCGACGATCATGTAGTCTTTTGCTTGGTATCGTATACGTTTTTGTTCGGAGCGAGAGGTGTTAGGCCTGAACTTTTGGGTTTGGAGATAAACTATGATATCTCCATACCACTCATCGCTTACAGATATGAGAAACAAATTTTCGTCCACGATTGACTCTTCCGATGTTTCATCGTTGGACAATGATGGGAGATCGCACAATAATTCTGCGAAAACTAGAGCTTTCTTTGACTTGGATTTTACAAATTCCAGATCAAACTCTTGAAGGATCGCTATCCATTTTGAATATTTGCCCCCCAGCAACTGTCGTGACCGTATATAAGTCATGGGGTTGCAATCTGACAGAATGGTAGTTTTCCGAAAGAGGACATAATGTCGAAACCTTTGAATCGCTTGAACAGCTGCAAGCACTAGTTTTTCCACATAAGAATATTTACTCTCTGTATCATTTAAGTTTTTAATTAAATAATATATAGGATGTTCAATTCCATCGACTTCTTGAACTAAAACCATTGCAATGGTCGTATCCGCTGCAGCCAGATACAGGTTAAAATCTCTTTGATAGTCCGGGGCGTACATTAATGATGCTTTTACTAGACAATCTTTCAGAGCATCAAAGGAAGCTTGCGCCACCTGGTCCCAGACAAAAGGTATATCCTTTTTCAAAAGAAGAGTATAACCCTTAGCAAGTTCTGCGTAATTTGGAATGAACCTCCTCAGAAAGTTTGCTTTCCCTTGGAGTTTCTGAATCTGAAGCAAATTTGAAGGTGGAGGCAAATTAATGATTGCCTGAACCTTGCAGGGGTCGAGACGAATCCCATCCTTAGAGACTACAAAGCCAAGTAAACGACCAGAACCGACGCAAAACACACATTTGTGCGGATTGAGTCTTATCTTGTAGTGTCGGCAACGTAGAAATATCGCTCTTAAATGCTGCGGATGATCAGTCCGCTTTCGCGAATGAGCCGGAAGATCGTCGAGATAAGGTTGAACAATGTTCTTGATGTCATGGAAGGAATAATTCATTGCCCTCTGAAACGTCGCCCCTGCGTTCTTTAAACCAAAGGGTAATTTTCGATAAGCGAATGTGCCCCACGGACAAATAAATGCAGTCTTTGACTGGTCCTGTGGGCGGATATTTATTTGATTATACCCGGAAAATCCATCCATAAATGAAAAGATTTCACATCCGGCGCATTCATCAATTATCTGGTCGATGAAGGGTGTAGGGTAGTTGTCCTTCGGACAAGCTTGGTTTACATCCCTATAATCAACACACACTCTAATCGTCCCTTGTTTTTTCATAACAGGGGCAATATTCGATACCCAATCGATTAGAGGAACCGGGTAGATGAATCCAGCATGGAGAAGTTTTTCAACTTCTGCCTTAATGGCAGCGGCTTTCTTGGGGTGTACCTGTCGAAGCCGTTGTCTTACTGGTTTGACATCAGGATACATTTTAATTTCATGTTCAACGATACTCGAGTCAATGCCTGGCATTTCATCGTATGACCAAGCAAAGACATCTCTAAATTCGCGAAAAAGAGCGTTATATATTTCCAGTTCTGAAGGGGAACAACCTTTGCCGACATAAATATTCTCTACAACATCTGTTTTAGTCGAGATATTTATGGCTATAGTCTCTTCAATATTGGATAGGTTTCGCTCGGAATCCACCGTGTTTACAGTATTTGTTAGGAATTCAAAAACTGAAGGGTGATAGAGGTCACTTTGAGTATCTTCTTCGTATTCCGGAAGAAGGGAACGATGGTGGTGATCATTCCATGGTGCCCCCTCAATCATCATTGATTGTAAGATTCCTTCGTCAGTCCCATGTACTTTTGACCAAGGATCTAATGAGGTACCATATTCTCTAGACCTATCTACCCAAACGCTTAACGAGCATTGATTTGGGTTCGCCTCCCATGCTTGAAACATTGATTGCTACAATATTTCTAAAGGGCTTGGGGGCAAAACCATTGAACGATGCATGTCAACCTTCGTGGAAGATATCATGTTGCAGGTTGCTACAAACGGTATATTTCCCATATAAATAGGAGGTGGTAGCGCGAAAGTTCCCATCAATGTGGGGTCTTTCAATAATCCTACTCCGATATCTTGAATTGAATGGTTGCTCTCATGGATCATGGGAATGCTTCCTGTAACTTGTGAACCATTAGGGAGGAAATTTTGTTGGTCGACAATCGTAATCCCTCCTTCAAACGGGAATGCGATCTTCCTAAAATAAGTCGACACAACAGCTGCCATGGCATAAATCCATGGTCTACCCAGTAAGATGTTATAGTCAAGATTTCCATCGATGACTTCAACATCAATTTCTACTGTTTTTCCTCCTAGTTCAACTTTCAAGTTATTAAGGATACCATAAGGGGTATAAGTCCTTCCGTCGAAAGCTTTTAATGTTGTCGATGATCTCGACAAGGTTGGAGATCCTAAAGTTTTCCAGCAACTCATCGACATAATACATGTCGAGGCTCCCTCATCAATTATTGTTCTATGAATAGTTTTGTTGAGGGCTTTCACTTGAATAAGGAAAGCTAATTGAGCTGGTAACTGAGGATCATATCCCTTGTGATCAAAGGATACAAGATTGGAATCCTTGGGATCAACCCCACCAATTGCTGATAACAATTCCTGCCTTTGGGATGGACAATTTTGTAGTACTTCCAGAGTCGACATAGCGGATGGCGATTGGGCCAAATCTTCCACTATATTATAATGCTGCGCCGCTCTGGCGCGAGGATTAAATGTCTACTTGTGTACTACACCCTTTGGCGGTTTTATTGTTAATTCAGGGATGGTGGGCATTACAACTTCTTACGAAGTTGTTGTCGAACTACTTGGTTGATCTTTACCTTTTTCGTTCGACAGCTGAGGATTCCCATAATCTTTGTTCCTTGTCGAAATCAAAGCATCATTCTACTGTTTTGAAACCGACAACATAAGTACTTGAGACAGGGAAGCATTTCCACTATCAACCAGATTTTGACCTGGGTTGGGAAATGGATCAGTTAACACAGCTGAGGTTTGGGAACTTTTAAAGAACCTCTTTAACTCAGCTTTGAATGGGAAATTCTTTGTGGTATGATCCTTATCATCACATATTATACATGGATAATTTTGTTTCCCTTTCCCAGGAGGGTTTGAAGAATTTTTTCCAGGGGATGACTCACCCTGTTTCTTCTTCCTCCCTTTGTTTTGCTTCTTCTTGCTTCCTGGTTGATTGGTTTCTTTGCCTTTATCTTCCGATATGGCATTTACTTCTGAAGCAAGAATTTCTTCTTTTGCATTTTGATCCGAATTCTTACGGGCTTTCTTTGACGAAGCCTTTATCGATTTCGGGTTTGCCGTGCCAATCACACCGTCACCGGCATGAGAGTCACTATTTGATTTAGGAGGGGGAGGAATTGAAAACTCTGGTCTAGGGGCGTCAGGTATTTTGTCATAGAGTGTGCCGGACTGAGTATAAACTAAGTCCAAATACTGTGCACGAGCAATCACTTGCTCCTCTGTTACGACTCCCCCCTTGGCCACATCTTCCGTAATAGCCGGAAGTAACGACTTTATAAACCATTCAGCTAATAGCTGATCAGGAACGTATGTTTTCACCATCCTACGACGACGACGCCACTCATGTATATGACCAGATATATGGGTGGCAGTTGTCTGCTTGAAGTTGGTTAATATTTCTGTTCCCGTTTCATACCTTATCGGTAATTGAAAATGGGTTAAGAAAGTCGTGGCTAGGGAACTAAAATTGTCGAAAGAGGCTCTTGGCAATTCAATATACCATTTAGCCGCTGGACCTGTCAGTGTCCTCTGAAAAAGGCGAAGCCTTATCGAATCATTGTTAAGGGTGTTCGATGAACACCACAGATGAAAAGTCATCACGTGATTCGATGGGTCTTCACCTGGATTTCCATTGAATTTAGGAATGTCAGATGGAAGTTTATGAGGAATCGCTGGCCACCAAGGGGCATAAGCAATCGGATCGTTGGTTAACCGGTGTAGATCGGGTAACTCTAAAGTTGCCACGAATGGTAACTGTTGATTCAGGTTAGGCGAAGCGTAACCAGGGTACGATGGAATCGCTTGAGCAGTGGGTCTTTGCATACCAGCATAATGTAATTGATGTTGGTATGACTGATACGGTTGGTGGACTTGACCACTATAAAGTGGTTGGTTTTGACCGTTTTGGATATACGGTTGTCCACTGTTCGCAAAGATCTGCTGCTCAGAACCTTGGTACACTTGCTGGAACTGCGGTTGTTGGTATTGCACAAGCCACGGTTGTGACGCCATGTTCTGTTGTGCTATGCTAACCGTTGGACCGAGGTGTGGGGTAATTGTACCCGTTTGGACCTGTGTCGCCCCACCAGTTGGCGATTGTGGTTGTGACCCATGGTCAAGCGGCTGTTGCATTACAACCTGAGAAATCTGAGGTTGGTACGCAACAGGTATCGCTTGAACTTGTGACACTGTTACAATAGCCGGTGTGGTTGGGATGTTCATCACAGGTACACATTGTTGCATAGAATATACAACCCTTGGTTGTTGAGGTAGCATAGGTACCCAACTACTTGACGCAATTCCAGTATAACCTGAACATTGTTGTGAACTCACGTATGGGTACCCTCCCGGAGGGGGTAATGAAAGGGCATACTACCCTCCATACGGTATCAATCCAGAACTAAAGGGAATTGATGGCCCAGATTGACCTCCAAATGGGTCCATTTGGCGAGTTTCAACATAAGAGTTACCGGGTATTACTCCGGATGAACAAACTGGAACAGACCACACTGTCGAAATAGTCCCTTGGTGGACTCCTTCTAGCGGTTGAGAGCTAGTTGGGACAGCTGGTATGCCGGCAAACATCGTCGGAGTGACGGCAGGGGCTTCTGTTGTCGCTGTGTCATTTGACACAGTCCTAGATGATGACGGTTGTTTAGACATTTTTAGTCTATCCAATATATTGCCTAGCGATTCTATAGGAACTTCCACTTGTGGTGGATTAACCTCTGATGAAGGAAAGAGAGTGACCCCGACTCCAAAATGAGTTGGAGTACTTGCTTGCAGATCCTCTGCAATTTCCTCTATCACAATCAAACCCGGTGGAAGAGGAAGACCGTCAGGTCCGTAAAATATTTCTGGTGCTGAAGAAGTGGTTGCTTCGACAGCGACAGTTGTTTGAGGAACAAAACTCTCTGGACCGGTTACAGATGGAACTGGTTCAATTATACAAGTATTTGCCCCCAGACTAGGATCAGTATTACTGTCCTTCTGTGGCTGTTGAACTTCTTCAATAGAGGCAGGGTTTCCAGAAATGTTAGGAGTAACCGGAACCTCAGATGCAGTTGGAACACTTGTTCTAACTTTTATAGGAGATTTTGAACCGGTTAAACGAGTTCGCTTTGTCCGTACTGTTTTCGATTCCGGAGACAAAGACGGTTGACTCGTAAGCCTCCGCGAACGACAGGGTTCCAATTGACTTTCTTCTGCGATTGCGGATTACTCGATCAACTAAAATATTAAAAGGGGAAATTTATGTTTATGAATTGAATGAGTTTTATTAGACGCTTTTAGACACAACTTGCTTTTTCACTTTTTAAGAGTCGAGAAAAAGCTAAAGATGACTCTAGTCTCCTTCGATGTATTAACGAGCCCGAAGTGACAAATGCTCGGTTGGACTTTTTCAGTTATAGAGTTTGAAAAAGGCCAAAAGAAACTGCTCTGGAGATCTAGGCAGAGGGTGTGCCAAACCTTTCGCAAAACCACAGAATACGTTTTATGGTACAGGTGGTCGATCTTCGTGAATGTTGTGTTCACTGCATTGCGATCAGTAGGGCGGCCGACACGGCTTCCTATGGATAAAAGATATATGCCTATAGGGGTCACCCAATATATACGCGACGGTACGTGGGAGCACAAGTCCGTATTAGTGCCACCGACTCTCAGGAGGAATCACCCACCTTCGTCGAGATCGACAGTCACTACGTTTAACGACGCCGGAACACGTCTCTAGCTTAGACCTCTATGTGTTTGCGTTATGTTTCAAACCATTGTTAGGTTCATTCAATATATTTTAAGTTGATCTTTTTAAAGTTTGCCTTTCAAGGTTCACCACGAGATGTTTTGATACAAATTCCTAAATGCAGTCTAAGATGAGAAGCAAGCTTTTCAAATCTTTTCGACTTATGAAAATCTTAACTACTGAGGGAAAGAGAGACAAAATATTTTCACACAGATCAAAGAGCACTCACTAATGCACTTTTTCCCTAAATCAACATACAAACTTATCAAATGCAAAATGCAAAATGCAGGTATTTCTTTTCTCTTTCTTAATGTTTGTGCGACACAAAAAGAAAGCTGTTGTATAACTTTGAATTCAATTTCAAGTGAAAGCAAACAAGCTTGTCCAAAATCAAAAGAAACCTTAAGATTTACTTGTTTCGACATTGGAAATATATAAATTCAAACCATATGACGAAAGCAAAAGCTCAATCAGCTATGAACAGCAAACAAACTAACTCTTAAGATCAAAACGACACTTTATCACAGGTCTAGATCTAAGAGGTCACAACAAGACTAGTTCACTTTCGTTATGGGAAACTGTAAATGATTTAAGAAATACACAAAGAACAAACACAGTTCCTTTATACAACCGAGGTGGAATAGTGGCAAGGAAAGTTGGTTTCAGATAGGTACATTGACTGGTAACAGGCTACAAAAAACAAGGGTGAAAACAGGGCAAGAAACAGCAGGAAACCCCAGTAGCACAAGGCAACACTGGTTCAGCGCAGGTAGTACATTGTCACTTTGACCTTCAGCGCAGGTAGCCCCTT
This sequence comes from Pinus tabuliformis, assembly GCA_031772625.1. Taxonomy (NCBI): domain Eukaryota; kingdom Viridiplantae; phylum Streptophyta; class Pinopsida; order Pinales; family Pinaceae; genus Pinus; species Pinus tabuliformis. The sequence goes on along the minus strand of CM062819.1, from coordinate 1,506,795,190 downwards.
CGGGAACTGCGCTGAAATGCAGACAGCCTTCACACAGCCTGCACTGAAGAACGAAACTTTCGTTTTTCTTGGTTTCCGGGTCACAGATTGCTAAAAAATTCACAGTTTTTGGCCAAATCAGAAGCTATCAGTCAAGTACACACTAAGGGATGACAAGGAAGATGAAAAGCTATCACTAAGAGCTTATTAGAGTCCTTGTGGATCAGCTCTTCAAATCATAAACTTGCCTAGAAACTGAGCTAGAGTAGCTGCCCTCTACTTTGCATTTGAAAGATCCAAATGCAGTTCGATTCGGTACTCCCTGTGTTTATGAAATGAATAGCAAAAAACACAAACAACCAACAAGATACGATCCCCAGTGGAGTCGCCAATTTGTTGTTGGGAAAAGTATCCAATACGGAATGACCCTATCCCACTCTAAGGGTGATAGTACCTCAGCAACAATCGAATGCAAAGCTATTCAAGATTACTTCTTTATGAGATGTAAGAGAGGGGAGAAAGAGATCCACTAACCGTTATCTTCTGCTAATGATTGATCCAATCTTCTCTCTTTGCTGCTTGCTCCCAGCTCCTTGCTCTTTCACTGGCCCAGCTACACCAAGATCCTGCAAAATCACAAGAGAGGGAAACTACAAGAAGCATACATTCATAATTGATTCAAGGATTAGAATAAATCAAATATACAAGTATCAAAACGCCATTGAGACACATGCATATAGAAGAACCTCAAATGCTTTATTAATGGAAGAAGTAAAGTTCTGAGAGTGTTACAACCATAAGAGGCCCAATCCAGCAACACCTCCCAGCAGAAAGAAATCTCCTCTTCACCTCCTTCAAGAAAATCACCCAATAGTTCTATACTCAAACCAACAGCACTTCCTTACATTCACAAGATTCCAGCCCCCCTAGACCTCATGAGAGAGCTCTATATATAGGAGATTTGGAGAAAGGATGAGTCAGCTTGAGCTTGGCATGGAGCTGACTAGTGTCCTCTCCCACTTCAGTTATTCTTTAGTTCTTGAGTCCACTTGGAGGTTCTTGCTTCCACTTGGAGATCTAGATCCTCTTACTCATCACAAGGCGAATTCCCTGATCCAAGTGTCATTTTGGAAGCTTCCTGGGCATTTGACACCTTGAGGAATGACTGTGCCACTTGGCCAATCTCGCCCAGCGCAGGTAGCCTTCATTAGAGTTGACATTTAGCGCAGGTACAGAGTGGAGCAGTTGACATTCAGCGCAGATGCTCAGTGGAGCAGCTGACATGATCCAGAATTAGCTTGTTTTTGAGTGCTTTCAGGTGGAGAACTGATATTTAGTGCTGTGGTTTGCTGACCTTGTTCCTCTAGGGGTAGGAACAACATGTTTAGGGACTTTGGATCCCTTAGATTATTGACATTTCATGCTTCATGCTGTAAGGCACAAAAATGTCTATAACAAGTAGCCCCCCATGTCAAGGACTGCTGGGAAACCTACTGTGAGCAGAAGGATGAAAGTACGGGCTCACTAGTTTCAGCTGCACCCACTTGGAAATCATTTCGAACTACCATCAAGGAGCAGTACTACCCTGTCGGAGGCTATGAGGATCAGTACATAAAGTGGACCACGCTACGGCAGGGAAGGGACCAAAACATGCCAAAGTTTACCAATATTTTCCATACCCTTCACACAAAGTTGGGTATCAGGGATTCAGAGTAGAATTTGGTACTCAAATACCACGGCTGCTTATACAAGTACATCCAGGAAAAATAGAATTCCTGAACATCTCCTTGCTCGGCACGGCATACCGATATGTTTTCTAGGTCGAGAAAAAGTTTAAACAGAAGAAGCAAGACTTTGGATCTTCGAATCTGAAGCAAGGGAAAGGTTCCCCCAAACCGCAGAACAAAGGACAAAGCTAAGGCATGGTGGCCCAAGACAACCCACCAAAGCTGTAAGCAAAGATCAGCACTGCAAAGCCTAAAAAGGACACGGGAAAGTGGTGTGAGTTCCATAAGAGCTCCACTCACAACACAAGTGAGTGTCAGGCCAAGAAGTCACTGGTGGCCAAGCTAAGGGTTTCAGAACTAGATGCAAAACCCAACGCCACCTTTCCCACCACGAAGATCCAGAAGGAGGAAGCCGAAGACCCAGAGGAGGAGGAGCGTCTCTTCCACTCCCAGACGTCGGTAAAGGGCTCCCCATTATAGTTCATTCTCGATAGCGGGAGCCAAAAGAACCTCCTCTCGGCAGAGGTCGTGAAGCGGATGGTCTTATTTATCACAGCGCATCCACAACTATACACCATCAGGTGGCTTCACCAAGGACGGGATCTTCGCATAAGCCAGCAGTGTCGCCTTCCATACAACATCAAGCCCTTCACAGATGAGGTATTGTGTGACGTTGCTCCCCTTGATGTTTGTGATGTATTATTAGGACAACCATACTTGTGGAAGTGACATTCTATGTATGAATCAAGGCCCCACGTTGTTATTGTTACTTTGGGAAATAAGTTGTACATGATACCGGAGGTAGCACTACCTACCGCCATCTCTTTGGTTACTGCAAAACAATGTTGTAAGCTCATTTCCAAAACCAGGAAATTTGTTTTCCTGATGATACGCCCTCAAGGAAATAGGAAGATAGTGGCCATGACCTCCAGACAGGGTCCCTCCACACGAAAACTACAGATGGACAAGATCATGGAGGAGTAGGAGGACATCTTCACCTCCCCCAAAGGGATTCCTCTGCACTGTCATGTCAGGCACTCCATCGACCTGGCCCCAGGTGCATCATCGCCCAATGGACCAATCTATCGGTGCTGCACTCTGGAGAATGATGAAATCAAGAGGCAGATTCAGGAGCTGTTGCAGAAAGGCCACATCCATCCAAGTTCATCGCCTTGTCGGACCCCAATCATGTTGCTACAAAAGAAGGATGGGACTTGGAGACTCTGAATTAACTATCGGGCACTGAACATGATCACTATTTGTGATAGGTACCTGATACCACGGATTGATGACCTCCTAGACCAACTGAAGGGCAGAAAATATTTCAGCAAGATCGATTTGAAGTCATGATATCACCAAGTACCAATCAAACCCTCCGATGTGTGGAAGACTACCTTCAAAGCCAAGGAGGGCCTTTTCAAATGGTTGGTTATGAACTTTAGATTGATGAATGCTTCTGCAACCTTCATGAGGCTAATGGCTGACATCTTGTGGCCATTCACCAACTCATTTGTAGTGGTATACTTGGATGACATCCTAATCTTTAGCTAGAGTTGGGAAGAGCACCTCCACCATATCTGACAGGTTCTCTAAACACTTTGGCAACACAAGTTATGTGCCAATTTGGAGAAATTCACTTTTGGCATGACCCAGGTTCAGTATCTGGGATACATTATTGATGAACGTAGGGTGCATGTGGATCAAGCCAAGATCCAAGTCATTTGAGATTGGCTATCTCCAACCACTCTTACATAGATTCGCAGCTTTCTAGGTCTTCCTAACTTCTATCGCAAGTTCGTGTTGGGTTTCTCATATCACTTGGCCCTTGAGTCAAGTCACCAAGGTAGGAGCGAAATCAAAATCCTTTTGGTATGAGTCTTAAGAGAAGGCATTCATAGAGTTGAAATATCACCTCTACTTAGCACCAGTGCTCGCATTACCAGACTTGCAACAACCATTTGAGGTTGAGACATATGCCTCTGACTATGCTATTGGGGCAGTGCTTACTCAACACGAGCATCCAATGGAATATCATAGTGAGACACTTTGAGACACAGTCCGAAAGTATCCCACTTATCACAAAGAGATGTATTCCATTGTGCAGGCCTGCCGACAATGGAAGCATTACATTTTGGGGAAGGAAACGGTCATCCACACAGACCACCGACCCCTATAATTTGTATAGACCCAAGGGAGATTGCAGAATGATATCCATCAGAAGCGGTCCACATACCTGCAATAGTTCCATTTAAATATCAAGTATAAGAAGGGTAGCACCAATAATGTTCTGGATTGCCTCAGTCAACCACTGATCATGGTGTTAACCACTGTGCTCAACTCTTGTGGGCACAACTTCTGATTGGCCACTTCTCTACAAAAGCAACCCAGAATTCGGCCACACATACCAAACACTCTTGGAGGGTCAGCATGTTCCAGATTTTCACCTCTAGGATGCTCTGTTATGCCACCTGGGTCACCTTTGCATTCCTTCAAGTGAGCATGCCAAGATGATTTGGGAAGCACACTACAGTCGGGCTGCTGGGCATTTTTAGGTCGAGAAAATGCTGGCAGTACTACAAAAGTATTTCTATTGGCCGAATCTTCGACAAGATGTCGGGAAGCACATCAGATCATGCACTGCCTGCGCCATTGCCAAACCAACCATCAAGAAGCAAGGCCTCTATACCTCACTGCCTACCCCTAGTCGACCTTGGGAATCCATCTTCATGGATTACATCTCAGACCTTCCTTCTACTAAGCATGGAAACAACTATGTTTTTGTGGCCATCGACATGTTCTCAAAGATGGCGATTATAGCCGCCTGCAAGAAGAATATCACAGCAGAAGCCACTAATAAACTCTTCGTTGAATGAGTTTGGGTACACTTTGGGATCCCAAAGTCTGTCATCTCAGATCAGGACAACAGGTTCCTCAGTACATTTTGGTCCAACCATTGGTCGATGCTGGACATCAAACTCACTAAGTCCACAGCCTTCTGTCCTCCAACTGATGGCTAGATAGAGGTTGTGAACAAGATGATCGTACACATTCTGTACATGTACAACTCAAAGAATCCATGCACATGGGATAAGAGCCTCCCCTATGTTCAGCATAGCTACAACTGGGCTCTCCACAGCTCGACTAGAAACAGCCCTTTTCAAGTGGGCTTGGGATTGTAGCCACTATGTCCCATTGATGTGGCCATGCCATTTGTAGCCACTTACGTAGATTCGGCTCATGTCCCGTCCGAAATATATAAGCCAAATAGCTTCATTGGGCACATCCAACATATTTTCCAGCAGGTCCACGACATTCTGGAGAAATCAAATGCCAGGTATAAGTAGCGACATGATCAACATCGGGTTCCACACAAGTTTTAGGTGGGCAACAAAGTCTGGTTGCATTAGCAAAAGGAACACCTTACCGGAGCCTATCGGAAACTTAGACCACTCTAATATGGTCCTTACACCATTACCAAGGTTGTGGGAGACAATGCATTTGAGCTCAACATTCCCCCATTCCTTTGCCTGCACCCAGTGTTCAATCTGGATCGCCTTTGGCCATACTTCCACCATTAATAGACAAATCCGACATTGCAGAATAGCTCACACCCACAGGGTTAAATCAAGATTGCATGGAACAAGATGCAACTGATCAGATCATGGACACACAGATTAAGCACACTCTCCAATAGAATATCTAACTGTATAAAATTGTCAAATTAGGCCAACTCCTTCACTAGGGCAAGTGGCTCACTAGGGACCAAGTTCAGCAGAAGTTTCCTCATCTCATGGAGGAACTCAACATAATGGGGACCATTGCTTCCTAAGGGGGGAGGAATGATCCAGGTGGATATTGGTGGCCACACACCAAATCCACTTGGACCCCCACCAACGTTTCTTACAGCTTTTCAGTTTCCTTAATTGTAACACAGATTACTATTTTTAGCAGTTTTTTAGGTCCTGAACTTTCAGAGCCATTTTGAGGCCCTAAACGACATTTTTTGGGAAAACTAGGAGTAATATTCATCCATGTTTCGATGTTTCTCTTCCCAAAGTTGTAGTTCTCAGATATATCTTTCTAACGAGATATTGTGCGTGTCAAACGAAGATTGTATGCGAAAGTTACGACCCCGGGAAGTTGACGTACCAATTTACCCAAATGGGGCCTATAGTTTGGTGTTTCATCTTCTAGGGTTAGGTTTTTGGATGTTTAGGGTTTTCCATTGTTTCTCAACAATAAATAGGCCTTCGAGCCTCATTGTAACACAATTCAGAGGCATGTAGCCGCCACATCTCTTCTCAGAGATAAGCTACCAACGCCCGAGCTGGCTTATTTCCATTTTTGTTTGTAAGCATATTTGAGTATTTTACAGTAATGAAATGAATTATTATTTCCATTGCATCTCTGTATTTATGTTTATCTCTGTAATTTGTCGCGTTCTTGTTTAAATCTGGATCAACATGAGAAATGAAAGTGGGAAAAGTACCTTCCATTGGTTGAGTTTTCTTACAACAATAGGTACCAAGAGTCACTAAGGATGAGTCTGTTTGACATACGTTATGGGTGGAGTTGTAATAACCCTAGCAATTATAGTGATCCAGTGAATAGGGTATTGATAGGACCAGATATATTGGTAAATATGGAATAGGAAATGTAGGTTATCAAGCAGAATCTAAAGGAAGCACTTGATAGACATAAGATTTATGCATACCAGCACTGGTCATTTAAGGAGTTTGAAGTTGGGGAGTATGTGTACTTGTGCACCAATCCCAAGAATAGCTCCTTGAGGATTGGGTCATGTGTGAAGAAGGTACCTGAGTATTGTGGGCCTTTCGAAATCCTTAAGAGGATTAGAAAATTGGCCTACAAACTTTTATTTCCTGTGACAATGAAAGTCCATGATATTTTCAATGTTTCATTGCTTAAAAGATATTTAAAGGATTTTGATCATGTTATTGATTGGTTTTTATTGTTGGTGGATCCTTAAGGAGAATTCTAGCGAGAACCTCAGTGCATATCACAACGAAAGATGCTCATGCTTCAGAATAGAGAAATCAAGCAACTTAAAGTGCAATGGAAGCAATTTGATCCTGATGAAGCTATATGGGAGATGGTTGATTAGATGCGGGTTATATACCCTTCACTATTTACCAGTGAAGGAAAATTAGTTTGGGTATATGTATATATTTATGTATGGTTCTTATTGTAAATACCACAATGAGTTGTGTTATAAACCTCCAATAAGTAGTATGGATGTCATGTTGTTATATTTGTCATTATGATTTTTCTTATTAGCAGGTTCATTGTAAATAGTACATCGAGTTAAGTTATAAAGCTCCATAGGCAATATGTTTTGGTTTTTAGAAGTCTTGCTGGTTTTAGGTGTCATATAACACCAAGGATGGTGTTACCCTTGGGGGGGGGAGGTCTATAACAACTCTAGGTTAAAATTCGATGTAAAAAGGTTAAAGGAAAAATAATAATGAGCTCATGGGTCACATATTTGAAGATGAATGTTGGGAAAGACATCCTAATGGGTTTTCATTTAGGTTATTATGGCTAAGGGAAAATTAGCAAAGGAAATGGAAAAGGCTTTAAAAAGACAAAGAGGCATTAATTGGCATTTTATTCATGAAAATAATGAAAAATAGGAGAAAAAGGAGGTGAAATATCACATATCTCATGTGAGGAGGAAATTAAAGGAAAAACAGAGAAAATTTAAGAAAATAGAGGCCTCACTCATAAAGATGATTCAAAGGATTACTGCATGACCTTTTTACAATTTTGGTTTGGAGCTCTCTCTCTCATACTCTTTCACACTTAGAGAATTCTTGGAGCACTCTAACATTGGAGAAAGGAAGGAAATGGAAGAAAAAGAGGCAAAGGGAAGCAAAGAGCAAGCACAGAGCAAGCAAGGAAGAGTTTGATCAAGCGGTGACAATGGGATTACTTGTGGGTATCGAGTTGCATGTATGATTTCCTTGATAGTTTTGGCATGCATGGTACATGCATGTGTGTATTTGGTTCTCTTGTTGTCATTGGAATGGGTTTTTCTAGGTGTGACAGTGGTTTCATCCTTGCCTTTCCATTTCCGAATAACCATGGTATGATGGGATTCTTTCATTTGCTTGAGCTAGATTATTAGACGGTTTTGGAACTGGGTGAGGTGGTCTCAGGAAACTTCCCAAAGTCCTAGAGATCCCTTGACCGGTAATGGTGGGATACAAGATAAAGCCTAAGGGTGGAGATGAGAAAATTCCTTAAGGTATTGCTAAAGAAATCCAGAGGCATCCATTCTTGTTTAGGCCAAGTAATCGCTTGACCGATATTGGTGGGATTATGGTAAAGCTAGGTAGTGTATGTTTCTTAATTTGGGCCTAGGAATCCCTTAACTGGTAATGGAGGGATACACAAAAAATATTGGTTATATAGATGAGAGTTTCGGGCATAGAAATCCCTTGATCAGTAAAGGCGACATATGCGGTAAACCCTGAGAAGCATTGGTTGGTTTTTTTGTGAGTCCCACATTCATGCTTGGAATATGGCACGAGGGTGATTGGCTTAAAGATAGATATGGTTTAGCCCAATCTATGGTCAGGTGGTACGTGGAAGTCCTGACTTGGTTGGACTTTGCATATATTATTAAGAGCGGTTTTTCCCTTATATTTTCATAAGTATTTGTGCTTATTATGATGTGGCTTTGATGGTTGTTCTATAATTATTATAATTTTGGTTATATGTTGGTTATAAGAATGGTTTTATGAAAAACTTTAGTTATAGCTCTCATCATGTTTTGATTAGTAAATGAATGGTTAATGAATGTATGACCTAATAGATGATAATGCAACTATTGTGAGAGCGCATCAGATGTTCATGACGATTCTCACATAAGTATGAGGCCCTTATGTTCAAATGCGTATTTATGGCCTATACATTACATGTTCATGATGTGTTTGATGAAATCTCTGTCATGGTCAGGATGTGTTAGGTTAGGTCCTTGTTCAAGTTTTTCATTAGAGGCATTGTCTCCATGTTATTTATCACTTCTGAGAGTTTCATTAATTCTTAGGGAGAGCCCTAGGTCCTAGCCCTGAAAAAGTGACTCAGATCTCATGGTCACTAGCACAAAATTGAGTGAAAAGGTCTACAGTTTCTTGGATGCAGGCTCATGAGAGTGACTGAAGGGTCTCAGTCACTAGCTTTCCTTGTCATGGGAGTGACCGATATCCTATGTCAGTGAAAAAGCAAGTTAGCTTAGGTGTTGGGCACCTGGAGTGGTTGGTTAGCTCCCGGGGGTCTTATAGCTCCTGATTAAGGTCAAATTGGTTTCAATTTCTCAATTCCACTTCCTTAAATGCACCTATGAGGTTGATTCATATCATAGTAACGCCTTGCCACATATTTACTCTAGTGGGCCAGTTAACTTCGGTAAGTGTGGAAGGAGCTTGTTATCGGAATTTTTGTTTCCTGATACAAATCTATCCCTTTTATTATTGGGCCAACCTTTTAAATTTTCATGTCTCTTGTTATACTAATGATAATAAATTATGGCTTTCCTAAAACCTTCATCCATAATTTTTAGATCATTGTACTCAATTCCTTCTTTCAACAAAACTTCTTTCTTTCAACAGAAGGGAAAGTGTTGAAAGCAATATTTTCTTTTAAATTGTAAACATCCGTAACTGATATATATATATATATATATATATATATATATATATATATATGGGCCTTTATTTTCTCAAAGTAACCCATACGAAATGGACAAAAAGATGAGTGCATGGGAAAGAACATAACATGAGGTACTTGAACCTCTTATATGACAAAGAATGGAAACTAAAAAAGTGGAGCAGAGATCGCTCTTCTCAATATTCAAAACAATTAAATAAGATTACATTGAAAACAACAACAATAAATGACAAGAGTAGAACTCAAATAAACTCATGTAAAATTGAACTCTCTATGACACCTAGCAGACAAGAGAATCAAATGTGATGACACCTAATAGATAGTGACATTAATATCTCAACATCCCCTCCTAATATCAATTATTACATTTAGAGACATGTACAATGCCTAATTTCTCTCTTTGAAATTAAAATACATTTGTTCCCAATGGCTTCATGAAAATATTTCCAAGTTTATCTTTGGAACCATAAAAAGAATGTACTATGTCCCCATCATTGACAAGCTCATGGATGAAATGAAAACTTGTGTCAATATGCTTTCTCTTTTTGTGGAAACCATGACTTTTTGATAATGAAATTGTTAAATTGTTATCACAGTAAATTGGAGTTGGCTCTTTCTGCACATTTGAAATATCTTTCAATAATATTCTCAACCACACTTCTTGACAAGTTGTTGAATTTGTTGCTACATATTCTACCGCTACAGAAGATATTGAAATGATTAACTGTTTCTTGGATGCCCATGAAATCAGATTGGTTCCAAGATGAAAAAGATACCTTGAATTTCTTTTGTGATCGTCTAAACTCCTTGTGTAAACACTGTCTATATAACCTAAAAGTGAGCAATTTTCAGAATGTGTATAAAACAAACCATAGTCTATTGTCCCTGCAATATATATTAAGAATCTTTTTGTAACCTTCCAATGAGTGATATTAGGTGACTGAATAAACCTGGAGACAAAACTTACTGCAAACATAATTTCAGGTATAGTTGCAGTTAGGTACAACAAACTACCAACTAGAATTTTATACAATGTAGGATCAATTGGTGGTGTTATATCTTCTTTGCTCAGTTTTGTTCCTTGATCAATTGGTTTATTTGTAGGTTTGAAATTGGTCATTCTGGACTTTTGGATGATGTCAGTGGTATATTTTTGTTGACCGACAAAAATTCCATTAATAGATTGGTGAATTTCAATGCCTAAGAAATATTTCATGACTCTTAGATCTGTCGTATCAAACTTTGTTTGCATTACGGCATTGAAATCTTCTAGCATCATATTTCTTGTATAAAGAAGATCATATACATATAGACATACAATAAGAATTTTACCTTCAAGAATGTTGGTATACAGAGTTGGCTCATGACTGCTTCTGCGAAAACCACTTTTGATGAGATAAGTGTCAATGTGACTGTACCATGCTCTTGGAGCTTGTTTCAAACCATAAAATCTGTTTTCAATCTGTATACCTTATGCTCCTGTCCTAAAACTTCAAAACCAGGAGGCTTCTCTACATAAACTTCTTCTTGCAATATACCATTTAGGAAGGAAGATTTTACATCAAGATGATAGACTTTCGATTTGTGTTGATTTGCTATGGACAAAAGGGTTATGACAATGTCTAACGTTGCTACTAGAGAGAAGGTTTCACCATAGTCGACACCAAAATATTGTGAGAATCCTTTGGAAAGTAGCCTTGCCTTATGTTTCTCAATCTCTCCTTTTTCATTCAGCTTGGTCTTATATACCAATTTCATACTAACTATGATTTTGTCTCTTGGTAGATCAACTAATTCCCAAGTCTGATTCTTCTCTATGGAAGAAATTTCTTGGTTCATTCCATCTATCCAATTATTTTATCTAACCGCTTCTTCAAAATGAGTTGACTGAGATGAAAGAAATGCAAACATATTTTGCTGGTCAAAGTCATGCTCATGCTCATATATTTCTCTGATGCTTTTTGTTTTCTGATTGTCTTCTGAAGATGTTGAATCACTGATGGATTCACTGCTTGAAGATGTACCATTTTCAGAATGGTATGGTTCTCCTTGAACATGCAATCTTGGTGGTTGTGGTGGATAAAAAGATTGATTTGAAGATTCATCAACATTATCAGACCAAGAATTATTTTCAAAATAATTTACATCTCTGCTTAAAACAAACTTCTTGGTAGCTAGATTATAAAGTCTGTAGGCCTTTGACTACTCACTATAGTCTATGAAAATACATCTTTCACTCCTATCATCAAGCTTCTTTCTTAGATGCTTGGGAACATGTGAAAATTCTACTCATCCAAAATTTCTAAAGTGAGATACATTTACCTTTTTACCATCCCATGCTTCTTGAGGTACTGTATCTTGGAAATTGGTTTTTGGAGATCTATTCAGTACCTACACTGTTGTTGAAACTTCTTTAGCCCAATAATTATTTGACAACTTCTTCTCACGAAGCATATGTTTAGCCATGTTGATAATTGACTGATTTTTCCTTTCTGTTATTCCATTTTGTTGTGGAGTATATCATGCTATGTTCTCCATTACAATTTCTTATTGTTGAGAAAAACTTTTGAAGTCATTGGATGCCAACTCTCCTCGTCTATCATATCTGAGTGCTTTCAAAGGCTTCCACTCTGCTTTTATTCTCCTTCTTTGAATTCTTTGAACCTTGAGAATGTAGATGATTTATTTTTGAGAAAATACACCCATGTTTTCCTGCTATAATCATCAATGGATGTCAGAAAAGATAGACCACCACCAATGGACTGTGTCTGCATTGGACAACATAAATATGCATGAACAAGCTCTAAACACTCTTTTTCTCTAGAGGAAGATGTGGTAAAACTATCTCTTTCATACTTGGACAAAACACAAATTTCACAATTATAGTTTTTTCCATTAATATTAGGGAGACGAATGACAACTGGCTATTTCTGAAATTGACTTAGAAACTTGAATGGGACATGGCCGTATATAGAATGCCATAACTGAGACTCATTTATTCTTGACACATTGTGGACTAAAGACTGTGAGAGATTTCGACTTCTAAGAGTCAAAGGAAACATCCTATTCTTGGCTTTTTCAACCTTTGCTATCAGTCTTCTATTTGGAAATTTTTCATAGATATAACATGTGTTCCCTTGGAATATTACATCATAACCATGTTCAATTAGTTGTCCTAGACTAATGAGATTATGCTTCAGATGTGGAACATAATAAACATTAGGTATGTATTTTTGCTGATTTTGTTTAGTAAGAATAGGGATAGTACCTTTTCCTTCAGCGTTAATGCAAGAATGATCTCCAAGAGTAATTTCTGATGTTATGGAAGCATCAAGATAAGAAAGCATATTTGTGTTACCTGTCATATGATTGCTACAACCATAGTCCAAAAACCAAAGATCCTTATTTTGAGTGTCTTCAGAAAGATGGCATGAAAGAAACATTGTTTCAGTTGATTCTTCTTCATTTTTGGAGAGATGGACATTGGCTCTTTGTTGATCTGACTATTTCGTTTTTCATTCACGTTCATAATGCCCAAATTTCTTGTAGTAATAACATTGGACATTAGATTTTCTCCATGGTCTGCTTCTCTAAAGTTGGTTTTGTGGAGGTCTCCACTGCTCTACTGGATGATGATGTTTTGATCTCCCTCTGCCTCGCTTATTTCCGCCTCTATATCCTCTACCTCTGCCTCTTCCAAAAGAAAGTTGTGCTTTGAAAACTTGTTCCATGGAATCTTCTGTCAAGTTGAGTCTTGTTTCATGTGCCAGAAGTGATACAGTCAATTGTTCTACTAAGAAAGTTGTAAAATCTTTGGATTCCAAAATCACTGTTACAATCATGTTATATTTCTTGGGGAGACTTCGAAAAACTTTTTGAACAATTTTCTGATCTAAATCGTTTCACCAAGGATTTTGATGTGATTGACTATTCCCACGACTCTAGTCATGAACTGATCCACATTTTTTGTGTCAATCATCTTTAGAGTTTTGAACTGTGATCTCAATGTCTGTAATTTAAGTGTCTTCACTATATAATTATATTGATACACAACTTTCAAGATTTCCCAAGCTTCATGTGTTCTGGATGAGCCACTTATCTTGTCGAAAATAGAGTCATTGACTAAGTTTTGTATCCAACATTTGGCTTTGTGTTCTTTCTTTATGAGTTCAATAGTTGCATTCCTCTGATTATTGGACATGGCAGCCCATGCTTCGTGGGTTAGCTCTAAATAGGCAGTCATCCCAACACTCTTGGGCTTGCATGAATGTCTTCATTCTAAAAGACCAAAACTCATAATTTTTACCAAAAAGAATTGGGATCTATGGCAACCATGGAGAAAGCCATTGGCTTTTTCCAAATACAATTTTACTTGCCTTTTACCATCTTTTAAAAAATAAAAAATCTCCTTAAATCAAAAAAAAAAAACTTTTATTTTTTTAATAAACCCTTTTTAAACAAAACAAAAAAAATTCAAAAAACAACTCTACTTTTCAATTTACGGAAACACCCTTTTAAAATACATTCGCGAAAATCCGTTTCCTTAAAAAATCGCGAATTAAAACCTTTCATGAATAAAACCCCTGGATGAATTAAGTCTTTTATGACTTTGTATTTCTGCGAATTTGAGATTCGAAAAGCAACAAATATTTTTTATATTCGAAAAACCACAAATAATCCCGTGGCTTCGTGAATTAAAAAAATATGTGTACGTTTGAACGAATTCTTGGGCGGACTTTGTTAATTCGTGTGCGCAGCTCCGACGGCGTTTGATGCGCAATATGCGCAGTCTTTCAACGCACTCGTTTGTGCAATTTTTTCTTGGCTGAGCTGCAGATACGACGCATTGAGTCTCTTTTACAGGAGCGTAATTGTTTTCTTTTTTTTCCGGGCTTTTCACGTGAGTTTAAAAAAATTGAAATGCTGTTCTCTCAAGTTTAATGTGACCTGGTACTCTGATACCGTCGTAAATATTGGAAAGTTGCAAAACAAAAAAATGAGCAAAAATTGCTTTTCTCAATATTAGAAAAAAGTAAATAAAATTACATTAAAAACGTCAACAATAAATGATTTTATTTTCAACAACAGCATTATATTATATATTGGACCCAATATATCAAAGATGATATAATTTAATTATAAGAATAGATTCCCAACGTGAGGAATGAAAGGCCTATGACATGTTATGGGAAGAGCCGGGATCAATAGTCTTCGTTAGGGAAAAGAAAGGCCTAATGAGCTGTTGTGGACAGAGACAAAACTAATAGGAAGGTTTGGCATCTTAGTTTAGGCTAACACAGAATTATTATTTTCAATGAAGCTCGGGATAATATATTTTTTTGGAGACAGTAAATATTGAAAATTTAGAGGTAATTCTTGATAATATATTTTTCCAAAATGTGTCGTTTTCCTATAATTTTAAATTTTGCATTCTTTTTTTTTTCCTTCTAATTTATTTTTCATTAAATTACATATTTTTCACTTTTTTTCCTTCTAATTTTTTTTATTTATATTTTTCACTAATGTAGTTTAGTATCAAATTGAAACTGGGTGAGTGAGGATTATTCAAATCTTTTTGGATCAAGTATGCAGAGGACTATACTAGATAGCCGACAATCTGACGGTTATAATGTGCGATCAAGTATATTAGGGTATCCAGACATGACTGGGAAACTTCGATGCCCATACCAGCCAGATAAGCCTGGCCTCATTTGGAAAGTATATTAGTGTATCCAGACATGACTGGGAAACTTCGATGCCCATACCAGCCAGCTAAGCCTGGCCTCATTTTACTGGATATCATGTTTCCCGCAAGCAATGCGATGTAATGCATAGCTAGCAAAAGAATCCTTCCCTGGTTTACACTTAAATATTAAAGCAACAGATATTTAAAAGCTGATATTTTTGTATTTCTAAAACGATTGAAGAAATTCTGGCTATATAAGTTACAACTTGTGAGATAAAAACTCAGATAGTGACAGTGTTCACAATCTGAAGTATTAGCTGACAGTGAATTAAATAAACACTACAAAAAAGCTTTAGCTATCGAACCATAACCATATTTCTGCATCACTCAGGAGAATGGACTTGGGGATGGAGGACATCCAAAGTTTTCCCTTATTAACGTACTTTTATTCTCAAATTAAGGCCATCATTCGTGCTTATGTCCAGAGCGGCTCCCATAACTGCAACGGATCCACGTCGTCTAAAACAGGCGCGTCCATATTGACGTTTTCACTCTCTTGAAGTGACGGGATGTAGAAATTGGGTTCTGAGACTTCATGATATCCAGAGATGACGGTTAATAGATTGGCATGTTGCTGAGTAATGCTGGCCACCTGTTCCTCCATGGAAGCCAATTGTGATTGCAGTTCTGACACTTTATTCTGGAGACAATTGATTACTCCTACACAGCCGTGGACAGGATCTCGGATTCTTTCGCTTGCTTCGTACACCATGCTTCTGACTGCATCATCTCTCTTCTCGGCCGGAAGACCCTGTAACATCACAACGCATCATCACGACCTCAACCCATCAGACATCGGAGAGCTTTATGAATACTAAAAGCAGATCAAATCATGCGTACAGGAGTTTAGTAACAACAATCCAAATAGAACTTGATGCCATGAAGATCAAAGTGAAAAATTTCATATGGAATATGAAAGTCGAAGAGATTTACCCTAAGAGCTACGAAAACGTAAAATAACCCCGAATAAATGTGAATATGAAAGTGGAATGTGAGAAACAATATATAAATATTTTGTTTTGCAAATTTATATTTTAGTTATAAAATTGTAATATATATATATATATAAAAAAGAGATTGAGAGGACGAAGGAAAAATTATGATCCCGTATTAGAATGGTAATGTAATGTAAATTTTGTAACAGGGTAGAGTAAGTACATGAAATAAGTTTAAAAATTATAAATGTATATGTATTGAATTTATAATTCAGTTGGTTTGGTATTTGCTATGGGATGCTATGGGTCTATTTCAACTTCTACCACTATAATCTATAAGCAACACACCTAAATCAAGAATTGAAAGTATTGAAGCTTTGAACCATCTCAAACATAACCTTCAATTTACATGATCATAACCAATAAAACTACCCTCGACTTAATAAAAAAAAATTATTGTTTTCAAAATATTTTATTAGTGTTTTGGTCATTAAAAGAAATGATAAGTGATTAATCTGTAGCATATATATATTTTATTAAAAAGTATTTAATATGTAACATATACATGTTACTCTGTTACTCTTTGATATAGAAAAAATAGTACAAAGTTCACGTTTACCATCTTAGTTTGTTTAACTTTTTTTTATAAAAATCTGTGTTAAATCCAGATTTATTTAACAAAAAAAATTAAAATTTGAAAATAAAAAATTATTTTAAAATGTAAAATTTAAATTCAATAAATTTAAATTTGAAATATATCCTTCCCAACTCTTTATAAATTTTTTCTTCAAAATATATTTTCCCATCCTCGCTACATAAAATTTAAAAAATAAATTTTATAAAACATTTTTAAAATAAACTAAAACTGCAAACTCTAAATGTAAATATTTCACATTACTTCTTACATAGGAGAGTAAATCTTACAACCCCTCAAATTAAATAAAATTAATCAAGATTCAATATCATAATTCCTCACATAAACCTGTAAACCTTACGATCTTTGAAAATAAATAAAAAGAATCAATTTGGCCAAGCGGATGGGAGGTCGAGGAGATCTGACCCAAGGGATTAGAAGCTTGAAGACAGAGGCTTTATTACTACCTATGGACGGATCACTCGTTGGTTTTTTGTGAATATTTTTTTGTTTGTAAAATTAATATTTATTATTATTATTAATATATAAATTTAAAGTTACTAATCAAATCAAATATCAAATTAAATAACAGATTGGTGTATAAAATTTTTTTGGTTAAATTGATATATAAATTTTTTTGTTTATAAGATATAAAATCTATTCACCTAAATGAAAATTAACTACTAAATTTACTAAAACATATATACTCCACTTATTAAAAAACACATACACTTAAACATTTACCCACCAAAACTTAGATACCAAAACTCACTCTGACAATGAAACGAACCTTGAGTAGTTTGATGACGCGGCTGTTACCGAAAACTCTGCGTAGCAGCAGGAACTCGTCGTTACTGTCTGCAGGAAAATATGGCGCGAGCACGCATTCCTCTGAGCACTTTTTTCTGTGGATTTTGCAAGCAGCGCATGCAGGTGTGGACGATATTTGTGCCGCAGAAGAGGTATCGTAGCTCATTTTCAAAGCGAAGGAAATCTGGTGCAGGAGCACAGCACCTGCCTATAATTCTTTTCTCTAAAAATAAATTATATTACGATTGCTTCTCCAAAGTATTGGTTACCTTTCAATCTAGAGATGGAATTAGCGAAAACAGAAGTTTAGCGGTGGAGTTCAAACATAGGAGGATTCGGCTATTTATAAGCAAATTGTCTGAAAATGATAAATATGCAGAAGACCACCAATATTCCGAAGTCGTCCAAGGTGCTATCATTGGATTCTGTGTGCTGTCTTTGTGGGCGCACTTAAAGTAAGATTCCAGGTCATAATACCTTTCCGTCTTGTTTTCTGTTTTTTCTCTATGGTGAAATAAAATTTTTGGAAATTGTAACATGTAGTTATTTAAATTGTAATTGGAAAGGATCTAAAGAAATTCGGGATGTGTATTTTTTGTATTTGTGGAGCAGTGGAATATGGAAGACTAAAAATATTTTATTTTGAAATTTTGGCAGTTACAACCGTGTGTTAATATAGGTTTTTTGGTATTGTTTTTCCTGAGAGAGAACTAGTTGGGTCATAGTAATAAAATGATTGAATTGTAAAAAGCCAAAAACAGAGAATTTGAATAATAAAATGATTGAATTGAAAAAAAAGTTAAAAACAAAAAAATTAATAATCCGATACTCATCAACCTTAAAATTAAATATCTCATTCAAATTTATTATATTTATATAATTAGCCCAGAAATCATCGCGAAGTAACTCAGCAAGGTCGTTACGTGTCACTTCTGTTATTTCCTTCACGTTCTCGAGTCACCATAAAATTCTTAAGAGGTAGAATTTTGGAAAGTCAGTGTGGTCCACTTGATTTTGAATACATGAATGGTTATTCTTTCTCTCCGTTTCCTGCACGGCTCCTTCCCCTTATGATTGGATACATGGATGACTAATGATTCTAGCTGTACCCGGAAGGCTTCCTTTTTCATGGAAAGTGAGGGCTCTCACATCCGCCTTTTACTTTTAGAACAATCTATTTTTACTATTACTTATAATTGACTCAAAACAATTTTGAGAATAGGCAAAAACAATCGGTTTCACCACATTCCACTTTAGTGATAACAATAATCCATATCACGTGGTCAACAACATGTTCTTTTCTTTTGGTTGTACGATACAAGTTGCGAAGAACATGGAAGAGCAACGAAAATTTCAATTTCTAGGGTTTTGAAAAGTTGCATGTGGGGCACCTCCATGTCATTCACAACAAAGTGAGTTCGACTCCACAAATTTAGTTTGGAGCATAAATATGATTTAAAAAAACGATGGTTTGATCGCGAAGAAGAAATGTGTGGAAGAAAATATAGTGAGAAAGGTTTACTTGTTTGAACTTGGGTTAGGGGAAAAATGATTAAATCCGTTTCTTCCTTCCATGATTTAGTATTCGATGTTTCGTGTTTATTATACCATGGCCAAATGATTTCTTGAAATAGTTTGGTGAGTATTCCATAAATCATATTAAAAACTAAAAATTTTGAAATAATATAATTTTTTCTTCTTCATAACACATTTTGCCTTCTTATGTAATATGGCCTTTCTTATTTTTAGTTCTTTTTGCATTTTTTTTTGCAATAAGCTCTTTTTCATATTTAGTTGGTGTGTGTATGTTGTGCTTGGTAGTTTATGAGTTCCAAATCTACTTTCTTTGCACTTGGTTGCTTCCTACAAAGGAATATATATACAATGACTAGTGTCAATGATTAAACATGGACTAACAAAACATTGAATTAAGTCGAAACAATGTATTAACAAAACTAAACTAAAACAGCATGAAACCAGTTTGTGAAGCAAAACAAATTTTCAAAAAATAGGAAAATGATCCCCTTTATTGATTGTTGGTAGTGGAAGAGTTACAAATGAATATCAAAGACACTTAAATAGAGTTGATTGAACAATGGTGCTCAACAATTCTCAACAATGATTTGTCTTCTCAATTTCTTTTGCAAGCTCTTTCATTCCCAAAGAAGCAAAGAGAACTCTCCCAAATGGTGGACTTCTCGTAACAAATGCTTGATTGGTTTGGAGCAATTTTTGCACCATAACAATGCATATCTTCTTCTTATTTTCGATTCTCCATGCTATTGCATTTACATAAATTTTGAAAACCCCTTCCCTCCTTTTGCTCATCAATGAGGTTGTTTCCCTCATAAATGAGATGAGAGCTATTGTCCTCTTTCTATTAAGGCTTCTTGGGGCTTATGGCTCAATTGTTTAACCCATCATGTCAAGAGTTTGAGGGGTTTTCAAGTAAGTTCGCATCTCGAGGTGTTGATTGCGCTTCTAACAACCCTCACAACTATCGAAGAAAATCCCGTGATGTAATGAAGAAAGGTCTTCGGAGCACTCTGGACAAATTCTTTTTTAAATCAACTTGAGGAAAAGCTTTTAAGTTTTTCTTTTCATAATGTTTCAAGCTCAAAATGTATCCTCTGTACATGTTTCTTACTGGCTCTAAGTGCTCTCTATTGTGCACAAATAAGTGCACCATTTTCTCATAATAACAGATGCCCCTTGAAGTGTGAAGTTAGGAGCAAGCATATAGCCAAAATACATCATGTTTTGCAATTATGACAATGAGTCTTACCTACTTCTTGAGAGAGAGAAAATGGATGTGACTGAGAACTAAAACAAAACCATGCTCTAAACAAATACTGATACAAAATTGTCTATATGACGCGGGTATATCAGTTGCACGTTATGATGACTGTGACTGAATTATTACAAACATTCAGGAAAATCCCATCAAGTTGGCATTGAATTATTTGACATGATGCTGCCTATAGAAGATAACTACTTTCACACTCAGTGGCATCTCTAACAAATAGGTTGAACTGGGTACCCCCATGCATCATATACAAAGAATTGTTGGATGAGGTATGATCATACGCATGGGTCTTCAACTAAATGAGAGAATTGTAATGGTCATAGGTAAAATACACCCATGAAGTGAAAAATTATGCTGGTGTCAAATGCTAGAGATATTCGTGAAATGAATTAGCAATGATGGTTCCCACTGTTTCACCTCAGATAGTCCTGTAAACATGGGGTGCAACCAAGTTACTACTTTCTTTCTTGAAGATTAATGTTGATGTCGACAGAAAAGAAGTGCCAATTATTTGAAAATTGATTATGTGAAATCCATATGAAGTTGAGGAAGATGTTGTAACATAATGGGGAAAAGGCATGATAAGGAAAGTTCATAGTATATGAGGGATACTCGGAAAATTCCAAAGCATGGAGCTATAATGCAGGTGGCGGCATTCAAATACAAGAGTGATAAGGTGTATGCCCCTAGGGTAGGTAGGAAGTCGAAGGGAGGTGTATGTATATTCTAATGATCATAGTGGATGAGGGAATCATATGGTCATCAATGATGAGGGTGTGATGCAGTAAAAGGAAAGCTCCAAAAATGGATGACTAGGGACTGCCCTTAAGTAATTGACACAAAAATACAAGTGACAATCCATTTTCTAGAAAATATTTCTACACTTTCCAAAAGAATATAAAAGTTGTTTTGCATGTACAAATACTAAGACAACTAGCCTTAGAGTACGGCAGCCTGCATAATAATGTAGGTGGGTAGATACAAAGGGTGGGGGGCCCATTGGTTGGTTTTGTGTGAAGTTGGGGAAACAAATGTGATAACACAGATGGTCTAATGTAATGTGAATGGATGGTAGGCCAAGTGTGAAATTCAGTGACGCATTCATCATGTTCCAAAAAGAATGTTGGCATGACAGGGGGATAGTAAGTAGGAAGGTGAAGAAGAGATATGAGGCTTTTCTTAAAGGTGTGCAAATGAGATCGATCCTAGGCCAAAGAATGTAGTCATGGATACTAATAGTGTTAGGTGAACTTAAAATAGGGATAATCCATGTGGGTGGAGCTCCATCAACCAACGTGAACATTTACCATGTACATGTGGAGGGTGATGATAAACGGCCGAGATGATGGACCTTATGGTTAATTTAAAATAAATGATGTAAGAATATGCATAGTTTCTGAGGAAACCTATCATGCTTAGTGAATAATGATACCTTAGTAGTGTATTGGTCTACTAGGGGATTGAGTTCAGTATGAAAGTTACCAATGAATTGCAACTTAAAAAACGATACCCCAAGTGGAAGAATCTTTATATGAAAACATGTATACTGGAAATAGTAAAAAATATGTATCTAGAAACGCAGAAAGGCACACCTTGTGGGTACTTTGAATGTGAAATAGGCCTGAAAATGAAAAATTTGGTTGAATTGAAAGAGGTGTAGCATGGTGTAAATGAATATATCCTAATCTCAATGCCATTGACACTTTTGTGAAAGGAGCTTGTGGGCTCCCATATGGGGCTCTAGAAGAATGAAAAAATGGCTAAAACCTTTGTTAAGCTTTAAAACCTTGGTTAAGTGCAAAACCTTTGATAAAGTGCTAAAAACCTTTGTTAAGCGCTAAAGCTTTGATAAAGCGCTAAACCTTTTATAAAGTTTTTTTTCATTAAATCCGAATAAAGCACGTGGGCAATATTGGCCGAGCAGTAAAAGGTATATCGCGCAGGTGAAAGGTTGGAAGAGGTAAAGAGCCCAAAGCATGTGATTCCATTTAGCAAGGGACACGTAGTAGAGAAAAACAACTTTTCTCGCGCACCCTCTATCAGATAACGTTTGTGCAGGAAATCTGTGTGATATGAGCAATGTCCGTTGGATCGAGCAGGGTCACATCTATGGTGGAGATTGTTCGAGCAAGTTGGCCATCAGACGACACAACAACCATTGGATGACGGGACAGATTGATGGTCCAGGATTAGCCTGACTGTGAAAGCTCTATGGCTGTTTGTCCCTAACCGTCTGGGTTATATCGCACATATGTGTGCCCAATAGTTGTGGTAATGCTAGCAGCTACCTCTGACGGTCAGCCTGGTGGAATGGCTAAAGTTTAGTGAATGTGCTAAGTTTAGTGAAAGTCAGGTGCGATAGCTAATTTTGGTGAAGATACCAAGTAAAAGCAAAGACAGAGAGGCAGAAGGATGCTAGAGAGGATTCCAAGGGAAACAAAGTTTTTCCGCAGAAACAGAGGCAGAGCCCGAGAGACAGAGGCAGAGCCTGAGAATGAAACAAGAGGCTCTTTAGACTAAATAGAGCCTTCTGAAGCTAATGGAATGATCCATAGAAGCTGAAGAGGTCATGTTCATGGAGAACTCCATCCAAGAAGATTGATTCTGGACTTCAGAGCCACCAGAGGTTGGAGGCAGTTGCAGGAGCTACCAAAGCTCATTCTCAGTGATCCAAAAGTCAATTATGACTATAAAGGACCTTCTGAATCCATTGGAGGGATTTTCAAAAGCATCTGAGGACTTCTAAGGGCCAAGATCCTACAGTGAAGTTTCAGAACAACAAATGATCAAATGATCATGTTTGTTGTTGGTGTCTGATGTGTGCTGAAGACAGAAGAAGGAGTTCCAGAGATAGTTAGCAGAATTTTGAGGGAGTTGGTGCCATCGAGAAGGTCAAGTCAGCTTAGTGTACTAATTGAAGGAATCTAGTCCAGACAAGCCTATATCTTTCTATAGATTAAGGACAGCCAGGGCTAAGATGGTATCCTAATCCCATTGGTTCAGTTGTAAACCATTGGAATTGAGTGTGGAACTTGTAAAATAATTTTTACCATTATCACAAAGAGCCAAGTCAAGTTTACATGAGCTCAAGGAGACGTAGCCCAAGATATCAAGGTGAACTCCTAGATTATATTGTTGTTATGTGTGATTGTATATTTGCTGCATTTACTGTTATTTGTCTTTATTATCAACATGAAGAAGTCAGCACTGAACATATTAGAACAAAGAAATACACCTAATTCAAGTCCTTAATTCCGCATTTGTCAACCTAAGCTAGATCATTATTTGTTAAGCTTTGGAGTGGGAGGTTTCTTGTAAGAATAAGAAGAAGTTAGACCCCCATTTCAGATCAGGTGGTATCAGAGCTAGCTGCTTGATTGACAGAGCATAGTTGCTTGATTGACAGAGCAATAGATTGCTTGTTTGACTTCAAAGGTGTTAAACAGTACAAGGGATTAGATTGTTTGATTGTTTGTAAACTGACTATTGATTGAGTTTGCAAAAGTGAAGGGAAAGCTACTGATAGCTATGTCAAGGAGAGGACAAGAAGGAAGAAGGGATGAAGGAATTCTCCTTACCCCAAGGACCTCAAGGTAATCCTTGAAGCACAAGAGGTTTGTGTGTAAAAGATGCTTCAATAAGCTCTTTGTGAATTTTGTTGAAGCTCTTTTGTTCATTGTTATAATGACATCTTCTACAAGTGAGTTCTCAAAATCCTCCTCCTTCACAAGATTCTTTGATGAAGACATGAAGCAAGACATGTTCATCATGATAGATATGGTGAGAGAAATGTATGAGGATGGTAGGAAGAGCATCATACTTCAAGAGTAGTTGAATTCAATGAAGGAAGAGAAGCAGTTGCTTTCTGACAGACTGCAGGAAGTGGAAATTCAACTTCATATTCCAAATATGAACCTGGAAAGGATGCATGAGTTGGAGACACAGCTCCTTATTGATAAAGAAGCCTTAGTCAAGTATCAGCTTGTAGAAGAGGTAAACAATTCTATTTTTTCTTCAATTTCCTCTAAAAATGATTATGGTGGTTCTTTTCAAAAACATACAAGAGGCATAGGGTCCAAGCTAATATCACAAATGGGCTATGAAGGAAAAGGATTGGGCAAACATGCACGGGGCATTGTAGAGCCAATAATGGCTGAGGAAAGGCCTAATTATTTGGGTCTTGGCTGTGGACAAGCTGATGGATAAAGTTCCAAAGCAGCCATGAAGGCAATTGAAATAGTTCCTAGAAGGAGTTTCATGTCAAGTCTTCTACCTCAAGAGTGTAAAGATTGTATTCTTGGGAAATGCAATAGTTTGAAACACACTTTACAGGAAGAAGGTGTTTATAAGTAGGCACTTGAACCAAAGAGTTGTGAAAGCTCTGAAAGCATTGAAGAGATTGATGGTGTTCCAAAGGGAGCCACTTCTTCATTCAATTCACCTCCTCATGAAGGTAATAAAGGTGAAAAAGAAAGGTATAAATCTGATTTTAATCATATTCCTTTCGATTATGTAAAGTATGATAAATTTCCACATAAACATGGGAAAAGAATTTCATGTTCCTTTTGTGGTTTAAATAACCATAGTGTTTCTAGATGTTGGAAGAGAATGGCCACATACAGGAAACTATTGAAGAAAAGGAGGCAAGAAGCCAAAGGTCCATTGGACAAGGAAAATCATGCTATCAAGAAGATGCACATGTGTTGCACTTATTGCCATAAGCAAGGACATATTGCTGAAAGGTGTTGGACTTTGAATCCAACAATGCTTCCATGAAATCTAAAGAAGGTGGAAAGAGAGAATGGAAAGAATGGAAAGGAAGTTTCCATAATTGATGTGTTGTAGGATGATTCACATGTTGATGTCAATGTGCAGACAAAGGAAGCACCTTTGAAATGGATTGGTAAGAAATGGTTAGAGTTCTTATCCAATTAAGGTTCCATGTCTTTTGATTTGATGCATTTCTTTGCTAATGAGATGTAAGTTGCAGGGTTTACCAACAAGGTGAATGGTAAAGGTTGAGTATGTAGAGCATGCATGAGAAAGATATGCATGAACACATGGATGTTGATGATTTCCTTGTACCTAAACATGTATGTGTAATTAACTTGAAGGGTTGATTGATTTGTTTTTAGACATGCACATAATGTAATATTGACTTGGGAAAAGTTGATTTGGTCTTCAAGAACATAAAAAGGGAGATAACGATGAAGTGTTTCCTCTTTGAAAAAGAATCCTTAAGTTATTTTTACATGCTTGACTTGAAGGGTCAATTGTTTGTAAAGGCATTTTTTGTTGGCTTCTTATCTAGTCAATCATTTGTATGTACGATGTGAAGACATGATGGTGAATCACATGAAGTAAAATCTGTTTCTTTTGATGAAACAAGAATTTTTGTTGTTTTGACAATATGTCAGAAAAACATACTGTAATTGATACAAATGTACATTCCTGTTAAGAAGATGTAATCTTACCTTTGTTTGAGCCACCTTGGATAAATAATCATGGCAGAGATGTTAAAACTACCTTCTGTAACCTCCTCAATAGAAGTTCTGCATGAATTCAGAAGGAAAACCCATTTTAATAGGAGGACAGTTCTAAACAGGAGAATAAGCGCATCCAGGAAGGAAAGCTTCAAAATTTTTGGTTCAAAGACACTAGTCATGTAGGGCAAGTGTATGGAAGGCTGAAGAAGAGGGTGTTGTTACTCTCATCTACTGTTCAGGTCAGTATATCAGTCTTTTGAGGTCCAAAAGATTCTCAATGGAGAGGAGTGGTTAGAAAATGATCCAGGACTTCAATCGCAATCAAGAACCAGGGTTAAAGATAAAAGGTAAAGAACAAAAGGTCAAAAAGGTTAAAAAGGTTCATATTGGCCTTAAAGCACTAAAACGTTGTTGAAAGCGCCTTTTACCTTCAGTAAGTGCTAAAACATTCATCAAGCCTTAAAACCTTGGTTAAGTGTAAAACCTTTGATAAAGCGCTAAAAACCTTTGTTAGGCAATAAAGCTTTGATAAAGCACTAAACCTTTTATAAAGTGATTTTTCATTAAATCTGAATAAAGCACATGGGCAGTATTGGTCGAGCAGTAATTGGTATATTGCGCAGGTGAAAGGCTAGACGTGGTAATGAGACCAAAGAATTCAATTCCATTCAGCATGCGACACGTAGCAGAGCAAAAATTCTTTTCTCGAGCGCCCTCGGTCAGATAACGTTTGTGTAGGAAATTTGTGTGATATCAGTGATGTCCGTTAGATCGAGCGGGGTCACATCTACGGTGGAGATTGTCCGGGCAAGTCGGCCATCGGACGATGCGACAACCATTTGATGATGGGACAGATCAACAGTCCAGGATTAACCCGACCACAAAAGCTTTATGGTTGTTTGTTCCTAACCGCCGAGGTTATATCACACATATGTGCACCCAGTAGTTGCGGTAATGCTAACAACTATCTCTGACAATCAGCCTAATAGAACGACTAAAGTTTAGCGAATGTGCTATGTTTAACAGAAGTCAGGTGCGATAGCTAATTTTGTTGAAGATACCAAATAAAAGCAGAGAAAGAGAGGTAGAACGATGCTAGAGAGGATTCCAAGGGAAGCAAAGTTTTTCCATATAACCAAAGTCAGAACCCGAGAGATAGAGGCAGAGCCTGAGAATGAAACAAGAGGCTCTCTAGACTAAATAGAGCCTTCTGAAGCTAATGGAATGATCCATAAAATCTTAAGAGGTCATGTTCATGGAGAATTCCATCCAAGAAGATTGATTCTGGAGTTTATAGCCACAAGAGGTTGGAGGCAATTGTAGGAGCTACCAAAGCTCATTCTCATTGATCCAATAGTCAATTATGACTGTAAAGGACCTTTTGAATCCATTAGAGGGATTTTTAGAAGCATCTGAAGACTTCTAAGGGCCAAGATGCTACAGTGAAGTTTGGAGAGAGAGAAAGAGAGAGAGAGAGTGATAGGAATAAGGAGGGAGAGGGAGATAGGTAAATATGAATAGAGAGAGGTGTGGTGAGATGGAGAGACAACCAAGAAGATAGGGAGGGAAAAATATAGAACTAGAGGAGATATGTAGTGGGAGGAAACTTGTGTGAGGGGAAATTGGAGGGGATGGAGAACAAAGACGAGATAAAGAGATAGAGAGAGAGAGGGAGAGTGATGTTGTGGAGAAAAAGAGAGATAGTGAGGGTGTGAGGGAGAGAGGGATGGAGATAAATATAAAGAGGGAAGAAGGGATAGAGAGACACATACAAATGTAAATGGAAATATAAAGATATAGAATATGGGAGAGAGAAAGAGAATAATGGAAGCAAACATGGAGGGAGGAGGGAGAGAATGAGGGGGAAGATTGAGAGAAGAGAGAGAGTTAGATGGAAAGTAGAAGAAGAGAGAGATTGAGAGGTAGGAAGATAGAGATAGGTGGAGATAGACAGAGGGAGAGAAAATAAGGAGGGATAGATAGAGTGGAGGGGGAAGAGAGGGGCATACTTATAGAGTGTATGGGAAGAAAGGGATGAAGAGATGGACTGAGTGAGAGGGGAGAGAGGGAGGGAGGAAAGAGATAAGGACATATATATCGGTAAGAAGTGAGAGAGAGTTACATGTTATAAAAGAGAGATAGATAAGAAGATGGATAGGGATAAAAATAAAAATTTGGAGAGCGAGAGAGAGAGCGAGAGAGAGAGAGAGAGAGAGAGAGAGAGAGAGAGAGAGAGAGAGAGAGAGAGATAAATATAGTTAGGGAATGAGGGATATAGAGAGAGGGAGGGATATAGAGATATAGGTGGAGGGAAGAGAGACAAAGAATGAAGAAGTGCCTAAGAGGTATAGAGAGAGAGAGAGAGTTATAGGGGAGAGAGGATAGAGAGTGGCTGGAGAAGGTGGAAATAAGGAGATATATTGAGGGAATATAAGAAAAGCGAAGTGGAGATAAAGAGTTAGAGAGAAGAGAGGAGAGGGATGGAGAGAGTGCACAAATATGGAGTGGGGTATGTGTGAAGAAGAGGGAAGGGGAATATGAGAGAGAGGGAGGAAGACTTCTAAAAAGTGAGAGAGTGATAGGTAGGTAGGGATAGAGAGTGATGTGTGAGAGAGGGAGGTATATAGAGAGTGAGTGATGGAGATAAAGAGAAGACAAGAGGGAGGAATGTATATATAAAGAGGGAATAATTGATAAAGAGAAATAAAAAAATATGTAGATGGGAATAGAGAGATAGAGAGTGAGTTGGTGAGAGAGGAAAGGAGATATGGAGGGAGAAAAAAGATAGAGGGAGAGGAGGGGGATTGAGAGGGGAGAGATATAGAAAGAGAGAGAGTGGAGAAAGATAAATATATTGAGGGAATAATGGAGAGAGAGAGAGGCACGGATAGAGAGAGTGATATAAAAGGAGAGAGGTAAGGATGAATAAATAGTTGGTAGTGATTGATGGGGGAATAGAGAGGGCACAAAACATATAAAAATAGAGAGAAAAAGAGTGATAGGGGAGAGAGGGAGAGATTTTGTGAGGATTTTAGGTAGAGAGAGAAGGGAAGAGTGAGAGAGATATAAATAGAGAGGGAATAATATATAGAGAGACACTAATAAATATTTAAATGGGAATTAATATAGAAAGTTGGGAAATAAAGAGATTGGGAAGGAGATAGGGATGGTGGAGAGAGAAAGGGGCAAAGGAAATTTTGAAAGGATAGACAAAGAGGGAGGGAGAGTGGAAGAATATATAGATATATAAGGAAGAAGAGAGAGAGAGATAGATATAGGGAGTGTGAGAGAGTGAGAGAGGGAGGAATGGAGAGAGAGAAGGAGGAAGAGAAGATAGACAAATAGAGAGATAGAGGTGGATAGAGAGAGGGACAATGATGGGAGAGAGGGGGGAAGAGACTGAGTGAGTGAGGGGAGGAGAAAGAGAGAGAGGGAGGGAGATATAGATAGAGATGGTGGGGGGATAATAGGGGAGGAGTATATATAGGTATGAATATAGATAAAAATAGAGAGAGTGAGAGGAAGAGAGAGAGTGTGTGTGATGGGGGAGAGAGGGAGGGAGGTAGTGAGGGAGTGAAGGGGAGAA
This sequence comes from Pinus tabuliformis, assembly GCA_031772625.1. NCBI lineage: Eukaryota > Viridiplantae > Streptophyta > Pinopsida > Pinales > Pinaceae > Pinus > Pinus tabuliformis. Next base: position 1,506,765,789 of record CM062819.1, on the reverse strand, counting down.
AGAGAGAGAGGATAGAAGGATGGAGACAGAGATAGAGAGAGAAGAAGAGATACAAAGACATATATAATTATTCAAATGTAAATAAAGAGATGGAGAGTGGGAGAGAGAGAAAGAGAGAGAGGGAAGGATATAAAGAGATGGAGATAGAGAATGAAAGGAAAGGAGAGATGGATGGATGAACAGATTGGAGTGGGAATAGGAGGGAGAGATATATAGAGAGCGAGGGATAGTGAAGGGAGAGAGAAGGGGAGAGAGAGTGAGGGAGTGATGCAAGGGGAGAGAGAGAGGAGGATAGAGGGATGGAGATAGGAATAGAGCTGGAGGGGGGGTAACAAGGGAGGAGGAGAGAGAGGGATAAAGCAAGATACGAAGAGTGTGTGTGTGTGTATGTGAGGGAGAGAGAGAGAGAGAATAATGGGGGGGAGAGGTAGAGAGATAGTGAGGGAGTGAGGGAGAGAAGTGGGGGGATATAGAGATAGTAAGGAAAGAATATATAGAGAGACACAAAATGCTATATAAATGGAAATATAGAGATGGAGAGTAGGGGGAAGAGAAATAGAGAGAGAGTGAAGTAGATAGGGAGATGGAGAGAGAGAAGAAGAGAGAGAAGGAGAGACAATGGGAGAATAATGAGATAGAGAGGGAAGAGGTGAGAGAGAGATGTAGATAGAGAGTGAGAGATAAGGGGAGAGGGAGGAATGGAGAGAGTATATTGGGAGGAAGATAGAGATATATAAATAGTGGGAGAGGGAGATAGGTATTGAGGTAGTGAGCTAGAGAAAGAGATAAATATAGGGCGACGGAAGGAGATAGGGAGTGAGGTAGAGGAGGAGGGAATGGATCAAGAGGCAAGGAGAGTGGAATATGAGAGAGATAGAGAGAGAGGTAGGGATAGATAGTGAGAGTGAAGGAGGGATGTACGGACAAAGTTGAGTGTGAATGAGAGAGAGACAAATAAAGAGAGGGGGATAGATAGAAAGGGTGTGAGGGACATAAAGAAAGGAGAGAGGAAGTCAGATAGAGATAGAGCAGGAAGAAGAGATAGAGAGATCTGGACAAATATGTAAATTCAAGTAGAGAAATAAAGTTTGGGGGGAATTGCGAGACAAATAGATCGAAGGAGACAAGGAGTGAGGAGAGAAGGGACTAGCGGGAGACTGAGTGAGGAGAGATAGTGTAAGAAAAGAGTGATTCAAATAGAGAGAGAGAGAGAGAGAGAGAGAGAGAGAGAGAGAGAGAGAGAGAGTAGAGAGGGAGGGATGAAGAGACTAGAGGGGAATGAAAAGAGATATAGAAAAAGAGAGGGAGAGGGATAGGGAAAGATGTTGTTGGGGGAGACAAATAGAGCAAAGGAAAGATGGGGAGATATAATGATTTTGATGTGGGTGGGATAAAGAAGGAAGAAGAGAGATGGAAATGAAGATATCTATAGATATATATATATATATATATATATATATATATATATATATATATAGAGAGAGAGAGAGAGAGAGAGAGAGAGAGAGAGAGAGAGAGAGAGAGTGGGGGGGGGGGGAAGGAGAGAAGGGGGGAGCTAGAGACAAAGAAGGAGGGAGAAATATAAAGACACAAAGAATTATTTGCATGGAAATAGAAAGTTGCAGAATGTGAGGGGGAAGAGAGAGAGGGAGGAAATGAGAAAATGAGGGAGGAGAGATTGAAGGATGGGAGGGATATTGAGAGAGGAGAGAGAGTGACAAGAGAGTGGAATTAGAGAGTGCTAGAATGGGAAGAAGTGAGAGATAGGTCAAGTGTAATGTACCTAAAATCACACATAATTTTTTGTTTGTTTGTTAATTTACAGTTATGTGGAATTCCCAGCATTGATGGTACACATTTTCATATTACTATGTTGGTTACATCGATGAAATAATTTTCATGCTTACTTACTATTGTAGGTTTTCACCATGTACAAAAATTACTTGCAAATGAATTCTTAAAACATAAAAATAGATAATGGAAAGAACATAAAATAAATATACACAGAGATTTTCCCCTCGATACCAAAACTGAGACTACCAGATTGATTTTTCAATTATATTCCTTTCAATGTTACAATACATATATATACATGTTGAAGCATTCATAAACCCCAATCCATTAACCCTTGATTAGAAAATAACCATAGTTCCCTTGATTGGATCTACAAAATACCATCGGAATAAAACTGTCATGCCCAAAACCATGTGCAAACCCATGCACAAAACCATGGGTAGCTCTGCCCACCATCTTTGGGTCTGACCCCCATCCTTGGCTCTACCAAATTATTATTGGGTATGCATAAAAAAAACAAAATCTCGCGGCACTACCCCAGACTCCATATAGGGGGGCTACCACCCCATTGCAAACCCCTCGACATGCCCCCCCCGCTACTTTTGACGCAACATACAACACTTCAGGCTAGTCATTGAAAGAGTATAACACACACTCAACAATCTCCCACTTGTCATTTTCTTTCCACATAGGGGGTCATAAGAGAACTTATTTATTGGTCCAACCCTGCACGACCCATTATTTCTCTATGTGAATAAAACTTCTCAATGCTCACATACTTCATGAATGTATCTGGAACATTCTTCAAAGTGTCCAGTTCTACTAGAAACATGTTTTTCTCCTCAATCATATCCCTCACAAAGTGATACTGAACATTAATGTGCTTTTCCTTTGAATAAAAAAAAAGTTTCTTTGACAATAAAAATGCACTTTGGGCATCACAGTCTGTCCTTATATATCGTTGTACCAACACCATACTTGAACAAAATCTTTGCAGCCAAATTTCTTCCTTTCTTGCATGAGTGGTTATCATGTATTCTCCCTCTATAGTTGAAACTACCACTACAGTCTGTCTCTTGCTCATCCAACTAACTACCCCTCCAAATAGGTTGAACACATACCCACTTGTAGATATTCCCTGATCCAGATCTCTAGCCCAGTCTACATCAACAAGGCCATGAATGTCCAAAACTCTATCCAATCTTGGTCTTCCTTGATAGCACAAACCCTAATCACTAGTGTCATGCAAATACCTAAAAACTTGTCCAATGCTCCTTCCTTGGTGTTGACATAAACGTGTTCAATACTCCCACTACATGTGCAATGTATGGTCTAGTACAGACCATGGCATACATCAAGCTACCAACTGCACTCGCATATCGAACATGAGACATGTACTCTTAATCTACTTGTGTTTTATGACACTTTTCAATAAATAACTTTATAGGTACATGCATAGGAACCTTCACATGTTTAATTTCCTAGATATTAAACCTCTGCAATATTTTCTCAACATATTTCGTCTGGTTTAACTAGATCTTCCTCTTTACGAGATCTCATTTAATTTCCATGCCCAAAATATAGTTTGTAGCACCAAGAACCTTCATGTGGAATCTAGAGGAAAATTGGGTCTTCAAATCCGAGTTAATTTCTTTGTTATTTCCAATTAGCAACATATCATCCACATATAAGACCAAATAAATAACATGGTCAGTAATTAATTTAAAATACACATAGTGATCTACTTTTCTCCTTCTGAAACCAAGTCCCCTTATATATATATATATATATATATATATATATATATATATATATATATATATATATATATATATATATATATATATATATATATATATATATAGATAGATAGATACATACATATGTATCAATTTATTTATACCACATTCTTGGTGACTTTTTTAACCCATACAGAGACTTTAGTAACCTGCATAGAAGTTATTTCTTACCATTCACCGCAAAGCCTTTAGGTGGCTTGATATAGATCTCTTCTTCTAGATCCACATGAAGAAATGTTTTCTTCACATCCATTTATTCTACCTCAAAATCAAATGCAACAACAACATATAAAAGTAACATAATAGAATATAACTTGTTAGTTGGAGAAAATATATCACCAAAATCGATTCCCAGAACCTGGGATTAGCCTTTTTCTACAAACTGAGATTTGTATTTCTCCGCCTTGCCTTTTGCATTGATCAAATTCTTAAACACCCATTTTCTTCCAATGGGTTTCCTTCCAGCCAACAACTCCACCATATCTCAATCCTCATTTTTGTCCAAAAATTCTATTTCATCAACCATGGCCTCTTTCCAAAGTTTTCTATCCCCTAAATCCACTGTCTCCCTTACATTTCTGGGATCATCATGAGTAATAGATAAAGAAAAATTTTAACGGAAAGTGGATGGACTATACGTCTTTGGCTTCTTTCTCTCTCAAACTAATCTTCTTAAAACTGGAGTCTGTAGCTCTTCCTCTTCTAATTCTTGTGCTGCTATAGACTTTGATTCTTCGTCCTTTAGTTCAAACTCTATCTTCTCAAGTTCGTTTGGTAGGTTTTCATGTTTAATAACATCTTTCACCTCTGTTGTAGTTGCTACAACACGCTCCAAAATTTTCACTTACACTCAATTTTAGAGCCTTCCTTGGCCTTGCACACTGTTGTCGCGAACACTGAAACTCATTGCATGTAATTTCTTGAAGTATTTTGATATCCTTTGCAATCTGGGTAAACTGGCATCTTTTCGCATGATTGGTTGTTGCAAAATATGTAGAACCCTTTTTTGGTGGTTTCAGGGCTCTACCATTGTGGATATGAGTTTTTCCAACCATGTGAACATCTATCACACTGATTTTCAATGTTTTAAGAACTTTCACACAATTATCATCATGGCCATCCCAAATTGTATCTTAAGTGTTTCACTTGTCATAATGGGTCATAAAGTTGTCGCACAAAGGCAAATGGATTTTTCATGTGTCCTGGGTGAGCTATGTTGTTGTGTGGTCAAGTATTCTTAGTCTGAAATCACAGTCAAAGTATTATAATTGTTCGCATCAATCTAACTCATCCTACACTTAGCCATTTATGAGAAGGCTTCTTGACCAAGCAAGATGGCTTCCCCTGCTTCCATAAACTATGCACTACATGGTTTTAGTCCTCTAGCCGTGACCTTGCTCCTTCGCACTGTGCAATGAGGAGTTCTTGCCTCCCTAGATTTCTCCATTGCACAGTTTTTGTGCTCAAACTTCATCCTTGGCCTCCAGAATTATGGAATCCCTTCTCCCAGCCTAGCCCTAACTGTTCACTACACAATCACAAGCCATAAGCTCATTCCCTAATATTTTGAGCTATGCAATAGCCCAACCTCCCTTGTAAGCCGGAACTGCACATTTTGTTCACTTAATGTCCATCCCCTCATCCCACCTTAGTCACTCCCAGAACTACATAACTTTCTTCCTTAGTCCAGCCTAAAGTATGCACTATGTAGTCTCAAGGCTCAAGCCTCAACCTTCAGCTCTTGAACTATTCATGATATGATGATAAGATCTTAAACTAATATTAAGGTATTACATACTCATGTGCATGGATTTGCCTATATTACTTAGTTCAATGGATCGAAATGATTGCGCATAATATAGACAATGAAGCAGTTAAAGATACATAATAGACACACACACCCGTAACACAACAAGATAATCAAGGATTTCAGCCAACACTCCTGGGCTATGTCTCAAGGTCTAGCCTTCAATGGTTACCTCTCTATTATTTCTTCAAGAATAGAGTTTTACAAAACTGAGCTCAGTTTGAGTCTCACACAATAGATACAAAACAACAAGGCTTTACTTGGACCCCCCAAGTCTTTCTGAGTACACAGACTCTCCTCACTGACTCTCTATCTCTGTTTTCTCTCTTTCTCAGCTCTGCTTGCCTCTGTCTCTGTCTTTCTGTGGCTTTTAAGCCAATCATTGTTGTCTGTTCATTTCCTCTTCTGGGCTCTCTGGCTCTCGGACTTTGTCCGCTCAAACTCCCTCTGAGCGTTAAACAATCATGTTTGAACGTTTTTGGGTATGGTGGCCACCTGTTCTGTAACGGAAGGGACCATCGGCGCCTTTGAAATTCCAAAAATGATCGTTCTCTGTTTACACAGAGAATACACATAAAAACGGGAAAATCCGCCCAAACGCAGTCTATCAGACTTCAAAAATCATTAATTCCACCCTATATTCCAGAGGGTCCGCCTTTAAATTGATATTGCAAGTTGCATAGGTGTGGGTTCCTTTGCATTTGGGTTTATTGTTAAAAATCCCAAATACAAAGAAAATCCCGACAAAATGGCTCATATTAGACTTGAAATGTTATATATTCGCATCTATAGGTTCCATCAGGTCCAGATATATATCGCATTGGGTGCATTGTGAAATACATAGAAAAACCCTATTTCCAGATCTCAAAATATATCAAATATCACCCATGACCCTATCGGGTCCGGCTATCGCAAGTCACCTTCATATCGGCCCCACTCCTTTTATTACTCTGATGCGATATTGTGATGCGATTACGTCACAATTGCATATCGCATAGTCCTTGGGCCATTGATAAGCACTTCCTTGTGTTTTGCCGACGTGATATTGTGAGTTAACCTGGGCTGTCGATCTGCGCGCTTGATCGACGGTCCTCGTTGACCCGCATTGATCATTGTCGCAACATTTATGTGGTAGCCTCTGATAGCCTTTGCCTACCTTCTCCGACTGCGATATGCCAATCGGATCTGGAATGTTGATCAGCCAGATCCGATGGCTCTTGTGCATTACTGTCCAAGCCTTTGATAACTCTATTTTTGGCGATTTCTTCATGTTTTTCCGGCCCGATAGTGTAATCTGCCTTTTGTAGGGTTTTTCCTTATGCGATAGTTTTTTATTTTGAAGACTTAGAGGGTGTTTTAGATCCATTTTGGATCACGTCTTCCCACTGAAAAAGGTTTTGGACCACCAAAAGTTCATTTTTTAGCATCAATCAAGTGAGGATATAGCTTCCTCACTTGTCCAATCTCTATCCATCGTGCACTTCTTGGTTTTGGACCTTTGAGTCTGATTCTGAGGTACTCAACATCCCCTCTCTGCGTAGTTCTCACCTTTCTGTCCAGGACTATGTCTTCCTGCAACTCATTGAGATATTCAGGCAGCAAATCATCAATAGAAGGCAACTGACTTTGCTCTTTGGGATCTTCAATCAATGAAGGTTCATATAGTCTCAAGTTCTATGCATTAATGACTAAATAGATATGCATATAAGCTGGCAAATCAAGGCGAAAAGTGTTTTCACCAATTTTCTCAAGTATCTTGAAAGGCCCATACCTTATTGGCTTCAGCTTCTTACCTTCACCCTACATTCTGTCTTTGTTGATGTACAACCAGACTTTATCACAAACTTGTAAGCTATGCTCAATTCGATGCTTGTCATGTCTTGCCTTGTATTTGGCTTGGCTTCTTTCCAACTGTTCCTGTACTGCCTGGTGATTTCTTGGATCTGTTCAATGAACTTGGTTGCTTTGTCCACATCACTGTGTCCATCAACTACTATGTCTTTACTAAAGACAAAATCCAAGGGAGACTTTGGTGTAAAACCAAAACAAGTCTCGAAAGGAGATCTCTGTGTAGAAGAGTGCTTGGCATCGTTGTAAGCATGTTGCACATAACACAAATGTTCATCCCAAACCTTGGGATGCTTGCTGTAACAGCCCCTGAGCAACGGGATCACTGTCCTATTGACCACCACTGTTTGGCCATCTGTTTGTGGATGAAATGTTGTGCTCTTCTTTAATCTGGTGTCCATCAATTCCCATAGACTTGACCAAAACTTCCCAATAAATCGAGATTCTCAATCAGATACAATGGAAGTGGGTAACTCAAAATGAACACATACATGCTGAAACAACAACTTCGCTGTTTGTTCAGCTGTAATTTTCTTGTTAGAAGGTATTAAAATACACATTTTGTTGAACCTATCAACAATAACATATAAATAATCGTGACCTTTTCTAGACTTTGGCAATCCCCCAATAAAGTCCATGGAAACACTTTCCCAAGGACGAGAAGGAACTGGAAGTGGAGTGTACAAGCCTAATTTTCTATTATTGGGCTTGCTTTTAGCACCAATGTATGGTCTAGTACAGACCATGGCATACATCAAGCTACCAACTACACTCCCATATCGAACACGAGACATGTACTCCTAATATACTTTTGTTTTATGATTACTTTTCAACAGATAACTTTACAGGTACAGGAATAGGAACCTTCACATGTTTAATTTCCTACATATTAAACCTCTGCAATATTTTCTCAACATATTTCCTCTGGTTTAACTAGATCTTCCTCTTTACCAGATGTCATTTAATTTCCATGCCCAAAATATAGTTTGTAGCACCAAGAGCCTTCATGTGGAATCTGGAGGAAAATTGGGTCTTCAAATCCGAGTTAATTTCTTTGTTATTTCCAATTAGCAACATATCATCCACATATAAGACCAAATAAATAACATGGTCACTAATTAATTTAAAATACACATAGTGATCTTCTTTTCTCCTTCTGAAGCCAAGTCCCTTTATATATATATATATATATATATATATATATATATATATATATATATATATATATATATATATATATATATATATATATATATATATATATATATATATATATATATATATATATATATGTATGAATTTTTTTATACCACATTCTTGGTGACTTTTTTAACCCATACAGAGACTTTTGTAACCTGCATAGAAGTTATTTCTTACCATTCACCGCAAAACCTTATATATATATATATATATATATATATATATATATATATATATATATATATATATATGTATGAATTTTTTTATACCACATTCTTGGTGACTTTTTTAACCCATACAGAGACTTTTGTAACCTGCATAGAAGTTATTTCTTACCATTCACCGCAAAACCTTTAGGTGGCTTGCTATAGATCTCTTCTTCTAGATCCCCATGAAGAAATGTTTTCTTCACATCCATTTATTCTACCTCAAAATAAAATGCAATAGCAACATATAAAAGTAATATAATAGAATATAACTTGGAAATTGGAGAAAATATATCACCAAAATCGATTCCCAGAACCTGGGATTAGCCTTTTTCTACAAACTGAGATTTGTATTTCTCCGCCTTGCCTTTTGCATTGATCATATTTTTAACACCCATTTTCTTCCAATGGGTTTCCTTCCAGCTGACAACTCCACCATATCTCAATCCTCATTTTTGTCCAAAAATTCCATTTCATCAACCATGGCCTCTTTCCAAAGTTTTCTATCCCCTGAATCCACTGTCTCCCTTACATTTCTGGGATCATCATCAGTAATAGATAAAGAAAAATTTTAACAGAAATTGGATGGACTATACGTCTTTAGCTTCTTTCTCTCTCAAATTGATCTTCTTAAAACTGGAGTCTGTAGCTCTTCCTCTTCTGATTCTTGTTCTGCTATAGACTTCGATTCTTCGTCCTTTAGTTCAAACTCTATCTTCTAAAGTTCCTTTGGTAGGTTTTCATGTTTAATAACATCTTTCACCTGTGTTGTAGTTGCTACAACACTCTCCAAAATTTTCACTTACACTCAATTTTAGAGGCTTCCTTGGCCTTGCACATTGTTGTCGCAAACACTGAAACTCATTTCATGTACTTTCTTGAAGTATTTTGATCTCCTTTGCAATTTGGGAAAACTGGCATCTTTTCCCATGATTGGTTGTTGCAAAATATGTAGAAGCCTTTTCTGGTGGTTTCAAGGGTCTATCACTGTGGATATGAGTTTTTCCAACCACGTGAACATCTATCACACTCATTATCAATGTTTTAAGAACTGTCACACAATTATCGTCATGGCCATCCCAAAGTGTATCTTAAGTGTTGCACTTGTCATAATGGGTCATAAAGTTCTTGCACAAAGGGAAATGTATTTTTCATGTGTCCTAGGTGATCTATGTTGTTGTGTGGTCAAGTATTCTAAGTGTGAAATCACAGTCAAAGTCTTATAATTGTTCGCATCAATCTAACTCGTCCTACACTTAGCCATTTATGAGAAGGCTTCTTGACCAAGTAAGATGGCTTCCCCTACTTCCCTAAACTATGCACTGCATGGTTTTAGTCCTCTAGCTGTGACCTTGCTCCTTCGCACTGTGCAATGAGGAGTTCTTGCCTCCCTAGATTTCTCCACTACACAATTTTTCTGTTCAAACTTCATCCTTGGCCTCCAGAATTGTGGAATCCCTTCTCCCAGCCTAGCCCTAACTGTTCACTACACAATAACAAGCCGCAAGCTCATTCCCTAAGATTTTGAACTATGCAATAGCCCAACCTCCCTTGTATGCAAGAACTACACATTTTGTTCACTTAATGTCCATCCCCTTATCCCACCTTAGTCACTCCCAGAACTGTGTAGCTTTCTCCCTTAGCCCAGCCTGAAGTATGCACTATGTAGTCTGAAGGCTCAAGCCTCAGCCTTCAGCTCTTGAACTATGCTTGATCTAATGATAGGATCTTAGACTAATATTAAGGTATTATAGACTCATGTGCATGGATTTGCCTATATTACTTAGTGCAACGGATCGAAATGATTGCGCATAATATAGACAATGAAGCAGTTAAAGATACATAACAAACACACACACCCATAACACAGTAAGATAATCAAGGAGTTAACCCAACACTCTTGGGCTACATCTCTAGGTCTAGCCTTCAGTGGTGACCTCTCTATTATGTCTTCAAGAACAAAGTCTTGCAAAAGTGAGCTCAATTTGAGTCTCACACAACAGATACAAAACAACAAGGCTTTACTTGGATCCCCCAAGTCTTTCTGAGTACACAGACTCTCCTCACTCACTCTCTATCTCTATTTTCTCTCTGTCTCAACACTTCTTGCCTCTGTCTCTGTCATTCTATGGCTTTTAAGCCAATCGTTGTTGTCTGTCCGTTTCCTCTTATGGGCTCTCTAACTCCCAGCCTCTATCCGCTCAAACTCCCTCTGAGCGTTAAACAATCATGTTTGAACATTTTTGGGTATGGTGGCCACCTGTTATGTAACGGAAGGGACCATTAGCGCCTTTGAAATCCCAAAAATGATCGTCCTCTGTTTACACAGAAAAACGGGAAAATCCGCCCAAACAAAGTCTATCAGACTTCAAAAATCATTAATTCCGCCCTATATTCCATCGGGTCCCCCTTTAAATCGCTATCGCAAGTCACATAGGTGCGGGTTCCTTTGCATTTGGGTTTATTGTTAAAAATCCCAAATACAAAGAAAATCCCAACAAAATGGCTCATATCAGACTTGAAATATTATATATTCCCATCTATAGGTTCCATCAGGTCCAGATATATATCGCATCAGGTGCGTTGTGAAATACATAGAAAAACCTTGTTTCTAGATCTCAAAATATATCAAATATCACCCATAACCCTGTCGGGTCTGGTTATCGCAAGTCACCTTCGTATCAGCCCCGCTCCTTTTATTACTCCGATGCGATATTGTGATGCGATTATGTCGCAATTGCATATCGCATAGTCCCCGGGCCATTGATAAGAACTCCCTTGTGTTTTGCCGACGCGATATTGTGAGTTAACTTGGGCCGTCGATCTGCGTGTTTGATCAGCAGTCCTTGTTGACCCGCGCTAATCGTTGTCACAACATTTATGTGGTAGCCTCTGATAGCCTTTGCCTGCGTTCGCTGATTGCGATATGCCGATCGGATCTGGACCATCGATCGGCCAGATCTGACGGCTCTTGTGCATTACTGTCCAAGCCTTCGATAACTCTCTTTTTGGCCATTTCTTCATGTTTTTCAGGCCTGATAGTGTAATCCGCCTTTTGTAGGGTTTTTCCTTATGCGATAGTTTTTTATTTTGAAGACTTAGAGGGTGTTTCAGATCCATTATTGATCAGGCCTTCCCACTAAAAAAGATTTTGGACCACCAAAAGTTGGTTTTTAAGCATCGATCAAGTGAGGATACAACTTCCTCACTTGTCCAATCTCTATCCATCCTGCACTGCTTGGTTTTGAACCTTTGAGTCCGATTTTGAGGTACTCAATATCCCCTCTCTGCGTAGTTCTCACCTTCCTATCCAGAACTGTGTCTTCCTGCAACTCATTGAGATATTCAGGCAATAAATCATCAATAGAAGGCAACTGACTTTGCTCTTCAGGATCTTTAATCAATCTAGGTTCATATGGTCTCAAGTTCTCTGCATTAATGACTAAATAGATATGCATATAAGCTGGAAAATCAAGGCCAAAAGTGTTTTCACCAATTTTCTCAAGTATCTTGAAAGGCCCATACCTAATTGGCTTCTACTTCTTACCTTCACCCTGCATTCTGTCTTTGCTGATGTATAGCCAGACTTGATCACCAACTTGGAAGCTATGCTCAATTCGATGCTTGTCATGCCTTGCCTTGTACTTGGCCTGGCTTCTTTCCAACTGTTCGTGTACTGCCTGGTGAATTTCTTGGATCTGTTCAATGAACTTGGTTGCTTTGTCCACATCACTATGTCCATCAACTGCTATGTCTTTACTAAAGACAAAATCCAAGGGAGACTTTGGTGTAAAACCAAAACAAGTCTCAAAAAGAGATCTCTGTGTAGAAGAGTGCTTGGCATGGTTGTAGGCATGCTTCACATAACACAAATGTTCATCCCAAAGCTTAGGATGCTTACTGCAATAGCCCCTAAGCAACTTGATCACTGTCCTGTTGACCACCTCTATTTGGCCATCTGTTTGTGGATGAAATGTTGTGCTCTTCTTTAATCTGGTGTCCATCAATTCCCACAGACTTGACCAAAACTTCCCAATAAATCGAGATTCTCGATCATATACAATGGAAGTGGGTAACCCAAAATGAACACATACATGTTGAAAGAACAACTTCGCTATTTGTTCAGATATAATCTGCTTGTTATAAGGTATTAAAATACACATTTTCCTGAACCTATCCACAATAACATATAAATAATCATGACCTTTTCTAGACTTTGGAAATCCCACAATAAAGTCCATGGAAACACTTTCCCAAGGACGAGAAGGAACTGGAAGTGGAGTGTACAAGCCTAATTTTCTATTACTGGGCTTGCTTTTAGCACATATAGTACACCCTTTAATATATCTAGAAACTGTTTCATGCATTCTTGGCCAATAATAGAACCTTTGCAACTGTGCAACTATTTTACTTACACCAAAATGACTTGATATTAGAGAAGTATGTGCTTCTCGGATTATGTTAACTCTTTCAGTTTGAGGAATGTATAACTTTCCCAAATGATATAAGAGTTGGTCCTTAACATGATAATCCAATTCTTCTACTTGTTTTCCATGACTTAAAGTTGCATATACATCTTTAAAATCTACATCTTGAGCATATTGTTCAATGTAGCTTTCGTGCAATACTAAGTTATGCTTAAGTATAGGAGATGCATTTATGATTGGTCTTAATTACATATCTGCAAGCTTATTGTGTATGCCTTTCTTATATCTGATGACAAGATGAAACTGCTGTAGAAAACCCATCCACCTATAGTGTCTTGATTGCTGCAATTTAGTTTGTGAGTGCAAATATTGAAGTGGTTGATGATCTGTATGTATAATTGTTTCTTTGCCCATTAGGTAATGTTTCCACTTTTTCAAACTTTGCACTAAAGCATACAACTCTTTATCATATGTGGGATAATTAACTACTACAGAAATAAATGTCTCAAAATGATAACAGATGGGTTTACCGTGTTGCATCAACACTACTCCCATGGCATAGTCACTGGCATTTGTTTCAATCTCAAATGGTCGTTGAAGATCTGGAAGTGCTAGTACTGGTGTTGTACTAATTTTTTCTTTCAAGGTGTCGAAAGCTTTCTGCTATTTTCCTCCCCACTGAAACACCTTGTTGAATCATATTAAAGCATGTAAGGGAGCTGCAATCAACCAAAAGTTAGCAATAAACTTTCTCCAATATTGTGCTGCTCCTAGGAAACTCCTAACTTCTGTAGCAGATTTCGGTTTTGGCCAGTTCACAATGACTTCAACCTTAGAGGGATCTATCTTCAATTCACCACCCCCTACAATATGACCCAAATAATTTAAAGATGTTTTGCCAAATTCACATTTTTATAACTTTACATAGAGATTTTCTCTTTTCAAAACATCTAAAGTCTCCTTTACATGCTTCAAATGTTCTTGCCATGTTTTACTGAAAACAAGAATGTCATCTAAATATACAATTACAAAATCATCAATAAAAGGTCTGATTACATCATTCTTAACTCTCATGAAAGTGGCAGGAGCATTAGTTAAGCCAAAGGCATAACCAGCCATTCATACAGCCCTTGGCTTGTCTTGAAAGTGGTCTTCCATGCATCTTGTTCTGCAACTCTGACCTGATGATAGCCACTACGTAAGTCCAACTTGGAAAAGTAAACTTCTTTCAACTGATCTAATAGATCACCTATGCGAAGAAGAGGATAACGATTCTTTATTGTTATTTTATTTAGTGCTGTGTAATCAATGCACATCCTCCACGAACCATCTTTGTTTCTCACCAACACAACTGGAGATCCACATGGTGATGTGATTGGCCTTATGAACCGTTTATCGAGTAGCTCATGTACTTGCTTCTTGATCTCTACATTCTCTAAAGCGGATAACCTGTACATTCTGATGTTAGGTAATGGAGAATCTTGCTGCAAATAAATATCATGTACTATTTCCCTTTTGGGTGGTAGACCTTTAGGTTATTGAAATAGGATATCATATTCTGAAACAACTTTATCTAAATCAGCTTTCTGTTTAGCATCACAGCCTTCAAATACATTGGTTTTATCAGGGGTCTTTTCATTTACAACCATTAGTTAAAATTGATTTCATGAATTCACAATTCTTTTCATCTTCCCTAAATTTATGAGAGAATATTTATTTTTGAGTTGATGAGCTCTTACAATATATTATATTCCATCTTTTGTGAGTTGATACTTATTTTCAGTTCTATAGAAAATGGCTTTTCTATCATACAAGTAAGGACTTCCTAAAACAATACCACATATATCCAAGGGAACTATATCTAACTCAACATCATCTACAAAACTTGACCCAATAGCAAACCTAAGTTTCCATTTTCTAGTCACTTGTAGCTTTGCTTTATCACATAACCAACCTAATGGATATGGCTTCTTGTGAGGTGTTGTTAGTAAGCCCAACTTCTTTACAATTGTTTCAGGAATCAAGTTTACTTGTGAACCACTGTCAAATAAAGTATCAATCTTTTCGTGCTTGGAAATAACTCTAATATGAAAAAGCTCATGCCTTTTCCTCTTATTATATTCATTATCAATAGATTGTGCAGAATTACTTGTAGATGCTTCAGAATTTTTACCTTTTATACCTGTGGCTATGACTATTGTTTCATCACCTGAGTCTGACCCCAAGTCTTTATGAATAGCAGTAGCAGTCTTATTCTTCTTACCATCGAACTTCTTAGGTTTCAGCTCCAGATGCAATGACCAACAGTGTTCATCATCATGTCCATCCTTCATGCAGTGAGTGCATGAAGGTTTGTCCTTCTGTACAGTGTTTTCCTTCCTCTCCTTCCATTTCTTCTTCTTCTTTTCCTTGTTCTTGTCTAAAGAGGGTTTTGATGATCCCCCAATCTCTGGGTTCACATTCTTGCCTCTAGCGTCTAGATGTGTAGCCTAAACTAATATATCATCTAGGCTAGTGGGATTAAACATGAGAATGGTGTGCCTCAAATAGCTATGCAGGCCACCTATATACCTCAACAAAGTTTCAGGTGAGTCTAGAGAAATGCCTAGAGTTAAAGCTCTTTTTCTAAATTCCTGGGTATAGCTTTGTACACTTTTCCCCTTTAATTGGCAAAAAGTTTGCCAACTCATCATTGCTTGCTGCATATATGCTAGTGGATAGATTCTTTTTTTAATGGCAGAAACAAATTAATTCTAAGTAGAAAGAATTTTACCATGCTTCTTCAAATCAGTTTGCGTCTGCCTTCCCACCACACTAGTGCAGTTCCTCCAAGGCGAAGGCTAGCCAACTGAATCTTTCTCCTCTCTGAATCAATGTTCTGCACCCTACAATATACACCAATCTGTCTACTCCAGTTATCTAGTTTTTTTGCATTTAATTCTCCATCATAGATTGGAAAATCGAATTTCACATCTAATTTAATCAAATATGTTTTCTTCTTTTTCTTTTCAGGGCTAGGAGATGACGATGATGGAGGTGATGGTGGAGGAGATGATTACCACTTGATTTGATGATAAGACCTTAGACTAATATTAAGGTATTACAGACTCATGTGCATGAATTTGCCTATATTACTTAGTGCAATGGATCGAAAAGATTGCGAATAATATAGACAATGAAGCAGTTAAAGATACATAACAGACACACACACCCATAACACAACAAGATAATCAAGGAGTTCACCCAACACTCCTAGGCTATGTCTCTTGGTCCAACCTTCAGTGGTGACCTCTCTATTATGTCTTCAAGAACAATGTTTTACAAAAGTGAGCTCAATTTGAGTCTCACACAACATATACAAAACAACAAGGCTTTACCTGGATCCCCCAAGTCTTTCTAAGTACACAGAATCTCCTTGCTGAGTCTCTGTCTATATTTTCTCTCTGTCTCAACACTGCTTGCCTCTGTCTCTGTCACTCTATGGCTTTTAAGACAATCGGCGCTATCTATTTGTTTCCTCTTCTGGGCTCTCTGGCTCCTGGCCTCTGTCCGCTCAAACTCCCTCTGAGCATTAAACAATCATGTTTGAACATTTCTGGGTATGGTGGCCACCTTTCCTGTAACAGAAGGGACCATCGGCGCCTTTGAAATCCCAAAAATTGTCGTTCTCTGTTTACATGGAGAATACATAGAAAACATGGGAAAATCTGCCCAAACGCAGTCTATCGGACTTCAAAAATCATTAATTCCACCCTATATTCCATCGGGTCTGCCTTTAAATTGTTATCGCAAGTCGCATAAGCACGAGTTCCTTTGTATTTGGGTTTATTGTTAGAAATCCCAAATACAAATAAAATCTTGACAAAATGGCTCATATCGAACTTGAAATGTTATATATTCACATCTATAAGTTCCATCAGGTCCGGATATATATCGCATCGGGCACGTTGCGAAATACATAGAAAAACCCTATTTCCAGATCTCAAAATATATAAAATATCACCCATAACCCTGTCGGGTCTGGCTATCGCAAGTCGCCCTCGTATCGGCCCCGCTCCTTTGTATTACTCTGATGCGATATTGCGATGCGATTATGTCGCAATCGCATATCGCATAGTCCTCGGGTCGTTGATAAATGCTCCCTTGTGTTTTTCTAACGTGATATTGTGAGTTAACCTGGGCCGTTGATCTGCGCACTTGATCGACGGTTCTCGTTGACCCACGCTGATCATTGTTGCAACATTTATGTGGTAGCCTCTAATAGCGCCCGCCTGCTTTCGCTGATTGCATTATGCCAATTGGATCTGAACCATTGATTGGCCAGATCCGACGGCTCCCGTGCATCATTGTCCAAGCTTCTGATAGCTCTGTTTTTGGCCATTTCTTCATTTTTTTCAAGCCCGATAGTGTAATCCGCCTTTTGTAGGGTTTTTCCTTATGTGATAGTTTTTTATTTTGAAGACTTAGAGGGTGTTTTGGATCCATTTTGGATCAATGCAATTACATAGTGACTTGGGCTCATTTGTCCTCCAAAACTGTGCAATAGTCTGATCGAGTGCATATCCCCTTAGCCTGTCATCCTGAGCTCCTAGACTATGCATTTTTCTTCCTCATCCCAGCCTGAACTACACATTGTGTAGTCTGAATGCTCAAGCCTCACCCTTGGCTATTTGAACTGCCTAATTGCATAATCATTGAGCCCTTTCTCCCACCTCGTCACCCGGTTCTGACTCAATCAATAAATAAGGATGCACCATCTTACACGAGCGGGTTTTCATACTGATGTCGTTTCGTCATGAGAAAATTGAAGATATAGGTACCTTGCCATGCCATGATGAGATGATGAAGAAAGAGATGAAGGAAGGAAACATGCTGAAAGACACTCTTGTAGCTAAACATGCATGTTGATCAATCACAAGAAATCAAAGGGACATCAATTTACGATTGCAACTCAAGACATAATATCATTGAATATTCCTTATCACTAAGTCATAAAGAGGTGAAAAAAAGAGCATTCTCAAGAATACATTGAACACACCATATTAACAGTGGCTTGACACTGCCACATCATCAAGCAGTCCATGTCAGCAGTGTCATGTCATCTCATGTCACGATTTGTCATATGCCAAATCGTCATTATGGATCATGTAAATGGTATTCAAAATTTATTGTAAAGTGAAAGTCCAAAGGACACACAAGGAATATAAAGAGTCATGTAAGTTGAAAAGTCAGAAGAAGCCAAACAGTCACGAGGGTAGTCAAAGTGTCACAACGAGGGGAACCATCAGCCCTTGGTTATATATATACTCCCTCATTGTATGAGCAAGGAGCTTCTCACCTTGGTTCCTCCCACAAGGCATTAGAGATACATATTAGTTCTTTTCAGGAGCAGGGAGTGGCTCCAATGCTCCTCTATTAGAGCTAGTGATGTTCATTGTATTCATGTGTCTTGGAACTTTTACTTAATAAAAAAAGCCTTCAAATCCAGTAAGTTCTTCATGCATGGGTTATGGATATTTGTAAGACTATTTTGTGAATGTTTGTAATTTATATTTGCTTTCATTTGTGCTAAAGCAGTTGAACTATTTTACTTATTTTGGTACTTATCATATTGATAATGTCTTGTAATTTCTATTATCATTATCGCATCCTCATGGACTATTCTACTAGATGTTAGACAAATCTTCCTCGTTATATTGACTTAAATGAACATTGCATCTCTATGGACTATTTTGCTAGATTTTGCATGGACCCTTCTTGTCCATTTGTGTCTCTACTAGGGTGGTACTACTACCTCTATCTTAGAGGCTCACTTATCCTCCCCTTCATAGTGAAAGAACTTTGACAAACTTATGATCGAACACTCACTAGGCACAACCCCCTTACATTTGAAAGGCACATGTGCACTACTCTCTCTTGCTGACAATTAAAGCCAAGGAATCTCTAAGATACATGGAAATGCAGCCTCCGATATTTCAAATGGGTCTCCTACTCCAAACATAGTGAGTTCTAATTGGGACTTTAGATCAGGGAGACCCCTTGGTTGACAAATTTCCAGCACCGTTAATAAAGGCACTGGAAGGAGGTCTAGACAATAGGTTGTGCTCATTTAGTCTGCTTTGAATCTCTTATTCAAAATGGCTCTTCCCTAAATCATAATCCCAGGATGTTTTTCTAAATAAATTAATCTTACCATCCCTATGGAAGCTATTCATAACCTGTCCCAATTTAAGTATGATGGTGAGAGTAAATTAACTCTTCATGAACATATGTTTCAAGTTGTCCATTTTTTTCTTTTCTAGTAGAATACATTGCAAGGATTTCATGGCTAGATAACTCACCATCACATTTGAAGGTTGTGTTAATCGATGGTTTCATACATTACCCGCTACTTCTATCCATTCATTCAACTAGCTTGTGAAGGATATTCATGAATAATTTGCCCGGTATGATTAACAAAATGTTGTTAAAAGAATTAATCAACTAAGATTGAAGCCTAATGAATTAGTTGAGGACTTTTCCAATCGATTCCTTCACCTTCGTTATGAATTTTTGGGAGAAGACACAGATTAGGATTTCTTTAAACAAAAATTTAAATAGTTGGTTCACATCTCTTTGCACGGTGAATCTTAATCCCCAATGTTTCTACTTCCCCAACTTTTTGTAAATCATGAAGAACCTCTCATTTGAGAGGAGGAACCTACTACTCCTTTTGTTCCTTGTCCTCCTTCTTTTCGAGCTCTAATGTGGGTGCCTCCTTGCGGTGATAATAAATTTGGGAAATACACAAGTCAAATTCCTAATCCATCTCTTCATCCTCTTTCCACTTTTCATGACTTAGATATAATTAAAGAAACCACATAATGGATCACAGAGCCTAGGATTAAGGCTAATACTCTCATTTCTCAAGATGATATTAACATTCTAAACAAAAATATTGGATCTAGTTCCATTGAAAGTGTTACTTCTTGAAGGCAAATCTATTATCCTTTATCATATACATGTTATGACTCTGTGTATCATGATCCTCTTGATCAGTCTGCTCCACCAACTAGGTCTTCATTCTCTCTTGGTTTTTGTGTTCATGGTTCACATTGTGATTAGATACAGGGTAGTCACATTACACTAGTAAATGAGGAGGAAAGTGAAGAGACTCTTGATCTATCTTCCCTTTCTCAAAGATCCCCATATCAAGATGATGCACTTCCATCTTTGGTTGATTTTCAATATGCCAATATCGGTAGTGAATCAGATGCAATCAACTCTTTCAATCCATATGTAGCCTTGGGAAACAATCATTTCAATGGTTATGACTTTATTGATTTATGAGATCATGAATTACCAGGTGTATAAATTGATCTTTTGGTTTCTCATGAAGATTTTAATTTAGATCCATAAACTAATTAGGTCAAAGAAGATGTTCTTATCAAAACACCCTCTTCATCTAACTATCCCTTGTCCTCTACCGTCTGCAATACATATACTTGCAATGAAGATACTCCATGCTCTTTAGGTTCTTCATCCAATGAGTTATCTTCTCAATTGACATAAGGCAGTGATATTATCCATGATGCAAATGAAAACAATCAAATCATATATTACTCTTTCCATCCCTCATCATATCTTCTCTTGCATGAAGACAACTCTTCAAATCATCTTCAAATTTGCGATGAGAAGAATATTTGGACTTGAGTAACATGGTGAAATCAGTGACAGAGATGGATGTTGTCCGGTGAGCAGTGGCTTTATTGAAACTAGTGGTAGGAACTATCCTCAAATTGTGCATGATTTTGTTTAATCTTCAAAATGCTATTTTACAATGGTCGAAAGTTTTGGGACCTACTAAGGTGTCGAGGTGCTTTAACTTCCATTGATGATTATGTTAGGATCTCGCAACTCTGGTAAGCCCCCTGGACTAAGTCAGATCTAGTTTTTCCCACACAATCCTTCTCTTTTCATGGTTTCACTCGATGAAAATTTATTTTTGAAAAATGTTTGGTATTTCGGGTATGATCTTCAAATTTTCAAGATTTTACTTCTGACTGGATTCAAGAATCTATTTCATTTCATTCATCTTCATTGAAATATCTTTCATCAAACTTGGGCTTGGAGTGTGTATCTCTCATAGAATCATGAAAGTACGAATTTGATCCTTTCAAGGAGTATCTTTGGCTAAAGGAATCATGCTTATCAAATTCATTCCTTAATAGTCAGCTCCTAGATCTTCTTGTGAATGTTATATTGCAAATATTTCCTTTAATTGCACCTAAAATCCTCTTGATTGATAATCAATGCATGAGTTATCACATGAAGGAAATTATCCTCCGTTCACGATGCCCTGACTGGTCTCATGTATTTATTGTGTTGGCATCCCTTTTAAATTATTTTGATGATTAAGATGCTTGTACAATTTCTCACCAGTTACAAGAAAATGGTTTGTCACATTTGACTTGTGAGGAACATGGTTCAATTCATCAGAGCATTCACAGAGCTGTCCAAACTAATTTATCTTGGTTAATTACAAACTGGGAATATGATGCTTTAATCAGTCCATCTGGTCATTATTCTATCTCAGATGACTGTCATTCAGGATATCACTTTTCCACCATCACATCCAATGACATGTGTTTTACATCCTTCGATCTTCATCATTCAATATATGACTCTTTAGATTTTTGTCGAGTAGTTGAGGCACTTCAGCCTTCACTGATGGTTATGTCAGGTCCTCACTATCTCGATATGACTGTTGAATACAATCATATCTATTTTTCCTCACAATATTTCCATCATAATCCCCTACCTCTAATTGAGAATAATTTTTTCAAAAATTTAACGAATTTTACAATCCAATTGCTAAATGGTTGGAACAGTCTTACGTCGCAAGGTCCGTCGCAAGTAACAAGTTCGATCTCCCCTTGCACTTTCCAAGGAGTTTGGTGTATATGGAGACACATCTGTGAGAAGCTTTCGAGGTTTGTTCAAAGATGTTATTCATCGAAAAGGTAAGAATGAATTGGATAAAAGTAGTGGTTGTGACACACCTTTCTGGCCACATACAAGACCTTAT
Organism: Pinus tabuliformis; assembly: GCA_031772625.1. Classification (NCBI taxonomy): domain Eukaryota; kingdom Viridiplantae; phylum Streptophyta; class Pinopsida; order Pinales; family Pinaceae; genus Pinus; species Pinus tabuliformis. The sequence continues at coordinate 1,506,743,641 of CM062819.1, read as the reverse complement.
TTTTGTTATGCAAATTATTCAAGATCTCGTCTTTTCTCTTGCACACTAATGTATATCTATTTTAATCAATCATATCTTTGTGATTGCAGGTTGGGAACGATTACAATGGCTACATTGGAAATTCCATTATACATGATCCCGACCTTCTAGTTGTTAGGTTTGGAGTAGAATTAGATGCATCTTAGTTTTCCTTCTCTTGCACCCATCCAACATTGTTCTCTTTAGTCTCTCTTCTCTTTTATTACATTTCTCTTGCATTGTGCTTTGGTTTATCTTCTTTTGCTGGTCTTCTGGTTTTGTTTCCATGTTGTGTGTTGTCTTTCCTTTCGTTTTGTTTCTTTTGTTTTTCATTCTTGTTGTTTGTGTCGTTTTTTGTTCATCATGGGAATAAGTGTTGTTTGTGGACCTGTTCTGGCTTCTTAGTATGTGTTTGGTTGAAGTCTAAAGAATCTTTTGGCACTTAAACATTTTGGTAACCTCCACTCTATCTTCCTTGTGTCGGTTACATATTTTGGTTGATGAACTTCTGACGGAAAATATGATTCGTCTGTAAGTAGAGTTCTGGTCCAACCATGAACTTGTGTCTACTCATGAAACCTTATGCCTACATTAGGTTTTGTGTTTTGGTGTTTTCATGATTATCCAATCAGTAGAAGTAGGTAAGGGGAAAGATCTAAATGAGTAAATCTAAATGAGAGGTGTCTATATTCTTCTCTGAAGGAACAACCTCTTCTTCTCTCAATAAGTCGAGATCCCTCTTTCACTCAAAAATGAATGTGTCGATGCACAATCATATTTCAAATAAATAAATAAAGGTGAAATAAGAGAAAGGCTTCCTGCATAAAGAGGTGAAGCAATCAACTACGTTGGGGTACTTTCCAGGCTCACTGGTAGTATAGAAATGTTTCTGTTACTATGTGACTTCGTCGAGGTACTGTTGAGGCCTATTGGCAGCAGAGAAACACCAGATATGACCAAATATACTCTAAAAATATTAATCTCACCAGCTACAGTACCTTTCCCAACTCAAAACATTGTGATATCACTGAAAGAATATACTCTAAATTAATATCGCGAGCTACACTACCCTTTCAAACTAGAAACATTGTGATGTCATTTAATATTATGTTATGTTCAGCCAAGTCATGGGGTATGTGGGGAGACCAATGTAATCTACACGATCAAGAAGTTAATTGAGGTGGAAAGGTGTAGGGTTTAACCCCGTACAGAAATTACCTGCATACGAATTCTAAAACACAGAAAATAAACAATGTGAGACCATAACACATAAAAGACATATACACAGAGATTTTCCCCTGGATCCCAAAACCGAGACTACCAGTTTGATTTTTCATTACGTTCCTTTCAATGTTATAATACATATTTATACATGTCGAATCATCCAACCAAAAACCATCGCGTCCAATACCATGGACCGAAAACCATCACGTCCAAAAACATGTGCAAAAATCATGCACAAAACTAGAGGTGGGTTCGCCCAACCTAACATAGGGCCCATAAAGTGGGGTTATGGGTATGCCTCAAACCCTCTATGACCCCCAACCGCTACACAATAGATGCAACAAAGGGGGGCTCGGCCCCCCCTCTAACTCCCCAGTTAACTATGTGGGCTAGTCGTGGAAAGAATATGACACAACCCAACATTCTCCCACTTGTTGTTTTCTTTCCACAGGGGGCCACAAGAGAGCTTAGTCATTTTTCCAACCCTGAAACTCCCATTGTCTCTCTACACCAAGATAACTTCTCAGAGCTCACATATTTTTTCAATGCATCTGTAGTATTCTTCAAAGTGTCCACCTTTACCAACAACACCTTTTTCTCTTCTATCATATCCCTCACAAAGTGATACTGAACATCAATGTGTTTTGTCTTTGAAAGATATGCAGGGTTCTTTGCAAGAAAATTGCACTTTGGCTGTCACAATCTATCTTTATAGCTTCCTGTACTAACCCCATACTTGAACACAATCTCTGCAACCAAACTGCTTCCTTGCTTGAATGAGTGGCTGCCATGTATTCTGCCTCTATAGTTGATAGTGCCAATACAAATTGTTTCTTAATCATCCAACTGACTGCACCTCCAAATAGGTTAAACACATACCCACTTGTAGATCTTCTCTGATCCAGATCTCCAACCCAGTCAGCATCAACAAAGCCACGAATATCCAACACTCTGTCCAATCCTGGTCTTCCTTGGTATCAAAAACCATAATCACTAGTGCCACGCAAATACCTGAAAACCCGCTTCACTTCTTTCCAATGCCCCTTCCGTGGTTTTGACATAAACTTGCTCAATACTCCCACTTCATGTGCAATGTTTGGTCTAGTACAGAACATTTCATACATCATGCTACTGACTGCACTTGCATATGTAACACGGGACATGTCCTCTTCCTCTTATTGTGTCTTGGGACACTGTTCAGTAGATAACCTCACACCTACAGGAATAGGAACCTTCACCGGTTTACTATGCTGCATATTAAAATTCTACAATATTGTCTCAACATACTTCCTCTAGTTTAACCAGAGCTTCCTCTTTGTCCAATATCTTCTAATTTCCATGCCCAAAATATAATTTGCAGCACCAAGATCTTTCATGTTGAATTTTGAGGACAAATGGGTCTTCAAATCCTGGATAATTTCTTTGTCATTTCCAACCAGCAACATATCATCCATATACAAGACCAAATAAATAACATGGTCATCAATTAATTTAAAATTCACACAGTGATCTGCTTTGCTTCTAGTGAAGACAAGTCCCCGTATAAATGTATCAAATTTCTGATACCACATCCTTGGTGACCGTTTTAACCCATACAGAGACTTCTTTAACTTGCATACCGGTTCTTTCTTACCCTTCACCGCAAAGCCTTTAGGTTGCTTAATGTAGATCTCCTCTTCTAGATCATCGTGAAGAAATGTTGTCTTCACATCCATCTATTCTACCTCAAAATCAAAAGCAGCAGCATCAGATAAAAGTAATCTAATAGAAGTTACCTTGGTAGCAGGAGAAAAAATATCACCAAAATCAATTCCCGGCACCTGGGAATAACATTTTGCTACCAACCAAGCTTTGTATTTCTCCACTTTTCCTTCTGCATTTGTCTTCTTTTTGAACACCCATTTGCTGCTAATGGGTTTCCTTCCAACTGACAACTCCACCAGATCCCAAGCCTCATTTTTGTGCAAAGATTCCATTTCATCAACCATGGCCTCTTTCCAGAGTTTTCCATCCTTTGAATCAACTGCTTCCTTCACAGTTCTGGGATCATCATCAGTAACATACAAAGAAAATTTTTAATAGAAAGAAAATGGACTATGCCTTTCAGGTTGCCTTCTTTCTCGAACTGATCTTCTCACAGCCAGAGTTTGTAGCTCTTCATCTTCTGATTCCTCCTCTACTGTAGAGTCTGATTCTTCCTCCTTTAGCTCAAACTCTATATTCTCGGGTTCCTTTGGTTGGACTTCATGTTTAATAACATCTTTCACCTCTTTGAACACCACATCTCGGCTATGCACAACCTTCCTTGTTACTGGGTTCCAAAGCTTATAACCCTTTAAACCATCCTTATACCCAATAAAGATGCACTTTTCAGATTTACTATCCAACTTGGTTGTTTTCTCCTTTGGAACTTGTACATATGCATCACATCCAAATACCATCAGATGTGAAAGAGAGGGTTTCTTACCAGTCCATACCTCTTATGGAGTCTTATCTTCCAACGCTGATGAAGGTGACCTGTTGACCAGGTAACATGCAGTATCTACTGCCTCTGCCCAAATTTCTTGTCCTAACCCGACACCACTGAGCATGCTTCCTGCCCTTTCCATCAATGTCTTGTTCATTCTTTTCGTAACTCCATTTTGCTGAGGTGTATATAGAGTAGTCTTATGTCGTGCTATACCACACTTCTTATAGAGTTCTTCAAATTCCATGCTCCAAAACTCTCCACCATTATCTGTCCTCAGCACCTTTATCTTCTTCTCTGTCTAATTTTCCACGAGAGCCTTAAATTCTTTAAACCTATCAAAGTCTTCATATTTCTTCTTAAGTAGATATATCCATGTATTCCTTGAGAATTCATCTATAAATGATACATAGTACATAGAATTACCCAGTGATGGAACCTTCATAGGTCTAAACACATCACTATGCACAAGTTCTAATATCTGTTTCACCCTCTTACTACTAGAGGGGAAACTCACTTGATTCTGCTTCACATATACACAATTTTCAGAAAAAACAAAATCCAGAGAGCTATTACTCATACCTTCTACCATACCTTTACCATGAAGTATCTAAAGGCCCTCCTCTCTAATATGTCCAAGCCTTTGATGCCACAACATGGTCTTCTCTCCAGAGACCACTAGATTTTCTGCTCCACTTTCATTTACCACATAACTGTTGCACCCATCAATAACAATGCTACCTTGCAGCTTGTACAGAGTTCCAATTCGAACTCCTGACATCAATACCAGTGCTCCCCAAACCATTTTGCAGGTATCCTTCTCGAACAATGTTTTTACACCTGCATCATCTAGCTTGCTTACAGAAATTAGATTCATGGCCAACGCAGGAATATGCATAACACTTGGAAGTGTTCTAACCCTTCCACCTTGCAACTTCAACTTTACTTTTACGCGACTAATGATTCTAGCCTTCCTATCATCCCCCAAGAAGACATCACCACCATCATATTTCTCATACTCGCAGAACCACTATCTATGAGGAGTGAAGTGAAAGGATGCACCTAATTCAATCAACCATGCCTCATGATCTACATGTGTACTTGAAGAAGCCAAGTACACATCCCCACCTTCATCTGAGGTGGTTTTCGCCTCTTCAGAAGGAGCATCATCAGATCCATTTCCTTTATCAGGAGCTTTAGATTTACAATCCCTTTTGTAGTGCCCTTCCTTTCCGCATTTCTAGCACACCACCTTTAGAGGTTTTCCTGGAGATTTAGATCTCCCTCTAGATTTAGATCTCCCACTCAATGACTTATTTTTGTTTCTGTTTTGGGACCGTCCTCGTACAGACAAGACATCACCTTTCTGGCTCTCCATATTTTTCCATCTCATCTCCTCTGTCAGCAAGGATGAGACTATTTCATCAAACTGCAAGGCAGTTGCATTGCTACCTATTGCAATTACCAAACTATCCCAAAAATTGGTAGAGAACACAACAAACTGATGCACTTATCTTCATCTGAAATTTTAATATCAACAGATGCTAACTGACTTACCATAGTACTAAATGCATTCAGATGCTCTGTCACCAAGTCTCCATCTTTCATCCTCAGGTTATACAAATTTTTCCGCAGGAACAGTTTATTCACTAGAGACTTAGATTGGTACAAAGTCCCTAACTTGTCCCACAAAGCCTTCGCCGTAGCTTCCCCTGATACATTCAGCAACACTAAATCTAAGACACACAATCGTATTGTGCTCTTTACCTTCCGATCCAACTTCTTCCATTCTTCATTGGAAACTCTCATTAGTTTAGTACCCGGATCTACCATGATCCGTTGTTCTTTATCCACCAACAGATCCTCCATCTTGAGTTTCCACAACTCAAAACTCTGACCATTAAATTTCTCGATCTATATCTTTCCACTGCTCGCCATCTTCTTTCACCACCAGAATCGATCTCGCAGATCTTCCACTGAACAGGGTCTACCACAGGCCCGAGCAAAACCCCTGAGCAACAAAGGTGTCCCCTTGAAGCCAAAACAACTCTGATAGCTGTTACACTAAAAAATGTCACCATGGCTATTTATAGTTAGTATGGCTCTATCAACAGTCATGATATCCTCTTAGGCAAGTCTTATGCCTCTGCTCTCCATGTCAAACTCCAAAAAGAGAGAAAGTCTTTATAAATGTATTTATCTTTGGGTACGCAGGTTCTCTCAACCTTACTTGCGGGTACGCACCCAATGTTCACAAAAGCTGCGTCCTTGGACGCTCTGTATGTAAAGGGGCAGGTGCGTCCCCCTGTAAAGGTTAAAATGCGCAAGTTTCATCTTTAAAAAGTTACTTGTGGTCATTTCTAGAGCATTCTAGAAGGTTGTTCGACGTGTATTGAGCGCCTCCAGATGGTTCATGCACTCCTACCAAAGAGGAACTTATCCCATCAATAAGGGAGCTATCCCATCCAAAGAGGGGATTATCCCATTGATGGTGGACCTGATTAACTTCCTCTTGAGCACTATAAATACAGGCATTGGGCCAGAAGGAGGAGAGGTTGGAAGCTATACATTTCTAAGGGTAGATGCTGCAGGAATTAGGACTCCCATTTAGAAGCTTGTGAGGAGAGATTGCCATCTTTGCTTGTTCTATTTGGAAGTGGGTGAGATTTGTCAAAGTAAAGGAGAACTCTTGATGGACCCTGGGAGGGACTTGCACAAGACCAAGGCTCAGGTTGTATTTGTTCCTTTTGTTACCTATTAATGCAAATGAGTCCAATCTTCTCAATAACTTGTTATTTATGAGTTGTTTCATGTACTCCTTGGTCTATGTGTTAAATATGTTTTATTCTATGAGATTATCAAGTGCTATTTAATCGTTTGATTGTTAGTGTATGCAGGTTTCAAAGTGAAGGAGGAGCTCATCCAGATCAGCGGAGCTGGACTGCTACAACAGCGTTGGACTACAGGTAGGATCTAAACACTTGATTTCCCATATAGTAAATGCATGTTTAGAGAAGGATTTCTCTTCTTTGTCTTGTTTGTCACTAGAGAGTCTTAGGCTCCTAGGGAGGTTGGTTGTGTTCGCACAATCGACTCTTTCCGCCTGACAAATTGGCGACTCCACTGGGGAATCCATTGATGTGAAAGTCTTTTCCTTTGTATGCAACTTTGCTCTGAGAAAAGTCATTTATTTTCTGGTTTTTGGCTCTGTGACTTTGTTTTTGGGTGGGTTAGCTTAGGGTTAGATTCAATTTAGTTTTTCTTGAATTTTCCAGTAGGACGCACCCTCTGAGTATTGCACAGTGCCTCCCTGTACGCACTGTCGTTGTGTGCACAGAGCGGGCCCGCACCTGTCTTAATGGGTTGCCTGCGTCCCCTGCTAAAATTTAAGAAAATTCCAATTTTTGCTTTTTTTCTCTTTAGATTTTGTTTTTAATTTGTTTTTACTGCCCAGATCCACTGGTTACCTGCCATAAATCTTCACCTAGGTTTGTTTCATTGGCATTCCTACTCTAAGCTTTCATCAATTGGGTGTTTTGAGTCTCTTTCTTGAGAAATTCTTGATTTGATTTCCTTTGGTCATTACTTGGAGGTTTGTCTCAGTCTTTTCACAATTTTGCATCTTTTTTTTTTTTTTTTTTTTTATCTTTGGAACTCTCACCCAATTTTCTCAATTTGCACTTGATTGTTTCTTAGATCACACTAGAATCGTCTTGTGTTTGAGAATTCTCTTGCATAGATCACATTTGCATAATTAGAATTCTCATTTTCCGAATATGAATGAAAAATGTGCATAGATTACATTTGCATACTTTTCAAGTGAATTGTGCTTAGATTACCATTGCATAGTTTACGTTCTGAAAAATCAATCGTAGATTTAGATCAGTTTTCTTTGATTTGAATTTACACAAAAAATAAAAATATAAAAAAATGGTTTGGAATTGATTTGCATTAGTTTTTCTTGATAAGATTAGTGCATTAGAGAATTTGTTATATTTTCTCTTAGTGATCAATTTTTTGCATTGTTGGAAGTGAATGGAAACTCTCTCCTTACTTTAGTTAGGATTCATCGAATTGAAAAGATTACATTATCATATTCGATTGCATTCAGTTGAGTCAGGTCATAACACCATTGGTTTCGTATCCATTTACCCATTTGAGTAATAACAGCCTTAATAACACAACGCTTAATTAAAATTCATCTAGTAATTTTTACATTTCTAGGGCTCTGAAACACCAATATAGATCAGGCTAGTGTCTTGGAGTAGGAGAGTAATTAACTCTCCAAGACAGCAAAACCAAACAAGTAGCTCATCTTGTGGTAGGATAAATCCAACTGTTTCATTTGTACTCTGGGAAAGCTCCTCTTAAAGGAGAAGCACGAGCTCGTGTCCGAACCAGTGAGGGGATCAATCCTCCCTCATTGGGAACGACGCCAGACACGCACGTATTACAAACGATAAACCTCGGATTAACCATTATCGAGGAGCCAGGGGTCACTTGTCGGTAAACCTTGGATTATTGTCAAGGAGCCGGCAAGGGGATTGAGCTAGATACTCTGCCCTTGCGTGCTGTCGGAGTGTAGACTGTTCCCCCAGGTGCATTTGTTGTTGTTGGTAAACTTAGTGACCATTATCTTTAGGGTTCTACCCAAGGTGACGGTGGAGGGAAGATCCCACTGTACCTGGAGCAGACGTCGGCTAGACTCACTTGGATTTTCTCGGGGGTTCACTTCACTCTAGACGGTTAAAGTGGAGGAACTTGGTCCAGTCTATTCATTAAGCAGGTTGCCGGGGTAACTGTTCCACCCGCCACTTCTGTACTGAATCCAGCGATGTTGGGTCTCATCACCAACTAGTGTTTTCGGTCCGGAAGGCTACTGTTTGTGTATGGTTTGACTCCTAGATTTGATAGCGCATGTTAATTTGTTTGTTTTTACTTTTAGAGGCCATAGGTGTGAATTGTGAATTTTAATTGTTAGGTGTGAATTGTGAATTGTTAATTTTAGTTTTAAATTGTTAATAAAATTCACTGAAGTTGAATATAATGGCAAATGTTCCAGAATTTACCAACCTAGGAACCCCTCCTAACGAGAATCATAGTACTTTTCCTTACTTTGGAAATGTTGGTCCTCCTTATATGGCTACTTTGTCATTACTTGGATTTACAATAGGTTTACCGATATGGTTATTTTCAACTTCGTTGGCCCAAAATACTCCAATTGTTCCATCTCAACCGGATGCTTCACCTCAACAGAGTTCACCATCTCAACATCACCAACCTTCTGTTGACCCTTTACCTTCTTCGCCTCATTTTTCTTCCTCCATTTCTTCCTCTTCGCTTGGTAAAAGCCTTGACGCTAGTAACCAGGAGGCTAAGAAGAAGAAGAAAGGGAAGAAGAAGAAGAAGAAGAAGAAGCAAGATAAGAAAGAAGTCAACCAACCAACCATGGCTGTAAGTGTTAGTGGTGTTGAGGAAAATTCCGATATGCACCGTAAACCCAAATACCCTTGCAGGCTTTGTAAGGGTTACCACTTCCTTGTCAATTGTCCTGGTATTCCAAAGGTCTCGGAAGTATGGTCAGAAAAATCTCATCAACTTTCCGTTGATCCATCAACCAGTGATAGTCAGGTTCCTGGGAAAAAGGGTAAAGTTAGGTTTCCTTGTAAGTTATGCAAAGGGAGTCATCAAACTCACATTTGCCCTCACATGTATGAAGCCTCAACATTGTTGGAAAACCTTACTGTTCCACAGCAAGAATTTCCAACTGGTTACCGTAAACTTTCTCCCAACCTACCGTCAACTGACGGAGTGATTGATCTAAATTCAAGTACAGTCGATCACACTCTCCCATTGGAGAGTGAAACTCATGTCACTCAGGTTGATGATCCATTAGTTCATCAAGTGGTCGATTCAATTTCACATTCGGTCGATCCCACTTTCCATTTAGAGAGTGAACTTCATACCGCTCAGGTTCTTCTTGTTACATCAGATTCTTCTATGCCGGGGGGCATTTCACCTGTTTCTACAGAACCCCCTCCAAGTACTGAGGTCTTTTCCTTTGATTGGAATAGACTGACAGAACCTCGTCTTCCTTCCTCTATCCCTTTCCAAATCATTGTTAAGGCTAGTGGTAGGGACATACATCGTACTCAGGTAGATGAAGGTGCTTCTGTTAGTATTTTATCCTCAACTGTTTGGAAAGCTTTGGGTTCCCCTCAGCTTGGGCCTATTACGCAGAATATGAAAGCTTTTAACAGAACCATTAGTGAACCTTTAGGGATCCTTCCTAAGTTTTCTATTACCTTGGAAGGCAAAACTGTCTGTATTGATCTTATGGTAGTTCGAGGTCCCTTGGATTTCAGTTTACTCCTTGGGCGAGACTATGTTTATGAAATGAAAGCTGTCGTATCGACACTCTTTCGCGTGATGTCTTTCCCTCACAATGGCAGTATTGTGACTATAGACCAGCTTTCATTCCCTAGTCTTGTTTCAACTACCAATAATATGACATCCCTAAATGTTCCTGATTCTAAAGGGGTATCTACCCTGCCACGGGTTAATTATGTGGCAACTGGTCCCATGTTTTCAGTTACCGATGTAAGTGAGCCTCTCACTGTTGATTTAGATCCGGTAATTGACATGGAAAACTCTATGGGATTATTTGAACACAATGTTCTTATCCCTTTTGAGTCCCTTGACATGTGTTCCTTCCAGAGAACTATTCTTCCTTCTGATGAAGACCTCTTGGAAGCCATGATCAAGGTGTGTCCATTGACATGTCTTTCTTCTAGTTGGAAGCCATGATCAGTGAGTACGAGGATAGTTTGTTCCTGTCTCAACCTCGTTAAAAAATGAAACTGGATGCTATGAGGAAAGTTCCTTTTACTGTGTCAACCTCATTAAAAAATGAATCAGTGAGTACGAGGATAGTTTGTTCTTGTCTCAACCTCGTTAAAAAAGGAAACTGGATGCTATGAGGAAAGTTCCTTTTACTGTGTCAACCTCATTAAAAAATGAATCAGTGAGTACGAGGATAGTTTGCTCCTGTCTCAACCTCGTTAAAAAATGAAACTGGATGCTATGAGGAAAGTTCCTTTTACTGTGTCAACCTCATTAAAAAATGAATCAGTGTGTACGAGGATAGTTTTTTCCTGTATCAACCTCGTTAAAAAATGAAACAGGCTAGTATGAGGATAGTTCTTTTACTGAGTCAACCTCATTAAAAAATGAATCAGGTAGATTTTAGGATATATAGGTAGATTGTAGAAAGTAGAGTATTGAGGATCATTCCTGTTACTGAGTCAACCTCGTTAAAAAATGAATCAGGTGCGAGGATAGTTTTTCCTGTATCAACCTCGTTAAAAAATGAAATAGGCTGTCACGAGGATAGTTTTTTCCTGTATCAACCTCGTTAAAAAATGAAACAGGCTAGCGAGGATAGTTCCTTTTACTGTGTCAACCTCGTTAAAAAATGAAACAGTGTGTATGAGGATAGTTCTTTTACTGAGTCAACCTCATTAAAAAATGAATCAGGTAGATTTTAGGTTATGTAGGTAGATCGTAGAAAGTAGGGTTTTGAGGATAGTTCCTGTTACTGAGTCAAGCTCATTAAAAAATGAATCAGGTTTGAGGATAGTTCCTGTTACTGAGTCAACCTCGTTAACAAATGAATCAGGTTGGAGGATAGTTCTTTTCTTGTGTCAACCTCCTTAAAAATGAAACAACTCCCTTTTCAAGTTAAATATTGAAAGTGAACCTTCATTCCTTTCATCCATCTGGTTGAATGCAATGAAGCCTGGGGGGCATGTACCTCATTTTGCATCATTATACTGGGGGCATGCGAACTTTTTGAGCATAGTTCCTTGTCTTGTGTCAAGCTCGTTAAAAAATGAACCAAGGATTTTAGAGCATAGTTCCTTGTCTTGTGTCAAGCTCATTAAAAAATGAATCAAGGTTTTTAGAGTAGAGTTTTTGTTAGGTAGATTGTAGAGAGTAGTTATGAGCATAGTTCCTTATCTTGTGTCAAGCTTGTTTAAAAAATGAAACAAGGGTTTTGAGGATAGTTCTTTTCCTGTGTCAAACTCACTAAAAAATGAAACAACTCCCACAAGTCTTTCCAAGATCGTGAAAGTAAAGCTTCATTCCATCCACCTTATTGAATGCAATAAAGCTTGGGGGGCATGTACCTCGTTTTGCGTCATTATGCTGGGGGCATGTGAACTGTAACAAGAATAGTTTTTCGTTTCAAGCTTGCGTAAACATGAAACCAAATCTGAGCATAGTTCTTTTCCTGTGTCAAGCTCGTTAAAAAATGAAACAAATCCTCCTCTACTTGAATCGAGAGTTTGACTAAATCTCGTAAATGTCAAGTTGTATTTTTAGGTTAGTTATTTTAGTTTTTTATGTAATTTGAGGTCGAGTCTTACAAATGATCTCGTAACTCAACTTTCATTTCATCCAACTGGTTGAATGAAATGAAGCTGGGGGGCATGCGCTCTAGCAGTTACGCTTAGGGGGCATCAAGCACAGTTTTCTCTCTGTTTCAAGCTTGTGTAAAAATGAAACTACTTTGAAGCATAATTTTTATCTGTTTCAAGCTTTTGTAAAAATGAAACCTATTTCGAGTCAATTTCAGTTATTTTCAAGACTCGTTAAACTCATGAAAATCTCGAGATTATTTTGCTATCTTTCATTCTCGTAAAACAAATGAAAATGCCGAGTTCTTTCCATCTTTTCCTGCTCGCAAATTAAATTTAAAGTTGGCCATATGAGTACATTTTTATCATCTTTTCAAACTCATTAAAACTTACGAAAAAGTGAAAGCCATGAGTACATTTTTATCATTTTTTCCAACTCGTTAAAACTTACGAAAAAGTGAAACCTTAGAGTCATCTTTTAAGCCCTTTTCTGACTCCTAAAATATGAAAAGATTGCCGAGCGTTTCTTTTACACTCGTTAAAACGGAATTAAAAGACGGTCCCCTTATAGCCCTTTTCTGACCGTAAAAACAGGAAAAGGTTGCCGGGTTTTTGTCGTTTCAAACTCGATACTGGAAATAAAACGACGTGTCCTTGATCGCTTTTTACTTTTCAGGTCAGTGGCACTAATTATGAAAGTACTCCTTGGTCGCAAGATCAAGCGGTTCCCCCAGGTATTATTTTATACTTTTTCGGGCTTGAGGGACACAAATCTACGAAAAAGTTCAACTTGGAGTCTTCTTAAGTTTTTCAGACTCTCTAAAATTGAAAAACGCCGAGTTTCTCCTATACTGGACTCGTTAAAATTTCACAGTAAAGGACCTGTTCAATTACAAACAGGAACGAACCACTCCTTCCTAGGGTTCGAATCAAAACTAGGTTGGACTCATCCGAAGGATGAGCTTATAATCAAGCATATGTTATCCTCCTCAAGCTTGTTAAAAATAAAGAGGTACTTGCCAGAAATGGTGGGGGAAAAGAGAGAAGAATAAGCCTATTTGTTATCTTTTGTCTCAGAAGAAACTTTATTACCACTCTTGGACACGACACTTTTCATTCACCTGGGTTGGGAAATCCTTTGCCTCACAGTTGATCAAACCACTTTGAAAGTCTTCAGCCAGGTTCCGGGGATTAACTTTGAGTCATTCGTCACCAAGCCATCTGTTGTGTCATTATGTGTTCAAGAGTTCTGCAAGCAAAACTTTCATCTGCAAAATACTTGTCATCCATTTGACCATCCCTGAGTCAGTCCTTACAGCAACATTTCTTCAACTTGAACAATGATTTCGTGTTGTGGGCTTGCCTGCAACGGGTCGCTTTCTATCGACATCAACACATTATCTAGAGAGATGACTTAGAAATCGTCAGTACCTTGAAGTCTGCATGCATCAATGGCAGGTTTCTCGCCTTTGACGTCAGTTTACATCATTGACTTTCGATCGAAGGATTCCGTGAAATGTTCGACATCAACTCACTCATTCACATCTCATGGATTGTACTGGGTACTTTGAGAACCATTGACATTACTGGTGGTCTCTCTCACACTTGTTAACAGTTTACATCATTGACTGGTAATCAAGTGGTTTCTACCATGTTCGACATCAAATAATTTATTCGCATGGCTAGGATCGTACCAATTCAGGAAGCAGAAATGAAGACCCTGGATCTAGTTTCCACCATCCAGGCTGCGAGGAGTTTTGTATTCATTATCTAAGTAGACTAATCATAAACAGATGGCTGCGCCCATACTGTGTCTACAAAAGTCTATGATTATGATGTACTGCAAGATCATTCCTGTATCAGAGTAGTTAGTCTGTTAGTTAAAGTTTTGATCTGAGTATGGGAATGCCTACCTCAGTGATGATATAATCGTATACATGTATTTTGTGTTGAAAATTGCAGGTTCTGACCAGGATCTCCACGAGATAATCCTTGAAATGATAAAGCGCTTCACCCTTCCTAGATAATACAAAACCCTAATCTATTACAGGCTTCGCACTTTAGGGGGCAATCTGTTACACTAAAAAATGTCACCATGGCTATTTACAGTTAGTATGGCTCTATCAACAGTCATGATATCCTCTTAGGCAAGTCTTATGCCTCTGCTCTCCATGTCAAACTCCAAAAAGAGAGAAAGTCTTTATAAATGTATTTATCTCTGGGTACGCAGGTTCTCTCAACCTTATCTGCGGGTACGCACCCAATGTTCACAAAAGCTGCGTCCTTGGACGCTCTGTATGTAAAGGGGCAGGTGCGTCCCCCTGTAAAGGTTAAAATGCGCAAGTTTCATCTTTAAAAAGTTACTTGTGGTCATTTCTAGAGCATTCTAGAAGGTTGTTCGACGTGTATTGAGCGCCTCCAGATGGTTCATGCACTCCTACCAAAGAGGAACTTATCCCATCAATAAGGGAGCTATCCCATCCAAAGAGGGGATTATCCCATTGATGGTGGACCTGATTAACTTCCTCTTGAGCACTATAAATACAGGCATTGGGCCAGAAGGAGGAGAGGTTGGAAGCTATACATTTCTAAGGGTAGATGCTGCAGGAATTAGGACTCCCATTTAGAAGCTTGTGAGGAGAGATTGCCATCTTTGCTTGTTCTATTTGGAAGTGGGTGAGCTTTGTCAAAGTAAAGGAGAACTCTTGATGGACCCTGGGAGGTGTTGGCATTATGATTCAAGTGTTGTCCTTGATGGCAACTCACTCAGAGGTTGGTACAGATGCTCAGAAGTTGGTACAGGTAATGGCAACTTAATCAGAAGACAGATCCTAGTACAGCTTACCAAGGAAGTTCATACACGCAGGTTTGTTAAGCCCAAGTCGCGTGTACACGCAGGTTGGCTTAAGAAAAAGCGCGTGTATGTGGAAAAGTACCTTTGGTCCATGGCGGTTAGTCCTTGGAAGTTGTGCCTATGGTTTCGGACCATTGTGTCTCGACGGGCGTGTCGATCCCTAGTTTTGAAGTTGATGGTATTGTGTTTCTATGGTTTTGGCTCTTGGTATTGAACAAGGCCTAAGGCTATATAAGGAGAAGATCACTAGGCAAAGATAGGTGTGTGGGTGTCTGATGCAGTGAGAGGATCTGGTATTGCTGGTTATCTGTTCGGGACGCTTGGCAAGGGTCGGATCTGACAGCAAAGGCAGAAGTAATCATTTCTAGATCTGCACGCGGGTTGCCTTTGGAGAAAGCGCGTATACACGCGGTTTTGGTACAGTGAAGTAGCGTATGCATGATAAGGGTTGATATTTCAGGTTGTTGCTGATTCTGGTGGTTGTTGCAGAGTTCTAGATTCTGGTTTGGGTTCTGTGTTCTTGATGACAGGGTTTCAGTGATTCGGTATTGGGTTGTTTAATGAATTATGATGCAAGTATAAGTTGATGATTGTATTGCGGTAATGTTTGCTTTGTACTCTTGGATCCAGTCTGAAAATTGATGAAACGTGGTCCCTGAAGGTTGTAGGGTCAGCACCTACGTACTAGTAAATGGATCAGCTAGTACAAGAGCTGAGGGGGTTGTAGCTCCCTTCCAGAAGTAGTTGGAAAACGAAAGAGAGGGTTGTAGCCCTCTGCAGGTTGTAGCCTGCATACTGGTAAAGGACTGCACCAGTATATTGTAAAAGAAGTTTCTCATTAAAGAAGAAAGAGACGAATTGCAGCAGGTGGTTTTCACCCACATTGGGTTTCCACCTTATATCATGGTGTTCATGTGTGTGGCTCTTGTGTGATGTTCTGTTCTGTTATACTGCACCTGTTTACTGTTAAATTGCTTAATAATGTTCTGATGCATTTACTGAAGATAAGATTAACTGAATCATAAGATATCTGCATATACGCTAGTTGCTTTAGACACAGTCGCGTGTACACGCGGATTCACTTAACTGAAGTCGCGTATATGTTTCTGAGTATGAAATTGAAAAGGTTTTATTGATCTGATAATACTGATTCACCCCCCCCCTCAGTATTATTTCCAACAATTGGTATCAGAGCAGGTCCTTCAGAGGAAGCTTGATCGCTTGAAGGAAAAGATCCATCAAAATGGCTAATCCAGAAAGAGAGGCACACATCAGGCCACCAGTCTTTGACGGGAACAATTTTACTCACTGGAAGATAAGAACCACTGCATATCTACAGTCTCTTGGAGCAGAAGTTTGGGGACTCGTAGAAGGAGGATACAAATTCCCATCAGCAACTCCTACAGATCCAGCAGAGAAAAAGCAATATGAGCTCAATGCCAAAGTAGTTAATGTCCTATTGAGTACTTTGACTCAATCAGAATTTATGAAGATCATGCATCTCAAATCAGCTAAGGAAATATGGGACAAAATCGTTACAAGCTACGAAGGAGATGATCAGGTAAAAATAGCAAAGCTTCAAACTCTCAGAATCCGGTATGAAACTCTTAAGATGCGAAGTAATGAAAGCGTAGCTAATTATTTCCTGCGTATGGATGAGATTGTGAATTGTATGAGGGATCTGGGTGAAGAATTTGAGGAAGTTGTCTTAGTTCAAAAGGTTTTGAGATCTCTGTCTACTAAATTTGATTCTAAAGTATCTGCCATAGAAGAAAAGGATAATGTGCGGAAAATTACCATGTCACAGCTTCACGGGATCTTAACTGCTTTTGAAATGCGACAAGAGGTACCACCAGAGGCCGCATTCGAAGTGTCAGAGGAAGAAGATGAGGTAAATTTTGTCAAGAATCTTGAACGGGGAACTGGACGGTTCAAAGATAAGCTGCCTTTCAAATGTTTTCTATGTGGTAGAGTTGGTCACTATGCTGCTAGATGTCCTCATAACAAAGAAAGGATATATGAAGAAGATGGTAGAAGCTATTATTCCCATATTAAAAGTTCATTAAATGATAGTGAAGATATTAGAAGTCTCATGGCGCACAAGAAGAAGAATGCTTCATCCAATAATAGCGAGGATATTAAAAGTCTCATGGCACATGAAGAGAAGAATGCAGAAACTGAAGAAGCTGCCAAATTAAAAGAACTATTGGAAACAGAAACCAGGGTAAGGGAGAGATTGCAGGATATAGCAAAAGATCAGAGCACAACTATTCAGAGACTTGAATCAAAGATCCTCTCTCTAAAAGAAGATCTTGAAGATCAAGAACATGAAGTGATCAAACTAAAGCGACAAGTGGAAGAAGGGAGAAAAGTTGAAGAAGACCTAAGGAAGCAGTATCTGAAAAAGGAAGAACAACATCAGGTTGAGGTAAATATCTTGAAAGGTAAACTAGAAGAAAAGGATAAGCTCTTACGATTTCAAGATAGTTCTAAAGTCTTGGATGATATTCTTAATAGTCAAAGATCTCCTGCTATCAAGACTGGTCTTGGTTTTCATGAATATGGTGAAGGTGAATCTAGTTCACAAGGTGAGGCAAGAAACTCTAATGAGAAATCTGAAATGCTCAAGGAACAACCAAGGAAAGAAATTCCTCAAGGAAGATCCTTTACTCCTAACTATGGACGTGATAGACGATTATTTCCTCCGCTGAATAATGTTGAATGTTATGTATGTCATAATCTTGGACATGTTGCAGCCAGATGCAGAAGTAGAATGGTTCAAGAAAGATCATCGCATCCCAAGTATTTCAGAGGGTATTGTTTTGCCTGCAATGCATATGGACACAAAGCAATTGATTGTGATAGAAGGAACATGAAAAATATAAGGTGTTATACATGCAACAACTATGGGCATAAAGCAAGGGAATGCAGGAGCAGATTTCAAAATTCAAGACAAGGGGACCATACATCATCACAGTTGCAGGAATTGAAGAAGACAGAGACAGAAAGGTGTGGGACAACTCAGTCAGCTGACATAACAGACACAGGGGAATCTGAAAGTGATGAGATTCAGTATTCCATCCTGCATACGCTGAGATAATGAAGACAAGGCGCGTATATACGCGAGTTACAGGCTGCAAAGTCGCGTATATGGAGAAAGGGCAGCAGAACAGACCCAGGTTCAGTCATGGTTGGCTCAGGCTCAGGGGGAGCAGAACAGACTCAGGAAATGGTTCAGACATGGTTGGCTCACACTCAGGGGGAGAATATTCTTCAAATAATGCATTGTTGGCATTATGGTTAGAAGTTGTTGATAAAGTCTATGAAGCTAAATGATACATCTTACTGTTTAGGAATGGGATTGCAGGCTGATGCTTATGGTACAGATCATGATGCTGTTGGTGGCTTTCATAAGTCTTGGTCTAGATATTTCGTCTCTATGTCATGTATCTCTTGTGATATCTCTTTTTATGGTGTCAAGGTCATGTAACGGCCTATGTTGGTTTCCCCACTATGCCTGGGATGAATGATGAATGTATGTTGAGTCTTTTGGTGATAGGAAGGTCTTTTATGATGTATAAGTCCTTGTTCTTCTTGAAGAACATCTTTTGCAGATCTTGCCTACAGTCAAGGGGAGCATGAACAGCACAATTCAGCAAGAGCAGGATGGATAGATTGGTACACTTTGGCATACACAAAGGGGGAGCACAGTTGGAGATTTCAGCAAGTACTCAGGGGGAGTATGGACAGCAGAAAGTATACCAAAGAAGAGAATATCTTGGTCCGCCCTTTTCCCTTGATGTCAAAGGGGGAGAGTGACTTGGTGTAGTGGTTGCCATCAAGTCCAAAGGGGGAGATTGTTGGCATTATGATTCAAGTGTTGTCCTTGATGGCAACTCACTCAGAGGTTGGTACAGATGCTCAGAAGTTGGTACAGGTAATGGCAACTTAATCAGAAGACAGATCCTAGTACAGCTTACCAAGGAAGTTCATACACGCAGGTTTGTTAAGCCCAAGTCGCGTGTACACGCAGGTTGGCTTAAGAAAAAGCGCGTGTATGTGGAAACGTACCTTTGGTCCATGGCGGTTAGTCCTTGGAAGTTGTGCCTATGGTTTCGGACCATTGTGTCTCGACGGGCGTGTCGATCCCTAGTTTTGAAGTTGATGGTATTGTGTTTCTATGGTTTTGGCTCTTGGTATTGAACAAGGCCTAAGGCTATATAAGGAGAAGATCACTAGGCAAAGATAGGTGTGTGGGTGTCTGACGCAGTGAGAGGATCTGGTATTGCTGGTTATCTGTTCGGGACGCTTGGCAAGGGTCGGATCTGACAGCAAAGGCAGAAGTAATCATTTCTAGATCTGCACGCGGGTTGCCTTTGGAGAAAGCGCGTATACACGCGGTTTTGGTACAGTGAAGTAGCGTATGCATGATAAGGGTTGATATTTCAGGTTGTTGCTGATTCTGGTGGTTGTTGCAGAGTTCTAGATTCTGGTTTGGGTTCTGTGTTCTTGATGACAGGGTTTCAGTGATTCGGTATTGGGTTGTTTAATGAATTATGATGCAAGTATAAGTTGATGATTGTATTGCGGTAATGTTTGCTTTGTACTCTTGGATCCAGTCTGAAAATTGATGAAACGTGGTCCCTGAAGGTTGTAGGGTCAGCACCTACGTACTAGTAAATGGATCAGCTAGTACAAGAGCTGAGGGGGTTGTAGCTCCCTTCCAGAAGTAGTTGGAAAACGAAAGAGAGGGTTGTAGCCCTCTGCAGGTTGTAGCCTGCATACTGGTAAAGGACTGCACCAGTATATTGTAAAAGAAGTTTCTCATTAAAGAAGAAAGAGACGAATTGCAGCAGGTGGTTTTCACCCACATTGGGTTTCCACCTTATATCATGGTGTTCATGTGTGTGGCTCTTGTGTGATGTTCTGTTCTGTTATACTGCACCTGTTTACTGTTAAATTGCTTAATAATGTTCTGATGCATTTACTGAAGAATAGATTAACTGAATCATAAGATATCTGCATATACGCTAGTTGCTTTAGACACAGTCGCGTGTACACGCGGATTCACTTAACTGAAGTCGCGTATATGTTTCTGAGTATGAAATTGAAAAGGTTTTATTGATCTGATAATACTGATTCACCCCCCCTCTCAGTATTATTTCCAACAGGAGGGACTTGCACAACACCAAGGCTCAGGTTGTATTTGTTCCTTTTGTTACCTATTAATGCAAATGAGTCCATTCTTCTCAATAACTTGTTATTTATGAGTTGTTTCATGTACTCCTTGGTCTATGTGTTAAATATGTTTTATTCTATGAGATTATCAAGTGCTATTTAATCGTTTGATTGTTAGTGTATGCAGGTTTCAAAGTGAAGGAGGAGCTCATCCGGATCAGCGGAGCTGGACTGCTACAACAGCGTTGGACTACAGGTAGGATCTAAACACTTGATTTCCCATATAGTAAATTCATGTTTAGAGAAGGATTGCTCTTGTTTGTCTTGTTTGTCACTAGAGAGTCTTAGGCTCCTAGGGAGGTTGGTTGTGTCCGCACAATCGACTCTTTCCGCCTGACAATAGCAAATCCAGGTTTTAACCCCATACAGAAATTACCTACATAAGAATTCTAAAACATAGAAAATAAACAATGCGAGAGCATAACACATAAAACACATATACACAGAGATTTTCCCCTAGATCCCAAAAACAGGACTACCAGCTTGGTTTTTCATTATGTTCCTTTCAATGTTATAATACATATTTATACATGCTAAAGCATCCAAAACCATGGACCAAAAACCGTTGCGTCCAATACCATGGACCTAAAACCATCGTGTCCAATACCATGGACCGAAAACCATCACGTCCAAAAACATGTGCAAAAATCATGCACAAAACCATAGGTGGGTCCGCCCAACCTAACATAGGGTCCAAAACCAAAATTTTCCTAGGTGCTACCCCGGAACCCATAAAGTGGGGTTACAGACATGCCTCAAACCCTCTATGACCCCCCCCCCCCCCCTACACAATCGGTGCAACGAAGGGGGGCTCCACCCCCCTCTAACTCCCTAGTTAACTATGTGGGCTAGTTGTGGAAAGAATATAACACAACCCAACAAAAAGTTGGAATTCTACTAGTGTGTCACTAAGTGTTGTAGCCACTACAACACCCTCCAAAATTTTGGCTTACACTGAATTTCAGAGTCTTCCTTGGTCTTGCACATTGTTGTTGCAAACATCAAAGCTCATTTCATGTACTTTCTGGAAGTAATTTTCTCCCCTTTTCAACTTGGGTAAGCTATCGTATTTTCACATGATTGGTTGTTGCACAATGTGCAAAAGCTCGTTTTAGTGGTTTCAAGGGTCTAAATTTGTGTCTATGATTTTTCTAACAATGTAAACATTTGTCGCAATCATTCACAAAGTGTCATCACAGTTGTCGCAAAGTGTATCTTAAGTGTCCCACTTGTCGTAACGGGCCATAAAGTTGTCGCACATAGGGAAATGCATTGTTAATGTGTCATGGGTGATCTTTTTGTTGTGTCATCGAGTATTGTAAGTGTGATACCATAGCTGAAGTCTTTTCACTGTTCACATCAGTTTAACCGGTGTTACACTTAGCCATTTCTAAGAAGGCTTCCCAACCAAGAAACTTGGCTTCAACCAACCTCCCTATAATGTGGACTGCACAATTTATCCTCTAGATATTACCTTTCCCCTTGGCACTACGTAATGCGTAGTTCTCACCTCCCTAGACTCCTACACCTGACCAAGCAACTTTGCTTCAGCCAGCCTCCCTAAACTGTGCACTGCGCAATTTAGTCCTCTGGCTATGACCTTCCCCTTGGCACTACATAATGCATAGTTCCCACCTCCCCGGATTGCTGCACTACGCAGTTTCTATGCTCAAGCTCCATCCTTCGCCTTGAGAATTGTGCAATTCTTTCTCCCAATCTGGCCCTAACTGTGCATTATGCAATCAAAAGACATAAGATCATTCCCGGAGCTTCTGAACTATGTAGTTTCCCAATAGCCCAACCTCTCTTGTCTCTTTGAACTTCATAGTGTGTTCACTTAGCGTTCATCCCCTCAGCCTTCCTCACTGGGTCCCAGAACTATGTAGTTTTCTCCCTCAGTCCAACTTGAGCTACACACTATCCAATCTCAAGGCTCAAGCCTCAACCTTGATCTCTTGAAATGTGCAATTGTGTAGTCACTTGGGCTCATTTATCCTCCAAAACTATGCAATAGGCTGATCCAGTGCCTATCCTGTCAACCTCTCATCCTAATCTCCCAAACTATGTAGTTTTATTCCTCAACCAAGCCTGAACTGTGCACTGTGCCATCTCAAGACTGAACCCTCACCCCTAGCTACTTTAAATGTGTAACTGCACAGTCACTGAGCCCTCTCTCTCACCCTATCACCTAGTTCTGTCTTAGTCAATGGATCAGAATGCACCATCTTAGACTAGGGGATTTTCAGACTGATGTTGTCTGGTCATGAGCGAATTGGAGATACAGGTACCTTACCATGCTATGGCGAGATGATGAAGAAAGAGATGAAGGAATGAAACAAGTTGAAAGAAACTCTTGTAGCTGAACATGCATGTTTATCAATCACAAGAAAGCAAAGGGACATCAGTTTGCAATCACAACTGAAGGCTTAATATCATTGAATATTCCCTATCACCAATTCATACAGAGGTGAAAATAAGAGCCTTCTCAAGAAGATACTCATCACACAGCAGCAATAGTGGCCTGACATTGCCGCATCATCAAGCAGTGCATGTAACCGGTGTCATGTCATGTCATGCCACGAGTTTTCATATGCCAAATTGTCATTGTGGATGATGTAAATGGTATTCAAATTGTAGTGTAAAGTGGAAATCCCAAGGACACACATAGAATATAAAGAGTCATGTAAGTTGAAAAGTCATAGGAAGTGAAACAATCATGAGGGTAGTCAAAGAGTCACAAGGAGAGGAATCATCACCCCTTATATATATATAGATATGCATATATACTCCCTCATTGTATGAGAAGGGAAATTTTCACCTTGGCACTTCCCACAAGGCATTAGAGAGACGTATCAGTTCTTTTGAGGACCAAGGGGTGGCTCCATCTCTCCACTGTTAGAGCTAGTGATGTTCATTGTATTCATGTGTCTTGGAATTTTTACTTAATAACAGAAGACTTCAAGGCCATCACATTCTTCATGCATGGATTATGGATATTTTTGAGACTATTCTTTGAATGTTTGTAACTCATGTTTTCTTTCATCTGTGGTAAATTAGTGGAACTATTTTGGTTATTTTGGTACTTATCATATTGATAATGTGTTGTAATTTCTATTATCACTGTCACATCCTTGCAGACTATTCCACTGGATACTAGATAGATCTTCCTCATTTATTTTGTTTGAATGACCATCACATCTCAGTGGACTATTCTGCTTTATGTTGCATAGACCTTTATTTTTCATGTGTGTCTCTACTAGTGTGATACTACTACCTCTCCCTTAGAGGCTCAATTCTCCTACACTCTGCAGTAAAAGAACTTTGAAACACATATGATCGAACACTCACTAGGCACACCCCCATTTCTTTCTGAAGATGCATGTGAAATCCTCTCTCTTGTTGACAGTTAGAGCCAAGGCATATCTCTAAGATACATGGCAACTGAGCCGATATTTTGGATGGGCTCCTACTCCAAACAGTGTGAGGTCTAATTTGGACTTCACATCGAGGAGACCCCTTAGTTGATGGATTTCCAACACCATCAACAACCTCTCTAAATGCCACATCTCATCTGCCCACAACCTTCCTTGTTTCTAGGTTCCAAAGCTTATAACCTTTTAAACCATCCCTATACCTAATAAAGATTCACCTTTCAGATTTACTATCCAACTTGGTTCTTTTCTCCTTTGGAACATGTACATATGCATCATAGCCAAATACCCTCAAATGAGAAAGAGAGGGTTTCTTACCAGTCCATACTTCATGCAGAGTCTTATCCTCCAATGTTGATGAAGGTGATCCATTAAACACGTAACATGGAGTACCCATTGCCTCTCCCATAATTCCTACCCTAATCGAGTGCCACTTAGCATGCTTATTTCCCCTTCCATGAACATCCTGTTCATTCTTTCCGCAACACCATTTTTTTGAGGTGTGTATGTTGTGCTATACCACACTTATTACATGACTCTTCAAATTCATTCTTGCAGAATTTTCCACCATTATTTGTCCTCAACACCTTGATATTCTTCTCTATCTGATTTTCCACTAGAGCCTTCAAATCTTTAAACCTGTTAGAAAGTTCAGATTTCTTCCTAAGGAAATATATCCATGTATTCCTTGAGAATTCATATATAAATTAGAAACAGTATAGAAAATTACCCAATGTTTGAATCAACATAGGTCCAAACACATCACTATGCACAAGCTCTAATATCCATTTCACCATCTTAGCACTAGAGGGGAAACTCACCTGATTTGGCTTCCCATATAAATAATGTTCACAAAAATTTAAATCTATAGAGAATTTAGACATACATTCTACCACACCATTACCAATTAGTATTTGAAGGTCCTTCTCTCCAATGTGTCCAATCCTTTGATTCCATAGCATGGTCTTTTCTCGAGAGACCACTAGGTTTTCTGGTCCACTTTTAGCAACCACTGAACTGTGGCACCCATCAATAACAGTGATACCCAGAAGCTTGTACAAATTTCAAATATGAACTCCCCGCATGAGTACCAATGCTCCCTGAACCATATTGCAGGTATATTTCTCGAACATTATTTTTACACCTACATCATCCATATTTCTTACAACAATCAGATTTATGGCCAATGAAGGAATATGAAAAACACCAAGAAGTTTTCTAATCCTTCCACCTTGCAACTTCAGCTTGAATTTTCGACATCCAATGATTCTCACCTACCTGTCATCTCCTAAAAAGACATCATTACCATCATATTTCTCATACTTGTAGAATCACTCCCTTTGGTGAGTGAAGTGAAAGGATGCACCTGTGTCAATCAACCATGCCTCATGATATACATGTGTAGTTGAAGAAGAATCCAAGTACACATATCCATCTTCATATGAGGTCGTTTTCAACTCTGTGGAAGGAGCATCATCATATCCATTTCCTTTCTCAGGGGCTTTAGATTTTCAGTCATTTTTGTAGTGCCCTTGCTTTCCTCATTTCCAACACACCTTTATAGATTTTCCTCCAGATTTAGATCTCCCACTCGAGGAATTATTGTTGTTTATGTTTTGATACCATCCCCTTAGAGACAAGGCATCTCCATTTTGGCTCTTCATAGTTTTATGTCTCATCTCCTCCGACAACAAGTATGAGACTATTTCATCAAACTTCAAGGTAATTGTATTGCTACCTATAGCAACAACTAGACTATCCCATGAATCTAGTACAGAAAACACCAAACTGATCCACTTATCTTCATCTTAAATTTTTATATCAATAGATAAAAACTTTCTTACGACAGTATTAAAGCCATTGGCATGCTTTGTTACCGAGTTTCCATCCTTCATCCTTAGGTTATACAACTTTTTCGATTGGAACATTTTTTTCACCAGAGACAAATATTGGTACAAAGTCCCTAACTTTTCCGACAAAGCCTTCGTCGTAGCTTCCCCTGAAACATTCAATAATACTGAATCTGAGATACATAGCCATATTATGCTCTTTTCCTTCTGATTCAACTTCACCCACTCTTATGATGACATTGTCATTGGTTTAGTACCTGGATATACCGTGATTTGCTAATCTTTATCCACCAACACATCCACCATCTTGAGCTTCCACAACCGAAATTTTTTTCCATTGAATCTCTTGATGTCTACCTTTTAATTGTTCACCATATTCTTTCTCCGTAATAATCGATCCTGCATATCTCCCAATGTGACATGGTCTATCACAAGCGTGAGAAAAAACTCTCAGTGGGAAAGGTGTCCCCTTGAAGCTGAAACAACTCCGATACGAAATGTAGGTTTTAACCCTATGCAAAAATTACCTACAAACGAATTCTTAAAACAAAAAAATATACAATGGCAATAACATAAAACCAATATACACAGATATTTTCCTCTAGATCCCAAAACCGAGACTACCAGATTGATTTTTCATTATATTCCTTCCAATGTTAAAATACATATATATATACATATACATGCTGAAGAATTTCTAAAGTGCAATCCATTAATCCTAGTTTAGAACATAATCGTAGTTCCCTTGACCGGATCTATAAAATACCATGGGAAGAAAACCATCATGCCCAAAACCATGTGCAAAACCCATGCACAAAACCATGGGTAAAACCCATGCATAAAACCATGGGTAGGTTCGCCCACCATGTTTGGGTTTGGCCCCCATCCTTGGGTCTGCTAAACTATTATCAGATCTGCATAGAAAAAAATATTCCTGGGGTGTTGCCCTAGATCCCATGTAGGGGGCTACCACCCTCCTGCAAAACTCCCAACAGGAGGGGTTTTGCCCCTCTGTCACCCACCCATTGCACCTGACACAACGCATAGTGCTTGGGTCTAGGGGTGGAAAGAATATAACACACACCCAACAACATTTTAGTTATAAACATGTATTTCCTTAGTCATTCACCAACTATGGTTTAGAACTATCAGTCTCTATTGACATATTTTAATTATTCGAGGGTAAATTCAAATGGATACAAGGGGACTAATGCTAGTCACCCCACACATTGACTCAATACCATCTATATGCTAGTGATACAAGGTTGAGTCTTTCCTTTGTTTCTTACTTTATATTATTACCCATCCTATTTTGACTCTTCATTTCTTTTTAAAAGGATTCTTATTCACTCTACCAGTACCTTTAATTTTAATTTCATATATCATGGATCTAATGTGATGATCTGCTCCTCAACTTTTCGACTTGACATAATGGTATTATGGTTTAACCTTACACTTGGGTGATTGGTAAACAAATTGATATTCCTTTATCCCTAGTTGGGCATGCGACCAGGCCACATAGTCTCTTAGGCGTTGATCCACCTTGTGGCTATCACATTTCTTATTGTTTAGATGGACAGATCACTCGGGGTGATCCAATAGGATGAGTTGATTAATTTTCATTTGGAGAGGGCTTTCTACCATCATTCCATTTTAATTTCTCCATTATGAATTTTCCTGCCAGCAACGTGCTCTGACAATGTGAGGGTTTTTTGTTTTTCCTTCAGCCATGGATTCCCTTACCCAATTATTCTCTTACTGTAATTTAATCCTAACTAGTTAACATTTTTCAAGGATGCGACTTGGTTGTTGATCTAGAGTGAAGTCCTAACTAACCAAAACTTTATTGTATTTTTAATTCCTTCATCCTAAATATAAATTATCTCCTGCATATTTTACTTTGGTCTAATTTTCTCCATGGTGTTCCTATACAAGTTTGAATTGTAAGGGTTAGTATATCAAATCTAACAATGGCTCTAGGGTTTAACTGCTTCAAAACTATCTCACTCTTGGCCTTTTTCCACTGAGTTATTTCCTGAGACTCTATTAGACTTTGAGACTTGTTCAGTGGGAATGACCATGTCGAGTTCTATATCAGGTAACTAGTTTTAGTACATTTGTGATATATTTTATTGGCTCATGGTTATGATACCATTTGTCTTCTCACTATAACTAACCCTATGTTTCTATTTACAAGTTGAGTGCACAGTGGTGGAAATGATAGATTCATGGGATGGGTTTGCTATCCTTAAAGGTAACTCTTTTCTATTTACAAGTTGAGTGCATAGTTGTGGAAATGATAGATTCATGGCAAGGGTGTGTTATCCCTTAAAGGTAACTCTTAATTCTCACTGCCGTATGCACTTAACAAAATTCAAGACAAGTAGTTGATGTCCTTCATTCGTATTTTTGATCCCTGTGAGGTCCTTTGACTAGAATCTCATAGAGGGTTTTAGTTGAAGACATTCTCGTGATATTTTGATGATACAATGTTAGTAGGCCATGGATTTCTACTTAAAATTTTCCATCTAGCTCTAATTCATTGTCACCAAGTAACGACAAATAGGGTTTCTTGTCTTTCTTTAACATTTATATCGTATTTCGAGATACAATCATTTTTAAAGCTATATCTAACCAAGTTGCTCTATTTATTTTCTATGTGAGATACAACTCTCCTCTCATACCTCTAAGTAAGTAATTATGCCCCCCTTTCTTTGGGGTTGACTTACCTTGTTAGTGAGGGTTCGTATTTAGTATGATTTGCATCTCTTATGCTAAATGGTTTTGCGTGTCCTTTATCTCTACACGTACATCCCATCTCTACAGTCCTGGCTTGTTTGAACCCTTCTGCAATTGCTCTTGTTTTTCAAGTAAGAGAGCCGAACTACTGTTCAAACCTTTTCCCTCTTCGTGGGTTAGATATGCAGAGAATACGTGTGACTTATGTGTGAACAAGACGAGCACTTCCTCTTTCTTTGCTTAGGGGTTTTCGTTTCTCTTATTTATGGGTGGTCTTGTGGATACCTTTTTGTAGTTGAAATTATGTTATTCTACCCAATGTGATAATTTTAATTAATTAGCGAGATTGGAGTGGCTACTCCTCATTACTTGTGTAAAAACAATCTATTATTTATTAAAGCAAAATAAAATATTTGTCATAGTTTTGGAAACGCATTTCACGTCGTTCACCATGAAATGTTCAATATGTTTTTCTTACTTATAAATCCATAAGTTATAGTCTCTACTATAGTTAACTTTTAAAGTAAAATGTTAATCTTAATTATTATTATTATTATTCTGGGTTTTGCTACTCATCGTAATTTCTCATTTATCTATGTATACATGTATTGGTTTTCATTTACTTGTTTTATTAATTATGTTTTTCATGCACTTGTTCTACATCACTAGGCTCAAGAACATTTGTTAGTAATGTAACATTTTTTACCCTTTTCACCAGTTTTGGTGTACTTACTCTATCTTTCAAGCCCTGTAGCTCTACCGTAGATAAAGATAGCATACATTGTTTAGTTTGCTAGCCTTTGTACTATGTTTTCTTTTAGTCATTTAAATACGTGAAATATTTATGTATTTTGTTTGCGCGTTGATATTTTAGTAACTATAAATTATATCGATAGAAATAAGAACTCTTCCTTACTTTCATATACCACAAAGTATTAACTATTTGAGGACTTTGTTTTGTTGTCAAAGGTTCTTATGGAAACTTTACCCAAGTGGTGTAATTCTTGACACTAGATCAAGGTTTCCCGTTGTAAGGAATCTTGTAATGTTATGGTTTGCTTTAATAAGTTCCTAATATGTTTTTCTTAACTTGTATGATAAACAATCAAAAAATATAAAAATTAGTTGGCTTTTGTTCTATGTTGGGACGCATAATTGGCTCCTTTTTATAACTATTTTTCCTATATTTTCTGATCATTTTGACTCTTATAACCATACAATATCACTCTGACTATCATGATTAACTAAGGTATGCTTCGTTTTTATGTTTCATCCTTATTATATATTTTTTCTTTTAATTTGACATAGAAGTTAACTGCTTTAGACAATTCTCTCAATAAATTGACAAAGGCTTGTTACAGAGTGTGTGGCTTGTTGAGGTGTTGTTATAGGACCATATATCTTAGGATTTTCTTTCAATTAATGAAGAGAAGAGCTTGTTTACACTACTAATAGACAAAGGACTCATTTTAGACATGTTTTTGTCCTATGTCTAGAAATGAAGATCGATTTGGACAAATAATCAGTCAGAGCTAGTTTGACCATCGAAGGAGACATTTGTGGATAATGCAACCGACCTCATTGAAACAATTAGGATTTTTTATTGAGGAATCATTGTAATAATAAAAAAGTTGTTATAGCTTGGTTTCAACTAGGGTTATTTTGTAAAAGATAGATGTTATATATTTTTTATTTAGATTACATGAGAATCAAGAGAATCAAGAGCTTCTCACATGTGACGAAATTGTCTCTCAGAAATAGGAATGTATTTTGTAGTTATAAAAGAATGTACTCCTTGCTCATAAGGCATGCATAGAAGAGAATATAGGGGAGAGTACCAACACCGTAATTATATACTTCAACTTTTCATTAATATGAATCTCTATGATTCATGGATTCATACCTTTCTTCTAAGTAACCTATGTGCTATCTAATTTATCGCCCATGCTAAGGTGGAAGGGCCCTCCTTCTTAATAGGGATAACTGGTTAGAGAGGTTTGTAGAAGTGTGTTTATTTCCTCTTAGTTATGATTCATGTGTGATTTATTGTTACTGTTAAAGTCTTGTTCATTTATCAAATAATTGCATAATTCGAATCCTATTATTATGTACAAACATAGGTCTTGGACTAGTGCCTTCATTGGTGTGGTGGTTATTTGATTTTCATTACAACTTTTATTTTTATTTTTATTAAATGAGTGTTGCAAAAATTACTTCGGTGTTGATGGTTTTGAGGAGTTCTTTTTTTTAGAGTGATTGTGTGACATAGTGAGTTTTGTTCTGTGGCATCTTTCTTTTCTGAAAATGTGAGCAATACTTGGAGTATAACAACAAGTGTATTATGATAGCTAAGAATGACATTAGAATGATTGGTTTGAGGTTTTATCAGTGCTAGTTTCCATTTGTTCGTAAATATACTTTTCCTAATAGCCTTGAAATAAAAATATTACTTTGATTGATAATTAATGTGAGTGTTCGATCAGTTGCTCTGAATTAAAGGGGAAATTGATCTAACCAACATTCTATTACATGTTTCCTTTATTTACTAAGCTTTATTCTTATTAGAATCAAAGAATAGTTTTATTTGCTTTATCACATACATACTTCCTTCCTAAGGCTACCAAAAAATCCTACAATCTTATTGGTAAAATTATATGTATTCTAATTCCAACATTTAATTATCAAATCTCAGATTGTAAGACTTAGGGATGCAAGCACAAGAAATTCATGATTAGTGTAGGTTTTAGCCCTATAAAGAAATTACCTACATATGAATTCTAAAAACAAAAAGTAAACAATGGCGAGATCATAAAACATAAAATAGATATACACAGAGATTTTCCCTTGGATCCAAAACCAGAACTACCAGATTGATTCTTCATTATGTTTCTTGGAATGTTACAGTAAATGTATACATGTCGAAGCATTCATAAACCCCATCCCATTAACCTTGGATCAGAGCATAACCATAGTTCCCTTGACCAGATCTACAAAATACCATGGGTAGGAAACCGTCATGCCAAACACCATGTCCAAAACCCATGCATAAAACCATAGGTATGTCTGCCCACTTAATATAGGGTCCAAAAAGAATTTCCTAGGCCACTGCCATGGACCCCGTGTAGGGGGTTTGCATCCCGCACAACGAATAAGGACAACTATCTACACCCCTGTGATATGCTCGCAAATGCGACTAATCATAGAAGGAATATAATACACACCTAACATTCTTGCATTTGTTGCTTTCTTTTCCACACAGGGGGTCACAAGAGAACTTAGTCATTGGTCCAGTCCTATAATGCCAATCACTTATCTACACTAAGAAAACTTCTCAGTTCTCACAGACTTCGTCAATGCATCTGCATCATTCTTCCAAGTGTCCAACTTTTCTAGCAACACCTTTTTTTCGTCAACCATACCCCTCACAAAGTGATACTAAACATCAATGTGCTTTTTATTTGAATGATAAGTTGGGTTATTTTCCAAGAAAATATAACTTTGGATGTCACAATCTATCCTTATAGCTAGATGTACAAACCCCATACTTGAACACAATCTTTGCAACCAAACTGCTTCCTTGCTTGCATGAGTTGTTGGCATGAATTTTGCCTCTGTAACTAAAAGTTCGACTACATACTGTCTCTTGCTCATCCAACTGTAGCACCTTGAAATATGTTAAACACATACCCACTTGTAGATCTTCTCTAATCTAGATCTCCAACGCACTCTGCATCAGCAAATCCAAAGATGTCCAAAACTCTCTCGAATCCTGGTCGTCCTTGGAAGCACAAACCATAATCAGTAGTGCCATGAAAATACCTCAAAACTTGATTCACTATTGTCCAATGCTCCTTCCCTAGTTTTGACATAAACTTCCTCAATACTCCCACTGCATTTTCAATGTATGGTCTAGTACATACCATTACATACATTAGATTATCAACTACAGTTACATATGGATCACGGGACATGTCCTCTTCCTCTTCTTGTGTTTTGGAAGTAGATAACTTTACACCTATAGGAATAGGAACCTTCACCATTTTACTATCCTACATATTAAACCTCTGTAATATTTTCTCAACATACTTCCTCTGGTTTAACTAGAGCTTCCTGTTTTCCCAGTCTCATTTCATTTCCATGCCAAAAATATAGTTTGCAATGACAAGATCCTTCACGTCGAATTTGGAGGACAATTAAATCTTCAAATCCTAGATAATTTATTTGTTCTTACCAATCAACAACATATCATCCACATAAAAGACCAAATAAATAACACGGTCACCAATTAATTTTAAATACACACAGTGATATGCTTTGTTTCTGGTGAAGTGAAGTCCTCGTATATATGTACCAATTTTTTTATACCACATCCTTGGTGATTGTTTTAACCAATATAGAGAATTTTTTAACCTGTATACCAATTCTTTCTTACCCTTCACCGTAAAGCCTTCAGGTTTCTTTATGTAGATACCATCTTCCTGGTCCTCGTGAATAAGTGATGTCTTCATAACCATCTGTTCTACCTGAAAATAAAGAGCAGTAACAATAGATAAAAGTAATCTAATAGAAGATACCTGGGAAAGAAGAGAAAAAATATCACCAAAATCAATTCTCGACACTTGGGAACAACCTTTTTCTACGAACTGAGATTTGTATTTCTCCACCTTGTCTTATACATTCATCTCCTTCTTAAACACCCATTTACTTCCAATGGGTTTCCGTCTAGTGGACAACTCCATTAGATCCCAAGCATCAGTTTATTCCAAAGATGCCATTTCATCAACCATGGCCTCTTTGCGTAGTCTTCCATCCTCTGAACCTATTTCCTCCATAAAAATTTTGGGACCATCATCAGTAATAGCTAAATCAAAATTTGAATATAAAGAAGATGGACTATACCTTTATGGTTACCTTCTTTTTCAAACTGATCTTCTCACAACTAGAGTTTGTGGCTCTTCATATTCTGATTCTTGTTTTGCCGTAGAGTATGATCCTTCCTCCTTTAGCTCAAACTCTATTTTCTCAGGTTGCTTTGGTAGGACTTCATGTTTAATAACATCTTTCACCTCTCTAAATATCACATCTCAACTGTACACAACCTCCCTTGTTTCTCGGTTCCAAAACTTATAGCCTTTTAAACCATCCTCATACCTATTAAAGATGCACCTTTCATATTTACTATCCAACTTGGTTATTTTCTCCTTTGTAACATGTAAATATGCATCATGGCCAAATACCATCAGAGGTACAAGAGAGGTTTTCTTACGAGTTCATACATCGCATGGAGTCATATCCTCTAACGTTGATGAAGGCGATCTATTAACCAAGTAACATGCAGTCTCCACCGCCTCTGCCCACAATTCATGTCTTAACCTGGCACCACTGAGCATGTTTCTTGCTTTTTCCATCAACATCTTGTTCATTCTTTTTGAAAATCCATTTTGATGAGATGTGTATGGAGTAATCTTATACCATGCTATACCACATGTCTTATAGACCTCTTAGAATTCATTCGTGCAGAACTCTCCATCATTATTTGTCTTGAACACCTTTATCTTCTTCTCTATCAGGTTTTCCACCGAAGCCCTAAATTCTTTAAACTTATCAAAGACTTCAGATTTCTACCTAAGGAAATATACCCATGTATTCCTTGATAAGTCATCTATAAATGATACATTTTACACAAAATTACCTAGTGATTGAACCCACACAATTCCAAACACATCACTATGCACAAACTCTAATATTTGTTTCACCCTCTTAGAACCAAAGGGGAAAATCATCCAATTCTCCTTCCCATATACACAATGTTCATTGAAATCAAAATCTAGAGAGAAGTTAGAAATACATTCTACCATACCATTACCATGAATTACTTGAAGGCCGTTCTATCTAATATGTCCAAGCATTTGATGCCATATCATGGTCTTTTCTCTAGAGACCACTATATTTTCTGTTCCAATTTCAGGAACCACAGAACTGTTCCATTCATCAATGACATTACTACCCAAAATCCTGTACAAAATTCCAATCCAAACTCCCTACATAAACAATAGTGCTCATTGAAACATCTTGCATGTATCTTTCTCTAACACAGTTTGTACACTTGCATCATCCATCTTGCTTATAGAAATCAGATTTCTGGCCAATGGAGGACTGTGGATGTTTTTGGGAAAAACTTCCCTAAGGTAAGGGTTGACAATGTCAAAAGATTGAAGGTAGACTATCAATAATAAGAATATGTTCAAGCAAGAAAACTATGGAAACTACTAAATTTAGGTTTCTGAAAAGTACACAAAGGCCCTATGTTTGATGTCAATCCCGTAGGGTCCAAACCCTCTACTTCTTCCAAAGTGACTAGAACTATAACACAATTCAAAGAAGCATATACATAGAAATTAGTTCAAAGTGCACACATAATAAACATGTTAGATCATCAATCATCAACATATAAATAATGATATATTAGACATGAATTATAAAAAAAACATGACATCACAACATTTCGAGAACAAGACAGAGCTTCTTTATTCATATTAGCAAATAGTAGTGGAAGAATACAACCTGATCCAACCGTGGAACCAATGAAACCTTGGCCTAGATCTGTCCAACCCAAGCCTCAAAGATCACCTCTCAGCATGCGCAAAATGATATCATATAATAGAAGATGAACATCTCTACAAGGAAACAAGGGCTTCCTATGGCTAGGAGGGAAGGAGGAATAGGGAAAATCAGACGTGATCTAGGGACAAATGGAATATAATGTCGATATCCTATCG
This sequence comes from Pinus tabuliformis, assembly GCA_031772625.1. Classification (NCBI taxonomy): domain Eukaryota; kingdom Viridiplantae; phylum Streptophyta; class Pinopsida; order Pinales; family Pinaceae; genus Pinus; species Pinus tabuliformis. Next base: position 1,506,708,621 of record CM062819.1, on the reverse strand, counting down.
CCTATATTTTAGGCCTTCCCATGACGTATATAACTACCACAAAAAAAGTAGTTGATTTAGTTAGGCCATGGGTTCCCGTAGCTGGTCTTTCAGTGAAACTCGTAATCCCCACCTAAGAAATAAGAATATCTTATTTTTTTCATATTTTAATTTATGTACAATGGTTTGGTATTATGGTAACCACATGTACACATACTTTTATAAGGGCAGAGTTGCGCATGGAATTTGAAAATTTAATTTTTAATAAGTTGTCAAGTTTGAATGGAAAAGGGTTCCCTAAGGCCATATACAAGCATCATAACTACATGAGTGTTGAATGATGCTATAATAGATTCCCCATAATATATGAGGTTAGAAGGGGTACATGATGGATGAAATGTATTAAGTACAAAGAGAGATCATCTGAGAACCTAAGAGGAGATCACCAAATTCCATGCATACCTATAGAAGGAATAAAAAAGAAGGCTCATGTCTGAGGCGGGCATACCCATGCTCAGAGATAGTAAATCATGTCTGTTGATCAAGTACAAAAACGATCCATCATTTATACACAAGTGTACAAAGAAGACTGGAGAATGCATAGTGGATTGTCTGATCATAGCCATAAAGGAACACAACGAAGCTATGTCTCAATATAACATATATAAGAACTGACCAATGATGCTCAAAGAATTTTTTAACATTGATGTTTCATAATTGATATTCATAATAGTACCATGACATATAGGATGAATAGTGGTACTGCATAAAACTTGGGTGTGAAGATATAAATGTTGTTGAGATGAACAACAACATATAAGGGTGGCTAGTAGAAATGGGAGAAAACTGAAGGGACTGAAAATAGAACCAAGATGCTAACACAACCTAAGGTTTTCACCAACCATGGATGGTACATTTCTACACTATGGGAAGAAATGAGTTGAAGTCGGTCATGTGATAAATGGTTTGATTATCGGTCATTGTTGCATATTGTCAACAAACATAAGATAAATCATCGATAATGATGATGAGAGTCAAGTTACCCTAGTCCAATCTAACAAGTGTGAATAAATGTGTTGAAGTTGAACACTTGATAGAATTTATCAATAAGGAGACATTGATTTATTCTCACTATTGATAGTGAAGGAGTCTACCACTAATGATTGCAAACCCTAAGGTACTGAAAAAAGAACTCTAGATATTTTTCCCAGAGCATGAGTTGGAGTAAATGGTAAAATATATGCTGGAAGGAAGGCATTAAGGAATCCCACATCAACTAGTGCGAGTATAACTTGTAGGCCAATAATTTGGAAGAACTTGGTCGAAAAGAGATGAATTAACCATTCCGAAGTACATTTCTGGCATACACAAGATGTTGCTAATGCGTGATAGAAACCCTCTGAACCAACCAATAATGAATGTTGACACAGAGGCAAGGAATCAAGCAATAGGGTCAAATGGAAACCAAGGTAGTGCACGAATCCCAATGTGTGATAATGTAAGCTAACATCGAACACAAGGGAAACCACTAAGTGAAAGACCCATGATATCGATCAATGTTGAGCACAAGGTCACCTATTAATAATGTAAATAGGGACATGGTGTGGCTCTAGGCCTACTCTCAAAGAAATTTTTCGAAGATAATAAGAGTAGACCCATTAGAAAGAAGTCAATGGAAACCTTCTTAACCAGCACGAGAAAAGGACCAAATAATCGATGTGATACTGAAGATTACTTTGACAGATCGGGAATGACCAACTGAAAATGATTCAAGAGACATTGCAGAATGACTGACACAAGTTAACTTCCCATGAACAAAATCATGACTCATATGTGACGAAGCCTAATGGTCCAAGTCATAGTCATATATAGATAAAGAGTCAATACAGCCCATATTAATAATTGTAAGTGGTTGAATTGCATTTAAGAAAAGGGACCACGATCTATTTCAAATGGGCCATAGTTATTAAATAAAATGTTTAACCCACGTTATGCAAAGGACCACTAGCCATTAGGTTTGTTGTAGGTCATTTAGCTATAAATAATCGTAGTTAGGTCATTGATTCTTATCTGTAATAGAGCTCTGCCCTGTTGGAGGTTACCCCATCGAAGAGGCAAGTCAACATTGCATCTATCTCTGAATAATAAAAGATTTGTTTTTTTTCTCATTTTATTTTCTATTTTGGGTTATATTTCTTCTCATTTCTAGTATTATGGAATTTCTCACAAGTCAATAGCATAAAAAGTGGTATAAGAGCACCTTCCAGGGCTGGTTGTACCTTCAATTTTCATAGATTTTTTTTTAAGGCTAGAGACGTGTTTCAGCATCTTTAAACCATGGGATCTATCATTGAGCGCATAAACCTGCGGATTTGGGGAGGTATGCATGTAGGAAATACAAGAGGTGGCCATACTTGTTGAACTCCCTTGTAACCCCTGTGGGTACCCCTCAGAGTAGTAGTGCATTAGATAGAGCCACACATAGACTACAATTCCATGTACCCTTAGGTATATCAGAAACCCCCTAGGATCACCTAAAACCTATCCTTAGATAAGTTTTCGGCCATCTTGCTACAATAGTACACTACGAACAGCACTCGGGGAGATTACTCGCATGTACAGTAGGGTAGTCGAGTAGTATAGCTAAGGGTACGGTCGATCCTCCTACGTTAGCACCTTGAAAGATGGGGCACATGAGTACTATTTTTAGAACCTTATATATATTATGATCTGTAGCACCTAACACTCATTTGTGACCATAGTTCCCTCCGCTCTCTGAATATCATCCACTGTCTTATCTTCCGGATCAGATACAACAGTTAGGGTTCTACCGTCGTAGTGCAATTCAGATCTAGCAGTTAGGGTTTTTTCGTCGTCGCACCAATCAGATCCAATAGTCGGGGTTTTTTTGATGCATTGTAACTCACATTCAGCAGTCGAGGTTTCATAGTTTCAATCTAACTCTCTGCATAGTGGGGCTTGTTGTTGCTATAGTCTAGGCCCGATTTTTGTAGGACATTGGGTAGGACCAAGTTTTCGGGCATTTGGCAACTCAGTATTGTCAGTGGGGAGTAAAACTCCTTCCATGATGCTTCTAAGAGACTTATCCGATAAGATTTAGGATGACGACTTGATCGCAGAGGTACCATTCACTTGTCAACCTCAATTTCCAGGGGGTTCCAATTTTTTCCTGAGTGACTTCAAGTGACCCCCACTAATAGATTCTTGATCTCACCCTCTTTCTAATAAGACTACTCTTAAGTAATTAACCGAGGTTTGTGTATGGTAGGTACTATATCTCAAGTCATTTCCAATGAGAAGATTGAGAGCCTTGAAAGAAGGTTGTATGAGTTCAAGGGCCAAATGGACTGAATTGAAACTATGCTTTCAAAATTCACCAATATGATGTCGATGTCTCATCGGCAGGAGAATAGTGTTGATGAACACCTCAAAGGAGAATCTATCCATCACATTCACTTCCATGGAAATCAACAACATTCCAACCCTTGGCCACCCAAGCTGGACATGTAAAAATTTGATGGTTCTAATCGGCCAGTATGGGTAGAACAAATGGAACAATATTTCACCCTTATATCTATGAACGTCAAACTAAAATATGTGTGGGATCCATTTACATGGACCAAGAGAGATGGAAATGGTGGGAGTGGCATTAGAAATGTTATCTAGGGAACATAACTTGGCACACATTCTCAAAATCCCTATGTGACCGCTTTGACAGACAATCTATTTTTTTGGGCCATCTCACCAGGCTCCCACACACAAGAATAGTAAAATACTACATTGCAGCCTTTGATACATTGGCCATCAGAACTGACGGTCTAAGAGATGACTTCTACTCGGAGTGTTTCATCAGTGGTCTCAAAGAATCCATCCAAGCACATGTCCGGATGCACCACCCACCTATGTGGATGGATGCTTGAAAAAGGGCTATCGAAGTGGAACTTTCCTTAGCTGCCCCATCCACTGATCCAAATTTCGTAGCCAAGGGGCATCCCACATAGGCTCAGGGCCCTACCCAAACACTTAAGGTTCAAACGATGTCTCCAGTAGAAATGGATTAATGAAGAAAACAAGGATTGTGCTACTACTATGATGACAAATACTCTCCAGGGAATAAATGAAAGGAACCAAAATTATTTCAAATTAATGTTACTGATAACAGCTCATCTGAGGAAGCCCCACCCCTTTGGGGGCCAGAGGAAGAAGTTGGTGAAACCCAGCATGACAATGATCTCACAGCTACACCTAATGAAATAGTTTTCTCACTACATCCTTTGGAAGGCATTTCTACTCCTCAAACTCTCAAAATCTGAGGAATTCTTAAACATCGATGAGTAGTGTTGTGATTAGTGGCAGCACTCATAAATTTATCCATAAGCGATTCACCGAAGCTATTCATTATTATGTATGGGCATTGTCTAATTTCCACGTCCTTATCGATGATGGGGGGACCTTGAAATGTGAAGGCCACTGTGAAAATATTAAACTTCAGATGGGAGACTACCACCTGAAGACCATAATGTTTTATATTGAAATGGGTGGTTGTGAGATTATCTTGGGTGTTGAATGGCTTCGCACACTGGGCCCAATCACAATGGATTTCCAGGAGTTATATATGAACTTTTCGAAGAAATACCACATTAATACACTACGTGGACTCTAGGCAGGTGCTCCTGCTATCATTAGCTCGCATCAAGTGGAAACGTTGTTGAAAAAGAGTGATCATGGAGTCATCACCTAGTTTAATGTTATATAGGCCATTGAATCCACTATTCTTCATATTCATCTTAAGGCACAACACGTCGTAGACCACCACCAATAGGTATTTGATAAACCTGAAGAGCTTCCACCCTCTAGAGGTGAACATGATCATAACATCCCTTTGGTCCCAGGGGCCCAATCGCCTAATGTGCACCCCTACATATATCCTTTCAGCCAAAAGAATGAAATTGAAACTATCATCAAGGAACAGCTCAAAGCCAGTGTTATTTTTCCTAGCATCAGTCATTATTCAACGCTAGTGATCATGGTGCTAAATAATGATGGACAATGGTGCATGTGTCTGGACTTTTGGGACCTCAACGAGCTCACTGTCAAAGACAAATTTCCTATTCTGATTGTTTATGATTTTCTTGATGAACTACATGGTGCTCAATTATTTACCAAGCTAGATTTTTGCTCTCACTATCACCAAATATGCATGAAGGAAGTAGACATTCCGAACACTGCCTTTCGAACTCATGAAGGCCGTTATGAATTCTTGGTCATGTCATTTGGTCTCTGTAATGCTCCATATACTTTTCAAAGACTCATGAATGTTGGGTTGTGTTATATTCTTTCCACGACTAGCCCTCGTAGTTAACTAGGGGGATAGGGGGGGGCGGAGGCCCCCCTTCATTGCAACGGTTATGCAGACGGGGAAGGGTCACATGGGGGGTGATAGTCCTCCCTATCCAGGGGGTTTGAGTGGGGTGGGTAGGCCCCCTCTACAGGGTCTGGGGCAATGGCCCGTGGAAATTTTTTTTTGACCCTATATTAGGTTGGGCGAACCTACCTATCGTTTTGTGCATGGTTTTCACACATGGTTTTAGATGCGATGGTTTTCAGTTCGTGGTTTTAGATGCGAAGGTTTTCAGTCCATGGTATTGGATGCTTCGGCATGTATAGATATGTATTGTAACATTGAAAGGAACATAATGAAAAATCAAGCCGGTAGTCCTAGTTTTGGGATCGAGGGGAAAATATCTGTGTATATGTGTTTTATGTGCTATGCTCTCGCATTGTTTATTTTCTGTGTTTTAGAATTTCATATGTAGGTAATTTATGTACGGGATTAAAACCTACAATGAACCACCTATTGAAACCATATCTCTGAAAATTTTTCCTCGTCTTCTTTGATGACATTCTCATCTACAGCCTAACCTAGGACAAACATCTTGAACATGTAGATGTGATCTTGCAACTGCTCTAGAATCACAAATTATTTGTCAAATTGTCCAATTTTTTTTTTGGCATGGAAGAAGTCAGTCATTTTGGACACATTTGAGGTCATGAAGGAGTGAAGTTTGATCCCAAAAAGATATAGGCAATTCAGGATTGGCCCCAGCTAGAAACCTTGAAGAGTTTGAGGGGATTCTTGGGTCTCGCTAGCTACTATCACAAATGTGTCCGTAGTTATGGTCGCATTACTAGACCCCTCACTAACCTTCTCAAGAAAAATTCATTTCTCTAGACAGATGAAACACAAGAGGCATTCATGGTTCTCAAATAGGCCATGTGCTCCACCCACTTATTGGCCCTACCAGAATTCACCAACTATTTTTCAATTGAATGTAACACTTCCAATACTGGTATTGATTTGTATTAATGCAGGAAGGTTGACCTTTGGCCTTCACCAACCAAAAAATCAGTGGAAAACATCTGGGTCAATCTACATATGAGAAAGAGATGATGGTTACATGTAGTAGACACCTAGCGACCATCCTTATTGGGGCAATGTTTCCAAATCCACATAGACCATTTGATGAGCCTCATAAATGGGTAATTATATGGGCTTATTTTACCTCCTAACCTAGTCAAATCAACCATTCTATTAGCTTATTGTAAGATTTTCTGATTATATTTATGCTTATAGGGTGAGTTGAGTTCGTTATTATGCCATGTGCTCTAACACGTATTTAATGCAGATTATTGATGGATTTCGAGGTCAATGTCAAGGATCTAGTGGTCAAACTGTAGCAATAACTTGAAGTAGATAGAGGAGAGGACTTATAGGGGGGAATCCCCGTCATTTATTTATCCTCACTTTGAATTCCCCTTCATTCATCTCGGAGTACAGGTAGCTGAATCATGCACTAGAAGGCAGCCGAGCAAGTGGAAGATGATTGATAGTTATCTCGAGTTTTCGGAGCCAAGCCTCCCTGATTTTAAGGAAGTTGTTGGTAGCTTCAGATGTATAAGTAGAGAGGGCTAGGGCCTCATTGGGGTCGACTTTTTTTTTCTTGTGTAAACACTGCTGAAATTTAGAAGTTACTATTTTATGACAGTTTTATGTAATCTTGCTAGTTTTTGATAATGAAGACGGAATCCTTCCTGAGCTAGCACTGAGTTACCTCAAAGGGTTGAAGCTCTTGGGTTAGGGCCCAATCAAATAAGCCATGCTTCTCTTTACTTGTATTTGTATGCTTTACTTCAGTTTCTAGATTAGTTTGTTGTGAGATGTATTTCTCTTATGGTTAAGAATAGGTTGCTTTTGATCATTTAGTAGCTTGCTTCCATTTGTGCTTTCTGTAGTAGGTTAAGCAGTGATCAAAGAAGAGCCAAAAGGCTAGCAATGGTGCCTTGGCCTTTCTTCCTCCCTCTGGGACCATGATTTGAGGCAAAGACTCTCTTGCTGCCCCAAAAACACAGATTTTCCTCATTCCTTGGACTTTTGGTGTTTGCATCTCTCTAGTAGGTTGGTAGTCTAGTTTTGCTTTGATTTAGAACTTATTTATCATGTTCACTTCCTAATTTGAAATAGTCCTTTTGCATTCTTTCCTTTCTTATGGCATTTCCCAACATTTCCTTCTATACATCATAGTTTAGGCCATTTTAATTCAAAACTCTATTTTCCTAAGATGCACTCATTTCATTGGTTGCTTGATTTTCTTGGTTGTCTGTCAGTTTCTATGTAACAGATCTCTTCCAGCAGTAGGCCAGCTTACCAGCAATCACACCCTCCATCTGATCCATGCCCTATAGGTCTCCCAAACCTCACCTCAATTCTGCCCTAGTTTCCCTCATTTTTCATAGAATTTCTTCCTCTCTCCTGGAGAAAATCCAATCATCTTTCTCTCTCCTGGTGATTCATGGTAGACCGTAGGGATCCTAACACCTCATTCCAACCTTCATCCACATTTTCCAGCCGCTCTCACACCCTCAAAAAAGAGAAAATTTCTCTTGGCCTCCTCTTGTAGGCATCCTGTAGTTTCCCTGTTTTCCTCCTGTAGTTTTCCTGTGTCCTCCTATAGTTTTTCCTGTAGGCTTTATTTTGAAAGCCGAGTGTGGGAAAAGCCTCCAAAAGGCCACCTAAGACCTCCTAGGACCCATCCACACCATCCTACATCCCCCCAAGCTCCAAAACCACCCTCTAACACCACCTGTTCACTGCCACACTCACACACAATAAATTAGATGCATGTTAAATTCACATAAAAACACATAAAAATCCAAAAATATATTTTTTGCTTATTTACATCCAGAAATAGCATGGTTAGATGTTGTTTACTTCCTTGAGTAGGTAATGGCATTTATTTCATGATTTTCATAGTGTTTTTGGCAAAAGTAGAATTAGCTTGTTAATTTGGGTTTACTAGGTTTTGCTTTACATTCTCGTCTTTCTCCTTTCTGCTGTTAGAATAACATCTATAGAGTAATCTTTCTTTCCTTTCATCACAGATAGAGCTTCTTCTGAAATCTATAGAGGTTTGCATTAGCTCCTAGTGATCTCACACCGGTTGACCAAGTGACAACCTGTAGTGAGAACTAGTACTTGTGCATATAGCACCGACGCTTCCAAGTTTGTTACGAACTACAGGGTTGATAAAACTAAAGTTGGTAGCCCAGGAGTTGCAACATTCTTGCTATAATATTGGTGCTCACCACTTTTTGGCACCGTTTTCGGGGAAGCGTCAGAGTATTTTGTGATTACTTCTTTCTTCTATTTCCTATTGCAACATTCTGCTAATAGTTTATTTCAGCAAACGTAGACTAGTCATTTCTTTTCTTTCAAATCTACATTTCCTTGCTTTCCTTTTCAATTCTGCAAATTTCCATTCAACAAGTTCATTTCAGCTAGTTGCAATTTATTTTGTTCAATCACAATTTTAGTTTCTACAGGTACCTTGAGTGTGGGGGAAAAGAAACAAAAAATCCAACCAAAAATATTTCCTTTCATGCCTCGTAGGAGTAGAGATAACTTAGGAAAATTTTTGCCCAACACCCCTGTTAGTTCCATGTTTTTAAACTTCCATCGGTGATCAAATTGCTCTTTTGCATGCATATTAGGTGTCTCATTCAATCATATGAATTCCATTAGGTTGTGGAACAACTGATGGTAGTGGTTTCATTTCAATTTCCCTCATGTCATACACCTGCTGGCTTATTCAAACCCTTTTTCAGTCATTTATAGTCATTTCAGTTCATTTCATTCAGTTTTAGGGTTTAGTTTCACTAGGTCTTAGGGTACGTCATCATGGTCATCAAAAATTGAATAAAAAGGTCAGAAGGCACATGAGGAGGATAAGAAGGTTCATAAAATCATAAATTTAGTTCTGATATGCTTAATAAATATTTTTCACCTCAAAACAGAAATAGAGTTCTTCCATTTTTGTAAAAATTTCATGTAGTTTAATTGTTTCTATATGTAATAAGCTGAGCAGTTGTTCTTGGTTACCTTGCTAACTCCTACCACTGCAAAAACAAAAGCATCAAGACATCAGTCCATCAAGGTGCCAAGAAAAAGTCAAACTTCAAACTGAAGAACATAGTTTTTCAAAAAGTGACTAAGACTTTATAAAAGTGCAAACAATGTGCATCATATATAAAGCAAATTCATGCTAGTAAGTCATTCCATTGTGCAAAAAGTCAAGTGGAGAGCCAAAATTGCATTTTGAAGGGAAATTGAACAAAAGAGGAAGAAAACCCAAATTTTGCAGCAAATTTGCTTGGTGCTACACATCAGAGGGTCGGCACTGCGCATCAGACAAATTTTCTCTGTGTCAAATTACACATGTGTTGTGCATTAGGTAGGCACTGTGCATTGGGCCCAATGCACTGCACATTGGCCAGGGAGGCTCCAAACTCACTCAAATTCATCTCAAACTCTCCCAAAAGCTATAGTCACATCCTACAAGTAAGTGTTCATCTATCTTGAGCTTAAATAAGCCTTCTTCATGTTTTGTTCATAAATTTTGCTTCCTAAAATCAAAACCCTAGCTTGCCTCCATGCTTTTTTCACCTCATTGCAAAACCAACATCCTTTGTCCCTTTTCCCAACTCCATTGTACTAAAACTACCCATTGATTCTATTTTCCCTTTCGCTATTCCCCTAAGAAACTAATCCACTTTATTAAACCCTAAGTTCCTCATAAATCAAAACCCTAGTTTCCCAAATCTTTCCCTTCATTCCCCTAATCCACTTCGTTACTATTATTCCATTTATAAAATCTCTTCATACTCATTTTCTTTGTCCCCACCCATTATCATTGTTCACCATATCATCATCACATTATATCATAGAGAAAAGCATGGAAAGAAGCAGTGAATCAGTTTTTGAAGAAGTCACACTTAGTGATAGCTCAAGGGAAAGAAATGTGCAGCCCAAGAAGCCTTACAAAGGTGGAAAAATCATTAGGGAGGAACCTATTAGCATGAATGAACTCCTTGCTTGCCCACCAGCCACCACATGTTTTAGATATCAGTCTTGTTTTGAGTTTTGTGAAATGGTTGAGAGTGTCAAATATCACCATGAGTTAGCAAGGCAGTTTCTGATAAACATGGACAATAATATGGTACATCTTGTTGGGGTCGAATTCACTCTTTCACCAACTATCATTGTAGAAGCCACAAGAATTCTAGATGTAGGGGAAAAGTAGAACAAAAGACTAAATATTAGTAAGCAACATTATGCGCCTTATATCAAGGCCAAGTATCATGGTAAACTCAGCAGGGTGTTTCCTTTTAAATTCTTGGAGGACTGGTATGTTCCACTCATGAAACTTATCATCAAATACATTACATGTGAGGGTTGGTTCTCTAGACATTATGCCTACCACATCAAATTTCTCATGCATTTCACTAGGGTTAGAATGATGAGCATCCCTTATTTCATATGTAAAAACATAGAGAGAATGACAGTGATTGCAAAAAGAAAACCATATCCAAAGTAACTCAATAGCATTTATCATTTTTCTGTCATCAAAATTGTTGTTTTGCATCAGCTCACTCAATTGGGAGTGCCATGGGAAACTTTCATTTCCCATGAGTGCTTCAAGGGGCCTCAAATATTTTCAGATCCTCAAGAGGAAGGTGAACCTTCCAGGCAACAAAAGGAGCCTGAAAATAAAACAGAGGAGGTTCCTGTTCTTGTGTTTTTCACCTATGAAAGAGGCACTAGAATGCTCTTTGCAGCTGCCAAGCAAGTACTATCTCCACAAGGGGTGGAAGGGGTCTCGTTTTCTTCACCAGACCACAGGCAAATGCTATCTTCACCAGGGGTGAAAGGGGCTTTGCCTTCTTCTCCAGCTATACAGGTTGGCCAGCAGTCAAAGGGCAGAGATAAAGGAAAGTAAAGGATGCATGAGAAGAGCCCTCTTGAAGGGAAAGACAAGGATTTTTTATTTATTGAGGAAGATGTCACCGATTTGGGCTCGAAAAGCTCAAGACTCAAGGACATGATTATCAAAGAGAAGGAGGCTGAGATACAAGTCTTATCACTTAAACTTGAGAGGGCCAAATGGATCATCAACTTTCTTGAGCAGGAAAACAAGCAATTGACAGATAAGCAAGCTATTATGGAGTTGCAGATGATTAGGGAAAATAGGCAAGAGGCAAAGAAAAGAAAGATCAAGATGACCTCCCTTGAGTAAGAAATTGAGGATGACCGAGAATCATGGTTGGAGAGGGTGAAAATTCACCTTGGGAAGATGCTTGAGAAAACCAAAAAAGAGAAGAAAATGCTATGACATATGGCCTATCACTATCTAACCTGGAACAAGATTTGCAAAACAAAGGTATAGAGGCTAAAAGCTAAGTTAAGGAGATCCTTGAGGGCCAAGAAAGAACATGATAAACTCAAAATTTTGGCTGAAACTTCATTAGCTCAGCAAAGCACTTAATGAGGTTGCCTATTGCCAAATTTGAGGAAATTTTGCGGACTTTTTGTCACTTTGCAATTTTGTAAATAGAAACACAGGAAATTTCAGCTGATGCGCAGCGCCACCGGCACTGCGCATTGAATTCGCTCACTCTTTTGCCAAATGGCTTGTATTTTTGGATTTAGAATCGAAAAAAAATAAAACCTAGAAAGTTTCATCAATTTTGGAGAAGATCTAGGTCACTTAAAGGGCAAAAAACACCTAAATATGCCCTCTCTGCCACTTTTTGGATCCACAGGAAGTAGTCTTGGGAGAAATGATTTTTTAAAGGGTGAATCAGCTCCAAATCAAAAAATTCAAAGTGTTCCAGAAACTAGACAGGCAAAGCTTTCCAACAAGATATCATAGGCCTAATTTTGTGAATTGGAAGACCTCCAAAAGTAGTCATGAAATCGGTGTTGCACATCAGGCTTAGGGGGCTATGCATCAAGCAAATTTTTTCCAGTTTTGCCTAAAACTCAAAATTTCGCCTAGTTTCTTCAGTGGTTGACTTTTCTTATTTTCTTGGTAAATGTATGCATGGTAAATGATGTATTTAATGTAATTATTTATGAAAATCACCTCGTAGGGTAGATACATCAAGTTCCAAGTGGTTTTGAACTGTAATGAATTGGTTTCCTAAGTTTTAGAGGCAAGTCGTTCCACTGCCTATATTCCTGTTCTTAGTTTAGATATGGTTGAGACCACCCCTTTTCTCATGGATTTGACCCTGATAGCTAGCATGAGTGGTTTCCTTGCCTATATTATGTAATTTCTTAGTCATTTGTAAATGTTGGACTTTGGCAAAAGTGTTGGACTCACTAAACATTTGTATCAATAGTTTGGCAAGGAATAAAACCAGGTTTCATAGCTATTTTTGTGGGGTTCTTGTGATAGTGAGTTTATGTATTGTTTCTTCTTTGTAATGAGTTTTTTATGATGTTTTATATGTATCCACATCTCTCTCTCTCTCTTCTAAACTAAATGATTCAAGGTGAATAGATAAAATACACTCATTTATAGTGCTTTGTCTTGGGAATGCATTTGGTTTGCAATGTTTTCACTGTTTGAAGAGGATTCATAGTTTCTTATGCCCTCCTCAACTCCTTATTTGTCTTCTCTACCATCACAAATCCATTTCTACTACACAAACCCTTATCTACCTTGCCCCACAGGACATGACTGTATCCTTGAGTTGATTTCCTAGACCCAATCTGCCTTCTCCAATTGATCCAGCAATTAAAATCTAAAATCAAACAAAATCCTCTGATCTACTATACCTAGCCTAAGATCAACATTCATTTCAGTCATCTCAAGCCCTAGTTGCCATATTCTAACTGAGATTGACAAGGAGAGAACCCTCTCCCGACCTGGTAGGGCTAGCTACCAGGCTAAGTGTGGTTTGATGTTACCCTAGACCTGCCTTTCTTCAGCCTAAAGTAGATTTAGGCACTGGAATAGTGGTGACCATATTGGGGAAGAGCTGAAATATATTACCCCAGTACTTTTAAAACACATTCTAAACTTTTGGATGATAGGTTTAGAATTCATTAGGCTGAAAAAATTGTAATGCCCATTTGAATTTTGGGGAAAAATAAAACACACTAGCTTCAAGAAGATACACCAGGGCCAATCCTAATAATGATCCTCCTCTCAGGTTTGAAAATCCTAATCTCATTCCAAGAATACTTAGGCAAGAAAGTTCACTGAGTCCTAGACTGGTTTTCAGATCTCATTCATGTCTAGTTATGTTTCAATATCTTGGAGATCACCCTTTTGATGAACATTTTGATATTTCTTTGTTTAAAACCAAATCTTAAAGTGCGATTGGTGATACCATTTTAAATTTTAAATTTGTTGAAGACCTTGAAACTAAAAGAGCGAATAGATCAATTGATGATTATATTTTGAATTCTCTTCAATCATCTAATGTGGCTACCAATATCCCTGAGCTCCTAGAATCAACATTTGCTACTATTTCCTCATCTGTTGTCTTATCTAGTTCTGAAGTACCTCAGTTTACCCCCACCCTTCCCATTCAACCCAGCATATCTGATCAAATATCTCTCACCTCTACTCCTCCTTCAACCCCTCAAACATCCATCACATCGACTGCCGTTGTTGTTATAAATCCTCCTATTTCTCTAAGGCCAGTTTCCAATCCACCACGAGTAATGGATTCCAGATATGCAGCTCTCATTTTGCCACAAAACTTGGATGATATGCTTGCTAATTACAAAAGTAAGATACCATTGTTTGATGCTACTCAAGGTTTTCACAGTGCAGCAGCATGTTGACAGGATGAACGACTTCTTTGACCTTCATGAGATAGATGAAGAGAATGTGACCATGTGATTATTTGTGTAAAGTTTTGGAGGTAAGGTTTGAAAGTGGTTCAGAGCACTACCTGTGGGGACTATCAATACATTGTCGGTTCTTCACAGACAATTCTTGGATCATTGGGAGGTAAAGAAAAATCCACTCCAAATTCTTTCCGAGTATGAAAATATAAAGAGAAATGCTGGTGAAAGTGTTCAAGATTACTGTGTGAGATTCAATACTATCTATAATACTATTCCAGTTGACATCAAGCCACTGTTGGGGTTGGCTTTGATGAAATTCCTCGATGGTTTTGATCCTGACATGTCATACCAATTGAGAGGATGAGACCCTACTACAATGTAGGATATACAGAAAAATACAGTGAGTGTGGAGGAAAATCTACTAGCTAAGAGAGCTAGGATGAAGACCGAGAAAAAAGTGACCATAAAGGAAGATGCGTCTTCCTCAGATGTAAAAGTTGATCACTCCGTGGTCAGCAACAACCACAGTTTAGGATCAAACAATGGGAGCAAAGAGTACTAGACCAATCAACACAGTAGCAAGTCAAAACACCTCTACAGCAAAATTATGTGCACAACCCGGAGTCAGAGAATGATGAAGATCCAATAAGAGAGGAAAATCAATTTTTTACAGCAGATGGTTTTCCTATCTATATCACTGAGGATGAGGAACATTTAGAGCTCGGTTGTATAGAAATATGAGGATTTTATACTAGCCAATGACATATTCCTAGAAGAAGAATCATATGAATATCAAAGTGGATATATGAATGCACTCATAGCACAAAAAAGACAATATTCAATCAAGAGTAGGGATGTACTAATCAATCCGGTCCAAAAGTGAAAGGAAGCAGCACAGCCTAAGAACGATTCTTCAAATGCTTAGAAAAAGGAAAGGAGCTAGCAGGTCCTACTTCCAACAAAGTACAATCTGCAAATGAGAAAACAAATAAGCCAAGTACAGCAAAGGAAAATTCTGAAAGTAAAGATTCTCCGGTCAAAGAGGCAGATAAAATTACAGCCTTTAGCTTAGAGAATGAGATTGCTAAGTTAAAAGTGTCAATACCTCTGATAGAATTAATGAAGAATAGCAGTTGTAAGAGTCAAATGTTAAAGATTTTGAATGTAGATCCCCTGTCTGATATGGTTAATGTGGAAGATGACCAACTCGAGCATATTTTTGGTCCTACATTAGAAGGCCAATCTGAGGATAGTGAAGTAGCCCTGTTTTACATTAGCCTTAGATTGCATGAGTTTTTCTTGCACAACGCCATGTTTGATTTAGGAGCATCTCACAATCTGATGCCAAAGGAAATTATGGAAAAATTACATCTCGACATCACTCGTAAATATCATGTTATTTATTCATTTGATTCTGGTAGGGTCATATGTATTGGTCTCATTAAGGATTTGGTTGTGACTTTAGATCAAATTCCAGCAAATAATGTTCTCATGGATGTAGTTGTGGCCAAGATTCCCCCTAGATTTGGCATGCTTTTATCTAGGTCGTGGGGTGCAAAACTGAAAGGGACATTGCAATTAGATTTCTCCTATGCCACTATTCCCATGTTTGGTCAGCTGAGAAAATTATATAGATAGAAAAAGATGAAGTATATGATCATAAGCAAGGAGAAACCTTTGAATCATCCAATTAACTTTGTAGATACAGATTTAGAATCTTTTGTTCTTTATTCAGATAGTGGTTTTAATGATGTAAATAGCTAGCTAGTTGAAGTGGAAGATGTTCCAAAGATAACAAAAAATTTCAGGGCAGTACTTGATCAAGAGAGACAAAAGCTTGCAAGTACCGTTGAGCAGTCTATGTTCCACCAACAGTATAAAAGTGATGGACAATAGCCAAAGGTAGAAGAGCAAACCAATTCCAGCACTTGGAGGAAGAAGCTGGTTTATGGAGTATGGATTTCGTTGGAGCAATAGGTAAGGATGGTGCAGCTATTGGGATTTGGATACTGTTGTGACCAGCAACAACCCCCCCCTTATCATTCAAGTGTCATCCGAAATACTAAATGTGTGGGGACCCTTAGTTAAAATTTAGAAAAAGCAAGAGTAGTGCTTAAATTCCTTTTTCGAAAAACAAAGTTACCATCATAAGCTTAGGAAACTCCTTGGAATACTTAAAACCTAAGTTTATGATAAGGGAAAAATCTTTAAAAAAATCGCATCGTAAAACGGTAGTAGAACGCCACCATTCAAGTGCAATCCCGGCATGTATGAGATTGTGCTATTGAACAACTATGGCGTCGCAATAAGAAAAAATTATAAGAAATACTTCAGAATTTACCTATTTGCGATGACGCCGATCGCAAGATCGCATATCGTAGGAAACAGGTTAACGAAATTTGTCATACATAAAACTTCTGCGATCTGCAATATTGCGATATCGCAATAAAGCAATGGTTGTGATGTTAGGCCAGATCAACATTGCGATGTTATGTCTCTGCGATTTTACAATATTGCGATGTTGCGATATGTGATGGTACGATCTACGATGGTGCGATCTGCAATGGTGCGATCTGCGATGTTGCGAAGAAAATCGTAAAATCGCTCCATCACAGATCTTTCGGGCACGATATTAAAGAAAAGCTATTTGCCATAAGTTGACACATGATTATGCGCTTTAAATGCTAATAAAGGAGTTAGTTGTCAGTTATTAATAAACAATGAATGCGTGCTTTTCAAAGAATCACTTCACGTAAGGTGGTGTATTTGGTATGTCTGCGGCATTTAAAACTCTCCCATCACTCTTCATGGTCATTCATTTCCACTTCACTTGTGAATTGCAGGAACGAAGAACAGAGGACGATACAAAGTAATACATAGGTTGAAATCGGGAAGAAAAACAAAGCCCCAATCTCTGAAGAAAAGGAAATGGCACCTTTGTATACAGACACGGCTTGTAACAGAGATGCAGGAATAGCTATGTGGGAAGGCATGTATAGTCTACTCGAAGAGGAGAATCCCAGAGTGATGAAAGTTACTACTATCGCGGGCTCACAGAGTTCTTCTGAAGCATCCCTATAAGAGCTAGCGTGCTCATTCCTACATCGGATAGCGGGAAGGCCCAAAATTCTCCCATACACAGACATGGTCAAGTGGATACTTGATAGTGTAGAAATAAAAAATAAACAGTTCAAGGTCCATGGTCAAGGGCTCATCGGGTCATTCGCTACGCAGGAATTATAGCTCATGTATCATCTGCCTGAGCCATAGGCATCTTATAACACGCAATTCATAGAAAAATTCGTGAAGGAGAACCAAAACATGTCAGAAACCACCAAATATTGGTCCAAGAAAGGCGAACCGCTCAAGAAAGATAAACACGGAATGTACAGTACTGGTTCCCTTACTTCCCCATATTGCTTTGGTGCTGCCATGCTCTGTAGAATATTTGGAATGCTAGATATCAACAAATCTTAATCCGAATGGTTACCATTACTAGATGCTGCCACAAATGCCACTATTGTAGATTGGGCCAAAATTTTATCTGATAACCTAATCACGGCTTTTGTCAGTTATCGATCCAAAAGAGCTACGTCTCAAAGGATTTATCCTCCTTTTTACCTAGCCGCATATATTATGGATTCAATATGTTATGTTTCTAAGTTCCCTGTTATGGGTTGGAAGTGGACAACTCAAGACCCCTTACCCATCCATGTCTATCATAAGATATTTTCGGACTCTCAGTTCACTCCATACTTCTACTAGATTTGTCACGGACTTATGCTGCCCTTGTATAGAATGTTGTATGACAAAGAACCCCCGAGGTGCTCACCTGAAGCACAGATAGATATCCTCCCCATCCCAAGGTGGTTCGGAGAGGAATTGTTCACTTATGTTAGGGTATTTGGAAGTACTGCACCCCCTCATGTTCTACCTTTGTATATCCCTGATAAACTCCTAGCTCGAGAAATTGCACATCAAGCCTGTGGAGAAGGTGGCCTAACTAAATACCTAAAGGACAAAAAGAAGGCTATATGGCCACAGTTTCCTGTAGCTTGTGGGGGCTTTTCATTATTTGATGTAGGTCACGCATTCACTGAAGTACAGAATACGACGTGTTTACAACTATTTAAATTCCCGGGAAGACCATTTGACTCGAATGAGGTTGCCCAGAATTTCACAACTACAGTCAAGATAAAAGTGTTCATTGGGAAAAAGGATTTATTTGATGATATATTCCAACAAAAAAGCACACTTCAAGAGATTTTGCGTGAAACCCAAGTGCAATTGTCTCCAGAAGACTTTCAAAAGTTCATGGTATACAGAGAAAGAAGATTAGCCACTATACCTCTAGAAAAGCTACGACTGTCTGCAAGAGAACCAGCTCCAAGCGTTAGTCTCAGTGGGAGTTCAAGCACTAACGGATCTAAATCCAAGTCTTAACAAGAAATTCCTGAACACTCTAAAAGATCCAGAAATGACCAAGATAGGAGCGAAGAGTCAGCTAAGGATACCGCTCAGTCAATGGAACTTCTACAACAACAGGTTATTGCCTCCCCACAAAGAGATCCTCCTCCTCTCATCATTGAAGCACCACAAGTCACGATCGAATTAGATAAGGAATGGGAAACCTTCAACAAGCTGATCAATCTTGAAGGACAAGCCCTAAAAACACCTGTGAGCAATACAAAGGTAACCCAGGAAGTAGTCACAACAATAGTCAGTGATGTCTCAGATACGGAGCATATTCCTGTTGCCCCATCTTCTGAGCTTGTACTTAATATAGAAGAAATTCCCCCTCTGGACATATTTTATAGTCCCCAACATAAAGCAGTGGTAAGAAGACAGAGAAAGAAAAGGAAATTAGAAAATACACTCTCTCAAGATGCAGAACAATTAGACGTCTTGTGGAAAGATCCCACCAGCAATCCTACTGAAAATCTCACCAAACTATCTCAGATCGCAGGAGCGTACGCCTCTGCGACTATTGATAAAGCATCGGAAGTACAACAGTTGTTGAAAGAATGGGAAGATCAAATACAAGTACTGCAACTACAATTGCAACAAGCCAACACCAATAATGAGGCACACAAACAGCTTGAAAAGTTGCAGGAGGACTTCCAGCAAATGCAGATAGGTTATCAGAAAAGTTTGGACGAGAAGGGAAAACAGTTACACGATTTACAAGAGATGCACAAGGACGACCCTAAGCTTATAGAGTTTATTTCAGAATCTATTTCCTTGAATGAACAATTACTGTAGCAGAAAGAAGTGTTGGGCCAAAAGGTATCACAGTGGAATTATTATTGCGAAATTAGTGATAAGATCACTAATCAAGTAGTTGACTTACGAAGTGACTATGATTTGATTGATAAACGAGTGACTGAGTACTTGGCTTGGTAGGATGAAGACGAGGGAAAAAGAGCAGACGCACCAAGGATAAATGAGAACCATAAAGAGCTGCTCTTTAACAAGTGGGATGATCAAATCAGGGAGGCAAAAGAAGCGGCAGAAACAACAGCCACGACAATAAGAATTCTTATTGACTGTGTAAATGAGAATTTTCACAGGTAAAATTTGATCTCAGAAACCACCCCAGGATATTAACCGAACAAACTACAACTAGAGGTGGAATGGAAACAGAGAGCGCAAGAAAGGGCAAAAGCAATTCAACCGCTGAACAGTTTAAATTGGGAATATTACTGGACATACTTGGTAAAACCGCATAGTCAGTGGATGACTGTGAAGTGTAACATAAATGTGGCTGAAAAGATGGTACCAGCTCTCATCGATTTTGTTTTGCCATCTCAACTCAAAGCAGAAGTCAGCCAACCGACTCTCCTTAAACCAATGCTGAATACATGCAGTTTTAAAGACCAGATACAAAAGTAGTTTAGTTCTGAATTTAATTTTCACTTTAAATTTGGCTTAGAAAAAGGGCGGTCATTTTAAACCGCATCCTAATTTTTTGTAAATAAGATATTAGTAGATTTAGGAAGTAGTATTTGAACCCTTCTCGTGCATTTAGGGAAGGGTCCAGAAATTTATCAAAAACTTGTCCTCAGAACATGCACTTGTGCACCCTCTGAGGAGGTTTTGGTGAACGAATGGATCAAGATTTGTTGATGTTTGCATTTGATATCTGCTACTGATGTTTCACTTCTGTACTCTTAGTGGATGTTAGAGAAAGGAGAGATAAATCATTGTTGCTTGAAGCTTATGAGTAGGACTAGTCATAAATGGTACTTTTATCTCTTGACCATTTCTTCTTATATGTTAAAGTGATAAACAATTTTTAGTTGTTTGTGTATTATTGCATGAATGCTTGAGTTATCATTTGGCACTTTTGTACAGTGATAGCTATTTGTTTATGCCTAATGTATGAATAGCTCATTATGTGATATGCTGTTCACAACTATTTCGTCTAACTTCTTATGTGAAGTGGTTCATCTTCATTGATTTCCTTTCTTATAATCGCTGAATGATATTTATTACCAGTTGTTATTTGAAATCTCTTTAGATCGCATAATAGAAGAATTACATTCCGGGTTAGTATAGATTTAGATGTGTTGTTTATTAGATTACAATAGCATAGAATTAGATTAAAATTTGAATTACAATATCTTAGATAGGAACTGTTAGATCAGCAACATCGAATTCTACACACACACACTCATAGATTGGGAAACTGGTCCCATTATCCCCAGTTAGACCCGCTATACCAAACAGATAAAGATCTGCCAACCAAGGTCCGGACCGGGCGGGTATCCCCCTTGTTGTCGACCCGATTTTCCGGGCTTTAACATATTTGCCCCTAGAAGGAGGGTCTGAACATGTTGTCTGTTGGGGTTTGTTTTCAATTGTAACATTTGAATTAGGATGGCTTCTCTTAAACTTCCCATTGTGAGTTGTATCCATGTTCATGCCTCTTCCAATACTCCACCTGAAGTGGTAAGACTCTTGTCTTAGGTAAAATTTAATGGTAAGAAAAATTCTTCTGCTTTTAATCATGCCCTTCAATTTATTCAAAATGTTTCAAATTTGAATTTTCAAGGAATTGATGAAGGAATTTTATGCAGAATTTTTACTCTCACATTTGTAGCGGAAGCTAGAAACTGGTGTAGAACCCTCATAGTTGCCTCAATTCACAACTGGGACCAATTTGTCATGGCTTTCATTTGTAATTTGATTGCTATGATTACGATCAGGTATATGATGAAATTGAATATCTACGCAAAGAATATGAGTCTGTTAGAGATTTTAATATTCGATTTCATCTTAATTGTTTGAAATATGATGTTGAGAATGAACTCATGAATGAAGAATCATTAGATTGCGTTGATCATAATTATTCTATGCCTCCTATCCCCGATCCAGTAGAAATCAGTCTAAGCTTTGTTCCATTTTCTTCTAATGTAAATGAGGATTCCAATTTGGATGTGCGAATAAGTCATGATGAGGAAATTTCCCAAAGCTTAGGGGACATGTATGACCAATACAAGAAGACAAAAGCGGCAATGTTGGAAGAAAGCCCTCCTTGGAATCAAAAAGCAACTTTGAGACAAAGTCAGATAACATGATCGCAACTAGACAAATGCAAATGCCAAGGTTAGAACTGCAAAGTAATCCTCTTCCAAAAAGCATGAGCACACAAAGGTATGATCTAAAACCTGAAGTCTACGATGAATGTGATGAACAAGAGTTTTCACAAGGAGATATTTTTAAATGCATTATTACAGAGTCACATTTTTCTCTTTATCCTGATATTTTTAATGATGATAATTTCCCCCCCTCAATATTAACGATATCTCAGAAATTACAGAGGATCATCCAAATGAATCACCATTAGGTTTTCAAGATAGAGAGGTAACTATAGAACGCCCTTTTGTCATTGACAAACATGAACGACTTGACCCTCCTTGTTTGAATATACTGGATGAAAAAGAGCAATCTAGGGAATCCTGTGAAGTCATTTATGATAGCTACTTTGATGTTGAAGATGTTGATTTATCTCGAGTAAATCATCATAAATCTGAGAATAAGAGATATTCTAATTCAAGAATTATTTCAGCCGGTCCTCATTCCAAAGTAGCAGATCATCTGCATGATTTCACTACCCAAGAGAGTATTCCAATCTATGATTCATATCGTGAACAAACCTTCATGCCTGTTCACAATCATAATTTGTTTTCTAATTCACAAGATGGAATTCAAAATGACTCGAATCCCATAATTATGGCCAATCCTTGTGAAAGAGAAAATATTTCAAAACGATCACAATTCTGCTATAACACTAGTTATACAGATAGTCATTGCATTGTTTTTTGTTTGTACTCATTTTGTATAAAACCGGATTTTACTTTAAATTTTAATTTTCAAACTCTTGACAGATTACTCTGGCATACTCAGCACTTTACCGACAAACATTCGAGTGATGTTTTACCATTTTGGAAAATTGAAGTTTGTCGAAGGAATGTAGAACTTTTTCAATTTCAATTCCAATCAATATCAATTTTTTGTGAAAAACTTCTATCCTATCCAAAATAACATCAACAAAAGAATGTATTTTTGGAGAATTGCCAACAATTGAAGTTAATTTATAATTTTCCTATGAGAAATTTCCATCCATTCTTCATAGATTCATTCAGAGAGATATATTGGGAAACTTTCCTTTCATTAGAAATTGTCAAAGTCCTAAGTTTCACACATAACAAAAATAATAGGATACAGGCTATTAAATCCAAAAATTTATATTCTCAACCCAGCCTGTCATCTTTCCTATTGAATGATTAGCAATCCATAATGGAAACTCATCCTGATTTTTATGATCCAATAGGTATCCAATTAGAAAGAAAATTTCATAAGAAGGAGATCGTAGGCAAAATTCTGACAAGAATTACGCTTTCTAATTCCACATTTAACATTTTTAGTTCAGTAAAAAATGTATTCCTAATACTGATATTTGAAATGTATACACATGTAGGAATAAAAGTGAGAAAATGGTTACACTGGAAATATCATTATACCTAGTCAATTTTGTGTGTATAGTTAAAATAGGAGTAGAATTAATTTAGCTAGGTTGTCGGGTGGAAAGTTTATTTTGAACAGTTTGTAGGAAAAATAAAAGAAGTAATTAGCCCTATTCATATTATGTAAACAATCCAAGGGAATAGTTACCTCTCATTTCCTTAAAAATGTTTTCCATAATAAAATCTGTTGTTGTTAACAACATTTGACATTTACTAAAAGATACCAATTCTCTTTCAGATTTTGAACTTTTCGCTTGTATAAATAGCAAATCTTTTGGAAAGCTGATCTTTATTATTCATAGATATAGTTAAAGACTCTAGCCTAGATATGATACTAGTTTCAACTTCAAAAAGTTTGATGAAAACAACCTTTAGTGAAGAAATTGTTTTATCTTAGTACAATGAAAGGTATCAATAACAAAATAAAGATTCTCTGTAGAACAGTTGTTTCCACAAAACTCTATTATTGTCGTCCAGAGCTATCTTAAGGAAACAATGACTTCCTCCCTGCTAAGGAAATCACAACTTTCAGAGGAACAACCCAAGGATACACTTTATCTCGAAGAATAAGAGGTCTCATCACGAGCCGACTTATCATTATCACAGATGATATAACTTGCTAGCTTTGCCAATACTATACACCACAACAGGGCAATGACTCAAGATTGTTGCAATCAAAAGACAAGGGGTCTCATCGCGAGCCAACTTGTTTAGCAAAGTTATAAATCAAGTGAATGACTGTGTCATAATTTGGCTACCAAACCAAGACATTGTTCTTTAAGAGTAAAAAGAAAATCAAAGCAACAATTGTGCATATGGATTTTTCTTTGAAAGTTGAGGGCTTCGTTAAGTAGGATACAGGAGCATTGTTGGGTAACAGGTAACCCTGTCGAGGCTATAAACGCCTGCTGGCAGCAGAGGCTCTACCTACGAAAAATGAGAATATTTAAAACTGGTTTACAGAGGAGATTTGTTTTATCTTTACAAGACCAAGTAATAACTGATATAAATACAAGGACTAGCCTAAGGAAGCAAATAATCAAAGTCGAAGAATGAAACAAAATATCATTGATAGATTAGAGCATAATGTACTTTATCTTTCCATAACAAAGTTTAACTTTTCTGAAAATTTTTTGTTTTGGAAGTTTGGAAAATTCAGTAAGAAAATAGAGATAACTGGTTCTTCCAAGTGAATCGCCAATTGTTGTGACCAGCAACAACCCTCCCCTTCTCATTCAAGTGTCATCCAAAATACTAAATGTGTAGGGACCCTTAGTTAAAATTTAGAAAAAGCAAGAGTACTGCTTAAATTCCTTTTTCGCAAAATAAAGTTACCATCATAAGCTTAGGAAACTCCTTGGAATACTTAAAACCTAAGTTTATGATAAGGGAAAAATCTTTAAAAAAATCGCATCGTAAAACGGTAGTAGAACGCCACCATGCAAGTGCAATCCCGGCATGTGCGAGATTGTGGTATTGAACAACTATTGCATCGCAATAAGAAAAAATTATAAGAAATACTTCATAATTTACCGATTTGCAATGACGTCAATCAGAAGATCGCATATAGCAGGAAACAGGTTAACGAACTTTGTCATACATAAAACTTCTGCGATCTGCGATATTGCGATATCGCAATAAACCAATGGTTGCGATGTTAGGCCAGATCAACACTGCGATGTTATGTTTCTGCGATTTTACGATATTGCGACGTTGCGATATTGCGACGTTGCGATCTGCGATGGTGCGTTCTGCGATGTTGCGAAGCAAATCGCAAAATCGCTCCATCGCGGATCTTTTGGGCATGATATTCAAGAAAAGCTATTTTCCATAAGCTGACACATGATTATGCGCTTTAAATGCTAATAAAGGAGTTAGTTGTCAGTTATTAATAAAATATGAACGCGTGCTTTTCAAAGAATCACTTCACGTAAGGTGGTGTATTTGGTATGTCTGCGGCATTTAAAACTCTCCCATCACTCTTCCTGGTCATTCATTTTCACTTCACTTGTGAATTGCAGGAACGAAGAATGGAGGAAAATGTAAAGTAATACGCAGGTTGAAATGGGGAAGAAAAAAAGACCCGAGCTCTAAAGAAAAGGAAATGGCACCTTTGTATACAGACACAGCTTGTAACAGAGACGTGGGAATAGCTACGTGGGAAGGCATGTACAGTCTGCTCGAAGAGGAGAATCCCAGAGTAATGAAGGTTACTGCTGTCGCGGGCTCACAGAGTTCTTCTGAAGCATCCCTAGAAGAGCTAGTGTGCTCATTCCTACATCGGATAGTGGCAAGGCCCAAAATTCTCCCATACATAGACATGGTCAAGTGGATACTTGATAGTGCAGAAATAAAAAATAGACAGTTCAAGGTCCATGGTCAAGTGCTCATCGGGTCATTCACTGCACAGAATTTAAAGCTCATGTATCATCTGCTTGAGCCACAGGCAACTTATAACACGCAATTCATAGAAAAATTTGTGAAGGAGAATTGGAACCTGTCAAAAACCACCAAAGACTGGTCCAGGAAAGACGAACCGCTCAAGAAATATAAACACGATATGTACAGTACTAGTTCCCTTACATCCCCATATTGCTTTGGTGCTGCCATGCTCTGTAGAATATTTGGAATGCCGGATATCAACAAATCTTCATCCGAATGGTTACCATTACTAGATGCTGCCACAAATGCCACTATTGTAGATTGGGCCAAAATTTTATCTGATAACCTAATCATGGCTATTGTCAGTTATCGGTCCAAAAAAGCTACACCTCAAAGTATTTATCCTCCTTTTTACCTAGCCGCATATATTATGGATTCAATATGTTATGTTTCTAAGTTCCCTGTTATGGGTTGTAAGTGGACAACTCAAGAACCCTTACCCATCCATATCTATCATAAGATATTGTGGGACTCTCAGTTCACTCCATACTTCTACCAGATTTGTTACGGACTTATGCTGCCCTTATATAGAATGTTGTATGACAAAGAACCCCCGAGGTGCTCAACTGAAGCACAGATAGATATCCTCCCCATCGCAAGGTGGTTCGGAGAGGAATTGTTCACTTATGTTAGGGTATTTGGAAGTACTGCACCCCCTGATGTTCTACCTTTGTATATCCCTGATAAACTCCTAGCTCGAGAAATTGCATATCAAACCTGCGGAGAAGGTGGCCTAACAAAAGACTTAAAGGACAAAAAGAAGGCTATATGGCCACAGTTTCCTGTAGCTTGTGGGGCCTTTTCGTTATTTGATGTACGTCACACATTCACTAAAGTACAAAATATGACGTGTCTACAACTATTTAAATTCCATGGAAGACCATTTGACCCGAATGAAGTTGCCCATAATTTCACAACTACAGTCAAGATAAAAGTGTTCATTGGGAAAAATGATTGATTTGATGATATATTCCAACAAAAAAGCACACTTCAAGATATTTTGCGTGAAGCCCAATTGCAATTGTCTCCAGAAGACTTTCAAAAGTTCATGGTATACAGAGAAAGAAGATTAGCCACTATACCTCTAGAAAAGCTACGACTGTCTGCAAGAGAACCAACTCCAAGCGTTAGTCTCAGTGGGAGTTCAAGCACTAACGGATCTAAATCCAAGTCTTAACAAGAAATGCCTGAACAGTCTAAAAGATCCAGAAATGACCAAGATAGGAGCGAAGAGTCAGCTAACGATACCGCTCAGTCAATGGAACTTCTACAACAGCAGGTTATTGCTTCCCCGCAAAGAGATCCTCCTCCTCTCATCATTGAAGCACCACCAGTCACGAATGAATTAGATAAGGAATGGGAAACCTTCAATGAACTGATCAATCTTGAAGGACAAGCCCTAAAAACACCTGTGAGCAATTCACAGGTAACCCAGGAAGTAGTCACAACAATAGTCAACGATGTCTCAGATACGGAGCATATTCCTGTTGCCCCATCTTCTGAGCTTGTACTTAATATAGAAGAAATTCCCCCTCTGGACATATTTTATAGTCCCCAACATAAAGCATTGGTAAGAAGACAGAGAAAGAAAAGGAAATTAGAAAATACACTCTCTCAAGATGCAGAACAATTAGACGTCTTGTGGAAAGATCCCACCAGCAATCCTACTGAAAATCTCACCAAACTATCTCAGATCACAGGAGCGTATGCCTTTGCGACTATTGATAAAGCATCGGAAGTACAACAATTGTTGAAAGAATGGGAAGATCAAATACAAGTACTGCAACTACAATTGCAACAAGCCAACACTAATAATGAGGCACACAAACAACTTGAAAAGTTGCAGGAGGACTTCCAGCAAATGCAGATAGGTTATCAGAAAAGTTTGGACAAGAAGGGAAAACAGTTATAGGATTTACAAGAGATGCACACGGACGACCCTAAGCTTACCGAATTTATTTCATAATCTATTTCCTTGAATGAACAATTACTACAGCAGCAAGAAGTGTTGGGCTGAAAGATATCACAGTGCGAAATTAGTGATAAGATCACTAATCAAGTGGTCGACTTACGAAGTGACTATGATCTGATTGATAAACGGGTGATTGAGTACTTGGCTTGGCAAGATGAAGACAAGGGAAAAAGAGCAGGCACACCAAGGATAAATGAGAACCATAAAGAGCTGCTCTTTAACAAGTGGGACTATCAAAAGCAGGGAGGCAGAACAAGCGGCAGTAACAGTAGCCAAGATAGCAAGCATTCTTATTGACTATGTAAATGAGAGTTTTCACAGGGAAAATTTGATCTCAGAAACCACCCCGGGATATTTACCGAACAAAATACAACTAGAGGCGGAATGGAAACAGAGATCGCAAGAAAAGGCAAAAGCAATTCAAGCGTTGAACAGGTTAAATTGGGAATATTACTGGACATACTTGGTAAAGCCGCATAGTTAGTGGATGACTGTGAAGTGTATGACAAATGCGGTCGAAAAGATGGTACCAGCTCTCATCGATTCCATTTTCTCAGCTCAGCTCAAAGCAGAAGTCAGCCAGCCAACTCTCCTTAAACCAATGTTGAATACATGCAGTTTTAAAGACTAGATACAAAAGTAGTTTAGTTTAGAATTTAATTTTCACTTTAAATTTTGCTTAGAAAAATGGCGGTCATTTTAAACCACATCCTGAATTTTTGTAAATAAGATATTAGTAGATTTAGGAAGTAGTATTTGAACCCTTCTCATGCATTTAAAGAAGGGTCCAGAAATTTATCAAAAACTTGTCCTCAGAACATGCACTTTTGCACCCTCAGAGGAGGTTTTGGTGAACGAATGGATCAAGATTTGTTGATCTTTGCATTTGATATTTGCTACTGATGTTGCACTTCTGTACTCTTAGTGGATGTTAGAGCAAGGAGAGATAAATCATTGTTGCTTGAAGCTTACGAGTAGGACTAGTCATAAATGGTACTTTTATCTCTTGACCATTTCTGCTTATATGTTAAAGTGATATACAGTGTTTAGTTGTTTGTGTATTATTGCATGAATGCTTGAGTTATCATTTGGCACTTTTGTACGGTGATAGCTATTTGTTTATGCCTAATGTATGAATAGCTCATTATGCGATATGTTGTTCACAACTATTTCGTCTAACTTTTTATGCGAAGTGGTTCATCTTGATTGATTTCCTTTCTTATAATCGATGAATGATCTTTATTACCAGTTGTTATTTGAAATCTCTTTACATCGCATAATAGAAGAATTACATCCCGGGTTAGTATAGATTTAGATGTGCTATTTATTAGATTACAATAGCATAGAATTAGATTAAAATTTGAATTAGAATATCTTAGATAGGAACTGTTAGATCAGCAACATCGAATTCTACACACACACACTCATAGATTGGGAAACTGGTCCCATTATCCCCAGTCGGACCTGCTATACCAAAGGGATAAGGAGCTGCCAACCAAGGTCCGGACCAGGCAAGTATCCCTCTTGTTGTCGACCCGATTTTTGGGGCTTCAACAGATACGCAGCCCTGTTTTCCTACCAAATAAAGTCCCAAGTAATGTAAAAATTTGTTCATATAAATTGCGTTTCGATTGTTCTAACAATGAAGCCGGGTATGACGCACTGATTGTAGGGTTGAAGATACTCAAGAAGTTGTATGCAAGGAGAATTTCAGTTTATGGCGACTCAAAATTAGTAATCAAACATGTCAACGGTGAATACCAAGCCAAACATCTACGAATGAGGGCTTATCGTAATGCAGTTTTGCATATTTTGAGGTTGTTTCCAAATTATACCTTGACTTGTGTCCCTCGTATACAAAATATCATTGTAGATTCTCTTGCTACAGCTGAATGTATGGCTTCAGTTTTTTATTATTTAGTGTCAGTTGTTGAGTTAGTCTTAGTTGAGTTGGTTTAGCTATGAGTCTTGAGTCAAGGAGTTTGTTTTGGTGTTATGAGGTTATTGACTCCATATTGCCCAACGGATGAAGGCACTAGTCCGCTTTTCCAAAGATCTATGGTTCTTGGCACCTCCCAAGAGCTACCATCCCCATTGGAGCCAATGTTAGTGTCATTGTCTTCACACTTCCATCGGTGATCAAATAGCTCTTTTGCATGCATATTAGGTGTCTCATTCGATCAGCTGCATTCCATTAGGTCATGGATCAATTGATGGTAGTGGTTTCGTTTCAGTTTCCCTCATGTCATACACCTGCTGGATTATTCAAACCTCTTTTCAGTCATCTATAGTCATTTTAGTTCACTTCATTCAGTTTTAGGGTTTAGTTTCACTAGGTCTTAGGGTATGTCATCATGGTCATCCAAAATTGAATAAAAAGGTCATTAGGCACATGAGGAGGATAAAAAGGTTCGTAAAATCATAAATTTACTTCTGATATGCTCAATAAATCTTTTTCACTGCAAAACTATGTTTTGAGGTGAAAACAAAGTTTTTCCATTTTTGTAAAAAATTCATGTAATTTAAATGTTTCTATATGTAATAAGTTTAGCAGTTGTTCCTAGTTACCTTTCCAACTCCCGCCACTACAAAAGCAAAAGCATCAAGACATCAATCCATCAAAGTGCCAAGAAAAAGTCAAACTTCAAACTAAAAAAACAGAGTTTTTGAAAAAGTGACTAAGACTTTATAAAAGTGGGTTTGCAATGAAGAAAAATTAAAGTGCATCATATATAAAGCAAATTCATGCTAGCAAGTCATTCCATTGTGCACAAAGTCAAGTGGAGAGCCAAAATCACATTTTGAAGGGAAATTGAACAAAAGAGGAAGAAAACCCAGATTTTGCAGCAAATTTGCCTGGCGCTGCGCATCAGAGGGTCAGTGCTGCGCATCAGACTGGCACTACACATCAGACAACTTTTCTCTATGTAAAATTACATAGGCGCTACGCATCAGGTAGGCGCTACACATCAGGTAGGCACTGCGCATTGGGCCTAGTGCACTGCGCATTGGCCAGGGAGGCTCCAAACTCACTCAAATTCATCTCAAATTCTCCCAAATGTTGTATTCACCTCCTACAAGTAAGTGTTCATCTATCTTGAGCTGAAATAAGTCTTCTTCATGTTTTGTTCATGAGTTTTGCTTCCTAAAATCAAAACCCTAGCTTTCCTCCATACTTTTTTCACCTCATTGCAAAACCAACATCCTTTGTCCCTTTTCCCAACTTCATTGTACTAAAACTGCCCATTAATTCTATTTTCCATTTCCCTATTCCCCTAAGAAACTAATCCGCTTTATTAATCCCTAACTCCCTCATAAATAGAAACCCTAGTTTTCCAAATCTTTCCCTTCATTCCCCTACTCCACTTCATTACTATTATTGCATTTATAAAATCTCTTCACACTCATTTTCTTTGTCCCCACCCATTATCATTGTCCACCATATCATCATCACATTATATCATAGAGACAAGCATGGAAAGAAGCAGTGAATCAGATTTTGAAGAAGACACACTTAGTGATAGCTCAAGGGAAAGAAATGTGCAGCACAGGAAGCCTCACAAAGGTGGAAAAATCATTATGGAGGAACCTATCAGCATGAGTGAACTCCTTGTTTTCCCACTAGCCACCACATGTTTCAGATATCAGTCCTCTTTTGAGTTTTGTGAAATGGTTGAGAGGGTCAAATATCATCATGAGTTAGCAAGGAAATTTGTGATAAACATGGATAATAATATGGTACATCTTGTTGGGGTCAACTTCACTCTTTCACCAACTATCATTGCAGAAGCCACAAGAATTTCAGATGTAGGGGAAAAGTGGAACAAAAGACAAAATATTAGTAAGCAGCATTATGAGCCTTATATCAAGGCCAAGTATCATGGTAAACTCGGCAGGGTGTTTCCTTTTAAATTCTTGAAGGACCGGTATGTTCCACTCATGAAACTTATCATCAAATACTTTACATGTGAGGGTAGG
Organism: Pinus tabuliformis; assembly: GCA_031772625.1. Lineage (NCBI taxonomy): Eukaryota > Viridiplantae > Streptophyta > Pinopsida > Pinales > Pinaceae > Pinus > Pinus tabuliformis. The sequence goes on along the minus strand of CM062819.1, from coordinate 1,506,677,000 downwards.
TTTTCCAGACTTCATGCCTACCACATCGGATTGCTCATGCATTTCACCAGGTTTAGAATGATGAGCATACCTTATTTCATATGCAAAAACATAGAGAAGATGACGATGATTGCAAAAAGAAAACCATATCCACAGTAGCTCAATAGTATTTATCATTTTTCTATCATCAAAATTGTTGTTTTACATCAACTCACTCAGTTGGGAGTGCCATGGGAAACTTTCATTGCCCATGAGTGCTTCAAGGGGCCTCAAATATTTTCAGATCCTCAAGAGGAAGGTGAACCTTCCGGGCAACAAAAGGAGCCTGAAATTAAAATAGAGGAGGCTCCTGTTCCTGTGTTTGTCACCTATGAAAGAGGCAATAGAATGCTCTTTGCAGCTGCCAAGAAAGTACTATCTCCACAATGGGTGAAAGGGGTCTCGTTTTCTTCTCGAGACCATAGGAAAATGCTATCTTCACCTGGGGTGAAAGGGGCTTTTCCTTCTTCTCCAGCTATATAGGTTGGCTAGCAGTGAAAGGGCAGAGATAAAGGAAAGCAAAGGATGCATGAGAAGAGCTCTCCTGAAGGGAAAGACAGGGATTTTTTTTTTACTGAGGAGGATGTCACGAATTTGGGCTAAGAAAGCTCAAGATGCAAGGACACAATTATCAAAGAGGAGGAGGCAGAGAACTAAGAAATTAGCAAGGTACTCCCAAGAATCAAAGGCCCAAATTGGGACCTACCCTTTCACATTCACACAAATGCCTCAAACAAAGCAATAGGACTAGCCTTAGGAAAAATTGATGAAAATTTACCTTATGCCATATACTTTATAAGGAAAAACTTGTCAAAGGCAGAGTTAAATTATACATTGACCGAGAAGGAACTCCTTGCTGTCGTGCATTCCTTAAACAAATTCAGACATTATTTCACAGGCTATCAAATCTTTGTCCACACTGATCATGCTGCAGTTAGATATTTAATGAACAAACCAGATGTAAATGCTCGCATTATTAGATGGTTTGTTTTATTGCAACAGTTTGATCTGACCATTATTGATAAGCCTGATAAAGAGAATGTTTTTGCTAACTTTTTGTCTAGAGTAAATTTACATGCAAGTGGAGAAGGAATGGTGGATGACCAAATGCCAGATGAACACCTATTTGCTATATCAGTAATCTCTCCATGGTTTGTTGATATAGCAAACTACTTGGTTTCAACACAGTTCCCACCACACATATCCTCAAAAGAGAAGAGCAAGATAGTAAGGAAAAGCGCCCCTTTCCCCTGGATTGGAGGCAATCTCTTCAAACTTGGCCCAGATTAGATCTTGAGAAGATATGTCAGGGAGGATGAAGTATTTGACATCCTCTTGACCTGTCATGATGGGCCTTGTGGAGGTAATTTTGCAGCAAAAAGAACCGCCTTCAAGATATTGCAAGAAGGCTACTACTGGCCCACTCTTCATCAGGATGTGAGGAGATACACGAGCCAGTTTGATCAGTGTCAGAGGATGGGGAAACCCACTTCAAATGATGAAATTCCCATGCAAACTCAAGTGACCTTTGAGCCATTTGAGAAGCGGGGAATGGACTTTTTGGGGCCTATCAAACCCATTTCAAAGCAAAAGCAGTACATCATTGTGCGCATTGACTACCTGACAAAGTGGGCGGAGACAAAAGAAATCAAAGCAGTGACAGAGGAAAAGGTAGCTGAGTTTTTGAGGGAAAACATATTCTACAAGTTCGGGTATCTGAGAGAGTTGGTCACAGACCAAGGCAGTCAGTTCACTTCCAACCTGATTAAAGACCTGCTCACACATCATAAGATCAAGCACAGGACTTCCACCCCTTACCATCCACAAGCCAATGGGCAAGTGGAGGTCACTAACAAAGCATTGGAAGGGATCCTAACTAAGGTAGTGAGCAGCAACAGAAAATACTGGGAAGACAGATTAGTTGAGGCCACTTAGGCCTACAACACAACATGTAAGACCACCACCGGGCTCACACCCTATGAACTAGTCTATGGTAAGAAGGATTTGCTGTTAATAGAGTTTGAATTCAATACCATAAGGATGGTAGCTCAGTTGGACCTAGACCTCAACCATGCATAGAACGAGAGATTACTTCAGCTTAATGGATCAAATGAATATAGATTGCAAGCCCTTTTCCATACAGAGGTAGTTTAGCTTCAGAGGAAGATATGGCATGACAAAAGTATCAAGGAGAAGCAATTCCAAGAGGGAGATTGAGCACTACTCTATGATTCAAGGTACAAGGATTTCAAAGGCAAGCTGAAGATAAGATGGCTAGGACCCTACACTGTGGAGAAATGTAACGACAATGGTTCAGTTCTGATCAGAACCATTGATGATGAAGCCATCCCCATGCTTGTCAATGGACATCAGTTGAAAGTCTAAAAGAAACACCTCTCCAAGCAAGAGTTTATTGAAGATTTGAATAAAAAAGTGATGGTAGCGGAGCATGTCTTAGCTTCCAGTTCACCCACTCACTGAAGAAAAAAAAAGAAAAAATAAGGACTCAAGTGAAAACCTCCATGAGGCACTTGAGTCCCATCATTGGGTTGAGAACCTCTTCTAAGGTGGCCCAGTGATGTTAAAAAAAAAAAGGGAAACGAATAAGATCCCTGGATGAAAACCTCCCTTGGAGGCACCCAGGGTAGGAAATTAAGGTGAAAACCTCTCTGAGGCACCCTAGTTGTTTTAAAAAAAAAATAATAATAATAGAAAAAAACAGAGAGAAAGAAAAAATGAATTTTTATTGCATTTCAGGTTTGTAGGAGGACTAGAGGGAGCAGAAGAAGGTGCCAAGGGTACCCTGACATTCATACCAGCATCCATCTCATGTTCTCCACACCTTCCTCCATCATTTTTTTCATCTCTTTCACCCCACTGTACCTCTTCTTTCAAAACTGTGTTTTCTACAGGAGGCTCCTGTAGGAATTACAGAGAGACAAAAGTGTCTACAAGAGGCAGTTTGAGGGACAAGAAAAGCTTCATGAGGAACCTATAATCCCTCTTACCATCTTCAAACCTCCTTGCCATCATTGCTAGGGCTGCATCACACTCCAATCATCATTATGTTTTTTTCCTTTCTTTTCCAAGAAAAAACATAGAAAAATAGTTTTTCAATTTTGAAAAAAAAAAAGAGGAAAAGGCACCATTAACTTTACCTGAAGCTTGCCTACTATCACTCCATCATTCATCTCCACCTATGGCATCATTATCAATCTCTAAGAATAGGGAAATAGCTGAAGTTTCAAGGGGAGAAGCAACTACAGGAGCTCCTATAGGAATTCCTATAGTAGTAATCCCATAGAAGTCCAGCACCAACAGCAAGGGAAAAAACATCTGAAGGCTGAAAAGGCACATGTAGCTCAACTCCAACAAAAGAAGAACCCACAAAAAGAAGCAACAACACATCAGCAAGAAGAGACAACATGCATGAGGGAAAATGAAGGTATGCACCAGAGAAAGCCACAACACCACACAGTCGATGGCAACAAATACAATTGGATTACAGGTAAGTAGTTAAGTCACTCCTCTATCTGCATTTGTGTAATTATGAATCATATGAGGGCAATGAGATGGTCTAAATTGAAAGAGGGAAAGGTGGCCATTAACTTGACCACCTTCATTTAGTTGACTCCACTTAACCGAGATATCACCCACACGTGCACACAATCAACTCAAGAAAAAGATGCGAAGGACAGGTAGTTGGAGGAAGAGTTAACTCTGATGCAGTAATGAGGAGATGATTACGAGGGGGGTCATGATGAACAAGTAGGTGGGGACCAACGGTCCTAATCTGGACAACGTACACCTTGCTAGCTCAACAATCATAACATAAAACAGTCATAAAAGGTGATGAGTACTCGTCCCCGTGCATTCTCACCACCTTTTCTTCAATTTCTCCTCATAACTAAGCCACATAGCAGTCTTCTTATGCTCCCACAACCTTGTATCCACCATCCTCCATTGATTTACTCTGTATTTTTTCTCTCAGCATCTTCTACAGGATCCCTACAAGCTTTCTACAGGAGAACCTACAAGAAATCTACATGAGGGACAACGGGCTTCTACAGGAGGGGCAGTGAGTCATTTTGAAGGGACGAAACATGATTTTTGGCACAAATTTTAGTCTGAAGAGGTAGGGTTCATAAATTCCCTCTGTTGAATATCGAAATGTGAAAGAGCCAGTCTCAAATTGAAGATAAAATGAATCTTTAAAAGGGTAGAAATACATTAAAAAAATCTTAAAAAAAAAAACACAGTCCCCTCTATTTTTCTATTTTGCTCAAAATTTGCTGTCTCCACCTCCATAACTAGTTTTTCAAAAGAAGTATAGGTAGTATGATAGGGGGTTTATGAGAAAAGAGCCCACTAACTCCACTACACTCCATGCACATCCTCAAGTGGTGGAAATATTTACAAGGGTAAACTGGATGAATTTCTCTGAGAAGTTTAGAGGGTTTGATGATGAAACTGCCCATGAATTTTCTCTCTCTTTGGTCCCTCACACAAGAAATCATGCTACTATAACCATTAGAGGCCTCTACATTGAAATAACCCCTGAATTAATAGGTAGGGTCACTACCCTTCCTCTTGGGCTACCTTGGAGTAAAGATGAGAAAATAATTGGCCAGGTTGCCAAGAGGAAATTTTTCCAAGATAATGAAACCCCTCTTGAAGACAAAAATGGAATTAGGAGGGCTAGTGTACTATATGCATGGGATGAGATTAGCTACCAAGTGATCAAATACATTTCTTGTGCAGGGAGGCACAACATTATTTATGGATATCATTTCAGAATCCTCCAAGAATTGGGATATGGCATGGATACCCCAGCACATCAAAAGCTTAGTATCCCTTACTTTCTCCTTCAGTCCCTCATTGATTCCAGCACCAAGGTACAAGAAGGAAATTCACAGCAGCTAGATCACCATGGCCTAATCAAGATCCTAGTAGAAGAAGCCCTCCATACCCTTACAATCCTTATAGCATGGGAAGTTTCCAGAAATATGACAACTGAGGATGACATCAAGGAATTAACCTATGATGTCAGTCTTGCTGTCAGTGAGGAGGGAGGACAACAAGGAGGAGAAGATGAAGCTAGTGGTGACATAGTAGAGCAAGAGAGGAAGGAGGAAAGAAAATAAATAGAGGAGGGGAGAGTTGAAGATATAGAATAGGAGGTAGGAAAAGAGATAGGGTAGGAGGAGGAAAAAGAAACAGAAAAGGGAGAAAAGGAGGAAGAGAGGGCAGAGCAAAGAAAAGTGTCCCCTAAAACTCTGGAAAGAGAAGCAGCAACTGCCTAACTACCCTCAGTACACCAGTCAAGCAGAAGCAAAAGAGGAAAAGAAAAACCTCCATGAATTTTAAGGCAAGGAAGAGTACCAGAATCAAAACAGGCAAACCTCAGCCCTCATCAAAGACTCCCATTAACATTGAAGATTCACCATCTGCCAAGGTGAAAGAATCTCCTTCCAAGAAACCCATAACCTATGGAAGGAGGACTACAAGATCTTCTACATGGAAGGGAAAGGAAATTCTATAGGACCCCAACCCAGGCCTACAAGAGGCTAAAATAGTCCTACAGGAGACACTGTCCAAACTACGTGAGACACAAAAACTTGAGGAAAAGATAAGATGATAGCCAGAGGTGAGAGAGGAAGCACAAGAGCTACAAGAACCTGACCCCCAAGCTAATATTGACTCCTATTATAGACTACTTGAGGGAGGCAAGATAATCCCATAGAAATTTGTAATTCCACTATTTTTCGAATTGGAAAAAGAGAGAGTGAGAACACATAGGTGGATGTAGATAGCCAAGTCCAAAGGAGTTGAGGATATTGGTGACATGGAAGACAAACTCAGCGAAATGGACAAGGAATTGAGTGATCTCAAAGATAGAGAAGCCATTACAGGAAGCCACCTTCAGAATGAGAATGAATTACTAAGGAGGCAACTGCAGGAGAAAGAGACTCATTTGGCATACATGGCCAGCTTGTCCATAGAAGCATTACAATGCGAAACACCAACCAAATCTTGTGGCCTCTATCTAAGGGATCAATGGCTTCAATTCCAAATAAAAACTTTGGCACAAAGAGGCATAATTTCTTTCCAAGACTACAGGTAGTTAATGGATTTGTGTGACCAAAGCACCTCCTAGGACAAAGCAAATATGGTAGAGTTATATCTATACAACATGGCCCTCACATACCTAAATGTGTGGAGCTACAATGCCAAGCTAGGGGATCTGCAATTAATGGCCATGGCGTCATGGATGAACCATGAAGAATTGAGGGTAGTAGAAATGAAAGTATTGTTAATAAAAGAGAAGAATGAACCATTGATGATAAGAGTTGGGCCATCAGATCCTATGGCACTCATCAACACACACAACCTACTTACCAATGACCCTCAGATTGTCCCTAAATATCTAGCCAATTAGGAACAAGCCATTGCACACTTTGAAGATATGCTTAGGCTACTTGGGGATGACTGTGTGCATGCATGCATGAGAAGATGGAACACCCTTCCCCATAGCTTGAAGATTAGAGAATACCATTCCCCCATGAAGCTAAAGGAGGCATTGAGAAGAGTGCCAATCTACAAGTGATCCATGCAAAGGCTTAAGGTCAACTGGATTGGCCTCAAACTGAGTCCTCCACTCATATTAGGCATGCTAGAAGGTAGAAGAGAAGAAGAAGAGAAGGAGCGGTGGAAGGTGTTATGAAACCAGCTCAAGAAAAGATAGAAAAGATAGATCAACGCCTTAGAATTCAGCCCCTTCGAGGGGGAAACCTCCTTTACATTATATAAATGAAATATTCTTGGATGATACAAATGACAAGACCTCCTTTCTACATATAGGAGTCTAAGGAGTCATAATATAATCAGAGCTGACATAACAATAATAATGTAAGGGCACAATAATAAAAATAGTGGGCTTCTATGGGGCACAATAGTAACAATATGGGGACTACATGGGTACAACAATATAACAAGGGGCCTGTACTACTAACAATAAGGGGTTACACTAGTAGTATAGGGGCCTAACATGCCTGTCTCCTTTAAAAAGTGTTGTCCTCAATGCTTGAGTAGTTCTTGATGCTTCTGTAGAATATTCTTGTCCTCCCATGTGGAATCTTCAGTAGGTAAGTTCTTCCACTTGATGAGATATTGATCGACTTCGTAGCTGTCGGGTTCTTGTTTCTGTGACTGCTCCAGGTTCCAATATGATTTTTCCTTCCTCTTCAATTTCTGGCAATATTGTTTGAATTGGGATCTAATATAAGGACATAGATAGAAAGGCAGGATTTTATGGAGAACATGAGCAGACCACATCAGAAGCCTGGAATGCTAGGGAGGCCACCAGGGCCATGAAATACCAAGAGATTGAATGGGTTGCTCAGAAGATGAGCAACACCTTCACTAGGGAGGTGATGATGAGCCTCATAAATGGGTAATTATATGGGCTCATTTTACCTCCTGACCTAGTGAAATCAACCATTCTCTTAGCTTATAGTATGATTTTCTAATTTTATTTATGCTTATAGGGTGAGTTGAGTTAGTTATTATGCCATGTGGTCTAACATGTATTTAATGCAGATTATTGATGGATTTCAGGGTCAAAGTCAAGGATCTAGTGGTCAAACTACAACAAAAACTCAAAGTATATAGAGGAGAGGACTTATAGGAATGAATATCCCTCATTTATTTCTCCTCACATCGAATTCCCCTTCATTCAACTGGGAGTACAAGTAGTCGAATCATGCACTAGAAGACAGTCGAGCAAGTGGAAGATGATTGATAGTTATCTTGAGTTTTGGGAGCCAAGGCTCCCTGATTTTAAGGAAGCTGTTGGTAGCTTCAGATGTATAAGTAGAGATTCCTAGGGCCTCCCTAGGGCCGAATTTTTTTTGCTTGTGTAAACTCTACTCAAATTGCAAGCTTACTATTTTATGACAGTTTTATGTAATCTTGCTGTTTTTTGATAATGAAGATGGAATCCTTTTTGAGATAGCACTGAGTTACCTCAGAGGGCTGAAGCTTTTGGGTTAGAGCCCAATCCAAGCATCTAATCTTCTCTTTACTTGTATTTGTATACTTTACTTCAATTTGTAGATTAGTTTGCTATTAGATGTATTTCTCTTATGGTTAAGAATAGGTTGCTTTTGATGATTTAGTAGCTTGCTTCCATTTGTGCTTTCTGTAGCAGGTTAAGAAATGATCAAAAAAGATTAAAAAGTCTAGTAACAGTGCCTTGGCCTATCTTCCTCCCTCTGGGACCATGATTTGAGGCAAAGACTCTCTTGCTACTCCAAAAGCACAAACTTTCCTCATTCCTAGGACTTCTAGTGCTTGCAGCTTTCTAGTAGGTTGATAGTCCAATTTTGCTTTGCTTTAGATCTTTTCTATCTTGTTGACCTCCTAATTTACAATATCCCTTTTTCATGCTTTCCTTTCTTACAAAATTTCCCATCTTTTCCTTCTATAAATCATAGTTTAGGCCATTTTAATGCAAAACCCTTTTTTTCCTAGGATGCACTCATTTCATTGGTTTCTTGATTTTCTTGGTTGACTGTCAGTTTCTATGCAACAGATCTCTTCCAGAAGTAGGCTAGCTTACTAGCAATCACAACCTCCATCTGATCCATGCCCTATAGGTCTCCCAAATCTCACCACAATTCTGCCCTAGTTTCCTTTATTTTTCATAGAACTTATTCCTCTCTCCTTGAGCAAACCCAATCATATTTCTCTCTCCTGGTGATTCATGGTAGACCTTAGGTAGCTTAACACCTCACTCCAACCTTCATCCACTTCTTCCACCCACTCTCACACCCTAAAAATAGTGAAAATTTCTCTCGGCCTCCTCTTGTAGGCCTCCTATAGTTTCCCTGTTTTCCTCCTGTAGTTATCCTATGTCCTCCTGTAGTTTTTCCTATAGGCTTTCTTTTGAAGGTCGAATGTCGGAAAAGCCTCTAGAAGGCCACCTAAGACCTCCTAATACCCATCCACAGCATCCTACATCCTCCCAAGCTCCAAAATATCCCTCTAATTCCACCTGTTCACTGCCACACTCACACACAATAAATTAGATGCATGTTAGATTCACATAAAAACACATAAAAATCCAAAAATATTTTTTTTTCTTATTTACTTCCAGAAATACCATGGTTAGATTTTGTTTACTTCCTTGAGTAGGTAATGGCATTTATTTCATGGTTTTCATAGTGTTTTTGGCAAAAGTAGAATTAGCTTGTTAATTTGGGTTTACTAGGTTTTTCTTTACATTCTAGTCTTTCTCCTTTCTGCAGTTAGAATAGCATCAATAGAGTAATCTTTCTTTCCTTTCATCACACATAGAGCTTATTCTAAAATCTATAGAAGTTGGCTTGAGCTGCTAGTGATCTCACGCCGACTGACCAAGTGACAACCTACAGTGAGAACTAGTACTTGTGCATATACCACCGACGCTTCCAAATTTGTTACAAACTATAGGGTTGATAAAAGTAAAGTTGGTAGGCAAGGAGTTGTAGCATTCTTGCTGCAATACTAGCGCTCACCACCATCAAAGCTTAAAATATTATTTGGAGCAACATCTATCATCGCCACAACAAAATAAATGGCTAGCCAAAACGATGGGATATGATTATGAGTTAATTTACAATAAAGGTCATGACAATGTAGTAGTTGATGCTTTATCACACCAATTTGAGGATTAAATCACTTTGCTATCAATCTATCTTCCCATACCAAAATGGATTCAAGAAGCTCACAATTAATGGTTCTCACACCCCTCTCTCTCTCAACTTATTAATAAATTGAGAGAAGATCCTAATTCCTTAGATGAATACTATTTGGAAGATGATATTATTCGCTACAAGGATCGAGTAATTATATCACTGACATCCATCCTCAAAATCTGTATTTTGGAAGAGTTGCACTCATCTCCAACTGTAGGGCATTCAGGCTTTTAGAAGACTTAAGCTCCCACTCATCGTTCTTTCTTTTGGACTAGCGTGAAAAATGACATTCTTACTTTTGCAGCTGAATGTGATGTATGTCAATGCAACAAAGGAGAAATAGTCAAGTTACAGGGAATATTACAGCCATTGCCACAACCTACCTATGTCTGCATGGATGTTGCCATGGATTTCATTACTGGTCTCCCAAAGTCAGGAAATAAATCCATCATCATGGTGGTTGTGGAAATACTTCCTAAATATGTTCATTTTTGCACTCTACCCCACCCATTTTCCCCCACTTTGGTGGCTCAAGCTTTCATGGACCAAATCTTCAAACTGCATGGCATGCCAGCTTCCATTGTATCTTATTGTGACCCCACTTTCACCATCAAATTTTGGCAAGACATTTTCAAGCTACAATACATGCAAATCTAACTAAGCACTACCTATAATCCCCAAACCGATAGTCAAATAGAAGCAATCAACAAATGTTTGGAGACATATCTAAGGTGTTTCACTTCCTAATAGAAATATCAATGGGTACAATGGCTACCTTTAGCTGAATGGTGGTATAATACTAACTATTATGAAGCCACCAAGATGACTCCATACGATGCAGTGTATGGAAAAATTCCACCTTCACCTATTTCTTATATCCTTGGATGTTCTAAGGTGCAACCCATTGATCAACTCCTATAGAACCGTGCCGCACTGATAACTCATTTCAAAGATAATATACATCAAGCTCAGAGTTAAATGAAGAAACATGCAAACCAACATCATTCCAAGCACACATTTCAAGAAAGGGATCAGGTATTCCCGCGACTGCAACCATACAAGAAAACATCTCTCAATAGAAAGGGCTGCCAGAAACTAGCCCCAAAATTCTATGGACCTTATCAAATACTTTAGCACATTGGAGAAGTAGTTGCTATAGTGTTTTCTTCTCAAAGGTGTATGGAAAGAAATCACCTAAGACTGTTGATGAAAAGCAATCTCAACAATATAAATGGCTGCTAAAAATTGTAGATCCACAAAAAATGATACAAACAAAACCTACCAAAGTCCTTATCTATGCGAGAATCATAGTTAAACAACAAAATGAAATAGTAATAAATGCAGGCAACTCCAATAATCCAATGGAAGCCAGATATACAAAGAATAGATTTTATTAAATAACACCTATGAAGGGAACAAATAAATGTTACCAGTCCTGGATGGGTTCTTGGCTGTCCTCAAATGTCTTTAGCTTTTGTAGAGTCTCTCTCCTCTATGATGTGTAAACCCAAAAAATAAAATGTTTGAGCTCAATGGGAACTCAAATAGAAAGAAAAATAGTGTGTGACAGTGATAATAATTAGAGTTACAACAGTGAGTGCAACAATACAAATAATCAAAAGTGAATAATGAATGGAAAACCCTTCTGTTTATAACAAAATGTTGAGTTATCCTTGAATAATGAGAAATAATAAAATATTATTAACCCCGTTCCAAAAATAGCGCTTGGAATATTTTATTATATTTGGTTAGGAAGAAAAAAGTATTTAAACTTTTATTCAGAAATAATAAATAAATAAATGAGTTATTTATCATCTCAAGAAATTGGTTAAGGAATAATAAAAAATATTGATTTATTTAATTATTCCTAAGGGATTTTGTCAAGCTTGACAAGGAATAATAATTAATTAGTGATTAATTAATTATTCCTAGAGAAAAATAAGATAATTAATAATTTATCTATTTATTTTTCATAACTGGGTCAAATATGACAAGGAATATTAATTAAACAATGGTTTAATTACTTATTCTTAGAAGATAATTAAATAAATAATGATTTATTTAATTATTCTTCATGGGTTTAATTATGAATTGCTTAACAAATATGGTTTATTAAGTAATTTCTCATAGTGAAAGCAATTTTCCTATGGTAAAATTGGCCTTACATCGTGTACTTCAATCCATCTAGTAGATTAGGCTAGATGATCAATTTTTTGGTGATAACATATTTCCCCCCAACGTATGAGTGTTAGGAGCAAAACATATGACTAAAGGACGTTGTAAAGACACAATCACTAGAAGACAATGTGGAGTCAGAGAGAGAGAGAGACCAATAGAGCTTAAGAGAAAGAGGATAGGGACAGAGGTGGCAAGAACAATGCAAGTCTCCTTTTATGTTGTGGTATCGGATCTTAGTGAGGTGGGGGAGGCATACCTATACCCTCCGAGATAACTTAGTACAAAAATAATAATCCAACCAGAAACATAAAACCAAGCAGTTGAATCCCAAAAATGATATCTAATATAATGCACTGCGTAAACCCCTAATACTTAAATTCAAAAAGAGTGAAGGGATCTCTACTTGAATGGTTCATGAGGCACAATACTTGCTAAGGTTTTGCAAATGGGGTAGCAAGCTAAGTGGGCTTGATTGTGGAGAAAACTCCACAGTTAAGCATGCTTGAGCCAGAGGAGATCTGGGATGGGTGACCTCCCAGGAAGTCCTGGTTACCGGGTGCAAGCCCCGGAAGTGACGATTGATGCTATGTGATTCATTTCACTAGTTTCAATCCCACTTCTTCACTGCTGTGAGCATCACCCGATGCAATGAGTGCTAAGTGAACAATTCAAAAATCATGAGAAATTAGTCAGTTAGGACTACCTCTCATGGAAATTGTCATACGTTAATGACTTACTTAACGTAGTTGAATCCCAAAAATGATATCTAATAAAACTAAGCGATGAAGTACATGTTGAATGGTATATGACACGCTGGCATAACTGAGCCAGAAAATAATACAATGTGTCCCATATACATATTGCACCTAGAAAAAAAACATGAGCCATGAATGAATACAATAATATCTTAGTACATGATGTATAATGACCCTTCCCTCCAAAAATGGCTGGAAGGGAGGGTAGAATAACCAAAGAAGCCCTACTGAACATGGAAGGGCTCTACAAAACTAAATGGATCATCTGAAGGAGACGTGTATGCTATGAACACTGTGATTGGTAGGAACTGAACCCATTAAATATGTGGAACTACATCTAAGGCTGTAACATAATATGAAGGCATCCAGGCATGTGGGGGGCTACTTGAAGGGCCACCCCCTCAGGAGGTTTGAAACATCTCACACACACCCGAGAATGACTGGTACAATCTACTGCATCACTAGACCATCAAGTGTATGAATCATGAACATGAAACAACCAAGTCAAAGGGAAATGATGAGTTTGTTTACTTGATCCGAGGCACCGAACAAGAGTGGAAGTTGGAACTAAGATACACCACCCTCAAGGCCATTCTTCTGGAATAAATGAGTTGATGTCGATAGAATAAGGTCCATCATAGGTGAGGCAATGAGAATCCTCAACTAAGGCGTGAGGGAAAATAGTAATGTGATTGATGGATTGACACCAGGGATAATGGGAAAAATGGGACCGAGGGACAAACATATGACTTCCCTTGTGAGAGCATAAAGTGCATGGTTGACCTGTAGGTGACTGACTTGACTCTAGAGGGGATGGGGGACAGTATGACTAGAGGCAAAAATGGGCAACATGGTGTGACTGGTATGCAAAAATGGATGGAATACTGTGACATTATATAATGGGATACGAAACAGACTCCATGGATGCAACGGTGACTCATCGCGGATGTCTTGAACAAGGGTGACTCAATGACGCTGCCACATAGAATAGCCCCGGTGGGGATCATGAAAGCATGAGTAAATAATAGTTACACATGAAGATAATCAACACGTGAGATGAAAATCATTAAGAGAAGGTGGTCCCTAAGGTACACACATCGGATATGAAGAAATTCGATTTTGAGAGGTGACAAAGTGACCCTTCTTGGAAAAATGGCTTCCTGGTGAAGTGTCAAATCATTAAAAACAAAGAAATACCCATTATAGTAGTTGATGAGATATTTCCAATTTTTCTGAAGGTTTGTCAAACTAAGCTACAGTTTGGTCGCAATGTGCAACATAAGAATTGTGGGTTTTCTTATATAGTGATGTTTTTCCTCCAATTTGAGACGAGGATAAGGCCGTAAATCTTGAGGAGATCGTAGTGGTCAAATCGACCATTAGAATAAGGATCTGTGACTTTCGGGTAGGTGACCTTACTTGTCCAAATATGGCCTTAATGCTTCTTAGAATGATGGTTCCTGGTGAAGAATTAAGGGAAGAGGAAAATGGGAATGCACTACCAGAGGAGGTCTAGAATCATTCTCACCCACTCAGTCAAACATGGGAACTATGTGGACATAAAGTAGAATATTTTTCAAATGTGTACGATATGGGATGTGCATATGGCTCATCAGAGAGGCCAGTAGGACAAACTATCTCAGGAATGGGAGGATAATTGACCATACCTAGATCGAGTGGGATGTAGGCTGAGACTTATGTTAATCAATTTAGAAGATGGCCAGGGGAAAACCATCATGCCCCCAAGCATGGGATATTTCCCACAAACATATGTGATGAAGGGGACTGATCTAGTATGCAAAGGTGGGAATGATGGCCCCTAGCAAGAGGTGTTTGTGGAGCACCATTGTGTTATGAGTTCCTGAAAATTCAAGCATCTCTGCTAAACTTGGCACAAGATCCTCCAAAGGATGATAAGGAGATGTAGGGGCCTATGTGCCCTAGATTATGCTATGGGCATACTAGATTTATTTAGAGTTATGGCCTCCAAACACTTATACGTGTTATGTGATACATAATATGAATATGTATTTTTATATGATGATGATGGTTCAGCATGTGTTTTTTTTATGGTTGTCTTTTGTGGTATACACATGATAAATGCCAATCTAGAATGTTATTTGCAATGGTATCTACATATTTATTTTGGGCTCTAGGAACATGATTGAAAGTAATGGTATCAAATGCACGTACCAATAGCTTAACTTGTAGGTATTTTATAAATCGGACTTGGTTATGCACATGATACACACCATTCAATTGCATGGCAAGTAGAAAGGAATCTAAACGAACATGAAGATGATGCGATGAGTGAGAGCATCGAGTAACAAACCTATCACTAGATCATATTCAACCTCGGTATTGGTGGAAGATCCAATGCATACACCGTTTGAAAGGACTAATGTATTCAAGGGGGTAAAAATGCCCTAGAATGTTAAGGCTATATTCCAGGAGAAGCGACTCGCACCGTCGGCATGACCGATATATGGTGTGGATAATGGATCCATCTGAAAGTCATAAAAGACAACATATGAGATAATGCAACCTACCTAACTTCATGGTAGAAATAAAGACACACAAATAAAAGGGATATGCTATGAGAAAAATTCTTGAGGTACTAGAGTGCATTAGGAGAATTAGGAAGGAGATGGCCTTCAAAATCCTCCAAAAAATATTCCCCCTTGCCTAAGTGTAAGGGTGATGTTGGGATAATTTATAAAGTAAATTAACACAAGTATTTCATTATAAATCGAGGTTTGTGGAACTTAGAAGCATTCCAAAATGTATGGATATCAACCATAATAAGCTTTTAGAAGATAAGTTATGGAAATTGAAGGAAATGCAATTAGAAAATAATAATAAGTGCATATTAAAATTATAAAATTCAACTAAGTAATTTCTAATTCATTATGTAATAAGTAGGAGAAATTGCTCCTAACTTAGGAGAACCAGATTTGTCCTTCTTCTAGAATACTGCTTTATGAACATAAATAAAAAACCATTAATGGAAAATAGCTTAAGATGCATAAAAAAATAATGGAAGAGACTCCTAACTAAGGAGGTCCTTGTTGTTCTTCTTCATAAATTCATTCATCATTGATGCCATTGTTAGAAAATTACAAATTCAGAAAACTACTTGAAAGCAAGAAAGATGAATTCTAGTTTCTATTAATTAATCTAATAGAAGGAGGGTTCAACTTGAACATTGGGTTGTCCCTCCATATAAAGATGATAAATAAACCAAAATTCATCATCAAACATAATAAATCATCATACATCAAATTAAGTAAACAAATCTGAAGCAAAACTAGTTTATGAATATCAAACTAGATTAACCATGAAGTGTACTTAGCTTAGAATGAGGGCCCTCCACCCTTGCCTTGCACACTTGAAGAGATTATCAGCTACTACAGACTTAGTCAATCATCCACACCATTGAATAGAAAATGAATATAGAATAGGTTACTTCAATTAGCTCAAAGTATTCAGAAGTCCCAATATGAAATTATACAAATTCTCCATCTCATAAGCCTTCAATATTTTGGCTTAATAGAAAAATATAAAACAAACTAATCTAAAATCTCTCTAAACATATATCTATCCATATTCCATCATCCAAGTTTAAATCATCCATCCTATCACCAAAAATATGGAAAATACCATGAAATCATAAAACTTCCCTATTCCCTAGGGATTTCCTGAATGACTGGTCTTATTTGACCAACTTTGACTGGGCCTTTTTAACCTTGTTTTGACTGAACCAATAGGAGTTAGTTCAATCCTAGTTCCAAAGCTTTCAATAAATGTGCTCATCTTGTGCCAAAATGTCCTACAAATATAACATCGACAAACCCATTACATGAATTTCTGATTCTATCCAAAAATTACACTTCAAATTCATTTTTCATAAAAACATCTAAAAATTGAAAAACTAAATTTATACCTGAATATTCATAAATACATGAAAATGGGGTGTATATGATGGGAAATGGATGGATAATATAGAAGTTAAGTGTGTTTTCTTAAGAAAAATTGGATAACAACCGAGGGCCAACATTTCCCCCTTCTTGATTCACAAGCATGTCCTCATGCTTGCTTCCTCCTCTTGGATCTTCTAACTTTTGTTGTAAACCTTGTGCCTAATCATAATGCTTCCTGTTGTGCTACTTCTATTAGACAATCTATCCCCTTGTACTATTCTTCCTTGTAAATTGTAGGCTTGACCTTCTATTTCTCATACTTGTTTTTCCACATGTTTTTGTGCTTAAGCCACTTGAAAGCCTGTTTACAAAGAAGATCATTCTTTATTTTCAGTTTTCCTATCTCCTCATTTATTTTTTCATTCTCCCTTACCATATTTGCATTATTTTTCTTATATTCTTTGTTCTCTTCCTTCAGGTGCTTCTCTAAGATCATGTTTATCTCTAATTGATCTGTCAGTTCTTTTATCTTGCTCAGTTGTAGCTCTTTTTCTAATTCTTGTGTATCCTTTGCAAATGATGTGGCCTCAACATTGTCATAGTATGATTCTTTTTCCAATGCTTCTTTTCCCAATCTTTCAATTATGTCATCTACTTGTTTCTCTGCAGAAGGTGTTTCTATAATCTGTACTTGAGGGTCTTTGCTACTTGTATCTGTTGGGTTCTTTCTCCTATGCCTCCTAGGAGTGGATATGAAGGATGCCACATTCTTAATCATGACTGTATTGTGCTGATTTTTGGATCTAGTTCTTGGATAGAGTGGTGAATTCCTTATGTTTCTCATTTCCTGAATTGTTTTATATTGGTTTTCTATGGCCTATTCTTCATGCTGATTTTGGACCAAAAATTCTTTCCAAACTATACCCTTAGCTCTCACTTGATATTCTACAAGAATTTTTATGAGTCATTGGTGATAAATTTGAGCTTCTTTTGGTTTAGTTTCATTTTTCACTGTCTCTATCATCTTAATCAGATTCATGGAGAAGAAATACAGCAAGTTAACTTTTACTTCTCCTTTGATGTGTTGGAGTAGTCTGACACGGTAAAGATGTGCACCACTATGGCCTCTATCACATGTGAATTTTTTTTGAATGACTAAAACTAATTCTCCACAAGGCTCATTGAACCATTCCCTAGGTATGCCTTTGGTTCTATCAAAGGTTCCCTTCCTGTTCTTCTCTAAGAAGAAAGTCCATGCTTTTTCTTTGAAGTGTAGACCTTTATGATAGTGTTCTCCTGTTAATGGTAGATCTAATGCCTGAGAGATGAATTATGGAGTCAATGGAATGGCTAAGTTTCCTACCATAGTTTGGTCTTGGGCATAGTTTTTTATAAACTCCCTGGTTATGCTTTCACTATGCCCATTAAACTTCTGAAGAAAACCTATAAGTCCAACTTGATAAATTTTTTCTACTGTTTCTTTCTCCCACTGCTCAATCTAGAATTTTGGTTCTATTCTTGTCACCATGTGTTATGAAAACCAATTGATATAACCGTCTACTGTCATCATTCTCATTTTGAAATTGAAAATAAAAACTATGCATGCATATAGATCTTTCTTGATTCATTCATGTAGGGCTTACCTCCTCTCTAATACTCTTTTAAAAAAATGATGTTGGCCTTGTTCAATCTTTTCTTTGCTACAAAAATGAGTCATTCTTCTTTGAAACATTACTCCTTGTAGATGAAAATCATAAAAAAAACATCATGCCGATGTGTTTTCTTTGTTCTCTGATTCACAAACCAATCTTTGTTCTATTCCAATTCATCAAAATCCATGTTCTGTGCATGTGAATGAAATGATCTTCTCATACATATCATTCATTGAATTATATTCACTGTTTATAGGAAAATATTTTTTTTTTCTAAAACGAAAATCGAAACTTTGTTTTGATATTGATTTTTTTTTTTTTTAAAGAAGTTCATGCCATAGTTCCTCTTGCCTTTCGATTTCTTTTATGACTCTTTCCCTATATTTAACAAATGCATTGTATGACAAACCAAAGTGGTTTTTAAGCTCACTATTTGTGCAATAAAAAAACAAATAGTTCATTGTTTATTTATTATACAACACTCTGTTTCATCAACCAAAACTCGGCGATTTCGTGGATGAACTTAGAAGATCTGATTTGATTTACCTGCTTGTGGTGAAATGCCATGATTTCCTCTGAGTCGTGGCCTAATATCCCTACGTTTCATAATGTTTTCACCATTAAACTCTACAAAAAATAATGTATTTATTGATGGCAGAGTCAAGCTGAACGACGAGAGTGACAATTTTAAATAGTGGCAGTGGAACTAATTTATAACTTGGAGTTAATATGGTGTTCTCATAAAAATCCTAGAATTTATTCGTCGAAATATCTATAGCATTTATGTAAAAAAATCTGGGTTTTTCACTTACCTTCTTGATTCTCAAGATCTCTTTCACTTAGATTGCATGTTCTTGCTACATAACTGCCAGATCTGTTAGCTTAAGTCTCATTCAACTCTGCCTTCTCTTCTTATCTCTTCATTCCTCCACTCTACATTTCATGCTTCCTTTTCTCATTTCAATTTCCTCTCTTCCTGCATTTTTCTTTGTTGATGCGTTCGTCACTTGATATTCCAAATGCATACCAATAGCTTGCATGAAATTCAACTTCTTCCCCGAGCCTACAAATGGATATGATGGTGAGGAAAATGCGTTTGTATAAAGGTGTGCGAGTTTTAAATGGTCGATGCATAGATTTTGTTTGGTTGAAATTTTGTATCACTATGTTTTCAAATTTGTTTGACCGTTTTTACATGCTTCAACCTCCGACCGAGATGCCCTCATGGCTTAGTCCTGCATACTTGCTCCACAATGTATACCTCTATGTTATCGGTTCTACTCATTACCATTTACCATGCATGTTTTTCTACTTATGCCGCCATATACCCATACTGCCATGTCTTTGCATATCCACTGAAACATATTATGCTCCATCTTGTGCCCATTGAAATGTATTATGGCTTGGTTGTCATGCCCATTGGAATGCATAATGGTCTCTTTGTATGGCCTTGTGCCCATTGAAATGCATGATGGCTCCATCTCATATCCATTCAAAACGCATTATCCCACTGAAACTCATCATAATAACATTTCATAATTTGTGTTTCATTGCATTATTTGCATGTCATCACATCATTTGTCTTGACCTTTCATTGCATCATTGTAACTTTCGACTTCATTGTATCATTTTGTTTTATGCACTTTGGTTATATCTTAGCGAAATGCTATTATTTTGATTTTGTTATGAATTATATCATTTCATAATATGCGCTTTTTCATTATTTTTAATTTAATTTTAAAACGACCCTAAAATGTTCATATTTAGAATTAAATTTTATGATACTAACTTTTGGTTTTATGGTTTTGTAGGATAGTCTAAGGTTTGACTATTGAACCCTCTATTTCTAATCCATTTGCTTTAAGAAAAATTCCTAGGGTTAATATGATGTGGTATATGGAATATGAAATGAATATGTGGTATATGGAGAAATATGGTATATGGAATGATAATTAAATGGGTAGGATAATGGATATGGAAATGAATAGGAATAGGAATATAATGAGTAGAATAATGAAGGTAGTGAAATGTAGGTAAGATATGCATATCAAGTATTAAATTAATCTTAACAATCTCTAGAAAATTAAAAGCAAAAAAATTGAAATTTCAAGAGAAAATGTTTTTTACTCACTATACTTTACTCCCATAAGGTATTTGATGATGTATTCTAGTCAAATGATAGGTGATAATGTCTTTGATGGATCTTCTAGGATAGATTGCAATGTAGACTTATTCCTGCTTCATTTTTTCGCATCCATCATTGATTCAGGATCTTTGAAGGTTGATGTTGTTCAGGTCCCTTCTGCAATTTGTACATGATAATTCAGGTCCCTTCTAACATGTATGTTTCTGTATGTTGCATCTGTCATATATTACATGTTTCTTCTGGAATTTCAGGTCCCTTCTGTACAATATTTTCAATGATGTTTTAGGTCCCTTCTAACATGAAATTTAAGTTCCTTCTGCAATTTGGTTGCTCAAACTTTTAGCTGCAATTCAAGTTCCTTTTGTAACATCCCCTTGCTTATGTGAAGACTTGTCCTCAAGTCTTGTCTTTGTTTGGAGGATTAATTCTGCAAAACCAAGTTGTTGTAAAACAAATTAGAGAATTCATATAGTCCAAATTAGTTCGTTTTACTTTATGAATTCAAGTTTGCTTTGTGCCAGTTTCTTGGGTTTTCACAAGGAAACTTATTATTATTATAATTTTTTATTTAAAAAAAAAATTGTATTTTTTTTATTCTTCTGGAATAATGGAAGGCATATTGCTATGTTGATCCATTATTTCCAGATCAATGTCTGTTGAAATTCTTTTCATAAAATATTCTTTATTTATAGGCTTATTGTAGACTTTAAGCCTATGCCCGTTAACTACAAATGAAATAAATGCTTGATCAATTGTTTTTATTTTGACAACTCTATTATCAAAGATGTCTTCTATCTCATATGGCCCCAACCAATGAGTTGTAAACTTTTCCTTTAGATATTTATGCTTGGAGTCAAACAATAATTCCCAGTCTCCTTTATTGATTGTTTTGTTCTTGATGAATCGATCATGCCATTTTATCCTTTTCTACTGCATAAGAGATGTGTGCTCCACTACTTGTTGTCTTATTTTATCCGGTTCATTCAATTCCATTACTCGTTATTGTTGTGCTTCAGATAATTCCATTCCCAACTTTCCTGCTAATTTGAATGTGTGTATTTGAAATTCTTTTGGTAACAGGACTTCTTTTCCATACACTAACTGATATGGATTGAACCCAGTTGTGTTTTCCCTGTTATCCTTTATTCACATAGTGCATCTCTCAATTTATCTGACTAGTCCTTTATATTCATTTGTACGGTCTTCGTCATGATATTCTCTAGGACTTTGTTTTTTTACTCTACTTGTCCATTTGCTTGAGGATGCTACAGAGTTGATTTTCTATGTTTGATCTTATACTTCTCCCTAAGATCACGAACAAGTTTGGAAGTGATGTACCTTGGTCAGTTACAATCTGTCTCGGTACTCCAAATCTAACAAAGATTTCCTCAAAGAGGAATGTGACTATTGTGTCTTCTGTTGCTCTTGCTACCGCCTTTGGCTCAACCCACTTAGTAACATAGTCAGTACATACCAAGATGTACCTCTTCCCATTTGAAGCTGAATTTATTAATCCCAAAAATTTTAGAGCCCATTACTCAAATGACTCTATGAGTACTTGTGGCTTAAGTGGCATTTCATTTGATGTTATTGGCCTTGCTACTCTTTGGCAACTGTCACACCTTTTGACATAATCTTTGGAATCATTGAAGATTGCTGGCCAGTAGTAGCTAAGTTTCAACACCTTGTAAGATGTTCGCTTGTCTGCAAAATGACCACCACAGGTCTTGTCATGAAATGCTTTCAAAATTTCTAAGATTTCATCTTCTAACACATTTTCTTATTATCAGATGAAAACTAGTATAAAAGAGATGACCATTAATGCAACTATATCTAGCACTTTCTCTAATTATTTTTCATTTTTGTTTCTTTTTGAAGTGGGATGGTCATTTTCTAGAAGATAAATAGTTTTCTATATCTGCAAACCATGTTGTTTTGAGAATTATTGCAAGTAGATTCTCATCTGGAAAATTATCTGAAACAGGATATAGATCTCCAGGTGTATGAAGCCTCGAAAGAAAATCAACTACTTGATTGTCTTTACCTAGCTGATCTTGAATTGTAATGTTAAATTCTTACATTAACAATAGACATCTTGTAATTATGTCATTTGTGATTGCTTTATTCATTAAGTATCTGATGGCTGAATGGTTTGTGTGAATGAATACTTGATATCCTGTTATGTAATGCCTGAATTTATTTATTGCATGTACTACAACTAACATGCCTTTTTTTGTAACTATATAGTTCACTTCTCCTAGTGTTAAGTTTGTACTTATGAAATATATAGAATAACTGAACTGATTTTCTTTCTGTCCAAGTGATGCACCTATGGTTGTATCAGATGCATCAGTGGAGATATGAAATGGCAGGACCAATTTGGTCCTCGAAGAAGGGGGGCAACTGATAATTTTTTTTCAATAATTGAAATGCATTTTGACCACGGTTTGTCCATTGGAATTCAAAATCTCTTCCAATTAACTTGAATAGAGGCAGAGCTATTTTACTGAAATTTTGCGATAAATCTATTATAGTATCCTGCATAACCCAAGAAACTTCTTACTTCTTTTTGAGTTGTAGGTGGCATTAAATTCACAATGACTTGTATTTTTGCTAGGTCCACCTTAATTCCTAAAGAAGAACTGTAGGTTTTAACCTCGTACAGAAATTACCTGCATACGAATTATTAAACATAGAAAATAAACAATGCGAGAGCATAACACATAAAACACATATACATAGAGGTTTTCCCCTGCATCCCAAAACCCGGACTACTAGCTTTATTTTTCATTATATTCCTTTCAATGTTACAATACATATTTATACGTGCTGAAGCATCCAATACCATGGACCAAAAACCATCGCATCCAAAAAACATGTGTGGAAATCATGCACAAACCCATATATGGGTCCGCCCAACCTACCATAGGGTCCAAAACCAAAATTTTCTGGGGCGCTGCCCCGAACCCCATAAAGTCGGGTTACAAGCACACCTCAAACCCCTATGGCCTCCCCCCCTCTAATTGTTAGTTAACTACGTGGGCTAGTCATGGAGAGAATATAACATACCCATCAATCTCCCACTTATTGTTTTCTTTCCATAGGTAGCCACAAGAGAGCTTATTCATTTATCCAGCCCTGAAATTCCCATTGTCTCTCTACACCTAGAGAACTTCTCAAAGCTCACAAATTTTGTCAATGCATCTGTAGTATTCTTCAAAGTGTCCACCTTTACCAACAACACCCTTTTTTCTTCTATCATATCCCTCACAAAGTGATACTGAACATCAATGTGCTTTGCCTTTGAATGATATGGAGGGTTCTTTGCCAAGAAAATTGCACTTTGGTTATCACAGTCTATCCTTATAGCTCCCTGTACTAACTGCACACTTGAACACAATCTCTACAACCAAACTGCTTTCTTTCTTACATGAGTGGCCACCATGTATTCTACTTCCGTAGTTGATAGTGCCACCACAGATTGTTTCTTACTCATCCAACTGACTGCACCTCCAAATAGGTTAAACACATACCCACTTGTAGATATTCTCTGATCCAGATCTCTAGCCCAGTCTGCATCAACAAAGCCATGAATATCCAACACTCTGTCCAATCCTAGTCTTCCTTGGTAGCACAAACCATAATCAGTAGTGCCACACAAATACCTGAAAACCTGCTTCACTGCTATCCAGTTCTCCTTCCCTGGTTTTGACATAAACCTGCTCAATACTTCCACTGCATGTGCAACGTCTGGTCTAGTACAAACCATTACATACATTAGGCTACTAACTGCACTTGCATATGGAACATGGGACATGTCCTCTTCCTCTTCTTGTGTCTTGGGACACTGTTCAACAGATAACCTCACATCTACATGAATAGGAACCTTCATCGGTTTACTATCCTACATATTAAACCTCTGCAGTATTGTCTCGACATACTTCCTTTGGTTTAACCAAAGCTTCCTCTTTGCTCGATCTCTTTTAATTTCCATGCCCAAAATATAGTTTGCAACACCAAGATCTTTCATTTAAAATTTGGAGGACAATTGGGTCTTCAAATCCTTAATAATTTCTTTGTCATTTCCAACCAGCAACATATCATCCACATACAAGACTAAATAAATAACATAGTCACCAATTAATTTAAAATACACACAATGATATTCTTTGCTTCTGGTGAAGCCAAGTCCCCGTATAAATGTATCAAATTTCTGATACCACATCATTGGTGACTGTTTTAACCTATATAGAGACTTCTTTAACTTGCATACCAGTTCTTTCTCACCCTTCACCGCAAAGCCTTCAGGTTGCTTCATGTATATTTCCTCTTCCAGATCCGTGTGAAGAAATGTTGTCTTCACATCCATCTGTTCTACCTAAAAATCAAAAGCAACAACAACAGATAAAAGTAATCTAATAGAAGTTACCTTAGCAACAAGAGAAAAATTATTACCAAAATCAATTCACAGCACCTGGGAATAACCTTTTTCTACCAGCCAAGCTTTGTATTTCTCCACCTTCGCTTCTGCATTTGTATTCTTCTTGAACACCCATTTGCTGCCAATGGGTTTCCTTCCAGCCAGAAACTCCACCAGATCCCAAGCCTCATTTTTGTGCAAAGATGCCATTTCATCAACCATGGCCTCTTTCCAGAGTTTTCCATCCTCTGAATCTACTGCTACCTTCACAGTTCTGGGATCATCGTCAGTAATAGATAAAGCAAAATTTGAACAGAAAGCAGATGGACTATACCTTTCTAGCTTCCTTCTTCCTCGAATTGATCTTCTCACACCTGGAGTTAGTGGCTCTTCTTCTTCTGATTCCTCCTCTATTGTAGAGTCTGATTCTTCCTCCTTTAGGTCAAACTCTATCTTCTCAGGTTCCTTTGGTTGAAATTCATGTTTAATAACATCTTTCACCTCTCCTAACACCATATCTCGGTTGTACACAACCTTCCTAGTTACTGGGTTCCAAAGCTTATAACCCTTTAAGCCATCCTTATACCCAATAAAGATGCACTTTTCAGATTTACTATCCAACTTGGTTTGTTTCTCCTTTAGAACATGTACATATGCATCACATCCAAATACCCTCAGATGCGAAAGAGAGGGTTTCTTACCAGTCCATACCTCTTGTGGAGTCCTATCCTATAACGCTGATGAAGGTGACTTATTGACCAGGTAACATGCAGTATCCACCGCCTCTGCCCAGAATTCCTGTCCTAACTCAGCACCACTGAGCGCACTTCTTGCCTCCATCAATGTCTTATTCATTCTTTTTGCAACTCCATTTTGCTGAGGTGTATATGGAGTAATCTTCTACCATGCTATACCACACTTCTTATAGAATTCTTCAAATTCCTTGCTGTAAAACTCTCTACCATTATATATCCTTAGTACCTTTATCTTCTTCTTTGTCTCATTTTCCACAAGAGCCTTAAATTCTTTAAACTTGTCAAAGACTTCAGATTTATTCTTAAGGAAATATATCCATGTATTCCTTGAGAAGTCATCTATAAATGATACATAGTACACAGACTTACCCAGTGATGGAACCTTCACATGTCCAAACACATCACTGTACATAAGCTCTAATATTTGTTTCGCCCTCTTACCACCAGAGGGGAAACTCACTTGATTCTGCTTCCCATATACACAATTTTCACAGAAATCAAAATCCAGAGAGCTATTACTCATACCATCTACCATACATTTACCATGAAGTATTTAAAGGCCCTTCTCTCCAATATGTCCAAGCCTTTGATGCCACAACATAGTCTTCTCTCTATTGACCACTATATTTTCTGCTCCACTTTCAAGAACCATAGAACTGTTGCACGCATCAATAACAGTGCTGCCTTGCAGCTTGTACAAAGTTCCAATCCGAACTCCTCGCATCAATACCAGTGCTCCCCGAACCATTTTGCAGGTATCCTTCTCGAACACTATTTCTACACCTACATCATCCAATTTGCTTACAAAAATCAGATTTCTAGCCAATGCAGGAATATGCAGAACACCAAGAAGTGTTCTAACCCTTCCACCTTGCAGCTTCAACTTTACTTTTCCATGACCAATGATTCTAGCCTTCCTGTCATCCCCCAAGATGACATCACCACCATGATATTTCTCATACTCACGGAACCACTCTCTATGGGGAGTGAAGTGAAGGGATGCACTTGAGTCAATCAACCATGCCTCATGATCTACATGTGTACTTGAAGAAGCCAGGTACACATCCCCACCTTCATCTGGGGTGGATTTCGCCTCTGCAGAAGGAGAATCATCAGATTCCTTTCCTTTATCAGGAGCCTTATATTTAGAGTCCCTTTTGAAGTGCCCTTCCTTTCTACATTTCCAGCACACCACCTTTACAAGTTTTCCTGTAGATTTAGATCTCCATCTAGATTTAGATCTCCCACTCGATGACTTATTTTTGTTTCTACTCTGGGACTGTCCTCGTACAGACAAGGCATCGCCATTCTGTCTTTCCATATTTTTCTGTCTCATCTCCTCCATGAGCAAGGCTAAGACTATTTCATCAAACTGCAAGGTAGTTGCATTGCTACCTATTGTAATAACCAGACTATCCCACGAAACTGGTAGAAAACACAACAAACGGATGCACTTATCTTCATATAAAATTTTAATATCAATAGATTCTAACTGACTTAACATAGTATTAAATGCATTCAGATGCTCTATCATCGAGTCTCCATCTTTCATCCTCAGGTTATACAGCTTTTTCCACAACAACAGTTTATTCACCAAAGACTTAGATTGGTAAAAAGTCCCTAACTTGTCCCACAAAGCCTTCGCTGTAGCTTCCCCTAATACCTTTAGCAATACTGAATCTGAGACACACAACTGTATTGTGCTTTTTTCCTTCTGATCCAACTTCTTCCATTCTTCATTGGAAACTCCCATTGGTTTAATACTAGGATCTACCGCGATCCACTGATCTTTGTCCACCAACAGATCCTCCAACTTGATTTTACACAACTCAAAAATTTGACCATTAAATTTCTTGATCTCTATCTTTCCAGTTCTCGCCACCTTCTTTTACCATCAGAATCGATCTCGTAGATCTCCCATTGAACAGGATCTACCACAGGCCCGAGCAAAACCCCTCAACAACAAAGGCGTCCCCTTGAAGCCAAAACAACTTTGATACCAAATGTAGGTTTTAACCCTGTAGAAAAATTACTTGCATACAAATTCTAAAACATAGAAAATAAATAATGCGAGAGCATAACACATAAAACACATATACAAAGAGATTTTCCCTTGGATCCCAAAACCGGGACTACCAACTTGATTTTTCATTACATTCCTTTCAATGTTACAATACATATTTATACATGTCGAAGCATCCAATACCATGGACTGAAAACCATCACATCCAAAACCATGGACTGAAAACCATCGCGTCCAAAAAACATGTGCGAAAACCATGCACAAAACCATATGTGGGTCCGCCCAACCTAACATAGGGTCAAAAACCAGAATTTTCTGGGGCGCTGCCCTGAACCCCATAAAGTGGGGTTACGAGTACACCTCAAACCACCTGTGACCTCCCCCCCTCTAACCGTCGGTTAACTACGTGGGCTAGTCGTGGAAAGAATATAACATAACCCAACAAGAACTATAGTTCCCAAACACTATCCCTTCTGTTAACATCATGTAGCATTTTTCATTAATTAGGGATAGATTTGTCTCTATGCATCATTTCAAAACGTTCTCAATATTTTGTAAACATTCATCAAATGTGTTTGCATATATAGTGGAATCGTCCATATATACTTCTACACATTCATGGATTAGATCGACAAATATTTCAAGGACTTCTCTTGGGAAAGTAGCGGGTGCATTACACAACCCAAAAGGCAAAAAATTGTATGCATATGTTTCCCATGGGCAAGTAAATGTTGTTTTGTCCTGGTCTTCCAATGCTATCCTAACTTGATTATGCCCACTAAATCCATCTAGAAAAGAAAGAAACTTCATCCCAGCTTATGAATCTAGTACCAGATCAACAAATGGTAGCGAGAAATGATCTTTTAATGTGGCTTTGTTAAATTCCCTTTAATCTACACATATCCTCCACTTCCCATTTTTCTTTGGCACTGTCACTAAGAGAGAAACCCATTGACTGTCAGAAATAGGATAGATGAATCCAACTTCTAATAGTTTTTGTAATTCTTCTTTCACTATTTCCTTCATCATGGGGTTCATCCTCCTTTGAGGCTACCTTACTGGTTTGATATGATCATCAATATAGATGTGGTGGATACATCTATTGGGATGAATCCCCTACATGTTTGTGTAATCTTAGGCAAAAGCTTTTGAATATTTCTTTAACAATGCTATTACCTTTTCTTCTTGTGACGATTGTAAGTTATTACCAATGTTCAAATTCTTTCCAAAATAAATTTCAATGACTTTACTTTTTGAATTGGTAATTGAGTTAACAAGAAAAATATTTGTGAATGAATCTTGCATTGATTGTATTCTGCAAGTTTCCTGAAAACAATAATTCAAAAGATTACATGTAGCTTTATACTCTAAGCTCCTCTAAAATATCTTGTTCTGAGATGAAAAGGTCTTATAAATATTCATTCTCTTCTTTTGCTCTCAGGTCAAAGACTTGATTAATATTAAGAACTGGTTTAGTTAGTTGTTGTTCTTGTCATTCAAGCCATGATAATAAAGAATGTTCTTGTGCTGGAGAATAAAGTGTGATGTGCTTTCTTTCATCCCCATGTGCAATAATCATACTTCCCGATCTGCACCCAATAAAGGCATTTGCGGTGGCTAACCATGGTCTGCCTAAAATTAGAGGATGTTATCCTAAGTTTGTTTTTGGCTGCAAAATGAGGAAGTCTATAGGATACTCCCATGAATCCAGAGAAGCAATGATATCCTCTAATATTCCTTCTGGTACAACCTTAGATCTATCCGCTAACTCTAAAATGGTAGTAGTAGATCTAATATTGTTTAAGTTTAAATGTTTAATGGTCTCTGTATTCATAACATTTATAGCTGCTCCCAAATCTATTAAAGTGTTTGGAACTGAAAAATTATTAATTGAATTAGTAACTATAGGGATACTAGGGTGAATATATTTTTCGACTATTGTTTTTCTGGACATGAGACTAGCTAGTTTTCCAATGACTTGGATTGTAGTAGGATCCTTTTTCTTTCTACCAGTTTTCTTGATGCATAACTCCTTTATTGTTTTAGCATAAATTGGAATTTCTTTTATTGCTTGTAACAAAGGAATTTTGACATATCTATTTTTCATTTCATCCAAAATGTTAAACTCAAGAAGAGACATTTGAATTTTCTGCTCTACTAACCTCTCTAGATAGGGTGGTGTTTGAGTTATTACAGTTTTTCCTTTAGATTTCGATTTTTTGAATGTGACGTTTCAGTTGTTCTTTTGTTCAGTTGGTTCTTATATGATCGGATGAGAATTTTTATGCAATACTTTCCCAGACCTTAAATGGACATCATTTATGGGAAGAATGGAGTATGTTAGAAAATATGTTTCTTCTTCCACATTGTATGCAGGTTTATCCATTTTGTTACTCTGATTTGCTACTGGTCAAGCTAGTAGTTGAGGTGGTCTAGGTTGGTTCAAAGGAAACTGAAGCTGTTGCGGTTGAGTTATTAATGGTGTAGGATTTTGTTGTGGAAACGGCATGAGTTGTGAATACTGTTGGAACTATTCATATGGAAATGGATGTTGATATTGTTTCTGGTATTTTTGTTGGTATTCTTGAGGATACATTTGTTGAGGTGGCTGGTATTGTTGTTGGTATTGTTGAGGATACATTTGTTGAGGTGGTTGGTTTCCATAACAATATCCTCTCCAACCTTATGTAGGCTAGTTTTGATATTGTTGTGGAGGTCAACCTTGCCACGACATTGGGGTATTCCAAGAACTTTGAGGAGGATACCAATACTTTTGCTGAGGGAATTGTTGAGGAATCCTTGGCTGCCAAGGTCTTCTTAGTGTCACATATTAAAGGCCATCTGCCCCTTCTACTTCTTCCATTGGATTCATTTGCAATTCTTTCAACATTAGATAGTTTTATGTCGAATGGTTTTCTGTGTAATGGCCACAGACTTGAATACTATCCAAAGAATATTCTCTTAATGGGTATTTCTTCCTACATTTGGGGCAAAATAATGCTAATATTTCCTCTTGTTCTTCTTTGTTTTTGTTAGATTTTAGAACATCTACTTGTGTCCCTAATGTGCTTAGAAGATCAATTTTGTTGTTTTCCAGCAAGCTCCCTATCTCTTCTCTTATTACCCCATCCTACTGCTAATTTTGAAGCTTTTGAACTATCTCTCCTTCTACTTTTTTATCTT
Source organism: Pinus tabuliformis (assembly GCA_031772625.1). Lineage (NCBI taxonomy): Eukaryota > Viridiplantae > Streptophyta > Pinopsida > Pinales > Pinaceae > Pinus > Pinus tabuliformis. The sequence continues at coordinate 1,506,646,213 of CM062819.1, read as the reverse complement.
CCTCTCGAATATTTTTGACAGATCTGCAATTTCATGAAATGGCAAGTTTGAAATATCACACTTGCCCATTACATTCAAAATGTCAAGATATTCATCTCTTATACCTTTAAGAAAGATTGTCGAGATGGTATCAGAGTTCATAGAGTGTTGTTTAGATTTTTGAAGATTATAAGAAAATCTTTCCAAATACTCTTCTAAACATTCATCTTCTTGTTGTGTCATTCTGAAAACATCCTCTTTTGAGTCCCTAGGCCTACAATAGAATTGATACCTTTTAAGAAATATTTTCTTCATGTCATCCCAAGAAGTGATTGTACATTCTCCTAAACCCATAAACCATTTTAATGTTGCTGCTTTCAAAGTAGCAGGAAAGAGGTGAAGCTTGTGTGTGTCATCTGTGTATCCATAAGTTCTACACAAGATATCGAATTCAAACATAAATGAGTTAGGATATTCTGTTGACATTCCATAAAAGTTAGGAAATACAAAAGGTGGAATGTTTTTCATTTTCACTTCTTCTCCTAATATTGCACTTGTATCTAATATTGGAAAGCCAAAAGTAGCTTCCTGATCATCAGTATCTTCTTGTTCATTATCATTTAGTCTTTTGTTGTCATACTCTGTTTTTCTTTATTATTCCCTTTTTCTTTTAGCTTCTTTCTCGCCTCTTCCTCTCTTTGTCTTCTCCATTCTCTCTATTATTTTTCATATTGAAGTCTTTGCTCCGGAGTGAGGATAGTGGATCCTTGCCCTTCTTATATCATAGTTTCAACTATTATAGCAACTTGAGATTCAAGTTGTTTTTTGTTTTCAAAAATAGGTTGATCTATTGGCTCAAGGATGGACTGGTCTATTTGTTTAACAATTTTCCTTGTTTCTTTTTTTTTTTTTTTTTTCTGCGGTTGATGTTGCTTTTGGGGTTTTTTTTCCTTTTACTTCCAAGGCTAATAAGGTTTGTCGTTCAATTAAAGTTAATATTTGTCTTGTTATTTGTTTCTCTTCTAATTTGTCTAGAGTTGGTTTACCAGTAACCGGTGTAGTTAGTCCTAATGGTCCTACCTCTATGGATGGGGGGTTTTGTTTAGTAAATTAACCTTTCTGCTCTCTACCTCTAGGCATAAAGAAACATAACTTCAAAGGAAAACTAAATTTTTGTTGTTTTTGTTTTATTTTTGTCTTGTTTTTTTAAATTTTGTTTTTATCCTCTAATTGACTATGTTGATGAATGCTTCCCCAACAACGGCACCGAAATGTTGGCCTAATTTATAAAGTAAATTAACATAAGTATTTCATTATCAATCCAGGTTTGTAGAACTTAGAAGCATTCCAAAATGTATGGGTATCAACTATAGTAAGCTTTTAGAAGATAAGTTATGGGAATAGAAGGAAATGCAATTATAAACTAATTAGAAGTGCATATTACATATATAAAATTCAACTAAGTAATTTATAATTCATTATGTAATAAGTAGGAGAAGTGGCTCCTAACTTGGAGAACCAGATTTGTCCTTCTTCTAGAATACTACTTTATGATAGCTTAAGATCCATAAAAAAATAATGGAAGAGACTCCTAACTAAGGAGTTCCTTTCCGTTCTTCATCACAAATTCATTCATAATTAATTCCATTATTAGAAAATTACAAATTCAGAAAACTACTTGAAAGCAAGAAAGATGAATTTTAGTTTCTATTCATTAATCTAATAGAAGGAGGTTTCAACTTGAACACTGGGTTTTCCTTTCATATAAAGATGATAAATAAACCAAGATTCATCAGCAAACATAATAAATCGTCATACACCAAGTCAAATAAAGAAATCTGAAGCAAAACTAGTTTATGAAAATCAAACCAGATTAACCATGGAGTGTACAAGCTTGGAGTGGGGGCCTTCCAACCTTGCCTTACACACTTGAAGAGATTATCAGATACTATAAACTCAGTGAATCATCAACAACATTGAAAAGAAAAATGAAGATATAATGGGTTCTCAAATTAACTCAAAGTATGCAAAAGTCTCAATATGAAATTATACAAATTCTCCATATCATAAGCCTTCAATACTTTGGCTTAAATAGAAAAATATAAAACAAATTGATCTAAAATGTCTCTAATAGCTATATCTGTCCATATCCCATCTATCCAAGTCAAACTCATCCATCCTATCACTAAAACTATGGAACATCCATTAAAATCATAAAACTGCCCTATTCCCTAGGGATTTCCTGAATGATTGGTCTTGTTTGACCAGCTTTGACCGGCCTATTTAAGCTTTGTTTTGACCAAACCAATAGGATTTAGTTCAATCCTAGTTCCCAAGATTTCTAGAAATGTGCTCATATTGTGCCCAAGTGTCTTGCAAATATGACATCCATGAAGCCATTACAGGAATTTCTGATTCTATCCAAGAAGGAACTCTACAGGGTATTATGGTTTTTGTGGATTCATGGGAATATCTAGTAGATTTTCTTCTTATAAAATTGAAGCTATGCTCAACATTTTTGTTGACTTGATAAATGAAGGACTTGAGGTATATATGGATGACTTTACTTCATATGTGGATGACGTTGATCAAGCACTGGAAACATTAGAAAATGTTTTATAATGATGCATTGCTACTAGGTTATGATTAAGCAATGTCAACTGTCACATGATTATGATCGAAGGTGTAAGCTTGGGATACTATATTTTTGCAGTACAGATAGAGGTAGATCTAGCTAAAATACAGATAAGTCATTTACTACCTACCCCCTGTACTTAGACAGAGGTACATAATTTTCGGGAATATGCAGACTATTATCGAAGGTTTATTAAAAACTTCTCACAAATTGCCATGCCTTTATATGTTTTAACTAGAAATGTTGATTTCAAATGGTCTGACAAATGTGACATAGCTTTTACTTGTTTAAAGAAGCTAGTCTCGACGACACCAGTATTACATGGACCAAACTCGGAGCTTCCTTTTCACATATCCACGGACGCATCAGATGCAACTATAGGCACTGTCCTCGGCCAGGAAGAGGATATGAAGCTTTATGTTATATATTATATTAGAAAAAATCTTACTCCTACATAACTTAATTATATAGTAACAAAAAAATAATTCTTAGTTGTTATTTAAGCAATAAACAAATTCAGACATTACATAACTCGCTAACAAGTTTTTATGTATATTGATCAGTCTGTCATTCGGTATTTACCTAACAAACCTATCATAAATGGTCGAGTGACTCATTGGCTATTTCTTTTGCAGGAATTTGACATTACAAGGATCATCGGGGGAAGGAAAACACAATCGTTGATTTTCTATCTCGAATCCCAAAGGTAAATGATCTACTGGAAGTAGACGACCAATTCCTAGATCAACATTCTTTTCCTTGAGAGTCAAGACACCATCGTATGCAGATGTAGAAAATTATTTGGCAATAGGGAAGTTTCCCAGGCATTTAACAGCAAGAGAGAGGAAAAAAATCGTTCAATGTAGCACCTGATTCTCTTGGATTGGCGGATACCTTTTTCACACAGGGTCTGATATGTGTATACACAAATGCATTTGTTAGGATGAGGTTTATGACATCTTAAAATATTGCCATGACAAGCCCCGCGGAGGACACTTTTCAGATCGAAGGACAGGGAATAAGGTACTATAGATGGGATATTATTGGCCCACTATTTTTAAAGATACTAAGAAATATGCCCAAGCTTGTGATAGTTGCTAAAGGATTGGCCGACCCAGTCAATCTGATGAAATTTTGTTGCGACCCCAACTAGTCATAGAACCCTTCGAGCGATGGGCATTGGACTTTCTGGACCCATTCCGTCCGCGATCGAATAAAAAATCGTACATACTGGTTGCCACAGATTATGTGATGAAATGGGTGGAAATAGTAGATTTACTAAGTGCTATAGAGGAAGTCGTGATTAACTTCCTCTTTGTGTTATTCATGTGGTATGCTTTACCATGGGAAGTGATAACAGATGAGGGAGGGCAATTTGTATGACACAAGATTACAACCACTCTTAGAAACCATCACATTACACACCATTACACACAGGATCACTTCCTCATATCACCCACAGGCGAATCGGTAGGTTGAAAGCACCAATAAGGCCATTGAGGCGATTTTGACCAAAACATTCTCAACACATCAGTGACACTGAGCTACTAGACTGCCAAAGGCCTTGTGGGTCTATCACACGAATTGGAGGAATACTACTGAATACTCTCCGTACCAACTTGTGTTTGGCAAAGAACCTATTTTTCCAATCGAATTTGAAATAAAGACTCTAAGAGTGGCTCAGGAAGTGGGGCTAGATGTAACAGAAACCCAAACCAAGCAACTTCAACAAATCAATGAACTGGATGAAGCTTGACTTCTATCTTTGCAATGGACTACAATTATTCAGCAGCAAAGGGGAGAGTGGAACGATAACCTTATGAAAAAGAAGAAATTTCAAAAAGGGGATTGGGCACTCCTTTATGACTTCAGATTCCAGGACTTTCCAAGTAAGTTGCAAACAAGATGGCTCGACCCTTAAGAGATTCAAGAAGTACATAACAATGGCACTATTACTTTGACTACCATTGATGGGTCTAGCCATTCTTTTAAGGTGAAATGGCATCAGGTGTATCTCTACCACAAAACACTCACTAAGGAGTCTTTCTGCCAGCAGGTATGCGATGACCCCTCCATGCAAATCTTAGCTGCGAAGAGTGACGACCCCGTAGCTTTTCTTTCAAAAAAATGAGATTTTCTTTAAATTGTAAATAATGTATATATTCTTTTTTGATTGATTGTAATTCAGTCAGGTATCACCATGCAAATATGAGGATTTTTCTTGTTTTAGTTGCTTGGTAAGTGTTAGTCAATCGATTGAACGATTGTTGTTCAATCAATTGAACAACACTTATGTTTATGTGTGTGTTGTTGTTCAGTAGATTGAAAAATTGTTAGACAATCAATTGAACAACACTTATTTTCTCACGAGTTTTGTTGTTCAATCAATTGAACAACACTTATTCTTTCGTGTGGGTGTTGGGGTCCTATAATAATAGGATTCATAATTTTGAATTGGCTATGATTAGTCTTGTAATATTGTACATACTTTTTCTTTATGCAAAATGTTTTCCATATTAAAAATTTTAAAAATGTAAAGAGAGTATGTACTAAAAGAATAATCAAAGGACAAAAAGAAAAACAAAAAATCAAAAAAGTGAAAAAATATGAACCCCAAACAAAAAATTGATCATGAATGTGTGCAAATTCAAGTGCGACTACTTTTCACTACGCAAAATAATGGTTGTGTGCAGCTTGTCATAAATGCCGCAGCCCGTGACAGTCAAGAAGCTTAATCTTGACTAGTTCGTGCTTTAAATTTCATGCTTATAGATAGAGAATAAATATCTAGACAAACTATTTAATCTTGGCAGATCAATATTTAGGTAGAGAAATAAAATGTACTCAACAACTTAATCTGAGCCATTGGAAGATATAAGGTTAGAATTACATAGTTTACTTTACAAAAGAAAAGGGAAAGAAAGGGCCTGCTAGCTTAAATGTACCCAATAAAGTGAAGAAAAAATGTTAGGATAAATAAAGGGTAGGTAGCAGAAAGGTTGCAGAAGTAGAAGGTTGTTAAAGAATAAGCACATTTATCATGCTTAATCCTATGCTTCAGTGAGTAGGAGCAGTTATGAAAGTGAAAGGATGTTCACAAGTTGATTTAATTAACTTCCCCTCATTTCATTTCACCCTCCATTACATACTTACTAATTGCCCCATTATCCCATCATTTGTTATGAATGTACTCTTTTCCCTGCATTTTGACCCTTACCCCTTGGTTTCACACATTTCCCTAGAAAATTACCCTCTAAAGGTCATCCCCCTATCCTAAACCCCTTTTCCCTAGTCTGAAATCCACTTCCCATTGAAAAAAATTACATTCCCCTTTATTAATTTCCATAAAAACCTATAAAAACCCATAAAAACCCTTATCCTAAGTTTAATCCCCCCTCCATTCCCGCATTATTTAATTAACTCCCCAACATAAATCCTTTAAACCCACCACCTTTGGTGTAGTTAAGAAACCCCGCCCATTCAACCCTAGTACCACTTTACTAATCCCGCTCATCGTATTTTAATCCGCGGTATATTCCTTAATTAATTACAGTTAGTACTAATTAATCCCCCGAGCCCCGCAAGTCTCAGCCATTATTCCCTCTGTGCAGTTTTACGACGCGAAAGTCATTAGATCTTTCACCCTCAGATCTGACGGCACGCATCCATATCGCGCTTATTCCCTCTGTGACCTTTACCAGCCTGAAAGCATACGAGATTCACGATTTTTCTCAAGCCCCATTTTGCTACGTGGCAGCACTGGGCAAAATCATGTGCTATCAGGGAAATACCGCTAGACTACCGAAAGTGGTGCAATGGACCCTAAAACCTCCTCCTAGCCAAAAGCTAAACCATCCATTGTTCATTATGAATTCCACGCCAAATTCTAACTGTTGCCAGTTAAAAGGCTGAAGAAGCCCATTTCGACTCTTTTCACTCATTTGCATTGCGAAAGCTGCCTAAGCCTTCTTGCGCCACTCTAAGCCTCTGCAACCAAATTTGACTGTCGATTACCTTCCAAACACGGCTCAGACGCCCAATTCATCTATCCAATGCACAACTAAAGCAACCACACCCTCTACAACCACCATTGAAACTAGTTTACAACCTATACCATCAATTCCAGGTATTTTTGAGAAAAAAACTATAACAACCCTCTCAACTTGAAAATGTATAGTTATTTCAAAGATTAATTAATTGAATTTAATTAATTTTCCTTGAATTTGAGAGTATTTCCACCCGAATACCCAAACCCCTATTTTGCAAACTGCAAATTACCCTTTTACTCCACCAAAGTTTTCAAAGTTTCACTTCTACAACTTGTATAAGCCTAATTGACACCTTTCCCCCTAAAAAATGACTACCCAGACTTCTTTGGATGTGAAACCTGTGCCAACCCATCACCTGGACATCGACCATCTGGCACTAGCAAACAACGATTTCCAAATAAAATAGACTGCTACTCCAGCCCACCTTCTGAAGCTGCACTATTGGAGTAAGGACAGATTTCTAAACCATGCAGATGACATCCACCTTTGGGTATCCAATTTACCGAAATACCTATTCCCAGAAGTTCACCCTTTCCTTGATATTGTACATTTTTGTCATGATTGTTATATCCCTAGCCAAAGGGCTATTGTTGCCCCAAATGAGAAGTTGTTATTCACCATTACACCAGTGTCTATCAACCAAATGCTACAAATTGACCCCAGCCCTAATCAGACCCCTCTATCCATTGGAGATGTTTTAGACTTATATGTCACATTAGACTTGGTTAAGATAAGGAAAATCTTCCAAACTTTCATCATTGAAGATCGCCATACTACTGTAGATACCCCACCCTATGTTGCCACTATTTTCTCAAAAAATGGAAGACACATAATCACCATGCTCTCATGCATCCTAGGATACACTTCAAATGAGCATGTGGATGAGGTCATCATGGCCTTCCTGTCCATTTTTACTCTGGGCAAGCCTCCTACTATCATGTACAATTATGCTCAGTTCATTATAGACGGAATGCATGAACAATTCACCAGATTGCCCACTGAAAGAGTTTTCAAATACTCTTTAGTGTTGTTTTATATGTTTATTTATTACCAAATAGATAATTTCCCTGTAAGTATCCAGAAGTTGGACAGCGAGGGAAAGGAGAGATCAATGGTCTACTGGACACCCTTGGTCTAGAAATTTTCCACAACATTTACCTACAAAGACTTCATAGACTTATTTGTGTACCCAGACATGAACATACAGACCGGTAACACTCAACCTAGGATCAGGCAAGAGATCAAAAGGGTGCTAGAATTGGCTAAGAATGGCAAGGTGGGAGACTAGTACATGTACCAGAACAACACTAAAATCAGAGTTTATGGAGGCCAATTGGCCCCCTATAAGTTGCCTAAATACCTCCCTATGAGGATATTTGCACTTGAGTACTTCAAATAGATCATCAACTCTTATGAGGTCCACTTCCTATCTGCTAGGAAGAAAACCTAATTTATGATGAAGAACCAATTGGGCCCATTCATCTGCAACAATAGAGAGGCCAGATGAGAGGCTAACAAAATACTAAAGCAGATGAAATTCAGCAACAGCTTCATGTGGTAGTATGACCTCATGGGGTTATAAATAAACTTAGACTCAAGGTCAAGTTGGGACCATACAACCACCACCCAAGACCTGACATTGAATAGTTTTCCAACCAATCTGAGTGGGTGGAAAATACATTTATTGATATGGGCAGCACAATTGTGGATGTGGATAATACATTGGTTGATCTTAAAAAACAATCTGACCAGAGCTCTTTCCTGCAGGTTCCAGAATTAGGAGAACCAATGAATGTTCATCTTGTGTTACAGACCTCGGCCAATGAAGAAAAGAATCCAAAGAGGAATAGGGAGGAGGCATCCATCTCTACCATGGAGACTACAGATGAGTTGTTTGAGGTAAGGAAGAGGCCTAAGTTGAATCTTTTGTCAGAATAGGAGGAGAATATTGAATCAGTGGAAATAACTGACATTGAAACAATGAGCCAGAGGAGAAAAGATACCGCCACATCAGGTGTGTTAGCTACCTATACCAATAGGTTTCATATTTCATGATTGGCACTGAAAAGGTCCAAATATGCTCTGCTTTGATGATTCAAAGATCACATATTTCCATAAGATTACAATCTGTGCTTATAAGCTTGGTGGGGACTCAAATCTTGATGGATGGTCCAACAGTCTAAACTAGATCATGTCATGTTTTAAATTTTCAGTTGTAGAATAGAGAAAGGAGTCTGTCCAAACTGTTTAATCTTGGCAGACAAGTAGTTCAGGTAGAGAGGAAAAGGCTCCCAACAGCTTAATCTGGGACCTTGGAAGAAATAAGGGTAGAAGTAGATAAAAAAAAAACAAAAGAAAAAGCCAAAGAAAAGAAAAGGCAAGTAAGGGTCTGCAAGCCTAAGTGCACCCTCCAAGAAGAAACAAAAAATGCTAGGCAAAGTAGCTGGGTAAGTAGATGGGGTTGCAGAAGTGGTATTCATTTCAGATTTAACCTTGATGGTCAAGATGAGGAAAGAAAAACAAAGAAGCATGTCTAACTTCCCAATTATCCCTTTTCCCACTCATTACTAACATCCCCTTATCAATTGAATTGCTTAGAAAACTTGAGGTTTGATGGTGGTTTTATTCATTGAAAAGCCACATTTCTTGTCTAAAAATTCTTTTCATTTTGATCTACTCCCTGAACTAAGCAAGTTTCAAGTAAACTTAGTGATTTTTCCCCTTTATTCACATATTCCCCCATATTAACTCTAACTTTATTATGTAATTCCCCTATGTTACCCTTTCCCTAGTATTATTAACACCATGGTGTATAAACCCCCAAAGCATTCTATAAATATCCTCCTTTTAGCATTATAGCTAAATATGTCTGTCTAAAGGGAGACTTGAGTCCACCTGGGACTGTGGTCAACCCTGTCTTGGGGCTGCTCTAACCTCTGGTTATGAGCAACAAACTCTCCCCTAAGCTCTCACCTTCCCTCTGCTCAGAAAAAACCCAAAAAATTCCCCAAAAAACCTTGCAAAAAACCCCTCCTACCCATAACCCCCTTTGAAATTATGAAATAACCCAAAAAACCCACCTTTTGGCACTTATCCAAAGTTTCGGGCGCTATATTGGTTTTATTGAAAATACATTGAAAAACATTACAAAGCACCATACCCCGATGGTCTTCCGCTAAGCGCGCATCCCAAAAAATATATTTTTTAAATCCCGCCCCCCTTCCGTATCGCCCGATCGTTTCATTAACCCGTCAGCCGTCCGATCGAGCCCCTCTGATCGAACGACCCTTATGCATATCGGGTTGGTCCCCACGCCCGACAGTTGGCGCTCGAGAAAATGACGAAGGGTTACGTCAGTCCTCGGCCACGCGTCGCCTTCTCAAGTCTCTCGGAGCGGCCTCTGACAAAACCGGGGCCGTATTGTAAGCGGTCCGAGAAAACCGTTACCACTATTGCACTTACCGCCCGGTTTGCTGGTCCCCTGTCACGCCCACGTCAGAGCCACGTCGCCGCCACCCCGCCGTCGCATCACCTCATTCGTCCGTCCCTCCGCTGACATGTCCGCCACTTCAGCATATCCATGGACCAACCAGGACCTGCCACATCACCCGGTGACGTCATGCTGACGTCATCCGACTCCGACCCCACCTGATGACGTCATGCTGACGTCATCCCAAAAACGCGCCAATATTGCCAAAAATCTATTTTAAGCCAAAATTTCGTGTTTTTTCTACTTTTGCCGAAAGAGACTGTTGTTGTTCCTGCATGAATTTAACGACCAGACCAACGCCAACCTGCACTGTTCGACTCCAAACCGCGGGCGCCTCCGTCGTACCTGCATCTGCAACTGTCAGTGGCAATCCGCAAGGTATTTCTCGAAATTATTCTCTGCACCTGGTTTTTATCCAAATTTCTGCAAACAAACTGTTAAGGGAGTGTTAAGACGCTGAATTCACCGTCTAGTATCCAGTAACCTGCACCTATTTCCCTCTGGCAAGGCAACGAACAGTTTACGAAACCTGCATTTGACTGAAACAACCTGAATTCAGAGCTAGCTCGCGCAATCGTGAGCTAGAAACCTCTGCTGGCTAAATTCACATGAGAAAAGTTCTGGTCAGCCCTGCTATTTGTCTTTATCAATCTGTTAAACAGTATTTCAATTGCTGTGTGCTCAATTAACCCTCTGGTCCCTAAAGTTCACACTTTCATCGTAAGGAATCACCTCTGTGTTGTTCTGCTTACTTCAACCAGTTCACCTGCAAGTCAGAAGATTAATAGACCATGGAAACTCCAATTGCACTGAACATCAAGCCTCTCAATACCCCTCATAGGGAGTTAGAATGGAAAGCTCTGGGAGATATGGATTATCAGATGTTAGACTATTTTCCATTAGGCTCTAAGTATAATATTCAGTTGCTAAATGAGTTGAAAGCCCAACACCTCAGTGGAGCTGATATCCTAGGGATTTGGGACTCAAACTTGCCCATCTACAACCTCCCCCAGGTGAATCCTATGCTAGAATTGACCCACAGATGCCAGGAGTGCTATGATCCATGCCAAAGAGCTGTTCTCAGCCCCACAGGCTCAATTCTGTTCCATATCACCCCAGAGAGCATAAATGAGATGCTGCATTTCCACATTGCAAAACCATTGACCCCCCTCTACATGCAGAACTTGATAAAGAAGGGGACTAAGTTGTCAAAGGACCAGATCATCAAAATCAATCAGCTGTTCATACAACCAAGCTCTGAAGCCATCAGAACTCCTCCTATTGGATATGCATACTTAAATGAATTGGCCAGAATGTTAGTGGATTTGATCAGCTATGTCCTAGGGTTCAGGGGAGTGGAGGATGTGGATGATATTATAATGGCAATGCTGTCTATATTCTCTCCTGGAAAGCCTCCAGCTGTACATTATGACTATGCCACATATATTGCAGATAGGATCCATGACCAGCTAACGAATCTGCAAAGGGAAAGACTGTTCAGATACACTTCGTACATTTACCATCTATTCTTGTTTTATCAACCAGGCAGCTTCCTCATTCCCCTGAAGCAAGTTAATGCCCAGGGGAATCCAAGGTCAGTTGTGTTTTGGACCTCTGTTTTTCATTGCACCTCTGTATCACCATACACATACTGTGAGTTCATAGACTTGTTCATTCATCCAGCTATGACATTATTGTATGGTGTTTCTCCTCCAAGGCTAACTGATGACATGAGGAGAATTCTCCATCTAAACAAAACCTACAGCATTGGTAATTGGTACTTTTACCAACACCACACAGTGATCAGAGTTTATGGCTGTGAGTTGAAGCCTTATAGGCTGCCAAGGTATGTCCCCATGAGACTTTTTGCCCTAGAATACTTCAGGCAATTTGGGAATGCCGACTACCTCCACTTCCAAAGTAAGAACAACAAGGCGCAGTTAAAGGTAAGGAGCCAGCTGGACCCTTTCCTATATAACAAAAAAGAGGAGGGATGGAAAGAGGCAAATAGTATCCTAGAGGCCCTCAAACTGCAAACTAGTTTTGAGTGGATACCCTATGACCCCAATCATTTTGTTTCCCTCAGGAGGATAAAATACAAATTGGGTACCTATTCACATATGAGGCAGCCTGAGATTGAGCAGTATGCCAATGCATTGAGCTGGAAAAAGGGCACCCTAGAGGAGGAAATTACTAGTGAAGAGCTGCTAGAAAGAGAGGCTAGGAATATTAAAAAAGAAGCTGACTTGGAAACTTGTGGACAGGTCCCCCTCTCATATCAAAGACAAATTGGAGCAGCTGCCTCATCCTCAACAACACATCAGCAAGCTGCCATGAATAATCCACAGACATCCAACAAAGGCAAAGAAAAGCAGGTGGAACAGCCACCTCCTATGACTGAAGAGCAAATGGAAACACTAGTGCAACAACAAGAAGAAATGATGCAGCAGGAAGTGCAGCAACAAACACAACACCAACAGCAAGAAGAACAAAGACAGGAGCAGCCTGTCCAGCAAGAGCAAACAGTGGAAGCCCCTAAATCCACTGAACAAACTGTGCCTCCAAGGCAAGAAACTTCAGCTGAGGCATCAATCCTCCAAACTCCACAAAAGGAGGATACAAGCAGGAAAAGGGACAGAGAGACTCCCCTTACAACATCAGCAACTCATGGGGAGAAAAGACAGAGAATCAATCCCTTCTCAGAGGAAGAAATGCCAATGGGATAGTCTTTTGGTATGGTCCCACCCAGCAGGGAAGCATCAGCAAGTTCCTTTCAACAGGAACAGGATAGAGCAATGGGAGGAGAAGTGAGTTCCTCAAATCAGCAAAGGGAAGGTGGACTCAGCATTAAACAATAGTTCATCAACATTAAGAGGAGAAATGAGCCCATCAAGATACAGCTGTATAACCATCTGCTAAACATGGCTCCCACCAATCAACAAAGACTTATGTCTGCATATGATGTGCAGGAAGGCAAAATGATCATGAGTAATTTTATGCCAACAGCAGTGCAGCCCCAATCTGCCTCTGACTACTTGAGGACTAACCTGGAGGTCCTTGCCAAGGATATCCACCCAATGGACAAAATAGAACTGCATAAGCAAACGGGTGAGATGGTCTATGCTTCCCTGGCAGACCAAACATTGGATAACTACAGGCTACAAAATAGCCTTAACAACACAGCTGCTCAGCTTGAGTTGGAGAAGGCATCCTCTCAAGCAAAAGACAACAGAATTAGGTCCTTAGAAGACATCATCATAGAGATTGGGCATGATCCCAAAGATATCAAGGGCATACAAGAGATATTAAAATTGAGGGATGCAGACATGGCAGCCTTGAGGAGAAAGATCAAACTCCCAGCCACAATTCACCCTCAAACAGATGATGTTGCCTAGCAAAGACATGATCAAGAGGCCACAACCTTGTTGATATCTCTGTACAAGCAGCTAATCCAAACCCAAGAAAAACTGGGAGAATCAGAGGCTGCACAGGCAGCATTACAGGCAACCTTGAAACAAAGAGAAGAAGGTCAGACTTCTCAGCCTTCTCCTCAAATCATTAATCTTGAGGAAACTTCTCCCATTGTTACTCCTCCTCCTCAGCAAACAGAACCTACAGCACCAACTACATCGACAACTGCACCAACAACAGAGCAGACTCATAGTCTGGATATGCAGAAGCTTCAAAATGAAATTCAAGTCCTGGAAGCTCAAATGTTAGAGCTCAATCAAGCCAAAGAATCTTTGGCTAAAGTAAATGAGAGGTATGACAAGAGCAAACAGAATGTGGCTGAGAAGGAAAGAGATATAAAAGCTCTTAAAAAGAGAATAACTGAGCTTGAGAAGGAGCTCACACTAGATAAGGTGACAGCAGAGCTCAAAACAGTCCTATGGGCCAATATTGGCCAGTCCATTACTGATCAGTGGCAGTTCATTGAGACCATAGATGAACAGTCAGCAATCATTACAAAGGCAAATAGGGAGATACACAGAGCAAGATCAAGCCTTGGCAACATGCCTGATGCTGCCAATAGGATGATCAACATATTGAATAACAGGACAAGCTCTCAACTGACCACCATGGGAATTGCTCACAGGACTGAGACAATCTCAATGGTTAAAAGGGTCCTGACATTAAGAAACCTAGTTGGAACATTAGAAAGGAGAACCCAAGATATGCAGACCGAAATCAACAGGTTCATGGACAGGTTTCAGGTGTTACAAAACAGAGGCCTCCCCAGCATACTAAGCAGTGTGGAAAGACTGCTTACCCATGAAAATTATGCTAAAAGGGTCAATGCCTTTGCTGCAAGCCAAATTGCAGGACAACCCAGCACTTCAGCAGAATCAGGGCCAGCATCAGGGCAGACTCTCTACAATAGGGTGGAAAACCTGTTTTTTATCATGAACGAGATCAATCATCTGTTCGATGTGCCTCCAAATTTCTATAAATATACAGAAGCAGATGAAACCATACAGGCAATTGTGAAGCACCAATTGCCCACACAGGAAGTCTGGAACAGATTGACACAGCTAATATTATCAAGCCAGAACCTGTAATGTTATGTTTTGTCAAATTTATAAGTGATCATACACACGGAAAATTTTGATAGATAAGCATACAAAGGAAGGATGAAAGGCTAAGCCAACTCAGCAGGGCTATTCGGTCACCACAGCAGCAAACACAGTCACAGGTGGCAGGGCCGAGAAGATACAACGCAACAAACGTAAAGGCACATTTTCCAGCATTAAAGCCAAGCGTTCCAACCGACTCAGTGACCTCCAAAGGTCAAAATATCCTCTGACAGACTTAAAGAGCAGTTATGTTGCATTCAAAGCTGCAATAACTTATTTTCTACTTTTCTGTACGAAGTAATGAAGATATTTCTCTCTCAGATGACTCAATGCCTGAGATATTTTGTATAAACATTTCTATAAAGTCCCCTTCGCATGAGTTTGCAAGGGTTGTTGTTGATTTCATTTCTATATTTCTGTTGCTGTACAACTCTCAGAGAAATAATACAAAAGGTGGATGGAATTTCCAAAGCTCTGTGTTCCTTGATGCACTGTGGTGGCTGGCTGATTGTTACAGGATTCCTGCATATTTCATAGCACAATAAGTCTTCTTTAAAACTCTGTGTTATATGTTTTCTAGTCTTTCACCTTCTTTCATGTTTATGAGTTTTTACACTTAATGGCAAAGTAAAAGAATAGTTCCAGGATTTAATCATAGATTACCCTGAACTCAATCTAAGCTGTTATAAATGTTTTCTTCAGATAGAGTAAATAAGGTGTAATTCTTAATTGATACACTTTTCAAGCTATATCTTTCACTGTGATAAATATTTTCAGGAATTCAAGTTTGCTCCTGAAGCATCTATCTCTTTCCCACACCCCAGCTTAGTGGAAAATTCTTGAATGCTTTTCACTGGTTGTTCACATGTCACCATCATAATTTAACTTTGTTATATGAAGTATTTAAATGGCCCTGTAATTTCAGCAAATCATCTCAAGGTTTCTAAACACTTGTAGCCACAGACTCCATTGCCCAATGAAATAAACTCACCTGCAGATTGCACACTTCAAGTACAGAAAGATATCCTTCAACCAAAGCACAAAACTAAACACCATCATTTCATAGCTAGCCTAAAATCTCCACAAAACAGAGACAAATTATAAAGAGAGAGCCCTCTTTGATTACAGTGTGGCTAGGCACTATAATCCAAAGATTGGTTAGTGTTTACCCCGGCCGTCTTCCCTTGGGAGTCATAGGGAACAACCTGGGTGTTAACATAATTGGCGACTCCACTGGGGACTTCTTAGGATTTTCCAATTTCTATACATCCCTCAAAGCCTGAAATCAAGCCTGAAACAAGTCAGGAGGCCTTCAAAACTGTTTCTGTGTCACATTGACAGTTTTAGGGAAGAGCTCTTTCAGTGAATCTTCATCTCAGCTTTGAAATATATATAGCCATTCCAAAATCTTTATCTAGTCCTTGCAAATCTAAAAAATTCCTATAAAATCCAAAAAAAACAGCTAGAAGTTGGCTCCCAAGAAAAATCCACGGCATACTAGGGCAAATCCTGACCCTAATCCACCCATCATTGTTGATAATCCAAATACCATCCCTAGAAACATTAAGAGGCAGCAAAGGCAGGAGCAGCCTGCTGATTTAACCTCAGATTCAGATCATCCCAGCCTTATCTCTACCCCATGCAAGGTCCTTTTCCGGTCTACCCCTAATTCCCCTAGTTCACCATCCACATCTCAAAGTCCTCGTCTCACATCTTCATCCACTGCACATATCCCCTTGACCAACACTCTAGGTTCACCCTTACTTGTCACCCCTGTGGTACCCATTGTTCCTATTATCCCAGCTGCCCCTGTTAATCCTCTAAATCCTGTAAATATGGCTAACAGATATGCACCCTTGCAGATACCAGCTAATGCTGCAGCCCTACCCCAAGATTACCAAACGAAAATCTCGTATTTTGACTCCAATGGCCCTCTGACAGTTGTCCAGCATGCTAAGAGGATGCAAGACCATTTTGAGACCTATGAAATAGATGATGACAGTGTCAGAATGAGGATGTTTGTGCAAAGCCTAACTGGGGATGTAAGAACTTGGTTTAGATCCCTGAATGCAAACTCCATCACAACTCCTGATGAACTGTATCAAGCCTTTACTAGTAGATGGGAGAAGAAGAAAGATCCTCTGCACATACTTGGGGAATATGACACTATCAAAAGAGGTCCCCAAGAGACTGTTTTGGAGTATTGTGCAAGATTTAACAATGTATATAACGCGATTCCACAAAATTTAAGACCTCCTCCTGATTTAGCCTTGTACAAATTCCCTGATGGTTTTGACCCTGACATGGCCTATCAGTTGAAGGAAAGAGATCCTCAATCCCTTGCAGAGGCCCAAAGGGTTGCTGTTACAGTGGAAGCCAACCTAATTGCCAAAAGAAACAGGGCAAGGTTGGAAAAGAGGATTGTTTTCAAAGAGGAACCCTCTGCCTTTGATCAGAAGCTGGATGCAATACTTGATGGAATGAAAAGATTAGGTGACAGAGTGGAATCGGTTGAAAGAAAATCATCATGGGAAGCACCACAAAACAACCCCCCTAGGAATCCAAATTTCAGGAGAACTCATAACCCAAATGTTGGCAAGGCTAGTGCTGACCAAGACATAAGGCCTCCTTTTCAAGAAAATTATGCAGAAACTTCCACATCAATAGAGCCCAATGAAGATCCTGAGATTAACTTAATGGGTCTAGATGGTGAAAGTCAAGTTTTCTTAACACAAGAAGATCATGAGGACGATGAAGTCAAACTGTTCCAAACTAAATCAGGTGAATCCTTTGACTTTAAACAAGGCTATGACACTGCTGTTTATGAAGTCCATAAACAATACAAGCTGAGGAGCAGAACTGTGAATGTAAACCAGCCTGAAAAGATAAAGGATAATCAGCAGCCTGAAAGAGTCATAGTCACAGAGCCTAATGATAAAACAAATTCACCTGCAGAAGAAGTGATTATTGTAGAGATCACTGAACCACTGTCCTCAAAACAGCAGCCTGTGGCCACTTCACCTTCTCAGCCTAATTTGAATGATACTCCCCAAGAGATGAGTAAAAGAGGCAAGTCCCAAAGTCAAGATAGAAATCAAGAAGAAGATTTAATAAACAAGGAAAGGACTGTTATCCATAACCCCAAGACCCAATCTGAAAAACCCTTTGACCTAGAGACTGAAATTGGCAAACTAAAAATAGCAATTCCTCTCTCAGAACTAGCCAAGCATGACATCTATAAACTACAGATCAAAAAGTCCCTTCAACTCACTAGCAACAAAGATGATGTCAATGTGCTGGATGACACCCCAGAATTACTGTTTGGCCCAGAAGTGGATGGAAAAA
This sequence comes from Pinus tabuliformis, assembly GCA_031772625.1. Lineage (NCBI taxonomy): Eukaryota > Viridiplantae > Streptophyta > Pinopsida > Pinales > Pinaceae > Pinus > Pinus tabuliformis. The sequence continues at coordinate 1,506,628,141 of CM062819.1, read as the reverse complement.
CGGTAGCCACAGGGGTATTACCTTTTTATGTCAGCTTACACATTCATGATAAAATACTACATAATGCAATGTTTGACTCAGGTGCCTCTCACAATCTTATGCCAAAAGCAGTCATGGAGAGATTGAATCTAGACATAACAAGACCATACAAGGACCTATTTTCATTTGACTCCAGCCAAGTCAAGTGTCTGGGTCTCATAAAAGATTTATGTGTGTCTCTGGTTCAATACCCAGACAAGACAATCCTAATGGATGTGGTAGTTGCTGATATTACACCTAAGTATGGGATGTTGTTATCAAGATCTTGGGGAGCTAAACTCCAAGGTTCCCTACAATTAGACATGTCATATGCCACCATCTCTGTTTTTGGGCAACCAAAAAGACTGTACAAAGAAACACTCATGAAATACATGGTCAGCAGTGAAGAAAAGCCTCAAAACTTTCCCATATATGCTGTCCATTCAGACATAGACTCATACATTCTCTTCAATAACAGCACAACTCCCTCAAAAGGTGAGGTTGAAACCAAGATACTTATACAGGAGGAAGACTACAATGAAACGACAGTCAATCAAACACTAGATGCTGCTGCTGCCCTAGTTGTCAAGAATATCCAATCAAACGATGAGACTGTCCTAAAATACAAGTCGGATAAAAAACCACAACTTCAACTTACTTTGCCAGCCCATGAACAGATTGTTAAATCTCCCCCACAACAAGATATTCTATGGTTCCTCGAATTTGATGGCTCAGTCAACAAGTTAGGGGCAGGAGCTGGAGTTTGGGTACACAACAAAGAAAATAGTCATGCGGAAGGCAGAGCCTATAGATTAAACTTCAGATGTACTAATAATATGGCAGAATATGAAGCTCTTTTACTAGGCCTCAAGTTAGTAAAGTTCTTGCAAGCTACCAGGGTTTCAATCATGGGTGATTCAGATTTAGTTATTCAACAAGTGAAGGGAAACTTTGTCACCAATGACAAAAGACTAAGGACTTATAGGTCTGTTGTTGCTGAGGTACTAAACTTTTTCTCTGAATTCCAAATCACTAAAATTCCTAGAACACACAATCTGCATGCTCATAGTTTAGCCACATTTGCAAGTACATGCAAGCTGCCTTTTGAGCCCCATCATTGTTTTACAACTGAGGTAAAACACAGACCCTCCATTCCAAACAATGTTAATGATTGGCAAGTATTTGAGGATGACAAGCAAATAAACCATTTTTTAACTCTACAACAAGAATTTGCAGGATTGAATATTGACATTGATACAGCAAGTCAATCACAAATACTTGATACAGCAAGTCAATCAAAAATACTTGATACAACAAGTCAATCACAAATACTCGAAAGAGCAAGTCCATCACAAATACAGTTTCAGAAAACTACTCACCCAATATCACCTAGAACAGCAAAACAAATGCTAAATCCAACGATTTTCAATAAGGACAACATTTAGCAAATTCAATCAACCAATTGTGAGGAAGTGGTCAATGCTGAAACTGAAATCATAGAGCTGAAAGACAATTTTCTACCAACAGGCCTAACTCCACTAGAAGACATCTTTGACTCAAATGATATCCCTAGAAAACCAAAAATGCAGCCCTTAAATGCAGCCATTGAAGAGTGCAACATAGGTACAATTGACAAACCCAAAATAATTAAATTATCTGCTTCTTTACCTCCTGACCAAAAGCCTAAATACATTGACCTCTTTAAAGAGTTCCAGGATGTCTTTGCATGGAGTTATGAGGACCTAAAGTCCTATGACACCTCTGTTATCCAGCATACAATCCCTCTCAAACCTGATCAAAAGCCCTTTAAACAAAAACTGAGGAGAATCAATCCGATGCTCCTCCCAGCAATGGAACAAGAGGTACAGAAAATGTTCAAGGCTGGCATCATAGCACCAATCCGATTCTCTGAATGGATCTCCAACTTAGTCCCTACAAGAAAGAAAACTGGTGAAATAAGGTTGTGTGTGGACCTAAGGAATCTGAACCAAGTATCCCTCAAAGACAACTATCCCTTACCCAAGATGGATCACATTCTCCAAAGAGTGGTAGGGGCCTCAAGGATCTCATTACTAGATGGATTTTCAGGCTTCAATCAAATCCTGGTACACCCTGATGATCAAGACAAAACGACATTCACCACCCCATGGGGAACTTTCAAATATGTAAAGATGCCTTTTGGATTAAAAAATGCAGGGGAAACTTTTCAAAGAGCCATGGATATTGCTTTTGCCAAGGAGATTCATGACTTTTTAGTCATTTACCTAGATGACCTTACACCTTTCTCGAAATCAGACCAAGAACATATAAAACATTTGAGACAGATCTTCCTAAAATGCAGAAAATATGGAATCTCCTTGAATCCCAAGAAATCCCTGTTTGGTTTAGAGGAAGGTAAGCTATTAGGCCACATCATTTCTAAAGATGGCATTAGAATTGACCCAGATAGGATACAGGCTATCCTACAAATGCCCCACCCAAGAAATGTCAAAGAGTTGCAAGGATTCTTGGGAAAAATCAATTTCATGAGAAGGTTTATCCCAAACTTAGCAGAACTAATCAGATTATTAAGTAACATGCTAAAGAAAGATTCAAAAGTCAAATAGACTGTTGAAGCCAATCAAGCCTTTGAAGGTATAAAACTGGCCCTTACCCAAACCCCAGTGTTGACCAATCCTCAGTTTGATAGAGAATTTATCATTTTCTCTTTTGCCTCCCAGCATACTATTGCTGCTGTTTTGTTGCAAAAAGATGACCAAGGAAATGAGAAGCCAATTGCTTTCTTTAGCAAAGCTCTTAGAGATGCACCTTTAAAGTATCAAATCATGGAAAAGCAAGCTTATGCTTTAGTCAAAGCCATTAAAGACTTTAGGATTTATATCCTTTATTCCCATGTTATAGCATACGTGCCAAGTCCTATTGTCAAAGACATTCTCACCCAAGAAAATTTAGAGGGCAGAAGAGGAAAGTGGATTGCCAACATCTTGGAATTTGACATTGAGATAAAACCTACAAAACTAATAAAAGGGCAAGGCTTGGCCAAATTAATGACAGAAGCAAATTTCCAAGCCTTAGACATTAACCAGCTGGACAGTGAACCGGAGCTGGCGACTCCAAAGATCAATGTAGCCTTTGAACAATACCCTTGGTACTCTGATATATGTTATGTATTGCAAAACCTGTGTGCTCCCCCAGGATTGTCCAGAACTAAATGTAGGTTTTCTAAAATGAAAGCTTCTAAATTTTGTGTTATGGATGGAAATTTATTATGGAAAAACCATGAAGGAATATTGCTAAACTGCCTAATTGAGAATGAAACTGACAATATCATAAAGGAACTTCATGCAGGTGACTGTGGTGGACACTTGTACTGGAAGTCCACTGTGGATAAAATACTAAGGGCTGGGTACTACTGGCCCACCATGTTCTCTGATGTCAAGAAATTCACCACCTCATGTCATAAATGTCAAGTGTTTGAGGGAAAGAGACAGTTGCTGCCACTTCCCTTGAGGCCTATTGCAACAGAAAGACCTTTTCAACAATGGGGCTTGGATTTCATTGGGGAAATCCATCCCTCATCTTCAGGCCAACATAGATGGATCTTAACAGCCACAGACTACTTCACCAAGTGGATTGAAGCTGTTCCACGCAGACAAGCAAATGATTCCACTATCATTCAGTTCTTGGAGAACAACATATTGGCTAGATTTGGCTGTCCTGACAAAATAATAACAGACAATGCTGCTGCTTTCAGATCCAAGAAAATGGTGAACTTCTGCCATAAATTTCACATCACCTTGGGCCATTCTACTGCATACTATCCCCAAGGAAATGGCCTTGTTGAGTCATCAAATAAAAGTCTGGTAAACATCATAAAGAAAGTACTAGAAGAGAACAAAAAGAATTGGCATAAGAAGCTTGTGAATGCCCTATGGGCAGATAGACTAACAACCAAAAGGTCAGTTGGGACCAGCCCATATGAGTTGGTTTATGGATTAGAGGCCAAATTTCCTTCATCACTAGGAGTGCCTGTTATGAAACTTCTTCAAGAAAGCCAAGCTGAACCAAATGATATGCAAAGAAGAATCAATCAAATCATATGTTTACAACAAACTAGAGACCAAGTTTTCAGCAGAGTTCAAGTTCTACAAGAAAAATTAAAGAAGGCCTTTGATAGAAGAACTAAGGCAGAAGATTTCAACATTGGTGACAAAGTCCTCAAGTGGGATTCAAGAAGAGAGGATAAGGGAAAACATGGAAAATTTGACTCCCTTTGGAGAGGACCATTTGCTGTCCAAGCAGTACAAGGAAACAACACTTATTTCCTTAAGAGTCTCAATGAAACTGATTTGGATGAAGGTCCTGTGAATGGCAGGATGCTGAAGCACTATTTTGAATATCACCCCTAAGTGCAGCCTGAGTCTTCCCTTGTACATATCCATATGTATATATTATTTTCTGTCAACATGTAGAAATGCAATTTCTCAAAGTTTTCTTAAACTGCCAGCGAAAGGTGAATAGAATCAGAGGTCTACCAAGAAGAGAAGCACACAATTTTGGCATTTCAAAGCAGCAAACTTCAAGATTGGCAAGAGCAGTCAAGGAGCAAGGAAATCTGACCTGCTGTTCTTGGTCTTTCAAAATGAAACACCACCCCCATGTGGAGCCACTGTTAGCTACCTATACCAATAGGTTTCATATTTCATGATTGGCACTGAAAAGGTCCAAATATGCTCTGCTTTGATGATTCAAAGATCACATATTTCCATAAGATTACAATCCGTGCTTATAAGCTTGGTGGGGACTCAAATCTTGATGGATGGTCCAACAGTCTAAACTGGATCATGTCATGTTTTAAATTTTCAGTTGTAGAATAGAGAAAGGAGTCTGTCCAAACTGTTTAATCTTGGCAGACAAGTAGTTCAGGTAGAGAGGAAAAGGCTCCCAACAGCTTAATCTGGGACCTTGGAAGAAATAAGGGTAGAAGTAGATAATAAAAAAAACAAAAGAAAAAGCCAAAGAAAAGAAAAGGCAAGTAAGGGTCTGCAAGCCTAAGTGCACCCTCCAAGAAGAAACAAAAAATGCTAGGCAAAGTAGCTGGGTAAGTAGATGGGGTTGCAGAAGTGGTATTCATTTCAGATTTAACCTTGATGGTCAAGATGAGAAAAGAAAAACAAAGAAGCATGTCTAACTTCCCAATTATCCCTTTTCCCACTCATTACTAACATCCCCTTATCAATTGAATTGCTTAGAAAACTTGAGGTTTGATGGTGGTTTTACTCATTGAAAAGCCACATTTCTTGTCTAAAAATTCTTTTCATTTTGATCTACTCCCTGAACTAAGCAAGTTTCAAGTAAACTTAGTGATTTTTCCCCTTTATTCACATATTCCCCCATATTAACTCTAACTTTATTATGTAATTCCCCTATGTTACCCTTTCCCTAGTATTATTAACACCGTGGTGTATAAACCCCCAAAGCATTCTATAAATATCCTCCTTTTAGCATTATAGCTAAATATGTCTGTCTAAATGGAGACTTGAGTCCACCTGGGACTGTGGTCAACCCTGTCCTGGGGCTGCTCTAACCTCTGGTTATGAGCAACAACCTCTCCCCTAAGCTCTCACCTTCCCTCTGCTCAGAAAAAACCCAAAAAATTCCCCAAAAAACCTTGCAAAAAACCCCTCCTACCCATAACCCCCTTTGAAATTATGAAATAACCCAAAAAACCCACCTTTTGGCACTTATCCAAAGTTTCGGGCGCTATATTGGTTTTATTGAAAATACATTGAAAAACCTTACAAAGCACCATACCCCGATGGTCTTCCGCTAAGTGCGCATCCCAAAAAATATATTTTTTAAATCCCGCCCCCCTTCCGTATCGCCCGATCGTTTCATTAACCCGTCAGCCGTCCGATCGAGCGCCTCTGATCGAACGGCCCTTATCCATATCGGGTTGGTCCCCACGCCCGACAGTTAGCGCCCGAGAAAATGACGAAGGGTTACGTCAGTCCTTGGCCACGCATCGCCTTCTCAAGTCTCTCGGAGCGGCCTCTGACAAAACCGGGGCCGTATTGTAAGCGGTCCGAGAAAACCGTTACCACTATTGCACTTACCGCCCGGTTTGCTGGTCCCCTGTCACGCCCACGTCAGAGCCATGTCGCCGCCACCCCGCCGTCGCATCACCTCATTCGTCCGTCCCTCCGCTGACATGTCCGCCACTTCAGCATATCCATCGACCAACCAGGACCTGCCACATCACCCGATGACGTCATGCTGACGTCATCCGAATCCGACCCCACCTGATGACGTCATCCCAAAAATGCGCCAATATTGCCAAAAATCTATTTTAAGCCGAAATTTCGTGTTTTTCTACTTTTGCCAAAAGAGACTGTTGTTGTTCCTGCATGAATTTAACGACCAGACCAACGCCAACCTGCACTGTTCGACTCCAAACCGCGGGCGCCTCCGTCGTACCTGCATCTGCAACTGTCAGTGGCAATCCGCAAGGTATTTCTCGAAATTATTCTCTGCACCTGGTTTTTATCCAAATTTCTGCAAACAAACTGTTAAGGGAGTGTTAAGACGCTGAATTCACCGTCTAGTATCCAGTAACCTGCACCTATTTCCCTCTGGCAAGGCAACGAACAGTTTACGAAACCTGCATTTGACTGAAACAACCTGAATTCACAGCTAGCTCGCGCAATCGTGAGCTAGAAACCTCTGCTGGCTAAATTCACATGAGAAAAGTTCTGGTCAGCCCTGCTATTTGTCTTTATCAATCTGTTAAACAGAATTTCAATTGCTGTGTGCTCAATTAACCCTCTGGTCCCTAAAATTCACACTTTCATCGTAAGGAATCACCTCTGTGTTGTTCTGCTTACTTCAACCAGTTCACCTGCAAGTCAGAAGCTTAATAGACAATGGAAACTCCAATTGCACTGAACATCAAGCCTCTCAATACCCCTCATAGGGAGTTAGAATGGAAAGCTCTGGGAGATATGGATTATCAGATGTTAGACTATTTTCCATTAGGCTCTAAGTATAATATTCAGTTGCTAAATGAGTTGAAAGCCTAGCACCTCAGTGGAGCTGATATCCTATGATCCATGCCAAAGAGCTGTTCTCAGCCCCACAGGCTCAATTCTGTTCCATATCACCCCAGAGAGCATAAATGAGATGCTGCATTTCCACACTGCAAAACCATTGACCCCCCTCTACATGCAGAACTTGATAAAGAAGGGGACTAAGTTGTCAAATGACCAGATCATCAAAATCAATCAGCTGTTCATACAACCAAGCTCTGAAGCCATCAGAACTCCTCCTATTGGATATGCATACTTAAATGAATTGGGCAGAATGTTAGTGGATTTGATCAGCTATGTCCTAGGGTTCAGGGGAGTGGAGGATGTGGATGATAGTATAATGGCAATGCTGTCTATATTCTCTCCTGGAAAGCCTCCAGCTGTACATTATGACTATGCCACATATATTGCAGATAGGATCCATGACCAGCTAATGAATCTGCAAAGGGAAAGACTGTTCAGATACACTTCGTACATTTACCATCTATTCTTGTTTTATCAACCAGGCAGCTTCCTCATTCCCCTGAAGCAAGTTAATGCCCAGGGGAATCCAAGGTCAGTTGTGTTTTGGACCTCTGTTTTTCATTGCACCTCTGTATCACCATACACATACTGTGAGTTCATAGACTTGTTCATTCATCCAGCTATGACATTATTGTATGGTGTTTCTCGTCCAAGGCTAACTAATGACATGAGGAGAATTCTCCATCTAAACAAAACCTACAGCATTGGTAATTGGTACTTTTACCAACACCACACAGTGATCAGAGTTTATGGCTGTGAGTTGAAGCCTTATAGGCTGCCAAGGTATGTCCCCATGAGACTTTTTGCCCTAGAATACTTCAGGCAATTTGGGAATGCCGACTACCTCCACTTCCAAAGTAAGAACAAGAAGGTGCAGTTAAAGGTAAGGAGCCAACTGGGCCCTTTCCTATATAACAAAAAAGAGGAGGGATGGAAAGAGGCAAATAGTATCCTAGAGGCCCTCAAACTGCAAACTAGTTTTGAGTGGATACCCTATGACCCCAATCATTATGTTTCCCTCAGGAGGATAAAATACAAATTGGGTACCTATTCATATATGAGGCAGCCTGAGATTGAGCAGTATGCCAATGCATTGAGCTGGAAAAAGGGCACCCTAGAGGAGGAAATTACTAGTGAAGAGCTGCTAGAAAGAGAGGCTAGGAATATTCAAAAAGAAGCTGACTTGGAAACTTGTGGACAGGTCCCCCTCTCATATCAAAGACAACTTGGAGCAGCTGCCTCATCCTCAACAACACATCAGCAAGCTGCCATGAATACTCCATAGACATCCAACAAAGGCAAAGAAAAGTAGGTGGAACAGCCACCTCCTATGACTGAAGAGCAAATGGAAACACTAGTGCAACAACAAGAAGAAATGATGCAGCAGGAAGTGCAGCAACAAACACAACACCAACAACAAGAAGAACAAAGACAGGAGCAGCCTGTCCAGCAAGAGAAAACAGTGGAAGCCCCTAAATCCACTGAACAAACTGTGCCTGCAAGGCAAGAAACTTCAGCTGAGGCATCAATCCTCCAAACTCCACAAAAGGAGGATACAAGCAGGAAAAGGGACAGAGAGACTCCCCTTACAACATCAGCAACTCATGGGGAGAAAAGACAGAGAATCAATCCCTTCTCAGAGGAAGAAATGCCAATGGGACAGTCTTTTGGTATGGTCCCACCCAGCAGGGAAGCATCAGCAAGTTCCTTTCAATAGGAACAGGATAGAGCAATGGGAGGAGAAGTGAGTTCCTCAAATTAGCAAAGGGAAGGTGGACTCAGCATTAAACAGCAGTTCATCGACATTAAGAGGAGAAATGAGCCCATCAAGATACAGCTGTATAACCATCTGCTAAACATGGCTCCCACCAATCAACAAAGACTTATGTCTGCATATGATGTGCAGGAAGGCAAAATGTTCATGAGTCATTTTATGCCAACAGCAGTGCAGCCCCAATCTGCCTCTGACTACTTGAGGACTAACCTGGAGGTCCTTGCCAAGGATATCCACCCAATGGACAAAATAGAACTGCATAAGCAAACGGGTGAGATGGTCTATGCTTCCCTGGCAGACCAAACATTGTATAACTACAGGCTACAAAATAGCCTTAACAACACAGCTGCTCAGCTTGAGTTGGAGAAGGCATCCTCTCAAGCAAAAGACAATAGAATTAGGTCCTTAGAAGACATCATCATAGAGATTGGGCATGATCCCAAAGATATCAAGGGCATACAAGAGATATTAAAATTGAGGGATGCAGACATGGCAGCCTTGAGGAGAAAGATCAAACTCCCAGCCACAATTCACCCTCAAACAGATGATGTTGCCCAGCGAAGACATGATCAAGAGGCCACAACCTTGTTGATATCTCTGTACAAGCAGCTAATCCAAACCCAAGAAAAACTGGGAGAATCAGAGGCTGCACAGGCAGCATTACAGGCAACCTTGAAACAAAGAGAAGAAGGTCAGACTTCTCAGCCTCCTCCTCAAATGATTAATCTTGAGGAAACTGCTCCCATTGTTACTCCTCCTCCTTAGCAAACAGAACCTACAGCACCAACTACATCGACAACTGCACCAACAACAGAGCATACTCATAGTCTGGATATGCAGAAGCTTCAAAATGAAATTCAAGTCCTGGAAGCTCAAATGTTAGAGCTCAATCAAGCCAAAGAATCTTTGGCTAAAGTAAATGAGAGGTATGATAAGAGCAAACATAATGTGGCTGAGAAGGAAAGAGATATAAAAGCTCTCAAAAAGAGAATAACTGAGCTTGAGAAGGAGCTCACACTAGATAAGGTGACAGCAGAGCTCAAAACAGTCCTATGGGCCAATATTGGCCAGTCCATTACTGATCAGTGGCAGTTCATTGAGACCATAGATGAACAGTCAGCACTCATTACAAAGGCAAATAGGGAGATACACAGAGCAAGAGCAAGCCTTGGCAACATGCCTGATGCTGCCAATAGGATGATCAACATATTGAATAACAGGACAAGCTCTCAACTGACCACCATGGGAATTGCTCACAGGACTGAGACAATCTCAATGGTTAAAAGGGTCCTGACATTAAGAAACCTGGTTGGAACATTAGAAAGGAGAACCCAAGATATGCAGACCGAAATCAACAGGTTCATGGACAGGTTTCAGGTGTTACAAAACAGAGGCCTCCCTAGCATACTAAGCAGTGTGGGAAGACTGCTTACCCATGAAAATTATGCTAAAAGGGTCAATGCCTTTGCTGCAAGCCAAATTGCAGGACAGCCCAGCACTTCAGCAGAATCAGGGCCAGCATCAGGGCAGACTCTCTACAATAGGGTGGGAAACCTGTTTTTTATCATGAACGAGATCAATCATCTGTTCGATGTGCCTCCAAATTTCTATAAATATACAGAAGCAGATGAAACCATAGAGGCAATTGTGAAGCACCAATTGCCCACACAGGAAGTCTGGAACAGATTGACACAGCTAATATTATCAAGCCAGAACCTTCAATGTTATGTTTTGTCAAATTTATAAGTGATCATACACACGGAAAATTTTGGTAGATAAGCATACAAAGGAAGGATGAAAGGCTGAGCCAACTCAGCAGGGCTATTCGGTCACCACAGCAGCAAACACAGTCACAGGTGGCAGGGCCGAGAAGATACAGCGCAACAAACGTAAAGGCACATTTTCCAGCATTAAAGCCAAGCGTTCCAACCGACTCAGTGACCTCCAAAGGTCAAAATATCCTCTGACAGACTTAAAGAGCAGTTATGTTGCATTCAAAGCTGCAATAACTTCTTTTCTACTTTTCTGTACGAAGTAATGAAGATATTTCTCTCTCAGATGACTCAATGCCTGAGATATTTTGGATAAACATTTCTATAAAGTCCCCTTCGCATGAGTTTGCAAGGGTTGTTGTTGATTTCATTTCTATATTTCTGTTGCTGTACAACTCTCAGAGAAATAATACAAAAGGTGGATGGAATTTCCAAAGCTCTGTGTTCCTTGATGCACTATGGTGGCTGGCTAATTGTTACAGGATTCCTGCATATTTCATAGCACAATAAGTCTTCTTTAAAACTCTGTGTTATATGTTTTCTAGTCTTTCACCTTCTTTCATGTTTATGAGTTTTTACACTTAATAGCAAAGTAAAAGAATAGTTCCAGGATTTAATCACAGATTACCCTGAACTCAATCTAAGCTGTTATAAATGTTTTCTTCAGATAGAGTAAATAAGGTGTAATTCTTAATTGCTACACTTTTCAAGCTATATCTTTCACTGTGATAAATATTTTCAGGAATTCAAGTTTGCTCCTGAAGCATCTATCTCTTTCCCACACCCCAGCTTAGTGGAAAATTCTTGAATGCTTTTCACTGGTTGTTCACATGTCACCATCATAATTTAACTTTGTTATATGAAGTATTTAAATGGCCCTGTAATTTCAGCAAATCATCTCAAGGTTTCTAAACACTTGTAGCCACAGACTCCATTGCCCAATGAAATAAACTCATCTGCAGATTGCACACTTCAAGTACAGAAAGATATCCTTCAACCAAAGCACAAAACTAAACACCATCATTTCATAGCTAGCCTAAAATCTCCACAAAACAGAGACAAATTATAAAGAGAGAGCCCTCTCTGATTACAGTGTGGCTAGGCACTGTAATCCAAAGATTGGTTAGTGGTTACCCCGGCCGTATTCCCTTGGGAGTCATAGGGAACAACCTGGGTGTTAACAAGGTGAAACACAACAGCAATCAACCTCCAACACCCAAATGATAGAGAGACAACAAAATATGGAGGCTTCTTCCTTTGTCAGGCCAACTTGCATGGAAAAGGAAATGAAATACAGGTTCAAAGAGATAAAGATAAGGAATGAGAAGTTGAAGGCAGAGACATATGCCCAATACTTCAAGCATACACCATCCAATCGGAGAAGATTGATGTCAACCGACAGCCTTTGACATCAAAGTAGGAAAGATGCAGGTGTCATTTTTGCAGCCCAATGTACAACAACCCAAAAACGTGACTGACTATAAGAAGACCAATTTTGGGGTGATGGCCAGGGATGATCATCCCGTTAACCAAATAGAGTTCGACAAACAGGCTGGAGAAATGATTTACTCCACCCTTACAGGAAAGGCCATGGCTGCCCATACACTGCAAGATTCACTGGATAATGTGACAGCCCAGTACAAATTGGAGAAGGCCTCCTCACAGGCCAAAGATAACAGGATAAATTCATTAGAAGACTTGGTCATTAAACTCTGCCATGATCCAAGTGACATTAAAGCCACAGATAAATTAATCAAAAAGAAGAATGAGGACATAGCTGCCCTCAAGAAACATCTTAAGCTACCTCATTTACAGCACCCATAGATAAAGGAGGTCCTCGAGAATCAGACCAATCATGAAGAGATGATGGAACTAGTGCTGTAGTTGAACAATCAGTTAAAGGAGATGGAGAAGGAATTAGATAGCTTGATGATGTTCCTACAATTGTCATCCCAACAGTTACCACTAATGTACCTTCTAACAACGTAAACTTTGAAACGGGAACTAATACTATTACCCATTTCGTAGAGATAGCAAAAAATTGACCCGATTTTCAAAAGGGGCGATGCAGAACACACATATTTTTTTAGAGCATAGTTTTTGGCACTTTAAATAACTAATATGATTACGTGTTTCGTAGGGGTACTAAAAAAGTGACCTGATTTTGAAAAGTGGTGATGCAAAATACACTTCTTTTTTTTCGGAGCTTATTTTTGACACTTTAAATTTTCTTATGAATCAAATATAAATATTTGTTTTTAAGTGTTAATGATTTTCATGCTTATTTTGAAACATGTTGATGTAGCATACCCTTTTTTAGAGGACTTATTTTTCACACTTCAAAATTTATTATGTCCATTATTTTTTTGAAATTATGATTACTTAACAAATTTTCAAGTTGTTTTATTTTTCTTTTTTCAAATGTTGATTACTTTTATATATATATATATATATATATATATATATATATATATATATATATATTAAGTAAGTAAAAATAGAAAAATAGAAAAAAAAAAAAAAACCATTAAAATATATATATATATATATATATATATATATATATATATATAAAAACAAACTAGATTAAAAACAAATAGAAAATTAACAAAAAAAAAAAAAAACTAGTAAAACTAATTTTCAAAACATTTAAAAAAATAAATGAACAAACTCAAATTAAAAAAAAAAACAAAACAAAAAGAAACAAAACACAACAAAACAAAAAAAAAACAAAACAAAAAAAAAAACAAAGAAATATGAAAATTTAAAAAATATATATATTTTTTCAAATTAAAAAAAAAAAAAAACATTTAAAGTTTAAAAATAAATATGTATTTTTTGTTTTGTTTTGTTTTTTTTTATTAAGTCCTACCTTTATATATATATATATATATATATATATATATATATATATATTTTCAAACAAATTTTTTTAGCCCCACTACTGCCTAGCCGCCCGTGGTGGCGCGGCCCTGGGCGGAGGGGTCTGCATGCAGACCCTCTGCCTAGGGCCGCGCCACCAGGGGCGGCCTGGTGGCAGTAGGGGTAAATTTATTTATTATTATTTTTTTAAATAAGAAGAAAATTGTTAAAAAAATAAAATAAAATTTTTAAATTTTTAATTCTTTTGTTTTGAAATAAAAAGGTAGGGCTTAATTTTTTTTTTTCTTTTAAACCAAAAATACATATTTATTTTTAAATTTTAAATGTTTTTTTTATATATATATATATATATGAATTTGGAAAGATATATATATATATATATATATATATATATATATGAATTTGAAAATATATATATATATATATATATATATATATATATATATATGAATTTGAAAAGATATATATATATATATATACATATTTTTCTTTTATAATTTGAGTTCATTTTTGTTTATTAGAATTTTTTGTTTTAAATATTTTTAATATTAATTTTCGAGTTTTTTTTTTTTGTTTTTGTTAATTTTTTATTGTTTTTTAATCTAGTCTGATTTTAATTAATTAATTTATTTTTTCCTAGGTTTTATTAATGTTTTTTTTTTTTTCTATTTTTACTTAATTTTATATAAATATTTTCACTTTTTACTTTCTTTTTCCAAGTTCTTTTATGGTTTATGAGATAATTTATCTATTTATTTATTTTTACTTTTTTTACATTATTTATTTATTTTTTTGTCTTTTTATATATATTTTTAGATTTGTTTTTTTAGGTAATCAACATTTTAATCTTAATTTTAATAACTTTTAATTTTTTTTTTTTTTTGGTTAATTTTCTATTCTTTTTTTTAAATCTAGTTTATTTTTAATTTTCATTTTCTTTTTTTTTAGTTTTTTGTTAGTGTTTTTTTTTTTTTTTTTCTATTTTTACCTACTTAATTTTATAGTTTATTTTTTTTTATTTTTTTTTTCTTCTCCATATTTTTTTTTCTTTTGCCAAATTTTTTTATGGCTTACAAGATATATATATATATATATATATATATATATATATATATATATATATATCCCATTTTTTTTTTAAATATGCTTTTCTTACTATTTACTTATTTATAATTTTAAAGATTTTTTTTAGTTTTTTAATTCTTATCTTTTATAGGTTAATTTTGTTTTTTTTTTTTTAACATTTTTATGATTGAAATTTATTTATTTATTTATTTTATGTTTGATTTTTTTTTGTCTCTTTTTTTGTTTTTTATTTTTATTTTATGTTTTGTTTTTAGTATATATTTTTTAATTTTTTTTACTTTTTTTTGTTTTCTGTTTTTTCATTGTTTTAATTTTTTTACTTTTTATTTTATTTTATGTTTTCATTATTCTTTTAAAATTTTGATGTTTTTAGGGGTCATGATAAAATATTTTACGTCACTGTTTCGAAATGTTGAAATTTTACTCTTGAAAAGTGTTATCCCACTGTCAACACTTTTCATTTTGAGGGTGTTTTTTGGACAATTTTTGCCCAAAAAATTGGTTTTCACCGCCATTTTTAAAACATGTTGAAAGTTTACCATAGAAAAAAAGGTGTTATTCAAACATCAACACCTTTTGTTTTTAGTATTGTTTTTGATGTTTTTATGGGGTTTTTTGGCCAGAGTTCCCGTTTTGAGTTTATAGTTCCCATTTCAAAGTTTACATTGTTTTCTACTTTGGCAACATCATTGGCCCCCACTGCTCCAATGGGAACAACAATACCAGCATCTACACCAATTATATCAGCGATAGGATCTACAGCAATAGGCTCAATAGGTGATGAAGCAAATAGGTTGGTCAAGGCAATGGAAGAAATGTCCATTCAGACCACTGAGATGAACAGGATTAAGGAGAAAGTGACCAGCCTCGAGACAGATTGCAGACTTGCCCAAATCATGCACAAAGAAGAACAACATAAGGCCATAAGGATGAGTGAAATAATCAAGTCTTGGAAAAGGAACTGACACTCAATGAACCTTTAGGCCATGCTAAGGAGAAACTATGTGCCAATACCATTGACTCTATCAATGATATTTGGCCATCCATCCAGGTTATTTTTGAACAAATTGATTTGATAAAGCAAGCTACAGAAGCCATTCAGAGGGTTAAAGTAGAACTTCCAGACATGCCAGAGGAAGCTATAAGGATCATTCATTTCCTCAAATCCAAGAACAAGTATGAGATGCAAGAATTGGAGATACTTGACAAAACATGTATAATTTTGGAAGTTAAAAAGGTCCACACCAAGAGGAAATTGATGTTGAACTTGGAGGATAAGTGCCAAACCATGCAACTGGCAATTGACAGATTCATGTTTAAACTCAAAATTTTGAGGCAAAAGGGTTGACCAAATCCCTTGGTTATAAATGACAAGCTAATGACACAAGAGGATTATAATAAAAAGATTAGAGAAGTGGCCAAAGATCAGGTGAGCACTTCCTTCATGAAGGGCATACCAACCGGAAAAGTATTGTATCAAACTTTTGAAAATTTGTTTTACCTCCACCATGAGGTAAAACAACTTTTTGTTAATAAGCCAACTTTTTCCAAGTATACAGAGGTAGATGAGATATATAAAAAAATGCT
The DNA here is from genome assembly GCA_031772625.1 of Pinus tabuliformis. NCBI lineage: Eukaryota > Viridiplantae > Streptophyta > Pinopsida > Pinales > Pinaceae > Pinus > Pinus tabuliformis. The sequence continues at coordinate 1,506,611,912 of CM062819.1, read as the reverse complement.
CAATATCCAATTACTACTATTGTAACCCCTTATTGTTATTAGTACAACCCACTTATTATATTTTTGTGCCCATGTAGTCTCCATATTGTTATTATTGTGCCCCATAGAAGCCCACTATTGTTATTATTATGTCCTTACATTATTATTCTTATGTTGGCTCTAGTTATATTGTGACCCCTTAGACTCATATATATAGAAATGAGGTCTTGTCATTTGTATCATCGATGAATTGTTCATTTGTGTAATGTAAATGAGGTTGCCCCCTTGAAGAGGTTGAATTCTAAGGCGTTCATCTATCTTTTCTATCTTTTTGTGAGCTGGTTTCCTAACATTTGGTATCAAAGATTTGGATTCTAGGGTTTCGCTAGTCCAAACAGGTCATTATGGTATTTTCCTATAACTTTGTTTCTATGACATTTCAGAAGCTTAAAAAAAACCATTTAAGAAGAAATCTTGGGGAACCACGCTTCCGAATTTCAGATCTTGTTTCACTATATTTTTGGCGATAGGATGTGAGGAAATTAGGGTTTTGGCAAGCTCCAAAATTTCATCTAAAACAGGTCATCGTGGTATTTTCACTACGAAGTTTTAGAAGCTAAAGGAAAAACTCACTTGAGAAGAAATCGTTCTGAATCTTAGGTCTGAATTTTAGATCTTGTCTTGCTATATTTTTGGATATATGATTTGAGGAAGTTAGAGTTTTTGTAGACTCCCAAATTACATCCCAAGCAGGTGACCTTGGAAAAATCGTCATAACTTTCTCTCTGAGCAACAAATTGAAATTTAATAAGAAGTTACAGAAAGGGGATGGATTGTAGTTTGTTGTGTATATTTTTCAGATCTGAAGGTCGAAACAGTGACACCTGGCAGGTCGTACAAGTTCACTCTACTGAAACATTATATAATCAGGTCATCGTAGGAGATTGGGCATAACTCTTTCTTGGAGAATCAAATTCTGATCAAACTTGCAGGGTTAGAAAGAGGACTCGGAGGGCTACTGCAGGAGACAATTTCAGAACATTGAGATCTAAAAGTACAGAGTTACAACCATTTCAAGATCGAGCTCTTGAAATCAAGAAAAGGAAATATGCAGAAGTTTGATATGAAGGATCCAGTAAATTGGATACTACAGATGGATCAATATTTTGATCTACATGGTGTACCACTGTTACAAAAGGTATGTATTGCATCTTCATATTTAGAACCGGATCAATTTTTATGGTATAAAGGGCTTTGTTCTCGTAAACAACTTGTTACGTGGTCAATTTTCACAGAGGAAATGATAGCACAATATGAGGATACAAAGAGCAACACCTTCTTTAGAGCAACACCACAAAAATTGGAAGAAAAAAGAGGAAAAGGGCTTTATTACAAAGTGAAAACAAAAATTATGGCAACAAGGAAGTCTACGCCTCACAACTATAAAGATGGAAGTGTTGTTTCTTCTAGCCTTCCACAACCTACAAGGGTTACACCACAACAATTGGAAAGAAAAACGAGAAAAAGGGCTTTGTTACAATTGTGATAACAAATACATTAAAGGTCATAAGTGTGCTGAGAAGAAATTATTTTACATTGATTGTGGAGAGGAGGAAGAAAAAGACCAACCCTAGAGAAAGAAGAAATGAATCCTACCATATCTTGTAAAGAATTGGAAAGAATTACCACTCCTAAAACTGTCAAGATATAAGGACATATCAAGAAGGAAAAGGTTCAAGAAGTGAAAGATCACATCGAGAAAGAAGAAATGAATCTGACCATATCTTGTAATGCATTGGATGAAATTACCACTCCTCAAACTATCAATATAGAAGGAAATATCAAGAAGAAAAATGTTCAAGAATTGAAAGATAACATTGAGTCTCAAGAAATCAATCCAACCATATCCTATAATGCATTGGAAGAAATTACCACTCCTTAAACTATTAAGATAGAAGGACATATCAAGAAGAAAAAGGTAAGAGTGTTGATTGATTCGGGCGGTACCCATAATTTTATTGATTATAAGATAGCCAACGAATTGAATTGCTTCCTATATCCAGCACTGGAGTGTTAAGTGATGGTTGCAAGTGGAGGAACCATAAATTGCTTTGGAAAGTGCCATAATATCAAGCTATCCATGGGAGAATATGTATTCAATAGCCCAATGCTTTCCATTCCAAGGGGTGGTGCTAATGTTTTACTAGGATTCCAATGGCTACAATCTTTGGGTACGATAGCTTTTAATTTTTAAGAACTTTTCTCGAAATTTTTTTGGGAAGGAAAGGAAGTTGAATTGAGGGGTATCGAAGGAAAACATGGAAAGATAATAAACTCTAATAGCATGACAAGGCTTCTAAATAAAGAACAATGGGGAATAAGTGCACAATTATGTTCACTAGAATATCCCACGTTGAAATCATGTATTTCTCCAGATCTCCAAAACGTTTTAGCCAATCATTCCAAGGTATTTGAGACTCCTAAAGGCCTCCCACCTATTTTTTATCATGATCATGCTATTCATTTGATTCCATGAAGCGTTCCTCCAAACATCAGGCCTTACATATATCCATATGCCGAAAGGAGTGGGAACTCATTCAAAAGTTGCAGAAGATCCCAGTTCAAACAGTATTGTGAAAACTTGACAAGGAAGGAAAATCATATTGGAACCTGAAGCAGTCACAGAACCGAGAAATCGAAAGCTATGAAATAGATCAATTTCAGAGTATCTCATTAAGTGGAAGAACTTACCCGCTGAAGATTTCACATGGGAGGACAAGAATTTATACAGAAGCATTAAGAACTACTCAAGCATTGAGGACATCACTTTTTGAAGGAGAGGGGCATGTTAGGTCCCTATACTACTAGTGTAGCCCATTATTGTTATTAGTACAACCCCCTTATTATATTGGTGTGCCCATGTAGTCCCCACATTGTTATTATTGTGCCCCATAGAAGCCCACCATTGTTATTATTGTGCCCTTACATTATTATTGCTATGTTGGCTCTTATTATATTATGAACCCTTAGACTCGTATATATAGAAAGGAGGTCTTGTCATTTGTATCATCCAATAATTGTTCATTTGTGTAATGTAAAGGAGGTTGCCCCCTCAAAGAGGCTGATTTCTAAGGCATTCATCTATCTTATCTATATTTTTGTGAGCTGGTTTCATAACAGAACACTTCATCAATGAGGGGCATACAAACAAGAAAAGTATTGTATCAAACTTTTGAAAATTTGTTTTACCTCTAGCATGAGGTAAACACCTTTTTGTTAATAAGCCAACTTTTTTCAAGTATACAGAGGCAAATGAGATATATATAAAAATGCTCAATATCCAATTACCAATTGTTGAGCCATGGGAGAAGCTAAACGATTTACTGTAGGAATACACTGTAAAAATATAAAATGTACAATAAAAAGTAAAGGAGCACAGTAAAAGGATATTGACAGGTGAGCAACGTCAAAGTGTATTAGATGAAAGGTCAAAGTAAATAGAACATCCAGTGTGAAGACCAAACATCAAAGAAGATTACAGGGCAAAAGATCAAATATTAAAAGACAACAAAACCTAAATAACAAGGACAACAAACAACAGTTCAATAGCTGTCTCTATCTTCTTGCATGAAGATATTTCTTTCTCCTAGATTAATTCCCAAGATAGTTTGGGATATTTTGTAAATTCTTTTTGTATAAATACTTCATAGTTTGAAGTATTGAGTGTGGATTTCTATACATTTGTAGAGTTATTTTGATCTTAAACCTAAGGGTTACTGTATCAATTTTCAACTCAACAGACTAGAGCAAGTAATAAAAAGATTGCACTACAGGATTCATGAGATGATCTAATGCAATCAAGTACCTTCTTTGTATCATTTTGTTACTTTTTTATGTGTTTCATAAACTTAAACGTTATCTAAATTTGAATGAATTAACTGGAAATTTAACTCAGAATTTCTTTAAGTACACTCTGTTTTGCACAGTTGATCATTTACATGTTTTCCTCTGATATCCGGACTTGATAACCCTTAATTTCTCTCCCATCCCATTTGACCTCTCGCATTTATCTTCATAATCCGGCCTGGGAACCGTTAATTGCTCCCTAGATCTGATTGAAAACCATTTCACCATCAAGCCTTTGAGATCTGTAGTAACTCCTCTATCTTTCCCTGTAGACACTGTTTTTAGAATTTAATCCAGTCCTATTTGTCTGACATTTGACCCCATATCCCAATGGTAAAAGACAACCCTTTTTCATCTAAGTAAGGGATCTCACCACCTAAATTCAAATCAAAAACCCTAGCACAATCATAACTAGCCTAAAATCAATTAACTAAAACAAAGTTAAATCATAAAGAGAGAGCCCTCTCTGAGATTAGGAAGGCTAGATCTTGATCTCCAAAGTTGGTTTGTGGTTACCTCTATCATTTCTTTCTTTAACAACTTCTAAAGAAATTTTGGAGTGATAACATTATTGGTGACCATATTGGGGACTCGATCCTCAGTCTAATAAAACTTTAAGGAAACCTTAAATTTCATCTTGAGCCCCTTAAGGTCATTTTCAGAAGTTGTTTTTGAAAAATTTCATAAAAATAGTTAAAAAGGTTAAAATTCTGGCTCCCAAGAAGACTCACTATACCAGGGCAAATCTAGATCCAAACCTTGCTACAATAGTTGATGACCTAGATGAAATTTTAAGAAAACCTAAAAAGGTAGAAACTCAAGCAAGTAGTAGCCAGTTATGCAAAGAAAATTCACTCCCTGAGGAGTTGTCAACTTCAAAGGAAATTACTTTTGATTTGTCATTTGACATCTTATTGTTTAGAATTAAATATGAGAATGCCATTCATCAAATTGTCTTAGACCCTGATTTTATTCAACTTATTGAAACAAAAAGGGTGCCTATCCATCCAGACTTAGATAATTTTTTCCTGGACACTTTTGACAAGTTAGAAGCTTTAACCTCTACATTGATAAGCCATATAGATGATGCTTACCTTCAATAATCTGTTGAGCTAGCTGCCCTTACTGTTGCTTCCTCTGAAATTTCTACACAATCTTCAATCACTGTAAATACACCTTCATTTACCACTACCTCACCAATAGTATCCACCAGAGTCCATTCCCCTAAACCAGTTATTCATCAACCAAACACCTCATCCTCATCTAGTTCATCCCCATCTAGTTCAAGCCCTTCCTCAAGCACCATAGCTTTACCCCCTAGTCAAACTAGAATCTCAGCCATGGCAAATTGATATGCAACTCTAGTTTTACCTACACAACTCCACGACATGCCCCAAGATTATCAAAGAAGAATCTTTTTGTTTGATGCTATTGGTCAGTGCACTAGACAATAACATGTGAACAAAATGACTGACTATTTTGAGTTGCATCAGATAGATGAATCCAATGTCAAAATGAGGTTGTTTGCTCAAACATTAAATGGGCATGTTAAGAAATGGTTCAAAGCTTTACCTGCCAACCATATTGCAGACTTAGTTGCTTTTCATGGATTATTCATTGATAGATGGGAGAGAAAGAAAAACCTTCTGCAAATACTTTTTGAATATGATAACATTAGAAGAGCTCCTAATGAGTCACTTCAATATTATTGTACTAGGTTCAATAGCATCTACAATGCAATCCCAGGTAATATTAAGCCTCCACCTAACCAAGAATTAATCAAATTCCCTGATGGTTTGTATGATTTAACCCCATACAGAAATTACCTACATATGAATTCTTAAACACAAGAGAATAACACATAAAATAGATATACACAGAGATTTTCCCCTGCATCCCAAAACCAGGATTACTAGCCTGATTTTTCATTATGTTCCTTTCAATGTTATAATACATATTTATACATGCCGAAGCATCTAATACCATGGACTGAAAAACTGTCGCGTCCAATACCATTGACTAAAAACCATCGCGTCCAAAAACATGTGTGAAAATCATGCACAAAACCATAGGTGGGTCTGCCCAACCTAACATAAGGTCCAAAACCAAAATTTTCTGGGGCGCTGCACTGGACCCCATAAACCGGGGTTACGGGTATGCCTCAAACTCACTGTGACCCCCCCCCCCCCCCTCATCTACACAATCAGCGCAATGAACGGGGGCTCCACCCCACCTCTAGCCCCCCGGTTAACTACATGGTCTAGTTGTGGAAAAAATATAACACAACCCAACATTCTCCCACTTGTTCTTTTCTTTCCACAGGGGGCCGCAAGGGATATTAGTCATTTTTCTAGCCCTAAAATTCCCATTGTCTCTCTACACCAAGAGAACTTCTCATAGCTCACAGACTTTGTTAATGCATCTGCAGTATTCTTCAAAGTGTCCACCTTTACCAGCAACACCTTTTTGTCTTCTATCATATCCCTCACAAAGTAATATTGAACATCAATGTGCTTTGTCTTTGAATGATATGCAGGGTTATTTGCCAAGAAAATTGCACTTTGGCTGTCACAGTCTATCCTTATAGCTTCTTTTACTAACCCCATACTTGAACACAATCTCTGCAACCAAACTACTTCCTTGCTTGCATGAGTGGCTACCATGTATTCTGCCTCTGTAGTTGATAGTGCCACTACAGATTGTTTCTTACTCATACAACTGACTGCACCTCCAAATAGGTTAAACCCATACCCACTTGTAGATCTTCTTTGATCTAGATCTCCAGCCCAGTTTACATCAACAAAGCCATGAATATCCAACACTCTGTCCAATCCTGGTCTTCCTTGGTAGCACAAACCATAATCACTAGTGCCATGCAAATATCTAAAAACCTGCTTCGCTGTTGTCCAATGCTCCTTCCCTGGTTTTGACATAAACCTGCTCAATACTTCAACCGCATGTGCAATGTCTGGTCTAGTATAGACCATTGCATACATCAGGCTACCGACTGTACTTGCATATGGAACATAGGACATGTCCTCTTCCTCTTCTTGTGTCTTGGGTCACTGTTCAGCAGATAACCTCACACCTACAGGAATAGGAACCTTCACAGGTTTACTATCCTGCATATTAAACCTCTGCATTATTGTCTCAATATACTTCTTCTGGTTTAACTAGAGCTTCCTCTTTGTCCAATCTCTTTTAATTTCCATGCCCAAAATATAGTTTGCAGCACCAAGATCTTTCATGTGGAATTTGGAGGACAATTGGGTCTTCAAATCTTGGATAATTTCTTTGTCATTTCCAACCAGCAACATATCATCCACATACAAGACTAGATAAATAAAACAGTCACCAATTAATTTAAAATACACAAAGTGACCTGCTTTGCTTTTGGTGAAGCCAAGTCCCCGTATAAATGTATCAAATTTCTAATACCACATCCTTGGTGACTGTTTTAACCCATACAAAGACTTCTTTAACTTGCATACCAGTTCTTTCTTACCCTTCACCACAAAGCCTTCAGGTTGCTTCATGTATATTTCCACTTCCATATTCCCGAGAAGAAATGTTGTCTTCACATCCATCTATTCTACCTCAAAATCAAAAGCAACAGCAACAGATAAAAGTAATCTAATAGAAGTTACCTTGGCAACAGGAGAAAAAATATCACCAAAATGAATTCCTGGGAATAACCTTCTGCTACCAATAGAGCTTTGTATTTCTCCACCTTTCCTTCTGCATTTGTCTTCTTCTTGAACACCCATTTTCTGCCAATGGGTTTCCTTCCCGCTGGCAACTCCACCAGATCCCAAGCCTCATTTTTGTGCAAAGATGCCATTTCATTAACCATGGCCTCTTTCCAGAGTTTTCCACCCTCTGAATCTACTGCTTCCTTCAGATTTTTGGGATCATTGTCAGTAATAGATAAAGTAAAATTTGAATAGAAAGCAGATGGACTATACCTTTTTGGCTACCTTCTTTCTCGAACTGATCTTATCACACCCAGAGTTTGTAGCTCTTCATCTTCCAATTCCTCCTCTGCTGTAGAGTCTGATTCTTCCTCCTTAAGCTCAAACTCTATCTTCTCACATTCCTTTGGTTTGAATTTATGTATAATAACATCTTTTACCTCTCTGAACACCACATTTCAGTTATACACAACCTTCCATGTGACTGGGTTCCAAAGCTTATAACCCTTTAAACCATCCTTATACTCAATAAAGGTGCACTTTTCAGATTTACTATCCAACTTGGTTCGTTTCTCCTTTGGAACATGTACATATGAATCACATCCAAATACCCTTAGATTTGAAAGAGAGGGTTTCTTACCAGTCCATACCTCTTGTGGAGTCTTATCCTCCAACACTGATGAAGGTGACCTGTTGACCAGGTAACATGTAGTATCCACCGCCTCTGCCTAGAATTCCTATCCTAACTTGGCACCACTAATCATGCTTCTTTCCCTTTCCATCAACATCTTATTCATTCTTTATGAAACTCCATTTTGTTGAGGTGTATATGGAGTAGTCTTCTGTCATGCTATACCACACTTCTTACAGAATTCTTCAAATTCCTTGTTGCAAAAATCTCCACGATTGTCTGTCATTAGCACCTTTATCTTCTTCTCTGTCTAATTTTCAACGAGAGCCTTAAATTCTTTAAACCTATCAAAGGCTTCAGATTTTTTCCTAAGGAAATATATCCATGTATTCCTTGAGAAGTTATCTATAAACGATACATAGTACATAGACTTACCCAGTGATGGAACCTTCACAGGTCCAAACACATCACTGTGCACACGTCCTAATATCTGTTTCGCCCTCTTACTACCAAAGGGGAAACTCACTCGATTCTGCTTCCCATATACACAATTTTCATAGAAATCAAAATCCAGAGAGTTATTACTCATGCCTTCTACCATACCTTTACCATGAAGTATTCGAAGGTCCTCCTCTCCAATATGTCCAAGCCTTTGATGCCACAACGTTGTTTTCTCTCCAGAGACCAGTAGATTTTATACTCCACTTTTAGGAACTACAAAACTGTTGCACCCATCAATAACAATGCTTCCTTGCAGCTTGTACAGAGTTCCAATTCGAACTCCCTGCATCAATACCAGTTCTCCCTAAACCATTTTACAGGTATCCTTCTCGAACACTATTTTTACACCTACATCATCTAGCTTTCTTACATAAATCAAATTTCTGGCCAATGCAGGAATATGTAGAACACTCAGAAGTTTTCTAACGCTTCCACCTTGCAACTTCAACTTTACTTTTCCATGACTAATGATTCTAGCCTTCCTATCCTCCCCTAAGAAGACATCGCCACCATCATATTTCTCATACTTGCAGAACCACTCTCTATGGGGAGTGAAGTGAAAGGATGCACCTGAGTCAATCAACCATGCTCTCCATATTTTTCCGTCTCATCTCCTCTGTCAGCAAGGATGAGACTATTTCATCAAACTGCAAGGCAGTTGCATTGCTACCTATTACAATAACCAGACTATCCCATGAATCTGGTAGAGAACACAACAAACTGATGCACTTATCTTCATCCAAAATTTTGATATCAATAGATTCTAACTAACTTACCATAGTATTAAATGCATTCAGATGCTCTGTCACTAAGTCTCCATCTTCCATCCTCAGGTTATATAGATTTTTCCACAAGAATAGTTTATTTACCAGAGACTTAGATTGGTACAGAGTCTCTAACTTGTCCCAAAAAGCCTTCGTCATAGCTTCCCCTGATACATTCAACAATACTGAATTTGAGACACACAATCGTATTGTGTTCTTTTCCTTCTGATCCAACTTCTTCCATTCTTCATCAGACACTCCAATTTGTTCAGTACCCATATCTATCGTGATCCACTAATCTTTATCCACCAACAGATCCTCCATCTCGAGTTTCGACAACTCAAAACTATGACCATTAGATTTCTCAATCTCTATCTTTCCATTGCTCGCCATCTTCTTTCACCACCATAATCGATCTCACAGATCTCCCACTGAATAGGGTCTACCATAGGCCCGAGCAAAACCCCTCACCAACAAATGCATCCCCTTGAAGCCAAAATAGCTCTGATACCAAATGTAGGTTTTAACCCTGTACATAAATTACCTGCATACGAATTCTAAAACATATAAAATAAACAATGTGAGAGAATAACACATAAAGCACATATACACAGAGATTTTTCCCTGGATCCCAAAACTGGGACTACTAGCTTGATTTTTCATTATGTTCCTTTCAATGTTATAATACATATTTGTACATGCCGAAGAATCCAATACCATGGACCAAAAAAAGATCGTGTCCAATACCATGGACCTAAAACCATCGTGTCCAAAAACAAGTGTGAAAATCATGCACAAAACCATAGGTGGGTCTGCCCAACCTAACATATGGTCCAAAACCAAAATTTTCTGGGGCAATACCCTAGACCCCATAAAGTGGGCTTACGGGTATGCTTCAAACCCCCGATGACCCCCCCCCCCAGCTACAAAATCGACGCAACGAAGGGGGGCTCAACCCCCCAGTTAACTACGTGGGCTAGTCGTGGAAAGAATATAACACAAGAAAACATGGTTTTGACATAGAAATGTCATACCAATTAAGGGAAAGAATTAAGAAACCATGAAACATTGGAACAAATGTAAAGCAATGCCGTTAGTGTAGAGGCCAACATATTAGCCAAGCAAGGCAAAATGAGAAATGAAAAGAGAGTTGTAATTAAAGAGGAAACATCCACTTCTGATGGAAAAGTAGATATTTTAGCAAATAATGTAGAGTGAATAATGGATAGATTAGAAAACATGGAAAGAAAAACTTAATGGGAGAATCAGCAACCATCCCCAATAAGAAACCCCAACTTTAGGAATAATCCTGACACTGGAAAGAATGATATACCAGATCAGCAGATTAGGCCTACTTTATAGGAAAACTATGCTGAGGGTTCACAGAGCCATGAAGGAGAGGATGACACCTGAATAAACTTTTTAGGAATAAAAAATGAAGATGTTGTTTTTCTTACTCTAGAAGAATAGGAGTTGTGCATGCTGCAACAATTGCAATTATAATCTAGTGAGTCCTTTGACTTTAAAAAGGATTATGAGTCAGCTATATATGAGGTTCACAAATAGTATAGCTTACGAAGTAAAAAGAACATTGAAGCTCCCACTAAAAGATCAATCCAGACCCAAATTAAAAAGATAACAGAAGCTCATGTCACTAAAATTTTACAAATCCTCCCTAGGGAAACACCAGAGACTTCTACCCCAAAAATTGTAGATATAAACTCTACTGAAACTCAAATTGTAACAATTACTGAAATCAATCCAAATATCACAAATCAAAGCAAAACAACTGAAACACAGACTAAATTGCCTAGTACTGAGAAACATGATAAAAACACATAGACTACATTTGTTAAGGAAGATCTCATCCAAACAAGAAAAGCTCAGCTCCCTCTCAACCTCAAAACTAAAATAGAAAAATTAAGGATATCAGTTCCCTTGACCGAGTTAGTAAAGAATGAATCCTATAGATCATAGATAACTAGAACTTTAAATATAAGAGAGGGAGAGGATGCTGTCAATTTGAATGATGATCAACCTGAATTATTGTTTGGCCCTAAGTTGAATGGTACTCATCAACAAGGGGGAATCCCTCCTTTCTACATTAGCCTGAACATTCATGACAAAATATTACATAATGCTATGTTAGAGTCAGGGGCATCCCATAACTTGATGCCAAACGAAATCACGAAGAGACTAAACTTAGACATTACTAGACCATATAAGGACTTGCTCTCCTTTGACTCTAGCCAAGTTAAATGCCATTTTTTGATCAAGGATTTATGTGTAACTCCAGTCCAGTGCCCAACAAAAAGTATTGTGATGGACATAGTAGTTGCAAACATCCCACCTGTTATAGACATTTTTGTGCCTTACAGATCTAAGCATGAAATGTCCATAAACCAAGGGATCCTAAGTCCCTAAAAGTGTTGTTCCTGCCCTTAAAGGAACAAGGTCAACCAATTACAGCTTCTCCCAGAAGTTATCCACCAGAAACTACTCAGAATCAGTCAAATCAGGATCATTTCAGCTGCTCCACTAGCTACCTGCGTTGCATAGCACCCCAGTACACTAGCTAGGTGCGTTGCAACGCACCTAAATGCACTACCACGGTGCGCTGAGCGGGAAATGACAAATGGCAGTGTCATTCCGCGAGGTGGACAGACAATGGAAGATTCCAGAATCTTTCCCAATGACACTTGCCTCACTGAGTTCGACCAAGGATGAGTAAGAGGCTCTCAGTCTCCAAGTGGAAGCAAGAACTGACAGAGAGAAGCCACAAGTCAAATCATAAGCTGACTCATCCTCTTTGCATACATCTATATATGGATCCCTCATCCCAGAGATCTAGAGGCTGGAATTTTATACTTTGCAGAGAATTGCTGTTGGTTTTGAGATTGAGATTAGTGCATTGGGTGATTTATGCTTTGTTGGAGGTGAAGAAGGGATTCCTTTGCTGGGAGGTAGATGCTGGATCGGCACTCACTTGGTTGTATCTCCTCCTGGATCTTCTTGTTATATCAATAAAACTATTTGAGTTTCTCCTACATGCTTGTGTATCAATGATGTTTGTTATATTTGCATGTTTAGCTTAAATCTGATCCTAAGCTATTTATGAATGTAAATCTGTGTCTTTGTGTAGTTTTCCTCTTCTGTGATCTTGCAGGAACTTGGTGAAGCTAGGCAAGTAAGGGAGCAGGTAGCTGGAAACTGTCAAAGAGGAGAGCGATTGGATCAACGGACTAGCACAAGATACGGGTTAGTTCATCCTATTCCTCTTCGTTTACATTTCATAAAGAAGAATACGAAAGTAGTTTTCCTTGTTTGTTGCTAAGGCACTGTCACACCTTAGTGGGATAGGGGCGTTCTGAGTAGCCACTTTTCCCAACAACAAAATGGCGACTCCGCTGGGGATCGTGTCTAGTTAGTTTGTTTGTGATTCTCTTGTTGTTTGTTTCATAAACACAGAAGTAGCAATCGAACTGCATTTGCCATTATCAAATGCAAAGTAGCTGCTACTTCAATCCACTCACTAGGATTTGTTTATGATTTGAACAGCTGATCCACAAATGATCTGATTACCCTTTGTGATAGCTCTTAGTCCTCCTTTAAATCATCCCTCTGATTTTACCTTACTGATTTCTTTTACTCGGCCAAAAACCATAGATTAAACTGCAAACTGTGACCCAAAACCCAGATAGAAGTCTCGTTTCTGCCCTAGCCCAGGCTTTGTGAAGAGGTTATGCATTTCAACGTAGGTCCCGAGAGGGCTACCTGCGCTGCAATTCAGTTTCTCTGTGCAACAGGTGCGCTGATCAGCCTTTGCCCTGTGCAGCTGAGGTTCTTTGCTTCATTTTGTCCAGTTTTATCTCTAATTTTTACAACCTGTTATCAGTGTGTGTACCTGTCTGAAAACTCCTTTTCTTTGCCTTAATTCCGCCTCCTTTGTACAAAAAGACTGTAGATGTTCTTTGTGTGTTTGTTACATCATTTACAGTTTTCCATTGAAAAGTAAAATAGTCATACTGTCGTCCTTAGATTTAGATCTGTCATAATTGTCGATTTTGATCTTAGGAGAAAGTTTGTTTACTGTTGACAGTTGATTATAGTTTTTACTTTTGCCTCTGGTTTGAATTTGTCACTTTCCATTGTCGAAACAAGTGTTTATTTCAAAATCATAGAGTGTCGTAATCTTCTCTACCTTTTAGATTTCGAAAAGAAGCTTGTTTATGTTTTTCACTTGAAAGCCAATTAGATTTGTACATCAACTTTCTTTTTAGGCATCAATATTAAGAAAGTGAAAACAAATACATGCATATGTGCATTTGCATATTGATAGTTTGTATGGCTTGATTTAGGAAAAATGCATTTACAGTGTGCTCTTTGCTCTTTGAGAAAAGATCGTGTCTTTGTTTTCCCCTTGTAGCTAGGATTTTCATTGTTGAAAAGAGATAAAAGCTTGCTTATCATATTTAGATTGCATTTATGAATTATAACTACATCTCGTGGTGATCCAAAAAGGCAAACTTCTAAGAAAGATCAACTTAAAATAAATTGAATGAATCTAACAACGCTTTGGAACTTAACGCACAACATAGAGGTCTAGGCTAGAGACGTGTTCCGGCGTCGTAAAACCTGGTAACTGTTGTCCTCACTGATGGTTGGGTGATTCCTCCACTGTGAGACGATAAGTGCCAGTACGGATTGTGCTCCCACGTACTGTCGAGTATATATTGGGAGACCCCTATAGGCTTAAAACCTTTTATCCATAGGAAGCCGTGTCGGCCGCCCTACTGATCGCAATGCACCGAACACAGCATTCGGGAAGATTGACTGCCGTACCGTAAAATGTATTCTGCAGTTTTGTGATTGGTTTGGCACACCCTCTACCTAGATCTCCAGAGCAATCCCTTTCGTTCCTTTTCAGACTCCTTAACGGAAAAGTTCCATCTGAGCACTTGTCACTTCAGGCTCATTAAAAATCGAAGGAGACTAGAGTCATCTTTTGTTTTTTCTCGACTCTTTAAAATTGAAAAAACAAGTTGTGTCCAAGCGTCGTAAAATTTATTTTAAAACAGAATATTTATACCCTTTTCTTACGTTGATCTTAGGTTGAGAAAATGGAGTCTACCAAACAAGGAATTCCCCTTGGTAGAAATCCTAGTCCCTTCTCCTCTTGGGGAGATGTTGGTGCACACCATATGGCCACATTGTCGCTTCCAGGACTGACAATTGGCTTGCCAGTCTGGTTCTTCTCAACCAATGTCGTTCAGAACACCACTATTCCTGAACAATCGAATCAACAGTTAGACCAGTCCAGAGTTACCCACCAACCTTCTACTTCCTCTAATTCTTCCTCTCCTCCTTCCTCTTCGTTCAATGGGGCTGGCAAAGCTAAAAGTCAAGTTCCTAAGCAGAAGAAGGAAAAGAAGAAGAAAGAGAAAAAGAAGAAGGAGCCAAAAGCGAATGGGGGCAAATGAGTGTCGTCTGATGAAAATCCACACACTGCACCGACCAGGCCTAAATCGCCATGTGTCATTTGCAAGGGAGACCACTTTCACAGAGATTGTCCTTGTATCCCTCGAATACTAAGGGACTGGTCTCCCCATTTGCACAATCCGGTGTCGTCAACCTCTGATGGCCATGTTGAAAGCACACCGTCAACTAGCGAAAGTGAAGCCCCAGGAAAATAAGGGAGAACTAGATCTCCCTGTAAACTGTGCAAAGGCGATCACGCCATCCACTATTGTCCCTTCTTAGACGAAGCTAAAATAGTTTTTGATGATTGTCTGGTTTCACCGTTACGACTTCCTCCTGGATATAAAAAACTCTTGCCGAGTCCTTCGTTAGTTGAGAATCCAGCTGGCCCGCTCAAGTGGTCAGTTGAAGCGCCTGTCATTGAAGATGGACCAGATGAATCCATACCCGACGAAAGTCAAAAGGTTGAGGCGACAGTCGACCCAGTCTTGCCTTCAGAGGTTTTATCCTCGAATGACACAGTCACTGGAGAGAACAAGGATGACACCGTCCAAATTCTCTTCATCAACACAGACTTCGACGAACACGGGGGCAACCTACCCATTCCTTTATTGCAGGAAGGAAGTTTGTCAGAGCCGTACCCGGCCGTCTACTCGGTCCCACCTCCAAGCAACCTAGTTGTCTCCTTCGACTGGAATCAACTAGACAGACCCCGTTTACCAGCAAGCATACCATTCAAAATTATCGTCCAAATATATAGAATGATCATGGCTGGTACCATCATAGATGAGGGGGCTTCTGTGAGTATCCTTTCCTCTACTACTTGGAAAGCGCTTGGTTCGCCATCGCTTTTTCCTGAGATGAGAAATCTGACAGGCTTTGATAAAGGAACCAGTCGACCTTTAGGGATCCTCCCCAATGTGCCCATAACATTGAAAGGGAAGATAGTTCAAATGAACGTAATGGTCGTTCAAGGACCCTTGGATTATAACCTACTCCTTGGACGAGACTATATTTATTGCATGGGAGCCATCATCTCCTCACTCTTTAGAGTAATGTGTTTTCCGCACGAAGGAAGAGTGGTCAAGCTCGTGGACCAGCTTTCACTTCCCTGATCACGCATCACAAATAGTCATATACCATCCCTAAATGGTCTCTTCATGCAAGAAATGTCTCAACCCATGCTCCATCCTCCCGATGAGCGCGAGAAATTCGGAGGGATATGACTGGAACCCAAGGGGCATCCGTCCTGGTCTGCTTCGGTAGGAAAACTTCGGGTATAGGGTAGGCTTCCGCGGGAGAATATGACTAGTCTGTACCCCGTCCGTCAGTGGAAGAGGGGTTATTCTAGAATAAGATTCTCTTGTCAAAGTTATGTGTGTGGCGCTCGTTGTCACTCACTCGGTAGACATCGCCGAGGAAATGTTTCGTTTGTAACGCGAATGAGACAATCTTTGGTAACCTGAAAGAGGTAGGCCTTTCCTGATAGAACAAATGTTTTGTCTGCAAATTGAGGGGTAACCTTGAAATCGTATTTTATACCTGGGGGAATGCAAACCTTTTGGAGTGCAAGCAAGGGGTGGCTATTTATTTTTTAAATTTTTAGGTCCTCCCTTTAAACCCGTAGGCTAACCCTTTAAACTCGTAGGATTAGTCGTTTCTTAACTTGCATAAAGAAAGGATGTGGGGCAAAACTCTAAATGTTGCCGTTTTATATGAGACATTCTTATCATATGACTGGATTATCGAGTAGTTTTAGCACATAGTTCAAGCTCGTTAAAAAATAAACATAAGACCGAGCAAGTGTTTCAATCCACGTTTAAGCTCGTTAAAAAATCAACTATCCTTCGGTAAATAACCACCGTGAATGTAGCATTATCAGCCATTAAAGCCTTGGTCGTGTTTGCACCGTCACCTCCACTTTTCATTGGCCGATCATTCACCTCCATTTGATTGTTTACCCATTTTGAGGAACAGCTGCGAAGAGTGATTTCACTAGCCATCCTCGTGACACTGTCGTGCTTGGAAAACTCCAACCCTTACCTGGAATCAGCTACTACCCATTTTACCACTCATTCCTCAAAAGACGAGTCTTCTTTAAGCTCTTTTCATCTGACTCGTAAAACATGAAAAGATTTTCGAGTTTTGGCCTTCGAGCTCGTTAAAGCGACCGGAAGTGCTATCCCTCCTCTAGATTTTAATCTTTTTGGACCTGAGGTATTATTGCACAAAAAGATCGCGCGCTTGTATTGTTCGGCTCGTTAAAACTATCGAAAATTCATCCCTTCTGTATTGTTTTATACTTTTTTGGACTTAAGGGATTAGATGACGAAAAAGGAATTCCAGAGTTAAATTTACGTACCTTTTCAGACTCTCTAAAAATGAAAAGGACCGAGTTATATTTGTCGTTAAACTCGTTAAAAACATTAATAGCGACAAACTTGTCTTTAGACGAGAACGAGTTTCACTATCGCTAAGCTTGTTAAAACATAGCGATGGGTTTGCCCAAAGGGAAAATTATAGAGCAAGCATATGTTATCCTCCTCAAGCTTAACAAAAATAAAGAGGTACTGGTCAGCAATGATTGGGGAAAAATTGGGAAGAAACTCAAAGAATCTTTATTGGTAGCAAGTCGCTCTTGAACATGACACTTCCACTCCGTGCCTAAGTCGGGTTGGGTTGTTTCATTCACCGGCCACATCACCATGGTCACGCCATACCATCCAAATTTGGGGTAAATGCTACCAATCCATCACATAAGTGTCGCCGACATGTTCAAGAGAGGTCATCCAGAGAAGTCACCCATGTTCCATCCACTGCCATACATTATACTTCATTCCTTCATGACCGCCATCCTGAACCATATATCATCAGATCGTTTTCACCTCCGTCAAAATCATTTGATCCGTTCCGTGTCATTGATGTGGGATTCATCAAGGCCCTCCTTTGACGGATTGCTTCTTGTCGACATCAGCTCATTATCCGAGAAGTTGATCTAGGAACACCCCATTTAGTACTTTGAAGCTTGCATGCCTCAATGGCAAGTTTCTCACTTCCGGCGACAGGTATACATCAATGACCTTCGACCGAAAGATTTTGCGTGGTGTTCGACGCCAAGTCCTTTATTCACACCACGTGAATTGTACTGCAGTACCTTGAGGGTCATCATCCTTATCGGTGATTCCTCTCGCGCTTGTTAACAGTTTACATCATCGACTGGTAATCAAGAGATGTCTTTCCATGTTCGACTTCAAAACATTTCTCACATGGATCCAATTGTACTTCGAGTGAAGATCGGACGAGATTGAAGACCCTGGATCTAGTTTCATCCATCCGAGCTGCGATATATATTCAGGAAAAATAAAAACATTGACATGTACAGCATCGCAGCACAGATAATCATCCTACCAAAAGGATGATGACTTCATCAGAATCATCAGTCTACCATCAGACGATTGTCTATCCTATGTACATAAAAATGAATTTATAAAGCTGAGCATGGGAATGCCCACCTCATCTAGATCATGAAAACAGTATGAAGATAATGTATTGTATTGTATCTTATTACAGGTCTCCTCCCAGCATTGAAAGAACTTCGGATCATCCTAATAAAGCATTTCACCTGATAAACAACCTCATACTTTAAGGGGCAACTGTTATAGACATTCTTGTTCCTTACAGCTCTAAGCATGAAATGTCCATAAACCAAGGGATCCTATGTACCTAAAAGTGTTTTTCCTGCCCCTAAAGGAACAAGGTCAACCATTTACAGCTTCTCCCAGAAGTTCTCCACCAGAAACTACTCAAAATCAGTCAAATCAGGATCATTTCAGCTGCTCCACTAGCTACTTGCGTTGCATAGCACCCCAGTACACTAGCTAGGTGCATTGCAACGCACCTAAATGCACTACCAGGGTGCGCTGAGCGGGAAATGACAAATGGCAGTGTCATTCCGCGAGGTGGATAGACAATGGAAGCTTCCAGAATCTTTCCCAATGACACTTGCCTCACTGAGTTCGACCAAGGATGAGTAAGAGGCTCTCAGTCTCCAAGTGGAAGCAAGAACTGACAGAGAGGAGCCACAAGTCAAATCATAAGCTGACTCATCCTCTTTACATACATCTATATATTGATCCCTCATCCCAGAGATCCAGAGGCTGGAATTTTGTACTTTGCAGAGAATTGTTGTTGGTTTTGAGATTGAGATTAGTGCATTGGGTGACTTATGCTTTGTTGGAGGTGAAGAAGGGATTCCTTTGCTGGGAGGTAGATGCTAGATCGGGACTCACTTGGTTGTATCTCCTCCTGGATCTTCTTGTTATATCAATAAAACTATTTGAGTTTCTCCTACATGCTTGTGTATCAATGATGTTTGTTATATTTGCATGTTTAGCTTAAATCTGATCCTAGGATATTTATGAATGTAAATCTATGTCTTTGTGTAGCTTTCCTCTTCTGTGATCTTGCAGGAACTTGGTGAAGCTGGGCAAGTAAGGGAGTAGGTAGCTGGAAATTATCAAAGAGGAGAGCGATTTGATCAATGGACTAGCGCAAGATACGGGTTAGTTCATCCTATTCCTCTTCGTTTACATTTCATAAAGAAGAATACGAAAGTAGTTTTCCTTGTTTGTTGCTAAGGCACTGTCACACCTTAGTGGGATAGGGGCGTTCTGAGTAGACACTTTTCCCAACAACACCACCCAAATATGGAATGCTATTATCTCGCTCATGGGGATCAAAATTGCAGGGATCCTTGCAGTTAGACATGTCATAGGCCACCATATCTTTTTTGGCCAACTAGGGAAACTTTATAGAGATACCTTAATGAAATACATGGTGAGTAGTGTATAAAAACCACAAAACTTTCCTACATACTCCATGCATTCTAATATGGACTCTTTCATCTTATACAATTTAGACCATGATAAAAAGGAATTTGCAGCTAAAGAACTGAAATACAAAATAGATGACACTGAAAACATTTTTCATGAGTCGCTATGGAATTTGGATTTTGATGGATCTATGAATAGGTTAGGGGCAGGAGCAGGAGTGTGGATCCATAATATGGAGAATAATCATTTCGAAGGCCGTGCATTTAGGTTAAATTTTAAATGCACAAATAACATGGCAGAGTATGAAGCTCTAATCTTAGGATTACAAATGGTTAGAAATCTTGGAGCCAAGAGAATTTGTATACATGGAGACTTAGAATTGATTATTAAACAAATTAATGGTGAATACTCTATAAACAATCCCAGACTGAGTTAATATAGAGAGACTGTCCTAGATGTGATCAAAGACCTTCTGGAAACAAATTTTGCTGCCATTACTAGAAAACAGAATATGCAGGCCCACAGTCTGGCTACTTTTGCTAGTACTTGCAAATTGCCCTTTCAGCCCAACCATCAGTGCATTGCAGAAGTGAGACATAGCCTTGTCATACCAGACAATTTGAAGTATTGGTAGATTTTCTCACAAGATTCCTAAATTTATAACTTCATGAATGCTGAAGGTAAGTTTCATAATTGTAATATGGATACGGACTGTACAGTAGACAATGACATAGATAGTGACATAGATGTAAATATTTTAGAAATAGGCAAATCAATTAATTTCAGTAAATTAGAAGTAGATAACTTAGAAAATGTAGAAATAGAGGAAATAACGAATGATGATCCTAAAATTCTTAATCTTAAAAATAGTTTTCTGCCTAAGGGATTAGTCCCCTTAGAAGATTTGTTTGATTCCAACGATGTAGCTAGGAAGCTGAAAATGGAGCCTTTGAGAGCATATATAGAGGAATGTAACATAGGAACTGAAGAAAAACATAAACTCATTAAATTATCAAAAGCCTTACCTTCAGATTAAAAGGTTAAATACATAAATCTATTTAAAGAGTTTCAAGATGTATTTGCATGGAGTTACAAAGACCTAAAATCTTGTGACACCATCATAATTCACCACAAGATACCTATCAAAGAGGATCATAAGCCTTTTAAACACAAACTTAGGAGAACTAATCTAGTTTTTATGCCATCTATTGAGAAAGAAGTTAAAAGAATGTATGATGCCCAAACTATAGCTCCCATTAGATACTCAGATTGGGTTTTAGACTTGTCACTACTAGGAAGAAAACTGGAGAAATCAAACTTTGTGTTGATTTTAGAAATTTAAACAACGTCTCATTAAAAGGAAACTATCCTCTACCAAAAATGGACCATATCCTTCAAAGGGTAGTAGGCTCATCCATAATTTCACTGCTTGCTGGATTTTCTGGATATCACCTGATCTTAGTTCAACCAGAGGACCAAGCTAAAACTGCATTTACTACTCCTTGGGGTACCTTGATGTATTTGAAGATGCATTTTGGATTAATGAACGCATGAGCAACATTTCAAAGAGCTATGGATATAGATTTTGCCAAGGAGACCCATGATGTTTTAGTGGTTTACCAATATGACATCACGATCTTTTCCAAATATGATAATGAACACCTAGATCACCTGAGAAAAGTTTTCATTAAATGCAGGAAATTCAGGATTTCCTTAAATCCCAAAAAGACACTCTTTGGTCTCGAAGAAGGAAAATTGTTGGGACATATAATATCCCAATATGGAATTAGAATAGATCCTACTAGAATACAGGAAATCTTGACCATCACTCATCCTAGAAACATCAAAGGATTGTAGTCATTTTTAGGCAAAATTAATTTTCTTAGGAGATTCATTTCAAATCTAGCAGAATTGATTAGAGAACTAAATAACATGTTAAGAAAAAATTCATCACTTAAATGGACAATGGAGGCAAAGCAGTCCTTTGAAGCCATCAAGGAAGCCCTAACCAAAACTCTAGTCCTTATAAGTCCTAATTTTCAGAAAGATTTTATATTTCTTTTCTTTTGCTTTAGAACACACTATTGCAGCAGTCTTGTTGCAAAAGAATGACCAAGGATATGAACAACCAATTGCATTTTCAGTAAATCCTTAAGAGATGTCACACTTAAATACAACATTATGGAGAAACAAGCATTAGCTTTAGTGAAGGCTATCAAAGATTTCAGAGTCTATATTTTGTATTCTCACATTATTGCTTATGTTCCAAATTCAGTAGTTAAGGACATTTTGACACAAAATGGACCTGAAGGAAAAAGAGGCAAATGAATTGCCACTATATTGGAATATGACATAGAAATAAAGTCTACTAAACTTATTAAAGGCCAAGGTTTAGCCAAACTCATGGTTGAATCGAACTATCAGGCCCTAGGTATAAATTTCATTGGTGCCCTTGATGATCAAGAAGAGATGGCGACTCCACAAATCAGTGAACCTTTTTCTGATTCGCCTTGGTATGCAGATATCATATTTCTATTACTAAACTTACAATCTCCTCCTGGTTTAATAAGAACTAAAGCTAGATTTTTGAAAATGAAGTCATTAAAATATTGTATCATAGATAATGATTTGTTTTGGAAAGACAATGGTGGTAGTATTTTTAATTGTTTACTAAAAGATGAAGAATTTTATGCAACGGATTGTGGAGGACAGTTGTATTGGAAAACTATTATTGAAAAAATTCTGAGGGATGGTTTCTATTGCCCACTCTTTTTGCAGATGTTAAGAAACATGTGACCTCCTGTCATAAGTGCTAGATATTTGAGGGAAAGAAAATTTTTACCCTTGCCTCTTAAACCAATCTCCAGAGAAATTCCATTTTAACAATGGGAGTTAGACTTCATCGGATAAATACACCCAGCCTCCTCAACTCAACATAAATGGATTTTTACAACCATTGATTACTTCACCAAGTGGATAGAAGCCATCCCTTCTAGACAAGCCATAGACACTGTCATTATCTCATTCCTAGAAAATAATATCCTGTCAAGATTTGGATGCCCCCAAAAGCTCATCACTGATAACACAACTGCTTTTAAATCCAAGAACATGGTAGACTTTTGTAACAAATATCACATCACCCTTGGCCATTCGACTGTCTATTACTCTCAAGGTAATGGACTTGCAGAATCCTCTAACAAAAGCCTTGTTAATATAATTAAGAAATTACTGGAAGACAACAAAGATACATAGAACAAAAAGTTAGTCAATGCCCTATGGGCAGATAGAATAACTACTAAGAAGCCAAGTGGTACATCTCCTTATCAGCTAGTATATGGAATGGATGTTGTTTTTCCATCATATTTAGGAGTACCAGTGATGAAGATCTTCCAGGAATTACAAGTGGAACCAAATGATATCTATAGAAGAATAAATTAGACAATACACTTGCATCAAACCAGAGAGGAAGTCTATGTAAAATCACAAGTAATTCAGGGAAAAATTAAAAAGTTTTTTTTATAAAAAAACCAAAGCTGATGATTTTTACATAGGTGATAAATTTATTAATTGGGATTCGACAACACAAGACAAGGGAAAACATGGCAAATTTGACTTCTTATGGCAAGGTCGTTGTGTCATTTATGGTTACAGAGGTAACAATGCATTTTTCTTGAGAGAGATGGATCAGATCTACCAGGAGGACCTGTCAATGGTAGAATGTTGAAGCATTATGTATCCATAGATTAACAATAGTTAACTTTACTTTTATTATTGTACATAATGTTGCAGAGTTTAGATTAGATTGGATGGTGATATTTTGAAGTTGAAGCCCAAAGTGGAGGCCCTGAGCTTTGAAGGTTTCACCATGCATTAAGAATAATAATTTACAGGGTAACTGCAGTCATAATTCAAAGGCTACTAATCTTAAAGTTCTTGACATTTCACCAGGAAATGCCATACCCATGTGGAGCCACTGTTAGGGTCCTATAATAATAGGATTCATAATTTTGAATTGGCTATGATTAGTCTTGTAATATTGTACATACTTTTGCTTTGTGTAAAATGTTTTCCATATTAAAAAATTAAAAAATGTAAAGAGGGTGTTTCCTAAAAGAAAATCAAAGAACAAAAAGGAAAAACAAAAGTGAAAAAATATGAACCCCAAACAAAAAATAGATCATGAAAGTGTGCAAATTCAAGTGTCACTACTCTTTACTATGCAAAATAATGGTTGTGTGTATCTTGTCATAAATGCCATAGCCCATGATAATCAAAAAGCTTAATATTGACTAGTTCGTGCTTTAAATTTTATGTTTATACATAGAGAATAAAGATCTAGCTAAACTGTTTAATCTTGGTAGATCAGTAGTTAGGTAGATAAATAAAATGTACTCAAAAACTTAATCTGAGCCATTGGAAGATATAAGGTTAGAATTACATAGTTTTATTTTGGAAAGGAAAAGGAAAGAAAAGGTTTTCTAGCTTAAATGCACCCAATAAAGTGAAGAAAAAATGTTAGGATAAGTAAAGGGTAGGTAGAAGAAAGGTTGCAGAAGTACAAGGTCGTTAAAACATAAGCACATTTATCATGCTTAATCATATGTTTCAGTGTGCAGGAGCAGTTATGAAAGTGAAAGGATGTTCACAAGCTGATTTAATTAACTTCCCCTCATTTCATTTCATCCTCCACTACATAATTACTAATTTCCCCATTATCCCACCATTTCTTATGAGTGTACCCTTTTCCCTTCATTTTTACCCTTACTCATTGGTTTCACACATTTCCCTAGCAGATTACCATCTAAAGGACATCCCCCTGCCCTAAACACCTTTTCCCTAGGGTGAAACCCACTTCCCATTGAAAAAAAATCACATTCCCCTTTATTAATTTCCATAAACATCTATAAAAACCCATAAAAACCCTTATCCTAAGTTTAATTCCCCGCCCCGCCCACATTATTTAATTAACTCCCCAACATAAATCCTTTTAACCCACCACCATTGGTGCAATTAAGAAACCCCACCACACTCAACCTTGCTCCCACTTTATTAATCTTGCACATTGTATTTCAATCCCCGCTTTATTCATTAATTAATTACATTTAGTTGTAATTAATCCCTCGGGCCCCACAACTCTCCACCCCTATTCCCTCCGTGCAGTTTTACCACGTGACAGTCATTAGATCTTTCACCCTTAGATCTGATGGTGCGCATCCATATCACATTCATCCCCTCTCTGACCTTTACCAACATGAGAGCATGTGAGATTCGCAGTTTTACTCGGGCCCCATTTTCCTATGTGGCAGCACTGGGTGAAATCACGTGTTCTTGGGGAAATACCACTCGACTGCCAAAAGCAGTGTGATGGCCCCTGAAACTACCTCCGCACCAAAAGCTAAACCATCCACTGTTCATTATGAATTTCGTGCCAAATTATAACCGTTGCTAGTTAAAAGGCTGAAGAAGCCCATTTCGACTCTTTTTGCTCATTTTCATTGTGAAAGCTGCCTAAGCCTTCCTGCATCACCTTGAGCCTCTGCAACCAAATTTGACCGTCGATTACCTTTTGAACATGCTCCGGACGCCCAATTCAGCCATCCAGTGCACAGCTAAAGCAACCACACCCTCTACAACCACCATTGAAACCAGTTTTCAGCCTATACCATCAATTCCAGGTGTTTTTGAGAAAAACCCAGAACGACCCTCTCAATTTTAAAATGTACAGTTCTTTCAAAGATTGATTAATTTGGTTTAATTAGTTTTCCCTGAATTTGAGAGTATTTCCACTTGAATACCCAAACCCCTATTCCGCAAACTGTAAATTACCCTTTTACTCCACCAAAGTTTTCAAAGTTTCACTTCTACAGGTTGTATAATCCTAATTCACACCTTTCCCCCTAGAAAATGGCTACCCGGACCTCTTCGAATGTGAGATTGGTGTCAACCCCTCACCTGGACATCATCCATTTGGCACTAGTAGACAGGGATTTCCAAATAAAAGACACTGCTACTCCATCCCACCTTCTGAAGCTCCACTGTTGGAGTTAGGACAAATTTCTAAACCATGCAGATGACATCCACCTTTGGGAATCCACTTTACCCAAATACCTATTCCTATAAGTTCACCCATTCCCTAATATTGTACATTTTTGTCATGCCTATTATATCCCTACCCAAAGGGCTATTGTCGCCCCAAATTAGTAGTTGTTATTCACCATTACACCACAGTCTATCATCCAAATGCTACAAATATGACCTAGCCCTAATCAAACCCCTCTCTCCATTGGAGACCTGTTGGATTTATATGTCACATTAGAATTGGTTAAGATAAGGAAAATCTTCCAGACTTTCATCACTAAATACCACCATACTCCTACAGATACCCCACCCTATTCTGCCACCATTTTCTCAGAGACTGGCAAACACACAATCACCATGCTCTCATGCATCCTAGGATACACTTCAGATGAGCATGTGGATGAGGTCATTATGGCCTTCCTGTAAATTTTCACTCCAAGAAAGCCTCCTGCTACCATATACAATTATGCTCAGTTCATTGTAGACAAAATGCATGAACAATTCACCAGACTGCCCACTAAAAGAGTTTTCAAATACTCTTCAGTGTTGTTTTATATGTTTTTGTATTACCAAACAGATAAGTTCCCTGTAAGTATCCAGAAGTTGGACACCAAGGGAAAGGAGAGATCAATGGTCTACTAGACACCCTTGGTCCAGAAATTTTCCACAACATTTACCTACAAAGACTTCATAGACTTATTTGTGTACCCAGTCATGAACATGCTGACCGGTAACACTCAACCTAGGATCAACCAAGAGATCAAAAGGGTGTTACAATTGGCTAAGAACAACAAGGTGGGAGACTGGTACTTGTACCATAACCACACTGAAATCAGAGTTTATGGATGCCAATTAGCCCCCTATAAATTGCCCAAATACCTCCCTATGAGGATATTTTCACTTGAGTACTTCAGGTAGATCATCAACTCAGATGAGGTCCACTTCCTATCTACTAGGAAGAAAACCTAATTTAAGATGAATAACCAATTGGGCCCATTCATTTGCAACAATAGAGAGGCCGGATCAGGGGCTAACAAAATACTATAGTAGATGAATTCAGCAACAACTTCATGTGGCAGTATGATCCTCATGGGGTTATAAAAAAACTTAGACTCAGGGTTAATTTCGGACCATACATCCACCACCCAAGACCTGACATTGAATAGTTTTCCAACCAATCTGAGTGGGTGGAAAACACATTGATTGATATGGACAACACAATTGTGGATGTAGAGAACACACTGATTGATCTTGAAAAACAATTTTATCAAAGCTCTTTCCTGCAAGTTTCGGGATTAGGAGAACCAATGAATGTTCATCATGTGTTACAGACCCCGACCAATGAAGAAAATAATCCAAAGAGGAACAGGGAGGAGGCATCCAGCTCTGCCATGGAGACTACAAATGAGCTGTTTGAGCTAAGGAAAAGGCCCAAGTTGAATCCTGTGTCTAAACAGGAGGAGAATATTGAATCAGTGGAAATAATTGATATTAAAATAATGGGGCAAAGGAGAAAAGATGCAGCTGCATCAGGTGAAACACAACAACCATCAACCTCCAACACCCATATGATAGAGAGACATCAAAGTATGGAATTTTCTTCCTTTGTCAGGCCAGCTGACAGGGAAAAGGATATCAAAGAAAGGTTCATAGAGATAAAGATAAGGAATGAGAAGTTGAAGGTAGAGACATATGCCCAATACTTCAAGCATACACCACCCAATCAGATCATATTGATGTCAGCCTTTGACATCAAAGTAGGAAAGATTCAAGTGTCATTTTACAGCCCACTGTACAGCAACCCAAAGCCTCGACTAACTATAAGAAGACCAATTTTGAGGTGATGGCCAGCGATGTTCATCCCATTGACCAAATAGAGTTCCACAAGGCTGGAGAAATGGTTTACTCCACCCTTACAGGAAAGGCCATGGCTGCCCATAAGTTGGAGGATTCACTGGATAATGTGACAACCCAGTACAAATTGGAGAAGGCCTCTTTACAGGCCATAGATACAGGATAAATGCATTAGAGGACTTGGTCATTGAAATCGACCATGATCCAAGTGACATTAAATCCATAGAGAAATTAATCAAAAAGAAGAATGAGGACATAGATGCCCTCAAGAAAGAGCTTAAGCTACCTCATTTATAGCACCCACAGACAAAGGAGGTCCTCGAGAGTCAGACCAATCATGAAGAGATGATGACCTAGTGCTATAGTTGAATGATCAATTAAAGGAGATGGAGAAAGAATTATATAGGTTGATTCAACTCAAACAAGCTAGTCTTGATGATTCTCCTAAAACTGTCATCGCAACAGTTACCACTGTTGTACCTTCTACTTTGGTAGCATCATTGGCCCCCACTGCTCCAATGGCCACAATACTACTGACATCTATACCAACTGCACCAGCAATATGATCTACAACAATAGGCTCAATAGGTGATGAACCAAATGGGTTGGTCAAGGTGATGGAGGAAATGTCCATTCAGACCACTGAGATGAATAGGGTTAAGGAGAAGGTGACCAGCCGGGAGACAAATTGTAGACTTGCACAAATCATGCACAAAGAAGAACAATAGATGGCCACAAAGATGACCGAAAGAATCAAAAGCCTGGAAAAGGAACGGACACTCAATGAACCTTTAGGTCAGGCTAAGGAGCAACTGTAGGCTAATATCATTGACTCTGTCAATGATATTTGGCCATCCATCTAGGTTATTTTTTAACAAATTGATTTGATAAAGCAGGCTATAGAAGCCATTCAGAGGGTTAAAGCAGAACTTGGGGACATGCCAGAGGAATCTGCAAGGATCATTCATTTCCTCAACTCCGAGAACAAGTATGAGCTCCAAGAATTGGAGATAACTGATAGAACGTGTACATTTGTGGAAGTTAAAAAGGTCCTCACCAAGAGGAATTTGATGTTGAACCTGGACAATAAGTGCCAAACCATGGAACTGGCAATTGACAGATTCATGGTTAAATTCAAAATTTTGAGGCAAAAGGGTTTACCAAATCACTTGGTTATTAATGATAAGCTAATGACACAGGAGGATTATAATAAAAAGATTAGGGAAGTGGCCAGATATCAAGTGAATAATTCATCCATGAAGGGCATACCAACTAGAAAAGTATTGTATCACACTTTTGAAAATTTGTTTTACCTCCAGCATGAGGTAAAACACCTTTTTATTAATAAGCCAACTTTTAACAATTATACAGAGGCAGATGAGATATACAAAAAAATGATCAATATCAAATTACCAGATGCTGAAACATGGGAGAAGCTAAATTATTTACTGTAGGAATACACAGTATATAAAATGTACAATAAAATGTAAAGGAGCATAGTAAAAGGATATTGACAGGTCAGCAAGGTGAAAGTGTATCAGATGAAAGGTCAAAGTAAATAGAACATCCGACATGGAGACCAAATAGCAAAGCATATTAAAAGGAAAAAGATTAAAGATTAAAAGACAACATAACCTAAACAACGTGGAGAGTGAACAACATTTCAATAGCTGTCTCTATCTTCTTGCATGAAGATATTTCTTTCTCCTGGATTAATTCCCAAGACAGTTTGGGATATTTTGTAAATTCTTTTTGTATAAATACTTCATAGTTTGAAGTACTGAGTGTGTATTGAAATACTTTTGTAGAGTTATTTTGATATTAAACCTAAAGGTTATTGTATCAATTTTCAAGTCAACAGACTAGAGCAAGTAATAAAAAGATTGCATTATAAGATTCATGAGATGACTTATTGTAGTGAAGTATCTTCTTTGTCTGATTTTTCTACTTTGTTATGTGTTTCATAAACTTAATGGTTATCTAAATTTGAATGAATTAACTGGAAGTTTAACTCAAAATTTGTTTGAGTACACTCTATTTTGCACTGTTAAGCATTTATATGTTTTCCTCTGATATCCGGATTTGAGAACCCTTAATTGCTCTCCCATCCCATTTGACCTCTTTCATTTCTCTTCATAATCTAGCCTAGGGAACCCTTAATTTCTGCCTGGATCCTATTGGAAACCATTTCGCCATCAAGCCTTTGAAATTCGCAGTAACTCCTCTATCTTGCATTGTAGACACTGTTTTTAGAACTTAATCCAATCCTGTTTATTTGACATTTGACCCCATATCCCAATGGTAAAATACAACCCTTTTTCATCTAAGTAAGTCATCCCACCACCTAAATTCAAATCAAAAATCCCAGCACAATCATAACTAGCCTAAAATCAATTAACTAAAGCAAAGTTAAATCATAAAGAGACAGCCCTCTATGAGATTATGAAGGCTAGATCCTGATCTCCAAAGTTGGTTTGTGTTTATCTCTATCATTTCTTTCTTTAACAACTTGTAAAGAAATTTTGGAGTGGTAACAATGGGAATTGTTGTTCAATCCACTGAATAACATTTTTTCGTTTTTAATTTTGATGTTCAAATCATTGAACGATTGCTATTCAATCGATTGAACAACACTTTTGTGTCTTTTTTGTTGATATTTGTTGTTCAAACGATTGAAGAATTACTATTCAATCGATTGAGCATCACTTTTGCACTTTTTAGTTTTCAATTTTTGTTGTTCAAACTATGAACTATTATTGTTCAATCGATTGAACAACACTTTTACATTTTTCTTTATTGATATTTGTCGTTCAAATGATTGAACGATTATTGTTCAATCAATTGAGCAATAGTTTGGTTTTCCTTTTGATTTTGTTGTTTAATCGATTAAATGATTGTTGTTCAATCAATTGAACAACAATTTTGTTTTCTTTTCGATTTTTCTATTCAAATGATTGAACGATCGTTGTTCAATGCTTTTTTGCTTATTATAGAACGAACTCTAATTTCTTTTACTGGTTCATTGCCAATCATTGTGCCATCATTCTCTTTTTCTTTTATGTTTTGAATAAACACCATCTGAGTGGACTTCTACCTAACATAAATAAAAATAGTAATATCAATACGATTGTGACCTATAAAGCCTCTTGATGGTTATCTTTATTCAAAAGCTGATATGGTGCATCTCTATAATGACTGGCTAAACATCTTTTATGTGGACACATCATAAAATGATTCATTATTTTCAAACCATGCTGGCTTATTTACCACACTTTCAAATGGACAAATCCCTTTGATATGATGAAATGGGGGTAAAAGTATAATCTTTCCTTAGCATATTTTTACTTCTTACACCATCCCTCACTCTTAAGGACCAAATGAGCCCCCCTCTTTTATAAAAAGATCAAAAGATAAAAGGCTAAAATAAAGAAATATGAAAATGCAACAAACATTGTCTTAAAGAGGATAGGGGTCTCATCATGAGCCATCCTACCATGGTCATAAGGATGTAATAGGTGACATTCCATTTTTGGCCACCAAACCAAGGTAATGACCTTGTTGATGATTAAAACTATCAGAAGGATGGGGGGTCCCATTACAAGCCAGCCTGATAACTTTGTTATATCTTGGTGAATGGCACTATGATCATCTGGTCACCATTCCAGCATAGTGGTATCTTTAATGCAGGAAAAGAAGAATCATCGACATATTAAAAGGAGGACTCTGGCTCATTTGTGGGGTTAAATAGAAACCCTGTTGAAGCTATGAACGCTTGCTGCCAGCAGTGGCTCTTCTTATGGTATTGGAGTATTATCTTACACTGCCAAATGCTCTCTATTCTATTGCCACCTATGGATTCACTTCTAAGAAAATTCCCCATTTGAACAACACTCTTATAAGCCAACATGCATGGTAACTTATGTTATATATTCATTATATTATATTTGTCCAATCACTTTATGACAGTCATTACTACTTACTGCTAATTATGCATTTATTACTAATACTACTTAAGGTGAAAATATTTTCACATAATGATTTAATTTACGTTATTTTTTTCGACCATTTTTACCTCTGATACGTGTATTGCTTTAATTGGTTTGTCATAAATTGCACCACTTTTCTAGATTGGTTGCCTACATTTATGAATTATTAATTCATGCGCTTGCTTTTCACATGCTTAGCGGATGTGGATGCCCTTTTACCACTGGAGGGGGGATGGTTTGCGTATGAACATCATGTGCGATAGTTATGGATAATTGAATGATAATTATTAAATTGATTTCTGGGTAACAGACTGCATGATGATTGGGTATGCGTAATAATTATCAAGGTATTTCTAATTGGAGAAATGGTGACAACCATTATGGATGGCATGTAGATTGATTATGAGCCCACGTCAAATATGGTTGATGAGACAAATTACTTGACTGTATATGTTGTTAATTCCAAAATCAATGTCATTTTCATGTTAATTACCTTAACGATCTTTTCTACTGTTCTAAATTGCAAAAGTGCAAGAGAAGTCCATGCAGGTGATCTAGTCACAAGAACACAATAGACATGGGAGGTAGAGTTATCCGAAACGAACCCATAGTACTCATGCTATTGGACCAGGTTTGTGCAATTCTCGCGCACGCTGGCTGGCTGCAATATATGAATAAATTGCAAGGATTTCACGAAGAAATGACACTCGAATTCTTGCAGAATTTGTAGAATGGTAGCACCACAGTAAGAGGTAGGGATATAACAGTCTCTAAAGCAATCATAGCCAAAATCACTAGACTCCCGACTAAGGGAACAAAATGGACAGACAAGCACGTCCTTATGCACAATGCAGTTGCAATGTTCCAGGACCTAGGTGAGTAATTAGTGCAAACAGGGAAATGGATTCACCCTTCAGCGTTAAGATATCCATGGCAAGAATTGACAGTCAATGTGCAATGGTAAATCACATGCATTGGTTTCCATGGTGTGGTAAAGCCCCGCCAACTCAAATTCTTAGCCATCCTAAAATAAAAAATTTCATTTAATTTGTTGTTTTATTTGAATTCTCTATTACATGATGTCACTTGACGAGTTAGGAAAGTTAAGGACCACAAACTGTCATTAATCACCACAGACTGATCAAATTGATTATCATGCATCGACTGGCCCAATGACAGCTAACCTGGGACAATATTGTAAATCCTACTCTGGCCCCACCTCCAGAAAACCCTGTAACAGAACAATAAGGGCCTAAAACCCCAGGTCCAAGAAGGACACTGAAGAGGAAAAGTCCCTCTATGCCCTTGAACCTAGCAAAACAAAGGCACTCTGTGTTTTTGAAGTCCCAACGACATACCCTAATTCAAACAAATGAAGCTGGTCCATCGCTCACACCACCTCCAAGTCCATAGAAAACCCATTTGCAAGACTATGAGGAAGAGGTCACCAGGGTATTGGAAAATGTGGGGATGGTTGGCGAGGGAGGAGAACAATCTAAGAATGTTGAAGGACATAATTGCACCCCAAACCAGTCTGCCTCTACTAATAGCCCTGGATGTGATCAAACCCTGCCATTTACTGATTTCTTGGAAGAACATAGGGAACCAGTCCCTTTTATGGAAAAACCCCTTGAAGCCGAGGTGCATGAAGAAGAATCCGTTAGAGAAGAAAATATGACAACAGATACTAGTCTAGTGGACCCGCCGGCTGAAGAAAATCCTGTAGATGAAGCCCTATGAGATGAAAATCAACCAGGCAATACTATTTCTTGTAAGTCCCCTGAGGACAAGGCATACCTAGAAGAAAACCTAGAGAATGGTAACTTCTCAGGAGACACCATTTTATTGGGGTCTCCTGAGAGAAAAATTCATGACGAAGAAGAACTAGAAGGTGAATCTCCAATAGGAGATACAGTTCCAGTTGAAACCCTCATTGATGCTGACACAATACCACGAGAGCATGAACCTGAGGAAAATGCAGTTTCACAACTGCCAGTTGGATGTCCCAGAATAAATAAGTCCTACAAGGACAGGCTAAGGCAGTGGTTAAAAGAGGTAATCAGAGCCAGAAAATTGAAAGTTGAAAGGGAGACCATAGGATCACAGAGAGGACATTATTCTGGAAAGGATTGTGAAACCCAAGCTGAGATTTTTTTGGTCTGTTCAACGAAAAATCAAATAGAGCCATGTCTCGTAGAGGACACTAAAATGTAGACTAAAGACCCTGGTGTTTGTTCATAAGAGACCCGAAAGAACTACCCTACTATGAACGTTTCCGTTCAGACTAATGCTGAAGAAAGCATCCCAATTGATTGTTGCATAACTTAAGAAGTAGTCAAGGCTTCTATCCAAACTGAGCCTACAAAGACACAAGATAATGAAGCCCAAATAGAGGAGACACTTGCTTACATTCCCTTAGTAACGGAGGCATTTATTAAGAGACTACAAAATGAACTACTAAAGGTTCGTCTGGAATTACCTCAACACAAGGAGGAGGTAGTGCCCCTACATAGACATCAAGAATTAAGGAAAATGTTTGAGGCACTCACAGTGATCGAGGATAAGACCTTCACTCAGTACAAGGCTGAATAGAAAAAGGTTTAGAAAGCACAAGAAAAATTACAAAAGGCTAAAGAGCAGTTGGAGATTGTCTTATCTCTTTATTTAGACACCCTGTCCTGTAGAGACCCTGCTACAAATTATGCATTATTCCTCCTGGAAAGGTACCTTCTGCTGAAAATCAAAGTTGTTAAGGCTAGGAAGTCTGTGGAAATCAAAAATACCTCAGACTTTGTCAAGTGCTCCACAGAGCAAAATGAGCAGGTACAAGGCCTCCTTTGTGAACTTTATATGCACAATTTCTTTTTGGAAGATGACAGAGACAAGAACGCTGGCCCCTTTATAGGGGATGTCCAATTCCAAGAATTTCTCTCTTTTGCTACTAACTAACTCAAGTAGGCCATGGCTCACAATAGTTTTAGAAAGATTGAATATGGAATCAACCTATGGTTTAGAGGGGAAGCTACAAAACCCCTGCATCTCTTTGTCAAGCACAAGAAATTTATGAAGTGAGATGGTGTTGTGGGCCAATTGGGGCCATTTGACATAGATATTATACAAGCTAGAAAGGAGTACCTCCGAGAGATTAGGGAGGAAGCCTTTTCCGCAGCTAGACAAAAGTGGAAAGTCTCCAACACTACTGTTAGAAATTGATGACCATTTGTATACCATAACTTTAAAGCTGCCGCCTCTCCTTTCCATAAGTACAGTAACATGGTCTTAACCATGGGGTTTGAATGCATGGGATGTCCGTATAGAACTCCAATTATATGGTATCATCCAGATAAGTATTGCAGTGACTGTTGGGTTGTGTTATTATTATTTCCACGACTAGCCTACGTAGTTAACCAGGGGGTTAAAGCGGGGGCGAGGCCCCCCTGTCAATGTGCCGATTACATAGCGGGGGGGTGATAGGGGGTTTGAAGGGAGCGGGTAGGCCCCCTTTACGAGGTTTGGGGCAGCGCCCAAGGGAAATTTTTTTTGGACCCTATATTAGGTTGGGCGGACCTACCTATGGTTTTGTGCATGGTTTTCGCACATGGTTTTGGATGCGATAGCTTTCAGTCCATGGTTTTAGACGCGATGGTTTTCAGTGCATGGTATTGGATGCTTTAGCATGTATAAATATGTATTGTAACATTGAAAGGAACATAATGATAAATCAAGCTAGTAGTCCTGGTTTTGGGATCTAGGGGAAAATCTCTGTGTATATGTGTTTTATGTGTTATACTCTCGCATTGTTTATTTTCTTTGTTTTAGAATTCGTATGTATGTAATTTCTGTATGGGGTTAAAACCTACATTTGGTATCATAGCTATTTTGGCTTCAAGGGGATGCCTTTCTTGCTGAGGGGTTTCGCTCGGACCTGTGGTAGACCATGTTTAGTGCGAGATCTACAGGATTGATTCTGGTGGTGAAAGAAGATGTTGAGCAGTGGAAAGATAGAGATCGAGAAATTTAATGGTCAGAGTTTTGAGTTGTGGAAACTCAAGATGCAGGATCTATTGGTGGATGAAGATCAGTTCATTGTGGTAGATCTGGGTGCTAAACCAATGGAAGTGTCCAATGAAGAATGGAAGAAGTTGGATCGGAAGGCAAAGAGCACTATACGATTATGTGTCTCAGATTCAGTATTGTTGAATGTACCAATCTAAGTATCTAGTGAACAAACTGTTCCTACAGGAAAAGCTATATAACCTGAGGACGAAAGATGGAGACTCGATGACAGAACATCTGAACAAATTTAATATTGTGGTAAGTCAGTTATTATCAGTTGATATCAAAATTTGAGATTAAGATAAGTGCAACAGTTTGTTGTGTTATCTACCAGATTGTGGGATAATCTGGTTATTGCAGTAGGTAGCAATGCAACTGCCTTGCAACTTGATGAAATAGTCTCATCCTTGCTGACGGAGGAGATGAGATGGAAAAATATGGAGAACCAGAATGGTGATGTCTTGTATGTACAAGGACGGTCATAGAATAGAAACAAAAATAAGTCACTGAGTGGGAGATCTAAATCGAGAGGGAG
The DNA here is from genome assembly GCA_031772625.1 of Pinus tabuliformis. Taxonomy (NCBI): domain Eukaryota; kingdom Viridiplantae; phylum Streptophyta; class Pinopsida; order Pinales; family Pinaceae; genus Pinus; species Pinus tabuliformis. The sequence continues at coordinate 1,506,575,620 of CM062819.1, read as the reverse complement.
ATCTCAATCTCTAGGAAAACCTATAAAGGTAGTTTGCTGGAAATGCAGAAAGTAAGGGCACTACAAAAGGGAGTGTAAATCTAAAGCTCCTGACAAAGGAAAGGGATCTGATGATGCTCCTTCTATAGAGGTGAAAATCACCTCAGATGAAGGTGGGAATGTGTACTTGGCTTCTTCAAGTACACATGTAGATCATGAGGCATGGTTGATTGAATCAGGTGCATCCTTTCACTTCACTACCCATAGAGAGTGGTTCTGCTAGTATGAGAAATACGATGGTGGTGATGTCTTCTTATGGGATGATAGGAAGGCTAGAATCGTTGGTCGCAAAAAAGTAAAGTTGAAGTTGCAAGGTGGAAGGGTCAGAACACTTCTGAGTGTTTTGTATATTCCTGCATTGGCCATAAATCTGATTTCTATAAGCAAGCTAGATGATGCAGGTGTAAAAACAATGTTCGAGAAAGTTACCTGTAAGATGGTTCAGTGAGCACTAGTATTGATGCTAGGAGTTTAGGTTAGAACTCTGTACAAGATGCAAGGTAGCACTGTTATTGATGGGTGAAACCGTTTTGTGGTTCCTGAAAGTGGAGCAGAAAATATAGTGGTCTTTGGAGAGAAAAACATTCTGTGGCATCAAAGGCTTGGACATATTGGATAGAAGGGCCTTCGAATACTTCATGGTAAAGGTATTTTAGAAGGTATGAGTAATAGCTCTCTGAATTTTGATTTCTATGAAAACTATGTATATGGGCAGCATAATCGGGTGAGTTCCCCCTGTGGTGGTAAGAGGGTGAAATAGATATTAGAGCTTGTGCACAGTGATGTGTTTGGACCTATGAAGGTTCCATCACTGGGTAAGTCTATGTACTATGTATCATTTATAAATGACTTCTCAAGGAATACATGGATATATTTCTTTAAGAAGAAATATGAAGTCTTTGACAAGCTTAAATAATTTAAGGCTCTGGTGGAAAACCAGATAGAGAAGAAGATAAAGTTTTTGAGGACAGATAATGGTGGAGAGTTTTGTAGTAAGGAATTTGAAGAATTCTATAAGAATTGTGGTATAGCACGACAGAAAACTACTCCATACACACCTAAGAAAAATGGAATTGCAGAAAGAATGAACAAGACATTGATGGAAAGGCCAGGAAGCATGCTCAGTTGTGTCAGGCTAGGATAGGAATTATGGGCAGAGGTGGTGGAGACATCATGTTACCTAGTCGATAGATCACCTTCATCAGCATTGGAGGATAAGACTCCATAAGAGGTATGGACTGTAATAAATCATGTCTTTCACATCTAAGGGTATTTGGATGTGATGCATATGTACATGTTCCAAAGGAGAAAAGAACCAAGTTGTATAGTAAATATGAAAAGGGTATTTTTATTGGGTATAAGGATGGTTTAAAGGGTTATAAGCTTTGGAACCCAGTAACAGGGAAGGTTGTGTACAACCGAGATGTGGTGTTCAAAGAGGTGAAATATGTTATTAAACATGAAGTCCAACCAAAGGAACCTAAGAAGACAGAGTTTGAGATTAAGGAGGAAGAATCAGACTCTAAAGCAGAGGATGAATCATAAGATGAAGAGCCATAAACTCCAAATGTAAGAAGATCAGTTCAAGAAAGAAGGTAGCCAGAAAGGTATAGTCCATCTGCTTTCTTGTTCAAATTTTCCTTTATTTATTACTGATGATGATCCCAAAACTGTGAAGGAAGCATTAGATTTAGAGGATGGAAAACTTTGGAAAGAGTCCATGGTTGATGAAATGGCATCTTTGCACAACAATAAGGCATGGGATCTGGTGGAGTTGTTGGCTGGAAGGAAACCCATTGGTAGAAAATGGGTGTTAGAGAAGAAGACAAATGCAGAAGGAAAGGTGGAGAAATACAAATCTCAGTTGGTAGAAAAAGGCTACTCCCAGGTGCCGGGAATTGATTTTGGTGATATTTTTTCTCCTGTTGCCAAGCTAGCTTTTATTAGATTACTTCTATCTGTTATTGCTGCTTTTGATTTTGAGATAGAACATATGGATGTGAAGAGAAAATTTATTCACGGGGATCTAGATGAGGAGATCTACATGAAGCAACCTGAAGGCTTTGTGGTGAAGGGTAAGAAAGAACTAGTATGCAAGTTAAAGAAGTCTCTGTATGGGTTAAAACAGTCACCAATGATGTGGTATTAGAAATTTGATACATTTATACAGGGACTTAGCTTCACCAGAAGCAAAGCAGATCATCGTCTATATTTTAAACTAATTGGTGACCATGTTATTTATCTGGTCTTGTATGTGGATGATATGTTGCTGGTTGGAAATGACAAAGAAATTGTCCAGGATTTGAAGACCTAATTGTCCTCCAAATTCAACATGAAAGATCTTGGTGCTGCAAACTATATTTTGGGCATGGAAATTAAAAGAGATCAGGCAAAGAGGAAGATCTAGTTAAACCAAAGGGAGTACATTGAGACAATATTGTAGAGGCTTAATATGCAGGATAGTAAACGAGTGAAGGTTGCTATTCCTATAGGTATAAAGTTATGTGCTGAAAAGTGTCCCAAGACACAAGAAGAGGAAGAGGACATGTCCCATGTTCCATATCCAAGTACAGTTAGTGGCAAGATGTATGCAATAGCCTATACTAGACCAGACATTGCACATGAAGTGGGAGTATTGAGTAGGTTTATGTCAAAACCAGGAAAGTATCATTGGACAATAATGAAGCGAGTTTTCAGGCATTTGTGTGGCACTAGTGATTATGATTTGTGCTACCAAGGAAGACCAGGATTGGACATAGTGTTGGATATCCGTGGCTTTGTTGATGCAGGTTGGGCTGGAGATCTGGATCAGAGAAGATCTATAAGTGGGTATGTGTTTAACCTATTTGGAGGTGCAGTCAGTTGGATGAGTAAGAAATAATCTGTAGTGGCATTATCAACTACAGAAGTAGAATACATGGCAGCTACTCATGCAAGCAAGGAAGCAGTTTGGTTGCAGAGATTGTGTTCAAGTATGGGGTTAGTAAAGGGAGCTATAAGGATAGACTGTGACAACCAAAGTACAATTTTCTCGACAAATAACCCTGCTTATCATTCAAAGACAAAGCACATTGATGTTCAGTATCACTTTGTGAGGGATATGATAGAAGACAAAAATGTGTTGCTGGTAAAGGTGGACACTTTGAAGAATACTGCAAATGCATTGACAAAATATGTGTGCTCTGAGAAGTTCTCTTGGTGTAGAGAATCAATGGGAATTGCAGGGCTAGATAAATGACTAAGTTGTCCTGCCCGGATGCGGGTGGCAGCTTGATGATCGCATGAGCTTGTTGCGTTGGGCAGCTGGCATCATGAGGTGGCTTGCCAGGATGGCTACACTCGGTGGCTCTGCGAAGAATTAATACCTTTAAATGCTGAGGAGACGGCATTGCAGGTGGGAGATGGGCTCAAGCGAGGCGACTTTAAGCGCCCTGTACCCTGATTCGATGGGGATTGTTCAGTATGTATCCAGATTATTCCAAGCAAAGGTCTATTTAATGGCGCATTTTATCCAGGTTTGGTATGCGCGATATTTTGTTATGTTGTTTGATGTTAAGGGTGGAAAGGGGCCAATCTCTGGCTTTGTGAGGAGCTGCAGAGGCTTCACCTCTGTCCAGCCTGTGCTCTCACGGCTCTCGACTGTGAAGGGGATCGTGAGGGCCCATAATTCTGTTCAGGCTTCTATTAAGGTCGTTCTGTGTGGAAGAGTTAAGGCTTTGCGTCCTGACACTCTGCCTTTTACTGTAAAGAGCTCGAGATTTCACTTGCTCATGGCACCGAGACAAAGAGGAGTCCCGAGAAGAGGGAGTGTTTGGGGGATAAGTAGACGGCAGGAGGCTCAAGCCAGAGCAATTCCGCCGCTTGCCATAGTTGCGCCTCCATCTTCTCCCTCAGAGGAGTCCGATCCTTCAGAGAGCCAAGTCCATACCTCCCGCTTCACCTTCAGGTGCCGGAGAAATCATTCTCTTGTCTCTCTCCTGATTACTGTAATTGCTACGGAGGAAGAGGAAGATTCTGCCAGCCAGGAGGAGGACGTTGGGGAGCAGGTTCAAACTTGTAATGCCCGGGCGTCTGCGGAGGTTGGTAATGTTGAAGATCCTCCTCCAGACGATTTCAATCCAGTGGAGCTTGTTCTTGGTCTGGATACGCATCCGCAGCAGGTTCATCCACCGGATTTTTGCCTGGAAGTGACCGAAGATGCTACCATGTCTGACTGGCTTCCTCTCTCGCCAGAAGTCGACAACAATGCGCAAGGTGAGCCTCCGAAGGCTTAATTCTTGTTTCTTCTGTTGTTCAATAGTCATGTTTTGGATTTTTGGTGGGGTTTCATCTCTTTCCGCGACGCCCAGTTTGTTGTTATTGGGTAGGGGACCTTTCAGAGTTCGTGGGGTCTCTAGAACTCTGGAAACAATGGTCCCGCTACTCTCCTACGCCACAATGCTACCAGCAGCAAGCCACAAGATACATGCAATGAATCATTGGATAGTCAATTCTGTTTACTACTGTTCTTTTGAAGGGATCTCTTTTGTAAGTCAGGGGGCCACCTATTACTGCTTCGCCCATGCCCACTTCTATGGACTCTATCTTTGTAATTCAGGTGGCCATGTGCACCTGCTGCATTCTTCTGACAGAGGGTGGCTTTATGCATCCTCAGAGGCTAGGGCCTCTTTGTAAATATTTTTTCATCTTTTTAATACAATAGCTTAGTCTTTACACAGAAAAAAAAAATTGACTAAGTTGTCCTATGGCCCCCTATGGAAAGAAAATAACAAGTGGGAGAATGTTGGGTTGTGTTATATTCTTTCCATGACTAGCCTACATAGTTAACCAGGGGGTTAGAGGGGGGGCGAAGCCCCCCCTTCATTGTGTTGATTGCACAACGGGGAGGGGGGGGGGGGTCACAAGGGATTTGAGGGGGGTGGGTGGCGCCCCTCTACAGGGTCCAAGGCAACACCCTGAGGAAATTTTTTTTGGACCCTATATTAGTTTGGGTGGTCCTACCTATGGTTTTGTGCATGGTTTTCAAACATGGTTTTGGACACGATGGTTTTCAGTCCATGGTTTTAGAGGTGATGGTTTTCAGTCCATGGTATTGGATTCTTTGGCATGTATAAATATGTATTGAACATTGAAAGGAACATAATGAAAATTCAAGCTAGTAGTCCCGGTTTTCGGATCCAGCGGAAAATCTCTGTGTATATGTGTTTTATGTGTTATGCTCTCGCATTATTTATTTTCTTTGTTTTAGAATTCTTATGTTGGTAATTTCTGTACAGGGTTAAAACCTACAGTGACTACAACTTGAAGGATCAAGAATTTAACCAAGCTTTTGTTGTACTTAAGAAGAAGAATGGCTGAAGAATTTATAGGGAGGTGGTATATCCTGCCTATTCCCTAACTCAGATACAACTAAACCATTCAATTGCATCAGATGATGCAACAAGGTAAGCTGGGGAGTATGTTGGGTCAAGAAAAAGGTATCTTTTATCCTTGGTAAGATACTTATTTAGTACTTGTCCTCATACGATTATCTTTGTTTATGAATAAAAGTAGAGGAAATAATAGCTAAAGTCAGGTAAAAGTAATCAGTAACAAATTAGACGAATCTAAGTAGGAAAACTGATTTTTACTATCTTTAAGTGTAGAGGATGGGAATTGGTTGATAGCTGTTCAATCGACATAACATCAACATCTCATAAGGGAAAGAGATAGCATCAGAGGCAAGATAGGATAGTGAAGAACAGGGCAAACCAATGACTATTTTATGATAGAATCACATCAAGTATAGTGAAATCCTTAGGATCCCCTGATCCCGAGGATTCACTTTTATCTATTTATTTTCTAAATGTAATATATAAGTCCGAAACAAAAAACTGCACGGAGTCCATAATTTCACAGTTTGTAATTATTCTTTTGGACATATAATATTGTTATTTTGGATGTTGTAACTTGGTTACTTATTTTAATGAATAAAGACTACGTTTAACTCATACTTATATTTTGAGTATCTCTTAGCAGAGACTTTTGGCGACTCTAGGCCCAATCAGAAGATCTACTGCTTCACCTACGTTTTTATATTTTATTCTTTACTACTTGTTACTGTTAAGTCAATATTACTTTTGATTATCGTAAGGATTGTCGATGCAATTTTCTATTGATGTCCATTCGAGATTTAGATTGATCCGTATGTTATATATGAGTAATGCTTTTGATTGAATTGGTTGTGCTAATTTCAAATCAGGTCATTGTTCATTTCAAGTAATGTTATCATAGATTTTAGAGATAGAATTGATCGCTTTATGCTTATACAGTCATTTTCTATTTAGATACCATTTGTTATTCCAATATCGTTCGCTGTTTAATTAGGATTTGTTGTTCAATTAGGATTTGTTGTTCAATTATCATTGCTATCAATTGCTACAGTTCTCTTTCATGAGTGAGTGAGTGAGCTTCAATTCTATTTAAGACTGCCAAGTGTGATTCTTTATAAGTTTTATTCAAATCCAGTTCCTTTCATGATAGGTTAAGTAGAATTGCAAAGTATGTTATGAATTTCTCTCATAGTTACTTCTTTCAGAGTTGTTTGGATTGAGTTTGGGAAGATAGTCATTAGCAATTGCAACGATTTATTATTAGTTAACCTATAAACTCACTGCATATATAGTGTTGACACTCTTGAAATAAAAAGACTTGCCTTGGGTTGACAATTAATGAAGGAATTAAGATTACTTGTAAAAAGACATCTTAGTGCACCAACACATGCTGGGGAGACCATTTTGTGTTACAATTGAAATGATTTGTGGTGTGATTTCATAGAGGCCCTTAGGAGTAGGCTCATAAAATATTATGATGATAAAAAACTAACTTTGAAGTCGAGCTAGGACCCTGAAAAGAACTAGAATAAAGGAATATGTGGCACACTAACATGGACAAGGATGAGGACATGGTATGTGGCAAATACAAGAGGAATTTCTAAAGGGCCAAGCCCTAATTTTTAGTAACTCATGGGATTCTTAGAGTGGTCCATGTGGCTAGATGATGTCATCATGATGATAAAATAACATCAGCAACGTTGATGTGGCAAGGGATACCACCTAGATGGGTGGTATTGGTAGACCACAAGCATGTGGCAGAGGCCACATCATCATAGTCTAGGGATCTCTCGTTTAGGCGCACTACATAGTTTATCAATGATTGATTGAATCCAAAGAATGGGAAAATTCCTAAGAGATGACGTGAATAGTTCTCGTTCACAATGTGGCCCTCTTGGACATTACCTCTTATGCACTCCAAATTCGAAGGGTGAGGCGTGACAACATGAAAAAAACTACGACCATGTGGTAGGATGTGTCGTGGTCAAGGTAGACATGGTAGAGCTATATGGTATGCATGTTAAGTGCCATGTGGTAGCACTGATTACATCATAGTGTCAGTGTGCTAAGACTTTAAATGGCCATAACTTTGATCTTTAAGTCACATTTTGATCAAGTTTATATCATGGGAAATATCTTAAAGAGTTTAATGTGATGGTGTAGTCAAAAGTTAATTTTTTGAGTTTTGGAAAGGGAGGAATTTATTAACTCCATTTACATAATGATACCATCTAAACTAGGAAAAATTTGATGTAACACCTTTGATTACCTAAGAATTAATCAAGGGGGTGGAAGGTAGTGTTACATGGAGTTGTAATAGTTATATCCTTGAGAATTTTAGAAAACATATCTACAAGTGGAGATCCAATAGCTATATAATAAGGTGGAGTTGAAAAAGTTGCTTCTTCAATTGGTAGAAATATTACATCATTATAAACTTGGCCTGTCCTATGAAATGTCTGATCGGCCAATAGCTTTATGAGTTCATGATGTGGGAGGGATTATTCAAGGCATCTAAATATATGAATGAGTGTGGTCATGGTTTGGATTATATTTAAAATGAATTGGTCTAACAACCTTAAGTGTTTTGACAATGATATACCATGGAAATATTCACAATCAAAATATCTCCACACCATAATGGTTATGCCCCTCCAAGGGTATAACAACAATATTCAGTTAAATATCATATCTTTCCTAACTAAACCATCACCTAGATCAAGGATTTGGTCCATGAGGTCTTGTTTCAACCTTCATCTATAGTACCATCATTCTCTAGTTTGAGGGAGAATTGTAACCATAGCCATGATAAATTCATTCACGTGCACCATTTCTTCCCTTGAGCTTGACTTGTTGTCCTTGAAAACTCATGTGGAACTATAATACAACATCATAATTAAATCATTGGAACACTTGGATATATTCAATCCATCCCCTATTCTGGAAATTTCTCCAAATGTCTTCATACTCTTATAATAATAGTTTCTTTTTCATCACTCTTCAATTTAGCGAGCCTCCCTTTTTTTGCATCCTATTTAGATCTTAGATTATTTTTTAGTTGCAAGGTGAAATGAGAAGTTTGGTTGGGACTTGGCATTGTCGTTTTGAATTATGTAAGGGTGACCATTATCTAATAGTGTGGCGATGTCAGTTTTCAAATCATTTATGCCAAATTATTTCAATTCATTATATGTTTAGGATATGTACCTTTTATCTTACCATGACTAGGCACTCCTTTCGGGTTGGGAGTAGAGACATTTATGTCATGTAACTTTTTTCCTTCTACAACAGCGACCTCGAAAAGATAGCTCAAATCTTTGTTGTCATGAGAGTTTCAAAAAACTCATAGTTATAGAAACGTGAGTTGCAACACTCTTGAGTTACAACATAGGGGGAATTGTGCCAGAGTTTCAGCCTGATATAATAATGTTTCTAGAGTAGAGATTTTTTCCACCTAAATTCATTAGTGAAAGTGTGGTAGAATACATGTAGCTATTGAGTTGTGTTAATGGATTTCCAACACCATGAGTTGCAATAATGGAATTACAATGCTCAAATTATAGCAAAATAATTGTAAAATCATAGTCGTAGAAACATAGACACATAAATATAGTTGCAACAATAGTGGCTTCCTCCCTTGTGTGTTCTAAAAACAATATTAGTCCATAAGTCTCATAGTCAGAAGGATCATTTATATTGAATTATCACTCTCTATTGCTCTTTTAATGGAGCATGCCAAAACTAAGGGCAATTTTTAGATGACATGCATTGAAGTCATGCCCCAAAGGGTTTTCATACATGGGATTTATCACTTTTAACATTAATTTTTTTTAAGTGAATAAGATGTGAGGATGATTCAACCAGTTGCGATCCCTCCCTTACAAAATGATCCCAAAACCACTCTCTCATAATCCATCATTCATCTTCCTCAAGAAAGATTCATTTAATAAGGGTCTATGATATAACTAAATCGTATGTTATTTTCCATCATAGGCATTGTATCTTCATTAATGGTGTGAAGTTGGATGGCTCCGTTATCATATATAATGTCTATATCATAGGGTTCAATGCATCAAACACAAAATTTTCGTATGAAATCCTTATAATTTGAATTAACCAAAAGGCCCACAAGTAAAACTAAATTGGTGATCACCATGTTATGAAGTACCATGTAAACGTTTAGTTTAAAAGTTCAAATTTCCCATGGGTCAAGCAAAAAAAAAGTACCTCTAGTATCAAACTTTAAATTCTTTCTTCTTGATGAACCTACCATGCCACTGAGCTCTAAACTATTGTATCATATATGTCTAGTGTAAGGAAGCTTGAAAACTACCATCCAATTGATTGACCTAGAGGAGCCTCTACTTTTGACCCTCAAATACACCCATTCAAAGTTTTATTGTTTTTCTATGTGTCTAGATATATATCTTGGTCAGAAGAGGTACTCCCTTATTGTGTAACAATTCATATGGAATGTAATCCATAATAGTGCTCTATATAGTGCACAAGGCACATGGATATATAGAGAGTCAGTCAAACAAATCCTTGAGGTGTAATTTGGTAATCTTTGTGATAATAGCCTCAAAAATTTTAATTTTATCATCCACCTTTCCATTGGGATACATATGGTAGGGTTACCTGACTTTTTGCTTGATGTAATATGCCTTGATAAAGGTTCAACATGCCTTAAAGTGATTTGAGCCCTCCCATTGGTAAATATTTTCTGAGGCATCTTGAACCTAGTCAAGGTATCTTCGTGAAAAAAAAATTGAATTTCTTATTTTTTTGTAGTTGGAAGTGTCTTATATTCCATCCATTTAATGGCATTTATATATTCACACTACAATATAGGAGTTGCATTGGGAAGGAGGATTAATTTTTCCAACAAAATGAAGTGCCCATCTTTTCAAAAGGCTCTAGCACTATACATTCCTACAATTGCATATCATCTTATTGTCTTAGCGTTGCCATATTATAACAAATATCACATCTCTTCACATATTGCTCAACATATTTGAAGATAGTTGTCCAAGAGTACCCCTAATGAACTACGTTGAACCTAGTGTACCTGTTCGAAAAGTGCCCCCCACAAAGACCATAATGTCATGCCCTAAATATCTCGAATATCTTTTCTTCTCATCCACATCTATCGGTAATAAGATTTGGTACTATGTAGAAGTGAAATGCATTAGTTCATGAGAATATATAACTTTGTTTGATAATAAATAGTTTCTCTTTTGGAGACAGACAATCAAGAAGTTTTCATGCAACCAAGTTATTAGAAATATTTGCAAATGAAGGATTGTTATTAGATACTAGAAATAGATGTTAATCATGGAAATAATATTCTATAAAAGGCTTATTCTTATTTAATGTTAGACTTGAAATAAAATCAACCACTACATTTTCGCTCCCTATTTTACTCAGGATGATTATGTCAAATTATTGCAATAATAATAACCACATAGTTACTCTATCATTTGTAATTGGTTTATTAATTAAGTAATTTATGGTAGTGTTGACGGTGGTGGACGGCCAACATTCACCGGATCTCCCCGGTATGAAGTCCCAATTAGACCTCACATTTTTTGGTGTAGGAGTCCCATCCAATGTGATGGATCGAATTCCATTATCTTATAGATTTTCCTTAGCTCTTGTTGTTCAAAACATGAGAGTGTTATTCTTGTAACTTCAAGAAAGAGAGGTGTGTATGACTGGTGAGTGCATAATGTAAATTTTTTTTTGGGTTCTCTTACTATGAGGGACAAGGTAAAAGTGAAACTATGAGGGAGAAGGTAAAAGTGAGCCTCTATATGAGAGGTAGTAGTACCACTGAGGGAGAGAGACACGTGAGAAACAACAAGGGTTTGTCCAACATCAAGTGTAATAGTCCACATCGGATGTGGTAGCCATTAAACCAAAGTGCAAGGGAAAACACGTACACTTTCTTGTAGAGTAGCTCACATGGGGGTGACGGTCATTATAACCAAGAAAACACAAGGATGGTCTATCTAATGTCTGCTGGAGTATTCCATACGGATGACACAATAGTGACAAACAATACAACAGATCTTCAAAAATGTAAGTACTAAAATAAATGAAGTAGTTCAACTATCTTAGTACAGGTTAAAAAACCACATGCATTACAAACATTTAAAGAATAGTCTTAAAAATGGATACGAAACATCTGTGAAAACATGTTGGCCTGAGATAGGCTTCTGAATTAAGAAAAACTTCTAAGAAACATCTGTACACCATACATCACTAACCCAAGTAGTGGGACACTAGAGCCACTCCTTGCTCCTCAAAGAACATACTACAAACTATCAAGGCTATGTGGGAGGAGATGTTAGACTCCGTCTTCTCAAAGTCCTCTGTCTGAGTCAAATTGACAGGTGGCTGTCAAAGTCTCAGTTCAATATGTAGGCCAATGCCAATCAGCTTTCACCAACCGCAACTTAGATGTTTGCAGAGCTTGTTCTCAGAATGTTTCAATAACATGTGCAAGCCAGAGGAAGTTTCAGTGAGTTAGTATTTCAGGAGTTTCAATGATCAAAAGGATGATTCTTCTCCAAAACCCTGTTTTGGAGAAGAAATTGTTAGATTAGTTGTTTGTAATAAGTATATTTTAAAGTCTTCCCTCATGAAAAATGTCAAATGCAGGCCCTGGTCACCTTGCCAGGACTCATCAGCTCCTATCCCTGCAAGCAGACAAAGAAATCAGGAGTTATTTTATCTCAATGTTTGAGATATATTCAGAATGAGGAAAGAGGACATGGTGGTTGATAATAATCACTTTCTTAAGCATAAACAGGAGGAACAGTTCATCAGACAGAAACAAAGACTCAAATGGTTCTTGTAGCAGCTTCTTTGGATAACAAAGATCAGTTGATAACTCTGGTGGCTGATAGGAGTAAAATTCTTCAGGTTTATGGCGGAAGTGAACTTTTTCCTGACAATGATAGAGACAGTGATATATTATTAGCTCCAAAATTAATTGATGAAATGAAAAATCGTGATTTTTTAAGCTCTGGACTGGACTGTATAGGTGCGCGCTACGCGCAGAGGGGGCGCGCTACCCATATAGGGCGCGCTATGCATATATCACCAACAGCCAGTGTTAAATGACAAAGGGCGCTACGCACTTGCTATGCGCTACTCGTTGGGTGGGCGCGCTACCCATACAGTCTCAAAACTAAAAATTTCGCTCCTGCGTTCAGTTTCTTGTCAAATCACCTCGTTTTGCCTACAAGCAGTAACTTGTGAAGATTTCTTTGCTACTATGTATGATGCCAATAATGCCGATCTTTCAAATTTCTTGTTATGGTATTCACAAGCAGAAACCACTTAAAATGAAACATGTGACAGGTTCCAGCTGCCAGAGCAAGTCAAGATCGAATATGTAATAGAAAAGGCAAATCTGGAAGATGTTCTATTCTATCTAAGCAAGAAAAGTTATGTCTGTTCTGTTTGGTGCCAGCAAACTTTGTGGAATTAAATTAGGTAGGCAAAGCTCGATCTGTTCCATCTAATACCAGGATAGCTTGAGGCAATTTTTCTACACTGATCTAAGGGAAACGAAACTCTGTTGTCCTATCTGAGGCAGCGGGTCTGTGGTATTGGTCTATCTTTATATTGATATTTGATTGAAGGGGAAACAAATGCACGTTCACTCTTGCTTGGCATAGAACGAAGCACTCTTGTAGTGAATAGACCAAACCTTCATGATGGTTAATCTCCATTCCAACACAAAGGATTTTCTGTGATACGACCTCTTTGAGCTCACGCAATTCACCTGAAGTGGAGAGTCTGTGGTGCTGATCCTTGAAGGGACAACGAATTATATTCTGAAGAAGGCTCTAACTAGACACTGTTAATAGCCACACTCATATTGTGCCAAGTCGAAGGTAGAAATTTTCAGAAGTGACAGGTTTTGGGTCGGAATCCATTCCAGTGGTGAGTCTGTGTTTCGAAGGGTTCCGAATGTTTGGCGATACAGCTTCTGAGCAAAGCCCGAGTCACAAAGATGAGGATGATGAACAAGCAAAAACAGTTTGTGAATTGCCTATGCAGAATGCTGAAATGGGAAACATGTGTACACGTGTTCCTTCTGAGCCACGTGGTTATTTCCGCGCAAAGGCTGCTCTTTTACAACTAACACTTTGCTCAAAGGTGTAAAGGCGCTCAAATCATACGTTTTGATGACACGAATCCTACTAAAGAGAGTAATGAATTTGTTGAAAGTATTTTAAATGATACACTCGGTATCAAAGGAGAAGGACCCACATATACTTCAGATTATTTTTCACAGTTAATGGAGATGGTTGAGAAAGCCGAGAGCAAATGCAGAAAAATAGGAACAGATCTACCTATCTTTGTCTTCAGTTAATAATTCATAGGGTCTACGCTCTAGGTTTAGTTTCCATTGGTCATTAGAAATTCTTAGCTGGAATAATGTAACGCTTTTCTATCTTTAGAGCAGATGGATGATCCTTTTTTTTTGTATTCATGGTTTTAGTTGAAAGAGGGCTCTTGTTTTGGGTCAATCGGTTTTCTCCTGAGCTTATTTATTGTATGAAAAATCATTTGTAAAAGAGAGAGTTTAGAGAGCTGTGGGAGGGAGAATTAGAGTTTCATTGTACAGCTTTGACAGAGGAATAATCGAATGGTCAGCTCTGATTTATAAGATTCTTGTGGCTTGAAGCTTAGCATAATGTATTTTCTCTGTGTTTCATATGTATCTTGTAATGTTTTTCATTTCATTCATAAATCGTTTTCAGTTTGAATGCTTGAGAGTAAGAAAGGTAGAACTCAGTCATTGCTCTGCCTTGAGGAAGTGTTCAGACTTTGTGTGGCTTTCTTCTGTCTGAAAAGGATTCATTGTTTAATTCCCTTTTCAGCTATCTTAAACAGTCTTTCCACGCCCTTTAATTTCAATTTAATTGTTAAACTTCACTCCTATCTTGCCTTATGGAATAATCTGTACCTTTGATTAAATCTCTGCTCTTGCTGTCTTTGCCCCATGCAGCCCAGAAAACCCAATCATTTATTAAAAAACCCCTTTCTTATCTATTTACTAGCCTAAAATCAGTATTAGTTTTAAGTCATCTCGCACCCTATTGCTCATTTTCTCAAGATTGACTGGAGAGAGCCCTCTCCTATCCTCGTAGGGCTAGCTACGAGGCTGAGCATGGTTTGATGTGGCCTCGAGTTTTTACTTCCTCAGCATGAGGCAGATTTGAGCGCTAACATAGTGGCGACCATACTGGGGAGAACATGGTTTGCTTGTTGATGTCATTTGTTTTATAAGCTACAGACAGAGCCTGAAGTTATGCCAGGCAGCCTTCGAAATGCTTTTGCTTTGCATTAGCGGAAGTAGATAAATGCTGCTTCAGTCAATCTCCAGTCTAGCTTGTAATCATGATATCTAACTTGTTAATTGCCACAGTACATGTATGAAGTTCAGATCTAATGGTTGATGGTGAACAATGATCAGACACCGCAAGGCTGAAATCATTCACTTGGCGACTTCATTCACTGAACAAATCCAGGAATTGATGCTTCATGGTGACTTCACTGCAGGGAGATCAGTAGCTGTGAGATTTTCAAGATGGACTGAATCACAAGAAGATATGCTCCCATGAGCCGAGACCACATTCCAGGTTTTCCAAATAAGATGCCCAAGGTAGATTGGTCAAGGAATCTGCCTACGTTTAACGATGATGGTAAGAAGGATGCTGCTTTACATCTAGTTAGATTTCATATGCATATTCACAAGTTGAAGGTGGATTTTCTTGAAGATTGCTTGAGGAAGATATTCCTAGCCACTCTGGAAGGTGAAGCCCAATCTGGGTATGAAAATTTACCGTTGGCCTGTATTTACTGTTTGAAGGATTTTCATGCCTTGTTCATTGAAAGATATCAAGTATCTTACCCATCATTAAAATTAGTTCATGACTGTTGCAAATATGCTTCTACTTTTATTGAAAGCCTTGAGAAATATTATGAAGATGATAATTTCATGGATGATGAGATCATGGAAGCCCTGTATGAAAATCCATTTCAGCAGCATAGAGACGATCATGAAAATTTGTAGCAGGACCAAGATCTTAGTACGGTGGAAAATGAAACAATTTCACATCTTGACAGTTAACAAGAATTGCATGAAATGGATCAGCAGTATGAGGAAAATCTGTATACTCCTTCACTTGAAATCAATGAAGACAATCACTGTTTGAACAAAAGAAAACAAAAGGTATTATCTCCTCTATCTGAAGATGAGATAGATCTACTTTTGAGAGGTCTTGTTCCAGCTCAAGTTAACGTATATATGTAGTGTGCACATGGTCAATAAGGTGATGGTGGACCTTCTTCCTCTTCTGAAAAGGATGACAGTCCTGTAAGCAGCTTTATAGATCAGCAGGTTGAAGATGGCCATATGGCTGAAAGTGATGAAAGAGGAAGGGTCATTTCAGATCTGCCATTAGAAGAAGACAGCATGTAGATTGCAGATTGTGATAATGTCAGGACAGCTATTTCAGTTCCAGATTCAGTTGTGCTGAATCCTGAAAAGGAGAGCTCTGCTGTTAAGATCACAGACAGAGTTTTGGATTCAGATGTTCATGAACAACAAGATGGAATCTTTGTTCAATATATTCAAGCTACAGGAGATTGGAACATTCAGGATTCCCTTTCAGTTTCTTCTTCATATGTCTCATGTGTTGAAATGTTTTTACAAGAGGAAATATGCTCATCTACCTGTTCAGAGTTTTGTGAAGCCCAGGAGCATACTTTCACTAAAGTACATGATGAAGACAGATCAGAATCTGGAGAAAAAGACATCTTGTTTCTTCAGCAGGAGGTAATTTTTCATGTTTTTAAGGATCCATTGGCAGATTTGTTATAGTCAGCAGTAAAGGTGAGTATTGTAGTATTCAGTGATGAAGGAGATCATGGTCAATCATGTTTTTATATGCCCAGTTACCAACATCTATTGTTGACCAGCAAATCTGATCAGGGAAATCTACTTGATTGGTTACATTGGCATTATGATATAGTTTGATGGTATATTGTTTTGTAAGAAATACAGGCGGTTATATACTGCCATCAAGTTTGAAGTTCAGGTCTTGAGTTAGTTTGTTAGAGTCTAGTCTTTCAGTAATTTCAGTTGCGAAATTCAGTCATCAGTCTTTTGAAATAATGAACTCCATTTCCCAACGAATGGAGGCACTGTCTGCTCTCCCAGAGATCTGCAGATTCTTGGCACCTCCAAGAAGTGGCAGCTGCCATCCCCATTGGAGCCAATGTTAGACTCCGTCTTCTCAAAGTCCTCTGTCAGAGTCAAATTGACAGGTGGCTGTCAAAGTCTCAGTTCAATATGTAGGCCAATGCCAATCAGCTTTCACCAACCACAACTTAGATGTTTGCAGAGCTTGTTCTCAGAATGTTTCAGTAACATGTGCAAGCCACAGGAAGTTTCAGTGAGTTAGTATTTTAGGAGTTTCAATGATCAAAAGGATGATTCTTCTCCAAAACCCTGTTTGGGAGAAGAAATTGTTAGATTAGTTGTTTGTAATAAGTATATTTTAAAGTCTGCCCTCATGAAAAATGTCAAATGCAGGCCCTGGTCACCTTCCCAGGACTCATCAGCTCCTATCCCTGCAAGGAGACAAAGAAATCAGGAGTTATTTTATCTCAATGTTTGAGATATATTCAGAACGAGGAAGGAGGACATGGTGGTTGATAATAATCACTTTATTAAGAATAAACAAGAGGAACAGTTCATCAGACATAAACAAAGACTCAAATGGTTATTGTAGCAGTTTCTTTGGATAACAAAGATCAGTTGATAACTCTGGTGGCTGATAGGAGTAAAATTCTTCAGGTTTATTGCGGAAGTGAACTTTTTCCTGACAATGATAGAGACAGTGATATATTATTAGCTCCAAAATTAATTGATGAAATGAAAAATCGTGATTTTTTAAGCTCTGGACTGGACTATATAGGTGCGTGCTACGCGCAAAGGGGGCGCGCTACCCATATAGGGTGCGCTACGCATATATCACCAACAGCTAGTGTTAAATGACAAGGGCGCTACGCACTTGCTGTGCGCTACGCGTTGGGTGGGCGCACTACCCGTACAATCTCAAAACTAAAAATTTCGCTCCTGCGTTTAGTTTGTTGTCAAATCACCTCGTTTTGCCTACAAGAAGTAACTTGTGAAGATTTCTTTGCTGCTATGAATGATGCCAATAATGCCTATCTTTCAAATTTCTTGTTATGGTATTCACAAGCAGAAACCGCTTAAAATGAAACATGTGACAGGTTTCAGCTACCAGAGCAAGTCAAGATCGAATATGTAATAGAAAAGACAAATCTGGAAGATGTTCTATTCTATCTAAGCAAGAAAAGTTCTATCTGTTCTATTTTCTGCCAGTGAACTTTGTGGAATTAAATTAGGTAGGAAAAGCTCGATCTGTTCCATCTAATACCAGGATAGCTTGAGGCAATTTTTCTACACTGATCTAAGGGAAATGAAACTCTATTGTCCTATATGAGGCAGCGGGTCTGTGGTATTGGTCTATCTTTATATTGATATTTGATTGAAGGGGAAACAAATGCACGCTCACTCTTTCTTGGCATAGAACGAAGCACTCTTGTAGTGAATAGACCAAACCTTCATGATGGTTAATCTCCATTCCAACGGAAAGGATTTTCTGTGATACGACCTCTTTGAGCTCACGCAATTCACTTGAAGTGGAAAGTCTGTGGTGCTGATCCTTGAAGGGACAGCGAATTATGTTCTGAAGAAGGCTCTAACTAGACACTGTTAATAGCCACGCTCATATTGTGCCAAGTCGAAGGTCGAAATTTTCAGAAGTGACAGGTTTTGGGTAGGAATCCATTCCAGTGGTGAGTCTGTGTTTTGAAGGGTTCTAAATGTTTGGCGATACAGCTTCTGAACAAAGCCCGAGCCACAAAGATGAGGATGATGAACAAGAAAAAATAGTTTGTGAATTGCCTATGCAGAATGCTGAAATGGGAAACATGTGTACATGTGTTCCTTCTGAGCCACGTGGTTATTTCCGCGCAAAGGCTGCTCTTTTAAAACTAACACTTTGTTCAAAGGTGTAAAGGCACTCAAATCATACGTTTTGATCACACGAATCCTACTAAAGAGAATAATGAATTTGTTGAAATTATTTTAAATGATACACTCGATATCAAAGGAGAAGGACACACATATACTTCAGATTATTTTTCACAGTTAATGGAGATGGTTGAGAACGCTGAGAGCAAATGTAGAAAAATAGGAACAGATCTGCCTATCTTTGTCTTCAGTTAATAATTCATAGGGCCTACGCTCCAGGTTTAGTTCCCATTGGTAATTAGAAATTATTAGCTAGAATAATGTAATTGCTTTTCTATCTTTAGAGCAGATGGATGATCCTTTTTTTTTTGTCTTCATGGTTTTAGTTGAAAGAGGGCTCTTGTTTTGGGTTGATCAGTTTTTCTCCTGAGCTTATTTATTGTTTGAAAAATCATTTGTAAAAGAGAGAGTTCAGAGAGCTGTGGGAGAAAGAATTAGAGTTTCATTTTACAGCTTTGACAGAGGAATAATCGAATGATCAGCTCTGATTTATAAGATTCCCGTGGCTTGAAGCTTAGCATAATGTATTTTCTCTATGTTTCATATGTATCTTGTAATGTTATTCATTTCATTCATAAACTGTTTTCATTTTGAATGCTTGAGAGTAAGAAAGGTAGAACTCAGTCATTGCTCTGCCTTGAGGAAGTGTTCAGACTTTGTGTGGCTTTCTTCTGTCTGAAAGGGATTCATTGTTTAATGCCCTTTTCAGCTATCTTAAACAGTCATTCCATGCCCTTTAATTTAAATTTAATTGTTAAACTTCACTACTATCTTGCCTTATGGAATAATCTATACCATTGATTAAATCTATGCTCTTGCTGTCTTTGCCCCATGCAGCCTAGAAAACCCAATCATTTATTAAAAAACCCTTTTCTTATCGATTTACTAGCCTAAAATCAGTATTAATTTTAAGTCATCTCGCACCATATTGCTCATTTTCTCGAGATTGACTGGAGAGAGCCCTCTCCTGTCCTCATAGGGCTAGCTACAAGGCTGAGCATGGTTTGATGTGGCCTCGAGTTTTGCCTTCCTTAGCCTGAGTCAGATTTGAGCGGTAACAGGAGACAAGGTGAAAAAGTCCTTTTCTCCTACAGTGAGGGGGTATATATAGCCAATGAGGGTAACTGACCCTTGTGACTCTTCAACTTCCCTCATGATTGTTTGACTTCCTATGACTTTTCCGACTTACATGACTCTTCAACTTCATATGTATGTCTCTTGGACTTTTACATCACATTAAATTTGATTACAACAATTATGGTGCATAGTAGTGATGTGGCTGAGAAAACTCATGACGCAACTCGACATGACACTATTGACATGTACTGACGGATTGTGGTGTATGTGTCGAGCTGCAATACTATTGAGTGAAGGGTCTACTCTCGGCGTATCATGTCTTCATCTCCGCATGGAAAAGTGTGTGGGGTCTTCAATGGTCTTTGTCTTTGCTTGATGGTGCGAGTGTATGTGTCCTTCTTGGTTATTGCCCTATGTTCTTTATCTGTTTATTCAACTATGAGAAAGTCTTATACCATGCGCTCCTTCTTCATCTCGTTCATTGTCGCACAATGTTTCATCAATGTACATCTTCCTGAAATCACTCATGATGAGATGATATCAAATATAAAAATCTTGTCGTCTATCATGATGCATTGTTTTCTGTTTCAGGTAGAAATGACTAGGAGGGAGGACAAGGCATTGAAACTGAACAAAGCACAACTCAGGTTGGGATGAGAGGATTCAGAGCACTATCAGGAAAAAATATGAAGATATCACTAGGAGGAATATTTACCCCATCTGGGATAGTAGTGATAGTTGCAAGATAGAACCCATATGGGCAAAACTATGCAGTTCATGTGATGAAGACAACCCAAGGTGTTAGGAGGAACTACTCAGCAATTCTACATAGTTTTCAGGACGAGGACTAGTGAGGTTGTCCGAGGGTCTAGCTAGGAATATGCACAATTTCTCTAAGGAAGACAAAGAAGGAAGCATGAAGCACTGGCATACATTTCTGAGTACTTTTCTAGAGCAAGGCTGGATTGGGTTGCGGGGAGATTTTGCTCACAACTAGGCATTTATGAGAAACAATTTCAAACAGGAAGTTACTGTGTAGTTTTCGGGATGAGTGTAGAGTGGGAAATAGGGAGAGTGGCAGTCAAAACTATGCAATTTTCAGAGGGAGAGCAGGGCAAGCCAGCAGGGGTGCCTTCCAGTCAGATATGTGCAATTCCTTAGAAAATGCAGTGACATGCATTAGAGGCCTAACTCACATGACTGTGCAATTTCTACAGATAATGAAGGGTAGGTAGATGGGCAACTTCTCCACAGTTTTGGGGAGCAGTGTTGCCCCAATTCATAGCACAACTCAGGTTTTTTGATAGACCAGAGGAAGGCTTAATGAGTGATATTGTGTGAAGTGTGGATTGGATTGGATTTGGGGATAACTTCTACGTAGTTCTTGGAGACATGCGACTTTATGACTTCCAAGATGTCGCTATGAAGACTTCCCCAGAGGGAAGCCTCAGGCTCTATGCAATTTTGGGCAACAGAGTAGAGTCACTGAGATCTAAGATTATGCAGTGTGGCACAGTCAGAATTTTGTTAAAGGAGGAATGTCCAGTCGACTGATTTTTATGATAAATGGATAAGTGTGAGAGCAAGTGAACTTGTGCATACTCGATGACAAGACACCTCAAACGAGCAAGACAAACATGTGCTCATTGATATTGACTTAAAGGTTAAGAGTGACAAGTGTGACACTCAAGATAAATCTTCAAACAGATGTGATGACACTTGCATGACAATTCTTGAAACTTTAACTGTTAGTATGACAGATTTTCAAAGAGGGAAAACAACTCATGCACAGAAAGATAAACAGTCAAAATTTCCAGAACAAGATGTTAAGCATGAAATAGAAATAAACATGCCAAAATATGATCGATGGTCTATCAAGAAAAAAGGGTGTAAATGCTCGACAAGAGCTCATGCAATAAGCCCGAGTGTTTTCAACCGTGAGGGAAAAAGCCAAGGAAGGCTCTGAAATTTGGATGGAGGCCAAATTTTTTTATCGTGTTGCAACTGCTACAACACATGGTGACACACTTGTTAAATACCAACTTCCTTTTCTTTGATTCACTTTCAACACATGGCCTTCACCTTTTAGGGAGTATTGATTCATTGTGTAGGTTATTTTAGCTTCCCTACTTACCCCATGTGTAGACATGGTTCACCTTGTGCCAACTCAGTTAAACACAAAAAAAAATTCAGCTAGATCATAGTGCTTCAAAATTAGAAAGGGAGGTTTAGCACTTGAGCTTAAGATTTTTAGAGTATAAGTTTTCATCTCTTTTCAGAGTCACACAAGAATGCAAGCACTACTCCACTTCCCGTAAGCCTAGTCAGTTCCTTGGTGGAGTTGCCTGCTTCACCTCTCTACGTAGGAAGAATTTCTCTTCTTTCACCTTTGTATTTGTGAAAGAGAATTGTGCATAGGAACTTATTTATTTTTCGGGTGGAAGAGGATCCCGACTTATTGAGGGCAGAATTTGTTCTCCCTTCAGAAAATCATGTAAGACCTCTGATTTAGGTTTTCTCATTTAGATTTTCCCCTTCTCTATTTCTACTAGTTTGATAAGCTTGAACACATAGAGAAGAAGAGTTAGTGCAAGCATGGGGTTTGCTAGTTTGGACACAGGTTCATGATTTAACCAAAGCCTCCCTTACATACAGATTGTATTTTTTGTCAACGCTTCATTAGCCAAAGGTTACAACCAAGCATAGAGAAGATGAGCACAAGACTATCCAAGCGTTGCGGTGTCACACGACTCTTTAAATTCAGCCACATACTTATTCAAACGTGAGAATATAGTATAGGAAAACACTTATTTACAAAACTAAAATGACTAGAAATAAATTAAAAACAACGCAAAGTGAAAACAAAAAAGTAAAGCCATATAACAACCAATGAAAATACTATGTACATAGGGTGGGGTGCGACCCTAGATAATTGAAAATAACATTTTAAATATTGGCCATTGACAAGAAGGTTTTTGATCCTCCCATCAAGTGGTTGTAGATGATACGTGTGTTCGCCAAGTTTTTCATTGATCGTGAAATGACCAATCCATAAGGACTAGAACTTCATGTGTTTTCCTTTGTGTTCATGGGGTTTATCCCACTTTAAGACTAAGTCACCCACAATGAAGATGGTGTTCCCTGCTGACTTTCAATTGAACCATCTCTTGATATGGTTCTAGTGGAGTGAAAATTTTTCTTTTGCTTTCATCCTTATTCCTGTAACTTGTGTAATGTGTCCATCCTACACTTAACCAATAGACATGGCTTGGCTTGGGATCATTGGGATAACTGGAGAGCAGGAAATTAGATATTTGGTGGGAGGATGGATTCTTTTCCATATACAAGGAAGTATGGAGATGTGTTTAGAGAGGGCTTCGGTGTAACTCAGTTAGCCCAAATATCATTCACCAAAGTGGAATACCAGTGTCGTTGTTCAGAGCAAATGGTCATTTTTATGATGTGAATGAGATTTTTGTTTGTAGATTCAACAAGGCCATTTCCCCGCAGGTGGTAGTTAGCTGAATTCTTAAGCAGGATACCATATTGCAATGCAAAATCATAAAGTTTCAATGAAGATAAGTAAGTTTGATTGTCAAAGACAAGTGTTACATAAACACCAAACCTCGAAATGATTTTCTGTTGAAGGAAGCTAATCACTTCCTAGTCATTCTCTTGTTTGAGTGGAACTACTATTGTCCAGTGTGTTAAGTAATATGTAGCAGTCAGGATGTAGCAGTGCTACTTTTATGAATGTGGGAAGATTTACCCAATGATGTCTGAGACCCACTATTGGAATGGTTTGTCCACTACAACAACCTACAGCAGCGTGGTTGAGCTTTGAGTTATGTCGGCGTATTACTGACAGACTGAGCACATGTAGGCATAAGCGTGAGCATGCTTAAATAATGTCATCTAGG
Source organism: Pinus tabuliformis (assembly GCA_031772625.1). Lineage (NCBI taxonomy): Eukaryota > Viridiplantae > Streptophyta > Pinopsida > Pinales > Pinaceae > Pinus > Pinus tabuliformis. The sequence goes on along the minus strand of CM062819.1, from coordinate 1,506,552,062 downwards.
AGAAACTAGCTCTAATGAATCTATGTGTTTTTGTGATACCTGTGAAGTGACCCCCAGTTGGTTCGTCATGCAAATCATGTAAAACTCTCTCTGAGTCTTGTGCCTCCAGGCACCTCAGAAAAATTCCATTATTGTGCTTTCTGTAAAGCACTCTATGCACCAACTAGTAAGATAAGTCTTTGAGTAGGAGTGCCCTCTTCTGCTGCATGGAAATGTGAGAGGGAATGGTGTCGTTCTCAAGGTACTGGCACATTTATTCATACCAAGAGTTTCCATGCGAAGTGGTTGGTGCTCACTCTACATTATACATATCGATTTCTTGCTCCCATCTAGTTTTCTCTTATTCTTCTTCCTGTGCATGTACCACTTCTGTTGCAAGTCTACAGATATAATGACCTTTGATAGTGTGAATTGTATTGATATTAATATCATACTCTTGTAGTCCTGTCATCGAGTTTGCACATGTAGCGATTTGACTGTTGGCTGTGGCATAAAGATTATGTAATGATTTTTCAACAAGTAGGGTCTAAAGTGTTTCACCACTTTGTATACTACATATGATTTCTTATCCATGGTGGGGTGGTTGAGATCAGGTTCCTGCATCCTCATGCTCATGAAGGAGATGGGACATTTTTTTTAGCTATCCCTCTGTGTGAGAACTACAATGAGTGAATTATCGGAAGAAAATGTGTAAAGCAATAAATATTTGTGGACGTATGGGTTGTATAGCATGGGTGCATCTCCTATTGCCCACATGATATGAGAAAACTTGTCCTTTTCCTTCTTCTCGCAGTTGTAGACTACGTCATTCTTAATCATATATTGGATAGGTTTAACAATCTAAACATAATCTGAGATGAACTTCCAGAGGAAGTTGATCTTCCCCTAGAAGGACTACATAGCTTTCTTGCTTACCTCATAACGAATCTGCATGGTAGTTAAAAATCATTTTGAATCAAGCTTGATACCACTCGTGGCAGTGATGTGCCCAAGGCGCTTCCCCTCGGACACTGCAAAGACACTCTTCTTGGGATTCAAGAATATCACGTACTTTCGACATCGCTCAAAGATCTTATTACTATGGTGTAGGTCGTTCGACTATTTTCTAGAAAAGTCTATCACATCATCAATATAAATGACCATGCTCTATCTGATGAGCCCACAAAAGGCCATTTCCATAGCACACTGAAAAGTTGTGCCTATGTATACCAACCTAAATTGCATTCATCGATAAGAGAACATACCCAACTTGGTTCAAAACGTAGCTTTAAGCCTCTCAAAATCTGCTACCAGAACCTGGTTATATGTAGGAAATTGTCAAGAAGAGAAAACATTTCTGCTCCAGATACTATCCACAATATGTTCTCCATAGACAGCACAGGGTAATTTTCTTTGTTCGAGGCATGATTCAAATTTCAGAAATCAATGCACAGGCAGATATCCCCAGACTTCTTTCTCACATGAACTAAGTTTGAAACCCAAGTAGAATGACAAAAATTGTAAATGATTCGAGTATCCATGAACTTAGTTAATTCTTTATATATGAAGGGTTTAAGTGACAGATGGAATTTTCAGAGCTTCTATTGGAATGGCTTGACCCCTTCTTTGATCAGAATGATGTATTGGATTATTCACATGTAATATGTTTTGAAGGAATCATATGTCCATGTCAATACATCACAATATTGTCTAAATAGGTGGAAAAAGGCTTGTCACTCTTCTGGTGTGCAACACATACCAAGATTCATGAACTTAGGATCTCTGTATGTTCCTAGATTAATCTATTCATGCATCAATGTGGAACTCTAGGTTTTAGTGTTCCTAGGTCCCTTGAATCGGTTTTGTAAGTCATATATCTTCTCGACTGAAACCACACCCTTGGGGACAAGGTTTCCTTTACCGCCATCACTAGTGTCTTTCAGAGACTACTCGTACATGTATTCATCTATCACTGCATCCTTGAAGACGTAAACGTTGGATATAAAATGCAATATCTATTCATCATCATAAAAAACACACAAATTGGTTATGTTTCCAGGGATATATGGCTTATACAAAATTTCAACAGAAAATCTATCCCTAAGTGACATCATCCTAGCGGTTGCATTTGCCAGAGCATTTGCAGTTACATTATGCATTCATGGTTCATAGATGATATTAAAAGCTTGGAAATTAGAGATAAGTCACCATACCTCTTTTTGGTAACTCTTAAGACAAGGCGAAACACAGTGTATGGTGTTATGTACCTGACTTACCATAATCTTTGAATCGCCTACGACTCTTAGCATAGCAATGTTGAGGATGATGGCTTTCTGTAAACCCAAAATGAGTGCTTCACGTTCAGTAGTATTGTTTGTGCACTCGAACTCCAAGAGGCTTGAGACGTGTTTCTTTCTCCTTTGGTCTTTCAAAACACAGCTGACTCCAGAGCCATCGTGTGTTTTGGATCTGTCGAAATACAAGGTCCACAAGTCACCTATAAAAGGATTGCTTATGGTGATAGTACTACTAACACTACTGCTACTACATTTAAAATGTGTTGTATAGGTTTCATTTATGTCAGTTGGATAAGGAAGGAGACCCAACTGTGTATTTTGTGGGGTGGGGCTCAACTGTGCAAGATAACACCCTAGCTGCATTTCCAGAAATCAATTTTCAAACATAAGTTCCACAAAATCCAATGGTTCATTTTGACCATTCAAGGTAGTAACATTATGTTTCTTATATCTCTCTAGAAAAACCAAGATTTGGTTGTTTTTTCCCTAGTACAGAAGCCATAAGTTTGACCAGTCTGTAGAAAAATATCCTTGCAGCTTGCTAGGCCAGTCTCTGGTGAGAAATAAGCCATATGCTTCGTGGATGTCCAGGCTCACAATGTTAATGCACTGGTGAACTCATTCGTCAGACGATAACGGGATGATCACATCGCGGAGTTCACCACTAGATCGTAGACATGTTTAGTCAATTTGGATGATCTACGTATTTGTACTGCTCTATTGCACATTCATCTGTTTAGAGATGGAGAGTGGCATGACCTTGACTGATCTGCTAGAGTCAACCAAATAGTTATGGACATTGAAGTTAAATATTTCAAATGATAGGAAAAATGTTAGGTAGAGTGACTTCTATTATTCCATGCAAAGCGCGTTGAGCACAGACACGAGTGATCTCAGAGACTTGCTTGGTCCCTTGCTAGAAGAGGAAACATTGTCTATGGATTTTTCCCCAGTGCATGCAAAAGAATATCCTAATGACACGTGACATTTGTTAGCTCGTACAGAGAAATGTTTGCATGGGTCTTCTTCATGTCTTCAGCAATATTGTAATCCAAAGTGGGAAGACTCACTGAGTTGTCTAGGGGAAGACTTGTCTTTGTACTGCCTGGTGGAGTGTTTTGGACTTTGCTTCTCATGGACATGCCTTTCACTGTAGTTGTCTTCCTGAATTTGTTGTGTTTTCTGTGTAGAGGATGTCAATGGATCAAATGTTATGAGCAGTTGTTTAATTTTTTATTTCGGTACCTTAAACACATCGGGAGCCCCTTTCCTTGTCAAGTTGTATCGACTGTTCTTCTTTTGGGGCTCCTTCTCGGTGGTTTTTTCTTCTGCACAACATTAAGACACTGATACATGTTAACTACATGCCCAAAACTTGGGGGTTTCCATGGAATACGCATCCTCTTCTTTGCCTTCATTCTCCAACTGAACCTACTCACAGGCCTTAAAGTGATCACTTAACCTTGAAGCCATAGTGCCCATAACTCAGTTCCATTATGGACAAGACTTCTCTGAATGTCGCTCTTCATGGATTTCGCAGAAGTTATCCTTCACAATTTGGTCCACATGGAATACAAAATTGGATCTCTGCACAAATTTCACCAAGTGGCTACCATTGCTACCTGATGTCACATTCTTCCCTTGTAGAAATCTGGGAGGTCTGCTGCTCACAACAATATTAGTCGTTCGTTGCTTGATTTCAACTACTTTTGTTTTCAAGGACTTGAGGAGCCGATTCAAGGTCTCAATTTCACTTATTTCCTTTACATTTACCTTAGTCATAGCAGCCTGAGACCTCCTGCTTATGTCTTTGGAGTCCTTAGCTGGTTTGTTATCTAAAATAACTCCAATCATGCACAGATCTTTCTCCACATCAATTGCTTCTTAGCAGTTTTCTAAAAGTGTTTGTTTCATTGCTCGCTTGAAAAACTAAGTAATTATAGTTGGAAGTGCAAACGTTTAGTAGTCAACTATGATGGAGTCATGAGGTTTAGTGTATGTAGAGAACTTGTTCAAGATATGGTTAAACCTTTTGTTAAAATCATTCACTTTTTCTTTCTTCTCCATCTTGAGACTACCCAAATCTTTTAACAACATGGTGGGGGTTTTGTCCTCATAAAATCTCTGTAGAAAAATCCTCTTGAAGATTCCAAAGTTTTGAATGGAGTTGACTAGAAGGCTATGGTACCATACAATTGCTCTACTATCCAAGGTACACGGAAATAGTCTACATACAACATCATCATAACGTACCTCGTGTCTGCAGATGTAGGTAGAATGAGTCTAGATGGTCTTCTACCTTCACTATTCTGTCAAGACCATACTTCATCAACAACTTCTATGAATGCCTTGGCATCTTGTGCAAGGAACCCAAGAGTGCCAATGGGCCTTTTCTCATCCATTATAGATTTTGATCAGTCTTATTGTCCTCTTCTTCATCCTCTTCCTCTTCTTCTGAATCTGATGGTTCAACCTCTAAATCTATTGCTTTGTCTCCACCTCCACCTCCTCCATTGCCTTCCCCACCACTGTCTCTACTAGAACCTAAGCCCAAGAGTAAGTTGTTAACTTATTCTCCTTCTAGGAAAACAAGGGGTTTCTCTTTGTTATCAACAACGTTTCCCAACCCTTCAAGAGTGGTGAGCATTACTTCTTCAACAGAGGAGACTACCACTCTTATGGGTGTAGTTGTTTTCTTCCTCTATGAATAAGTAAGAGTGTACTCTTAGAATTAATCCAACAACTTTAGAAAACTGATGAGTGATGGGACAGATAGCACGGATGTGATGATATGAAATTTCTTGTACGGGTCTGGAAGGCGAGGAGTTGCACATGATAGAGATGGAATTTGAGTTATACCCTTGAACAGATGATGGACAAGTGGGGTTGAGAAGACATTCAACCATAAATTGCTAGGGACCCTCCTTCTAGTGCCAGAAATGTTAACGGTGTTGGACCCATCAACATTCAAGGGATATCCCCAGTATGAAGTCTCAACTAGAATTCACATCATTTGGTGTAGGAGTCCCATCCGGTACGATGACCCGATTTCCATTATCATAGATATTTTCCTCAGCTCTTGTTGTTCAACACATGGGAGTGTTATGCTTGTAAATTCAAGAAAGCAAGGTGAGTATGCCTGATGAGTGTGTAATGTAACTTTGTGTCTGGGTTCTCTTACTATGGGGGAGAGGGTAAAAGTGAGGCTCTAGATGAGAGGTAGTAGTACCACCCAGGGAGAGACACATGTGAAAAATAATAGGGGTCTGTTCAACATCCAACATAATAGTCCACAACGGATACGACAATCGTTAAACCGAAATGCAAGGGAAATAATGTAGACCATCCATCAGAGTAGTCCACATTGGGTTGATGGTCTTTAAAACCAATATAACACAAGGATGATCTATCTAATGTTCGACGGAGTAGTCCACACGGATGAGACAATAGTGATAAACAATACAACACATCTTCAACAATGTAAGTACTAAAATAAGAAAAGTAGTTCAACTATGTTAGTACAGGTTAAGCAAACATGCGTTACAAAAATTTAAAGAATAGTCTTACAAATTGATACAAAACATGCATGAAAATGTGTTGGCCTAGGACAAGCTTTTGAATTAAGCAAAATTTCCAAGACACATATGTACTCCATACATCACTAGCCCTAGTAGTAGGATATTTGAGCCACGCCTCACTCCTCAAAGGAGAGACTATAGACTCTGAAGGCTATGTGTGAGGAGCCAAGGTGAACAACTACTTTACTCATACAATGAGGGGGTATATATAGCTAAGGGGGGTAACTAACCGTTATGACTCTTTGGATTCCCTCATGACTGTTTGACTTCGTATGAATTTTTCGACTAACATGACTCTTAAACTTCATATGTGTGTCTCTTGGACTTTCAAATTACAATAAATTTTATTACAAGTATGGCCCATATTAGTGATGTGGCTGAGACAACTCATGACACTGCTAACATGTACTTGCTGACTATGGTCTCCTTGTCAAGCTACTATGTTGCTGAGTGAATCATGTGCTCTTGGTGTATCATGTCTTCACCTCTCCATGGAAAAGTGTTCGGGGTATTTGATGGTATTAGCCTTTTCTCGATCGTGCGTGTGTATGTGTCCCTTTTCCTTGCTACTCGATGTGATTTTTCTATTCGTTCAAGTATGAGAAAGTCTTCTAGCATGCACTCCTTATTCATCACGTTTGTCATCATGCCATGTTTCATCGATGTACTTATTCATACAATCACTTATCATGAGATGACATCAAATACAAAAATCTCCTATTCTAACATCATGCATTGTTTTCTATTTCGGGTGCAGGTCTTCAGGAGGGAGGATAAGGCACTAAAATTGTGTTGAGCATAACTCAGGATGGGATGAGAGGCTCTAGAGATGGGAAGAGCTGTGAAGTTCTTGGGAGGAAGACAAGGTAGGGTGTCAGGATGAACTCATGGGAAATTCTACAAAACTTTCAGGATGAGGACTAGGTAGGTCATCTGGGGGTTGAGATGGGAATCTCCATAGTTTCTCGAAGGAAGAGAAAGAGGGAAGAAAGATGCACTGGAAGAAAATTCTGCATAGTTTTCCAGAGCAAGGTTAGATTGGGCTGCGGGGAGCCACTGGGCACAACTGTGCATTTATGAGAGATAGTGTCAGACAGGCAGCTACTATGCAATTTCGAGGATGCATTCATAGCTGGAAAGTAGTGAGAGTGGCAATCAAAACTGTGAAATTTTCATGGGGAGAGAAAGGCAAGCTAGGAGGGAGGCCTTCTAGTCATATTTGTGTAATTCCCTTGAACAATGCAATGATAGGAAGCAAAGGCCCGACTCACATGACTCCACAATTTCTATAGACAGTCTACGGCAAGAAACTTGGAAATCTTTTTGTAGTTTTGGGGAGCATTGGATCCCTGAGTCATAGTGCAGTTCAAGTTTTCCGGTAGAGAAAAGAGTGGCATGATGAGTGATCTTGAGGAAGGTTCAGATTGGATCAGACTTTGGGATAACTTCTACATAGTTTTGGGAGACAATTGACTTACTCACTTCCAGGATTTCCCAGTGTAGGCTGCCACGGAGGGCTAGCTTAGGCTCTGCAGAGTTCTAGGTAGCAGAGTAGGTTCATTGAGATCTAAGAATGTCCAGTGCAACTCATTCAGGGTCTCATTGAAGGAGGGTTGTCTAGTCGACATATTTTCAAGAAAAATGGCTAAGTGTGAGACAAAGCGAACTTGTGCATACATGACATTGTGATCAAACACTTAGCATGAATCAACGACAAGTCACCTGAAACCAACAAGACAATCATGTGCTCAGTGATATTGATTTAAAGATTAAGAGTGACAAGTGCGACACTTGAGATAGATCTTCAAACGCCTGTGGCGACACATTCGTGACAATGTTTTCAACTTTGTGTGCTTGTACGACCGATGTTCACAAAGTGAAAACAAATCATGCAAACAAATACAAACCTTCAAAATTGCCAGAACAAGGTCAAAAGCATGACATAGTAATCAGCATGCCAAAAGATGATCAGTGGTCAATCAAGAAAAAAGTGTGTAAAGACTTGACAAGAGCTCATGGAATGAGCTCGAGTTTTTGCGACCATCAAGGTAAAAACTAAGGAACGCTCTGAAATTTGGATGTAGGCAAAAATTTTGGAGGGTGTTGTAGCTGGTACAACAAGTAGCATGATTAGTGTGAAAAATTACTGGAAAACCTATTATATATTTCCTAAATTTATTAATTGTATACATTACTAAAAGAAACTTTTTTCTAGCATCTCGTAATTCAGTTCTATGGGCGAGATACTTTTGTTGATAAAATAAATTGCATATGGAGACTTTCCTTCTTTCTATTCTAAGATAGCTCCAATGGAAGTGTATGATGCACTTGTGGATATATATAATGGGAGGGGCCAATTGGTCCTCTCAAAATAAGAGCTTTGTAGACTTTGGGTTTCATCTCTTCAAAGGCATGCTAGAAAATCTATCCCCACACAAATTCAATATTTTGAAGAAGTACATAAAAAAGGGGTGACCTACTTGTGAAAATTCTTCAATTAACATTGATAGTAACTAACATGTCCTAGAAAACTCCATATGTCTTTGTATATTAATGGGATTGACAAGTTTAATATTACCTTGCCTTTCCCAAATCCATTTAAGGGTCATTTTCTCAGTTTGGTTCCCTACTCCTATTCTTTTAGTTAACGTTATGTGAAATTTTCATTACTAATGACAACATTTATATCCCTACATTTGATTAAAACATTTTGTAGATTGGTCAAGGCTATATCATATGTTTTGAAATCTTCAATAGATATTTCTATGTAGTCATGGGTTAGATTAGAGAATATCCAAGTCATGACAGGTTATAAATTGGTTGGAGCATTATAAATCCCAAAGCGTGGAAAATGGTAAGCAAACATTCCCTAAGGATAGGTAAATTTAGTTACGTCTTTCTTTTAGATACATTTAAATTTAATTATATCCACTAAATCCATCGAGGAAAAAAAACTATTTATTCCTTGAAAATGTATTTAGCACTTCGTCAATAAATGGAAAAGGGAATTCCTCTTTATGTGTTTTTTTATTAAGATCCCTATAATCGACACATGTTGTCGATTTACTATTATTATTTGGTACAATGATAAGAGGTTATATCCATTTTAATAATATATATAAAGTTTGATAATAATAGTTTATACAATTTCTCTTTAAATATATCCCTCAGTGCCATATTGGAGAAGTAGTATTGATCCTTCCTTCATATAGATGTGATGAGTGTTTTGTTGGAAATAATACAGAGAAGGGGGGGGGGGGGGGGGGGTGAATCAATACTAGCAAGTCAATAACTTTTATTTCCATAATCAGATTTATATATGCTACTTTAGTTAAGGGAATTCACATGTAGACGCAAATGTGTTTAAGGAAACTAGCGTATATCTAGCAAACTTATGATTTAGTTAATTCATAATATGTTGATATTTAATCAGTGCATCAAAAATTCATTAACCATATAAGCAGTGACTAGGTGTAGTAAAAAACAAAATATATCATCATACATAAGAAACACACATGAAGACCAAGATTTAAGGTGGAAACACAATGCGGGACAAAAACCACCTACTGCTATCTTCTTTTAATATAAGAAAAACTTGTTTACAATCTTCTACTGGCACAGACTCATACCACTACATAGGCACCCATCTGCATAAGGCTACAAACTTCTCTCGTTCTCCAGCTTCTACTAGAAGGGAGCTACAACCCCATAGCTCTTGTACTAGCCAATCTGTTTACTAGTGCATAGGCGTCGGCCTACTAAAGGCTCCAACCTTCACCCGTTTTCCAGCTACTACTGGAAGGGAGCACCAATACCCTAGCTCTTGTACTGGCCAAGATATTTACCAGTATGTAGGCGCAGGCCTATAGAAGGATATGACCTTCTCTCTTCCTCCAGGGACCACGTTTCATAAATTTTCAGACTGGATACTCATGGAACACAACACCATAATATGAAGGCCACGTTTCATCCAATTTTCATACTGAACCTATCAACAACATTGAAGCTCAAAATCAATCACCACTGCAATACAAACATTTCATTAACTAATCATTAAATACTCAATCATAAATCTCTGAATCTCCCAGCCACTGAATCACTAAAGCCCTGTCATCAAAACAAAGACACCATAAGACAGAGCAGAACCCATAACTCTATAACAACCACTAGAACTATTGCAAATTCAAATATCATATTTCATAATGTATACGCTACTCTGATTAGCCGAAACAATGTGTATACACACTTTTACCAAAACGAACCCGCATACAGATCTGCAAATACTAACTTAACAACTTCACAACTATTTCAGAATTCAGTCATACCCAGATCATGACATTTGCAGAATAAAACATACGTTAGTATTCAGATCTAGTCTATCCATGATCAAACCACATAATGATAGTACATTCCAAGCCTTATGATCCCGATCCATCATCCGTCATCATCCACATAGGTGCATCCTTGGCTCAGATCAAGCAAAGCATCACAAACCCATTACCTACATACTAGATCTCACACTTCATCATATATTCAATACTTGCACACTTGGCCTAATGATCTTCTCCTCCTTTTATATTTTTAGGCCTTTCTCAATACCATGGTCAAAAACCACTTAGGTCCAATACCTTGGACCAAAAACTTGGGGTCAATACCTCAGACTAGATACCTTGGACCAATACCATGAATCAAAATACCATGGACCAAATACCTCGGACCAAAACTTAGTTTTCCAACATGTACACGCCTTTCCTTCTGTGAAACTGCATGTGTATGTTATAAGCTTCTTTTGGTATGTTAACCCACATGTATACGCCCCTTTGTCAAGGTGAACCTGCGTATAACTCTCTCTGATCATTAAATCTTTGCTATTGACCTACTGCACTATGATCTATCATCTGAGTGAGTTGCCATCAATGACAACACCTGTATCAGAATTCCAACAATATCCCCCTTTGGACTTGATGGCATCAACAACACCAAATCAATCTCCCCCTTTGACATCAAAGGCAAAGGGCGGACCAAGATATTCATTCCCTTGATATACATTATGTTGTCCATACTTCCCCTAAGCACATGCTGAATTCTCTGATCGAACTCCACCTTTGTACATGTTGAGATGTACTTAACCATCCATGCTCCCCCTGAGAACATGTAGAGTCTGAAAAAATATTTCTCAAAAGAATAACATGACTCTACAACTCAACTAAGTAAGTATGACCTTCCTATCACCAATGACTCATACATACATCAATCTCCCAACCAAGTGGGGATACACCATTTTTGACTCATCCACCCAGCCAAGTGGGGATATACCAAATGTTTATACATGGCTCAAACATAAATTATTACAGAATCCTTCCCATGCAAAGTGGGGTTACAAATTACATCATATGACTTGCTAGCGTTGCTACATAGCTTCAGTTTTTGGAGGTCAAAAATGAGCTTGGTCCACTTGGTCATGCTTAAACGGAAGCTCATAACGGTCCCTTTCTACTTTTCCTTTGGCCCGCTCATTCTCCCTTCATCAGTCCTAAAAAGCATTAATTCCTTTATCGGATCCCGGTTTAATCGCTATCGCAGATCGCATCCGTGTGTGTACAAAGGCCGCACCCCTCAACTTCTGCCAATGCGATATTGCGATGCGATTTGATCACAATCACATCCATGTGTGTATAAAAGCCGTGCCCCTCTGCTTACGCCAATGCGATATTGTGATGTGATCTGATTGCAATCACACATCGCCTTATGTAAAGGCCCAAAGAATTACCCAAAAAACTCAATCTGACGACTCCTGTCTTGCCCGATCACTCCTCTGCCATATGATCAGTTCCACCCAAATCCAATAGCCCATGCTTATTTCGCTCCCGCTTCTCTCGATGTCCCTGACCAAGCCATCTCCACCGTCTATCCACCCGATCCAATGTCCAGTCTCGTTCCTCCATCAAACTATTCGACCCACTGCAGAGAATGCGTACCTTAACCGTTCCATGCTCCTGAAAGGATGAAGGTGACCAGTTTTAGTACCAGGTGCATTTCCTCCTCAACAACCACATTCGAGAAGCAGTATGGTTGAGAAGGAAAGGGACAGAGCACAAATAGGCAAACACATTTAACAATTATGGGAATTCATCCCATATGACACTCTAGCCACCTAAAAGGATAGCAGAGTACCCGAGAAGATCAATTTCATCCTCTACAACAAGCAAATTGCACTCAGACTCCATCAGGCAGTTAAAGCGGTTGGTGGTCAATTATGACCCCTCCATACCTTGAATGGCCGAGTGCCTCTGTAATGAAACTCTATATATACCCAGAAATCAGATGTAATCTGGGGGGATGGTTGTTGCTTTGATGTAAGGTTCAACTTCTGGAGACTGTAACTACTTTGATACTTGCAGCGTCTCGTCGACATTTTCAGCTAATACAAGCTTCTTTTGCTGTTAATTTCTCACTTTCCATCTCTTTTCTTTTCTAGGCTATGCTTGATATGCATTTTTTCCTAAACTATTGATGTTTAGCATTAGAGGGTCTATCATCCCACCTCTATGTTTGAATCTTGCATGTGTCAGTGAATGTGTTAATCAGGTTTCTTTTCACTTAGTGGCAGAGAGCTGTCATCCTATCTGTTCACTAGGGAATTAGATTTGTAGACCTTTTTACTGGTTGTAGCCGGCCATCACAGGGTCTTGTGCATCTGTTGGTGTGGTCACTATTCTCCATATTCACCCAATCCTTAAACTATGAGTAATTGGTAGTCTAAAGCCTTGTAGTCTGGGGGTGTTCACGCATGTCTGGAGTCAAGCAAAGTAGGAGTGGTTATTTGGCTTGAATATGCATCATTCCTTCCATTCACCCATTCTCAACATTAAGTTGAGTTTGTAATGTTCATGAGCATCTCCAAGCTACAACCTAGGAGAGTTTCTTGGGGTGATAACATCAATTGGCGCCGTTGCTGGGGAGAGGAGATTGAAGCTCAGCTTCCCTTGGAGAATGACATAGTTCCAGATTTTGATGATAGATAAAGTCTGGGCACATTTCTAGTTGTAATCATCTATCTGGTGACTCTACTGGAGAAACTACCTGGTGGCGACTCCACATTTCAATTCTGGCTCAGTTTGTGAGGCATACCCAGAGAAATCCTCAGAAGTCACCAGCTGACCCAGTGCCTGACCCTAAGAAAATTGCTAAGCAGAAGAAGACATCACAGAGAGGAGCATCAGGATCAGGTAAGCCTAAAAAATCTTATGAATCTCTGCAAGAAGGGCTTGTAGCTAAACATGTACAGTTTAAAGATCTAGAGCCTAGCACTATTAGTGAAGAAATACTGGCAGATATTCATAAAGCTCCTTGTTCATTTAGTTCCCCTTTGGATCTTAGTCCAAAGAAAGCCTCCCATATAGTCCATCATACTCCTTTGCCTCTGTCATCTATTTCGTTACTTCCTACCATTCAATCTACCAGTATCCTTCCATCTATCCCAGTCATGGTAGGCCAACAAGCTCCCACGAACATGGAAAGAATCATAGCTGCTAGGTATGGACACCTGTTCTTACCTGTTCCTTTGAATGCCATGCCCGCAGGAGAGTATCAGAAATATATTCCCGAGCTCACTGGTACAGAGGGAGTAACAGCTGAAGAACATCAGAGGATGAGAGCGTATAGAGAGGGGGTGAAATACAAACCATCTCTACCGAATCAGGTCAAATGCTCTAAAATTTTTGAGGTAGATGATCAAATCAACCCGATTTTGCAAGTCTTTGATGAATCAGCTGACATGCAGACTGTCAAAGAGAAGGAGAAAAAATTTTAGTGGCCCAATAAATGGGTAGTTTTTGATAATTTAGGTTGTTTAAGGTTTTCAAGCCTTAATGTTGTAAATGTGTTCTTTTACAGGTTTTAGTGTAGACTTAATTAGTCTCCATGCCGAATGGAATACTAGGCAATGTTTTTAATCTTGTTCTGATGTAGAAGGCAGTGGTCTATGGTTCTTGAGACCTCACAGGGAGGATCTCATCCCCAGAAGGAGCCAATGTTAGCACTGCTACATAGCTTCGGTTTTTGGAGGTCATAAACGAGCTTGGTCCGCTTGGTTATGCTTAAAGGGAAGCTCATAACGGTCACTTTCTCCTTTTCCTTTGCCCTGCTCGTTCTCCCTTCATAAGTCCTAAAAACGATTAATTCCTTTATTGGATCCCAGTTTAATCACTGTTGCAGATCACATCCATGTGTGTACAAAGGCCACGCCCCTCAACTTTCGTCGATGCGATATTGCGAAGCAATCTAATCACAATCGCATCCATGTGTGTATAAAATCCGCACCCCTCTGCTTCTGCCAATGCAATATTGCGATGCGATCTGATCGCAATCGCACATCGCCATATGTAAAGGCCCAAAGAATTACCCAAAAAACCTGATCCGATGACTCCCATCTCGCCCGATCATTCCTTCACCGTCTGATCAGTTCCACCCAGATCCAATGGCCCATGCTTATTCCCCTCCCACTTCTTCTGATGTCCCTCGCCAAGCCATCTTCACCGTCTATCCACCCGATCTGACGGCTAGTCTCATTCCTCGATCAGACTATTCCGCCCACTACACAGATCGTGTACCTTAACCGTTCCATGCTCCTGAAAGGACAAAGGTGACTAGTTTCAGTACCACGTGCATTTCCTCCTCAATAATCACATTCAAGAAGCAGTATGGTTGAGAAGAAAAGGGACAGAGCATGAACAAGAAAACACATTTAACATTTATGGGACTTCATCCCATACGACACTTCAGCCACCTGAGAGGACAACAAAGTACCCGAGAAGATCAATTTCATCCTCTGCAGCAAGGAAATCATACTTAGACTCCATCAAGAAGTTAAAGCGGTTGGTGGTCAATTATGACCCCTCCATACTTAGAATGGCTGAGTGCCTTTGTAATGAAACTGTATATATACCCAGAAATCAAATGTAATCTAGGGCGATGGTTGTTGTTTTGATGTAAGGTTCAACTTCTGGGGACTATAACTGCTTTGATACTTGCAGTGTCTCATCGTAATTTTTAGCTAATACAAGCTTCTTTTGTTGTTAATTGCTCACTTTCCATCTCTTCTCTATTCTAGGCTGTGCTTGATATGCATTTTTTCCTGAACTCTTGATGTTTAGCATTAGAGGGGCTGTCATCCCACCTCTGTGTTTGAATCTTGCATGTGTCAGTGAATGTGTTAATCAAGTTTCTTTTCACTTAGTGGCAGAGAGTTGTCATCGTGTCTGTTCACCAGGGAATTAGATTTGCAAACCCTTTTACTAGTTGCAGCCGGCCATCACAGGGTCTTGTGCATCTGCTGGTGTGGTCAGTATTCTCCATATTCACCCAATCCTTAAACTATGAGTAATTGGTAGTCTAAAGCCTTATAGTCTGGGGGTGTTCACACATGTCTGGAGTCAAGCAAAGTAGTAGTGGTTATCTGGCTTGAATATGCATCATTCCTTCCATTCACCCATTCTCAACATTAAGTTGAGTTTGTAATGTTCCTGAGCATCTCCGAGCTACAATCTAGGAGAGTTTCTTGGGGTGATAACATGACTCATGGGTCTTTGAAAGATATACATGACATTTAGACCAAAGATGTAAAAAAGACCATTATAGTCATAAACTATCATACATCATATATTATCTGCACCATAAGCATCTGTCAGCAACATCTAGACCTATAACCTGCAATACTATTCTCTTGACCAACCAACAATAAGTATCATCTGAGATAGCAAGATGTATCATTTAGCCACATAAGCATCATCACCAAAGAGTTCCAACCATAATTCCAACAATGCGTTATTTGAAGCATATGATCCCCCTGAATCTATTCCATCTATTCACTATCAAATCTGATCATGTATATATTAGAAAGAAGTATCAAGACATCATCATCAATTAGATATACATCAAGTTAACTTGTGGGGATCAAAAGGTCTTCTAAATAACATCTTATGAGTACCAACACATTTCCACACATCATCAACAGATTGTAACCATCTTCAAATAGAACAGGCACTTGCTTGAACCATATTAGACTGCTTTTCCTGAGTCTATCCCACTGCTTTTGCTCAAACTAACATATATGCGATTATGCAGCTTTGAAATCGCATATATATGCAACTTGTCTTCATGAAACTTGCGTATGAGATTTAGAACACCGAAGTTTCACACTTTCAGCACCCTCTGAGTCTATCATGTCTGTATACTCTGCTATGCCACATATTTCTAACTGTACTTCCTTATTCTTCCATATCTTCAACTGAGATGATGTTTTCTCCTTTTGGTATGGTGCCCAAAATCTTCTCCTGCATTCCTTTGCGATATGTCCAAGCTTGTTACATGCATAACATCTCATATGTTTCATATTCCTTCTATCGCAGTCAATGGCTTTGTGACCAAACATATTGCAAACAAAACAATATCCCTTAAAGTACCTAGAACGTGATGATCTTTCTGTGTGATGGTCTTGAACCATTCTACTTTTGCATCTGGCTTCAACATGTCCAATATTATGACATACATAACACTCAATATTATTCATCTAAGAAAATAACTGACTATTACTTCCATAGTTTGGAGTAAAAGATTTTCTTTGAGGGATATCTTTCCTTGGTTGTTGATGGGGTTGACCTCTTATCTCCTTGTTGAGAATTTCATTGTTTACATTAGAGTTCCTTGCCTCACCTTTTGAGCTAGATTCACCTTCAACAGATTCATAAAAACTAATACCAGTTTTGATAGCAGGAGATCTTTGACTACTAAGAATATCATCCAGAATCTTAGTATTGTCTTGAAATCGTAATAGTTTATCCTTTTCTTCTAATATACCTTCTAAGATATTTACCAAAATCTGATGTTGTTCTCCCTTTTCTAGATGTTGCTTCTTCTGAGGCGCTTTCATCTTTAGCTTCTTTTCCATTGTCCTACAAATCTCCTTCAAGCGATCAAGCTTATACCAAAGGACCTGCTCTGATACCAATTGTTGGAAGTAATACTGAGGGGGGGGGGGGGGGCAGAGGACGAATCAGTATTAGCATGTCAATAACTTTTCATTTCCATAATCAGATTCATATACACTACTTCAGTTAAGGGAACTCACGTGTACACACAACTGTGTTTAAGGAAACCAGCGTATATCCAACAAACTTATGATTCACTTAATTCATCATATCTTGATCTTTAATCACTGCATCAGAACTTCATTAACCATATAAATAGTGACCAGGTACAGTAGAAAACAATATAGATCATCACACATATGAAACACACATGAACACCAATATTTAGGGTGGAAACCCAATGCGGGACAAAAACCACCTGCTGCTGTCTTCTTCTAATATAAGAAAAACCTGTTTACAATCTTGAACTGGCACAGACTCATACCAATACGGAGGCACCCACCTGCAGAAGGCTACAGCCTTCTCTTGTTCTCTAGCTTCTACTAGAAGGAAGCTACAAACCCCTAGCTCTTGTACTATCCGATCTGTTTAATAGTACATAGGCGACGACCTACTAAAAGCTCCAACCTTCACTCGTTTTCTAGCTACTACTGGAAGGGAGCTCCAACCCCCTAGCCGTTGTACTCGCTGAAATGTTTACCAGTACATATGCGCCATCCTACAGAAGGCTATGAAATTCTCTCTTCCTCTAGGGACCATGTTTAATAAATTTTCAAACTAGATACTCCTAGAACACAACACCATAATATGAAGGCCACATTTCATCCAATTTTCATACTGGACCCATTAGCAACGTTGAAGCTAAAAATCAATCACCACTGCAGTACAACTATTGAATTAACTAATCATTAAATACTCAATCATCAATCTCTGAATCACCCAACAACTGAATCACTAAAGCCCTGTCATCAAAACACAGTCACCAGAACACAAAGCAAAACCCAGAACACTGCAACGACCACTAGAACCAACTGTAAATTCAGATATCATATTTCATAATGCATACACTACTCTGATGAGCCGAACTAGCATATATATGTGATTTTACCAAAGTGAACCTACATACAAATCTGAAAATACTAACTTAACAACTTCACAACTATTTCAAAATTCTGTCATACCAAGATCATAACATTTGCAGAATAAAACATGCATCAGTATTAAGATCTAGTATATCCATGACCAAACCACATAATGATAGTACATTCCAAGCCTAATGATCCCGATACGTCATCCATCATCATCCACATAGGTGCATCCTTGTTTCAGATCAAGCAAAGCATCACAAATCCATTACCTGCATACTGGATCTCACACTTCATTAGATATTCAATACTTGCACACTTGGCCTAATGATCTTCTCTTCCTTTTAGAGTTTTAGGCCTTTCTCAATACGATGGTCCAAAACCACTTAGGACCAATACCTTCCACCAAATACCTGGGGTCAATACCTCGGACTTGATACCTTGGACCAATACCATGGATCAAAATACCATGGACCAAATACCTCAGACCAAAACTTAGTTTTCCAACATATACATGCCTTTCCTTCTGTGAAACTACATGTGTACATTATACACTTCTTTTGGTATGTTAACCAGCGTGTATACGTTCCTTTGTCAAGGTGAACCTTCGTATACCTCTCTCTAATCATTAAATCTTTGCTATTGACCTGCTGCACTATGATGTGTCATTTGAGTGAGTTGCCATCAAGGATAGCACCTGTATCATAATGCCAACATGTTTGGGCCAATATGTGTTCCATTTATTTTAGTGTATACCTAGGTGAAATCATCTCCACACATCCACAAGAAATTGATCAATCATTCCTTTTCTTGTTTTGTTAATCATTCATTGATGTTCAAGGTATTTCTAAGGTTAATCTATATAGTCTCTAGTATTGTGCATGTCTCTTTGGTGGAATAGGGTACATATTCTATTGGTGGTTCATTCAATGCAATAAAATAAGCATAAGTTGCAACAACCATGACGTGAGAAAGGTCATGTGTGTTAGATGAAGAGGAGGATGAAGATATGATGTCACTAATTTCCTTGTCTTCAGTTTTATATCACATATCTAGATATTGATAAATAACGAGTAATTGATGGGAAATATCCTATTTATCACTTCCATATCTATTTGACGAAAATGTTGTTTCATGATAATATATAATGGAGGATATAGAGTGATGTTTTTTGTCAAGTTCCCATGGGAAATGGTCATGATTCCTAACCTGTAGCTAATGTAAGTGTCTCCAGTTGCTAGCCATGGCCTTCCTATGATAAAATGATAATATCCTAGATAGGACTTGAGTTCTAGGACCATAAATTTAGTGAGATATTCCTATGGATCAACCTATAATACTACATATTCCGACATTCCTTTTAGTTTGGTAGTTCATCTACCTAATATTTGAAAGTCTCGAGGATTCCATGGATTCATGTTTTATGACATTGATGATAGATGTGAGGTTAGTCAATGTGTTTAGGATGAGGTTATTATTGATATCCACATTGGCCAATGGTCTTCCAGGATGTGAATATTTGATTGCAATAACTACCTCTATCATAAGGTCTAATAGCCTTCCCACGGCATGAAAATTTTGAGGATCCTTTCTTTTTCTGCTGTGTCTCCTCAGACATAGTTCCCTTAGCTCTTTTTAATAGACGGGTACATCTTTTGTATCCTAGAATAGTGGTACATAGGCACGCATGCTATTAATGTCACGTAAAAGATCAAATTTAGGCAAGGTAGTTGGTTTTTCTCTATCCAATATTCTTTTATAAGGAGGAATCTATCAGTCACAGTGGATAGGGTTTGTTCATGAAGTATCTAGAGATTGAACCAACTTTAGTGATTCAATTGAACTTCCTCAATGAGATCCTAAATATGTACATGAGGATGTTTTTGGCTAGAGTCTTTCTTAATATGTAATGAACATCATGGAAATATATGGAAGACATGGAGTAATTTGGGTATGCGGGGTAAGTTTCAAGCTGAACAACTCAGGCTTTTTGGCTTTCCTTAAAATTATTTTGGCTAGGAATTGGTTGTACAAATTTTTTCCATCGAGGAGGGTCTAAGATAGATGGTTTTATTTTGGGAGAGGAAAAAATTTACATGGGAGGTTGAATTGAGGCCAATTGCGGGCCTCCTAAAGATGGATTCATCCACCGTCATTTCAAAATTTTATTTAGGGATGGAGGAGAGATGCATGTCTAAGAATCAATGGACCATGTAGGAGATGTATACTACATAGAAGGATTAGTCCTATGTGAATTAAAATATTTGTGTTTGTCTTGAAGTAGACCTTGATAATTTGGTTTCCATGATCATTTATGAGAAATGACACATAATTACTCTTACTCAGCTTCATGGTAGATGACATTTCCCCCTATAATGATGGACAATTTCTAGTAGCATGGTCCTCACTACATATCATGCATGACACAATCTAGTCAATAAATAATCCTTTGATGGGTACTCCCTCTTGCATATATGAAAAAAATGCCAATGCTAATTTTTCTTCCCCTATCTTCTTTTTCCTATGCAACATATCTAACTTGGTGCTTAAGGAACTAAGGGTATAAGAGTTAAAATCTTCCAATATATTTCTACTTTTTTCTCTTACAAGCCCACTTCCAACAACCTTTGCAACTCTTTTTAGTACATCTCTAGATCCTCTACTAGCTTTTGAGGCGCCCATGGAATATCTTCAACATAATTCAATGATTACATTACACGATTGTTGACAGTCATACATTCCTACCATCATATTTATCATCTTGAATTCCTCTTAACAACAAGACACGTAATGTCTTGGGAGGAAATTTTTCCTAACTTTATTTATGAATATTGCAGTTGAACCTTTTGAGGTAATATTGAATATTTTCTCATCATTTTCTGTCATCTTGAGGAATTCATTCTTTCATTATCCTTGAAGTAATCTTGGTAAATCTCTTATAACCTTTTCTTCATTCGACCCCAAGTGTAGATGTTTTCCTTGCTATGTCCCATGAACTAGTGTAAAAAAATGTTCTTGAGTGTCATAGTATATAATTTCAACTCTTGAGAATTTATTACATAATCATCACTCCTACAAATTACATCAAATTAGAGTAGGAATGTATCATGATATTTCTTTGATAGACCATGACAATTTTCCATAGTTGAGTGAGGAATGTTCTTCAATTTGGTTTCTTCATATGACCCAAGCGTAGGAAATCCAAGGCAGTTTCCTCTTTCATAACTTCATAGGGAATCTCTTCTTGGGGCTTGCTTTCATCTTCTCAAGGTTCTTTAGGAGGTTCCAGAAAATTCATCTATTAAGGGTGGAATTTCTCACTAAATTTATGTTCAAATATTATAGTTTTTGTTGGTGTGGTGGATGAAGCTTGTACAACCTTGGTCTCCTTGCTAGGGACTTTATGCTTATTTTTGGAAAGATAATCTATTTAGTTGATTGTGTGCTTTTCCATCTTGGCACTAACCATCATTTTTAGTTTTCTAGGAGTTTCTGGTAAATATACCCTGATCATACTTTGGGCATGAAAAATTATGAAGACTATTGGGAATCAAGAATTTATAATAGGGGGTGAATCAGTATTTTACAATTTTTCTCTATTTATGTTAATAACTTAATATTTCAATTTCAACCATTGAATCAACAATTGAGCGACTAGCAATCACATAACACTTGAACCAAATGATATAATGTGGAAACCATTCTAGGAGAAAAAAACCAAAGTTTGTATTTATATTATGATATGAATCTAAAGCACATATTCATAGGAGGCCCCAACCCTGTTGGAATAACCAAGCCTCAACTTGCCTATAGGTGCCAACCTCTTATAATTTTAGGCCCCTACTTGATTCAACCAAATATTCTACTTTTCACACAATTTTCAAAATGATAACAGTGACCTACCTTTGTTACATAAGAGTAATAGTGACATGATATCCTATATTTCTGCAAATATCTCTCCTTTGTTCTACACACCCACAATCAGATTCCTTGATGTCTTCTACTTCTACACTACCACACTCTCTATGCTTCACTCAACATACTTTCCATTGGAACACAGCCATTCTAGTGCATCTTCCTAACACACTCTTCCCCTCTTTACATTATACACTTTCAACAACGAAAAATTTAGCTCATGGACTAGTTGATTACTCTAGATTACAAAACAGTACATGGATAAGTCCTCAAACAATCATCATAGTATGAGAACATAAATCAATTGAAATAGAGAATTACAACATTCAACTTAAATACTTATTTGAGTTCCATGCATGATACAATGGCTTTCAATATCTCAATATAGCTCCCATCTCTTACTAATTAGGCCTTGCAACTAATGAAAACATTGACTTAGTTTGGATTCTCATATGAGTTGTCCAAAATATTTGATTCATTTAATTCTATATGGAAATCGGAATAAATTGATTATATGCACATGAACTGAGACTGATAGACCATTAGCATTTGTATAGGAAGATGAGGAAGCCCATTAAATTAGTGATAAAATCCAACAACTCCATTGATTGTGATATGCATGTTAAAACAGTTCTAAGCCATCATCCTCAATTCCATGGCATGACAGACAAAATACCATGACCTTATTCTCTCTTTGAGATAAATTCCTATGTTAAATCTAGCATTCACAAGTCTTAGAAGAGGTTCAAATTGTAGCTAAGGGATAAATTTGGTGATATTTTTTAATTATGGCTTCTATGTAGAAAATGGTTAGTAAATAATTTGTACGACTTTTAACTCCAAGTATGGTGAACCCACAACCTTGGCATAGCTTTTAAATACTACTCCATTTCACTAAAATAAATAATGTAGGTTGGATATATATATAGGGCTCTAATGCAAGCACTTGGCCCCAAAACTCTTAACACAATGAATCCATCGCATGACCAACCCGTAGAAGAACCTTTGCAAAACTCACAGAATCATCAATGGAGGAGAATGTTTTAGTTTCCTAGGTGTCATATATTAACTCTCCGAAACAGCATAACACTTTTCTGTCATCTCCAAGTCGCAGGGTTCAACAAAAACATTTCACAATAGTTGTCCTGAACTTCTCTATTTCGGTCTCCATTTACTGGGCTCTGTTTTTCGCCCTTTCAACTTCACCACTAAGAAATTATCTTTCTCCCATACCAGTGTAGGACAATAATATTTGTTGAAGTTTATGTTACACAGTCTTTCTCGGTCCCTATCTTCCAGTCTCGATGTACTAGGACCCTTGACACTAAAAAAAATTAACAATAGAAAATTATGCCAAATGAGCCGCTGATGTGAACATCAAAAACTTTGTTACATAATCCTACCAACATCATCGAGGCTGCATCATTCTAACATCATATTCCATAGTGATTGCAACATGTGCTCGATATTATCTCTATCAACCAATCACATCTCGTCGTGTGTCTTTGTTTCATGTCATTGGTATGGAGAAAAAAGTGGAGGTGTGAGACTTTCTTTCTCAATGTTATTATTTATAAAAAAATTGGCATCAGGGCATATATTTAATATTGATATAGCATTATAACACATAACCTAAATATTTTTGTCTATCTAGACATAAAATATCCTGAGACCTTAGACTTGCACCTCCTTCGGGAATTCCCATGTAAAAACCTATGGGGTTTTGTGTCTGTTGTGGGATTGCATCCCATTGCACTTGGGGTTTTAACTTGGTCCACGTTACACATTTCTTTCCATATTTTCCTTTTGGTCCTTTAACCTACAAACTTTCACTACACATAACTTTTGATCTTAGAGCCCTTTCCAGAGTGCCACACATTGTTGGAAAGTTATTTCAGAGAACTATCCAACTATGTTACTTCCATGAACATCTAATATGATATGTTAAGGTAGAAATGACATCAAATTATACTCCATCTAGCAACCATAGTTAAAATATTGTATAACTTCTTCACTTAACCTGCTATTGTCATGGTTCTCTACTAAAGGCTACAGCTACCAGAAACATAATCATCTCCCTTGGCATGATCATTTTCCATGCACATCAATTCCAAACACCAATGCATAAGTTTCACATCAATTCCAACATAATAATGCAATCTTACATCCTAAGAATGCAACAATCTCCCGCTTTGGCATTGATGGAAACATTTCCAAACCTTATTGAGGCATTGATGTCCACGGCACCTATAATCTCACCTTGGTACCTAGTAGAAACATCTCCATCTCCCCTGATTGTTTGGGACATTATCCTTTCCTCTCAACAATTTATTCACCCCATTAGAGATCACTTTCAAAGGATGAACCCTCAAGCAATATATGACTCTTTTCCATATATCTTTGACATAGTGAAGAAAAACACTACAAGAATTGTATGTGAATCCAAATAATAATGTTATTTCATGCATATCAGATTTTTTTGCAAATACTAAAATGATGACCTGAATATCCACATTATATCACAACTTATGTAATATACTTTCTCACTCAAAAAACAATCTGATTAGTTGAAAATACTCATTCAAAGGGTGTCATTCTACTATAGGAGAAATTACTCCTAATTTCTACCTAATATATTTAAATGGTTGTTGGGGAAGTGTCTTCGTGAATATATCTACAATTATTCATTAGTGCTCACATATTCAAGTGGAACAACATTAGTAGCAACATGTTCTCTCAAGAAATAAAAATTTTCTTGGAATATGTTTGGTATTTGAATGCATGATAGGATTTTTTTAAATGCTAACAAAACTAGCATTATGAGAGAGAATTGGAATTGAACCATTCAAATCCACCTTGATGTCTTTCAAACTCTTCTTCATCCAAATCATTTGAGTGAAAGAAGTGGAAACAACTAGGTATTCATCCTCTATTATGGATAAATATATTGTGTATTTTCTTTTACTCGCCCAAGACACAAGACATTCTCCCAAAAAGAATGATGCTCTAGAGGTGCTTTTATTACCATCAATAATACCAGACCCAATCAACATCAGTGTAAGCTTATAATTTAAAGTATTTATCTTTATCATACCCTAATGCAAAGTCTAGTGTTCCTTGAAAATATTTAAAAATTCTCTTTACTGCATTGACATGAGTTTCTCTAGGGATGGATCGGAATCAAGCCACCAAGCCCATCACAAACAATCTTCAAATCAATGATCTACATGCTATATGATTCATAATAGAATATCCATATTATTTACTTAGCTTACATCCAGTCACCATGGGGGTACTAACTACATTTTACTCTTCGATCCAAAATTTCTTTAATGTTTCCTTTAAAAACTTGGATTGAGAGATGAAAATACCCTTTCCAAATCGAGTAATTTGTAGACCGAGAAAGAATTTTTTCTCTCCTATCATAGACATTTTGAATTATTTTTGCATTATCTAGGAAATATTTTGGCCCGTTTCCTCCAAATCAATACCAAAGATGATATCATCTACATATATGACAATAGTTTTAGGATTATCATTTTGAAATTTGGTGCACAAATTGTTTTCTATTATCCCTCTCTTGAAACCTTGCTGCTAAAGATACTTATCCATTCTAGTATGCCAAGATCTAGGAGCTTGTTTTATCCCATAAAAAAAATTTCCTAGTCTATAGACATAATCTTCATTCTCTAAGAGAAAGAACCCTTTTGGATTTTCTATATACACTTTTACTTACAAATCTGCATTGATAAAAGATGACTTTACAACTATTTGATATACCTTGATATTCTTGTTGGTGAAAAAAGCTAAGAAAATTATGATGGATTCTAATGATGCTACAGGAGAAAATGTTTCTTTGAAGTATATTCCTTCTATTTACACATAGCCAATGTAGACTAGTCGTGCTTTCTTTCTTAACACTTGTTCATCGTCATTCAACTTATTCTTAAAATCCCATTTGGTGCCTACAAATATTTTGTCTATGGGCCTAGGAACAAGTTCCCATGTGTCATTTTTCTCAATTTGGTCCAACTCTTCATCCATTTCCTTTACCCAAAAATTCCTTCCACTTGTTTGACTGAGGTTTTTGGGCTTGATTTGTGAGAGAAAGGAAAGATTTTCATGACTAGAAATTCCAATGAATTTCCTTCTAGTTTGGACATTGAGCATTCAATCACCACTTATTTAAATTTTTGGGTGGCTTCTTTCCATATTTAGATGGGGGTTTGCTTCTTTTTGTTGTATATTGTTCTTCATAGTCTACATCTCTGAGAGAAAAATCCTACTCATCATCTAAATTCCTGTTTTCTTTAGACTTCATTGAATGAGGAATAATTTCATCAACAACTACATTTATGCAACTTTGATGTACAATGCAGTTGGTCTTTCCTCAAGATTGAAAAATTTATTTATGTTATTGTTTATAGTAGAAAATACCTGTGTTTATTCAGGGAAATCCTTAAAGGTTGTTGGCATTATGAGACAAGTGTTGTCCTTGATGGCAAATCACACAGATGACAGATCGTAGTGCAGTAGGTCAGCAGCAAGGAATTGATGATCAGACTACAAGAATGAAGAGAAAAGATATATATGCAGGTTCACCTAGACGAAGGCGCGTATACACGCAGGTTAGACGTTACAAAGGCATGTATGCATATAAACACACTTTCACGCAAGGAAAGCGTGTATATGTTGGAGAACTTACTTTTGGTCCATGGTATTTAGTCCTTGGTATTTGAACCTATCGTTTTGGACCATGGTATCTTGTCAGAAGTGTTGATCCCCGGTATTGGGTCCATGGTATTGTTTTGTTATGGTTTTGGACCATGGTATTGAGCAAGGCCTAAGACTATAAAAGTAGAAGAAGATCATTAGGCAAGCGCATAAAAAAAAAGTATTGAATATCTGATGAATGATGAGATCCAGTATGCATGTTATGGGTTGATGATGCATTTATTGATCTGAGCTAAGGAGGGATCTCACTGGTTGATGGAGAACAAGATATCTATATGATTCACTATGTTTATTCTAAATCTGTATACTGACGTATGTAATGATATGAACTTGGTATAACTTAAGTTTGAAATCGCTGCAAGTCGTGATTGAATATTTATAGATCTATATGCGGGTTAGCTTTGGTGTAAGTACGTATGTACGCAGGTTTGGTTCACTGTAGTAGCGTATACCATTTGAGCTATGATGTTTGAAGTTACAGGTGGTGGTTGTTGATGAGTTCTGATGACAGTTTAAACGTTTCAGTATTCTACATATCCTGTTTGGTTGATTGTGTTTAGCTTCAGTATTGATGGATGAGAACAAATATTGGATCAGGATCATAATGACTCATATTTATGTGATCTGATGGACTAGATCTGGGTGCTAACACACATATTATCCTTGTATATGTAATAATCTGGATATTTCTGAAGTCAGGAAGTGCATCAAGTTATAAGTAAGTAATTGATGACATATACGCTAGTTCACCTTGGTGAAGTTGCGTATACACGCTGGTTCAACACTTCCAAGTAGTGTATACACTCTGATGCATGATTTTGATGATACAGTTGGTTCTGAATATTGTTTTAGAGTTCAGTGTTCTGCTCTGTGTTTCGTTGACTGTGTTGTTGACAGGGTTTAAGTGTTTCAGTGATTCAGAAATTGATGATGCTAGTATTGATTGTTTTGAGCTTCAATGATATTTATGCGTCCAGTATGAAAATTTGATGAAATGTGGCCTTCAGATTATAGTGTTGTGCTTTAGGAGTATCCAGTATGAAAATGTATGAAATGTGGTCCCTGGATGATGAAAGGAGATTGTAAGCTAGCGCGTACATACTAGTACATCAGCTAGTACAAGAGCAAAGGGGGTGGTAGCTCCCTTCCAGTAGCAGCTAGAGAACAAGTGAAGATTGGAGCATTCAGTAGGCAGGAACCTACGTACTAGTAAATTTATCAGCTAGTACAAGAGCTAAGGGGGTTGTAGCTCCCATCCAGGAGAGTCTGGAAAACGAGACAGGGTTGTAGCCCTCTGCACGTACAAGCCTGCGTACTGGTATAAGACTGCACCAGTACAGAACTATTGTAAAATGAAGTTTCTTATTAAAGGAAGATAGAGACGACTTGCAGCAGGTGGTTTTCACCCACATTGGGTTTCCACCTTATATCATGGTGTTCATGTGTGCCTCTTGTGTGTGATGATCTGTTATGTTTTACTACACCTGCTTACTATACATATCGTTAATAAAGTTCTGATGCACTAACTAAAGATCAACATTTAATGGATTAACTGAATCATAAGTATTGTAGATATATGCTAGTTGCATTAGACACAGTTGCATATACACGCAGGTTCCATTAATTTAAGTAGCATATATGTATCTAAGTATGGAAATGAAAATGTTTTATTGACTTGATAATACTGATTCACCCCCCCTCTAAGTATTATTTCCAACAATTGGAATCAGAGTAGGTCCTTTGGTAGAAGCTTGATCGCTTGAAGGAGATTCGTAGAACAATGGGAAAGAAGCTTAAGAAGAAAGCACCTAAGAAGAAGAAGACATCTTAGAAGAACTATGACAGTGGGAGCATCGATTGGAGAATATGTGGAAGAAGCTTTTCAGATTCAGAATCACTTCAGAATGAAGATGAACAAGATCTATCAGGTATGAATTTTTTATCCTCTGGTATCCATCCATGTGAAGATGATGAAAGTGATAGTGAAACAACTAAATTTTCTCTTATGGGTGAGCAAGAAAGATATCAAATAGAGATAGAATTCAAAAGGTTTATAGAAAAAATTAGAGATCAACAAGATCTATTGAACGAAAGGGAATGTACTTTCAAAGAAGAAGCTACCAAACTAAAAGTTCAATTAGAGGAAGGAAACAAGGTAAGGAAGGTATTCAGGGACAAGGTGTTTCTATGTCAAAAATTGCAGGATGAAGTGACATCATTAAGAAATGAAGCCAATGAAAGGAGCACAACAATCAAGAAACTTAGAGATAGATCCAGTTATTATGAAAGGCTTGAAGCTACAATCCTCTCGCTAAAGGAAGATATTTAAGAATCAAAAAGGCGGAATAAAGATCTACACCAAGCTCTTGAAAAACAAGAAAATGAAGTTCTTGAACTAAGACATCAGTTAGAAGAAGGAAGAAATGTTGAGGAAAACATGAAGAAGCAGTATCTTGAAAAGGAAGAGCAACTTCAGGTTGAGGTAAATATTCTAAAAGATAAATTAGAGGAAAAAGATAAACTCTTACGATTTCAAGATAGTACTAAGATCTTGGATGATATTATTAGTAGTCAAAGGTCTCCTGCTATCAAAACTGGTCTTGGTTTTCATGAATCTATTGAAGGTGAATCTAGTTCAGAAAATAAGACAAGGAACTCTAATGCAAAATCTGAAATGTTCAACAAGGAAATGAGATGTCAACCCCATCAACAGCCAAGGAAAGAAATTCCTCAAAGAAAATCTTTTACTCCTCTAATGAATAAGGTTAAGTGCTATGCATGTCATAATATTGGACATGTTGCAGCTAGATGCAGAAGAAGAGTGGTTCAAGATCGTCATGCAGAAAGATCATCACATTCCAGGTACTTTAATGGATATTGTTTTTCTTGCAATATGTTTGGTCACAAAGCTGCTGATTGCTACAGGAGGAATATGAAACATATGAGATGTTATGCATGTAACAAGCTTGGACATATAGCAAAGGAATGGAGGAACAAGGCACGGGCACCATACCAAAAGGAGAAAACATCATCACACTTGAAAATATGGAAGAAGAAGGAAGTACAGTCAAAAAGATGTGGCACAGCACAATGTACTCAGACACAGCACAACACAGACATCATAGACTCAGGGGGAGCTGAAAGTGTAAAACTTCAGTGTCCTAAATTCCATACGCAAGTTTCATAAAGGGAAGTCGCTTATATACGCGACTTAGACACTGCACAGTCGCGTATATGTCAGTCTGAGGAAAAGCAGAAGGGATAGGCTCATAAAAGGGTCTGATATGATTCAGTCCATTATTTGCTCTATTGGTTAATAGTTACAGTCTCTTGAGGATGTGTGGAAATGTTTTGATACTTGTAAGATGTTTAGAAGTGTTTTGATCCTAACTTGATGATGATGATGTCTTGATGCTTATTGTTGATATATGCATGATCAGATCTAACAGATGGCACAGGTTGAGGGGGAGCATATGCCTTTAATAATGCACTATTGGCATTATGGTTAATAGTCCTTGGTGATGACGCTTATATGACTAAATGATATATTTTGCTATGATGTGGTTATGAGTTGTCCATGATAAAACCTCATATGATTCTTGGGGTTACATAGTTGATGTTCAGATCATATTTGTGTTGTTGCCATCAAGTCCAAAGGGGGAGATTGTTGGCATTATGATGCATGTGTTTTACTTGATGGCAACCCACTCATAGAAGAACATCTCACTTAGTTATAACTAGATGAATCTTCAGAAGACATATCAGATGTGATTGAATGCATGGAATGCAGGACAACTCAAAGGAATCAGATGATAGTTCTAAGTGTGACAAGTTAGCTTTGCCATCAAGTCCAAAGGGTGAGATTGTTGGCATTATGAGACAAGTGTTGTCCTTGATGGAAAATCACACAGATGAAAGATCATAGTGCAGTAGATCAGCAGCAAGGAATGGATGACCAGACTACAAGAATGAAGAGAAAAGATATATACGCAGGTTCACCTAGACAAAGGCGTGTATACACGCGGGTTAGACGTTACAAAGGAGTGTATGTGTATACATGCACTTTCACGCAAGGAAAAGTGTGTATATGTTGGAGAACTTACTTTTGGTCCATGATAAGGCAAGGAAAAGTGTGTATATGTTGGAGAACTTACTTTTGGTCCATGGTATTTAGTCCTTCGTATTTGAACCTATGGTTTTGGACCATGGTATCTCGTTAGAAGTGTTGATCCCAAGTATTGGGTCCATGGTATTGTTTTGTTATGGTTTTGGACCATGGTATTGAGCAAGGCCTAAGACTATAAAAGGAGAGGAAGATCATTAGGCAAGTGCATAAAAAAAAAGTATTGAATATCTGATGAATGATGAGATCCAGTATGCAGGTTATGGGTTGATGACGCATTGCTTGATCTGAGCTAAGGAGGGATCTCACCGGTTGATGGAGAACAAGATCTAAGGATAGATCTAGATCAAATGGTTTGAAATGAACTATCTCTATATGATTGATTATGTTTATTCTAGATCTATATACTAACGCATGTAATGATCTAAACTGGGTATAACTTAAGTTTGAAATCACTGCAAGTAGTGATTGAATATTTATAGATCTGTACACGGGTTGGCTTTGGTGTAAGCATGTATGTACACAGGTTTGGTTCACTATAGTAGCATATACCATTTCAGCTATGATGTTTGAAGTTACAGGTGGTTCTGGTTGTTGATGAGTTCTGATGACAGTTTAAAGGTGTCAGTATTCTGCATATCCTGTTTGGTTGATTGTGTTTAACTTCAGTATTGATGGATGACAACTAATATTGGATCATGATCATAATGACTCATATTTATGTGATCTGATGGACTATATCTGGGTGCTAACACACATATTATCCTTGTATATGTAATAATCTGGATATGTCTGAAGTCAGGAAGTGCATCAAGTTATAAGTAAGTAATTGATGACATATACGCTGGTTCAGCACTTCCAAGTAGCGTATGCACTCTGATGCATGATTTTGATGATACAGTTGGTTCTGAATATTGTTGCAAAGTTCAGTGTTCTGCTCTGTGTTCTAGTGACTATGTTGTTGACAGGGTTTCAGTGTTTCAGTGATTCAGAAATTGATGATGCTAGTAATGATTGTTTTGAGCTTCAATGATATTTATGGGTCTAGTATGAAAATTTGATGAAATGTGGCCTTCATATTATAGTGTTGTGCTTCAAGAGTATCCAGTATGAAAATGTATGAAATGTGGTTCCTGGAGGATGAAAGGAGATTGTAGACCGGTGCCTACGTACTAGTACATCAGCTAGTACAAGAGCAAAGGGGGTGGTATCTCCCTTCCAGTAGCAGCTAGAGAATAAGTGAAGGTTGGAGCATTTAGTAGGTAGGCACCTACGTATTAGTAAATGGATAAGCTAGTACAAGAGCTAAGGGAGTTGTAGCTCACATCCAGGAGAGTCTAGAAAATGAGAGAGGGTTGTAGCCCTCTACAGGTAGAAGCCTACGTACTGGTATAAGACTGCACCCGTACATAACTATTGTAAAATTAAGTTTCTTATTAAAGGAAGATAGAGACGACTTGCAGCAGGTGGCTTTCACCCACATTGGGTTTCCACCTTATATCATGGTGTTCATCTGTGCTTCTTGTGTGTGATAATCTGTTCTATTTTACTGCACCTGCTTACTATACATATGGTTAATAAAGTTTTGATGCACTAACTAAAGATCAACATTTAATTGATTAACGGAATCATAAGTATTCTGGATATACACTAGTTTCATTAGACATAGTTGCGTATACACGCGGGTTCCCTTAATCTAAGTAGCGTATATGTATCTAAGTATGGAAATGAAAGAGTTTTATTGACTTGATAATACTAATTCACCCCCGCCCTCTCAGTATTATTTCCAACAAAGGGATCTCCATGGCCTCAACAAACTCATTTCCTTTATTTTCAAAGTTTCAAATATAATTTTCTTCTCAAGGTGTAAGGATTGGAATCCTTTAGCCCAATTTTAGAACAATTTTTTCCAACTATTCTTTCTTTCATTAATGAATTTGAAATCTACAGTCATTAAAGTAAAGGCCATCCTCGTCCATTAAGTTTGTCACTAATTTCAAGCTCACATCACATCCGAGCGTGTTATTTCTCTGGGAAGATATTTAATATTTATTATCTTTTTGGATGTCCTAGGCACTGACCTCTGACATCTAGGGGTTGTCTCTAGCGTTACAACAACACTAAAAAATTGGCTTGCTCCCACGTTAGCTTTACACAAGAATGTTTGCATCGATTGTTGCTACACAATTGTTTCTGATATGTGTTTGCCAGTCTTCGCCTTCAGGACCCTTAAATCTTAACAACTTTAATAAGAGATAAGTCTACTGAACTGAAACCTAGTAGGAATGTCTAAAATTTTTCCACACAATCCTTCCTACATCATGCCTACATTATGCTAACATTATCTAGCATATTATTTTTTGGTTGTGATCGACATCATCTCTTTCATCCAATCACATCGTTGAATTTGGATTTCTGCCTTTTTATTGGTATGAAGAAAAAATGGGATGTTTGATCCTTTGGTTTTTCGCGAAAATTATTTACAAAAAGTTTTTGGCATGAAGGCGTAGATTTAACATTGATATACCATTTTGACAAATAATGTGAACATTGTTGACTCTCAATATGTAAATATGCTGAGACCTTATAATTGCACCTCGTTTGGAAACTCTTAGGGAAATTCCTTTAGGGTTATGTCTCCATTGTAGAACCACGCACCATTACTCTTAATCTTTTAACCTGGTCCATAGCGTAGTTCCTTTTCCATATTGGCCTTTTCGCCCATTAACCTACAAATTTTGACTCCACATAGCCTTTGATATTGAATTCCTTTTCTAGAGCACCACACACTATTGGAAAGGAGTTTCAGAGAACTATCTAAGTTTTTTACTTCTAGGAGCATATGATATAATATACCCAAGTTGAAATACCCTCAAATATCAGGCCATCTAACCACCACAGTTAGGATATTTTATAACTTCTTCACTTAGCCTACTACTATGATATGCATCTACTGAATATTGTAGCTACCATAACACTGATCATATCCCTTGGAATGAACATATTTACATGCACATGAATTCCAAACACCAATGCATTATCTTGAAATCAATTCCAACATATTAATGCCATATTCCATCCTAAGAATGCCAATAAATAAAGTCAATCTGAGCTAAGTTGTTGTAAAAATAAACTAATTGCATTAACTGTTGAAAAATAAATTCTCTTGGCTAAATAATGCAACAATGAAAACCAAACAAAAATAAATTAATAAAATAATGATTTCACTATTGAAATTTCCCTATAAATGGCACAAAAAGTCATGTGCCGTTTAATTACCCTTCTATCTAATTAGAAAGAAAATAAAATTTCTATTTATTTAATTATAAACCAGGTTCATATGGAACATGTGAACTATTGTGCACCATCAATGATAGTAAAAGCTATAGTTGTAGTACTTTAAATGAATTTCATAGAGAAAGAGATGCTTGCATAAGTCACCAAAAGAAATCCACAGTACTCTTGCAGTCCACAACCACTCTTGTAGTAAAGTAAGGAGAAAAGATAAGGGAAATTAAACACTTGGAGGAAGGTAGACACACTTGTATAAAAGTGAACACATTGAGATTAAAAGGCGATTTCTGCAAGTGTTTTACATGATCTATAATTATGTAACATATATGCACATGATATGTACTAGCTAACAAATATACCAATTGTTATTCTCCTATACCAATAGGTGTCATATATCATGATTGACTTGATGGGCTATGTAATATGTTCATACCTTTACTTGTTGCAAAGGTTTTCCATATCATCAAAAAATAAAAAAAATTTAAAAAATGTAAAGACGTTATACCCTAAAAGAAAAATCAAAGGGTAAAAAGAATAAGATGGTCAAAAAAGTGAAAGAAAAGGAACACCACCAAAAGAAAGACCAAGGAAAGTGTGCAAGTCTAAATGCCACTACTTTTACTCTTCTGCAATAAACAATTGTGTGCAACTTGTCGCCTATGCCACAATTGATGAATAGTCAAACAGTTTAAGCTTGACTAGTTCATATTTTCAATTTTATGTTTTAGAGATAGAAAATAAAAATCTGACCAAACTGTTTAATCTTGGCAGATAAGTAGATAGGTAGAGTGAATAAAGGGAGCTCAACAATTTAATCTGAGCCCTTGGATGTAATAAAGATAGACATCGATAGATATCTACATGTAAAAGAAAAGAAAGTGTGATAAGGGTTTTCCAGTTTAAGTGCACCCTAATAAAGAAGTAAAAATGTTAGGATAAAGTAGGTAGGGTAAGTAGATGATGGTTGTAGAATAAATGTGTGGTAAATGGTTAAGTTTAATGCTTAAATCTTTTTCTTTCATCACTTGGACAAAGAAAAACTCACATTGGAGACAACACATCAAGGAGACAAAGTCAAACTAATTAACTTCCTTACTCCATTTTTCTCACAAAATTCACTAATTTCCCCTAAGTGTTAAAAGTACCTAAACAAGTTAGGGGGGCTCAGAGCATTTCTCTAACTTTTGGAGGGACTGGACCCTTGGCCCAATAATTTGAAATACCTAAAGCACTTAAATCCCCTTCATCAATATTCACCCCTTCATAAAGTCACTCATTCCCTTTATAAAGGTTTTCCTAAGTAAAATCCTATTTTTCTTAGGAAAATTAAAAACATTCCATCTACATGAAACCCTCATATCTTATTAGCCTAAGGTATAAGTGTTGTATGATGAAATGCATTTTCGGGAAAAATTAAACTTAGCGCTTTCCCATTCATTTGGTCTTATTAACCACTAATGTTATTATTTTGTAATTCCCGAATAAAACAACATTACCCACGCCCGTATTATTATATTATACAAAACCCCAAATTTTTACATATCCTACTCCTTTGGTTAAAATATAACCATAATCTGTTTTAAAATAGGATTAATGAGTTAATCAATGACCCATTAAGAACCTTGTCCCTCTCCTCCAATAAATAGGGTTAATTAACCCTCATAGTTAATTACTAACCACACCAGCCAATCCCACTGCCCCTGATGCGATTAACTAATCCTTAAATGTATTGGGCCCACCTCCATTATATCCCTGTCACTTCAAAGCCCTGACAGTCATCCGATCAGGCCCCCGAGATCTAACGGCTATTATGCATATCGCGTGACCCTTTGTGACCACGTGTTAGCGTGTGATCACACAACGGTTTTTTACGCAGTGCCTCCGCCACGCATTGAATGCTCTATGGAATCGTTGGCTCGAGGTTAAATACCACCCTTCCCCATAAGTTGTGCGATAAAAACCGCTTATCACCTTCTACTAAATGGCAAAATTTCTCATCATTCAATTGCCGCTAATTGTCATTTCCATTCACCCACCAATACCAACCATTTACCCGTTTAAACACAAAAACCCTAGTGTTGCTCATTTTCAAATGATTATGTAGTAAAACCCTTTGTAACCCTGTTGCACCACCTAAAGCCTCTGTTAACAAATTCGAGCATCATTTACCTCCCAAAAATCATTCTAGACTCACTCCACAGACCTCTCAAGCTCAAATGAAACCTTTTCGACCTCCCCTGCAAACCAATACTTTCTTAACAATTAGTTTTGTTTTATAGGTGATCAGAAGACCACAACCTTCGATAAACAGTGTTAATACTAGTCATTAGACCTATTTACTCCAAGAGTGTTATCAAATCTATTCAAATAAAGATGGAAGATAAAACATATAGTTGAAAGAGAAGCAAAGGAAACATGAAATTAAATGATTCATTGTTGAAACAGATAGTAAAAACCTAAACTACACATTGAAGGAAAAAGGACACCGTAAAGAATAGTCAAAGTGTATCAGGATTAAACAGTATTAGATTGAATACCAAGTCAATTAAATCAGCTAGCATGAAGATAAACAGCAGGGAAGACAGTTACAAAACAAAGTATACAAACTCATGTCAAAGTGAAGACAAATGTAAATGTTAGGCCCCTATACTACTAGTGTAACCCCTTATGGTTATTAGTACAACCCACTAATTATATTTATGTACCCATGTAGTGCGCATATTGTTACTATCGTGCCCAATAGAAGCCCACTATTGTTATTATTGTGCCCTTACATTATTATTGTTATGTCGGCTATGATTATGTTATGACCCCTTAGACTCCTATATATAGAAAGGAGGTCTTTTCATTTGTATCATCCAAGAATTGTTAATTTATGTAATGTAAAGTAGGTTGCCCCCTCGAAGAGGCTGAATTCTAAGGCATTTATCTATCTTATCTATCTTTTTCTTGAGCTGGTTTCATAACATTCGGTATCAGAGCTTTCGATTCTAGGGTTTCGCTGCTCCAAACAGGTCATCGTGGCATTTTCACTATAACATTTTTTCTCTGATGTTTCAGAAGTTGCAAAAATAACCCATTTGAGAAGAAATCGCGTTGAACCTCAGGCCCGAATTTCACAGCTTTTCGCGCTATATTTGCAGAGATATTATCTAAGGAAGTTGGTATTTTTGCGGACTCCTGAATTACATTCCAAACAGGTGAGCTGGTGAAAATTGTCATAACTTTCTCTCTGGGGATCGGATTGAAATTTCATAAGAAGTTATAGAAAGAGGACGGACTGTAGTTTCTTGTATGGATTTTTCAGATCCAAAGGTCGAAATAGTGACTCATGGCACGTCGTACAATTTCGCTCTACTGAACTAGTCTATGATCAAGTCACTGTGGGAGATTTCACATAACTCTTTCGTGGAGAATCCAATTTGGATCAGACTGGTGGAATTGGAAAGAGGACACAGAGGGCTACTATAAGTCACAATTTCAGAACTTAAAGATATGAAAGTACAGAGTTACAGTTGTTTCAAGATCGAGCTCCTAAAATCAAGAAAAAGCAAGATGAGGAAGTTTGATGACAAGGATCCGGTAAATTGGATACTTCAGATGGAGCAATATTTTGATCTACATGGTGTACCATTGTTACAAAAGGTATGTATTGCATCTTCATATTTAGAACCTAATCAATTTTTATGGTATGAAGGGCTTTGTTCTCGTAAACGACTTGTTACGTGGTCAATTTTCACAGAGGAAATGATAGCACATTATGAGGATACAAAGAGCAACACCTTCTTTAAAGCAACACCACAACAATTGGAAAGAGTAAAAGGGCTTTGTGACATAGTGGAAAGAAAAATTATGGAAACCAAGAACCATACCCCTCACAAATATAAAGATGGAAGTGTTGTTTCTCCTAGTGTTACAGGGAAAAGTGTCTATGCAGAACTGCTTATCCCACTAAGGTGTGGTAGCTACCTTAGAAACAAACAAAGTAAATCTACTTTCGTTTTTCCATTATAAAAGATAGATGAGAGAGGAATAGAGGAGACCAACCTCGGTCTTGCGCTTGGCTCCTAGTTCGATTCCTCTCTCTGCTGATAGTCCTTTTCCACTTGCTTCCTTGTGCACCCAGCTTCATAGAGTACCTACAGACTCAAAGTAGCATAACACTATACAAGAACATGGATCTATAATCATAAACAATCTAGGATCAGATGTAAATTTACCATACAAATGCATAAAACATAAATGACACAAGAGTATGGAGGAAAACTTGAATAGCTTTTATTGATAATCAAGAAAGAGCCAAGGGAGTTACAACCAGTTGTTCTGACCCAGCATCATCCTCTCAGCAAGTAAGCCCTTCTTCACCTCATACAAAGATTAGATCACCCAACACTATGATGTTGCCTCAAGAAACTAACAGCAATTCCTTACAAGATGCAAAATTCCAGCCTCTAGATCTCTGGGATGAGGGATCCATATATAGATATCTGTAAGGGAGATGAGTCAGCTTGTGATTTGATTAGTGTCTTCCCTCTGATAGTTCTTGCTTCCACTTGGAGATTGATGATCTATTACTCATCTTTGGTCGGATTTAGAGACGCAAGTGTCATAGGAGAAGTTTCTAGAAGATTCCATGCCTCTCCACCTTGCGGAATGACACTGCCATTTGTCACTTCTCTCCCATCGCACCCCATAGAAGGGCTTTTTGAAATGTATTGCACCCACAGAGTGTACTTAGGTGAGATGCAATGCACTTTGCCTATGGAGTAGGTGAAATGATCCTATTTTGACCAGTTCTGAGTGGTTTTTCATGGAGAACTTCTGGGAGAAGTTGTAATCAGTTGACCTTGTTCCTTTCGGGGTTAGAACAACACTTTTAGGGACTTAGGAGCCCTTGGTTTATGGACATTTTATGCTTGGGGTTGCAACGCCCAAAAATTGTCTATAACAGTTGCCCCCTAAAGCATGAGGTCGTTAATCTTTTTTATGTCAGGTGAAATGCTTTATCATGAGGATCCGAAGTTCTTTCAAGCTAGGAGGAGACCTGTAATAAGATACAATACAATACATTATCTTCATAATTTTTTCATGATCTAGCTGAGGCGAGCACTCCCATGCTCAGCTTTATAAATTCATTCTCATGTACATAGGACAGACAATCGTCTGAGTGTGGACTGATGATTCTGGTAGAGCCATCATCCCTTTGATTGGATGATTATCTATGCAACAATGATGTACATTTGATGTCTTTATTTCCCTGAATATATATCGCAGCCTGGATGGATGAAACTAGATCTGGGGTCTTTAATCTCATTCGATCTTCACTCGAAGTACAAGTCGATCCATGTGAGAGATGTTCTGGAGTTGAACATGGAAAGACATCGCCTGATTACCAGCCAATGATGTAAGCTATTAACAGATGCGAGAGGAGTCACCGAAAATGATAATGACCCTCAAGGTACTGCAGTACAATTCACGTGGTGTGATTAAAGGACTTGGCGTCGAACACCACACAAAATCTTTTGGTCGAAGGCCATTGATGTAAACCTGTCACCGGAAGTGAGAAACTTGCCATTGATGCATGCAAGCTTCAAAGTACTGAACAGGGTGTTCCAAGATCGACTTCTTGGATAATGAGCTGATGTCGACAAGAAGCGATCCGTCATAAGAGGGCCTTAATAAATCCCACATCAATGACATGGAACGGAGCAAATGATTTTAATGTAGGTGAAAACGATATGGTGATATAAGGTTCAGGGTGGCGGTCATGAAAGAATGGAGCGTAAATGTATTGCAGCGGGTGAGACACAGGTGAATTCTCTGAATGACTTCTCTTGAACATATCGAGGACACTGATGTGACGGATTGGTAGCATTAATCTAAAATGTGGATGGTGTGAAGGGACCATGGTGATATGACCGGTGAATGAAACAACCCAACCCGACTTGGATGCGGAGTGAAAGTGTCATGTTCAAGAGCGACTTGCTACCAACAAAGTTTCTTCAAGTTTTCTTCCCAATTCTTCCCCAGTCATTGCTGACCAGTACCTCTTTATTTTGTCAAGCTTGAGGAGGATAACATATGCTTGTTCTATAATTTTCCCTTCGGGCAAACCCATCGCTATGTTTTAACAAGCCTAGTGATAGTGAAACTCGTTCTTGTCTGCTATGGACAAGTTTGTCGCTATTAGGTTTTAACGAGTTTAACGAAAAAGATAACTCGGTCCTTTTCAATTTTATAGAGTCTGAAAAGGGACATAAAGGAAATTCCAAAATTCCTTTTTCGTCATCTAATCCCTTAAGTCCGAAAAAGTATAAAACAATACATAAGGGATGAATTTTTGATACTTTTAATGAGCTGAACAAAACAAGCGCTCAATATTTTTGTGTAATAATCCCTCAGGTCCAAAAATATTAAAATCTAAAGGAGGGATAGCACTTCCGGTCCCTTTAACGAGCTGGAGAGGCCAATGGCTCGGCAATCTTTTCATATTTTATGAGTCAGTTGAAAAGAGCTTAAAGGAGACTCATCTTTTGAGGAACGAGTGATAAAATTGGGTGGCATCTGATTCCAGGTAAGGTTTGGAATTTTCCAATCATGACAGTGTTACAAGGATGGCTAGGGGGATCACTCTTCGCAGCTGTTCCTCAAAAGGGGTAAACAATCAAGTGGAGGTGAATGATCGGCCAATATAGAGTGGAGGTGATGATGAGAACTCGACCAAGGCTTTAAAGGTTGAAGTACTACATTCACGATGGTTATTTAATGGGAAATGGTTCACTTTTTAATGAGCTTAAATATGGGGAGAAACATTTGCTCATGACTTATGTTTATTTTTTAACGAGCTTGAACTATGTGCTAAAACTGCTCGATAAATCCAGTCGTATAATAAGAATGTCTCATATATGAAAACGACAATTTTTTGAGTTTTGCCCCACATCCTTTCTTTATGCAAGTTAGGAAACAACCAATCCTACGAATTTAAAGGGTTAGAGGACCTACAAATTTAAAAAATAAATAGTCGCTCTTCGCTTGCACGCCAAAAGGTTTGCATGCCCCCAGGTATAAAATAAAGCTTCAAGGTCACCTTTCATTCTATCGACAAAACATTTTTTTTTTCAGGAAAGGTCTACCTCTTTCAGGTTACCAAAGACTGTTCTATTCATAGCGCCAACAAAACACTTCTTCAGCGATGTCTACCGAAATAGAAAAAGGTGAGACAATCCACTCACATAACTTTGACGAGGAAATCTTGTTCCACTCTAACCCCCTCTTCCAATCACGGACGGGAGTACAGACTAGTCATATATCTCTCGTCGAAACTTATCCTATACCTGAAGTTTTCCTGTCGAAGCAGACCAGGGTGCATGCCCCCTAGGTTTCAGTCATGTCCCCGGAATCACTCGCGCTCATCAGGTGGACGGACTGGGGATTGATGAGACATTCCTTGTGTGAAAAGACCATTCAGGGATGGTATATGACTATTTTCTATGTGTGATCCGGGAAATGAAAGCTGGTCTACGAGCTTGACCACTCTTCCTTCGTGCGGAAAACACATTACTCTAAAGAGTGATGAGACAATGGCTCCCATGCAATAAATATAGTCTCGTCCAAGGAGTAGATTATAATCCAAGGGTTCTTGGACTACCATTACGTTCATGTCAACGGTTTTCCCTCTCAATGTTATGGGCACATTGGGAAGGATCCCTAACGGTCGACTGGTTCCTTTGTCAAAGCTTGTTAGATTTCTCATCTCAGGAAAAAGCGATGGCAAACCAAGCGCTTTCCAAGTAGTCGAGGAAAGGATACTCACAGAAGCCCCTTCATCTATGATGGTGCCAGCCATAACCATTCTATATATTTGAGCAATAATTCGGAATGGTACACTAGCCAGTAAACGGGGTCTGCCTAGTTGATTCCAGTCGAAGGAAACAACTGGGTTGCTTGGAGGTGGGACCGAATAGACGGCTGGGTATGACTCTAACAAACTTCCTTCCTGCAGTAAAGGAATGGGTAAATTTCCCCAATGTTCATTGGAGCCTGTGCTTACGAAAAGAATTTGGACGGTGTCATCCTTGTTCTCTTCAGTGACTGTATCATCTAAAGATGGAACCTCTGAAGGCAAGACTGGGTCAACTGCCGCCTCGACCTTTTGACTTTCGTCTGGTATGGGTTCAGATGGTTTGTCTTCAATGATAGATGCTTCGGCTGACCACCTGTGTGGGTCAGCCAGATTTTGAACTAGTGACGGACTCGGCAAGAGTTTTTTATATCCAGGAGGAAGTCGTAACGGTGAAACCAGACGATCATCCAAAACTCTTTTAGCCTCATCTAAGAAGGGGACAACGGTGGATGGCATGATCACCTTCGCACAGTTTACAAGGAAATCTCTTTTTGTCCTGGGGCTTCACTTTCACTAGTAGACAATGTGTTTTCAACATGATCTTCAGAGGTTGATGACACCAGGTTGTGCAAACGAGGAGACCAGTCCTTTAAGATCTGACGGATGCAAGACAATCTCGATGATATTGGTCTCCTTTGCAAATGACATGTGGCGATTTAGGCCTGGTCGGTGCAATGTGTGGATTTTCGCTAGACGACGCTTGGTTGCCCCCTTTCGCTTTTGTCTCCTTCTTCTTCTTCTCTTTCTTCTTCTTTTCCTTCTTCTTCTTAGGTAGTTGATTTTTTGCTTTTCTAGCCTCATCAAGCGAAGAGGAAGGAGGAGAGGAAGA
Organism: Pinus tabuliformis; assembly: GCA_031772625.1. Taxonomy (NCBI): domain Eukaryota; kingdom Viridiplantae; phylum Streptophyta; class Pinopsida; order Pinales; family Pinaceae; genus Pinus; species Pinus tabuliformis. Next base: position 1,506,509,397 of record CM062819.1, on the reverse strand, counting down.
ATTGGAGGAAGTAGAGGGTTGGGGAGTAACTCTGGATTTGTCTAGTTGCTGACTCGATTGTTCAGGAATTGCGGTGTTCTGAACGACAGAGGTTGAGAAGAGCCATAGGGGCAAGCTGATTGTCAATCCTGGAAGCGACAATGTGGCCATATGGGGTGCACCAACATCTCCCCAAGAGGAGAAGGGACTAGGATTTCCTCCAAGGGGAATTCCTTGGTTGGTGGATTCCATTTTCTCAACCTAAGATCAACGTAGGAAAGGGTGATGATTATTCCGTTTAAAATAAATTTTAGACGCTTTGACACAACTTGTTTTTTCAATTTTAAAGAGTCGAGAAAAAACAAAAGATGACTCTAGTCGGCTTTGATTTTTAATGAGCCCGAAGTGACAAGTGCTCAGATGGACCTTTTCCATAAAGGAGTTTGAAAAGGAACAAAAGGGACTGCTCTGGAAATCTAGGTAGAGGGATTACCAAACCAATCGCAAAACTGCAGAATACTTTTTATGGTATGGCAGTCAATCTTCCTGAATGTTGTGTTCAGTGCATTGCGATCGATAGGGCGGCCAACACGGCTTCCTATGGATAAAGGATTAAGCCTATTGTGGTCTCCCAAAATATACTCGACGGTACGTGGGAGCATAAGTCCGTAATGGCACTTATCATCTCAAAGTGGAGGAATCACCCAACCAATAGTGAGAACAACAGTTACCAGGCTTTACGACGCCGGAATACATCTCTAGCCTAGACTTCTAGATGTTGTGTGTTAGGTTCCAAAGCATTGTTAGATTCATTAAATTTATTTTATAGTTGATCTTGCTTAAGAAATTTTCCTTTCAGGTTCACCGCCTGATGTAGGTGTACAATTCATAAAATGCAATCTAAGATGATAAACAGTCTTTTATCTTCTTTGTGCAATGAAAATCCTAGCTACTAAGGAAAGAGAGACAATATTCTTTCACAAAGAGCAAAGAGCACACATGCACTGTCCTAAATCAAACCAATCAAATAGCCTAAATGCAAATGCACATGCATGTATTTGTTTTTGACTTTCATAATATGTGAATGATAAAAAGAAAGCTAATGCGCAAATCTGAATTACTTTTCAAGTGACAATTATTAACAAGTTTCTTTTCAAAATCAAAATGAGGATAATGACACCACTTTACGATTTGGAAATGAATACTTGCTTTCGACACTAGAAAGACTACAAATTCAGATCAAATACAACAGTAACAGGGTAGTCGACTATCAAGAGCAACCAGACTCTCTCCTATGACTAAAAACGACACTTGCGACACTTTCAAATTAAGAAACGACAATACAATTACGTTACTTTTTGCGAAGGAGAACTGAAAATGACTCAGCAAATACACAAAAACATTTACAGTTCTTTGCACAATGGAGGTGGAATATCAGTAAGGAAAGGGGTTTCAATTAGAGGTATACTGATTATAGGCAGCAAAACTCATGAATAGAACTGAAAAGAATGAATCATAGAAACCAAAACTGAGGAACAATGTCTAGTCTGATCAGCGCACCTGTAACACAGTGAACTTGAAATGCAGTGCACCTACTACACTCAGGAAGTGCGCTGAATTTCAGATTCATAGAACAGAGCCTGTGCTGGGCCAGAGACAAGACTTTTCTTAGGTTTCGAGTCACAGTTTGCAGTTCAGTTCAGGGATTTTGGCCGAGCAAGTGGCAATCAATAAATCAACAATGGGGGTAGATCTAAGGAGGTTACGAGAGCTACCACAAGGGCAATTAGAGAGTTTGTAAATCAGTTGTTTAATTCATAAACAAAACCCAAAGATTGACTAAAGCGGCATTTATCTACTTTGCATTTGCATAGCAAATGCAGTTCAAAAGCTACCTGGCTTGACTTCAGGCTCCGTCTGTAAGTTTATAAAATAAACAACAAGGTAGATACACAAACAGCCTAGTTGTTCCCCAATGGAGTCGCCATTTTGTTACAGGGAAAAGTGTCTATGCAGAAATGCTTATCCCACTAAGGTGTGGTAGCTACCTTAGAAACAAACAAAGTAAAGCTACTTTCATTTTTCCTTTATGAAAGATAGATGAGAGACGAATAGAGGAGACCAACCTTTGTCTTGTGCTTGGCTCCTAGTTCGATTCCTCTCTCTCCTGATAGTCCTTTGCCACTTGCTTCCTTGTGCACCCAGCTTCACAGAGTACCTGCAGACTCAAAGTAGCATAACAATATACAAGAACATGGATCTATAATCATAAACAATCTAGGATCAGATCTAAATTGACCATACAAATGCATAAAATATAAATGGCATAAGAGTATGCAGGAAAACTTGAATAGCTTTTATTGATAATCAAGAAAGATCCAAGGGAGTTACAACCAGTTGTTCTGACCCAGCATCATCCTCTCAGCAAGTAAGCCCTTCTTCACCTCATACAAAGCTTAGATCACCCAACACTATGATGTTGCCTCAAGAAACTAACAACAATTCCTTACAAGATGCAAAATTCCAGCCTCTGGATCTCTGGGATGAGGGATCTATATATAGATATATGTAAGGGAGATGAGTCAGCTTGTGATTTGATTAGTGTCTTCCCTCTGATAGTTCTTGCTTCCACTTGGATATTGATGATCTCTTACTCATATTTGGTCGAATTCAGAGAGGCAAGTGTCACAGGAGAAGTTTCTGGAAGATTCCATGCCTCTCCACCTCGCGGAATGACACTGCCATTTGTCACTTCTCGCCCATAGAACCCCATAGAAGTCTTTTTGAAATGCAACGCACCCATAGATTGTACTTAGGTGAGATGCAACGCACTTTGCCTATGGAGCAGGTGAAATGATCCTGTTTTGACTAGTTCTGAGTGGTTTTTCATGGAGAACTTCTGGGAGAAGCTGTAATCAGTTGACTTTGTTCCTTTAGGGGTTAGAACAACACCTTTAGGGACTTAGGAGCCCTTGGTTTATGGAAATTTTATGCTTGGGGTTGCAGCACCCAAAAATGTCTATAACACCTAGCCTTCCACAACCTACAAGGGTTACACCACAACAATTGGAAGAAAAAAGAGAAAAATGGCTTTGTTACAATTGTGATAGAAAATGCACTAAAGGTCATAAGTGTGCTGAGAAGAAATTATTTTACATAGAATATGAATAGGAGGAAGAAAAGGATCAAAAAACATCAAAAGAGGAGGATCTACGCCAGGACCCCACCCCAGGGAAAGAAGAAATGAATCAGACCATATCTTGTAAAGCATTGGCAAGAATTACCACTCCTTAAACTCTCAAGATAAAAGGACATATCAAGAAGAAAAAGGTGCAAGAAGTGAAAGATCACATCGAGAAAGAAGAAATGAATCCAACCATATCTTGTAATTCATTGGTCGAAATTACCACTCGTCAAACTATCAAGGTGGAAGGACATATCAAGAAGAAAAATGTTCAAGAAGTGAAAGATCACATCGAGCATCAAGAAATGAATCCAACCATATCTTGTAAAGGATTGGAAGAAATTGCCACTCCTCAAACTCTAGAGATAGAAGGACATATCAAGAAGAAAAAGGTTCAAGCAGTAAAAGATCACATCGAGCATCAAAAAGAAGTTCTCCAACTTTTAAAGGATAATACCACTTCGGTGCAAAATCAAACGAAGCAACATGTAGATCAACATCGTAGTGAAAAATGTTTTGATGTAGGTGATTGGGTATTTTTATTGCTACATCTCAAGAAAGCTATTTATAAGAAGGAAATGTTGGCAATACTACATGCACTTAAAAAATGGCAACCTTACCGAATGGGAAGACTCTTCAAGGAAGAGGATGTGGAAGCATTGTTTTGTGCTATTTTTATTATCCAACCAGATTGGATAAACGAAGCAACGGATCAATGGAAGAAGGATGAAGAAGTATGTCCACTTATTCAAAAGTTGTAAAAGATCCCAATTCAAACAATATTGCCAGAAATTGAAGAGGAAGGAAAAATCATATTGGAACCTGGAGCAGTCACACAAACAAGAACCCGACAGCTACGAAATTGATCAATTTCAGAGTTTCTCATCAAGTGGAAGAACTTACCCGCTAAAGATTCCACAAGGGAGGACAAGAATTTTATACAAAAGCATCAAGAACTACTCAAGCGTTGAGGACAACGCTTTTTGAAGGAGAGGGGCATGTTAGGCCCTTATACTACTAGTGTAACCCCTTATGGTTATTAGTACAAACCACTTATTATATTGATGTACCCATGTAGTGCCCATATTGTTACTATTGTGCCCCATAGAAGCCCACTATTGTTATTATTGTGTCCTTACATTATTATTGTTATGCCGGCTATGATTATGTTATGACCCCTTAGACTCCTATATATAGAAAGGAGGTCTTTTCATTTGTATCATCCAATCATTGTTCATTTATGTAATGTAAATGAGGTTTCCCCCTCGAAGAGGCTGAATTCTAAGGCGTTGATCTATCTTTTCTATCTTTTTCATGAGCTGGTTTCATAACAGAAAAATAGATCGGTAAAAGTAAAAAGTAAACAGTAAAAGTAAACATGAAGACATTAAGGGTCAAACAAATATGAAAATACTTTCACCAGCTACAATGAATTTTATCCAAGGTGAAAATGAAAAACAGTTGAAAGGAATTTAAGGTTAAAAGATGAAATTAGAATAGAAATGGTACATTCTTCAGAAATTTCCTATTTAAGTCATAGTTTTGCAGAAACTATTGTGGCAAATCCAACAAGTATTTTGAGAAATTGGAGGAGGTTTTTTTTCCCAAAAGGCTCACCTACAAAAGCCTCTCTCACTTGTTACACAGGTATTACCGAGAGGGATATAATTGCATGTCTTCATAGCCTATGTTTCAGTTTTTGCAGAGTCTTGCTTTTGACATCTTTTTGTAGAGAAAATTGTGAATAGAGGGAGATGAATTTTGGGAAACTGAGAGAGGTTTAGCTCAAAAGTATTCCTATATACAAAAAAAAAAAAAATTCAATTTTTACATATCTATTATGGATTGAAATATACAAGCGTATAATTGGACCCTAAGTTTGAAGAATTTCTGGGGCATAATGCACAAAGGAAGGATGCAATTAGTGACTGGGATGCCTCATCATCAACTAAGAGTTGCTATCAAATTCAACTTTATCTTTTTTGTCAACATAAATCCATAGAAATATTTCCAAATATATTTATTAGTTTTGAATGTCCTTTATTTAAGTTCTATTAATGTAAACAATTGGAGATATTTGTGAAACTAATCTTGATATTTTTTCAGGACATTTCAGCTTAAAATTAGTATAAATACTTCTTCATTTGAAGTATTTTGGGTGGATTCTTAGACATTGTTGTAATACTGATTACTTTGGAATAAAGTGTTGTTGAAGAAAATTTTGTATGGCTGGCTGGATGAAGAATTAATGCAAAGGACTTTTCACAGAATTCTTGAGTTAGACACTGGATGAATAAGTCTTCTATACCTTATGTCTTGAAGTTTTCTTGTTTATTATATCATCCATGTTTCATATCTGAATGATAAATGAAAAAGAATAATTCAAAAAGTGCTTAGTGCAATCTGTTTTCAATCATTATTATTCTTATTGTTTTCCTCTGAACTAGCATAAACAATGAAATCTTAATTGCTCTCATTTCCTAATTTATTCATTTTGATTATTTAGTAAAGAATTCTTAACTGCTATTTATTAGTAATCATTCAAGTTCCCTCTTTCGAATATGGTGAAGGATTCTTAACTACCCTTCACCCATTTTGAGTCCATTCCATCTATTTTAAGTCTTTATTTGTTCCCTGTTTGACTACCTTGCCATGTGAAACCATCCCTTGTTTAGAGACCAAATGTAGTTAAGCCATCTTCTTTGACTCCATTAGCCCAACGGCCTAAGCTACTTTGTCCTACCCCTCTGCTATTGAATTTCACCACTGAAACTCAACCAAAACTCCTAAACTTCATAACTAACCCAATATCTATCAAAACAAAGTTAAAACTTAAAGAGAGAGCCCTCTCTAGATACATATTGGCTAGATTCTGTATCTAAAAGTTCGTTTGTGGTTACCTCGGACCCCTTTCCTCTTCCCAACAACTTCAAGGAAAATTTGGGTGATAACATAGTGGTGACTCCACTGGAGAACGAATAACTTTTTTGTTACTAATGTTTACCATATAAACTACAGACAGAGCCTGAATTTAGCTAGGTAGCCTTTGAACTTCTCTTGCTTTGCAATTGCATAAATAAATGAATGTTGCTTCAGTCTATCTCTAGTCTAGTTTATGGATTGAACGTCTGGTTTCAAACACTTGATCAATTCCTCTTGTCAAATAAGTCTTTAAGAAAGTTCAAATCCCATACCTAAAGCCTCTTAAAGAAACTGTTGAAGTTGTATTTTCAAACCCATTTAGAGAAAAAACCAAAAATATACCTAAAACCCTGGCTTCAGAAAGGACTTATTACACCAGAGCTAATCTTGATCCAAATCTCGCACCTGTGTTTGAAAATAATAATCTGATCCCCAGAATTCTTAGGAGACAGGAAAGCCAAGAAATTTCTTCTAGTTCTCAGCCTATATATAGATCAAGATCCTGTCCTGTAAAGTGGATCTACCTTGAGGACGAACCCTCGAATGAACAATTTGAGACCTCTTTATTTGTAACCTTTTTTGAGTCTGAGTTGGTCTGCTTGGTTCATGACCCAGTATTAATTGAAGATTTACAACTTGAAGTTGTCACTTCACATCTTGATAGACATTTACAGAACTCCATATATTCCGATCTTACCTCTGAAGGAACACCTAACCATTCTGTGATCACTACTACCTCTCCTAGTTCATCATCATTACCTTAGACATCTCAACCTCAAGCCACTCCTTCTACCCCTCCATCCATCACTCAAAGGCCAACCCCAGCTGTTGTTTCATCACTATCTACTGCAATAGAAAACAGATATACTCCCTTGGTATTACCAGCCAATCCAGGGGCTATGCCCCAAGACTATCAAAGTAAAATCACTCCTTTCAATGGTTTTGGTACCTACACTGCACAACAACATACCAAAAAAATGACTGATTGCTTTCAGATATATGAAATAAATGTAGATGATGTAAGAATGAGAATATTTCTTCAAAGCCTGAGAGGAGAAGTTAGAACCTGGTTTAGAGCCCTTCCTGCAAATAATATCAATGACCTAGAAGCTCTCTATAGAACATTCTTAAACAGATGGGAAAGGAAGAAAGATCCTCTCTAAATCTTATCAGAACATGAAAACCTGAAAAGAGGAACACAAGAAACTGTGCAAGATTACTGCACTTGGTTCAATAATGTTTACATTGCTATCCCTCAAAACCTCAGACCTACTCCAGATTTGGCATTAGTCAAATTCCTTGATGGTTTTGATACTGATATGGCATACCATCTTAGGAAAAGAGCTCCTCGAACTTTAGAAGATATGCAAAGTATAGATGTCAGTGTTAAGGCCAACCTGATATCCAAATGAGCTAAAGCCAGAAGTGAAAGGAGAATACCATTAAAAGAAGAACCCTCAGCTTTTGAACATAAACTGGATGCTATTATTAAAGGGATGGATAGGCTAGGAGATAGAGTAGAACTAATTGAAAGGAAATCCCCTTGGGATGGTCAACTAAGCAATACTCAAAGAAATCCAAATTTTAGGAAGAATCAAAACAAGAACACAGGAAAGACTAGTCTTGACCAAAACATTTGGCCCCCATTCCAGGAAAATTATGTTGAAGCCTCAAATTTCGATGAACCGTCAGAAGATACTTAAATAAACTTGATGGGACTCAATAATGAACAGCAAGTTTTCTTGACCCAAGAGGATTAAGAAGCTCACATTCTTAAACAATTCCAAACTCAGTCAGGTGAATCATTTGACTTCAGGGATGGATATGATACAGGCATTTATGAACTCCACAAGCAATATAATCTGAGGAGCAGAAGAATTGATGTCCCTGAAACCAACAAACAGAAAGCTACAAAACAACCTAACAAAGGTAAGACCAATACCACCCCTATACATATTCTTTCTAGATCAGATCTTAATCCTGCTAATCCAGTTATTGAAGATGTATCTGAGAATCAACCTAATAACAAATAACTCTCCACTTCTCCTCCTCCCAAAGGAAATGTGGAGGAACCTCCAGAAGTTGATTTGGAAACAACTTCAGCTCATAACCCCACTCCTGAGAAGGAGAAAACCACAGAAAATAGAGAAAATAAAGAGAATACAAATATCTAAAATACAAGAACGCAGACTGAAAAACTTTTTAATCTAGAGACCGAAGTAGGGAAATTAAAACTAGTTGTTCCATTTTCTGAATTAGCTAAACAGGATGTCTACCAAAGCCAAATCAATATATCACTCAAAATATCTGGAAATGAAGACTCAGTAAATGTTTTTGATGACCAACCTGAATTAATCTTTGGTCTTGAAGTAAATGGAAAACCCTTAGATGGAGGAATTCCTCCTTTCTATGTAAGTTTAAAAATACATGATAAAATACTTCATAATGCCATGTTTGATTCTAGGGAATCTCATAACTTAATGCCGAAGTCTGTAATGGAAAAATTAGACCTAGACATCACCAGGCCATACAAAGACCTTTTCTTTTGATTCGAGTCAGGTGAGATGTTTAGGATTAATCAAAGACTTGTGTGTTTCACTAGTTCAATATCCTGCAAAAACAATCTTAATGGACATAGTAGTAGCAAATATTCCAGAAAAATATGGCATGTTATTGTCTAGATCTTGGGGTGCAAAGCTTCAAGGATTTCTTCAATTAGATATGTCATATGCTATTATTTCAGTTTTCAGCCAACCTAAGAAACTATATGGAGAAACTTTAATGAAATATGTAGTAAGTAGTCAGGAGAAACCCAAAAATTTCCCTATCTACTTAGTACACTCTGATATGGATTCTTTCATTCTTTACAATGCTGAAAGTGATCCTTTAAATACTCCCTTGCTATTACCAGCCAATCCAGGGGCTATGCCCCAAGACAATCAAAGTAGAATCACTCCTTTCGATGGCTCTGGTACCTACACTGCACAACAACATACCAAAAAAATGACTGATTACTTTCAGATATATGAAATAAATGTAGATGATGTAAGAATGAGAATATTTGTTCAAAGCTTGACAGGAGAAATTAGAACCTGGTTTAGATCCCTTCCTGCAAACAATATCAATGACCTAGAAGCTCTCTATAGAACATTCTTAAACAGATGGGAACAGAAGAAACATCCTCTCCAAATCTTATCAGAATATGAAAACCTGAAAAGAGGAACACAAGAAACTGTGCAAGATTACTTCACTTGGTTCAATAATGTTTACAATGCTATCCCTCAAAACCTCAGACCTACTCCAGATTTGGCATTAATCAAATTCCCTAATGGATTTGATTCTGATATGGCATACCATCTTAGGAAAATAGATCCTCGAACTTTAGAAGATATGCAAAGCATAGCTGTTAGTGTTAAGGCCAACCTGATATCCAAATGAGCTAAAGCCAGAACTGAAAGGAGAATACCATTAAAAGAAGAACCCTCAACCTTTGAACATAAACTGGATGCTATTATTAAAGGGATGGATAGGCTAGGAGATAGAGTAGAAACAATTGAAAGGAAATCCCCTTGGGATGGTCAACCAAGCAATACTGGAAGAAATCCAAATTTCAGGAAGAATCAAAACCAGAACACTGGAAAGACTGGTCTTGACCAAAACATTAGGCCCCCATTCCAGGAAAATTATGCTGAAGCCTCAAATTCTGATGAACCGTCAGAAGATACTCAAATAAACTTGATGGGACTCAATAATGAACAACAAGTTTTCTTGACCGAAGAGGATTAAGAAGCTCACATTCTTAAACAAATCCAAACTCAGTCAAGTGAATCATTTTACTTCAGGGAGGGATATGATACAAGCATTTATGAAGTCCACAAGCAATATAATCCGAGGAGTAGAAGAATTGATGTCCCTGAAACCAACAAATAGAAAGCTACAAAACAACTTAACAAAGTTAAGACCAATACCACCCCTATACATATTCTTTCTAGATCAAATCTTAATCCTGCTAATCCAGTTATTGAAGATGTATCCGATAATCAACCTAATAACAAACAACTCTCCACTTCTCCTCCTCCCAAAGGAAATGTGGAAGAACCTCCAGAAGTTGATTTGGAAACAACTTCAGCTCATAACCCCACTCATGAGAAGGAGAAAAACATGGAAAATATAGAAAATAAAGAGAATCCAACTATCTGAAATACAAGAACGCAGATTGAAAAACTTTTTAATCTAGAAACTGAAGTAGGGAAATTAAAAGTAGTTGTTCCATTGTTTGAATTAGCTAAACATGATGTCTACCAAAGCCAAATGAATAGATCAGTCAAAATATCTGGAAGTGAAGACTCAATAAATGTTTTTTATGACCAACCTGAATTAATGTTTGGTCCTGAAGTAAATGGAAAACCCTTAGATGGAGGAATTCCTCCTTTTTATGTCAGTTTAAACATACATGATAAAATACTTCATAATGCCATGTTTGATTCTGGGGCATCTCATAACTTAATGCCCATGTTTGTAATGGAAGAATTAGACCTAGACATCACCAGGCCATACAAAGACCTTCTCTTTTGATTCGAGTTAGGTGATATGTTTAGGATTAATCAAAAACCTGTTCGTTTCACTAGTTCAATATCCTGCCAAAACAATCTTAATGGACCTACTAGTAGCAAATATTCCACCAAAATATGGCATGTTATTGTCCAGATCTTGGGGTGCAAAGCTTCAAGGATCTCTTCAATTGGATATGTCATACGCTATTATTTCAGTTTTCGGCCAACCTAAGAAACTATATAGAGAAACTTTAATGAAATATGTAGTAAGTAGTCAGGAGAAACCCTAAAATTTCTGTATCTACTTTGTACACTCTGATATGGTTTCTTTCATTCTTCACAATGTTGAAAGTGATCCTTTAAATGAATTAGAATTTTTAGCAGCAGAACCAAAAGAAATTAAAAATGGAAAGTCTAGTGTTCGAATCCAAGAAATCTCTGAGAACAATGAAACATTAGATACCCAAGAGAAACCAGAAGAAAGTAAAAAACTAGATCTCACTATTAAACAGATTCCTGAGACTCCTGATACCAATTATGAACATGAAATTATTTGGCACTTAGAATTTGATGTTTTAGTTAACAAATTAGGAGCAAGAGCATGAGTTTGGGTGTACAACCTTGAAAATGATCATTCTGAAGGCCATGCTTACAGATTAAACTTTAAGTGCACCAATAATATGGCAGAATATGAAGCTCTGTTGCTAGGTCTTAAACTTGTCAAAAGATTAGGGGCAATTAGAGTATCTGTCATAGGAGATTCTGATTTAATAATTCAACATATCAAAGGGAAGTATCTAACAAATGATCATAGATTGAGATAATACAGAGCAACAGTTATAGAGATTCTCAATACATTTATGGAAACTCAGCTTGCTAAAATCCCAAGAAAACATAACTTGCAAGCTCATAGTCTGGCAATGTTTGCCAACACCTGCAAATTACTATTCGAACCTAATCATCAGTTCGAAGCTGAGATTAGAGACAGACCATCCATACCTAACAATTTAAATAAATGGAAAGTGTTTGATAGTGATAAGAAGATTAATAATTTCTTGACTTCAGATGAGGAATTTTCTAACAGTAACATAGATGTAGATACAATTATTGAGTTTGATCAAACAAATGAGGTAGAAACAAACATTTGACAAGAAAGTACAACTCAAATGATTCATCCAACAAACTTCACCAACAAAGAAATGCAGGACCTTAAACAAATGGATATTGATGAGATTATTGAAGGAGAATCGGAAGTCATTAATTTAAAAGACAATCATTTTCCTAAAGGATTAACTCCACTGGAAGATCTCTTTGATTCTAATGATATTCCAAAGAAACCTAAGATGGAACCATTAAAAGTATATATTGAGGAATATAACCCAGGGACTGAAAAAATCCAAAAGTGATAAAGTTATCTAAATCTTTGCCCCTGACCAAAAAATAAAATATGTTGAACTAATGAGAGAATTCCAGGATGTCTTTGCCTGGAGTTATGAGGATCTAAAATCATATGACACCTCTATAATTCAGCATACAATACCTTTGAAATAAAATCATAAACCATTCAAACAAAATCTCAGAAGGATTAACCCTGTAATGCTGCCCTTAATTGAAAAAGAAATCAAACGTATGTATGGAGCAGGGATAATTGCTCCTATTAGGTTTTCAGAGTGGGTGTCTAATTTAGTACCTACTAGGAAGAAAAGTGGAGAAATCATATTATGTGTTGATTTAAGAAATGTAAATAAGGTTTCTTTGAAGGATAATTACCCTTTTCCCAAGATGGATCATATTTTACAAAGGGTAGTAGGTGCTTCTAGGATTTCACTTTTAGATGGGTTCTCAGGGTATAACCAGATTCTGGTCCATCCTGATGACCAAGAAAAAACTACTTTTACAATACCATGGGGCACATTCATGTATATCAAAATGCCATTGGAATAAAAAATGCAGGAGAAACCTTCCAAAGAGCAATGGACATAGCATTTGCAAAAGAAATTCATGATTTTATCATTATATATCTAGATGACTTAACTATTTTTTCTAAATTAGATCAACAGCATTTGGATCATCTCAGAAAAGCATTCCTAAATTGCAGAAAATATGGTATTTCTTTGAATCCAAAGAAGTCCTTGTTTGGTCTAGAGGAAGGTAAACTCTTGGGCCATATCATTTCCAAATATGGCATTAGAATTGATCCTGCTAGAATATAAGCTATTTTGCAGATACCTCACCCTAGAAATGTCAAAGAACTTCAAGCTTTCCTAGGAAAGATAATTTGTTTGAGAAGATTCATATCTAACTTAGCTGAACTAATTAGATTGCTTAATGATATGTTAAAAAAGGATTCAAGTATTAAATGGACAGTATAAGCCAAACAAGCATTTGAAGAAATTAAAATGGCTTTGACAAGAACATCAGTCCTTACAAGTCCAAAGTTTGATAGATATTTCATAATATTTTCATTTGCATTAGAACACACCATAGCAACTGTTTTATTACAAAAGAATGATCAAGGATGTGAGAAACACATAGCATTTTTTAGTAAAGAACTTAGGGATGCACCATTAAAATACAAAATCATGGAGAAATAAGCTTTTGCGCTTGTAAAAGCTATTAAAGACTTTAGAGCCTACATATTGTACTTCCATGTGATAGCCTATGTACCAAATGTTGTTGTTAAAGACATATTAACCCAGGATGGAATTGAGGGCAAAAGAAGTAAATGGATTCCTACTATATTAGAGTATGATATTGAAATAAAACCTACAAATCTTATAAAAGGGTAGGGATTGGCCAAGCTCATGACTGAAACAAATTGTCAAGCCTTGGACATTAATGAACGGGATAACAGACAGGAGATGGTGACTCCACAAATCAGCCAGGCCTTCTTAGATTCACCTTGGTATGCTGATGTAATTTATGTACTATTAAACCTGCAGGCTCCTCTAGGGTTATCCAGAACAAAGAAAAGGTTTTTAAAGATGAAAGCTTCAAAGTTTTGTATTTTAGATAACTCTCTTTTTTGGAAAAATCATGAAGGTATTCTATTGAATTTTTTATTAAAAGAAGAAGCTAATAAGGCTCTCTAAGAATTTCATGTAGGAGACTGTGGTAGACACATTTACTGGAAATAAATTGCAGACAAGATCCTAAGGGCTGGATTTTATTGGCCAACCTTTTTCATTGATGTAAATAAATTTGTCACTGCTTGCCATAAATGTCAAATTTTTGAAGGCAAGAGAAAACTATTACCTTTACCCCTGAGACCAATTTCCACTAAAAAACCCTTCCAACAATGGGGCCTAGACTTCATTGGAGAAATCCATCCTCCCTCTTCTGGCCAACACAAATGGATTCTCATTGCCACAAACTATTTCACCAAATGGATAGAAGCCATTCCTTCCAGACAAGCCAATGACACAATGATCATAGGATTCCTACAAACCAACATATTATCTAGATTTGGCTATCCTGATAAAATCATAACTAACAATGTTGTTGCCTTCAAATCCAAGAAGATGATAAGTTTCTGTAACAAGTACCATATCACCTTAGGCCATTCCATAGCCTATTACCCCCAAGGTAATGGTCTGGTTAAGTCTTCCAATCAAGAAGCCTAAAATAGTCAAGACTCCATTGTCCAAATATCCAAAGCTTCAAATTTGAGAGAAATTCCGCAACCAAATAATCCATATTCCAAAGAATTAATAGTAAGACAGGATGACCGGGTTTTTGGAAAATCTTTCATTTGATGAAATTTTAAATGAATTCAGGGATGGGTTATCAAAATTTCAGCTTGATGAAGATTTTTTAAGAGTTGTATTTATAATTTCCAAAATAAGAAAATACTCTCATGAAACTAAAATGTTTTTTCTTAATTTAGTTGTTGAAAAATATGAAAATGAAATTAAACTTTTGCATTCTCAAATTCAGTCATATAATTTCCAAGATCCTAAAGAATTCTTACAAAATATTCCTTCTCCAAACCATGAGAAAATTGTACTACCTTTTGATTTGCATATTGAGGATGATTATGCTTTCAAGAGAAAGACTGAAGAAGTAGTTGCAGGGTTTAGTATTGAGGATACAGCTGATAAATTAGACAATGAAGGCCCAGAAGAAACTATCACACTTTATGCTTTTTTTGATCCTATAGTAGGTTATATGGAGGTTCTTCTCAACTCAAATTCTTTAACATGTTTTCTCTATGAGGACCAAATACATCAGCAGTGGCCTTTATATATCACAATTTCGATTATGTGGGTACATGATCAAATTATGCTTCTGATTTCACTAACAATCAGTCAAGAAGTTCATTTGTTTCTGCAGCTGCTTGATTGGATTCATTGGCACTTTTATATTATTTAATTCAACTTGATTTTCAATAATATAGAGTAGGTAGGATTTTAGTTTTATTTAATTCAGTTTTCAGTAGATTATGAAATAAATCCTAAAATGTTTGAATTCAATCAAAAGGTCCTAAGATCTTGATGATTTACTAATTTGGTTTGAAGGTTGCAACACCTTTTAGTTTCAGGTCAGATCTCAAGTTGTGCAGGAAAAGGTTAAAAATATTTTTGATAAAAAGACCTAGATTGAAGATTCCTACCTAAGTTACAAGGTTCTCAAGTGTGATCCAAGTAGGAAGAATAAAGGTTTGATGTTGATTGGATAGTAATTTGTTGGAATTGAAGCCTGAAGAGAAGGCCCTAAGCTTCAGAAGTGTCATTGTCATACATACAATAAAGCAACAAGTAGAAGAAGATTCCATAGTTCAGCCAAAATCATTCGGAAGCCATTTTACCTGTTGTTCTTGACTTTCCACCAGGAAAATCCATCCTCAAGTGGAGCTAGTGTTATGTTCCTATACCAATAGGTGTCATATATCATGATTGACTTGATGGGATATGTAATATGTTCATACCTTTACTTGTTGCAAAGGTTTTCCATATTGTAAAAAAATCAAAAACTTTAAAAAATGTAAAGAGGGTATACCCTAAAAGAAAAATCAAAGGGTAAGAAGAATAAGATGGTCAAAAAAATGAAAGAAAAGGAACCCCACCAAAAGAAATACCGAGTAAAGTGTGCAAGTCTAAATGCCACTACTTTTACTCTTGTGAAATAAACAATTGTATGCAACTTGTCGCTTATGCCACAATTGATAAACAGTCAAACAGTTTAAGCTTGACTAGCTCATAGTTTCAATTTTATGTTTTAGAAATAGAAAATAAAAATCTGACGAAACTGTTTAATCTTGGCAGATAAGTAGACAGGTACAGTTAATAAAGGGAGCTCAACAGTTTAATCTGAGCCCTTGGATGTAATAAGGCTAGAATTAGATAGATATCTACATGTAAAAGAAAAGAAAGTGTGATAAGGGTTTGCTAGTTTAAGTGCACCCTAATATGTTGGCATTATGATTCAAGTATTGTCCTTGATGGCAACTCACTCAGAGGTTGGTACAGGTGATGGCAACTTAATCAGAAGACAAATCTCTGTACAGCATGCCAAGGAAGCTCATACACGCTGTTTCGTTAAGCCCAAGTCGCGTGTACACGCTAGTTCGATTCAGAAAAAGCGCGTGTATGTGGAAAGGTTCCTTTGGTCCATGGTGGTTAGTCCTTGGAAGTCGTGCCTATGATTTCGGACCATTATGTCTCGACGGGCGTGTCGATCCCTAGTTTTAAAGTTGATGGTATTGTGTTACTATGGTTTTGGCTCTTGGTATTAAGCTAGGCCTAAGACTATATAAGGAGAAGAAGATCATTAGGCAAAATCATCTTTTCGACAAGGCTTGAATATCTAAGAGAGAAAGAGATCTAATATGCAGGGTTCGGGTTGCTTGATATGAGCTAAGGAGAGATCACATCGGTTGATGGAAGACTAGATCTAAGGATAGATCGGGATCTAATGGTTTGAAATGCACTATCATGATATGGTTGATTATGCGTATTTCTAGATCTGCATATTGTCGCAATGTTACGTTCTGGGTCTAACTAATGTCTGGTACAGCTGCAAATTGAGAAAGTTTATTTTTAGATCTGTACGCAGGTTGGATTCGGTAAAAGCGCGTGTATACGCGGGTTTTGCTCATTGAAGTAGCGTATATCTTTTGAAGCTTGACTTTGGGTTTACAGTGGGGTCTGACTGTTATTGCAGAGTTCTGTAGTCTGCTCTGTGTTCTGGTAACTGGTGATTGACAGGGTTCAGTGGTTCAGTGATTCAAAGTTTGGTTGTTTTATGCTTCAATGATCTGTTGTGGAAATTGAATGAATTGTGGTCTTTAGATTGTAATGTTGTGCTTC
This sequence comes from Pinus tabuliformis, assembly GCA_031772625.1. NCBI lineage: Eukaryota > Viridiplantae > Streptophyta > Pinopsida > Pinales > Pinaceae > Pinus > Pinus tabuliformis. The sequence goes on along the minus strand of CM062819.1, from coordinate 1,506,492,451 downwards.
AGGAATATCCAAGTCTGAAAATGTATGAAAAGTGATACCTGAAAGAAGGAAGATTGTAGGTCAGCACCTACGTACTAGTATCTTGGCTAGTACAAGAACAAAGGGGGTTGGAGCTCCCTTCCAAGGAAGTTTGGAGAACGAGAGAAGGTTGTAGCCTTCTGCAGGTTGTAGCCTGCGTACTGGTATAAGGCTGCACCAGTACAAAAGATTGTAAACTGAAGTTTCATATTAAAGAAAGATAGAGACAACTTGCAGCAGGTGGTTTTCACCCACATTGGGTTTCCACCTTATATCTTGGTGTTCATGTGTGTGGCTTTTTATCTGTTCTGTTATACTGCACATGTTTACTGTTAATGTGGTGAATAATGTCCTGATGCACTTAATTGAAGAATAAGCTAACTAAATTGTGGGTTTTCTTCTTATACGTTGTTTTACTTCGTCACAGTAGCGTGTACACGCTGGTTCACTTAACTAAAGTAGCGTATATGTTTCTGAGCATTTAAAAAGTTTGATTAATCTGATAATACTGATTCACCCCCCCTCTCAGTATTATTTCCAACAATTGGTATCAGAGCAGGTCCTTCAGAGAAGCTTGATCGCTTGAAGGAAGATCATTCATCATGAGCAACTACGAGAAAGAAGCATCAATCAGGCCACCAGTTTTTGATGGAACAAATTTCAATTATTGGAAGGTAAGAGTTACTGCATATCTTCAATCTCTTGGTACAGAAGTTTGGGACATTGTAGAAACAGGCTATGCTTTTCCTTCAGCTACTCCTACAGATCCAGCTGAGAAAAAGGCATATGAAACAAATGCAAAAGCAGTCAGTACTCTATTAGGAAGTATATCTCAAACAGAATTCATGAAGGTCATGCACTTCAAATCAGCAAAAGAGATATGGGACAAAATGATCACTAGCTATGAAGGAGATGAACAGGTAAAGCAAGCTAAACTTCAAACTCTCAGGATTCAATACGAGACCCTCAAGATGTATAATGATGAAAGTGTGGCTAATTATTTTCTTCGGGTAGATGAGATTGTTAATTGTATGAAAAATTTGGGTGAAGAAATAAAAGAGACTATAGTAGTTCAAAAGATTCTAAGATCATTATCCCCCAAGTTTGAATCTAAAGTATCTGCAATAGAAGAAAAGGAAAATCTCAAAGTTCTCACTATGTCTCAGCTACATGGAATTCTAACTGCTTATGAAATGAGAAAGGGAGGTCCATCAGACAGAAGGGAAGCTGCTTTTAAGGCATCAAGAAAAGAAGATTACTATGAAGCAAGCCATGTTCCAGAAGAAGAGGAAGAAGAATCAAATTTTGTCAGAAATCTTCAAAGGGGTGCTGGAAGGTTCAGAGGTAAGCTACCTTTCAAATGCTTTGCTTGTGGAAGAGTAGGTCATTATGCTGCAAAATGTCCTAATAAGGATAAAGGAAAAGAACCTGCTAGATGGAATAAGAAACAAAGTGCAAATAAGAAAAGCTACTACACCCATGAAGATAGTGATGGCTTATCAAACAGTGATGAAGATGAACAAGGTAATAAATATAAGCTATTAATGGCATTTGAAGATGATGATTATGAGGATGCTGTAGATGTGGATAATCTCTATAATGAAATTACTAGACTCAAGAGATGCATAGAAGAAAAGAGTGTGATCATTGATACTTTGCAATTTCAAATTGATGAAAAGGAAAAACATCTTGAAAAACTAGAAGGTGAAATTGTTGGTCTCAGAAAAGAAATTGAGAAAACAAAAGCTATTAATCTTAAGTTTGTCAAAGGATCTGAAACTTTGGATGAGATTATCAATGTGCAGCGGTCTCCTCTAAACAAGACAGGTTTGGGCTATAATGGAGAAACCTCTCAAGCATCCACTTCAAAAAGTTATCTTGATGCAGCAAGAAGAAATGAGCAGAAGAACAATGAAGATAATCAGGTAAAGCAGGGACGAATTACAAACAGAAACTATCAGGGACAATCCTTCTTAAGGGTGAACAAAAGCTACAACCAACCACAGGTAAAATCTTCTCAGTTTGGCACAAGAATAGATGAAAATAGAAATTACAATCAGTTGGCTGGTAGATTCAATAACCGCAGAAGCTTCTTCAATGGGCAATGCTTCTCTTGCCATAACTTTGGTCACAAAGCAGCTCAATGTGTTGCATATAAAACAATCATGACTAGGGAAGCTCAAAAACAAAGAAGTATGACAGGGATTACAAAGAGGACCTATAACAACTTTTCGGTTCTTGAAAATGAAGTTGAATGTTCTATTTGCAATAATTTTGGTCATAAAGAATCTGAATGCAGGAGCAGGTTTCAGGAGAAAAAGGAACAAGCCACGAGCACCAAAAAATGGAGAATAAAAGAACCTCAGACAGAAAGATGTGGGATAGCGTTTTATGCAGAAGGACAGGAAAATCTATGGTACATTGACAGTGGATGTTCGAAACATATGACAGGTGATAAAGAAAAACTTGAATCTTATTCTACTTTAGAAAAAGGAAAGAAAGTTTCTTTTGGAAATGATACTCTGCAACTATAAAAGGAAAAGGTATTGCTCCTTTGAAAGAAAAGGTCAAGGCTGGAAATGTTTTGTATGTTGATGGATTGAAGCATAATCTTCTAAGTGTCAGCCAGATGTGTGATCAAAAAACCGAGGTTATTTTCAGATCGAATGGATGTCTTGTTCGTGATCTTGATACAGGTAAAACAGTTCTCAAAGGCAAAAGAACTCCAAATAATCTGTACATATTTGAAGAAGGACAACAACAATGCTATCTTAGCAAGGATGAAGAGCACTGGTTATGGCATCGAAGGTTGGGACATCTAAGCTTCTCACAAATAAGGAAAGCATGCAAATATCAGGCAGTTCGCGATCTTCCAGATATCAAAATTCCAGACAACACCATATGCAAATCTTGTCAGTTTGGAAAGCAAACCAGAACTAACTTTCCAGAGAAGGAAGGATCAGCTAGCTTGCCTCTTGAGCTAGTCCATACAGATGTATGTGGTCCATTTAGGAAAAGGACACCTCGAGGAGAAGAATATCTGATATTATTCATTGATGATTTCTCAAGGTTTGTTTGGTTAGGGCTTATGAAGCACAAAGATGAAGCATTCGAAAAATTCAAATCCTTCAAAGCATTGGCTGAAAATGAATCAGGACACAAAATTAAGTGCCTCAGATCTGACAGAGGTGGGGAGTTCACATCAAATGAATTTTTTGATTTCTGCGATGAACATGGGATAAGAAGAGAATTCTCTACAGCTAGAACTCCTCAGCAAAATGGGGTTGTGGAAAGAATGAACAGAACTATCCAACAAATGGCTCGTGCTATGCTCGATGAATCAGGTACTCCTGCAACCTTCTGGGGTGAAGCTGCACATGCTGCTGTTATCATTCTTAACAAAACAAATGTCCGAGTAAACAGCACTCAAACACCTCATGAGCTTTGGAGTGGTAAAACTCCTTCCGTGAAGCATTTCAAAATCTTTGGGAGCAAATGTTATATTAAGAATACTGATGAGCAACTTGGCAAACTTGATCCTAGAGCAGATGAGGGCATTCTTCTTGGTTATTCTCCACATAGCAAAGCATACAAGTGCTACAATAAAAGACTTGGCAGAATTGTTGACAGTATTGATATAGTGGTTGATGAGAAGGGATATATTCCTAGGCAAGTTCATCATGAAGACATTGAAGAAGATGAAGGTTACTCTCAAAGGCGAAATGATGAAGAAGAAGAACCTCAAGAAGAAGAAGAATCTCAAGAAGAACCAGAGGAGCAGACAAGAATAGAAGAGAAGACTCCATCCAGATATGTCCAAAAGAATCATCCAGAAACTCAGATTGTGGGGCAGAAAGAAGCAGGAGTACAAACAAGAAGGACACTTGCAGAAGCTTCAAGCTACTTGGCTCTACTCTCCTCCATTGAACCACAAAATGTGAAAGAAGCATGCAAAGATGAATGTTGGGTCAAAGCAATGGATGAAGAACTTGAGCAAATCGAAAAGAACAACACTTGGGAATTAGTTCCTAGACCAAAAGATAAGAATGTAATAGGAACAAAATGGGTCTTCAAGAATAAGTTAAATGAAAATGGAGAAGTAATTAGAAACAAGGCCAGACTTGTTTGTAAAGGGTATGCACAGCAAGAAGGAATAGATTTTGAAGAGACCTTTGCTCCTGTGGCAAGACTAGAGGCCATCCGAATGTTCCTTGCTCTCTCAAGCTTTCAAAACTTCAAGGTATTTCAAATGGACGTGAAATCAGCCTTCCTGAATGGAGACTTAGAAGAAGAAGTATATATTGAGCAGCCAGATGGGTTCATTCTTGGGAATGATCCAAACCTTGTATGCAGATTGAAAAAGGCACTCTATGGGCTCAAACAAGCTCCAAGGGCTTGGTACTATCGGTTGGACAAATATCTTCACCAACAAGGCTTTTCAAAAGGATCAGCAGATAGCAATCTCTATATAAAAGTTGAAAATAACAAATTGCTAATTCTTGTTGTTTATGTAGATGATATTATTTTTGGCAGCAATGAAGAGACCATGAGTCAAAACTTTGCCTTGGTTATGCAGAAAGAATTCGAAATGTCACTTCTTGGAGAATTGACATATTTTCTTGGATTGCAAATCCAACAAAATGAAGGAGGTATCTTCTTGTCTCAAACCAAATACCTCAAGCAGATCTTGAAGAAGTATGGCATGGAAGAGTCAAAGCCAGTATGTACACCCATGGTTACAGGATGCAGCCTCAGTGCAAATGATGAATCAGCAGCAGTTCACCAACCCACTTATAGATCCATGATTGGGAGTTTGCTTTATTTGACAGGTACTCGACCAGATATTACACATGCAGTAGGAATGGTTGGAAGATTTCAAGCCAACCCAAAGGAAACTCATCTTCAGGCAGTCAAAAGAATCTTCAAATATCTTCAAGGGACCCAAAACTATGGCTTATGGTATCCTAGAAATACAGATCTCACTCTTCATGCTTACACAGATGCAGATTGGGCTGGAAGTGTGGATGATAGGAAAAGCACAAGTGGAGGTGCTTTCTTCATGGGTTCCAGATTAGTATCTTGGTTCAGCAAGAAACAAAGTTCGATTGCCTTATCTACAGCTGAAGCAGAATATGTGGCTGCAGCATCTTGTTGCACACAACTTCTTTGGATGATGCAGACCTTGCAGGACTTTCAAATCACTTGCACTCCACCTGTCTCTATCTTATGTGATAATACAAGTGCAATCAGCATTTCAAAGAATCCAGTCATGCACTCAAAGACCAAGCACATACCAATCAAGTACCATTTTCTTCGGGAACAAGTGCTTGAGCAGAAGGTCAAGTTGGAGTATGTTCCTTCTAAGGAGCAAGTTGCTGATATTCTCACAAAACCACTGCCCAGGGAAACTTTTGAATATCTCAGACAAAAGCTGGGAGTAGTTGATGCTTCATCCTGTTGTTGAAGGTTGTTTGTTCTACAGAAAAGTTGGTATACGCAGGTTACGGAAGGAATATGCGCGTATACACGCGGTTTCATGATGGGTAAGTCGCGTATATGTTGGACGCTTGTTGCAGAAAGTATATCCGCGTACATACGCTGTTCTATACAGGAAAAATCGCGTATATGAAGTTTTGAACAGCAAGGGAAAACTCTGGAGTTCTGAACAGCAATGGGAATGTCAGAATTCTTCAGGCACAGTTTCAGGGAGTGCAACAGGCACAAGTTCAGGGGGAGCAGATAATCTTCCAATGATGCATTGTTGGCATTATCTTAAAGCTTTTGGTTCTAATTCACATTTGGTGTTGATTTCAGGAGGAACAAAGGCGAAAGGAGAACAGAAGGATCTCTTGGTTGCTGATCTGAATGGTGATTATCAGATGCTGCTGGTGACTTTCATAAGTCTTGGTCTAGTTATTTCGTCTCTATGTCATATATCGTTTTTGTGGTATCTCTTTCATGGTGTCAAGGTCATGTAACGACCTATTTTTGGTTTCCCCACTATGCCTGGGATGATTGATGCAATGTGATTGGTTGTCATCTATAAATTTTTGTGTATACCCACTTGGTTGGGTGGATGAGTCAATTTTTTTTGTATATCCTCACTTAGTTGAGAGATGGATGTATGTATGAGTCCTAAGTGATAGGAAGGTCCTTTATGATGTATAGAGTCATGTTCTTCTTGAAGAACATCTTTTGCAGATCTTGCCTACAGTCAGGAAGAGCATATACAACACACCTCAGCGGTACAGAGATTCAGCATGTACTCAGAGGGAGCATGGACAGATTGGTACACCTTGGCATATACAAAGGGGGAGATTATTCAGAGATTTCAGCAGGTACTCAGGGGGAGTATGGACAGTGTGATTCAGCAAAGGAAGAGAATATCTTGGTCCACCCTTTGCCCTTGATGTCAAAGGGGGAGAATGACTTGGTGACAATGACTTGGTGACTTGGTGTGGTGGTTGCCATCAAGTCCAAAGGGGGAGATTGTTGGCATTATGATTCAAGTATTGTCCTTGATGGCAACTCACTCAGAGGTTGGTACAGGTGATGGCAACTTAATCAGAAGACAGATCTCTGTACAGCATGCCAAGGAAGCTCATACACGCTGTTTCGTTAAGCCCAAGTCGCGTGTACACGCTAGTTCGATTCAGAAAAAGCGCGTGTATGTGGAAAGGTTCCTTTGGTCCATGGTGGTTAGTCCTTGGAAGTCGTGCCTATGATTTCGGACCATTATGTCTCGACGGGCGTGTCGATCCCTAGTTTTAAAGTTGATGGTATTGTGTTACTATGGTTTTGGCTCTTGGTATTAAGCTAGGCCTAAGACTATATAAGGAGAAGAAGATCATTAGGCAAAATCATCTTTTCGACAAGGCTTGAATATCTAAGAGAGAAAGAGATCTAATATGCAGGGTTCGGGTTGCTTGATATGAGCTAAGGAGAGATCACATCGGTTGATGGAAGACTAGATCTAAGGATAAATCGGGATCTAATGGTTTGAAATGCACTATCATGATATGGTTGATTATGCGTATTTCTAGATCTGCATATTGTCGCAATGTTACGTTCTGGGTCTAACTAATGTCTGGTACAGCTGCAAATTGAGAAAGTTTATTTTTAGATCTGTACGCAGGTTGGATTCGGTAAAAGCGCGTGTATACGCGGGTTTTGCTCATTGAAGTAGCGTATATCTTTTGAAGCTTGACTTTGGGTTTACAGTGGGGTCTGACTGTTATTGCAGAGTTCTGTAGTCTGCTCTGTGTTCTGGTAACTGGTGATTGACAGGGTTCAGTGGTTCAGTGATTCAAAGTTTGGTTGTTTTATGCTTCAATGATCTGTTGTGGAAATTGAATGAATTGTGGTCTTCAGATTGTAATGTTGTGCTTCAGGAATATCCAAGTCTGAAAATGTATGAAAAGTGATACCTGAAAGAAGGAAGATTGTAGGTCAGCACCTACGTACTAGTATCTTGGCTAGTACAAGAACAAAGGGGGTTGGAGCTCCCTTCCAAGGAAGTTTGGAGAACGAGAGAAGGTTGTAGCCTTCTGCAGGTTGTAGCCTGCGTACTGGTATAAGGCTGCACCAGTACAAAAGATTGTAAACTGAAGTTTCATATTAAAGAAAGATAGAGACAACTTGCAGCAGGTGGTTTTCACCCACATTGGGTTTCCACCTTATATCTTGGTGTTCATGTGTGTGGCTTTTTATCTGTTCTGTTATACTGCACATGTTTACTGTTAATGTGGTGAATAATGTCCTGATGCACTTAATTGAAGAATAAGCTAACTAAATTGTGGGTTTTCTTCTTATACGCTGTTTTACTTCGTCACAGTAGCGTGTACACGCTGGTTCACTTAACTGAAGTAGCGTATATGTTTCTGAGCATTTAAAAAGTTTGATTAATCTGATAATACTGATTCACCCCCCCTCTCAGTATTATTTCCAACATAATAAACAAGTAAAAATGTTAGGATAAAGTAGGTAGGGTAAGTAGATGATGGGTGCAAAATAAGTGTCTGGTGAATGGTTAAGTTTAATGCTTAAATCTTTTGCTTTCATCACTTGGAGAAAGCAAAACTCACATTGGAGAAAACACGTCAAGGAGACAAAGTCAAACTAATTAACTTCCTTACTCCATTTTTCCCAAAAAATTCACTAATTTCCCCTAAGTGCTAAAAGTACTTGAACAAGTTAGGGGGGCTCAGAGCATTTCTATGACTTTTGTAGGGACCGGACCCTCGGCCCAATAATTTGAAATAACTAAATCACTTAAATCCCCTTCATCAATATTCACCCCTTCATAAAGTCACTCATTCCCTTTATAAAGGTTTTCCTAATTAAAATCCTATGTTTCCTAGGAAAATTAAAAACATTCTATCTATGTGAAACCGTCATATATCATTAGCCTAAGGTATAAGCGTTGTATGATGAAATGCATTTTCGAAAAACATTAAACTTACCGCTTTCCCATTCATTTGGTCATATTAACCACTAATGTTATTATTATGTAATTCCTAAATAAAACAACATTACCCACACCCGTATTATTATATTATACAAAACCCAAAATTTTTACATATCCTTCCCCTTGGGTTAAAATATAACCATAATCTTTTTTAAAATAGGATTAATGAGTTATTCAGTAACCCATTAAGAACCTCGACCCTCTGCTCCAATAAACAGGATTAATTAACCCTCATGATTAATTAATAATCTCACCAGCCAATCCCACCACCCCCGATGCGATTAATTAATCCTTAAATGTATCGGGCCCGCCTCCATTACATCCCCGTCACTTCAAAGCCCCGAAAGTCATCTGATCAAGCACCCAAGATATAATGACTATTATGCATATCACGCGATCGTTTGTGACCGCGTGTTAGTGCGTGATCACAAAGCGGTTTTTTACACAGTGCCACCACCATGCACCGAATGCTCTATGGAATCGCTGGCTTAAGGCTAAATACCACCCTTCCTCATAACCAGTGTGATAGAAACCACTTATCACCTTCTACTAAATGAAAAAATGTCTCATCATTCAGTTGTCACCAATTGTCATTTTCATTCACCCACCAATACCAACCATTTACCCGTTTAAACACAAAAACCACAGTGTTGCTCATTTTCACCTGATTGTGCAGTAAAACCCTTTATAACCCAGCTGTGCCACCTGAAGCCTCAGTTAACCAGTTTGAGCATGGTTTACCTCCTGAAAATTATTCTGGACTCACTCCATAGACCTCTCAAGTTCAAATGAAACCTTTTCGACCTCCCCTGCAAACCAATGCTTTCTTAACAATTTGTTTTGTTTTACAGGTGATCAGAAGACCACAGCCTTCGATAAACAATATTAATACTAGTCATAAGACTTGTTTACTCCAAGAGTGTTACCAAATCTATTCAAATAGAGATGGAAGATAAAACATGCAGTTGAAAGACAGGCAAATGAAACATGAAATTAAACGATTCACTGTTGAAACAGACAGTAAAAACCTAAACTACACATTGAAGGCAAAAGGACACAATAAAGAACAGTCAAAGTGTATCAGCATTAAAGAGTATCATATTGAAGACCAAGTCAAGTAAATCAGCTAGCATGAAGATAAACAGTAGGGATGACAGTTACAAAACAGAGTATATAAATTCATGTCAAAGTGAATACAGATGAAAAAATAGAGTGGTAAAAGTAAAAAGTAAAGAGTAAACAGTAAAAGTAAACATGAAGACATTAAGGGTTAAACAAAGATGAAAACACTTTCACCGGCTACAATGAAGTTTATCCCAAGTGAAAATTAAAAATAGTTGAAAGGAATTTAAGGTTAAACGATGAAATCAGAATAGAAATGGTACATTCTTAGGAAATTTCTTGTTTAAGTCATAGTTTTGCAGAAACTATTGTGGCCAATCTTAGAAGTATTTTGAGAAAATGGAGGACGTTTTTGTTTACAAAAGGCCCATCTACAAAAATCTCTCTCCCTTTTTACATAGGTATTACCAAGAGGGAGATAAGTGCATGTCTTCACAGGCTATTTTTCAGTTTGTGCAAAGTCCTGTTTTTGACATACTTGTGTAGAGAATATTGTGAACAACGGGAGATGAATTTTGGGAAACTGAGAGAGGTTTATCTCAAAACATTCCTATCTAAAGAAACCTCTTTCACCTTTTACATATCTATTATGGATTGAAATATACAAGCGTATAATTAGACCCTAAGTTTACAGAATTTCTGGGGCAGAATGCACAAAGGAATGATGCAGTTAGTGACTGGGATGCCTCATCATCAACTAAGTGTTGCTATCAAATTCGACTTTCTCTTATTTGTCACCATTAGTCAATATAAATAATTCCAAATAGATTCATTAGTTTTGAATGTCCTTTATTTAAGTTCTATTAATGTAAACAGTTGGAGATATTTGTGGAACTAATCTTGATATTTTTTCAAGATATTTCAGTTTACAATTAGTATAAATACTTCTTCATTTGAAGTATTTTGGGTGGATTCTTAGACATTGCAGTAATAATGATTATTTTGGAATAAAGTGCTATTGGACAAAATTTTGTATGGCTGGCTGGATGAAGAATCAATGCAAAGGAATTTTCATAGAATTCTTGAGTCAGACTCCGGATCAATAAGTCTTCTATACCTTATGTCTTAAAGTTTTCTTGTTTATTATATCATTTGTGTTTCATATCTGAATGATAAATGACAAGGAATGATTTGGAATGTGCTTGAGTGCAATCCGTTTTCAATCTTTATTATTCTTAATGTTTTCCTCTGAACTAGCATAAACAGTGAAATGTTAATTGCTATGTTTCCTAGTTTATCCATTTTGATTATTTAGTAAAGAATTCTTAACTGCTCTTTATTAGTAATAATTCAAGTTCCCTCTTTTGAATATGGTGAAGGATTCTTAACTTCCCTTCACCCATTTTGAGTCCATTCCATCTATTTTAAGTCTTTATTTGTTCCCTGTTTGAATACCTTGCCCTGTGAAACCATCCCTTGTTTAGAGACCAAATCCAGCTAAGCCATCTTCTTTGACTCCTTTAGCTCAATGGCCTAAGATACTTAGTCGTACCCCTCTACTATTGAATTTCACCACCCAAACTAAACCAAAACTCCTAAACGTCATAACTAGCCTAATATCTTTCAAAACAAAGCTAAAACTTAAAGAGAGAGCCCTCTTTGGATACAGATTGGCTAGATTCTATATCTAAAAGTTGGTTTGTGGTTACCTCGGACCCCTTTCTTCTTCCCAACAACTTCAAGGAAAATCAGAGTGATAACACCAATCATTTAAAGATATTCAAACAAAAAGGTGCTATAAAGAATCAAACCAGAAAGGAAATTGTAATTTTGGAAAATAAGGTAAAGAGAAGAGTAAATATGAAAATGCGGTAATTAATTAATGTTTCAAAGTAGAATATTAAAATGCTAATTGTAGAGTCACAATAATGTGAGCGATAGCATTAACGTAATATGTAAGCTATAGATATAATTGTATAAAAGTTATAACAATAATCAAACCATGTGTTAGTTCTATAAGAGTTTTATCAATGTGTGAATAACTAAAGTGAAGGTCATATTTCCAACACCATGAGAATAATAAATCTAGAGTTGTAGGAATATGTGAATAATAGAATTAGATTTGTATCAATATAATAAACCAAGGTACAAATAGAAATAAAAAAATAAAAAAAAAAAACTACAAATACACTATAATGTATAGATAGTACCTAGCTATGGATGGGGCACTACGTTCCTAGATGAGGCATTAGTTAATGAGAAAAAAATTCTAGCTAATCAACACACTTTTTACGGGAAGAAGGGGGAACTGATATTGCAGAAGTTAAATTACAAGTACAAACTAGATTTTAGGTTCAAAGTGATTGATACACTACTATTCTCATCTTCAAGTTTCCTACTTATACAAAATTATGAACTATATTATGGTTTCAATTGATAGTCATAATAATTTTGACTATTGCATCCAGTTACAATGGATTTCCATCAAAATATAGAAATTTGACATGGTCACTCAATCAATTGTGTCACAAATGGTTCATGGGTCATGATTTCTTTATTGAGTCACTCATTTCCCTTTCCACTTTCCTCTATTAAGTGATTGGTTAGTTAACTAATATGTGTTCTTTGCTGGAAATAACTATGTGGATAATAGAGTTCCAGAAGTGATCACTTGGCTAAGAGTTGTATCATTTTCTTAGAGTAGGTTGCAACAACATTGTGGCAGAGAGTTTATGAAATGAGGAGTCATAGCGCAAGTGTTAGAATCTGTTGGAAATAATGTTGAGAGGGGGGTGAATTAGTATTATCAGATCAATAATTTTATTTCCCAAACAGATTTATATACACTACTTTAGTGAAGTGAAGTAGCATGTACAAGCAATTATGGTTAGAGAAACCAGCTATATCCAGAGAACTTGTGATTTAGAGAATTTATCATCTGTTGATCTTAAACCAGTGTGTCAGTAACATATTAGATAGTGCAATAAAAACAGAATAAAGAATCACACATAAGAAACACACATGAACACCAACATTTAAGATGGAAACCCAATGTGGGTGAAAACCACCTGCTACTATCATCTCTGTCTTCTTTTAATAATACGAAAATCTGTTTACAATCTTGTACTGGTGTAGAATCATACCAGTACGCAACCACCCAACTGCATAAGGCTACAACCTTATCTCATTTTCCAACTTCTACTGGAAGGGAGTTGCAACCTCCTAGCTCTTGTACTAGCCATTTATTTACTAGTACGTAGGTGTCGACCTACAGAAGGCTACAACCTTCTTTCTTCCTTCAGGGACCATGTTTCATGAATTTTTCAAACTAGATACTCCTGGAACACAACACCACAATTTGAAGGCCACGTTTCATCCTATTTTCATATTGGACCGATCAACAACTTTTAAACATAAACTGCATCAACCAACATTCAGTTAATATGAACAATCAAATCACTGACAACAGAACACTGTGTGCAACCCAAAAACTTACATTATCATTAAGAACCAGTTGTAACCTCAAAAACCATACATTAGACTATATACACTACTTGGTTGAACCCAAAATGCGTGTATATGCTACTTCTGTTAATCAAACCTGTGTATACCTTCAAAACTACTGCAAACATAAAATTTTGACTCAAGTCTGTACCAACCAGCAATATACAGAACATCTACTCTCAACTTACAGAGCTTTACACAGGCAGCAACAGAGATCACTTCTACAATCAATCAATCAATCAAATATCAAACTCGTTATTCATTTAGTTTTACATTCAAATATAAGAAGAATTCATTGACAGACAGCAGTAAAACATCAGCACTGATCTAATAAACCAGTCATCCTTGAACATCAAGCTTTTCTTTTGCATACATGAGCCGAACCAGCGTGTATACACACCTTCACCAAAGCGAACCAATGTACAGATCTGAAAATACTTACTTCATAACTTGACTGCACTTCCAGACTTCAGACAACCCCAGATCATGATATTTAAAGAATAAAATAGGTGTACATAATCAGATCTAGCCCAATATCAGATCATTCAATAATAAGTCATTTCACGTCTCATGATCCTGATCCAATATTGAATTCAAGGTGCACAAACTATTTCGGATCAAATCAAAATCATAGCCCCTGTAACATAAAGTATACTTTAAATAGAAGTATTGCTTAGAAACCCAAACACTTGCACATAACACTTCATAAGATATCATTACTTCATTACTTATCCCTTTGATTTTCTCGTCCTTACATAGTTAGATCCTTTGTCAATACCTTGGACCGAAACCACTTAGGATGAATACCTTGGACCAAATACCTAGGGTCAATACCATGGACCAAATACCTAGTGTCAATACCACGGACCAAATATCTCGGACCAAAACCTTGGTTTTCTAAAATGTACACACTTTTCTTCCTATGGGAGTGTGTGTATAATTATACACTCTTTTTTTTTCTATGGAAAAGCATGTATACGTTGTTTTGGCCAAGTGGGCTTGCATATACTTCTTAAATTGCTTTTTATTAGCCTTTTCCTTTACCTTCTTTATTCTGATCAGTAGACCTTAGTTCCATCTTCCCATTCTTCTGTGCCACTGCCCTGTTACCTTTGAATATACCTATTGTACTGTGAGTTGCATTTTACCAAAATTGAATTGACCTATGAGTGTGTTTCCATCTAGGACAACACTTGTATCATAATGCTAGAAATCTCCCCCTTTGGACTTGATGGAAACGATGATGGTGTTGATTACTGCAAGTTGTAGATACTGTTAGAGGTAACATGCAATACCAAACTACTAAAACCAAAATACTCTCCCCATTTTACATCAAGGGAAAAGGGTTGACCAAGCAACATTCTTCCTCTGATATACATTATGTTGTTCATGCTCCTCCTGAGTACATGCAGAGTTTGCAGAGATATGAATCAAAATAATAACATGACTCTATACTCAACTATGTTAGTTTGACCTTCCTATCATCAATGACTCTTACATACATCAATCTCCCAATCAAATGGGGATATACCAAATTTGACTCATCCACCCAGCCAAGTGGGGATATACCAATTGTTTATACATAACTGAAATACAATAAATATTACATCATCCATCCCATGCAAAGTGGGGATACAAATTACATCACTTGTCCAATTGGACTCATTCAAATGTATGAGAAGTCATATCACACCCTAGACTTTTACATGACTTAAGCAACAAATGGTAAAAATATTTGAATCCATAGCTAGACTCAACAACCATAATGCGAACAATGCATAATGTGAGTGAAGGCTAATGCTCCCCCTAAACTTGTGTTACCTGTGCACTGTCAACAAGTCATTCATCAAGGCATCTTTGTCAGTCAGATAAAAAGTAATGAACAAAACATATTGTCAGACTGTAATCATCAACATAAGACAGAGCACCCATATTAGAGTCTGACCTAATGCTTTTCCTATTAGAAAAACATATACGCTTCTTCAGCCACAAAAACCCGTGTGTATACGCGAATATACTTCATGAAACCCGCGGATAATAACCTTACTCTAAAACACTGGATTTAACAACAGGATGATGCAGCAACTACTCCTAGATTTTGTTTGAAATATTCAAATGTTCTCTAGGAAGTGGTTTAGTGAATATATTAACAACTCGTTCTTCGGAGGGAACATACTCCAATTTGACCTTTTGTTCAAGCACTTATTCTTGTAGATAATGGTACTTGATGGGTATGTGCTTGGCATTGGAGTGCATGACTGGATTTTTTGAAATACTGATGGCACTTGTATTATCACATAGAATGGAGATGGGTGGACTACGTGGGATCTGAATGTGTTGCAAAGTTTGCATCATCCAAAGTAGTTGTGCGCAGCAAGATGCATCAACCGCATATTCTACTCCAGTTGTAGATAAAGCAATCGAACTTTGCTTCTTGGTGAACCAGGATACTAACCAGGAACCCATATAGAATGCACCACCACTAGTGCTCTTTTGATCATCAACACTTTTTGCCAAATCTGCATCTGTATATTCATGAAGAGTAAGGTCTATATCTTTAGGATCCCATAGTCCAAAGTCCTGAGTTACTTGAAGATATTTTAAAATTCTTTTGACTGCTTGGAGATGTGATTCCCTTGGATTTGGTTGGAACCTTCCAACAATTCCTACTACATGCATGATGTCAGGTCTGGTACCTATTAGATAAAGTAGACTTCAAATCATAGATCTGTATGATGGTTGCTTTATTGCTGGTGATTCATCATTAGAGTTGAGAGTACATCCTGTTACCATTGGAGTACATACTAGTTTAGAATATTCCATTCCATACCTTTTCAAAATCTGATTGAGATATTTGGTTTGTGAGATAAAATACCATGTTTTGTTTGCTAAACTTGTAGACCAAGAAAAAAAGTGAGTTCACCAAGTAAGGACATTTCAAATTCTTGCTGCATTACTAAAGCAAAATTCTCACTCATGGATTCTTCATTGCTAACAAAAATGATATCATCGACATAAACAACAATAAGTAGCAATTTATCATTTTCAATCTTTGTGTATAAATTGTTATCTACAGAACCTTTTGTAAAGCCTTGTTGTTGTAGATATTTGTCAAGGAGGTAATACCAAGCCCTTGGAGCCTGTTTTAGACCATAGAGAGCCTTTTTGAGTCTACATGCAATTTTTGCATCATTTCCAAGAACGAATCCTTCTGGTTGTTCAATATAAACTTCTTCTTCTAAATATCCATTAAGAAAGGCTGATTTTACATCCATTTGATATACTTTGAATTTTGGAAAACTAGAAAGAGTAAGAAATATCCTTATGGCTTCAAGTCTAGCAACAGGTGAAATTTTTTCTTCAAAATCTCTACCTTCTTATTGGGCATACCCTTTGCAAACATGTCTTGTCGTGTTTCTAATAGCTTCTCCATTTTCATTCAGTTTATTCTTAAATATCCATTTTGTTCCTATAATATTTTTATCATGAGGTCTAGGAACTAACTCCCAAGTATCATTCTTTTCAATTTGATCTAATTCTTCATCCATTGCCTTGCCCGAACATTCATCTTTGAAGGCTTCATTTACATTCTGAGGTTCTGCGGAGGATAGTAGTGCTAGACAACTTGAGGTTCTGTTGTGCTCCACAACAACCCCCCATTTCATAACATTTTATTTACAAAATTATTATATGAAATGGGTCCCTTTAGAAGTCAATTGGTATCAATATTGTATTATTTGTAAAAAGTCCGCAAACCAAATGAAGGCATTATATAAAACCTTTTGAAAAGCCCATATTGAATCAAATATAACAATCTTTTATCATTGCGATAAAGCGATCGCAAGATCGCATATCGCAATGACATAGAAGACGCAAATAAGTGACATATGGGATCCCGCCGATGCGATATCGCTATCGGCTATCGGCAATACTCCATGCACATCGTAAAGCACCCCATGCCATTAGTCCCGACGCGATGCGCAATCGGCGATAAGTTATCGGCGATACTTTATATGCAGGCTAAGCACCTTAAGTCATTCACCCCGGTCCGATGCGATTTCGAAATCGGCAATCGGCAATATCCCATGTATAATAATAAGGTGCCCAGATTCTACCACCGATGCGATGTGATTACGCTATCGGCGGTCGGGGGTATGCTATCCGTATGTTTATATAACACCTATTATCCCGATGCGATGCGATATCGCTATCGGCGATCGGCGTTTCAAAATTGTCAACATAAAGATTTAAAGTGTTCCCGATGCCCGATTGCGATATAGCACGGGTTTCGAAAAAGCCATTAAATGGAGGGATATTATGATCCATTCGTATTTAAAGTTTGATCTCTTAAATAATCCCTCACCTGCACTCAACTGCCAAAATATCCATAGCACGCTTAAGCGAGTCACTCAGTCGAATAATGGTGTAATGAGCATTTAAGGGGAGGCAGGCCTTAAACGGCCATTTAATGTATCTGTAAGATCTTCCCATGGATTGGATCCGCAGCCATTTTTAAGAGTTAATCTCTCAGCACGCTTTGATTGATATATCTTTCCCATATTGGATTTTCATTAGCATATCTCTGTGTTACGTTTATTTTCGCCGTTGTGCAGAATTCATCCATAGAAGGAAGCTCAAACAAGATGGGGAAGAAATCTAAAAAGACCGCAGGTGCTCCCGCTACACCAACTGCAGGACAAGCTCTCGTGGATAAAAAGAAGGGCTTGATATCTGATACTACATGCACGGGTCTCACTAGAGTTACTTGGCAAGGCACTTACAACCTAATTGAAGCCGAAGAACCAGTAAAGGCAGTAACAGAAGCTAGTGTGGATTTACTTCGCAAGTCTGAATGTACACTCAAGGATTTAGCCGACTCTTTCCTCCACAGAATAGCGGCCAGGGAGCAAATTATCCCATACACAGACGTAGTGCGGTGGGCGATTCAAGAAATCCTAATCTTGGATAGAACTTTCAGCAGTAGAGACGGAAGAATCTTCGGATCATTCAAGGCGGATGATCTAAGGCAAATGTATTATTTGCCCGAGCCAGAGAAGATATATAATAAAGCGTTCCTGGAGAAGTTTGCAAGTGAAAATGAAGTTGAATCCGAGCCCATCCGGGATTGGAGACAAAATCCGGCCAAGCACAAACACGAATCTTCCGGTAAGTACTCGGTTGATTCTCTGGCTTCTCCTTATTGCTATGCGGGAATAATGATGTGTAGATTATGGGGATTGCATGACTCTGCTAATTTTACCATAGAAATGGTTCCTCTAATGGAGGCAGCAGTAAACAGTATAATCATGGATTGGGCCACCATCCTTTCTGACAAATTCGCACAAGCGGTGCGTGATTTTAGAAATCAGACTGTCGTCTCTAAAAGGAAAATTCCCCCATTCTATTACAGTGCATATATCTTAGATACACTATGTTTCAATTCTGAATTTCCCGTGCTCGGCTGGAGGTGGACGCCACAAGATCCCACGGCTATCCACATATACCATCAGAAATTATGGAAGTCCTCTTACAAGCACCATCTGTACCAAATCTGCAATGGCTTTATGGTGCTTATTCATTATTCTATTTTTGATAAACCCATTCCCAAGATTTCCTATCAAGCTTCGTTTGATATAACGGAGGTAGCGAGTTGGTTTGGGGAGGAAAGATTTACCTACATAAGGGTTTTCGGCAGCCAAGCCAACCCACATGTTCTCCCTTTGTATATACCAGATAAACTGCTAGCAAGAGAAATCGCTTATCATATTACGGCTGAGAGTGTTACACAGACTCTCAAGAAAGAAAAGAAGAGGGGCTGGCCCTCTTTTCCCTTGAGGTGTGGTGTCTGTACTCTGCATGATCTCAAACATGCAGAAAAGGAAGCCACAAAGATTCAATCCTTAACTCTGACGACTATCCCAAATAGGCCATACGATCCAAAGAAAGTTGCCTACAATGCACTAGAACAGGCCAAATTGACAAAATTTGAGCACAAAGAAGATATGTTTGACGACCTATTCGTTTCAGCCGAATCAATAGGTCAGGCTAAAGAATTTGCTCGAATGAAATATAATGATAAAGGGCTAACTGAGTTTAATAAGCTTAGATAACAGAGGTTGCAAACTCTGCCTCTAGATTTACTAGCAACAACCCCGGCGACATCATCAAGCGAGCCTGTTCGGCAACAGTCAAAGGAACCTCTAGTTGTAACAAAGGATCATAAGAAGGAACAGGAGGAAAGGTAGAGAAAAGAAAAAGAAGAAAGGTAGAAGAGAGCACACGAGGAGAAACAGAGGAAAGAGAAAGAGGAACAACAAAAGAAAGAGCAAGAGGAAAGGCAAAAGAAAGAACAAGAGGAACAGCAGAAGAGAGAGCAGGAAAAAGTGTGGAAGGAGTCCCAAGCTGAAAAGGAAAAACAAACCACCATTGATGTCAATATAGATACTAATATTGACCCTAAATTGCTCCAGGAGTGGAAGCAATTTGACTCTATCATCAGTGGGTTGGAATGTTCCAAAGATACAGACACCTCCAAGACAAACGATACACATGACATCACTTCACCTCAGGTTCTAAGTGGAACCAGCGGCCCACCCATTTCCAAGGATGTTGAGATAATACCAAAAGACCCCTCTGACCAAATCATTCTCCAGGTAGAAGATATTCCTCCCCTGGATGTTTTCTACAGCCCGAGGCATAAAGCAGTGGTAAAAAGACAAAGGAAAAGGAGGAAGATTGATCAACCTCCCCTTTTTCCAAAACAAACTGTAACGGGCAGCGTGGTTTGGAAGGAGGAATTCGACCCCTCCGATGACCTAACAAAACTGTCACAGTATGCGGGAGCCTATTCGGCAGCGATAATCGACAAGGCATCGGAGGTAAGTCTTCTACTAAAGACTAAGGACCAAGAAATTTTCGCATTACAGGCAGAGTTGGTTGAATCAAAGCAGAAGACAGAGCAGGAAGAGCAGCAATTGTTGACACAACAGCAAGTAAACAGTCAACTAACCCAACAATTGCAGGCAGAAAAGCAAAGGGTCGACCAAAGCGCGATCCAGAAACAGAAGGAGTTATCAGAGGCATTGGCACAACTAAGAGCAGCAAACGAGCAAATGATGAAAAGAAAAGATGAGCAAATCGCTCAATTGTCATCACAGCTCGAAATAATAAAGGGTGCTCAACAAGTGGGTGAATTCAGAGCAGAAGCAGTGCAAATAAACACTACATTAATATCCCAAATTAGGCTCCTGTGTCAACAAATCGCTCAGGCAGAGCCATTGTGTGAGCTAACGACATCCATAAATCAGCAGGTAGAGAAGGCGAGGAATGAGTTAGACCAAGCCGAAGAGATCATAACCGCATATCTTGACTGGCAAGATTCTGATCAAGGGAGAGAAGAAAATTTGCCCAAGATTTCAGAAACACATAAAGATATACTTTTCACAGAATGGCACTCTCAGATGATGAAAGCAGAAAGGGCAGCTTCAAGATGTAAATCAACTTCCAGCAATCTAGTTGATCTAGTTAACAACACTCTCTACTTAGCAAATATGATTTCCCAATGTACACCAGGAAAGATGACAACAACAAACATGTTGGAGCAATCATGTTATCCTGATTTAGAGGAAAAGGGGAGATTAATCGCTGGGATTAATAGTTTAACTATGGAAGCATATTGTCTCTTCCTGGTAAAGCCGCACACACAGAGAGCCACCCTTAAGTGCCTAACAGATGCGATCGGGTATATAATTCCCGATATTCAGGATGCCACCTATGCCGCCCAGCTCAGTTCGCGCCTCAACAAACCTCCCGAAGTAGAGCCAATGCTTGCGATAAGTCAGCTCAGATTTAAAGGCAGGCAGCCTACCTGATGTATCATGCCGCCGATTGCCAGATCGCTGAGAAAAATAGGATCAAAATTTATTGATACCGATTTAGTTGCATTTCAGTTTAATAGATATTTAGATTAATTTAGTATTTATAGACCCTTTCATTATTTTGGAAAGGGTCGTAAATTTTTGTACTAGACTTAAAGACTGAAGTTTGCACTATTGTGCTTCAGTCAATATTCTTTTATGAAACTGGACCAGTTTTTCTTAATTCAACAAGGAGGCTTTTTATGCAATTGTGCACTATTGTCTTTGTTGTGAATGTTTCTGTGTTGAAGAAATAATTACAAGTAGCGATTGATATCGAGAGTGTCAAAGCAGCTCATATGGTATTTCTATCTATGTCTGAATTCATTCCTGTCATGTGAATTGTTATTTGATTTTCCTTGCTATTGTTGATTATAAGCATGCGCTGTAACATCAGATCTATATTCATACCACTATTGGATGTTTTATGATATGCTTTCCTTTTAATCATGTATATGTCGATAATATAAATGATGAGTGCAGTAATATCGCTGTAATCGATGGGCTTAACTATTTAGGCACAGTAATCTTGAATGAATTAATATCTATGTCTGATCGATGGAGTCATCTATATGCCTGCCTTTAGACACAGACCATTAAACGCTGCACTTTAAAGTTCAATAGATTCCCGGGGTAGGTTATAGTTCTTGTATTCTTGTTAATAGTTTAGTTATTCGCTTATCGCTAGCTTAGTTTATAAATCATACATTCATCCCGTTTATCCACTTTTGGGAAACTGGTCCCATTATCCCCCGTCGGAGCCACTATTCCAAACGGAAAAGGAGCTGTACTAAGGTCCGGACCAGGTGGTTATCCTCGATGTTGTTGCAGCGATTTTCAAGGCTTCAACATTTTTGGCGCTAGAAGGAGGGCCATCAACTGTGAATGGCACATAATCCAAAACCCATAAGCCATTCTAAGAGTAATCCTCCCTCCGGATCCCCTCGATCTTCCTATTTGCATACTGGTTCACCGGTATCCAAACAAGAAGAAGAGGAATCAACTACCACTGCTCAAACCCATCATACTCCAGAACAATTAAGTCTTGAATCACCTGAAGTCCAGTCTCTTATTCACAAACTTCAGAGCTTCTCGATTTCACCACAAAAATCTGAGGTATCACAAAGCAGTTCGACTTCGCAGTTCAATTTACCTCACCCTCTCACCAGACTTCAGAGCGAAAAGCTCGGTATTGAACCCACTGAGTTCCCTTTACCCAAAAGGAAAAAGGCGAAGAAAAATACTGAAGGATATGATAGTGAAGAGCTTTCATCCACATCCTCCATTGCATCTTCCCTTCTGCAAAGTCAACCATCCACTCCCCATTACATATTGTTGTTCACCAGGGATTAGAAGCTTCAAGATCCCAACCTGCCCACTCCTCAGTATTATTTCCTTCCCATACATCTGGAATTCCAACAGTAGTATCAACCACTGTTGCTATTACAATGGCAAATCCATGGACCAGACCTGGTGCAGTCAATATGCCTGCGCCATTGCATCCATTACCAGATTATCCTGAAAAATGGCTACCCAAGTTTAATCCAGATGATGGAACCCAAGCTAAGGAACACATCAATAATTTCATGTTAGCAATCAACTTGAAAGGAGTAACAAAACAAGATGTTGTTGTTAGACTTTTCCCTTACACCTTACAAGGAGCAGCAGGATCCTGGTATTTCTCTTTACCCTCTGGTTCCATTACCAGTTGGAACACTTGCCAAGAGTAGTTTCTTACCAAATATGGAGATGATAGGTCTTTGGCAACTTTAATAAATGATCTCTCCAATCTAAGAATAGAGCATAGAGAACCAATAAAGGAATTTAATGCTCGCTTCAATAAACTCCTAAATAAAATCCCTACAGCCTCCAAACCAAGCGAACAAATTCGGAGCGAATGGTATATAACAGCTCTGCCTGCCAATATAGCCATCTTTGTAGATAGAGCCGGGAAACATACCTTAGCCGAAAACATGAAAGAAGCGCTTGCTGTGGAGAAACGCATCAATGCCTTGGAAAAGAAAGCTGCTCTGGAAGACAGAAAAGCCAAAAAAGTCTCTTTCAAAGATGACTCGAGAAAGAAAACCCCAAAGGACCCATACGACATGGAAGGTTTGCAAAAGGTCTTTAAAACGTTATCAAATGAAATGGTCGAAATAAAGAAGCAGGTGGCTGAAACCTCAACCAAAAGACCCTTTAGAACTTTTAAGAGAAATGAGTGAAAGCCCCCAAATGTCATATCTAACGCAGACTCAGAGCAAGAAGAAGAAGAGGAAGAGGAAACAATCACACCGACTGACAATGAAGAAGAATTAGTAGAATGTCATGGAATGTGGGATTTTATACTCCCCAACTCCGATACTGATAACGAAGAAGAAGCATTCCCGGTTACTACTAGAAGCAAAAGTACTCCCGAGCCCGTTCAAGTAACATCCAAGAAAAGGAGTGCTGGTGCCGCTACAACTAAAGAAAAAACGCCTGCTAAGAAATCACCTGCAATCGTTCCCCAGAACCAACCTTCAACTTCTAACACTCCTTCAACATCTAAAACATTAGTGGTATCAGATTCAATGGAATATAATATTGTTGATGACATGAAGAAAACTAAAGCAAACATTACTATGTTTGAACTTAGTAAATTAAAGCATCAGCAGAAATTACTTCTTAAGGAACTGAATGCTGTTCCCTCTACACCACTTCCCAGTGCAAAAGCCGCTAATGATTCAGGCCAACCTCCTCCAGGTATGGTTGAAGCTACCGATTCAGTTCTAATTGGAGATAGATCAAATTCTCATACTCCACCCTTCCTGCTAACCTATGAGATTTACAACAGAAACCTGCACAACTGTTTAATTGATTCAGGGGCATCATCTAACATAATGCCAGCTTCAGTTTGCTCTAAACTGAACATTGAACCCCAGAAGTCTACTATTCATATTGTACAGTTGGACAGGACCAAAGTGCAGGTGGTGGGAGAAATTAATTCCGTAACTATCAGGTTGTCCGCTGATCCCAGAGTAGTCCAAAGGATTGACATCCTAATAGCCGATATACCTGAATTTTACGGTTTAATTCTGAGTAGGGATTGGTCCGAAAAATTGCATGGGTATATTTCCACTGATTGGTCACATATGTGGCTTCCCTACAAGGGCAAGCCAAATCAAATAAGGATCGATCGAGAGAAACATATGACCCACACAGTTACTGAATTTGAGCAAGAAAACCAACCCGTAGCGTTCAACAACAACATTTTGGGGAATTATTCGTCAGAGTCATTCTTTGGCAACTTTGTTGCCCAACCATCTCCTTTTTCAATCAATCATTTTACATCTCAGATTGAAATTTTTTCACAAAATGATAAGTCTAGATGTTTCAATGATGCTAAGAAAACTGTAAATACATTTGTTAATACCTCTTTATTTTGGTCTTTATATTTTGATGGCTCTAAGTCAAACGAGGGCTCAGGAGCAGGCTGCATTTTGGTTAGTCCACAAGGAGAAAAGACAATGCTGTCCTGTAGGCTGGAATTTGAATGCACTAACAATACAGCCGAATATGAAGCCTTAGTCCAAGGATTGTATAAAGCGATCGGTGTTAAAGTGCAATATTTGAAAGTATTCGGCGATTCTGAAATTATTGTTAAACAGTTGAGGAATGCAATCCATTGTCTTTCAAATCACCTCAAGCACTATCAATCGCTAGTACAAGAACTTACTTCGCACTTTTCCGCATTCAACATTTCCTCCATCCCCAGGTCTCAAAACTCAGCAGCCGATCTCCTAGCCAATGTAGCTTCCAAGCTTCTACCTTCTGAAGACTACAGCCTAGATAGATTTTCCGTAGAATTACTTTTTAGGCCTTCAATTCCTGACAATGTCACTAATTGGAGAGTATTCAATCATGATGAGGATATTTTACAATTTCTAACTTCTGAAAAGTCCTATGACGATCAAATTATTGAGGAAAATGACCATGATCTACAAATGAAAGAAAAACCTCAGGAAAACGCAATTCCTAAGCCTGTGGTAAAGCTGGAAGATCTTTATGATATTAAACACAGGTTTAAACCTGTAATTAATGCAAAGCTCCAAAGCTCTACCCTTAGGTTTGAATTGATAAATCTAGGTACTCAACAAGCTCCTCAACATATTAATTTAGGATTAGGACTTTCTTTTGAAGAAAAAGAGGCATTCATTAGACTGTTAAGGAAAAACAAACAGGTCTTTGCTTGGAAGTATGATGATTTGAAGACATATGATACATCCATTATCCAGCATACCATTCCCATGCTTCCCGATCAGAAACCGATTCAGCAGAAGTTAAGAAAAATAGATCCAAATTTGGAGAGCCAGATAAAATCGGAACTTAAAAAACTCTTGAAAGCCAAGGTTATTTTTCCTGTCCGACACTCAAACTGGGTCTCTAATATGGTGCCAGTCAGAAAGAAAAATGGCGACATTCGAATTTGTATTGATTTCAGAAATTTGAACAAAGAAAGCTTGAAAGACAATTTCCCATTACCTACTATGGAGCAGATACTCCAATCAGTAGCAGGCTCTGAATTGATGTCCTTTCTTGATGGTTTCTCAGGATATAACCAAGTTCTGGTTCATCCTGATGACCAGCTTAAAACCACATTCAGGACGAAATGGGGAACATATGCATATCAGAAAATGCCTTTTGGACTTATAAATGCGGGAGCGACATTCCAAAGAGCTATGGATATAGCTTTTAGAGGGTTGATTAATAGAATAGTAGTCGTCTATCTAGACGATATTACTGTATTCTCTAAGGAGAGGTATAATCATTTGCATGATCTAAATCAAATCTTCCAGCGTTGCAAAAGATATGGTATTTCTCTTAACCCTAAAAAGTCTTTCTTTTCTCTTGATCAAGGAAAACTCTTAGGTTTTATTGTATCCAAAGATGGCATTTATATTGATCCTGATCGGACCAAAGAAATATCTGAAATCCCTTTCCCACACAATAAAAATTCGATGCAGTCACTTTTAGGCCAGATCAATTTTGTTAAAAGATTTGTTCCATATTTTTCTCAAATTATTTTGCCACTTCAAACAATGATTAAGAAGAATTCAGTCTTTAAGTGGGGATCAGCAGAAAAGGAAGCTTTTGATCTAATCAAGCAATCAATAATCAATGCCCCAGCCTTGAATACTCCAAATTTTTCTAATCATTTTACATTTTATACCATCGCATCCGACTTGTCTTATGCTGTAGTACTCACGCAACTAAATGATCACAATTTGGAAGCACCCATTTTGTTTTTTAGCTCAAATCTTCAGGGTGCTGAATTGAATTACTCTGATGTAGAAAAACAAGCCTTTGCTGTATTTAAAGCAGTTAAACATTATAGACCCTTCCTTTTGAAAACTCACACAAAGGTTATAGTTCCTTTCCCAGCAGTTAGGCAACTATTAATCCAAAAAGAACTAGGTGAAAAAAGGGCAAATTGGGTCACAGCACTTCAAGAGTATGACTTAGAAATTAGGCCAGCAAAGATTGTTAGGGGCCAAGGTTTTTGCAGGATATTGGCAGGAGCATCCAACATTCCAGAATCAAGCGATACAGAGCAAACTGAAGAAATCAATCAGATAAGTGTTACTGATTCTGAATCTCAATATGCAGATTTAATCTTTTATTTAAAGAATGGTTATGCACCTCCAAACTTATCTTACAAGAACAAAAGGGCCATTAGGTTGAAAGCAAAGAATTTTACAATTATTGATGACGTCCTTTTTAAGCAGAATTATGATTCCATCTTATTGAGATGTCTTGAGAAAACTGGAGCACAAAAGGTTTTGCAGGAGTTAGATGATGGACCAACGGGAGGACGTTTTGGAGCTGATACAACAGCTCACAAAATTATTCACGCTGGTTACTATTGGCCTACTCTGTTTAAAGATCCCCACGAGTATGTAAGGAGATGCCTCAATTGTCAAACTTCTAGTGGAAGACAACGTAAATCAGCTTTTCCTCTGCAACCAGTCAACATTGAACAACCATTTGAGCAATGGGGATTGGACATCATTGGGGAGATTACTCCACCATCTTCCAAACAGCATAAGTATATCCTTACCGCTACCGATTATTTTACTAAGTGGGTGGAGGCAATCCCTTTAAAGACAGCAAATTCTGAAGCAATCATTGAATTCATAGATCAATTCATCATTACCAGGTTTGGTGTCCCAAATGCTCTTGTTTTTTATAATGCATCTTACTTTTCAGGCAATGCTATGTTTGATTTCGCTATTAAAAGAGGATTTAAATTAAAATATTCTGCTAATTACTATCCCCAGGGTAATGGCTTAGCAGAATCTACTAATAAGAATCTGATCAAAATCATTAAGCAAACTATCGAACAGAATCATAAAAACTGGCACAAATCTTTAGTGTTTGCATTATGGGCTGATAGGATAACACAGAAAGCTTCTATAGGATCTTCTCCGTTCAATCTTGTGTATGGAAAAGAAACAATACTACCCACAAATATTTTTCTTCCTTCTTTAGCCCTAGTGAAGTTCATTGAGGAAAGTCCTTCCTCTTCTATTCAGCTTAGACATGACCAAATTCTAAAATTAGAAGAGGAAAGAGAAAAATCCAGGGTTATTCATGCCAAACATCAGCAAGTCATTAAGGCAGCTTTTGATTCAATCTCATCCGGTTCAAAACAATTCCAAGTCGGTGATTTAGTTCTGAAATGGGACAAAGCCCATGAGGATAAGGGTAAACATACCAAGTTCCAGAAGATGTGGCTTGGACCGTTTCAGATCTGTGAAAAGATAGGCCATTCGACCTTTATATTACAAGACTTATAAGGGTTGAGAGATTCTCTCCCCGTTAATGGCCTTATCTTGAAGAAATTCTTTAATTGAGGAGGTAACCCCTTCTCCTTCTAGTTTGATAGATTCTTGTAGTTTGTAGGATTTGCAGAAAATAATGTTGTGAGGTATCTACTATTGACCTTTGTTGTGCTTGAAAATTTGATCTATAGGAGTGCAGTGATATTTGCTTTTAAAAATAATAGAACTCTTAACCAAAAGGGATAATTTCTAGGAAATTAGGTATCATTGTATTCTGAAACTACAGTTCAAGTTTTGTGAACTCCTTTCAAAGTTTAAAAGTATTGTAAATCATTCTCTGTTTTCAAATTGGTCTCAAAAGGTTATCAATATCAAGATAGAAGCCAATCCAACTTCAGCATCTTCAACTCTTACCCTGTCATCCATTAACTCTTAAGGAGAAGATTGTTCATCCCGTTCACTAAAGTTTATGATTACTCAGAGTGTAATTCTAAAATATCTGATATTAAAGATAAGAGGTCTTATTACAAGCCTGCTTACCATGTTCATAGGGAAATAGTTTAACCGACATTACCAATACTGCATACCAAAACAGGGTAATGGCTTGAAATTACAAGACAAGGGGTCTCATCACGAGCCAGCTTGTTCAGTTAGACTACTACCAGTGAATGGCATTGTCAATAGTTGGCTACCAAACCAGGACAATGGCTTTTTATCTTATCAACAACAGAAAAGGAAATGAAATACAAAATATGAAAACATGTTTTGAATTCATTCTGTTTATCGCACTCTTAATTGAATGGAACAATGGACAGTAACATGGCTAAAAGGTATCCTTGTCGAAACTATAAACGTTTGCTAGCAGCAGAGGCTCTACCTATGACAAAGGAGTTCACTTTAAAAGCTGATTTGGAGAAGTTTTCTGTTTTATCATTATAAACCCATAGAGGCTTATTTAAAACTTAGAATGTATCTATTTTCTTAAAAAAGAGAGGAAATTAGCAAAAATAGATTCATTTCACTTGGAATGCATATATACCTAGTTATATTAGAATTTTCCCCTTTGATTAGAATTCTATTTTTGAAAAAAGTTTAAGTATTTCTATACTTTTCAGAGATAACTCTTTCTTCCAGCGAATCGCCAATTGTTGTGCTCCACAACAACCCCCCATTTCATAAAATTTTATTTACAAAATTATTATATGAAATGGGTCCCTTTAGAAGTGAATTGGTATCAATATTGCATTATTTGTAAAAAGTCCGCAAACCAAATGAAGGCATTATATAAAACCTTTTGAAAAACCCATATTGAATCAAATATAACAATCTTTTATCATTGCGATAAAGCGATCGCAAGATCGCATATCGCAATGACATAGAAGACGCAAATAAGTGACATATGGGATCCCGCCGATGCGATATCGCTATCGGCTATCGGCAATACTCCATGCACATCTTAAAGCACCCCATGCCATTAGTCCCGACGCAATGCGCAATCGGTGATAAGTTATCGGCGATACTTTATATGCAGGCTAAGCACCTTAAGTCATTCACCTCGGTCCGATGCGATTTCGCAATCGGCAATCGGCAATATCCAATGTATAATAATAAGGCACCCAGATTCTACCCCCGATGCGATGCGATTACGCTATCGGCGGTCGGGGGTATGCTATCCGTATGTTTATATAACACCTATTCTCCCAATGCGATGCGATATCGCTATCGGCGATTGGCGTTTCAAAATTGTCAACATAAAGATTTAAAGTGTTCCCGATGCCTGATTGGGATATAGCGCGGGTTTCGAAAAAGCCGTTAAATGGAGGGATATTATGATCCATTCGTATTTAAAGTTTGATCTCTTCAATAATCCCTCACCTGCACTCAACTGCCAAAATATCCATAGCACGCTTAAGCGAGTCATTCAGTCGAATAATGGTGTAATGAGCATTTAAGGGGTGGCAGGCCTTAAACGGCCATTTAATGTATCTGTAAGATCTTCCCATGGATTGGATCTGCAGCCATTTTTAAGAGTTAATCTCTCAGCACGCTTTGATTGATATATCTTTCCCATATTGGATTTTCATTAGCATATCTCTGTGTTACGTTTATTTTCGCCGCTGTGCAGAATTCATCCATAGAAGGAAGCTCAAACAAGATGGCGAAGAAATCTAAAAAGACCGCAGGCGCTCCCGCTACACCAGCTGCAGGACAAGCTCTCGTGGATAAAAAGAAGGGCTTGATATCTGATACTACATGCACGGGCCTCACCAGAGTTACTTGGCAAGGCACTTACAACCTAATTGAAGACGAAGAACCAGTAAAGACAGTAACAGAAGCTAGTGTGGATTTACTTCGGAAGTCTGAATGTACTCTCAAGGATTTAGCCGACTATTTCCTCCAGAGAATAGCGGCCAGGGAGCAAATTCTCCCATACACAGACGTAGTGCGGTGGGCGATTCAAGAAATCCCAATCTTGGATAGAACTTTTAGCACTAGAGACGGAAGAATCTTCGGATCGTTCAGGGCGGATGATCTAATGCAAATGTATCATTTGCCCGAGCCAGAGAAGATATATAATAAAGCGTTCCTGGAGAAGTTTGCAAGTGAAAATGAAGTTGAATCCGAGCCCATCCGGGATTGGAGACAAAATCCGGCCAAGCACAAACATGAATCTTCCGGTAAGTACTCGGTTGATTCTCTGGCTTCTCCTTATTGCTATGCGGGAATAATGATGTGTAGATTATGGGGATTGCATGACTCTGCTAATTTTACCATAGAAATGGTCCTCTAATGGAGGCAGCAGTAAACAGTATAATCATGGATTGGGCCACCATCCTTTCTGACAAATTAGCACAAGCTGTCCATGATTTTAGAAATCAGACTGTCGTCTCTGAAAGGAAAATTCCCCCATTCTATTACAGTGCATATATCTTAGATACAGTATGTTTCAATTCTGAATTTCCCGTGCTCGGCTGGAGGTGGACGCCATAAGATCCCACGGCTATCCACATATACCATCAGAAATTATGGAAGTCCTCTTACAAGCACCATCTGTACCAAATCTGCAATGGCTTTATGGTGCCTATTCATTATTCTATTTTTGATAAACCCATTCCCAAGATTTCCTATCAAGCTTCGTTTGATATAACGGCGGTAGCGAGTTTGTTTGGGGAGGAAAGATTTACCTACATAAGGGTTTTCGGCAGCCAAGCCAACCCACATGTTCTCCCTTTGTATATACCAGATAAACTGCTAGCAAGAGAAATCGCTTATCAGATTACGACTGAGAGTGTTACACAGACTCTCAAGAAAGAAAAGAAGAGGGGCTGGCCCTCTTTTCCCTTGAGGTGTGGTGTCTATACTCTGCATGATCTCAAACATGCAGAAAAGGAAGCCACAAAGATTCAATCCTTAACTCTGGCGACTATCCCAAATAGGCCATACGATCCAAAGAAAGTCGCCTACAATGCACTAGAACAGGCCAAATTAACAAAATTTGAGCACAAAGAAGATATGTTTGACGACCTATTCGTTTCAGCCGAATCAATAGGTCAGGCTAAAGAATTCGCTCGAATGAAATATAATGATGAAGGGCTGACTGAGTTTAATAAGCTTAGAGAACAGAGGTTGCAAACTCTGCCTCTAGATTTACTAGCAACAACCCCGGCGACATCATCAAGCGAGCCTGTTCGGCAACAGTCAAAGGAACCTCCGGTTGTAACAAAGGATCATAAGAAGGAACAGGAGGAAAGGCAGAGAAAAGAAAAAGAAGAAAGGCAGAAGAGAGCACACGAGGAGAAACAGAGGAAAGAGAAAGAGGAACAACAAAAGAAAGAGCAAGAGGAAAGGCAAAAGAAAGAACAAGAGGAACAGCAGAAGAGAGAGCAGGAAAAAGTGCGGAAGGAGTCCCAAGCTGAAAAGGAAAAACAAACCACCATTGATGTCAATATAGATACTAATATTGACCCTAAATTGCTCCAGGAGTGGAAGCAATTTGACTCTATCATCAGTGGGTTGGAATGTTCCAAAGATACAGACACCTCCAAGACAAACGATACACAGGACATCACTTCACCTCAGGTTCTAAGTGGAACCAGCGGCCCACCCATTTCCAAGGATGTTGAGATAATACCAAAAGACCCCTCTGACCAAATCATTCTCTAGGTAGAAGATATTCCTCCCCTGGATGTTTTCTACAGGCCGAGGCATAAAGCAGTGGTAAAAAGACAAAGGAAAAGGAGGAAGATTGATCAACCTCCCCTTTTTCCAAAACAAACTATAACGGGCAGCGTGGTTTGGAAGGAGGAATTCGACCCCTCCGATGACCTAACAAAACTGTCACAGTATGCGGGAGCCTATTCGGCAGCGACAATCGACAAGGCATCGGAGGTAAGTCTTCTACTAAAGACTAAGGACCAAGAAATTTTCGCATTACAGGCAGAGTTGGCTGAATCAAAGCAGAAGGCAGAGCAGCAATTGTTGACACAACAGCAAGTAAACAGTCAACTAACCCAACAATTGCAGGCAGAAAAGCAAAGGGTCGACCAAAGCACGATCCAGAAACAGAAGGAGTTATCAGAGGCATTGGCACAACTAAGAGCAGCAAATGACCAAATGATGAAAACAAAAGATGAGCAAATCGCTCAATTGTCATCACAGCTCGAAATAATAAAGGGCGCTCAACAAGTGGGTGAATTCAGAGTAGAAGCAGTGCAAATAAACACTGCATTAATATCCCAAATTAGGCTCCTATGTCAACAAATCGCTCAGGCAGAGCCATTGTGTGAGCTAACGACATCCATAAATCAACAGGTAGAGAAGGCCAGGAATGAGTTAGACCAAGCCGAAGAGATCATAACCGCATATCTTGACTGGCAAGATTCTGATCAAGGGAGAGAAGAAAATTTGCCCAAGATTTCAGAAACACATAAAGATATACTTTTCACAGAATGGCACTCTCAGATGATGAAAGCAGAAAGGGCAGCTTCAAGATGTAAATCAACTTCCAGCAATCTAGTTGATCTAGTTAACAACACTCTCTACTTAGCAAATATGATTTCCCAATGTACACCAGGAAAGATGACAACAACAAACATGTTGGAGCAATCATGTTATCCTGATTTAGAGGAAAAGGGGAGATTAATCGCTGGGATTAATAGTTTAACTATGGAAGCATATTGTCTCTTCCTGGGAAAGCCGCACACACAGAGAGCCGCCCTTAAGTGCCTAACAGATGTGATCGGGTATATAATTCCCGATATTTAGGATGCCACCTATGCCGCCCAGCTCAGTTCGCGCCTCAACAAACCTCCCGAGGTAGAGCCAATGCTTGCGATAAGTCAGCTCAGATTTAAAGGCAAGCAGCCTACCTGATGAATCATGCCGCCGACTGCCAGATCGCTGAGAAAAATAGGATCAAAATTTATTGATACCGATTTAGTTGCATTTCAGTTTAATAGATATTTAGATTAATTTAGTATTTATAGACCCTTTCATTATTTTGGAAAGGGTCGTAAAGTTTTGTACCAGACTTAAAGACTGAAGTTTGCACTATTGTGCTTCAGTCAATATTCTTTTATGAAACTGGACCAGTTTTTCTTAATTCAACAAGGAGGCTTTTTATGCAATTGTGCACTATTGTGTTTGTGGTGAATGTTTCTGCGTTGAAGAAAGAATTACAAGTAGCGATTGATATCGGGAGTGTCAAAGCAGCTCATATGGTATTTCTATCTATGTCTGAATTCATTCCTGTCATGTGAATTGTTATTTGATTTTACTTGCTATTGTTGATTATATGCATGCGCTGTAACATCAGATCTATATTCATACCACTATTGGATGTTCTATGATATGCTTTCCTTTTAATCATGTATATGTCGATAATATAAATGATGAGTGCGGTAATATCGTTGTAATCGCTGGGCTTAACTATTTAGGCACAGTAATCTTGAATGAATTAATATCTATGTCTCATTGATGGAGTCATCTATATGCCTGCCTTTAGACACAGACCATTAAACGCTACACTTTAAAGTTCAATAGATTCCCGGGATAGGTTATAGTTCTTGTATTCTTGTTAATAGTTTAGTTATTCGCTTACCGCTAGCTTAGTTTATGAATCATACATTCATCCCGTTTATGCACTTTTGGGAAACTGGTCCCATTATCCCCAGTTGGAGCCACTATTCCAAATGGAAAAGGAGCTGTACTAAGGTCCGGACTGGGTGGTTATCCCCGATGTTGTTGCAGCGATTTTCGAGGCTTCAACAGGTTCTTGTAAGAGTTCTTCTTATCTGTACTCCAGACACTTTTTCTCCTAGAATTTGAGATTCTTGATGATTTTTTTGAACCTACCTTGATGGAGTCATTTCCCTATCTATTGTATCTTCTTCTGGTGCTTCATTGGTTTCTTCTTCAATATCATTTTGATTTGATGCGGGAAAGTAATCCCCATCTTCCTCATTGTCACATTCCTCTGTTGATTTCATGTGTTTTGGATTTCTTCATGCTTCATCAACTACAACATCAATGCTTTCAACAATTTTCCGAAGCCTTTTATTATAACATTTTTATCCTTTACTTCTAGAAGAATAACTAAGAAGAATATCTTTGTCTCCTCTGGGTTCAAACTAACCAAGTTTTTCATCAGTCGTTTTGATAAAACATTTGCTTCCAAAAACTTTAAAGTATTTTATAATAGGAGGCTTACCATACCAAATTTCATGTGGAGTTTTAGTGCTATTTACCTGAACATTTTTTTTGTTGCAAACAGCCACAGCAACAAATCCAGCTTCACCCCAAAAGGTTGTAGGAGTTCCAAATTCATTGAGCATAGCTTGAGCCATTTGTTGAGTTGTTCTGTTCATCCTTTCTACTACACCATTTTGCTAAGGAGTTCTTGCGATGGAGAATTGCCTTTTTATTCCATGTTGCTCACAAAAGTCAAAGAATTCATCTGATATGAATTCTCCCCCTCGATCAGACCTGAGACATTTGATTTTTTGATCTGGTTCATTTTCAACCAAAGCTTTTAAGGCTTTAAATTTTTCAAATGCTTCGTATTTATGCTTTAGAAGAGCTATCGAACACATTCTGGAAAAATCATCAATAAACAAAATAAAATATTCTTCTCCACAAGGTGACTTTTTCCTTGTTGGTCCACATAAATCTGTATGCATAAGTTCAAGAGGCTTACCTGCTGACCCTTCCTTTTCAATGAAGTGAAATTTGGTTTTCCTACCGATTTGAGATGGTTTGCATATGGTATTTTCTAGGATGCCGATATCTAGAAGATCACAAACTACCTTGAGCCTGCATGCTTTTCTTATTTGAGAAAATCTTAGATGTCCCAATCTTCTATGCCACAGCCAGTTTTCATCTATTTTGTCTAGATAGAATTGTTGTTGTCCTCCTTTGAGTATGTATAAGTTGTTTGGGGTTCTTGTACCTTTGATCATCGTCTTTCCTATATCAAGCTCATGAACAACACATCCATTTGATCGAAACACCACTTCATTTCCTTGATCACACACTTGACTTAGACTCAATAGGTTATGCTTTAAACCATATACATACATAACATTTTCATCTTTAACCTTTTATTTCAAGAAAATAGAACCTTTACATTTAATGACAGCTGGAGTGTCATTTCCAAATCAGGCATTCTTTTCTTTTTCTAAAGCATTATATGAGTGAAGTTTCTATTTATCACCTGTCATGTGTTTGGAGCATCCACTATCGATGTACCATTGATTTTCTTTTCCTTTTACATACAAATCTATACCACATCTTTCTGATTGATATTCCCTCCTTCTCCATATCTTGGGATTTGATGGCATTTTCTCCTTTGGCTCAAATTTGCTCCTACATTCAGAATCTTCACGACAAAATTTGTTACAAATTGAGCATTCTATTTCATTTTCAAGAGGAGAAAATTTATTATAGGAAATTTTCTTGATTCCTATTACACTTCTTTGATTTCGTGCTTCTCTAGTCATGATGGTTTTGTAATCAATGCATTGAGCAGCCTTGTGCCCAAAGTTATGACATGAAAAACATTGCCCATTAAAGAAGTTTATGCGACCATCGAATCTTTTGACATTGTTTACATGTTGGTTGTGGCTTCTATTGATATTCATCCTTGGAGTAAATTGAGTATGATTTACCTAATAATTAGTTTTAGGCCTCTATTGACGATTGACATACTGTTCACTGGTCTTTACTGCATCAAGATAGCTTCTGGTGGAGGTTGATGACTTCTATGATTGAGATGGCTCTTCATTATATCCAAGACTTGTCTTTATTAGAGGAGAATGCTGAACTTTGATAATTTCATTTAAATTTTCTGATCCTTTAGTAAATCTATGATTGAGAGATTTTGTCTTCTCAATATCTTTTCTTAGACCCACAATTTCACATTCTAAATTTTCATTATGTTTTTCTCTTTCAACAAGTTGGTATGTCAAAGTATCTATGACCATATTCTTTTCTTCTGAACAAATTTTGAGTTTAGTGATTTCTTCATGAAAGTCTTCCTCTTCTAATGCATAAAGAAAATCATCATTGTCATAAGCCATGAGAAGTATATAATCTTGTTCAATTTCATCTTCATCACTATTAGATAAACCATCACTATCTTCATGTGTATAGTATCTCCTTCTATTCAAAACCTATTTGCTATTGCCTTTTGCATATTCTTTCCCTTTTTCATATTTATCTTTATGAAGAGATTTGGCAGCAAAATGACCAACTCTACCACAAGCAAAGAATTTGAAAGGTAACTTACCTATGAGCCTTCCAGAACCCTCTCGAAGCTTCTTGACAAAATCTACCTCATCTTCTTCTTCAGAAATGTGTCCTGATTCATTGTTCTCTTCCTTTTCTTTTTCCTTTGCTAATGCTTTAAATATGGCTTATCTCACATCTGATGGACCTCTTTTTCTCATTTCAAAGGCAGTTAGGATTCCTTGAAGTTGAGTCACAATGATAGTTTGAAGATCATTTTTCTCTTCTATGGCATACACCTTTGACTCAAATTTAGAAGACAAAGATCTCAAAATTTTCTCAACTAAAGTAACTTCCTTTATTTCTTCATCCAGATTCTTCATACAATTAACAATGTCATCTATACGTCAAAAGTAACTAGCTACACTCTCATCATTATGCATTTTAGGAGTTTCATATTGAATTCTGAGGATTTGAAGCTTAGCATGTTTTACTTGAGAGTCTCCTTCATAGCTTTGAATGACTTTGTCCCATATTTCTTTCGTTGCCTTGAGCTACATGACCTTGATAAATTCTGATTCTGATAGACTTCCCAATAATGTATTGATAACTTTGGCATTAGTTTCTTATAACTTCTTACCTACAGCATCTGTAGAAATTGCTGCTGGAAATTGATATCCTCCTTCCACAATTTCCCAGACATTGATTCCAAGCGATTGTAGATAGGCTCCAGTTCTTCTTTTCCAATATACTAAGTTGCTCCCATTGAAGATTGGTGGTTTGATGGATCCCATGCCTTCGCGATTGTTCATCTTGAGAGATCTACCTTCAAGTGATCAAGCTTATTCTGAATGACCTGCTCTGATACCAATTGTTCGAAATAACACTAAGAGGTGATTGAATCAATATTATTTCCAACAATAATTTTATTTCCCAAACAGATTTATATACACTACTTCAGGGAAGTGCACAAGCGTGTACATGCAACTGTGATTAGAGAAACCAACGTATATCGAGAGAACTTGTGATTTAGACAATTTATCATGTGTTTATCTTAAACCAATACATCAGTAACATATTAGACATTGCAATAAAAACAAAATAAACAATCACACATAAGAAACACACATGAACACCAAGATTTAAGGTGGAAACCCAATGTGGGTGAAAACCACCTGCTGTTTCCATCTCTGTATTCTTTTAATAATAAAAAAATATGCTTACAATCTTGTACTGTTGCAGACTCAGAATAGTATGCAGGCACCCACCTACAAAAGGCTACAACCTTCTCTTGTTTTCTAGCTTCTACTGGAAGGGAGCTACAAGCCCCTAGCTCTTGTACTAGCCAATTTGTTTACTAGTACATAGGCGCTGACCTACAGAAGGCTACAACCTTCTTTCTTCCTCCAGCGACAACATTTCATGAATTTTCAAACTGGATACTCCTGGAACACAACACCACAATCTGAAGGCCATGTTTCATCCAATTTTCATATTGAACCCATCAATAACTTTTAAACTTAAACTGCATCAACCAACATTCTGCTAGCCCCCTAT
Organism: Pinus tabuliformis; assembly: GCA_031772625.1. Classification (NCBI taxonomy): domain Eukaryota; kingdom Viridiplantae; phylum Streptophyta; class Pinopsida; order Pinales; family Pinaceae; genus Pinus; species Pinus tabuliformis. Next base: position 1,506,454,382 of record CM062819.1, on the reverse strand, counting down.
ACTACTAGCGTAACCCCTTATTGTTATTAGTACAACCCCCTTATTATATGTTGTACTCTTGTAGTCCCCATATTGTTATTATTGTGCCCTTACATTATTATTGTTATGTCGGCTCTAATTATATTATGACCCCTGAGACTCCTATATATAGAAATGAGTGTTATAGACATTTTTGTGCCTTACAGCATTGAGCATGAAATGTCCATAATCTAAGGGATCCAAAGTCCCTAAACATGTTGTTCCTACCCCTAGAGGAACAAGGCTAACAAACCACAACAATTCACAGAAGTTCTCCACCAGAAACTGCTCAAAAACAAGTCAATTCAGGATCATTTCAGTGGCTACACTAGCTGTTTGCGCTGAATGTCAAAGCCAACACTGGCTACCTACGTTGAATGTCAACTGGAACACTAGCTATCTGCGCTGAACGAGAATGGACAAGTGGCGGGCTCATTTCTCAAGGTGTCAAAACCCAGGAAGCTTCCAAAATGACACTTGCCTCAGGGAATTCGACTGGTGATGAGTAAGAGGTTCCAAATCTCCAAGTGGAAGCAAGAACCTCCAAGTGGACTCAAGAACTGACAGAGGGAGAGGACACTAGTCAGATCTCAAGCTGACTCATCCTCTCTCCAAACATCTATATATGGATCTCTCCTCCATGAGATCTAGAGGCTGGAATTTTGTTATTGCAAAGAATTGTTGTTGATTTGAGACTGGAATCATTGGGTGCTTAATGCTTTGAAGGGGGAAAAGAGAGGAATTCCATTTGCTGGGAAGGAGATGCTGGATTGGAGCCCTCTGGGTTGTATCTCTTCCTGAACCTTGTTATTCATCAATAAAGCTATCTTGGTTTCTCCTATATGCTGATGTATTTTGATGTATGAATGTATTAGTGTATTTGGTTTATTTCTAATCCTAAACTAGTTATGAATGTGAACATCTGTCTTTGTGTAGTGTTCTTCTCTTGTCTCAAGTAGTTGTTCTCTTGTCGCAAGTAGCTGTTCTCTTGTGATCTTACAGGAAGTTGAAGCTGGATAAGCAAGAAGGCAAGTAGCTGTGAACACCCAAAGAGAAGAGAGACCAGATCTAGGGACAAACGGAAGACACCGGTAAGTCTATTGATCTCTCTTCTTTCACATTTCATAAAGGAAGAAACCAAAGTAGTTGTACTTGTTTGTTGCTAAGGCACTGTCACAACTTAGGTGGATAGGATCGTCCTGCATAGGCATTTTTCCCCACAACAAATTGGCGACTCTGCTGGGGAAATCTATTTAAGTCATTTTATTTGTGTTTCTATCATTGTTTCAATCATAGACTTGACAGCAACAATCGAACTGCATCTTTCCGGGATGCAAAGTAGATAGTTACTGCTTTGATCCAATTACTGGACTTGTCTATGATCTTAACAATGGATTCACAAATGATTTGATGATCCTTGTGATAGATCTTAGTAGCCTCTCAAAGCATCCCTTTGATTACACCTTGCTTGTTGTGTTTATTTGGCCTAAATAGCAATCTGTGACCCAGAACCTGAGGGAAACGAGAGTTTCTACTTTAGCGCAGATCCAGTGAAGGGATTCTGCATTTCAACGCAGGTCCCGTGAAGGCTACCTGCACTGAATGTCAAAACCCCTGTGTTGAGGTTGCGCTGAACCAGTTTTGCCTTGTGCAGCTGGGGTTCTCTGCTCTGTTTTGCCTTGTTTTGATCTCTGATTTTTGCAGCCTGTAACCAGCATAGGTACCAGTCTGATAACTCCTTTTGTCTGCTTAGATTCCGCCTCCTTTTGTACAAAAAGACTGTGAGTGTTTTTATGTGTTTGTGGCATCATTTACAGTTTTCCTTTGCATGAGTGAAATAGTCATCCTGAAGCCCTTGATTCAGATCTGTTGATTGTGATCTTAGAAGAGAGTTCATTGGCTGTTTGCAGATTGATTATACATTTACTCTTGCTTATTGGTTTGAATTTGTCTCTTTTAAGTGTCGAAACAAGTCTTCATTTCGAAAATCGTTAAGTGTTGTAATCTCTTCTCCCCTCTCTGATTTCGAAAAAGTAAACTTGTTTGTATTGATCATTTAAAAGCAAATTCAAAGTTGTACAAAAAGCTTTCTTTGTAGGCATCAATACTAAGAAAGCAGAAAACAAACACCTGCATTGTGCATTTGCATTTGATAGTTTGCATGTTGGATTTAGGAAAAGTGCATTAGAGTGTGCTGATTACTCTTTGAGAATGGATGGTGTCTTTCTTTTCCCTTAGTAGCTAGGATTTTCAAAGTTGAAAAGATATAAAGCTTGCTTATCATCTTTAGACTGCATTTAGGAATTTGTATCATACATCTCGTGGTGAACCTTGAAAGGCAAACTTTAAAAAGATCAACCTAAAATAAATTGAACGAACTTAACAACGCTTTGCAACATAACGCACAACATAGAGGTCTAGGCTAGAGACGTGTTCCGGCGTCGTTAAGCATGGTGATTGTCGATCTCGTGGATGGTGGGTGATTCCTCCTGAGGGACGATAGCGCCAGTACGGATTGTGCTCCCACGTACTGTCGCGTATATATTGGGAGACCCCTATAGGCATAAAACCTTTATCCTTAGGAATCCGTGTCGGCCGCCCCACTGATCGCAATGCACTGAACACAGCATTCAGGAAGATCGACCGCCCGTACCCTAAAAAGTATTCTGCAGTTTTGCGAAAAGTTTGGCACACCCTCTGCCTAGAAATCCAGAGCAATTCCTTTTGGCCTTTTTCAGACTCTATAACGGAAAAAGTCCATCCGAGCATTTGTCACTTCGGGCTCGTTAAAACATCGAAGGAGACTAGAGTCATCTTTAGCTTTTTCTCGACTCTTTAAAACTGAAAAAGCAAGTTGTGTCTAAAAGTGTCTAAAAAATTCATTTAATTCGGAAATACACTTTCCCCTTTTGTATTTTGGTTTATCGAGTAATCCGCAATCGTGGAAGAAAGTCAATTGAAACCCCGTCGTTCGCGGAGGCTTACGAGTCAACCGTCTTTGTCTCCGGAATCGAAAACAGTACAGACAAAGCGGACTCGTTTAACCGGTACGAAATCTCCTATCAAAGTTAGAACAAGTGTTCCAACAACATCTGAGATTCCGGTTACTCCAAACATTTCTGGAAACCCTGCCTCTATAGAAGAAGTTCAACAGCCACAGAGGGACAGTAGCACTGATCCTAGTCTGGGAGCAAATACTTGCGTTACTGAACTAGTTCCATCTGTAACCGGTTTAGAGAGTCTTGCTCCTCAAACAACTGTCGCTGTTGATTTAACCCCTTCTTCGGAACCAGAAATATTTTACAGACGTGACGGTCTTCCTCTTCCACCGGGTTTGATTGCGATAGAGGAAATTGTAGAGGATCCGCAAGCAAGTACTCCAACCCATTTTGGAGTCGGGGTCACTCTATTTCCTTCATCAGAAGTTAATCCACCACAAGTGGAAGTTCCTGTAGAATCGCTAGGCAATCTATTGGATAGACTCAAAATGTCTAAACAATCGTCAACATCCAGGACTGTGTCGAATGACACAGTGACAACAGAAGCCCCTGCCGTCACTCCGACAATGTTTGCCGGCATACCAGCTGTCCCGACTAGCTCACAACCGCTAGAAGGAGTCCACCAAGGGACTATTTCGACAGTATGGTCCATTCCAGTTTGTTCATCCGGAATAATATCCGGCAACTCTTATGTTGAGACTCGCCAAATTGATCCCTTTGGAGGTCAATTTGGGCAATCCAGTCCACAAGGACAAACAATCCCCTTGAGTTCCGGATTGCTACCGTATGGGGTGCAGTATGCCCTTTCATTACCCCCTCCGGGAGGGTATCCATACGGGAGTTCACAACAGTATTCAGGTTACACTGGAGTTAGATCAAGTGGTTGGGTACCTATGCTACCTCAACAACCAAGGGTTGTATATTCTATGCAACAGTGTGTACCGATGTCGAACATCTCGACCACACCGGCTATTGTAACAGTGTCACAAGTTCAAGCGATGCCTGTTGTATGTCAGCCTCAGATTTCTCAGGTTGTAATGCAACAGCCCCTTGACCGTGGGACACAACCACAATCACCAACTGGTGGGGTGACATAGGTCCAAACGGGTACAATTACCCCACACCTTGGTCCAAGAGTTAGTATAGCACAACAGAACATGGCTTCACAACCGTGGCTGGTGCAATACCAACAACCGCAATTCCAGCAAGTATACCAAGGTTCTGAGCAGCAGATCTTTGCGAATAGTGGACAACCGTATATCCAAAATGGTCAAAATCAACCGCTTTACAGTGGTCAAGTCCACCAACCGTATCAATCATACCAACATCAATTACATTATGCTGGTATGCAAAGGCCCACTGCTCAAGCGATTCCATCGTACCCTGGATATGCTTCGCCTAACCTGAATCAACAGTTACCATTCATGGCAACTTTAGAGTTACCCGATTTACACCAGTTAACCAACGATCCGATTGCTTACGCCCCTTGGTGGCCAGCGATTCCTCACAAACTTCCATCTGACATTCCTAAATTCAATGGAAATCCAGGTGAAGACCCATCGAATCACGTGATGACTTTTCATCTGTGGTGTTCATCAAACACCCTGAATGATGATTCGATAAGGCTTCGCCTTTTCCAGAGGACGTTAACGGGTCCAGCGGAAAAATGGTATATTGAATTACCTAGAGCCTTGTTCGACAATTTCAGCTCCCTAGCCACGACTTTCTTAACCCACTTTCAATTACCGATAAGGTATGAAACGGGAACGGAAATATTAACCAACTTCAAGCAGACAACTGCCACTCATATATCCGATCATATACATGAGTGGCGTCGTCGTCGTAGGATGGTGAAAACATACGTTCCCGATCAGCTGTTAGCTGAATGGTTTATAAAGTCGTTACTTCCTGCTATAACGAAAGATGTGGCAAAGGGGGGAGTCGTAACAGAGGAGCAAGTTATTGCTCGTGCACAATATCTAGACTTAGTTTATACTCAGTCTAGCACGCTCTACGACAAAATACCTGACTCCCCTAGATTGGAATTCTCAATTCCTCCTCCTCCTAAATCTAATAGTGACTCTCATGCCGGCGATGGTGTGATTGGCACGGCAAACGCGAAATCGAAAAAGGCTTCGTCTAAGAAAGCCCGTAAGAATTCGGATCAAAATGCAAACGATGAGGTTCTTGCTTCGGAAGTTAATGCCGTATCAGCAAATAAAGGCAAAGAAACCAAACAACCAGGGAGCAAGAAGAAACAAAAGAAAGGGAAGAAGAAGAAACAGGGTGAGTCATCTCCTGAAAAAACTTCTTCAAACCCTCCTGGAAATAGGAAATATCCATGTCAGATATGTGATGAGGATCATCGGACATGGGAATGTCCGTACAAAGCTAAGATAAAAAGATTCTTTAAGAGTCCAAAAAATTCAGCTGTGTTAACTGATTCGTTTCCCAATCCAGGTAAAAATCTGGTTGATAGTGGAAATGCTTCCCCGTCGCAAGTGCTCATGTTGTCGGTTTCAAAACAGCAAAATGACGCTTTGATTTTGACAAGGAACAAAGATTACGAGAATCTGCAGCTGTCGAACAACAAAGGTAAATATCAACCAAGTAGTTCGACAACAACTTCGACAGAAGTTGTACCGCCCATCATTCCTGAATTAACAATAAAACCGCCAAAGGGAGTAGTACACAAGTCGACATTTAATCCTCGCGCCAGAGCGGCGCAGCATTATAACATAGTGGAAGATTTGGCCCAATCGCCATCCGCTATGTCGACTCTTGAAGTACTACAAAATTGCCCATCCCAAAGGTAGGCGTTGTTATCGGCTATTGGTGGGGTTGATCCTAAGGATTCCAATCTTGTATCCTTTGATCAAAAAGGGTACGATCCTCAGTTACCAGCTCAACTAGCTTTCCTTATTCAAGTGAAAGCCCTCAACAAAACTGTTCACCGAACAATTATTGATGAGGGGGCATCTACATGTATTATGTCGATGAGTTGCTGGAAAACTTTAGGATCTCCAACCTTGTCGCGATCTTCGACGACATTAAAAGCATTCGACGGAAGGACATATACCCCATGCGGTATCCTTAATAACTTGAAAGTTGAACTGGGAGGAAAAACAGTAGAAATAGATGTTGAAGTCATCGATGGGAATCTGGACTACAACATCCTACTGGGAAGACCGTGGATATATGCCATGGCAGCTGTTGTGTCGACTTATTTTAGGAAGATCGCATTCCCTTTTCAAGGAGGGATTACGATCGTCGACCAACAAGACTTCCTCCCTAATGGTTCACAAGTTACAGGAAGCATTCCCATGATCCATGGAAGCAACCACTCGCTTCAAGACATCGGAGTAGGCCTACTGAAAGACCCCACATTAATGGGAACTTTCGCACTTCCGCCTCCATTCTATATAGGAGAAGTAGCATTCGTAAGAGCCTGCAACATGATATCTTCCACGAAGATCTCAGAAGACGATGTCGAAATGGATCATGCAATGGTTTTTCCCCCAAGCCCCATTGAAATATTGTAGCAATAAATGTTTCGAGCATGGGAGGCGAACCCAAATCAATGCTCATCAAGCGTTTGGGTAGATAGGTCTAGAGAATATGGTACCCCGTTAGATCCTTGGTCAAAAGTACATGGGACTGACGAAGGAATCCTACAATCAATGTTGATTGAGGGGGCACCATGGAATGATTGCCACCATCGTTCCCTTCTTCCAGAATATGAAGAAGATACTCAGCATGACCTTTACCACCCTTCAGTTTTTGAATTCCTATCAAATACTGTAAATACGGTGGATTCCGATCGAAAATTATCCAATATTGAAGAGACTATAGCCATAAATATCTCGACTAAAACAAATGTTGTCGAGAATATTTATGTTGGCAAAGGATGTTCTCCTTCAGAACTGGAAATATATAACGCTCTTTTTCGTGAATTCAGAGATGTCTTTGCTTGGTCATATGATGAAATGCCAGGCATTGACTCGAGTATCGTTGAACATGAAATTAAAATGTATCCTGATGTCAAACCAGTAAGACAACGGCTTCGGCAGGTGCACCCCAAGAAAGCCGCTGCCATTCAAGAAGAAGTTGAAAAACTCCTCCATGCTGGTTTCATCTACCCGGTTCCTCTAACCGATTGGGTATCGAATATTGTCCATGTTATGAAGAAACAAGGGACAATTAGAGTGTGTGTCGATTATAGGGATGTAAACCAAGCTTGTCCGAAGGACAACTACCCTGCACCCTTCATCGACCAAATAATTGATGAATGCACCGGATGTGAAATCTTTTCATTTATGGATGGATTTTCCGGGTATAATCAAATAAATATCCGCCCACAGGACCAGTCAAAGACTACATTCATCTGTCCGTGGGGCACATTCGCTTATCAAAAATTACCCTTTGGTTTAAAGAACGCAGGGGTGACGTTTCAGAGGGCAATGAATTATGCCTTCCATGACATCAAGAACATCGTTCAACCATATCCCGACGACCTTCCGGCTCATTCGCGAAAGCGGACTGATCATCCGCAGCATTTAAGAGCGATATTTCTACGTTGTCGACACTACAAGATAAGACTCAATCCGCACAAATGTGTGTTTTGCGTCGGTTCTGGTCATTTACTTGGCTTTATATTCCCTAAGGATGGGATTCGGCTCGACCCTTGCAAGGTTCAGGCAATCATTAATTTGCCTCCACCTTCAAATTTGCTTCAGATTCAGAAACTCCAAGGGAAAGCAAACTTTCTGAGGAGGTTCATTCCAAATTACACAGAACTTGCTAAAGGTTATACTCGTCTTTTGAAAAAGGATGTACCTTTTGTCTGGGATCAGGTGGCGCAAGCTTCCTTTGATGCTCTGAAAGATTCTCTAGTAAAAGCATCATTAATGTATGCCCCGGACTATCAAAGAGATTTTAACCTGTATCTGGCTGCAGCGGATACGACCATTGCGATGGTTTTAGTTCAAGAAGTCGATGGAATTGAACATCCTATATATTATTTAAGTAAAAACTTGAATGATACAGAAAGCAAATATTCTTATGTTGAAAAGCTAGCACTCACTGCTATTCAAGCGATACAAAGATTTCGACATTATGTCCTCTTTCAGAAAACTACCATTCTATCAGATTGCAACCCCATGACTTATATATTGTCGCGACAGTTTCTGGGGGGCAAGTATTCAAAATGGATAGCGATCCTTCAAGAGTTTGATCTGGAATTTGTAAAATCCAAATCAAAGAAAGCTTTAGTTTTTGCGGAATTATTGTGCGATCTCCCATCGTCGTCCAACGATGAAACATCAAAAGAATCAATCGTGGACGAAAGTTTGTTTCTAATATCTGCAAGCGATGAATGGTATGGAGATATAATAATATATCTCCAAACCCAAAAATTCAGGCCTGACACCTCTCACTCAGAACAAAAACGTATACGATACCAAGCAAAAGACTACATGATCGTCGGTGATACGCTTTACCGTCGTGGTATTGATACAGTTCTGAGGAGGTGCCTCACCCATGAAGAGGCCAAAAAAGCCCTGAATGGGTGTCATTCAGGCGCATGTGGGGGGCATCAATCTGGATATGCTACAGCACAGAAAATCTTACGAGCAGGATACTTCTGGCCAACCATGTTCAAAGATTGCATAACCGCAGTCAGAAGTTGCCATGCTTGTCAAATTTTCGATAGCAAAACCAGAAGACCACCCGCACCTTTACAGCCAATAGTTGTTGTTGGGCCTTTCGCCAAATGGGGCATCGATTTCATGCAATGTAACCCCACCTCGACCGGGGGGCATGGGTATATTATAGTCGTTGTTGACTATTTTACCAAATGGGCCGAGGCGATGCCTACATTAGATAACACTGGTGAAACAACTGACCTTTTCTTTTTCAATCATGTAGTCGCCAGGTTCAGCGTACCACAGGCTATAGTTACGGATCATGGATCGCATTTTCGCAATCACATGATGGTTGAATTAGCTGCCAAGCTAGGGCTATCTCACGACAGCTCTACTCCGTATTATCCGCAAGCCAACGGACAAGTTGAAGCAATCAACAAGGTCCTAAAGCGTATGTTGCAAAGGATGGTCGGGGTTCACAAAAGAAGGTGGCACCTAATCCTGTACTCAGCCTTGTGGGCTTACCGAACATCGGTAAAGAACGCGACCGGGTTCACACCTTTCCAACTGGTGTATGGCCTGGAAGCAGTCTTGCCAATCCAGTGTGAAATTTCGTCGCTTAAACTCGCAATTGATCTCCTCCCCGGAACTTTGGAAGAAGAGGCTCGTTTCTTGGAATTAATCCAATTGGATGAAGCCCGTCATGATGCCGCTTTGGCTAACGAAGCCCATAAGAAACAGGTCAAGGCGCAGTTTGACAAAAATGTCCAACCCCGTGTCTTCTTAGAAGGTGACTTGGTCTTGCTTTATGACCAAGAATCCGATAAATTGGGAGCAGGTAAATTTAATTCTTTATGGATGGGCCCCTATATTGTTAAACGAGTGTTAGCAAAAGGAGCCTACGAGTTAATGGATTATGACGGAATTCCACTGGCGCAACCCCGTAATGGGTTGTACCTCAAGCGTTACTATGCTTAAATAGTGACCAATATGCATGCACCTCAATTTGCGTTATTATGCTGGGGGCATGCAAAATTATCATCGAGCAGTTTTAGCATAAAGTTCATGCTCGTTAAAAAATAAACGCAAGATCCGAGCAGTTTTAACGCGGACTTCATGCTCGTTAAAAAATAAACATAAGCAATGAGCAAGTGTTTCCACCAGCGTTTAAGCTCATTTTAAAATAAAAAATGGACCTACCCGGTAAATAACCACTGTGAATGTAACCTTATCAGCCATTAAATCCTTGGTCGTGTTAGCACCATCACCTCCACTTTTCCATTGGCCGATCGTTCACCTCCATATGATTGTTTACCCATTTTGAGGAACAGCTGCGAAGAGTGATTTCACCTAGCCATCCTTGTGACACTGCCGTGATTGGAAAATTCCAACCTGTACCTGGAATCAGCTGCTAACCCTGTTTATTACTTGTTCCTCAAAAGACGAGTCTTCTTTAAGCTCTTTTCAGCTGACTCGTAAAATATGAAAAGATTGCCGAGTTTTGGCCTTCCAGCTCGTTAAAGCGACCAGAAGTGTTATCCGTCCTCTAGATTTTAATCTTTTTGGACCTGAGGGATTATTGCACAAAAAGATCGAGCGCTTGTTTTGTTCGGCTCGTTAAAACTATCAAAAACTCATCCCTTCTGTATTGTTTTATACTTTTTCGGACTTAAGGGATTAGGTGATGAAAAAGGACTTTTGGAGTTAACTTTATGTACCTTTTCAGACTCTCTAAAAATGAAAAGGACCGAGTTATCCTTGTCGTTAGACTCGTTAAAATCATTAAATAGCGACAAACTTGTCTTTAGACGAGAACGAGTTTCACTATCGCTAGGCTCGTTAAAACATAGCGATGGGCTTGCCCGAAGGGCAGGTTATAGAACAAGCATATGTTATCCTCCTCAAGCTTGACAAAAATAAAGAGGTACTGGTCAGCAATGACTGGGGAAAAATTGGGAGAAACTAAAGAAAACTTTGATGGTAGCAAGTCGCTCTTGAACATGACACTTTTCCTCCGTACCACAATCAGGTTGGGTTGTTTCATTCACCGGTCACATCCATGGTCTCGCCATACCATCCATATTTGGGGTAATGCTACCGATCCATCGCATCAGTGTCGCCACATGTTCAAGAGAAGTCATTCAGAAAAGTCAACCATGTCCCATCCACTGCCATATATTATCCTTCATCCTTTCATGACTGCCACCCTGAATCATATGTCACAGATCGTTTTCACCTCCACTAAAATCATTAGCTCCGTTCCGTGTCACTGATGTGGGATTCATCAAGGCCCTCCTGTGACGGATCACTTCTTGTCGACATCAGCTCATTATCCAAGAAGTTGATCTAGGAACAACCCCCTTCAGTACTTTGAAGCTTGCATGCCACAATGGCAAGTTTCTCACTTCCGGCGACAGGTATACATCAATGACCTTCGACCGAAAGATTTTGCGTGGTGTTCGACGCCAAGTCCTTTATTCACACCACGTGAATTGTACTGTAGTACCTTGAGGGTCATTATCATTATCAGTGATTCCTCTCACGCTTGTTAACGGTTTACATCATTGACCGGTAATCAAGCGATGTCTTTCCATGTTCGACTTCAGAACATTTCTCACATGGATCGACTTGTACTTAGAGTGAAGATCGAACGAGTTTGAAGACCCCGGATCTAGTTTCATCCATCCGGGCTGCGATATATATTCAGGAAAGATAAAGACATTGACATGTACATCATTGTAGCAGATAATCATCCTACTCAAAGGATGATAATTTCATCAAAATTATCAGTCTACCATCAGACGATTGTCTGTTCTATGTACAGAAAAATGAATTTATAAAGATGAGCATGGGAATGCCCGCCTCAGCTAGATCATGAAAGCAGTATGAAAAATAATGTATTGTATTGTATCTTATTACAGGTCTCCTCCCAGCATTGGATGAACTTCGGATCCCCCTGATAAAGCATTTCACCCGATAAACAGCCTCATACTTTAGGGGGCAACTGTTATAGACATTTTTGTGCCTTACAGCATTTAGCATGAAATGTCCATAATCTAAGGGATCCAAAGTCCCTAAACATGTTGTTCCTACCCCTAGAGGAACAAGGCTAACAAACCACAGCAATTCACAAAAGTTCTCCACCAGAAACTGCTCAAAAACAAGTCATTTCAGGATCATTTCAGTGGCTACACTAGTTGTTTGCGTTGAATGTCAAAGCCAACACTGGCTACCTGCGTTGAATGTCAACTGGAACACTAGCTACCTGCGCTGAACGAGAATGGACAAGTGGAAGGCTCATTTCTCAAGGTGTCAAAACCCAGGAATCTTCCAAAATGACACTTGCCTCAGGGAATTCGACTGGTGATGAGTAAGAGGTTCCAAATCTCCAAGTGGAAGCAAGAACCTCCAAGTGGACTCAAGAACTGACAGAGGGAGAGGACACTAGTCAGATCTCAAGCTGACTCATCCTCTCTCCAAACATCTATATATGGATCTCTCCTCCATGAGATCTAGAGGCTGGAATTTTGTTATTGCAAAGAATTGCTGTTGGTTTGAGACTGGAATCATTGGGTGCTTAATGCTTCGAAGGGGGAAAAGAGAGGAATTCCATTTGCTGGGAAGGAGATGCTGGATTGGAGCCCTCTGGGTTGTATCTCTTCCTGAACCTTGTTATTCATCAATAAAGTTATCTTGGTTTCTCCTATATGCTGATGTATTTTGATGTATGAATTTATTAGTGTATTTGGTTTATTTCTAATCCTAAGCTAGTTATGAATGTGAACATCTGTCTTTGTGTAGTGTTCTTCTCTTGTCTCAAGTAGCTGTTCTCTTGTCGCAAGTAGCTGTTCTCTTGTGATCTTGCAGGAAGTTGAAGCTGGTTAAGAAAGAAGGCAAGTAGCTGTGAACACCCAAAGAGAAGAGAGACCGGATCGAGGGACAAATGGAAGACACCGGTAAGTCTATTGATCTCTCTTCTTTCACATTTCATAAAGGAAGAAACCAAAGTAGCTGTACTCGTTTGTTGCTAAGGCACTGTCACACCTTAGGTGGATAGGATCGTCCTGCATAGGCATTTTTCCCCACAACAATGAGGTCTTGTCATTTGTATCATCCAAGAATTTTTCATTTATGTAAAGGAGGTTTCCCCCTCGAAGAGGCTAAATTCTGAGGCATTGATCTATCTTTTCTATCTTTTTGTGAGCTGGTTTCATAAAATTTAGTATCAAAGCTTTGGATTCTAGGGTTTCGCTTCTCCAAACAGGTCACCGTGGCATTGTCACTATAACGTTTTTTTGTGATGTTTCCAAAGCTACAAAAAAACCCATATGATATGAAGTCATTCTAAACTTTGGGTCTGAATTTTAGAGCTTGTTGCACTACATTTGCAGAGATATGATCTGAGGAAATTAGGGTTTTTGTAGACTCCCTAATTACATTCTAAACAAGTGACCTGGGGAAAATTGTCATAATTGTCTCTCTGAGCATCATATTGAAATTTCGTAAGAATTTACAGAAAAAGGATGGATCTTAGTTTTAGTGTATATTTTTTAGATCCGAAGATCAAAACAGGAACATGTGGCACTTCATACAAGTTCACTCTTCTAAAAAGGTATATAATCAGGTCATCTTGGGAGATTGTGCATAACTATTTCTTGGAGAATCCAATTTCGATCAGATTAGTGGCATTAGAAAGAGGACGCAGAGGGATACTGTAGGTCGATATTTCAAAACTGGAAGATCCAAAATTACAGAGTTACAGTCATTTCAAGATTGAACTCCTAAAGTCAAGAAAAAATGATATGAGGAGGTTTGATGGCAAGGATCTGGTAAATTGGATACTACATATGGAGCAATATTTTGATCTACATGAGGTGTAACTGTTGCAAAAGGTACATATTACATCTTTATATTTAGAACAGGTTCATTTTTTATGGTATAAAGGGCTTTGTTCGCGTAAATCACTTGTTACATGGTCAATTTTCATGGAGGAAATGATAGCATATTATGAGGATACAAAGAGAAATACCTTCTTTAGCCAATTGATAAATCTCAAACAAAAGTGCTCAATGGCAGAGCACATTAAGGAATTTCAAAAATTGAATATAAGGGTAAATGATATTCTAGAGAAGCAAAGGATTGATGCCTTCATAGGTACTTTAAAGGATAACATTCAACATGAGGTTCGTCTTTTGGAACCTGATTCATTAGAGAAGGTATTTAGGTGGGCAAGAAAAATTGAAAGCCAAATTATGGAAACAAGGAATCCCACCACTCACGACTATAATTATGGAAGTGTTTTTTCTCCTAGCCTTCCACAACCTACAAGGTTTTTACCACAACAATTGGAAGAAAAAAGAGAAAAAGGGCTTTGTTACAATTGTAATAGAAAATACACTAAAAGTCATAAGTGTGATGAGAAGAAATTATTCTACATAGATTATGAAGAGGAGGAAGAAAAGATCAATAAACATCAAAAGAAGAGGATATACACCAGGAACCAACCTAGGAGAAAGAAGAAATGAATCCGACCATATCTTGTAAAGCATTGGCAAGAATTACCACTCCTCAAACTCTCAATATAGAAGGACACATCAAGAAGAAAAAGGTTCAAGAAGTGAAAGATCACATCGAGAAAGAAGAAATGAATCCAACCATATCTTGTAATTCATTAGCTGGAATCACCAGTCCTCAAACTATCAGGATAGGACATATCAAGAAGAAAAATGTTCAGGAAGTGAAAGATCACATCAAGCATCAAAAAATGAATCCAACCATATCTTGTAAAGCATTGGAACAAATTACCACTCAAACCTAGAAACCTGCATCAGCATTCATAACTAGCTGTAACCTCAAAAACCATGCATCAGACTGTATACTGTACTTGGCTAAACCCAAACTACATGTATACGCTACTTCTATTAATAAAACCTGTGTATACCTTCAAAACTACTACAAACATAAACTTTTGACTCAATTATATACCAACCAACAATATATTGAACAACTATTGTCAACTTACAGAGCTTTACGTAGGCAGCAACAAAGATCACTTCTCCAATCAATCAATCAATAAAATATCAAACTCCTTATTCATTTAGTTTTACATTCATACATAAGATGACTTCATTGATAGACATCAGTAAAACAACAGAACTAATATGATAGATCAGTCATCCTTGAAAATCAAGCTTTTCTTTTGCATATGCTACTTGGAATAGCCGAACCAGCATGTATACACACCTTCACCAAAGTGAACAAGTGTACAGATCTGTAAATATTTACTTCATAACTTCACTTCACTTAGGGTTTCTTATTTTTTTAGTCTCTTAATGTTTCCTAGATTTTTAACCATAGATCTGTTAAATTTATGACTTCCACAATCTTTCTAGTCCTTTTTGTAGGTCACAGAAACTGGCCGCGACAAAGGCGACCGTTTTTTCTGAGATTTATAGATGAGCGATCATGAAGAAAAAATTGCACTTTTTAGCCCAAAAAGTGCGATATGGACTCTAGAGCACACCTTTGAGCCCAAAAGGTCCGTTCTCATCTGAAAAAAAGGTCATTACTTGCAGTTTTTGGGTTTTTGGGTTTTTATCAGATTTGTTTTTGGGTTTTGCTGAGAGTGTCTATTGGGTTGTTTTACCTCTGTCTCATCCTGCTTAGGACCTCATCTACTTTAATTTACTCGTCGAAGTGGAATTTATCCCCTTAGGGCTTATAGTATGGTTCCACCTTTACACGAGGAGTTTAGCTGAGTGAGTAGTCTGAGTTTCTGTAGCACTTTCAGCGATATTTTCCATATCTGTACCCTTCTATTTCAGATCTATAATGATAGGTTGTCACCATCCATAGTTTCATATTAAAACTTGTTTGGTCATTGGCCTTAGGGTCCCATTGGTTTTCCTAGGTGTTTCACCTATCTCCATATATTTTTGCAGAGATCTTCCTCTCTGGTTTTTTGTTGTTTCTGCACCACTTTCTAGTATCCTAGTGTCACTTGATCCCAATGACATTGAAAATTAGATCTCTTGACCTTTTTAGTGTGTTTTCCATCGATTTAGCCACCAACTAGCATAGTGTTTGCAAACCTAGTTTGGGTGGGCTATAGTTAATTGTTTTGTTGTCCATTTTTTGTTGTTAATTTCAGTTTATTTTCAGCAAGATTTTTTCTTTTTTACAAAAACAATTTGGGCTTAATCAATAAATACACTTGCACACAAAATCACACCTTAAACTAAGGGTTCTTAGTTTACACCGCCAAGACAAGACTTAACATAATAAATTTTTCTCCCCTCATCGAGATAAAGGCATATTGTTGATCTCCCTTCACAATTTTTGTGTCATGTGTGTCTTACCACCATTGTGCGACCAAGGCATTTTTTGTGGAGACTATTAGGCGTTGACCCCCAATTTCTGCTTGGGAATATTACTCCCCCTATCAAGTTCGAGTTCATAGCCCTGTGAGTTGCCATACTGACTCTTCTCCTCATTCTTTAGATTCCTCATCTGATTTCTAGCCTCCTTCACCACATATCATCACTATGTCGGGACCCACAATCCATGCATGAACCTAACCTGGTTTTGCCTCTGGTTCTAGCCCAGTGGTCACATCAAGCGGAATAGTCTCACGAACTGTTTCGACAACACCCATGCTCCCTTTTGTGGTTGGGTTAAGTCTACTGGATTTTAGGTAGTTGATAAACGACACCATACACCACAATGTTGGTTCTCCTGCTATGTCTACTAAGCTTTCCTCTGACATCCTAAAGTGAGGTTAATGCTAGAGAGGATCCTACTAACCATGTATGATCCTTCCACATGTTGTGTTCGTCCAACTCCATTACTAATGACTCCATTCGTCTTCGTTTATTCCAACACACATTCACTGCAGACACTACAAAATGGTATGTAGACCAGTCCACCGCATCTCATTTCATTTTCATGATGCTTGCTAAAGTGTTCCTTTCATATTTCTAGTTACCTCTTTGGTACAATGCTAATATGGAGCTATTGACCTCATTCTGTCAGTCCTTTGCCACTCGCCTTTCCGACCACGCTCAATAGTAGTGTCGAAGGAGCAACACATGTTGTGCCCCGCCATTTCAAGACAATTCCTATCTAGATTGGTTTCTTAGGAGCCTTTAGCACCCATTCGAAAAGATGTCACGTCCCATTTTCCTTAGACCGAGGAAAAATATCTCCAAACTCCTCTAAGATATGACCTAACTTATGCGCAATCTGGTTATGTCTATACCGTCTTTCCAGACCTCCCTTTTCCTGGAAGTGCCAATGAACTAGGGCCATCTCACAGCGCCGATGGTATAGTTGGAACCATTTTACACCATTCACCATATACTTAGAAAAGCTATCGCTGTCTATAGGGGGCACCAGTTCCTCCAACAATCATGCCCCTCCTACTAGAAACATGTTTCCAGGTCCCCAACCAATCTACCAAAACATTTCTCCTCCTTATGCATAGCTGAGCAGTCCAGCCCCTCAAGCACAAACACGACAACCTCCCATGCATCCTTAGCCCCAGCAACCACCACCCCCTCAGGGTAAAGTTTTTATGTAACAAAGTGCAACCAATTCCCAGAATTTGAAGAAAAAGAAGAAGGGGAAAGGTAACAAGGTTAACCAGGGTAATCAAGGTAATCAACCTAGTGAACCCCAGGGGAACCAGCCTAACACCAACAACTACCAATAGGGTAGCCATCCCATGCAAAATAAGGCTATCCATATGAATAAGCCTTGTGCATGTTGTGGTGTGCATGTCCATTATACACATGAGTGTCCTATCTTACCCCAGATGCGCCAAATGTGGGAAGCTCAAGCAGCTTCTAGAGGTAAACAATCACCCCAGAATCTTGCTCCATCTCATCTGACAGTTCTCACAAACCTTTTCAGTCAACAAGGATTTTTTTCTGCTAAACCTCAACCAGGTCAGGCAACCCATCCCCCCAAACCTTGTGGTCCTAGTGACTACCAAATCCTTATGATGAATTCTGATGACGTTAATCCCTCTGATATTAACCTGCAAACTCGGTCGCATCAATATGACCAGCCATCGACTTCGTCCGCCACTAAGTCCAAAACCAAAGAATCTACTGAGCCTATTATGACACCAAATGGTCCATTACATATCCCTCGACATAAAGTTGAGGCCATTCCCAAGATCCCAAAGGGACCATTACGTGGTAATGTGGCTTCTAACCGATCTGCCCATACATACAATATAGTAGATGACTTGGCACAATAACCTGCTTCCATGTCAACACTGGAGGTCCTCCAGTCATGCCCATATTATAATAAAGATATAATAACTACCTTCGGTGCATTATATCCTTCTGACGATCTTCTGATTGTCTTCCCTATTGATACATCAGAACATTCCCCATTACCTTCATTTGTTGCTTTCTAGATACCAGTTAGAGTACATAATGCCATCATCTCTTGATGCATTATTGACAAAGGTGCATCCACCTGTATGATGTCTGATTCTATTTGGAAACAAATTAAGTCACCTGAGTTGTCCACCTCCACCATCACTTTGCGTGCTTGGGACGGACACTCCTCCTAGCCTCTCAGCATGCACCGCAACTATCTAGTGACTCTTGCGGGCAAGACTGTCCATGTCAACATTGAGGTCATTGATGCCCCTTTGTATTACAACATTCTCTTAGGTCGTAGTTACACATATGCTATGCCAGTCATTGCATCTGTGGTGTTTCGCAAGATGTTCTTCCCCCATGAAGGGAAGATCATTACCATCGATCAATTGACTTACTAGAAGTCAACATTTGTGACCTCCCATAAGTCCATTATCTTGTCAATGTCAGATAGGAATTCCTCACCTCCTCTCACCAGCATTTCACCTAGAGTCTATAAAAATTCTTCATTTTTGGGTACTTTCCTTGGTCCTCCCCGTCCCATCTTAGAGGCTAACTCTATGAGTGTTTGCAGGTTACAAGTGTCACGAGCATCTCTCAAGCAGTCTAGCACATCCGATCAATAACCAGCTCCTCAGCACCCTATTTTTGCCATCCCAGCTAAGACCTATGGATCCACTACGCCAGGGCCTCCTCTGTTTGTGAGTGTTTCTCCTATGTTTCCACCTCGAAATGTTCTTCCAGGTCTCAACCATCGAGGAGCTATTCCACCAGGACATTACCTTGCAGGCTAGATACCTTTCTTATTTCCCCCTCCAAGAGTATTTTCTATCCCTATCATGGCTTCACTGGTCCTTCCTAACATGTCTTTGGGGATCCCAGCAAGGTACATCAATCCCCCTACAAGAATTTTGCCTGGTCATCTAAGAACTTATCATGGTTTAACCCCAGTTCAACCAATCCCTATGGCCCCTGTCACTACTTCAGTTCCACCACAACCCAAACAGGAACCCACTCCTATTGCGTAAGCATCCAGACGGGGGGGTAAAGCTAAGAGTAATGAACCAAAGGACAAGTCTCCCCAAACTTTTTCAACCCCTAAGGCCCAAATCCATCACCTTCATGTTCTTTGTGTAAAGTTGTTAGTCATGCCACCAATAATTTTCTTGAACTTCCTCATCTCAAACTATTGGTTCATGAAATGTTCCCTGAGTCAAATATCTGTAAAGTCAATGTTAACTTGTCGGGTCCTCCCAAGAAAATCATAACATTACGCACAAATCACCCTTGCACCCTGTTTGATCATCATGGTCACTATTCCCATTGTTGCCCTCATTTTGATTAATTTCATGATTTCCTTGAAGTGCTTCGCGAATATGAGGCCACTCATACTGGAACTCGTACTCCTCTACTTGTGGATTTTGGTACCCCTAGTCAAACACAACCGTGATCCATCCCCCTGATGTCGAGATAATAGACACCACATGCCATATCTTTTGCCTGTTGTCATCCTTGAGTTCCTCGCAGCCAAACCTTTCTAATGTTTTTGTGCGTGTTTCTATATAACCCTTCTCAACAAAATCCCAGGTCTCAACATACATACATCCTCCATCTACCAGCTTGTCATCTACCATCAAAGATGATGCGCATGTCAACCTTTTTTCCCAGGTTGATGCACTAGGTAATGCCACCGCATCATGTAGTCAATATTCCTCCCCTCCCCCCATCTTCCATTTTGATGAGGACATCATGGAAGCCATGACTACCCCTAATTATCCTTGCAACAATATGCACCATTGTGCGTACTTCCTTCCATATTTGGAGTCCACCACTCTAGATACATCGAGTACGCCCATAACATACTGGGGGGCACATGGGCCCCTAAATCTCGTTATCATCCTTTGGATGATCTCATGCCAAGTTGTCTCAAGAGGCTTGAATCCCTTTTTTGAGCATTCAGAACACAATGGCCCTCCAAAAACTCCTCCTTCTAGTGGGCATCATCCCCACCTTTTCATAGCAGATCAGTCCCCTCTATCACATATTCTTGCAAGCAGTATCGCATGCTTGGGGGCATGATGGTTTTCCCCTAGCCATCTTTTTAATTAATTCTCAGCCTAGATCACACCAGATCTAGGTATGGTTGAGTATCCTCCCATTTCGTGGATAGTTTTTCCTACTCGCCCCTCTGGCAAGCCATATGCACATCGCATATCCTAGAAGTTCAATACCATATCTTCAAATATTCCACTCTATGTCGACATAGTCCCCATGTTTGACTTAGTGGGTGAGGATGATTCTAGACCTCCTCTAGTAGTTCATTCTCATTTTCCTATTCCCTTAATTCCTCACCAGGAACCATCATTCCATGAAGCATTAAGGCCATATGTAAATAAGTAATGCCACTTTCCTACAAGTTGAATACCTTCATTCTAATGTGCATTTTTTCTACTACGATCTCCAAAAGATTTAGGGCCTTCTCCTCCTCTCAAATTGAAGGGAAAACAACCTTTTATAGGAAAATCCAGAGCTTTTCTATCGCACATTGTGACCAAACCATAGCCCATTTGATGAACCATTAGCACCATTGGAGAAATCTCACCAAGTATTATAATGGTCCTTTCCCAACTTTTTATGATTTGACACTTCCCCAAGAAGCCATTTTCCCAAGAGGGGTCACTTTGTCGCCTCTCAAAATCAAATTTCTTCATAAAGTGACACTTGTACTTTGAGGACCACCTCCTCTTAATAATTTGTGTACCATGTGTTGATTTTAGTCATGATAACCATCATTTACTCATGTTTTCATGGTCCCCACTAGGCCTATTCTGTGTGGCAATGTCATCGAGTCACCCTTGTTCACAGCATCCCCGATGAGTCACCCTTGCATCCATGGAGTCTGTTTCACATCCCATTATATTATGTCATAGTATTCCATCCATATTTGGATGTCGTTCATCCTGTGTTGCCCATTTTGGCCTCTAGTAATACTGTCCCCATCCCCTCCGTAGTTGAGTTAGTGGCTGTTAGGTCAACCATGCACTTTATTCTCTCACAAGGGAAGTCATTTGTTTTTCCCTTAGTACCACTTTCCCCATTATCCCTAGTGTCAGTCCATCAATCACATTACTATTTTCCCTCGTGACTTAGTTTAGGATCCTCATCGCCTCACCTATCATGGGCCCTATTCTGTTAACATCAACTCATTTATCCCAGAAGAATGGCCTAGAGGGAGTTGTCTCTTGGTTCCAACATCCGTTCTCGTTCAATGCTTCAGATCAAGTAGAGGTACTCATTATCTCCCTTTGACTTGGTTATTTCATGTTCATGATTCATACACTTGATGGTCCAGTGATGCAATAGATTGTACTAGTGATTCCCGAGTGTGTGTGAGATGTTTTAGACCTCATGAGGGGGTGGCCCTTTAGGTTCCCCCCAACATGTCCAATGCATTGCTATCATGCTACAAAATTAGATGCAATTCTAATGATTTGATGGGTTTGGTTCCTACCAATCATAGTGTTCATAGCATGCAAGTCGCCTTTAGATGATCCATTTAGTTTTACAAAGCCCTTCCCTATTCAGCAGGGCTTCTCCGATTGTTCTACGCTCCATCCCAACCATTTTTTGAAGGAAGGGTCATTATATCTCATGTACTCAAATATTGTTGTATTAAGTCATGGCTAATTTTTTTCCAAGTGAATTTTGTATATGGGACACATTGTATTATTTTCTGGCTCTGTTATGCTAGCATGTCATGTACCATTCAAAATGTACTTAATTTCTCAGTTTTATGTTTCTAGGCAGACCATTATTTCTGTACTAAGTTATATCAGCGGCTATGGGTATGCCTCCCTTGCCTCATTGAGGTCCAGTACCACAACATAAAATGATACTTGCATTAGTATCAGTGCCTCTATCCCTATCCTCTTTAACCTCAACTTTATTGGTCTCTCTCTCTCTCTCTCTCTCTCTCTCTCTCTATCTCTGACTCCTCTGTGTTGTCTAGCGATTGTTCCTTTACAAATTACTTCGATCATACATTTTTCTCCTAACACTTGTACGTTGGGGGGAAATCTGTTATCACCACAAAATTTATCATCTAGCCTAATTTACTACATGGATCAAAGTACACCATGTAAAGCCAACTTTACCATAATAAAATTTCTTTCACTCTGAGAAATTACTTAATAAACCACCTTTGTTAATTAATTTATAGTTAAACCCATGAATAATAGTTAAATAAATCACTATTTATTTGATTTTCTTCTAGGAATTATTAATTAAACCATTGTTCAATTATTATTCCTTGTCATATTTGTCCGAATTATGAAAAATAAACAGATACATCATTAATTATCTTATTTTTCTCTAAGAATAATTAATGAATCACTAATTAATTATTATTATCTATCAAATTTGACTAAATCCCTTAGGAATAATTAAATAAATAATTATTTGTTTATTATTCCTTAACTAATTTCTTGATATGACAAAAAAATCATTTATTTATTTACTATTTATAAATAAAAGTTTAAATACGTTTTCCTAACTAAACAAATATAATAAAATTTTCCAAGTGGTTATTCCAAGAATGGGCTTAATAATATTTTATTATTGCTAATTATTTGAGGATAACCCAATATTTTGTTATCAATAGAAGGGTTTTCCATTCATTATTCACTTTCAATTATTTTCATTGTCGCACACCATATTTTTGCTGGGTTTACATATTATAGAGGAGAGAGATTCTACACAAGTTTAAGATGTTTAACGATAGCCAAGAACCTATCTCGTAGAGGGGGACTCGTAACATTTATTTGTTCCCTTCACAGGTGTTAGAATAAAACTATTATTTGTATATCTGTTTTCCATTGGACGATTGCAGTTATTACTATTTCTTTTTGCTATCTAATTATGATTGTGGCATAGTTCAGAATTTTGGCAGGTTTGGTTTCTATAAGTTGCTACAGATCTACAATGTTTAGCAACCATTTATAATTGTTGAGTTTGTTTGTCATCCACAATCTTAAGTGGGTTCTTCTCATACATGTTTGAGAATAAAACACTACAAAAGTGGATCTTAATATATCTCTACGGTGCTATTAATTTCTATTTATATTTTGGTAATAATGATATTAAGTTTTTATAGATGTAGATTAGGCTAGAGATTTGGAAATTAGAATGTTCACCACTAGTTATTTGTTTACTTTTATAAGTGCAAAAATGTCTTTGATATCTATGTTGTATAGCGTTGAAGCTATCTCAAAAACACACGAAGAGTGCATGTCTACAATACAAGTTTAGAAAGAATGTTGTGTATGCAATGCTTTATGATAGAGCTAGGAATAAAGAAAGAAAATTATGCCCTATATGGTGACATTTAGAGCACAATTCAATTGGAAAAAATGTAGAATATTATGAAAATACAAAACATATTGACCTTAGTTACCGTTGGATTTAGTAGGTGTTGGAGGAAAGGAATTTACATGTAGAAACATTCATGCAACCAATAATGTCGTTGAAATGCTCATTAATTTTGTTTTTTATGGATAATAAGAACGTTGTGTAGAAGTTTTGTAGGTGTAGGAGTCACATGATGACTAGGATCGGATAGGAATCAATAGAAGGTATTCATTTACCACTCTAATTTGTTAACCACGCTACTTCATCTAGATTGAACTGGGACAATGTTTTTTGTAGAAGAAAAATTCAAGAAACAATTATTTTAGTTGCATCTAGAAAATATTGGTATTTTTTTGTTAGTGAAGATTCAGGAGTTTACCACCCTAATAGACTTCATGGCAGCTAGGATATTTTTTATCATTAAACACCTAGAAATTTATGGTAAATATATTTTGTGAAAATTGTATGAGTTCTTAGACATTTTCTTGGAAGAATAGAAATTCCTCAATCATTCAACATATGGTTGCACACTTACGTATATGCATAAATTGATTTTTAAAGTTTGTGCAAGTTTGCGTAATTGTGGAATGTAAGAGAAATATTGATTGTGTTAAAATCTACTTTTCTATCTAGTTACTCCATTTTATCTAGTCAATATATTCCTTTGTAATATGTAAGATATGTAGGATTCATGTGACCCTAAGATTAAACATGCCTAACACGACTACTACTAAGCACAAAGCAATGGTTCTATATACTCTAACAAAGAATCATTTGTATTGCGAATGTTAGGGATAGTGCCACATCAGTGTTTGAAGTAACTCATTTTGGAACATAACTCGATGTTCGTAAATAGATATTGGTTGGAGGTGATGATGTCTTTGAAATGGTATTCGATAAGTTGAACTTGATGAAGAATACCAGTTGTCAATTCCTAGAATTTCCTTCATAGATTATGTTTAGTGGGTAATCATTTGTTCACTATGTCACTCTTGCATGAGATTGGCCAAAGAATTGAGCAAAGAATTAAGAAGTAAAGGTATTTGTGTCACTACACATGTTAAAAAAAGTCTATGTCAGTGTATTGTGAGTTCTTTTTATGTGTTCAAAGAAATGTTTTAATTAAAATCTTCGAAGAAATTTCTACATGGAGAGGCGTTTTCTATATTTTTTAAGCAAGGTATAATTTCAAATTATGGCTAGCTGAAAGTGTGGGAAAAAATCTAAGTGCATTATGTATATTTTGGCTTTCATGTAATGTGAAAATTAGAATGTACATCGGACATTCTTATTAATTAACAATATTTTCAATATATGGAGGAAACATTTTGCATATATCAAAATATGTTATTTATCTCTAATAAAGACAAAGATTCCATGCTCTGGTGTTGTTATTGTGTCAATGAATTGTTCCTTTCAGAATCCAAACATGAATGATGTGGTGAAAAGTATCTCTAGCATTTGTTGGACACCTAATCAACCAAGGTTTGGAATAGTGGAATGTGAATAGTCACTGGAGTGCAAGAGACCTTGGAAGATGAATCCAATAGTCATGGAAAATGTATAAATGTATATCATTGTGAATATTAACTTAAATTTAATGATTTATCTTTCATATAATTTCTATTAGTTTTTTTTTTATACCATGGTATTAGAGCAGGCGAATTCCTATCCTGCTCAAGATTGAGCCATTGTTTTTGTGGTCTTTTCTGAATGTCAGTCCTACACCTTTGCCCATTTTCATCGGATATTAAAAAATTGGCATTTCCCCTCATACACAAGTTCACAGGTCTCAAATAGTTGATTTCGTAACTCCTCTGTCATTGGCTCTTTGTTTATTCTCTCTCTCTCTCTCTCTCTCTCTCTCTCTCTCTCTCTCTTTTGATTCCTTGACTTGTCAGAAACTTTGCATCATATCTCTTTTACTATTGTGCACTCATTATCCATTGGAAAATATATCTTGCCATTTGAACTTTCAAACATTGCCTATGTTGTAATGTATACCTCGTCCTTGATGATCCTAACATGCAAACATTTTCCTAACATGCTATACATGAGTCTACTGATCATTCTCCCTTGTGAATCTAACTTACAGTTAGGATGCAATAATGTCTTTCTTTGCATACTTCAACTTAATCTCTAGATTTTGCGCCATTTTTTTCTTTTTGTTCTTTTTTTTTTTTAATTTCACCCTGTGTTCTTAAATAGGCTCTAGATATTTTCATTTTCACCTCTCATCCTACAATGTACATATCTCATCTTGTCATGGATCCATTCGGTTTATAGAATCCAATAGGGGTTTAATCCACCTGCACGATTCGGTTTGGTGTTTGTCTATTTTTTATGTGTCATAAAGCCTTCGCCTTTAAATTTGTTATGACATCTACGATTGTATTATTTTAATTGAGAGAATGCATTAAGAATGAGAGGGTGTTCTTTGGAGACAACAAAATATTTTTCGTGCTCATTTCACTAGTTATTCGAGTCTCTATCCAAACTTTCATCAACCCTTGAACTGACATGATTCTTGAAATACTCCTCAATTGGGAAGTTTCTAACATTAGCTATGTCATGAAAGTTTAGTGTTGCATGAGTATGGTCAAATTTATAAAAGGCCAAGCCATATAGAGTCGATGAGGAGTTTTTAAATTCATTTCTTTCAAGTTTCAAGAGAAATACATATGCTCTAACCTCTGCGACGTGAAATTCGTCCAAAATTCACAAAGAATAGGGGCTTCATTTTTGTAGCTTGACTAAGGGTAGGGGTTGTTATTAGTTCTAGTAATTCAACTCGTGAATAATAAATTTGTTATGAAACCAGCTCAAGAAAAGATAGATCAACGCCTTAGAATTCAGCCTCTTCGAGGGGGCAACCTCCTCTACATTACATAAATGAACAATTCTTGCATGATTCAAATGACAAAACCTCCTTTCTATATATAGGAGTCTATGGAGTCACAATATAATCCAGCCGACCTAACAATAATAATATAAAGCCACAAAAATAACAATAGAGGGATTCTATGGGGCACATAAATAACAATATGGGGGTAATAGGGGCACAACAATATAAATAAGGGGTATAACTACAATAGTAATGGGGTAATCACTAGTATTATAGGGACCCAACATGCCCCTCTCCTTCAAAAAAGTGTTGTCCCCAACGCTTGAGTAGTTCTGGATACTTCTGCATAAAATTCTCATCCTCCCATGTGGAATCTTCAGCGGATAAGTTCTTCCACTTGATAAGATACTCTAAAATTGATCGATTTCGTAGCTGTCGAGTTCTTGTTTCTGTGACTGCTTCCGGTTCCAATATAATTTTTCCTTCCTCATCAAGTTTTGGCAATATTGTTTGAATTGGGAGCTTGTCGCCTATAACCTTCTTTAAACATGAAACATGGAAAACTGGGTGCAATCGAGAAGCTGCAGGAAGCTCCAATTTGTATGCCATAGTACCAATCTTTTGCAACACCTTGTATGGACCATAATACTTTGGTGATAATTTATTATCCTTCTTAGCTTGCTTTAGGGACATTTTCTTATATGGTTGTAGCCATAGGAATACCCAATCACCTACATCAAAACTTCTTTCACTGCGATGTTGATCTGCATGTTGTTTCATTCTATTTTGTGCCAACACGAGGTTATCCTTTAAGAGTTGGAGGACTTGTTGTTGATGTTCGATGTGATGTTCCACTTCCTGAACCTTAGAATTTTCTCTTAAATATGATGTGATGGATGGTGGTTGATACCCATAAAGTGCCATAAATGGGGTCATTTTTGTTGTTGTATGGAAGGAAGTGTTATACCACCATTCAGCGAGAGGCAACCATTTGACCCATTGTGTCTGTTTATCAGATACAAAGCAATGAAGATATCCTTCCAAACATTTGTTTACTATCTCAGTTTGCCCATCAGATTGAGGATGATAAGATGAGCTATGAGCTAACTGAGTACCAAGACAAGAAAATAATTCTGTCCAAAAATTTCCAGTGAAAATGGAATCTCTGTCACTTACAATAATCTTTGGGTTTCCATGTAGCTTTTGAACTGTTTCCATAAATGCAGTAGAAAATGTATTGGCTTTAAATGGATGTGATAATGCACAAAAGTGTGCATACTTGGTAAGTCTGTCAACTACCACCATGATGACACTCTTTCCCTCAGACTTGGGTAAACCTGTGATAAAATCCATTGAAACCTCTTCCCAACGTTGGCTTGGAATGGATAAAGGTTGTAATAGACCCGGTGTCTTAATTGTTTCAACTTTATTTTGTTGGCAAACCAAACATTCCGCCAAAAACTTTTGAATATCTGATTTAAGGCCATCCCAAAAAAATTCCTTCTTAACCCTGTGGTAAGTTTTTAAAAATCCTGAGTGCCCTCCTAAGGGAGAAGTGTGCAATTCCATAAGAATCTTTTGTTTTAGCTGGGAATTCTTACAGAGGTATAAGCGATCTTTGTACCATAACGAATCATTTTGCCAGCTAAATGTATCAGAAGTACTGGAATCTTGTTGTAGCTTTCGAATAAGTGCCCACACTTCTTCGTCATTCTTCCATTCCTTCCTTGCTTCGTTTATCCAATCTGGTTGGATAATAGAAATGGCACACAACAATGCTTCCACATCCTCATCCTTTCTTGAGAGTGCATCTGCCACCACATTTTTCTTCCCTTTTTTGTAGATGATTTCAAAGTCATAACCCAACATCTTTGTGACCCACTTTTGTTGCTCTTCAGAGGATAATCTTTGTTCTAAAAAGTATTTAAGGCTATCATGATCCGTTTTTACCTTGAAGTGTCTTCCCATTAGGTAGGGTCGCCATTTCTTAAGTGCATGGAGTATTGCCAACATTTCCTTCTCATAAATAGCTTTGCTTAAAAACTTTCCCTTGATTGGACGACTTTCAAAAGCAATGGGTCTTTCATCTTGCATTAGAACAGCACCAATTCCATTTCCTGAAGCATCACATTCCACAATAAAGGTTTTTGTGAAGTCCGGTGTAGCTAAGACCGGTGCTTGGCACATTGCCTCTTTAAGATGTTCAAAGGCCTTTGTTGCTTCCGGAGTCCATGAAAATGAATCTTTCTTCAATAATGTTGTTAGAGGTGCTGCTATTCTCCCATAATTCTTAACAAACTTGCGATAATACCTGTCAACCCAAGAAATCCTCGCAAATGCTTTATGGATGTGGGGATTTTCCATTCCTTAATGGCTTTAATTTTGCTAGGGTCTACCTTAACTCCTTCATGAGATACAATATGACCCAAATATTCCACCTCCTAGACTCCAAAGAAACATTTGGATCTTTTTGCATATAATTGTTTCTCCTCCAATAGTTGTAGCACCATGTCAACATGTTCAACATGATCCTTCCAAGACTTGTTGTAGATTAGTATATCATCAAAAAATACTAACACAAATTTTCTAAGGAATGGTTTGAAAATTGAATTCATCAAACCTTGAAATGTTGAAGGTGCATTGGTAAGGCCAAAAGGCATGACCAAAAATTCATAATGACCCTCATGAGTTCTAAATGCCGTTTTCGGAATGTCTTCAATCTTCATTCTGATTTGATGATATCCCGAACGAAGATCCAACTTGGTGAAGTAAATTGATCCATGCAATTCATCCAGTAATTCATCAATGACAGGAATGGGGAACTTATCTTTAATAGTGAGCTTGTTGAGCTCCCTATAATCTGGACACATGCGCCATGATCCATCCTTCTTGTGCACCAATACTACTGGAGCTGAGAAAGAACTTTGACTCGGTTGAATTATACCAGCCTCTAGCATTTCTGCAACCATACGTTCAATTTCACTTTTTTGGGCATAGGGATATCTGTACGGCCTGATGTTTGGAGGAACACTTCCTGGAATCAGATGAATAGCATGATCATGATCACGCATAGGTGGGAGACCTTTGGGAGTCTCAAATACCTTGGAATGATTGTCCAGGACTTTTTGGAGATCTGGAGAAATAGATGATTCCAATGTGGAAACATCTAGCGAACATAATTGTGCAATTACACCTCTTTGCTCCTTTTTAAGAAGCTTAGTCATGCCATTAGAGCTGATTATCTTTCCTGGTTTTCCTGCAATACCCCTTAATTCAACTTCCTTTCCTTCCGTAGAAAATTTGATGAAAAGTTCTTGAAAATTAAAAGCTATTGTACCCAAGGATTGTAGCCATTGGACTCCTAGTACAACATCAGCACCTCCCATTGGAATGGAAAGCATTGGGCTAGTCAATACATATTCTCCCATGGATAGCTTGATATTATGGCACCTTCTAGGGCAATTTATTTTTCCTCCATTTGCAATCATCACTTGACACTCTGGTGCTAGATATAGGAAGCAATTCAATTTTTTTGCTACCCTACAATGAATAAAATTGTGGGTGCTTCCTGAATCAATCAACACTATTACCTTTTTCTTCTTGATTTGTCCTTCTATCTTGATGGTTTGAGGAGTGGTAATTCCCGCCAATGCATTACAAGATATGGTCGGATTTATTTGTTCTTCATCTAGGCTTTGTTCTTGGAGTATATTCTCTTCTTTTGACCATTCTTGCTCCTTTTCTTCTTCCTCTTCACAATCTATGTAGAATAATTTCTTCTCAGCACACTTATGACCTTTTGTGTATTTTCTATCACAATTGTAACAAAGCCCTTTTGCTCTTTTTTCTTCCAATTGTTGTGGTGTCAACCTTGTAGGTTGTGGAAGACTAGGGGCAACAACACTTCTGTCTTTATAGTTGTGAGTGTTATGCTTACTAGATGCCATAATTTTGCTTTCCATTTTTCTTGCTAACCTGAATGCCTTCTCTAATGAATCAGGTTCCCAAAGGCGGACATCATGTTGGATATTATCCTAAAGACCCTATGAACACATCAATCCTATGCTCCTCTAGAATATCTTTTACCCTTATGTTCAATTTTTGGAACTCCTCAATGTGCGCCATTATTGAACCCTTTTGTTTGAGACTTATCAATTGGCTAAAAAAAGTGTTGCTTTTTGTATCCTCATAATGTGCTATCAATTCTTCCGTAAAAATTGCCCAAGTGATAAATTGTTTACGCGAACAAAGCCATTGATACCATACAAATTGATTTGGTTCCAAATATACAGATTCCATACGTACCTTTTGTGCGTTTTGCACATTATTGAGATCGAATAATTGCTCCATCTATAATATCCATGTGGCGGGATCCTTGCCATCAAACTTCCTCATATCGATTTTTGGAATATGATGATTCTTCAATCCAACATTAGCGTCTATGGAATCATGATTAACATTTCTTTTGTTCTCATCATGAGTTTCCTTTAGTACCCTTTCACCCTTAGGGACCATTTCTTGTAGCAAGTTATTCATATTTATCTTCAATTCGTCCATGTCTGTCTTCAAATCTATCTTCAAATCATCCATCTTAGCTTCCACGTCAATCATCTTAGCTTCTACGCCTTTCTTTAAACAATCCATCTTAGCTTCTACACCTTTATTTAAACCATCCATCTTAGCTTCTACATCTTTCTTTAAACCATCCATCTTAGATTCTGTTCCTTTTTGTACAAGGGATAGTTGTTGCACTTGGTCTTGTAATTTTGATATATCATGTTGCATTTCTTCCTCTTCTTCATGAGTCATGCTAGAGCTTTCAGGTTCCTTACTAGGTGTTTGCATTTTCTTTCCTCGGGGCATCAGTTACCGATAATAATGCTCTACTATGCCCTTTGAATTCCTTCAAAATAATTTTTCAAACCAAGCTTAAGCAAAAATTTAAGAAAATCTACACACCTTTTTTCACTTTGTAGGAGCTCGATATTGCCTCTAATGTATCTCTGTAATTTCTAATCATCTAGTTCTGAATTTGTGATCTGTAGTAGCCCTCTGTGTCCTCTTTCCAATGCCACAAGTCTGACCCAAATTGGATTCTCCGAGGAAGAGTTATGTGAAATCTCCCACAGTGACTTGCTTTTAGACTAGTTCAATAGAGTGAACTTGTACGACATGCCACGAGTCCCTATTTCAACCTTTGGATCTGAAACTCGAATACAAGAAACTACAATCTGTCCTCTTTCTGTAGCTTCTGACGAAATTTCAATCCGATCCCCAGAGAGAACGTTATGACGATTTTCCCCAGGTCACCTGTTTTGAATGTAATTCAGGAGTCTGCAAAAATAGCAACTTCCTCAGATCATATCTCCGCAAATATCGTGTGAAAAGCTTTGAAATTTCGACGCAAGGTTCAGCATGCTTTCTTCTCAAATGGGTTTTTTATGCGACTTCTGAAATGTCACAGAAAAAAAGTTATAGCTAAAATTCCACGATGACCTGTTTGGAGCAGCGAAACCCTAGAATCCAAAGCTCTGATACCAAATGTTATGAAACCAGCTCAAGAAAAGATAGAAAAGATAGATCAACGCCTTAGAATTCAGCCTCTTCGAGGGGGCAACCTCCTTCACATTACATAAATGAATAATTCTTGGATGATTCAAATGACAAAAACTCCTTTCTATATATAGGAGTCTATGGAGTCACAATATAATCCAGCCGACCTAACAATAATAATATAAAGCCACAAAAATAACAATAGAGGGATTCTATGGGGCACATAAATAACAATATGGGGGTAATAGGGGCACAACAATATAAATAAGGGGTATAACTACAATAGTAATGGGGTAATCACTAGTATTATAGGGACCCAACAAAATTAAATTAGTCAAAATAAATTTCTCTTCTTGTTTTGACAGAAGAGAGACCCATATAATTTTATATCACCACTAGACGACAAGTTTGCATTTAGGTGTGTGTTTTGAGCAATGAGTTATGTGTGTTGAATATTGAGTAATTTGTATTGAATAGTTTTCTCAAGGTGGTTTGCTTCTCTTCTATTATTCTGCAAGAATATGACCATGAAACAATCAACTTGAATATTATTCAAGAAAATGTAAAGATACACTGAGCTATGAGGTCTCAATTTTGTAGATGCTTAATTTTGTGTTGTTTAAAATTTGTGGACTAAAAGATTTAAGAGCCTCTAGTTTTGGGCTTTGTGGCCAAAGAATTTTTCTTATGGAAAGACAAGTAATTAGAGAAAATATGGAAATATCAATGACCTTGGAAACTATGCTTGAATGTTTTTCTCAAGAAAAATGGATTAACTAGTGTTGCTGCAAAAGATAAGGTGGAGTTTCAAGAACTTTTTGGAGTTTTTCAATGGCTAAAATTGATAATTTATTAGATGTAACGAGAACTATAATTGTTTCTACTAATGAAAGCACAATCAAAATCAGAAAGTACACTCTCTATGAGATTCAAATTTGTTTGCAAAATGCACATCACAAAATTGAATTTTCACATCTTCGATCACAACTACAACAAGATGAGCTACATTAGTGTAGTCATCATTCAGAACTTGTTTTTGCTCAGAACAATCCTTTTCTTGAGCTTGAGATAGACTTCCATTTGATACTAGAAACTAATCATATATGTGCAGTTGTGTTTGATTCAATGCACAGTGCAAGAACAATTTTACATGCAGATGCAAAAGTTTAGGTTCCACTTACCAAACCCATTGTCAGACCTTGGCAAGAGCTTATTACAAATAACAATAAAATAGATATTAGATATGGTAGGGAGGTTTAATTTCATATTCTCAACTATTCAAATCCCATTCAATTTTAGAATGTTGGATTTCTTCAATGCAGTTCATATTCACCTATTCCAAATCGTGCTCTCTATCCACACTCACAATGGACTAGAAAATGTTGAAATTGTGATAGGGTTTTCCATGTGAAAGATCATTGTTTTGTTTTTCATTTGTGAGTGCATTATGGTCATAAAACTCGTCATTGAAATAAATTCTTTAGAAAAAATCCTCTTATAAAAAATAATATTCACCTTGGATGGATCACTTCTTGGCAATGCTCTTCAACAACCAAGAAGATATTTCACTCATACAACAAGATTTGTTCTCTAGTACTTAAAGATCTTGCATTTTAGATCTCTTCATCTTATCAATGTATATTTTAGAAGGGGGGAATTACTGATCATCTACAAGCTTCAAATCTAAATCAACTGAGCCTGAGAAACAACATGAACTTGGTCCATAAGCCTAGTACTAGAGTCATCCATACCGAAATTTAGAGTCATAGCTAGAGACATAGAATCCCATGAGCATGAATTTGGGTGGTCGCCTTCCTTAAAACATTGTGGGTTGATACCTCCCTTTTCAAACTAAGGTTCTCCTTTTTTTCTGTAGGTTGATATCTCCCTTTTCCTGGTTGATGGTCTCTCTTTTTAGAATATTAGGGAGACTTCCTCAAACAAAATAATTCAACTACTTGCCAGATTTTGAACTATTCTAGGAATTGCACTAAACGTTTCAAGTTGAGACCCTAATGGTCTCCCTTTTTTCAGATTCTTGCCTGGTTTCGAAGGTTTATAGCAACTACAGTGAGAATTCTAGTGCTCATGATCATCTTTAAAGCACTATCATCTAAGAGCTCGAGTTGTTCTACCTTACACCATCATTTCAGAGAGCACACTCAACCATTGGTTTCCAATTTTTATTACAAGTCTCTTCCTAGACTTATATATACCCGTTCGGATTAAGGGGGGAAATGTTGGAGACTTAATTCACTAAGGGTTGGTGTGGTGGAATATGAGTAGTCATAGGAGTCGAAGGGACCTTGGAAAATGAACCCAATGGTCATGGAAAATGTATAAATGTATATCATTGTGAATAGTAAATAAAATTCAATGATTTATCTTTCAGATCTTGTCTATTAGTTTGTGTTATTTAGTAGAATTAATTATATCAATCCAAATGTTTCTAATCCTTCTAATATATATATATTTTACATAGTAGTGATATGTTTTAAGAAAGGACACAATATATAATTATGATAAAATAATGCACTAGTTACTACAAGTAGAAAGACCAAAAGGACAATAGATTAATACTTAAATGGATTAGGTAAATAGAGAACCAACTCAGATTTTCATCATTAATATTGCTTGGATGGTCTACAACTAAATTACCTTCTCACATAAATACGTAATATGCACTAATCATGGTTTCAAGTCCATTCAAAACCATTAAAAGGGAAATTGTCCCTTAGTTATAATTAAATGGGTAAAAAACTGAGTCGTAGGGAGTGAAATAGAGTTAGCGTCAATAGTAGTTTTTAATAAAAATTAAATTAATAAAATTAATTGATGAATAAAGATATACAAAAACCAAGTAGTGAAGAAAAGCTTTAGACATAAGAATCAAATCGAAAGGATAAGGTTTCCAAGATTTAAAGGATGAGTGGATAGGGTTATATATAATATTGTCACTCAAAACAGGAAGGAAGTGCAGAACTGTACATAGGGTCCCTATAAAATAGGAAATGTGCAATAGTAGAGAGGAAAAGGCCAAGTCGCTACCCAATTAATATCTAACCACCACCACATGTCACCCTACAAGGCATCCCTTGTTAAAAATAAATGTATTATAAATAATAAGTGCGAAAAGTAGAAGTTGACCCTAAAGGGTACGAAATATAGAGTAGGTAAGGGTAGCTAATGTGAATGTACTCCAATAAGTGGAGCATGATGAAACAATAGTATTTGTTGGACATGATAATGTTGGTTGTAATACGTATACATTATATTTATAAAAGAGTTTTATTATTTATATATTTAATGGGTATTGGCCTATGATATTAGCAATATTTTAGATGATTCAATGGTTCAAAGGAATCATTCATCATGGGTGGAGAAATGTGCGATATTTTTGTGTTCCGTGTATTTTTTATAGCCAATTATAGGATCACACTCTTTATCATTAAGTTTTAGAGAACAATCCTCGATTTTGGGGAATTGTGTGAAATTCAATAACCGTTTAATTCTTTTTATTTCATCTTAACTCTATGTTACTTATGAGTTTGTTAGTTTGGATTTTTCTTCATAACCAACGATTACTTTTTTGGATTTATCAATTTTTTTATTGATGCAAGAGATGCTTTGGGAAGTTATATAAAATCAAATATTCAGATATTTTTAGTAGGTTTTATGAACTTAAAAAAAAATTCAAATGTTGAGATAAATTTAATGGGTTTATGCATAGATGTGCATATTTTTGTGAAGAAAAATCATATTAAGGGTTTTTGGGACAAAATAATTTAACACAAATGAGTTTTAAATTAAAAAAATACTTGGCTTATAAAAACACCACACTTATGTGTATAGTATGCCATCCTCTAGCACATTTACAAGCTATTTGTCGTATTCTTGAGCACATCTTCCTTGAGATGAAAGTAACCAATTCAAAATTAAATAAATCGAAATTTTTGAAAAAATTAGTTTTGATATTGATATTGATCATAATGAGGTAACTTGGGAGCAACAAGTGGCGAATCCACACCTTTTTTGAGTGGTAACTTATTACTCATAAGTGTTTATTATGGAATCTGAACTTTTGTTGAAATATAAAGTATAAAAAAGGATAAATTACATTCCCCTCTATGGGGTGTCTAATGGAGCAAGTGGTAGGGAAAACCCATCTAGGTGGAGAAGAAAGGAAATCATTGTATGAATTGTTCTCTTCCACATTCAATTTCCCTATTAGTTACCATATTTAAGAGAATATAGAGAAGAAAAAGAAAGATTGAAGGTTATTTTATAAAGGATAAACAATAGAATGTTGATTATTGATGTAATCTTACACTTATAAATATGTTATGAGCATATTTTTGTCACCATGACAAACACCCTACAAAAGTATTCCTACATCTAGATTTTGGGGCTTGCTTATCGACATGCCATCTTTCATTACGACGATTCTAAGTGTCAAATCACTTGCTTTCACATGCCCATCTCCTTGATGTATTCACATGCACAATTCCTTAAATAAAGCCTAGTAGTCAACGTGTGCTCTTGGAGGTCAAGCATTACACAGCCCTTGATGGAAGTCATTCTACGGTCCTTGATGACAACATGGCGCAATTCCTAACGAAAATGACTGCTAAGTCCCTAGAAATAGTGACTATGTAATCTTTAATGCCAGTACTTGCCTAGTTCCTAGAGACAGAGACTGCACAATCCTTATGGACAGTGACAATGTGAGGGCATCCTCTGCAGATATTTATTGCACACTCTTTCTTGATAGTGATATTGTACTTCTTCAATTAACGTAATTCAGTCTTAGCCCTGAGTTTCTTGACATGCATTAAGCACACTCACCAATCATAACACTAATTTCATGTTTTCTCTCATTGTATAAAGAGTCTAGTTCAAGCTCATCCTTATATTCATATTTCACTTCTAAGTTCTACTAACTGTTAGGGTATAAGGAAAATTCTCTCAGTGATGGTTGTAAATGGCCCTTCATTTGAGTGAGTTTCTCAACTATATATTTCGCTTTTACAACTTTCACTTTCACTATATTTTTCTCTTAAATGTATAATTTTCTCTTTATATATTTTACACACGCCTCTTTTTCCTACTTTCACTCTTGCATGTTTCTCTTGTGTTTTCTTTGTGTTTTCATGTGTTTCTTGCACTCTTGCATGTGTTTCTTTCACTTGTTTTCGCACATTTTAAGAGCACCATGCCACAACTTCTATAGGAATCTCCAGCGTACTCTCTTGCATTAGTTGATGTTATTTATCACTAAAATATGTGTTAGACAAATTCTTATGCCACAGCACAACTTTTGGTTGCAGTCGACACTTGTGTCATAAAGGTACATCTTAAGTGCTTCACTAGGAGATAAGTATCATTTTACTATCATTTCACTGTATGCTTATTCATTCTGGGGACTCCACATCTTTTGGTCATGTGCTTGGTAGTATATGTGTGTGTGATCATTTTCAGTACTCGTTGTATAATCTTACTCTTACTCTTTTGTCTCATTGATCCCACACCTAGTCAATTTGGGAGTTCTCTTGGCCCTCACAACTTGTGAAATCCATGACTAATCTTTAGCCCTTAGAAATGTGTATTGTGCACTCCACATTCCTAAGACATAGTGGTGGATTTCCTAACTCCTATAATTGCACACTATGAAATAAAAGAGGACAACCTTCTTTCACTATGCATTAAGCAACCTCAGAGCACAATCACTCATTTATGTTGGTTACACTTATTGTTGGGTCTAAAATGTGGATGCAAATTAGAGTTTCATTTACTATCAATCCAGGTAAGTAAACTTCAAGGATCATCCAATATATATGGACTTAGAGACAAACTAAACTAAGGTAGGTGAAGAAATGCCAAAGCTCCCTTACAGGAGACTGTTCATTAATATTTTTAGTCATCTTAATCAACAAACTATTTAAACTAATGAAATCAAACATTAAATAACAAATCAGATTCGTTGAAAGAAACATTAATACCTTCTTACGAAAGGTCATTCATTAATATTTCAAACATATGAACCAAATGAAATTTACAAACAAACATAAAATGAAAGCTTACCTAAACAAAAGTGTACTTTCTAGACAATGGGGGCCCTTCCAAGGATTCACAAGCACATCAAAAGAGAATTCAAATGTAGAAGACCCAAGAAGCTTCATTTTATTTATCTTCAATTGAAAATTGCAATTACATGTTTTGCATTCCAAGAGGTTCTAAAATCTCCATTACAATGATTCCAAATTCTAATTTCGCATTACAAACTTATAAGATCCTAAGGTTCTAAATTCTATCTTCTCAATTCTAAATTCTAAATTATAAATTCCAAAATTACAAATGAAGGAGATAACACTCCTATTTATACAAAATTTATGATAACAAACTCATAAATGTGGATCCACTATTCCCTCTTCATATTCACATATCTCTCAACCAATGGTGACACATAACCCTATCCTCCATGATCTTCTCCAGGAGGTGCATCGTCTTATCCATGAGGTCTATGATCTCCTCAAATTCGAATTTGAGCATAGAGTGCCACGTAAGGTTTCCTTAGAAGCTTCCTTTGTACGTACACATGTCAAAAAACTCATTCTAATTGTTAGGTATAAGTATATGGATATTATTTTCTAAAGTTTAACCACAAATTCACTTGAAAATACTAAGAATTAATAATGTTTTGGAAAACACAATGGTAACCCATATAATGATGAAAGTGAAGTCAATTTGATGACATGGTGGTGGAATAGAGGTGAGAAAATGTGTAAATGGAGTGAAAGAGGATGTATTTTAAGGATAATTCTTAGGCCCAACACTTGCTCAACTACACAGTTCCATATCAATATTGCCATGCATTCCATAGTGTGCATTCTCAGTGGCTAGTGGGGCCATCTTTGGACCATTATAGTTCTCGAATGTGAAATACCTAGAGCCTCTTCCTAAAAAATTGTGCACTACACAGTTACAGTGCCCAACCCTATCGCTCTTGTCTCCTAGAAATCTGAACTACACAATACCTTGGCTAGCGTTGCCCCTACTCCACATTGTAGAGTTCCAATGGATAGTAGGGCCATTTATCATCCCCTATAGTGCTCAATTATGAAATCACTTGAGCCTCTCCACCATTGTGCATTGAGCAGTCACAATGCCTAGTCATGATGTAACAGCCCCTGGTTGATTTGCCATGTAAAAAATATAATATCAAGGCCATGGGACATGTATTCCAAGTTGAATGGTAGGAAGAAATTATAGTGCACATCATTTCTAGTTTAATTATGGCTAAGGAAATTGGCAAAGGAAAAGAGACACTAAGTCGAAATTATTTATGAAAATAAAGGAAAATAGGAGAAAAGGATGGTGAAGAGACACAAATTTGCATGTTAATGAAATTATAGGAAAATGGAGGAAAATGAAGAAAATAGAGGGCTCAATGATAAAAACGATTATGAGGATCAGTTGCTAGCTTTTGTTAGCTGAAGTTTTGTCAGTTGAGTTTTGGAGCTCTCATTTCATTCTCTCATTCCCTCGTACTCTTACACACTTAGACCATTCTTGGAGCACTTAGACATACATTGGATTTAGAGAAAGAAGGCAAAGGAAAAGTAGGAAAGCACAAGGGAATAATTGGATCAACAATTACAACTGTATTTATTTGTGGGTAATAGGTTGCATGTGTGATTTTCTTCCTGATTTATCGTTGCATGGTATATCAATGTAATTTTATCATTATGAATTTTCATTGGCATGGAGATTTTCAAAGATTGACAAGGACTTTAGACTTTCCTTTCAATTTCCTAGATAAC
The DNA here is from genome assembly GCA_031772625.1 of Pinus tabuliformis. Classification (NCBI taxonomy): domain Eukaryota; kingdom Viridiplantae; phylum Streptophyta; class Pinopsida; order Pinales; family Pinaceae; genus Pinus; species Pinus tabuliformis. The sequence continues at coordinate 1,506,414,707 of CM062819.1, read as the reverse complement.
CATGGTGTTGTGGGTTTTTCACTTGTTGTTTTATGATCGTGTTTAGGTTCCTTTTGGTTGTGGGTGGGAACAAATGCTCTAGAAGCCCTAGAATAACTTGAGTTGAGTTTCTAATGCTAGAGCCTAGCTTGCGAAAAATGCTCTGAAACCCTTGGTGGGTTGAGTTACTCGACCTTGGAGCCAAGTTCGATAAATACTCTGGAGCCCTGGAATGTTGTGGGTTTAGTTACTAGTTCCTAGAGCCCTAGATAACTTGGGTAAGTACTAATCAAGATGATGTTAGTGATGTCTGACCATAGAGGACGAATCACTATGGTTGAGGGTTTAGGTCGTTTGGCCTCTGGAAGCCATGGTTTGGTTTTTTCTTTCTGTATTCCATGAGATCCCACATTCATACTTGAAATATGGCATGGGGGTGATTGTCTAAAAGAGAGATTTGGCTTAGACCAATCTATGGTTGGGTGTTACGTGAAACTCCCTAACTTGTTTAGTATTTTCATATATTAATAAGAGTTATTTTTCTACTACAATTCTTATATACTATAGTGATTATGTTCATGATATTATGGCCAAGTTGTCATGGTTTCTATGCTAGATATTTTCTAGTTACATGATGTATGTTATATATGGCTCAGGTCATGATTTGTATAGTTATCTAATGGTTGATAAATATATAGATTATTAAGTGTTATGGAAACTATGTTGAGAGGGAATATAACCTTCTTAGTGATGCTTAGATGAATCTCAAACTCTTATGATAAGATATGAATTCATGACCCATAGCTTACATGTTTTCTATGTGTTTGAAAAATTGTATGATGTGTTATAGGAAACATAGGTCAAGTTATACCTTCAAGTTTGAATGATTAGCATTTTTTTTTATGAGAAATATGATTATGGAAAGTTACAGGAAGTTATGAGCAGTGGTCCATAGACTAGCCTAGAAAAGTGACATAGATCCCAAGACCACGGGTACAAAAATCGATATCATGGGTCATAATTGCATGGATCAAGACTTGTGAGTGTGGTCGGAGGCTCACAACTGCACGCAGACAATGTCAAGGGTGAAATTATAATTATATCAGTTAGTAAAACAAGTTTCCAGCTCATGGATTGACCACATGGGGTGTTTCTTTAGCTCTTAGTGTTATATACATTTTTGGGCACTGCAACCCCAAGTATAAAATGTCCATAAACCAAGGGCTTCTAAGTCCCTAAAAGTGTTGTTCTAACCCCTAAAGGAACAAGGTCAACTGATTACAGCTTCTCCCAGAAGTTCTCCATGAAAAACTGCTCAGAACTGGTCAAAACAGGATCATTTTAGCTGCTCCATAGGCAAAGTGCATTGCATCTCACCTAAGTACACTTTGTGGGTGCGTTGCATTTCAAAAAGCCCTTCTATGGGGTGCGATGGGTGAGAAGTGACAAATGGCAGTGTCAATCCGCGAGGTGGAGAGCCATGGAATCTTCTCCTGTGACACTTGCCTCTCTGAATTCGACCAAGGATGAGTAAGAGATCATCAATCTCCAAGTGGAAGCAAGAACTATCAGAGGGAAGACACTAATCAAATCACAAGCTGACTCATCTCCCTTACAGATATCTATATATGGATCCCTCATCCCAGAGATCCAGAGGCTGGAATTTTACATCTTGTAAGGAATTGTTGTTGGTTTATTGAGACAACATCATAGTGTTAGGTGATCTAAGCTTTGTATGAGGTGAAGAAGGGCTTACATGCGGAGAGGATGATGTTGGGTCAGAACAACTGGTTGTAACTCCCTTGGCTCTTTCTTGATTATCAATAAAAGCTATTCAAGTTTTCCTCCATACTCTTGTGTCATTTATGTTTTATGCATTTGTATGGTCAATTTACATCTGATCTTAGATTGTTTATGATTATAGATCTATATTCTTGTATAGTGTTATGCTACTCTGATCCTACAGGTACTCTGTGAAGTTGGGCGTAGAAGGAAGCAAGTAGCGAAGGACTATTAGGAGAGAGAGGAATCGAACTAGGAGATAAGCGCAAGACAGAGGTTGGTCTCCTTTGTTCTTCTCTCATCTATATTTCATAAAGGAAAAACGAAAGTAGCTTTACTTTGTTTGTTTCTAAGGTAGCTACCACACCTTAGTGGGATAAGCACAACAACCTCTCGACTAAGGTCCTTCCCAATCCAGGATGATCACTCGAGTATCGTTGAACACGAAATCAAGATGTATCCAGATGTCAAACCAGTACGACAATGGCTATGGCAGGTGCTGTTGAAAATAATACTGAGAGGGGGGGGGTGAATCTGTATTATCAAGTTCTTTTAACAAATCTTCCTTATTTACACTTTGAATTATTTTTTCATATCAGTACCATAAAATAATGAGCATGAACAAAAAAAACAGATAGTCACACCAAATAACACCAGATATAAGGTGGAAACCCAATGTGGGTGAAAACCACCTGCTGCAATATGTCTCTATCTTCTTTCAAATTAGAAACTCCTGTTACAATGATTTTGTACTGGTGCAGTCCTTTACCAGTACGTAGGCTGCAACCTGCAGAGAGCTACAACTCTCTCTCGTTTTCCAATCTCTCTTGGAAGGGAGCTAAAACCCCCTACTTCTTTTCTTTCAAGGACCACTTTTCATAAATTTTCAAACTGGATCCAACAACAACATTGAAGCTCATAATCAAACAACCTTCTGAATCACCCAATCACCAGATCCATACATATACAATGATATTATGAGAGTTATCAACCAGATCTAGTACATAAAGATAAGTCATTAATCATGTTGTTATCTGAACTCAATACCAGTAACCAAACATCAGTTATGCACCCAAAACACTCCGCACCTGCGCCTTCTGTGGCGCCGCAACCACTGCACCTGCGCCTTCTGTGGTGCCTCCGCACTGCGCCTTCTGTGGCACCTCTGCACTGCGCCTTCTGTGGCGCCTCCGCACTGCGCCTTCTGTGGCACCTCTGTGGCGTCTCCGCATTGCGTCTTCTGTGGCGCCTCCTCACTGCGCCTTATGTGGCGCCTCTGTGGCATCTCCGCACTGCGCCTTCTATGGCGCCTCTGTGGCGTCTCCGCACTGCGCCTTCTATGGCGCCTCCGCACTGTGCCTTTTGTGGCGTCTACGCGCTGCGCCTTCTATGGCGCCTTTGTGGCGTCTCCGCACTACGCCTTCTGTGGCGCCTCTGTGGCGTCTCCGCACTGCGCCTTCTGTGGTGCCTCCGCACTGCGCCCTCTGTGGCGCCTCTGTGCTTCCGCAGCTGCAGCGCTCGAGAGATCACCCTTCACAGATTCGCTTTCAACTTCCCTTTCATAGATCAAACTTTTAAAACAATAACCCAATATTTTAGATCTTAAGATATTCGATTTGCAAGAATGAATTAGCCAAGTGATCTCCTTTGCTTTATATAGGCAAGCTTCTTCCTAAAATCATGGATCAATACCATAGATAACCAATACAAGGGGCCCAAAAACATGGGGCTCAATAATACCAAGGACTAACCACCATGGACCAAAGGTAAGTTCTCCAACATATACACACTTTTGAGGAGGTACCATGGTCCAAAACCATAGGTTCTAATACCAAGGACTAACTACCATGGAACAAAGGTAAGTTCCCCAACATGAAAGTGCGTGAACTTTTTCTCTACATGAAATAAACTTTTCTCTACATGAAATAAACTTTTCTCTGCATAAAAGTGCGTGAACTTTTCTCTACATGAAATAAACTTTTCTCTACATATAAGTGCGTGAACGTTTCTCTACATAGAATAAGCTTTTCTCTACATATAAGTGCGTGAACTTTTCTGCACTATAATTTATCATCTGAGATGAGTGGGTTGCCATCAAGTACAACATATGTATCATAAAGCCATACCAGAATCATAATGCCAACAATCTCCCCCTTTGGACTTGATGGCAACCTCAAAATATTCAGCTCGTTCTCCCCCTTTGACATCAAGGGCAAAGGGTTATGCTCCCCCTAAGAGCATGCTCCCCCTAAATATGAACCAGATCTGTAAAGAAGAAACATAATCCACCAAACACCATAAATGACCATGAAAGAGATAGAGACATATTGCAATAAGATTCAGATCAGCATCCATGATCGCCTTCTGTACATCCTCCATAATGCCAACAATGCATTATAATCTCCCCCTGAACCAGTGCTATTTGATCTTCAACCAATTCGAAACCCAGCACATGTACGCATATTCCCGTACAACCAACAATCATAAGAGATTCAACAACAAGATGATGCATCAACAACCCCCAGCTTTTGCCTGAGGTATTCAAAAGTCTCCCTGGGCAATGGTTTGGTGAGTATATCAGCAACTTGTTCCTTAGAAGGAACATACTCCAACTTGACCTTCTGTTCAAGCACTTGTTCCCGAAGAAAATGATACTTGATTGGTATGTGCTTGGTTTTTGAATGCATGACTGGGTTCTTTGAGATGCTGATTGCACTTGTGTTATCACATAAGATGGAGATAGGTGGTGTACAAGTGATTTGAAAGTCCTGCAAGGTCTGCATCATCCAAAGGAGTTGAGTGCAGCAAGATGCAACAGCAGCATATTCTGCTTCAGCTGTAGATAAGGCAATCGAACTCTATTTCTTGTTGAACCAAGATACTAGTCTGGAACCCATAATGAATGCGCCACCACTTGTGCTCTTCCTGTCATCCACGCTTCCGGCCCAATCGGCATCTGTATAAGCATGAAGTGTGAGATTTGTATCTCTAGGATACCATAAACCATAATTTTGAGTCCCTTGAAGATATTTGAAAATTCTCTTCACTGCCTGAAGATGAGTCTCCTTTGGATTTGCCTGAAATCTTCCAACTATTCCAACTGCATGCATGATGTCTGGTCGGGTACCTGTCAGATAAAGTAGACTTCCAATCATAGATCTGTAGATTGGTTGATGTACTGCTGCAGATTTATCATTTTCACTGAGGCTACATCCTGTGACCATGGGTGTACATACTGGTTTTGCATCTTCCATGCCATATTTCTTCAAAATCTATTTGAGATACTTGGTTTGAGACAAAAAGATTCCTCCTTCCTTTTGTTGGATTTGCAAACCAAGGAAATATGTCAGTTCTCCCAGCAAGGACATTTCAAATTCTTTCTGCATGACCAAGGCAAAGCTTTGACTCATAGCTTCTTCATTGCTGCCAAAGATAATGTCATCTACATACACAACAAGTATTAGCAATTTGTCATTTTCAAATTTTATATAAAGATTGCTATCTGCTGATCCTTTTGAAAAACTTTGTTGATGAAGATATTTCTCCAAACGATAGTACCAAGCCCTTGGAGATTGTTTGAGACCATAGAGAGCCTTTTTCAATCTGCATACAATATTTGGATCATTTCCAAGAATGAAACCATCTGGCTGCTCAATATATACTTCTTCTTCTAAGTCTCCATTCAGAAAGGCTGATTTCACGTCCATTTGAAATACTTTGAAGTTTTGAAAGCTTGAGAGAGCAAGGAACATTCAGATGGCCTCAAGCCTTGCAATAGGAGCAAAGGTTTCTTCAAAATCTATTCCTTCTTGCTGCGCATACCCTTTACAAACAAGTCTGGCCTTGTTTCTAATTACTCCTCCATTTTCATTCAATTTATTTTTGAAGACCCATTTTGTTCCTATAACATTCTTATCTTTTGGTCTAGGAACCAACTCCCAAGTGTTGTTCTTTTCGATCTGCTCAAGTTCTTCATCCGTTGCTTTGACCCAACATTCATCTTTGCATGCCTCTTTCACATTTTGTGGTTCAGTGGAAGAGAGTAATGCCAAATAGCTTGAAGCTTCTGCAATTGTTCTTCTTGTTTGTACACCTGCTTCTTTCTGCCCCACAATCTGAGATTCTAGATGATTCTTCTGAACATATCTGGATGGAGTCTTCTCTTCTATTCTTGTCTGCTCCTCTCGTTCTTCTTGAGGTTCTTCTTCTTCATCATTCTGTCTTTGAGGGTAGCCTTCATCTTCTTCGATGTATTCATGATGTACTTGCCTAGGAATGTATCCCTTCTCATCAACCACTACATCAATGCTGTCAACAATTCTGCCAAGTCTTTTATTGTAGCACTTGTATGCTTTGCTATGTAGAGAATAACCAAGAAGAATGCCTTCATCTACTCTAGGTTCAAGTTTTCCAAGTTGCTCATCAGTATTCTTAATATAACATTTGCTCCCAAAGATTTTGAAGTGCTTCACCGAAGGAGTCTCACCACACCAGAGCTCATGAGGGGTTTGAGTGCTGTTAACACGGACATTTGTTTTGTTGAGAATAACAACCACAACATGTGCAGCTTCACCCCAGAAAGTTGTGGGAGTACCCGACTCATCAAGCATAGCACGATCCATTTGTTGGATTGTTATGTTCATTCTTTCCACAACTCCATTTTGCTGAGGAGTTCTAGCTGTAGAGAATTCTCTTCCTATCCCATGTTCTTCACAGAAATCGAAAAATTCATTCGAGGTAAACTCCCCACCTCTGTCAGATCTGAGGCACTTAATTTTTTATCCTGATTCATTTTCAACCAAGGCTTTGAAGGATTTGAATTTTTCGAATGCTTCATCTTTGTGCTTCATTAGTCCTAACCAGACAAACCTGGAGAAATCGTCAATGAATAATATCAAGTATTCTTCTCCTCGAGGTGTTCTTTTTCTGAATGGACCACATGTATCTGTATGTACTAGCTCAGGAGGCATGCTAGCTGATCCTTCCTTCTCTGGAAAATTAGTTCTGGTTTGCTTTCCAAACTGACATGATTTGCATATGGTGTTGTCTGGAATTTTTATATCTGGAAGATCGCGAACTGCCTGATATTTGCATGCTTTCCTTATTTGTGAAAAGATTAGATGCCCCAACCTCCGATGCCATAGCCAGTGTTCATCATCCTTGCTTAGATAGCATTGTTGTTGTCCTTCTTCAAATACGTATAGATTATTTGGAGTTCTTTTACCTTTGATCACCGTTTTACCTGTATCAAGATCACGAACAAGACATCCATTTGTTCTAGATATCACCTCGGTTCCTTGATCACACATTTGGCTGACACTTAGAAGATTATGTTTCAATCCATCAACATACAAAACATTTCTAGCCTTGACCTTTTCTTTTAACTGAGCAGTGCCTTTTCCTTTTATAGTTGTAGGAGTATCATTTCCAAAAGAAACTTTCTTTCCCTTTTCTAGAGCAGAATATGACTCAAGTTTTTCTTTATCACCTGTCATATGCTTCGAACATCCACTGTCAATGTACCATAGATTTTCCTATCCCTCTGCATAGAATGCTATCCCACATCTTTCTGTTTGTGGTTCCTTTATTCTCCATGTTTTGTTGTTTGAGGCTTGTTCCTTTGTCTGCTGAAACCTGCTCCTGCATTCAGAATCTTCATGACCAAAGTTATTGCAAATAGAACATTCAACTTCATTTTCAAGAGCCGAAAAGTTGTTATAGGTCCTTTTTGTAATCCCGATCATACTTCTTTGTTTTTGAGCTTCTCTAGTCATGATTGTTTTATATGCAACACATTGAGCTACTTTGTGACCAAAGTTATGGAAAGAGAAACATTGTCCATTGAAGAAATTTCTACGGTTATCAAATCTACCGGCCAAATGATTGTAATTTCTATTGTCATCCATTCTTGAACTAAACTGAGAAGATTTTACCTGTGGCTGGTTGTAGCCTTTGTTCACCCTTAAAACGGATTTCCCTTGATAGTCTCTGTTTGCAATTCGTCCCTGCCTCGCCTGATGGTCTTCATTGTGCTTTTGCTCATTCCTTCTTGCTGCATCAAGATAACTTTTTGAAGTGGTTGCTTGAGAAGTTTCTCCATTATAGCCCAGACCTGTCTTGTTTAGTGGAGAACGCTGTACATTGATAATCTCATCCAAAGTTTCAGATCCTTTGACAAACTTAAGATTAATAGCTTTTGTTTTCTCAATCTCTTTTCTAAGACCAACAATTTCACCTTTTAATTTTTCAAGATGTTTTTCCTTTTCATCAATTTGAAATTGTAGAGTATCAATGATCATATTCTTTTCTTCTATACATCGCTTGAGTCTAGTAATTTCTTCAAAAAGGCTATCCACATCTATAGCATCCATATAATCATCATCTTCAAATGCCATTAACAGTTTATAGTCATTACCTTGTTCATCTTCATCACTAATCGATAGACCATCACTATCTTCATGAGTGTAGTAACTTTTCTTGTTTGCACTCTGTTTCTTGTTTCATCTAGCAGGTTCCTTTCCTTTATCCTTATAAGGAAATTTTGCAGCATAATGACCTACTCTTCCACAAGCAAAACATTTAAAAGGTAACTTACCTTTGAACCTTACAGAACCCCTTTGAAGATTTCTGACAAAATTTGATTCTTCTTCTTCTTCTTCTGGCACGTGACTTGCTTCATAGTAATCTCCTTTGCCTGAAGCCTTGAAAGCCGCTTCTCTTTTGTCTGATGGACCTCCCTTTCTCTTTTCATAAGCAGTTAGAATTCCATGTAGTTGAGACATGGTGAGAGTTTGTAGATTTTCTTTTTCCTCTATAGCGGACACTTTAGATTCAAACTTGGGGGACAAGGATCTTAGGACTTTTTCAACCACAATAGCCTCTTTTATTTCTTCGCCCAAGTTTTTCATGTAGTTAACAATTTCATCTACCCTAAGGAAATAGTTAGCCACACTTTCATCATTATACATTCTGAGATTCTCATACTGAATCCTGAAAGTTTGAAGTTTAGCGCGCTTTACCTATTCGTCTCCTTCATAGCTCGTGACAATTTTGTCCCATATTTCTTTTGCGAATTTATAGTGCATTACCTTCACGAATTCCGATTGGGATAAGCATCCCAATAGAGTATTGACTACTTTCACATTTGTTTCATATTTCTTCTTCTCGACCGAATCTGTAGGAGTAGCTGAAGGAAAAGTGTGGCCTGTCTCTATGATATCCCAAACTTCTGTACCAAGAGATTGAAGATAGGCAGTAACTCTTATCTTCCAATAATTGAAGTTCGTCCCATCAAAAACTGGTGGCCTGATTGATGCTTCTCTCTCGTAGTTTCTCATGATGAATGATCTACCTTCAAGCGATCAAGCTTCTCTGAAGGACCTGGCTCTGATACCAATTGTTGAAAATAATACTGAGAGGGGGGGGGGGAGTGAATCAATATTATCAAGTTCTTTTAACAAATCTTCCTTATTTACACTTTGAATTATTTTTTCCTATTAGTACCATAAAATAATGAGCATGAACAAGAAAAACAGATAGTCACACCAAAGAACACCAGATATAAGGTGGAAACCCAATGTGGGTGAAAACCACCTGCTGCAATATGTCTCTATCTTCTTTCAAATTAGAAACTCCTGTTACAATGATTTTGTACTGGTGCAGTCCTTTACCAGTACGCAGGCTGCAACCTGCAGAGAGCTACAACTCTCTCTCGTTTTCCAGTCTCTCCTAGAAGGGAGCTACAACCCCCTACTTCTTTTCTTTCAAGGACCACTTTTCATAAATTTTCAAACTAGATCCAATAACAACATTGAAGCTCATAATCAAACAACCTTCTGAATCACCCAATCACCAGATCCATACATATACAATGATATTATGAGAGTTATCAACCAGATCTAGTACATGAAGATAAGTCATTAATCATGCTGTTATCTGAACTCAATACCAGTAACCAAACATCCATTATGCACCCAAAACCCTCCGCACCTGCGCCTTCTGTGGCGCTGCGACCACCGCACCTGCGCCTTCTGTGGCGCCTCCGCACTGCGCCTTCTGTGGCGCCTCCGCACTGCGCCTTCTGTGGCGCCTCTGCACTGCGCCTTTGGTGGCGCCTCCGCACTGCGCCTTTTGTGGTGCCTCTATGGCGTCTCCGCACTGCGCCTTCTGTGGCGCCTCTGCACTGCGCCTTCTGTGGTGCCTTTGTGGCATCTCCGCACTGCACCTTCTGTGGCGCCTCTGTGGCATCTCCGCATTGTGCCTTCTGTGGCGCCTCTATGGCGTCTCCACACTGTGCCTTCTGTGGCACCTCTGTGGCGTCTCCGCACTGCGCCTTCTGTGGCGCCTCTGTGGCGTCTTCGCACTGCGCCTTCTGTGGCGCCTCCGCACTGCGCCCTCTGTGGCGCCTCTGTGCTTCCGCAGTTGCAGCGCTCGAGAGATCACCCTTCACAGATTCGCTTTCAACTTCCCTTTCATAGATCAAACTTTTAAAACAATAACCCAATATTTCAGATCTTAAGATATTCGATTTGCAAGAATGAATTAGCCAAGTGATCTCCTTTGCTTTATATAGGCAAGCTTCTTCCTAAAATCATGGATCAATACCATAGATAACCAATACAAGGGGGCCAAAAACATGGGGCTCAATAATACCAAGGACTAACCACCATGGACCAAAGGTAAGTTCTCCAACATATACACACTTTTGACGAGGTACCATGGTCCAAAACCATAGGTTCGAATACCAAGGACTAACTACCATGGACCAAAGGTAAGTTCTCCAACATGAAAGTGCGTGAACTTTTTCTCTACATGAAATAAACTTTTCTCTGCATAAAAGTGCGTGAACTTTTCTCTACATGAAATAAACTTTTCTCTGCATATAAGTGTGTGAACTTTTCTCTACATAGAATAAGCTTTTCTCTGCATATAAGTGCGTGAACTTTTCTGCACTATAATTTATCATCTGAGATGAGTGGGTTGCCATCAAGTACAACATATGTATCATAAAGCCATACCAGAATCATAATGCCAACAGGTGCACCCCAAGAAAGCTGTTGCCATTAAGGCAGAAGTTGAAAAACTTCTCCATGCTGGTTTCATTTACCCGGTTCCTCTAACCGATTGGGTATCGAATATTGTCCCTGTTATGAAAAAACAAGGAACGATTAGAGTGTGCGTCGACTATAGGGATGTAAATCAAGCTTGTCCAAAAGAAAACTACCCTACACCCTTCATCGACCAGATAATTGATGAATGTGCCAGATGTGAAATCTTTTCATTTATGGATGGATTCTCTGGGTATAATCAAATAAATATCCGCCCACGGGACTAGTCAAACACTGCATTTATTTGTCCGTGGGGCACATTCGCATATCAAAAATTACCCTTTGGTTTAAAGAACGTAGGGGCAATGAGTTATGCCTTCCATGACATCAAAAACGTCGTTCAACCATACCTCGATGACCTTCCGGCTCATTCACAAAAGCAGACTGATCATCCGCAGCATGTAAGAGCAATATTTCTACATTGCCGACACTATAAGATACGACTCAATCCACACAAATGTGTATTTTGTGTCAGTTCTAGTCGTTTAATTGGCTTTGTAGTCTCGAAAGACGAGATTCGTCTCGACCCATGTAAGGTTCAGGCAATCATAAATTTGCCTCCACCTTCCAATTTGCTTCAGATTCAGAAACTCCAAGCGAAAGCAAACTTTCTGAGGAGGTTCATTCCAAATTATGCCGAACTTGCTAAAGGTTATACGCGTCTTTTGAAAAAGGAAATACCCTTTATCTAGGATCAGGTTGCGCAAGCTTCCTTTGATGCTTTAAAAGAATCCCTAATGAAAGCATCATTGATGTATGCTCCTGATTATCAAAAAGACTTTAACCTGTATCTGGTTGCAGTGGATACAACCATCGCAATGGTTTTAGTTCAAGAAGACAACGGAATTGAACATCCTATATCTTATTTAAGTAAGAACTTAAATGATACAGAAAGAAAATATTCTTATGTTGAAAAGCTAGTGCTCGCAGCTGTTCAAGTAGTACAGAGATTTCGACACTATATCCTCTTTCGAAAAACTACCATTCTGTCAGATTGCAACCCCATGACTTATATATTGTCGCGACAGTTGCTGGGGGGCAAATATTCAAAATGGATAGCAATTCTACAAGAGTTTGATCTGGAATTTGTAAAATCCAAGTCAAAGAAAGCTCTGGTTTTCGCAGAATTATTATGCGATCTCCCATCGTCGTCCAACGATGAAACATCCGAAGAAACGATCGTGGATGAAAATCTGTTTCTGATATCTTCAAGCAATCTGTGGTATGGAGATATAATCATTTATCTCCAAACCCAAAAATATAGGCCCAATACCTCTCGCTCTAAACAAAAACGTATTCGATACCAATCAAAAGACTACATGATCGTCGGTGATACACTTTACCATCATGGTGTCGATACAATTCTACGGAGGTGCCTCACTCATGAGGAAGCCGAAAAAGTCCTGAATGATTGCCATTCAGGTGCGTGTGGGGAGCATCAATCTAGTTACACTACAACACAAAAATTTTTACGAGCAGGATACTTCTAGACAACAATGTTCAAAGATTGCATAACCGCAGTCAGAAGTTGCTATGCCTGTCAAATTTTCAATAGAAAAACCAGAAGACCACCCGCACCTCTGCAGCCAATAGTTGCTATCGGGCCATTCACCAAATGGGGCATTGATTTCATGACATGTAACCCCACCTCGACCGGGGGACATGGGTATATCATGGTCGCAGTTGACTATTTTAGCAAATGGGCCGAGGCCTACATTAGATAATACTAGTGAAATAGCTGCCCTCTTCTTTTTCAATCATGTAGTCGCAAAATTCGGCGTCCCACAAGCCATAGTCACAGATCATGGAACGCATTTTCGTAATCACATGATGGTCGAATTAGCTGCCAAATTAGGGTTGTCTCACGACAGCTCTACTCCATATTACTCGCAAGCCAACAGACAAGTTGAAGCAATCAACAAGGTCCTGAAGTGCATGCTGCAAAGGATGATTGGAGTTCACAAAAGAGTTGGCACCTAATCCTGTACTCAGCCTTGTGGGCTTATCGAACATCGGTAAGGAATGCAACTGGGTTTACACCTTTTCAACTGGTATATGGCCTAGAAGCAGTCTTACCAATCCAGTGTGAAATCTCATCCCTCATACTCGCAATTGACCTTCTCCCCGGGACTTCAGAAGAGGAGGCTCGTTTTTTGGAACTAATCCAATTGGATGAAACTCGTCATGATGCCGCTTTGGCTAACGAAGCCCATAAGAAACGAGTCAAGGCGCAGTTCGACAAGAATGTCAAACCCCGTGTCTTCTCAGAAGGTGACTTGGTCTTGCTTTATGACCAAGAATCCGATAAATTGGGGGCAGGTAAATTCAAGTCTTTATGGATGGGCCCCTATGTTGTTAAGCGAGTGTTAGAAAAAGGAGCCTATGAGTTAATGGATTATGACGTGATTCCACTGGCACAACCCCGTAACGGGTTGTACCTCAAGCGTTACTATACGTGATTCAGTATAGTAACCTATATGCTTTTGTTATGTTTTTGTTTTCGATAAAGTATTTCTTTTGGTCAAGTAATCCACTTTTTACATTTATTGCAGATGTCAAACCTATTGGAGTCATGTGTTGGATATGCCGACGGAGTGAGTCGTAGTTCACGGAACCTATCTTCCGCGGCCTGGGCCATTTTTGATCCAAGCAGCGAGTTAGTAAGTTTCAGAGGGGTATGTATTGATCGATCAACGAATAGCATCGCTAAATATAGCGCGTTGATAGAACTTCTCTCTAATGCCATCACACATGGTATACACCAACTGATTTTCAGGCTAGACTCACAACTCGTCATACTACAACTCACTGGTATCTACTCTGTCCGAAATCTAGCTATTTATCGCATGTTCCTAAGGGTTAAGATTTTGGAAAGGAAATTTGATTTTATTCAATATCAGCATATTTCCAGAAGCTTAAACACATTAACTGAATCATTGGCAAATTATGTGTTAGATAGACATTTGCAACATTTATAAAAAGAAGCATCCCATCAATATTTGCATTTGGATCATGTAACTTAACCAAAATAAAACTCCGAAAATCAAAAATATATATATAATTGTTTATGGTTTACACATAATGTTCTATAACCAAGACAAAATTGGTCAAATGACCCAAAACTCAAAACGCTAGCGGGCACCCTAGTCTAATGGTGCTCGTGATAGCAAGTCACAGCCTGTGCGATCATGCGTAAGAGCCTAGTCCATCGTCTTGGCACGCCAGTAGTATGTCACTACAACCTCAAAGGCAGCTCGTCAGTCCTCACATCTGGACTACTGAGAGTGAGGCCCTCGACCTGGTCCTGTAATGCTCTGAGAGTCTCGGCCACATCGAGGTCGCGAAGGATAACCCTTCCAACAGCCTCTCTTGCTGGGGCAGCAACTGGCACTCTCAGGCGTACTACTGGCCAAACGGGACTGACATCTGCATGAACACATGAGTTTTATTAGTCTTTATAGAATAAATCACAAGGACATTATAAAAGAAAAACGATAAACAGGAATATGGTCAAAGAATTTACCAATGGCACCCCACTGTTCGCCAGCCGACAGTACTAAATCTGGGTCACCCCGGAAGTCCATACCAGCATATGGATACTCGGAATAAACCATCTCCTAATGATCAAACCACCTGAAGAAGGTATCAGAAAAGGAAATCTGAGACTAACCAGCATGCCTAGACATATGGTCGACCCATCTCTGCATACGTGGTTCCGTCGGTGAAGGTAAATCAAGTGCAATATATTGCGTCTGCATCAATGGTATCTTTTCCAAGGCGAAGGCGGTCAAGATAGAACCATACCCAAAGTTCTTCAACCTCCCGCTCTTCACCTTGGTCAACTGTTCTTTCATAACAGGAGTACTGCGTCGCACCAGTTGAACACCTTCGGTTGGAGACATTCCAAGGCATACTGCATATAAGATCGGTTGGCTACATGAAGAGCCGCACCACCAGCCATCCTACCAAAAGTGAATAGAATAGTCCTGAGGGACCTGTCAGTGACATCACGGATGATGATCTTGCTGTCTTTATTCGACTGAGATCCCTCTCTGCAATGCCGACGAACATAATCTCTCACAGATTCACCCCCTCGGGCCGAACCTAATAAAGAGATGGGGGCACCCCGCCTCGACAAGCCGGTCAATAAATAGATGTCCACTATAGTAAAGGGGATGGATTTGACCCTAATCTGGAACACCTGGCTGGTAGGATCCCAAGCATCGAGCAAATACTGTAGCAAGTTGATTTGTTGCCTCATGCTAGAAATGCGGAAAAACTTCAGCAGGCCACAGTTCTGCAGTGCGTTTACTGTAACCGGATCATGTAAAGCAAGCACGTCCTCTTCTTCATGCTCATGTTCTCCCCATGTAATAGTCATCTTGCTCGAAAAATATCTGAAAACAAACAAGAGAAGAGTTAGATCCTGATTTGGTGAGAAACAGGCAAAATTTCCATCAAAAAATTGTGCATAAATTTCCTTCCTTGCTCCCATTGCACCTATAGTAGTGTTCTAGGTGCGTTGCATGTCAGTTGGCTTGTAGACAGGCTAACATCCAACACACCTTTCGATACACAAGGGGTGCGCTGAAGCCAGGGCAAGTTTTTCAAACGTCAAAGGCTCAGAATAACCAAGGATCAAGCTCAGAATGCAAAATGGAAGGAATGAAATGAAAGAGCTCAGGTTTAGCTCCTACCTGATCCAGACGGTGCTGAGAATCATCCACAGAATCTCCCAGAATCAGTTGATGAAAATCAAGGGGGAAAAGCACCTCCAAAGCTCCAACAAGCCAAAGTTCAAATGAAATGGTAAAATGAGAGGTAAAATCACTTTTAAATTACTTTTTACATAATTCGAGTAAAATATTAGTGATCTAACTCATTTTTCAAGCATATATTGTTCATTTCTAACTAGTTTGATGAAGCAATTGAAAATGCAATACAATTTTTGAAAGAACAAAGCTATTTATGGTAAATTCAAGAAATGACCATTGTATCAAGCAGTTTTAGCACATAGTTCAAGCTCGTTAAAAAATAAACATAAGTCATGAGCAAATGTTTCTCCCCGCATTTAATCTCATTAAAAAATGAACTATTTCCCGGTAAATAACCATCGTGAATGTAGTACTTCAGCCTTTAAAGCCTTGGTCGTGTTCTCATCATCACCTCCACTCTATATTGGCTAATCATTCACCTCCATTTGATTGTTTACCCCTTTTGAGGAACAGCTGCGAAGAGTGATCCCACTAGCCATCCTTGTAACACTGTCGTGATTGGAAAATTCCAAACCTTACCTAGAATCAGCTGCTACCCAATTTTATCACTTGTTCCTCAAAAGACGAGTCTCCTTTAAGCTCTTTTCAACTCACTTGTAAAATATGAAAATATTGTCGAGCCATTGGCTTCTCCAGCTCGTTAAAGGGACCGGAAGTGCTATCCCTCCTTTATATTTTAATCTTTTTGGACCTGAGGGATTATTACACAAAACGATCTAGCGCTTGCTTTGTTTGGCTCGTTAAAAGTATCGAAAATTCATCCCTTCTGTATTGTTTTATACTTTTTCGGACTTAAGGGATTAGATGACGAAAAAGAAATTTTGGAGTTTCCTTTACATCCCTTTCAGACTCTCTAAAATTGAAAAGGACCGAGTTATCTTTGTCATTAAACTCGTTAAAACTTAATAGTGACAAACTTGTCCATAGCAGACAAGAACGAGTTTCACTATTGCTAGGCTCGTTAAAACATAGCGATGGGTTTTCCCAAAGGGAAAATTATATAACAAACATATGTTATCCTCCTCAAGCTTGACAAAAATAAAGAGGTACTAGTCAGCAATGACTAGGGAAAAATTGGGAAGAAAACTTGAAGAAACTTTGTTGGTAGCAAGTCGCTCTTGAACATGACACTTTCACTCCGCATCCAAGTCGGGTTGGGTTGTCTCATTCACCGGTCACATCACCATGGTCCCATCACACCATCCACATTTGGCGTTAATGCTACCAATCCATCACGTCAGTGTCACCGATATGTTCAAGAGAAGTCATTCATAGAATTCACCTGTGTCTCACCCGCTGCAATACATTTACACTCCATTCTTTCATGACCGCCACCTTGAACCTTATATCACCAGATCATTTTCACCTCCATTAAAATCATTTGCTCCATTCTATGTCATTGATGTGGGATTCATTAAGGCCCTCCTATGACGGATCGCTTCTTGTCGACATCAGCTCATTATCCAAGAAGTCGATCTAAGAACACCCCGTTCAGTACTTTGAAGCTTGCATGCTGCAATGGCAAGTTTCTCACTTCCGGCGACAGGTTTACATCAATGACCATCGACCGAAAGATTTTGCGTGGTGTTCGACGCCAAGTCCTTTATTCACACCACATGAATTGTACTACAGTTCCTTGAGGGTCATTATCATTATCGGTAACTCCTCTCGCGTCTATTAACAACTTACATCATTGGCTGGTAATCAGGCGATGTCTTTCCATGTTCGACTCCAGAACATCTCTCACATGGATAGACTTGTACTTCGAGTGAAGATCAAATGAGACTTGAAGACCCCGGATCTAGTTTCATCCATCTGGGCTACAATATATATTCAGGGAAATAAAGACATCAAATGTACATCATTGCTGCACAGATAATCATCCAATCAAAGGGATGATGGCTCTGTCCTATGTACATGAAAATTAATTTATAAAGCTGAGCATGGGAATGCCCGCCTCAGCTAGATCATGAAAATATTATGAAGATAATGTATTGTATTGTATCTTATTACAGGTCTCCTCCCAACTTGAAAGAACTTCGGATCCTCATAATAAAGCATTTCACTCGACATCAAAAGATTAACAACCTCATGCTTTAGGGGGCAACTGTTATAGACATTTTTGGGCACTGCAGCCCTAAGCATAAAATGTCCATAAAACAAGGGCTCCTAAGTCCCTAAAAGTGTTGTTCTAACCCCTAAAGGAAGAAGGTCAATTGATTACAACTTCTCCCAGAAGTTCTCCATGAAAAACTTCTCAAAACTGGTCAAAACAAGGTCATTTCAGCTGCTCCATAGGCAAAGTGCATTGCATCTCACCTAAGTACACTCTGTGGGTGCGTTGCATTTCAAAAACCCTTCTATGGGGTGTGATGGGTGAGAAGTGACAAATGGCAGTGTCAATCCGCGAGGTGGAAAGGCATGGAATCTTCCAGAAACTTCTCCTGGGACACTTGCCTCTCTGAATTCGACCAAGGATGAGTAAGAGATCATCAATCTCCAAGTGGAATCAAGAACTATAAGAGGGAAGACACTAATCAAATCACAAGTTGACTCATCTCCCTTACAGATATCTATATATGGATCCCTCATCCCAGAGATCCAGAGGTTGGAATTTTGCATCTTGTAAGGAATTGTTGTTGGTTTCTTGAGACAACATCATAGAGTTAGGTGATCTAAGCTTTGTATGAGGTGAAGAAGGGCTTACCTGTTGAGAGGATGATGCTGGGTCAGAACAACTAGTTGTAACTCCCTTGGCTCTTTCTTGATTATCAATAAAAGCTATTCAAGTTTTCCTCCATACTCTTGTGTCATTTATGTTTTATGCATTTGTTTGGTCAATTTACATCTGATCCTAGATTGTTTATGATTATAGATCCATATTCTTGTATAGTTTTATGCTACTCTGATCCTATAGGTACTCTGTGAAGCTGGGCGTACAAGGAAGCAAGTAGCGAAGGGCTATCAGGAGAGAGAGGAATCGAACTAGGAGATAAGTCCAAGACAGAGGTTGGTCTCCTTTGTTGTTCTCTCATCTATATTTCATAAAGGAGAAACGAAAGTAGCTTTACTTTGTTTGTTTCTAAGGTAGCTACCACACCTTAGTGGGATAAGCAGTCCTGTGTAGACACTTTTCCCTGTAACACTTAGGTGTTCTGTAGTCCTTGCATGATGTCAATTGTGGTTAGTTGTAGCCCCCACTTCCTTAAGAGGAACTAGGAGTGTGGGTCAGGTCATAATGGAACTTGTCTCATGTTTACCGTAGTGATCTTGTGAATTTGGATAAATGTGGGAAGTGGTGGTTAAAAAGTTGTATCAGAGTGGGTTTAGTTCTCTTTGGGTGATATCTGATACCACAAACTGGTATTGGAGGAGTTTCTATTCTATTTGGGTGATATATGATACCACATGGTGGTATTAGATCTTCCAGGTTCAAACACTTGGAGTGGATGGGCTAAATGTGTATCATTTTGCATGCATAGTAGGTGAGACATGAATAGTGGTGGTCATTATGAAGTTTGTTTCATCATGTTGTTGTTGGTACATTATGATGCTAATATGTGGGTGGATATGTAGCACGAGATGTAGATTATCAAAGCGAAGTTACAACACTAGACCTTAGGGTAAGAGAAGATCTTCATATAGGTTGGGATGTTGGGAATGCATGTATGTTAGTTAATTGTTTCTATATGCATTATGGTCATATACATGCTTGTCATTATATTATGAATGTGGTTACATGCATGATAGATGCTATTTGATGAGTGTGGTCATATGCAGATGCATTGGATAGTTATGTATGGTAGTTAATTTATTGTTATATGCATTAAACACATATGCATGATGGTTATGGTCATTTCACTTGTGATGTTGATGTTATATGTACCATGATAATATGCATTGGCTAGTGCCAATGGTTATGGTTATGATACTCAGGTATGAGTCGTTATATTTGGGATATTATGGTGTGCTAATTTGGATTGACTTGTGAAGATATGATAGCCTCCCATGAGATACATCGAGGTATGAGTTTGATTATGTTATCTATGTGCTTTATCTAACATGATATGTTCACAAGAAATAGAAGGTCAAGGATGAACAATAGAGTAGTGTATAATGGTTTGCATGATTCCGTTTACAGACCTGACATGAAATCTATGGAATCAAAAAGTTTCATGTTTTCAAGTAAAAAATGTATAAGAAATGAAAATCAAGTTTTGGAAAGGGTGGTTAAATTTAGTAGAGCTTTGGAGATCGAGCCACTATAGTAGCTTCGTTATTATACCTTAGTGTGGACCATGGATTATAAGTGGGTTATGATTGCAGGTTGTTTGAATGTTTGATTAATTGCATAAATGATTGTCTATAAGATTATGTGAAGGAATGATCTTGTTTTAAGACAATTGTACTAATACAATATGTGTTGAGACGGATGATATGTACTTGAGTGCAATTGGGTGCTAGTCATAGTATTATGACTAATGAATGTGAGTTGATTGTAGATTATGACATGGTTGTTAGTCTTAGTAAAAAGGGATTTCAAATTAATATACATGATTTATTTATCTCTAGAACATGTGACTCACATGCGTGACCAATTATAGGGAAGCATGCTTGTTTTAGGATGACTAGGTAACATTTGATTTATTTATATAACTAGCAGTTGGGTGATGTGATAGTGCATAACAAGACTCAGTTACAGAAAGGCAAAGGTAAAAGAAAGGAATTGGGTGAGAATTCCCTTGGCTATGTTTGGAAATCACAATTCCAAATGAATGAGTGCTTTGCATGAATACATGAATTATTTTTTTACCTTGATTTTGTCTGACACTATGTGGATACGTGTTATATTCATGAGCATGTACTTTTCAAGTATAATAGCTAGTTTCTAGTTATCGTTGGATTGTTAAGGAATTGGTCTCCTGACAAATGATATATGTACATGTTCAGTTATATGTCAGTGTGATGGGATAACAACGTAAGGTAACGGATATAATGTTATGTTCACTTATGCACTGAAAATTTTGTGTTTAGGGGAGTATGATTAAGGGATTGCATGAAAAAGGAGACTACCATGAAATCGTAACGAAGGCTTGGGTTGAGGTTTCCCTTTGAAGAATGGGGAACCCATGGGAATGATATAGGGTGTTTGTTTCTAATTTTGTGCTTTCAATGCTTTGTGATTTATTTTCACTTGATTTACAGTTTTGATTCTATTTGGTGCATGGCCATGCCACTTTGTTTTTCGTATCGTGTTGTTATTGGTTTTTCATGGTTTTCTTCTTTTTTTTTTCATTTTAAGTCTAGAGGGTCTTGGGAAAGAGTTGGGAAAAGAGGAAAGTTAATGGAGCTCAGGGGGGGCTGAATGAAACCCAACAGGTAATGTAAGACATGGATGAAGCACGATTCATGGATAAGGGTAGATGAATGTAAGAATATGATAATTGGTTGAGATGGTTGGGTCCATTGGGCTAAATGGATGGTGGCAAGCCAATCATGAGAAAGGTAATAGGAAAGGTAAAATGAATCGCTTGAGCTAAAAAATGCTTTTTCTATGTTGGGAAACGTTCTTTTTGATGTTGTGCATGTGATGCATGAATAAAGGGAGTTCTCTTAACCTTGATCTTATGAATGATGGTAATTGTGTTGTGATGATGAATATGCTATTAATTGTATATGTGTGTGTGTGTGTATACCATTGTCTGAAAGGGTTTCTAGTGACTATTCTTGTGGAGGAATGATTTATTATGTAGGTGAATGGCTTGAAGAGGTTCCTAGTATCAAGTGGGAAAAGTAGCCCTGAAAGATCTATGAGGTCGATGTCATGTGGATAGGAATTGATACTATCTACTTATACTATGCCTATTTTTATGTTATGGAAGGTAATGCTGAAGGATATATCAATATATTGAAAGAAGTATGATATGCTGCATGTTGGGACAAGCATGGATAGTGGAAAGACACTAGAAGCGAGGGTGCTTCTTAGAGACAATGTGGTCATAAAATGTGCAGTGTCGCTGCTATGTACATATGGTGATATGTACATGCAGTGTTACGCACATATTTTATAGGTGGTGTTGTGTACATTCGGTGTTTTATATTTTTTGTACATGTGCTACTATGTATAAGTGGTGTTGTGTACATGTTGTACATGCGATTCTATGTACATGTGGTGTTGTGCACATGTTGTGCAAGTGGTGTTGTTTACATGTTGTGCAGGTGGTACTGTGTACATGTCATACATGTGGTGCTATGTACATGTGGTGTTCTATACATGTTGTAAAGATGGTGTTTTGTACATGTTGTACATGTTGTTTTCTGTACATGTTGTACATGTGGTATTGTCTACATATGGTATTGTGTACATGTCATACATCTTATGTTGTGTACATGTGGTACTATTTTATGTGTATTGCGTAGTCAGTGTATTGTGACATGTGTGTTCGTTGTGTTGTAATTTGTGTATGTATATTTATTGTATTGTACATCGGGTGTAGGTGCACGCCTTCTGTTGTACAATGGGTGTAGGAGTATGTATTGTGTTGTACATCGAGTGTAAGTGTGTGTATTCTACCATACACCATGTCTCAGTGTATGTGTGTTATGTACACTATGTGTATGTGTATGTGGTTAAAGATAAGAGAAGCATTGTGTGCTCTCTAGATGTGGAAATTGATCTAGTGTGTGTACGAAAAGGATAAAGAACAAAGGAAAAAGTAAAGAATTATTCGGAGGATAAGTATCAAGATTTTCTTTCAATTTTAATTATGCATGTGATCTACGACTTTGATTTATGATGGTTACATGTGATCTATGATTTTAAGTTATTATGGTTGAGTTTTGAGCTAACTATATGTGATATGTTTATACATAATGATTTGATCAAAGAGCTAGTTTGACTTCTTGTGAAAAGTAAACAGAATTGCACATGTACCTTATTGATGAGCTACAAATGAGGTATGATTCAAATTTATTTCATTTACTTTTGAATCTAATGAATATTATTTCTTGGTACATCAAAGCATGGGAAATTCCCAGGTTTGGGATGTTGAAAATTCCTAGTTTGGGTGGTTGGAACTAGATGCAAAAATGTTAGCATCAACAGTAAAAGGAATTGGAAAATGCAAAAATATGATGGTAAAACATTAAGGTTCAGAGCCATTATGGGACACTATTACCCAATATCATCAATTTATTTCCATGTGCATGCTATAGCTAGTATCTTTGACATAGCCCTGGTTTTGAGTCAAGGATATGCCTTGGTTGTTTGACCTTCTTGTGTTAGAAAACCTTGCCAAGGGATGGATTGCTCAAGCGATTGTGTAGCAAAGAAGGGGATTCTAGTGAAGCTTGGAAGGTGTGTGATCACACAGAAGTGGGTGACTGTATTTCCCAATGGACTATGTGGTAGAGAAGGGGATGTTAGGGAATGAATTGTTTTGGTCATTATCATTGCAAGATGGAATCAGAGGAAAATTGGGTGTGTGCCTTAGAACAACGATTTTGTAACTTTTCACTGAGAGAAAAGGTAGCACAAGGGCTGTAGTATTGTACATTATATGTACGCTTGATTTTGGTAGTGGATTGTGGACTTCCTATGAAGGAGGTGAATCTTGGTACTACTTTGAGCGTTGAGGTGTGAGTGTCTAGATTCCCTTGTTGCTCATGCGAGAATTTATCATTTTATTTGTGGTTGAGAAAATGTGTATATGTGTATATGTGTATATTATTGTAAATATTATATCAGTCTTAAGTTATAAATCTCCATAGACAATATGATCATTTCTTCTTTGAAAAACATATGTATAAGTATATGTGGTTGTGATTGTAAATGGCTCCAATAAATAATATTGTTTTCATGTTTTCAACAGGATGTCATTATAAATACTGCATCAAGTTTTGTTATAAATCTCCATGGGAAGTATGTTTTTTTTTCGATAGGTTTGCTAGTCATAGGTGTCATAAAACATCGAGGAGAGTGTTCCCCCAAGGGGGAGGGGTTTGTAACAACCCCTGGTTTATTTCACATCTAAAAATTATAAGACCATGTTCATAACACTCATATTCCGAGTTGAATGGCAGGAAAACATTATAGTGGGGATCGCTTTCATTTTATTCATGGCTAAGGAAATTTGTAAAGGCTTTGGAAAAGGCAAAGAGGCATTAATTGGAATTTATTTACGAAACTAAGGGGAAAATCGGAAAAAAGGAAGGTGAAGAGACATAGATTTTCATGTTAAGGAAATGAGAGGAAAATGGAGGAAAATGAAGAAATAGAGGCCTCAATGATAAAAAGGCTTGTGAGGATTGGTTGCTACCATTTTCCAGTTGATCTTTTGTCAATTTAGTTTTGGAGATCTCATTTAATTCTCTCATTCACTCATACTATTTCAAACATAGGGATTTATTGGAGCTCTTTTACATACATTGGATTTGAACAAAGAAGGCAAAGGAAAAGTAGCAAAGTGCAAGGGAACAATTGGAGCAACAATTGCAACTAGATTTCTTTGCAAGTAACAGTTTGCATGCATGATTTCCTTGTGTATTTATAGATGCATGCTATATGCATGTGATTTATTGGTTATGTGTTTTCATTAGCATGGGTATTTACCAAGACTAAGAGTGGTTTTACCATAACCTTTCCATTTCCTGGATAAAAACAGTGTTTTTTGTTTTACACTTGTTGTTTTTTTATTAGTTCTCAGGTTCCTTATGTATCTGGGTTGGAACAAATACTTTGGAAGCACTTGGTAAACTTGGGTTGAGTTTCGAATCCTGGAACATAGGTTGGGATAAATACTTTGGAGGCCTTGGTGGGTTGAATTACAAGTCCCTAGAGCCAAGTTGGACAAACACTCTAGAGCCCTGGAAGTTTGTGGGTTGAGTTACTAGTGCTTGGAGGCTTCGACAGGTTGGGTAGACACCAATCTAGTTATTGTTAGTGACATCCAACTGTAGAGGTGCTTTCACCTCTAGAAGCCTTGGTTTAGTTTTTTCTTGGTTATTCCAAGAGATCCCACATCCATGCTTGAAATATGGCACATGGGTGATTAGCTAAACGAGAGATTTGGTTCAACCCAATCTATGGTCGTTTGGTACATGGAACTCCCTCTTTTGATATCTTCATATATTAGTAAGGGCTATTTTTCTACTCTTATTCCTGTATACTTGTAATTATTATGTTGGTTTTGGCTTGATGGGTCCTGACCCAAGTTCAGCATTAGTCAACTAAGCAAATACCTACACTACTGGCTCTTTTGGCATCAGCCTATGGAGTTCAAACCGAAGTCTCACCTGAAGTAGTATGGGGGGATGTGGGAATCATGTTTCAGCACCCTGAGATGGTCGTGATGTCAGTCTATACTTCCTGACCCTTCCTTCATGTAGATCGATAAGCCTTTAAGGATTATCGATGTTCCTTCTATTTCATCCTTTGGTGCCTCCGTGAAGGTACTTGAATGATCTTTACACAACCCTAACCTGAGATCTAGGCATTTACGTGCCTCTATGATTGGCTTACTATATAAGTTCCCAAGTTATCTTAAGGGTCAGCTAATCTACCATGCATTTACAGTTACCTTCGCATAATCATTTATTCTTGCTTGTGTCCAATTAAGAGATATAATCAGATAAATTTGTGCATTAAATAAGCATTATAATCTAAACCCAGATCATAACATAATATAATCAAATGCATTAAACAAAGACAAAATAAACTTTGATTGCAAAATAATTCTCTGTATTGATATCTCAAGTTCAGTACAAACTTTACTCACACTACGCACACAGCTGTAGGGGTCCATGCACTTAGTTGCAGACTTCCACCCTAGGCCTCTGCGCACTCAGCTGCAGAGCCTCTACCTATGCTAAAACTCAAGAACACTTAGAACTTCTTACCCCAAAATCTTTCTTACCATTATCACTACTCCTTTAGACTCTTATAACACTCCCTTTTTATACAATCTCATGGTCCATGGACCATGGGTAAATATTTATAGCCGACATGAGACTTCACAAAACAAGGGTGGACAACCCTTTGACCTCTTCATGCTTTGCGACGACAAAATGCATAGGCTTTACAGTTTTACTATAAAATTTGGGCCTTCTACCCCAAAACATGGGCTTTTAGCCCCAAAACTAGCTCTTGGGGGAACCTGTTCCCAATATGCCCCCAACACAAACATGGTTACTCGCCCTCGACTCATTTTGCTGGCATCGAGATCTTGGCAGGAAGACCCCCCAGCTTGACCTGGATGACTACTACCTTGGTGGTGTGTTGCGCCACTGCCTGCTTTATTTATTTTACCATCTGCTTTGTTACTGGCCTTGCATTGTCAACCTGCAGCTTCTGCTGAGTCTCCTGTAGACTAGCCATCTTGCCTTAAATAGAGGCCATGATCGAGTAGGCCTTGTCTAACCAAGGCTTCAAATGCACCTTCAGCACTGCCTCTTTGTGCTGAGCTACATCTACCATCTCCTTCAGTTCCTTGGCCTCCTGTAGCTTTGCAAGTCTCTATTGATTCACCATCCTTAATTGTATTGGAGACCACTAGAGCGCAGGTCTCCCCATTCTCTCCCAGGTTTGTTTTGGAAAAACATTTGCGTCGAACTCTAGATCCAAGATAAATTGGTCCATCTCATATTCCCCTATCTACGTGAAGAGTCTCATCTCCCGGTCGGTCCTTTTCTTGTGCTTGCCGGGCTTCCTAACCACGCAGTTCACTAGTAGGGCTATCCTTACCAGTGCACCAATTGACCAAT
Organism: Pinus tabuliformis; assembly: GCA_031772625.1. Lineage (NCBI taxonomy): Eukaryota > Viridiplantae > Streptophyta > Pinopsida > Pinales > Pinaceae > Pinus > Pinus tabuliformis. The sequence continues at coordinate 1,506,388,303 of CM062819.1, read as the reverse complement.
TCCTGCAAGCCCTTCACAGCCTTACTATCATAGAGTATCTTCATGCAGGTCTCCAAGAATGTGGTAAGCATGGATGGGTCAATTTCTTCAACTTGTTTCTCCTAACTTCCAGAGGTAGAGTCCTCAGCGAAGATTTTCTTCACTTCCATAAATGTTTCTTTTGCGCATTCCAAATCAAACCCTATCTGCTTCTCCAATGCTTTGCATACCCATACAGCTTCTGCAGGTTGCTTCCCTTTATCCTCCCTAGTCGTGCGTCTACTCCGCAACATAATGTTCACCTTATGGTCTTCCTCACAAGGCTCATCCCTCATCATTTGGAGATTCTACAGATGTTGGGCTCCCTTTTTTCGAATATTAGCCAAAAATATTGGGAAATCCTTAGTCGCATGGTCAAACTAAGTACAATAGTGGCATGACAATCACGTCAGATTCATACAGTCCCTCGTGTAGTGTCCTGAGCCTCTATAATTGTAACAAATTAGCTGTTCTCCGCCTCTCCCAAGCCCTCCCAGACACTCACCTCACATTCCCCCAACACCTTGGTCTAGAGGTCATGTTTATATTTGAATTTTGTATGTGGGTGTCCTATCCATCATTAATTTGTAACTTTGACAATTGCGCTCATCATGGCCTACTGATTGACAGAAATTACAGAACAGTTGTGGTCTTTGTACAAATTTCTATAGCAAACGGAAATTATCAGTCATATGTTACCCTGCTACATGACATATAGCACACAATAGCGTAGGCCTCGCACTTGACCCTACCATGGCTTCCAGTCGTAGAGGAATTGGAACTCCTACTGCAACGTAGTTCATGAACACTGGGCAGTGATCCTTGTCATGCCCCTGACCTTTGCATTTTATGCACCAAACCTCTTCGTGCACCTTGAGCCGTGCAGTTCTGTCCTTCTTCAGACTTTGCATTTCGAGACAAAGGTTTTGCAACTGTGCATGAATATGCTAAACCCACAGATTTGGATCTTGCATCGGTGTTTCGTGCAGTCTAATTGCAATCTCCGAGCCATCCGCATGAGTCATAATCTCTTATTGTGACAATGCTAACCTTAGGGAGGCTTGAGCGAAGCCATGAACCACTTGCGGTGCTGCCCATCCGTCAAATTAATATTAGCTTCATAGATTTTACACTTCAATCTTTAACCTAACTCCCAACGGGTCTCACCTAGTTTCATCGTGATTTTCTTGAATCCCACAATCGATTACGCTTCAGAATTAGGCCTACTAAATTCTTTATTCAACGCGGTCTGGATCTGTGCTAGCGTAGCTGCCTGGTTCTCATTATAATACTTGATGTACCAAGTTAGTGTGCAATCCTATTTAGCACTAACCAACGTCGCCTTCCTCATGTCATCATATGCAACGCCCTCAGCTTCCCATACAGCCTTTATGATGAACCAAAATTGGCTTGTGTCCTCATTCGCTATGCCCTTGAATATAGGTAGTTTTATACAGTCCACCATATTGAATAGTGGAGGTGGCGGTGATGTGGGTGATGGGGTGAGTGGCGGAGGTGAGGATGGAGGTGGTGTCAATGGATGAGATGAGGGTGGAGGTGGTGTAGGTATTCATAGGAACCCTCGTCTTATCAATTGACTAGTGCTCAAGGGAGAAATCTACAGTGTCCCTCCATTGTCACTTAAAGGGAGTCCGATCAGTGGGCTATATTCAAGACCTTTTCTTCCTCCATCCCTGAAAGGTTTTTTGCTTCATGTAGATCCAAACATCAAGGTAACTACATAACCCATTGTTCACAAAAGAGCATCTTAATCCAAGTATTCAATGATTTCAAATACTTACCTCATGGTCATTTAAAGAAGTGGCGCTTTGCTTCACTGTAGCTGATAGAAGTATTGACCATGAACTCGGTCACAGATCCTCCTATGATGCGGTCGACCCAATGGTTTACAGTGTGCATGATCTTATCTTTAGAAGTTTCTAACCTCCGTACTAGCTCCGGCGTCCATAGAATAAGCTTGTCAAGCCTTCACCTTCCTTGACCATCTTCCAACTTCGTGATCCACTCGTATAACTCAACCGAGAAGGAACAGAAGAATATTTCATGTATTTTTTTGTACAAGTATCTATCCAACCACTATTCTTTCGTCAATCATGGGTTCTTGTTTTCTTGCGCTGTGAATTCATGGATCTTTCTGTCCAACTACGCTTCAATTTCTTTCTTAATTGGATTCCAAAGATACGAAATTACACATCTCTCATGTAGACCCCTGTCCCAAAAATAGAACCATTCGCTGGCTTGATGGGCCCGGACCCAAGTTCATCATTAGTTAGCCAAGCAAATCACTACACTATTGGCCCTTTCGACACCAGCCCGCGCAGCACATACCGAAGTCTCACTCGAAGTAGTATGGGGGGATGTAGGAACCAAGCTTCCACACCCTGAGATGTTCGTGATGTCAATATATACTTCGTGATACTACCCTCGTGCATATCGATAAGATTTTAGGGCTTATCGATGATCCTTGTTTTTCGTCATTCAATACCTCCGGGAAGTTACTCGACTGATATTCGTGCAGCCCTAACCTGAGGACCAGGCACTTACATGCCTCTGTGATTGAGTTATTGTATAAGTTCACAAGTTATCTTAAGGGATGCCTAATCTACCATGCATTTACAGTTACCTATGTGTAATCCTTTATTCTTGCTTGTGTTCGATTAATAGATATAATCAGATACATTCACACATACAATAAGCATTATATTGTAATCCAAAATTGTAACATAATATCATCATATGCAATAAACAAAGACAAAATACACTTTGATTGCAGAATAATTCTATTTATTGATATCTCAAGTTCAGTAGAGACTCTATACACCCTGCTCACACAGTTGCAGGGGTCCCCACACTCAGTTGTGAACTTCCACCCTAGGCCTCTTTGCACTCAGCTGTAGAGCCTCTACCTACGCTACGACTCAAGAACACTAAGAACTTATTACCCCAAAATCATTCTTACCGTTATCACTACTCCCTTAGACTCTTCTAAGACTCCCTTTTTATACAATCCCATGGTCTGCGGACCATGGATAGATCTTTACAGTTGACATGAGACTTCACAAAACAAGGGAAAACAACCCTTTGACCTCCTCACACTTCGCGACCACAAAATGCGGAGGCTTTACATTTTTACTACAAAATTTGGGACTTCTACCCCAAAACATCGGCTTTTAGCCCCAAAATTGGCTCTTGGGGGAACCTGTTCCCAATAGTTGGTGATATTATGGTTGAGTTGCCATTGTTTCTATGCTAGATATTTGGTGCCTATTTACTCGTTACATGATCTATGTTATCTATTGCTCAGGTCATGATTTATTATGTTATCTAATGGTTGATGAATATATGGACTAATAATTGTTGTTGCATCTATGTGGAGAGGGTATAGAGCCTTCTTGGTTATTCTCATATGAATCTCATATTCATATGATTAGATATGCATTGTAGGTTACATGTTTTCCATATGTTTCACGAAATTTATGATGTGTTCTAAGCAGTGTAGGTCAAGTTATGCCTTCTTGTTTGAATGACTATAATTTTCGTCATGATAAATATGGTTCTCAAAAGTTACAGGAAGTTATAGCAGTAGTTTTGAGACTACGCTATAAAAGTGGCTTGGATCCTAGGACCGGAGGCAAAAAACTGGAGATCTAGGGTCATAACAGTATACAACAAGCTTTGTGAGTGTGGTTGGAGAGTCACAAGCACATGCACATAGTGTGAAGCATGTGGTTATAAGTCTAGGTCAATGAAACAAGGTTCCAACTTAGGGATTGACCGTCTGGAATGTTTCATCATCTCATGGGTGTAATTTAGTCCCGGTAAGATGTTAGTTTATGGTTAGCTTGTTTGCCCCACTTCCTTAACTAGAACTAGGAGGTCAAATTTAGGTCATAGCGACATGCATCTCATGTTTAGCTTAGAAATATTGTGAGTTTGGGTAAATGTTGGAAGGCGTGGTTACACATGCCTTGCTGAAGTTTCGACTATGTAGTCCATGGATCCTCTACCAAAATCATTGTGCTTTGCGTAGTCACAGTGCCTAAAATTGTTGCATTTTCCTCCTAGACTTTCCCAATGAAAAATTCATGTCTTGCCTCTCCCTTTCCACTGTACATTGTGTAATCATAGTTCCTAGTACTTCACTTCCTTCCTCCTGACTATGTTCACTAGACATTCCTATGGTCCTCTCTCAATCCTTGTACACTATTCCATCACAGTCAACTTCAAATGAGAAAAAAAAGATATAATAGGTGATTTTGGGGTTGATGTTTTCTTGTCATGAGTGAAATCCATTTGCAGGTCCTATCATGCTATCATGGAAAGATTATGCTCATGGAGGTTATCAAGAGGAGGTTACAAGAAGGACACTCATGGAGACAAGACACAAAGATGCTACCATGCAAGAGTAAGGGAATTATGGACCATGACAGAGAGATGAAAACTCATATTGTGTTAGAAGGTTCCAATAGTCATCCAGACCCTTTGGAGGGTGAATATGAAATATGACCTATATCTATCATGAAGATTTGAAGATAAAAGCAAAGAGAAGAACTTGGCATTGATACACTACATTGAAGTCTTATGTCACCATCGCCAAGTCATGGCTTCTCAGAGTGTCACCAGAAAATTATTATGGTTTCAATGAATTTTTCACATTTCTAGAATTTATAAATGTATTTTAAAAAAAATAACAAAATTTATAATGGGTGGAAGCCCAAGTGTCACATAGGAAATATGAAAAGTCACTAGAAATTCCTAGAGTCATCTAGAAGCTCAAAGGTCAGGTAGAAGCTTGAAATGTCACATAGAATCTCAAGAGTCATAAGGGAGGTCAAGAGTTACAAAGAAGGTGAAGGGTCAGATAATTGTTTATAAATAAACCCTCATGCCTCAAGAAAAATGACTTTTCGCCTTGGCTTCTCCAACTTGGCATAGGAAAGAATATCATTCTTTGGAGAAGTAAGTACTGACTTGATGTTCCCTATTGGGGCTAGTGTTGCATCATTATAATCATGTATCTTTGAACTTTTAATTAATATATGCATCTCCCAGAGCCATTTCACACTCATGCATGTATCGTGGATGTTGTAATACTATTCTTTTAATGTTTGAGGTACATGTTTATGCTCATACATACTAAAGAAATTGAACTATTTCATTAGATTTGTTATGCATCTTGTTTAATGTGCATTATTACTTGACTTTATGATTTTTTTATCTTGTGAACTATTTTGAAGGTTAATCAATAATTCTTTATATTCTCTTCTCTGTCTCTTTTAGGATGGTTCTATTAGATTCCTCCTGGAGGCTCACTTTTTCTTTCTCATCTATGAAAGTACCTTATATAAATTGCAACTATATGCTTCACAATGTCAACTTAATTTCTTATTTTGAAGGTTAATTGCATACTCTATTATGTATTTTATTGTTGCTAAGGAAGAGGTTTAAGTTATGGTTGTTTGGCATATTATTTGGATGGGGCTCCTACTCAAAACAGTGTGATGTCTAGTTAGGGCTTCATACTGGGGAGATACCCTATGTTGGCATACATTCAAACCCATCAACATGTGTGTTTTTGGGAAAAGTATCCAATACGGAATGCCCCTATCCCACTCTAAGAGGTGATAGTGCCTTAGCAACAAACAGGTAAACTTAGTCGAGTATTCTTCTTTATGAAATGCAAGTGAGGAAGAAGGATCTAACTAACCTGTATCTTCCACTAGTTTGTCGATCCAAATTACTCCTCTCTTCGGTAGCTCACGGCTTCTTGCTCCTTCACCGGCCCAGCTTCACTGAATTCCTGCAAGATCACAAGAAAAAGAAACTACACAAAGATACAGATATACATTCATAAAAAGCTCAAGATCAGATTAAGCTAAACATGTAAGCATAACAAAACATCATTGGTATACAACATGTAGGAGAAACTCAAATAGTTTATTGATAAGATAGTAAAGTCTGAGAGGTGATACAACCTAGTGAGTTCCGATCCAGCATCTACCTCCCAGCGATGGAATCCCTTCCTCTCCTCCAACAAAGCATAAATCACCCAATGTGCTAATGTCAATCTCAAACCAACAACAATTCTCTGCAAAGTACAAAATTCCAGCCTCCTGAACCTCTAGGTGAGAGATCCATATATAGATGTGAGCAGAGAGGATGAGTCAGCTCATGTTTTGACTTGTGGCTTCTCTCTGTCAGTTCTTTCTTCCACTTGGAGGTTGAGAACCTCTTACTCATCACTAGTCGAATTCATTGAGGCAAGTGTCATTGGAGAAGATTCTGGAAGCTTCCAGGGTCTTTCCACCTCGTTGAATGAACTTGACATTTGTCATTTCCTGCTCAGCGCACCCTGGTAGTGCTTCTACCTGCGTTGCAGTGCACCTAGCCAGTGTAAACTCTGCATTTCAGCGCAGACAGCTAGTGGAGCCTCTGAATTGATCCTGAATTAACTGTTTCTGAGGGGTTTTGGTGGAGAAATTCTGAGAGAAGCTGTCATTGGTTGACCTTGTTCCTTTAGGAGCTGTAACAACATCTTTAGGGACTTTGGATCCCTTGAATTATGGACATTTCATGCTTAATGCTGTAAGGCACAAAAATGTCTATAACAGTTGCCCCCTAAAGTATGAGGCCGTTTATCGGGTGAAATGCTTTATTAGGAGGATCCGAAGTTCATCCAATGCTGGGAGGAGACCTGTAATAAGATACAATACAATACATTCTTTTTCATACTGCTTTCATGATCTAGCTGAGGCGGGCATTCCCATGCTCAGCTTTATAAATTCATTTTTCTGTACATAGAACAGACAATCGTCTGATGGTAGACTGATAATTTTGATGAAATTATCATCCTTTGGGTAGGATGATTATCTGCTGCAGTGATGTACATGTCAATGTCTTTATCTTTCCTGAATATATATCGTAGCCCGGATGGATGAAACTAGATCCGGGGTCTTCAAACTCGTTCGATCTTCACTCTAAGTACAAGTCTATCCATGTGAGAAATGTTCTGAAGTCGAACATGGAAAGACATCGCTTGATTATCGGTCAATGAGATAAACCGTTAACAAGCGCGAGAGGAATCACCGATAATGATAATGACCCTCAAGGTACTGCAGTACAATTCACGTGGTGTGAATAAAGGACTTGACGTCGAACACCACGCAAAATCTTTCGGTCGAAGGTCATTGATGTATACCTGTCGCCAGAAGTGAGAAACTTGCCATTGAGGCATGCAAGCTTCAAAGTACTGAAGGGGTTGTTCCTAGATCAACTTCTTGGATAATGAGCTGATGTCGACAAGAAGCGATCCGTCAAAGGAGGGCCTTAATGTATCCCACATCAGTGACACGGAACGGAGCAAATGATTTTGATGGAGGTGAAAACGATCTGATGATATATGGTTCAGGGTGGCGGTCATGAAAGGATGAAGGATAATGTATGGTAGTGGATGGAACATGGTTGACTTCTCTAGATGACTTCTCTTGAACATATCGACGACACTTGTGTGATGGATTGGTAGCATTTACCCCAAAGATGGATGGTATTGGCGAGACCATGGCGATGTGACCGGTGAATGAAACAACCCAACCCGACTCAGGCATGGAGTGGAAGTGTCATGTTCAAGAGCGACTTGCTACCAATAAGGTTCTTTGAGTTTCTTCCAAATTTTTCCCCAGTCATTGCTGACCAGTACCTCTTTATTTTTGTCAAGCTTGAGGAGGATAACATATGCTTTTTCTATAATTTGCCCTTCGGGCAAACCCATTGCTATGTTTTAACAAGCCTAGCGATAGTGAAACTCGTTCTCGTCTAAAGACAAGTTTGTCGCTATTTAATGCTTTTAACGAGTCTAACGACAAAGATAACTCAGTCCTTTTCATTTTTAGAGAGCCTGAAAAGGTACATAAAGTTAACTCCGAAAGTCCTTTTTCGTCATCTAATCCCTTAAGTCCGAAAAAGTATAAAACAATACAAAAGGGATGAATTTTCGATAGTTTTAACGAGCCGAACAAAACAAGCGCTCGATCTTTTTGTGCAATAATCCCTCAGGTCCAAAAAGATTAAAATCTAGAGGAGGGATAGCACTTCCGGTCGCTTTAACGAGCTGGAAGGCCAAAACTCGGCAATCTTTTCATATTTTACGAGTCAGATGAAAAGAGCTTAAAGAAGACTCGTCTTTTGAGGAACGAGTGATGAAACGGGTTAGCAGCTGATTCCAGGTAAAGGTTGGAATTTTCCAATCACGGCAGTGTCACAAGGATGGCTAGTGAAATCACTCTTCGCAGTTGTTCCTCAAAATGGGTAAACAATCATATGGAGGTGAACGATCGGCCAATGGAAAAGTGGAGGTGACGGTGCAAACACGACCAAGGCTTTAATGGTTGATAATGTTACATTCACGGTGGTTATTTATCGGAAGATAGTTCATTTTTTAACGAGCTTAAACGCGGAAAAACACTGCTCAATCTTATGTTTATTTTTTAATAAGCATGAACTATGTGCTAAAACTACTCAATCTTATGTTTATTTTTAATGAGCATGAACTATGTGCTAAAACTGCTCGATATTACATTTATTTTTTAACGAGCATGAACTATGTGCTAAAACTGCTCGATAATCCAGTCATATGATAAGAATGTCTCATGTAAGATGCCATTTTTTATGGATCTTGCGCCTTACCAAAGCTATGCCCCACATCCTTTCGTTATGCAAGTTCGGAAACGACTAATCCTACGAGTTTAAAGGGTTAGACCTACAGGTTTAAAGGGAGGACCTAAAAATTTAAAAAATAAATAGTCACCCCTTGCTTGCACTCTAAAAGGTTTGCATGCCCCCAGGCATAAAGCACGATTTCAAGGTTACCCCTCAATTTGCAGATAAAACATTTGTTCTACCGGGAAAGGCCTACCTCTTTCAGGTTACCCAAAGATTGTTCTATTAATCTTTTAAACAAAACACTTCTTCGGCGATGTCTACCGAGAGAGACAAAGGTGAGTGACAATGAGCGCCAAACACCTAACTTTGACAAAAGAATCTTATTCTAGAATAACCCCTCTTCCAAGACGGACGGGGTACAGACTAGTCATATTCTCCCGCGGAAACCTACTCTATACCCAAAGTTTTCCTGCCGAAGCAGACCAGGATGCATGCCCCCTGGGTTCCAGTCATATCCCTCCGAATTACTCGCGCTCATCGGGAGGACGGACCATGGGTTGAGACATTTCTTATGTGAAGAGACCATTTAGGGAAGGTATATGACTATTTGCGATGCGTGATCCGGGAAATGAAAGCTGGTCCACGAGCTTGACCACTCTTCCTTCGTGCGGAAAACACATTACTCTAAAGAGTGAGGAGACGATGGCTCCCATGCAATATATATAGTCTCATCCAAGGAGTAGGTTATAATCCAAGGGTCCTTGAACGACCATCACGTTCATTTGAACGGTCTTCCCTTTCAATGTGATAGGCACATTGGGGAGGATCCCTAAAGGTCGACTGGTTCCTTTATCAAAGCCTGTCAGATTTCTCATTTCAGGAAAAAGCGCTGGCGAACCAAGCGCTTTCCAAGAAGTGGAGGAAAGGATACTCACAGATGCCCCTTCATCAATGATGGTGCCAGCCATGACCATTCTGTATATTTGGACAATAATTCTGAATGGTATGCTTGCTGGCAAATGGGGTCTGCCTAGTTGGTTCCAGTCGAAGGAGACAACTAGGTTGCTTGGTGGTGGGACCAAGTAAACGACCGGGTATCGCTCTGACGAACTTCCTTCCTGCGATAAAGGAATCGGGGGAGTGCCCCCATGCTCGTCGGAGTCTGTGTTGATGAAGAGAATATGGATGGTGTCATCTTTATCCTCTTCAGTGACTGTATCATTCGAAGATAAATCCTCTGAAGGCAAGACTGGGTCAACTGCCGCCTCGACCTTTTGAATTTCGTCGGGTATGGATTCAGCTGGTTCATCTTCAATGATCGGCGCTTCCGCTGACCACTTGAGCAGGCCAGCTGGATTTTCAACTAACGAAGGACTCAGAAAGAGTCTTTTATATCCAGGAGGAAGTCGTAACGGTGAAACCAGACGATCATCCAAAACTCTTTTCGCTTCGTCTAAGAGGGGACACCGGTGGATGGCGTGGTTGCCTTCGCACAGTCTACATGGAGATCTAGCTCTCCCTTTTTGTCCAAGGACTTCACTCTCGCTAGTTGACAGTATGCATTCAACATGGCTATCAGAGGTTGATGCTACCAGATTGTGCAAACGGGGAGACCAGTCCCTTAGTATCTGAGGGATGCAGGGACAATCTCTGTGGAAGTGGTCTCCCTTGCATATGACACATGGCAATTTAGGCCTAGTCAGTGCTGTGTGTGGATTTTTGTCAGACGACACTTGTTTGCCCCCAGTCGCTTTTGGCTCCTTCTTCTTCTTCTCTTTCTTCTTCTTTTCCTTCTTCTCCTTAGGAACTTGGTTTTTTGTTTTACCAGTTCCGTCAAGCGAAGAGGAAGGAGGAGAGGAAGAATTAGAGGAAGTAGAAGGCTGGTGGGCAACTCTGGACTGGTCTAACTGTTGATTCGACTGTTCAGGAATAGTGGTGTTCTGAACGACATTGGTTGAGAAGAGCCAGACTGGCAAGCCAATTGTCAGTCCTGGAAGCGACAATGTGGCCATATGGGGCGCACCAACATCTCCCCAAGAGGAGAAGGGACTAGGATTTCCACCAAGGGGAATTCCTTGGTTGGTGGGCTCCATTTTTTCAACCTAAAGATCAACGCAGGAAAAAGGGGTGATTGTTCCGTTTAAAATAAATTTCAACGACGCTTTAGACACAGCTTGCATTTTCAATTTTAAAGAGTCGAGAAAAAGCTAAAGATGACTCTAGTCTCCTTTGATGTTTTAACGAGCCCGAAGTGACAAATGCTCAGATGGACTTTTTCCGTTATAGAGTCTGAAAAATGCCAAAAGGAACTACTCTGGAGTTCTAGGTAGAGGGTGTGCCAAACTTTTCGCAAAACCGCATAATACTTTTTAAGGTACGGGCGGTCAATCTTCCCGAATGCTGTGTTCAGTGCATTACGATCAGTAGGGCGACCGACACGGCTTCCTAAGGATAAAGGTTTTATGCCTATAGGGGTCTCCCAATATATTCTTGATGGTACGTGGGAGAACAATCCGTACTGGCGCTATCGTCCCTCAAGAGGAATCACCCAACGATCAGCGAGATCGATAGTCACCAGGTTTTACGACGCTGGAACACGTCTCTAGCCTAGACCTCTATGTTGTGCATTAAGTTACAAAGCGTTGTTAAGTTCATTCAATTTATTTTAGGTTGATCTTTCTTAGAAGTTTGCCTTTTTGGATCACCACGAGATGTATGATACAATTCCTAAATGCAGTCTAAAGATGATAAGCAAGCTTTATATCTTTTCAACAATGAAAATCCTAGCTACAAGGGGAAAAGGAAGATACAACTTTTCTCAAAGAGCATAGAGCACACTGTAATGCACTTTTCCCTAAATCAACAGATGCAAACTATCAAAATGCAAATGCACAAATGCATGTATTTGTTTTCGCTTCCTTAATATTGATGCCTAAAAAGAAAGCTGTTGTACAAATTTGAATTCGATTTCAAGTGAAAACATAAACAAGTTCCTTTTTCAAAATCAAAAGACGATTACGACACCTTATGATTTACTTGTTTCGACACTAGAAATGCATAAATTCAAACCAAACGACAAAAGTAAAAGCTAAATCAACTGTGAACAGAAAACAAACTCACTCCTAAGATCAAAACGACACCTATGACAGGTCTAGATCTAAGGGCGACAGTATGACTAGTTTACTTTTGTAATGGGAAACTGCAAATGATGTAACAAATACACAAAGAACAAATACAGTTTCTTTATACAACTGAGGTGGAATTGAGGCAAAGAAAAGGGGTTTCAGATAGGTACACTGACTGATAACAGGCTGCAAAAAACAGAGATAAAACTGAGCAAAAGGAAGCAGGGAACCACAGCTGCACAAGGCAAAGACTGATCAGCGCACCCTCAGCACAGAGGTTTTGACATTCAGTGTAGGTAGACTTCACGGGACCTGCATTGAAATGCAGAACCTCTTCACAGAGTCTGCGTTGAAGCATAAACGAGAGTTGTTTCTGGGTTCTGGGTTACGGTTTGCAGTTAAATGAACAGTTTTTGGCCAAATCAAAGCTATCAATTAGGTACAATTAGGGGGATGATTTATAGGAGGACTAAGATCTATCACAAAGGGCCGTTAGAGCACTTGTGGATCAGTTTGTTCAGATCATAAAAATAGGCCCAGTGAGTGGACTAGAGTGGCAGATCTCTACTTTGCACTTGAAAATGGCAAGTGCATTTCGATTCGGCACTCCTGAGTTTATGAGAAGAACAAGACCAGAAACACAAATAAACCAACAAGATACGATCCCCAGAGATTCTGGGTTCATTCCCCAGCGGAGTCGCCAATTTGTTGTTGGGAAAAGTATCCAATACGGAATGCCCCTATCCCACTCTAAGAGGTGATAGTGCCTTAGCAACAAACAGGTAATCTTATTCGAGTATTCTTCTTTATGAAATGCAAGTGAGGAAGAAGGATCTAACTAACCTGTATCTTCCACTAGTTTGTCAATCCAAATTACTCCTCTTTTCGGTAGCTCACGGCTTCTTGCTCCTTCACCGGCCCAGCTTCACTGAATTCCTGCAAGATCACAAGAAAGAGAAACTAAACAAAGATACAAATATACATTCATAAAAAGCTCAAGATCAGATTAAGCTAAACATGTAAGCATAACAAAACATCATTGGTATACAACATGTAGGAGAAACTCAAATAGTTTATTGATAAGATAGTAAAGTCTAAGAGGAGATACAACCAAGTGAGTTCCGATCCAGCATCTACCTCCCAGTGATGGAATCCCTTCCTCTCCTCCAACAAAGCATAAATCACCCAATGTGCTAATGTCAATCTCAAACCAACAGCAATTCTCTGCAAAGTACAAAATTCCAGCCTCCTAAACCTCTAGGTGAGAGATCCATATATAGATGTGAGCAGAGAGGATGAGTCAGCTCATGTTTTGACTTGTGGCTTCTCTCTATCAGTTCTTGCTTCCACTTGGAGGTTGAGAACCTCTTACTCATCACTAGTCGAATTCATTGAGGCAAGTGTCATTGGAGAAGATTCTGGAAGCTTCCAGGGTCTTTCCACCTCGTTGAATGAACTTGCCATTTGTCATTTCCCGCTCAGCACACCATGGTAGTGCTTCTACATGCGTTGCAGTGCACCTAGCCAGTGTAAACTCTTCATTTCAGCGCAGACAGCTAGTGGAGCCTCTGAATTGATCCTGAATTAACTGTTTCTGAGTGGTTTTGGTGGAGAACTTCTTAGAGAAGCTGTCATTGGTTGACCTTGTTCCTTTAGGAGCTGTAACAACATCTTTAGGGACTTTGGATCCCTTGAATTATGGACATTTCATGCTTAATGCTGTAAGGCACAAAAATGTCTATAACAATGTGGTGCTAGAAGGAGGGATAAATGAAAAGTTGAGCCTTTTGAGTCTATTTTAAATCTATTACCTTGAATAGCTTCTTCTCAAATCATAATCTTGCGATTCTTTTTTAACATATCAAATCTTACAATCCCCACATAAACCATTCATAACTTGTCACATCCCAAGTTTGATGGAAAGGTTCCAACAACCCTTCTTGGGTGTATGGTCAAGTTCCATATGCTACATTTGATGATAGTGGGACAGATTTACGAGTAGATATTTATAAGCCATCCAAATTTGATGATCTATCATATGAAAGTTTAGTCACTTATCACGGAATCGAGGCACTTTAGCTATTTTTTATGCTTATGTTAGGTTCTTATGATCCTAATGAGATCCAAAAACTAAATATGATCTCTATTTTCTTTCTTAAACATTTCCTTATTGTTGTTTCACTGGATTCAAGCTCACTCATGAAGGATTTTTAGTTTTTTAAAGTTAATTGTCTTAATCCTCAAGATAGAGTTTTTGATCAGATAAAATAATATTGTTTGGTTAATTATCCTTCACGAATTTTTATTATTATCATAACTAGGTTTGGAGAACATATCCTTCATGGTTACACACATATTTAGAGCCAGTTATTATGACTAACAAAACAAATATCATTACTAACTGAAATATTTTGCCCTCTCAAATCATTCTATGAATTATCAAATTCTTATATTTCTATTATCTGTTATGAAGTTGATAATTTTCCTAAAAAATAAATCCTCTTGAGGGTTAGATAGTGCTTGAATCATTTCGCTGCTACAATTCGTCAAGCTGATATCAATGTTAGATCTACTTTAACACATTCTTATGATATTTTGTTAGTCTGGTTTCACTATTCTTTGTATCCTAGTTTTCTTTCACACCTTGCTATACCAACAATCAATGTTAACCCTTTTGAGTTATATGTTTCAAGTCCAATCTATAATAGGATATGAAATAATGATCTCCTATATTGGAAAAGAGGAACCAATCATTTCCGATCATTATGATGTGAGGAGGAAGATTCTCAAATTCAAAGCACTTCTAGAATCTATCAAATTAACACATACTTATCTTTCAATAATTGAAATCTCATGTGTTAACCATCAAAGTTGGTCAATACACCAACCTTAAAAGTTATTATCGCCTTAATAATTTTCCCATTAACTTATCAAATGACAATTGTTGGTTTATATTCAATTCATCTCTTGATTGTTGATATACTAGTCAAGGAATTAGGGAACTCCAAAATTTATTGATGGTTATGTTAGATCCCCACAATCTTTATGAGGTGTATGAATGAGATTGTTTTATGTTTCTCCTGCTTAATATTTCTCATAATATGGATATGATAATTAAAGAATTATATTTTCATGAATTTCAATCTTTTCAAGTTGGTTTTTTTATGATCTAATTGTTTATTGATTAGAGGAATCACATATGATGAGTTCAATTGTTAATAATAGGTTCCAATATTATCTGGATCTTAACACATATGGATATATTTTTGAGAAATATTGTCAAGGTATTCATATTTATCATCCCATCTATTGTGGTCAGTTTATGGATTGGATAGATAAAGATTTCAAACCACACCTTTATGCTTGAAATCTTAACCTTTTTCCATACATACAGGTAATTTAGGTAAACATCTTTATTTCTATACATTGTTTTAGTTAGTTTTTTAATCATTCATGTCTTTCATATTACCAGTTAGGAACAAATTTTGTGGTTGCAATGTTAATTTTACTTCACTTAGCCTTAACCTTCTACCTGGTTAGATTAGGTTTAGGCTTTGGTTCATTTCAATTTTCCTTTTTCATCACACCATCCTTGCATTCTACTTTTCATTTTATTATTTACATTTGATTTGTTTTCTTTCTTTATATCTTTCTTGTTATGTTATATCTCTTTTCATTTCTCTTTGTTTAATAATATTATGCATGAAATTTACTTTTTTTAAGCTCGAAAAGAACAATGTTGTGAATCTTGGAAAGGGAAATTGTTAGATGAACAACATTTGGCTAGCGTGTGATACCCTTATTTTCTTGGATTTACATATATTTAAAGGTCAATGATATTTGGATGGAAAATATTATTCATTTCATATGGAAATCCTTTTGTGGGACTACGAAGCTTGTACCTATTTTAGGATATTCATTCTTGATTTAGCCTTGTAATTAAATATTTTTTAGCCTATTAATTTAATAGAGTAGAGAATGGAAAGGAGAAAATTTTGAACGAGCATATCAATTTCAAATATATTTCATCCCTAAAAAAATGAATAACCTCTCCTTCTCATATAATAAGTGGGGATCCCTCTTCCACCCTGGTTCAATAAAAGGCGAATAAATGCTAAAGCATATGAAAAATAAAATAGTGGGTGAAATAAGATAAATACTTCCTGTGCAGAGATGTGAAGTAAGAAACTCTACCAGGGCAATGAATAGGCTCGCTAGCAATGAAGAAATTCTTCTAATTCCTCAAGGTGACTCTTTCAGGGTACTGAATATGCCTGGTGGTAGCGGAGCGACACTAGGGAAAATAGTTAACTCTAGACATCAAAAACTGAAAATATTCATTATCATTCCCCTTATCAAAATGACAAGATATGAAAACCCCTATAATTTTGTTTAAGGATGAAAAAATTGATAGGAGAGACTATATCTTTATTGGGATAAGTGGCAATGCCAAGGTGAACTACATGGTGAATCAATACTTCCTAAAGTACTGAGACCTCCAACATAAAGTTGGACCTAAACATATAAGTTGGAGTTCTTCTAGTGTGTCATCAACTGTAGTCACTGTGACAAACATCCTCCAAAATTTTTCCTATATATAAATTTCGGAGCGTGCTTATGGTCATCCTATATTTCATTAATACCATTCTAAGTGTCGACCCACTTGCTTTCACATCTAAATCCTTGATCCTTTCACAATAATAGTTCCTTCAAGCATGCCTAGCGGTTAATGTGTACTCTTGGAAGTCAATAATTACGCAACCCTTGATGGAAGTCATTGGGTAGTCCTTGATGATAGTGGTTGTGCAATCCTTGATGCTAGTGCTTACACAATTCCTAGAGACAGAGACTACGTAATCCTTATGTGTAGTGATAGTGTGAAGGAATCCTCTACAGATAATGATTTCATAGTTTTTGTCAATAGTGAGAGTGTACTTATTCAGGTTAGTCAGTTCACTCTTGGCTCCTAGTTTCATAACATGCACTATGCGCACCCACCAATTTCCTAGTTTCATGTTTGCTCTCCCTGTATACAGTGTCTAGTCTAGAGCTCATCCTAATATTTATATTTCATGTTCGAGCTTTATGGATTGTTGGGGTATAAGGAGAATTCTCTCATTCATGGTTCTAAATGCCCCATATTTTGGGTGAGTTTCTCAATAGTTGATTTAACTTTTACAGGTGTCATTTTTATTTAATTTTCTCTTACATGTATTTTTTTTCTCACTCTATCTTTTACAACTACCTATTTTCCCTACTTTCATTCTTGAATGTGTTAGTTGTGTTTTCATGTGTCACTTTCGCTTGTTTTCACACATCTTAAGAGTGTCATGGAACACCTTCTAGAGGTAGCTCCAGTTAACTCTCTTACATTAGTTGATGTTATTTATCATTAGAAAATACGTTTGGCATATTCTTATGGCATATTTCACCTTTTGGTCGCAACTGGAACTTGTGTCGTAAAGGTACATCCTAACTGTCACACTAGGAGATAAGTGTCTTTTTACTTTCATTTCACTCTATGCTTGTTGGTTCTGGGTATTATACATTTTCCATTGATGTGCTTTGTTGTATATGCATGTGTGACTATGTTCAGGACTTGTTGTATTGTCTTACTCTCTCTTTTGTCTCATTGATCCCACACTAAGTCAATTTTGGAGTTCGCTTTGTCCTTGGAACTTGTGAAATCCATGAATAATCTTCAGCCCTCTATGATGTACTATGCACTAAGCATTCCTAAGCCATGGTGGTGTAGTTCATAACTCCTAGAATTCCAAATTTCACAATGAAAGAGGAAAACCTCCTTTAAAAGCGAATTAATCAAACTCAGAGCACATTCACTCCTTCCTACTAGTTACACTTTCTCAGCTGCATATCTCCTGATTAACCCTTCCATGATTTGCGCACTGCACGTTCTCAATGGCTAGTGGAGCCATATCTAGACCCTTGCAGTGCTAAACTATGCAGTCCCTGGATCCTCTTCCTCAACCGCTGTACAATTTGCAGTTACAGTTCCCAAGCTTGTCACTCTTGTCATCTACAGAGATCAACAACATAATTCCTTGGCTATGCTTGCCCCTATTGCACATCACATAGTGATAGTGGATAGTAGGACCATCCTTCATCCCTTGAAGTGCTAAAATTTGTAGTTTCTTGAGCCTCTCCCTCGACTACTGAACATTGTGTAGTCATAGTTCCCAATCATGCCTTCCTTCTTCCTTAACTTACCCGCTATGAAATCCATTCATCCTCTCCCTCAAGAATTTTGCATTGTGTAGTCACAATGCCTAAGCTTGTTATCATTTCATGCTAGACTTTCCCAATGTGCCATTCATGCATTTCCTTTTCCTTTCCACTATGCATTGCGTAATCATGGTACCTAGTCATTCCATTCCTATCCCATAACTCTGTTCACTACACATTCCTAAGATTTTCTCTTAGTCATTGTGCACTATTCTATCCCAGTCAACGTCACATGAGAAAACAAGGATAGAATAAGTGTTTTTTAGGTTGATGTTTTCTTATCGTCACTGAAATCCATTTTCAAGTCCTATCACCTTATCATAGAAAGATCATGCTCAAGGAGTTTATCAAGATGAGGTTACGATAACGACACTCGTGGCGACAAGACACAAAGATGCGATCATGCAAGAGTAAAGGAATTTTGGACCATGATGGAGAGATGGAAACTAATTTTGACTTAGAAGGTTCCAACATTCATAGAAACCCTTTGGAGGGTGAAGATGAAGTACACGATATATCATGAAGAGTTGAAGACAACAATAAATAGAAGAACTTGGAATTGATACACTACATTGATGTCTTATGTCACCATCTCCAAGTCATGATTTCTCAAAGTGTAACCACAAAATTATTATGTTGTCAATGTATTTTTCCACAATGTATGAAACTTAATATTGTATTGAAAATAAATTCTAAAATATAAACTGGGTGGAATCCAAAGGATCACACATGAGATATGAAAAGTATCTAGAAACTCCTAGAGTCATGTAGAAGCTCAAACCTCACATGGAAGTTTGAAAACCATAATGGAAGTTTGAGAGTCATGAGGGAGGTCAAGAATTACAAGGAAGGTGAAGAGTCACCTCATTTCTTCTCAATGAATCCTCATGCCTAAAGAAAAAGGACCTTTCACCATGGCTTCTCTAGCTTGGAATAGCAGAGCAGCTCATTCTATGGACGATAAAGTGGTGACTTAAGGTTCCACTATTAGGGCTAGTGTTGCATCATTGTAATTATGTATCTTGGAACTTTCACTTTATATATGAGGCTCCCAGAGATGGCACACTCTCATAGATGTATCATGGATGTTGTAGCACTATTATTTTAGTGTTTTTGGTATATGTTAATTCTCATACATACTAAATAAAATGAACTATTTCATTGGCTTTGGTATGCATCTTTTTGACTGCGCGTTGCTACTTAGTTTTATATTCATTATTATCTTGTGAACTATTTTGCAAATTAATCAAGAATTCTTTCTATGCTCTTTTTTATCTCCGCTAGAATAATGCTATTTCTTTCCTCCTATATGCTCAAACCTTCTTTCCCATCCATGAAAGTACCTTATATATATTGCACTCGTATATTTCCCAACGTCAACTTACTTGCTTGTTTCAAAGGTTATGTGCATACACTCTTATGTTGATTATTTTAGCCAAAGAAAACTTTTGAGTTATGGTGGTTGCGCCTATTATCTGGATGGGGCTCCTACTCCAAACTGTGTGAGGTCTAGTTGGAGACCCCAATGTTGGTGGGATTCCAACCCAATAAACACATACATATAAATAATTTCAATATTTTTTTTTTATTTTTAGTATTTATATCATATTTTATACCATTTAAAAAATAAATTTTATGTAAAATAAGAAAGAGGAAAAGAAAATTCAAGGCTATTTTATAAAGGTTAAAAAATTTAAAATGACCATAATTAATATAATTCAAATCCTATAAACGTCTCTTAAACACACACACATATCAATCATACTTTTTTCATTTAAATTATATGATTTACTTTTGCATAATAAGTATGAGTTGCAATAATGGAATTGCAATTCTCAAATTATAGAAAAATAGTTGTAACATCATAGTTCTAGAAACATACTCACAATAATATAGTTTCAACAATAGTGACTTCCTCCCTTGTGTGTTCTAAAAATAATATTAGTCCATAAGTATCATAGTTAGAAGGATCATTTATATTGAATTATCACTCTCTATCTCTCTTTTAATGGAGCATGCCCAAACTAAGGCCAATTTTCACATTACATGCACTGAATTATGCCCCAAAGCGTTTTCATACATGGAATTTATCACTTTTAACACTATTTCTTTTTTAAATAAGCAAGATGTGAGAATGATTCACCTAGTTGGGATTCCTACCTTAAAAAAATTCCCCAAACTGTTGTCTCACAATCCATCATTCATCATCCTCAAGAAAGATTCCTTTAATATGGGTCTATGATATAACCAATTGTATGTTATTTTCCATAAGGGGCATTCTCTGTTCATTATTGGTATGAAGTTGGATGGCTCCATTATCATATATAATGTCTATCTCATAGGGTTCAATCCATCCAACACAAAATTTTCCTATGAAATCCTTCAAATTTGAATTAAATAAAAAAGTAGCACAAGTGAAACTCAATTGGTAATCACCATGTTATGAAGTACCATGTAAACCTTGAGTTTCAAGGTTCAAATTTACCATGGGTCAACCTAGAAAAAAACCTCTAGTCTCGAACTTTAAGTTTCTTATTCTTGATGAACCTATCATGCCACTGAGCTCTAAACTATTGTATGATATATGTCTAGTGTAAGGATTCTTGAAAACTACCATCCAACTAATTGACCTAGAGGAGCCTCTACCTTTGAGCTTCAAATATGGCCATTCAAAGTTTTCTTTTTCTTCTATGTGTCTAGATATATATCTTGATAATAATAAGTACTCCATTATTGTGTAACAATTCATATGGAATGTAATCAATAATAGTGCTCTATATAGTGCAGAAAGCCCATGGATATATAGAGAGTTGGTCAAATAAATCCCTGAGGTGTAATTTGGTAATCTCTATGATAATATCCTCAAGAATTTTACTTTTCTCATCCACCTATGCATTGGGCTACATATGGTAGGGTGTCATGACTTTGTGCTTGATCTCATATTCCTTGATAAGTGTTCAACATGCCTTAATGTGAGTTGAGCTCTCCCATTGGTAACTATTTTCTTAAGTATCTTGAACTGAGTCAAGATATCTTCATGAAGAAACTATAGCATTGCTTTTTTTTTTGTAGCTGGAAGTGTCTTACATTCCATCCATTTAATGAGATTTACATATGGATACTACAATTTAGGAGTTTCATTGGGAAGGATGATTAATTTATCCAACAAAATGAAGTACCCATGTTTTCAAAAGGCTCTAGTATTATACGTTCCTACAATGGCATATCATCTTATTCTCTTAAAGTTCTTATATGCTAACCAATATCACATCTCTTCACATATTGCTCAAAATATTTGAAGATAGTGGTCCAAGAGCACCCCTAATGAACTACTTTGAACCTAGCATACCTGTTTGAAAAATGCCCCACCACAAGGACCATAATGTCATGCCTTCAATATATTTCATAAATTTTCTTCTCATACACATCTATAAGTAATACAATTTGGTACCATGTAGAAGAGAAATCCATTGGTCTGTGAGAATATATAACTTTGTTTGATAATAAATTGTTTCTCTTTTGCAGAGAGACACTGAGAAAATTTTCATGCAGCCAAGTTATTAACAATATTTGCAAACCAAGGATTGTTATGAGATACTAAAAATAGATGTTTATCATGGAATTAATCTTCTTTAGGAGGCTCATTCTCATTTTATTTTAGACATGAAACAAAATCAACGACTACATTTTCATTCCCTATTTTATTTAGGATGGTTATGTCAAATTCTTGCAATAGTAATAACCACATAGTTACTCTATCATTTTTGATTGGTTTATTAACTAAGAAATTTGTGGTAGCATGGTTAGTGTGAAAATTTATTGGATGAGCTATTATATATATTTCCTAAATTTATTCATTGTATGTATTACCAAAATAAACTTTTTTTCTATCATCTCGTAATTCGGTTCTATGGGTGAGATAATTTTGTTGATAAAATAAATTGCATATGGAGAATTTCCTTCTTGATATTGTAATATAGCTCCAATGTAAGTGTATGATGCACTTGCGGATATATGTAATGGAGGGACCAATTTATTCTTCTCAAAATAGGAGCTTTGTAGACATTGGATTTCATCTCTTCAAAGGCATGTTGCCAGCTCTATCCCCACACAAATTCAATATTTTTAAGAAGTAGATAAAGAAAGGGGTGAGATACTTGTGAAAATTCTTCAGTGAACAATGATAGTAGCTAACATGTCCTACAAAACTCCATATATATTTTTGTATTAATGGGATTGATAAGTTTAATATTACCTTATCTTTTCCAAATCCATTTGAATGTCATTTTCTTAGTTGTGGTTCCCTAGTGCTATTCTTTTAGTTAAAATTATGTGACATTTTCATTACTAACGACAAGACTTGTATCTCTACATTTGATTAAAACATTTTCTAGATTGACCAAGGCTAAATTAATTATCTCATCATATGTTGTGAAATTCTCAATATACATTTTCATGTAGTCATGGGTTAGATTAGAGAATATCCAAGTCATGACAGGTTGGAAATTGGTTGGAGCATTATAAATCGTAAAGTGTGGGAAATGGTAAGCAAACATTCTCTAAGGATAGAAAAATTTAGTCTATTATTGGTCTTTTAGAGACATTTCAATTTAATTATGTCCACTAAATAATTGAGGGAAAAAGATTATTTATTCCTTGAAAATGTATCTAGGAATTCATCAATAAATGGAAAAGGGAATTCCTCTTTCTGCGTTTCTTTATTAAGATCCCTATAATAGACAGATATTATCCATTTACTATTATTGTTTTGTACAATGATAAGAGGGTATATCCATTGGCTTTCAAATATAGAATAGATAAAGTTTCATAATAATAGTTTATACAATTCCCCTTTAAATATATCCCTCAATGCCAGATTGGAGAATCAGTATTGATCCTTCCTTACTATAGATTTGATGAGTGTGTGGGTCAATATGTGTTCCATTTATTTTAGTGTATACCTAGCTGAAATCATCACCATTCCTTCACAAGAAATTGAGCAATCATTCATTTTCTTGTTTTATTAAACTTTGATTGATGTTCAAGGTATTTCCAAGGCTAATTTATATAGTCTCTAGTATTGTGCATGTCACTTTTGTGGAAGAGGGTACATATTCTATTAGTGTATCATTTAATGCAATAAAAGAAATGCAAGTTTCAACAACCATGATGTGACAAAGGTAACTCATATTAGATGAAGACGAGGATGAAGCTATGATGTCACTAATTGCCTTGTATTCAGTTTTATATCGCATATTTAGATATTGGTAAATAATTATTACTTGATGGGAGAGATCCTATTTATCGCTTCCATATCTATTGGACCAAAATGATGTTTTGTGATGATATATAATGGAGGCTATAGGGTGAGTTGTTTTCTCAAGTTCCCATGGAAAATGGCCATGTTTCCTAACCTGTACCTAATGTAAGTGTCTCCAGTAGTTATCCATGGACTTCCTAGGATTAAATGATAATATACTAGACATGGTTTGAGTATTAGGTCCATAAATTTAGTGAGATATTCCTATGAATCAACATATATTAATATTTATTACCTCATTCCTTTTGGTTTGATAATTGATCTACCTAATAATTGAAAGTCTCAAGGATTCCATGGATTCATGTTTCATGGAATTGATGATAGATGTGAGGTTAGTCAATGTGTATGGAATGAAGATATGATTGATATTCAAATTGACCATTGGGCTTCCAAGGTACAAATATTTGGTTGAAATAACTCCATCCATCGTAAGGTCTAATAGCCTGCCCATGACATGAAAAGTTTGAGGATCCTTTCTTTTTCTATTGTGTCTCCTAAGACATAGTTCCCTTATCTCTTTTCAATAAATGGGTACATCTTTCATATCCTAGAATAGTGGTACACAAACACACATGCTTTTAATATCACCTAAAATATCAAATTGAGGCTAGGTAGTTGCTTTTTATCAGTCCAATATTCCTATATAAGGAGGAATCTATCAGTCATAATGGATAGGCTTTGATCTTGAAGTATCTAGATATTTTACCAACTTTAGTGATTAAATTGGACTTCGTTAATGAGATCCTGAATATCTACATGAGGATGTTTTTGGTTAGAGTCTTACTTGATCTGTAGTGAACGTCGTGGAAATCTAGGGAAGAGACGGATTAATTTGGATAAGTGGGATCAGTTTCAAGCTTAAAATATTGGGCTAGTTGGCTTTCCTTAAAATTATTTTGGTTAGGAATTGGTTGTATAAGTTGTTTCCATCGAGGAGGGTCTAACATAGATGGTTTTCTTTTTGGAGAGGGAAAAATTTGCATGGGAAGTTGAATTGAGGCCAATTGAGGGCCTTTTAAAGAAGGATTCCTCCACCCTCCTTTCCAAATTTGATTTAGGGGTGGAGGAGTGATCCATGTCTATGAAGGAATGGACCATGTAGGAGATGTAAACTACATAGAAGGATTATTCCAATGTGAATTTAAATATTGGTGTTTCTCTTGAAACAAACCCTGATACTTTAGTTTCCATGATCATTTATAAGAAATGACAAAACTAATCTTACTCAGCTTCATGGTAGATGGAATTTACACCTAGAATGATGGACACTTGCTAGTAGCATGGTCCTCACTACATATCATACATGAATCAATCTAGTTAATAAGAAATCCTTTGATTGGTACTCCCTCTTGCACGTATGAAAAAATTCCCAATGCTAACTTTTCTTCCCCTTGATTCTTTTCCCTATGCAAAATATCTAACTTGGTGCTTAAGGAACTGAGGGTATAAGAGTGAAAATATTCCAATATGCTTCTATTTTTTTCACTTATAATCGCACTTCCAACAACCTTTCCAAATATTTTTAGTACATCTCTAGATCCTCTACTCGCATCTAAGGTGCCTGTAGCATCTCTTAAACATAATTCAATGATGACATTGTACGATTGTTGAGAGACATATGTTCCTCCCATAATATATATGAGTTCAATACAATCATCTTGAATTCCTCTTAACAATAAGACATGTAATCTCTTGGGGGCCAATTTTTGTAGCTTTATTTATGAATATTGTAGTTGAACCTTTTGAGATAATATTGAATATTTTTCTCATCATTTCTTGTCATATTAAGGACTTCCTTCTTTCATTACCCTTGAAGTAATCTTGGTACTTCTCTTATAATTTTTTCTTCATTTGACTCCAAGTGTAGATGTTTCCATTGCTATGTCCCATGAACTAGTGTGAAATAATGTTCTTCAGCTTCGTACTAAACAATTTCAAATTTTGAGAATTTGTCAGAAAATCATCACTCCTACAAGGTACACCAAATTAGAGTAGGAATGTATCATGATATTTCCTGGATAGACCATGAAGATTTTCCCTAGTTGAGTGAGGATTGTTCTTGAAATTGGTTTTCGCATATGACACAGGCATAGGGAGTCCAAGGTAGTTTCCTCTTCCATATCTTCACAGGGAATCTCTTCTTGGGGCTTGATTTCTTCTTCTCAAGGTTCTTTAGGAGATTCCAAAAAATTCATCTATTAAGAGTGGAATTTCTTAGTAAACTGATATTTAAAAATTATAGTTTTTGTTGGTGTGGTGGATGAAGCTTGTGAAACCTTGGTCTCTTTGCTAGAGATTTTATGTTTTTTTTTTGGAAAGATAATCTATATAGTTGATTGTGTGCTTTTCCCTCTTGAAACTAACCATCATTGTTACTTTTCTAGGAGTTTATGGTAAATATACCATGATCATCTCTAACTTTCGGCATGAAAAATTATGAATATTGTTGGGAATCAATAATTACTAAGATGGGGCTGAATCAATAATTTAAAATTTTTCTTTATTTATGTCAATAACTTAAAATTCCATTTGAACCCACTCAATCAAAAATTGGGAGCCAATCAATCACATAAAATTTGAACATAGTGACATAATCTACGAACCAGTCTAGGAGAAAAAAACACCAAATCTTGTATGTGTATTATGATATGAATCAAAATAACATACTCATAGGAGCCCCGAACCCCCTTGAAATCACCAAGCCCAAACTTGCCTAGATGTTCCAACCTCTTATAATTGAAGGCTCCAACTTGATTAAACTAAATATTATACTTTTCACACAATTTTCAAACTGATAACAATAGCCCACCTTTGTTACATAAAAGTAAGAGTGACATGATCTCCTATATTTATGAAAATCTCCCTCATTTTCTCTACATGCCCACAATTACATTCCTTTATGTCTTCTACTTCTTCACTACCACACTCATTTTTATTCACTCAACATACTTTTCATTGGCATGTATCCATTCTATTGCATCTTCCCATCACACTTTTCTCTTCTTTACCTCTTACTGTCTCAACAACAAAAAATTTACCTCATGGACTGCTCGATTACTCTAGATTACAAAATGATATAGGGAGAAGTCCTCACACAATATTTGTATTATGATAAAATACATCAATTCACATAGAGCATGACAACATAGGACTTAACTATTTAGTATGGTTCCATGCACGATACCAATGGCTTTAAATATCTCAATATGGCTTGCATATCTTACTAATTGAACCTCGCAACTGATGAAACATTGGCTCAGTTTCTATTCTCAAATGAGTTGTCTAAAATATTTTATTCATTTAACTCTATATGGAACTGGGAGTAAATTTATTATATGCACATGAACTGAGAGTGATATACCATTACCATTTGTATAGGAAGATGAGGAATCCCATTACATTAGTAATGAAATCCAACAAATCCGTTAATAGTGATATGCATGTTAATACAATTCTAAGCCATCATCCTTAATTCATTTGCATGAGAGACAAAATATCATGACCTTCTTCTCTCTCTGAGATAAATTCCCAAGTTAAATCTATCATTCACAAGTCTTAGAAGAGGTTCGAATTGTAGTTGATGGATAAATTTGGTTAAACTTTTTAATTATTGCTTCTATGTCCAAAATCATTACTAACTAATTTGTATTCCTAACTCCAAGTATGTGGAACACCCAACCATGGCATAGCTTTTAAATACTACTCCATTTCACTAAAATAAATAATACAAAATTGCTATATATATATATATATATATATATATATATATATATATATATATATATATATATATCTTAAGGGATCTAATGCCAACACTTGGCCTCAAGGCCCAAAACATTTTAAGCACCCACAATTCATATTTAAGCTTGGAGGCCCCAAAAATCTTAACACAATGAATCCCTTACATGTCTAGGCCCTAGAAGCACCTTTGGGAAATTCACAAAATCATTAATGGATGAGATTTTTTTTTTCTTTCTAGGCACCATCTATTGACTCTCACAAACAGAATAACACATTTCTATCATATCCAAGTGTTGGGGCCAAATGAAAACATTTCACAATAGTTGTCCTGAATGTCTCTATTTCAATCTCCATTTACTGGGATTCGTTTATCAGCCTTTCAAATTCGTCACTAAGAAATTCGCTTTCTCCCATGCTAGTGCAGGACAATAATATTTGTGGAAGTTGATGGTACACAATTTGTCTCAATCCCAATCATCTAGTTTGGGGTACTAGTACCATTGACACTTAGCAACTTTAGCAAGAAAAAATAATGCCAAATCGGCCACTGATGTGAACATCAAAAGCTTTGTGACATCCTCTTACCTACAATATCTAGCCCGCATCATGCTAACATCATCTTCCATGGTGATGGTAACATGTGCTCCAAATTATCTCTATCATCCAATCACATCTTGCCATGTGTCTTTGTTTCTTATCATTGGTATGGAGAAAAAAGGGGAGGTGTGAGCCTTTTTCTTCACTGATATTATTTATAAAAAAAATTGGCACCGGGACATAGATTTAATGTTGATATAACATTATGACACATAACCTAAACATTGTTGTCTCTCTAGACATAAAATATCTCGGGACCTTACACTTGCACCTCCTTCGGAAACTCCCATGTAAAAACCTATGGGGTTCTATTTCCATTATGGGTCTGCATCTAATTACCCTTGGGTTTTTAACCTAGTCGATTTTATGCTTTTCTTTCCATATTTTCCTTTTGGTCCTTTCAGCTACAAACTTTGATTGCACATAACTTTTGATCTTGAAGGAATTTTCCAGAGTGCCACACACTGTTGGAAAGGTCTTTCGAAGAACTATCTAACAATGTTACTTATAGGAACATATAATAAGATATGTTAAGGTAGAAATGACCTAAAATTATAGGCCATCTAACAACCATATTTAAATTATTGTATAGCTCCTTCACTTAACCTGCTGCTGTGATGGTTCTCTACTAAAGGCTACAACTACCAGAACAATAATCATCTCCCTTGGCATGATCATTTTCTATAAACATCAATTCCAAAAACCAATGCATCAATTTGAAATAAATGCCAACATAATAATTCATTCTTCCATCCTAAGAATGCCAATAATCTCCCCCTTTGGCATTGATGGAAACATTTCCAAACCTTGTTGAGGCATTGGTGTCCACAACATGCGTAAAATCACCTTGACACCTAGTAAACACATCTCCATCTACCCTGAATGTTTACGACATGATCCTATCCTCTCAAAAATTTCTTCACCCCCCTAGTGATCAATTGCAAATTATGAATCCTCAACTTATATGACTCTTTTCCATATCCCTTTGACATAGTGAACAACAACACTATAAGAATTGTATGTAAATCTAAAAAATAATGTTATTTCATGCGTATTGGATTTCTTTGAAAATACCAAAATGATGGCCCAAATATCCACATTATCTTGCAACTTATGTAATATACTCTCTCATTAAATCAACAATCCAACTAGTTAACAATATTCATTCAAATGGTGTCATTTCACTATACAGGAAGTTACTCCTAATTGTTACCTGAGATATTTAAATGGTTCTTGAGGAAGTGTATTTGTGAAGATATCTACAAGCTACTCATTAGTGATCACATATTCAAGTAGAACAACATTATTAGCGACATGTTTTCTCAAGAAATAAACTTTTATTGGAATGTGTTTGGTATTTGAATGCATGATAGGATTTTTTGAAATGCTAACAACACTAACATTAAGAGAATTGGAATTGAACCATTCAACTCCATCTTGATGTCTTTCAAATTCTTCTCCATCCAAATAATTTGACTGGATCAAGTGGAAGCAACTATGTATTCAACTTCTATTGTGGGTAAATATATTTTGTTTTTTCTTTTACTCACCGAAGAAACAAGACAGTCTCCAAAAAATAATGATGCTCCAGAGGTTCTTTTCCTACCATTAAGACTACCATCCCAATCAACATTAGTGTAAGATTATAATTTGAAGTATTTATCTTTAGCATGCCATAATCCAAAGTCTATTTTTCCTTGAAAACATTTAAAAATTATCTTTACTGCATTGACATGGCTTTCTCTAGGGCTCGATTGGAATCTAGCCACCAAGGCCATTGCCTACATTATGTCTCACCTTGAGGTAATTAGTTACAACAATCTTCCAATCATTGATCTATATGTTATATGATTCATAACATAATATATATCTTCTTTACTTAGCTTATATCCAGTCACCATGGGGGTAATAACTGGCTTACACTCTTTGATCCAAAATATCTGTAATGTTTCTCTTAAGAACGTAGATTGAGAGATGAAAATACCCTTTCAAAATTGTGTAATTTGTAGATAGAAAAAGAAATATTTCTCTCCTATCATAGATATTTCAAATTATTTTTGCATTGTCTCATAAATATGTTGTATCATTTGATCCAAATCAATACTAAAGATGACATCATTTGAATACATGACAATAATTTCAATATTATCATTTTCAAATTTGGTGTACAAATTTTTTTGTATTGTCCCTCTCTTGAAACCTTGCTACTGAAGATACTTATCCATCCTAGTATGCCAAGCTCTAGGAGCTTTTTATCCCATACAAAACGTTTCCTAGTCTATGGACATAATCTTCATTCTCTACGAGAAACAACCCTTTCAAATTTTCTATATACACTTCTACCTCCAAATATGCATTGATAAAAGATGACTTTACATCCATTTCATATACCTTAATATTCTTGCTGGTGGAAAAAGCTAAGAAAATTCCAATGGCTTCTAATCATGCTACAAGAGAAAATGTTTCTTTGAAGTATATTGGTTATATTTCCACATAGCCATTGTAGACCAATCATGCTTTGTTTCTTACCACTTGTCCATCCTCATTCAGCTTATTCTTAAAATACCATTTGTGCTTACAATATTTTTTTCTTTGGACCTAGGATCAAGTTTCCAAGTCTCATTTTTCTCAATTTGGTCCAACTCTTCATTCATTTCTTTTACCCAAAAATTTCCTTCACTTATTTGACTGATATTTTTGGTCTTGATTTGTGAGAGAAAGGAAAGATTTGCATGACTATAAATGCCAATGAATTTCATTCTAGTTTGGAAATTGAGCCTTCAGTTACCAATTATTTAAATTTCTAGGTGTTTTTTGTCCATGTCTGGATGGGGTCTTTTTCCTTTGTTTTGTATCCGCTTCTGTAACTTGTTCTTCTTCTTAGTCTACATCTCTAAGAAAAAAATCATACTCATCATATAAATTTTTGTTTCCTTTAGACTTCATTCAATGAGGCATCTTTTCATCAACAAATACATTGATGCAAACTTTGACCATGTTTGTCCTCTTGTTGAAGCATTTGTATCCTTTTCTCTCGACTGAATATTCAAGGAATATACCCTCATCTACTCAAGAGTTAAAGTTTCCAATTAATTTATCATTTCTCTTATATAACATTTACTCCCAAACACCTTGAAATTTTTTATAGATGTTGGTATTCCTTTCCATAATTCATAAGGTTTTTTATCACTTTTAGGGTTGAGTTATGTGTTGTTTGGTAAGTAAATATATGTTTGAGTTTCTTATCCCTAAAATTTGTGTGCAACCTTTCCTTCATCCATGATTTCTCTAGACATATCATGAATGCTTTGTTTTTCCTTTCAACCACCCCATTCTTTTATTGTATTATTTCTACAGAGTAATTCCTTCGTATGCCATGTTTTCACAAAAAAAAACTTCAATATATTTTGGGATGAATTTTCCTCCCCTATAAAATCTCGAGAATTTAATATTAAGATCCTTCTCATTATGAACTTGAGCCTTAAATACTTTAAACTTACTCAGGGCCTCTCACTTTACTTTCAACAAAATTATAAAACTGGCTCTAGTAAAATTATCAGTAAATAAGATAAAGTACCTCTCTCCTCTTGGGCTATATTTTCTCGTGAGACCATGGATATCTATATGAACTAGCTCCACAGGCTTAGAAGAGGAAAAACCCTTTATTTTTAGCTAATTCCTTGTTTGTTTTCCAAATTGAAATGACTTACAAATTGGAATCTCATGATTTGACAGTCTTGGTAAGATTCTAAATTCCCTTAATTTAGTAATATTTACTAGTTTGTTGAAATTTACATTCCCCAACCATTTGTAATAGAACCACATTTGATCTATTTTCTCAGGTAGAAATTCACTATGGAATCATCAAACATGTCCACATTATTGTGAATCTTAATTTCCTTTCCTACCAACTTTCCATTCTTTTCTTTTCATATCTCATGGTTATTAGAGTGACAAGTAACATCATATCCATTTACACATATTTTTCCTACACTCAGTATCTTTTTCTTGCTACCATCCACATAGAATACATGTTGTTGCTTGGTCTTTTCATCTAGACTAACTATGACCTTTACTTTAATTTGTGTAAGATCATTATTTCTAAATGCAGCACTTCCTTTACTTTTCTCTTATAGAAACAACACGTTACTCTTATCTCCAGTCATGTGATTGGAGAAACCACCATCTACATATAATTTTCCTTCCTGGTTATGTCCAAATAAAGCATATCTTGACTCCTCATTTTTCTCAGTCTTCTTCTTCCACCTCTTCATGTCTCTTGGATGTAGTGATTGTTCAAGTATTTCCTATTTATATGGGAAATAAATAAATAAAAATTCATTCACTTTCCTTGAGTCAAAATTTATTACATTTGAAACACTCAATTTCATTCAACAGAGGAGAGAAGGGATTTTGACTCCCATAAAATGAAATTCTAAACCTAGGATTTTGATAGTATCTAGATCTAGAAATTTCACCTCTTTCAACTTTAACACTTCTATAGTTAATGAATTCATGTCCAAAAATATGACCTAAAAAACATTATCAATAGAGAAACATTAAGTACCTTATATTATAGAGTTGATAAGTTTGAGCAGATTGATTGTACCCTAGTTTTTTTTTTTGACTAGTTGACACATCTATGTGGAGGGGTATTGGAAAATTTAACTTACTTTCTTATTTACTCAATGCTTTGCTAAATTTTCTTTTGTTTATATTCATTGCCTCTTCCTTGTAATTCCTTTACATATCTTTGGAGGAATTTTTGTTCTCTAGTATTCTTTGAAACTTTAAATGCTACCTCCTTTGGCTGAAATTTATCTTTTCCTATTATCATTTGATAGGATGTAAGGGTCCCATACACCCGCTCCATTGTGAGGGATTTTAAATCTGATGATTCTTTTATAGTTGACATCTTAGTATTGAATCTCATAGGAAAATGCCTCAATAACTCTAGAAAATTACTTCATTGTTGAGTTCTTATCAAAGTCCTCGAATCATACTCTCTACCTCACAAACTATAAGGAAATATTCTTTTATGTTCTCTTCTTCATTCATTCTTACAAACTCGAATCTCATTCTGAGGGCTTGAAGCTTAGCTTTCTTAACTTTCTCATCTCTTCCATAACTCTTCTTAAGCTCATCCTACACTTCCTTGGATGACTGGTAGTGCATTAATTTTACTAATTTAGATTAATTGAGGCCAAAGTGAATGGGATTCTTTTGCTTTGAATTTTTCACGTAAATGTTTCTACCATATGGATTTATTGGAGGGGTTGTTGGGACTGTATACTCCACTAATATAGAGCTCCAAACATCTACACCTAAGGAAATGATGTAGGCTTCCATCATGATGTTCAAAATATATAATTTTATATTAGTTGAATAAGCCTCTTGAATTTTTTGTTTGTTGATGATTCCCTATCAATCTATCATCTAGTCACTATGTTCTTTCTAAAGGAACCATGCTCTGATTAAAGTTTTTGGGAATCGAGAATTACTAAGAGTGGCAGAGGGTGAATCAACAATTCACATTTTTTCCTTCTTTATATTAAGAAATGAAACTTTTAATTACATACATTTAATCAGCAATCGAGAGACTGTCAATCAAATAACATTCAAACATAATGATATATCATGGAAACCCTTCCGCGAGAAAAGCCAAAAAAACTTGTTTTTGTTTTATGAGGTGAATCTAAAGAGCCTACACATATTACATCACTAATTTGTGAGAACATACTCACAAGAGGCCCCAACCCCCTTCAAATCAGCAATACGCAACATTCCTGGTGGAAACAATCTCTTATAATTGCATTCCCCTACTTGATTCAACTAAATGTTCTACTTTTCATACAATTTTGAAATTGAGAATAATGGCGTCCCTCTATTACATAAAATTAATAGTGAATCGATCTACTATCTTTCTACAACTCTCCCTCCTTTTTTCTACTCACCCACACTTATATTCCTTTGTCTCTTCTCCTTGTGGTATGTTACACTCTTTGTGCCTCACTCATCATACTCAACATTGACACATATCCATTCTAGTACATCTTCTGACAAAACTTTTCTCCTCTTTACCTAACACTCTCATAACCACAATACATTTAGTTCATGGACTACTTAGTTATTATAGATTACAAAACAATATGGGGAGAAGTATACACACCATCCTCATAGTATGTTATGAAACCAGCTCACAAAAAGATAGAAAAGATAAATCAATGCCTTAGAAATCAACCTCTTCGAGGGGGCAACCTCCTTTACATTACACAAATGAACAATTCTTGGATGGCACAAATGACACGACCTCCTTCCTATATATAGGAGTCTAAGTGGTCATAATATAATCAGAGTCGACATAATAATAATAATGTAAGGGCACAACAATAACAATAGTGGGCTTCTATGGGGCACAATAATAATAATATGGGGACTACATGGGCACAAAAATATAATAATGTGTTTGCAATAATAATAATAAGGGGTTACACTAGTAGTATAAGGGGCCTAACGTGGCCCTTGTTAGGGTCTTATAATAATAGGATTCTTAATTTTGAATTGGCTATGGTTAGTCTTGTAATATTGTACATACTTTTTCTTTCTGCAAAATGTTTTCCATATTAACAATTAAAAACTGTAAAGAGGGTATGTCCTAAAATAAATATCAAAGGACAAAAAGAATAAGAAGAGATCAGAAAACTAAAAAACTATGAACCCCAACAAAGACAGATCACGAAAGTGTGCAAATTCAAGTGCCACTACTTTTTACTTTACTGTGCAAAATAATGGTTGTGTGCAACTTGTCATAAATGCCACAGCCCATGATAGTCAAAAAGTTTAATCTTGACTAGTTAATGCTTTAAATTTCATGTTTATACATAGAGAATAAATATCTAGCCAAACTATTTAACCTTGGCAGATCAATAGTTAGATAGAGAAATAAAATGTGCTCAACAGCTTAATCTAAGCCATTGGAAGTTATAAGGTTAGAATTAGATAGTTTGTTTGACAAAAGAAAAGGAAATGAAGGGTTGCTAGTTGAAATGCACCCAATGAAGTGAAGAAAAAATGTTAGAATAAGTAAAGGGTAGGTAGGAGTCTAAAGGTTGTGGAAGTACAAGGTTGTTAAAGAATAAGCACATTTATCATGCTTAATTATATGTTTCAGTGTTCAGGAGTAGTTATGAGGGTAAAAGGATGTTCACAAGCATGCTTTATTCTGGCATAGATTGTGCTACGCTTCTAAGTTTACTTACCCGGATTGACAAATCAAATATTGGTGTAAATCATGCATTTATACCACCCAACACCTGTCACCCTGATATAATTGACAATCCTTCTTGTGATGGTTTCCACCACAACTCCAACACCTCAATGCTTCTCTACCACTACCTTTATTGTGCTACTCCACAGGCTGAGACCCACGCCCTTTCTTAGCTTCATTTAAATTCTTATGAGGAGCCAAATTTTCCTGTTCACCTACATAGAGATCTTCCTCGCTCATTGAGCCATTTTTCTTTAGTCTTCTCGATACCCTTCCAATCACACTTGAACTCACACTTGCAGTTTAATTGTTCATATCAACACTTCAATTTTATGATCTCTTTCGCCCATGATTAAGGCTCACCAAAATCAATCTGGTCTTTGAATGATAATGGAAATCTACTGATGAACCTTTCGATCTTTCCTTTCTCATCCTTGAAATATGGCACATACCTCAATATCTCTATAAATTTGGTTGTATATTCTTCATCTACCATGGAACCCAACCTGAGCTCATAGAATTCCTTGGCCTTTCCATCATAATACTTCTCATAAAGGTACTTATTTTTGAATATTCTTTCAGATTCCTCCCAAGTCAGATTCTCATCCCTAATTCCCCTGAAATTCTTGACATCTTCCCACCAAATATTTTTTTTTCCCTTTAAGACTGAAAGTAAATATTTTGTCTTTCATATTGTTTGAGTAATCATGAAGTCTAGAAAATTTTCTCATTCCAGGAAACCATGCTTTTTCATCCTCTAGTTTGGTCATCTCACTGTCAAAAGTAGGAGGCTTGGCTTTCTTGAATTCCTCTTAAAAGTACTCCTTCTCAAACCTCCTATGATGATGCTAGCGGTAATGGCAACAATGTCTCCTAGAAGTAGAGCTAGAATAAAATCCATGCATAGTAGCCCTCCTCTCAAGTGTACTCAAGAATATGCTTGTTATGTAGCCAACTCACAAAATAGAAGAAAAGTTAGATTAATGAATTCAAAATAAGCAACTTTGAGGGGGGAACCTCATTTACAGTACACAAATGAACAATTCATGGATGATACAAATGAAAAAACCTTCTTTCCATATATAGGAGTCTAAGGGGTCACAATATAATCAGAGCTGAAATAACAATAATATTCTAAGGGCAAAACTATAACAATAGTGGGCTTCTATGGGGCACAATAATAAAAATATGGGGACTACATGGGCACAACAATACAATAAGGGGGTTTCACTAATAACAATAAGGGGCTACAATAGTAGTCTAGCGATCTAACCTACCCCTATCCTTCAAATAATCGTTGTCCTCAACGCTTGAGTAGTTCTGGAGCCTTTTGCATAAAATTCTCATCCTCCCATGTGGAATCTTTAGCAGGTAAGTTCTTCTGCTTGATGAGACACTCTGAAATTCATCGATTTCATAGTTGTCGATTTCTTGTTTATATGATTTCTTAAGGTTCCAATATGATTTTTCCTTCCTCGTCAAGTTCTAACAATATTGTTTGAACTGAGACCTTGTCACCTATAACCTTCTTTAATCATGACAAATGGAAAACTAGGTGCACTAGTGAAGATGTAGGAAGCTCTAATTTGTATTCCATAGTAACAATATTTTGTAACACTTTGTATGGACTATAATACTCTGGTGATAATTTATTATCCTTATTATCTTGCTTGAGGGACATTTGTTTGTATGTTTGAAGCCGTAGAAATACCCATTCACCTACATCCAAACTTCTTTCGTTTCCATGTTGATCTGCCATTTTTTTCATTCTATTCTATGACAAAGTGGGGTTATCCTTCAAGAGTTGGAGAACTTACTGTTGATGATCGATGTGATCTTCCACTGCTTGAACCTTAGAAGTTTCTCTTAAATATGATGTGATGGATGGTGGATGATATCCATAAAGTTCCATAAATGGGGTAATTTTTGGTGCACTATGGAAGGAAGCATTATACCACGCTTCAACTAGAGGCAACCACTTGGGCCATTATGTCTGTTTATCAGCTACAAAGCAATGGAGATATCCTTCCAAACATTTGTTCACTATCTTATTTTTCCCATCATATTGGGGATGATAAGATGAGCTATGAACTAACTGAGTACCCAAACAAGAAAATAATTATATCCAACAATTTCTAGTGAAAATGTGATCTATGTCACTTACAATATATTTGGGTTTCCATGTAGCTTTTGAATTGTTCCATAAATGCAGTGCAAATGATAATGGATTTAAATGGATGAGATAATGCACAAAAGTGTGCATACTTGTTAATTCTATCAAATACCACCATGATGACACTCTTTCCCTCAGACTTGGGTAAACCTATGATAAAATCCATTGAAACCTCCTCCCAACATTGACTTGTAATGGATAAAGGTTGTAACAAACCCAAGGTCCTAATTGTCTCAACTTTATTTCGTTGGAAAACCAAAAATTCTGCCACAAAATTTTGAATATCAGATTTAAGGCCATCCCAAAAAAATTCCTTCTTAACCCTCTGGTAAGTTTTTTAAAACCCTGAGTGTCCTCCTAAGGGAGGGGTGTGCAATTCCAGAAGAATCTTTTGCTTGAGTTGGGAATTCTTATAGAGGTATAACCAATCTTTGTATCATAACAAATCATTTTTCAAGCTAAATGTATCAGATGTACTGGGATATTGCTGCAACTTTTGAATGCGTTTCCACACTTCTTCATCATCCTACCATTCATCCCTTGTTTTGTTTATCCAATCTGGTTGGATAATAGAAATGGCACAAAGCAGTGATTCCATATCCTCATCATTTCTTGAGAGTGCATCTGCAACAACCTTCTGCTTCCCTTTTTTGTAGAAGATTTCAAAGTCATAACCCAACATCTTTGTGACCCATTTATGTTTCTCTTCTAAATATAATATTTGTTCTAAAAATTATTTAAGACTATCATGATCCATTTTTACCTTGAAGTTTCTTCCCATTAGGTAAGGTCATCATTTCTTAAGTGGACGTAGTATTTCCAAAATTTCCTTCTCATAAATAGCTTTGTGTAAATACCTTCCTTTGATTGGACGACTTTAAAAAGCAATGGGTCTTCCTTCTTGCACTAAAACAACACCAATTCCATTTCTTGAGGCATCACATTCCACAAGAAAGGTTTGCGTGAAATCTGGCATAGCTAAGATGAGCACTTGGCACATTGTCACTTTATGATGTTCAAAGGTCTTCATTGGTTCTGGGGTCCAAGAAAGTGCTTCTTTCTTAAGTAATGTTGTTAGAGGTGCTATTACTCTCCCATAATTCATAAAAAAACTTGCGAAAATACCTTATCAACCCAAGAAATTGTCGCATATGCTTAATGGATGTGGGGATTTTCCATTCCTTAATGGCTTTAATTTTGCTAGAGTCTACCTTAACACCTTCATGAGATACAATATGACCCAGATATTGTACCTCTTGTACTCCAAAGAAACATTTGGAGGCTTTTGCATATAATTGTTTCTCCTCCAATAGTTTGAGAACCCTATCGACATCTTAAACATGATCCTTCCAAGACTTAATGTAGATTAGTATATCATCGAAAAATACTAACAAATTTTTTCTAAGGAAGCATTTGAAAAAGGAATTCATCAAAACTTGAAATGAAGAAGGTGAATTGGTAAGGAAAAAAGGCATCACCAAAAATTCATAATGACCCTCATGAGTTCTAAATGTTGTTTTCGAAATGTCTTTAGTCTTCATTCTCATTTGATGATATCCTAAACGAAGATCCAACTTGGTGAAGTAAATTGCTCCATGTAATTCATCCAATAATTAATCAATGAGAGGAATAGGAAATTTATCTTTAATAGTGAGCTTTTTGAGCTCCCAATAATCTAGACACATGCACCATGATACATCCTTCTTGTGCACTAATACTACTGGAGCAGAGAAATAACTTTGACTAGGTTGAACTATACGAGCCTCTCGCATTTCTACAGCAATATGTTCAATTTCACTCTTCTGGGCATATGTATATCTTTAAGGCATGATGTTTGGAGGAACACTTCCTGGAATCAAATGAATAGCATGATCATGATCATGAATAGGTGGGAGGCCTTTTGGAGTCTCAGATATCTTGGAATGATTGTCCAAAACGTTTTGGATATCTGGAGAAATATATGATTTTGATGTGGGAAAATCTAGTGAACGTAATTGTGCAATGACGTCGTGTTTTTCTTTCTTTAGAAGATTTGTCATGTTGTTAGAGTTTGTTATCTTTCCCAGTTTCGCTACAATACCCCTTAGTTCAACTTCCTTTCCTTCCCCAAAAAAATTTAAGAAAACTTTTTGAAAAGTAAAAGCTATCATACCCAAGGATTGTAGCCATTGGAATCCTAGTACCATTAGGTATTTTTGAGGTCTAACATGAGCCTCCTAAGGAAATTATAAAATAATAGTGGAAATAATAAAATAAGATTAGATTACCTCATTAAATTTTAGAGGAAAGAAAGTAAAACTATTTTTTCAACTCGTATTTTCAACTTATCTCCCTATGGGTTTACTCAAATTTCGAGCAGAAATACTTGTTGGATGCAAAATTTGGTTCCTCATCCAAGGATTACCCATGTTGTATACTTTCGATGGATCCTACTACATGAAAAGTGAGAAATACATGAAAAACGTGATTGCAATTATGTTTTTCATGTATTTCTCATTTTTCATGTAGCAGTCTTTATCGAAAGTATGCAACATGGGCACTCCTTGTAAGAGGAATTAAATTTTTCATCTAACATGTAATCCCACTCGAAATTTGAGTAAAGCCTTAGGGGGATAAGCTAAAAATACTAGCTGAAAAAGTAGTTTTATTATTTTATTATGTTTTAATATTTTTAATTTTTTACCCCAAAAATGGTGATTCATCCCCCAATGTTCACATAATCATCTTGAATCCTATTGGTTCTTATAAATTTAATTTTGGTTGAACATTTTTCTTAGGAGGCTCATTTTAGACCTCAAAAGTCCCCTAATGAATATCAACAACACCCATTGAAATGGAAAGCATTGAACTATTCAATACATATTCTCCCATGGATAGCTTTATATTATGGCACTTTCCAGATCAATTGATGGTTCCTCCATTTGCCTAAGACTCTGGTGCTAGATGCTAGATATAGGAAGCAATTCAATTCATTGGATTAATTGCAATGAATAAAATTATGGGTACTACTTGAATCAACCAATAATATTACCTTTTTCTTCTTGATACATCCTTCTATCTTGAGGGTTTGAGGAGGGGTAATTCCCACCAAAGCATTACAATATATGGTTGGATTCATTTCTTCTTTCTCTAGGTTTGGTTCCTGCTATATATCCTCTTCTTTTGATGTTTCTTGTTCCTTTTCTTCCTCCTCTTCACAATCTATGTAAAATAGTTTCTTCTCAGCACACTTATGACCTTTAGTGTATTTTCTATCACAACTGTAACAAAGCCCTTTTTCTCTTTTTTCTTCCAATTGTTGTGGTGAACACTTACATCTTGATAGTTGTGAGTAGTAGGCTTCCTTGTTGTCATAATTTTTCTTTCAATTTTTCTTTCCAACATGAATGTCTTCTCCAATGAATCAGGTCCCCAAAAGAAAACCTCATGTTGGATGTTATCCTTTAAAGTCCCTATGAACACATAAATAATATGCTCCTCTAGAATATCTTTTACCCTTATATTCAATTTTTGGAATTTCTCAATTTGTTCCACCATTGAACCCTTTTGTTTGAGATTTATCAACTGACTAAAGAAGTTGTTTCTTTTTGTATCCTCACAATGTACTATCATTTCCTCCATAAAAATTGACCAAGTGACAATTTTTTTATGAGAGCAAAGCCATCGATAACATACAAATTGATTGGGTTCCAAATATTGTTGGGAAAAATGCTAAGAGGGGGGGGGAATCAATAGTTCAACTTTCATAATTATGATTTTATTTTACAAATAGTATACGCTACTTTACTGAATCCAACCAGCGTATGTACGTGACTATAAAGAAAGAAACCAATGTATATGTAATGAGCAAATAATTCATAGTCTTATATCAGAGTGTGATTCATTAAACAATAAGCAGATGCAGTAAGAAAAAAATAAATTAACACACATAAGCAGCACACATGAACACCAGGATTTTTCAAGTGGAAACCCAATGTGGGAAAAAACCACCGTTGTTGTCATCTCAATCCTCAATCTTCTTATAGTAAAAGTGTTTACAAATTCTATACTGGTGAAATTTTTTCTAGTATGCAGACATCTACCTGTTGAAGGCTAGAACCTTCTCTCATTTTACAGCTTCTACTGGAAGGGAGATCCAACCCCCTAGCTCTGGTATTGGCTGATATGTTTACCAGTATGTATCAACCAACCTACAAAAGGCTACTACCTTCATTCTTCTTCCAAGGACCACATTTCATAAATTTTTAGACTCGATACCCCTGGTACACAATAACAAAATATGAAGGCCTCGTTTCATCAAATTTTCATATTGGACCCATCAGTAACATTGAAGCTCAAAATCAATAACAACTGCAATAACTGCATCTACCAATAATCAGTTAGTCTGAACAGTCAGATTACTGTCACCAAAACACAGAGTTGAACCTAGAACACTGCATCAACAATCAGAACCATTGTAACCTCAAAAATCATATGCCAGAATGCATAAGCTACTTCAGTGAAATCAACCAACATGTATACGATACCTCCTTTAACCAAACCTGCATATACCTCCAAAATTATTGAATCATAAAAACATCTTAATCAAAACTATACCAGCCAGAATGTTATGAAGATCTACTGTCAAATTACAAAGTTTTAAACAAATAGTAGTAAAGATCACCTCCTTACTTAAACAATCAATCAATCTGACTCAATATCGCTATACAGTCAGTTCTACTTTAAGATCTAATGAATACATCATTGACAAAAAACAGTAAAACAACAACATTGATCAAATAGATGTGTCATCTCTAAACAACAATATGTTCTTCTACATATGCTACTTGAAGATGTCGAACCAGCGTGTATACACGCCTTCACCAATGCAAACCAGTGTATAGATCTGCAAATAATAAGTAATAACTTTGTAGCTATTCCAGAATTCAAACATACCATGATCATAATATTCCAAAAATAAAACATGTGTTAGAATTTATATCTAGCCCATCCATTATTAGATCATACAATGATAAGTCATTTCAAATCTCATGATCCTGATCCAACATTGTATCTAGAGGTGCATAAGATATTTGAGATTATATCATAACCATAGCCCTTACAACATAAAATATACTTCAGATAGATGTATTCATGAAAAGGCCTTTCATTTGCACAGTTAGCCCTTTGATCTTCTCCTCCTTATATATTATTACCCTTTCTCAATACCTCGGACCAAAAAAACACTTAGAACCTGTTATATTCTTATACGAGATCAAGTAACCCTTATTCCGCTCAATATTGTGGGCTAATACCATGGTATGGACCATTCATATTCTTTAAATTTAATTTTCCGCAATTTTCCATCCCATACGAACTTTTCCTCTCATGAAATTGCATGCATATGTATACACTCCTTTTGTACATTGAACCCGCTTGTATACGCTACTTGGACTAGGTGAATCTGTGTATATAACTTTCCTGAATTGATTGATTCTGATCTATAGTCCTTTGTCCCATCAACCTGTTCTTCTATAACATTACCCTGTTACCTCTGAATTGACCTGTTAGAAAGTGAGTTTCCCTTTATCAAATATGAACTGACCTGTGAATGGGTTGTCATCAAGGACAACACATGTACCATAATGCCAACCATCTCCCTCTTTGGACTTGATCACAACCACATTGGTGTTAATTACCTGAAGTTGTAGAGCCTATTAGATATGTCAAGGAACACCAAGATAGTCTCCCCCTTTGACATCAAGGGCAAAGGGTAGACCAAGATATTCTCCCCCTTTGAGATGAACTATGATGTCCATGTGCCCCCTGAGTACATGCAGAGTCTACAAAGCTAATTTTCAAAAGAATATCATGACTCTATAACTCAACTAAGTGAGTATGACCTCTCTATCACGAATGACTCATACATCAATCACCCAACGAAGTGGGGATATACAAAATGTTCATACATGACTAAAAAATTGAAATTATTACATTATCCTTCCCATGCATAGTGGGGTTACAAATTACATCATATGTCCAAAAGGACTCATTAATAGACTATGACAGATAGAGACATATAATTACACCATAGGTCTTTACATGAAATTTACATCAAATGATGTGAATATCTGAGACCATAGCCGAAATCAGAAACCATGATGCCAACAATGTATAATGTTTTTGAAGGCTAATGCTCCCCCTGAACCTGTGCTACCTATGCATTGTCAATAATTCGTTCATCAAGGAATCTTCATCAGTCAAATAAACAACAATGAAGAAAGCATATCAGCAGACTATAACCATCAATATCAGACTCAACACCCATGTCAGAAACTAATTTTGAGTCTAACCCACTATTTTTCTATTATAAAGACATATACACTCCTGGGGCCACAGAAACTAGCCTATATACATGACTCTTCTTTATGAAACCCGCATATAGGAAACATTCCTCTAAAAACTAGATTTAACAACAGGATGATGCAAAAACTACTCCCAGCTTTTGTCTAACATATTCAAATGTTTCTTTGATAAGGGGTTTTGTAAATATATTAGCAACATGTTCTTTGGAGGGAACATACTCCAACTTAACCTTTTGTTCATGCACTTGTTCTCATAGAAAGTGGTAATTAATGGGTATGTGCTTGGTATTGAAGTGCATGAATGGATTTTTCAAAATACTAATGGCACTTGTATTATCACATAGAATGGAGATGGGTGGAGAACATGTGATTTGAATATCTTGCAATGTTTGCATCATCCAAAGTATTTGTGTGCAACAAGATGCAGTAGCCACATATTTTTATTTAGCTATAGATAAGGAAATCAAACTTTGTTTCTTGCTAAACCAAGACACTAATGGGGATCCCATATAGAATGCACCTCCACTAGTGCTTTTTTGATCATCAACATTTCCTGCCTAATCCGCATTTGTATATGCATGAAGAGTTAGATACGTATCTTTAAGATACCATAGACCAAAGTCTTTAGTTCCTTGGAGATATTTGAATATTATTTTTACAGCCTAAAGATGTGATTCCTTTGTATTAGCTTGGGACCTTCCAACAATTCCTAATGCATGCATGATATCTAGTCTGGTACCTGTTAGATAAAGTAGACTTCCAATCATAGATCTATACGTTGGTTCATTCACTGTAGGAGATTCATCATTAGAACTGAGACTACATCCTGTTACCATTGGGGTACATACTGGTTTAGAATCTTCCATTTCGTACTTCTTTAGAATCTGCTTGATTAGAAAATGATCCTAGATGACTTCTACTCAAAAATGAAATTCAAAGGATGCTCTTGGGAATAGTCTCATTGCATATATCTTTTCAATCTGAATCTACTGCAATTTGAATGGACCAGAATGGACTCTGGATGAAGGCGTTATTGCAGAAAGATGTTGGCCCAATGTACTTTAAAAAGGAGGAATTTCCTTATAAAAATGGACTTAAGGCCCTCTAAGGAAATCACATCGGAGAAAA
This sequence comes from Pinus tabuliformis, assembly GCA_031772625.1. Classification (NCBI taxonomy): domain Eukaryota; kingdom Viridiplantae; phylum Streptophyta; class Pinopsida; order Pinales; family Pinaceae; genus Pinus; species Pinus tabuliformis. The sequence continues at coordinate 1,506,343,668 of CM062819.1, read as the reverse complement.
TCAAAGGAGTAGACAACAGGCTGAAGGATGTAGTGATATGTGATTGCGATTATTGCATCACATGAAACATAAAGGAGAAGGGACCAAGACCTATGGCATTTGTGACATGCGATATCGGCGATCGATGATCGAGGAAACAATACAAAGGATCATTGACAATGCGATACGCCAATGTGATGGCACCGATATGTGATAGCACCAACATGCAATTACAATAGCACGATTGGTGATCAATGAATCCCCGATACAAGGGCCAATGCACATTCGACTTGCGATATGCGATCGGCGATTAGATCGCAACACAAAGGAGCCATGCCAATACGATATGCGATAAAGCATGGACCCGAAAGGGATTATAAATGTGACTTGATATTATTTTAGTTCTGATGTAAGTCATTTCGCTCATGTTTTCTTGTGTAAATTCGAATACCTCTGTGTATTGCAAGTATGGTCATTTTCAGGATTTCGTCTAAAGAAAGGCTGCTGATTCCTTTGTAAATTGTCCCTGTTCTGGAATCATTTGTGCCACGCTATAAACAGGCATTTCTGTAACAATGATACGTTGTAATAGGAATGCGTTATGTAAGATGAAGAGCCACAAAGCCATAGAGCCAGAGGACCAGACGCAGAGCCAGAGAGCTAGAGAGCCATAGGGTCAGACATAGAGCCACAGAGGCAATGAGCCAGAGGGCCAATTGAAGAGACAGGGAGTAGAAAAAGCCTCAGAGTCATGGAGGAATGATTGCACAAAGCGAAACGGAAAAAGAATATATGGGAGCTGTAGAGTCAGAGGATTCTTCAAAGGCCAGATATCCAAGTGAAGAAGTTGGTCTCCCTTCAGAAGCTTCCCCTCGAGAGAGCAAGTTTCCCTTTAGGGAGCTCACAGCTGGGCAAAGAGCTAAGAGCAAGAGCCAGAGCTGAGAGCCAAAGCCGAAGCCAGAGCTAGAGCCAGAGCCAGAGCCAGAGCCAGAGCTGAGAGCAAGAGCAAGAGCCAGAGCCTAGAGCTAGAGGGAGAGGCAGAGCAAGAGCCAGAGCCGAGAGCCAAAGTGAGAGCTAGAGCGAGAGCCAGAGCTGACAGCTTGAGTGAGACCTAGAGTCGAGATCCAAGTGGCAAGAGCCAAGATCCCAAAACCAAGAGCCCAGAGCTGAGGATTCACAGAGAGCCACCAGAGGTTGGGAATGTTAGTGTCAGTGCTTTCACACTGCCATCAGTGATCAAATTGCTCTTTTGCATTTCATATTAGGTGTCCCATTCTAATGAGTTGCACTCCATTAGGTCATGGATCAACTGATGGTAGGGTTTCATTTCATTTTTCCCTCATGCTATATACCTGCTGACCTATTTCACATATCCTTTTAGTCATTCATAGTCATTCTAGTTCACTTCATTTATAAAAACCAGTCTTAGGGTTTAGTTTAATTAGGTCTTAAGGTTTTTCACCATGGTCATTCAAAATGAATAAAAAAGGTCAGTAGACACATGAGGAGGTTAACAAAGTTTAGAATATCCTAATTTCCTTTCCGTAAGCTAAATAAAGCTCTTTAACCTCAAAACTTGTTTTGAGGTAAAACGGAGCATTTGTATTTTATTGCTCCATTTCATGTAATTTGATGTAATTTTGGTTTCTACATGTAATAAATGTTCATATGCTGCTCCTGGTCTCCTAGTGACCTGGTAAACTCCTTCCACTGCAAAAATTCAAAGAGATTAGCATCAGTCCACCTGTCAAAAGCCAAAATTCAGATATGAGCAAAACAAAGTATTTTAAAAAAGAAAATAAACATTATAAAGTGGGTTTTGATAAATGAAAAATCAAAGGGTTGAAAAGCTATAAAGGCCATCCATATCTTATGTCACCTCATTGTTGAAGTTTATATTGCTAAAGAGAGCCCAAAACATGATTTTCAGTTGTCATTGAGCAAAAGGAAGCAAGTCACGATGTTTTTGAAGAAATTTGTAGGTGCTACACACCTGTCAGCTGGCACTGCACATTGGATAGGCGTTGCGCACCTGGGAGCTCTTGCGAGTGTAAAATAACACTATCGTTGCACATATAATTGGCACTATGCACCTGTTTGAGGGCGTTGCACACTTGTTAAACACTCCCAAAATTCTGCTAATCGCTCAAAATCACCTCAAACCACCTCAAATCTTCAAAGCTCATCCCCTTTACAAGTAAGTATTATTGCCACTCTTGCTTAAAAAGAATTTTTGCACTTAGTTTGTGGGGAGCTTGTCTCTTAAAAAATGAACCCTAGTTGTCATTAAAATATTTCCACAGTCCACTGTTTTATTGTTGTCATTCCTTACCTTGTTGCTGTTCCCTAAAACCTAACCCCCACACAAGTTTCCCTAAATATTATTCCCTTCATGTTTTCCCATTCCCACACATAACACTCCCAAAACCCTACTTATATACACAATCCCTGAAACCCTATACCCTACATACAAACCCTACTCACTCCCCTTATTCCCTAAATCCCCAAATTCTTCACTCCCTTCATCCATTCATATCCCCATTTCACCTCACTCATTTTCCTTCTTTTTGAAATCTCTTCATACTCATCACTCATCCACCCTACTCCTTCATTCCTCACCAGCATTTACAGTCATTAAAACCAATGGAAAATGATTATGAAACTAGGGAAGAGACCCTGAGTGACAATTCTAGGGAAACAAATTTGCAACAAAGGAGACCTCACAAAGGGGGAAAGATAATCAACGAGGAGCCCATTAGTCTGAGAGAATTGCTTACTTTTCCACTTGTCATCTCATGTTTCAAACATTGGTTTCTATGAAATGGTGGAGAGGGTCAAATTCCATCATGAATTAGCAAGGTTATTTGTGACACACCTAGACAATAATGAGGTAAAACTTGCTGGAGTTACCTTCACTCTATCACCTGCGATCATTTCAGAGGCTACATTCATTCCAAATGTAGGTGAAAATTGGAACAAAGGATAGTACATTGATAGGGAGTACTATGAGCCATATATGAATGCTAAATACCATGGAAAATTGAAAAGAGTGTTTCCTTTCAAATTCTTGGAGGACAGGTTTGCTCCAGTCATGAAGATCATCATTAAATACTTTACTTGTGAAGGTAGGTTTTCATGATTGTATGCCTACCATATTAGATTATTGATGCATTTTACTAGAGTGAGGATGATGGATATTCCTTTCTTCATGTTTCAGAATATTGAAAAGATGGCACACTATGTTAAGAAAAAGCCATGTCCCCAACAGTTAAACAACATTTACCACTTCTCTGTGATCAAAATTATTGTCTTACATTAGCTGAATCTACTGAATATACCATGGGAAACCTTCATATCTCATGAGGTGTTCAAATGCCCTCAGTTATTTTCATCAGTGCATCAGGAGAACAGAGGACCTTTAGGACATGAACAAGTCAAAGAAAATGAAAATGTTGGAGTGCCAGTGTTTGTCACTTATGATTGAGGTACTATGACACTTTTTGTAGCTTCCAGGAAAGTATTATCTCCATAAGGAGTGGAAGGGGATTTGCCTTCTTCTTCAACAAAATACATACATGTTGGACAGCACAGAAAGGACAAAGGTAAAGCCAAAGAAAAAGTGCAATGGGAGGATCCTAGTGATGAGCAAGAGAGGGACTTTGACCTTGTTCATGAGGAGACATAGGGAATTGATGTCATTGATGTGGAGACTCAAAGTACAAAGATCACTAAGGACATCATCAAGAAACAAGAGGCTGACATTCAAGCCTTGTCAATCAATTTGGAGAGGGAAAAGTGGATCATCAATTACCTTGAGCAAGAAAACAAGCAATTAACTGATAAACAAGTTATCATGGAGTTGCAAATGATTAAGGAGAAGCGGCAAGAGGCAAAGAAGGCAAAGGTCAAGATGACCTCCATTGAGCAAGAAATTGAGAATGATCGAGAAACTTGGTTAGAAAGGGTTAACATACACCTTGAGAAGTTGCTTGAGAAGGCCAATAAAGAAAAGAAGATGCTTCGCCACATGGCTTATCACTATATGACCCAGAACAAAATATGCAATATAAGGATAAGGAAGCTTAAGGCACGATTGAGGAAGGCTTTGAGAAGCAAAAAGGAGCAAAACAAATTGGAAATCCTAGTTGATGCTTCATTAGCTCATCAAAGTAGTGCATGAGGCTGCCTTGTGCCGATTTTGGGACAACTTTGGTAAAATTTTGTAATTTTCAAATTTTGAATTTTGCAACACAGGAAATCCCAATAGGACTAGGGAACTTTTTGGAAGAATGGTTTGCATTTTTGGATTCAGCATAAAAAAAATAACCCAGAAAGTTTCATCAAATTTGGAGCAGATCTTGGTCACCAAAAGGCCAAAAAAACATCAAAAAATGACCTCTCTGCCACTTTTTGGACACACAGGAAGCAGTCTTGGGAGATTCTACTTTTGAGGGGGCAAATGACCTCCAAATTCATATATTCAAGATGTTCCAGAAACTAGATAGGCAAACCTTTCCAAAAGGTCATCTTGGGCTCAATTTAGTTAAGGAGAAGACCCCCAAAATTGGCTTGAAAAAAGAGTTGTGCATAGGATCAGTGGTGCTGCGCATAGGATGAATTTCCCAGTTTTTCTCAAAAATAAAATTTCGCCTAGTTTTTATACCATTTGAATTTTTCTCTCATTTTGGATGAATCTATGAATGTAAATGATGCAATGGTGTGTAAATGTAATTGAAAAATGACTCTTGAGGGTAGATTCATCATTTTGAGGTGGTTTTGGGGTTGAATGAATTAGTTTCCATGGTTTTAGAGGCAAGCTATTCCGCTGCCTATTTTCTTGTTCTTAGTTTAGATATGGTTGAAAACACCCCTCTTCACATGGATTTGACCCCTGATGGATAGAATAGGTGGTTTGATACCTATATTATGTACTTTCTTAGTCACTTGTAAAGGTTGGACTCTTGTGGATGCTTTGAGCTTCATTGTACATAACTACAATAGTTTGGCAAGGAAATAAACTAGGGTTTGCAGCTATTTTTGTGGGATTCTTGTGGTAATGTGTCATGTAATTTTTTATCCTTTTGTCATTACTTTTTATCATGTGTTATATGTGTCAAAATCTATTTCATTATTCTTAACTAAATGAATCAAGATAGATAGGTAGAATACATTGATAACAGTTCTCTGCCTTGGGAATACATTTAGTTTTTGAAGTTCTCAGTTGTTTGAAGATGACTCATGATCTAAACTCCCTCCTCAGCCCCTCACCAGCTAGACCTACCATCTCACTCAATTCGAAGTGCCAAAACACCTACCTACCTCGCCCCATAGAACATCTTGTAATTCTGACTTGATTTCCCGGACCCAAAGTTGTCTGCTCCATTTGATCCAGTAACAAAACCTTCAAAATCAACCAAAAACCATAGAGCTACTATACCTAGCCTAAAATCCATATTCAAATCAGTCATCTCAACTAAGATTGACAAGGAGAGAACCCTCTCCTGACCTGGTAAGGCTAGCTACCAGGTTAAGCTTGGTTTGTGGTTATCCTAAGATTGCCTCCCTTCAGCCTTAGGTCGATCTAGGCTCTAATAGGGAGGACATTGAAAGAGCCACCAAAGATTGGAGGCTTGATAGAAGCATAACCACCAGAGGTTGGAGGTAGAGCTGCAGAGCCAGAGAGCTCAAAACAGACTTCTAAGAGCCATGGGCTCTAATGAAGTCCAGAACAGCAAAGAGATCAAATGATCAAGCTGTTGTTGGTCTCTAATGTGTGATGAAGACATAAGAAGGAATTCCAGAGAGGGTAAAACAATTCTGAGGGATTTGGTGCAAGCTAGGAGCTCAAGATAGCTCGGAGCACTGATTGAAGGAATCTAGTCCAAAGAAGCCTAGATCTGTCTGCAGAGTATGGATAGCCAGCGGGATAAGATGGTATTCTAAACCCATTGGTGCAGATGTAAACTAATGGAGTTAAGTGTGGAACTTGTAAAAGAAGCATTACCATAATCCCAAAGAGCCAAATCAAGTTGATTAGAGCTCAAGGAGACGTAGTCCTAGATATCAGGGTGAACTCCTAATTAAACTTGTTGTCTTATGTGTATGAGGCTTATTTGCTACACCGTTTCATTGTTACATGCTACATATTAGTTTAAGAAAATAAACTTAAGGCAATTAAGTAGTCAAAGGAAAACACAACCATAAACCTATTTCAAGTGCTTATTTTTGCAAATTATCAATCATAAGCATAGACCTTGGTAATATATAAGCTTTGGAGTGGGAGAGGTTGTTGTCAGTTGACAAGAAGCCTTTAGGTCCCCATGTCAGACCAAAGTGGTATCAAAGCATCAGGTTGATTAACCCCACCTTCAAAGAAGGTGGTATTGGAGCCCAAGTTATACCAAAGCAGGTGGTATCATGGAGTAGGTGGTATCATGAAGCAGATGGTATCATGATGCAAGTGGTATCAGATCAGGATGCTTGATTGACAAAGCAATCTATTTTCTTGTTTAACTTGAAAGGTGTTTAAACAGTAAAGGATTCATTGTTTGATTGTTTGTAAACTAACTATTGATTGAATTTGTAGAGGTGAAAGGAAAGCTATTGGTAGCTAAGTCCAGGAGAGGACAAGAAGGAAGAAGAGATGAAGGCATTCTTCTTATCCCAAAGGACCTCAAAGCAATCCTGGAAGCATAAGAGGTTTGTTGCAAAGGTTGCTTGAATAAGCTCTTTGTTAATCTTGTTTGAAGTTCTTTTGTTTATTTTGATAATGACAACTTCTACAAGTGAGTCCTCAAAACCCTCCTTCATCACAAGATTCTGTGATAAAGACATGAATCAAGACTTGTTCATCATGATGGACATGGTAAGAGAAATGAGTGTTGGACTTCAAGAGCAGTTGAATTTCATGAAGGAAGAGCAACAGTTGCTTTCTAACAAATTGCAGGAAGTGGAAGTCCAACTTCATATTGCAAATAAGAACTTGGAAGGGATGCATGAGTTGGAGACATAAATGTTTGTTCCCAAAGAAGACTTAGTCAAGTCTCAACTTGAAGAAGAGGTAAATAATTCCAGTTTGTCTTTGATTTCCTCTAAGAATGTTTATATTGGTTCTGTTGAAAAACATACCAGAGGCGTAGGGTCCAAGTTAATGTCCAAAATGGGCTATGAAGGAAAAGGATTGGGAAAATATGCACAGGGTATTGTTGAGCCAATAATGGTTGAGGAAAGGCCTAAGTATTTGGGTCTTAGCTATGGACAATCTTATGGAGAAAGTTCCAAAGCTGCCATGAAGACAATTGAAACAGTTCCAAGAAGGAGTTTCATTTCAGGTCTTCTACCTCAAGAGTGTAAAGATTGTATTCATGGGGAACGCAATAGCTCGAAACATCATTTGCAGGAAGAAGGTGTTCATAATCATACAGTTGAACCAGAGAGTTGTGGAAACTCTGAAAGCCTTGAAGAGATTGATGGTGTTCCAAAGGGAGCCACTTCTTCATTTGATTCACCTTGTCATGAAGGTAATAAAGGTGAAAAAGAAAGGTATAAATCTCGTTCTAATCATATTCCTTTTGATTATGTTAAGCATGATAAATTTCCATATAAGCATTGGAAAAGAATTGCATGTTTCTTTTGTGGTTTGGATAACCATAATTTTTCTAGTTGTTGGAAGAGGATGGCCACATGCAGGAAACTTTAGAAGGAAAAGAAGAAAGAAGGCAAAGGTCCATTGGGCAAGGAAAATCATGTTGTCAAGAAGATTCACATGTGTTGCACTTACTGCCATAAGCAAGGACATATTGCTGCAAAATGTTGGACTATGAATCCAACAATGCTTCAACAAAACTTGAAGAGGGTGGAAAGACAGAATGGCAAAAAGATTCCATGAATGATGTGTTTCAAGATGATTCACATGTTGATGTTGATGTGCAGACAAAGCAAGGACCTTTGAAATGGATAGGTAAGAAATGGTTAGAATTCTTATCCAATTAAGGTTGCATGTCTTTTGAAAATGCATCAAATCAATATAATGCATTTCTTTGTTAATGGAATGCAAGTTGCAGGGTTTTACCAAGAAGGTGAATGGAAAATTTGAGTAGGAGACTCACTTTATTGCTACAACATTATGTTAATTTCAGGTTCGAAAGTACAGTGTACTTAAGCAAAAGTTGAAGGATGAAATGCATGCATAAGAATGATGTGCATGAACACAGGGATGTTGATGATTTCCTTGCATTTGAACATGTATGTGTGATTAACTTGAAGGGTTGATTACTTTGTTGTAAGAATGCATGTCATGCAATATTAACAGGGGAAAAGTTGATCTGGTCTCCAAGATGGAGATAATGATGAAGTGTTTCATCTTTAAAAAGGAATCCTAAAGTTCTTTTTCTACGTGCTTGACTTGAAGGGTCAATTGTGTTAAAGGCATGTTTTATCGGCTTGATATTTAGTCAATTATTTGTATGCAGACGTAAGACATGGAGGTAATTCATAAGATGTGAAAATATTTTTCTTTTGTTGAAGAAAGAGTTTATGCCATCCATTTGTTGTCTATAATTATGTTGTTGTTAACAGTTGTTGTTGACAATATGTCAAACAGATACAAATGTAAATTTTTGTGAAGAAGATGTAACTTCACATTTGTTTGAGCCACCTTGGATCAATGATCCAGGAAGAAAGGTTCAAACTACCTATTGTAACCTTCTCAATAGGAGTTCTGCATGAAGACAAGGAGGAAGATAGTTCTGAACCAAAGAACAAACACATCCATCAAGGAAGGTGTTGACTATATTTGATTTTTGGCTCAAAGGCACTAGCTATGCAAGGCTAGTGTATGGAGGATAAAGGAAGAGGGTGTTGTTACTCTCATCTACTATTCAAATCAGTATATCAGTCTTTTGGTGTCCAAAAGTTTTCCACTGGGGAGGCGTGATCAAAAAATGATCCGAGATTACTTTTACTCATAAATGAAAGTCAAAGGATGCTCCTAGGAATAGTCTCATTGCATAGATATTTTCAATCTAAACCTACTACAATTTGAATGGACCATAATGGACTCCAGATGAAGGAGTTATTACAGAAAGAAGTTGGCCCAATGTCCTTTTAAAAGGAGGAATTTCCTTATAAAAATGGACTTAAGGCCCTCTAAGGAAATCACATCGGAGAAAAGAAAAGGAGCGGACAGCAGGCCGAAGGGCACAACGATATGCGATTGTGATTATGACATCGCAATATCGCATCTCACAAAACCCAAAGGAGAAGGGACCAAGACCTATAACATTTGCGACATGTGATATCGACCATCGGCGATATCGGTGATCAGTGATAGAGGAACCAATACAAAGGGACATTGAAAATGTGATACACCGATGTGATAGCGTCGATATGCAACAGCGCCGACATGCGATTGCGATAGCGCAATCGGTGATCAACGATTAGCGATCGACGAATCCTAGATACAAGGACCAATGAACATGCGACTTGCGATATGCAATCGACGATCGACAATCCGCGATCAGATCGCAACACAAAGGAGCCATGCCAATGCGATATGTGATAAAGCACAGACCCGTAAGGGATTATAGATGTGACTTGATATTATTTGAGTTTCAACGTAAGTCGTTTCGCTTATGTTTTCCTGTATAAATCCGAATACCTCTATGTATTGGAAGTATGGTCATTTTCTAGATTTCATCCAAAGAAAGGCTGTTGATTCCTTTGTAAACTGTCCCTATTCTAGAATCATTTGTGCCATGCTATAAGAAGGCATTTCTATAACAATGATGTGCTGTAATGGGAATGCATTATGTAAGACACAGAGCCACAGAGCCACAGAGCCAGAGGGCTAGATGCAGAGCCACAGAACCAGAGAGCCAGAGGGCCAGACACAGAGCCATAGAGACAATGAGCCAGAGGGCCAGTCAAAGAGAGAGGGAGCAGAACAATCCTCAGAGGTGTAGAAGAATGATTACATAGAACGGAACGGACAATAAATGGATGTAAGCCGTAGAGTTAAAGGATTCTTCAAAGGCCAAAGAACCAAGCGAAGAAGTTGGTTTCCGTTCAGAAGTTTTCCCTGGAGAGAGCAAGTTTTCCTTCAAGGAGCTCACAGTTGAGAAAAGAGCCAAGAGTGAGAGCAGAGCCGAGAGCCAGAGCGAGTGCTAGAGCGAGGGCCAGAGCGAGAGCCAGAGCGAGAGCTAGAGCCGAGAGCCAGAGCCAGAGCCAGAGCCATAGCCAGAGCAAGAGCCGAGAGCCAAGAGCCAAAAGCCAAGAGCCTAGATCCAAAACCCGAGAGCCAAGGATTCGCTGAGAGCCAACAGAGGTTGGGAGGACAACAAAAGAGCCACCAAAGGTTGGAGGCAGAGCCATAGAGCTAGAGAGCTTAAAACAGATTTCTAAGAGCCATGGGCTGTAATGAAGTTCAGAACACCAAAGAGATCAAATGATCAAGTTTTTTCTTGTGTTTGATGTGTGCTAAAGATAGAAGAAGGAATTCCAAAGACAGTAAAATAATTTTAAGGGAGTTGGTGCAGGTCAGGAGCTCAAGATAGCCTGGAGCACTGATTCAAGGAATCTAGTCCAGATAAGCCTAGATCTGTCTGCAGAGTATGGATAGCCAGCGGGATAAGATGGTATTCTAAACCCATAGGTGCAGATGTAAACCAATGGAGTTAAGTGTGGAACTTGTAAAATAAGCATTACCATAATCCCAAAGAGCCTAATCGAGTTGATTAGAGCTCAAGGAGATGTAGCCCTAGATATTAGGGTGACCTCCTAATTAAACTTTTTGTCTTATGTGTATGATGGTTATTTGCTACACTATTTCACTGTTATATGCTGCACATCAGTTTAAGTAAATAAACTTCAGGCAATTAAGCAGTCAAAGGAAAACACAAGCATACAACTATTTCAAGTGCTTATTTTCGCAAATTATCAATCATAAGCATAGATCTTGGGAATATATAAGCTTTGGAATGGGAGAGGTTCTTGTAAGCTGAAAGGAAGCCTTTAGGTCCCCATTTCAGATCACTGCTTGAGATATTTAGTTTGTGAAAGAAAAATGTCATCTCCTGTTTGTTGTACTTGTAGACCAAGAAAATAAGTTAGTTCACCAAGTGAAGACATTTCATATTCTTTTTGGATTACAAAAGCAAAGTTCTGACTCATAGATTCTTCATTGCTACTAAAGATGATACCATCAACATAAACAATAATAATTAACAGTTTATCATTCTCAATTTTTGTATATACGTTGTTGTCTGCAAATCCTTTTGTGAAATTGTATTGTTGAAGATATTTGTCAAGATGATAATACCAAGCCATTGGAGCTTGTTTCAGTCCATATAGATCCTTGTTGAGCTTACATACAAGCTTTGCATCATTTCCTAGAACTAATCCTTTTGGTTGGTCAATATAAACTTCTTCTTCTAAATCCCCATTAAGAAATGCAAATTTTACATCCATTTGATACAATTTGAATTTTCGAAAACTTGAAAGAGCAAGAAACATTCTTCTAGACTCAAGTCTGGCAACAAGTGTAAAATTTTATTTAAAGTCTATACCTTCTTGTTTAGCATACCCTTTACAAACAAGTCTTTCTTTGTTTATAATAACCTTTCTATTTTCATTCAACTTATTCTTGAATATCCATTTTTTTCCTATAACATTTTTATCATGAGGTCTAGGAACTAATTCCCAAGCATCATTCGTTTCAATTTGGTCAAGTTCTTCATCCATGGCCTTAACCCAACATTCATCTTTGCTAGTTTCATTAACATTATGTGGTTCTATGGAGGATAGTAATGCTAGATAACTAGAAGTTCCTACAACAATTCTTATTGTCTGTACTTCATACCCGTTTTCTCCTAGAATTTGAGATTGTGGATGATTCTTTTGAACCTACCTGGATGGAGCATTTTCCCTGTCAGTTGTATCTTCTTCTTATGCTTCATTGGTTTCTTCCTCTATATCATTTCGATTTCATACAGGAAATCATTCACTGTCTTCATCATTATCATCTTCCTTTGCTAATTTCACATGTTCTGGATTTCTGCATGCTTCATTAATTACAAAATCAATGGATTCAACAATTTTTCGAAGTCTCTTATTATAACATTTGCATCATTTAATTCTATATGAATAACAAATAAGTGTTCCTTCGTGTGCTTTGGGTTCAAAATTACCAATTTATTCATTAGTCTTTTTTATTAAACATTTGCTTCTAAAAACTCTGAAGTGTTTTACAGTCAGAGGCTTACCATACCAAAGTTCATATCAAGCTTGATCACTATTTACATGAACATGATCTTTGTTGCGAATATTTACTACTGTATGAGAAACTTCACCCCAGAAGATGTCAGATGTTCTAGATTCATCAAGCATAGCTCGAGCCATTTGTTGAACTGTTCTATTCATTCTTTCCACCAAGCCATTTTTTTGAGGATTTCTGGCTACAGATAATTGTCTTTTTATTCCATGTTGTTCACAATATTCAAAAAAATCATCTGATATGAATTAGCCTCCCCAATCAAATTTGAGACATTTTTTTTAGATCTAACTCATTTTCAACTAAAGCTTAGAAAACTTTAAACTTTTTAAATGCTTCGACTTTATGCTTTACTAAACCAATCCATCAAATTATAGAGAAATCATCAATGAATAAGATGTAGTATTCTTATCCATGAGGTGACTTTTTCCTTGTTGGCCCACACAAATCAATATGAATGAGTTCAATAGGCTTAATTTCTTATCCTTCCTTGGCATTTAATTGAACTCTAGTTTCCTTACTGAATTGACATCGTTTGTAGATGGTATTTTCTCGGATGATGATATCTGGAAGATCACGAACTGCCTTGAGCCTGCATGTTTTTATTATTTGAGAAAATATTAGATGCCCTAATATTCTATGCCATAACGAGTTCTCTTTTGTTTTTCTTAGATAGCATAGTTCTTGACCTCCTTTTAGTATATATAGATTTCTTGGAGTTCTTTTACCTTTGATTATGGTATTTCCTATGTCAAGCTCACGAACCACACATTATTTTGATTGAAATACAACTTCATTTACTTGATCACACATTTGACTAACACTCAACAAGTTATGCTTTAAACCATCAACATGCATAACACTTCCAACTTTAACCTTTTCTTTTAAATAAATAGAACCCTTACCCTTAATGACAACGGGTGTGTAATTTCCAAAAGAGACATTCTGTTCCTTTTCTAAAGATTTGTAAGAAAGGAGTTTATCTTTATCACATGTCATTTGTTTAGAGCATTCGCTATCAATGTACCACAATTTTTCTTGTCCTTCTGCGAATATAGCTATGCCAAATCTTTCTGACTAGAATTCCTTCATTTTCAATACCTTGAAATTTGATTATGTTTTTTCCTTTTGATTTGTTGGCCGAAATTTGCTCCTGCATTCAGATTCTTCATCACCAAAGTTATTGAAAAATGAAAATTCCATTTCATTTTCAAGAGGAGAAAAGTTATTATAAGATATTTTCTTGATTCTTGTCACGCTCCTTTTTTTATTTCTTTTCTAGTCATGATAGTCTTGTAAGCAACACATTGAGATGATTTATGACCAAAGTTATGGCATGAAAACATTGTCCATTAAAGAAGAGGTTACTATGACCATAAAATATTTTGGTGTTGTTCACCTTTTGATTGGTGCTTCTATTGATGTTCATCCTTAGATTAAAATGAGCATGATTTACCTGGGGAGTACCTTTAGGCTTTTGCTAAGGATTGACACAGTGTTCGCTAGTTTTTGCTGCATCAAAATAGCTTATGGTGTTGACTGGAGGATTTTTTGGTTGGGATGTTTCTTGAGTGTATCCAAGACCAATCTTTATAAGCAGAGAACACTGAACCTTGTTGATTTCATCCAAGGTTTTTGATCCTTTAGGAAATCTAATATTAAGAGATTTTGCCTTCTCAAGTTCGTTTCTTAGACCCACTACTTCACATTCTAATTTTTCATTGTGCTTTTCTCTTTTAGTGAGTTGATGTGTCAACGTGTCTATGACCATATTATTTTCTTACAAACATATTTTAAGTTGAGTGATTTCTTCAAGAAAATATTCCTCATCTAAGGCATCCATAAAATCATCATTTTCATAAGCCATGAGTAGTTTAAAATCTTGTTCAGATTCATCTTCATCACTATTAGACAAGCCATCACTATCTTCATGAGTATAATAACTTCTTCTATTCAAAATTTGTTTTCTATTACATTTTGCAGACTCCTTTCCTTTTTCATGATTATCCTTATGAGGACATTTAGCAACATAATGGACAACTCTACCATAAGAAAAAAATTTGAATGGAAGCTTACCTCTGAATCTTCAGGAACCCCGTTGAATCTTCTTTACAAAGTTTACCTGGTCTTCTTCTAAAATATATCATGATTCCATGAGATCTTCCTTTTCCTTCCTCTTTGCTGAAGCTTTGAAAGAGGCGTCGCTAATATCTTATGGACCTCATTTCCTCAATTCAAAGGTAGTTAAAATTCCACAAAATTGAACAACAGTAACAGATTGAAGATCCTTCTTCTCTGCTATGGTAGATACTTTTGACTCAAATTTAGAAGACAAAGATCACAAAATTTTCTCTACTAAAGTGGCCTCCTTTATTTTTCCGCCTAGATTTTCATACAATTTACAATCTCATCTACAGTTCATATAGAGTAACTAGCAATACTTTCATCACTATGCATCTTGAGAGTTTCATACTGAATTCTGAGAGTTTGGAGCTTAGCACATTTTACGTGGGAGTCTCCTTCGTAGCTTTGAATGATTTTGTCCCATATTTCTTTGGTTGTGTTGAGTTGCATGACTATGACGAATTCTAATTCTGATAGACTTCCCAATAATGCACTGACGACTTTGGCATTGTTTTCATATTCTTTCTGTTCTGCTGGATCTATGGGGACTCCTGTTGGATATTGGTATCCTCCTTCCATAATTGTGCAAACATCAGCTCCAAGGGACTGAAGATAGGCTCTGGTTCTTATCTTCCAATATGCTAAGTTATTTTTGTTGAAGATTGGTGGTCTGATAGATTTGATGCCTTCATGATTGTTAATCTTGAGAGATCTCCCTTTAAGAGATCAAGATTCTTCTGAAGGACCTGTTGTCATACCAATTGTTGGGAAAAATGTTGAGGGCGGGCAGTGGGGTGAATTAGTATTTTAACTTTCACAATTATCATTTTCTTTTTCAAACAGTATACACTATACTAAAACCAAACAGCATATGTCCGTGACTATAAAGAATGAAACTAGCATATATTTAATAAACAACTAATTCATAGTCTTAAATCAAAGTGTGATGCATTAAACAATAAGTAGATGTAGTAAGAACATAATAAATCATCACACATAAGCAGAAAACGTGAACACCAATATTTTTCATGCGGAAACCCAATGTGGGAAAAAACCATCATTACTATCGTCTCAGTCTTCAATCTTCTTATAATAAAAAGTGTTTACAAATTTTGTACTGGTGCAGACAATTCCAGTATGAATGCATCTACCTACTGAAGGCTACAACCTTCTATGGTTTTCCAGCTTCTACTAGAAGGGAGCTCCAACCCC
The DNA here is from genome assembly GCA_031772625.1 of Pinus tabuliformis. Taxonomy (NCBI): domain Eukaryota; kingdom Viridiplantae; phylum Streptophyta; class Pinopsida; order Pinales; family Pinaceae; genus Pinus; species Pinus tabuliformis. Next base: position 1,506,328,085 of record CM062819.1, on the reverse strand, counting down.
CTAGCTCTTGTACAACCTAATATGTTTATCAGTATGTAGGCGTTAGCCTACAGAAGGCTACTATCTCCAGGGACCACGTTTCATAAATTTTCAGACTAGATACTCCTGGTACACAATAACACAATATGAAGTCCTCATTTCATCAATTTTTCATACTGGACCCGTCAGTAACAATGAAGCTCAAAATCAATCACCACTACAATAACTACATCTACCAACAATCAGTTAATTTGAACAGTTAGATTACTGTCTCCAAAATACAGAGATGAACCTAGAACATTGCATCAGCAATCGGAACCAACTGCAACCTCAAAAATCGTATGTCAGAATGTATACACTACTTTAGTGAAGCCAACCAGCATGTATACACTACTTCCTTTAACCAAACCTCTATAGACCTCCAAAATTAATGAATCGTAAAAACCTCTAAATCAAAATTGTACCAACCAGAATACTTTGAAGATTTACTGTCAAATTACAAAGTTTTAAATAGATAGTAGCAAAGATCACCCTTCTTACTCAATCAATCAATCAATCAGACTCAATCTCCTTGTACAATTAATTCTTCTTTCAGATCTAATGAAGACATCATTGATAGACAATATTAAAATAGCAACACTGATTAGATAGATCAGTCATCTATGAACATCAATCTTTTCTTCTGCACATGCTACTTGGAAATTTCAAACCAGCGTGTATATGTGCCTTCAACAAGGTGAACCAGCGTATAGATATGCAAATAATAACTTATAACTTCGGAGCTATTCGAGATTTCAAACATACCCAGATCATAATAATTAAAGAATAAAACATGCATTAGCATTCATTTCTAGCCTATCCATTTTCAGATCATACAATGATAAGTCATTTCAAGTCTCATGATCCCGATCCAACATTGTATACAAAGGTGCACAAGATATTTCATATTATATCATAACCATAGCCCTTACAACATAAAATATACTTCACATAGATGTATTCATGAAAAACCCTTTCATTTGCACACTTAGCCCTTTGATCTTGTCCTCCTTATATAGGTTTAGCCTTTCTCAATACCTCAGACCAAAACAACACTTAAAACCTATGGTATTCTTAGATAGGATCAAGTAACCGTTATTCAACTCAATATTGTGGGATAATACCATGGTATCAACCCTTGGTATTCTTTAGCTTTAATTTTCCTTAATTTTCCATCCCATACCCGCTTTTCCTGTCGTGAATGCGCGTGCATATGTATACACTACTTGGACTAGATGAACCTGTGTATAAAACTTAATATACCTGAAAACATTATTTTTCCTCAATTTCTTGATTCTTATCTGTAGTCCTTTGTCTCATCATCCTGTTCTTCTGTACCATTAGCCTGTTACCTTTGAATTGACCCGTTACAAAGTGCGTTGCCCTTTATCAAATCTGAACTAACCTATGAGTGGGTTTCAATCAAGGACAACACTTGTACCATAATGCCAACAAATATAAAGTTGCAATGCATACCTCTTGTATGTTTCACACATTATGGATATCAAAATATTGCTCCATCTATAGTATTCGTGTTACGGGATCCTTGCCATCAAACTTCTTCATATCGGTCTTTGGAACATCGTGAGTCTTGAATTCAACATTAGATTCTATGGAATTATGATTAACGTTAATTTTTTTATCATCATGAGTTTCCTCTACTACCTTTCCACCATTAGGAAGCATTTCGTGGAGCAACTTTGTCAAACCTCCTTTCAAACCTTCCATGTCTTTCTTCAAATCTTCAATGTTTTCTTTCAGTTTTTCTTCTAAACCATCCATGTAGCTTCCATATTATCTTCCATGCCATCCATCTTAGCTTCCATACCTTTATTTAAACCATCCATCTTAGCTTTTGTTACATTTTGTGTGAGTGAAATTTTTTGCACTTGGTCTCGTAATTTCGATATATCATGTTGCATTTATTCCTCTTCTTCATGAGTCATGGTAGAGATTTCAGGTTTCTTACTAGGTGTTCCAATTTTCTTTCTTTGGGGCATCAGTTAATGATAATTATTCTTCACTATTCCCTTTGAATCACATCAAACAAATTTTTCAAATCAAACTTGTGCAAATTAAAAAAAAAACTACAGACCTTTTTTCTCTTTATAGGAGAGTGATATTAAATCTATTGTATCTCTATAATTTCGAATCTCTAAGGTGTGAAACTGTGGCTTGTGGTAGCCCTTCAAGTCCTCTTTATAAACCCATCAATCTGATCAATACTAGATTCTTCAAAAAATAGTTATGCCACATCTCCGACAATGACCTGATTATAGATTGGTTTAGTAGAGCAAACTTGTATGACGTTCCATGTGTCACTGTTTTGCCCTTCAGACCGAAAAACAATATAAAGAAAACCGCAGTCTGTTCTATTTCTATAAGTTCTTACAAAATTTCCATCTGATGCTTAGAGAGAACGTTATGATGATTTTTGCAAAGTCACATGTTTGGGATGTAATTCGGGAGCCTGCAAAAACCCCAACTTCCTTGGATCATATCTCCAAAATGATAGCAATGAAAAATCTGAAATTTAGGCATAAGGTACATCAAGCTTTCGTCTCAAATTGGTTTTAATTTCAACTTATGAAACTTCGTAGAATGAAATTTATAGCGAACATTCCATGATGACCTATTTGGAGCAACAAAACTATAATCCAAAGCCTATGATACCAAATGTTGTGCAACTAGCTCACAAAAAAGAGGAAAATGTAGATTAACGACTTCAAAATCAACCTCTTCGAGGGGGAAACCTCATTTACAATAAAAAAATGAACAATTCTTGGATGATACAAATGATAAGGCCTCCCTTGTATATAGGAGCCTATGGGGTCACAATATAATCAAAGCCAACATAACAATAATATTCTAAGGGCACAACAATAAAAATAGTGGCCTTCTATGGGGCACAATAATAATAGTATGGGGACTACATGGGCACAACAATACAATAAGGGGGTTGTAGTAATAGAAATAAGGGGCTACACTAGTAGTATAGGGACCTAACAATGCCACTCTTTATTATATCATCATGGTCCTTCCTACACTTTTTCTAAGACAGACTTCCATCTACCCCATTAGTATTTTCTTCTTTTTTGTCTCCATTACTGGTCCCCAGCTACCCATGTTTCTATAAATATGAAAGCCTTTGAATAATAAATGCATTAAGCTCATCCTATTTTTCTTGAGCTTTTGTAAGAATTTCTTGTGCTTCAATCAACCACTCATTATGAACTTTACAAGTTCTAAGCTCTTCCCCCATACCTCTTAATGTATTTGCTAGATCAGGAGAGTCTTCGTCTCCCTACTGCTCTACTAATTTCTCCCATTCCACTGATTTCTTTTATGGCCTGTGCGGAGAGTCATAAATATACTCAACAACTCTGCTCTTCATCTCTTGGCCTTCTATGTTCTTGCAATATACCATTATTGGATAAACCAATTGATATGAGTATTCAAAATCATTACCTCAATTTACTTTTGGTGAAGCTATTACAACTGCATAGATCAATCCAGATTAGCATGATACATAATAATGTCATCGACATATCAGTTAATGCATGAATCAAGATGATAATACAAAACTATAACACCATCATGTACATCGATATTAAAAAAATAACAAAAAAATAATTGACATGCATGCATGGGAAACATATAGATCTTCGTAAAAATTTGCATTTACCCTGACATCCAGTGCCATGAACTGACTCAAGATTATACCACTTTGTAACACCCACCCCATGTTTACCAACTTCTATTTAATTACTAGGATAAACATGAGTTGAGAGTTACTAATCATGACCCAAATTCCAAGATGGAGTTATGGAAATGGGGTCCACTTGGCCATAATTGACTGGAAACACCCAGATACACATGAACACACTACTATCAGCCTATCCTTCCCTAGTGATCATTTTCCCTAAGCTTAGAACAATTCTTTATCTAGATTTTTTCTTAGTCACATGCATGAAGGCTTGTCAGTGTGGCTAGAGGCTTCCAACCACATGCATAAACCATCCTTATTGTAGTGGCTAAAATTTCCCAGTTCTGATAGCACCAGGTGACTATCGACTTTGTTATGGAATTTTAGGGTCAACATTCAAGCCAACTTCCTAGATTTTTATAGAACTTTGTCAATAGTATCTACAAGTATTCATGCTTAGTTATTATTCTCTATTGTGACTCATAGTTTCCCGAAAAAATAACATTCATTTTTACAAACACTTTATGAGTATGGTACTTGTAGGTCATGAATGTATAGTTTTCTCATTGTTTTGAGTAGTTTCATCAGTTTTTCATCAGGCAGGGTTGATTCCCTCTCATACTAATTGCAAAAAAATCACAGATTCTCTCATGCATCCATATAAATTATCGAAGATCCTGTCAAACCATAAAACAAATAAATAACAAGAGCGCTTCATAGAACAAGAAATACACTATGCATGTAACATACACTTACCTAGTAAATCCTATAAAAAAATAGTTACACAGTCAACACATTAAACCAAAAATTGTGCTCATTTATATTCATTGAATAATAATGCGTATTAACATATGCATAGTACCAACCAAGTCAGCAACTTCCACGTTCCACCTAACCTAATATTTGGTTGAACCAATTCTTTCTTTCTGCCCAATCACCCTTGTGCCATATTCTAAGCATGAATTTTGGATTACATGGATAAACAAAAACATAATCAAATATGGAATCCAGAGGAAAAGAACCTCCACCGTCAAATGATAGTGATTTCCCCTAACATCAAGTGCAGAAATCACCAAAACCAATACAAGCATAGATGCCTCAGAATTTCTTCACCATACCTAGAGGATTTTTCCTGTATCCACCCACCTGTCACAGGCTCACCCAGATAAAACCATCTCCACCATCAACCCTTGGGATTTTTCCTAAGACCACCTCAACTAGGATGCAAAATCTACTGGCATCCAAAGCTCAACCAAACTGGGTACCAACTACATCATGGCTATCTAAGAAATGACATAAGACAAGGTTGTACATGACTGTAAATCATAGAAAATCTCCATGCCAGTGATAGAAGAAATGATTAGTAAACCAATGCATGAACCATGCATTCAAATCCCAACAATATAACCAAACATGCACACTATTACCTACAAAATCCTCCTATTGGCTTCTCCTTTCCTTTTTTCTTTACTACTCTTTCTAGTTGTTGTTCAAACCTTCTACTTGGCTGCAATTCAAAGTCCGCTTGTATTGATTTCTTTTCTTGCTTATCTCTTGCTTGTGTCCAAGTGCTATAGTGCTCTCCTACCCTTTTCCCAAAGAGTGACAATGCTAGAGTGTTCTCTCTCTCCTTTTCTTTTTATTTTTCTTCAATTGTTTCCTTGCATGCATATTATTTTACTCTTTTTATCCTTTTCTTGAATCTTCCTCCTCCCCACTTGTTGAAGTGTAATTTCTTTCATTTTCCTCATGTCCTTGTTGTCTTGTAATAACTAATTCACCATTTATTTCCCTTCGATTCATTTCAAAACCAATTTCCATATCTAATAAATAATTAACCACAATTGGATCCCAATTTAATGTTTTTCCCCTCATTTAACTTGGAATATGTGTCCAAGAACCTTTGTTTCATTTTTTCTTTTATAATCTCCATACGTTATTTATTTACATAGCAATCTAACAAGGGACTATTACAAATCCCTAGAAGATGAAGTGTGAAATGTTTTGGATGCTTTGAGATGGTTGGAATGCACCCTAGGGGCCCAATCTCTGTGTATAATGTACATTTGGGGCACACAATATCTTGTTGGAAAGAAACATTTAGGATTACTACTTTCAATTGGGGACATGGAATTACATGGCCATACTTAGCCTCATAAATTTCCAAGAAACATTTATTGGGTCCTCAAAATAACCCCATAAATTTGGGATCCAAATATCCACAGAAAAATTGCCAAGAAGATAGATAACCATTTAATCAATGGAAGAGATGGGTGGCCATTGATATGAAACTAGATCCCTCCCTACCCCTTATAAGGTAGTGGTGTACATTGAATTAATTTCCCTCATCAAATAGGGAAATTTATGTTGAGTTTTTCTCTTCGTGAGTCATTTACCTCGAAGGAGAAGTTAGCTTACCTTGACGACCATGTAGAGTTGTATATTCTATTTGTGGGTATAATTCACCTTTTTTTTCAAGACTCAATGCACTATAGCTTATTCAATGAAGTTATGATTGATTTATATGGGGGGGTGATTGCTAAATTTCTGAGAGTGTCCAACAACAGTGAAAAATATGGTTAAAGTAGCTCCATTAAAATACTAGGTGCATGTCAAAGAAGGTGAGAATACACAATTCATGAACATTTCCACCCAATGTAGCCTTTGTTATTGTGTCAGACCCATAACATAATGGTATGAGCTTCTTGTCAAGGCCTGTGAGTTTCTCTTTCTATAAATTCAATTACACCTTATCAACAGAGTAAACCCTGTGGAATGATGTTGATGATCTATCCAACTCCGACCCCACAACCAATACAATATCAAAATGAAGGCTCTCTTCTGTCATGGAGGCTAGGGTTTGAAAGAAAACCTACACAAGCTACAAACTCAGTAACAACTCTAGTGGACAATAGTGCCAGAGCGGTAGAGAATCACAGAAGAGGGTAGGTTCTGACCCAACAGATGACAAACGCGGGGTCCAGCGGGACCCCATCCTATAAACAGGTAATGATGCACAACGAGAAAGCTGCACTAGACAGGGTGCATATATCAGGGTCTGAGAAGTCAGGTAAGAAGGAACCTACCAACAAAGGAAAGCTAAAAAGTGAGGGTAGAAAAACCCCAAAACAAAAGGAAATCATTGGCAGCAATAGTACTGAGAACAGAGATGAGGAAAACCCTTTCCCTGAGGATGAACGAGCACATGAAAACGGGCCTGAGGATGAAAGATCAGGAGACAAGGAGGATCCAAACCAAGCCAAGGTAGGACAGAAAGGAGCACCGACGGAGGTCAAAAAGAAAGAAACCCAGGGACCATGCAAGCCCAAAGCAACTAAAACCCTACGGGTAATAATATCTGACCCAGAACTACAGGTGTACCGCGACCACATGGTAGAACATGTAGTGATCTGTAATTTCATGGGTTTTTGGCCAACGGAACGAGCCCTGTGCAAGTGGATAAAGCAACAATGGAAACCCAAAGGGGATGTAAGACACCACTTAGGAGCCAAAGGTTTTTTCACAGTGGTTTTTACCAATCTGGATGACAAGGATTGAATCATTGATGGAGGTCCATATTTCTTTGCTCAACATCTCCTTACATCAGACCATGGAAACCCAACTTTGCACCAGAACAGAAAACTTTCAAATAGGTACCGGTATGGATACACTTGTTCTCTCTACCAATTGACTATTGGGGACATGCAACACTTGAAAAAATAGGCAATAAGTTAGGCACTTTCATCAAAGCCTCAGAAGCTACATTACAGAAAAGATACACCTCCTGTGCAAGCATTTGTGTCGAGATGGATGATTCGGGAGCTCTTCATGAAGGCCTATGGCTGGAATACAGAGATGAAGTGTATTTTCAAGCTATAGAATATGAGCAAATCCCTTTCCGCTGCAGGAAATTTCATGAAAATGGACATGTGATCAGAGAATGCCCTTTGAACAAAATTACAGAGAAACCCAAGGATAATAAAGGAGATAAGAATAAGGAGACCTTTTTCTGACCTAATGCTAGACAGAGATCAAACAAAAGAATACAAACTAAAGCAAACACCTCCTTCAGAAACATAAGAAATTATTTTGAGGTGTTGGAGTCAGAGACAGATTCAGAGGACAACAATCCAGAGCGCGAGACACTAAGGGAAAGCCAGACCACAACCACACCAGGAACAAAAGAACCCATTTCCATTCCACCCATCAACATCCCACAGGTGCAGGAACAAACAAAAGGCCTAGAAGAATACTCTAAGATGATGACTAGTGAAATAGGGCTAGAGGATATGGAACTAAGCGACATTCTTGAACAAGAAGGTATGGATCTACCAAACATGGTAGAAAATTGGAAGAAGAAAGGTATGGATCACATATCGGAAGAGGAGGTGAATAGAATCAACAACTTATTCATAGCCAGACAACAAGCAGAACTGGACTTGCAAAGAAGGAGCTTGGGAACAACAAAAGGGCTAGGGGTAAGAGCTCAAGGACTGCATCAAACCACCACCAACTCAAAGCATCAGAAAAAAAGAGGAAGAAGGACAAACAATGAAGCATTACAAGAACTTGGTCAGATGCTCCTAAACTCAGGTAAGATGAAAGCCCTTGAGGCGTTCACACTTACCTCCTAAAAAATTGTTAATTATGATAGTACTCTCATGGAATGCTAGAGGGCTAAATAGCCTCAAGAAGCAGCAATTACTAAAGAAAAATGTCAAAAGGGAATAGCCAGACATAATTTTTTTGCAAGAAACTTAATGCACTAGAAAAACAATGGAAACCATCAGTAAGAAATTGGGGAAACATATGGAATATATAGAAACAACAAGTGCTGGATGGGAAGGGGGCCTGGCCATTCTTTGGAACCCACAAGTTCTCCAACTAATATCCTTTGAAGCTGCCAGATCTCATATATCTATAGAAGTTCAAATGGTAGGAAATCCAGCAACCTACCTCTACACAAATGTCTATGGCCCTCAGAAAATAGAGGCCAAATTGCAGCAAAGATATTCCCAAGTAAAAGCCATTTTTGAAGGTGATTTCAATATGATCACTTCACTCACGGAAAAAAAGGAGGCATCAAATCATTCAACAGGGATATCTTCCCCAAGAGTGGAGCTTTCACATGGAGCAACAAAAGAGGAGGTGATAAGAAAATAGCCTCTAGACTCGACAGGTTCCTAGTGACAAAAACCATTCTTTTGGAAGGGATTACTGTGGATTCGAACATACTTCCAAGTGGTGGTTCGGACCACTAGCCAATAATAATGAATGTGGCAATTCTAGGCACACCATGGAATAAGCCATTCAGATTTGAAAATTTTTGGCTTAATCATCTTGAATTCACAACGAAAATAAAACAATGGTGGAGTGAACCAATAGGTATAAGAGGTACTAAAATGTTCATTTTCCAAGCTAAGCTGAAACATATCAAAATCAGGTTAAAATCTTGGAATCAAGAAGTCTTCGGAAACATTTTCAAGGAAAAAAAGAAGATGGAGGAGAAATTGGAACAAATTCACAAGGAATGGATTTAGGGAAATATTAATCAAGAAACTATGAATACAGAACAAAAACTCATGCAGGACTGGTAGATAAGATGCCAACAGGAGGAAATTCTATGGAAGCAAAAGTCTAGAATTAAATGGCTAAAGGAAGGAGAAAACAACACTAAATTTTTTCATAGATCTACCATTGATCACAGAGGTGCTAATAAAATTTTAAGAATAAAAGATGATCAAGGAACCTCGGTGCAAACTCATCAGGAAATCTCGAGCCTACTCATAAATTATTTCAACCAAATTGTAAGGGAACCTAATATTAATAGAGAGGAAACTATTAGGAACCTAGTGACTTCCATTCCCAAGCTCATCTCAGAGGATCAAAACAAGGCTCTAAATCGAGAAATCACCATGGAAGAAGTGGAAGAAGCGGGAAAAGATATGCCAAATGGTAAGGCACCAGGACCAGATGGCTTCACCATCGACTTTTATAAATCCTGTTGGGAAATAATCAAAATAGAGGTATGGGAAGTGATGGAGGATTCTAGGCGCTCCTCATCCATCGCAAAATCCCTCAACTCCACGTTCATAACCCTTATTCCAAAGGAGGAGGAAGCAAATACTCCATCGAAGTTTCGACCAATCGCTTTGTGTAATGTCCTGTACAAGATCATATCTAAAGTCATTGCCAATAGACTTAAACCCATTCTTCCAAGTATCATTTCAAAAGAAAAATCTTGTTATGTAGAAGGGAGATAGATTATGGACAACATATTGCTAGCTCAAAAGATGATTCATACTCTCCAAACTCAGAAAAAAGTGGGCATGATGATGCAATTTCCTATCAAAAGCTTATGATAAAGTCAGCTGGCAATATCTAGAGGCTATTTTGAATGCCTTGGGCTTTATGAAGCAATGGATAATTTGAATCCTGGCCTTGATTAAATCTACTAGATTTTCCATTCTAGTGAATGGGGCTCCCATAGCCCAGTTTATACCCTCTCGAGGTTTGCGACAAGGGGATCCCTTGTCCCCCTTTCTATTTGTGATTCTAATGGAAGGTCTCAACAGGCTTATCAGAAGGGAAAAAGCAGATGGCATAATTCAGGGACTCCAACGCTTGCCCTCTAGCCCTACTACTACTCATCAGTAGTTTTTCGATGACGCAATGCTACATGGAACGCCCTCTGTCAAAGAAGCTCTTGGTTTCAAAAGCATTCTCAATCACTTCATCCTACTCTTAGGTATGGATCTTAATTTAGCTAAATCTTCCATTTTCTTTTTTAATACGCACCTAGCAGTCCAGAAAAACCCATCCACTGTCCTTGGTTTCAAAAGGAGTGACCTTCCTTCAAGGTACCTACGTATTCCCCTAACTAATAAACCCTGGCAAAAAATTCATTGGGAAAAGATGATGGCCAATCTAGAGAAATGGTGTTAACATTGGACTCATAGGAGCCTCAACTTTGTAGGCTGCCTAGTACTCACCAAATCCATCCTCTAGGCTATTCCTCATTTCATGCTTTCCATCCTCCCGGCACCTAAAGGTGTGCTTTAGAAAATCTGACTCATTCAGAGAGCTCTTCTCTAGTCGGGTAGCTCTGTGAAACAGAAGTGGTCTTTAATGGCGTAGGATAAAATCTGCAAACCCAAAAACCTGGGTGGGTTAAATCTTCAAGACCCCTATACTGTTAACTGAGCATGCGGAGCCAAGTTATGGTGGAGATGGGTAAAGGAGCCAAATTTACCCTGGGCCAAGCACTAGAAAGCAAAGTATGCTAATCACTATAGCCTACAGAATTTGATCAAGATGCAAGAACCCCCAGAGGTATCTCCAATCTAGAACCTTGCAAGAACTAATTGGAGCGCAATTCAAGAACAAAATTTCTGGGAAGTCCATGATGGACAGACTACCATGTTTTGGGAGGACACCTGGCAACAATTACCTAAGCTCGAAGGTTAGGATTATCTAACTATTTAGAGAAGACACCAGGAGCTAGGAAGGACAACTGTGAAACATTACTGGAAACCTAACGATAATAATCAAGCATGGAATCAATGGATATTCAATGATACAAAGCAGCCGGAAGAGGAAGATAACAATATAAGAACACTGAATACAGAGCTGTCCAAAAGGAGAATAAGGTTTGCTGGTGATGCTGACCAACTTCATTGGGGCAAGCTCGAGGGAGGTAATTTCTCCCTCAAAGAAGCAAGAGTCTATATCGAAGAAAACGAACAAAAGGAAAAATCAATTGGTATAGCAAAGTTTGGGATGCAGATCTTTGGATGAATATTAAAAACATTCCTCTAGCTTTTGATGCATCGAAGAACTCTTACCTGGGAGAACCTTTGGAAAAAAGGGTTTATAGGCCCCTCACGATGCCCACTATGTGAAATTGAGGAGGAATCCAGGAATCACCTCCTCAATACTTGTAAATGGATAGAAAGCTTATGGAACTGGACGGAAGCCATATTTAAGAGAATGGACAGGAATAGAAACTCAATACAGGAAAGCATAGGGAATTGCCGAAGAAATATTTCCAAAACCCAAATGGTCAATACATTATGGAAGTTAATCCCGAGGTTTATAGTGTGGACGATATGGAAATAACAAAATAGAAGGGTGTTTCAAAATGAAGTTAAAACCACAGAGACCATTAAAGCCACCATTTTGTCAAACATGAGGGAAATGGTTCTTACTAGAGGGAAATCACAACAGAACAAGGATTTCTCAGTCACAAACCTGCAAATTCTGAAGGATTTTGGTATTGAGACAGGTTCCATCATGGTATCCTCTGAACCTCATCAATAACAAGGACCCTCCAGGAATGTCTAGACACCTCCACCAACAGGCTTTCACAAACTCAACTTTGACGGGGCCTCTCGTGGGAATCCTAGTCTGGCAGGTATAGGAGGGGTCATTCAGAACCACAGAGGAGAGATACAACATATTTTCAACCAGTCTTTGGGTGAAGGAACCAACAATGAAATGGAGTTTGTGGCCTTGGAGCTAGGATTACGAATTCTAAAACACTTGGAAATAAGAGCTACATTGGTGGAAGGAGACTCCCTTTTGGCTACCAATGCAGCAAGGAGAATGCAAATGGGGGTGAAAACGAGTAAGGTTATGAAGCATTGGAGGTTGGCCAAGGTCACAGATCTCATAGCTGAGCATCTCTCAAGCCTCGACAGAATCATCCTAAAAGTTGTGAGAAGAAAGGCAAATGTGGTGGCTGACTGTCTGGCCAACTATAGGATCAATCACCACTTCACCTACCCGGACACCTATTAGCATGATGTCACATGCACAGAACTTCAGGATAAGTGTTTACTCCTCTCGAGACAAGACATTTGTTAAAGGGGGGAGGGTGGCAGAGGTACGATGGATCATGCCTTAACAGCAAATGAAGATGGCCTACCGAAGGAACAATCGGCGTTAGAACCATGAAGTACATGGATAAGAGTGGTAAATCATGAACAAGGACAAATTTCAGGGAACGAGGAGATCACGCTACAAAAAATATGATAGGATATGGCAACAAAACACAGGAGAGGACACTTGGTGATCAAACGATAGCCTCAAGCGTGGCAGAGTTATGACTCTGGATATGCATCATGAATGTGAATTGGGAATTTGTAATGGTAGTTATTATGGTAGGAACAATGCCTATCGAACCGTGAAGTGGAAGATCTGCCATACGTTTACACCCACAACTATATCTAAAGCTTCCAACTAGGAAATCAACACATTGCTATCTCCTCGCTCGTCTCTTAGCATTTATAGTGTGGCTAGATTATCCGTGAGTTCGTGACCTGCAATAACATAATGGTGCTTGAGGGAAGTCAGAGTGTTTCCGCTAACCGGGACCTGTGGAAGGCCCGGGAGGCATATGATTCATAAACCACCCAGAAGGAAAAGCGCAAAATAGCAGGGATTGAAGTTGTAGTAATAGAGGAGGAAGAACATATGAACAAGCAAGATTTGGAGAAGGAAATGGAATGGATTTCTAATCCAGGCACAACAACTACAAGAGAAACTCAATTTTCTCAAATCAAGGCAGAAATGTGAAGGATGAAAACCATGTTGGCTAGGGCACTCAGCGTGCAGGCGGACGACTGCACAAAAGTTCATCAAGCTATCTCTCTCAATTCAGCTAAGAATCTGGCTAAGCTTGATGCCTTGGATTTCAATCTTAGTGCCCTGATTCAGGAAGTCGGAGTCCTCTGGTAGAAAGAAGTGTACTCATCAGTCTCCTCAGGCTCTCCATGCAATAGGATTCCACTGCGGAAAAGGTAGTCGAGGAGGAGGTTACTAACACCAGTCAAGTTCCTCAGAGGATTCTGCAGACTGAAATAACAAATGCAACCGCCAGCCCAAGTGATCCCATAAAAAACTATATTATCCTAAAGTTGTAATGGCTTCTTTGTTCCTGTTATCTCGTTTTGGTTTTGATATGTTATGTTCATGGCTTCTATGCTCTTGGTATCGCATAACAATAGAGGTCCTCTTGGCCTCTATCGTTACTTTTGGAAAAATTGTTTAGCAACCCTGCGTGGTTAGCCTCGGGATTAGTAGTTGCAATTTTAGTTGCTTTTGATCATTTTAAACATGCGATGAGAATGTGGCTATGAATGCGTGCAGACCCTTTTGTAACCTATATATTTTATGAATTAATATAAAAGTGCTTGTTTACAGAAAAATAGAGTAAACCTTCTGGGCATCGCTATGCTATTCATGTCACTACTTGTAATTGGGATTGGAATTTTGTAAAATATCATGAAACAATTGTTAGCGGTGTTGGATTCATTCAACAAATTTGGCTGCTTTATCTTCCTTGACCTGCACATGGGAGGACTCGGTTTGAATATGAAGTGGGCACAACTACATCAATTGGGGCGAGTGATTGGAGACCAAATCACATGTGAAAAGTATTGTGGAAATTAGAGCTATCAAGGGATCCATTATAGCTAAGATGAACAGACAAAGTATATTTATCCCATGTACATGGATTCTTGGAGTTGTACAAGCATAATATAAGCACAATAATCTTATTGACTAATGTTGTTTGTCCATCTATTTGGGGATGAAAAGTGGTTGGTTTAGTTAACTTTGTATCAATTTGAGACCAAAGGATAGACGAGGAAGTAGTGAGGAACTCTTCCCTATCTGAAATAATTGTCCAAAGAAACGCAAAATGAACCCAAAGATGCTCAAAGAGAAATAGTGGGGGATGAGGACATTATAATAAGAACTAAGAGAATTCACACTTCTCTTGGATGTTTGAAAGAGTAAAAGGAAAATCTACTGCATTCATTTGCAAAACACCACACATATATAGATTCAAAGACAATGTCACTAATGGAGTCGATTAACCTTTTGATATAATGAGTTTAATACCAATTGCGTGTTGATATGGATCAAAATAGAGAATTTCGTATGAACATTTTTAAGCTTAAAGAAATTATTCTTGTGGCATACAAATCCAAAAACATGGAAACAACATAAATTAGACAACTCAATTTCACAACAACTTTGAAATAAATAAATAAAAATTTATTATAAAAATAAAAATCCAAAAAAATAAAAAGTGAGGAAATCAAAATATTTCAAAATCTCTCTTTCTTTTTAATATAAAAATGCATAATATAACCAAACTATGGGTAAAAAGAATTCGCCTGAGCACAAAACATCGAAAACCGGAGCATGGAAGAAAAAGAAGACGGTTTAGTCCTTCTTCCCCTTGCCCATGTTGAAGAACTCTAGCTTTCTCACCATTGCAATCCAAAAACATTGAATGAACAAACTTTTTCCACAAATTTTCTTCTGATCAAACTATCGAATTTTTCGTCATATTTTATGCTCAGTCCCCGAGTGGTGACCAAACTAAATTTTTGGAGTCCCCCATATGCGACTTTTCAAAACCCTAGGAATTGTAACTGTTCTCTGTTACCACCCATGTTATTCACAATTTTTATCGTACAACCAAAACAAGGGAACATGTTGACCGGGACAGGGCGGCCTGGACACGGAGAAAAATAATAACCATCCACGTATTCAAAGTGGAGCACTATAACTTTCAAAAGGTTTCCATTTAAGAATTTTATGGTTATCCTCCGATTTTTTCTGTGTACTTTCAAATATGCCGTGGGAACGCATATACAATTTACGGCTACGATTGGACACGTGAAAAAAATAACAGAAGTGGCATGTAACAACGTTCTAGGGTTGCTTCGTTGAGATCTGTGGGGTAATATTACGTACCATAGAGCGGACAGTGAACTTTGCATTTGAACTAGCAGGGTCACCAGGAACACCCAGCAAACATTTTCTAATTACTAGTGTAGCAAACAAGTTTTCTTTCTAATCCCAAATTTGATAAATATAGAAATTTTAAATATGATCAAAATTTCGTTGGGTATAAAATGGTCCCATATCTTCCGAGATTTTCCTCATGCTCAATGGATTCCGAGGTATCATATCCTCGGAGGATTCGCTCCAATTGAAGGGATCGGACAATCGAAATTGGATGAATCTTTAGAATTTATAAGAAATTCAACTTGAAAATCGATATGGATTGGAATTTGAAACGATGAGATTTGTTGCTGTTGGGATCATCTAGCAGTGACCCTTTATGGTCACTCGAAAGCCATCGTGGAGGCAACCAGGATTTGTACGAAAGCAAAATTTTGGAAAATAGAAGGGTTTTGGTTATCTCAATTGAAATAACTTTGAAGTCAATGAATACATTTAAAAGATATCTGGAAATTATAATTATATATATAATTTTAACTATGTTAACTATTATTTCAAGTCTAACTAGAATTGTAGTATTGAGAAGAAGGATTTTTTTGAGGTTGGAAGGCTTATTATGAGCTTGAAAACAATTGTAAGTCTAGAGATCTTTGGGTTTGAACTAAAAAATGTTCTTCTTCTAGAATCTAGTCAATCATGGAGGAAGATAAAGCTGATCCGAAAGCAATTTATAACCTACAACCTAAAGATTAACGAAAATAGTCTTTATCCTATTGTCTTGATTGAAGTAAATCTTTCCCCAAATGAGAGCATGGCTATGTAGAAGAACAAGCTTTACGACATGGATGCCAAGAGGTTCCCCAAAATTGCTTCTAGTCAAAACCCCCACTTTAGGCTGGGGATCACACAAGGATGCCCATTCTTAGCTTTATGACATGGATGCCAAGAGGTTCCCCAAGATTTCTTCTAGTCAAAACCCCACCTTAGGTTCAAGTGGGATCACACAAGGCTGCCCATTCTTTGCTCAACCATTAGGAAGTTTAGGGGATCATTTTGGAAAAGAAGAATAATATTAAAAATAACCTTACTTCAAAATTCAAGAATAAGTTGTGGGATGATAAGGAGCTAGACGGGAAAAGGAAGCTAAGAAATTATAAGGAAGTGACCAAGCATAGTCTTGTTAAAGATAATTATCTTTTTGTATTGACGAGTGCTAAGAAGAAAACTAAAATTGAAAAGTTAAGAACTAATTTTTGTGAGCTGCAAAGTGAAGCCACTTGTTGGTCAACACCTAAAACACCTTGTCATGAAAGACTTTGTCACCTTTGCAATACTAAGAGCCTCAGAGATGAAAAACACTTTCCCTTAGATTGTCATGCTCTCACTCATATCCATGTAGCTTCCATATTAGCTTCCACGCCATCCATCTTAGCTTCCATAACTTTTTTTAAACCATCCAGTTTAGCTTTTGTTACGTTTTGTGAGAGTGAAATTTGTTGCACTTGGTCTCGTAATTTTGATATATCATGTTGCATTTATTCCTCTTCTTCATGAGTCATGGTAGAGATTTCAGGTTTCTTACTAGGTGTTCCAATTTTCTTTCTCTAGGGCATCAATTAATGATAGTTATTCTTCACTATTCCCTTTGAATCACATCAAACAAATTTTTCAAATCAAACTTATGCAAATTAAAAAAAAAACTACAGACCTTTTTTCTCTTTGTAGGAGAGTGATATTAAATCTATTGTATCTCTATAATTTTAGATCTCCAAGGTGTGAAATTGTGGCTTGTGGTAGCCCTCCAAGTCCTCTTTATAACCTCATCAATCTTATCAATATTGGATTCTTCAAGAAACAGTTATGCTAAATCTCCCACGATGACCTGATTATAGACTGGTTTAGTAGAGAGAACTTGTATGACCTTCCATATGTCACTATTTTGACCTTCAGACCTGAAAACAATATAAAGAAAACTGCAGTTTGTTCCATTTCTATAAGTTCTTACAAAATTTCCGTCTAATGCTCATAGAGAACGTTATGATGATTTTCGCAAGGTCACATGTTTGGGATGTAATTCGGGAGCCTGCAAAAACCCCAACTTCCTTGGATCATATCTCCGAAATGATAGTGATGCAAAATCTAAAATTTAGACCCGAGGTTCATCAAGATTTTGTTTCAAATTGGTTTTAATTTCAACTTATGAAACTTCGTAGAAAGAAATTTATAGTGAACATTCCATGATGACCTATTTGGAGCAGCAAAACCCTATAATACAAAGCCTCTGATACCAAATGTTGTGCAACTAGCTCACAAAATAGAAGAAAAGGTAGATTAACGACTTCAAAATCAACTTCTTCAAGGCGGAAACCTCCTTTACATTACAAAAATGAACAATTCTTGGATGATACAAATGACAAGGCCTCCTTTGTATATATAAGAGTCTATGGGGTCACAATATAATTAGAGCCGACATAACAATAATATTCTAAGGGCACAACAATAAAAATAGTGGGGCACAATATTAATAGTATGGGGACTACATCGGCACAACAATACAATAAGGGTCTAGCAGTAATAGAAATAAGGGGCTACACTAGTAGTATAGGGACCTAACAATGGCACTCTTTATTGTATCATCATGGTCCATCCTACACCTTTTCTAATATGGACTTCTATCTACCCCACTAGTATTTTCTTCTTGTCTGTCTCCATGACTGGTCCCCAGCTACCCATGTTTCTATAAATATGAAAACCTTTGAAGAATAAATGCATTAACCTCATCCTGATTTTCTTGATCTTTTGTAAGAATTTATTGTGCTTTAGTCAACCGCTCATTATGAACTTTACAACTTCTAAGATCTTCCCTTAGACCTCTTAATGTATTTGCTATATCAGGAGAGTCTTCCTCTCCCTACTGCTCTACTATTTTCTCCCATTCCACTGCTTTCTTTTATGGCCTATGCGGAGAGTCATATGAACTATAGTCAACAACTCTGCTCTTCATCTCTTGGCCTTCTATGTTCTTGCAATATAACATTATTGGATAAACCAATTAATATGAGTAATCAAAATCATAACCTCAATTTACTTCTGGTGAGGCTATTACAACTGCATAGGTCAATCCAGATTAGCACGATGCATAATGTCATTGACATATCAGTTAATTCATGAATCAAGATGATAATACAAAGCTATAACACCATCATGTATATCGATATAAAAAATAAAAAATAACTGACGTGCATGCATGGTAAACATATAGATCTTCATAAAAATTTGCATTTACCCCGACGTCCAGTGATATGAACTCACTCTTATACCACTTTGTAACACCCCACCCCACATTTACCCACTTCTATTTAATTACTAGGATAAACATGAGTTGAGAGTTACTAAGCATGACCCAACTTCTAAGATGGAGTTGTGGAAATGGGGTCCACTTGGCCATAATTAACTGGAAACACCCACATACACATGACGACACCACTATCAGCCTATCTTTCCCTGGTGATCATTTTCCCTAAGCTTAGACAAATCCTTTAGCTAGATTTTTTCTTAGGCGCATGCATGAAGGCTCGTCAATGCGCCTAGAGGCTTCCAACTAGATGCATAAACCATCCTTAGTGTAGTGGTTAAAATTCCCCAGTTTTGACAGTGTCACTATCGACTTTGTTATGGAATTTTAGGGTCAACATTCAAGCCAACTGCCTAGATTTTTCCAGAACTTTGTCAATAGTATCTACAAGTATTCATGCTTAGTTCTTATTCTATATTGTGACTCATAGTTTGCCGAAAAATAACATTCATTTTTACAAAGTCTTGATGAGTATGGTACTTGTAGGTCATGAATGTATAATTTGCTCATTGTTTTGAGTAGTTTCATTAGTTGTTCATCAAGCAAGGTTGATTCCCTCTCATACTAACTGCAATAAAATCATAGATTCTCTCATGCATCCATATAAATTATCGAAGAGCCTGTCAAACCATAAAACAGGTCAATAAAAAGAGCACTTCATAGAACAAGAAATAAACTATGCATGTAACATACACTTACCTAGTAAATCCTATAAAAAAATAGTTACACAATAAACACATTAAACCAAAAATTGTGCTCATTTATATTCATTAAATAATAACGCATATTAACATATGCATAGTACCAACCAAGGCAGCAACTTCCACGTTCCACCTGATCATAGATTAGGTTGAACCAATTCTTCCTTTCTTCCCAATAACCCTTATGCCATATTCTAAGCATGAATTTGGGATTACATGGATAAAGAAAAACATAATCAAATATGGAAACCAGAGGAAAAGCACCTCCACCCTCAAATGATAGTGATTTCCCCTAACATCAAGTCCAGAAATCACCAAAACCAATACAAGCATAGATGCCTCAGAATTTCTTCACCATACCTAGAGATTTTTCCTGTGTCCACCCACCTATCAAGGACTCACCCAGAGAAAACAATCTCCACCATCAACCCCTGGTATTTTTCCTAAGACCACCTCAACTAGGATGCAAAATCTACTGGCATCCAAAGCTCAACCAAACTGGGAACCAACTACATCATGGCTATCTAAGAAATGACATAAGACAAGGTTGTACATGACTGTAAATTAGGGAAAATCTCCATGCCAATGATAGAAAAAACGACTAGTAAACCAATGCATGAACCATGCTTTCAAATCCCAACAATATAACCAAACATGCACACTGTTACCTAAAAAATCCTCCTGTTGGCTACTCCTTTCCTTTTTTCTTTACTACTCTTTCTAGTTGTTGTTCAAACCTTCTACTTGGTTGCAACTCAACGTATTGTTGTATTGATTTCTTTTCTTGCTTGTCTCTTGCTTGTGTCCAAGTGCTATAGTGCTCTCCTGCCCTTTTTCCAAAGAGTGACAATGCTAGAATGTTCTCTCTCTCTTTTTCTTTTTATTTTTCTTCAATTGTCTCCTTGCATGCATATTATTTTACTATTTTTATCCTTTTCTTGAATCTTCCTCCTCCCCACTTGTTGAAGTGTAATTTCTTTCATTTTCCTCAATTTCTTTTTAATTTTTTCCTCGTGTCATTTCTGTCTTGTAATAACTAATTCACCATTTATTTCCTTTTGATTCCTTTCAATGCCAATTTCCATATCTAATAAATAATTAACCACAATTGGATCCCAATGTAATGTTTTTCCCCTCATTCAACTTGGAATATGTGTCTAACCACCTTGGTTTCTTTTTTTCATTTATAATGTCTATACATTGTTTATTTACATAGCAATCTAACACGGGGCTATTACAAATCCCTAGAAGATGAAGTGTGAAATGTTTTGGAGGCCTTGAGATGGTTGGCATGCTCCCTAGGGGCCCAATATTTGCGTATAATCTACGTTTCGGGTACACAATATCTTGTTGGAAAGAATCATTTTAGGATTACTACTTTCAATTGGGGACATGGAATTACATGGCCATACTTAGCCCCGTAAATTTCCAAGAAAAATTTATTGGGGCCTCAAAATAACCCCATAAATTTTTGATCCAAATATCCACAGAAAAATTGCCAAGAAGATAGATAACCATTGAATCAATGGAAGAGATGGGTGGCCATTGATATGAAACTAGATCCCTCCCTACCCCTTATGATGTAGTGGTGTACATTGAATTAATTTCCCTCATCAAATAGGGAAATTTACCTCGAAGGAGAAGTTAGCTTACCTTGGAGACCATGTAGAGTTGTATATTCTATTTGTGGGTATAATTCACCATTTTTTCAGGACTCAATCCACTATAGCTTATTCAATGAAGTTATGATTGATTTATATGGGGGGTCCAAAGAAATTTATTTCAATTGAGATAACTGAAGCCCTTCTATTTTCCAAAGAAATGCAAAATGAACCCAAACATGTTCAAAGAGAAATAGTGGGGGATGAGGACATTACAATAAGAATTAAGAGAATTCACACTTCTCTTGGATGCTTGAAAGAGTAAAAGGAAAATCCACTGCAATCATTTCCAAAACACCACACATATATAGATTCAAAGACAATGTCACTAATGGAATCAATTAACCTTTTGATATAATTAGTTTAATGCCAATTGCATGTTGATATGGATCAAAATAAAGACATTTTTAAGCTTAAGGAAATTATTTTTGTCGCATACAAATCCAAAAACATGGAAACAATATAAATTAGACAATTCAATTTCACAACAACTTTGAAATAAATAAATAAAAATTTATTATAAAAATTAAAAATTCAAAAAAATAAAAAGAGAGGAAATCAAAATATTTCAAAATCTCTTTTTCTTTTTTAAATAAAAATGATTAATATAAACAAACTATTGCTAAAAAAAATGGCTGAGCACAAAACATCGAAAACCGGAGCAGGGAGGGACAACAAAAATTTATTATAAAAATTAAAAATTCAAAAAAATAAAAAGAGAGGAAATCAAAATATTTCAAAATCTCTTTTTCTTTTTTAAATAAAAATGCTTAATATAAACAAACTATTGCTAAAAAAAATTTGGCTGAGCACAAAACATCGAAAACCGGAGCAGGGAGGGAAAAGAAGAGGGTTTAGTCCTTCCCCTCGCCCATGTTGAAGAACTCTAGCTTTCTCACCATTACAATCCAAAAACATTGAATGAACAAACTTTTCCGACAAATTTTCTTTTGATCAAACTATCGATTTTTTCGTCATATTTTATGCTTAGTCCCCGAGTCGTGATCAAACTAAATTTTTGCAGCCGACCATATGCGACTTTTCAAAACCCTAGGAATTGTAATTGTTGTCTGTTACCACCCATGTTATTCACAATTTTTATCGTACAACTAAAACAAGGGAACATGTTGACAGGGACAGGGCGGCCTGGACACGGAGAGAAATAATGACCATTCACGTATTCAAAGTGGAGCACTATAACTTTCAAAAGTTTTCCATTTAAGAATTTTATGGTTATCCTCCGATTTTTTCTCTGTACTTTCAAATATGCCGTGGGAACGCATATACAATTTACGGCTACGACTGAACACGTGAAAAAACGAACAGAAGTGGCATGTAACAACGTTCTAGGGTTGCTTCGTCGAGATCTGTGGGGAAATATTACGTACCATAGAGCGGAGAGTGAACTTTGCATTTGAACTAGCAGGGTCAACAGGAACACCCAGCAAACATTTTCTAATTACTAGTGTAGCAAACAAGTTTTTTCTCTAATCCCAAATTTGATAAATATAGAAATTTTAAATATGATCAAAATTTCGTTGGGTATAAAATGGTCTCATATCTTCCGAGATTTTCCTCATGCTCAATGGATTCCGAGGTATTATATCCTCGGAGGATTCGCTCCAATTGAAGGGATCGGACAATCGAAATTGGATGAATCTTTAGAATTTATAAGAAATTCAACTTGAAAATCGATATGGATTGGGATTTGAAACGATGAGATTTGTTGCTGTTGGGATCATCTAGCAGTGATCCTTTATGGTCACTCGAAAGCCGTCGTGCAGGCAACCAGGATTTGTACAAAAGCAAAATTTTGGAAAATAGAAGGGTTATGGCTATCTCAATTGAAATAAATTTGAAGTCAATGAATACATTTAAAAAATATCTGGAAATTATAATTATAATTATATATATGTATGTATATATAATTTTAACTATGATAACTATTATTAATAGGGATTATTTTCATTATTAGTCTAATTAGAAGGATTTTTTGAGGTTCCAAGGCTTATTATGAGCTTGAAAACAATTGTAAGTCTAGTGATTTTTGGGTTTGAATTAAAAAATATTCTTCTTCTAGACTCTAGTCAATCATGGAGGTAGATAAAGCTGATCTAAAAGCAATTTATAACCTACAACCTAAAGATTAATGAAAATAGTCTTTATCCTATTGTCTTGATTGAATTTAATCTTTCCCCCAATGAGAGCATGGCTATGTAGAAGAACAAGCTTTACCACATGGATGCCAAAAGGTTCCCCAAAATTGCTTCTAGTCAAAACCCCCACTTTAGGCTGGGGATCACACAAGGATGCCATTCTTAGCTTTATGACATGGATGCCAAGAGGTTCCGCAAGATTTCTTCTAGTCAAAACCCCACCTTAGGTTCAAGCAAGATGACACAAGGCTGCCCATTCTTTGCTCAACCATTAAGATGTTTAGGAGATCATTTTGGAAAAGAATAATAATATTAAAAATAACCTTACTTCAAAATTAAAGAATAAGTTGTGGGATGATAAGGAGCTAGAGGGGAAAAGGAAGCTAACAAATTATAAGAAGTGACCAAGCTCAGTCTTGCTAAAGATAATATCTTTTTGTATTGACGAGTGCTAAGAAGAAAACTAAAATTGCAAAGATAAGAACTAATTTTTGTGAGCTTCAAAGTGAAGCCAACTAAAATTGCAAAGATAAGAACTAATTTTTGTGAGCTTCAAAGTGAAGCCACTTGTTGGTCAACACCTAAAACACCTTGTCATGAAAGATTTTGTCACCTTTGCAATACTAAGAGCCTCGGAGATGAAAAACACTTTCGCTTAGATTGTCATGCTCTCACTCACATCCATTCTCATTTTCATAACATTTACCACATTAGCAACCTTCTTGACTTGTTAACTTAACAAAACTATAGTATTCTTTCCTTTTTTATCAAATAAATAAAATATTAAAATCTCAAAACCACATTAATCTCAGTAAAAAATAATCATCTACATATATATAATTAATATAAATGATCTATTTCAATATATATATTTTAAATTTTACATTTTCAAAAAAGTAAAACCTTTCTTTCTGTACAATAATGTAATTTGAAAGCAAACTAAACAATATCACATCTTAATATATATTATCTTCACTGTAACTAAGGTTATGAACTCCAAATAAAATAATATATTGTAATAATGTAAAATTATAATAAATTAACTCTTTTGAATTGGTCCACAATTTCAGTACAAGTTACATTGCAGAAAAAGAAACAAAGGAAAAAATAAAAACTTTAAACTGTTTCATTGGGCGCACATTTAAACGTGGAATCTTTCCAGACTAGGTTACGCGAAGTTCACACAACTCACCACATGAATCCAATAGCGCCCTCGTTACCGATGTACTATTTGTAATTAACGACACGTTTATGATGATGACTTCGGAATATTGGTCGTCTTGTGTGTACTCATCCTCCGACCATTGGGTTATAAATAGCTGATTCTTCATAGATTCCTCATATGTTTCAACTCGGGTTTCAACTCCAGTGTCTTGGAACTTTTGTTTTCGCTAATACTGTGGGCGAAGCAATCGTAATATATGTGATATGCAGATGTTCTAAAAACCGATTTCTTTAGCTTTGAAGATAATCTACGTCACAGCTTGTTCCGCGGCACAAATGTCGTCCACACCTGCATGCGCTGCTTGCAAAATACAGAGAAAAAAGTGTTCAGAAGAATGCACACTGGCGCCATATTTTCCTCCAGACTCTACCGACGAGTTCCTGCTACTATGCAGAGTTTTCGGTAATGGCCACGTCGTCAAACTACTCAAGGTTCGTTCCCTTGTGCCAATGAAATTTTGGTATTTAGGTCTTTGATACAGCACACCAAGCAATATATTAATGTTAATTTCACATAGAAGCGTTCACAGAAGTGAGCTGATGGTTCATAGTAAGTAATAAGCGGCCTGCGATCAAGCTTCTCATCCCTGGGGTCAGATCTCCACAAGCTCTTGAGCTCCCATCCACTACGGAGAATCTCTTCGGATCTCATATATTTAATATTCATGAATTTTATTGATTTGGAGAGGTTGTCAGACTTACAGGCGTATATGTGGATTTATGATATTTGATATTCATTATTTTTATTTTATCTGATTTGAGATGCTGTAATATTTAGTCTCCAATATGGGAAGGATTGTGCAAAGTTTATATTTACTGTTATTTTAAAATTATTACATAGAAATTAATCTTAAACTTGGATTTATCTGCAGTGGTGAGGATCAATCTTGGATTTTTGTAGTGTAAGGAGTCGTCAAAACTTCTGAGATCAAAAATTTGAGAGTGCAAAATTTAAGGTTTAAATTTTGGACAACTTCCATCTCTATAAAGGTTGGACAAATTGGGGCTTAAAACGAACTATGCTATTTATATATATACACCGTGTCTTATTTCCTTTTAACATACAAGAAAAAAAGCCACATTGGTTATACTAATTTTTTCTTTCTTAAAATATGTAAATAATTGATGTGGAAATGTTTTTCTTAAAAATTTATTTATATTTTCCATATTAAAAAGTTTTATTTGTAATTAATATATTTCTAAATAGATATTTGGCTCCATTAAAAAGGAAAAATACAAATACAATTACATTATATATAACGAGTATTGAAATATTTTATTTATATATTCTATGGATATTCAAATATATTATTCAAAATAAATTTTGAACATTTTTTCATTAATTTTGAAAAATTACATGTTGTAGATGCTATTAGCATATGTTGTATCCTTCTTGCCACTAAGGGCACTGTCTTGTCAAAAACTTTGTGCTACTTTGTGCTTTCATCACCACGCAGGGTGTTCAGTCATTTTCTGCTATGGAGAAAATAAAAAAGAGTCTGTTTGTATGTCTATCATCTATGGTAGATTCCACATATGCCACGCAGGGCAATGTCTTTGCTGAGAGTATCTGCTTAAATACACTTAAATATATAGCCTGTAAAATATATATAGAGTTTGCCAAGCATGTACATCAAAAATTTACAAAAAAGACAGTAATCAAGGGCTCTCTGCCCTGTAGTAGATTTGATCAATATAAGGCCAGTGGAAGTAGTGATATTCATTTAGACCTCGATGTTCCTGGATCATCCACTCTCATTAGGGAAGTGTCATGGCCTCCTTGGAAAGCCCGTCAGCACAACTGTTTTGTTCCCTGTAAATGTGATTGCATGAGATAATGTTAAACTGTGCCTTGAACAAAATCACTTCCTCCAAAATATTACTGAGTGTGTGAGAGTGACAAACAGTAATATTATTGAACCAATTTACTATGATCTTTGAGTCACCATATATGTTTAGATTCATGCAATTATGACCCAATGAAAAATGCAGAAGATGTCGGAGAGTAATGAGCTCTGCAAAATTGTTTGTTCCTTCGCCCAGTCCCATCTTTACTTTGTAATAATGCTAATCATTTATGTAAAGAATAAAACCACCACCACATCCATGGTGTTGTGCAGCACCATCAAAGTAAGCCCAAGGGAAATTTTTGTCTATAGGTGCTGGATCATGTGGCCTCTGGGGTTGAGGATGATGAGGCTCAGGCAGCTCATTGTATGCAGATATAATGCGGGCTGTGATGTGTGGCCAACAAACAGGTCTGTTATCAAATATAACACGATTCCGAGCCAGCCATAAATGCCAGCTGATGATAAGGGGGAGACATTGTAATTTAGTACCCTGATTTTGATTGCACCAACTTTCCCATGCTCGACCAATATCTTCACCTTCCCAATGCCCAGAGAAATGAATGGATGTAGATATAGTTTTCCATAAATTGACCAAGGAAGTGCATTTAAGAAATAAATGTAGAGTTGATTCAGAAAAATTCTTGCATAAGGCACACCAATGAGGGCCATGAAAGGATCGATGGGTGAGAGACTCTCCAGTGGGGACTTTATTTTTGAGAATACACCAAAAGAATAGCCTGGTTCTTGGTGGCGATGTTAATTTCCATATACTCTTCCACCAAAAAAAGGTCTACTCCGACTATTTGTGAGATATCAGGTTGAGTTATCCAGTATTTGGAGAATATATGCCATTCTCAGCTAGACACCAGACAAGTTCATCAGGTCCATCTTTAATCCTGTTATGAGATTCACATAATGCATTAATGTATTCTTGCCATTCTTGTTGCCATAGAGGAGGAATATCAAGCTACTAGGCAGATTTCCATCCTTGAGAGAAAATGTTAGTGTTCTGCAGGTCCACGATGTGTGCTATAACCTTGATCTCATGAGAATGTAGATGATGAATGAGATCTCGTGACAGCCAAAATCTACCACCACGTCTGCTCCAGGGATCCAATCCAATGCGAGCCTTTGATCCATCGTTTATTCTCCAAACGAGGTTGTCCCTGATGCTAGGCAGGGAGTGTAGGAGATCTTTCCATAAAGATGAAATACCAGTTTTGGGCTAGCTCGGCAAATGAACTCAATCCATGATTTGTTGTGGCCAAATACACTTATGATATGACGTTGAAGTCCATAGATTCTGTCCAGTCAGAAGAGTCCAACCCATTTTTGTAGCCAGGGCTTGTGCAAAGAGGGAGGTCTTTTAGGCCCCAACCTCCCCATTTTTTAGGCAAGGCTATCTTATTCCAGCTAACCCAGGCGAAAATCTTTTTGTCTTCGTGGCCATTCCAAAGATATCTGTTACAAAGTTATGGAAATCGGGCCAAAATGTTCCTGGGGATCCATGGGAGTGCCATCCAAAATACAGGGGTGGCCTCAAGAACTGATTTGATAAGTACTAATCTGCCTGCCCTAGATAAGTATCTATGACTCCAGATTGAAAGCCTTTTTTCCAGTTTGGTGACAAGCCAAACCCAATCTACAATTTTCTGATTAAGAGGCTTTATCCAGAAACCCAAGTATTTGAAACCCCTGTCCAGGGGTATGATACAATAAGGGAAATGGTGTTGTGCAAGTTGTGACTCCGGGATGGAAGTGAGGGCTAAGGTAATGGTAGATTTTGCATGATTTTCCTGCATACTAGTAGCTCACGAAAAGAGGGACAAAATTTTGGAGAAACTGAGAGAGTCTCTAATGCTTCCATCCAGGAAAATGAGAACGTCATCAACAAATAGTAGGTGAGTAAGAAAACAGGAGTCAGTTATCTTAAGGCCCCGAAGGCTGCCATCTCTTTCGGTAGAAGCTAGCAAACGACTAAGCCCATCCATGAAAATCAAGAAGGGAAGGGGGGAGAGAGGGCAACCTTGTCTAAACCCCCTCTTAGCATGAAAGAAATGGGAGGTTGATCCATGGATGAGAACACTGTAGGTAGGGGAGGTAATACAGGCCATAGTCCAAGTGATGAAGTCATGGGGAAAACCCAGGTGAATGAGAAGCATCTTAATGTAGAGCCAGCTAACACGATCGAAGGCTTTTTCCAAATCGATCTTTAGGATAATGCCCTTTAGGAGTTTTATCCAGATCGAGTGGATGGCCTCTTGGGCGGAGCCAATGGCTTCATGTATCTGGCAGTGCTCAAGGAATGAGAATTGTTGGGGGGCAATATGTCGGGATAAAATGGGGCGGATATGATTAGCAATGACCTTGGAGATGATTTTGTACAGATAATTTCATAAGGAAATAGGCCTGTAGTCATTGAAAGAGGAAGTTGTATCGGATTTTGGAATGAGGGCTATAAAGGTCGAATTAATAGCATTATATAGAGATCCAGACATTCTACATTCTTCCACAACTTTCAACAGATCATTCCCAAAAATTTCATAGAATGCAAGATAGAATTCTATGGTCCACCCATCTGGTCGAGGGCTCTTGTCCATTTCGAACGATTTCAACGTTCCTTGCACTTTGGCTGCAGTAACAGGAGCAGTTAACTCCTCGGCCTCATCATCATTTACAAATCTAGGAAAATTTCCAGCCACATTGATGATATCAGCTAGATTTGACCCTGGGGGGTTTTTGAAGAGATTCCTGAAATGTGAAGTGCCAAGATGGGAGAGTTTGTTAAAAGTATCAGCTACTCCCCCATCAGGTAGGGGTAAGTTCCATATGGTGTTTGATACCTTTCTACCTTTTGCAAAATTCTGAAAGAATCTTGTGTTGTCATCACCTGCTTTTAACCATATAGCTCTGCTTCTGAGGCGCCAAGATTCCTCTCTCTCCTTCAAGATCCTAGCCTTTTGGTTTTCTAGCTCAATCAAGTGAGTTTTCTTGTCTGCTAAAACAAAACCCCGGTTTCAATCATCAAGCAATGTGCTCAGCTCAGATTCAATATGTGTTAATAGTGATTCCTCCCTCTTATGTTTCTCTTTTGCCCATTTTATAGATAGATGCTTTAGCTGAGTCAGGTTGTGACAGAAACCCTTAGTTAAGGAATCAAATATATCAATTAGGTTGGAAGCCTAGTATTCTGAGACCATGTTAATGTACTCAAGGTCCTGTAAGCGCTCAAATCTGCCTCAGGCTGAGGAAGGCAAAACTCAAGGCCACATCAAACCAAGCTTAGCCTCGTAGCTAGCTCTACGAGGACAGGAGAGGGCTCTCTCCGGGTCTATCTCGGCAAAAGGTCTTCAAAGGGGCTGAGATGACTCAAAATTAATACTGATTTTAGGCTAGTAAATAGATAGGAAAGTTTGATTCAGATTTTTGAGTTTTTTGTTGGAGAAACGGGAAAACCAATTTTGGGTCCGAGGATTGAGGTCAGATCTTTGCAGAATTCGAGTTGGGGCGAGGTAGGAAATAGTCTTGATGCATTTGATTAGGTGTATGGATGGATCAGAATGACATGGAGCTGAAGAGGGCAAAGGAGAACATGGATCCTCTCCAAACTGGCGGAAACATGTAAAACTAAACAAATTTAAAGGAAGAGCACTGTGAACAATGAATTCAACCTCATTTACTCATTCATTTAGTTTCAGAAGCATAAGAAGGAATGGCATACATGTAAACATGAATAAACTTACAATAACTGAGAAAAAAAACCATCAAGAACTGAAAGCCACAAGAATCCCAATAGGTGCTGCAAAATCTTTGATCTTTCCTTAGCCAAAATATGAAAAATATGTACAATAGAGTGCCAAAATATTCCCAAGAGTCCAACCCTATACCAAAATCCAACCCCTACACTATGAAATTCATAGAATATATACATTTTCTCATCCTTATACTAAGGGATTGAGCTCAACCATTTTCTTCAAAATAGAATTAGTTACATTAAACTTGGGCCGAATTTCTGAAAATAGGTGTTGAAGATGAACTCGTATCTCCTAAACCATAACACCTGTTGTAAACCTGAAAGAGGTTTTTGTAGATACGGTAGTTCTGGAGAAAAACCTCTCTCAAATTTGGGAAATTCGTTTCCATTAGCTCGTAATCTGTTCCACAAAATCATCTCTAAAACAGAAAATCATTAAAAATTTAATTCTGTGAAAATGAGCTGTAAAGATCTAGTCACACATCCCAATAAATGGCACCTGTGAATAAACTGAAAGAGGTTTTTGTTATACGGCTCGTGCTCAACAAAAACCTCCTTGGGTTTTGCAAAATTATTTTCCATCTTCTGTAAAATGGTCCGGCACTAAAATGACTAAAACAGTAAAAAATATGAAAATTTTGCTTTGTTTTAATATAAGCTCCAAATATCACTGTATATCTCCCACATAGTAGTACCTGTGCATAAAATGAAGGAGGTTTTTGTTATTTGGTATGTGATGAACAAAAGAATCTCTCACTTTAAAAAAAATTCCTTACCATTCTTTTAGAAACTTATTTTGAACTAAACTTGACATTGTGTGCAGCAACTGACCTCAAAACATGCATAACCAAGAATCACTCATTCATTTCTTCTAATCCAGGAACTGGTTACGGGAGTGTGATATGCCATTGGAAATATTTTTCCGAGATCCTTCTGATAGAAACACTTGTGACATGTTTTGTGCTGAACATCATGTGCAAAACATATAACAAAACCAGACATAGTAAGAGCTCATGTTGATCCCTGGTGACAGGCTGCAAAGACTGGAACTAACATCGGCTCCAATGGGGATGGTAGCTCCTTGGAGGTGCCAAGAACTACAGATCTCTGGAAAGTAGACAGTGCCTCTTTCATTGGGCATGGATGGTCAAACAACTGCAAACCCAAAACAACTCATACCAATCCAAAAACATATACATGCTGCAACATGTACATAAACAAATACCGCAAACTGAAATGCTGCCTCGGGCAGCTTATTTATGTACAAATCTAACCTACTTTGCTGCAAAATTTATAGATGAGGTAATGTTGTAATGCCATATCAACCAATCAATTAAATCTGAGAAGAATGTTGCTTGAGAGTGCTTCAACCAGATCACAGATGCAATTGCTTGCAGCCCTACATGCACATAACGAGTCTGGTTGTGTAAAAGAAAATTTGATCTATCATTCAAACTGAAAAAAATTTCCATGTATGTTGCAATAGGATCAAAGAAACCAGACTCTGTTTGCTACCCTAATTCCTCAACATATACCTCCAACTACAAACTGCCAATGCAAACATCTACGGGCAGATCTATTGTTTCTTGTTTCGAAGGAGGAAGAGTTTCCAAGAACTTTATGGGATCTCGGAAATCATATGATTGGATCTAATTATTTAAACAATGAATATCCTTCTCAATTCTTTCAAAAATTAACTCACAGACACCCATTTTAGCTTCAACAGGAAACTTTAGAGATTTTAAACATTGAAGCACGACACTGAAAAATCTTTCATTAATTTCAAAATCTGCTAACTAATCTCTAATTTCTTTTACAACTTCACACAGTGCAGGGTTTGCCACATACCCTACCTTTGCATGAATGGATAAGTGAGCACTGGAATCTCTGGATCAAGCTGGAGTTTCCAGGTGAATGTCTCAGCCTTCATATGTGTCTGACCATTGTCCACCATCAACAATCAGATTTGAACTTGATACATGTACTGGGGCAATTAACAAGTTAGATGTCACGATTACAAGCTAGACCAGAGATTGACTGAAGCAACGTTTATCTACATTCGCTTATGCTTAGCAAAAGCGTTTCGAAGGCTACCTGGCATGACTTCAGACTCCTAAGACTCATCAAACAAACACATCAACCAGAAAACAATAAAAAATTTCTCCCCAGTATGGGCGCCACTATGTTAGCGCTCAAATCTGCCTCAGGCTGAGGAAGGCAAAACTCAAGGCCACATCAAACGAAGCTCAGCCTCGCAGCTAGCCCTACGAGGACAGGAGAGGGTTCTCTCCGGGTGTATCTCGGCAAAAGGTCTTCAAAGGGGCTGAGATGACTCAAAATTAATACTGATTTTAGGCTAGTAAAGAGATAGGAAATTTTGATTCAGATTTTTGAGTTTTTGTCGGAGAAACGGGAAAACCAATTTTGGGTCCGGGGATTGAGGTCGGATCTTTGCAGATTTCGAGTTGGGGTGAGGTAGGCAATAGTATTGATGTCTTTGATTAGGTGTATGGATGGATCAGAACGACAAGGAGCTGAAGAGGGCAGAGGAGAACATGAATCCTCTCCAAACTGGCGAAAACATGTAAAACTAAACAAATTTAAAGGCCAAGCACTGTAAACAATGGATTCAACCTCATTTACTCATTCATTTAGTTTCACAAGCATAAGAAGGGAATGGAATACATTTAAGCATGAATAAACTTACAATAACTGAGAGATAACACCATCAAGAACTGAAAGCCACAAGAATCCCAATAGGCGTTGCAAAACCTCTGATCTCTCCTTAGCCAAAATAGGAAAAATATGTACAATAGTGTGCCAAAATCTTCCCAACAGTCCAACTCTCTACCAAAATCCAACCCCTACACTATGAAATTCATATAATATATACATTTTCTCATCCTTGTACTAAGGGATTGAGCTCAAACATTTTCTTCAAAATAGAATTAGTTACATTAAACTTGGGCCGAATTTATGAAAATAGGTGCTAAAGATGAACTCGTATCTCCCAAACCATAACACCTGTTGTAAAAATGAAAGAGGTTTTTGTAGATAAGGTAGTGCGGGAGAAAAAAATCTCTCAAATTTGGGAAATTCGTTTCCATTAGCTCGTAATCTGTTCCACAAAATCATATCTAAAACAGAAAATCATTAAAAATTTAACTCTGTGAAAATGAGCTGTAAATATCTAGTCACACATCCCAATCCATGACACCTGTGAATAAACTGAAAGAGTGTTTTGTTATATGGCTTGTGCTTAACAAAAACCTCCTTGGGTTTTCCAAAATTACTTTCCATCTGCTGTAAAATGGTCCCGCACTAAAATGACTAAAACAGTAAAAAAATATGAAAAATTTGCTTTGTTTTAATATAAGCTCCAAATATCACTATATATCTCCCACATAGTAGCACCTTTGCATAAACTGAAGGAGATTTTTGTTATTTGGTATGTGATGAACAAAAACCTATCTCACTTTTAAAAAATTCCTTATCATTCTTTTAGAAACTGATTTTGAACTAAACTTGTCATTATGTGCAACAACTGACCTCAAAACATGCATAACCAAGAACCACTCATTCATTTCTTCTAATCCAGGAACTGGTTACGGGAGTGTTATATACCATTGGAAAGATTTTTCTGAGATCCTTCTGATAGAAACACCTGTGACATGTTTTGTGCTGAACATCATGTGCAAAACATATAACAAAACGAGACATAGTAAGAGCTCATGTTGATCCCTGGTGACAGGCTGCGAAGACTGGAACTAACATCGGCTCCAATGGGGATGGTATCTCCTTGGAGGTTCCAAGAACTACAGATCTCTGGAAAGTAGATGGTGCCTCTTTCATTGGGCATGGATGGTCAAACAACTGCAAACCCAAAACAACTCATACCAATCCAAAAACATATACGTGCTGCAACATGTACATAAACAAATACCGCAAACTGAAATGCTGCCTCGGGCAACTTATTTACATCTTGAATCTGCCTCAGGCTAAGAACGGAAAAAATCAAGGCAACATCAAACCAAGCTCAACCTCGTAGCTAGCCCTACGAGGATAGGAGAGGGCTCTCTCTGGGTCTATCTCGGCAAAAGGTCTTCAAAAGGGCTGAGATGACTTAAAATTAATACTGATTTTAGGCTAGTAAGGAGATAGGAAAGTTTGATTTAGATTTTTGAGTTTTTTGTTGGAGAAACGGGAAAACCAATTCTGGGTCCAGGGATTAAGGTCATATGTTTGTAGAATTCGATTTGGGGCGAGGTAGGCAATAGCCTTGATGCCTTTTATCAGGTGTATGGATGGATCAGGACTACAAGGAGCTGAAGAGGGCAAAGGAGAACATGGATACTCTCCAAACTGGCGAAAACATGTAAAACTAAACAAATTTAAAGGAAGAGCACTGCGAACAATGAATTCAACTTCATTTACTCATTCATTTAGTTTCAAAAGCATAAGAAGGAATGGCATACATGTAAATATGAATAAACTTACAATAACTGAGAAAAAACACCATCAAGAACTGAAAGCCACAAGAATCCCAATAGATGCTCCAAAATCTCTGATCTTTCCTTAGCCAAAATATGAAAAATATGTAGAATAGAGTGCCAAAATCTTCCCAAGAGTCCAACCATCTACCAAAATCCAACCCCTACACTATGAAATTCATAGAATATATACA
Organism: Pinus tabuliformis; assembly: GCA_031772625.1. Classification (NCBI taxonomy): domain Eukaryota; kingdom Viridiplantae; phylum Streptophyta; class Pinopsida; order Pinales; family Pinaceae; genus Pinus; species Pinus tabuliformis. The sequence goes on along the minus strand of CM062819.1, from coordinate 1,506,293,216 downwards.
TTTTCTCATCCTTGTACTAAGGGATTGAGCTCAACCATTTTCTTCAAAATAGAATTAGTTACATTAAACTTGGGCCGAATTGCTCACAATTGGTGCTGAAGATGAACTCGTATCTCATAAACCCTAACACTTGTTGTAAAAATGAAAGAGGTTTTTGTAGATAAGGTAGCTCTGAAGAAAATTCTCTCTCAAATTTGTGAAATTCGTTTCCATTAGCTCATAATCTGTTCCACAAAATCATCTCTAAAATAGAAAATCATTAAAAATTTAATTCTGTGAAAATGAGCTGTAAAGATCTAGTCTCCCAATCCATGACACCTGTGAATAAACTAAAAGAGGTTTTTATTGTATGGCTCGTGCTTAAAAAAACCTCCTTGGGTTTTGAAAAATTACTTTCCATCTTCTGTAAAATGTTCCCGCACTAAAATGACTAAAACAGTAAAAAATATGAAAAATTTGCTTTGTTTTAATATAAGCTCCAAATATCACTGTATATCTCCCACATAGTAGCACCCGTGCATAAACTGAAGGAGGTTTTTGTTGTTTGGTACGTGATGAACAAAAACCTCTCTCACTTTTAAGACATTCCTTACCATTCTTTTAGAAACTGATTTTGAACTAAACTTGTCATTGTGTGCAGCAAGTGACCTCAAAACATGCATAACCAAGAATCACTCATTCATTTCTTCTAATCCAGGAACCGGTTACGGGAGTGTCATATGCCATTGGAAAAAAATTTCTGAGATCCTTCTGTTAGAAACACCTGTGACATGTTTTGTGCTGAACATCATGTGCAAAACATATAACAAAACCAAACATAGTAAGAGCTCATGTTGATCCCAGGTGACAAGCTGCGAAGACTGGAACTAACATCGGCTCCATTGGGGATGGTAGCTCCTTGGAGGTGCCAAGAACTACAGATCTCTAGAAAGTAGACAGTGCCTCTTTCATTGGGCATGGATGGTCAAACAACTGCAAACCCAAAGCAACTCATACCAATCCAAAAACATATACATGCTGCAACATGTACATAAACAAATACCACAAACTGAGATGCTGCCTCGGGCAGCTTATTTATGTACAAATCTAACCTAATTTGCTGCAAAATTGATAGATCGAGTAATGTTGTAAAGCCATATAAACCAATCAAGTAAATCTGAGAAGAATGCTGCTTGAGAGTGCTTCAACCAGATCACAGATGCAATTGCTTGCAGCCCTACATGCAGATAACGAGTCTAGTTGTGTAAAAGACAATTTGATCTGTCATTCAAACCGAAATTTTTTTCCATGTATGTTGCAATAGGATCAAAGAAACCAGACTCTGTTTGCTACCATAATTCCTCAACATAGAACTCCAACTGCAAACTGCCAATGCAAACATCTACGGGCAGCTCTATTATTTCTTGTTTTGAAGGAGGAAGAGTTTCCAAGAACTTTTTAGGGTCTTGGAAATCATATGACTAGATCTGCTCATTCAAATACTGAATGTCCTTCTCAATTCTTTCAACAACTAACTCACAAAAACCAGTTTTAGCTTCAAGAGGAAGTTTCAGAGCTTTCAACCACTGAAGCAAGGCATTGAAAAAAAACTTCATTAATTTCAAAATCTGCTAACTGATTTCTTACTTCTTTTACAGCTTCACATAGTGTAGGGTTTGCCACATATCCTACCATTGCATGAATGGATCAGCGGGCACTGGAATGTCTAGATCAAGTTGGAGTCGCCAGGTGAATGTTTTAGCCTTCATATGTGTCTGACCATTTTCCACCATCAACAATCAGATTTGAACTTGATACATGTATTGGGGCAATTAACAAGTTAGATGTCATGATTACAAGCTAGACCAGAGATTGACTGAAGCAACGTTTATCTACTACCGCTAATGCAAAGCAAAAGCGTTTCGAAGGCTACCTGGCATAACTTCAGGCTCCGTCTGTAGCTTATAAAACAAATGACATCAACAAGTAAACCATTTGTTCTTCTCCAGTATGGTCGCCACTATGTTAGCGCTCGAATCTGCCTCAGGCTGAAAAAAGAAAAACTCAAGGCAACATCAAACCAAGCTCAGCCTCGTAGCTAGCCCTACAAGGACAGGAGAGGGCTCTCTCCAGGTCTATCTTGGCAAAAGTTCTTCAAAAGGGCTGATATGACTTAAAATTAATACTGATTTTAGGCTAGTAAAGAGATAGGAAAGTTTGATTTAGATTTTTGAGTTTTTTGTTGGAAAAATTGGAAAACCAATTTTGGGTCCGGGGATTAAGGTCAGATATTTGCAGAATTCGAGTTGGGCGAGGTAGGCAATAGTCTTGATGCCTTTGATCAGGTATATGGATGGATCAGAATGAGAAGGAGCTGAAGAGGGCAAAGGAGAACATGGATCCTCTCCAAACTAGCGAAAACATGTAAAACTAAACAAATTTAAAGGAAGAGCACTGTGAACAATGAATTCAACCTCATTTACTCATTCATTTAGTTTCAGAAGCATAATAAGGAATGGCATACATGTAAACATGAATAAACTTACAATAACTGAGAAAAGACACCATGAAGAACTGAAAGCCACAAGAATCCCAACATGTGCTACACAATCTCTGATCTTTCCTTAGCCAAAATATGAAAAATATGTACAATACAGTGCCAAAATCTTCCCAAGAGTCTAACCCTATACCAAAATCCAACCCCTACACTATGAAATTCATATAATATATACATTTTCTCATCCTTGTACTAATGTATTGAGCTCAACCATTTTCTTCAAAATAGAATTAGTTACATTAAACTTGGGTCAAATTTCTGAAAATAGGTTCTGAAGATGAACTCGTATCTCCTAAACCATAATACCTGTTGTAAAACTGAAAGAGGTTTTTGTATATAAGGTATTCTTGGAGAAAACCCTCTCTCGAATTTGGGAAATTCGTTGCCATTAGCTCGTAATCTGTTCCAAAAAATCATCTCTAAAACAGAAAATCATTAAAAATTTAATTCTGTGAAAATGAGTTGTAAAGATCTAGTCACACATCCCAATCCATGACACCTGTGGATAAAATGAAAGAGTTTTTTGTTATATGGCTCGTGCTTAACAAAAACCTCCTTGGGTAGTGCAAAATTACTTTCCATCTGTTGTAAAATGGTCCCGCACTAAAATGACTAAAACAGTAAAAAATATGAAAATTTTGCTTTGTTTTAATATAAGCTCCAAATATCACTATATATCTCACACATAGTAGCACCTGTGCATAAAATGAAGGACATTTTTGTTATCTGGTATGTGATGAACAAAAACCTCTCTCACTTTTAAAAAATTCATTACCATTCTTTTAGAAACTGATTTTGAACTAAACTTGTCATCGTGTGCAACAACTAACCTCAAAACATGTATAACCAAGAATCACTCATTCATTTCTTCTAATCCAGGAACCGGTTACGGGAGTGTGATATGCCGTTGGAAAGATTTTTCCGAGATCCTTCTGATAGAAACACCTGTGAAATGTTTTGTGTTGAACATCATGTGCAAAACATATAACAAAACCAGACATAGTAAGAGCTCATGTTGATCCTTGGTGACAGGCTGCAAAGACTGGAACTAACAGGTCCTGTAGCCAAACATGGTTAAATTTAAATGGGGCTTTTGGTTTAGGATGAGGACCAAACAGCTCTAGATAAATGGGGGAGTGATCTGAGATGCCCCATGAGCCAACCCATAGTTTGTAGTGATGCAATTGCTGCATAAGTGGGACCTTCATCAGAAACTGATCTAATCTTCAAGCAAGTGCAGCTTCGCCCACCCTTCTATTTCGCCAAGTAGGAAGACGATTATTCATGGGAACATCCACCAAATTGTGCTGCTCCAGAAGGTTGGTCATGTATCCTGTAATAGAGTCCACTTGTTCCATTAACCCCCAAGATTCACCAAAACCAAAAGAGAAATTGAAATCTCCTCCCAGGATGATGTGATTAGGGGAAAAAATCGAAAGATCAAGCAGGTGTTGCTAGAAATTTTCCCTCTGATGGCAGGGACCATAAATGTTAATAACCCTTAGGTTAATACCAAGCTCCACAGAAAAATGTCTAAGCCAATGAAACCATGGCCACCCCAGGATGCTAAAACCCTGATGTTGCAAGGATTGTATCCAATGGCAAGGCCCCCTGATCGACCCACAACATCCAATGCCATAAAATTCCAACCAGGAGATATAGAATTTAGTGAGCAGGTGATGAAATCGGCCTCTTCTAGGGTTTCTTGGAGCAAGATAATGTCAGAAGGCTCTACATCAAAAAGTTTGTGCAAGGCTAGTTTCTTGGAGGCACTAGCCATGCCTCTGCAATTGAAAGAGAGACACTTCATGGGGGAACCCTACTCGGGGTGTTCAGTGCTCTAAGAACCCCATCTAGAGTGGATTGTCTGCGAGAGGCGACCTCTGCCCCTGCCCACTTGATGGCTTTAGAGAGGTCAGACTTCCTCCCTCGAGATGAAAGAATGACCGAACCAGGTTGGGTGAGTCCCAAACCAGCAAAGTGTGACACGATATCACCAGATGGAGTACGGGAGTGAAGGTTATAATGGTGAGATGTTGAATTCTAGTTAGATGATGGAGAGGTGGAAGAGGTGGATAGAGAGTGCAAAGATGGTGCGGTGGTGGCAATGGAAGGTGGTGTAGTCATAGAGCAGTGAGCCACAGAAGTGATTATGGAGGATGAAACAAAAGATGAGCAATAAGCAATTGAAGGAGTTAGAGAGGTCAGAGGAATACCTGATGCTTTTGCGGCTTCAGCTGCGGCCCAAGCTCTGGTGGGGGGGGCGATGGCGATCTGTGTACTGCATCCACCATCTTCAGAGAGACGTTGTTGACTGGAGGGATAGGACCTGGAATAGGTGAGTGATTCAGAGCCAGTGAATCAATCCTTGTAGAAGTAGGAGGTGCCTTCGGAGGGTCCTCCGGTTTCTTGATGAGTGGACAGTCTTTAAAATGTGCCCCACTCTGTGACATCTCCTACAGCAGAAGGGAACTCCTTCATAGTCTAGGATCTGAACCCTAGTGTATTTCCCCATTGTAGAGTGATTTTCTCTTCCAATCCCTTGCGAGTATCCAAATGAACTAGAATGCGAGCTAGGGTTCTGTTCTTTGATTGCACAAAAGTTCGATCATGATCCAGGTAGGTGCCTAGGGCATTTCCAATTCTGATGAAAACCTCCTTGCACCAGTACTGCAATGGAAGCCCTGGCAAGCGAACCCAGAGTGGCCCTGCCCCTATTTGCTCCCTCTCTGGGTCAAAGAGGGGACTCCATCTCTTGAGGAGAACCGGAGCCATCTCAATGTGCCAGTACCTTGCAAGGACCAGGTCCATGTAGTTTTCTTTTGCAAAATGTAGGGAAAACCAACCTCTGGGTAAGACCTGCACCTTGGGCAGTTCCTTTAGCATACCTCCCCAAATCTCACGGACCCATAGGGTGAGTCTGGCTGCTGAATATGCTCTGCCTCGAACGTGTCCAACTAGTACAGTGTTTGCCATATATGCAGCTTCCCCAATAGCAGAGGTCTTGCCAAACCAAATGATGATGTCCTTTGTAGTCACCTTCACACACTTTGTCTTCCGCTTCCCAGTACGAGGGGCAGATGGATGATCTGCCAATGGATCAGGTGAACCTTCCAGAGAGGTATGGTTTGCAGGCTTGACTTTTACTACAGGGGTCTCAAAGCATCCCGACGGAGAGTGCGCAGAAAAGGGAGGGTTTGGAGCCTCAGATGCTCGAATATCTTCAGACGGTGCAGAGAAAAAGGTCGAGATGGACGGATGGAGATGGTCTGCCGGTGGATTAGGGTCAAATGAGGGCGAGGGAGGAGTGTTAGTTGTTAGAATATGGAGAGTACCAGGAGATAATGGGGGGCAGTCCAAAGCAGGAGATTCGATAGAAAGCGACCCGATAAACAGAGGAGTTGTACAGTGCCCCGGAAAGGAAACCACCGGCGCAGAAATTGATGGAGCAGGATCGGACGGGAGGGATGAGCCAGATGCCGGTGAAGTGAGATTAGGGTTTCTGAAAAGAAAATTGTTGGTCGTTGGGTGCCCAGCTCCAGGTGTCTGCAAAAAATGCTGCAGTAAATCCTAGGGTTTTACCCTAAACCCTTACGGAGTTTACCTAAATTCGCCATCCTTCTTGATTGCACTATTGTCATCAACTACCTTGAACATTTATTGAAACACACATCTTAATTAAATTAAAATATATATATATATATATTATTAAAGAATCTTCCTTTTGAAAGTAAAGTATATTTTAGTTGAAATTAGAAATTAATAAAATTATAATATATATAATAATAATTATTGAAGTATATTATTTATAAATGACCATCAAATAATATTTTATCATTAATATTTTTAAAATTTATATGACTTATAAGTACCATCCATATATATAAAGTAACTAATTAAATAATTGACCTTTTTCCCTATCTAATTTAACGCCATTTATTTTTCCCATTTCTTTCTAATTGAACTCCTGTACGTATGACTTGATCTGTTTGGACTTATCATAAAGGTCTCAGATTTGTAAAAGCTGTGTGTGATGGGTTAATGCCGTGGTGATGCATTGCGGTGTTACAGGGTCTTCCGTTGGAGAAGAGAGATGAAGCAGTAAGAAGCATGGTGTACGAAGCAAGGGAAAGAGTCCGAGATCCTGTCTTCGGCTGCATAGGAGTAATCAATGATCTCCAGACTAAAGTGGCAGAGCTGCAATCACAATTGGCTTCCACGCAAGAAAAGGTAGCCAGCATTACTCAGCAATATGCCAATCTCTTAACCATCATCTATGGATATCATGAAGTCTCAGAACCCAATTTCTACCTCCCGTTACTTGAAGAGAGTGAAACCGCCTATGTGGACGCGCCTGTTGTAGACGACGTGGATCCCCTGGAGTTATGGGAGCCACTGTGGACATAACTAAGAATGAGTAGCTATTTGCTTAATTCGAGAATAACTGTATGCTAACTTCCCCAAGTCCATTCTCATAACTTATGGAGAAATGTAATTATTGTTCGATCGCTAAAGTTTTTCGTATTCTTTATTTGATTCGCCGCCAACTAAATCCTCAGATTGTGAAAACTGTGACTCGATCTGAGGTTTTGTCCCAGACGTTATATACCCGGAATTTCTTCAACTATCTTAAACTTCTTAATATCTACCAGCTTTAACTATTTATTTCTTTAATATTTAAGTGTAAATCAAGGATGGATTGCATAGGATTGCTAACAATGCATTACATGGCATTGCCTGTATAGTGAAATGAGGAACGACTTTCTTCAGGCTGCAATAGGCAAACAAAATGTTTGCCAATCATATCCGGATACCCTAATAAACTATTAACTTTATTGCACATTATAGCCGCCATATTTGTTGGCTATGACTCATAGCTCTCTGCATCATTAATCCAAAAGATTTGAAGAAATCATAGTTACATGCTTACCAAGTTTGAATTTAATAACTCGAATTAATATTCGAATAAACACTTACTGACGTTTCCTTATTCTTTTATCTGGCCTTCCTACTAATTCTGGCTCTGCCGAAAACAGGTCATTAGGCTTTTCTTTCTATTATTTGAGTTAATTTAAATGATCTTCGATATACTTGCTATGCTTAGTACTTTATAGTTGGTTCATTTCTTATTCATTCAATCTTTTTCTTATTATGGAATAATGAAAGTGCAATTGGCTGATGTTATTTGTGATAAAACAATTCTACTCATTTAAAATTGTAAATTGATCTCTATATATCAAGATTTATGGGTAACAGTTGTCGAAAATAAGTAATAGTATTTTTATGATATGAGCAAGAAATCATTGTTCTCCAAATAATTATTTTTCATGATATGAGCAATATGAGCAAGAAATCTTTGTTTTCCAAACATTTTTTTGATGCCAAAAAAATATATAAATTTGTTAAGAAAATAAGGTAATTATATTAGAAATTGAGATCTAGAGTACATAGTGTAATTGCACACAACACAAATCACTTCTTCAATATTTTATTCATCACAACAATTACAAATATATAGGACATAATATATTTACTATGATACATCTGGATCATGATTCCGACTCACAACATAGGAATCAATATCACACCTAGGGACTCACAATTGCAACTACATATGACATGGAAGCATTACTTCCAACCCCCAACATTGCTCTTTCACCACCACATCTTAGAGTTGTCACTAGACCTCCATTTAAAATGTAAACACCTCTCACCATCTTTGATGAACTTTGCAGGATCAACAATATTGACAAGTGAGTACTGAACCATCTTATGGACCAGTCCTACGGATATTTAGCTTTCAGCGATTGATAGGATGGAGGCTGAATGTGCCAGCTTGACGTTACACAAGAGCTGATGTTTAGGACATTGAGGCTTCTAGTTTAAGAACCACCAACCCTTTTTATAACCAAAACTAGTAGCACACAATAAAGTTTAAGAACCACCAACCCTTTTTATAACCAAAACTAGTAGCACACAAAGAATTGATGTTTCGGACACTTCCAGTCTAAGAACCATCAATCCTTTTAAATCTAAATTTGCAGACAACTATATATCAAACCCACAGCACGAAATAAAAAACACATTTGGACACAGAAACAAACCCTAAAAAATTGACCCCGAAAACAATCATGGCCACAATACACAATTTTATTTCTACACTTTAGGGCTGCATAATATTTGAGCATTGAACTAATCAGATTTCTCCATGTCTCCGCTCACTCTCCTGAGTAAAGCGAGATCTTGAAGATGAATGCCAACAGTTTAATTCTGTAAGTGATCAACACGTTCATTATGCGAACCTCTCCACCTTCGAAGATCAACTGTTGTTGATGGAAGATTTAGATCATGGAGTGAGAGATTAAGCCAGGCCTTAGATCCCCGTATCTCATAAGCGGCATGGTCAAAACCGTGAGCCACCTCCTCTGCGGTATTGTAGATGTCCAGCCAAACTGTCAAACTGTCCTGTAGAATCCCTTATCTATGTTGTGGATTTCCCCACGTTTGTTGCTGCATGCCCCGTAATGCCTCTTTGAGAATCCCGTAGAGAGCCATTTCCCCTGAATTGTTTTCATTTAATCAGAACTTCACCCATGCGACATATATGCGAAAGATCACAGGCGTAGGTATAACAATGAGGGAATCTCAAAAATAAATATTCTACGATGGCTCAACATCTGATCAGTATTTCGCAGGCCCGGTCTTGATCTTGAAAGATTGTGCAAATTTCCGACGCACAGACTTGTGTCTGTCTTGAACGGATTCGTGTGACCGAGCGAGACGTCGAGCTTCAGGATGGCTTCGATTTCCGCCCGGTTGGCGCAGTCAAATCCAGAACCAAGAATGTCCAGCGCCGACAACAATTTCGGATCTGAGTTACACGTTTGCGAAGGTCTCTTGCCAGCAAAGGGCGAATTTTTTTTTCTTGCAGTACACTCAGATCTGCAAGTTCACAAAACACACGAGCATAAAGAACACAAAAAAAGTATCACACTAATTTAATCTCTGATCTCAGGCACTCTATACTATAAAAATAATAACTCTCAAGATCTCTTACATATTTCTGGACTCACGCCAGAACAGAGTTTGATACCATATTAGAAATTGAGATATAGAGCAGAGTGTAATGGCAAGCAACACAAATCACTTTTTCATTATTTTATTGATCACCAGAATTACAAATATATAGAACATAGTACAGACTGTGAATCCAATTCACAACATAGGAATTAATAGCTTCTACACTAACAAATAGGGACTCACAATAACAACTACATATGACATGGAAGCATTACTTCCAACAAGTATCGTTCTCCGAATATTTATTAATGTCAAAGAAATATATAAACTTGTTAAGAAAATAAGGTAACCATCCTCTCTTCTTTATGTTTAAGAGATCCCATCTATAATACAAAGAATAAGAGAGGCTAGAGCTACTAAACTACTACAAAAAAACTGATACCAACTACTTTTGTGAAAGAAAAAATACCAGGAAAATCAACAAGCTCCTAGAAAGATCGATGATTGTGAAAAAACTTCATCTGAGGATTTTATTGGAGTTGAAATATCCAACATTCTTGGTATGAGAGCTTCAGGGGTTTTATCACAGTCAAATCCAAATTCCTTAATTTTTTGTAATTTTTTTTTCTTTACTAATTCTTGAATTTCCAAAATAAAATAAATAAGCATAGATATTAAACTTGCTTAAGCATGTCTAGGCTACAAGAAAATATGTACAATATATCTATACATTTGCATAGATTTATGGCTACAGTTTTGTTTGTAAATTTATTAAAAATACCACCTCATTGCGTGTATACATATGTCTATGCACTGTTTGCATAACTAGTGAACCTAACATATAGGGCTACCTAAAGTTTATGTCTTTCTTGTAGGTTTTTAGGCAAACCAATATAGTGGTCATTCATGGAATTGCGACTAAAGTAGAATCATTGTTTTTCGAAACTAATCAACCTATGGAGGTTGTGATTTTCCTAAATATTGGGACTCGAGTCTCATTAAGATCACACAGTATCACTCATGTGCATGCAATTACTATTTCCTCCCAAAGGTGATCTAGGAAACTTCCTGTAGAGTGGATGAGTAGAATAGTCATGAATGTTAAGGAGAGACAAGGATAACCATCTTTTCCAAAGGTATTGGAAGTGTCTCGATCAAACCGAAACATGAATGCCTAAGTTTATTCATGTTTTTTTTCTAAATGGTCCTCGGGGGTATATAGCATGTCAAAGTCTCTGCTTGAAGGTGATATTCGATGATGCACCTTGCTCGTTCCCACAAAGTTGAAATTTTTTCACACGGCAAGACACATTGGACAGTTTTTTCATAACCATTGGAACAAATTGAAGGTAGTAAAATTTTAAATCTATGATGGATGACACATAATCACATTTGATTCATGTCAACAAAGATATAGGAATTTATATGATTTGGAAACATTTTGCATGGATTGAGCCATTGAGTATCTCCAACTATACTTCTTGTAAAATGAACATATATATTATACTTACTTGTATGTATTATTCTTCTTTCCTCTTGGAGGACAACCTTGTTACTCTACTTGTAGATTCTTCAGGGGTTGTGAAGCCCAACATTTCAAAGTGGGAGAAGGAAAACAATATGGCCATGATGATCATATAAGACTCTATTAGTGAAGACCTTTGAGGTGCCATTACAACCACAGATAAGACAAGCAATCAGAGTCATCATGAAGTAGTTTGTTGGTACCCATAAATAATTCTCGCATGGATATTTGTCTTAATTAGAAAATTTGAAATATGATGGAAATGGAAATGGAAATGTTAGAGAGAATTTATTGAAATTTTCCAAGTTGTTCACTAGGTTACACAACTAAGAAATCACATTTAACGATGACTTGCCTGTATATATGGTCATCCTCTCATTTCCAAAGTCCTTCTACAACTTCAAGATTAATTACAATGCTTAGGAAACCAAATGATACCTTAATCAACTTATCATGCTATGGATCACTAAGGAGGAGAGCCTCAAGTGTTAGAATGTTGACTTAGCACATTTAAAACTTAGTTTAACTAGAAGAAAGAACTTCATGGGAAACAAAAGTTTTAAAAGAAATGATAATAATGAGAAGAAAAAAGTTGTTGGAACTAGCCCGAAAGGGAATTTAGTCAAGTCCAAAGTTTTCTAGTGTTGATCCTATAAGGAAAAATGGCCTCTCAAGAAGTATTGTTGTAAGTACAAATAATGGATGATGAAAAATAAAGCACGGGTTCAGCAGCAAGAGAAGCCTCAGACTTGAGGGTAAGCTTTTTCTTCGAAACGTTAAGGTGATGTAAGTTGAAACCATTTGGGAATGCCAACTTGTTTTAGATTTTGGATTTATTTTGACTTTAGAACATACTTTTTACGTACGATCATTTAGATGGAACCTCTTTTTTGTTCCTAGACTTGATGTTGTTGGCTATAAATTTACTTTTCCAGACAGTAAATTGGTTATTTATTATCATGGTGATGTTGTTGGACATGGATTATTGGTTGATTATATTTATGAGTCATCTCTTAATGGTGTATTTGCATCTTTCTTCTTATCTACTAATTCTACAATCTTTAGGTCTAAGCGTCCAATCTCATCAAAAATGTATTCGATGTGGTGGCACATGAGAATAGGTCATATCTCCAAGATAAAGTTAGAGTCCTTAATTATACATGGTATTCTATGGAATTTGGGTTTCTCCTATTTTACTATATTCTTGTACTGTATCAAAGGTAAGATGACTAAGCAATAGAAGTTTAATGCCTCAAGGACTTCAGACTTATTTGATTTGATCCACACACATATATGTGGACCTTTCATAATTCCTTATGATCATGGTGAATAATAATTTATTATCTTTATCGATGATTTCTCCATATTCACATATTTTTATGTGAACCACTATAAATCGAAAGTTGTTGTTGTGTTCGAATTCTACCAAGCTGAAGTCGAGAATCAATTGGATAATAAAATAAATATTGCTTGATATGATCAAGGGGGGAATATTTTGGTAGAATTGACCATGATCGTGTCAATCATGACCTTTTGTGTAATACTTGAAAAATTAGGGGATCATTTCTTAGTAGACAACTCTAGAGGAAATGGAGAAAGATGGTGTCATTGAGATAAAAAATCGCAGTATCAAGATGTAGTTTGAAACATGATGAGAAATTCAGATCTACTGAAATATTTTTGTGTTGAAGCCTTGAAGACTATTCTCTATATCCCAAATAGATTTCCTTCTAAGACTTCCCCTATGAATCCTTTCAATCTTTATACTCGGATAAAATAACCTTGGTCGTCTTCACATTTGGGGTGTTTTTCCAAGACCAAATTGTATAACTATAAACTTAAGAAACCTACTCCTATTACCATAAATTTCCATTTTATTAGATATCATGATAACTCAAAGGGATATAAGTTTTAATATCCTTTAATAAATATGGAAATCATAAAAATTAGTCATGCCAAGTCCCTTAAAAATGATAATGACACTGGTAGTTTGAAGCATAGAAATTTTTCTCTCCATGAAGGTCATAGAGATATTCTAGTTTCTCTCTTCCAATTTCCGTACCTCACCCTATTTCTACATTACTTTATCCTATTCAAATATACAAAGAGGTTGTTATCTCCCATGATCGCATTCCACAAGCAACAATGGCTCTTATTAATAAATCATTCCCTCTTAGGACATATACCAAACATTACAAATTAGCTACTCCCCATGATTATGAAGTATATGTTGAAGAGGTTAAGATTGGATACCTTGACATAGATTATGCCTCTACTTCTAAGGATTCCATGGGGAGTTCTGAATCTCAATACTGATTGGAGGCCATGAGACAGAAATTGCAATCTATAGAGAAGAATCATTTTTTGGATGTTGTGACTTTTCGAGAAAGCCAAAAGAATATTGAATGTAAATGGGTTTTCAAGTGAAGAGTGATTCTGAAAGAAAATTTAAAAGTTTCAAGGCTAGATTAGTAGTTAAGATTTTCGAAAAAAAAACTGGTAGCTGAATTCTTTGGAAAAAATTTGTTAGAAATTAATTAACGGAGTAATGAAATACAAAAAGTATTGTGGAAACACAAAATAAAGAAACACATAAAACAAGAGAGACACAAATATACCTAATTCTCCAAATTTGGGCTACGTCCATGAACCAGTCCTTTCATTTCATTAGAGGAAATTTCAGCCTAAAAGTTCCCATGAAATTTTGATGTACATAATATGTAAGCCAATCAAAATCCTTTAAGTTTAAAAACAAGTACATGTAAATATTTTGGAGGGAAAATAAAAAGAACTACTTTTTTAAAATCCTTATAGGTTTACTCAAATTTCATGTGTAGAAATTCGTTAGATGTAGAATTAAATTTTTCATCCAACAAGTACCCATTATGCATACTTCTAAGAATACCCACATTGATAAAAAATTGAAGATATATTTAAAAAACATGTTTAACATATATTCATTTTTTTTTATCTATGTGGGTCTTCTCAGAAGTATGGATAATTAGTACTCGTTGGATGCAGAAATCTAATTCTGCATCCAACAAGTGTCTACACTTGAAATTTGAGTAAAAATATAAGGATATAAGCCAAAAATATAGTTAAAATAAGTAGTTTTCTTCTTTTATTTCCAAAATTTGTAACTTTTATTTTATTATTTTCCCATTATTTTATTATCTTTCCTTAGGAGGCCACTTTTAGGCTAAATTTCCTCTAATGATATTATTTAGAAAATGAAGAGATGCAACCTAGAACAGAACCATTGCAATTTCCTCTTTGCTCTCACACAACCTCCTCTCTATCTCTCTATCTCTCTCTCTTTCTCTCACCTAGAATAATAATACATAGATACAATACATTTCCCTCATATAAAACAAGGGTTTACTTCAAGGGAAAAAACCATAAATTAGCATAAATTCTATTGTTAGATCATCCTCCTAATGAACGATTGAGATTGACTATGAATTAAAATATTTTACAAGGAAACAATTCATCTATTTTTAGCATTGGGGGCACTGCCCCTGAACCCCCGCCAGGGGGGCCTCATAAAAGTCATCACCAACCCCCAGACCCCCCTGACGGAAATTAAATGGAATGCATTTATGCACCATTAGGAAAAGGGATCCAATGCAACTGAAACAAAAACCTTTGAGTAATCAGGAAGATAATCAGGCTCCACACCCAACAATCTCCCACTTGGAGACTGATTATAGTAACTCCACCACTTCTTCACTTGGTAGAAAATGCTTCCACTTTGTACCTGGTTATTTTTCACCTTCATCATCATACTTGAAGATCAATTGAAACTGAGAATAATCTGGGTTTCTTCCTAGTTACAACTTTTTTTAACATATCTGCATGGTTCTCGCTAGTGTTTATCATTTCGAGCTTTAATTATCCATCTTCCAACATTGATTTTATGAAATGGTACTTCAGTTCTATATCTTTAGTCTTGGAATGAAATGTTGAGTTCTTTTCAATATGAATGGGACTCTGGTAACACTATATATAACATTCCCATATCCTGCTTCTTTCTCAACTCATCTGTAAACCTTTGTAACAAAATCATTTCTTTACTAGCCTCTATAGCACCAACATACTTTGCTTCCGTTGTTGAAAGTGCAAAAATGTTTTGCAACTTTCAAACCAAACTGATAGTTGTTCCACCTACAATAAACACATATGTTATGGTCCTCCTCCTGTTATCCCTATCACCTATCATATCTGCATCAACATATCCCTATAGATAAATGTTTGAACCACCAAAGCATAATTCTTGATTTGTGGTACCTCTTAAATACCTGAGAATCCACTTCACTACCATCCACTGTTATTTTCCTAAATTGTTCATATACCTTCTTACAAATCCCTCTACAAGTGAAATATTAGGCCTTATACAAACCATTGCATAGATTAAGCTTCCAACAGTTGATGCATATAGAACTAGAGATGTTGGAAGAATTTTTAGGTCATGTCCATAGATGTGATCAGAATTGTAGGTGGTTTGGCTATTCTGTAGGACCTGGACAAGGTAGTGCTCACAGATTGGGTTCGATCCTGATTATCTTTATTAGAGGCATGTATACTAGTTGGAACAAACAATTGGATGAACCCCACCACAGTGTATATCCATCCAAACCCTCGAGAGGAAGGCCTTTTTCTCTCCCAGTTACGAGGATTAGGAAATTCATGGGAAAAAGAGGACTGGATCGTAGGAGGTGATTTCAATTTGATCCACAACTTGGATGAAAAATAGGTAGGTCTTAGGAGGTTGGATCCTTCTTCCTCAGAATTTAATGATGTTATTGAAGAACTACACTTGGTGGACATTCTCCCAAAGCACAGTCTCCATACATGGAACAATAGAAGAGGAGGGCAAGATCAGGTCACAAGTCGTCTGGATTACTTCCTCCTATCTGAGCACTTCATCATTCAAGACCCTCAATTATAAACAAAAATTCTCCCTTCTCTCGGCTCGGACCACTGGCATGTCAGTCTGGATATCACCTATATGATTTCTCCTAGGTGAAAGCCCTTCCGCTTTGAAAGCTTCTAGCTAAGACATCCTAGCTTCATGGAGAAACTAGAAACCTGGTGGACCTCTACAGTTAATCCATAGGGTAACAAGATTCCATCCTTACAAAAGAAACTCTAGGTGCTGAAGCTCAAAATAAAAATATGGAACTGGGAAGAATTTGGGAATATTTTGGAGGAGAAGAACAAACTAGAAGCTGATCTATAAGATGTAGAAATGATAATCATTCAGGGGATGGACGATCCCATAAATAAGCTGAAGCAGAGGGGCTCCTCATTCGAGACCTAGAGGAAAGAAAAACCCAAGAAGAGATCCTTTGGCATTAGAAATCAATGGTACAAACTCTCTGTGAGGGAGAGCATAATACTACTTCCATAGGTCCATGATTAATCACCACCAGAAAAATCGCATCACCCATCTGTAAGGGTCCATGGGTAGGCGTTATGAACGATAGGAAGACATCGAAAGGGAACTGATAGCCTATTTTTAAGAACTATTGCAGGATGAATGGTATGACAGGTCTAAACCAATTCATACAGTAATGGATCATATCCCTTCCTTGGTTACCCCCTCCCAAAATGAAGCCCTGCTCAACCCCATCACGTTTTCCGAAGTGGAAGAAGTTGTCAAAGCCTTACCGATCAATAAATCCCCTAGCCTAGATGGATACACTGGTGAATTTTACAAGGAGGGTTGGCTCTTTCTAGGGCATCAAATATGGGACTTCGTGGAGGAATCACGTCACCTTCAGGGCATCTGGTAGGGCCTGAATGCCACCTTCCTCATCCTCATCCCAAAAGCCCAAGAAACCCTGAACCCAGTGACTCCCGACCTATCGTCCTCTAAAATTTCATTTATAAAATCCTCTCCAAGATCTTCGTCAGACATCTGAAGCCCATCCTGCAACACTTAATCAGTCATAAACAATCAGGTTTTGTAGAAGGCCGCCAAATCCTTGATGGAATTGTCTCGGCACATGAGACCATCCATTCTATGTAATACGACAAAACAAAGGCATGCTTCTAAAATAGATCTGTCAAAATCCTATGACCGACTGAATTGGGATTATCTATTGGCAATCCTAAAGGCCTTCGAATTCGGATAGGATTGGGATCACTGGATCATATCCCTGATATCAACCCCTTTCTTCTCCATATTGGTTAATGGCTCTCCTTCATCAACCTTCAGACCATCTTGTGGCCTCTACCAAGAGGACCCCATATCCCCCTTCCTCTTCATCATAGCAACAAAAGGTCTGGGGTGAATGATGAAGGCAACAAAACAAAAGAACTTATTGAGCGACATCCACATTGATGGCAACAATGTCTATATGACTCACCAACAGTTTGTGGATGAAAACCTCTTGTTTAGGAAATTGACTATCGAGGAGGTGATTTAGATGAAAAATATTCTCGTGGACTTCCAAGATGCTTCAGGTATGCTCTTGAACAAGGATAAATCAAGTATCTATTTCTTTCACACTCCGAGGCCTATCCAAGATTGTCTATCCCAAGCCCTTGGATTTTAAATTGGATCTCTCCCCTCTAAACATTTTTGGGTCTCCTTCATCATCAACCCCCTCTGAATTTCCCCCTTGAAGGACTTCTGCAGTAAGCTCTACAAAAATCTATTGGCTTGGACCTTTCGTGTTCTCAACCTGGCATGGAGGTCCACCCTGGTGAAATCTAGTCTGTAAGCCATGATGTTATATCAAATATCCACCCTCACGGCCCCTAAGATCATCTATGATCAGCTTCCTGCTACGTTTAGAAGATTTCTTTGGAGTGTGGCAACCATGGAATGGAAGTGGCCATGAGTAGCGTGGCATAAAATTTGTCTCCAAAATACCATGGGAGGGATCAGTTTGTGAAATACGACTATCTTGATTGACATCCTCGAAGCAAAGCTCTGGTGGCAGTGGATATAAGGGGGGAATGAACTATGGAAGATGATCTAATCTTAGAAATATGGAGAAGGAAAATTTCAGGAAGCCCGCCTTCACAAAACTCTTACAAGCATTGGATCTGCAATATCGAATCGTGTTAATAATAATAGTGATCTAATTCGAGACTACTTCTTCTGGGAAGTAAGGAATAGGAAATCCTCCCTCCTCTTGCAATACTCCTGACACCAACTCCCCTGACTTCCTTAAGATCAATCGCTTTCTGACCTGATTCCCCTCTTCCACTTAATCGCGACCCTCTACGTAGCAGCTTATTGTATCAAAGATGTGGATGACCATGGATGTCGGAGATGGAAATCCGATGTTGATTGCCCAAGAGTAATCTCACAGGAGGTCAGTGCACAAATAGGGA
Organism: Pinus tabuliformis; assembly: GCA_031772625.1. Lineage (NCBI taxonomy): Eukaryota > Viridiplantae > Streptophyta > Pinopsida > Pinales > Pinaceae > Pinus > Pinus tabuliformis. Next base: position 1,506,274,788 of record CM062819.1, on the reverse strand, counting down.
CTTCCCTCTCTCAACATCGGGTCTATAGATCCTAGGAGATAAAAAAACTAATATGTGGTCGTTCTATGATAGGAAGCTTTTCAGTGAAAGAATCCTATCTCATCTAGGCTAACAGTTAGGCTTAATTGAATCATGTCTTCTAGAAACACATCTGAAGAATCAACCTCTAACCAAAGGTTGCTCACATCTTCTAGCCAGTGGGCCACAAGCGGATTCTTACCTAGTATTGCCTCTATAAACGAGGTTTTCTTGGTCCGTCAACATGTATCCTCTGCAAGCAGATGAAAGAATCCCTTTCCCATCTCTTTGGAGACTGCCCCATTACATACGAAGTTTGGAATCATGCCTCCGACCTGTTTGGCCGAATAGATTGTCATCTGGAAGACATCCACGATCTCCCTGAGAACTGGTAGACTAATTGATTCTCCAATCCAACGTACATTTTGAACCACATCGTTCATCATTTCTACCTACAAGAAATTATAAAACTTCTTGTTTTTCTATTGTTTGTGAGTATAGTCCTTCAATATGTGGCTCTCTCCATATCCCAACACTGTAATCTCCTTCTCTTGCGCTCTTTGAACTCTTCTCTTCATATTTTATCAAGCTAGTCTCTATTGGAAGTAGTGGAACATTGTTGGAATTCACCTTTAGTAGGTGTGGCAAACTTGACATTTTTCCCTATTTTCTTATGTCTTAAGGATTTTGTTCCTTTCCTTTTAAGGTTAACTTTATCCTTCTTTCTCCAATTTTCTTGGAATTGAAAATTATGTTTGGTCTAATCATATCAATACTTGTCCTTTCTAATGGCATCCTCTAATTACATTGGCTCATTAAACTCAATCTTTCTTTGGCAAGATTGTGACAACCCACTCAAGTACCTTTCAATTTTTACCATCTCATCATTGATATATGGAACCTATCTCAACACCTCAAAAAATATGTTGGTGTAATAATTCAACGTAAGATATCCTAATTTATGCTCATGGAACTCTTTAATATTGTTGTCCTAACACCTCTTAGATGGGTACTTGTCTTGTAAATATTTCTCAAGTATTCTCCATGTCAGTTCTTTCTCTCTCATACCTTTGACATTTATCAAATATTCTCATGATATATTGTTCTAGCACTTCAAGTGGAAAACTTTTACCCTAGCCTTCATGTTTTTAGAGTATTCATGATCTCTATACTATTACTTCAAGTCTACCAACCAAATTTTTACTTCTACACTCTTCTTAATTTCACCATCAAAAGAAGGGGCTTTTCATTCTTGAAATCTTCGAGTATTGCACTGTTTTCAATTCTCATTTACTAGTAGTATATTCATGTTGCAACATGAGATAGATGTCGATGGTTGTTTTTCTCTCTTTCTAAAGTGTTGAGTGGAGTTTCTCTCCTCATCGTGTCTTCACTTGATTGTCGATGATTTTTCAGATTGTCCTATGCTATATAATTTAATTTATCCCAATTCACATCTTCATTTAACAATGCATTCAATTATTAGCAATGTATCTAATCATAAACTCTACCTAAAGATAGAACAATTTATGCACTGACAAAGAAAACAAAAACACAACCATAAGAGACAATCTATTGGTCCAAGACTAGGGAAAAACCACATAGGGGGGAAAACCCTTTCAAATATTCTTCTTTATTAGAATGTCATAAAAAAATTGCAGCAAAGAGTAAAATAATCCCAATACATAATATTATAGTATAGATTTAAAAAATAGGAGTATATTGTAGAAGTACAGAACATCAGAGAGAAACCCTTTATCCATCATACCATTGAAGCCAACTAAAGGAAATTGTCAAACCCTAGATCAAAATCATGAACACTTCCAGTAAGACATAATGTGTGTGACTAAATCCTCTTGGATGCTCCCTTAGCCGCTATGTGCTAGTGTCTGTGTCTGGCCATGACACTCCTAGGAAGACTATATGCATGCATCTGGGGACAAACACACAAGAAACCACTCCAAACCCCCATATGATCCCTTGCAACTACTGTGCAAGCGAATGGGACTACCTAGATGCATCCTTCACCACTCTGTGCATGTGTTCGAGGGCCAATACAGTTTGATTTGCTTCAAAAACCCTAGACACTCCCTTCATAATCCTATGCAAGCACGTAAGACTTCCCAGAAGCTCCTTGATCCACTGTGTGTGTGTGCGTGCAGGGCCTGATCTTCTCTAGAAACCTTAGATGCTCCCTTCACGCTATCGTGAGAGCTTATAAGTCTTCCTAGATGCTCACTGGGCCACTGTGTGCATGCATATGGGGACAAAATTTCTCTCCTATGCGCATCTGACCGAGAAGTAGAAATCTTATATCCGTGCGACTTGCACCCTTGTAGTTTCAAACCCTTTAGTGGACTTCCTTCGTTAGACCTATGTGAACCAAAATAATAGAAGACATTAGAAGATGGCTTGATCAATGTGTGGAAATGGGATTGATGTCTCTTCTATTTATAAGCTTCCATGAGGGTCCACTTGTTATTGAGGCCAACCTCTCCAATTTTACGTGTGCTTAGGGCTAACCTATTCCATTATAAATGAGTGAATAAAATAAATTCAAAAAGTAACCTTTCCTTGTCCAAATAGAGTGATCTTTAGGTCAATTTCGGTTCTCTCAAAAAGATGAATTTAATGAAATCATCAAGGTTGGTCAGATGAGTTGTCCAAGATGGAATTTGACCCTAGTTGCAAAATTTAACACTCCCTCTCAACTAGGAATAATTCCACCTACCAATATTTTTTTGTTGATCATCACATCATTTTTCCATGTTGTCGTCATGGTTTGGTTCTCTCTGCTCAACTGTATCTATCGAAACTTTCTTGAATCTAAAGGAAGAAGAATTGGGGTGTATTACCTTCCACCCATACTGAGAAATAAGATAAATAATCATATAGGGGAGCACATCTTCGACCCTGGAATCTCATCGGGGAGCTCATTCTCAACCCAAAATATAAAAAGCGAAGCAATTTTCAACCCAATCCTATTGCATACCATCATTTCCATTAATGAACCTCAATATTCATGTGTTATAACACCTGGATAATAATTGACTTAGGTTGTACACTCCAAGTACACTGTCAACCCCTTGGCGAAATGGGGAGCGGTATTCCCTACAAGCCTTGATTTGAGCGTATGATCACAATTGGGGCATACTCTGCATAGACCAGATAGGGTAGAAATCTCTCTAACCCTATGAATATAGGGGAGAAACATCTTTAATCGTATGGATAATTGATAGGGGAGTACCCTATTGTCCAGATATCCCTTAACCCCAAGAGCCCTCTATCTCAATTTCGCACCCTTGAAGCTTAAATAGGGTGGGAAGAGTTGGCTCAATGTCCTTGATCAATGCTGCCCCTTATCAGGAGGGGTCACATCCATTATTACATGCTACTTTTTGAAGACCAAGAACTTTACTTTCGGTAATACCTTAGTGAGAATATCTGCAATCTTCTCATATGTCCAAATGTGATGGAGTATAACAACTCCTCTTTTCACCATGTCTCGAATAAAGTGATATCTAATCTCAATGTTCTTGGACTTGTAATGAAACAAAATATTTTATTCCAAATGAATCCCACTCTTGTGTCACAATATATCACTGTAGTGTCTAGGACCTGCTTAAATAGCTCTATAAAGAGATTCCTCAACCAAATTGCTTTGCAGCTAGCCATGCTAGTGGAAATGCATTCTACTTTGGTGGTGCCCAATGCTATGGACTTTTGTTTCTTTCTCTACCAGGATACCATGGAATATATAAGAATAAAAAAACATCTGGACGTACTCGTCGCATCGATAACATTTCCTGCCCACTCAAAATCGATGTATCCATGAAGTCATACATCTCCGACAAAATATCTCATACCAAGTGTGATCGTCCCATGCAAATATCTGAATACATGTTTGGAAATGATATAATGCGGATGGAGGGCTCGATCATGAATTGACTCAATGTATTTATTTTATAGAATATTTCTGGACGGGTGTTCACAAGGAACATCAGATCCCCTATCATTATTCTATACTCAGAGAGATTTACTAGATCAGGTTTGAGACTTGTGAATGTTTCTTTGGGGATCTTATATTGTAATGCTTGATGAGGAACCCTATTTTGAACATATACAATAGCATGTGTGGCTTCTCCCCAAAGTAATTTTAGCACCTTTGCATCATGGAGCATGGCACGAGAATCTTATAATATATGCATGTTATTCATTTCATCTAAACCATTTTGTTGGGGAGTACATGGCACAATTGTTTCCTTCTTGATCCCTTCTTTCTTCCAAAATGTTATGAACTCATTTGAGATGAATTCCCCTCCATTGTTAAACCTGAATACTTTGATTCTCTTCCCTGTTTGATTTTTTATCAAGGTTTTGAATTCCTTGAACATTTCAAAGGCTTCATCCTTGTGCTTTAGGTAGTATATCCATGTATTTCTTGAGAAGTCTTCAATGAAGGTGATGTAGTAGAGATTCCCACCAATAGAATAGACATGCATCGACCCACATATATCAAAATGAATGAGATGGAGGATGTCATTTGATTTTTCTCACTAGAGGGAAATGGTCCCGTTATTTTCTTTTCGTTCGCACAACCTGGAAAAAATCCATCATGATGGGCTTCAACATCGGGAATACCTAAGACAATTTTCTTCAATTTCGAAAGATAATCATAGTGTAGGATGATTGGTATTATGAACCAATGCTAGAAATGGATTTCCAGTGACCTTATAGATTCCTTCAAATCTTGATCTTAAATTGAATGCATATCTCATAGGTGAATCAACATACCAAGTCAGAAATTTTCCTTTTATGAAGGAAACCCTCATCTATTTCTATTCCAATGCAGAAATAGATACCAAATTATTCATTAATCCCAACGCATACATAACATCATGCAACATGACTGATTCCAATGAATTCAACAGAAATTTGACGGACCCAAAACCTTTCACGGGATGAGTGGAGTTGTCTCCAAGAATGATAGTCATCTTAGTCTCCTTCTCTACTAGATTAGAGAGGGCTTCCTTGTATCCAAAGAAATGATGAGGGGACCCACTATCAACAAACTAGCTATCCCACAAATATGGTAGAGAAGAACTAGTAAGGGAAGAAATAATAATGTATTTAGATTTGTTTACAACATTACTTTCATACTTGGGGACTCTTGACTTATATTGAGGAGGAGGATCTTCTTCATGGTCACTTGAGGAGTCTCTTATTCTTATTTCATATCTTCTATCACAATTATTTATTTGATAACATTTTCTTCTTTTATTATTGTTGTTTCTTCTTGTGTTGTAATGTGGCCTTTTTCTCTTCTGGGGACAGTATGTAGTATAATGACGTTTCTTGTGACAATTATAACATTCAATATGAGATAAGGATATGCCATTCATTCCTTTTGTTATCATCCTTGATTCTTCTTGAGTAAGATTCACAAAATTTTCATCAAATTACGAGAGGGCATTGTTGTTGCTTATTGTAGTAATGATGGTTTCCCAAATAGGAGAGATATATCTGAGAGTCACAACTATTAGGTCCCCGATAGGGATATTTTCTCCAACTCTTTGCAATTATTCTTTAAGATGAGATATCTTGATAATATAGGATTAAATAACTTCTCCTTTTTTCATCTTGGTTTCTTTGAGTTGATCTTTCAAGGTGATGATCTCATTAAAATTTTTGATTTCATACATGTCAATTATCTTTTCATTCATGTCTTTCGAATTTCTTAAATTCCCAACATATGCAAGTACATTATTTTGTAAACCATCAACTATAGTTTTATTTTCTTTGGACTCACCTTTCCTGTACCTATTTTTGAGGGAAGCAAAAGAATTTTCTGGAGGCTAGAGAATATTTCTTGAATTTATTCCAACACATTATTGTTGTTAGCTATGATCTCCAACCTGACTTTCCATGCTGGAAAGTTTGATGCGTGACCCAAATTTTCATGCTCGTTGAAGGTATAGGAAGACATATTAACCTAGACAATCTTCTTTCCAATAATCATGGGCTGAATGTTTTTCTTCTTTTGGGCTTGTCTTTCACCGTGGCTCTGATACCATGTTAATTTTTCAGATTGTCTTATGCTGTATCAATTGCTTTAACCCAATTCACGTTTTCATTTAACAATGTGTTCAATTATTACCAATATAATGAACCATAAACTATAACTGAAGGTATTAAAATGTATGCAATAATAAAGAAGATAACATCACAACCATAACAGAAAAAATATTGGTCCAAGACCAGGGAAAAACTCAATAAGAGGGAAAATCCTTTCAAATCTTCTTCTTTATTAGATCGTCATAAAAAAAATTCAGTAGATACTACAATTAGCCCAATACATAATCTTGTAGTAGATATTTATAGAACAGAAGTAGATTGTAGAACTACATAATAGCATAGAGAAACCCTTTAATAATCAAACCACTAAAGCCAATTGAAGGCAATTGTAAAACCCTAGATCAAAGCCTTGGACACTTCCAACAAGGAAGACTATGTGCGACTGAAACTTCCTAGACGCTCCCTTGACCACTATGTGAGAGCATTTGTGGTTAACCTAGATGCTCCCAGGAAGACTACATGCATGTGTCTTGGGAAAAATACACACATAACTACTCCAAACCCCCAGACTCTCCCTTCCAGCTATTATGCGAGTGACTGATACTGCCCGAACGCACCCTTAACCACTCGTGTGTGTTTCCGAGGACCAATACTACCTGATATACTTCAAAAACCCAATACAATCCTTTTAGAATTATGTGCAATCATTTGAGACTTCTTAGACGCTCCTTAAGCCATTGTTTGCATGCGTTCAAGGCTTGATCTACTCCATAAACCTTATAACCTCCATTCAGGCTATCGTGCAAGCATTGAAGACTTTCTAGACACTCCCTCAGCCACTATGTGTGTGCATCTGTGGATGGAAATGTGTTTTACATGCATGTGGCTGAGAAGAGGAAACCTTAGATCCATGTGAACTTCACCCTTGTAGTTTCAGACTCTTGAGTGAACTTCCTTCGCCAAACTTTTGCGAACGAAGACAATGGAAGAGAGTAGAGGATGGATTTATCAATGTGTGAAAATGAGCTTGATGTATCTTCTATTTATAGGATTCCATGAGGGTCCACTTGGTTTTGAGGATGACCTGTCCAATTTTACATGTGCTTAGGGCCGACCTATTCCATTATACAGGAGTGGATAAAACAAATTGAAAAAGAAACTTCTACTTATCCAGATAGAGTGATAATTAGGTGAATTTTGAATGTCTTGAAAAGATGAATTTAATGCAATCATTATCTCTGTCATCTAAGCTATACAAGGTGGAATTTTCGCTAGTTGCAAAAATTAACACTCCCTATCAAGTAGGAAGAATTCCACCAGCTAATATCTATTTGTTGGTTATCACATCATCATGTCATGTTGTCGCCATGCTTTGGTTGTCTCTTCTCAACTCTATCTACTGAAACTTTCTCGAATCTAAAATAATAAGAATCGGGGAGCTTAGATTCCACCCATAGAAAGAAATAAAATAACTAACCATACATCGGAGAACACCTTTGTCCCCGACATCTCATGAGGGAGCTCATTGTTAACCCAAAATCTAAATAGGGAAGTAATTTTCAACCCAATCCTATTTCCTACTGATATTCCCATTAATGACCTTGAGCAGTCATGTGGTAGAAAACTTGCATCATAATTGACATGGTTTATACAGCCCAAGTACACTCTCAACCCCTTGGCCAAACAAGGAGAAATATTCCCAACAAGCCTTTCTTGAAGGTATGATGCCAAATGGGGTATACTATGCATAGACTAGATAGGGGAGAAACATCTTTGACCCTATGAATATAGGGGAGAAGCATCTCCAACCCTATGGGTAGCATATATGCGAGTACCCTATTGTCTAGAGATCCTTGAACCCCAGGAGCCCTCTATCTCAGTTCCTCACCCTGGGAGCTCAAACAGGGTGGTAAGAGTTCACTCAGTGTCCTCGATCAACATTGCCCCTTATCTAGAGGGGACACATCCATTAATCCAAGTTTTTATCTGAAGGAAAATAAATTTCCTTTCATTAATGAATTGGTGAGAATATCTAAAATATTCTCATTTGTCGATATGTGATGAAGTCTAATAGCTTCTCTTTGCACCATGTGTCAAATAAAGTGATATCGAATCTCAATGTGCTTGGACATTTCATAAAACATGTCATTCTATGTCAAATGGATCCCACTCTTGTTGTTGCAATATATCACTCTATTGTCTACGACCTGCTCAAATAGATCTCCAAAGAGCTTCCTCAACCAAACTTCTTCGTAGTTGGTCATGCTAGCGACAATGTATTCTGATTCGGCAGTGCTCAATGCTACACAATTTTCTTTCCTTCTCATCCAGGATATCTCGACAGATCCAAGGCTAAACCAACATTTATATGTATTATGAACCACTACTAGAAGTGGCCTTCTAGTGACTTTATAGAGTCCTTCAAATATTGATCGTAAATTTAATACATCTCTCAAGGGTGAACCAATAGACCAAGTCAAAAAATTTCCTTTGATGAAGGAAACCCTCATCCATTTATCTTCAAGTCGAGATATAGATACCAAATTCTTCATTAATCATATCACATACATAACATCATGTAGCATAACTGATTCTCCAGAATTCAACTGAAATTTGGTGAACAAAAAACCTTTCATGGGATGAGTGGAGTTGTCTCCAAGAAGGATGTTTAGCTTAGTCTCCCTCTCTACTAGATTAGAGAGGACTTCCTTGTATCCCTAGAAATGGTGAGTGGCTTCACCATCAACCAACCAATTGTCCCACGAATCTAGTGAAGAATAACTAGCAAGAGCGGAATAAGAATGTATTCAAATTTATTTACAACATTAATTTCATACCTGGGGACTCTTGTCTTCTTTTTAGGGGGATTATCTTCTTCACAGTCGCTTGAGAAGTCTATTCTTCTTCTTTCATATATTCTATCGCGGTTATTTATTTCATCTCATTTTATTATTTTATTATTGGTGTTGCTTCTTTTTCTCTTCTTAGAATAGTATCGTGCATAATGACCTCTCTTGAGGAAATTATATAATTAAATATGAGATAAGGATTTGTTATTCCTTCCTTTGTCTATCATCCTTGATTCTTCTTAAGTAATCTTCCCAACAATTTCATCAAATGATGGGAGGATATTGCTGTTGTTTATTGTAGTAATGAAGGTGTCCCAAATATGAGTGAGACCTCTAAGAGTCACAACTACTATTTCTCTGTCAGTCACATTTTCTCCAACTCTTTGCAATTGATCTCTAAGACGAGATATCCTCATAATGTAGGATTGAACAACTTCTCCTTTGTTCATCTTGGTTTCTTTGAGTTGATACTTCAACGTGATGATCTCATTCAAATTGTTAATTTCAGACATGCCAGCTATCTTGTCATACATATATGCAAGTAAATGATTTTTTAAACCATCAACTATAATTTGTTTTGCTTTGGAGTCACCTTTCTTGTACCCGTTTTTTGCGCTGAGAGATGCTCTGCAACCCAATATAGGGTAGATTTGTAGGTGTAATGAAAGAATGTTTGTAAAAAATTTTACATGTCAGCTTAACATGTTAAATTTATATTAATATACTAAATTTATAAACTGTAAAGGATTTGTGAATATTTAATAAAAAATTAAAATTAAAAGTAAGAAAATTAATAAATTTCAATTTGTTATACTGTAATTTTGTTTACGAATAACGTTTTAGATAAAATAAAATAATAATATACATATCACTTTAATATATAAAAAATATAAGTGTATCTATAAATTAAGGCTCATTTTACGTTAAAAATAAAAATAAAGAAAAAATTTAATTAATAAGCACATAAAAATTTAATACTTACAATAAAATTACCATATAACAATATTTTTAACCACGGATATTCAGGCCAATTTTACCATAGATGTTATTAGTTGCAAATAGTCTTTGTTACAATACCATGGGCCAATACCATGACTCATCAATACCACATGCCCAAAAACCATCTCTCATTTCACAAAAAAAATATTTCATTAACCACATTAGTTGTGTCGACCAACAACATGAAATGTGCCTAATCTAAAAGACATTATCAAAATCAATATGGATCACAATAGTGTAAAATCAAGTGGCAAAAAAATTATAATTACTTTTTAGATATTTGAAAACCTTCTATATAAGATATAAATAGCACCTATAAATTAGGATCCATTTTACCATATAAATTAAAATAATGATTTTTTAATCACTTTTAAATTTCATTGATAAGCACATAAAAACTTTATATTTATAATATAAAAAGACTTTTAACCATGGATATTCACACCCGATTTACCATGGATATTATTAACTTTGTTACAATACCATGGGACAATGTCATGGCTCATCAATACCACATCCCAAAAACCCTCTCTCATTTCACAATCAAAATATGTTATAAATAATCATTATTTTTATTTAATTTTATGACATTTTTGGGTGAACTCGGCTAAATTACAATCCATTTTACCACACAAATAAAAAATTAATTTTCTAGCCACATTTAAGTATCATTAATAAGCACATAAAAACTTAATACCTATAATATAAAAAGGCTTTTAACCATTGATATTCACTTTGAGTTTACCATGGATATTATTAAATCGAGTTTTCTTTTGTCCAACTTTTTGGAAGCTTTTCCCGTTGGTTTTCCTGGTCTAATTTCTCTAAAATCTGGCAAGAATTTAGTGAAATCACAAGTTTGATGGGTAACCCCTGCACAATGGAAGTTCCCTATGATTTTTGAGGTTTCCGAATCTAGATATACAGTGAAAAAAAACTACTTTAAATAACACAAATCAAGATTTCACCTCAAATGTTTCTGAAGCTTTTCGGATTGGTTTTTCTGGTCTATTTTATGTAAAATCTCGCAGGAATTTATTGAAATCACAAGCTTGATTGGTAACCGATGCACAATCGAAGTGCCCTAGGGGTTTTTGAGGGTTCTGAATCTATATAATACAAATCAAGATTTCACCTCAAAAAATTGATTGGTAACCCCTGCACAATCGAAGTGCCATAGGGGTTTTTGAGGGTTCCGAATCCATATATACACTAAAAAGACCGGTTTAATTAATATAAATCAAGATTTCACCTCAAAAGTTTTCACTAGATTCCGACACCAAAAAATCAAGATTTCACCTCAAATGTTTTCGTTGGATTATGACACAAAAAGTCTAAAATGTCGCACTAAAGACAACTCATTATTAAATTTATTACAATCCCATGTTTTCATTGGATTCTGACACAAAAAGACTGAAATGTCACACTAAAGACAACTCATTATTAAATTTGTTACAATCCCATGGGCCAATACCTTGGCTCATCAATACCACATGCCCGAAAACCATCCCTCATTTCACAATCAAAATATGTTATAAATAATATTTTTTTATGAGAGATTTTTCGGCGTAAATCACATGATATTTCATTTGTCTACATGTTTCAAACCAACCAGTGTTGTTCATCGTCAGGACAAGTTGAAAAAGTGATAACATCCAACGGCTATAATTTTTGACGATGAAATGGCTATATTGACCAACGGCTAAATTTGATTGGGAAACAGCTAGCTGGATAGGACTCGGGGCATAAAGTTATTTAATTAAAGAATTAGAATAAGTTAATTTAAATGGTTATTAAAATAATAGTTAGTTATACTATTATTAAATTAAAAGTTAATGGGACATATGAATTTACATAAAGGTTTTAACTATTTTAATTTTTATTTTATATATATATATATATATATATTAAAATAAAATAATTTAAGTATTATATAGAAAGAATAAAACTATAATATTTTAAATTTTTAGATATATTTAATTGTTCAATTGCTTAATTATTTTAACTATAAATTAATGAAAACATATTATCATAGATTGATTTCAATGTGAAAGTAATTATTTTTCTTTTATTAATTAAAATAACTAATAGCAAAAACTAAATGCTATTAAAATATCTCATATTATATAAACAACTCATTAAAGAACAAAGGCCAAAGAGAGAAGGATATGGGATAACAAGGGGAAACTAATAAGAACAAGCTATAAAAAGAGGGAGGGGAGGAAGTGAAGAAACGACTAGGAAGAGAGGGTTGGAACCCAACAACTACTGATCTTTCGGCAGTCCTCTCTATTGAGATTGCTCGACCTTTTTTCAATCTGAAGGGCTTCCCTAAATTTACGGTGATTTACGCCGAAAAATCTCATAAACTTGATATGGATCACAGAAGCCTCAATTCAACAATATTTTTTTAATTTAATTTTATGGAAATTTTTTTGTGGACTTGGTCAAATTATATAAAAATAAAAAATATATTATTAATTATTATTGTTTAATACAATTGTTAATAATTAATAATTAAACCATCCTAGATCCATCTTAACCCTAGATCTATCAAGCTCCAAAAGGGAGTAAATCTCTAGATGTGCAAACATTTCCTCAAGTTTTTCACTCAACAAATAGGCTTGCACCTCAAGATATTTGATCCCTATCGGTGCGTTATAGTTCTAGAGTTAGGATGGATCTAGAATTTCTTAAATTCCAAACATATGTAAGTAAATTATTTTGTAAACCATCATCTATAATTTTGTTTTCTTTGGACTCACCTTACTTGTACTTGCTTTCGAGGGAAGCAATAGCATTTTCTGGAGGCTCAGGAATCTTTCCTTGAATGTATTCCAACACATCATTGTTGTCAGCTATGATCTCCAATCTGACTTTCCATGCTACAAAGTTTGATGTGTCACCCAAATTTTCATGCTCCTTGAAGGTAGAGGAAGACATCTTGACTTAGACAATATTCTTTCCAATAATGACACCTCAATGCTTGTCTTCTTTTGGGATTGGTTTTCACCTTAGCTATGATACCATGTTAATTATTCAGATTCTCCTATGATGTATCAATTACTTTAGCCAAATTCACATATTGATTTAAAAATGCATTCAATTATTAGCAACATAACCAACCATAAAATGTAACTGAAGATAGAAAAATATCTACAATGACAAAGAAGACGACATCACAATCATAAGAGAGAAAATATTGGTCCAAGGCTAAGGAAAAATTTCACAAGGGAATATATCCTTTAAAATATTCTTATTTATTAGATCGTCACAAAAAAATTTCAGTAGAGAGTACAATGAGCCCAATACATAATCTTGCAATAGATATTTATAAAACAAAAGTAGACTGCATAACTACATGACAACAGAGAGAAACCCATTATCCATCAGAGCATTGAAGCCAATTGAAGGCATTTGTCAAGCCCTAGATCAAAACCGTGGACGCTTCCAACAAGGAAGACTACATCCGACTGAAAATTCTTGGACGCTCCCTTAACCACTGTGTGTGAGCATCCATGGCTTGTTAGGTTCCTGTTGAGGGCCCCGAAATCGGGTCAACAACAAGGGGGATACCCACCCGATCGGGAACCTGGTTGGCGGCTCCTTGCCCGTTTGGTGTAGCGGGTCCGACTGGGGATAATGGGACCAACTTCCCAATCTAAAAGATGTGTGTGTGTGTGTAGATTTTGAAGATACTAATCTAAAGGTAATTTTAAACTAATTTAATTCTAGACTCTAAACTGACTCTATGCTACTGTAATCTAACAAAAACAGCACATCTAATCTATACTAACCCGGGGTAAAATTCTTTCATTATGCGATCCAAAGAGATTTCATACAATAACTGGTAATAAAGATCATTTAGCTATCATAAGAATATAAATCAATTAAGATGAACCATTCTGCATAAGAAGTTAGGCAAAACAGTTGTGAACAGCATATCGCATAATCGGTTATTCATATGTCAAGCACAAACAAATGATTCCACCGTACAAAAGTGCCAAATGGTAATCCAGACATTCATACATCAACATATAAACAAATCAGTTGTATATCACTCTAAGAATATGAGAAGAAATTAATCAAGAGATAAAAGTACCATTTATGACTGATTTCACTCACAAACTTCAAGCAATAATGATTTATCTCTACTTACTTCTAACATCTACTAAGAGTACAGAAGTGCAACATCAGTAGCAGACATTAAAATGTAAACATAAATAAATCTCGATCCATCCATTCATCAAAAACCCCCTCCGAGGGTGCAAAAGTGCATGTTCTGAGGACAAGTTTTTTGACAAATTTCTGGACCCTTCTCCAAATGCCATGAGAAGGGTTAAATACTACTAACTAACTAATCTTAATTACACAAATTTAGGGAACGGCTTCAAATGACCGCCCTTTTACTAAAGCAAATTTATTTCTAAAAATTTAATCTAATTTCTAACCGTTTCTGTATCTGCTCCTTAGTGCTGTAAGCAATGTGAGGTTCGCCTGGAAAGAGTCGGCTGGTTGTCTTTTCCTTTTGCTCGGGCGATAAAAGTAGAAATAACAAAAGTTGGCACCTCTTTCTGACAAACTAGAAGATATTTTTTGAAAATCTTCCTCTGGCTGGGTGTTTTTTGCTGTGTGTATACTTAGTATAACCCAGATTTCTTTCAAACTGATTGTGTTATTGCTATTTCAGTTTTCGGCCGTACGAATGACTCAATGAGTTAGGGATTTCGTTGCCTGAACAATCTTACATATTGAAAATTGCTTCCATTCTTTGTTCCAGGCTTTTCTGAAGCATCATCCCTTTTTAGCGTTTTTCTTTTTACTTTATCCAATCTGAGCTTCAGGATCTTTTGCAAACATGCTGCTTTTGTGCACCTTTGACTCTGAGTCTTGGATAGTCTATTTTCATCAGTGTTTGTGGAGTGATACTCTGGAATCCGCGGCTCTGCTACATGTGGCATTCATTTGTGAAGGTATCTCCTCTTTGTTCTTCTAGTATTGGCGCTTTCCCCTTTTCCTTAGATGTTTCCTGCATATAGATTTATATCAGTTACTACCTTACAGTTTACGCAAAGGAAAAGAGACATGATGAAAAGATTGACATGAAATCTTTAAACTCTAATGAATGCATAATCATGACACTCATAATGACTTGACTCTTCGAAAAACGCAACACGATCATCTTTGGATACTCAGGCGTGCAATCATTAATTTCCCTTAAGGTGCGCGCTTGATTTTGGGTTTACAGATCATGCCGAAGAAACTTTGCGATGAGTGGTTTCTGCAATTCGTATCGCAGCAATTAATAGTCTCATTCGTCGCAGATCGCAAATCGCAAAATCGCAGTTTGTAGGATCGCAGATCGCAAATCGCAATATCGCAATTTTCATTTGCTCGTTGTGTGCTGCTTTTGCAACGTTTACGATATGCGACGTCGCATATCGACCGTCGGTGATTCCTTTTTATTTTATTTTAAGGGCGCTTTCAAAATATGCGATGCGATGAATGTCGCATCGCTTCATCGTGGCTTACTTACGCGCATAGGAAAAATGCTTCACTTTCTCTTTGCGATGCGATATAGCTTTTAGGGAGTTAAATACAAAAATTTTGATAAAAATATTTTTGAGATTTTTTGTTAAGGATCCCCCTTTGCTTGATATCATTGCTAATACTAAACAAAGAGGGGGGTTGTTGGTGACCACAACAATGGCGATTCACTGTGAAGAACCAGTTATCTCTGCTTTTCTATTGACATTTCCACTTCCGAAACAGAAAAATTTTCATATGTCTAAATTTTGTTATGGACAGATAAAGTAGATTACCCCTTATCCTGTCAATGATACTTTGTCTCAACCCTTCTTTTTGTCCAATTGTCTGCTTCCCTAGGCTTAGTTCTTGCATTCATACTAGAAATTACTCGGTCCTTTTTAAAAGATAAAATAAGGTCTTCTCTGCGTACTGGCTTTAAAATATGCTCATTTGTCGTAGGTAGAGCCTCTGCTGCCCACAAGCGTCCATAGCCTCGACAGGGTTACCATGTTATCCAACAATGATCCTTTTTCCTGCTTGAGGTTATTTACAACATTTCAGAGAAAAATCCTTTTGGACACTTTTTCCTTTTTTACTCTCTAAAGAACAATGTCTTGGTTTGGTGGCCAAATTATGACACAGTCATTCACTTGATTTACACTTTTGCTGAACAAGCTGGCTCGTGATGAGACCCCTTGTCTTTTGATTGCAACAATCTTGAGTCGTTGCCCTGTTTTGATAAACAGTATTGGCAAAGTCAGCAAGTTATAATATCTGTGATCATGATAAGCCGACTCGTGATGAGACCTCTTATTCTTTGAGATATAGTGTTTTCTCGGATTGTTTCTCTGAATGCTGCAGTTTCCTTTAGCAGGGACGAAGTCATTGTTTTTCCTTAAGAAAGCTCTGGACGACAATAATAGAGTTTTGAAAATAACAGCTTTGCAGAGAATATTTATTTTATTATTGATGATACCTTTCATTGTGCTGGGATAAAACAATTTTTAACCAAAGGTTGATTTCATCAAAGTCTTTTGAAAGGTTGAAACTAATATCATTATTCAGGCTAAAGTTAACTCTATTTGTCAATAATAAAAATCAGATTTTTCGAAAAGTTTTGCTATTTGTACAAGTGAAATCAAAATCTGATAGAGAGTTAGTGTGCTCTTTCAGGAATCTTATTCAATGATCATTTACAACCGGTTTTATTTATAAGAAAGAGAAAAACAAAATAAAAGAAACTAAAACTATCCTACAAAAATAGAAGAGTGATCTTCTATGGAAAATACATTTTAAGAATCTGTCCATTCGCAGGCAAAGAATCTCTTCTACCTGCCAAATCCTGCAACACAAACGTCGATGGGCCTATGACTTCTACAATCTGAAAAGGACCAAGCCATAGCTTCTGAAATTTCGTATGTTTGCCCTTTTCTTCATGAGCCTTATCCCATTTCAAAACTAAATGTCCCATCTGAAAGTTCTTTCTGGTTATGATGGCTGAGTCAAAAGAGGATTTTATTAGCGCTTGGTTGTGAGCATGGGTTTTCTTAGCTTGTTCTCGGCGTTCTTCTAGTTTGATTATTTCCATTTGTCTTAATTGCAAAGAGGAAGTAGATACTTCATCGAAGTGTTGTACTAAAGAAAAAGAGGGAATGACTAAGTGAGTTGGAAGAACCACTTCTTTCCCATAAACTAAATTAAAGGGAGAAGTGTCGATTGAAGCTTTCTTCGTGATTCTATCTGCCCATAAAGCATTAACCAGCACTTTGTGCCAATTCTTTTGGTTTTGGTCAACTGTTCTTTTAATAATCCTGATTAGGTTTTTGTTTGTTGATTCAGCCAACCCGTTACCTTGCGGATAGTAATTAGTAGAATATTTCAATTTGAACCCTCTTTTTAATGCAAACTCAGTCATTGCATTTCCAGAAAAGTATGATGCATTATCAAACATTAAGGCCATTGGCAATCCAAACCTAGTGATGATAAATTGATCTATGAATTCAATAATGTTTTCAGAATTAACTGTCTTGAGAGGAACTGCTTCTACCCATTTAGTAAAATAATCTGTTGCTGTGAGGATATACCTATGCTGCTTAGAAGAGTGAGGGACGATCTCACCTATTATGTCCAAGCATTATTGGCTGAATGGTTGCTCGATGTTGACCGGCTGTAGTGGCGTGGACGATTTCCTTTGTTTCCCTGCAACAGTCTGGCAGATTTGGCATTTCCTTACGTAATTGTATGAGTCTTTGAACAACGTGGGCCAATAATATCCTGCACGTAAGATCTTATGCGCAGTAGTCTCTCCAGCATAGTGTCCACCTGCTAGTCCATCGTGGAGTTCCTGCAAAACCTTTTTAGCTTCAGTTTTCTCAAGACACCTAAGAAGTACAGAATCGTAATTCCTTTTAAACAGAACATCATTTATGAGCTGGTATTGTTTAGATTTCAATCTTAGAGCTCTTTTCTTGGTGTGATCCAAGTGCGATGGAGCATACCCGTTCTTAAGATAATAAATGGTGTCCGCATATGATGATTTTGCGTCGTTTAGGCTGACCTCATACGTGTGTACCTCTTCAGATGAGTTCTCAGGAATTTGCGATGCTCCAGCTAACATCTTGCAGAAGCCTTGACCCCTTACGATGTTTGCTGGTTTGATCTCAAGATCGTATTCTTGTAGAGCGGTAATCCAATTTGCTCTCTTTTTGCCCACATCCTTCTGTACCAACAAGTTTCTTACCGCTGGAAACGGTACGACGACTTTGGTATGGGCTTTAAGTAAGAAAGGTCTGAAATATTTGATCGCTTTGAAAACATCATACGCTTGTTTCTCCATGTCTGAATAATTGAGCTCAGCACCTTGTAAGTTCGAGCTAAAGAATGCGATTGGAGCTTCCGCCTTCTCTTGATTTACTTGAGTCAAAATCGCGGCATAAGATTTCTCTGAGGCAAAAGTGTATAAGATGAAAGATTCTGAAAATTTTGGGGTAGCTAAAGATGGAGCGTTGATGATAGCTTGTTTGATCAAGTTGAATGCTTGGTGCTCATCTATGCCCCATTTAAAATTTGAATTCTTTTTTATCATATTTTGTAAAGGAGAAATAATACGTGAAAAATCGGGGACAAACCTTTTTACAAAATTGATTTTTCCAAGGAAAGATTGCATGGCCTTTTTGTTATGGGGTATGGATATTTCGGAAATTTCTTTGATTCTGTCAGGTTCAATGTGAATACCAGATTTCGACACTATGAATCCGAGCAATTTCCCTTCACTTAATGCGAAAAAAGATTTCTTTGGGTTAAGTGAAATTCCATACCTTAAGAATCTTTGAAAGATCTGTTTCAAATCTTTGAGATGGTCGCTTCGCTTCTTGGAGTACACTGTTATATCATCCAAGTAAATCACTACAGATTTATTGACCAAACCTTTAAACGCGATGTCCATGGCTCTCTGAAAGGTAGCGCCGGCATTGATCAGACCAAATGGCATCTTCCGATATGCGTATGTGCCCCACTTGGTTCGGAATGTGGTTTTCAACTGATCATCGGGATGTACCAGCACTTGATTGTATCCTGAAAATCCATCCAGGAAAAACATTAATTCTGAGCCCGCTACTGCCTGTAGTATTTGATCCATAGGTGGGAGGGGAAAATTATCTTTCTGACAGGCTTTGTTGAGATTCTGGAAATCAATACAGATTCTAATATCTCTGTTTTTCTTCCTAACAGGCACCATATTGGATACCCATTTGGAGTGTCTGCCTGGGAAAATTATTCTGGCTCTCAACAATTTATTTAGCTCAGTCTTTATCTAATTTTCTAAGTTGGGGTGGATTTTTCTGAGCTTCTGCTGGATAGGTTTTTCATTGTCAATCATAGGGATAGTGTGTTGAATGATAGAAGTGCTGAATGTTTTCAACTCATCGTAATTCCATGCAAAAACGTTTTTGTATTGTCTCAGAAGACAGATATACGCTGATTTTTCTTCAGGGGCTAGGCCGTGGCCCAGATTAACGTTTTGCGGCTTCTGATCGGTTCTTAGGTTCACTAATTCATAATTCAGAGTTGAACTATAGAGTTTAGAATTGGCAGACCTTTTAAACCGACTTTTCAAATCATATAAATCTTCTAACTTAACCACCGATTTAGGTATAGCATTATTAGTGCTATTTTGTTGAATTTGGTGATCATAATGGTTTTCGTCAATTATTTGATTTGAGTAGGATCCTTCAGAAGTGAGGAAATTTACAATGTCTGGATCGTCATTGAATACTCTCCAGTTGGTGATGTTGTCAGGGATGGATGGTTTAGAGATTAATTCTATTGAAAACCTATCGGGACTAAAATCTTCGGAGGGAATCAGTCTAGAGGCTACGTTAGCTAACAGGTCTGTGCTCGCATTTTGGAGTCTTGGGATTGACGAAATATTGAATGCTATGAAATGTGAAGTCAGATCTTGTACTAAAGATTGATAGTGCTTTAAATGACTTGACAGGCAATGTATGGTGTTACGTACCTGTTTGACGACAATTTCGGAATCTCCAAAGACTTGAAGATACTTAACATTCAAGCCGATTGCTTTGTATAGGCCTTGCACCAAGGCTTTGTATTCCGCTGTATTGTTTGTGCAATCGAACTCAAGTCTGCATGTAAGCATGGTCTTGTTCCCATCTGGGTTAATCAGAACGCATCCTGCTCCTGCTCCCTCATTAGATTTAGAGCCATCAAAATATAATTTCCAAAATAAAGATGTATTTACAGAATTATCTAAAAAATCAAAACACTTTGAATCATCAGTTTGGGAAAAATTTTCAACTTGGGACACAACTGAATTTTCTAAGTAAGGTGAAGTATGAGCATTGAAATTGCCGAGGAAAGAATCTACTGAGTAATTGCCTATGATACTGCTGTTGTATGCTACTGCTTCGTTCTCTCCTTCCAATTCTGTCACTATGTACTTTTGGTGCAATTCTTGTTCAACCTTTATTTGATTGGGTTTACCGTTGTAGGGTAACCACATGTGCGACCAGTCGGTTGAGAAATATCCGTGGAGTTTCTCGGACCAATCCCTGCTAAGAATTAAACCATAGAATTCAGGGATATCAGATACTAGAATGTCGATAACCTGACATACTTTCGGGTTAGACGACAATCTTATGGTCACCTGGTTAAGTTCACCAATCACTTCGACTTGAGATCGATCAAGTTGAACTATGCGCACTGCAGATTTCTGAGGCTGAACATTCAATTTGGCACATATTGATCTGGGTAGAATATTCATTGAAGCACCAGAATCAATCAGGCAATTGTGCACGTTTTTATTGAAAATTTCATAAGTGAGGAGAAAAGGAGGAGTATGGGATCTTGACCTTCCTCCAATCAAGGCAATTTCATTCGGATCAATCTTATTG
This sequence comes from Pinus tabuliformis, assembly GCA_031772625.1. Taxonomy (NCBI): domain Eukaryota; kingdom Viridiplantae; phylum Streptophyta; class Pinopsida; order Pinales; family Pinaceae; genus Pinus; species Pinus tabuliformis. Next base: position 1,506,253,907 of record CM062819.1, on the reverse strand, counting down.
ATCATGTTGGTTGGAGGTCTTCCCATGCTGTGGGAAGCTACAGCTGCAGGTAAAGATGTAGTAGGCACGGCATGTAATTCTTTCATCATTATTTTCTGTTGATGTTTCAATTTGCTCAATTCGTACAGAGTGATATTAGCCCTAGTCTTTTTCATGTCATCGATAATGTTATACTCCATTTCATCCGACACTATCAGTGTTCTTGATGGAGGTACTTGATCTGATTGGACTGGGCTAAATTGGGTCACTCTAGCGGTTGTTTTCTTTGTTGCGACCTTATCTTTTGCTGTAGGGCTTGCGCCCTTCTGTTTACCGGTAGTTTGGGGAGGATCAAGTTGATTTTTGCTTCGTGTGCTAACCGGAAATGCTTCTTGATCCTCTTCTTGTGGGAGGATGAAATCCCACATTCCTTGTAGTTCCACAACTTCTTCATCATCGGTCTGCCCTTCAGTGGTATTCTCTTCTTCTTCTTCTTCTTCAGATTCGACGTTTGAGACAGCATTGGGTGGTTTCACCTCCATGGGAAGGTTTCTTTTAAAAGATCTGTAGGGCTTTTTTGAAGAAGTTTCTGCTACTTGTTTTCTTATATCAATCATCTCATTGGACATGGCCTTTAACACCTTCTGTAATCCTTCCATATCGAAAGGATCTTTCGTTTGCTTCTTCTTGGTGTCTTCTTTGAAAGAGATCTTCTTAGATTTGCGTTCTTCTATTGCAGATCTCTTTTCTAGGGAAACTACGCGTTTTTCTACTGCTAACGCCTCAGTTAAGTTTTCAACTAAGGTCGTCTTGTTTGCCCTATCTACGAAGATAGCCAAGTTAGATGGTAAGTCCGTGATGTACCATTCACATCTTACTTCCTCGCTGGGTTGAGAAGCAGCGGGAATCTTGTTGAGGATCTTATTGAACAGTAAATTGAAATCCTTAATGGGTTCTCTAGTATCAGCTTTAAGATTAGATAGGTCATTGATCAATGTCGTTGTTGATCTGTCATCACCAAACTTGGTGAGGAATTGACTTTGAAAAATGTCCCAACTTGTGATGGACCCGGAAGGTAACGAAAAGTACCATGACCCGGCTGTTCCTTGCATTGTGTAAGGAAAAAGTCGGACGACAGCATCTTCGTTGGTAACTCCGTTGAGATTAACAGAAAGCATGAAATTATTGATATGCTCTTCAGCTAGCATGCCTGTTTCTGGATTGAATTTAGGTAGCCACTTCTCAGGATGGGCCGATATTGGGCTCAGGGGTGGAGGCATTAAAATCGCCCCAGGATTGTTCCATGGAGACTGGGCCATCGTTGAGCCGCTAGTTAATGAGAGTGCAGAAGACGGTCCCTGATGCTGAGAAGATGAAGGTATTATGATCTTTGATGATTGAAGAGGAAGTGTCGTGGAAGATGGATGAGTGATTTGGGATGAGGATGTGGGTGGTTGACTTCGCGGTGAGGGTGTTGAAATGGACGAAGTGGATGAAAGAGTCTCACGGTCAGACTCTGGTGGTGCTTTCCTTGCTCTTTTCCTAGTAGGGAGAGGGAGTTCACTTGGTTGAATACCAAATTTTTCACTCTTCAATCTGGTCAGAGGATGAGCAGGATTGTACTGCGAAGTCATGCTGCTGTTAGATTTATCAGACCTATGAGAAAAAATAGAGAATCCCTGGAGTTTACGAATCAAAGTTTGAATTTCAGGGGGTTCAATAATGAGTTGGTCTGATATATTAGAGTAGGTAGCAGCAGTGGATACTCGAGCGACTTCTAACTCCGGGTTTAACCGTAGTGGAGAAGTCGGGGGAGTTGATGAGGGTGATTTACTCTCAGAATGACATTTAGATTTTGACTTAGTTGCCATTCATAGTTCGTGCCCTCCTTCTAGCACCAAATATGTTGAGGGACCTGAAATCGGGTCAACAACAAGGGGGATACCCACCCGTCCAGGAACTTGGTTGGCGGCTCCTTGCCCGTTTGGTGTAGCGGGTCCGACTGGGGATAATGGGACTAGCTTCCCAATCTAAAAGATGTGTGTGTTTGTGTAGATTTTGAAGATACTAATCTAAAGGTAATTTTAAACTAATTTAATTCTAGACTCTAAACTGACTCTATGCTACTGTAATCTAACAAAAACAACACTACTAATCTATACTAACCCGGGGTAAGAGATTTCATACAACAACTGGTAATAATGATCATTCAGCTATCATAAGAATATAAATCAATTAAGATGAACCATTCTGCATAAGAAGTTAGGCAAAATAGTTGTGAACATCATATCGCATAATCAGTTATTCATATGTCAAGCACAAACAAATGATTCCACTGTACAAAAGTGCCAAATGGTAATCCAGACATTCATACATCAACATATAAACAAATCAGTTGTATATCACTCTAAGAATATGAGCAGAAATTAATCAAGAGATAAAAGTACCATTTATGACTGATTTCACTCACAAACTTCGAGCAATAATGATTTATCTCTACTTACTTCTAACATCTACTAAGAGTACAGAAGTGAAACATCAGTAGCAGACATTAAAATGTAAACATAAATAAATCTCGATCCATCCATTCATCAAAAACCCCCTCCGAGGGTGCAAAAGTGCATGTTCTGAGGACAAGTTTTTTGACAAATTTCCGGACCCTTCTCCAAATGCCATGAGAAGGGTTAAATACTACTAACTAACTAATCTTAATTACACAAATTTAGGGAACGGCTTCAAATGACCGCCCTTTTACTAAAGCAAATTTATTTCTAAAAATTTAATCTAATTTCTAACCGTTTCTGTATCTACTCCTTAGTGCTGTAAGCAATGTGAGGTTCGCCTGGAAAGAGTCGGCTGGTTGTCTTTTCCTTTTTCTCGGGCGATAAAAGTAGAAATAACAAAAGCTGGCACCTCTTTCTGACAAACTAGAAGATATTTTTTGAAAATCTTCCTCTGGCTGGGTGTTTTTTGCTGTGTGTATACTTAGTATAACCCAGATTTCTTTCAAACTGACTGTGCTGTTGCTATTTCAGTTTCCGGCCGTGCGAATGACTCAATGAGTTAGGGATTTCGTTGCCTGAACAATCTTACGTATTGAAAATTGCTTCCATTCTTTGTTCCAGGATTTTCTGAAGCATCGTCCCTTTTTAGCGTTTTTCTTTTTGCTTTATCCAATCTGAGCTTCAGGATCTTTTGCAAACATGCTGCTTTTGTGCGCCTTTGACTCTGAGTCTTGGATAGTCTATTTTCATCAGTGTCTGTGGAGTGATGCTCTGGAATCCGCGGCTCTGCTGCATGCGGCATTCATTTTCAAAGGCATCTCCTCTCTGTTCTTCTAGTATTGGCGCTTTCCCCTTTTCCTTAGATGTTTCCTGCATATAGATTTATATCAGTTACTACCTTACAGTTTACGCAAAGGAAAAGAGACATGACGAAAAGATTGACATGAAAGCTTTAAACTCTAATGAATGCATAATCATGACACTCATAATGACTTGACTCTTCGAAAAATGCAACACGATCATCTTTGGATACTCAGGCGTGCAATCATTAATTTCCCTTAAGGTGCGCGCTCGATTTTGGGTTTACAGATCATGCCGAAGAAACTTTGCGATGAGTGGTTTCTGCGATTCGTATCGCAACAATTAATAGTCTCATTCGTCGCAGATTGCGAATCGCAAAATCGCAGTTTGTAGGATCGCAGATCGCAAATCGCAATATCGCAATTTTCATTTGCTCGTTGTGTGTTGCTTTTGCGACATTTGCGATATGCGACGTCGCATATCGGCCGTCAGCGATTCCTTTTTATTTTCTTTTAAGAGCGCTTTCAAAATATGCGATGCGATGAATGTCGCATCGCTTCATCGCGGCTTACTTACGCGCATAGGAAAAATGCTTCACTTTCTCTTTGCGATGCGATATAGGTTTTAGGGAGTTAAATACAAAAATTTTGATAAAAATATTTTTGAGATTTTTTGTTAAGGGTCCCCCTTTTCTTGATATTATTGCTAATACTAAACAAAGAGGGGGGTTGTTGGTGACCACAACATTTCCTATAATAATATGATTCATAATTTTGAATTGACTATGTAAAGGCTTGTAATATTGTACATACTTTTTCTTTCTGCAAAATGTTTTCCCATATTAAAAAATGTAAAGAGGGTAAGTCCTAAAAGAAAAATCAAAGGACTAAAGGAAAAGGATAAGAAAAGAAGATAAAATATAAACCCAACCAAAAAGAGATAAAAATAGATCATGAAAGTGTGCACATTCAAATGCCACTACTCTAAGTTTACTTTTTGGAAATAAGATTGTGTGCAGCTTGTCAAAATTCCACAATCCATGATGATCAATGATGGGACCAAACCTAAACGTAGATTAATGAACAGATAAAATAAAGGATGATTAACACTAATCCGATGATTAAGTAGATATTTTGGATTCGGCTTGATTGTTGATTAATTACTAGGTATGGAGACAGATGTGAGGGGACACATGTACTCTCTCTCGATTTTCTCACTCCCGGGCTTAGCCTTTACTCGTCTGTTCTGCATTCATTCACCACTTTGGCATTTGGGTGCTCTCTGCTGTTAGACGAGGGTTTCACTATTTGGTATCTGTGGAAATGCTGAGGTCTGTCAATGGTGTTTTGTGCTGTAATGGGGTTCCTTTGTCGTCAATTAACAACTACACTTGCTCTTCCTATTATGTTGCTCTGTTGGTGATTCTCAGGTTCATTGTAGTTGGTTTTGCCGGATTTTATCACTCTAAGGGATTTCTCCTGTTCTGAGACTATTCGGCTCTCTGTCTACCTTTTACTATTTTTTGGCTCATATGCTAGTTCATATGCACTACTAGTTAACTAAGGTTCCTTCTATATGTGTTTCTTGTAGGTTGTGGTCACAGGGGACTGATTCCTTACTCTGTTCAACAAGGTAAGCCCTCCGTTCCCTATCACAGTTCTTTTCCTCACTTCTCCATCTTTACTGAGGGTATCTACTCCTTGTGAGTAGGAATGTTCCTCTGTGGCTGTGACCTGGTTATGATTTCTCCAATTTGTTGCTGCCTGCTCCTTCGTTAAGTCACCAAACCCTCTTCCCGACTATTTTCTTAGTTTTCCATTCTCGTTTTTTCATGCACCCACTGATTAATACTCTGGTTGGTCGTATCTACGGGTGTTGGTGGCTTGGAATGTTTGCTTTCTCAACTAACGCCACTTTGAGAACTTGGTAGGGTCACTCTTGGTCTTTGTCTTTTGTAATAGTGCTATTCTAGGTTAGCCTTAGTGTTATAGACAATTTTGTGCCTTACAGCAACAGGCATGAATTGTCGATAATCCAAGGGATCCAAAGTTCCCTAAACATGATGTTCCTACCCCTAGAGGAACAAGGTCAGCAAACCAACAGCTCTCAGATCAGTTCCCCACCTGAAAACACTCAAAAACAAGCAATCCTGAAATCAAAGCAGGTGCTCCACTAGGCTTCTGCGCTGAAACTCAGATCCTCCATGGTGTACCTGCGTTGCAAAGCAAGTCGAACAAAGGCCACCTGCGCTGAGCGAGATGGGACAAGTGGCACACTGAGTCATTGCTCCAAAAATGACACTTGGATCAGGGATTTCGCCTTGTGATGAGTCAGAGGCTCTGTTTCTCCAAGTGGAAGCAAGGTTCTCCAAGTGGACTCAAGAACTGAAGATCAACTAAAGATTAACTGAAGAGAGAGAGGACACAAGGCAGCTACACATCAGTTGCAAGCTGACTCATCCTTTCTCAATTCATCTATATATTGAGCTCTCTCCTATGAGCTCAGGAGGCTGGAATTTTGTGCAAAGTAATGATATGCTGTTGGTTTCACTATAGAGCTATTGGGTGATTGCTTGAGAGAGGTGAAGAGGAGAAATTCTTTCTGCTGGGAGGTGTTGCTGGATTAGGACCTTCAATGGTTGTAACACTCTCAGAACCTTTACTTCTTCATTAATAAAAGCTATTGAGGTTCTTCTATATGCTCTTGTTTCAATGATATATTGTGATGATGGTATATTTGATTTACACTAATCTATGAATCAGTTATGATTGCATGTTGCTTGTAGTTTCCTTCTTTGCTATTTTGCAGGATCTCATTGTAGCTGGGCCAGCAATAGAGCAAGGAGCTGGGAGCAAGAAGCCATAAAGAAGAGTTTGGATTCGACATTAAGCGCAAGGCAACGGTTAGTGCATTTATCCACTCTCTTTTGCTTTCATAAAGAAGTAAACCTTAAGTAGTTTTCTTTACAGTTGTTGCTGAGGTACTATCACCCTTAGAGTGGGATAGGGTCATCCGAGTTGGAAACTTTTCCCTACAACAAACTGGCGACTCCGCTGGGGATCGTATCTGTTTGATTGTTTGTAGTATTTTGCTATTCATTTCCTGAACAAAAGAGTACCAAATCGAAAAGCTTTTGACTATATCAAAAGCGAAGTAGAGGGCAGCTACTCTAGCTCATTTCTGAGCATGTTCATGATTTGAAGAGCTGATCTACAAGGATCCTTGTAAGCTCTTAGTGATAGCTTTTCATCCTCCTTGTCATCCCTTAGTGTGTACTTGACTGATAGCTTCTGATTTGAGCAAAAACCGTGAATTTTTTAGAAAACTGTGACCCGGAAACTGTGAAAACACAACTTTCGTTTTCCAAACCAGGCTGTACACAGGCTACCTGCTTTGCAACGCAGGTAGCCCCTTCGGGACCTGCGCTGAATGTCAAACTGACAGTGTACTACCTGCTTTGATCCAGTTTTGCCTAGTGCTGCTGGGGTTTCCTCCTGTTTCTTGCCCTGTTTTCACTATTGTTTTTGCAGCCAGTTACCAGTCCATGTACCTATCTGAAACAAACTTTACTTGCCATTATTCCACCTCGGTTATATAAAGAAACTATACTTGTTCTTTTGTATTTCTTACATCATTTACGGTTTCCCATAACGAAAAGTGAACTAGTCTTGCTGTGGCCTCTTAGATCTAAACATGTGATAGGTGTCTTGCTGATCTTAAGAGTTAGTTTGTTTGCTGTTCATAGCTGATTTGTCTTTTGCTTTCATCATATGGTTTGATTTCATATATTTCTAGTGTCGAAACAAGTGAATCTTAAGGTGTCTTTTTATTTTGGACAAGCTTGTTTGTTTTCACTCGAAATTGAACTCAAAGTTATATAACAGCTCTCTTTCTGTAATACAGAGAAAAGAAATACTTGCATTGTGCATTTTGCATCTGAAAAGTTTGCATGTTGATTTAGGAGAAAGTGCATTAGTTTGTGCTGTATGAACTGTGTGAAAAGATATGCCTTTCTTCTCCCTCAGTAGTTAAGATTTTCATCAGTCAAAAAGATTTGAAAAAGCTTGCTTCTCATCTTAGGTTGCATTTAGGAATTTGTCACATACATCTCGTGGTGAACCTTGAAAGGCAAACTTTAAAAAGATCAACTTAAAATATACTGAATTTACATAACAACGCTTTGTAACATAATGCAAACACATAGAGGTCTAGGTAGAGACGTGTTCCGGCGTCGTTAAACATAGTGACTGTCGATCTCTACGAAGGTGGGTGATTCCTCCTGAGAGTCGGTGGCACTAATACGGACTTGTGCTCCCACGTACCGTCGCGTATATATTGGGAGACCCCTATAGGAACAAAGCCTTTATCCATAGGAAGCTGTGTCGGCCGCCCTACTGATCGCGATGCAGTGAACACAACATTCACGAAGATCGACCACCTGTACCGTAAAACGTATTCTGTGGTTTCGCGAAAAGTTTGGCACACCCTCTGCCTAGAACTCCAGAGAAGTTTCTTTTGGCCTTTTTCAAACTCTATAACTGAAAAAGTCCATCCGAGCATTTGTCACTTCGGGCTCGTTAAAACATCGAAGGAGACTAGAGTCATCGTTAGCTTTTTCTCGACTCTTTAAAACTGAAAAAGCAAGTTGTGTCTAAAGCGTCGTTATAAAATTTATTTTAAGCGGAATAATCATCACCCTTCCCTCGTTGATCTTCGAAGTTAGTCCACCACAAGTGGAAGTTCCTGTAGAATCGCTAAGAAATCTTTTGGATAGACTAGATATGTCTGAACAACCGTCGACATATAGGACTGTGTCATCCGACACAGCAACAGCAGAACCTCCTGCTGCTACTCCAACGATGTTCGCTGGTATACCATCTGTCCCGGCGAATTGTCAACAACAAGCCAGAGTCCAATCAGGGACAACGACATGGATAGTTCCTATTTCTTCATCCGGATTATCATCTGGTACTTCTTATGTTGAAACTCAACAAATTGATCCAATGTGTCTTCAAAGGCCAATTTACCCCTTAAGTACTGGATTTCCACCATGTGGAGGGCAGTATGCTCTTTCATTGTTCCCTCCCGGAGAACAACCATGTGGGAGTTTACAACAAAGTTCAGGTCAAACTGGAATCACATCTAGCGGTTGGGTACCAATACTCCCTCAACAATCAGGAGTTGCATATTCAATGCAACCAGTACGCCCTGTGTTGAATATTCCCACCACACCTGCTATGGCGAATGCATCGCAAGTACAAGCGCTACCTATTGTAATACAACAACCTCTTGTCTCAGCGGCTCAATCACAACCACAGGGTAGTGCCTCCTTATCTGGAGCGACTCAGGCTCAAACAAGTATTGTGACTCCTCATCTTGGTCAATCATCCAGTATTGGTCAACAGCAAATGGTCCAACAACCACAGCTGGTTCAATCTCAACAACCGCCATTCCAGCAATCATATAAAGGACCTGAGCAACAAGTCTTTGTAAGTAATGGGCAACCATGCTATAGTGGTTATGCCCATCAACCTTGTCAAAGTTGTCAGCATTATGCTGGTCTGCAAAGACCCATTGCTCAGGCGATACCATCTTATCCGGGATATGCTTCGCCTAACCTGAACCAACAGTTGCCCTTTATAGCAACCCTAGAATTACCAGATCTAAACCGGCTGACTAATGATCCAATTTCTTATGCCTCTTGGTGGCCAGCGATTCCGCATAAACTTCCATCGGACATTCCTAAATTCAATGGAAATCCAGGTGAAGATCCGTCGAATCATGTGATGACATTCCACCTATGGTGTTCATCAAACACCCTGAATGATGATTCGATAAGACTTCGCCTCTTCCAGAGGACATTGACAGGTCCAGCGGCTAAATGGTACATTGAATTGCCAAGAGCCTCTTTCGACAATTTCAGCCCCTTAGCCATGACTTTCTTAACCCATTTTCAATTACCGATAAGGTATGAAACAGGAACAGAACTCCTTACCAACTTCAAACAGACAACGGCCACTCACATATCTGATCATATACATGAGTGGCGACGTCGTCGTAGGATGGTGAAAACTTACGTTCCCGATCAGCTGTTAGCTGAATGGTTTATAAAGTCGTTACTTCCGGCTATAACGGAAGATGTGGCCAAGGGAGGAGTCGTAACAGAGGAGCAAGTCATTGCTCGTGCTCAATATTTAGACTTAGTATATACTCAGTCGGGCACGCTCTACGACAAAATACCTGACGCCCCTAGACCTGAATTTTCAATTCCTCCCCCTCCTGAATTGAATACTAACTCTCACGCCAGTAATGGCGTGACTGGAAAACGCAAAATTTCTAGTCAAAATGCAAATGAGGGACTTCTTGCCTCAGAAGTAAATGCCATGTCGACCGACAAGGGCAAACAACTGAAGCAACCAGGGGGCAAGAAGATAAAGAAAAGGAAAGGGAGACCCCCGACAGGGTGTCATATATGCGATGAGGATCATTGGACGAAAGATTGTCCACATATACCTGAAGTTAAGAAACTCTTCAAGAGTTCAAAAACCCCAGCAGTATTGACTGATCCGTTCCCTAATCCAAGCCAAAATCTGGTTGCCAATCAAAATGCTTCCCGATCCCAAGTGCTTATGTTGTCCACCTCAAAGTAGCAGAATGATGCTTTGACAAGGAATAAAGATTACAGGAATCCAAAGCAGTTGAACAACAAGGCAAATAAACAACCTAGTAGTTCAACAACAACTTTGACCAAAGTTGTGCCACCCATCATTCCTGAACCAATGATAAAGTCGCCAAAGGGAGTAGTACACAAATCTACATTTAATCCTCGTGAAAAAATAACACAGGATTATAATATAATAGAGGACCTGGCTCAATCGTCGTCCGCTATGTCGACGCCTGAGGTAGCGCAAAATTGCACCTCCCAAGAGCAAGCTTTATTATCAGCTATAGGTGGGATTGGCCCAATGGATTCCAATCTAGTGGCTTTTGATCATAAAGGATATGATCCTCAGTTACCAGCTCAACAAGCTTTCCTTATTAAAGTGGAAGCTCTCAACAAAACTGTTCATCGAACAATTATTGATGAGGGGGCATCTACATGTCTTATGTCGATGAGTTGCTGGAAAAATTTACGCTCACCACCCTTGTCGAAATCGTCAACGACGTTAAAAGCATTTGATGGACGATCATACACTCCATACGGGATTTTAAATAACTTGCAAGTTGAACTGGGGGGCAAAATAGTAGAAGTTGATGTTGAAGTGATCGATGGAAACCTCGATTACAACATCCTACTGGGAAGGCCTTGGATATATGCAATGGCTGCAGTTGTGTCGACCTACTTCAGGAGGATTGTATTTCCTTTTCAAGGAAAAATTACAATCGTCGACCAACAAACATTTCTCCCCAACAATTCTCAAGTTACGGGAAGCAGCACAATGATCCATGAAAGTAATCAATCACTCCAAAATATCGGAGTAGGTCTCCTAAAAGACCCTGCCTTAGTGGGTACTTTTTCCCTACCGCCGGCGAGTAATCTGGCGGAAGTAGCCACAGTGGAAACCTACAATATGAAATCTTCTATATCCAACGGATTCAGAAGATTCCTAAATATTTTGTCAGCATGGATCGTCGCCCTAATAGAAATACTGTAAATACAGTGGGCCCCGAGGACGGTTCTTATCTCATGTCAACCTCGTTAAAAAATGAAACAAGGAGTCACGAGGATAGTTCTTTTACTATGTCAACCTCTTTAAAAAATGAAACAAATCCCCTTTTCAAAATTCAAAGGTAAACCTTCATTCCAACCACCAAGTTGAATGCAATGAAGCTTGGGGGGCACCCTCCTTTGACATGCATTATTATGATGCTGGGGGCATGCAAAAGATCCGAGCAGTTTTAGCACATAGTTCATGCTCGTTAAAAAATAAACATAAGTTGTGAGCAATCTTCCCCTAGAGTTCAAGCTCATCCAGAAAAAATGAACCGGTAAATAACCTTGGTAAATGTAACCTTTGACAGCCATATTAAAGCCCTTGGTCGTGTTCTTGCAGTCTCACCTCCATCTGTTCATTTGACCAATCGTTCATCTCCATATGTTTGTTTACCCATTTTGAGGAACAGCTGCGAAGAGTGATTTCACTAAGCCATCCTTGTGACACTGCCGTGATTGGAATATTCCAACCTGTACCTGGAATCTGCTGCTATCCCTGTTTATCACTCGTTCCTCAAAAGACGAGTCTTCTTTGAGCTCTTTTCACTGACTTGTAAAATATGAAAAGTTTGCCGAGTTTTGGCCTTCCAGCTCGTTAAAAGGACCGGAAGAGCTATCCCTCCTCTAGATTTTAATCTTTTTGGACCTGAGGGATTATTGCACAAAAAGATCGAGCGCTTGTTTTGTTCGGCTCGTTAAAGAAATAAAAAATTCATCCCTTTTGTATTGTTTTATACTTTTTCGGACTTAAGGGATTAGATGACGAAAAAGGAATTTTGGAGTTAACTTTCCGTACCTTTTCAGACTCTCTAAAAATGAAAAGGACCGAGTTTTCCTTGTCGTTAGACTCGTTAAAATGATTAAATAGCGACAAACTTGTCTTTAGACGAGAACGAGTTTCCCTATCGCTAGGCTCGTTAAAACATAGCGATGGGCTTGCCCGAAGGGCAGGTTATAGAACAAGCATATGTTATCCTCCTCAAGATTGACAAAAATAAAGAGGTACTGGTCAGCAATGACTGGGGAAAAATTGGGAGAACCTCACAGCATTAATGGTAGCAAGTCGCTCTTGAACATGACACTTTGTCCTCCGTATCACATCGGGTTGGGTTGTTTCATTCACCGGTCTCATAACCATGGTCCTCGCCACACCATCCACAATTGGGGTAATGCTACCAATCCATCACATCAGTGTCGTTATATGTTCAAGAGATGTGGTTCTGCAAAAGAGTCAACCGTGTCCCATCCACTGCCATACATTATCCTTCATCCACTTCATGACCACCACCCTGAATCATACATCACAGTTTGTTTTCACCTCATCACAATCACTAGCTCCGTTCCGTGTCACTGATGTGGGATTCATTAAGGCCCTCCTTTGACGGATCGCTCCTTGTCAACATCAGCTCATTATTCAAGGAGTTGATCTAGGAACACCCCCCTTCAGTAATTTGAAGCTTGCATGCCTCAATGGCAAGTTTCTCACTTCCGGCGACAGGTATACATCAATGACCTTCGACCAGAAGATTTTGCATGGTGGTCGACGCCAAGTCCTTTATTCCCACCATGTGGATTGTACTGCCGTACCTTGAGGGTCATCATCCTTATCGGTGATTCCTCTCGCGCTTGTTAACGGTTTACATCATTGACCGGTAATCAAGCGATGTCTTTCCATGTTCGACTTCAAAAAATTCTCACATGGATCGACTTGTACATTGAGTGAAGATCGGAAGAGATTGAAGACCCCGGATCTAGTTTCATCCATCCGGGCTGCGATATATATTCAGAATATAAAGACATTTGATATGTACATCATTGCAGCAGATGATCATCCTTCTCAAAGGATGATAATTTCAGCAGAGAATTATCAGTCTACAATCAGACGATCGTCTGTTCTATGTACCAAAATGTATTTATAAAGCTGAGCATGGGAATGCCCGCCTCAGCTAGATCATGAAAATGTATGAAAAATAATGTATTGTATTGTATCTTATTACAGGACACTTCTCAGCAGATTGAATGAACTTCGGATCCTCTCAATAAAGCATTTCACCCGATAAACGACCTCATACTTTAGGGGGCATCTGTTATAGACAATTTTGTGCCTTACAGCAACAGGCATGAATTGTCGATAATCCAAGGGATCCAAAGTTCCCTAAACATGATGTTCCTACCCCTAGAGGAACAAGGTCAGAAAACCAATAGCTCTCAGATTAGTTCTCCACCTGAAAACACTCAAAAACAAGCAATCCTGAAATCAAAGCAGGTGCTCCACTAGGCTTCTGCGCTGAAACTCAGATCCTCCATGGCGTACCTGCGTTGCAAAGCAAGTGGAACAAAGGCCACCTGCGCTGAGCGAGATGGGACAAGTGGCACACTGAGTCATTGCTCCAAAAATGACACTTGGATCAGGGATTTCGCCTTGTGATGAGTCAGAGGCTCTGTTTCTCCAAGTGGAAGCAAGGTTCTCCAAGTGGACTCAAGAACTGAAGATCAACTAAAGATTAACTGAAGAGAGAGCGGACACAAGGCAGCTACACATCAGTTGCAAGCTGACTCATCCTTTCTCAATTCATCTATATATTGAGCTCTCTCCTATGAGCTCAGGAGGCTGGAATTTTGTGCAAAGTAATGATATGCTGTTGGTTTCACTATAGAGCTATTGGGTGATTGCTTGAGAGAGGTGAAGAGGAGAAATTCTTTCTGCTGGGAGGTGTTGCTGGATTAGGACCTTCAATGGTTGTAACACTCTCAGAACCTTTACTTCTTCATTAATAAAAGCTATTGAGGTTCTTCTATATGCTCTTGTTTCAATGATATATTGTGATGATGGTATATTTGATTTACACTAATCTATGAATCAGTTATGATTGCATGTTGCTTGTAGTTTCCTTCTTTGCTATTTTGCAGGATCTCATTGTAGCTGGGCCAGCAATAGAGCAAGGAGCTGGGAGCAAGCAGCCATAAAGAAGAGTTTGGATTCGACATTAAGCGCAAGGCAACGGTTAGTGCATTTATCCACTCTCTTTTGCTTTCATAAAGAAGTAAACCTTAAGTAGTTTTCTTTACAGTTGTTGCTGAGGTACTATCACCCTTAGAGTGGGATAGGGTCATCCGAGTCGGATACTTTTCCCTACAACACTTAGGTTCTTGTGCTTGTATTTTTTGGAAATTTGGTTGGCTCTGAGAGACTCACCCTCTGTTGTTCATTGGTCGCTTCGGTTTAAACTTTTGGTGTGTTGTTTGTAAATTGATTCTCAGTTGTCTTGTAGTTTGTTGACGGTTTCAAACCCTGAGACTGTAATCATGAGTCTCTGTTGGGCTTGTTCTATTTTGGCATCGAGCTATTCTGAAATTCTCTGTAACTTAACTGTCCGTTCACATATTATTTGAAAGAAAGAAACAAAACTTAGGTGAATGGATATGGTTTTACCTGGATGTTCTTCGCAATTGATTTTTATGCTGAGCTGGTTTTGCGATAGTTACTCTGTGTGGTTAGTCCGTCCCTCATGGTTTGGAACTTGATTGTCTGGAACTGTAGTTTTCCTTCTTCCTGTAAACTCCTTGTTCTTCATTTTTTAAGAAAAACAGAATAGTAAAAGAAAAAAGGAATCACTCCACTCTGCTTTATGTCAATGCATGATATGACTATTTGGAAGGGTTTGACAAATTCTCTCTGTGAGTTCATAACTATGTTCTGCTGGCTTACACAATGGTTTTCTTAGGAAAGAATGATCTCTAATTCTAAATGAAATTCATCTCTCTGTTTTGGTCTAAATGCACAGATATTAATAATTAAAAAAACAACGTAACAGTAGAAGTTGTAGATAGATACAGATGGAATTATTATTCTCTTTTTTCTGTTCTTGTCTCTCTACTCCAACCCTTACAAGATATGAGTTTGTTTCTTTTGTACTCTTCTATGTCAATTTCCCACAACTGCTCACGGTTACATTTTCCAGTTACATAGTTGTGAAATTGTTTTAATGTTTTCTTATTCTATGGAAATGAAATGTGAAAAAAAGAAGTTACGAAGAAAAGTGGATGTAACAACTTTTCCCTACCATAATGTTCCTAATTACCAATAAATAAATAATTAACTATGCAATTTTCTTGACTATTGTTTTAACCAACTACTAAAAATGAAACTAAACAATGAGCGAAACCTGAGACCAAACACCTCAACCACGACACCCTTAGTTAGACGCTCGTGCATCAGACTCCTGAGGTAAGGAAAATTCATGGCTCTGGTCCATGAGCTCCTCGACTGAAAATCCTGCTTGTTGTATTTGTATGGCATCAAGCCATGAACTGTCTTCAATGGGACGGTTCTTCCACTTGACCAGATATTGTAGGTATTCCTTTCGCCGAGTTCGCTTGGCCACCTAAGTGTCGAGAACCTTTTCAATCTCAAGGGGCTGAGCTGAAGGCATTTTCCTCATCCGAGTATTACTTCCCTCTTCTGTATCCCGTGTAGGGCGCGTAGTACTATCATCTTCAGGAATAGCAGTATATGGAAACAAATCTGCTACATTGAATATGGGCGATATGCCTATCCCAGGAGGCAACTCCAATTCATAGGCATTGGCTAAAAATTTACGCAGAATTTTACAAGGGCCAATCTTCTTATACTTCAGTTTGTTGTATTCATCCCTAGGAAACCGTTCTCTGCCAAATGTGTGAGGACTTCATCCCCCACGTTAAACTATACCTCTCGCCATTTCAAATCTACCCGCTTCTTATATGTTTGACTGTTGTCCTGCAACATCATCTTTACCTGCTCGTGTAGGTCATTCATTCCTTTGGAAAAAAATTCCCCATTAGCACTCCGTCTTTCCTATTGTCCTAGACCTGTTAACTCATGCACTCTGCGAGGATGCATGCCATATAAGATCTAAAAAGGACTGTAACCTATGTTGTGATTTGGTGAGTCGTTATAAGTGAACTCTGCGTGGGCAAGTACACGATCCCACATCTGTGAATTTTCTCTGATCAAACTTCGTAGCAGGCTTCCCAAGGTCCGATTTACCACCTCTGTTTGCCCGTCGGTTTTTGCTTGATAAGCAGAGCTGAAACTTAACTATGTGTCCATCTTTCTCCACAAGGTGTGCCAAAAGTGCATTGTAAATTTCACATCCCTGTCGGAAATAATGGGCTTAGGCAAGCTGTGTAGCTTGACTATCTCTGTGAAAAATAAGTGGGCCACGTGAGTGGCATCGCTGGTATTTTTACAAGGGATGAAATGTGCCATTTTTTAGAATTGGTCTACTACTACCATCACAGAATCATAACCCCGCTGCGTCCTTGGTAGACCCAAGACAAAGTCCAAACTGACTGAGTCCCACGGTCTACTCGGAATAGGCAATGGTGTGTAGAGTCTCATATTCTGACTGTGTCCTTTTGCCAACTGACACACTTTACATCTAGTTACAAATATCTGCACATCCCTTCGCATTATTGGCCAATAATAAAAATGGCTGAGCTGATCTAATTTTTTGTCTATGCCGAAATGCCCGGCTAGACCTCCACTGTGCTTCTCTCGAATGATATTCTCTCTCATCGAACAATCGGGAATGCATAATTGTCCCCCTTTAAACAATAGCTTCTCTTGTAAATTATAGTCCAATGAGGGACTATTGTTTCTCAGCAAAGGATTCTGATAGGCTTCATAAGCCTCTTTGAAATCCGCGTCGGTCTGATACAAGTATTTCAAATGTTCAAAGCCAAACACTTGTATCGTACTCTCGTACAAGAGCAAAGCTCTTCTGCTAAATGCATCTGCCACCTTGTTGGTCTGCCCACTAATGTGTTTCAGCACAAAAGTGAAACTTTGTAAATATTAGACCCACTTAGCATGCTTGTGATTCAGCTTATGTTGTTGCATCATGTATTGCAGTGCAGAGTTATCAGAAAATAAAACAAACTCACTCCCCAGCAGATAGTGTCTCCAATGCTTCAGTGCTTGGACAACATCATAGAATTGTTTGTCATAAGATGAATACTTGTGTCTTCTCTCATTCAACTTCTCACTAAAAAACCCAACAAGTTTGTCTTCATGGCTAAGTATAGCTCCAACGACAGTACCGCTTACATCACAACGGACTTGGAAGAGCTTATTAAAATCAGGAAATCTTAGGATTGGCCTCTCAGTGATTTTTACCTTTAATAATTGGAAGCTCCTCTCTGCTGCTTCAGTCCAATGGAAAGGTTGACCCATCTTCTTAATCATATCCAACATAGGCTCACAGATTCCACTAAAATCTCTGATAAATTTACAGTAAAAACTTTCCAACCCATGAAAACTACGAACCTCAAATAGGCTCTTTGGAGATGGCCAGCTAATAGTCGCTGCAACTTTTTCTGGGTCCATCTTCAACTCGTTCTCTGCAATCCCAAAACCCATATAAACCAGCTCTCTTTGAAAAAGAGTACATTTTTTTAGATTTATCAACAGCTTATTCTGCTGCAATTTCTCCATCACACTTCGAACATGTCGAAAGTGTTCCTCCTTAGTCTTGCTAAAAATTAATATATCATCAAGATAAATTATCACACACTTTCTAATGAAATCTTTCAGCATTTCATTCATCAATCGCATAAAGGTACTAGGGGCATTACTTAATCTGAATGGCAATACTAGCCACTCATACATCCCTTCATTGGTCTTGAAGGCTGTCTTCCACTAATCCCCTTCCTTGATTCAAATCTGATGATAACCACTCTTCAGATCAATATTCGAGAAGTATGTTTCCCTGCTCATGTACTCCATCATATCGTCCATCTGTGGCAGTGGAAACCTGTACCTGATGGTAATCTTATTAATGGCCCTTGAATCCGTGCACATTCACCATTCTCCTCCTTTCTTGGGAGCGAGAACTGTCAGAACTGCACAGGGGCTCAAAGTCTCCCTTATTTGCCCTTTATCTAGCAATTCCTGCACCCATTTTCTAATTTCCTCGTTATCTTTGGGGCTCATCTGGTATGTTGCCTTGTTCGGTAGACTTGCTCTAGATATAAAGTCAATGTGATGACTAATACTTCTCCGAGGGGGCAATTTATCTAGTAAATCATCCACTACAATATCGCTAAATTCCTGCAGCATTTCCTGAATTTCTGCATGTAAATCAAACATTTTTGTGTGCAACAGCACTATTTTTTCCCTTCTCACAATAGCATAGTTCACTTCACTATCTTCAATCTACTTCAAAAACTATTTTCCACCCATTAGTAACACTTTCATCCCACTTGTTTCTGCTGCTTCCTCCTCCTTCATCGGCACAAGTGTGTGCTTAATCCCATCTTTGACAAACTTATAACAGTTTGTCTTCCCGTCATGCACTACCTTCTGGACATATTGCCATGGCCTTCCTAGTAGTATATGACATATGTCCATTGGCATAATATCACAAATAACCTTGTCTTTATACCTGCCAATATGGAACTCAACTTCACACTGTTTGTCAACCAATAGCTGATGGCCTTTCTGCAACCATAATACCTTGTAGGGAGTGGGGTGCTTCAACTGCTTCAAACCCAAATTCTCTACCATCTTTGTGGCAACCAGATTATCCATGCTCCCACTGTCGATAATCAACTTGCAGCATTTTCCATGTGACTTACAAACTATCCGGAATAATGCCTTCCTTTGAGTTTGTTCAACTGTCTCCTTGGCTGGTTTCAACAGAACTTTATTCAGAACTAAGGCTTCCCCTGTTTTTGGCACATTTTCTGCTTCCTCGGGTGGTGCCTCTGCTTCCTCTAGCTGTGCAACATACGTTCCTCTTTGACCAGCTTGTTCTGCTTTAGGACACTCAAAAGACTAGTGCCCCCACTTGTGGCACCTGTAGCACTGATAGGCAGCCCCTCTGCCTCGACCATTTCCTCTTCCTCTCTAATATGGCCTTCCTCCTCTAGTGTTTTCTCCTTTTTCTATTGTCCCTGAAGTCTTGGAATTGCTGCCCTCTTCACTATTATTGGAAATTCATCCTCTACCATAGGATTGTCCTCTTCCTCTGTCGGTTCCCCATCCTCTCCTAGAATTCTGTTTTCTGGTGATCTTCTCCTCTGCCTTCATGGAACTCTGGTAGGCTTCCTCTATATTTTATGGGGAAAGAATTCTTATCTCATCCAATATTTCCAATCTCAGACCATTTACTTTGATTTTTTTTCCAAGGTATCCTCTGTGTAACCAACTCTTAAATTTACCCGGTAGAATTCTTTAGTATATTCTGTCACTGTAGAGCAATCTGGTAATCTTTCACTTGCTGATGTAGAGCAATCTGGTAATCTTTGGGCAAAAATCTGCCTTTCATCTTGGCCGCTATTCTTGGCCATTTCTTTATTGGCAACTTATTCATCCTTCTTCTTTCCACTTGGACATTGTCCCACCATAGGGCTGCGTGTCCTTTCAGCTTTGTTGTAGCTAACTTAACTCTTTGATCTTCGCTAACCTCTTCACATTCGAAATATTTTTCCAACTTGCTGACCCAGTCCAACAAATCTTATGTGGACAAGCTGCCATCATAATTTGGAATCTCTAGCTTAGGCTTGCTGCTAGCCAATAGGACCAACCTCAACAATCTACTTTCCGGTCCTTCCTCATCCGATCCATCTGTCGCAACTATAGATTCTTCTTCACCGTCATCGCCTACCTCTGGGCACCTTCTGCTTCCTACTTCAATTGCCTCCAAACGGGCAGTAAGGATCTAATTTCTTCTCGCAATCCTTCCTCTGCTACTCTTCGAGCACGTCTTCGACAACGTCGTATTCCAACTTCAATTTCTCAGGAAAACTCCAAATCCTGCTTTGATACCACAATATTATGGGACCAGCTCTAAACGTAGATTAATGAACGGTTAAAATAAACAATGATTAACACTAACCTAATGATTAAGTAGATATTTTGGATTTGGCTTGATTGTTAATTAATTACTGGGTATGGAGACAGATGTTAGGGGACACCTGTACTCTCTCTCGATTTCCTCACTCCTGTGCTCAGCCTTTACTCCTCTATTCCGCATTCATTCACCACTTTGGCATTTGGGTGCTCTATGCTCTTAGACGAGGGTTTCACTATTTGCTGTCTATGGAAATGCCGAGGTCTGTCAATGGTGTTTTGTGCTGTAATGAGGTTCCTTTGTCGTCGATTAACAACTACACTCGTTCTTCCTATTATGCTGCTCGGTTGGTGATTCTCAGGTTCGTTGTATTTGGTTTTGCTGGCTTTTATTACTCTAAAGGATTTCTCCTGTTCTGAGACTATTTGGCTCTTTGTCTACCTTTTATTGTTTGTTGGCTCATATGCTGGTTCATACACACTATTGGTTAACTGAGGTTCCTTCTGTATGTGTTTCTTATAGGTTGTGGTCAAAGGGGACCTATTCCTCGCTCTGTTCGACAAGGTAAGCCCTATGTTCCCTGTCACAATTCTTTTCCTCACTTCTTTATCTTTACTGAGGGTGTCTGCTTCTTGTGAGTAGGAACGTTCCTCTGTGGCTGCGACCTGGTTATGATTTATCCAAGTTGTCGCTGCCTGCTCCTTCAGTAAGTCACCAAACCCTCTTCTTGGCTATTTTCTTAGTTTTCCATTCTCGTTTTGTCATGCACCCACTGATTAAGACTCTAGTTGGTCGTATCTACAGGTGTTGGTGCCTTGGAATGGTTACTTGCTTGACTAACGCCACTTTGAGAACCTGGTAGGGTCGCTCTTGGTCCTTGTATTTTGTAACAGTGTTGTTCTCGGTTAGCCTTAGGTTCCTGTGCTTGTATTTTTGGAAATTTTTTTGGCTCTGAGAGCCTCACCCTTTGTTTTCTGTTTGTCACTTTGGTTTAAGCTTTTGGTGTGCTGTTTGTAAATTGATTCTCAGTTGTCTTGCAGTTTATTGAGGGTTTTGAATGCTGAGACTGTAATCATGAGTCTTTGTTGGGCTTGTTCTGTTTTGGCACTGAGCTATTCCGAAATGCTCTGTAACTTAACTGTCTGTTCACATA
The DNA here is from genome assembly GCA_031772625.1 of Pinus tabuliformis. Classification (NCBI taxonomy): domain Eukaryota; kingdom Viridiplantae; phylum Streptophyta; class Pinopsida; order Pinales; family Pinaceae; genus Pinus; species Pinus tabuliformis. The sequence continues at coordinate 1,506,232,919 of CM062819.1, read as the reverse complement.
TTATTTGAAAGAAAGCAACAGGACTTAGGTGAATGGATATGGTTTTACCTAGATGTTCTTCGCAATTGATTTTTATGTTGAGCCAATTTTACGATAGTTACTTTGTGTGGTAAGTTCGTCCCTCATGGTTTGGAACTTGATTGTCTAGAACTGTAGTTTTGTTTCTGCCTGTAAACTCCTTGTTCTTCTTTTTTTAAGAAAAACAAAATAGAAAAAGAAAAAAGGAATTACTTCGCTCTGCTTTTTTTCAATGCATGATATGACTGTTTGGAAGGGTTTGACAAATACTCTCTATGAGTTCGTAACTCTATTCTACTGGCTTACACAGTGGTTTTCTTAGGAAGAAATGATCTCTAATTCTGAATGAAATGCATCTCTCTGTTTTGGTCTAAATGCACAGTAATTAATAATTAAAAAAAAACATAACAATAGAAGTTTTAGATAGATACAGATGGAATTATTATTCTCTTTTTCCTTTTCTTGTCTCTCTACTCCAACCCTTACAAGATATGAGTTTGTTTCTTTTGTACTCTTCTGAGCCAGTTTCCCACAACTGCTCATGGTTACATTTTCCAGTTACATAGTTGTGAAACTCTTTTAATGTTTACTTCTTCTGTGGAAACGAAATGTGAAGAAAAATAAGTTATAAAGAAAAGTGGATGTAACAACTTTTCCCTACCATAATGTTCCTAATTACCAATAACAAATAATTAACTATGCAATGTTCTTGACTACTGTTTTAAAAAACTACTAAAAATGAAACTAAACAATGAGTGAAGCCTGAGACCAAACACCTTAGCCACGACACCCTTAGCTAGATGCTCCTGCATCAATCAAACAATATAATCTTGATTCATTCATGCTTTAAATTTCATGTTATGATAGATATAGAATTGAGATCTAGCCAAACCATTTAGTCTTGGCAGATCAATAGTTAGGTAGAGAATATAATGAGCTCACAAGTTAAATCTGAGCCATTGGAGGATATAAGGTTAGAAATCGATTAGTTTTCTTATCGAAAGAAAATAAAAGGGTCAGCAAGCTCAAATGCACCCAATAAATGAAGAAAAAATGTTAGAATAAATAAAGGGTAGGCAGAAGAGTTTGACAAGTCATGCAACGCATAGATTACTCATCCTATATCACTAATATCCTCCAAAATCCATTTCCCCATGTTTAAAACCCTATTTTCCATTCTGATAAAGCATTATCCCTTGTAAAAAGTCCCTTTCCCTTTGAAAATATCATTTCCCTTCATTTGAACCTTTTCCCTTTATTTCACCGCTTTTCCCTTCGTAAAGACCCCTTTCCCTAGTTAAAAAACACATTTTTCCTTTGAAAATAAATTTCCCCTTTTCTAATTCCATATTTTATTTAAAAACATAGAAAAAATCCACTTTATATAGTTTATATATGATCCCCCATATTAACCTGCATTATTATATTAATTCCCCATTATAAATATCCTGACCCTATTTACATATAACCCTCCACCAAGTAACTCCCGGTCCCACCTCTCTGAAATCCCATAATACCCGCATATCCATCTACCGCCTGATCTCCTTAGATCACATCCAACAATCCCCAATTTGTTTCACATCCACCATTGCCCAACAATTAAAGCTTTCAAAAGGATGTGAAGTAGGTGGTTTCATAACTCGGCCTTTTCACCATGTGTCGCTCCTATGTTTTATCGCATCCTCTCCTCCAAAAGCACCAAACCATTTTTCGCAGCGCGATAAACCATCTATCCACCCTTGTACTCCGTGGTAAAACCATCAATGTGATAAACCACCATACATTGTAATTAAACACCACGCTATAAAGAATCTTCCAATTCCCCAAACAAGGTGAAATAACAAAAGTGCCGAGAGATTGTTATTCCTCCATTGTTGTTGAACTTGCAAGAAAAGACCAACAGCTGTCACCAACCTAAAACAGAGCCCCTGATGCTGCCCGGACCCCTCTGCAACTAGAATTCATTGTTTTCCAGGTAATTCTAGTACTCTCCTCCATCAATTGAACTCAGAAATTGATAAATTGAACCAAACTAATGGCTTATCAGAGCATTGTAATGGTAAAACCTCTTCAACCCCCAGTAGCAGATGTCGAACACCTACCCTTGGCTGATAAAGACTTCAAAATCGTTGACATTGTTACATAGTCCAACCTCTTGTAGCTCCAGTACCGGAGCCATGACAAATTTATTGACCAGGCAGATGATGTTCATCTCTGGGAATCTAACATGCCCAAGTATACCTTTCCACAGACCTACCAATTCCCTAAACTCATCAGACAATGCCAAATCAACTATTTGCCAAATGAAAGAGCCATAGTCACCCCAGCCCAAGAAATCCTATTTATTGTCACTGCTCAATCCATCAATCAAATGCTGCAAATTCAACCACAACCTAAGCGAGTGCCCTTCTCCATTGAAACCCTTACTGAGCTTTACCTAATGCTAGACTTTCTTAAGAGGTCTCAAATCTTCCAAACCTTCCTCCCTGAAACAACTTAAATTCATAAAAAGAACCCACCCTACTCTGCTACCATGTTCCCAGAACAAACCAGGCAAATTGTGACCATGTTATCTTGTATATTAGGATACTTTACTGATGAACATGTAGATGAATCCATCTTTGGTTTCCTCTCTATCTTTAGGCCAAACCAACCTCCAACTATAACCTTCAACATTGCCCAATTCCTAGTAGACACAATGCATGATCAACTAGTCAAGTTGTGGGAAGAAGGAGCTTTCAAAGACTCCTCAATTTTGTTCCATATGTTTTTTTATTTCCAATCAGAAAGGTTTGTAGTCAGCCTCCAAAAACTGGAAACGGAGGGTAATCCTCGATCTGTTGTCTTTTGGACACCCTTGATCAAAAAGGATCCTACACAATCCAACTACAAAGACTTCATTGACCCATTTTTTTATCCAATTGTCAATATTCTAAGCAATAGCATTCAACCTAGAACCAATGAAGAAATTAAGAAGGTGTTATAGTTTTCCGATCATAGTAAAACAAGAGACTGGTATTGATACCAAAGTCATATAGATATCAAAGGGTATGGAAGCCAGCTAGTTCCATAAAAGCTTCCCAATTACCTCCCAACGAGGCTATTTTCCTTGGAACACATCGGACAAATATTGAATTCTGATGAAATCCATTTCCTTTTAGCCAAAAAGAATACCCAGTTGAAGATTAAAAACCAAATATGGCCTTTTATATGTAACAATAGAAATGTTGGAAAGGAAGCAGATAGATTCTTACAAGACTTCAAGTTCAATAACAGTTTCAAATGGAATTATGATCTTTTAGGTGTCATAAGTAAATTAAGAGTCAAATTCAAATTGACCCCCTTCATCCATGAGTCAAAACCAGAAATTGAAAAGTATTCCAACTAGGCAGAGTGGTTGGAAAACACTCTTTGGGAGATGGATAAGCAGGTTGATACTAGTTCCATCCTGCATACTCCAAACCCACGGGATAGAAGTTCAAGAAGGGCTAGAGAAGAAGGATCCTACTCAGCTAAAACCACCTTTAATACTAAATTTAAGCTTGTGAAAAGAAAGAAAACCAAGCTAAATCCATTAATAGAGCATGAAAAGATAGTTGAAGCATAAAAATAGATTATCATCAGGGGTGATGCACCCACAACACATGTAGAAGAAACACCTATGCCCTCATCTTCTAGTGCACAGATCATTCAAAATCAAAATAATGTAGAAGCTTCATCATCTAGCAAAACAATGGACAGAGAGAAAGATATCATGGAGAAATACAAAGAAATTAAAATTAGAAATGAGGCATTAAAAGCAGCAATATGCACACAATACTGGAAGAAAACACCCAATGATCAGAGTAGGTTACTTTCAGCTTTTTACCTAAAAGCTAGGCAGATGGAGATGACTTTCTTACAGCCAGAGGTAAAGGCCCCAAAAACTTTAGAATATTACAAGAAAACAGACTTTGAAATTCATGCTCAGGATGTGCACCCAATTGACTAGATTGAATTTGATAAACAGGCAGGAGAAATGATATATTCAACCATGACACAAAAAGCTCTAAGTGTCCAGAAATTGAAGAATTCTCTAGAAAATACACAATCACAGTTAAAGCTGGAAAGGGCCTCATCACAAGTGAAGGACAATAGGACTAAGTCACTAGAAGAGTTGGTGATTGAAATTGGCTATAATCCAACTGATATCAAGGTAGCAGAAGAAGTCATCAAAAAGAAAAATGAAGACATAGCTACACTGAAGAAAAAGCTAAAGCTACCAACTGTTGAACATCCACAAACCAAGGAGATGTTGGAGACACTTAATCAAAAGGATGAGATGATGAACTTAATCATCAAGTTGAAAACTCAACTAAGAGAAATGGAGACAAAAATGGATAAATTGGTACAGGAGAAATAGGCTAGCAGAGAAGTAGTTCCCATTACTGCTATTCCCATACGAGCTACAACAACAACAACATCAACATCAGTTCCAGTAGCTGCATCATCTGCGGCAACAATAGCATCAACAAAATCAACAACCCATCCCACTGATGAGGCCAGCAAATTGATTCAAGCCATGGAAGATATGTCCATTCAAACAACACATATTAATAAGCTTAAGGAGCAAGTGAAGATCTTGGAAGATGAAAAGAAATTAGCAGAAGTAATGCATCAAGTTGAGAAACAAAGAGCTAATAGATTGAATGACAGGATCCACCAACTAGAAAAAGAATTGTCACTAAAGCATCCTTTGGCGCAAGAAAAGCAACATTTATGGGCCAATATAATTGACTCAGTCAATGATACTTAGCCATCTATACAGGTAACATTTGAACAAAATGATTTAGTGAAGGAAGCGAGTGAGGTAATTCAAAAGGTAACAGCAGATCTTGGGGAGAAACTAATATTTTGGGAATGAATGATAAACTGATGAAACATGAATATTATGATAGGATAATGAGAGAAGTCCAGAGAAAATTCTAACAGTTCATCAATGAAAGGTGTGCCCACGGGAAAAGTGCTCTATTAGACTTTTGAGAATCTCTTTTACCTCCAGCATGAGGTAAAACATATATTTATAAACAAGCCTACTTTTTCAAAGTACACAGAAGCTGATGAAATCTACCTAAGAATGGTAAAAATAAAATTAGCAGATGAAGAGGCTTGGGAGAAACTGAATTATTTACTTTGAAAGGTAAAAGTGAAACAGCTAAAAGAGTAGTCAAGGTTAAAACAGAGCATGCAAGTTAAAATAGAAATAGAGCAGTCAAAGATTAAAAGTAAAGCAGTAACGAAGTTTAAAGAGTATGAGATGACAAGGAAGAGTAAATATGTAGCTAGCTTGAAAGACACTAAACATAAAAAGACACAACCAGCGTAAAGAAAACAACAAAAGAGATAAAGAAACCAAATATCAGTAAAAACAAACAGCAAAGCCAAATAAGCAGGGACAACTTGCATTAGTTAGATAGTTGTCTCTATCTTCTTCCATGAAGATATTTCATTTTCCTTGAGTAATACCTCAATCAGTTTTAGGATATTTTGTAGTAGTTTTTGTATAAATGCTTCATAATTCGAAGTATTGAGGGGTGGATTTCTGAATATTTCTATAGTTGAACTCACCTACAACCTGATGGTTTACTGTACTTTTCCAATTGACACACAATACAAATAATAAAAGAATTTCTTTACAGTTTTCATGTGCCGAGCCACATCAGTGAAGTATATTTCAATTGCTCATGTTCCTTTCTAAGTTATTCCATAAACTTGAACGTTTTTCTAAATTTGAATGGTATAATAGGGTTGTTATTGGAGAATCCGTTTAGGTACACTCTTTTTTGAATTGTTATTCATTTTTATGTTTTGTTCTAATATCTGGCTTAAAGATCCTTAATTTCCCACTAATCCCGATTAACCTCCTTCATCTTCCTTCATTATCCGGTTTAAGGAATCCTCAACTACTCCTTGATCCCGATTGAAAATCATTTCACCATTTGAGCCCTAAAGATCTATTGTTGCTCAGTTACCTTGCCCTATAACATTGATTTTATAATTGGTTTATGTTCTGTTTTCTTGATATATTGACTCCATAGCCCAATGGAAAATAGACAGGCACATATCCATCTAAATCTGTAATTCCACCAACAAACCAAAATCAAACCACATAAAGCAAACATAGCTAGCCTAAAATCTATTAAGTAAACAAAATTAAATCACATAGAGAGATCCATCTCTAATTTTAGGAAGGCTAGATCCTAAGCTCCAAAGTGTTATAGACATTTTTGTGCCTTACAGAATGAAGCATGAAATGTCCATAATCTAAGGGATCCAAAGTCCCTAAACATGTTGTTCCTACCCCTAGGGGAACAAGGTTAGCAAACCACAGCAATCCAAACAAGTTCTCCACTGAAAATTACTCAAAAACAAGGCAATTCTGGATCATGTCAACTGCTCCACTGAGCCTCTGCGCTGAATGTCAACTGCTCCATGGACCACCTGCGTTGAATGTCAACTCCAACAAAGGCTACCTGCGCTGAGCGAGTTTTGACATGTGGAAGTCTCATCCCTCAATGTGTCAATGCCCAGGAAGCTTCCAAAATGACACTTGGATCAAGGAATTCGATTGGTGATGAGTAAGAGGTTCTAGATCTCCAAGTGGAAGCAAGAACCTGCAAGTGGACCCGAGAACTGAAGAAGAACTAGAGTGGGAGAGGACACTAGTCACATCTCAAGCTGACTCATCCTCTCTCCAAACTCCTATATATGGATCTCTCTCCCATGAGATCCAGAGGCTGGAATCTGGTGAATGTAAAGAATTGCTGTTGGTTTGAGTTTAGAACTATTGGGTGATTTGCTTTGAAGGAGGTGAAGAGGAGATTTCTTTCTGCTGGGAAGGTGATGCTGGATTGGGCCTCTTATGGTTGTATCACTTCCTGAATCTTACTTCTTCCATTAATAAAGCATTTGAGGTTCTTCTATATGCATGTGTCTCAATGGTGTATTGTTATACTTGTGTATTTGATTTATTCTAATCTTGAATCAATTATGAATGTATGCTTCTTATAGTTTCCCTCTCTTGCCATTTTGCAGGATCTTGGTGTAGCTGGGCCAGTGAAAGAGCAAGGAGCTGGGGGCAAGCAGCAAGGAGAGAAGATTGGATCAATCATTAGCGAAAGACATTGGTTAGTGGATCTCTTTCTCCCCTCTTTTACATCTCATAAAGAAGTAATCTCAAATAGCTTTGCTTTGATTGTTGCTAAGGAACTATCACCCTTAGAGTGGGATAGGGTCATTCCGTATTGGATACTTTTCCCAACAACAAATTGGCGACTCCACTGGGGATCGTATCTTGTTGGTTGTTTGTGTTTTTGCTATTCATTTCCTGAACACAGGGAGTACCGAATCGAACTGCATTTGGATCTTTCAAATGCAAAGTAGAGGGCAGCTACTCTAGCTCAGTTTCTGGGCATGTTTATGATTTGAAGAGCTGATCCACAAGGACTCTGAACAGCTCTTAGTGATAGCTTTTCATCCTCCTTTGAATCATCCTTTAGTGTGTACTTGATTGGTAGCTTTGATTTGGCCAAAAACTGTTGATTTTTGAGCAATCTGTGACCCAGAACCCAAGAGAAACGAGAGTTTCTCTCTTCATTGCAGGCACTGTGAAGGCAGTCTGCATTTCAACGTAGGTCCCGAAGGAGCTACCTGCGCTGAATGTCAAACTGACAGTGTTGTACCTGCGCTGAACCAGTGTGGCCTTGTGCAACTGGGGTTCTCTGCTTTCTGTTGCCCTGTTTTCATCCCTGTTTTTGCAGCCTGTTATCAGTCAATGTACCTATCTGAAACCACCTTTCTTTTCCACTATTCCGCCTCGGTTGTATAAAGAAATTGTATTTTTTCTTTGTGTATTTCTTACATCATTTGCAGTTTCCCATAACGAAATTGAACTAGTCTTGTTGTGGCCTCTTAGATCTAGACCTGTGATAAGTGTCGTTCTGATCTTAAGAGTTAGTTTGTTTGTTGTTCATAGCTGATTGAGCTTTTGCTTTCATCATATGGTTTGAATTTATGTATTTCTAGTGTTGAAACAAGTAAATCTTAAGGTGTCTTTTGATTTTGGACAAAAGCTTGTTTGCTTTCACTTGAAATTGAATTCAAAGTTATACAACAACTTTCTTTTTGTAGTACATCAACATTAAGAAAGAGAAAAGAAATACCTGCATTGTTCATGTGCATTTTGACAGCTTGCATGTTGATTTAGGAAAAAGTGCATTAGTGTGTGCTCTATGATCTGTGTGAAAAGATGATGTCTTTCTTTTCCCTCAGTAGTTAAGATTTTCACAAGTTGAAAAGATTGAAAAAGCTTGCTTCTCATCTTTAGACTGCATTTAGGAGTTGTACCATACATCTCGTGGTGATCCATAAAGGCAAACTGCTAAACAAGATCAACCTAAAATAAATTGAATTTACATAACGACGCTTTGAAACATAACGCAAACACATAGAGGTCTAAGCTAGAGACATGTTCCGGTGTCGTTAAACGTGATATCTTAGCATTGAGTGGTTGGGTGATTCCTCCATGGTGAAGCGATAAGTATCAATACGGACTTGTGCTCCCACGTACCGTCGCGTATATATTGGGAGAGCCCTATAGGAACAAAGCCTTTATCCATAGGAAGCCGTGTCGGCTGCCCTACTGATCGCAAAGCAGTGAACACAGCATTCACGAATATCGACCACCCGTACCGTAAAACTTATTCTATGGTTTTGCGAAAAGTTTGGCACACCCTCTGCCTAGAACTCCAGAGTAGTTTCTTTTGGCCTTTTTCAAACTCTATAACTGAAAAAGTCCATCCGAGCATTTGTCACTTGGGGCTCGTTAAAACATCGAAGGAGACTAGAGTCAACTTTAGCTTTTTCTCGACTCTTAAAAAGTGAAAAAGCAAGTTGTGTCTAAAGCGTCGTTATAAAATTTATTTTAAAACGGAACATAATCACCTCCTATTCCTGCGTTGATCTGTAGGTTGAGAACATGGAATGCACCAACCAAGGAATTCCCCATGATGGAAATCCTAGTCCTTTCTCCTCTTGGGGAGAGGTTGGTGCGCCCCACATGGCCACATTGTCGCTTCCAGGACTGACAATTGGCCTGCCAATCTGGCTATTCTCAACCAATGTAGTTCAGAACACCGTGGTTCCTGAACAGTCGAGTCAACAGTTAGATCAGTCTAGAGCTGCCCACCAGCCTTCTGCTTCCTATAACTCTTCCTCCAATCCTTCATCTTCGCAAGGTAGAGCCGGCAAAAGCCAAGCTCCCATGGAGAAGAAGGAGAAGAAGAAGAGAGAGAAGAAGAAGAAGGAGCCGAAGGCGACTGGGGGCAAGCAAAAGACATCTGACAAAAATCCACACACAACACAGACCGGGCCTAAATCGCCATGTGTCATATGTAGAGGAGACCACTTCCATAGAGATTGTCCCTGTATTCCCCAGATACTAAGGGACTGGTCCCCTCGTTTGCACAGTCCGGGAGCATCAACCTCTGATAGCCATGTTGAATTCTTACCGTCAACTAGCAAAAGTGAAGGTTCAAGACAAAGAGGGGGAGCAAGATCCCCCTGCAGACCGTGTGAAGGCGATCACGCCATCCACCGTTGTCCCTTCTTAGATGAAGCGAAGAGAGTTTTGGAAGATCGTCCGGTTTCACCGTTGAGACTTCCTCCTAGATACAAAAACTCGTGCCAAGTCCTTCGTTGGTTGAGAATACAGCTGGCCCGCTCAAGTGGTCAGCTGAAGCGTCAGTCATTGAAAATGAACCTACGGAATCCAGACCGGACGAAATTCCAAAGGTCGAAACGGCAGTTGACCCGGTTCTCCCTTCAGAAGTTTCATCTTCAAATGACACCGTCACTGAAGATTCATCTTCAAATGACACCCTCACTGAAGAGAATAAGGATGACACCATCCAGATTCTTTTCATCAACACAGACTCTGACGAGCGTCAAGGCAATGCACCCATTCGTTTATCGCAGGAAGGAACATCGTCAGGGTCATATCCGGCTGCGTATTCGGTCCCACCACCAAGCAACCTGGTTGTGTCCTTTGACTGGAACCAACTAGGCAGACCCCGGTTGCTAGCCAGTATACCATTCAGAATCATAGTCCAAATATACAAAATGGTAATGGCTGGCACTATCATTGATGAAGGGGCATCTGTGAGTATCCTTTCCTCTGTTGCTTGGAAAGCACTGGGTGCCCCGGCGCTTTTGCCTGAGATAAGAAATCTCTCGGGTATCGATAAAGGAACCAGTCGACTATTAGGGATCCTCCCCAATGTGCCCATTACATTGAAAGGGAAGGCCGTTCAAATGAACGTGATGGTCGTTCAAGGACCCTTGGATTATAACCTACTCCTTGGATGAGACTATATATATTGCATGGGAGCAATAGTCTCCTCACTCTTTAGAGTAATGTGTTTTCCACACGAAGGAAGAATGGTCAAGCTCGTAGACCAACTTTCATTTCTGGGATCACGCATCGCAAATAGTCACATACCAACCCTGAATGGTCTATTCAATCAAGAAATGTCTCCACCCCCAGTCCTTCTTCCCGATGAGTGCGAGTGATTCAGAAAGATGGGACTGGAACCCAGGGGGCATGCATCCTGGTCTGCGTTGGGCAGAGAAAACCTTGGGTATAAGATAGGTTTCCGCGGGAGAATATGACTAGTCCGTACCCCGTCCGTAGAGGAAGAGGGGTTGTTCTGGAACAAGATTCTTTTGTCAAAGTTATGTGTTTGACGGAACAGGGTCATTCACCGTTGTCTATTTAGGTAGACATCGCCGAAGAAATGTTTTATTCGTAGCCGCGAACGAGACAATCTTTGGGTAACCAGAAAGAGGTAGGCCTCTCTCGGCAAAACAAATGTTTTGGCGGAGGTGAAGTAGGGGTAACCTTGAAATCGTATTTTATACCTGGGGGCATGCAAACCTTTTGGAGTGCAAGCAAGGGCGGCTATTTATTTTTTAAATTTTTAGGTCCTCCCTTTAAACCTGTAGGTCTAACCCTTTAAACTCGTAGGATTAGTCGCAGCCGAACTTGCATAAAGAAAGGATGTGGGGCAAAAATCTAAAAGTTTCCATCGGAGCAAAGCGTAGAGAGATGAAGCTCCATAAAAAATAGCGATCTCCAGGAGACATTCTTATCTTATGACTGGTATAAACGAGCAGTTTTAGCAAAGTTCATGCTCGTTAAAAAATAAACGCACAATTGAGCAGTTTTAGCAAGAGTTCATGCTCGTTAAAAAATAAATGCACCCGTGAGCAAGCTTCCCCCCAGAGTTCAAGCTCATCCAGAAAAAATGAACCGGTAAATAACCATTTAAGACCGTAAATTCATCAGCCATAAAAGCCTTGGTCGTGTTTGCACCGCCACCTCCACTTTTCATTTGGCCGATCATTCACCTCCACTTGATTGTTTACCTATTTTGAGGAACAGCTGTGAAGAGTGATTTCACCTAGCCATCCTTGTGACACTGCCGTGATTGGAAAATTCCAACCTATACCTAGAATCTGCTGCTATCCCTGTTTATCACTCGTTCCTCAAAATACGAGTCTTCTTTGAGCTCTTTTCTTCTGACTCGTAAAATATGAAAAGTTTAATGAGTTTTGGCCTTCCAGCTCGTTAAAATGACCGGAAGAGCTATCCCTCCTCTAGATTTTAATCTTTTTGGACCTGAGGGATTATTGCACAAAAAGATCGAGCGCTTGTCTGGTTCAGCTCGATAAAACTATCGAACATTCATCCCTTCTGTAATGTTTTATACTTTTTCGGACTTAAGGGATTAGATGGCGAAAAAGGACCTTTGGAGTTAACTTTACGTACCTTTTCAGACTCTCTAAAAATGAAAAGGACCGAGTTGTCTTTGTCGCTAGACTCGTTAAAATGCATTAAATAGCAACAAACTTGTCTTTAGACGAGAACGAGTTTCCCTATCGCTAGGCTCGTTAAAACATAGCGATGGGCTTGCCCGAAGGGAAGGTTATAGAACAAGCATATGTTATCCTCCTCAAGCTTGACAAAAATAAAGAGGTACTGGTCAGAAATGACTGGGGAAAAATTGGGAGAACCTCAAAGCTTTAATGGTAGCAAGTCGCTCTTGAACATGACACTTTTCCTCTGTACCACATCGGGTTGGGTTGTTTCATTCACCGGTCTCATCACCATGGTCTCGCCAAACCATCCACATTTGGGGTAATGCTACCGATCCATCGCATCAGTGTCGTTATATGTTCAAGAGATGTTGTTCAGAAAGAGTCAACCATGTCCCATCCACTACCATACATCATCTTTCATCCTTTCATGACCGCCACCCTGAATCATATTTCACAGATCGTTTTCACCTTCATCACAATCATTAGCTCTGTTCCGTGTCACTGATGTGGGATTCATTAAGGCCCTCCTTTGACGGATCACTTCTTGTCGACTTCATCTCATTATCCAAGAAGTTGATCTAGGAACAACCCCCTCAGTACTTTGAAGCTTGCATGCCTCAATGGCAAGTTTCTCACTTACGGCGACAGGTATACATCAATGACCTTCGACTGAAAGATTCTGCGTGGTGTTCGACGCCAAGTCCTTTATTCACACCACGTGGATTGTACTGCCGTACCTTGAGAGTCATCATCATTATCGGTGATTCCTCTCGCGCTTGTTAACAGTTTACATCATTGACTGGTAATCAAGCGATGTCTTTCCATGTTCGACTCCAAGAAATTCTCACATGGATCGACTTGTACTTAGAGTGAAGATCGGATGAGTTTGAAGACCCCGGATCTAGTTTCATCCATCCGGGCTGCGATATATATTCAGGAAATAAAGACATTGACATGTGCAGCAGATGATCATCCTACTCAAAGGATGATAATTTCAACAGAGAATTATCAGTCTACCATCAGACGATTGTCTGTTCTATGTACAGAAAAATGTATTTATAAAGCTGAGCATGGGAATGCCCGCCTCAGCTAGATCATGAAAGCAGTATGAAAAATAATGTATTGTATTGTATCTTATTACAGGTCACCTCTCAGCGATTGAATGAACTTCGGATCCTCCTGATAAAGCATTTCACCCGATAAATGACCTCATACTTTAGGGGGCAACTGTTATAGACATTTTTGTGCCTTACAGAATGAAGCATGAAATGTCCATAATCTAAGGGATCCAAAGTCCCTAAACATGTTGTTCCTACCCCTAGGGGAACAAGGTCAGCAAACCACAACAATCCAAACAAGTTCTCCACTGAAAATTACTCAAAAACAAGGCAATTCTGGATCATGTCAACTGCTCCACTGAGCCTCTGCGCTGAATGTCAACTGCTCCATGGACCACCTGCGTTGAATGTCAACTCCAACGAAGGCTACCTGCGCTGAGCGAGTTTTGACATGTGGAAGTCTCATTCCTCAATGAGTCAATGCCCAGGAAGCTTCCAAAATGACACTTGGATCAAGGAATTCGACTGGTGATGAGTAAGAGGTTCTAGATCTTCAAGTGGAAGCAAGAACCTGCAAGTGGACCCAAGAACTGAAGAAGAACTGGAGTGGGAGAGGACACTAGTCACATCTCAGGCTGACTCATCCTCTCTCCAAACTCCTATATATGGATCTCTCTCCCATGAGATCCAGAGGCTAGAATCTGGTGAATGTAAAGAATTGCTGTTGGTTTGAGTTTAGAACTATTGGGTGATTTGCTTTGAAGGAGGTGAAGAGGAGATTTCTTTCTGCTGGGAAGGTGATGCTGGATTGGGCCTCTTATGGTTGTATCACTTTTTTAATCTTACTTCTTCTATTAATAAAGCATTTGAGGTTCTTCTATATGCATGTGTATCAATGGTGTATTGTTATACTTGTGTATTTGATTTATTCTAATCCTTGAATCAATTATGAAAGTATGCTTCTTGTAGTTTCCCTCTCTTGCCATTTTGCAGGATCTTGGTGTAGCTGGGCCAGTGAAAGAGCAAGGAGCTGGGGGAAAGCAGCAAGGAGAGAAGATTGGATCAATCATTAGCGAAAGACATCGGTTAGTGGATCTCTTTCTCCCCTCTTTTACATCTCATAAAGAAGTAATATCAAATAGCTTTGCTTTGATTGTTGCTAAGGAACTATCACCCTTAGAGTGGGATAGGGTCATTCCGTATTGGATACTTTTCCCAAAAACAAAAAGTAGGTTTGTATTTACCTCTGATATTTAGTTTTAACACATTGAACAACCCTTGGAAATTTTGGAGTAATAACATAGTGGTGACCATACTGGGGAACTTAGTCCCTAGTTAAAATCAATCTTAAAGGGAAACAATTTTCCTCATTTTTCACATTAATTTTTTAAAAGGTTATTTCAGACTAGCATTATAAGTCAAAACTCTGGCTTCTAAAAGAACATATTATACCAGGGCTCATCCTGATCCACAACCTACTATAATTGTTGATGACCCTAACAGAATTTTCAGAAAACCTAAAAAGCTAGAGAGTCAAGGCAGGGTTAATTAATTAAACAAATCAAATTCACTTCCTAAAGAGTTATCAAGCTTGGAGGATATTAAATTTGACTTAGCATTTGAGCATTCTTTGTTTCGTACCAAATCAGAAAAATCAGTCTATGATACTGTAATAGATCCGAAATTTTATTCAATTTATTGAATCAAAGAAAGATACTATACATCTTGATTTAGATCAACATGTTTTGGATACTTTTGACAAACTTGATAAGTTAACCTCCACTTTGATAAGGCATATCGACAAAGCCTATTTTCAACAGTCACTTGAATTAGCTGCCCTAACTGCTACCACCCGTGAACACTCTACAGTATTTTCAGAAACTGTAAATACAGCCTCATTCAGTACCACCTCACCTATAATATCCACCATAGTTCATTCCACAAAGCCATTCATACCTAAACTTCCTCTCCAACCTAATTTCTCAAGTTCATCTTCAAGCAACACTACTTCACCTCCCAGTCAAGCTAAAATTGTAGCCATGGCAGACAAATATGCACCTTTGGCCTTACAAGCTCCTTTACATGCTATGCCATAGGATTACCAAAGTAAAATTTTGCAGTTTGATGGTACTGGTCAGTATACTACTCAATAACATGTATAAAAAAGACATATTATTTTGAGTTACATGAAGTTGATGAGGCTAATGTACAAATGAGATTATTTGCACAAACACTAGTAGGAGATGTTAAAAAGTGGTTTAAATATTTACCTCCTAACCATATTACTAATCTAGCTGTTTTCCACCAATTGTTCATAAACATGTGGGAAAGAAAGGAAAAACCTCTCTAGATATTATCTAAATATGAGAAGATAAGGAGATCTCCTAGTGAATCTGTCCACGATTACTGTACTAGGTTTGACAAAATTTACAACGCAATTCCATTGAATATCAGACCCCCACCAGACCTTGCCCTGATTAAATTTGCAGATTATTTTGATGCTGACATGTCCTATCAATTAAGAGAAAGAAACACTGCAACTTTAGAACAAATGCAAAGTGATGCAGTTAGTGTAGAGGCTAACTTATTGGCCAAAAAAGCTAGCATGAGAAATGAGAGGAGAGTTATGATTAAAGAGGAACCATCTATTTCAGATGTTAAGATAGATAGCTTATCTAAAAGTGTAGAAAGGCTAATGGATAGGTTAGAGAATATGGAAAGAAAGCCTCAATGGGAAAATAATCAATGACCCAAAATTAGGAACCCAACTTTCGAAAAAATCCTAATACTGGAAAATCAAGAGAATTTGTACCTGATTAGTAGGTTAGGCCACCTTTCCGGGAAAATTATGCTGAAAGTTTAGAACAACATGAAGAAGACCAGGACACCCATATAAACTTGATTGGAGTAAACAATGAATATGCCATTTTTCTTACCCATGAAGAATAGGAATTATACATGTTACAACAATTACAATTAGAGTCTGGAGAATCCTTTGACTACAAACAAGGCTATGAATCTGCTATCTATGAATTTCATAAACAATATAGCTTAAGAAGAAAAAAGGAAATAGAAGTTCCTACTAAGAAATCAGTCCAAACTCAAACTAAGAAAATAGTAGAAGCTCTTGTACCAATGTTCTACAAATTCTCCCTAGAGGAACTCAGGAGGCCTCCAACCCAAATATTGTAGACATAACATCAACTGAAGTTTCAACTCAAACTGTTCCAAACAAGAAAATTGAAAACAAAATTGTTGACACACAAACTAAATTACCAAGTGCTCGTAAAGAAGACAAAAACACTTAGACTACAATTGCTGAAAAGAAAATCATTCAATTAGGCAAACCTCAAATACCATTAATTGAGTTAGCCAAATTAAAAATACCAGCTGCTTTAACAGATTTGGTGAGAAATGAATCATACAAAGCACAAATAACTGAAACACTAAACACAGGTAAAGGTGAAGATGTTGTAAACCTTAATGATGATCAACCTGAGTTGTTATTTGGTCCAAAAGTAAATGGAAAACATTAACAAGGGGTAATCCCTCCATTCTATTTTAGCTTAAATGTTCATGATAAAATCCTACATAATGCTATGTTAGATTCAAGAGCATCTCATAACCTAATTCCTAAAGCAGTCATGGAAAGGTTAAACTTAGACATCACTAGACCCTACAAGGACCTGTTTTCCTTTGATTCTAGTCAAGTCAAATGTGTTGGCCTAATAAAAGATCTGTGTGTAATTATAGTCCAATGCCCAACAAAGAGTATTGTTATGGATATAGTAGTTGTTGATATCCCACCCAAGTATGGTATGTTGTTATCTCGCTCATGGGGAGCAAAGTTACAAGGGTCATTGAAATTAGACATGTCATATGCTACCATTTCTGTATTTGGCCAACAAAGAAAACTTTACAGGGAGACCCTAATGAAATACATGGTAAGTAGTTTAGAAGGGCCATAGAATTACCCTATTTATTCCATGCATTCTTATCTGGACTCATTTATCTTTTATAATTCAGAAAATAGCAAATATGAAATCATAACTTTTGAAGAAAAACACAAAGAACCTGCTAGCAAAAACATAACACATGAGTCTCTATGGCATTTAGATTTTAATGCATATGTGAATAGATTAGGAATATGAGCTGGTGTATGGATCTACAATTTAGAGAATGACCATTCAGAAGGACATGATTTTAGATTAAATTTCAAATGCACTAACAACATGGCAGAATACGAATCATTAGTGTTAAGCCTTCAAATCATAAGAAAACTTGGAGCTAAAAGAGTTTCCATCATGGGAGACTCAGAACTCATTATAAAATAGGTCAAGGGAGAGTACATCACTAATAACCCTAGACTTAGCTGCTATAGAGAAACCATCGTAGACTTGATAAATTGTTTCCTTCAGACGGACTTTGCTGTTATTCCAAGAAATCAAAATATGCAAGCTCATATCTTAGCCACTTTTGCTAGCACATGTGAGTTTCCCTTCCAACCAAATCATCAATACACAGCTGAGGTAAGACATAGGCCAACCATACCTAATAATTTAAATTATTGGCAAATTTTTTAACATGACAATCAAATTCATGAATTTATGATTTTTGAAGGAGAATTTTGAAATGGTAATATAGACACTCACTCTACATCAGATTATACCATAAATAATGAAATAGATGTAAATGATGTAAATAAGTTCGAACCAACTAAATTCACTAAACTAGAGATTGATCAATTAGAAACTGTAGAAATTGAGGAATTAATCAATGATGAATTAGAAGTTTTAAACCTTAAAGACAAATTTTTTCCTAAGGGATTAGCCCCACTAGAAGACATCTTTCACTTCAATGATGTAGCTGGAAAACCTAAAATGGAGCCTCTAAGGTCAGATATAGAGGAATGCAACATAGGGATAGAGGAAAATCTTAAGCTCATCAAGATATATAAGACATTACCCCCAGATGAAAAGCTAAAATACATTAGCTTGTTTAAAGAGTTCCAAGACATCTTTGCGTGGATTTATGAAGACCTCAAGTCTTATGATACCAACATCATCTAGCATAAGATACCAATTAAAGAAAATCAGAATCCCTTTAAACAAAAACTAATGAGAATTAACCCTGCTCTTATGCCATTAATATAACAATAAGTTAGGAGGATGTAAGATGCTCAAATCATAGCACCCATCAGATATTCTGATTGGGTCTCGAATTTAGTCCCCACTAAAAAGAAAACAGGAGAAATCAAACTCTGTGTTGATTTTAGAAACTTGAACAAAGTATCACTGAAGGATAACTATCCCCTCCATAAAATCGACCACATTCTCCAGAGGGTGGTAGGGTCATCCAGAATTTCATTACTTGATGGATTCTCTGGTTACAATCAAATCCTAGTCCAGCCCAAAGATCAAGCAAAGACTGCATTCACCACTCCCTGGTGAACTTTCATGCACTTGAAAATGCCCTTTGGATTGATGAAAGTTGGGGAAACATTCGAAAGAGCAACGGGCATAGCCTTTGCAAAAGAAATCCATGAGTTTTTGGTCCTTTACCTAGATGATATCACAGCGTTTTCCAAGTGAGATAGTGAACATATAGATCATCTAAGAAAGGTATTCATAAAATGCAGAAAGTTTGGCATATCCTTAAATCCTAAAAAATCACTCTTTGGATTAGAAGAAGGAAAACTCCTAGGACACATAATTTCAAAAGAGGGCATTAGAATTGATCCAGCTAGAATAGAAGCAATCCTAAACATCGGTCATCCTAGGAAAATTAAAGAATTGAAATCATTCTTAGGTAAAATACACTTTCTTAGAAGATTCATTTCTAACTTAGCATAACTAATTAGATATTTGAATAACATGTTAAAAAATGATTCAACGCTTAAGTGGATAGTAGAGGCTAAGCAGTCCTCTGAAGCAATCAAAGAAACCCTTACTAAAACACCTGTCCTCATAAGTCCTAAGTTTAACAAAGACTTCATAATTTTTTCATTTGCTTTGGAGCACACCATTGCAGCAGTCCTGTTATAGAAAAAATATGAGGGTTATGAGAAACCCATCGCTTCTCAGTAAAGTGTTGAGAGATGCTACACTAAAGTATAATATAATGGAAAAACAATCCCTTTCTTTACTAAAAGCCATAAAGGATTTCAGAGTATATATTCTATACTCTCACATAATAGCATATCTTCCAAACTCAGTTGTAAAGGACATTCTAACTCAGGATGGGCCTGATGGAAAAAGAGGCAAATGGATTGCCACCATAATAGAATATTGCATTCAAATCAAGCCTAGAAAATTGATTGAAGGCCAAGGTTTAGCCAAACTTATGGCTGAATCGAACTGTCGAGCCTTAGACATAAATTTCATTGTTGCCATATATGATCAGGAAGAGATGGCGACTCCACAAATCAGTGAAGCTTCCATAGATTCACCCTGGTATGCAGACATTATTTTCATTTTACTCAACCTACAAGCTCCTCCTAGTTTATGTAGAACTAAAAGTAGATTCCTAAAAATGAAAGCAATGAAATATTGTATCTTAGACAATTTTTTATTTTGGAAAGATAATGATGGCATATTATTAAATTGTTTATTAAAAGATGAAGCTGACAAATTCATGAAGGAATTTCATGAAGGGGATTGTGGGGGACACCTATACTGGAAGACAATTGCTGATAAGCTTTTAAGGGTAGGGTTTTACTAGCCCACCCATTTTGTAGATGTCAGAAAATATGTGACCTCCTGTCACAAATGCTAAATATTTGAAGGCAATAACAAACTCTTATCATTACCCCTCAAACATATCTCAGCAGAAATGCCTTTTCAATAATGGGGTTTAGACTTAATTGGGGAAATTTACCCACCCTCCTCAACCCAACACAAATGGATTCTGACAGCCACTGACTACTTTACTAAGTGGATAGAAGACATCCCTTCTAGACAAGCCATAGATTTTGTCATCATTTAATTCCTTGAGAACAACATCCTTTCTAGGTTTGGATGCCCACAAAAGCTCATCACTGATAATGCTACTGCCTTCAAATCCAAGAAAATGATAGATTTTTGTAACCAATACCATATCACCCTAGACCATTCCATTTCCTATTACCCTCAAGGTAATGGGCTAGCATAATCTTCAAACGAAAGCATAGTCAACATCATCAAGAACCTATTATCAGATAACAAGAAAACCTAGAACAAAAAGTCGGTGAATGCCCTATGGGCATACAAGCTTACTACTAAGAAATCTATTGGTACATGTCCTTATCAATTCGTATATGGGATGGATGTTCTTTTTCCATCATCATCAGGAGTACTAATGATGAAAATGATTCAAGAGCTGCAAGAAGAACCAAATGACGTCCAAAGGAGGACAAACCAAACAATTCATTTGTAGCAAACCATAGAAGAAGTTATATCAAATACCAAGTAATTTAAGAAAAAATCAAGAAGATCTTTGATAAGAAAACTAAAGAAGATGATTTATTTGTAGGTGATCAAGTACTAAAATGGGATTCCAAAAGGGAGGACAAAGGGAAACATGGGAAATTTTATTTTCTCTGGAAAGGCCCATATGTTATTTATGGTTACAGAGGCAACAATGCATTTTTCCTGAAATAATTAGATGGCACAGACTTACAAGGTGGACAAGTCAATGGTCAAATGCCGAAGCACTATTTTCCACCAAAGTAATCAGTAGTTCATCAGCTCTATTCACTCTAAATACCATAACAAAGTTTAGATTGGAGTGGATGATTATCTTCTAAAGTTGAAGCCTGAAAAGGATATGTTAAGCTTTAAAAGGTATAACATCATAGGTTTTAATAAAGGAGATCACAGAAAGCAGTTCTGAGTTCCAAGGCCACTGATCAGAAAGTTCTTGACATCTCACATGAATATGCCATCCCCAACTGGAGCCACTGTTAGGTTCCTATAATAATGGGCTTCATAATTTTGAATTGACTATGTAAAGTCTTCTAATATTGTACATACTTTTGCTTCCTGCAAAAAAAATTCCCATAGTAAAAAATGTAAAGAGGGTAAGTCCTAAAAGAAAAATCAAGGGACTAAAAGAAAAGGATCAAAAAAGAAGTTAAAATATGAACCCCACCAGAAAGAGATAAAAATAGATCACGAAAGCATGCACATTCAAATGCCACTACTCTTAGTTTACCTTTTGCAAATAATATTGTGCGCAGCTTGTCAAAATGCCACAACCCATGATGATCAAATAGTTTAATCTTGATTCATTCATGCTTTAAAATTCCTGTTATGATAGATAGAGAATAAAGATCTAGCCAAAACATTTAATCTTGGTAGATCAATAGTTAGGTAGAGAATATAATTAGCTCACAAGTTTAATCTGATCCATTGGAGGATATAAGGTTAGAAATAGATTAGCTTTCTTATCAATAGAAAATAAAAGGGTTAGCAAGCACAAATTCACCCAATAAATGAAGAATAAATGTTAGAATAAGTAAAGGGTAGGCAGAAGAGTTTGACAAGTCATGGAAAGCATCATTTACTCATCCTATATCACTAATGTCCTTTAAAATCCCTTTCCCCATGCTTTAAACCCTATTTTCCATTCTTATAAGGCATTGTCCCTCGTAAAAAGTCCCTTTGCCTTTGAAAATATCTTTTCTCTTCATTTTAACCTTTTCCCTTCATTTCACTCGTTTTCCCTTCCTAAAGACCACTTTCCCTAATTTAAAAACAAATTTTTCTTTTGAAAATTAGTTTCCCCTTTACTAATTCCATTTTTTATTTAAAAACATACAAAAAATCCACTTTATATATTTTATATATGATCCCCCATATTAACTCGCATTATTATATTAATTCCCCATTATAAATATCCCGACCCTATTTACATATAACCCTCCTCCAAGTAACTCTCGGTCCCACCTCTCTGAAAAACTACAATACCTGCATATCCATCTATCTCCTGATCTCCTTAGATCATATCCAACGGTCCCGAATTTGTTTTGCACCCCCCGATGCCTGACAATTAAAGCTTTCAAAAGGATGCAAAATGAGTGGTTTCGTAATTCTGCCTTTTCTCCACGTATCACTCCTATGTTTTATTGCATTCACTCCTCCAAAACCACCAAACCGTTTTTCACAGTGTGATAAACCATATATCTACCCTTTCACTGTCGGGTAAAACCACCAATGCGATAAATCATCATACTGTGTAATTAAACATCGTGCTATGAAGAAACTGCCAATTCCCTAAACAAGGTGAAATAACAAAAGCCCCGAGAGACTGTTATTTCTCCATTTCTTTTGAACTTACAAGAAAATATCAAGAGTTGTCACCAACCCAAAATGGAGGCCCTGCTGCCACCTGGACCCATGTGCAACCAAAATTCATTTTTTTCCAGGTAATTATAGTACTTTGCTCTGTCAATTGAACTCATAAATTGATAAATTGAACCAAATTAATGGCTTCTCAGAGCGTTCTAATGGTAAACCCTCTTCAACCCCGAGTAGCAGATGTCGAACACCTACCCTTGGCTGATAAAGACTTCAAAATCATTGACACTATTACAAAGTCCAGCCTCTTGGAGGTCCAATGTTGGAGCCATGGTAAATTTACTGGCCAGGCATATGATATTAATTTCTGGGAATCTAACCTACCCAAGTATACCTTTCCACAGACCTACCAATGCCCTGAACTCATCACACTCTACCAAATCAACTATTTTCCAAATGAAACAACCATAGTCATCCAAACCCAAGAAATCCTATTTACTATCACTGCTCAATCCATCAATCAAATGCTTCAAATTCAATCACAACCTGAGGGAGTGCCCTTCTCCATTGAAACCCTTACCGAGATTTACCTAAATCTATACTTTCCTGTGAGGTCTCAAATATTCCAAACCTTCCTCCCTAAAACAACTCAAATTCATAAAAAAGAACCCACCCTACTCTGCTGCCATGTTCCAAGAACAAACCAGGAAAATTGTGACCATGTTATCCTATATATTAGGATACTTTACTAATGAACATGTAGATGAATCCATCTTGGGTTCCCTCTCTATCTTTAGCCCAGACCAGCCTCCAGCTGTAACCTTCAACTTTGCCCAATTCCTAGTAGACACAATGCATAATCAACTAGTCAAGCTGCCAGAAGAAGGAGCTTTCAGATACTCCTTAGTTTTGTTCCATATGTTTTTGTATTCTAATAAGAACGATTTGCAGTCAGCCTCCAAAAACTAGACACAGAAGGTAATCCCCAATCTATTGTCTTTTGGACACCCTTGATCAGAAAGGAACCTACACAATCGAGCTACAAAGACTTCATTGACTCATTTGTTTATCCAATTGTCAATATGCTAAGCAATAGGATTCAACCTAGAATCAATGAAGAGATTAAGAAGGTGTTACATTTGTCCAATCAAATTAAAACAAGAGAATAGTATTTATACCAAAATCATACAGAGATCAGAGTGTATGGAAGCTAGCTAGTTCCATACAAGCTTCCCAAATACCTCCCAATGAGGCTATTTTCCTTGGAATACATCAGACAAATCTTGAATTCTGATGAAATCCATTTCCTTTCAGCCAAAAAGAAGACCCAGTTCAATATTAAAAACCAAATAGGGTCTTTTATATGTAACAATAGAAATGTTGGAAACGAAGCAGATAGATGCTTACAAGAGTTCAAGTTCAACAACAATTTCAAATGGAATTATGATCCTTTAGGTGTCATAAGTAAATTAAGAGTCAAACTCAAATTGACCCCTTTCATCCATGAGTCAAAACCAGAAATTGAAAATTATTCCAACCAGTCAGAGTGGTTGGAAAAAACTCTTCGGGAGATGGATAAGCTGATTGATACTAGTTCCATCTTGCATAGTCTAGACCCACAGGATAGAAGTTCAAAAAGGGCTAGAGAAGAAGGATCCTACTGTTTCCGGGTAACTAGTGCCTTTTCGATCTGCTAGTCCCACTAGGATTGGCAACTATCCTAGAAACAAATAAGCAAAGCAATTTGTGATTTCCTTTATGTATGATAGTGAAGAGAGGAGCAAAGAGACCAACCTCAATCTTCCGCTTGACTCCTTTCTTGATGTCTCTCTTCCTTGATAGAGATTGCACCTCTTCTCTTACTTATCCCACTCAATGAATACCTGTAGAGACAAAGTAACAAAATACTATCAAAGCATCTCGATCTATTATATCATAAACAATACAGAATCATAAATACATTTATCATATAATGGCATTCATAAACAACAACATTCACAAATACGCGATTGTATGGAGGAAAAACCAAAGAACTTTCTTAATAGTAGAAGGGAGAATTACAACCCACTAGTATGATCTAGCATCATCCTCCCTGCATCAAAGCCCTCTTCACCTCATGAAAAGCAAGATCACCCAACAATACAATGCCTTCTCTCAAAGACAAACTATCAGCACATCCTTACAAATTACAAAATTCCAGCCTCCAGATCTCTCAGATGAGGGATCCATTTATAGATGTCTGCAAGGGTGTGAGTCATCTCTGGGATTTTGATTAGTGTCATTCCACTTGTTGTTCTTGGTTCCACTTGGAGATTTCTTGGATCTCTTACTCATCCCTGGGCGAATATAGCGAGGTAAATGTCATAGGAGAAGTTTCTGGAAGATTCCATGAGCATCCACTTAGCAAACTGTCTTGGAAATTTGTCCATCCTCGCCCATCACACCTTACAGAAGGCCTCTTTAGTGTGCATCGCACCTGGCTAATGTAGAAGTCAGTAAGCATCACACCTTGACAGTGGGGTAGTCAATATGGTGTCGTTTTGGCCAGTTCTTAGTGGATTTTCAGGTGGAACTTTTGGGGAATGATGTAATCAGTTGACCATGATCCTTTAGGGTATGAAAAAACACTTTCAGGGGTTAAATAGCCCTTGGTTTATCGATGTATAAGATTGGAGTTGCAGTGCCCAAATATGTCTATAACAGTTGCCCCCTAAAGCATGAAGTCATAAATCTTTTGATATCGAGTGAAATGATTTATCATGAAGATCCGAGGTCTTTGAATTGGAAGGTGACCTGTATAAGATAAAATACAATACTTCTGCATCATATTATTTTCATTCTAGCTAAGGCAGGCATTCCCATGCTCAACTTATAAATACGCTTTCATGTACATAGGATAGACAATCGTCTGCTATTGCAAACTGGTGATTCTTCACATGAAGAGTCATCTTCCCTGGCTTAGATGACTATCTGTGCAGCTTCTGCGTACACTTGATGTCTTTATGTTCCTGAATATATCGCAACCCAGATGGATGAAACTAGATTCGGGGTCTTCAAAACTCCTTCAATCTTCACCCGTTGTACAAGTCGATCCATGTGAAAATATGTCCTGAATTCGAACATGGAAAGACATCGCCTGATTACCAGCCAATAATGTAAGCTGTTAACAGGCATGAGAGGCATCACTGGTAATGATAATGACCCTCAATGTACTACAGTACAATTCACGCGGTGTGACTATATGACCTAATGTCAAACACCACGCAAAATCTTTCAGTCGAAGGCTATTGATGTAAACCTGTCGCCAAAAGTGAGAAACTTGCCATTGAGGCATGCAAGCTTCAAAGTACTGAAAGGGTTGTTTCTAAGTCAACTTCTTGGATAATGAGCTGATGTTGACAAGAAGTGACCCGTCATAGGAGGGCCTTAATGTATCCCACATCTACGACACGAAACAGAGCAAATGATTTTCTGGAGGTGAAAATGATCTGATGATATAAGGTTCAGGAATGGCAGTCATGAAAAGAAAGAGGGTGAAGGTATTGTAGTGGATGAGGCATTGGCTGGATGGTGAATTATCTGAATGACTTCTCTTGAACATATCGATGACACTGAGATGGATTGGTAGTGTTAACCACAAAAGATAGATGGTATGGAGGACCAATGGTGATATGACCGGTGAACGGAATAATCCCAACCCGACTCAATCATGGCGATGGAATGAAAGTGTCATGTTCAAGAGTGACCTACTACCATAAAATTATTCAAGTTTTCCCTTTTTCCCCAGTCATTGTTGACCAGTACCTCTTTATTTTTTTTCAAGCTTGAGGAGGATAACATATGCTTGTTCTATAATTTACCCTTCAGGCAAACCTGTCACTATGTTTTAGCGAGCTTGGTGACAGTGAAACTCGTTCTTGTCTGAGTGGACAAGTTTGTCGCTATTGTTTTAACGAGTTTAATGACAAAGACAACTCAGTCCTTTTCATGTTTAGAGAGTTTGAAAAGGGAAGAAAAGAGAACTCCAGTAGTTATTTTTCATAACATAATCCCTTAAGTCTGAAAAATATTAAAATAATACAAAAGGGATGACTTTCCGATCACTTTAGCGAGCCAAAAAAGACAAGCGCTCGAACGTTTTCATGAGTTAATCCCTCAGGTCTGAAAAGTTTAAAATACATAGGAGGGATGGCGCTTCCAATCACTTTAGCGAGCTGGAGAGGCCAATTGCTCGATAACATTTTCATATTTAGCGAGTGTAAAAAGGGTTTAAAGTGGACTCATTTCTTGAGGAACGAGTGGTATCTGGGGTAGCAACTAGTTCCGGGTAATCTTGGAACTTCTCAAAACATGGTGATGTGAAGAGGGTGGCTAACAAGACCACTCATCGCAGTTGTTCCTCAAAAGGGTAAAAAATCAAGTGGAAGCATAATGATCAGCCAAAAGAATGGAGGTGATGGCAGGAACACAACCAAGGCTCAAAAGGCTGATGTAGTGGCAATCACAAAGGTTATTTACTGAAGGTAGGTTCATTTTTTAATGAGCTTGAACTCTGGGGGAACATATGCTCATTGGTAGGTTTATTTTTTAACGAGCTTGAACCATACGATAACATTGCTCATGTGAGTGCGGGTTCATTTTTTAGCGATGAGCTCAAACCTTGCAGAAAGTATGCTCGGTAGCCTTTTCATGTAGGCTAGCAATGACCAAACTACAAAGCTAGAAAAACTATTAAAGCTAAGGAACTGTTGAGGTTAGGTAGGATGGTTTTATCAACTTGTTTAGACAAAACCTTTCCTTTGCTTCGGCCACAACATAGACGAAGGTGAATGGTATACCAATCACCTAACCTAAGAAGTTGAAATACTAGAAAGCTAAAACATCTAAAAAGCTAAAAAATGAAATTGGTCATTTTTTGCTTGCATAAAAAGGTTTTCATTCCCCCAGCATGATGAAAAAAGAGTCTTTAGTAACCATATGGAAACTTACTGTGGTTAAACAGGATGATTTTCTGTCAATACTTAGACAAAATACTTCCTACACTTTGTGTGCCAAATAGACAAAGGTGAAAGGTCACCCAGACCGATCACATAACCTACAGGGAAACTTATCTCTACAGTTGGGTTCGTCTGCAAAATAGACAAGGGTGAATTCCCCCTAAGCTTCGTTACATTCACCGAACTACTTGAGGTATTAAGTGGACAGAATTAATGTTGAAGAGTCATTCTCAACTCAAAGAGACCATTTAGGGATGATGTTTGACTTGGCACTGTGTTTCAATTGGGAAATGAAAGCTGGTCAATAAGCTGGACAATTTTGACTTCATGCAGGAAACACATCACTCAAAAGAGTGTGGAAACAATAGTTTCCATGCTATAAACATAGTCATGTCCAAGGAGTAGATTGTAATCTAACGGCCCTTGGACCACCATCACATTTAAGTGAACAGTTTTCTTTCTCAAAGTTATCGGCAACTTAGGAAGGATGCCTAATGGTCGACTGGTTTATTTGTTAAAGCCTGATAAATTTTGTTTACCAGGCATAAGTGATGGCGAACCAAGCACTTTCCAAGTAGTTGAGGAAAGGATACTCACTGAAGCTCCTTCATCTATGATAATGCCAGACATGATCATTTTGTAAACTTGTACTATGATTCAGAATGGTACATTATAAGGAAGGTGAGATCTTGCTACTCGATTCCAATCAAAGGAAGCGATTAGACTACCTGGAGGGAGTGCCGAATAAACGGGTGAAATAACCCCTTGAATAGCAGGAACAGGGGAATTCTCTTCCTGTTGTGAAGGAACGGGTGGATTTCCCCCAAGTTCATCGGACTCTGAATTGACAAAAAGAATTTGAACAATATTGTTCTCATTCTCTTTGGGAATGATATCATCTGAAGGTGGATCTTCTTAAGGCAAGACTGGGTCAACTTCCATTTCAACCTGTTGACTTTGGTCTGGTATGGACTCAGAAGATTGACTTTCAACGATGGGTGTTTTGACGAACGATTGAGTTATGTCAGTCAGATTTTCAGCTAGTAAAGGACTTGAGGTGAGTTTCTTGTATCTAGATAGAAGTCACTGCAGTGAAGCAGGACGGCTATGCAAGACTATTTTTGGCCTGATCCAAAAAGGGACAACAAGGAAGACGATGGTTGCCTTCACATAATCCACATAGAATTTTGACCTTTCCTTTTTGTCCAAGAATTTCATTTTCACTAGTTGATGGTGTGTTGTCAACATGATCACCAGAGGTTGATGACACCGGATGGTGTGAACAAGGAGACCATTCTCTCAAGATCCATGGAATGCAAGGACAATCTTGATGAAAATGGTTTTCTCCACAAATTAGACAAGGACCTTTTGGAGATTTAGTGTGCAGATTTTCACCAGATGATTCATGCTTGCCCCCTTGTTTAACTGGCTTCTTCTTTTTCTTCTCCTTTCATTTCTTCTTCTTCTCAAGAACTTGGTTACTAGCATCACTATTTTCACTAAGAGAAGATGAAGAATGGGAGGGAGAAACAAACGAAGAGGAAGGTGAAGGGTCAACTTCAGTATCAATTGGATGCTGATTCGATTGCTGAGGAATCACATTATTTTTAACCATAGAGGTTAATAACAACCACACTAGTAGGCCAATAGTCAGACCTGGCAGAGACAATGTGGCCATATGAGGTGCACCAATATTTCCCCAAGATGTAAAAGGGCTAGGAATCCCCTCAAGAGGGACTCCATGATTGGTAGACTCCATTAACTCAACCTAAGATCAACGAAGGTGTTAGTGTCAGTCTTTGTAGCCTTCTTCCAGTGATCAAACATGCTCTTATGAAGTGATTTTAAGGTGCCAAGGTCAAATTTTGTCATTTCAATGAGTCTTCAAGCAAAATTTGGTCACTAGGCATTAGGTCTAGGGTTTGCTTTCACTCCCTTTCAAAGTTGTCCAAATGTTAGTCCATGTCACCATTCAGCTGAGTGTACCATCAGTCAGAGGGTTTTCATCATCATGTCAAAGTTCCACTGGGTCATTTTACACCTTGTTCATGCTTCAGTTGTGCCTAGGTAAGGCTCATTTCCCTCTCCTAGGGTTTTAAAGGTAATTTCTCTTGGATAGTCAAATCATTAGCAAAAATTGTATCCTAATGTTCATACACCTTCCCCTATCCTTAATGTACCTTATTAAACACTTCCCATCACTGAGATCCCCCAAATTCGTCATTTTCGCACAAACCCTAGTTTCTTACTACAACTTGACAATTTTCAAGGCTAGGCCTATGTTTAGCCCTTTTGGACCCCTTCCCCTCACTCAATCTCTGAAATTCCACTTTCCCCTACTTCCTAACCTCCCTCCCTACTTTCAAAAATTCTCTCAAGAATTTAGAACCCCCTTATCCCCTTCATTTCGCTTCATTTCGACAAATCCCCTGTTCCACACATCGGGATAGGTTTTACTCCAATGATGTTTCTGAGCAGTAAAAGATGAATTTGAGAAAAATGAGAGAATTTTTTGTCTAGAATAGGCCAAGGAAGAAAAACCTCCTTCACTTTTTACACAAGTGTCATGGTTTTAGGGAAATGTCAAAAATATCGTTGCCTCAGGAGAACTGAATGCACCTATGAAGTGACCTTGGGAAAATCAAGTTTTCTCCTAGCTTGGTTGGCCAAATGACTTTCTTGACGAGTCAAATGATAACTAGACACAAAGATATTTCCAATGAGCTATCATGAGCTCAATTTGGAGTTGAGGAAGACCTTCAAAAGTTGACTGCAACAGCACTCTGCCTTGAGGTAGCCTCATTTGGCACATTTTAATCAGTCTTGGGAGATTTGATTTTTGATAGGAAAAATGAACTCCAAATTGAATAATTCTAATTTGGTTGGAAATTAGACTTAGAGACCTTTTCAAAGAGCTATCCTGTGGCCACTTTGGACACTGGGAAGGCCTCCAAAAGTCTCTTGAAAAAAGCACTACGCACTGGGCAGGTGGCGCGTCGCACATAACTGGCGTGGCACATTGGGCTGCAATTTCCAGTGTAAATTTACACTGGCGTGATGCATAGGGAAGGCGCGGTGCATTAGGCTGGATGCGCAGTGCATACAGCCAGAGAGCCCATAAACTTCCAGAATTCACTCAAATTGCCCAAAAACGCATGGATCGGTCTTGTGACAAGTAGGTAGAGCTTCCATCATTGTTTTCTATCCCATGTTGGTGTTTGTTTGATGGTGCTTGTGGCATGGTGAGTGTTCAAAGGGAAGAAAACCCTATTTTGAATATCAGATTTAAGGCCATCCCAAAAAAATTCCTTCTTAACCCTGTGGTAAGTTTTTAAAAATCCTGAGTGCCCTCCTAAGGGAGAATTGTGCAATTCCAGAAGAATCTTTTGTTTGAGTTGGGAATTCCTACAAAGGTATAAGTGATCTTTGCACCATAAGGAATTGTTTTTCCAGCTAAATATATCAGATGTACTGGAATGTTGTTGTAACTTTGGAATAAGTTCCCACACTTCTTCGTCATTCTTCCATTCCTCCCTTGCTTCGTTTATCGAATCTGGTTGGATAATAGAAATGGCGCACAACGATGCTTCCACATCCTAATCCTTTCTTGAGAGTGGATCTACCACAACATTTTGCTTCCCTTTTTTGTATATGATTTCAAAGTCATAACCCAACGTCTTTGTGACCCATTTCTGTTGTTCTTCAGAGGATAATCTTTTTTCTAAAAAGTACTTCAGGCTATTATGATCCGTTTTTACCTTGAAGTGTCTTCCCATTAGATAGGGTTGCCATTTCTTAAGTGCATGTAGTATTGCCAACATTTCCTTCTCATAAATAGCTTTGTGTAAATAGTTTCCCTTGATTGGATGACTTTCGAAAGCAATGGGTCTTTCATCTTGCATTAAAACAACACCAATTCCATTTCCGGAAGCATCACATTCCACAATAAAGGTTTTTGGGAAGTCTGGTGTAGCTAATACCGGTGCTTGGCACATTGCCTCTTTAAGATATTCGAAGGCCTTTGTTGCTTTTGGAGTCCATGAAAATGCATCTCTCTTCAACAATGTTGTTAGAGGTGCTGCTATTTTCCCATAATTCTTAACAAACTTGCGATAATACCCTGTCAACCAGAGAAATCCTCACAAATGATTTATGGATGTGGGGATTTCCCATTCCTTAATGGCTTTAATTTTGCTACGGTCTACCTTAACTCCTTCATAAGATACAATATGACTCAGATATTCCACCTCTTGTACTCCAAAGAAACATTTGGATCTTTTTGCATATAAATGTTTCTCCTCCAATAGTTGTAGCACCCTTTCAATGTGTTCAACATGATCCTTCCAAGACTTGTTGTAGATTAGTATATCATCAAAAAATACTAACACAAATTTTCTAAGGAAGGGTTTGAAAATGGAATTCATCAAACCTTGAAATGTAGAAGGTGCATTCGTAAGGCCAAAAGGCATGACCAAAACCTCATTGTGACCCTCATGAGTTCTAAATGTTGTTTTCAAAATGTCTTGAGTCTTCATTCTGATTTGATGATATCCTGAACGAATATCTAACTTGGTGAAGTAAATTGATCCATGCAATTCATCCAGTAATTCATCAATGATAGGAATGGGAAACTTATCTTTAATAGTGAGCTTGTTGAGCTCCCTATAATCCAGACACATGCGCCATGATCCATCCTTCTTGTGCACCAATACTACTATAGTAGAGAAAGAACTTTGGCTAGGTTGAATTATACCATCCTCAAGCATTTCAACAACGATACGTTCAATTTCACTCTTTTGGGCATAGGGATATCTGTAGGGCCTGATGTTTGGAGGAACACTTCCTGGAATCAAATGAATAACATGATCATGATCGCGAATAGGTGGGAGACCTTTGGGAGTCTCAAATACCTTGGAATGATTGTCCTAGACTTTTTGGAGATCTGGAGAAATAGATGATTTCGATGTGGAAACATCTAGCGAACATAATTGTGCAATTACACCTCATTGTTCCTTTTTTAGAAGCTTTGTCATACCGTTAGAGCTTATTATCTTTCCCAGTTTCCTTGCAATACCCCTTAATTCAACTTCCTTTCCTTCCGCATAAAATTTCATGAAAAGTTCTTGAAAGTTAAAAGCTATTGTACCCAAGGATTGTAGCCATTGGACTCCTAGTACAACATCAGCACCTCCCATTGGAATGGAAAGCATTGGGATTTTCAATACATATTCTCCCATGGATAGGTTGATATTATGGAACTTTCCAGAGCAATTTATCATTCCTCCATTTGCAACCATCACTTGACACTCTTGTGTTGGATATAGGAAGCAATTCAATTCTTTTGGTATCTTACAATGAATAAAATTGTGGGTACTTCCTGAATCGATCAACACTATTACGTTTTTCTCCTTGATTTGTCCTTCTATCTTGATGGTTTGAGGAGTGGTAATTCCAGCCAATGCATTGCAAGATATGGTAGGATTCATTTCTTCTTAATCTAGGCTTTGTTCCTGGAGTACATCCTCTTACTTTGACCTTTCTTGCTCCTTTTCTTCTTCCTCTTCACAATCTATGTAGAATAATTTCTTCTCAACACACTTATGACCTTTAGTGTATTTGCTATCACAACTGTAACCAAGCCCTTTTGCTCTTTTTTCTTCAATTGTTGTGGTGTTAACCTTATAGGTTGTGGAAGGCTAGGGGCAACAACACTTCCATCTTTATAGTTGTGAGTGGTATGCTTCCTAGTTGCCATAATTTTGCTTTCCATTTTTCTTGCTAACCTGAATGCCTTCTCTAATGAATCAGGTTCCCAAAGGCGAACATCATGTTGGATATTATCCTTTAAAGTCCCTATGAACACATCAATCCTATGCTCCTCTGGAATATTTTTTACCCTTATGTTCAATTTTTGGAACTCCTCAATGTGCTCCATTATTGAACCCTTTTGTTTGAGACTTATCAATTGGCTAAAAAACGTGTTGCTTTTTGTATCCTCATAATGTGCTGTCAATTATTCCATAAAAATTTCCCAAGTGATAATTTGTTCACGAGAGAAAAGCCATTGATACCATACAAACTGATTTGGTTCCAAATATAAAGTTGCAATATGTACCTTTTGTGTGTTTTGCACATTATTGAGAACGAAAAATTGCTCCATCTGTAATATCGATGTTGGGATCTTTGCCATCAAATTTCCTCATATGGATTTTTGGAATATGGTGGGTCTTCGATCCAACATTAGAGCCTATGGAATCATGATTAACATTTCTTTTGTTCTCATCATGAGTTTCTTTTACTACCGTTTCACCATTAGTGACCATTTCTTGTAGCAACTTATTCAATCTTCAATTCTTCCATCTTATCATCCATGCCATCCATTTTAGCATCCATACCATTCATCTTAGCGTCCATTCCATTCATCTTAGCTTCCATGCTATCCATATTAGCTTCTACGCCTTTATTTAAACAATCCGTCTTAGCTTCTACACCTTTCTTTAAACCATCCATCTTAGATTCTGTTACTTTTTATGCAAGTGACACTTGTTGCACTTGGTCTCATAATTTTGATATATCATGTTGCATTTCTTCCACTTCTTCATGAGTCATGCTAGAGCTTTCAGGTTGCTTACTAGGTGTTTGCATTTTCTTTCCTCGGGGCATCACTTACCGTTAATAATTCTTTACTATGCCCTTTAAATTCCTTCAAACTAATTTTTCAAACCAAGCTTATGCAAAAATTAAAAAAAAAAAATTACACACCTTTTTTCACTTTGTAGGAGCTTGATATTGAATCTGATTTATCTCTATAATTTCGGATCAACGAGTTCTGAAATTACGATATGTAGTGGCCCTCTATGTCATTTTTCCAATGCCACCACTCTTATCCAAATTGGATTCTCCAAGGAAGCGTTATACACAATCTCCCAAGATGACTTGATTATAAGCCTTTCTAGAATAGCGAACTTGTATGAAGTGCCACGTGTCACTGTTTCGACCTTTGGCTCTGAAAAATATATACAAGAAATTACAGTCTGTCCTCTCTCTTTACCTTCTTACAAAATTTCAATTTGGTGCTCAGAGAGAAAGTTATGACGATCTTTCCCAAGTCACCTGTTTGGAATGTAATTCAGGAGTCTGCAAAAAGACTAACTTCCTCTGATCATATCTCCACCAATATAGCGCGAAAAGCTCTAAACTTTGGACCTATGGTTTAGTGCGATGTTACCTCAAATGGGTTTTTTGTTTTGCATCTGAAATGTCACAGAAAAAAAGTTATACCTAAAATGCCACGATGACCTATTTGGAGCAGCGAAACCCTAGAATCCAAAGCTTTGATACCAAATGTTATGAAACCAGCTCGCAAAAAGATAGAAAAGATAGTTGAATGCCTTAGAATTCAGCCTCTTCGAGGGGGAAACCTCCTTTACATTACACAAAAGAACAATTCTTGGATGATTCAAATGAAAAAACCTCCTTTCTATATATAGGAGTCTAAGGGGTCGCAATATAACCAAGCCAACCTAACAATAATAATATAAAGGCACAAAAATAACAATAGAGGGATTCTAAGGGGCACGGTAATAAAAATATGGGGATAATAGGGGCACAACAAATATTAATAAGGGATACAACTACAATATTAATGGGGGCATCACTAGTATTATAGGGACCTATCATAGAGCATGAAAGGACCCAAAACACACATGACAAAAGTTCCCCTATTTCGTATCTAAAATGGACATGCAAGATGTTGTAGGATATTGGCTAGTAGAGTGGCACAAACCCATGGGGTTTAATGTGGGAACAAGAAAGGGTGCAGAAATCTCTGCTATGCAAAAGCGTAATGAAGTTGCTCAAAAGACCGCACGAGCTCTCGATGTGTAAAAGAAAAATGAAGTTGTTGCTAAGGCAACTGCAGAGAAAGAACAGGTGGAGAAAGAACGCGCTGTGAATGATTAGGCTGAAAAAGAATGATAGGATACAGAAGATGGTGACAAATCAGCTTCGCAACAAAATGGTGAGCATGAGCTTTTAGAGCAGGGAGGAGGCATTGGTGAGGAGAAGAGCACTCCTTCCACCTTGAAAAGGTGTGGGCAGGAGCAGATGGGTGGATAGAGGAAAGCGCATGTCTGATAAGTAGATGCACCTTGACCCAATGGTGCAACCGAAGGCGATCTCGATGAGATCGGTGAGAATGTTAGAGACACGATGACTGAGGTGTTGTAACAATTTGAGCAACAATATATGCAGACATTGGGGAGCATCCAAAAGGATCTGTGTGAGCTACAGATCCAGGCTAACAGGATTCAAGGGAGCATCGTGCAATTGAGCGGGGTGCAAGTGAGCCTGACACAGGGAAGTGGCACAGTGAGAGAGCTAGAATGGACTCTAGACCTTAGGGTCAGACCATTGCCAGAGGGGTCCACTCGCATGAAGTCAGGTGAGGATCGCGCTGTGGTCAGCAGAGTGAAGGACATAGGGTTGAATTTGGCCACGCTGCCACTCCAGACCCTCCATGCATTGCATCAGGGGGTTTCAGATGAATTGAGGATGAGAGAGCAGTGCGCACTCACCGTCATTAGTGAGTTTAAAGTCAGCAATGAACAGATGTTTGGAGAAAAAACTCAGGCGCTGAAAAAAAAGAGGAGTTGCAGACACAACGTCAGAACTTGGAGAAAACCATCGAGCGGGCCTGCAAGTCAGTACCTGAATTGAACATACCATAGGATGCAGAAGACTCAACAAAAGTAAGGAAATTGTTTGTCGCAGTACATGCATCAAAGGACAAAGTTGGAAGGTTTACCTTCGACTTTCGGATGAAGATAGCAGAGCTGCGGTTGAAGTTGTATCCAACAACTCCGCGAGAGGTTAGGGAGGAATGCAGAGCAACAATTAAGGATGGAATGAACACATTGGATACTGTAGTCACTAACTGCTCCTCGTTGTTTGATGCAGCAATGAAAATATGGACAAATATCTTGGAGGACCCAAACCTGCAGAAGCGAACCACCAATGTTTGAGAGACACAATGGTAGTATGATGAGGTCTGTGCAATTACACGCACTTTGGCAATAGTGCAACGCCTCGCGAAGTTACAAGAGGGAAAGTAGCTGCAAGCACAGGTGGAAGAATTGCAGAGGAAAGAGGCCCTCCTAAAGGCCAAGCTACAACCATGGCTATAGGAAGCTTGTCAGCTTACTCTATCACTTGAGGAAAAGCTAAAGGTGCTACAATATATGTAGAGGGCAATGCGCATAGCAGCGGACTGCCCGACAACAGAAAATTTGGTCGAAGAGGTGCAGTAGGCTGCAGAACAAGCTAATATTGAAGTTGCAGTGTTACTGGTTGAGCTCGGTGGTCTATGCATCAAAATGAATGAGCCAGCTGATTGACTTGATGGCAAGTCACGATATTTGTGTTGGGGGCCTGCTGGGATAGGGTCCCTAGGGTCAGTTCTAGGGTTAGTTAACCCAAGTTTTGTAAAATTATGTAAAGTGTTTGTGAAATATGGATGCAGAGTGCGATGAAGATAGGATTCAAATGGGTCTTATCCCCTTGTTTTGAGTCGGTTCTAAGATCGTGGACCATGGTATTTTATGAAAGAATGCTATATATTTCAGTTATAGAGAGTATAGAAAGAAGAACTAAGTAAGCTAACGGAATATAAAGACTGTTTTGGGTGAGTCCTAAGGCAGGAAGGCTTTGCTGTTGTACTTAGGTGAGAAGGGGAAGGCTCCTACAGCTGAATGCACAGGAGGCCTTGGTAAGTCTGCAGTTGAGTGCGCAGACCCTTGTAGCTGAGTGCATAGGGTAGAAGAGTCTGTAATCTGCACATTGAAGGTCAATAAATACTGATTTTGAAGAATTATTGAGCAATCTGAGTATTTCTATTGATTTTGTTTATGCTATAACTTGTCACTTTTAATGTGTTTTGTATGGAATAATGAATTAATTTTGTGTGAAACCATTGAATCTATCTTATTTTTGCATGCTTTAAGTAATTATTTATGTTTGCGAAGTTAAGAGTTATCTCTGCTATGGTTTCTGATGAATTGGATATATTTGCATGAAGTTAGAACTAGGGTTATTTATTGATGTGTGAAAGTAGATAAACTATTTGTTTAAGGTCTGCAAGAACAGATCGTAGACCTTCGCGAAGGTCTAGAAGACAATTTCAAAGAGGTGTAGTAGCAAACCACAGGAGAATACCGATCTACAAGAACGCAGATCTGAGCTATAGGAGCTTAAGGACCAATTATCACATGTCCCTAGATGCAGAAACCTTGTTCTAGCATCCACCAATACTACTTCAGGTGAGACTGCAACCTGCGCTATGCAAGTTGTTGCCAAAGGGGCCAACAGTTATGGTTTTGTTGGTTGGCGCGGACAACTCTCAACCTGGGTCAGGCCCCCTTAAGACAACATGATCCGAAATGGAATTGAGGGGCATGGAAGTCAAGTTGAGGGCTACCCTAGGCTAGGATTGTCATTTCTACTCAAAACAAGTTTAAACAAGCTGCTACAGGGTTTACTGTGGTTACTATAATAATTACTACATGATGTCCTAGTTTGCTACAGGATCTCATCTAAGGGAATTTTGAGGGTTCCACAGGGGACCAAATGGCGGAAAAATGTATTAGGAGATTGTAAAAGGATGTGGAAGACCTTGCCAAACCAAAAAATATTAAAGAACCCATCTTGCATAAGGGGAAAATGACATGAATGTACAAATCAAGGAGGCCACCAGGGCCATGAGTAACACACAATGGGCTCACTAAGTTGCTCAGAGGATGAGCAACACTTTCAGCAGGGGGTATGATGGGCCTCTGAATTAGACATAAGTTAAGGACCATCTGACCACCCTTCAGCACATTAAACCTCTCTTTTTGCATTAGATAATGTATTTTTAATTTTAATATGTTCATTAGGAAGGTTTATGGATAATTGCATTTGCGTGCCTAATATTTTTTATTTTTGTGGAATATTGTGAGAATATTCGGAAGATTATGAATATTTGGAGGAGGAGATAATTTAGAGAATTTATCCCTACTACAGGAGGGCAAATATTAAATAATAAATCAAGAATATATTATGAAATTATTGCACATGTTCAGAAGCCCCAATGATTGAGAAAATCTAGGAATGTGTTCCATGCCATTCAATGCAGATTCCTAGTATTGCGAACCAAATCCACTATTTGAGGGATTTTGGTGGGAAAATATTCCTCCTTTCATGGGGAACGCTTCCTAATCACTTTGTACCAAGTGGAATTTTCCTATAGGGGTTGTTTTTTCTTAGTCTTCTTGTGGAGAGAACTCGTATTTTCACATCTCCAACGTCATTTCTTGTAGGGATGTAATTGTATTGATGGAAATAATGAAGATTGGTGTCATGTTCAGCTTCTAAATATTGGTCTCCTTCATAGGAATCTAAGTTTCCTTGGGTTTGGCAATCCTAGGAGCCTCATAGCCCTTTTGTATCATTTACTTTTCTTCCTTTCACTTCTTATTCACATGCATCTCTTGTTCTTGTGTTTTTCTATTTCTACATTTATTATTAATGATTTATTGCTGTAGAATTGGGTTAAATGGTTGAAATAAGTTATTTTATAGGATCACAAGAATGATTTGATCAATGGAACAAATTTCGAAGGTAATAGTAATCATTTAGATACTTGGATTTGTTTTCTTATTCCCATGTCTAGATTTCTCGAAGTCCCTTGTGGCAAAAAACAATAAATTTTTGCTATTTTTTAGAACATGCTAACAAGATTTAGTCGAGTTGATTCCACTTGAATTAGATCAAAAAAACATTCTCTCTAATAACGAAATTTATCCCATTGTATTTTCACTTGATTAGGTTAGGAATTTGATAGATTTACTAGCTCGCTAGCTTTCAAATTTCTAGATTTCAGACTAGTAATTTTCTACTATTTTTTAGCATTGGTTAACAGAGGTATTTTTGATTGGTTCCAATTGGAATGGAGACCTAATACATCTTAGTCAACAAAAAAATTTGTACCATCCAATTTGGATTTTATTTTCTTGTTCATTTGATGAAATACAACTTCCTGTAGTAAATCTGTAACATCCTGTAGTTTCCTATAGTACTCTTCCAATGTGTATATACTTACCCAGATTTTCTCAAGAAGATTTGTTTTCATCCCTTAGGTTTGAATCATGACCTGTAGGATCTAAATCAATGTTTGAGGAGGTATAACAAATACTTAGGAATTTCCTTTTTACCCATGCAAAACATCTCAGTGATTTGGGTTAATCGACAAATTTATGAATTGGATAATACAATGATGATTTTCTTGATTGCCACATCCAACGAACTTTGTTAATTGATATAAAATATTTGAAATGTAATGGTCGACATTTATTTCATGATATTTACTTTAAGAAATTATAATAGGTTTCTTTCCTTTTATTTTCTTTCTTACAATAGGTTAACGTTTCCATTTCGAGCATTTCATTTTCAGCAATTAGTTTAGGATTTGATTTCATTACATGCACTCCATTATATCATGATAGAAAAGGAAGGAGGCATTGTATGTGGCACATATAGTATTGATACATCTTAACTTTGTACAAACCTTGGGTTGATAATTAAAGTTGGTAGCCTTGAGAGTTGCAGCATTCTCGTTGGAATACCGAGGCTCATCACATGTAGCCCTAGAAGTAGCCTCAGAAGCAGTCTTAGAAAGTTGTGGAGAAGCCACAATTAGAGAAGCAGAGAGGAAACCGAGTGGAGAGATCCACTTTGGTAGAGAAGAAGCAACCTAAAAAAAATTTGGATCAGCCACAGTTGGAGAAGAAGAGAGGAGACCGAGTAGAGGTAGCCGCTAAAATAGAGACATCCAATAGGGGGGAATTTCGAGCCAAATCGGCAGAGGGAGCACCTGCAACCATACCTCTAGGTGGGAGGTGGGGTGATGTGAAGTATTAGTCCTAAGAGTGCAAAAATTTGGGCGGGGCCGATTGATAGGTTTTGTCTCATGGGTCATTAACTTGCTACGAGAGCCCACAGTAAATAGTAATAGGATGGATCAATGGCGGTTGGTGCAGTCAAATATCAGAGTGACAAAGGCAGAGGCTAGTAGAAGTTAGATATTGGGGAGTGCAAATCAGAGTTGAAAGTAGTGTGGATGGCATAGAAGTAGAGTCAGTAGAAGTGTAGAGTTTTCATTCGATAGATGTAGATCTAGTAGCAGTTAGAGACTCTAGTGGTAGATTGATCATACTGATTCAGTTTGGATGATTCGTTTTCAATTCAGAAGTTCCAACAACAACAACACTAGAGAGAAGTATTGCATGCAAAACATTCTAAAGGTACAGGATCAAGATAGATTTGAATTACTTTCCTGTTGAGAGGGAGTGTTGAAAATATCAACAAGAAATGTTAAAAATAACATCTATAAATTTTAATTTTATTTTTCCTTGAATTAAATTTAGAATTAAATTGTAATTCTATTCTCATAGCAACTTTTAGAAGTTAACTAAGTTATGTTGACTTAATTGACTTAGGAAATTCGAGTTGGATGTCTATCTATAGTCATGTAGAGTGATCCCTCAATATTAGGGGCCTAGGTTGAGTTCTTTTGAGTAGTAATTATATATCTCAGTCTAATTGAGTTATAGTCAATTAAACTAGTTCTAAGTATTGGAGGAACTAGCAGAGGTCTATTAGTGGAGTAGTGCACCAGTGCATCACTAGTACCACACCAATTAACTGAAGATTAGAGTTGAGGGACACTGTACTATTAGTTGTATAATTTTCTGAGTTGCACATATGGTGCATCCAATGAGATGAAGACCTATGTTTGGATTACGCAGTTATGGAGAGGGAATTTTCACATTAAATAGAGGCTAATTCCCTTAGGGTATGCGCAAGCAAGCAGGAGATTGGAAGGCCACGAATTAGGCTAAGTATTGTCGAAAGGAAATTAGTTAGGAAGATGATAGAAAATACTTATGCAGGCTAAGAAAAGCATATTGTATTAATCCAAGGACTACTTGTGAGCTCAATGAATTAGGGGCTTAGAAGGCTAGTAAATTGGCTAAATGTTGGCTAGAGTAACCTAGGAATCAAAGAGATAGATTGTAGTAGTGCAGGAATTGTTCGAGTTGAACAACCATTGTATTTTATTCTCAGATATTCTAGTTAATGCACTATAGATATTCATGGTTCTTAGAAGTTCCTTTCCCTAGATAAATATTGTGTTATGTGTGATTGATATTATTCATTTTCTACCTATTTCATTCATTAATCTATTCATTATTCATTTTGGTTTCCACTAAAGAGTAGAGTAGATTCTTGTCTTTTGTTTTAGCATATCACATAATCTATTGAATCTATGATAAAAATATATATAACTAACTTCCTTAGAGAATGGTTTATCTCAGCTTTGGTGAAGTGAGGCAGAGAGACATAGTGAAAATTAACGATTAATAGAGAAGGAGAAGAAGGTAACAACTACAAGGAGGAAATAAAAAACTAGTTCCTTATCTTCCCAAATTGAAATAATAATAGACAATGACATAACTAGAGAGAAATGGATGTCCAAAGCTATCGTTTCATTGGAAATGATTATATAGGAGTCATGGCCAATACTATTAGGGCATGCCTTCATATGAGCAACAAGAACTTTAGACTAGTTAGCTAGAGCGTTAACACATCCCATGTAAAAATGATAAATTCCTAGAGCTACACACGTTTAATTTCAAGACAATATGAGGGGAATGTCACTTACCTTTCTTGCAAAAGGTGGTAGCACCTATAACACATTTGATCTAACTTGATCTAGGGTGGAGAAGTTTTTCTCTTCCATCGCTTAAAATTTTTCCCTAGGATTTGAGAGATTCATATCATTCTAGAATTAATGAATATCTATTCCAAGTGCATATCATCCAAGCATGGCAAGGAGATATAAAATTTTGTTTCATTTTTTCCTAACATAAAAGGGAAGGAGGATAGAGATGGAGGGGATAATTCTAGAGATATTCTCTATCATACTTTTTATTCATTACGCTTAAGAGCTCTTTTTTTTTATCAAATCCTTTGATGAGAATTTATTGGGACCTAATATCTATCTAAGAGTCACCCTCAATGAAATTCTTGGATAAGTTGTGAGGCCTAGGAAAAGAGAGACCTATTTCAAGTGAATGGAACTCCACTTTTATTTAACGTGATAGGTTCCATAATAAAGAAAAATAATAACTCCTTTATCATCACCATAAAAATCACTGAAACCTTTTAGACCTAGGTTTCCTACAGAGGCCCCATTAAAATTCAATTTAATGAAACTACTAGCCTTGAGAACAAAATAATTGGGAAAGAAAATGACACAATCTGAAGCAAATAAGTAGGCTTTTAGGGAGATAAAGGAGATATGAAATAAATTAATAATCATCGACTCCTATGGAGAAGCCTTCCAATACTC
The DNA here is from genome assembly GCA_031772625.1 of Pinus tabuliformis. Classification (NCBI taxonomy): domain Eukaryota; kingdom Viridiplantae; phylum Streptophyta; class Pinopsida; order Pinales; family Pinaceae; genus Pinus; species Pinus tabuliformis. The sequence goes on along the minus strand of CM062819.1, from coordinate 1,506,190,207 downwards.
TATAGACCAAGATTGAGGGGAACGATATTTTTGATACTTTTAGTGATGATAATCCAAGATAGTGTAGGGGTGATGCTTTGCTATGAAAAATACATTTGTTGCATTCCTTCCAACCCTACCATAACAAGAATCCTATGATTACACTCTAATACCTATTAAGGACTAGACATTTGCAAGCCATATTTTTCCAATATTCAATAGTAAGAAACAAATTATGAGGATTCCTGTTAGTTTTATTTGAAATATGAGATGTAAAGGGGCAAGAGCTAAGCAGATGCTCTGCATATTCTTAACCAATTATAAAAATAAATCAAATGGACAATCCCTTGAAGCCCCTTTGATGATTTCTATCCCAAGTTACTATTTTGTTATGTGAAAGAATTTAGAGAAAGAGGGTGATCTTTGACCATAACCTTTGATTCTATATTACTAGGAGAGAGAAGCATGCTCGACTACTATGGAGTAGGCTTCCTGAGTTATGAAATATCATCTTGGCATGTATCACCATCTAAAATTTTCCTATTCCCAAGATGTGGTTGTTTTCCTTTATTGTAAGGATAACCAAATAGTAGACCTTGAATATTGAGGTTTATAATTGGGTGGTAAGATTTCAAGAGATATCCATTTCTTAGTTGGAGGGAGGTGAGATGCACTTTGTGGTTGTTATTATAATGTGTTTCACTTGGTTCATTATCATGATTTGGATGGTCTCCAAGTCTTACTGATGAGCCATTTCTGGGAATTGATTTGATGAAGCGACCTAGAATTGTTTAGAGTGCCCATTATGGATTTTCCAAATATATTTATTCTTCTGATAAATATTCCATATCTATGATCCCTAAAAATCATTTCAAGGCTGATATTTCTAGGCCAAAGAAATATTGTGACCATTCTTTCAATCACATATTTGACACCACAATTCTTCTTCATTTTGAATCCAACACCACCATAATTTTCCGCTCAAGACATTCCTAAGGATTTTTTTATCCCTTAAGCATAGGAATCCATTAATATTTAGAGTGAAAAGAGTATCCCATGCAAGCCTAATTATTCTCTTTTATACCCTGTGCTCCCCTCGCCAAACAAAAAGGGGCACATTATAGATGTTATTGAATGAAGAAAAGACTCAAGAGGATTCAAAGTAGAAATGAAATATATTCGGAAATATTGTAGCACATATTTCAAAAGGATGAGATTAGATGTTATCTTAATAGAAAAAAATATGCAATTGTCCATATTATTATACATATTCTAAAAAGGGAAATTCCTTTGACCTTTAACAAATTATCCACTAGGGTGGATCCCAAGTATTTATAAGGAAGACAATGAAGATGAAATCCTATAATGTTTGCTAAGTGGTTTTGAATGCAGGGCTAAGTGTTTAATATGAGGACCTGGAATTTGCAATAAGTAACTGTGGGTATCAAGGAGCTCATGAAGCTATAAAGGAACTAGGAAACTTTTTTTGCAAATTTTATCATAGGGGTACTAATTAGGATTTCTTCACCCACAAATTACTGGTCTGAAAACGGAGGGTCTCAGCCAAATAAGTAGAGGCCTTTGATGGATCCATCAACAATAATCGATTTGAGGGGCCTACATAGGCCCTTATATTTTATAATAAATAGGAAATGGGAGAGAGGATCACATTGATGAATTTCTCTAAAGGGATTAAAGGTAGGTGAAAGTGAACCCATAGAATAATATGGAATAGAAGGCGGTGGAAAGGAAGGAAAATATCAACTAATCTATGTTTCCAAAAAGAGAAAAAAAAGGAATATGATGCCATATATAGTCCTAATTTAGTTTATTGAAATATTTGGAAAGATAAATTTATATTAGCATACATGATTTTTTCATTTGGCACTATGAGTTTGTGACTTCATGTTCCACAAAATTTCCATCAAGTATTCGGTAACCTTACACATAGCTAGCTTCCTCATTTGAGTTATGATAAAGAGGGACAAGTTTGATATGGTTGGATATGACCTTAGAGAGGATATTTTAGATTAAATTACACAAGAAAATAGGTAAATTACTACTTTTTTCACCCATTTGTCCAACTTCTGATCCAATGTTATAAAGCTACCATTGAAGGTTGGGAGAATGGAGCATAATCTTCTAGATTATTCAATTAGCGCATGAATATCATTATTAACAGAATTCCAAATCGAATGATAAAAGTATAGTGTGAATCTATATAACCTAAGGGATTACTTTATTCTTATTCCTTTTACTACCTCTTCCCACTTCTCTAATGTTATGTGTCCTAGGAGTGCATTATTATCTTCTCAACTAATGAGGATTTTTATATTCTTAATGATTTTCCTTATGGGATCTATATTCTATAGATGGGGAGCCTTAAGAAGATATGAGTATTATATAATTAAATCCTCCTTAATTTCTTTGTGCTTAGTCAATCTCAACCTATATGTCAATTTCAAGGACAAGATGTGATTTCTATGGTGGTGTTGAATCATTGAGTTGTGGAAAACCTTGGATAATGTTACCCCTCCCTAAGAAAAGTGACTTTCTGATTTTTCTTCCAAAATGATATCCACCTATTTTCAACATTATTGGAGGTTGATAAAGAGACATGCTTCTTCCTTTTTCCAACTTTTCAGATCTTTCTTCCAATATGACCCATTTTAGAATGAATTCTATGTTGGTATCCAAAGCCTTTTTCTCCTGAAGAATGTCACGAAATTCCTTTTTGTTCAACTTCTTAAGTTTTCTCTTCTAGTATTTGAGTTTTTATATAGCATCTTCTTCCTCCAACCATACTTTATATTTGTATAATAAGGAAGGTTATGAGAGCCAAAAGATCTCAAGAGTGTATGGCTTAACCCTAGTGCCAATACAAATGTAAATATCCAAAAATATAAACAAATTGTATGATCCTATATAAATGAGAATGGATGTTTGGAAGGAAATAGTTTTAATCACAATGGATTTTGAGAGAAGGAACCTATATGGCCTCAAAGTGATTTTTTTCTAGCCCCGTCACTTATTAATCCACATAAAAATCCCATTAGGAGTCTCCACATCCACAAGATTCATGTCATGAATGACTTTTTGAAATAGGGTTGCTTATGAATCTAATGTATTGCAACCACCATTTTCCTCAGTAAGATATTTGATTATATTAAATTTCCCTCCTAAGATCCATAGTGAGTCCTTGAGGATGAATTTTGATTTACATAGATTCCGATAGAAACATTGCCTCTCACTTACTATGCGAGGACAATATAGATTGTAGATGAAACCTTCTTTAGAAGAGATCATCATACGAAAATTCATTATCAAGATGAAAGGGGGTGGAAAAAGATCGAAGTGAAATATGTCATCAGGATTCCAAAGGATATCCAAGCCTTCTAAATTTCCTACTTAGTATAAGAATATGGATTGATTCCTTTTCCATATTTTAGGATTTGATTTAGTTTTTTTTGCTAAAAAACTTGGCTTCCTATAAAATTAGCATCATGGGTAGGTATTTTCCTAACCTACCTCACATGATTCATTGTTTTCCCTAATAGTTGAGACCTCTTATCTTATCAGAAATTATATTCATGGATATTTTTATTGGTTAGAGGGAAAGTCCTTTGTGATTAGAAATATTCAATGATAACTAATTAAATTTTCTCCTACCTCTTGCAATATTTGGCTATTGTATTTCCTTTCTAACCTTTACCCGAACTGGGGTGTCTTGGGAGATGAATTAAAAGAGTGGTTATAAACCCATAGTTTTGGAGAAGAGGAGGTGGAGGATAAGGGTTCTTAAAACAACCAATGATGGGATTTTAAGAGGGCATTAAAAATGAGATGCACATGAGACTTTGGTATAGGGAGTGGGTATTTTCCATTCCATGTATCTATGGTCTCAAGAAAGTGACGGTCATATAAATCCATTTCTTCGGAGGACATAAGAAATTCATTCATTGGATCTCATTTCATCTCATCCACTTGGGTTTGTTCCTTTATATAGTGGGTATTTTTATCTACAGCCTACCTTGAGGAGATGGGCCTCCTAGAACTAAGTTGTGATCTAGTGGGTTTTTGAGGGGTCCTAAAACCGATAGCAACTCCTTAATAGAGAGATTAGTAACTATTGCTGGTTCACAATGAAAATTTGTGGGATACGTTAAGAGAGTTGCAAGAGTTTATTCTGTGACATAAAGATTTAATGAATAATTTCTTATTAGTTTGTTGGTTTTGCATCAAAGAAATCTCCTTCAGATTCATAGGATAGTTTTTGAATTGGCTTTCATATTTTTGAAATCATCAACATTTAAAGGGGATATGTTAATAATCAATGGGGTTCTTCTAATCCTTATATTAAAAGCAGATGAAAGTGGATGTGGGAAAAGGTTGAGTAATATGCACGAAAAAGCACATGTATTCATGTGATTTCTAGCACCGTTGTTTCTAGCATTAGGAAATTTTCACAAACTTTCAAAGTGCATTGCCAATGCCTTCCACTATTCTTCCTCTCAAATTTCCCTTTAAAGTGAAAAGTGCTTGATATTGACAAAAGAAATTTTGAGTTTCTCATTGTGAGAGATGAAACTTTTAGTCCAGCAATAAAGAAATAAACCTACTAAGTTGAAGAAATAACGTCATTTTCTAAGACCACACTTGAATCTTCTAGAGTAGTAAAATTTCGTGTGCAAAACACTTTGGACCTATGCGCAAGAGAGATTTCTCCCTTCGTTTTCCACTTTTTCAGGATCCTGCACACAAGGGATTTTCTCTATTGTCACTCGCTGCTTTTTCAGTCACTAGTGGCTTCAGAAGCCAAATAATAGTGATGTTTGATGCGAAATTTTGAGCCATGGAAGTTGTCAGATTCAAACCAGACCCTCTCCTATGAGTAGTTCTTTGAAAGAGCTTTTAGTGATATATAGAAGTCCAAAAAAGGGTTCCTGGATTAGAAGTTAGGGCATGTTGAATAATCCATTTAGAAAGTTTATAAAACCCGAAAATGGCTAAGTGTTGAAGGAAAGTCACAATGAGGACTTGAGACAATTCATCACAATCACATATTAGTATCGGTGGGGACCAAGAGGCTAGGAACATTGGTGATTGCAGAAACTACGATCCGCAAATCGATGAGATTTAAGTATTTAAGACTACGTGGGTGGTTGATTGAGATACAATGTAATATTGTCAGGGGCCTGATTGTGATACAAAGTAATATTTACAGGGGGGTTATTGCAATACAGTGTAATATCACTGGGGGGCTGATAAATTCATTAACAAAGAAAAGCATGGAAAAACCAAGGCTCGTCTAACCTTTTTCTCTCTCCTCTAGGGGCCCATGTTCTGGGTTCTAATTGGTCCTCAGAGCTGCTATGGTGGCTGACGTCAGTGATGATGTGGCATGTATGGATGATGACGAGGAAGGGGGACACGTGTCACTCGTTTTTTGTCATTTTTACGGGTCATATAGAGATGTTTCTGAGTGCCTTGTGGCACCATTCACAGGTGACACGTGGCAGTGATGATGTTAGAAATGACATCAACAGGTTATTGGAGATTAGCGGCGTTAGGTCTTGGGCTATTGGTGATTGCGATGCGATGGGGAAGGGTCTCGGACGTGATATATTATAAAGGATGACCTATAAAATTTGCAGGTCCAGGAAATCGACCAATAAGGGACTTATTGCGATATAAAGAAAATGGCCTACCGTGCATTTATTGAAGTCCTTAAGCACTTTAAGGAAAATCCCCCGGTCTCCACCTGTGTTCCTATGGTGAAATTCACACAAGGGTTTATAATAGAGGGGTCTAAGAGATAGATGCCAACCCCTACCGATTTGTCTCTTTTAAATGATTTAAAAGACTACGACATGGTACAATGATAACATGACACAAAGCTCTAAAAGATGGATGGGTCTGTCGTTGGGGAGTTTAATGAAGGTATGGGAACCTTCATGGAAGGACTCAGCCTGCAATACACCTCCATAATTCAGTGCATAAAGCAATCAAAGAAGAATTGGCAAAAGCCAACCAATGTAGTAGTGAACCGCCTCAAATAGCCAAAAGAAGCTTGATGATAGGAGGTATGTGGCTCAATTCAAGGCCCCCATTGAAGCAGCAAGGGGACACCTACTCCTTTCTATTTGGATTCTCCTTCCTTGTGCATTTATTTCAATATTTTTCAAGAAAGGGATTCGATCCCATTTTAATATTTTTAGGGGCAGTAGAGCCTATCACAGAGCTAATACAGCTAATCTAGCATGACAACTAGGGCTTAGGCTCATATCCTTTTTGTAAACTGTAATGTTAGTTCCCAACCCTTTTTATAAAAAGGGGGAAGAAATATTGTACAAGGCTTGTGCTCTTGAGGTTCAGGTTACAGAGGATTCAAAGAACCGAGAGGGTTGATCTTTGTGAGGCCGATTTGGGCTTTGCTTGTTTAATGGTGTTAGGATATTCCGACACATAGGATATAGTTAAGTTCAACTTGGTCTAGTGTAGAGTTAGGTATAGAGTTAGGTAAAGTGTGTTTCTTTACCGTTGTACATTTTGTAACTTATAATCCGACGGTCACGATATGTAGTGATCCGACGGTTCATTCTCTCCTCGGTATTACCGACACTTGATCCGTGGCTTGACACCCAATTGGTCCATGAATTCTATTTAAAGCGCATGGAGGGTCATTTGTAGGGTGATCCATGCATGAGAGAAGCTTATGTAGATTTTCATTCTTTGATTAATAAATTGCCTGAAGTGGCCGCGTTGGCTCAAGCCGTGGACTGTTTCCCTCTTTGAGGGTTTTAACCACATCAAAAATACTGGTGTATTGATCTGTGATCTGGTTGTGAGCGGTTTCCTTTTGGTGTTCTTTCTGAGGAACTTACCTTGTAAATTCCTACATGGTATCGGAGCTATTTGAGGGCCGCGTCCGTTGGTGATCCAAATCTGAAGCCGGTAGAACTGCATCCGATTGCTGTTTCCTAGATCTGTTGTTTCTGACTACTTTCGGGTCGAGAGGAATGCTTTGTTGCATTCAGAGCATCTGTTCTAGTGAGGAACCCCTTTCGTTTCACGCGAAAAGGTTTCCGGTAGCCCTAGCTGCGTCATTTTTAAGATCTGGAGGTATACATTGTTTATTTGCAGTTTACTGTTATTTTCTCTCTGCTTATTTCGGTTTCGGTTTATTTAGCGTTTTTTTAACCAGATCTATACCTTTCATTTCTGCATATGCTCTTTGCCCTATGACTCTATGTAATCTGGGCAAATCAGAAACAAAAAGGAAAGATTTTTCTCATGCGTATGCTCTTTTCCCTGCACCTTAGTGTGATCTCGGAAAATCAGAAACATTGAGAAAAATATTTAGTTTTTCGGCTAAAACTAACTTTGAGCCACAAGGTTCATTTTTGAAAATATTTAGTTTTTTGGGTAAAGCTAACTTCGAGCCATAAGGTTCGTTTTCTTTGCATGTCCGTGTTGGGTTTTGTGTTTTGTGTTTTGTAGGGAAAAAGAGCTTTCTCAAGGCAAGCACACAACCCAAGGCCCCCCCTCTCTCTCTCTCTCTCTCTCTCAAATTTTTTGTATAGATCAATTGGTTCAAAGCTATTTTAAGAGAGTAGAGGTCTTGGGTTCAAGTCTCCCTTTTGTGGGGGCGGACTTTTTCATTTCCGTACATTCCCGCACTTTGTCGGCAACTTCAACCACTTTTTTTCAAAAAGTCATAACTTCTTCATCTGGAAGCCTTTTTCAGAGCCGTTTTGTTAAACCAGCCTAATTTTTCAAGATCTATCCATTGGAACACTTACTTTCAGCATCTTCAGCTTCAGTTTCTGTTGAAATGGAAAGTCAATACCAAGTTACCCTTGACAGCACCAACTACTTCCAATGGTTGTCCTACATGGAGGATTTACTTAGAAGTAAAGGTCTCTACCGAATAGCCACAGGCCAAGAAAAGAAACCGAAAGATGAAGACAAGGCTGCTAAATGGGAAAATAGACAATATCAAGCATGTGGTTTGATAGGGATGTCTATTTCTCCAGATCTTAGATTTCATATTGTAGAACTTGAAACTCCTCATGAAGAAATGGAACAAATCAATAAAGTTTTTGGGATTAAAAATGAAATTAGAGCCCATCAACTTGAAAATGAGTTGCTTACATTGGACCCTAATATTTTTTCTTGCATTGAAGATTTCTTGTCTAAGTTCAAAACCCTTAGATATCTTTTGGAAGGTGTTAAGGTTAAGAAAGAAGATAGTAACCTTATTTATTCCATCCTTACTAAGTTGGGACCAGCCTACTCTGTATTTGTTTCCACCTTCCATTCTACAAGGGAAGCCTTCATTTCTCAAGGAAAAGACTATAAGCGTCCTTCCTTTGACTCTTTTTGTGATTCTTTAATAAGAGAACAAGAAAAACTCTTACACCTTGGTCTTCTTAATCTTGGAAACTCTTCCAAGAAAGCGTTAGCCGCCCAGCAGCAACCAAATTCAAAGAATCCTAAGAAGTCATATCCTAAAAAGAATGGTCCTAAACCAAACAAGGGTCCTAAGCAAACTCAGCCTCAAAATGAAAGATCATTTCAGCAAAATGATAAGACCAATAAAAACAAATGGAAGAAGACTGACAAACATTGCAACTTTTGTAATCGAGATGGCCACTTAGAATCAAAATGCTTTAAAAAGATGGAAGCCTTGGAAGCAGCAATGAAGAAGCATAACATCCATTTGGGGAAATCTTCAACTTCCACTTCATCTTCAGGAATGGCACTTTCTGCATGTGGTTGTCAAGCATCTCGGTCTGGCTATGCATTAAATGTATCTTCTTCTTCTCATTCTCATGAGTGGCTCATTGATTCTGGAGCTTCTTATCACATGGCCAAAAACAAAGCCATGTTTTCTTCTTTAAATGATTGTAACACCAAAAATATATATGTTGGTGATGATAGATCTCTTAATGTTGTAGGGACTGGAACTGTTCATCTAGACAATGGTCAGTTTAATGATGTATTATGTGTTCCAACCTTATCTTGCAACCTTCTATTTGTATATCAGATAACTCATTCAGGTGAAGGTAAAATCGTTGAATTTTCACCTCATGATGTTGTAATCAAGGACTTAAAAGATCCTAAACAGATTTTGGCTACTGGCATTGCTGATTATTCTACAAGGTTGTATAAGTTTCACAACTTTGGGTCATCAAATCTTCCCTCAGTATTTGTTGCTCATAACGATGAAGTGAGCAAACTTTGGCATGAGCGATTTGGTAACTTAAACTATCGCTCCCTTCAGCATCTATGTAAAGAAAATATGGTGACAGGTCTTCCTATGGTATCTTGCAGAGATGGTGTTTGTTCTGGATGTGTACTCAGAAAACATCATCGGGACAGTTTTGAAAAACGTGCCTCTTGGCATGCCTCAGCCCCTTTACAGCTTGTGCATAGTGATTTATGTGGTCCACTTCCAGTTGTGTCATTCTCTGGTTGCAAGTATTTCTTAACTTTCATTGATGATTTCTCGAGACGCACTTGGGTATACTTCTTAAAACTCAAGAGTGAAGTATTTAACACCTTTTTGGCCTTCAAGGCCTTTGTTGAAAAACAATCTGGACATCAAATTCTTAAGTTAAGATCTGATAATGGCGGAGAATATGTTGAAAACACATTCATCAACTATTGCACTGAGAATGGAATTCAAATGCAACATACTGTTCCATATACTCCACAACAAAATGGTGTAGTTGAAAGGAAGAATCGCACCTTAAAGGAAATGGCTAATTGTATGCTACAATCTAAAGGACTTGGTCTTAGTTTTTGGGCAGAAGCAATTAACTGTGCAAATTACATAATAAATCGCACTCCTACTAAGGCTTTAAGGAATATCACTCCAGAAGAAGCATGGAGCTCAATCAAACCAGATGTAAGTCACTTTCGTGTTTTTGGAAGTGAAGCATGGGCCCATATTCCAGATGAAAATCATAAAGCTTTAGAACCTAAGAGTGAAAAATGTACTTTTGTTGGATATTCTGAAGATGTCAAAGGCTATAGACTTATTCCATTTAAGTCCAAAAATGTTATCATTAGAAGAGATGTAAAATTTGATGAAAATATATCGGCCTGCGAGCCTAGTCCGGCGGATGTGCCACCTCTTCCTATCTCTTCTACCTTTGAAAACATTTCTTCTTCAGATGATGAAAGTGAGGATGACAATCCTCCCCCACCATCTCAGGATCCTCCTTCATCTCCTGAGCTTCCAAAATGGGTTCGTGCTACTCGAGATGTAGCAGGTGATCTTGCCGGTGATCCTACAGATCAGCGACGCACACGTTCTCAGTTCGAGAGAGCCTCTTCTTTACTGGCTCAAGCTCCAGTAAATTATGATCCTGACACCTTTGCAGAAGCTTCAGGCCATCCAGATTGGGAAGCAGCTATGAATGAATAATATCATTCATTATTGGCAAATGATACATGGGATCTTGTTCCTTTACCAAAGGGACGAAAACTTGTTAGATGCAAATGGGTTTACAGAACCAAGTATGGACCAGATGGGAAAGTTGATAAACATAAAGCTTGTCTTGTTGCTAAGGGCTTTTCACAGGTTGAAGGCATTGACTACATTGAAACCTTCTCCCCTGTTGCCAAAATGAACTCTATCCACCTTGTTCTTTCCCTTCCTGCCTCTTTGAAATGGGAAGTCCATCAGATGGATGTTAAATCTTCCTTCTTTCATGGGGACTTGCATGAAGAAATCTATATGGAACAACCCATTGGCTTCATACAAACAAACTCTAGACTTGTTTTTTGACTTAAGAAATCCCTTTATGGTCTCAAGCAAGCTCCTCGGGCTTGGTATGTCAAAATGGATAACTTTCTTTTAGAATCTGGCTTTTCTAGGTGTCATTCCGACAATACTGTATACACCAAGAAAGTGGGCAACTCTCTTATCATCCTTGTTCTTTATGTTGATGATCTTATCCTTAGTGGTAGTGATCCCAACCTTATGAACCATGTGAAGTCTAGCCTCAAAAGGAAATTTGAAATGACAGACTTAGGACACTTACACTATTTTCTCGGTCTTCAAGTCTTGTAATCCAAGGAGGGTATTTCCCTTTCCCAGTCCAAGTATGCTTGTGATATTCTACGTCATTTTCACATGGAAGGCTGTAAGCCAGCCCCTTCTCTCTTTCAGTCTGGAGTCAAACTCTCAGTCACTTGTACTTCTCTTGAAGTTGATGCTACCTTATACCGTCAACTTGTAGGAAAAACTTTGTATCTAACCCATACTCGTCCTGATCTTTCCTTTGCTGTTGGCCTTGTTGCTCGGTTCATGCAAAACCCCCGTGAAAGTCATTGGAAAGCAGCTAAAAGAATACTTCGTTATGTTCAAGGTACAGTTCAGTTTGGGATTCATTACAGTGCCAAAGCATCTCCTCTATTGGTTGGTTTCACTGATTCCGATTGGGCTGGTGACCCTGATGATCGGAAGTCTACTGCCGGTTATGTGTTCACTCTTGGTTCAGGACCTATTACATGGGCTTGCAAGAAACAGGGTGCCATTTCTCTTTCATCAGCAGAAGCAGAGTATCGTGGTGCCGTAGAAGCTAGTAAGGAAGCCTCGTGGCTTTGTCAGATCCTGTCAGAGTTTGGATTTGAGCAGCAGCATCCGACTACACTTTGGTGTGATAATCAAAGTGCCATTCAGCTATGCAAAGATCCAGTCCAACATCAGCGCAGCAAACACATTGAACTGCACATGCACTTCATCAGAAAGCTCATTCACGACCATGTTCTTGAAGTGCAATATTGTTCAACAGATGATCAAGTTGCAGACATCTTCACAAAGGCTCTCACAGAGGAGAAGTTCACTAAACTTCGATTTATGGTTGGAGTTCAGGAAGTTGTCACTAAGGGGGATAGGCTCTAGTGCCTCCTTCCTTATCCTATTGTGTCATATTTGTAAATCCTTCAATCCTATCCCAAGTTGTTCTTAAGGGGGGATGTTAGGATATTCCGACACATAGGATATAGTTAAGTTCAACTTGGTCTAGTGTAGAGTTAGGTATAGAGTTAGGTAAAGTGTGTTTCTTTACCGTTGTACATTTTGTAACTTACAATCCGACGGTCACGATATGTAGTGATCCGACGGTTCATTCTCTCCTCGGTATTAACGACACTTGATCTGTGGCTTGACACCCGATTGGTCCATGAATTCTATTTAAAGCGCATGGAGGGTCATTTGTAGGGTAATCCGTGCATGAGAGAAGCTTATGTAAATTTTCATTCTTTGATTAATAAATTGCCTGAAGTGGCCGCGTTGGCTCAGGCCGTGGACTGTTTCCCTCTTTGAGGGTTTTAACCACGTCGAAAATACTGGTGTATTGATATGTGATCTGGTTGTGAGCGGTGTCCTTTTGGTGTTCTTTCTGAGGAACTTACCCTGTAAATTCCTACAAATGGGGGGCTTCAACTTTGAGACAAATGGCATTTTTCTGTTGATTCCAAAGGTGATTAATGTGCATTAATGTTTTCCTGGTAATTTCATTTCACTTGTGTAGTCCTCTCTTTGAAACAACATTATGACAACTATTGGGTTTCTTGTCGATTAATGGATTTATCCTCACTGATCAATAGTAAAAAGAACCTATCCAAATAACAGAATTACTTATGTTATTCACATGCAGGCAGTAGCTATAATCATTTCATATTTACTTATGGGTGTGATTAACATACAGTACCTATAGTAGTTCATATTTCTTTGGTTGTTAAACATAGATTGATACCCATTAGTATGTAGCCTGAAGCTTTACGTCTGCTCCCTCTATTGCTGCCATTTCACCTTCTTACTCTCTCATATTTTTGTTGGAAATTTGTGGCCGAAGATTCTATTGTCACAACCCTCTACACCTCATTTTCTCTTTCTCATTCCCCTCTCCATCACCAATTCAACTTTAGTTTAAAGCTGCCTCATTTCCGTGTGTAGGCCACTAGAAGAAGAGGCCATTCTTCTTTGATATTTCTCGATATACCCTGAGCATTTGGATTCATGAGTTGGTTTGAATCTACCTCATTAAAGGCATATTGAACCAAACCCTTTTACCACCATATTCATTTCATGACAATTGGAGTGTTGTAAACCCATCTCATACCATCTTACAAGAACTCCTCTATTTAAGATGTCCTAGGCACTGGTCTACAATCAACCCATAGTTTGCCTCTAGGGAGATTTCTTTTCGTTTTGCTGCACTTATGTTGTAGGTGTAAGATTTAGCTACAACATCTTTTGGTCACCATTACCGAGGAATGGATAAGAATATTTTTCCCCGGGTATGACAAAACATTTCATTTCCTTTTTTAGGTGGGCATAGGAAGTGTGGGTTGAAGATCGCTCACCTTGGCAACTCCACTTTCAAATCTATGGTAAACAACCAAGCGATTCCACTGTCCATATCTCTCTTTTGATCATCTTGGCCTTTTAAGAATCCACATACTCACTCTAATGCTACAACAACCCAAAACTCTCCATACTTTGAAGCTGAAATCAATCATATAGGGAGGTTTTCAGGATGGCCCTTCTTGCATTCCTGGATAACAGATTTGAACCACTGGATTTGTTTTCTCTAGTTGGCTTTCCTAATCATGTCCCTCCATATCATGAGTGGAACACCCTTTTAGCCTAAATTCAGTGAGAACTTGGAGAAAAGACTTGAACAACACCTCAAAGACTTTCATGAATGCATGGAGGTGATGAGTCCCAGAAATGGGTAATTATATGGGCTCATATTGCCTCTTAATTTGAATTAATCCACCATTCTGATTAGTTTATTGCATGTCTTTGAATATATTTATGCTAATAGAGTGAATTGGGCTAATCATTTTTCCATGTAGTCTAATGTGTGCTTTTATGTAGATTTTTTGGTCAATTTTGGACAAAAACCAAGGGATTTATGAGCAAATGGTAGCAAATACTCTTTGAAAATAGGGAAGAGAATTTGTAGGGGGGTGTCTCCTTCATTTATTACCCCTTTCCTCGAATCCTCCATCACCAACTCGGAGCACAAAGGTCCACATTGATGCATCCAAGGGACAGTAGAGCAAGTAAAAGAAGGACTGTTGTTTATCTCCAGTTCTAGGAAGCCGAGTTCCTTGATTTTAGGAGGACTGTTGGAGGACTCCATTTGTATAAATAAGGGGGCTTAGAGCCTCAGTAGGTTAGCTAGTCATTATTCAAATTTTCACACTTTTGTGTAGATCTTGTTCAGCTCATTTTCGAGCTTCTTTTTTAGAACAGTTCATGTGATGTGACTTTTATTTTTGATAATGAAGATGAAATAGTTTTTGAGCCAGTACTAATATCTTTCAGAGGGTTGAAGCTCTTGGGTTAGGGCCCAACCCAAGCTACCCAATACCTCTTGCTTTGTACTTATATGTTTTTTCTTCAGTTCATGAGTTAATTTCTGTTACATAGATTCATTTTACTTTGTTATATTAGGTTACTTTTGATGGTTTGCATAGTTGTTTTTGTTTCAGTTGCTCAAGTAGGTTAATGTAGTGAAAAAATAAGATTCAAAAAGGCCAACAACAGGTGGTAATCTCATTTCTCCCTTTCTGGGACTATGATTTGAGGTCAAGGCACTACTGCTGCCACCAAAAACACAGTTTTGCTCTTCCATGCAACTTCTAGTGTGATGAATTGGTTCGGAAAGATTGATATATTGATTCAGATTCAGTTGCCTAGATAAGTTAATGTTATTTTACAATAGATCTCTCTGCATTCTTTTTTTTTCAAAGGTTACCATTCAGTATTTTCTATTTGTAGCTCATAAATTAGGTCAAGCTAGAGAAATTTCTGTTTTCATAATATAGTTATTCCTTTCTTTGATGAGTTTTTGTAAGTAGATGTGAATATGTCTTGCAGGACACCTCAACTCACCATATATCCATAAAACATCCAGCACCAGCTCACTTCTTATATATTTCCCAAGTCATTCCCAACAATTCGCCAATCTGCCCTAATTTCTGCATTTTTCTCCATAAGCTTCCCTCTTGCCATTTGAACAAATCCAACCATCATGTTCCCTCTTGTCCTTCCTTGACAAGCTCCAGACACCTCCACACCTTCATCTAGCCTTCATTTACCTTTTCCCATCATTTTTCCACCTTCAAAACTCCAAAAATAGCTCTCGACCTCCTCTTGTAGATCCTCCTGTAGAATTCCCTGTAAGTGGTTTTTCAAAATATGATTGCAATGGAAGTCTTCAGAAGGGTACTAGGGGCTTCTTAGGACCTCTCCACAGCTTCCTCCACCTCTGTAAACACCAAGTCCATCTTCCTTTGCCACCAAACCTCTACACAATCACAACCAGATAAATTACAAACATAATAATTTCACATAAAAACAATCAAAAGCACAAAAAGATGTTTTGTTCTCATTTCTTTCAGAAGTAGCTTGAATAAATGTAATTTAACATCACATTAGCTTATATTTCTTTTTCTACAAAAGTATGGTTAGTTGGATAAATTAGGGTTTGCTAGGGTTTGCCTTACATTCCAGTCTTCTTTCTCTTTCTACAAATAGAATAGCGTCTGTAGAGTTAGCTTTATTTCATCATGGTTAAAAGCTTCCTCTTGAAATTCAGAGAAGCTGGCTTGAGCTCCTAGTGATCTTGTGCCAGCTGACCAAGTGACAGCCTACAGTAAGAGCTAGTACTTGCACATACAACACCGTCGCTTCCAAGTTTGTTACGAACTACCAGGTTGATAAGAGTAAAGTAGGAAGCCCCAGGAGTTGCAGCATTATTGCTGTAATACTGGTGCTCACCACTTTTTGGCACCATTGCTGGGGAAGCGTCGGAGCATTTCGTGATTACTGCTTTCTTATATTTTCTACTGCAACATTATGCTAAGTAGTTTATTTCAACAAAAGTAGAGTAGTTGTTTCATTTCAATTCTGCGATTTCAATTCTGCAAAGGTAGATTAGGCATTTCCTGCTTTCATTTCAATTCCACAATTTCCATTTAAGAAAAGTAGATTAGGCATTTCATGCTTTCATTTCAATTCTGCAATTTCCATTTCAGCAAAAGTAGATTAGCCCTTTGAATTCTACAATTTCCACTTCAACAAAAGTAGATTAGTCATTTCCTCGCTTTCATTCAATTTTGCAATTTCCATTCCAACAAAGTAGATTAGTCATTTCCTTACTTTGATTTCAATTCTGCAATTTCATTTCAACAAGTTCATTTCAATTAGTTGCAATTTATTTGTTCAATCAATTTCAGTTTTGCGGGTAGAAGCAGAAAAAAAAACAAAAATCACCGAAAAAGAGATTTCATTTCATGCCTCGTAGGAACAAAGATAATTCAGGAAAATTCTTACCCAACACCCCCACCACATCACAAAGTCACCCTTCTCTCTTCTTCAGTGGCAGTGATCCAGAAGAACCTATAGGTGAACCACCAGAGATATACGAAGATCCTATAGCAGAAGAAGAGTAAGAAACCATCCCTCCTGAGATCATGGCTGAAAACAGAAATGTTAGAGGGAATGGGGAAAGAGTATACGATACCTTTCCCATTCGAGAGACCAATGGGGACACTTAATGAAGAACATAAGCCCTTCAACCTTACCTCACTTCCATGGGTTGACTATCGAAGATCCTGATACCTTTTTGTTTGAATTTTTTGTTATCTGTCGAACCTATTACTATGCAGAAGATGAGCAGAAGTTGAAACTGGTTCCTTGTACCCTCAAGGATGCAACATTGTGCTGGTTCATGGGGTTACCTAGAAACAACATCACAACTTGGGCTTAGATGCAGCAAGCCTCTAATAACAAATACCGTGACTATTGTAGGTCAAAGGATACCAAGGAAGAAATCTTCTGAATGATCATGGGAAGCGATGAATCCTTGGAAGATTATGAAGAGAGGTTTCAGCTCAGTTATAAAAGGGCCAGGTGCACACTTGACCCAAAATCTCTAATGTTGGTCCTACTTAGAGGAGTCCATGAAGAGCTTCTAGATACCCTCCATTTGCTAGCTGGGGGTGACATCTACCAACTACATTATGAAGACATAAAGACTGTGTTTAGAAAGCATTCTAGGTTAGCCAGAAAGAGAGGTAGGGGAAGTCAACCTCTAACCAATACATCCTCATCTAGTTCATCCCTTAGAGGTGAATTTGGAAATTTGTTGGAAGATTTCAAGAGCGAGATGATGCAGACTCTTGCCATGCAAATGGATGCCTCGCATATGAAAAGGAAAAAAGAGGAAGCAGAGAGGGCTTTGGCCATTTTTTGTCCTAGGTGCACCAGAAGGCATCCCAGGAACGAATGTCCATTGAACTCTATAGAGGTGTGTTCAGTCTGTGAAGAAGACCATTCTACGAATCAGTGCCCTTCCATGCCTGGACATAAAGCTGCATATCAGGGGGCTGAAGGAGCCACTGAACCACTCTATTTCATGAACTAAAGGAGGCCACATGGGCCCAGACCTTAGCAGCAGGGAATGCAAGGGACATCCTAGACATATTACAACCCCAATCAAGCCACTTCCATGCCTTCTTGGGGTCCCCTTGCTCATCCTTCCTAATCCACACCCCCTCCTTGGTCATATCCCTCTCAGTACCATGATCAACCAGCTGCTCATTCATTTCACTATTATGCTCAGCCACAGCCTCAGTGGAATGCACCTCATCAGGGGTGGAGGCCCCAATACAACTCTCGTCCTGCTCTTTTGCCTCCACCACCTACTCAACCACAACCATTTCCTCCTGCTCCACCAAGTCAACCCCAAATACCTACTCAACCGAAACTGAACCCAAATAATAGATAGGCCCAACAGGTATACAATGGGGAAACATCATGCTTGACCTATGCTGTGGAGATTCAGGAGATTAACCTATGATCTGGGAAGGTTCTTCAAGATAACCAGCCTCCCCCTATGCAGGATGAGGAAGGAAAAGAGGAAAGTGAACCACAAGCCACTCCACCCTTTGCTGAGAGATTATATGGAACAACAGAACCTACCGCAGAAGAAACTGAACTTTTGGGAGAATTGAAACAATTATGTGTAAAGATACCACTTCTCCAAGCCATAAAGGATGCACCTATATACAACAAGATGATCAAGTAGAAGTGCTTCAATCACCCAGGTAGGCACAAGA
The DNA here is from genome assembly GCA_031772625.1 of Pinus tabuliformis. Taxonomy (NCBI): domain Eukaryota; kingdom Viridiplantae; phylum Streptophyta; class Pinopsida; order Pinales; family Pinaceae; genus Pinus; species Pinus tabuliformis. Next base: position 1,506,172,075 of record CM062819.1, on the reverse strand, counting down.
GAGATGCTCCAACTATTAATGTCATAGGACAACTGTACGACCTGATGTTAGGGTAGGTAATCTGTCCGAAATATCTAGACCCTGGAAGTCCTGTAGTTGATGTCCACATCAATGGCACCATAATCCCCCATACCCTGATTGATCTAGGGGCTGCCATTAATGTGATGACCAAGGACACTATGCTGAATGTAAACCTTCACAGCTCCCTGAGAAAGACCACAACAGTACTACATATAGCAGACCACTCCACCATGACCCCTGAAGGGATTGTGGAAGATGTAATGGTCTCCATCAATTCTTGGGACTACCTTGCTAATTTCCTGGTTCTCCAACAAGAGTAAAAGCTCACTGGGTATCCTATCATCCTGGGAAGACCCTGGTTGGCTACTGTAGATGCCTACATCAATTGTCGAGCTGGGAACATGACAATCAAGAATGGGCATATATCCAAGCCGCTAGTCCTATATCTTCCTGCCCAACCTTTGCTAGAACATGATTTAATTGTCTGGTTGGAGAAGGAAGATGAGGATGAAGTCTATTCCGCACCACTATGTGCAGTGGAAGCTATCATGGGGGGGTGGGGGGGGCACAAACCAAGGATGATCTTATTGAAAACTTGATTCAGAATCCATCCCCCAGTGTGTTGCCATTAGAAGACTGGTGGAAGAAACCCAAGCCAATCCTTTAGTTGATGTCTGTATGTCTGACCGGACCTCTCTCCGAGTTAAGAATATGGAATTTGGCCGAGAAAGAACCTTTAAGATCAACTCATCCCTATCCACCTCTCAGGAGAAAAAACTATGTAGCTTATTAAGAAACCACTTGGATTCTTTTGCTTGGAGCTATAAGGATATGAAGAGAGTGCACCCTTCAGTCTCTACTCATCACATTTACATTAAGGAAGGTTGCAAACCAGTCAAGTTGCCTCAAAGGAGGATGAATCTAGCCCTTAAGGACATTGTCAAAGAAGAACTGCAAAAGTTACTGGATGCAGGATTCATCTACCCTATCTCTGACAACAAATGGGTCTCTCATTTGGTGCTAGTGCTAAAGAAAAATGGGAAGTGGAGAATTTGTGCCAATTATCAGGAACTAAACAAGGCCACCAAGAAGGATCATTTTCCTTTGCCATTCATAGATCAAGTGTTAGATGGCCTGGCAGGGAAGAAGTCTTTATCCTTCCTAGATGGGTTTAGCGGGTACAACCAGATCCAAATCAGCCGATAAGACCAAGACAAGACCACTTTCACTTATCCTTGGGGTACCTTTGCATATCGGGTCCTTCCTTTTGGATTGTGCAATGTCCCCACCACTTTCCAGAGAGCAGTATTGAGTATATTTGTTGAACTGGTTCATGAAGCAGTGGAAATCTATATGGATGACTTTACCCCTTATGGTTCCAACTTCCAGGAAACATTTTCTAACCTAGGAAGACTTTTGGAGAAGTGTATTAAGATGAACCTGTCACTCAGTCCTGAAAAATGTGAATTCTTTATGACTGAAGGGACCATGCTAGGTCATGCAATCTCTCACCAAGGATTACAGGTGGACCCCAACAAAATGGCCATAATGCAAAGGGTCCCACCTCCTCAAAAGGTAAGAGATGTTTGAAGTTTCATAGGTTTAGTAGGGTATTATAGAAGATTCATTAAGGATTTCAGTAAGCTAGCCTCTCCATTGTTTGGTCTTTTGGGAAAAGATGCTGAGTTCATATGGACTGACAACTATCAAGAGGCTCTGGATACCTTGAGAAATAAACTGGTGACTGCCCCATTTTTGAGAGGTTCAAACTAGGCCCTACCTTTCCACATTCATACAGATGCCTCAAATAAAGCAATAGGAGAAGCCTTAGGGAAGATTTATGAGAAGTTGCCTTATGCCATATATTTTGTAAGTAAAAACTTGTCGAAGGAAGAATTAAACTACACTGTAACTGAAAAGGAGCTCCTAGCTGTAGTCCATTCCGTAAATAAGTTCAGACACTACATCACTGACAATCAAACATTTTTACACACTGATAATGTTGAAATTAGGTATTTAATGAACAAACAAGATGTAAACGATCGCATTATTAGATGGTTTCTTTTATTGCAGCAATTTGATTTAATCATTGTTGATAAGCCGAGTAAGGAAAATGCTGTTGCTAATTTTTTGTCTAGAATAGATCTTCTTGCAAGTGAAGAAGGAATGGTGGATGATCAAATGCTAGATGAACACCTATTTTCTATCTCAGTATTCTCTCCATGGTTTACTGATATAGCAAATTACTTGGTTTCTGCACAGTTCCTTCCAGACTTGTCCTCAAAAGAGAAGAGCAATATCATGAGGAAAAGTTCCCCTTTCACCTGGATTGGGGGCAATCTCTTCAAACTTGGCCCAGATCAGGTTTTGAGGACATGTGTCAGGGAGGAGGAAGTTTTTGACATTCTCCTAACCTATCATGATGGGCCCTGTGGGGGCCATTTTGCAGCAAAGAGGACCGCCTTCAAAATCCTGCAAGCAGGTTACTATTGGCCCACACTTCATCAAGATGTAAGGAGATATATCAGCCAATGTGACTAATGTTAAAGGATGGGGAAACCTACTCCAAGGGATGAGATGCCCCTAAAACCTCAAGTGACTTTCAAGCCATTTGAGAAGTGGGGCATGGACTTTGTGGGTCCTGTCAACCCTCCTTCAAAGCAGAAATCTTACATCATCGTGTGCACTGATTATCTGACAAAATGGGTAGAAACAAAGGTTTGGATATCCAAGAGCATTAGTCACAGATAAAGGGAGTTAGTTTACCTCCAATCTGATTGAAGACCTACTCACACATCACAAAATTAAGCACAGAACTTCGGCCCCTTACCATTTGCAAGCAAATGGATAAGTGGAAGTCACCAACAGAGCTTTGGAAGGGATTTTGAGTAAGGTAGTGAGCAACAACAGAAAAGATTGGGTAGATCGATTGGTTGAGGCCACCTGGGCCTATAACACCACCTGGAAGACCACCATAGGGTTCACACCCTATGAGCTAATCTATGGGAAGAAGGCTTTGCTGTCAATATATATTGGATATAACACACTAAGGATAGCAACTCAGCTGGACCTAGATCTCAGCCATGAGAAAAAGGAAAGGTTACTTCAGCTAAATGGATTGGATGAACAAAGATTGCAAGCCATTCTCCACTCAGAGGTAGTCCAACTTCAAAGGAAAATATCGCATGACAGGCACCTCAAAGAGAAACAATTCCAGGAAGGAGATTGGGCACTGCTGTATGATTCAAGGTATAAAGATTTCAAGGGAAAACTGAGGACAAGATGGTTGGGACCGTACACAGTAGAAATGTGCAATGACAATGGTTCAGTTCTGATAAGGACCATTGATGAAGAAGCCATCCACATGCTCGTTAGTGGGCATAGGTTGAAAATCTACAGGAAGCCCCTCTCCAAGCAATAATTCATTGAGAATCTGAGTAAAATAGTATTGTTAGTGGACAAGTCTCTGCCTCCACTCCACCCACACCCTAAAAAAAAAAAAGAGGAGAATAAAAGATCCCTGGGTGAAAACCTCCCCTTGGAGGTACCCAGGGAAGGTAGTGAGCGTGAAAACCTCCTGGAGGTGCCCCAACTATCTCATAAATAAATAAAAAAAGGAAAAAAGAAAAAAGAAAATAGAGAAAAAAGAAAAAAGAGGAACAGGAAAATTAACTTCTTTTGAATGCATCGGAGATTGCAGGAGGGACATAGAAGAAAAAGGGACATGGTGAAGTTGAATACACCCTTGACAGACCATCTCTCCATCGCTATTGTCTTTTGCTAGTCCCTAGTCTCACTTTTTTTGGAAAATTATGCATCCTACAGGAGGCTCTGTGCATTCTATAGGAGGCTCATGTAGAAATCACAGAGGGCTTGAAATCAAGTCTAGAAAAGGATCAGACAACTAGAAACTTGTCTAGAAGACTTGTGGACCTCCCTACCACCATTCATCCTCCTAACTCTCCATTCCATACCTACACCCCTGCATTTCCACTCGCTTCTTTCTTCCCTGCACAGAAAACACAGAAATCCTGTTTCTTTTGTTTAAAAAAGAAATGAAGAATAAAGCAATAGCATCCTTAACTTATCTCTTACCTAGTGCATACTAGCTACTTTTCCTTGATCGACAAAACCTTCCTCAGCTACCTCTCCAATCCCTGCTCAAGCCTCAGCCAAAAGTTTTAGAGGGAGAAGCAGTTACGGGAAATCTTGCAGGACTCCTGTAGCTGTTGATCCCCTTAAAAATCGAGCTCCAGAGGCAGGGCGAGTGCAACCACAAATGTATAAAATACGTAAGGAGCCGGACCTGATTGAATATCACTAGTACGAGGTAGCTGAGCCACCAATTCAAAAGCCATGAATGCTAGCAGCAACAATCCATGAATAGAACACCAAAGTCTAAGCATGCAACAACACGATAGCAACTAACAGGTAGGTGGCTAAACTCGTTCCTCCGTTGCATGAGTATAATTTAAAAACTACATGGACAAGTGAGATGGTTGCAATTAAATGAGATCGGTGGCCAGCTAACTGGCCACCCTCGTCTAGCTCAAACAACACCCCTCATCCAGCTCAAATGGCTCCTCGTCCAGTTGAAACAATGCTCAGTGGGTGCAATCGGCACGTGTGTTCAGTCAAATCGGGGAAAGAAAACTCAAAACAAGTAGTGGCGTCGTATAACGAGAATGATGGAGGTTATTGTGGGCAGGCGGCATGAAATTTCATAATGGCACTGAAGTAGGGACCAATGATCTGGATGAGGGTAACGTACCCTTCCTGCCACCTCACCTTGTCACCGCAGAACACTCCCGTAAGCTTAAGTACGCTGCAGTCGACAGCCTACACCACCTTTGTTTTCATTGTATTGATGACCTCTCAGCTGTAGAAACCTGCCTACCACCTCTAGAGCCTCGAAACAATCGCTCTTTGTTAGTTTCAGAACCCTTCCACTTATCAGTCTCTACAGGAGCGGAAATATAGTCCTATAGGAGCCTTTCTATAGGAGGGCTAGTGAGCAGCACCGTAGAGGAAAATTCAGGATTTTATGGCAAATTTGAGCTCGAAGAGGTAGGCTTTGTGTAGACAATCTCTGCATTTCTGTCTCTACAAAGGGTGGTGTGATTTCAAGTGAAATATTGAGTTGAAAAGAAGGGAAAAGTGAGAACAGAGTCTGCCTATGTTTTTTAAAAAATATATATATACAGTTTCTCCATTTTCTCTTTGCACTAAAATACTGTGTCTTTCTCCTTCATGGTACTCTCCTATGTAAAGAGATGATGCAACTCTAGAAAATTAAGCATGTAAAAAAACTAAACTTGCATTGGGTAGTCTGCTTATTTTGTGAAAGGGAAAAAACACTGTCCTGTATACTCTCTGTTTTTTAAGAAATTGTTTCCCTCAAACAGAACGAGAAGTAACGTAAGTTTAAGAACAGAGTTTGGAAGGAAGGAAAGTTGAAATTTGTTTTTGTTAAAAAGGAAGAACACAAAAAACTCTCTCTCTGGTTCCAGAAAGAAAACCTTAATTGTTCCTCTATTTATAGCTTTGAAATTTGTTTCCTTCCTCCTCACCTGAGACATTCCAGTAGTCTCTGAACATCATGACAGGGGGTTTTATGAGGAAGGAGCCTCTGAATTCAACTAAGCTGCATGAGCATCCAGAAGTGGTAGCCCTCTTTACCAGGGAAAACTGGATGCCTTTCTTTGAAAAATTTCATGGGTATGATGAGGAAGGCACAGAGGAATTTTTATTGTCTTTAAAACCTCACTCAAAAACCCATGCCACTGTCAGTTTCAAGGGTCTAACATAGAACTCACACCAAAATTCATCAGTAGGGTCACCGGTCTCCCACTTGGGCTACCGTGGTGTTATAGAAATATTTGGGCACATCAACCCCAAACTTATATGTCGATAAAATAGGGCTCATCGACCCCTAAACGAGTTGTTTCATGCCCTAAAAGAACATAGTCATCTGATTACATCATTCCCCAAAAGTTCCATCTAAGAAACCATCCAAGAATTGCCTAAACTGAACAATATTGACTGCTCCACTGGCAAAGTGCGATGCATATTGAGTGGTACACTGCGAGGTATAATGCATACTAATTAGGCCTTCTATAGGGTGTGATGGGCAAGTATGGACAAATGTCTGAGACAGTTTTCTAGGTGGTTGCTCATGGAATCTTCTAGAAACTTCTCGTGTGTCACATGCCTCTCTGAATTTTCCCAAGGATGAGTAAGAGATCAAAGAAATCTCCAAGTGGAACCAATTGTAACAAGTGGAATGAAACTAATCAAACCCCATGGATGACTCACACCCTTGCACACATCTATAAATGGATCCCTCATCTAAGAGATCTAAGAGGCTGGAATATTGTGAATTGCAAGGAAGTGTTGATAGTTTGTAATTGAGGAAAGAGCATTGTATTGTTGGAGTGATCTTGCTATTTCATGAGGTGAAGAGGGATTAAAGCTGGAAGGATGACGCTCGATCGGACTACTGGGTTGTAATCCTCCTTTTATTAATAAAGTTCTTCAATTTTTCTTCCATATAATTGTGCAATTGTGAATGTTATAATTTGTGAATGCTATTATTTGTTCTTTTAATATCTAATTTTGTAATATTTATGTTGTAATAGATCACAATGTTTTGACGGTTCTTTGTTGTTGTGCTTATGCAGGTACTCTCCAAGCATGTTAAGTACGGGGAGGAGTTGCAAGCTCTTCCAAAGGGGAGAGAGACCAAGCAAGGGATTAAGCGGAAGTTCCAGGTTGGTTCCATTATCTTTCTCTTATCTATTACACATAGTGGAAATCATTGAATTACTTTAAACTGTTGTTTCTAGGGTAGCTGCCAAACCTAGAGGGCTATTCGTTTGACAAGACATTAGTTTCTCCAGAAACAAATTGGAAACTCTGCTGGGGAAGAGCAGATGCTTGTTTGTTGTTATTGTTTGTTTTATAAACTATAGACAGAGCCTAAAGTCAGCCAGGTAGCCGTCGAACTGCTCTTGCTCTGCAATTGCATAGTATATGAATGTTGCTTCAGTCAATCTCTGGTTTACTTTATGAATTAAAAATTTGATGTGCAAGCAAATCTAGATGCCCTTTTGGTAGCTCAGTAACCTCTCAAGACACTCCTTCATACTTTGTTGTTTACTGTTCATCAAAGCTCAGCTTAACTCATTGAAAACAGTTGCACATCTGACCCAAAACCCATTTTAGTTGCACTCCCTAGCCCATCGCACTGTCTATCACTGTAACCCAGTATGCATCGCACCTCCTGAGTGTAGTAAGTGTGATGTATCTCTGTTTATGCGAAGCCCAGGTGCGATGACTGAGTGAACTCTTTTTCCATTCTAGAAATTGAGGGTTTTTGACCTTGTTTTCAGTTTTGTTTAGTTTTTTTGCTGCTTATGAATAGTACCTCTTTACTGAAGCCTACTTGCATCACATAGATAAGCCTCCATTAGATTAGGATTAGTGAATGTTCTTCTATATTTGTTCATCATTTATAGTGCTTTGTTGAAAAGTTGTTTAAATCGTTTTGTTGCTTTGGTACAAAAAGTGTCGTAATTGTCATTTTGTGTCGAAAAGAGAAGTGTCGTGAATTCTTCCTTCCTTTGACAGTCGACTGAACTTTTCTTCATGTATTTGGTTTGATCTGTTTATATTCGAAGTGTCGAAATCATTCTTTACTAAAAATTGAAAATTGTCGTGGAGTCTTCCTTTCTATTTTGAAGAAGAAATTGTCGAAAATGTCATTTTGAGTAAAATATTTCAGATCTTTGCTGCATTTAGTTTTCCTTTTTGGAATTTTTCACATTAAGGGGAACCAAAACAAATACTTGCATTTGCATTTAGCATTTTTGGTTTGTGTGTGAAAAAATTATTTAGGAAAATGCTCTAGTGTGTGCTCTTTGTTTGAAAGAATTGTAATCTTCTTTCCCTAATAGCTAGGATTTTCATTCCTCAAAATAAACAAAGACTGTTTATCATTATAAATTTCATTTTAGGAATTTCAAATCATCATAATGTGGTGAACCATTGAAAGGCAAACTCTAAACAAGATCAACTTTAAAATAATTTTCAATGAATCTAACAACGCTTTGAAACTTAATGCAACATATCTAGAGGTCTAGGCCAGAGACATGTTCCGGCGTTGTTAAAACTAGTGGCTATCATTTTCAATGAAGGTTGGGTGATTTCTCCTCCTTGATATGACAAGTACTAGCACGGACTTGTGCTCCCCCTACCGTCGGGTATATATTGGGAGACCACAATAGGCTTATATCCTTTATCCATAGGAAGCTAAGCCTGTCACCTTTTTGATTGCAATGCACTGAACCCAACATTTGGGAAGATTGACTATCGTACACAAGTCCTTGGTAATTTCTCTTTAATTTATCACTAAGGTGTATATTGTAGTTTTGTGATTGGTTTGGTAATCCCTCTGTCTAGATTTTCCAGAGTAGTCACTTCCGTTCCTTTTCGACTCTTTAAAAGAAAAGGTCCATTTGAGCACTTGTCCTTTCAGGCTCATTAAAAATCGAAGGAGACTAGAGTCATCTTTAGCTTTTTCTTGACTCTTAAGAACTGAAAAAGCAAAGTTGTGTCAAAGCATCTTCAAAATTAATCGAATTCGGAATAACATCCTTGTTCCTTAGTTGATCTTAGGTTGAGACATATGGTGATGAATCCAGAGTCCACTGATTAAGGAATCCCTTTTGAGGGGAATCCTAGTCATTTTTCCTCTTGGGGAGACATTGGTGCTCCTTATATGGCCACATTGTCCCTTCCGGGAATTACCATTGGCCTGCCAGTATGGCTATTTTCAACCTCTGTAGTTCAAAATGTCGTGATTTCTCTACAATCGAATACATCTCTAGTTGATCTTGAAGTTGACCCTTCACCTTCTTCCTCATTTGTTTCTCCCTCCCCTTCTTCCTCTTCACTTGGTGAAAGTAGTGATACCAGTATCCAGGTGGCTGAGAGGAAGAAGAAAGGGAAGGAGATGAAGAAGAAGCCAATTCACCAAGCGGCAACGAAGCAACCATAGCTTTGGAAACATCACCTGGAGAAAATCCGCCCATGAAAATTCCCAAACCCAAATTTCCATGCATAATTTGTACAGGAGACCCTCTTCATTGATATTTTCCTCGCTTTCCTCGGATCTTGAAAGAATGGCCTCCCCGTTCACACCATCCCGTGTCATCAACTTCTGGAGATCATGTTGGTAACACACCTTCAACTAGTGATAGTAAATTTCATGGACACAGGAGAAAGGTTAAGTTTCCATGTAAGTTATGTGAAGGTAACCATTCCCTTCACCTTTGTCCCTTTTGGATGAAGCCAAAAGAGTGTTGGATAACCGTCCTGCTTCACCGCAACGACTCCCATCTAGTTATGAGAAACTCTCCCTAAGTCCTTTTCTACTTGAAAAACCGACTGACTTAAATCAACCGTCGGTCGAAACCACTCTCTTTAAAAGTGAATCTCATGAGTCTATACCCAACAAAAGTCAATAGGCCGAGGCGATAGTTGACCCAATTTCACCTTCAGCTAATCGTACCTTTCCCGAAGAGAGTGAAAATGATACCGTTCAAGTTCTTTTTGTTACTTCAGATTCTAACGAACTTGGGGGAAATCCGACTATTGCATCTAGACAAGAGGAAAACCCTCCAATTCTTGTAACTCAAGGGGTTAATTCTCCCGTTCCCTCGGTACCCCCTCCAAGTAGTCTAGTCACTTCCTTTGATTGGAATCGACTAGCAAGATCCTACCTTCCTTCTTATGTACCTTTCCAGATCATAGTACAAGTTTGTAAAATTATCGTTTCCAACACTATTATAGATGAAGGTGCATCAGTGAGTATCCTTTCCTCAACTTCTTGGAAAGCGCTTGGTTCACCATCGCTTATGCCTGTTACACAGAATATGTTAGGATTTAACAAAGGAACTAGTCGGTCGTTAAACATATATTTCATTAAATTTGGAAAAAATTTATTACAAGGACATCACTAGAATTTAGTTTTTTGGTTATTCCGAAATTCCAGATCCACTATGTAATTCCAAATTTAATGAAATTTGTGTTGTTAAGGATCCTTCCTAAGTTACCAATCACTTTGGGAGGGAAAACCATTCATTTGAACATGATTATAGTCCCAGGATCGTTAGATTACAATTTACTTCTTGGGCGTGGCTACGCTTATAACATGGAAGCTATCGTTTCAACACTCTTCCGAGTGATGTGTTTCCTGCATGAAGGCAAGATAGTCACCGTTGACCATATTTCATTTCCCGGTACAAACATATCTCCAAGTGAATCATCATCCCTAAATGGTCCATTTACATCAACGGTATCACTTGAACCTTCATTCCATCTACTTGATAGCCATGAGTAGCTTGGTGAATGTAATGAAGCTTGGGGGGCATGCACCTAGTAGCAAAGATAAGTTTCCCTGTTGGTTATGTGATTTCTCTGACACACCATTCACCTTTGTCTATTCTGGACGAAGCCAAAGAGGCATTTTGTCTATTCTGGATGAAACTAAAGAGGTGTTTTGTCTATTCTGGATGAAATCGCCCTGCCTCACCGCAGTTATTTCCATCTGGTTACAAGAGACTCTCCCTTTCATCATGCTGAGGGCATGCAAACCAATCCATGCATAGTTTTTTCCTTTCGAGCTTGTGTAAAAATGAAACTGACTTCAAGCATAGTTTCCCATGGCTCAAGCTTGTCTAAAAATGAACCCATTTTTCATTTCCATTTTCAATTTTTAGTTTTGTGGTTTTGAGCTTGCGTAAAAATAAAACTGACACCAAGCATAGTTTTTCATTTCGAGCTTGTGTAAAAACGAAACCAAATACAAGCATAGTTCCCCCATGGTTCAAGCTTGTCAAAAAATGAACCCATTTTTCAACTAGATAACCTTTGTAATTGCCATTCTATCAGCCTTTTGAGCCTTGGTTATGTACCTCCCATCACCACCATCCCTTTGGTCGATCATATGCTCTCACTTGGTTGTTTTACCTTTTTTGAGGAATAGTTGTGATGAGTGGTCTTATTAGCCAACCTCTTCATAGAATTCAACATGTTTTGAGAAGTTCCAAATTCACTGGAACCATTTGCTACCCTAGACACCACTCATTCCTCAAAAATTGAGTCTCATTTAAACCCTTTTCAGACTCGTTAAATATGAAAAGATTGTCAAGCGCCGGCCTTTCTAGCTCATTAAAGTGATTGGAAATGTCATCCCTCCTATATGATTTTATACTTTTTTTGACCCGAGGGTTTATCTTACGAAAAATTCAAGTGCTTGTCTTTTTCAGCTCGTTAAAGTGATTGGAAAAGTCATCCCTTTGGTATTATTTTATCCTTTTTCGTACCTAAGGGATTATTTTACAAAAAAGAATTTATGGAGTTTTCATTTCGTCCATTTTCAAACTCTCTAAACGTGAAAAGGACCGATTTATCCTTGTCGTTAAACTCGTTAAAACAATAGTGACAAACTTATCCATTCTAGACGAGACCGAGTTTCAATATCGCTAGACTCGTTAAAACATCAAATAGTGACAGGTTTTCTTGAAGGGCGAATTATAGAACAAGCATATGTTATCCTCCTCAAGCTTGAAAAAAATAAAGAGGTACTCATCAGCAATGACTGGGGAAAAAGGGGAAAAAACTTGAAGAAATTTATGGTAGCAGGTCACTCTTGAACATGACACTTTCACTTCATCTACATTATTGAGTTGGGTTGGGTTACTCCGTTTAACGGTCATCTCTCCATTGGTCTTTCATACCATCCATCTTTTGGGGTTAATGCTACCAATTCATCTCAGTGTCACCGACATGTTCAAGAGAAGTCATTCAATCAAGAATTCACCATCCAGTTAATGTCTCATCCACTGCAATACCTCCAACCTTCATTTTTTCATGACCGCCATTCCTGAACCTTGTGTCGTCAGTTCATTTTCACCTCTAGAAATCATTTGCTTCGTTTCGTGTCATAGATGTGGGATACATTAAGGCCATCCTATGATGCGTCACTTCTTGTCGACATCATCTCATTATCCAAGAATTTGACTTAGAAACAACCCTTTCCATGTTTTGAAGCTTGCATACATCAATGGCAAGTTTCTCACTTACGACGATAGGTTGACATCAATGGCCTTCGACCGAAATATTTTGCGTGGTGTTCGACATCGGATCATATATTCACACCACGTGAATTGTACTATAATACCTTGAGGGTCATTATCATTATTGGTGATTCCTCTCATATCTGTTATCAACTCACATTATTGCCTGGTAATCAGGGGATGTCTTTCCATTTTCGACTTCAAAACATCTCTTCACGTAGATTGACTTGTACATCGAGCGAAGATTGAACGCGTTTGAAGACCCTGGATCTAGTTTCATCCATCCGGGCTGCGATATATTCAAGGATATAAAAACATCAAATGTACAAAGGTGCTGCACAGATGGTCATCCGAACCATGGATGATGACTCTACATCTAAAGAATCACTAGTCTGCATCTACAGATGGCTATCTGATCTATGTACATGAAATGGATTTATAAAGCTGAGCATGGGAATGCCTCCCTCAGCTAGATCATGAAAATTATATTATGATGATATATTGTATTGTAACTTATCCAGTTCACCTTCCAGTTCGAAACCTCGGATCCTCATAATAAAGAATTGCACCCGACATCAATATTTACGACTTCATGATTTAGGCAGCAACTGTTATAGACATATTTAGGCACATAAACCCCAAAGTTATATGTCGATAAACTAGGGCTCATCAACCCCTAAAAGAGTTGTTTCATACCCTAAGAGAACATAGTCATCTGATTACATCATTCCCCAAAAGTTCCATCTGAGAAACCATCCAGAAATTGCCTAAACGGAACCATACTGACTGCTCCACTGGCAAAGTGCGATGCATACTGAGTGGTACACTTCCAGGGTGTGATGCATATTGATTAGGCCTTATATAGGGTGCGATGGGTGGGGATGGACAAATGTCCGAGACAGTTTGCTAGGTGGTTGCTCATGGAATCTTCTAGAAACTTCTCCTATGCCACTTACCTCTCCAAATTCACTCAAGGATGAGTAATAGATCCAAGAAATCTCCAAGTGGAACCAATTGTAACAAGTGGAATGACACTAATCAAACCCCATGGATGACTCACACCCTTGAACACATCTATAAATGGATCCCTCATCTAAGAGATCTAAGAGGCTGGAATATTGTGAATTGCAAGGAAGTGTTGATAGTTTGTAATTGAGGAAATAGCATTGCATTGTTGGAGTGATCTTGCTATTTCATGAGGTGAAGAGGGATTGAAGATGGGAGGATGATGCTAGATCAGACTACTGGGTCGTTATCCTCCCTTCTATTAATAAATTTCTTCAAGTTTTCTTCCATATAATTGTGCAATTGTGAGTGTTATAATTTTTGAATGTCTTTATTTGTTCATTATATATCTGATTTTGTAATGTTTATTTTGTAATAGATCATGATGCTTTGACGATTCTTTGTTGCTGTACTTGTGCAGGTACTCTCCAAGCGTGTTAGGTACAGGGAGGAGTTGCAAGCTCTGTCAAAGGGGAGAGAGATCAAGCAAGGGATTAAGTGGATGTTCCAGGTTGGTTCCATTATCTTTCTCTTATCTGTTACACATACAAGAAATCATTGAATTTCTTTAAACTGTTGTTTCTAGGGTAGCTGCCAAACCTAGAGGTCTAGTCATTCGACAAGACACTAGTTTTCCCAAAAACACCTGGAGCAAAGAAGAAAAACCACTGCGTCAAGTTGCCAAGAAGACCATTTTCCAGCCTAATGAACATCATGTGGAGGATAAGAATGGCATCAGGAGGACAATTATACCTTATCCATGGGGTGAGGTCAATTATTAGATCATGAAATATATCTCATGTGAAGGAAGATACAACATAGTTTATGGGTATCATTTCAGACTGTTACATTGGCTATGATATGACATGGACCTTCCTGCATCCAGAAAACTCAGTATTCCATATTTTCTCCTCCAATTCTCAATAGAATCTAGCACCAAATTGAAGGCAGGGGTTCCAGACCAATTGACTCACCATGGGCTAAATAAATTGCTGGTGGAGGATGCCCTCCACACTTTCACAATCCCCATAGCTTGGGAGATTTTCAGGAACATGACTAAAGAGGATGATACAAAAAATCTCACTGATGACCTCAGTCCATCTGGAAGTGAAGAGGAGTAACAAAAAGAGGAAGCTGAGAAGGAAATCCATGAAGAAGAAGAGAAGACTCAATTTGAAGAAGAGGAACCCCACATAGAAGAAGGAGGAAACGAGATAGCAGAGGAGAAACATGACACTACCAAAGATGAGCCAAAGCAGAAAAGAAGAAAGAATCAAAACCAGAAAAGGATAAAACCATAGCAGAGAAAACGAAGAGACTAAGAACTAAAAGGAAGAACCCTAAGACAGTGCAGAAAAAGGTTGCCGCAGGAAAGACAGAAACTAAGCAAGCAGAGGAGAAAACAAAATCAAAGATAGCAGAAACCAAACTAGTAGAAATAGGAAAAACAACAGATGAAGAAGAAGGATCAAAGAAAGAAGAAGTGTCTCCTGAGGCACTAGCAAGAGAGGCAGTAGTTGTTCTTGCTGCACTAAGTACTCCTGCCAAGCCCAAAGGAAAAAGGAAGAGACAACCATCTATGTACTTCAAGGCTCGAAAGAGCACCAGAATAAAGATGGGGAAGCCTCAGCCACCTTCAAAGGACCCCATCATCATTGAGGATGTCCCTATTGCAACAAAGGAGGAATCTCCATCCAAAACCCCCATCACTTACGAAAGAAGAAGTCCTAAGGCCTCTACTTGGAAAGAAAGGATCAAACTAATGGACTCTAAAACAGTGCTACAAGAGGCACAAACCTCTCTAAAGGAGACATTGGCAAAGCTCCAAGAGACTGAAAAGCTTGAAAAGAAGGAAGAAGAACATACCAAGGAGGAAGACGAGGCAAAAGAGATACTAGAGCCTGGACCTCAGCCTAACTTAGGCTCTTACTACAACCTTCTGGGAGGGGGGAAGATCATCCCACAAAAGTTTGCAGTCCCTCTTTTCTTTGAGCTAGAAAAGGAAAGAGTAAGGACCCATACATGGATGTATATTTCAAAATCAAGATGGGTGGAATACATTAGGCATATGGAAAAGAAATTGAGGGAAATGGGCAAAGAATTTGGCATGGTCAGGCATACTGAAAGCATCAAAAGAGCTCAATTAGAGGCAGAAAATGAAATGTTAAAGAAGTAGCTGCAAGAAAGGGAACCTCAAGGAGGAAATGAGCCGTCAATGTTAAAGGGAAAACAATAGGAAGAAGAACCCCAGGTAGACAGTGAGACATTAATAAGACAACAACAGGAAAGGGGATCCGAGGCAGAAAATTAGGTGTTGATCTTGAGAAAGCAGCTACAGGAAAAGGAAGCCCAATTAGCCTGCATGGCCAGCTGGGCTATGGAGGCATTACAGTGCAGGCAACTAGCCAAATCATATGCAACATACCTCAAGGATCAGTGGCTCCAATTTCAGATCAAGACACTGGCCCAGAGGGGCACAATACCTTTTCAGGATTATGGCCAATTCATGCATTTATGTGACCACAGTTCAACTAAGGACAAAGCGAAGCTAGTAGAGTTTTACTTGCACAACATGGCCCTTAATAATATGAACCTTTGGGATACCAATGCTACGTTGGGAGACTTGCAGCTGATGGCCATGGCATCTTGGATGAGCCATGAAGAGAAAAGGGAAACAAAAATCTAGAAAATGATAGAAAAATAGCTGAATGAACCCCTGATGGTTAGAGCAGAACCAGTAGACCCCATGGCTCTCATCTATGCCCACCAACACCTTGCAGCTAATCCTCAAGTTGTCCCAGACTATGCTGATAAGCAGGCCGAGGCTATTGCACATTTCAAGGACACAGAGAGATTGTTTGGAGATGACTACATTCATGCCTGCATGAGAAGGTGGAACACATTGCCACACAACCTACAGATCAGGGAGTATCACTCCCCAAACAGGATGAGGGAAGCCATGAGGAGAGTGCCAGTGTATAAGCACTCTATGCAAAGTTTGAAGGCCAATTGGATTGGCCTCAAATTCACTCCTCCACTGCTGCTAGGACTGCTGGAAGGAGTAAAAGAGGAGGAAGAACAGAAACAGTGGGAAGAGATGGATAGAAAGGCAGGATTCCATGATAAAGAGGAAGATATCACATTAGAAGCATGGGATGTTAGGGAATCTATCAGAGACATCAAGGATGAAGAGTTAGGCAAGTTTCTCAAAGGATGAGCAACCCATTCAGTATGGGGTGATGATGAGCCCCATAAATAGGTAATTATATGGGCTCATTTTTCCTCTTAACTCGACTTAATCCACCATTCTCATTAGTTTATTGCATGTTTTTGAATATATTTATGCTAATAGAGTGAATTGGGTTAGTCATTTTTCCATGTAGTCTAATGTGTGCTTTATGCAGATATTTTGGTCAATTTTGGACAAAAGTCAAGGGATTTATGAGCAAATGGAAGAAAATACTCGAGGAAAACAAGGAAGAGGATTTGTAGGGGGGTGTCTCCTTCATTTATGACAAATTTCCTCAAATCCTCCATCAACAACTCGGAGCACAAAGGCCCACATTGATGCATTGAAGGGACAACCGAGAAAGTAAAAGAAGGCCTGTTGTTTATCTCCACTTCTGGGAAGCAGTGTTCCTTGATTTTAGGAGGACTTTTGGAAGAATCCATTTGTATAAATAAGGGGGCTCAGAGCCTCAGTATGTTAGCCAGTTATTAGTCATTTTTTTGCTCTTTTGTGCAGCTCTTGTTCAACTCATTTTTGAGCTTCTTTTTTAGAACAGTTCATGTGATGTGACTTTTATTTTTGATAATGAAGATGAAACAGTTTTTGAGCCAATACTGATCTCTTTCAAAGGGCTGAAGCTTTTGCGTTAGGGACCAACCCAAGCTGCCCAACACCTCTTTCTTTGTACTTATATGTTTTTGCTTCAATTCATGAGTTAATTTCTGTTACATGGATTCATTTTACTTTGTTAGTTTAGGTTGCTTTTGATGGTTTGCATAGCTGTTTTTGTTTCAGTTGCTCAAATAGGTTAATGTAGTTACATAATAAGATTCAAAAAGGCCAATAGCAAGCCCAGATATCCTTTCTCCCTTTCTGGGACTATGATTTGAGGTCAAGGCACTACTGCTGCCACCAAAAACACAGTTTTTCTCTTCCATGCAACTTCTAGTGTGATGACTTGATTCGGAAAGATTGATATATTGATTTGGATTCAGTTTCCTAGATTAGTTCTTGTTCTTTTACAATAGATCTCTTTGCATGCTTTTCTGTTCAAAGGTTAATGTTCAGTATTTTCTGTTTGTAGGTCAAAAATTAGGTCAAGCCAGAGAAATTTCTGTTTTCATAGTATAGTTAGTCCTTTCTTTGATCAGTTTTTGTAAGTAGATATGCAGATCTCTTGTAGGACACCTCAGCTCACCATACATCCATAAAACAACCAGCACTAGTTCACTTCTCACAATTTTCCCAAGTAATTCGCAACATTTTGCCAATCTGCCCTAATTTCTGCGTTTTTCTCCATAAGCTTCCCTCTTGCCATTTGAACAAATCCAACCATAATGTTCCCTCTTGACCTTCCTTGACAAGCTCTAGACACCTCCACACCTTCATCTAGCCTTCAGTTACCCTTTCCCATCATTTTTTCACCTTCAAAACTCCAAAAATAGCTCTCAGCCTCCCCCTGTACATCCTCCTGTAGATCCCTTGCAACCTCTTGTAGAATTCCCTTAAGTGGTTTTTCGAAATATGATTGCAATGGAAGTCTTCAGAAGAGTACTAGGTGCTTCTTAGGACATCTCCACACCTTCCTCCACCTTTTCAAACACCAAGTCCATCTTCCTTCGCCACCAAACCTCTGCACAATCACAACCAGATAAATTACAAGCGTAATAATTTCACATAAAAAAACTCAAAAGCATAAAAATATGTTTTCTTCTCATTTATTTTTAGAAGTAGCTTGAATAAATGTAATTTACCTTTTTCAGTAGTCAATGGAGCTCATCGCATTAGTTTCTATCTCTTTTTCTGCAAAAGTAGGGTTAGTTGGATAAATTAGGGTTTTCTAGGGTTTGCCTTACATTCCAGTCTTCTTTCTCTTTCTGCAAATAGAATAGCCTCTATAGAGTTAGCTTTCTTTCATCATGGTTAAAAGCTTCTTCTAGAATTTCATAGAAGGTGCCTTAAGCTCCTAGTGATCTTGTGCCAGCTAACCAAGTGACAGTCTGTAGTAAGAGATAGTACTTGTGCATACAGCACTGTCGCTTCCAAGTTTGTTACGAACTGTCGGGTTGATAAAAGTAAAGTAGGAAGCCTGAGGAGTTGCAAAATTATTGCTGCAATACTGGTGCTCACCAGGTGGAACGAGGTATTCTTCTTGAAGATGTACAAATGAAGTTATTCAAACTGTCTTTAGAAGGAGATGTTAGGGTCTGTTTTAAAACACTACCTCATGGCATCATATCTTTCTTGAAATGTTTCCATATGTCATTCTATCAATTTTATGAGAGATTTTATCAACAGAATGCTCTGCTTGAAGATTTTTGCAAACTTTGTAAAGATGAAAACAACCCTGAGGTTGATGAATCTCCTGAAGATGTTGGCAGAGCTCCTCTCTAAAAAGGCATCTACTCACATCAAGAAGCATCACCCTATGAGCTAGAAAGAGAAGAAGAAAATAGCACTGAGCTACAAATAAACCCTCGGAGGGCTTATTTAGTTGAGTCTGATGTTTCTCCTTATGATGAATATGACTCTAATGGAGAGTCTAGTGAGGTAGAGCTACCATACTCATAGTTATGGGAAGCTCAACAAGAAGAAGAGGCCCATCAGGAGGTTTTAAAAAATGCTCCAGTCCATGATGCATATCTTTCACATGAAGAGAAGGATCAACGACCTCCTCCTATCTATGATTCATGCGATTGAGAGGAGGAGGAAATGGTCATGGAGATGAGTTGTTTACTAGAAAGTGGGGAGAAAGCTCCCAACAAGTGTTTCAAGAAGAACTCAAGGCTAAAAGACCATGCAGAGTCTGTTGCTACCTACTGCAGTAATATGACTACCAAGAATTCTCAATAGACACTCCAATATGTGACTCTTATAGTTCATACAGTGAAGATTCTGTTGCAGATTTCTAAGAAGATGGCCCCATTAAAAAATGGGCAGTGAAAGATGAACAATGAGTTTTTCTTGAAAATGATGAAGCTGAAGAGTTGGATGATGCTTTTGGCTGCCGTGGCCAAGAGGATATTGGTCGGAACACTATATGTGAAGAAGAGGTTAGTGCAAAAATTCATTGTCTATTCCATGACCCTGTGGCTGAGTATATGAAACTATTCTTTAGCCATCAACAAAGGTTATTTCAACAACATGTATCAGGTTCTATATATGTATATTTTTCATGTTGCATGCCTGTTTTAATATTTATTTTTCAGTAGTATGAAGGCATGTGCTCCAGTAATGTAATGATGGTCTGGTTCTATTGGAGAGTTGAACATACTTAGCTGAATTAAGCATTTGACATAAGTAGGATTGTACATAAATAAGCTCAGCTGTTGAGCATTTACTTTCAGTTCGTAGAGTTTTTATTTTCTGCATGAAGATGGATAAAGAAAGGTCCCATGGAGATTTTTCTAATTATAGAGAACATATAGTACTGACTCCATGTCCAATGGTGAAGGATTTTGGTCTGCAAGTTCTCAGCACCTTGCTAGCAAGGCATTGTCCCCAGTAGTAGCCAATGTTGTCACTCATTTCCTTTTTAGTCACTAGTGGCTTCAGTAGCCAAATAAAAGTGATTTTTGTTGCCAAATTTTGAGCCACAAAAGTTGTTACTGTCAAGCTAGACTATCTCCAATATGGAGTTCTCAAAAAGAGCTTTCTGCTAGTATATAGAAGTCCAAAAAAGGGTTCATGGATCAAAAGTTAGGGCATGTGGAAAGATCCTTTTAGAAACCTCAGAAAACCCAAAAATGGCTAAGGGTTCAAGGAAAATTGTAATCAGGACTTGGGACAATTCATTGCAATCGCATATCGGTATCGATGGTGACCAAAAGGCTACAAACATCAGCGATTGCATAAACTACGATATGTTGATCACCAATATCATATATTGGCCGATCGACAGGATTTAATTCCTGAAGACTGCGTGGGGGCCCCGATTGTGATACGATATAATATTATCAAGGGCTTGATTATGATACAATGTAATATTTCTAGGGGGTCGATTGGGCTATAATGTAATATTACTAGGGGGCTGATTGTGAAGCAATGCAATATTGCCAGGGGGGTCGATTGCAATACAGTGTAATATCCCCAGGGAGGGCGAGAAATTTATTAACAAAGAAAGGCATGGAAAAACCAAGATCCGACCAACCTTTTTCTCTCCCCTCCAGGAGCCCACGTGGAAGATTCTGATTGGTCCTCGAAGCTGATGTGGTGGCTGATGTCATGGATGACATGGCACATATGGATGATGACGAGGAAGGGGGACATATGCCACTTGCTTTTTTACATTTTTAGGGGTACTATAGGCATGTTTCCAACTGCCACATTGCACCACTAATAGGGTGACATGTGGCAATGATGACATTACTAATGATTTCAATAGGTTATCAATGATCAATGGAATTGGGTTTCGGGTTTATTGGTGATTGTGATGCGATGATGAAGGGTCCCAGATGCGATCTATTATAAACGGTGACCTAGAAAATTTTCGGGTCTAGGAAATTGGCCAATAAGGGACTTATTATGATATAAAGAAAAAGGCCCACCACACATTTTCTCAAGGCTGTAAGAACTTTAAGGAAAAGTTCCCGGTCTTTGCCTACTTTCATATGGGGCAATTCACACAAGGGGTTATAATAAATGGGCCTAAGAGATAAATTCCAACCCCTGGTGATTTGTCTATTTTAAATGATTTAAAATCCTACGGTATGGTACATCGATAACATGACATAGAGTTCTAAAAGATGGATGGGTCAATAGTTGCAGAGTTTAATGAAGGTATGTGCGCATTCATGGAAGGACTCATCTTACAACACACCTCCATAAGTCGGTGTCGAAAGGAGTTAAAGAAGAATTGATAGAAGCTGACCAATGCAGCAGTGAACCACCTCAAATAGCCGAAAGAAGCGTGATGACAAAATGGACATGGCTCAATTCCAGGCCTCCACTAAATCAGCAAGGGGACTCCTCCTCCTTTCTCTTTCCATTCTCCTTCTCTGTGCATTTATTTCGGTATTTTTCAAGAAAGGGATTCGATCCCGTTGTAATATTTTTGGGGGGCAACAGAGCCTATCACAGAGCCGAGACAACTAATCTAGCATCAAAACGGGGGCTCAGGCTTAGATCTTTTTTGTAAACTGTAAAGATAGTTCCCCTCTCTTGTTATAAAAAGGGGGAAGAAATATTGTACAAGGGTTGGCCTCCGGAGGTTTGGGTTACAGAGGATTCAGAGACCCGAGAGGGATGATCTCTATGAGGCTGATTTGGGCTCAATTTGCTTGTTTAATGGGGGGCTTCACTAATTTCATTACTGAATAGAAGGACTGGTCATGGGACCCTTTGAGACAAATGGAATTTTTCTGTTGATTCCAAATATGATTAATGTTCAGTAATGTTTTCCTGTTAATTTGATTTAACTTGTGTAATCCTCTCTTTGAAACAGCATTATGGAAACTGTTGGGTTTCTGGATGATTAATGGATTTATCGTCACTGTTCAATAGTAAACAGACCCTGTCGAGATCACATAATTACTTATGTTATTCACATGCATGCAGTACCTGTAATCATTTTAGATTTAATTATGGTTGTGATTAACATACAATACCTATAGTAGTTCAGATTTCTTTGGCTATTAAACAGAGATTGATACCCATTAGTATGCAACCTAAAGCTTTACATCAACTCCCTCTATTGCTTCCATTTCAGCTTCTTACTCTCTCATATTTTTGTTAGAAATTAGTGGCTGAAGATTCTGTTGTCATAGCCCTTTGCACCTAATTTCCTCTTTCTCCTCCCCCTCTCCATCACCAATTCAACTTCAATTTAAAGCTGTCTCATTTCCGTGTGTAGGCCACTAGAAGAAGAAGCCATTATTCTTTGAGATTGCCCCATATACCCCGAGCATTTGGATTCATGAGATGGCCTGAATGTCCCTCATTAAAGGCATATTGAACCAAACCAATTTACCACCATTTTCATTTTGTGACAATTGTAGTGTTGCAAACCCCTCTCATACCATCTTACAAGCACTCCTCTATTTAAGATGTACTAGGCACTAGTCTGGAGTCAACCCATAGGCTGTCTCTAGGGAGATTTCTTTGCCTCTTGCTACACTTGTGCTACAGGTGGAAGATTTAGCTACAACATTCCCGATGGGTATAGTGCTAAAAACATTCCAATTAGTGCATGGTCTTGCATGTATTGAATGTAGTTAGTAATTCTGGTGAATCTGACTTCAAATTTTGGATCAACCATTGTTTTGTGAAAACATCTAATGGAATTTCATTTTTTAAAGTGGATCCCACCAAGAGATCTAAACTCAAGCTTCCATGGTGTCTTAAGGCAGCTATATTGAGAGGATGACTCAGGAGTTCGGTTGTGGATTTTCCTTGCCTTAATCATCTCTCTATATGAGTGGGTAGGGGTGATTCCGTTTTCTTGACCATGGATAGGGAGGGACAATGATTTATTCAAACTTCCTATTAGAAAACTCCAATATCATATCCCAAATTTGATTCTTTTTTTCTAGAACATATTTACGATTACAAACCAACCTATAATAACTTATTAGATTATTTAAAAAGTTAACATTTTTTATATGTGTTATGCTAAATTTTTTCATTTAATATAGAATATAAATTATAAATCATTCAAATTTAGCATCATCGTATATATTATTAATGAAAATGTCACTTGTTATCACAAAAAATTGATCATCTAGCCATAATTTATTAGATGGATCGAAGTACACCATGTAAGGACAATTTTACCATAGTAAAATTGCTTTCACTATGAGAAATTACTTAATAAACCACATTTGTTAAGTCACTAATAATTAAACCCATGAAGAATAATTAAATAAATCACTATTTATTCAATTATCTTCAAGGAATAATTAATTAAACCATTGTTTCATTTATATTCCTCGTCACATTTGACCAAATTATGAGAAATAAATAGATAAATCATTAATTGTCTTATTTTTCTATAGGAATAATTAATTAATCACTTATTAGTTATTATTCCTTATCAAGTTTGACCAAATCCCTCAGGAATAATTAAATAAATCATTATTTGTTTACTATTCCTTAACGATATTCCTTGAGATGATAAATAAATCATTTATTTATTTATTATTTCTAAATAAAAGTTTAAATACCTTTTCCCTCTAACCAAATATAATAAAATATTCCAAATGGTTATTTCTAGAATGGGGTTGATAATATTTTATTATTGCTCATTATTCAAGGATAACCTAATATTTTGTTATAAATAGAAGGGTTTTCTATTTTATTCACTTTCAATTATTTTCATTGTTGCACTCACTGTTGCAACTTTGATTATTATCACTGTCACTCACCATTTTCTTTTCCATTTGAGTTCTAATTGAGCTCAAACATTTTGTTTGTTGGGTTTTACACATTATACAAGAGAGAGAATCTTCAAAAGCTAAAGACATTTTAGGATAGCCAAGAACCCATCCCATAGAGGGGGATTGGTAACATTATTTGTTCCCTTCATAGGTGTTGTTTAATAGAATATATTCTTTGTATATCTAGTTTCCATTGGACTATTTGAGTTACTTGCGCTTATTTTACTATTCTATTTTTCTTTTTAACTATGATTGTGGCATAGATTGGGGATTTGGCAGTTTCTGTTTCTATCATTTGCTGCAGATCTACAATGTTTAGCATCCATTTTCATTGTTAGGGGTGTTTGTCATCCACAAACTTAAGTGATTTCTTTTCGTACACATTCAAGAAGGAAACACAATAGAATTTTGGCAAATCCACCAGGGATTTTATGAATGTCAAAAATAATTTGGCAACTCCACTTCATTTTTAATTCTGATCTGAAAACCTAGTGACCTTCAGTTTTCAGCTCAGGGTTTTTCATTTTCAGTCCCTTGGTGTTGTTTACTAGATTTCTAACCCTAGATCAGTCAAATTTCTAACTTCCGTAAGTTTTCTAGTCTTTTCTGCAGGTCACAAGAACCAGCCGTGACAAAGACGACAAATTTTTCTAAGACTTGCCAACCGAGAATCAAGGAGTAGAAATCACACCTTTCTTCCCCGAAAGTGTGATCTAGAGGTCTAGAGCGCACTTTCTGGTCCAAAAAGTATGATATCCTAGGAATTAGATCATTACTTGCGATTTTTAGGGTTTCCGGGATTTTTTCTGCTCTGTTCTGGGTTTTGCCGAGAGCTATCTGCTGGGTTGGTTGACCAATTTCTTACCCCGCTTAGGCTTTGATCTACTCTTATTTTCTCATCATAGTGGATTTAGCCCCTTAGGTCTTCTAGTACGCTTCTACCTTTATTGGAGGTGTTTATCTGAGTACGAAGTCCGAGCTTTTGCAGAGCTTTCAGCCATATTTTCCAGATCTGTACCTTCGTATTTCAGATCTTCAAAGATAGGTTGTTTCCATCCAAAGTTTCATCTCAAACCTTGTTTGGTCATTTGCCTTAGGGTCCCATTGGCTTTCCTAGGTTTCACACCCATCACCCTATCGTTTTGGAGCGATTTTTCCCCCTCGTATTTTGTTTTTGTTGCACCACTTTGCAGCAACATAGTGTCATTTGATCCCATTCACACCAACTCTTAGATCTCTTAGTCTTTTTCGTTTGCTTTTAGTGGATTTTGCCACCAACAAGAACAATGTTTGTGAACCCAGATTGGGTGGGGTTGATGAAGTTGATTTATTGTTATTTTTCTATTTTTAATTTCGTATTACTTCAGCAATTTTTATTTTTTTTAAACATGATCTGGGCTTAATTAATAAACACGCTTACACACACAAGCACACCTTAAGCGAAGGGCGCTTGGTTTACACGACCAAGACAACACTTAATTAATTTATCTCCCCACACAGAGATAAAAAGTACTTTTTATCTGCCTTCACCATTTCCATGTCACTTGTGTCTTACAGCCATTGCACCATGAAGGCATTTTCCATGGAGACTCTTAGGCCTTCATCCACAGTTTCCGCTTGGGCATATTACTCGTCCCCACAGGGCTCGAATTCATAGTCCCCTGAGTCCCCATACTGACTCCTCTACTGGTTCATCTGATTCCGAGCCTACTTCACCGCATACCGTCATCATGTCAGGACCCACTACAGGTGTAGGAACCCAACCTAGTGTTGGTTGTCGTTCTACCCCAGTGGTCACATGTAGTGGAACCATCTCAAGAATCATTCCAACAACTCCCATGCTACCTTTCATGGCAGAGTTAAGCCTCTCGGATTTTAGCGGGTTGAGCAATGACCCCATACACCATGATGCTAGTTGGCTAGCTATGCTGACTAAGCTTCCCTCCAACATTCCCAAGTTTGAGGGTAATTCTGGAGAGGTCCCCACCAATCACATCCACTTCTTGCATATGTGGTTTTCATCTAATTCCATCACTGATGATTCCATTCATCTTCAGTTGTTCCAACGCACGCTCACTGGAGATGTTGCGAAGTGGTATGTTAACCAGCCCGCCGCCTCTCATTCTAGTTTCAAGACGCTTGCTAAAGCGTTCCTCTCATATTATTAGTTACTTCTCTAGTATGACACATATATGATCTCTTGACCACATTCTATCAGTCCTCTGCCACCCATATTTTCGATCATGTTTATGAATGGCGTAGAAGGAGAAGCATGTGTCGTGCTCCGCCTTTCGAAGACCGTTTCTACCTAGATTTTTTTCTTAGGGCTCTTTTAGCACCTATTTCCAAAGATTTCACATCTCATTTTCCTCAGATAGAGGAAGAGGCTCTCTAGACTGTTGTGAGATATGACTTGATTTATGCTTAATCGGGTTATGTCTATACCGTTATACCAGACCTCCTCCATCCTGTTGGTGCCACTGCACCAGGGGCATCTCACATTGTCGACGGTATCGTTGGAGCTATTTCACATCCTTCACCATATACTTAGTAGAGTTATGGCTATTCACAAAGGGGCACTAGTTCCTCTAATAGTTATGCCCCTCCTACCAGCAATGTGTATTCAGGACAAAGAACATCTTATGCATTTACCCAACCACATCAGCAAATTGTAGGGCCAACTAGTGCTCAACCTGTTTACCTAACCATTGCCCCTTCAACATTTTATACCTATGCACTGACGAGAACTATAGCCCTTCAGGCATTAGCGTCATAGCCTCCCATGCATCCTCAGCTCCAACAGCCACTGCCCCCTCAGGGTCAAGTGTTTTAACAAAAGAGAGGGAAAAACGCCCCAAATTTAAAGAAAAAGAATAAGGGGAAAGGTAACACGGGTAACCAGGGTAATGAAGGTAATCAACCTAATGAACCCCAGGGGAACCAACCTAACATTGAAAACTAGAAACAGGGTTACCAACCCAAGTAGAACAAGGTTATTCGTGTGAACAAGCCTTGTGCATGTTGTGGTGTACATGTCCATTATACTCATGAGCATCCCCTCTTACCCCAGATGTTCCAAATGTGGGAAGCCGAAGTAACTTCTAGAGGACAACCGTCCATGCAACAACCACCTCAGAATCATGCACCATCTAAATTGGTCGTGCTCACAAATCCTTTCCCTCAGTAAGGATTTGTTGTTCCTCAACCTCAGCAAGGTCAAGCTTCCCACCTTCCCCAATTTTATGGTCCTGCTGACTACCAGATCCTTATGATGAATTATGACGAGGTCAGTCCATTTGATATTAACCTACAAGCTTAGTCACGTCAATATGACAAGCCATCGACTTCGTCTGCCACTAAGTCCAAAACCAAAGTATCTATTGAGCCTCTTATGACACCAAATGGTTTGCTACAAATCCCTCAAACTAAATTTTAGTCAATTCCTAATATTCCCAAGGGACCATTATGACATAACACGGATTCTAAATGAGTTGCCCATACATACAATATAGTAGATGACTTGGCATAATCCTCTATTGCCATGTTGACGTTGGAAGTTCTCTAGTCTTGCCCATCTCAAAATAAAGCTATATTAACTACTTTGGGTGTAGTAGATCCTTCAGATGGTCTTTTGATTGTCTTTACTATTGATACGTCAGAACATCCTCCATTACCTCCATCCATTGCTTTGTAGATACCAGTCTAAGTCCTTAATTCCATCATTTCCTGATGCATTATTGATGAAGGCGCATCCACCTACGTGATGTTCATTGTTTTTTGGAAGAAACTCAAGTCACCTGAGCTATCCCCATCCACCATCACTTTGTGTGCCTGGGACGGTCACTCCTCCCAACCTCTCGGCATGTATCGCAATTGTCCAGTGACTCTTGTAGGAAAGACTACTCATATAGACATCGAGGTTATTGATGCCGCTCTATATTACAACATTCTCTTGGGTTGTAGTTACACTTGTGCCATGTTAGCCGTTGCGTCTATGGTTTTTCGCAAGATGTGCTTCCCCCATGAAGGGAAGATCGTCACCATCAATCAATTGACATACCACAAGCCGTCATCCTTGACCTCCCCTGAGTCCATTATCTCGTTGATGTCCAACAAGAAATCTTCTACCCCTATCACAGGTGTTTCACTTGAAGTCTACAAATATTCCAAATTATTAAGTGCTTTCCCAGGTCCTCCCCCTCCTATCTTTGAGCCTAGCTCTTTGAGTTTTTTCATGTTACAACTATCATGGGCTTCTCAAAAGAAGTCTCTTACATTTGATCTACAACCAGCTCCTCAGCACCCTAAGGTTACCATCTCAGCCGAGCCATCTAGATCCACCCCCCTAGGACCTCCTCCTTTTATGGGTACCTCCCCTTTGTTCCCACCAAGAACTACTCCTCTAGGTCTCAACTATTCAAGAGTTGTTTCATTGGGACATTACCCTTTAGGACAAATACCTTTCGTATTTCCTCCTTTGAGAATATTTTCTGTCCCTCTCATGGTTTCGTTGGTCCTCACTAATATGACTTTGGGGATCCCACTGTGATACATTGATCCTCATGCGAACACTCCGACTGGTCATCTAAGACCATATCATGCTTTGACCACGGTTCAACCAGTCCGTACGACCCTTGTCACTACTGCAGTTCCACCACCACCTTAATAGGAACCTACTCTTGTTGCGAAAGAATTTGTACAGGCAGGCAAAGATAAGAGGAAGGAACCTAAGTACAAGGCTCCCCAAGCACCTCCAGCTCCTAAAGCTCCAAAGCTGACACTTCTGTGTGCTTTGTGTGAGGTTTTTGGGCATGCCACCAATAATTGTCCTGAGCTTCCTAATCTCAAACCTTTGGTTCATGATATGTTCCCTGAGTCAAATATCGCTAAGGTCCAAGTTGTGTTACCAAGACCAAACAAGAAACTCAAAACATTATGCATAAATCACCCTTGTGCCTTGTGTAATCATTATGGTCACTATTTCCATTATTGCCCTCATCTCGACGAATTTTTTGATTTCCCTCAAGTGCTTTTAGAATACGTGGCCAATCATAATGGATCACTTACTCCTCTGCTTGTGGATTTTGGCACAATTAGTACATCATAATAGGGGGACTCTAGTCCCACCATCATGATCCCTCCCCCCGATGTCAAGATTACAGACTCCATAGTCCATATCCTTTACCTATCATCATCTTTGAGTTCCTCGCAGGAAAACCTCTCTGAGGTTTCTGCGCGCGCTTCTATCGAACCTCCTTCATTGGAAGCCCATATCTCAACATCGGTAGATTTTTCATCTACTATGTGAACCTCATTTCTCATGATGATGCACCATGTACTGCCACTGCATCATGTATTCAATATTCCTCACATCCCCCCATATTCCATTATGATGAGGACAACATGGAATCCATGACTACGCCTGATTATCCTTGGGATGATATGCACCATCGTGAGTACTTCTTTCGATATTTGGAGTCCACCACTTTAAATACATCCAGTACGCCCATAGCATACTGGGGGGCACATATGCCGCTACATCTCCTTATCATCATTTGTAGGATCTCACGGAGATTTGGGCCAAGATGCTTGAACCCATTTTTGGAGCACTCAAAACACAATGGTGCTCCACAAACTCCTCTTGCTAGGGGGCATCATTGACAAATTTCCATAACAGATCAGTCCCCTCCATCACATATGCTTCTGAGAAGTATCCCATGCTTGGGGGCATGATGGCTTTTCCCTGCCCATCTTCTCAATTGATTAACATAAGTCTCAACCTAGATCCCACTGAATCTAGGTATGGTCAATTATCCTCCCGTTCCTTGGATATTTTGTGCTACCGGCCTCTCTGGCGAGCCTTATTCACATCACATATCATAGACGTTTTAGACCATTTCTTCAAATATTCTACTCTATGTCATACCACCTTTACCACATAGTCCCCATGTTTGACTTAGTGGGTGAGGATGATTCTAGACCTCCTCTAGTAGTCAATTATCATTTTCCTCTTCCCTTAATTCTTCACCAAGAACCATCATTCCAAGAAGAATTAAGGTCATCTTTAGACAATTAAGGCCACTTTCTTGAAAGTCGCAAATCTCGATTCCGATGGTTGTTTTGTCTGCTATGATCTCCACAATATTTAGGGCCTTCTCTTCCTCTCAAATTGGAGGGAAAACGTCCTTTTAGAGAAAAACCCATAGTTTTTATGTCGCTCATTGCGACCAAACCATAGCTCAGTTTGACGAACTGTTGGCACCATTGGAAATTCCTTATCGAGTACTATAATACGTCTTTCTTAGTTCTTATGATTTGACACTTCACCTGGAAGCCATATTTCCAAGAAGCATCCCTTCATCACCTCTCAAAATAGAATTTCTTTATATGTAATGTGTGTACCTTAGGGACAACCTTCACTTAATGCTTGTCATCTCACATGTCAAGTTTATCCATAAGAAACCATCATTTTCTCAAGTTTTCTTGGTCCCCATCGGGTCTATTCTGTGTGGCAGCGTCATCGAGTCACCTTTGCATCCATGGAGTCTATTTTGCATCCCATTGTATCTTGTCACAATATTCCATCCATATTTTCATACCATTCATCCCTCGTTTCCCATTTTGGCCTTCAGTCATACTGTCCAACATCCCCTCTAGAGTCGAGTCAGTCGTTGCGAAGTCAACCATGCACTTTATGCTTTGATAAGGGAAGTCATATGTTTGTCCCTCAGCCCCATTTTCTCCATTTTCCCCAGTGTCAGTCCATTAGTCACATTACTATTTTCCTTCATACTTTAGTTGAGGATCCTCATTACCTCACCTATGGTGGGGCCTAGAGGGCGTTGTATCTTGGTTCCATTTTCCACTCTCGTTCGGTGCCTCAGATCAAGAAAATGGAATCATCATTGCCCTTTGACTTGATTTTTTCATGCTTGTGATTCATACACTTGATGGTCCAGTGATGCAGCAAATTGTACCAATGATTCCCAGGTGCGTGAGAGATGTTTCAGACCTCATGAGGGGGTGGCCCTTCAGGTGGAATCCCACATGCCCGGATGCCTGCCTATTATACTACGACGTCAGATGCAATTCCATAGATTTTATGGGTCCGATTCCTCCCACTTGTAGCATTCATAGCATGCATATCTCATTCAAATGATCCATGCAGTTTTGCAGAGCCCTTCCCTATCCAGCATGGCTTCTTTGGTTGTTCTACCCTCCCTCCCACCCATTTTTTGAGGGAAGGTCCATTATATCTCATGTACTCAGATGTTATTATATTCATTCTTAGCTCATGGTTTTTCCAGGCACATTATGTATATGGGACACATTGTATTATTTTTTGGCTCAGTTATGCCAGCAGATCATGTACCATTCAACATGTATTTTATTGCTTAGTTTCATGTTTCTGGGTGCATCATTATTTTTGTACTAAGTTATCTTGGTGGGTATAGGTATGCCTCCCCTGCCTCACTAAGGTCTAGTACCACAACCTAAAAGGAGACTTGCATTGGTCTCGCCCCCTCTGTCCCTGTCCTCTTTTTCTTCAGTTTATTTTGTCTCTCTATCTCTCTGTCTCTCTCTAACTCCACTTTGTTGTCTAGTGATTGTGTCCTTACAATGTACTTCGGTCATACATTTTTCTCCTAACACTCGTACATTGGGGGGAAATATATTATCACAAAAAAATGATCATGTAGCCATACTTTGCTAGATGCATTGAAGTACACCATGTAGGGACAATTTTACCATAGTAAAATTGCTTTCACTGTGAGAAATTACTTAACAAACCACATTTATTAAGCCATTTATAATTAAACCAATGAAGAATAATTAAATAAATCGGTATTTATTTAATTATCTTGTAGGAATAATTAATTAAAACATTGTTTAATTAATATTCCTTGTCACATTTGACCCAATTATGAGAAATAAATAGGTAAATCATTATTATCTTATTTCTCTCTAGGAATAATTAAATTAATCACTAATTAGTTATTATTCATCATCAAGTTTGACCAAATCCCTTAGGAATAATTAAACAAATCATTATTTGTTTACTATTCCTTAACCATATTTCTTGAGATGATAATTAAACCATTTATTTATTTATTATTTCTAAATAAAAGTTTAAATTCTTTTTCCCTCTAACCAAATATAATAAAATATTCCATATGTTTATTTCTAGAATGGGTTTTATAATATTTTATTATTGCTCATTATTTGAGGATAACCTAATATTTTGTTATAAATAGAAGGGTTTTCCATTCATTATTCACTGTTGATTATTTTCATTGTTGCACTTACTGTTGCAGCTCCGATTATTATCACTATCGCTCACCATTTTCTTTTCCATTTGAGTTCTCATTGAACTCAAACATTTTTTTTGTTGGGCTTTACAAATTATAGAGGAGAGAGAGTGTAGAAAATCTGAATACATTTGAGGATAGCCAAGAACCCATCCCATGGAGGGGGACTGGTAACATTATTTGTTCCCTTCACAAGTGTTGTTTAATAAAATATGTTCTTTGTATATCTGGTTTCCATTAGATTATTGGAGTTACTTGCGCTTATTTTACTATTCTGTTTTGTTGTTTAACTATGATTGTGGCATAGATCAGGGATTTGGCAGGTTTTCTTTCTATCATTTGTTGCGTATCTATAATGTTTAGCAACCATGTTCATTATTAGAGTTGTTTGTCATCCACATCCTTAACTAGTTTCTTTTCATACACATTCAAGAAGAAAACACAATAACATCACTAATAAGAATATTGAAAGTATAAAAAATGAAAAATTATAATTAAAATAAAATACAACAACTCATTGAAATTAAAAGGAAGACAAGGGTAATAACTACAATGCAATATAGTCCATGGCTCTACCACTAATTAATTTTTTAAAGTTGTGTGAAGAGCGTAAGAAGCATAATGGAAGTTTCCTCCGCACTTCTACACTCTGTAGAATGACATATTGCAATCACAAGGTTTTCGTTCAATGTTTTCCCATTGAAATTGACAAAAAATATTAATTAATAAACTTGATTTGGTGATGAATTTAATGTTAAATTTGATTTCATCATAGCCAATGTTTCATTGCGTTAAATTGTAGAAAGAAAGACTTCATTTGACTTGTCCCTTAGTCAAATGGAGAAATTCAAATTTCCACTTCAGCGGGATGACTTGAGTGCAATTAGCAGGAGCGACATGGCCAAATCACTTAGTTAAGTTAGCTGATTTAAGTTTGTCGGTAGGAAGTAGAGTTGTGCATGAGTTGATTGCTATGATATAGCTATCTAGTGGAGTTATATTTACTGAAACTAGGTTATTTGGGCTCTAGTTTAGAATAGAGTCTGTATGAGCTCGGTTTAGTAGTTGTAACTATTGCTAACTCAATGATCTCTAAGTTAACTAGTCAATTTACTAAAAATAGCCCTAGTCATGCATGCAATTTGAATTGCCTAGTTAAGTTGGAGGAAAAAGGAATAATTGTAATTAAAATTGTAGACTATTGAGTGTAAAGAGTTTACGTTGAGCATGTGAGCTAATTCTCTTGGGAATTGTGCAAGAAAATAGGAGCTCCCCTATTTTTTAGGAGTAATAATTGTGCAGGGAAATAGGAGGAAGAAAGAGGCCTATCTTGCCTAAGTATTGGGTAGAGAAAACTTGGGCGGAGGATATCAGTATTGCAATGCAGTATGAGCTTTAAGTATTGAAGTTTTCATTGCAATAGATCATTATTCTCATCTGATTTAATACAAATAGAAGATGGGATTTTCCAGGCTTGATTCCCCAGGAAAAATTGACTTTATTATGATTGAATGATTGCATGTGTTTCTATTTTCCATTTTCCTTCCGCGGAATTCAGTAGAAGAAATTTATGTCTGTTTATTTTAGTCTGAATTCATTAAAAACTTGAAATTTAGAGTTGTTTTTACATGCTATCAGAGTTTAATTAAAAACTAGATAGAAATGAGGTTCTTGATTAATCTGTCAAGAAATTTTGAATAAAATATTTGTGGTGCAGGTATTTCTTCTTTGAAATAATAATGTCTTTCAATGGATTGATGCTCGAGTATGCATTTGAGGTAACGTTGAATTTTTTGTTCTTGGAAAGACAAAATGGAATTTTTGCTTGATGACAATGGAGCATTGGAGTACACACAAAATTATATTCCAAAACTAGCAGCATCATATGCACAATAGTTGGCTCAGTGGAAGAAAGACACAAAAAAATCTAGGAGGATTAGCTCGGAGGGAGTCAAAGATCATGTGGTTTTGAATTTGCATGGAAAGTACATTTCTTATGCAATGTGGATAACCCTCATTCCAAAGCAGCAATGATTCCAAGAAGCTGGAAATTAAGAGATAAGCTCAGGAACATTTGAATGGGAAAAAACAAAATTATTGTTCAATGCCTATCTAGATTCACTCATGTGAGATATGAAATTGGAGGATTTGGAGAGAATGTGTCATTATATAAAATTGTGAGCTTAAAACTCATTGGTCTTCCAAAATAATGGAATAACTATTAGGATTTAGTTAATGGAGGAGATAAGCTCCCATATTGGGAGAGACTTTGGTGTAACTTGGCAGAGGAGGAGATTACAAGAAACACTAGAGATGGTGTCAAATCTAGAACTGAAGAGGAAGAAAAAGTATCCTTAACAGGAAAAGGAAAGAGGGCAAAGGCAAGGTAAAATCCACCTAGAACGATGGCAAGAAGAAAGACCTCAGTAAAATTAAATGCTTTCACTTCCATAAGTATGGAAACTATGCAACAAAGTTTACATAAATGAAATCTAGTAACGAGCCCGCAGGAGGGGTAGTATGATCCAAGGCATCACTTTAGTGCTCAAAATTTAAAGTGTTCATAAGTGATTGAAACATGTATGAGTGAGAATATATCATTTCCCTAAATCAAATGCAACTTGTTACACTCAAAACTGATATCGTATACTCCTGATATCGTGTTATGATCGATTTGTACAACAGGCAAAAGTTTTCAAAATTAACAAGGTGACTATACATTATGGGCTAGTGGCAGGCTACCACTTGGCCACTCCTAAGTGGTCCAAAATTTGATAATTTTATTGTCTCAGAATTTTTTTTTAATGTTGTGGGTTCGAATTTCTTAATTATATTTGGGTTAACTGTGTGGCTCACTATGTATTATTGGCCAATGGTGGGAGGCCACATGGGCCAATGAGAGCTAGCCATGTGGCCTCAAAGGGTTGGTGTAAATTTTTTTTAAGGGGCCACCCTGCCCATGAGAATGGAACCCACAACTAAGAAACAAGCAACACAAGCCCCAACCAACACGCTACACAATGTGACTTAGCCATATACGTTCACAGTTTATATTTAAATTGGAGGGAAAATTTTTGTTTGTGTTGGATTGGGGCTAAGCCCTAGCCTTGGTCCCCATGCCCTCAGAACCAAGGGGCAAGTCCATGGGCCATGACTTAGCCCCAACCCCTTGGTCATAACCCTACCATAACACACCAGAGCAGAACCGTGGTGGGGTTAGATCGGGGATAGCCTCAGGGGGTTAGCCCAGGTCAGAAGACCCTCAACAGAACCAACACGGTGGAGTAGAGGGGGGCCGATCCCCTAGGCACTTACAACACGGAATAGCCCTAGTGTCTATGGCCTACAATATGACCAAGTTTGTCATATTTTTGGGCATGCATGATAGGTGGACACCAGGTCCCAATTTTATGGGGCACATGCAACCATGTTGTAATTCGTTGGGGACCCAGTTGGTTGAGGTGGGCAGTTAGCCCCAAACCTTGGGCATGTGGCCCCCATATGATCTCAAATTTCAGAAACTGGCCGTTAATGGATACTTTAACTGTCCAACAAATTTTCCCATCGGGCAGGATTGTGGGCGAGGTTTGTGTGTCGATTCCAGGTTTGGGGTGTCAAGCCAAATTTGGGTCAAATTATAGGATGGTTAACTAGAAAAAATTGGGAAAAACTTGTAAATAACATAAATTTCTCATATTTTGGACAAGTGAGGCATAGAAAGAACCTAAATGGGTTTTTTTTATAGTTATGGATCCATTACAGACATTTTTTTAACATTCTAAGAATTGTAAAGCCATGAAAACATAAATTTTAGCACTTAATAAAAGAGGTCGTGCATTGGAAGCTGGACCACGAGATGTAGCATAGGAGAGGGGTGAACTCCTTTATCCTGTTTGTTTCTATGTGTTTCTAATATGGTATTTTGTCTCTATTTTGGCTGTTAATTTTGTTTAAAAATAACTTGCTTATGTGTTTAGTAACTTGATCCATTACCCAAAACACATATAAAAATTTCACTTGGAATTTGTTCAAATCTTCAAGTTTTCATATACAAATCAGTTTGGTATTAGAGCACCAGGTTATTGTGAAGATTTGATTTTGTTTGCAAGTTCTTTTCTGATGCCTACAAGGTTGAATCTTAAAATAGGAGAAGGCGAACTTGTGGAGCCAAGATCTAGAATTGTTTCAAGGAGAACAAACACACCTCAAGCTTCAATAGTTATGGCACATGAAGAAGGTTCGGAATGGATGTGTGAAAATGAAAGAGATTTTAGAAAATCTTTCATTGAGATGTCTAAAATGGTAAAGGTTCTTTATGAAGAGAGGAATTCAAGGTTCTATGGAGAGATCTAAAAACCTGCAAAAGGAGATGGAGGAAAAGGAGATAGACCACCAAAAGGGAATGGAGGGAATGGTCACAAATCACCACCTTCACCTTCATCCCGATCCTCATCTTCTTTTAATTCTTCAACCATTTCACAAACACCTCCAAATTCCCCAAAGGGACATGGTAAAACTCCTTTGTTAAAGATTTATATTAAGTTTGAATTTCCTATGTATGATGGAGAGGAATATGCTAAAAAATTAGATAATTGGGTTCATCATATTGAAGTGTATTTAAGAATACAAAGAATCAAGGATGACGAGAGAAAAAGTCATCTTTCTTCTCTTAGATTGGAAGGTGTGACACGTATTTGGTGGGAAGAAAAAAATGAAGAGGACATGAAGAAACATGGTAAGGTTTTATCCTCTTAGAATGATCTTTTTGTTGCAATAAGAAGGCAGTTTTATCCACTAGCATACATGCAAAATGATATTATGGATTGGAAAAACTTTAAGCAAGATAAAGGTCAAAATGTGCAAATGTATACTCCAGAATTTAGGAAAACAGCTTTGATTTTGGGTATAGATTTGTCCTCTCAAGATACTTTGCTCAAATAAATTGGAGGATTACATATTTACATGAGACATAACATTCTCATGTTTAACGCTAAAAAACTAGATGAAGTTTGTGTACAGGAAACTCATTTAGAAGCAAGAGGGAAAAATGTTTTTGAAGAAACTAGTGAGAATTCATTCGAGTCTGGAGAAAAAGGGAAAGGGAAGTTTAAAGGCAACGATAAAAAGAATGCTTTAGTCAAGAAAGAATGATAAAATATCACATGTGAGCATTATTCTAAAGAAGGCCATGATGAATACCACTACTAGAAACTCCATCCTGAGACCAAAAAAGTTTAATAACAAGGACAATCAGAATATTGTTGCAACTACACAACAAGATCTATGATCTGATTCTGGAGATGAAACAAAAGTCATAGCCATGGGATTGAGACAAACACTTTCTCTCATGCCTCTAAATCTAGTGATAGATTTTGTATCTTTCAGTTCTATTGATTCAATGTAAGTATGGGGTTTTTGTAATGTAAGTATGGGGTTGTTGTCTTCTCAATGCCTATAAAATCGAAGTAATGGGTTTTAATGTATCATAGTATCATACGTTGTGGAGCATTCCCTTGTCCAAGGGTAATATTATTTTCTAAAGCAAATGGCTTGTTTACACTTCTCAAATATTAGAGAGGAAAAGTGCACATAATTTTTATAGTGTTAAGTTTTCTTGGCCTCAATGGATTGAAATAAAATCATGGTAAAATTGAAATAAAAAAATTTTAAAATCTCTTACAATATCTTTCAATCTTTTTCCTTATTTCCCTAAGATGTTTTTAATACAATATCCTTTAATATTTCAAGTGGGAAATCCTATTCAATAACTATTCTATTCCGATTACTAAAGTTTGAATGTGCTTCCCAATTAAATCTTCTAACAACTCTCTATTCCAGATAGTCTGTCTCTCCATGCACATATTCTGGAATATTTCGGGTGCTAAGCTGGTGCTAAGCTCTAACACAATGTTAAAGCCTCTAATCCATGGTGAACATATTATGCGTTGTAATATAATTCCTACAAGAAACTAAACCAAACTAAACTAAAATCCTATCAAAAGCTAAAACAACTCTAAAATATAGAAGCAATAACCTATTAACACATACTATAAAGAAATGTAAACCGAACTTAATATGTGACTGGCGAAACTTGTGATTGATTTTCAATAAATCTGAACATGAAATACCTACTATAGGGAAAAACCTAAGCTACTAATTTGAGCAGGATTTCATGACGATGGCTATTGAGATCAGGAATAAGTGTGTGTAATTTTCTATTATGTAATTTTCTTACCAGCAATTGCCTATGTAATACGATAGTGTTGTTAAATATTTTTTTGAGTCTCTAATTTTTATAGGGGTTAGTGTAAACCTGTCTTCCAAATCCTAATTGTTGAGGTTGTAATTTTCCTATGAACCTCCTTATAGAATCTAATCAATAACAATTTCCCAAGAAAATTGTATTGCAAGATTCCAGAACATTGTTTTTAATAAACTCCATTTGAAATTTCAGTGGATGATCTCTTATTTACTTTTTTTCCTTGACATGATGTTAAATTTAATTGGATTATATCATGTTTACTTACTATCTTAACATTTTATTAACATGCTTAAAATATAGGTAATATCTTGCATCCCATTTTACCATACAACCATTTAACCTTTTTATGATCAGAGTGCCTTTTATATTTTGTTACCTGTTTTGAAAATTCTTCTCAATAATAATTAGTAAATTTTTTACAAATATCTAAAGCAAACTAAGGGACATGGGCTTGTGGAAACCCAGAGGAACTAGTTTGAGTGACCCAGTGAATTTCTCTTCTCTTTTCTGAAGGTAGATTGGAATTCTAAAAGGATGCATGCCTAAGATTCTCACAACACTAAATGGACAATGTGGGTTTGCAAATAATATCTTATTTGGTGGATTTTATAAGTTTCTTAGTGGGTGGTCAAATTCCCTATCCACCCCACCAATTCAATACAAGTGGGTATGATGTGAATATTATAATGTTGACTACATTTGATAGGATATGCTTAGTGGCTTCCTATTGTGCTTTCAACAAAGAAGATTTATAGTAGTTGCTCAAGTATTAAGTATAAATACATAATATAAATTACATTATGATTATTGGTAATCTAGTTAGTTTCTAAAATGTTCCTATTATCTATTTTTTGGACATTGGGAAAATACTAGTTTTTTCAGGTTGTGATGAAGTGTTATAGCTATATATCTTGTCCATTCATAGCTTTGAAACTAGCAATGTAGATGAACTTGAAAATTAACATTGTGTTAAAAATTGATAAACCTATTAATTATTTCATTTTATTCACCACATCGAAGAGCTTTATCCCACACTTTATATGTTTTTCCTAAAAAAAATCTTGTATGTAGTCTCCATAGGGTTAGTTGTGCCAATGATTATTCCATTTCATTTAAGATTTTGCCTAGTTTTATTGAAAAGGTCTAGAAATTTTGTCCAGGACGCAAGATATAAAATACTTCTAGCATCTTAAGAATACCATCATAGAAATGCTTGTTTTCACCGAAGTTTTGAACCTTGGAAGCCTTGCCCAAGATGCAGATTAGGATTTAAGGAGGATTTTTTGCAAAGATACTCCCATTGTACTCGTTTCAATAGAGTGTTGTAGATAGATTCCTCATTATAACATATTTCTTTAAGGAGATCATATTTTCTATTAACTATGAAATACATTTGATTTTAGGTCAAAACAAGTATTCACTTCATTTCTTTAGTATTGCAGGATAACAAGTCAGCCTGCCATGAATATCAGTAGAATTTATAATGTACAAATGAAAGGGAATCCATTTGTCCATAAAAGTAGTTGTGGCTCATAAGACAATTTTGTCTTTCACTATCAAACTCTTACATAATTTCTAGAAATAAAAGTATTTAGAAAAAATCTTGAATCTTGTCATGTTTTATGAAATATTAATTGATTTGTCGTACAATAGTTCTCACTTTGTATTTCCATGTGAACTAGATGTCACCTTAAGTTATAACAATAGGCCTTTGGTTAATGCAAGAGAAGTAAAACCAATCTATTTATGAGCTCTACCCAGACCCAGTTAAAACCGATTATAAATGGTTCCAAAAAAATATTCTCTTTATTATAGTGTGGAATGATGAAAAAATAGTTCCAGGTTTGAAATAATGCATTTCTACCTTAAATTAAATTTCCTAGTTTGATCCAATATCGCATCCTCCCTCTCTCAGATACTAATGTCACAAAAAAAATTGTTTTGGTACCTTGTGAATCATCTTTGACTTGTTGTTGTTATATATGTTATATTAAAAGTCATCTCACTGTAGTGGCATATCCCTATGTTGGGATTTTATTATACATCAATGATACTCTTCTAACAATTATATTGTGCTTTGGAATAAGATAGCATTCACTGCTTCCTACTTCTATATGGCCTAAATTCACCAAGGAATCTGGATACATATTCTACTATGTTGATATTTAGTAAATTAATATTTACTTTGCGTAAGCTCTGGCAAAGATTGATTCAAATATGATAAACATGTGAATAATGGATAGTTTTTTATGGTTTTTTGGGTGTTTTCCAATTTCCAAAGTATCCACGATCCTAGCTAAATATCTTAAATACTACATTAACATTGTGTACAAGCATAGAATTGTATGGAATTTTTTTATGGTTGATAGTGGTAGCTAAAAATAATAGTAATATGTGAGTTTTATTTTTGGTTGAAATTTCATTGTAGCCAGGTCTTAAAACGTCTCACTCACAAGAAATTTCACTATCATTAGAGCATTGGGAAGGGTACATTGCAATTGCAACTATGGACCTAAAAAAATGGCGGATTATGAACATATATGTCTTCAGCTCTGGTTTTCCTTTTAATGAACCTATATATCTGTTTTTTTATAACAAAATCTAACAGTTCCATAATTTATTATGGTGTATAGGTGGTGGCTTGATTAGAAGTAAATGGTAGGAAAATTGTGGCTTGTGCTAAATCAGAAGAGATTAGCTATGAAAGTATGAATTTCTAGTTTATGATAGTTAGATCTATTCAATTCTCTTTTTTACAGGTTGTTAATTATTTCTTTAACTTGCAATAAAAAATAACAACCATGAGAGTCTTAATCTGTTAGGCCCCTATACTACTAGTGTAACCCATTATTGTTATTAGTACAACCCCCTTATTATATTGTTTTGCACATGTAGTCCCCATATTGTTATCATTGTGCCCCATAGAAGCCCATTATTGTTATTATTGTGCCCTTCCATTATTATTGATATGTCGGCTTTAATTATATTATGACCCCTTAGACTCCTATATATAGAAAGGAGGTCTTGTCATTTGTATCATCAATGAATTGTTCATTTATGTAATGTAAAGGAGGTTTCCCCCTCAAAGAGGCTGAATTCTAAGGCGCTGCTCTTTCTTTTCTATCTTTTTGTGAGCTGGTTCCATAACATTTGGTATTAGAGCTTTGGATTCTAGGGTTTCGTTGCTCCAAATAGGTCATCGTGGAATTTTCGCTATAACCCTTTTTCTACGATGTTTCAGACGCTAAAAAAAAACCCATTTGGGTTGAAATCGTTCTGAACCTCAAATATGAATTTTAGAGCTTTTCGTATTACAGTTGCGGAGATACGATCTGAGGAATTTGGCCATTTTGCAGAGTCCTGAATTACATTCCAAACAGGTGACCTGGGGAAAATAGTCGTAACTTCTGTTTTGAGCATCAGATTGAGATTTAGTAAGAAGTTACAGAAAGAGGACGAAATTTAGTTTCCTATGTATATTTTTCAGATCCTAAGGTCAAAAAAGTAACATGTGGCACTTCATACAAGTTCGCTCTTCTGAAAAGGTATATAGTTAGGTCATCTTGGGAGATTGTCGATAACTCTTTCTTGGGGAATCTAAATTCAATCAGACTGGTGGCATTGGAAAGAGGGCGTAGAGGGCTACTACAGGTCACATTTTCAGAACTTAAAGATTTGAAAGTACAGAGTTACAGTCGTTTGAAGATCGAGCTCCTAAAATCAAGAAAAAGCGAGATGAAGAAGTTTGATGGCAAGGATCTCATAAATTGGATACTATAGATGGAGAAATATTTTGATCTACATGGTGTACCACTATTACATAAGGTATGTATTGCATCTTCATATTTATAGCAAGATCAATTTTTATGGTATAAAGGGCTTTGTTCTCATAAACAACTTGTTACATGGTCAATTTTCATGGAGGAAATGATAGCACATTATGAGGATACAAAGAGAAACACCTTCTTTAGCCAATTGATAAATCTCAAACAAAAGTGTTCAATGGCAGAGCACATTGAGGACTTTCAAAAACTGAATATAAGGGTAAATTATATTCCAGAGAAGCAAAGGATTGATGTATTCATAGGTACTTTAAAGGATAACATTCAACATGAGGTTTGTCTTTGGGAACCTGATTCATTGGAGAAGGCATTTAGGTGGGCAAGAAAAATTGAAAGTGAAATTATGGAAACAAGAAATCCCACCACTCACGACTGTAATTATGGAAGTGTTTCTTTTCCTAGTCTTCCACAACCTACAAGGGTTATACCACAACAATTGCAAGAAAAAAGAGAAAAAGGGCTTTGTTACAATTGTGATAAGAAATGCACTAAAGGTCATAAGTGTGCTGAGAAGAAATTATTTTACATAGAGTATGAATAGGAGGAAGAAAAGGATCAAGAAACATCAAAAGAAGAGGATATACGTGAGGACACAACCCCAGAGAAGGAAGAAATGAATCCAACCATATCTTGTAAAGCATTGGCAAGAATTACCTCTCCTAAAACTCTCAAGATAGAAGGTCATATCAAGAAGAAAAAGGTTCAAGAAGTGAAAGATCACATCGAGAAAGAAGAAATGAATCCAAACATATCTTGTGATGCATTGGCCGGAATTACCAGTCCTCAAAGTATCAAGATAGAATGACATATCAAGAAGAAAAATGTTCAAGAAGTGAAAGATCACATCGAGCAACAAGAAATGAATCCGACCATATCTTGTAAAAAATTGGAAGAAATTACCACTCCTCAAACTCTCAAGACAGAAGGACATATCAAGAAGAAAAAGGTTCAAGCAGTGAAAGATGACATTGACGATCAACAACAAGTTCTCCAACTTTTAAAGGATAACGCCACTTTGGTGCAAAATCGAATGAAACAATAGGTAGGTCAACATCGCAGTGAAAAAAGTTTTGATGCAGGTGATTGGGTATTTTTACAGCTACATCTCAAGCAAGCTACTTATGAGAAGGAAATATTGGCAATACTACATGCACTTAAGAATGGTGACCTTACCCAATGGGTAGACACTTCAAGGTAAAAATGAATCATGATAGTCTTAAATACTTTTTAGAAAAAATATTATCTTTAGAAGAATAGAAAAAATGGGTCACAAATATGTTGGGTTATGACCTTGACATCATCTACAGAAAAGGGAAGATATTTTTTGTTGCAGATGTACTATCAAGAAAGGATGAGGATGTGGAAGCATTGTTTTGTGCCATTTCTATTATCCAACCAGATTGGATAAACATGGCAAGGGATGAACAGAAGAAGGACAAAGAAGTGTGGCCACTCATTCAAAAGTTGCAAAATATCCCATTTCAAACAATATTGCCAGAACTTGAAGAGGAAGGAAAAGTCATATTGGAACCTGGAGCAGTCACAGAAATAAGAACCTGACAGCTACGAAATTGATCAATTTCAGAGTATCTCATCAAGTGTAAGAACTTACCTGCTGAATATTCCACTTGGGGGGACAAGAATTTTATACAGAAGCATCAAGAACTACTCAAGCGTTGAGGACAACACTTTTTGAAGGAGAGGGGCATGTTAGGTCCCTATACTACTAGTGTAACCCCTTATTGTTATTATTACAACCCCCTTATTATATTTTTGTGCACATGTAGTCCCCATATTGTTATTATTGTGCCCCATAGAAGCCCACTATTGTTATTATTGTGCCCTTACATTATTATTGTTATGTCGGCTCTAAATATATTATGACCCCTTAGACTCCTATTTATAGAAAGGAGGTCTTGTCATTTGTATCATCCAAGAATTGTTCATTTATGTAATGTAAAGGAGGTTGCCCCCTCAAAGAGGCTGAATTCTAAGGTGTTGATCTTTCTTTTCTATCTTTTTGTGAGCTGTTTTCAAAACATAATCATA
Source organism: Pinus tabuliformis (assembly GCA_031772625.1). Taxonomy (NCBI): domain Eukaryota; kingdom Viridiplantae; phylum Streptophyta; class Pinopsida; order Pinales; family Pinaceae; genus Pinus; species Pinus tabuliformis. The sequence continues at coordinate 1,506,127,845 of CM062819.1, read as the reverse complement.
AGAATTGGTGGAAGAAATATGAGTTGATTAGCCACATATAATTCTTTCATCATGGATTCGTTTTGGATCCTCACTTCCTATAATCTTCACTTTCATATTTGATGCTGGATGATTTTTTGCTGTGTATCTCTCCTTCTTAGGATGCGAGCGATTTTATCCTATATGATCTTGGTGAGACTATCCATATCTAGTTGTTCATAGGGAAGGAAATTATGGTATTTATGTCCAATCTCAGGAGGGTTTTGTACTTAACTAGACACGACACTTTTTCTATTTAGTAGCAAGGACTTGCGAAGCAGAAGAGTGATGGTGAGATGTGCAATGGCAGGATAACTCACCATGCTTTTGTGGATTCTAGAGGGAAGATAGTTCATTATGTACATAGGTTATTTAACTAGAAACAACAAGGAAATGTTGGGTGTGCGAAGGCGGAATGGTCTTAGTAGAGAGAGGCAAATCAAAAAGCTATTTGCGTATCTGTTCAAGTTTTCATTTAGGAATTCTCATTTTCTTCCATTTGGTCAGCTAGACTACCAGCAAATTCATTAAAAATAGTAGACACTAGCATGATGGGACCTCCATTGAGTACTTCATCTTGTGTTTTACAGGGGATAGAATCCCACCAGATCTTTAGATTACCAATAAAGACAAAAGTGAGGAGTGTAGATACTTCAACATGTTGTTTTTTTAAACTTAACATTTGGGTGTTTTCCTAACCTATCATTCTATTTACCATTTCAAATATATTTTCTTCTTAGCTTCCACCTATATGAGAATAATAAGTTTGGATATTTTAAGTTCTACTAGTACTAGACAGTGGTTCACTACTAGTCATTTCTTCATAAAAAAATGGCTTGAGATGGGATCCTTGTAGTTATAAAAATGATTTTTTCCTTTTTCTATTGGTGAATAACTTTCATTTCAGTAAGCGATAAGCCATAAATAAAATACTTTCAAGAATGATATATGTATCTATTTCAATCCCCCTAATGCACAGCTGGCATGAAGAGCTTACTAGATTCGCAGGTGTTGACAGAAAATGAAAACAAAAAAGTGGAGTAGGGATTCCTCTTATGTGTATTCAAAATAGCTAAACAGATTACATGGAAAACATCAACTAGAAATGACTGGAGTGAAACTCGACTATGCTAAAGTAAATCAAATTGTCTATGACACCTAGCAAACAATAGAATCAAATATAATGACACCTAGAAGATGGTGAGATTCATATCTCAAAAACCCCTCCTAATATCAATTGTTACAAGTAGAGAGACTTACAATGTATAATTTCTCTCTTTGAAATTAGAATACAATTTTTCCCAATGGCTTTGTGAAAATAATCTACAAGTTGATCTTCGGAACCAAAAAAAGCAAGTATTATATCCCCATCATTGACAAGCTCACATGTGAAATGAAAATGTGTGTCAATGTTCTTTCCCTTTTTGTGGAAAAAATGATTTTTTATAAAGAAATTGTTGAATTGTTGTCACAGTAAATAGGAGTTAGGTCCCTTTGAACATTTGATAGATATTTTAATAATATTCTCAACCACACTACTTGACAAGCAATTGAATTTTCTGCTACATATTCTTCCTCTGCTGAAGATATTGAAACAATTAACTATTTCTTCATTGCCCATGAAATCAAATTGGTTCCAAGATGAAAAGCATGCACTAGGGTGATTTTTCGTTCATCTAAACTCCCTGCATAATCATTGTCTATATGACATGAAAGTAAGCAATCTTGAGAATGATTGTAGAACAAACCATAGTCTAGGGTCCCTTCAATATACCTTAAGGTCCTTTTTGAAACCTTACAATAATAAATATTTGGTTCTTTCATAAACCTTGAGACGAAACTTGCTGCAAACATGATATCATGTCTAGTTAGAGTGAGATACGACAAACTACCAACTAGACTTTTATACAATGTGGAACCAACTCGTGGTGCTACATCTTCTTTGCTCAATTTGGTGCCTTGACCAATTCGTGTATTAGTAGGTTTTCAATTCTTCATTCTGAATTTTTGGATGATATCAATGGCATATTTTTGTTAACCAACAAAAATTCCATTAGCATATTGGTGAATTTCAATGCCTAAGAAGTGTTTCATGACCCCCAGATCAGTCATATCAAAGTTTGTTTGCATTGCTACTTTGAAGTATTCTAACATCATATTACCTGTATAAAGAAGATCATCAACTTCAATGGTGAATAAGTATTTCATGACCCCTAGATCAGTCATTTCAAACTATGTTTGCATTATTTCTTTAAAGTCTTCTAATATAATATTTCCTTTATAAAGAAGATCATCAATGTAGAGACATACAATAAGAATTTTACCTTCATGAGTTTTGGTATACAAATTTGGCTCATGACTGCTTCTTTAAAAAAAAAAATTGATGAGATAGGTGTCGATGCAACTGTACCAAGCTCTTTGAGTTTGTTTCAAAAGATACAAAGATTTCTTCAATTTGTATTCATTATGCTCTTGTCCTGAAATTTCAAAGCCAGGAGGTTTCTCTACATAAACTTCTTCCTGCAATATACCATTTAGGAAGGAAACATTTACATCAAGATGATATTCTTTCCATTTGTGTTAAGTTTTTGTGAACAAAATGGTTTGGATAGTTTCTAACCTTGCTACTGGAGCAAAGGTTTCACCATAGTTGACACCAACTTGTTGGGAGAATCTTTTGGCAAACAACCTTTCGTTATGTTTCTCAATCTCTCCTTTTTCATTGAACTTGGTCGTATATACCCATTTTACACCAATTCTGGTTTTGTTTCTTGGGAGATGAACTAATTCCCAAGTATGGTTCTTCTCTATTGCAAAAATTTCTTGGTTTGTTGCATTAACCCAATTCTTTTCTTTAACTTCTTATTCAAAATTGGTTGGCTGAGATGAAATAAATGTAAACATATTATGTTTGTCAAACTCATCTTCCTACTCATATATTTCTCTTATGTTTCTTGTTTTGTGGCTGTCTTCTAGAGATGTTGAATTGCTAGTGGATTCATTGCTTGAAGATGTGTCATTTTCACAATTGTATGGCTCTTCTTGAACTTGCAATCATGGTGGTTGTGGTGGATAAAAAATTTGATTTGAAGCTTCATCAACATGCTCATACCAAGATTTATTTTCAAAACATTTAACACCCCTTCTTAAAATTACTTCTTGGTAACTATATTGTAAAGTTTGTAGGCCTTTGATTGCTCACTATAGCCTATGAAAATACATCTTTCACTCCTATCAACAAGCTTCTTTCTTAATTGCCTAGGAACATGTGAAAAATGCTACTGATCCAAAAATTCTAAAGCGAGATACATTTACCTTTTTACCATCCCCATGCTTCTTGTGGCATTGTATGTTGGAGACTGGTTATTGGAGATATGTTCAGAACATACATTGTTGTCGAAACAACTTCAGTGTAGTTGTTATTTCACAACTTCTTCTCATAAAGCAGACATCTTTCATGTTCATGATTGACTAATTTTTCCTTTCTACTACTCCATTCTGCTGTGGAGTATATCTAGTTTTTTTCTACATGATGATTCCTTGTTGTTGACAAAAATATTCGAAGTCATTAGAGCTGTACTCTCCTTTGTTTTCTGAACTGACAACTTTTAAAGGATTTCCACTGTCTTTTTCTACTTCTAATTTCAATTCTTTAAACTTTGAGAATGTATCTGATTTATTTTTGAGAAAACACACCCATATATTCCTGCTATAATCATCAATGAATGTCAAAAAATAAATACTAACACCAATGGATGATGTCTGCATTGGCCACATATATCTGTATCGACTAGCTCTAAAGGATCTTTTACTCTAGAGGAAGATGTGGGAAAGTTATCCCTTTTATGCTTGGATAGAACACAAATTTCACATTTACAATTTTTTTCATTCATAATAGGGAGACCAATGACCATTGAATATTTCTGAAGTAGACATAGACTCTTGAATTGTTGAAAATGCAACAAGAAAATCATGATTTAATCTTCCCTTGAATTAAATTAGGAGAAAATTTGTAATTCCAAATCACAAGAAAACTTGTACAAGTTAACTAGGTTAATTTTACTTATTTGGTTCAGTAAATTCAATTTGAGGGTCTTAGCTGAGTCATATAGAGTGGATCCTACTTTATAGCAGCCTTGGTTGAGTTTTGTTTAAGTTGTAATTAATTAATTCAATTTAACTGAGTTAAAGTCAGTTAAAATAGTTCCAACTATTGCAGGAACTAATAGGAGGTCTAGCAGAAGGGCGCAACTTCAGTGTTCAACTAGTTAACTGCTAATTCATCCATAAATAACTCATGCATGTGTGATATGAGAGTTACCAAGTTGAGATTGGAGTTCAAGGGTAATGTACTATCAATTGTATAATAATCCAAATTGTACAAATGGTGCATGTAGTCAGAGGAAGGCCTATGATGGATTGTGAAAATCCAATTGAGGAATTTCCCTAATTAATAGGGGATAATTCCCAAGGAAACAAAAAATGGAAATAGGGACTTGAGAAAATCTTAAATTTGTTAAGTATTGGCCAAATATTGTCTAGGAAGTTGTGAGATAGATAGAGATAGTGCAGAGGTTACTCAGGCTTGAGAAAAGCATTGTAATCTTCTCATATTTTCTAACTAATGCAATATATATATAGGAGGGGTTTTTAGTTGTTTCTTTTCTGAGGAAATCATTGTGTAATTTGTTTATTGAATTCTTTCTCTTGTATGATTCATTATTTCCCAATTGTTAATTTTTTCCAGAGTTGGTAGAGTAGATTAAACTATATTGTTTTAGTAAACTACAATTAGTAGTTTGAATCTACAAGGAATTTCTACATGGTATCAGAGTTGAAATCACACTAGAAGAAAATAATACGAGTTTATCTTTGCCAGTGAAATCAAATTTGCATATCATTCTTCAGAGCTAGTAGGATATCATTCAATGGATTAGGACGCGAGTATGCCCTTGAGGGAAGCTCAAATTATATTGCTTGGAAGGACATGATGGAGGTATTTTTAGAAGAAAACAATTTGAAGGAATTCATAGACAATGATAGTCCTAAGCCTCCAACAACCGATGCCCAAGATCTGGTGAAGTGAAAGAAATGTGTGTCAAAGGTGAGGAGGATCTTACTAGAAGGATTTCACGATAATATTGTCTCGAATCTCCATGGGAATGATAGACCATATGCAATGTGGAAAGCCTTGATAGACCTATTTCATAACAATAGTGACCACAAGAAGTTGCAACTGAAGGACAAGATTCGAAAGATCAAGATGGAGAAGGGCGACACAATACCAAAGTACTTGACAAGGTTCACCCAATGTCAAGATGAGCTTGGGAGAATTTGTATTATAGTTTCGAAAGATGATTTGGTCAGCTTGGCACATCCAGGCCTTTCCAGTAGCTGACACAACTACCAAGGTTCAGTAAATGGGAGGGAGAATCTACCAAGGTGCGAACATTTGTGGTCCGATATGGTGTAAGAAGAGATAAGGTGGAACACCAAATATGGAACCTAATCCAAGAATGATGTTGATGATAAATTTTCCTTGGTTGGAAAGGAAAGGAAAGGGAAAGTGAAAAAATCCAAATCCAAAGGAGATTATAGTTAGGTAGGAAGGAACAAGGACTTATCGAAGATTAAATGTTTTCGCTATCATGAATTGGGACACTATGCCATGCGGTTTCCACGCAAGAAGAATGATAGGTAGCTCTCATGAGGAGCAATAGGTGAATCCCTACCTTCATAATTCGAGTTGGATTTATCCGTCATTGTAGGTATAGTGACATCGGTGATGTGTAGTGTGTGGTACTTGGATAGTGGAGCCTCATTCCATATGTTCGAAAACAAATAATTTTTCAATGACTTGGAGGAGAAAGACCTCCAAATATCAGTACTGTTACTTTTTAGAGGGAGTCTGGTTCCCCACTCACATTAAAAGATGTCATGTATGATCTGGGCCTTAAGAAGAATTTAGTTCCAATTTCTATGCTGGAACACCATGGCTACGATGTGATATTTAGCAAAGGAAAGGCTTTCCTTCGTCACATCGCCATAAGACAAGTGGAGTAGATTAGGGTTTGGGTGAAGAAATTTTATAGATTGGATGTAGAAGATTGTGCTTCTTTGAGCATGAAGGTAGAGAAGGTGAAGATCCAAGACATTAGTGAATAATGGCATAAAATATTGGGCCATTTACACCATGGATATTTGAATATCATGCAAAAAATTTCTATAGGACCTTCAAGGGTGCACTAGAGGAGCGAGATACATGAAAATGGTGTACACTGGGGAAGTACACCAAAGCCACCTTTTATGATAAGGATAGTCGAGCACAAGCAATCCTTGAAAGAGTTCACTCAGATGTGTGTGGATTGTTCTTGATAGCCTCCATGACCAAGCACATGTATTACGTGATACTTTTAGATGATTTCTCACGTAAGTGCTAAATATTATTCATGTAAAAGAAATACTAGACATTCTCAAAATGTTGTGAATTTAAAGCACTTTTTGAGAAAGATAGAGGCAAGAAAGTGAAGGCTCTCAGGAATGATAATGATGTCGAATATGTGTTGAATGAGTTAAAGAAATTTTATTCATCAGAAGGAATTCAACGAGAGTTAATAGCACCCCATAAGCCACATCAAAATGGGGTTGCTGAAATAAAGAACAAAAGTACTGTGGGAGATGTGGTGATGTTGCATGCTCAGGACCTACCATTGCACTTGTGGGTGGAAGCATGTAAAACAATTGTATATGTGTAGAACAATAGTCCCCATTGGATTCTCAAGCTGAGTACACCAGAAAAATCTTTTTGAGGGAAGAAACCAAATATGTTACACTTTAGGATCTTTGGTTCATCAGTTTAGTGTCATGTTACCAAGGATGCAAGGAAAAATATAGAGTGGATAACTGAGTTGGGCATATTTTTGTGGTACAATGATACACCCCACAACTATTGGATGTACCTTCCATATCACAGGATGACAGTTGTTCATAGAGATGTGAAGTTCAATGAAGAGAAGGCCATGAGATGTTCCCTTGATAGGGAGATTCAATTACATGCAGATAAGGAGATTTTAGCTCCAAAGGAAGAACCTCAAGATGATGTGGAGGAGCCACAAGTAGAGGAGTAGAGAGTGGAAGTAACCACTCATGCAAAGACATTGAGAGATGGAAGGAAGCACACAAGAGAAGCTGACATATTATTGCATGATTCTAGAGAGAATGTGGGAGCACCCACATCATACTGCAGGCAAAAGAGGTCACTAGATTGGTACACTGGCTACATGGCTCTGATGAGCGAGAGTGTATAGAATAAGCCATCCTCATTCGGGGAAGAAGCGAAAAAACTAGTGTGGGTTGAAGACATGGTAGAGGAGTATGACTCTGTTATCAAGAACATTGATTGGGAAGCAGTTCAAAGGGAAATTCAGTGGTAGGTTCCTGGTGGATCTATAAGGTGAAGAAAGCAACAAATGGGAGTGTTGAGAAACACAAGGCCAAATTTGTATCCAAGGGGTGCTCTCAGGTTGAGGGAATTGATTACAAGGAGGCCTTTGTTCCAGTAGCAAGGTACTCTTCAATCAGATGTATTTTAACTCTTTCAGTGCATATGTGATGGAAGATACATCAAATTGATGTCAAGACAACCTTCCTCAATGGAGTGATTGAGGAAGAGGTGCACATTGAGTAGGCGAAAGGATTTGAGACCTTCAACAGAGAGTCGCATGTGTGCAGACTCAAGTGAGTGTTGTATGGATTGAAACAAGCACCTCATGCTTGGTACACTAGAATCAATAGTTATTTAACCAACTTGGGCTTCACCAAAAGTGAAGCAGATGCAAGCCTTTACCATATTCTAGTTGAAGGTAAATTATTTATTATAGTATATATGTTGATGATTTAATTCTAACAGATGATCAGAAGTTAGTCAAATCTTGCAAAGAGGATCTTACAAGAGAATTTGAGGTGAAGGACTCATGGCTCATAAATTATTTCCTTGGTATGGAAGTATGGCAAGGATATGAGGAACTGTTTGTCTCGTAGGGAAAGTATGCCAAAGAGATATTAAAAAATTTCCACATGGAGATCAATAAACCCATGGAGACTCCTCTAATAGGAAATTGGACGATGTAAGGCACTACTTGAAGTGAATTAGTGGAGGCTACTATTTACAGGAATCTTCTGGGTTCACTTATGTATTTGGTGAACACATGATAGGACATGTGTTTTGCAGTTAACGAGCTCAGTCAAGCAATGGTTAAGCCAACCAAACTCTATTGGAAGGCAGTTAAACATGTGTTGAGATACCTCAAAGGCACCACTCAGTTTCATCTTTGGTACAGACGGAAAGAGGGAGTGAAGATTCAAGGATTTAGAGATGCATATTCAGCAGGGAGTCCATCAGAAATGAATAACACCTTAGGGGGAATATTCAGTATTGGGTGAATAAGGGTTTCTTGTTATAGCTGGAAGCATAGATCTGTTGAACTCAATTCAATAGAAGTAGAGTACATGGCTACTAGTTAAGCAACTTCTTAGGCTATCTGGGTGAGGAAGATCCTTGTTGGGTCATTTGGTTAGCATATGGATCCTATATTTATTTACTGTGAAAATAATAGTTGTATCAATTTCTCTGAGAAGAAAGTTTTTCATGATTGGTCCAAGCATATCAACATCCAGTATCACCATCTACAAGATTGTGTGTAGAGGAGAATGATGTTGTTGGAATACATTCCTATAGAGGAACATGTTGCAGACATGTTGACTAAAGCACTGTGAAGAGGCAAATTCAATTCCAATAGAGGTAGGACTTGGGTATCTGATAATCCCTTTCATGGTGAGAGGGAGTGTTGAAAATGCAACTAGAAAATCGTGATTTAATTTTCCCTTGAATTAAATAAGGAGAAAAATTGGAATTCCACATCACAAGAAAACTTTTTTTTTCGGAAGAAAAAGCAAACTTTTTATTAAGGAAATAAAAAGTTGCAATGCATATGATGTGAGCATTTATGATGCTTCTGTTTGACTGCATTTGCAATCAGATAAGAGACAAAAAGCTTTCTGCCATTTTTTTCTGGTTGTCGTCAAAAAAACAGTTGAGTACCTTTAAAAATGAGCTCTGAAGGGCTTGCGCCACTGTTCTTCAACTCTGCCAGCACATCAGCCTCATGCTTGCTACTATAGGCCTTCTTTGTTTTGTTTATCCCACTAGAAAGGCTGGATAATCCACTCTTAGTGGCATTGAACAGTAATCCCAATCCCTCCTTTGCAGCTGCTGAATTCATTGAGATTTGTTTTCTGTTCAAATTCCTCCGATTTTCTCTCCTGTAACTAGCAGATCATAGAAGACCAATATTAACCAAATAAAAAAGAGAATGCTTCCCCTGTTATTCGCCTCTCTGACATTTGCATTTTGGCAGAGGCAAAAGTGGAGAAAAGTCTCGCTTTGTATAGCCAATACCGGACAGGTAGATTTAGGCATTAGCAGACTTATCACCTCATCATATCTGAACACATTCCTTAGTTTTTAGTGAAACCATATCTTTTATGTTGGACCTAAACAGACGATTGGATTTTCTGAAGGGTGACATGAAGTTAGCTGATATACTATTCAGAATTTTGAGTGTAGGAGATTCCTCTCATTAAGAGAGCATCCAATTAAAAAACCAAGAAAAAAGCCTTTAGAGTTTCCTCGAAAGAGGAAAAAACCCCAATACAAAAGCTGTATGAACATAGTGCCCATGAAGAGACGAGAGAGTGATAACAGTTTTATTTGAGAAGTGCTTTGATGCTGATATAGAGTCTGAATGAAAAACTGTGGCAGAAAAGAAACGAAAAAGAGTAAACAAATAAGACACAGTCATTGCTGAAGAGCGAAAGGAGGCTGATCGGATGAATGGATCTGTCCCTGCCGGTCTTCTACAACTTTCCAGGTTCCCATAGTCTGCTGTAAGCCTTCCTTAGAGAGCAGGTCCACTGAGGCGTTGCTGTCCCTGAAAATGTGACATATGGAGAGGTTGTTAAAGGATGATGTTAACCCCTACAATTCTTCCAACAGAAGCTTCAAAATTTGATTTTTGCAAGAACTTTTCCCATTGACCCAATTTATAACGTTTAGGGAGTCTCCGAAGATCTGTATTGAGAAGACGTTTCTTTGTAGAAGCCAACAGAGGAGAAGTCTCAGTGCTGACAACTCAGCGAAATTATTAGATCCTGTCCCTAGACCTATGGAGGCTTTTAAAGAATGATTTTCATTTATGTGAATGACCATTCCTGCTCCTGCCCTGTTGTTTTGAGATGCTCCGTCAAAAAATACCCAGGGGATGCCTTCTTTAATGATTACAGGCTTGTGATGGGCTTGCTGATTTTTAGTATCAGGAACAGGGATGGACGAGTAGATGGAGGCACAATGAATAGCAGTGACATTTACCAGAGTTTCCTTCTCTTGAAAGAGGCTCTTGTTCCTAGCTATCCAGACACCCCAGCAGAAAATGAGGGGAAGATTTCTCATGTTCCCATCGGGGTATTTTTTCCACCAAATTCCCCAAACATCTTCCAAGGATCCATTCCCCCATTCTGCCTGAATGTTTAGCAATTTACATACCTCCCCCCATATCTTTTTTGATTCAGAGCAGTGGATAAAAAGATGCTTAATTGTTTCCTCATCGGACTTGCACACGGGACATCTCCTTGGACCGTACATGTACCTTGACTGAAGAATATCCCAGGTTGGGATTTTCCATTTTAACAAACACCAGAAGAAAAGTCTAGCCTTGGCTGGACACTTTAGCTTTCAGATGTGCTTTGACCACCATTCTGGGACACCCCATCCTTTCCTTGACATAATAAATTTATATCCACACTTAGGAGTGTATTCTCCAGATTCTCCTTGAGCCCATATCAGCGTATCCGGACCATCTTTTAGTCTCACATTGGATCGATTGAGTTCTTGTATGTAGGAGTTCCATTCATTCCTCCATCTAATGTTCATTCCTAAGTTTTCCCCATCTTTCCAAGCCTGTCCCCACATAGTAGATTGGCCTTCCTTCTCCACCTAGTAAAAGATGTTCACAAGAAAACTTGTACGAGTTAACTAAGTGAATTTGACTTCTAGGTGATTCAGTTAATTCGAGTCGAGGGTCTAAGTTGAATCATGTAGAGTGGATCCTACTTTATGGGAGTTCTGATTGAGTTTACTTTTAGTTGTAATTAATTAATTCAGTTTGATTGAGTTAAAGTAATTTAAACTAGTTCCAACTGTTGGAGGTCTAGGAGTGGGGTGTAGTTTTAGTGTTCAACCAATTAACTAATAATTCAACCATAAATAATTCATGCATGCATGATCTGAGAGTTACCCAGTTGAGATTGGAGTTCAAGCACAATGTACTATCAGTTTTATAATCATCAAAATTGTACGGGTGGTGCATGCATTCAGAGGAAGGCTTGTGATGAATTTCACAATTGCAAGTGGGGAATTTCCCTAATTAATAGGGGTTAATTTCCAAGGAAACAACGCAAGGAATTAATGACTTGGGCAAGCATAAAATTGGCTAAGTATTGGCCAAAGCTTGTCTAGGAATCTGTGAGACAAATAGAGATAGTGTAGAGGTTGCTCAGGCTTGAGCAAAATAATGTAATATTCTAATATTTTTTGAGTAAACATAGTTACCGATCAAACGAAAAAATGACCGAGTACCTGTTTTTTTGAGGTAGCAAAAATTCACTCAATTATGAAAAATGGTGATTCAGAATACACCTTTTTTTTTGGAGCATATTTTTGCCACTTTAAATTTTTTATGTATCAAGTATGAAGAATTTTTTTAAATGTTAGTGATTTTCATGTTGATTTTGAAAAGTGTTGATGTAACACCAACACATTTTTCTAGAGGGTTTATTTTTGACACTTTAAATTTTTTTATGTATCAAGTGTGAACATTTGTTTTTGTTAATGATTTTCATCTTGATTTTGAAAAGTGTTGATGAGCATCCACCATTTTTGTTTAAAGAGCTTAGCTTTTACACTTTAAATTTTCTAATGAATTAAAGGTGGATATTTATTTTTAAATGTTGGTGACTATAATGTTAGTAATAAAACATAAAAGTAAAAATAAAAAACATGGCAAAAAAACATTCAAATATAAAACAAAAACAAAAAGCTTATAAAAATGTAAAAAAAACCAAAATTAACGAGTAAAAATAATAAATTGAATAAAAAATTAACGGAAATAAAAAACAAAAGAAAATTAAAAATATATAAAAAAAAAAAGATTAAAAATGATTTTTTTTTCAAAAAGAAAAATATATATATAATTTAAAGAAAAATAAATTAAATAAAAAAAAAAACTAGAAACTTTTTTTTTAAGTCAAGAAACAAATAAAAAATAAAAAACTTATTAGAAAAAAAAACTTTAAAAAATTACCAACAAAATATATATAAATTAAATAAACAAAATTAAAAATAAAAAATATAATAAAATAGAAATTTAAGAATTATTATTTTTAATTTAAATTATAAAAATAAAGAAATAACATAAAAGAAAATTATATATATATATATATATATATATATATATATATATATATATATAGATATATATATAATTTAAAATAAAATATTAAAAAAAAATCAAAACAATTAAAAAAAATTATAAAAGTTAAAATAAAATGAAAAATTTCAAAACCTATTAAAACAAAATTATATATATATATATATATATATATATATATATATATATATAAATTAAAATTAAAACAATTTAAATTTGAAAACAATAAAAAAAAATCTAAACAAATTAAAAAAAGGAATTAAATTAAAATTTTAAAAAATTGAATTTGAAAATTAAAAAAATAATAATAATAAAAAATTAACCATTAATATATATATATATATATATATCTTAAAAAAACAATTAAAAAGAAAAAGAAAAAAAAAGAAGCCCAACTCCACCCGCTCCTCCTCCTCCTCCCCCTCCCTCCCCCAACCCTCCCATCTCCCCCTCCACTCTCCTCCCCCTCCATCCCCGCTTCCCCGACCCTCACTCTGCTTCCCTCTGAAAACTTTAAATTTCCAATGGTTTTGCATCAATGTTAGTGATCCCTAAAACCCACCCCGTCCTTGTCCCTCACCCCCCTCCCCTACTGAACCGGGCCCCCAGCCATATAATCCACTTATAAACCAATATAATACTCAGAGAAATACAAGGATAAATAACCTCATATTGATGATGCAAAATCAAAACCCAAGATGGGACTCCCACGTTTCACCCGACCATAGGATGACTGCTCCAAATATCTCTTCAGCCATTTAACCTCGTGCCATATTCCAATAATTAATGTGGGACCCAAACCAAAAGAACCAACCAAGGAATCTTGAGGCTAAACCACCTCACCCTCATCAATAGAAACTACTTTAATGTAATCCACTCCAGATAACTAGGCCAACATAATGAACATGTAATAATAGGATTTATGATGATCTCCACCAGATCACTAGATCAATCAATCACGAATGACACCGGATTTCTCCGCCTACACCGTGAGGAATTTTTTTATCTCCTAGTCTCTCAGTCTTTACCATGACCCACACCAGATCACTAGGTCCTAAACTGATACCCACTCTCTCAGATTTACTGCATATCCAAACACGGGATTATTAGGACCAATGGAGATAAATGCACTTCTTGGCTTTACCGTATATCCTTTCATTCACTAGCAAGGATTCCTAGGCCCACCAATGCAACACAATCCTGCCTTTACCACAACCCACAATCTGTCTCAATGTTCACTAGGCTAGTAGATTTACCATGATCCACAATCTAGTTTAGGGACCATAAGGCCATGTGCTCTATCATTCAGAGATCCACCTTAGTCAGCTTCAAATCCATCTAGCAATCCAGCTGAACCAAAACATGAGAACCCCATCACACCATGGCTATCCAAAAATGGCAAGGCTCGGCTAGAAACACTATCACACCTGGAAAAACCCATGGCATAACAACAAAAGAACTACATGCAATACCATGCATGCCAAATTTAGCAAGGGAAATAAACATGCAAATTAATACATGCAAATAATACTACTGTAGTTGCTTGATCCTCCTCTTCCTTACTTGATCTCTTCTTCCTCTTGCATTGTTTTCATTTCTTGATGCAATTTCAAAGTGCTCCAAGAAAATTCTAAGTGTCCAAGAGTGAGAGGGAGAGAGAGAATAATGGGAGAGCTTCAAAACTGAACTGATCCTCATAACCCTTTTTATGAATTAGGCCTTTTTTTCTTCATTTTTTCATTATTTCCCTTCATTTGCCCCCTCAAATGAAACATGTGACCTTTCTCCTAATTTCTGTGATTTTCTTAAATAAATGTGCCAAAAATGCCATTTTTCCTTTCCAAAGCCTTAGTCATTTCCTTTTTCGATTTCCTTAGCCATAATAAACCAAATGAACATGCACACTAGGATGACTTTCCCAACATTCAACTTGGAATAAGTGTCCAATCAACCATGGTTATTATTTTACCTTTATTAACTTTTATTACATGGAATTTTCACCAGGGTTGTTATAGAACCCTCCCCCTTGGGGGAGAACATACTTGGTGTTCAACCACACCTATACCTCAGAAAAAAATTTGGAAAGCAAACATACTGCCCATTGAGCTTTATAATATAGTTCAATGGAGTATTTACAATGATCACACTGTTAAAAATAAAACCAACATGACAACAAAATGACATGTCACCAATACCGCTCATTGGAGCTTTATAACATAGATCATGGTGGTATTCACATCTATACACATATGTACATATAAAAAAACATCACCAAACATGTACCAAAACATATATCAAATACATATGCCAAAAAACCATAGCAAAATTTCTTTGCCTCAACCAACAAATAATGAAGGATACATAGCCCACATTTGATCCCCCATCTCCCATGTAGCTTCACCAGGGCCAAAGTGCTTCCACTACACTTTAACCTACTCGATTTGTTGGTTCCAAAGCATGAGCACTTTTTTCTGCAATATACACTGAGGCTCTGAATGGAATTCTCCATCTGGTTCCACCTACAATATATACTAGTCAATCACATGAAAACATATTTAACATACTTTGTAAGTAATGGGACATGGTAAACATCATGGAATTTCACTTTTGGAGGTAGTGCAAGTTGATAGGCTACTGGCCCAATTCTCTCAACAATATTGAAGGGCCCACAAAACCATGGTGCTAGCTTGGCACATGATCTAATATGTAAGGAACTCTTGTTTGGTTTGATGCGCAAGTACACTTGTTCCCTAATGTGGAAAACCTTTAGCAATATGTTCTTCTCTCCATAGCTCTTCTTCCTATCCTATTCTTCCTTTAGGTTCTTATTTATAACCTCAATTTCCTATTCCATGTTCGTCGATGTGTTTGGTCCAATCAACACCTTGTTAACTCGATCACTCCAACTGATAGGAGTACTAAAACTCCTCCCATACAATGCCTCAAACGAACTCATCCTCAAAGATTCTTGATACCAATTTTTGTAAGTGAACTATACCAGTGTAAGATACTCTTCCCACTTTCGTTGCTGATGCATCAGATACATCTACAACATGGCCTCAAACATCCCATTGAACCTCTTTGTTTGTTTGTTTGTCTATGGACGATAAACTGTAATGAAGGCCAACTTCGTGCCCAAACCTATAAACAACTCCTTCCAAAATTTGGAAGTGAACTTTCCATCCATGTCTGACACAATATTCTTTGGAACTCCATGTGATCTGACCACATATTTAATGAATACATGTGCTACATTGGTAGCTGAGAATGTAGACTTCACTAGAATGAAGTGTGCAACATTTTTCAACCTGTCAACCACAACCATTATGGAATCATGTTGTCTCATTGCCCTCGGAAAACCAATGATGAATTCCATGGAAATGACCTCCCATTTCCATTTTGGAATTACAATCGGTTGTAGCATTCCTCCTGGATCTTTTCCTTCACATACTAATAATCGAAACACCTAGCCACAAACTTTTCTACATCCTTCTTCATATTCAATGAATAATAATTTTTTCTCACTACGGTCAATGTCTTTTGCTAACCCAGGTGAACTGAATATGGTTTCGCATGGAACTCCTGCAAGATCACCTTCTTCAACTCACTACTTTCTGGTACATATATCCTATCTTTGAATCTAACCAATCCGTTTGTTGTAAGAAAATAGTCCACATATTCTGCACCTGTGCCTGTACATGTACCTGTACCTATAATTGTAATCTGCTGTGCACAATCTCCATATACCGGACATCCTGCTCACCTGCCTAGAAGATCCTATCATGTAAGTCAGTCCCATAGGAGCTCATAGCTTCTAAGTGATTTACCTATACTCGCCTGCTAAGAGCATCTTCCACCATGTTCTCCTTTACTTTGATGTACCTGATCACGAAGTCAAACAAATTGATCATGGCCAACCATCTAGCTTGCCTAGTGTTCAGATTCGATTGGTCAAGTAAATACCTCAACCCAATTTGATCAGTCATCAGTACAAACCTCTTCCCAAGAAGATAGTGCCTCCACCATCGGGGATTCACTCAATGAACCTCTCACCTATCATGTGCATTCGTGGCGTATTAAACAATACCCCTAATTTGACTACATATTGGAAAGTACCCCTAAAAATCACATTATTTAACCCCCTACCAATACAAACCCAATACATGTTCCCAATTAAAAAAATCCCTACTTCAACTAGATATTGTAGGTATCCATTTTTTCATTAACATTTTTTACACCCCTTTATATTTTTTCATTAACTTTCAGCTCCATTTTTTACACTTACCAATATAAAAGCCCTTTGCCTATTATATATCCCCTAATATATCATAGAATTTTTTCCTCAATATATATCCCCCAATATGAACCCACGTGGTATGGTATTTCTCCCCCAGTGAATCCCACGTCGCCTTCACATCTTCAATGCATGTATGATAGCTGCTAACTCAAGATCATGCGTCAGGTAGTTTTTCTCGTGCTAATTTAGTTATCCTGACTCATAACATACCACCTATCCATCATGCATAAGAACTCCACTAAGTCCCCTCTTGCAAGCATCTGTATACACTATAAACTCCTTATTCGAATCTGCAATATTTAACACTAGTGCATGTGTTAACAACTGCTTAAGCTGCTCAAAACTATTCTCACACTCCTTTATCCATTCAAATTTCATACCTTTCCTCGGAAATGATGTGATAGGATAATAAATCTATTTGAAGTTCCTGATGAACCTCCTGTAATAACATAGAAACCCCCTGAAATATCTCACCTCATCTACATTTCTAGGATCTACGCACTCCATGATGGCCCTTATCTTTTCTGGATCTACTACAATGCCCTCCTTAGAGACAAGATGTCCCAAGTAATGTACCTCACTCGATAAGAAACTACGCTTGCGGAGCTTAGCATACAACTGAAGCTCTCTCAACAATCTCAACACTGTTTCTAAATGATTGGCATGCTCTTCCTCATTTTTTAGAATATATGAATATGTCATCAATGAACACAATAAGAAACTTATCCAAATATGGATGCAACACATTATTCATCAAGAACATAAGGTTTTGCAATACTTGCTAAGGTTTTGCAAATGGGGTAGCAAGCTAAGTGGGCTTGATTGTGGGGAAAACTCCACAGTTAAGCACGCTTGAGCCAGAGGAGTTCTGGGATGGGTGACCTCCTGGGAAGTCCTGGTTACCGGGTGCAAGCCCCGGAAGTGATGATTGATGCTATGTGATTCGTTCTCCACATTTCACTAGTTTCAATCCCACTTCTTCACC
This sequence comes from Pinus tabuliformis, assembly GCA_031772625.1. NCBI lineage: Eukaryota > Viridiplantae > Streptophyta > Pinopsida > Pinales > Pinaceae > Pinus > Pinus tabuliformis. Next base: position 1,506,110,003 of record CM062819.1, on the reverse strand, counting down.
CCTGTGAGCATCACCTGATGCAATGAGTGCTAAGTGAACTATTCAAAAATCATGAGAAATTAGTCAGTTACGACTACCTCTCATGGAAATGGTCATACGTTTGAATGACTTACTTCACGCAGTTGAATCCCAAAAATGATATCTAATATAATGCACTACGTAAATCCCCCATACTTAAATTCAAAAAGAGTCAAGGGATCTCTACTTGAATGGTTCATGAGGCACAATACTTGCTAAGGTTTTGCAAATGGGGTAGCAAGCTAAGTGGGCTTGATTGTGGGGAAAACTCCACAGTTAAGCGCGCTTGAGCCAGAGGAGTTCTGGGATGGGTGACCTCCTGGGAAGTCCTGGTTACCGGGTGCAAGCCCCGGAAGTGATGATTGATGCTATGTGATTCGTTCTCCACATTTCACTAGTTTCAATCCCACTTCTTCACCCCTGTGAGCATCACCCGATGCAATGAGTGCTAAGTGAACTATTCAAAAATCATGAGAAATTAGTCAGTTACGACTACCTCTCATGAAAATGGTCATACGTTTGAATGACTTACTTCACGCAGTTGAATCCCAAAAATGATATCTAATATAATGCACTGCGTAAATCCCCCATACTTAAATTCAAAAAGAGTCAAGGGATCTCTACTTGAATGGTTCATGAGGCACAATACTTGCTAAGGTTTTGCAAATGGGGTAGCAAGCTAAGTGGGCTTGATTGTGGGGAAAACTCCACAGTTAAGCGCGCTTGAGCCAGAGGAGTTCTGGGATGGGTGACCTCCTGGGAAGTCCTGGTTACCGGGTGCAAGCCCCGGAAGTGATGATTGATGCTATGTGATTCGTTCTCCACATTTCACTAGTTTCAATCCCACTTCTTCACCCCTGTGAGCATCACCCGATGCAATGAGTGCTAAGTGAACTATTCAAAAATCATGAGAAATTAGTCAATTACGACTACCTCTCATGGAAATGGTCATACGTTTGAATGACTTACTTCACGCAGTTGAATCCCAAAAATGATATCTAATATAATGCACTGTGTAAATCCCCCATACTTAAACATAAAAGTAGCTGGAGCATTATTCAAATCAAATGGAACTACAACAAACCCATAATGCCCATAACTAGGCCAGAAAGATATCTTGTAAATGTCCTCCTATTTGATGCATACATGATGGTATCCAGATCTCAAGTCGATCTTAGAGAACAGTGTTGCTCCCTTCAACTGATCGAACAAGTCATCAATCCTGGGTAATGGGTACATGTTCTTGATGGTAACTTTTTTCAACTTCCTGTAGTCAATGCATAATATTTGACTGCCATATTTCTTCTTTACAAACAATACCAGTGTACCCCAAAGTGATACACTTGGTCTAATGTATCCTTTTTCCAACATTTCCTTCAACTGAAAGTTCAACTCTACCAGCTCAGGTGTGCCCATCCTATAAGTTGCTTTTGATGATGGAGTTTTCCCTAGAACTAACTCAATAGAAAATTCTACTTCTCTCTGAGGTGGAAACTTTGAAATGTCCTCACGAAAAACATCTTGGAATTGCTGTAGAACTAGCTACCTAGTCAAAACATTTGTATCCTCAGCTTCCTTACCTTTGTCACTAGAAATATGCATAGAAAATAACACACACCCTTTCCTACAACTGCGCTTTTCCTACATAGTTGTAACCATCCTAACTGATGTGGCTTTCTTCTTCCCTTGTAAGACTCTCGGTTCCCCATTGTCATCCACACACTCAATGGATTTTTCATAACAATCCATCGTGGTCCTATGAAGGTAGAACTAATCCATGCCAATGACATATTGTATGATCACAATGGTAATACATTGAAATGTCTTGCAGTAGGCATACCATTCAAATAAAATGCACGAGCTCTTACCCAAAGATGAACTAGCTTCTTTGTACGTGTATCCAACTACAATAACCAAGATTCTGCATGAAATTCCTTACACAAACCACATTTATCCGCCAATTTAGGAATAACATAACTATAATTAGATCCATGGTCAATCAAAATAGAAATAACTTGATCACAAACCTTACTGTCCATCTCAATGATAGATGTCTGATGGTCTACATGTTTGTTATCCAATGTCCCATAAATACGAGGAATTCTTTGACCAACATCCCCAACAGTTTGTGCCTCCTCCGCACTATATATCTGGGGCCTACCACCCTAATTCTGTGGACAATATCTCTTAAGCTACTCCTTTCTACATGCCTAACAATCCAACTAACGAGTACCCTCACCTCTATGTTGCTGTTGTTGTGACCCATGTCCCTGTCTAGCTATATTGAACCTATTTTTTGGTGCCACATTTTCTTTCTCTTCTCCATTTTGAGGCCTTGCTCTCTTAGGTTTTCATTTACATTTACCTTTTCATTTCCCTTTCCAACCTTGCTGAGATTGATTCTTATGCTTTGACTGTTCATAAAAATGCTTCAATTTCCCCATGACCTCTTCAAGTGACCAAGTCTCATCATACTCAATCCAATCTATAATTCTAATGGAAATCCACTGACAAATTGTTGAAATTTAGTCTTCTCATATTTATGATATTGAACATACCTCAATAGCTCCAAGAACTTAGTCATGTACTCTTTGTCTGCCATTGATCCCATCTTTAGTTCATAGAATTATTTGACCGTATTGTCATAGTACCTTTCTGACAAGTACTTCTTCGTAGAAATCCTCTTGAACTCGTCCTAAATCAAGTCATCGGTCCTGATGTCTCTAACCTAGTACACATATTCCCACCAGATTCTTGCTTTACCTCTCAGGCTAGAGATAGCTACTCTGGCCTTCATATTATCTGTGTAATTATGCAACTCAAAGAAGTTCTTCATCCCAAGTATCCAAGCCTCTGCATCTTCTAAATTCTTCAAATCTCCATCAAAATTAGGTGTCTTTTCTTTATTAAAATAATTTGGAAAGTATACCCTCTCGCTCATGTAAGGATGATAACAATGACAATCATGACACCCATGAGAACGAAAACTATAATAATACATGTATCCATCACCTCTCCTATTCAAAGTATCTAACAACTACCATCTCTAACAGTGTGATCTATATCTGACCTCTAACCACCATGAGACCTACTTCCATATGCCCCATTAATTTTTTCCTCCTGTACATGTCTAATCCGAACTGGCCCTTCTCACTACAATTTGACAAACTTTAAAGAAGTATAGCATTAACCTCAGCTTTTTTCTCTTCTGCCTGTATGATCCTTTCATTGTGTGACTTACAACTCCTTATTTCTTCCTTCAAGCTTCTCAATGTTTGTGCCAAATCACAATTGTGCCCCACACCACGCTGCTCATCTAATTCATGGGGAGATTCTTTATAGTCTACCATATTTCTAGTCATTTTGATCTTTCTCCAGCAAGGCTCACTATGTTAGCTAAACCAAATTACAATAAACCAACATGGCTTAGCCAAACTTCAGGGAAGATATCTCATCTGTAATATCATCAAATCAACGTGATACATCTATAAACATAATCATAACAACATATAGACATATGATACATAAGCATATAGCCATCTAACCATCAGTGTAGCTAGAGTCCAGTCATCAATGCATGACCATATCAACTACACATACCATGACATCATGCATGAAAACAACAACCATACTGACGTACACTGATAACATGCATGCATAACAACATGTAACCAATCATATACTCATGATGACATACTTCATAACAACAACATCCTCTTCAACATGGCAGCATTGCTACAACAATGACTGACACCATGCATATGTAATAGGCACATAAACCACATGAATGACTAATCACATGTGTAAACAACATGAATGCATGACCAACACACCACCCATCCAATATAAGGGTTGGACCATGCTCTGTTACTACTTTGTAATGCCCTGCTCCAAAATCTACCCAAGAAATCGTCCAACTTGGGTAAATATGTTATGAGAGGCTACTATTATTAGATTCAACCTCCTATGTGACATTAAGGAAGTGTAATCAATGGAAACACGACATACAAACATTCCACATCAGCTATAACACTCCTATGAACCATCCCAACAATTCAGATAGCTAGCACATGGGTCCCACTGAGGTTTTTGACCACTTGACCTCTGAATGCTCTCATGCTATAGGTCTTCTAGTGTCCAAGAGGCTCTACACTCTCTCAAGAAAAGGCATGCCAATGTCTAGGGACTATTTTTCTCATTGTTATGCCAATGTCCTCGAGATTTGAACCACTTTATAAGGCCCAGAGCCCAGATCACTTACTACAATTGAATGACACCTTCATATCAGTAAGATAGTAGCGAACAAATATGCAAAAGTAAATACTTAAACAAGCCCTTAACTAGACCCCTACTAGCCATGGCAAACATTTCGTCAAAGATGTCACAATTATGTAGTCTACAAGTGTAAACAATAGATTTAAGCATAGGGATCTCATACTTATATGAGAATATTTAATAACCATTATTCCATCATATGATTTGTTGCATTCTCATCTATAAGGTCATAGATACACTGTCCATTCATTTACAAGTAAAAACATGATGAGAGCCATACATAGCCACTGCCATAAGAAACATACATAAGCAACATGATAGAAACATAAATACCAATGAAACCACAACCATATGATCCATATATAAACCAGTGTAATACTCATAGATATAGAAGGAGAAATAACCTCATATTGATGATCCAAAATCCAAACTCGGGATAGGAATACCATGTTCCACCCGACCATAGAATGACCGAGCCAAATCTCTCTTCATCCATTCACCCCCATGCCATTTTCCAAGCATGAATGTTGGAATCAAACCAAAATAACCAACCACAGCATCCCGAGGCGAAACCACCTCACCCTCATCAATAGAAACCAAGCTTTACCGTAATCCATCCCGAATCACTAGGCCAACGTAATGAACATGTAATAATAGGCTTTACCATGGTCTCCACCAAATCACTAGGCCAAACAAGCATTGATGCCACCAGATTTCTACACCGACACCATGAGTAATTTTCATGTCTCCTAGTCTCTCAGGGTTTACTGCAATCCACCCCAGATCACTAGGTCATAAACCAAAACCCACTCTCTAGTCTTTACTACATATCCCAACCAGATATTACTAGGACCAACATAGAGAAATCCACCTCTTGGCTTTACCATATACCCTACCATTCACCAACAAGGATTCTTAGGCCCACTGAGGCAACACAATCCTAACTTTACCAACACCCATAGTATGGCTCAGGGGTCATGACTCACTAGGCCAGTGGATTTACTGTGATCCACTATCTAGTTCAAGGACCACTAGTTCACATGCTCTATCATTTGGAGATCCACCTCCCTCAGCTTTGAATCCATCCGACAATCCAGCACAACCAAAACATGAGAACCCCATCATGTAATGGCTATCCATAAATGACAAGGCTAGACTAAAAATACTGTCACACCTGGCAAAACCCATGCCATAACAACAAAAAAATGACATGAAATACCATGCATGCCAAATCTAGCAAGGAAAATACACATGGAAATCGATACCTGCAAAGAATATTGTTGTACTTGCTTGATCCTACTCTTCCTTGCTAAATCCTCTCTTCCTCTCGCCTTCTTTTCCTTTCTTGATCCACTGCCAAAGTGCTCCAAGAAAACTCTTAAGTGTCCAAGAGTGAGAGAGAGAGAGAGAGAGAGAGAGAGAGAGAGAGAGAATAGTGAGATAGCTTCAAAACTGAACTGACAAAAGGTTAAAAACTAATCGTCAAAAGCCTTTTTATAAATTAGGCATATATTTTCTTCATTTTCCATTATTTTCCTTCATTTTACTCGTGACATGCAACCTGTGACCTTTCACCTTACTTTTTTCCTAATTTCCATTATCTTCGTAAATAAATGTGCCAAAAATGCCATTTTGCCTTTCAGAAGCCTTATCCATTGCCTTTGCCAATTTCCTTAGCCATAATAAACCAAATTAACACCCACACTAGGATGTCTTGCGCAACGTTAAGCTTGGAATAAATGTCCCATCAACCATGGCTATTATTTTTCCTTTATTAACTTTTATTACATGGAATTTTCACGAGGTTTGTTACAATAGGTATAACATGTGTTCCCTTGAAATATTACATCATAACCATGGTACATCAATTGACCTACATTAATGAGGTTATGCTTTAGATGTGGAATATAATAAACATTAGGTATGTATTTATGTTGATTTTGTTTGGTAAGAATAGTGAAAATACCCTTCCCTTAAGCTTTAATACAATAACAATCTCCAAGAGTGATTTCTGATGTCATGGAAGCATCAAGATAAGAAAGCAAACTCTTTTTACCTCTCATATGGTCTTTGCAGCAATTGTCCAGCAACCAAAGGTCCTTGTTGTGAGGGTCTTCAGAAAGATGGCGCGAAAGAAACACGGTCTCAGGGGATTCTCCTTCATTGTTGGAGATATCGACACTGCCTCTTTGTTGATATCACTATTTCTTCTTCATTCATGTTCACAATGCCCAAATTTCTTGCATTAATAGCATTGAACATTAGATTTTCTCCATGTTTTGCTTCTCTAAGTTTGGTTTTGTGGAGGTCTTCATTGGTTGGGTGCACGATGATGTTCTAATTTTCCGCTGTCTTGTTCTTTTCTGCCTCTATATCCTCTACCTCTGCCTCTACCAAAACATGGTTGTGCTTTGAAATCTTGTTCCATGGAATCTTTTGCCAAACTGAGTCTTGTTTCATGTGCGAGAAGTGATCCAGTAAATTGTTCAACTGAGAAATTTGTAAAATATTTGGACTCCAAAATGGCTGTTACTGTCATGTCATATCTCCTGGGTAGACTTCGAAGGAATTTTTCAACAATATTTTGATCTCTAATGGTTTCACGAATGAGTTTGATTTGATTGACTATTCTCATGACTGTAGTCATGAACTGGTCCACATTCTTTGTGTCAGTCATCTTCAGGGTTTCAAACTGAGCTCTCAATTTTTGCAATTTAATGCTCTTCAATGTATCAATGCCATGATACATAGCTTTCAAGATTTCCCAAGCTTCTTTTGTTGTGTATGCATGAGTTATCTTGTCGAAGATAAAGTCATCGATTGAGTTTTGTATCCAACATTTGGCTTTGTGCTCTTTGTTTTTGACTTTAGTGGTTGCATTATTCTAATTATTGGTCATGGCCTCCGATGCTTCTTAGGTCAGCTCTACAGAGTCATTCTGAAGTGTATCCAACACTCTTGGGAAAAACCAAAACTTGTTATTTTTTCCAAACAAAATTAGAGTCAATAGCAATGATATAAAGAAAGTTTCCAAAACTAAAAAATATCTCCTTAAAAACAACCCAACCCTTTCCTTCTTTAAATAAAACAATACTTTTTTAAAAAAATCCTTTTTATTTTGTAACAAATTTAAATAAAACTCTTGAACAATGAAACCACGTTATATAAGTCCTTTTTCTAATTTTGAATTACTCATTTGAAAAAGGGGGGAAATTCAAATAGGATTTTCAAATGTTATAATGTACTTTTTAATTGTAAATTGAATAAAATGAGATATCACGTGCACTTTTGACTGGGCTTGGCTTGTGCTCCTCGATCTTCAACAAACAAAACTCTCCAAATCAGATCTTCAAAGGTTATCGGGTACTTTCTAAATTGTAAATTGAATAAAATGACATCTCACGTGCACATTTGACCGGGTTCGACTCGTGAGTCGTGCTCCTTGAGCTTGGACAAATGAAACCTCCGCTTAGTGGAGGAATAACATGAGGCTTTAAACTGCGTGGAAGCTCCTTTGAATTGGTTTGACTGTTGAAAAAAAATGAACCTATGAAAAGTCATGGGGCCTTTTGCCGTGAGTTTGCTGTGACCTTTTCTAACAATTCTGATGGGCAGTGTTGCATTGCAAAAAAGGGAAACGCACTTGGTCACTATCGGTACCGGAATCGAACAAAGGAACTATGGTACCGAAACAAAACAATATAACATGGGTAGCAGAGTTAAATGTTAGAAAAAGTGGTACCAGAATCGAACAATGGAGCATCTCATACCTAAATCGAACAGTGGAACGACTAGTACCTGAATAGAAGAATATTATGAGCGCAATAGCCAAGATCTCAGGCCATTGGTCAAGTTTCGGCTGGGTGCACACGTGTGGTGAGCGTAATCACTGAGAACATGACTATTGGCCGAGTATTAGATGGGTGGATAGGTAATTGATGAATACATGAGTGCCCTATTGCTGAAGAAGCTAGCAAAATAAGAACATAGGTACCAAATCATTGAACTACCTCAGCACCAGAATGTTGAACTGCCCGAGCGCCAGAATGTTGAACCAGTATGGGATGACTAGGAGTGGAAATCCAAAGATCTATGTGACCTAATCAGAGAAATTAGAGAGTAAAAGGTCAAATAATGTTATTTTTACTACAAGAAAACATAGAAATTGCATTTTGAAATATAGATTACCACATATAGACATCAGAAGGCTAAAATGGGGTATACTTCAAGAAAAAGGTGAGTAGTAGATATAGTTGAGGCAAAGTAGGTCAAAAATGGAGGTCAATTAGTGAATTATAAGTATCATAAGGGAGACCCAACATTCCCCCATGCTCAAGCTATTGCATGCCTTCATGCAAAAAAAGGATTGAATCAATCTTCAGAATTTCCAAAGATGAAGCCTTCCTTGTCTGGGTATCAGTTACCTGGCTCCAAGAACTTCACACTAGAGGCCTCTTCCTTGAGTTCCCTCGTAATGACCCTGGTAAAATGGACAAGATGAAGAACCTTCTTGTTATGTGGAATTTTACATCTACAGATAAACACAATTTCCCTAGGTGGGTAGCTACACCCAGAACAACAGATTTAAAGTGCTTAACCTTTTTATATAGAAGATAAATAAGACAAGGGAACTACTTGTTAGCTTTTTCTTTCCCTATGTCTCCTTTGTATGGATCTCGTTGCTCCTTCTCAAACTTAATCTGCTCGCCAAGTACCTGCAATCATAAACAGAGGACAAAAACCAATCAAGTCAAGAGATCGATCTACTATAAGTAAATGGAATCAAAAGAATTTACACATATAATCATCATACATAAAGGCAAGAATATGGGAAAATGTGTAAACAACTTTATTAAGCAGAAGGTAGAATTACAACCATGAAATCTGATCCATTGTCACTCTTCTACCTTGGGTTCCAACCAACCTCACATTAAAAGCTCAACACTCTGGCAGCATAATAATTCTTGCTTACAATCTCAAACCTCACTCCAACAGTATCTCCTTACAAATTCGTAAAGTCCAGCCCTTGATCACTTAGATGAGTGCTTAATTTATAGGAAAGTGGAGGAGGTTTGGTCATAAATGAGGGTATTAAATGGCCTTCCAAACATAGAGTTAGTTTCCATCGAGGAAGGGATGAGAGGCTAGGAGGTTACTTAACCCATTCCCTATCCAATTTTGAGCTCATAGGAGATTATAAGTGTGGGAATCTTCTCGATGGCTCCAGAATATAAGAATATTCACAGAACCCTATGATGATTTCAGTTAATCTGGCCCAACATAGGTCAAAGTGTGCCTAAGTGTTCCGGAAAGCACCCTGACATTGGCCTACCTACACTGAAGCGCACTTACCCCTAACAAAGGCTGCGCTGGTCCCTCAAGGAGGAATTTCTGGAGGGCTTCGGGCAAAGAAACTCTCAAGGAAGGAGGCATTCAAAATGATGAATTATCTAGGGCATGTAGCAACTGAATAAGGGTTTAATAAGCCCTAATAATACTGATCTGAGTGATGGCATTGATGTTCCCAAATGGATTTTTAATAGCTTCCCCCTAAAGAATGAAGTAAAAAATGATAATGTCAAGTGACATGTTTTATGATGTGACGAGGAGGTTTCGAAGTGGATGGTGGTCGACATCAATTACAATACATAATATAATGATATTTTGATTTTTTCTCATGAATTGCTGAGGGAAGGCATACCCATGCTAAACACATAAACTTTAATTACAATTACATAGATAGTTGTCTACAGATATAGACCCATGATAGGATGACCATCAGTGTAAAGCCATTGTACGGATGATTTGGTACTTTCCTGAAATTGCAGCCCAGATGGATGAAACTAGATCCAGGGTTTTCTATGTTTTTCAATCATTCACTCAAGTATGAGTCTAACCATGTGAATATATGATCTGAAGTTGAACATGGGAAGAAACTGTCTGATTACCAGCCAATGGTGTAAGATGTTAACAAATGCGAGAGAAATCACTAATATTGATAATGATCATCAAGGTACTACAGTACATTCTGCATGGTGTGAATGGAGGTTTTGATGTTGAACACCATACAAAATCTTTCGGTTGAAGGCCAGGGATGTCAACCTATCGCTGGAAGTGAGAATCCTGCCATTGATGTATGCAAGCTTCAAGGTACTAGAAGGGTGTTTCTAATTCAAGTTCCTTGATACTGTGCTGATGTCGACAAGAAGTGACTCGTCGCAGGAGGGCCTTGATGTATCCCATATCAATGACACAAAATGAGTATGATGATTTTTGGAGATGGAATGTGACTGACGACACAAGGTTCAGGAATGGTGGTCATGAAAATGAAGGTTTATGAGTATTGCAAACGATGACTTTTAACTCAGTGACATCTCTTGAAAATATCAACGACACTGAATGAATTGGCAACATTGACCCAAAACCAAAGTAATGGATGGTATGATAGACCATAGTATGATGACTATCAAGCAGATAACCCAACCCATGTAGTCACAGTGATGAAGTGAAAGTGTCATGTTCAAGAGTGACCTGCTGCCATAAAGTGGTTTACCCCTTTTCCCATTTTCCTCAGTCATTGCTCACCAATACCTCTTTATTTTTTATCTTGCTTGAGGAGGATAACATATGCTTGTTGTATAATTCCACCCTTCGGGTGAATCCATCGCTATGGGATGTTTTAATGCGTCTAGTGAAAGTGAAACTCGGTATTATCATGATGGACAAGTTTGTCGCTATTTGATGTTTTAACGAGTTTAACGACAATGATAACTTGGTTGTTTTCATGTTTAGAGAGTTTGAAAAGGGACAAAGAGAAAACTCCACAAGTTATTTTTTGTAAATCTGTCTCTTAAGTCTGAAAAAGTGTAAAATAATACGAGAGAGAACCTATTGACAATGTTCGATCAACATATTCCTTTTTCGTAAATAATCGATCTAAGTCTGGAAAATAGTTAAAATTATACTGAGTAGATGTCATTTCCAATCCATTTACGAGCTAAAAAGGACAAGCGCTCGGCAATATTTTCATATTTCAAGAGTCTGAAAAGAGCTTAAAGAGGACTCTACTTAGAGGAATGAGTGGTGTATAGGAGAGCAACTAGTTCCGGTGATGCCAGAACTTCTCAAAACATGTTGATTTATGTGAAGAGGCTAGTTAATAAGACCAAGCATTGCAACTGTTCCTCAAAAAGGGTAAAACAACCAAGGGAAACAATATGATTGGCCAAGCAGATAGTGACGATGGAAGGATAAAAACCAAGGCCCATTTGATGGAAGAGGCTGATAGAATGGAAATCATGAGGGTTAAAATGGAAATGGGTTCATTTTTACACAAGCTTGAACCATAGGTAACTATGCTTGGATTCAGTTTCATGATTACACAAGTTTGAAAAGAAAAATTATGCTTGGGTTTAGTTTCACGTTTACACAAGCTTGAAATGAAAAACTATGCTTGGATTCAGCTCCATGTTTACACAAGATGTGCTCATTTTTACACAAGCTTGAACCATGAAAAAGTTATGCTCGAGGTTGGTTTACATGCCCCCAGCATGATGACTCGCTTCTAGGTGCATGCCCCCAAGCTTCATTACATTCACCTAAGTAGACTACTTGTGGCTACTAGGTGGATGGAATGAAGGTTCATCTATGAGATCAAGTGAAAGACCTAACTGGGATTTTATGAGATCTAATCAAAGACTCGAATTGAAACATTGCTCTAGGGGACCTTTTTTCTTTTTTTGATGAGATTGACACAAGACAAAGAACCCTGCCCAGATTCCTTGTTTCATTTTCAACGAGCTTGACACAAGATAAGGGACTATTCTCTAGAAGATGTTTCATTTTTTAATGAGGTTGACATAGTAAAAGAACTATCCTCATATTCCTTGTTCAATTTTTGAATGAGCTTGACACAATATAAGGAACTATGCTCATATTCCTTGTTTCATTTTTTGATGAGCTTGACACAAGACAAGGAACTATGCTCATATTCCTTGATCACGACCCATAAGAGGTCATGACTTCCAAGAGGTTCTCATCAGAGTAGCAAGGAATCCATTAGGGAGATCTTGTTCCAATGCCGACAGTACATGATGCACAACATCACGGAATTGATCACCAGTTAATGTAGGCATCGAACGAGTTGCCAAATAATTGACCCATGGAGGGGAAGATACCATTGGGACAAAAGGACCATTTAGGGAATATGGTTGACTGGAAGCCATATTTGGACTGGGAAATGAAAGTTGGTCAACAGTGACAATTCTGCCTTCATGCGGGAAACACATGACTCGAAAGAGTGTTGAAACAATAGCTCCCATGCCATAAACATAGTCGCACCCAAGAAGTAAATAATAATTTCAAGGGCCTGGGACTACCATCAAATTGAGACAAAAAAATTTTCCTCCCAAAGTAATAGGCAACTGAGGAAGGATCCCTAATGGTTGAATGGTTCCTATGTTAAAAGCCAACAAATTCTGGGTAATAGGCACAAGTGGTGGAGAACCGAGCGCTTGCCAAGCAGTGGAGGAAAGGATACTCACAGATGAACCTTCATCTAAAATAGTGCCAGATACAATCATATTATAAACATGTACTATGATCTGCAAAGGCACATAAGAAGGAAGACAACATCTTGCCAGTCGATTCTAATCAAAGGAAGTGACCAGACTACATGGAGGGGGTACTGTTAGAATGGGAGAATTACCCCCTTGAGTTACGAGAAACAGGGGATTTTCCTCCTTTCTTGATGGAACGAGACGGTTTCCTCCAAGTTCATTGGAATCTGAAGAAACGAAAAGAACTTGAGTGGTTTCATACTCACTCTCTATGGGAAAGGTACGATTAAATGAAGGTGAAATCTAGTCAACTATTTCCTCAACCTGTGATTGGTCAGGTATAGACTCATAGGATTCACATTCAGAGAGAGTGGGTTTGACTGAGGGTTGATTTGGGTCAGCCACTTCATCAACTATTGAAGGATTAAGGGAGATTCTCCTATAACCAGATGGAAGTCATTGCGGTGAAGCAGGATGGTTATCCAACACTTTTTAGGCTTCATCCAGATAGGGACAAAGGTTAATGGGGTGATTTCCTTCGCATAACCTACAGGGAAACTTATCTTTACCCTTCTTTCCATGAACTTTAATACCACTAGTTGATGGTGTGTCACCAGCATGACCTCCAGAAGTTGGTGACACGGGATGATGTGAACGAGAAGACAAGGTCTCTAAGATCTGAGGAATACTAGAACAATTTCAAAAAATATGGTCTTCCGTACAAAGTTTACATGGATATCAAGTGAGGCTTATCGAATGGTTTCTCATCAGAAGTTGCATTCGAAGCAATGGTTGCTTGGTTTCCACATGCTAAATTTTATTTTTCTTCTTCGTCTTCCCTTTCTTCTTCTTCTTAGCCACCTAGTTACTAGTCTCAATACTTTGACCAGGCGAAGAGGAAGAAGGGGAGGAAGAAACAACAGACAAAGAAGGCAAAAGGTCAAGTGGAGGTTGATTTTGTCAAGTTAAAGGAATATTCAGTTGCGAGGTCAAGGAGATTGATAACAACCATACTTGCAAGCCGATGGTAAGTCTCGGAAAGGACAATGTAGCCATATAACGAGCACCAATATTTTTGAAAGGAGGAAAAGGACTAGGATTCCTATCAAAAGGAATTCCTTGATTGGTGGACTCCGGAGTTGTTGCAATATGTCTCAACGTAATATCAACTAAGGAGAGACATGGAGGATCTTATCTGCGGTCAATTAATTTTATTTTAATTGAAATAACATAACAAAACAAAAGAGGTATAATCTAGGCAAAAGGATTACCAAGTAACTATGAACTACAATATACTACCTCAGTAAACCAAGGACTTAACATACGTGCAAGAAATCTACCTGAATGTTGTGTTTGGTGTATCACAGTGTACAAGGCAGCCGACTCGGTTACCGAAGATGGGACAACAACCTAATGCAGTCATCCCATATATACTCGAAAGTATGTGGAGGCCCAATCCATGTTAGCAATATATAATGCGAAACCGCACGGTGAGAGCATTCCTTTATACTTTACGTATTGTAACACTGCCCTATATACCTGAAGGTACGTGGAAGAGCTACGATATAATTACATACGTGGAATGAGGTATCACACTCAGAATGTATCAAAAACATGTTAGTGATAGCTGCTATGTTTAGCGACGTTGGAACACGTCTCTAGCCTAGACCTCTAAATGTTATGCATTAAGTTACAATGCTCCATTTGGTTAATTGAGATAACTTTTAAGTTGATCTTCTTAAGAATTTTCCTTTCATGGTTCACCACATTATGTATGTTTTCAATTCCTAGAATGCAACTAACATGAGAAACACTCTTTCATTCAATTTTAACAATGAAAACCTTAGCTAGTAAGGATAGAGCAATCAAATTCTTTTAATCAAAGAACAAAGGACACATCTAATGAAATTCCCATAAACTATTCCTATGAGCACACACAAACTATTTGAATGCACAATGCATGTTTTTATTTTCAATTTCCTTAATGTTGAAATGAACAAAAGGAATCTAATTCACATACAATTAGTCGATATTTTTGAAAGAGCGAAGACTTTACGACAGTTTTGTTTCGAAAGAAATGAACACTCTTACGACACTTTCTTTTGAACAAAGATTAATCGACTATAAACTAACTTTGACAATGTATTGATAGTGATAAAGAAATCATTTAAGAAATGATAAACAATCAAGGCCAATGTAGGGCTAGCAAACGAAACATAAATTGATTTCAGAGATGCAAGCATTATTGATCTTTCAACAAGCAGAAATAGAAGGAAATTTGGGAAAAGTCAAGTCAATGGAGGGATTTTTTGACCTAAGGAGAATCAACGTAACCTTGAATGGGAGACAATGCACTTCAAAGCATTGTCCTCAAGCCAACGGTGCTCTGCAGTGCTCTGTCCCTTGACCAGATCCGCGCTGGTGATAGAGAGGCCATCCTAGGGGTTTGCAAACATAATTTTTACCAAAAAACACTTCAAAAAGTGCTGAAACAAGATCAATGGAAGCAAGTAAAGTATACTATGGTGTAATAGGGTGAAGGTAAACTACCCGAAATGATGATCATTCCCAAGCAGACTCCCCAATTTGTTATGTGGAATTCTGCATCTACGGATGAACACAATTTCCCTAAGTGGATAGCTACACCTAGAACAATAAATTTAAAGCACTTAACTCTTTTCTATAGAAGATAAATAAGACAAGGGACCTACTTGTTATCTTTCGCTTTCCCTTTGTCTCCTTTGTATGGTTGTTGTTGCTCCTTCTTGAACTTAATCCTCTCGACAAGTACCTGCAATAATAAACAAAGGACGAAAATCAATCAAATAAAATTATCTATCTACTATAAGAAAATGGAATTGAAAGCATTTACTCATATAATCATCATACATAAAGACAAGAATATGGGAAAGGGTGTAAACAAATTTATTAATTATAAGGAATAATTACAACCATGAAGTCCGATCTACTGTCACTCTTCCATCTTGGGTTCCAACCAACATCACATCAAAAGCACAACACTCTGGCAGCATAACAATACTTGCTTATAATCTCAAACCTCACACCAATAGTATCTCCTTACAAATTCTCGAAGTCCAACCCTTGATCACTAAGATGAGTGCTCAATTTATATGAAAATGGAGGAGGTTTGGTCATAAATGAGGGTATTGAATGGCCTTCCAAACTTAGGGTTACTTTCCATGGAGGAAGGGATGAGAGGATAAGAGGTTACTTAACTCATTCTCTATCCAATTTCAATCTCATAGGAGAAGATAAGTGTGGGAATATTCTAGATGGCTCTAGAAGATAAGAATATTCCAAGAACCATTTGATGATTTCGCTCAATCTCGCCGAGCGCAGGTCAAAGTGGGCATAAGTTCTCTAGAAAGCACCCTTGGATGGGCCTACCTACACTAAAGTGCACTTACCCCTGACCAAGGCTACGCTGGTCCCTCAAGGAGGCATTTCTAGAGGGCTTCAGGCCATGAAAATCCTAGGGAAGGAGGAATTTAAAGTGATGACTTGTCTAGGGCATGTAGCAACTGAATTAGGGTTCGATGACCCCTAATAGTACTAATCTAGATGATGGGAGTGATCTGCCGAAATGGATCTGTAACACTTTTTCAACTTAGTGGAGGCCTCAACACACTCCTCTTGCAGCTTTTGGCTATTCTTCTTAAGCTACTTGTTTTCCTTATTTTTCTTTTGAGGTTTTTCAATCTTGGCCATCATCTATTGCTTAGCTAAGGAACTAATCATTTAAGGTGTTTTCCGTTTGGCCAATCTCCTCTTAGGTTCTACTTCTCTTCTCAATTCTTGCAAAGTTTATGTGACAAGCTCTTATGTTTCATTGAGTGTCTGTACTTGTACATGTTCTCCTTCAGGAGAGGTAGAGATATCAATCAAATGTGCTAGAATAGGAGTAGTGGGACTAGTTATTACCAGTTTTTACATACTTCTAGTGGTTCGGTGTAGGGTTGTGGATGGATCATTATCCTCAAAAAACCTTCTCTTCTTTCCTTTTGACGATCGTAGTGTCCCTATGGCTTCCTTTTCCTGTGCATGTATCTTCTTCTTTTTAGAAATTTGAGCCTTGTCACTGCCTTCACTAATTTCAAGCTTATTTTCTTTCTTAGCATTTGGTGCAGGAGTTTCTTCTTGGGGTAATTCGACAAATGCCTTTGAAATGGTACCTGTGAATTATTCATTGTCATTGCTAGCTGACTTTTTCATCTTCTTCTCGCTGGGTGAATTTTTTTTCAGAGTGCGTGAATAGATAGAAGCCCTCTTACTCTTTGAAGACTTGACTATTGATGTCGGAGCTTGTTTCTTGCCTTCAACTTCAAACTTATCTAACTTGTTTATAGAGCTTTATGGATTCGGGCTATAAATAGCCTCCTTAGACTTTGATTTTTTCTTATGCCTCTTACTACTTTCTTATTTGTTGTCAATGTCCTTAGTGCTCTCTTCTAGTAGGCTTTCCTCCATGTGTTGGGAACCTTCGGCTTGAGAAAAATGTTGTGCTAGAAATGTCTTCCAGTCACTTCCCTATTTCTTGATTTCATGGACAACTATCAGTTTGATTAACCCGTCATGGTAAATAATGGTTTCAATATATTTAGAGGATGACTTAGTTCCTATTGCTATCTTATTCATGATTATCCATAGAAAGTATGGAAAATTCATTTTAGGACCTCCCTCGAGGTGCAACAAAAGTCTCAAATGATAAAGGAAGGTAACAAAATAATTTCCCTCAATAGTCACAAACCTCTGTAGACCATTGAGAATTAATTTATACTTTTCTTTAACCCAACTTCTCTAAATTCCTTTAGTCCAATCTAGGTTCTACTGTTTTGGAGTCAAGAATTTGTGACAAAGTTCCTTGTTGATGGCTGCAACTTTAAAATACTTCTCTCTTGTGGCAGGTAAACCCATGGCCTCTGTTATGGTGGTCTCGATAAATTTAAATGGTAGCCTCGATAACTTTAAACTGTAGACCTCCAAATTGAATGTTCTCACCATCAAAATTCTGACGAAAAGTGAGAGAGACACCTTCAAGATACACTTTAAATTTTCTAAGGAATGAAGTCCACCTGGCCCACTTGAACTTCTCACTACACAACTGATACTTCTTGGTGTCTCTGTAAGAAAAAAATTCTAGTTTGTGCCTATCCACCCCCATGCTAGCTGTGAAAATGAGTCTCGAACTTGAGAGGGGTTTTGTATAGGAAATGGTAAATGAGTACTGGAAATGCTTAATAGAGGGTACCAAAACTAGTTTTACAGAGTACCAGATGTAATTGGAACACCCATTACTACAAATTGTTGACACATAATTTAAAAAATGGGGATATAGGGGTACTAAAAAATTGGTCACACAGAGTACTGAAGGCAAATCAAGAAAGGAAATAATGCTTATCTATATGGAAAAGCCATCGAGAGGGGAATTTATAATTCAAATGGAAATGATCATGACTACAATGTTTACCTAATTGATAAGTGAGTGGTGTGTATGAAAATGATATTTTGAAAGAAGAGCTCATTCAAAGCTTATTTCCATGTCTGACATCCTATTTACGAGAATGAGTGTTAGAAATTATACGTAGGATGTCACTGGTCAGGTACATAGGTATGACACAGTTCACATTAGAGTACCCTTAGTCCTTATTGCAATCATTCATCTTTACGACTATGAAATAGTGGGATCTTCGTTACTTAAACGACCCATGGAGGTGGAATAACAGATAATCATACAATATACTTGCTTAGATTAGGATCAGTATTCAGTTAATCATACCCATAACCATCCCACTCAATCACAGGAAAGGATTTTCCTTTGTAACGAAGGTAAGTAGTTTAGGATTAGGATAGGGATAGCAAGTAAAGGTAATAAAAATGAGGATAATCATATGTCATCACACAACTAATATGAATCCTTAACAGAAAAATGTTAAAATATTGATCTCATGCCTCCGTTAACAAATTATACATAAAACATTTCCTTCAGTACCAGATGAACATAGAGAACTTCTTCACTAATGGATGAACACATAGAGCTTCTTTAGTACTGGATGAGCACAAAGAGCTTCTTCAGTATCGGATGAACAAAAATGTCTTCTTCAGTATCGTATGAACACAAATGTCTTTTTTAGTACAGGATGAATGCATATGTCTTAGTAAAATCTCCAAATTGAGATTTTGCAGGATTCCTCTTGAAACTTAAGATATTTTGAAGGTCTAGCTAGAGTAGATAATGATAATTTTTGATGTTGTATATGAATTCATTTATTGGAACAAACGCGAAAATGGAAAATACACACTGGTGCAAGAATTCAAAAATTGCAATGGAAGTGGTGGATACTGAAGAAAAATAAGTCATTGATCAGGTTCCAAGGTTCTATAATCGAAAGGAATTTTGTAGTTGGATACCTTCCTCTTATTTGGATTAAGCTGACCTTTGTTTCCTATTTCCATTTCCATTCTATTCGAAAATCATCTAACTGCTACTTTTATGTGGATCTTTCTCGAGCCCGTATCAGTTAGTGATCGTCAGTAATATCAATTTTCAGGAGTCTAAAAACCTTAAAGAAAACTCCATTCACTCTCCCGTGTTTTTTTTCTGAAGCCCGGTCTAGTTCAAGCTTGCCAATATTTTCAATTTTTAGGAGTCTGAAAAACTTAAAGAAAACTCCATTCACTCTCTCATGGATTTTTCTCCAGCCTGGGATAGTTCATGCTCACCGGTGTTTTCAATTTTTAGGAGTCTGAAAAACTTAAAGAAAACTCCATAAGCCCCCTTTTCCATAGATAATCTACCGAGGCTGGATAAAGGAATAAACCTACACCTGGTAGATGTTCTCCTTATTCCTTATTTACATGAGAACACATTCAACTTCTGTCTTTTTTAGTAACACAAAATTCATCATATAAATTATTACACCTATATACATATATGTAGAAAATGAAACTAATTATGCAACAAAACTTATAGAGGTGGATCAGTGAGAGGAGGGTTCCTCTTTCTGATCAATTGCATTTTAGAATTTTGAATAACATGATTGGAAAAATTCTCTTTTGATAGTGGCCTCTGATTAAATTTAAATTTGTGCCCATCAATGACAAAAGAGGTTTTCTCTTCGAGCCATCTGGTTGACAGCTTCCCCTTGAAGTTTTTAAACCTCCTGGCATATAACAAAGCCTAGTTGCTAGGTTGAAAAAAACTATCTTTAAGGAACTTATCATGCCATTTGGTTCCCTCGGCTTGAACAAGCATTGTTCTTTGAATTTCATCTTGTCTCATTTCATCTAATTCATTCAACTCCATCAATCTTTGTTTTCGTGCCTCACCCAGATCCATTCCTAGTTGAATGGCTATTTTGAAGGTTTTAATTTGGAACTCTATAGAAATGAGTACATGTTTTCCATAAACCAACTCATAAGGTGAGTGTCTTGTTTTGTGTCTCCCGGTTGTCCTATAGGCCGACAAAGCTTCAGGTAACCTATCGGCTTAGTCTTTGTGATGCAGTTGTACTATCTTGGTGAGAATGGCTTCAATAAATTTATTAGTGGATTCCACCTGGCCATTTTCCTGTGGATGATAAGGGTTGGATTTTTGGTGTCTGATTTGGTATTCCTCAGTAATGGTTTTGACCAATTTAGAGGCAAATTGGGTGCCCTGATTAGTTACTATTTCTCTCGATACACCGAATCGAGTAAATATTCCCTCAAATAAGAAATCAACAATTGATTTCTCATTAGCATAAGATAATGCTTTCGATTCTACCCATATGGTTACATAATCCGTACATACCAAAATATACTTTTTCTTTTTAGACATAGGAGAAATTGAACCAACAAAATATAATGCACATTTGTCGAAGAGTTGAATAACTACGTGCACTTGAAGAGGCATTTCATTTGATGGGGTTGGTTTTCCCATCCTTTGACAATCATCACAACTAGCCACATACTTCTTTGCATCTTTAAAAGTAGTGGGCCAATAATATCCAGACTGTAACACTTTCTATGTGATCCTTTTGTCAATGAAATGTCCACCACATGGCTCATTATGTAAATATTTTAGGATGTCCTCCATTTCATCATCTCATACACATATTATAATTACAATATTTAGACCAATTAGGTACAAACAATCATCTTGCCCCATATAATTAGCACTCAGTTGAATGATTCTTTGTCTTTCTCTTGAGGATAAATTCCGTGGAAGTTTTCCTGTAATCAGGTAGTTAGATACTAAGGAGTATAAGAGGAAATAGAAAATAATTTTTATCAGGAAAATCATTAGTAACTGGTAAACTATCACATATATGAAGAAGTCTAGATGATAAATCAACAATAATATTATCTCTTCCTAGCCTATTAACAATAGTAATATTAAATTCCTGCAGTAGTAGCAACCATCTAGTATCTCATGCATTATTGATTTGTTTACTAATTAAAAATCTAATAGTTGAATGATCTATATGTAGAAACAATTCATACATGGTTATATAATGTCTAAACATATTGATGGCATGAACTACTGATAATAATTCCTTTTCTGTAACTGTATAGTTATGCTCAGTAGGGGAGATATTTTTGTTGACAAAGTAAATGGAATAGGGTATTTGATTTTCCCTTTGGCCGAGAATAGCCCCAGAAGTTATGCCTGAGGCATCAGTACAAATGTGAAAAGAAACGCTCCAATTTGGTGCTCTTAGAACTGGAGTAATTGATAGTTTTTGTTTAAAAGTTTCAAAGGAAATTTGACACTGAGAATTAAACAAAAAATCTGCATCTTTAGTTATAAGTTGAAACATAGGAGTGACTATTGAGGTAAAATTCTGAATAAATATTCTATAGTATCTGGCATGCCCTAGAAACATTCTAACATCTCTTTGAGTGCTGGGAGTTTTGATTTGAGCAATTATTTCAATTTTAGTAGGATCCACTTGTTATAGACATATTTGGGCACTGCAACCCCAATCTTATATGTCTATAAACCAAGGTATCTTTAACCCCTAAAAGTGTTGTTTCATACCCTAAAGGATCATGGTCAACTGATTACACCATTCCCCAAAAGTTCCACATGAAAAACCGCTCAGAAAAGGCCAAAACTAGGCCATACTGACTGCCCCACTGTCAAGGTGCGATGCATACTAACTTCTACACTAGCTAGGTGCGATGCATACATAAGAGGCGAGGATGGACAAATGTCCAAGGCAATTTGCTAAGTGGATGCTCATGGAATCTTCCAGAAACTCCTCATATGACACTTGCCTCTCTGAATTCTCCTAGGGATGAGTAAGAGATCCAAGAAATCTCTAAGTGGAACCAAGAATAACAAGTGGAATGACACTAATCAAAAACCAATATATGACTCACACCCTTACAAACATCTATAAATGGATCCCTCATCTGAGAGATCTAGAGGTTGGAATTTTTTAATTTGTAAGGAAGTGCTAATAGTTTATCTTTGAGAAACAACATTGTATTGTTGGGTGATCTTGCTTTTCATGAGGTGAAGAGGGCTTTGATGCTGGGAGGATGATACTGGATCAGATAGTTGGGTTGTAATTCTCATTTCTTCTATTAATAAAGTCCTTTGAGTTTTCCTCCATACAATCGTGTATCTGTGAATGTTGTTGTTTATGAATGCCATTGTATGATCAATGTACTTCTGATTCTACATTGTTTATGACATAATAGATCGAGATGCTTTGATGGTGTTTTGTTACTTTATCTCTATAGGTATTCATTGAGCGAGATAAGTAGGAGAAGAGGTGCAAGTTCTATCAAGGGAGAGAGGAATCAAGCAAGGAGCCAAGCAGAAGATCCAGGGTGGTCTCTTTTTTCATCTCTTACCTATCATACATAAAGGAAATTGCAAATTTCTTTGATTATTTGTTTCTAGGATAGTTTCCAATCCTAGTGGGACTAGCATATCGAAAAGACACTAGTTTTCCTAGAAACAAAATGGCGACTCGACTGGGGATCAAATAGTTTGTTTGTTTGTTGTTGATTGTTTGTTTTATAAACTATAGATGGAGCCTGAAGTTAGCCAGATAGCCTTCGAACCACTTTTTCTATGCAACTGCGAAGTAGATGAATGTTGCTTTAGTCAATCTCCTGTTTCGTTTATGATTTTAACATCTTAATTACAAGCATCCTATATGCCTTGTTGGTAGCTCAATAACCTCCTAGGATCATACCCCTGTACTTTGTTCTTTACTGTTCATGATAGATTAGCCTAAATCATTGAACTCAGCTGCAAATTTGAGTGAAAACCCACCTCAGTTTCATTCCTTGGCCCATCACACTATCTATCACTGGAAGCCAGTATGAATCACACCTCCCATGTGTAGCAGGTGAGATGCATCCCTGTTTCTGTGAAGCACTGGTGTGATGACTGAGTAATACTATTTCTCTCTCTGAAATTTGGATTTCTTCTCCTTGTTTTCATCTTTATTGAGTTGTTTTGCTGCTTATGATCAGTATCTCATTGCTTAAGCATCCTTCCTTTACATAATTCAGCCTCCATTGATTAGGATTAGTGAATGTTTTTATGTATTTTTCCATCATTTGCAATCCTTAGTCAAAAGTAGCTTAATCGAACTGTCATTTTGATGCAAAAAGTGTCGTAACTGTCATTTTGAGTCAAAAAGAAGAGTGTCGTAAAGTCTTCCTCCTCTAGATAGTCGATTGTACTTTTGCCAGTATATTTGATTTGAATTGTTAATATTTGAAGTGTCGAAAGAAGTTTTCTATTCGAAATCAAAAAGTGTCGTTTAGTCTTCCTTTCATTTTGAAAAGAAATTGTCGAAATGTCGCTTTGAAGAAAATATTTCAGATCTATATTTAGTTTTCGTTTTTGGCATTTCTCACATTAAGGGAGCTAAAAACAAATACATGAATTTTCATTTGCATTTAGACTATGTGAAAAAAATGATTTAGGAAAAGTGCATTTAGTGTGTTCTCTTTGCTCTCTGTTTGAAAGAATCGTAATATTTTTTCCTTAGTAGCTAGGATTTTCATTGCTAAAAAATAAACAACGATTGTTTATCATTTTAGATTGCATATTTAGGAATTTTACATATACATCATGCGGTGAACCTTGAAAGGCAAACTTCTAAGAAAGATCAACTCTAAAATAAATTTCAATGAACTTAACAATGCTTTGGAACCTAACGCAACACATCTAGAGGTCTAGGCTAGAGACATGTTCTCGCGTCGTAAAACCTAGTAACTATCATTTTCATCAAAGGTTGGGTGATTCCTCCTCTTAGATACGACAAGTGCTAGTACGAACTTGTGTTCCCCATACCATTGAGTATATATTGGGAGACCACAATAGTCTTATATCCTTTATCCATAGGAAGCTGTGTCTGCCGGCCTATCGGTCGCAATGCACTGAACAGAACATTCAGGAAGATTGAATGCCATACATAAGTGCTTGGTAATTTCTTTTAATTTATCACCAAGGTGTATTTTGCAGTTTTGCGATTGGTTTGGTAATCCCTTTGTCTAGATCTCTAGAGTAGTCACTTTCATTCCTTTTCAACTCCTTAAAAGGAAAGGTTCATCTGAGCACTTGTCACTTCAGGCTCATTAAAAATCGAAGGGGACTAGAGTCATCTTTAGCTTTTTCTCGACTCTTAAAAATGAAAAAGCAAAAGTTGTGTCAAAGCGTCATTAAAATTTCTTAAATTTGGAATAACATCCCTATTCCTATGTTGATCTTAGGTAGAGTTAATGGAGTCTACCAATCATGGAATCCCTCTTGAGGGGATTCCTAGCCATTTTACATCTTGGTGAAATATTGGTGTACCTCATATGGCCACATTGTCTCTGCCAGGTTTGACTATTGGCCTGCCAGTGTGGTTGTTCTCAATCTCTGTGGTTCAAAATAATGTGATTCCTTAGCAATCAAATTAGCATCCAGTTGATACTGAAATTGACCCTTCACCTTCCTCTTCGTTTGTTTCTCCCTCCCCTTCTTCATATTCGCTTGGTGAAAATAGTGATGCTAGTAACCAAGTGCATGAGAAGAAAAATAAAGGAAAGGAGAAGAAAAATAAGAAGGCAGTTAAACAAGGGGGCAACCATGAATCATTTGGTGAAAATACAAACACTAAACCTCCAAAATATCTTTGTCTAATTTGCAGAGAAAACCATTTCCATCGAGATTGTCCTTGAATTTCACGGATCTTGAGAGAATGGTCTCCCTGTTTGCACCGTTCGATGTCCTCAACCTTTTGTGATCATGTTGACAGCACATCATCAACTAGTGAAAATGAAATTCTTGGGCAAAAAGGAAAGGTCAGAAATCCATGTGGATTATGTGAAGGGTATCATCGTCTTCCCCATTGTCCTTTTTGGATGAGGCCAAAAGAGTCTTGCATAACTGTCCTGCTTCACCGCAGTGACATCCACTTGGATACAAGAAACTTTCCCCTAGTCCTTTACTAGCTGAAAATCTGACTGACTTAACTGAACCATTGGTCGAAAAACCTATCTTTGAAAGTAAATCTTCTGAGTCCACACCGGACCAAGTTCAACAGGTCGAGATGGCAGTCAACCTAGTCTTGACTTCAAAATATCCACATTCAGATGATATCAATCCCAAAGAGAGTGAGAATGATACTGTTCAAATACTTTTTGTCAATTCAGAGCCCAATGAACTTGGGGGAAGTCTGCCCATTCCTTCACAACAGGAAGAGAATCCCCCAATTCCCGCTGCTCAAGGGGTTATTTCACCCATTTATGTGGTACCCCCTACAAGCAATCTAATCGCTTCCTTTGATTGGAATCGACTAGCAAGATATCGCCTTCCTTATAATGTACCATTCTAAATCATAGTACAAGTTTACAAAATGATCATGTCTGGCACTATCATAGATGAAGGGGCTTCAGTGAGTATCCTTTTCTCAACTACTTGGAAAGTGCTTGGTTCGCCATCACTTATGCATGGTAAACAAAATTTATCAGGCTTTAACAAAGGAACCAGTCGACTATTAGGGATCCTTCCTAAGTTGCCGATAACATTGAGAAGGAAAACCATTCACTTGAACATGATGGTGGTCCAAGGACCGTTAGATTACAATCTACTTCTTGGACGTGACTATGTTTATAGCATGGAATCTATTGTTTCCACACTCTTTCGAGTGATGTGTTTCCCACATGAAGGAAAAATTGTCCAGCTTATTGACCAGCTTTCATTTCCTGGTTCAAACACAGTGCCAAACCAAGCATCATCTCTAAATGGTCTCTTTGAGTCGAGTATGACTCTTCAACCTTCATTCCATCCACCTAATTACCACGAGTAGTCTGGTGAATGTAACGAAGCTTAGGGGGAATGCACCCTTGTCTATTTGGCGGATGAACCTAGCTATAGAGATAAGTTTCCCTGTAGGTTATGTGATCCGTCTAGGTTACCTTTCACCTTTGTCTATTTGGCGGACAGAGTGTAGGAAGTGTTTTGTCTAAGTATTAATAGAAAATCATCCTGCTTAACCACAGTAAGTTTCCATATGGTTACCAAAAACATTTTTCATTATGTTGGGGCATGCAAACCTTTTTATGCAAGCGAAAAATGAGCAATTTCATTTTTTAGCTTTTTAGATTTTTTAGCTTTTTAGTCTTTTAACTCCTGAGGTCAGATGATTGGTCTGACACACCATTCACCTTTTTCTATTTTGTGGGCGAAGCAAAGGAAGGGTTTTGTCTAAACAATTTGATAAAACCATCCTACCTAACCTCAGTAGTTCTTTAACTTTAATAGTTTTTCTAGCTTTGTAGTTTGGTCGTTGCTAGCCTACATGAAACGGCTCCCAAGAATACTTTACGCAAGGTTCAAGATCGTCGCTAAAAAATGAACCCACACTCAAATGAACAATGCTATCATATGGTTCAAACTCGTTAAAAAATATACCTACCAATGAGAAATGTTATCGTATGGTTCAAGCTCGTTAAAAAATAAACCTACCAATGAGCATATGTTCCCCCAGAGTTCAAGCTTGTTAAAAAATGAACCCACCTTCGGTAAATAACCTTTATGATTTCCACTACATCAGCCTTTCGAGCCTTGGTTGTGTTCCTGCCATCACCTCCATTCTTTTGGTCAATCATTATGCTTCCACTTGATTGTTTACCCTTTTGATGAATAGCTGCGATGAATGATCTTGTTAGCCACCCTCTTCACATCACCATGTTTTTAGAAGATCCAAGATTACCCAGAACCAGTTGCTACCCCGGATACCACTCGTTCGTCAAGAAACGAGTCCACTTTAAACCCTTTTCAGATTCACTAAATATGAAAATATTGTCGAGAAATTGGCCTCTCTAGCTCGCTGAAGTGATTGGAAGTGCCATCCCTCCTGTATATTTTAAACTTTTCAGACCCGCGGGATTAACTCATGAAAACGTTTGAGCGCTTGTCTTTTTCGGCTCACTAAAGTGATCTAAAAGTCATTCCTTTTGTATTATTTTAATTTTTTTCGGACTTAAGGGATTATGTTATGAAAAAGAACTACTAGAGTTCTCTTTTCGTCCCTTTTCAAACTCTCCAAATATGAAAAGGAATGAGTTGTCTTTGTCTTTAAACTCGTTAAAACAATAGCTACAAACTTATCCACTCAGACAAGAATGAGTTTCACTGTCAGTAGGCTCGCTAAAACATAGCGACAGGTTTTCCCGAAGGGCAAATTATAGAACAAACATATGTTATCCTCTTCAAGCTTGACAAAAAGAAAGAGGTACTGGTCAACAATGACTGGGGAAAAAGGGAAGAAAACTTGAAGAATTTTATGGTAGGAGGTCACTCTTGAACATGACACTTTCGCTCCATCACCATGATTGAGTTGGGTTGGGTTATTCCATTCACCGGTCATAGCACCATTCGTCCTCCATACCATCCATATTTTGGGGTTAACACTACCAATCCATCTCAGTGTCGTCGATATGTTCAAGAGAAGTCAATCAAAGAATTCACCATCCAGCCAATGCCTCATCCATTGCAATACCTTCACCCTCTATTTTTCGTGACCGCCATTCCTGAACCTGGTATCATTAGATCGTTTTCACCTCTAGAAAATCATTTGCTCCGTTTCGTGTCGTAGATGTGGGATACATTAAGGCCCTCCTACAATGGGTCACTTCTTGTCGACATCAACTTATTATCCAAGAAGTTTACTTAGAAACAACCCTTTCAGTACTTTGAAGCTTGCATGCCTCAATGGCAAGTTTCTCACTTCCGACGACAGGTTTACATCAATGGCCTTCGACTGAAAGATTTTGCGTGGTGTTTGACATCAAATCATATATTCACAACACGTGAATTGTACTGTAGTACCTTGAGGGTCATTATCATTATCGGGGATTCCTCTCGCGCCTATTAATAGCTTACATTATTGGCTGGCAATCAGGAGATGTCTTTCCATGTTGGCCTTCAGAACATCTTTTCACATGGATCAACTTGTACATCAGGCGAAGATTGAATGCGTTTTGAAGACCCTGGATGTAGTTTCATCCATCCGGGTTGCGATATATTCAGGAACATAAAAACATCAAGTGTACACAGAAGTTGCACAGATAGTCATATAACCCAGGGAAGATGACTCTTCATGTGAAGAATCACCATTCTGCATCAGCAGACGATTGTTTATCCTATGTACATGAAAATGAATTTATAAAGTTGAGCATGGGAATGCCCACCTCAGATAGATCATGAAAATAATATGATGATGATGTATTATATTGTATCTTATACAGGTCACCTTCCAGTTCGAATACCTCGGATCCTCATGATAAAGCATTTCACCTGACATCAAGATATTTACAACTTCATGCTTTAGGGGGAAAATTTTATAGACATATTTGGGCACTGCAACCCCAGTCTTATATTTCGATAAACCAAGGGCTCTTTAACCCCTAAAAGTGTTTTTTCATACCCTAAAGGATCATGGTCAACTGATTACATCATTCCCCAAAAGTTCCACCTAAAAAACCACTCAGAACTGGCCAAAACTGGACCATACTGACTACCCCACTATCAAGGTGCGATGCATACTAACTTCTACACTAGCCAAGTGCGATTCATACTGAAGAGGCCTTATATAGGGTGTGATGGGCAAGGATGGACAAATTTCAGAGGCAATTTGCTAAGTGGATGCCCATGGAATCTTCCAGAAACTCCTCATATGACACTTGCCTCTCTAAATCCGCCCAGGGATGAGTAAGAGATCCAAAAAATCTCCAAATGGAACCAAGAACAGCAAGTGGAATGACACTAATCAAAAACCTAGATATGACTCACACCCTTGCGGACATCTATAAATGGATCCCTCATCTTAGAGACCTAGAGGCTGTCATTTTGTAATTTGGAAGGAAGTGTTGATAGTTTATCTTTGAGAAAGAGCATTGTATTGTTGGGTGATCTTGCTTTTCATGAGGTGAAGAGGGATTTGATGTTGGGAGGATCATGTTGGATCAGACAACTGGGTTTTAATTCTCCCTTCTACTATTAATAAAGTTCTTTGAGTTTTCCTCCATACATTTGTGTATTTGTGAATGTTGTTGTTTATGAATGCCATTGTATGATCAATGTACTTATGATTCTGCATTGTTTATGATATAATATATCGAGATGCTTTGATGGTGTTTTGTTACGTTGTCTCTATAGGTATTCATTAAGTGGGATAAGTAGGAGAAGAGGTACAAGCTCTATCAAGGGAGAGAGAAATCAAGCAAGGAGTCAAGTGGAAGATCCAGGTTGGTCTCTTTGTTCCTCTCTTATCTATCATACATAAAGGAAATTAGAAATTGCTTTGATTGTTTGTTTCTAGGATAGCTGCCAATCCTAGTGGGACTAGTAGATTGAAAAGACATTAGTTTTCCCAGAAAAAGCACTCTTATCCCAGTTTTCGATATATGATGACCTAGCACAATACCCTCAGTAATCATCATTCTATATTTTTCATTTCTAAAGGCAAGGTTAGCCTCTTGATATCTGATTAAGACTCTCTCCAAGTTGTCTAAATCTTGTTGAAAATGTTTATCATATATTATGAAGTCATGTATATAGACTTTGACACACTATTGGGTTAGATATGAGAAAATAGCAAGGAAAAACATTTGAAAGGTGACAGGGGCATTACATAACCCAAAAGTAAGAACCCTATAGGCATAAATACCCCATGGAAAGGTAAATGTGGTCTTTTCTTGGTCTTTAGGTGCAATTAAGATTTGGTTATAGGCATTAAAGGTGGCCTTATTCAGCTCCCTAAAATCCACACAAATCCTCCATTTACCCTTTTTCTTAGGTACGATGACTAGTGGTGACACCCATTTACTATGAGAAATAGGGTAAATGAAGTTAGCATTTAAGAGTTTTTGAAGCTCTTCTTTTACTACATCTTTTAGGTTTGGGTTGATTCTCCTTTGATGTTGCCTTACTAGTCTAATCTCATTGTTTGTATAGATATGGTCCTTGTAGGTATCTTAGTGAATTCATTTCACGTCAGAGTGGTCCCCTGAAAAATCACCAGATTTCCTCCTAATCATTTGGATCTATTGTTCTTGTTGTTCTAACCTGTTGAAGCCTTGAAAATTGGGTCTACAATGAGGGGGATACCCACCCGAACCAAACCTTGGTTGGCAGCTCCTTTTCCATTTGGTATAGCGGGTCCGACAGGGGATATGGGACCGGTTTCCCAATTTTAGTGTGTGTGTGTGTGAGAAAGATCAATATTTCTGTTTCTAATAGTTCCTAATTAAGATGTTGTAATTCTAACTTTAATCTAATGACATGCTATTGTATTCTAATAAACAGAAACATCTATGTCTATACTAACCCGAGGTGTAATATTTCCTTTATGCGATCTAAAAAGATTTCAAATAACAACTGGTCATAAATATCATTCATCTATTATGAGAAAATAATTCAATAGAGATGAACCACTTCGTATAAAAAGTTAGACGAAACAGTTGTGAAAAACATATCACATAATGAGATATTCATACACTAAGTATAAATAAATAGCTATCACCATACAAAAGTGCCAAATGATAACTCAGGCATTCATACATTAATATATGAACAACTAAAACTGAATATCACTTTAACACATAGGCAGAAATAGTTAAGAGATAGAAGTACCATTTATAACTAGTCCAAGTCATGAGCTTCAAGTGACAACGATTTATCTCCTCTTGATCTAACATCCACTAAGAGTACAAAAGTGCAACATCAGTAGCAGATATCAAATGCAAATATAAATTAACACTGTTCCATTCATTCATCAAAACCTCCTCAAAGGGTACGAAAGTGCATGTTCTAGGGATAAGTTTTTGATAAATTTTTGGACCCTTATCTAAATGCATGAGAAGGGTTTAAATACTACTAACTAAAACTAAAAATAACTTATTTACAAAAATTTAGGATACGGTTTAAATGACCATCCTTTCTCTAAGAAAAAATAAAGCAAAAGTATTTCTAAAATTTAATCTAACATCTAACTATTTCTGTACTTGCTCCTTAATGTCGCAAGCATTCAATATTTGCTTGAGTATAGTCGGCTAAGTGTCTTCCGATTTTAGCTTAGCTAGGCAAATAGAAACGGTAAGAGCTAGCGCCATTTTCTTAGCAGAATCGATGATATAATTGAGATTCATCCATTGACTATGTGGCTTTACCGAATATGCCCAGTAATAATCCCAGTTCAACTTGGTTAACCCATGGATTGCTTCTGCCTTTTCTAGAAATTTCTATTTCTAGTTTGTTTCTATCATTGCTTTCTTGCAATTTTCGGGGCTTGCAGGTGATTGAGCAATTAGAAGCTTTCCTTTTTGAGAAATTTTTCTTAGCGATGCGCGATTAGCGCAACTGCCTCCGTTCCTTGATCTGGGCTTCCTTGATGTGTTTTTCGCCTTTTGTGCTTCTTTCTCTTATCGGGTATAAAGCTCAAAATTTGTAAAAATAATTCTTTCGTGAGCTCTTGACCCTAAGCATTAAACTATCTGTTTCTGATATCAACATCGTTTAGTATCCATTTAATCATGCCTGTATATGAGAGGTCTGTGATGGATGCCTCAGAAGAATTCTGTGAACCCGTAGTAGCCGTAAACTCCATTACTCTGGGATTTTCTTCCTCAAGTAGATTATACATGCCTTCCCAGGTGGAAATACCCGCGGCTCTGTTACATGCGGTGTCTGTGTATAAGGGTGCCATTTATTTATCTTCAGACTTTGGAGCCTTGCCTTTCTTCCCCATAGATTCCTGCATACTGCTTTGTATAACCTTCTGTTCTTCGTTCCTGCAGTTCACAGGTGAGGTGAGAGTAATGATAAGAAATAATTACATGAAAGCCTTAAATGCTGAAGATATACGAAAACACGCCACCTTACGTGAACTGGCTTTTCGAAAAACACAAAACCATATTTTATTAACAACTGGCATATAACTCATTAATTAGCATTAAAGCGCATGACATGTTCTTGGTTTATATAATAATAAAGTTTTTTTGAATAATGAGCCAGAACCAACTGCGATGGAGAGATTTTGCGATTTGGTATGAAATATCGTAGATCACTGCGTCGCATTATCGCTTCGGTGTTTTATCACAAGATTACTTGGTCGCAATATCGCAAGATCGCAATGTCACAATATCGCAATATTGCAAGATCACAATGTCGCAATATCGCTTAATCATTGTGTGTTGATGTGTTTTATGCATTTTGCGATTTTGTGATATGCGACATCGCATATGGGTGATTTTTAGGTTTTCCAACGTGAGGTTGTTTTAAGGCATGTGATGCGACATATGTTTTGAGTATGTAACCTCACGTTGCAATCTCAGAATTTTAGATTTTGGCTTATAAGAAGGCATCCTATCATTCTTTGCGCGATGCGATATTTCTTAAGGAGTGAATTTACTTTTGTCATCATGAAACTTAAGCTTTTTTTTAGATTTTTCAAAGGTATTTTCCTAAGTTCATGATGGTAAGTTTTATTCAAAAGGAAATACAAGCACTCCATTTTTAAATTTTTTTTACTAAGGGTCCCCACTTAATTAGTATTAGTAATAACACTACATAAGGAGGGGGGTTGTTGGTGGCCAGAACAATTGGCGATTCACTTGGAAGAACCAGTTATCTCTGTCTTTCTATTGAATCTTCTAAACTTCCAAAACAGAAAATTTTCTAGAAAGTTAAACTTTATTATGGAAAGATAAAGTACATTATGGTTTAACCTGTCAATGACATTTCGTTTCAACTATTTTCAACTTTGATTATTTCCTCAAGCTAGTCCTTGTATTTACATCAGTCATTACTTGGTTTGTAAAGATAAAACAAAGTCTTCTCTGTAAACCAGTTTTAAATATGCTCATTTGTCGTAGGTAGAGCCTCTGCTGCCAGCAGGCGTTTATAGCCTCGACAGGGTTACCTGTTACCCAACAACGATCCTGTATCCTACTTAAAGAAACCTACAACTCTCAAAAGAAGAATCCACATCCACACTTATTTCTTTGATTTTCTTTTACTCTTAAAGAACAATGTCTTGGTTTGATAGCCAATTTATGACACAGTCATTCACTTGACTTATAACTTTGCTGAACAAGCTGGCTCGTGATGAGACCCCTTGCCTTTTGATTGCAACAATCTTGAGTCATTGCCCTGTTGCGGTGTGCAATTTTTAGCAAAGTCAGCAATTTATAATATCTGTGATTATGATAAGCTGGCTCGTGATGAGACCTCTCATTCTTTAAGACAAAGTGTATCCTTGGATTATTCCTCTGAAAGTTGTGATTTTCTTAGTAGGGAGGAAGTCATTGTTTCCTTAAGATATCTCTGGATAACAATAGTAGAGTTTTGGAAATAGTTGTTCTACAGAGAATCTTTATTTTGTTATTGATACCTTTCATTGCACTGATGTAAAACAATTTCTTCACTAAAGGTTGTTTTCATCAAATTTTATGAAGTTGAAACTAGTATCATATCTAGGCTAGAGTTTTTAACTCTATCTTTCAATAATAAAGATCAATTTTCCAAATGATTTGCTATTTATACAAGCGAAAAATCAAAATCTGAAAGAGAATTGGTGTCTTATTTGTAAATGCCTAATGTAACCATTCACAACTAGTTTTATTATGAAAAGAAAAACAATCATTCTACAAAATAGAAGAATATTCTTCTATGGAAAATATTTCTTGAGAATTTGTCCGTTAACAAGCAAAGAGTCTATTTTACCTGCTAAATCCTGTAGCATAAACGTTGACGTACCTATGATTTCTACGATTTGAAAAGGACCAAGCCACATTCTTTGAAATTTTGTATGTTTCCGTTTTTCCTCATGGGCCTTGTCCCATTTAAAAACTAGATCTCCCATTTGAAAATCTTTTCTGGTCATTATGTTCGAATCAAAAGAGGATTTCACTAATGCTTGATGATGAGCATGAGTTTTCTTAGCCTTTTCTCATTGTTCTTCTAACTTGATTATTTCCATTTGTCTTAGCTGTAAGGAGGAAGTTGGTACTTCATCAATGTATTGAACTAAAGACAAAGAGGGAATTTCTAAATGTGTCAGAAGAACCACTTCTTTCCCATAAACTAAATTAAATGGAGAAGTTTCGATGGAGGCTTTATGCATTATTCGGTCTTCCCATAAAGCATATATTAAAGACTTATGCCAATTTTTATGATTTTGGTCAACTTTTCGCTTGATAATCCTGATTAGGTTTCTATTTGTAGACTCAGCTAACCCATTTCCCTGCGAGTAGTAATTGGCCGAATATTTAAGTCTGAAACCCCTTTTAAGTGCAAATTCAGTCATTTCATTTCCAGAAAAGTATGATGCATTATCAAACATTAAAGCAGAAGGAAACCCAAACTTGGTGATTATGAATTGGTCTATGAATTCAATGGTATTCTCAGCATTAGCCGTCTTGAGTGGAACTTCTTCTACCCATTTAGTAAAATAATCTGTTGCTGTAAGGATATATCTATGTTGCTTAGAAGAGTGAGGAACGATCTCACTTATTATGTCCAATCCCCACTGATCGAAAGGTTTCTCAATATTAACTAGTTGTAGTGGAAAGGATGGTTTCTTTTGTCTCCTAGCAGTAATTTAGCAGACTTGACATTTCCTCGTGTAACTGTGCAAGTCTTTGAATAATGTGGGCCAGTAATAGCCCACGCACAAGATTTTATGTGCAGTAGCATCTCCAGCATAGTGTCCGTCTGCTGGCCCGTCCTGGAGTTCCTACAAAATTTTTTCAACTTTAGATTTCTCAAGAGCTCTAAGGAGAACAGAACCATAATTTATTCTAAAAAGAATATCATTCCCAAGCTGATATTGTTTAGCTTTCAACCTTAGAGCTCTTTTCTTGGTATGATCGAGGTGTGAAGGAGCATATCCATTCTTTAGATAAAAAATAATATCAGCGTATAATTACTCAACATCGTTTAGGCTTACGTCGTACACTTGTACCTCTGCAGATGGATTTTCAGATATTAGCGATGCTCCGAACAACATTTTTCAAAAGCCTTGACCTTTTACGATGTTCTCTAGTTTGATTTCTATGTCATATTCCTGCAAGGTAGTAACCCAATTGGCCCTTTTCTCACCTAGTTCTTTTTGTACTAAAAGATTTCTTACTGCCGGAAATGGTACTATGATTTTCATATGGGTTTTGAGTAGAAAAGTCTGAAATATTTGATTGCTTTGAAAATAGCGTAAGCTTGCTTCTCCACGTCTGAATAGTTCAATTCAGCGCCCTGTAAATTGGAACTAAAAAAGGAAATTGGGGCTTCTGCCTTTTCTTGATTTGCTTGAGTGAGTATCACAGCATATGACCTATCTGAGCCAAATGTATATAAAATAAAAGGCTCTGAAAAATTTGGAGTCGCCAAAGATGGAGCATTAATAATAGCTTGTTTGATCAGATTGAATGCCTCGTGTTCATCTTGGCCCCATTTAAAGTTTGAGTTCTTTTTAATCATTGCTTGTAAAGGAGACATGATTCTTGAAAAATCTGGAGCAAATCTCTTTACAAAGTTGATCTGACCAAGGAAATATTGCATGGCTTTTTTGTTGTGAGGTAAGGATATTTCAAAAATCTCTTTGATTTTGTCAGGATCAATATGAATTCTAGTTTTTGACACTATGAATCCTAGAAGTTTTCCCTCACTTAATGCGAAAAAAGATTTTTTTGGGTTAAGTGAAATTCCATACCTTAAACAACGTTGAAAGATTTGTTTTAAATCTCTAAGATGGTTGCTTCATCTCTTGGAATACACAGTTATATCATTCAAATAGATTACTACAGATTTATTAACTAAACCTTTGAATGCGATGTCGATGGCTCTCTGAAATGTGGCACCCGCATTAATCAAACCAAATGGCATCTTTTGATATGCGTATGTGCCCCATTTGGTTCTGAATGTGGTTTTCAATTGATCATCAAGATGTACAAACACTTGATTGTATCCTGAAAATCGATCCAAGAAGGACATTAATTCTGAACCCGCCACTGCCTGCAATATCTATTCCATGGGTGGTAAAGGAAAATTATCTTTTTGGCAGGACTTGTTAAGGTTTCGTAAGTTAATGCAAATTCTAATATATCCATTTTTCTTTCTAACAGGTACCATATTGGAGAGGCATTTAGAATTTCTAACGGGATAGATTATTTTGGCTTTTAGTAACTTATTGAGTTCAGTCTTTATCTGGTTTTCTAAGTTGGGATGGATTTTTCTCAACTTTTTTTGGATAGGTTTTTCATTATTCATCATTGGATAGTATGTTGGATGATGGAGGTATCATACATTTTGAGTTCATCATAGTTCCAAGAAAAAACATTTTTATATTGTCTCAAGAGACGAATATACGCTAATTTCTCTTCAGGAGTTAGGCCAAGGCCTAGGTTGATGTTCTGCAGTTTGGCATTGGTTCCTAGATTTACTAATTCGTAGCTCAAAGTTGAACTTTGGAGTTTCGAATTGGTAGATCTTTTAAACCGATCTTTCAAATCATACATGTCTTCTAATTTGACTCCGACTTAGGTATAGCATTGTTAGTGCTATCTTTTTGCAATTGTCGATCATGTTGGTCTTCATCAATGATTTGATTGGAGTAGGACCCTTTATATGTGAGGAAATTCATGATATCAGGATCGTCATTGAACATTCTCCAATTTGTGATGTTATCAGGAATAGAAGGTCTAAAAATTAATTCTATTGAGAATCTATCTGGACTAAAATCTTCTGAAGGAATGAGCTTGGAGGCTACGTTGGCTAAAAGGTCTGCACTTGCATTTTGGAGTCTGGGATTTGATGAAATATCAAATGCTATAAAGTGCTTAGTTAGATCTTCAACTAAAGATTGATAATGTTTTGAATGACCTGATAAGCAATGTATAGTATTACGTACTTGTCTGACCACAATTTCAGAATCTCCAAAAACTTAGAGGTATTTGACATCTAATCCGATTGCTTTGTACAACCCTTGGACTAAAGCCTCATATTCTGTTGTATTGTTGGTGCAATGAAATTCGAGTCTGCATGTTAACATAGTGTTATCTCCTTCGGGGCTAACTAGCACGCATCCTACTCCTGCTCCTTTGTTAGACTGAGAACCATCAAAAAATAATTTCCAAAACAAAGATTTATTTACAGGCCTATCTAAAAAATTAATACATTTTGAACTATTCGTTTGAGAAAAAATTTCAACTTGAGATAAAATAGAATGTTCGAAATGAGGTGACGTATGAGCATTAAAATTCCCTACGAAAGAATCTACTGAATAATTGCCAATAATGCTATTGTTATATGCTACCAATTCATTTTCCCCCTCTAATTCCGTTACTATGTATTTCTGATGTAGTTCTCGTTCAACTTTTATTTGATTTGGTTTACCATTGTAGGGAAGCCACATGTGCGACCAGCCAGTTTTGAAATATCCATGAAGTTTTTCTGACCAATCCCTGCTAAGAATCAAGCCATAAAATTCTGGAATATCAGTAACTAAAATGTCGATAACTTGACATAACTTTGGGTTGGTTGACAGCCTTATGGTTACCTGATTTAGTTCGCCAATCACTTCGACTTGTGATTGATCTAGTTGAACCATATGCACAACGGATTTCTGTGGTTGAACTTTTAATTTGGTACATATGGACTTTGGCAAAATATTCGATGAAGCTCCAGAATCCACTAAGCAATTATGTACATTTTTATTGAAAATTTCATAAGTAAGGAGAAACGGGGGAGTATGAGATCTCGATCTTCCTCCAATTAAGGCGATGTCAGTTGGATCAATCTTGTTAGTCGCATTAGTTGGAGGTCTTCCCATGTTATGGGAAGCTTGAGAAAGTACAGCGGCAGGCAAAGGTGCAACTGGCACAACATGTAATTCTTTCAACATTATCTTTTGTTGGTGCTTTAACTTGCTCAATTCATAAAGAGTGATGTTGGCCCTAGTATTTTTCATGTCTTCTATAATATTGTACTCCATTTCATCCGAAACGATCATCGTTTCAGATGGAGTTGATGAATCTGTTTGGACTGGGCTGGTTTGAGTCGCTTTAGATGCCGTCTTCTTTGCTGCGACTTTATCCTTTGTTGCCGAGCTTGCGCTTTTTGGCTTAGGGATAGTTTGGGGAGGATCAAGCTGATTTCTATTTCGTGTACTAACTGAGAATGCTTCTTGATATTCTTCTTGTGGGAGGATAAAATCCCACATTCCTTGTAACTCTACAACTTCTTCTTTATCGGTTTTCCCCTCAGTATCGATTTCCTCTTCTTCTTCTTCGGATTCAGCACTTGTAATAGCATTGGTGGGCTTTGAATCAGTCGAAGAGTTCCTTTTAAAGGCTCTGTATGGTTTTTTTGAAGAAGTTTCTGCCACTTGCTTCTTAATGTTGACCATTTCATTAGACATGGTCTTCAAAACTTTTTGCAATCCTTCTAAATCGAATGGATCTTTCAATTATTTCTTCTTGGAATCTTCTTTGAAGGTAACTTTCTTGAATTTCCGTTTTCTATCACTGATTTATTTTCTAAGGCTATTATACGTTTCTCTACTTCTATTACTTCTTTCATGTTTTCAGCTAAAGTCGTCTATTAGCCCTGTCCACAAAGATTGATGTGTTTGATGGTAAAGCAGTGATGTATCATTCACTTCGCACTTCTTCGCTAGGCTGGGAAGTAGTAGGCATTTTGTTTAAGATTTTATTGAAACATAAATTGAAATCTTTGATAGGCTCTCTTGACTCGGACCTAAGGTTAGATAGGTCATTGATCAGTGTTGCTGTAGACCTGTCATCACCCAACTTGGTCAGGAATTATTCTTGGAAGATGTCCAAACTAGTGATTGATCCAGATGGTAATGAGAAGTACCATAATCTCGCTGTTCCTAGCAGAGTATAAGGAAATAGTCGAACAACAACATCTTCGTTGGTAACCCCATTAAGATTTATGGATAGCATAGAGTTGTTTATATGCTCTTCTTCTAGCATGCCTGCCTCAAGATTAAACTTAGGCAGCCATTTTTGAGGATGGGTCGGGATCTGACTCAAGGGTGCAGGAATTAAGATTGCCCCTGGGTTATTCCATGGAGTTTGGGCCATTGCTGAACTACTAACAGAGGAAAGTGCAGAAGATGATCCCTTTGGTTGGGAAGATGAGGATATTACAATTGTAGATGATTGAGGAGGAGTTGTGGGGATTCCAGTGGGTAGATGAATGATGATCTGGAGTTGAGGAGTGGATGGTTTACTTCACAGTGAAGAGCTTGAAATGGATGATGATGATGGAAGAGTCTCACTATCGGACTCTTTAGGTGATTTCCTTGCTCTTTTCCTTTTAGGTAGAGGTAATTCGGTTGATTGAATGCCAAACTTTTCACTCTTTAATCTGGTCAAGTGATGAGCAGGGTTATATTGCGAGGTCATGTTACCTTGAGATTTATCAGATCTTTGAGGAGATATAGAAAATCGCTGAAGTTTTTGAATCAATGATTCGACTTCAGGAGTTTCAATAGTAGATTGTTCTGAGATATCAGGGTTTGTAGCAGCGGTTGTTGCTCCAGTGACTTCCAACTCTGGATTTAAATGCAATGGAGAAGTCGGGGGAGATGGTGAGGGTGATTTACTCTCAGAATGGTATTTAGATTTAGATTTACTTTCCTTTCATAGTCCAGGCCTTCCTTCTAGTGCCAAATATGTTGAAGCCCTAAAAATCGGGTCTACAACAAGGGGGATACTCGCCCGGTCCAGACCTTGGTTCGGAGCTCGTTTTCCATTTGCTATAGCGGGTCAGACTGGGGATATGGGACTAGTTTCCCAATTTCAGTGTGTGTGTGTGAGAAAGATGAATATTTCTGTTTCTAACAGTTCCTAATTAAGATGTTCTAATTAACTTTAATATAATGACATGCTATTGTATTCTAATAAACAGAAACATCTAAGTCTATACTAACCTTGGGTGTAATCTTTCTTATATGCGATCTAAAAAGATTTCAAATAACAACTGGTAATAAAGATCATTCAACTATTATGAGAAAAGAATTCAATAGATATGAACCATTTCGTATAAAAGATTAGACGAAATAGTTGTGAAAAACATATCGCATAATGAGCTATTCATACACTAAGCATAAATAAATAGCTATCACTGTACAAAAGTGCCAAATGATAACTCAGGCATTCATACATTAATATATAAACAGCTAAAACTGAATATCACTTTAACACATAGGCAGAAATAGTTAAGAGATAGAAGTACCATTTATAACTAGTCCTACTCATGAGCTTCAAGCGACAATGATCTATCTCCTCTTGATCCAACATCCACTAAGAGTACAAAAGTGCAACATCAATAGCAGATATCAAGTGCATATATCAATAAACCCTGTTCCATTCATTCATCAAAACCTCCTCAGAGGGTACAGAAGTGCATGTTCTGGGGATAAGTTTTTGATAAATTTTTGGACCCTTCTCTAAATGCATGAGAAGGGTTTAAATACTACTAACTAAAACTAAAAATAACTTATTTACAAAAATTTAGGATACGGTTTAAATGACCATCCTTTCTCTAGGCAAAAATAAAACAAAACTATTTCTAAAATTAAATCTAACATCTAACTATTTATGTACTTGCTCCTTAATGTCGCAAGCATTCAGTATTTAATTGAGTAGAGTCAGCTGAGTATCTTTCGATTTTAGCTGAGCTAGGAAAACAGAAACGGCAAGAGCTGGCACCATTTTCTCAGCAGAATCGATGATATACTTGAGAGTCATCCACTGACTATGTGGCTTTACCGAATATACCCAGTAATAATCCGAGTTCAACTTGGTTAACCCTTGGATTGCTTCTACCTTTTCTAGAACTTTATGTTTCCAGTTTGTTTCTATCTTTGCTTTATTGTAATTTTTGGGGCTTGCAGGTGACTGAGCAATTAGAAGCTTTCCCTTTCAAGAAATTTTTCTTAGCGATGCGTGATTAGCGCAACTGCCTCCGTTCGTTGATCGGGCTTCCTTGATGCGTTTTTCTCCTTTTGCACTTCTTTCTCTTATCGGGTATAAAGCTCAAAATTTGTAAAAATAATGCTTCTGTGAGCTCTTGACCCTGAGCATTAAACTGTCTTTTTCTAATATCAGCATCGTTCAGTACCCATTTAATCATGCCTATATATGAGAGGTCTGTGATGGATGCCTCAGAAGAATTATGTGAACCCGTAGTAGCCGTAAACTCCATTACTTTGGGATTTTCTTCCTCAAGTAGATTATACATGCCTTCCCAGGTGCAAATACCCGTGGCTCTGTTACATGCGGTGTCTGTGTATAAGGCCACCATTTCTTTATCTTCGGACTTTGGAGCCTTGCCTTTCTTCCCCATAGTTTCCTGCATACTGCTTTGTATAACCTTCTGTTCTTCGTTCCTGCAGTTCACAGGTGAGGTGAGAGTAATGATAAGAAATAATGACATGAAAGCCTTAAATGTTGAAGATATACAGAGACACGCCACCTGACGTGAACTGGCTTTCGAAAAACACAAAACCATATTTTATTAACAACTGGCATACAACTCATTAATTAGCATTAAAGCGCATGACCAGTTCTTGGTTTATATAATAATAAAGTTTTCTTGAATAATGAGCCAGAACCAACTGCGATGGAGAGATTTTGCAATTTGGTTTGCAATATCGCAGATCGTTGCATCACATTATCGCTTCGGCAATTTATCGCAAGATTTCTTGGTCGCAATATCGCAAGATCGCAATGTCACAATATCGCAATATCGCAAGATCGCAATGTCGCAATATCGCTTAATCATTATGTGTTGATGTGTTTTATGCGTCTTGCGATTTTGCGATATGCAACATCGCATATCGGTGATTTTGAGGTTTTCCAACGTGAGGTTGTTTTAAGGCATGCGATGCGACATATGTTTTGCGTATGTAACCTCGCGTCGCAATCTCGCAATTTCAGATTTTGGCTTATAAGAAGGCATCCTATCATTCTTTGTATGATGTGATATTTCTTAAGGAGTGAATTTACTTTTCTCATCATGAAACTTAAGCTTTTTTTTAGATTTTTAAAAGGTATTTTCCTAAGTTCATGATGTTAAGTTTTATTCAAAAGGAAATACAAGAACTACTTCATATTTTAAATTTTTTGACTAAGGGTCCCCACTTAATTTGTATTAGTAATAAAACTACATAAGGAGGGGGGTTGTTGGTGGCCACAACATAACCCTAGACTAGAATTAATGTATAGAGAATTTTGAGGATAAATTTCAACATCATGGATAGATGACTCCTTTATTTCATATATTGTTGCTATTGCAAACAAGTAGAGGTACAATAATGACATGTTTCTTGAAATTCAAAAACTGAAAATATGCTCATATTCTTGGAAGAATTACAAGAAATCGATACATCTCATTGTGGCTAAGAGCAAGTTAAAAACTTCATCTTCAGTCTATTATTCAAGACCTTTAGACTCTTCAATTGTTAACAATGTTTTAACACATTTCTCCTCTCCATATGGGCTTTCTAACCACAAACTAACTTTTGTAGTAGGCTGGGCAGCAGGAAGGCATCAACCGTAGTGAGCCAAGGTTGACCCAATACTACTGGATGTCCAGGTTGGGAGGATTCTGGATGGATAAAAAAGAAATCTAGAAGATATTCCTAAGAATCTAGTACAATTGTTACATCATCCAGCATTCCTGTAGGTTTAAGAATAGATTTTTCTGCTAATTCCAGTAAAGTTTGAGTGGGCCTCAAGCCTTCTAGCTACAATGTTTGTGTGATATCCATAGTCACAACATTTATTGCTGCACCTATATCAACAAGGGTGTTTGTTAAATATGTACAATTGATATGTATGGTCACTACCGAGTACCCAGGATCAGTGTATTTAGAAGGCATCGCTAACATGGTTTTCGGTAATTGGCCAACTAGATTGATAACAGGGGGATCCTTCCTCTTTCTTCTCGGATTTTTAATGCAAAGGTCCCTTACAATCTCGACATAAATGGGAATATCTTTGATGGCATGTAACAAGGGTACCCTCACACAGACATTTAGTAGTTCGACCTCTAAGTCATATTCTGATGAGGCCTCGGGATTTTTAAAAAGCAACCTTTCTGGGTAAGGTGGCTGAGTAATTTATTGAGATGGTTCAGGTTTTGTAGTAAAGTTTATTACTACTTTAGGAGGGTTCTCTTCCTCACCAAGAGAAAAATATTCCTCTTCATTTTCAAGAGCTGAATT
Organism: Pinus tabuliformis; assembly: GCA_031772625.1. NCBI lineage: Eukaryota > Viridiplantae > Streptophyta > Pinopsida > Pinales > Pinaceae > Pinus > Pinus tabuliformis. The sequence continues at coordinate 1,506,066,379 of CM062819.1, read as the reverse complement.
TGTTGGTTGTTCTTCTTGAATAATGACTGCAAGTCCTATTTTATTTAATATCCTTCCCGATCTTAACCTCATCCCATTTATTGGAGCTGAAGTGATGGTATAATTAGGGAAGGTATGTAGCTCCACATTCTGCATAGGTTGAGCTGGATTATTATTAGGGTTTGGAATAGGTTGTGCAGGCAATTGGGCAAGTCGAGGAGGATTTCAATTCAGTGGTACCTGTTGTTGACTCATATTCATGGGTAGTGAAAATTGTTGTGGGTGTGTGTTCATAGGAAACTATTGTGAATTTGGGTTCACGGGCAGTTGTTGTTCTTGGAATGAAGGTAAGAGTGGTGGGTTAAAACCTTGAAATAACTGTGAAATATTTGAAGGATATTGTGTGTAGTTTGGATAAGAGGGTGGTTGGTAAGGTTGTGGAGGTATGTGTCCATACATAGTTCCCCTCTAGCCTTGTTGCCAAGAATTTCCTTGTAATGATTGGGGTCCCATTGAGAATTAGGCATATAAGGGGCCCATTGTTGTTGAGTGAACTGCATGTAAGGATCTTGGGACATGGAGGGGTTTTGTTGCATCTATGGTCTCCTAGAGGGATAGGATGAGTATCGCGGTTCTCTCCCCTCTTTGTATATAGATTGCAGTCCTCCTAACGAAGGACATTATTCTCTCCAGTTCTTATCAGTGCAAATTCTACAAACCTCTATGGTATTAAGGGGACATTATTTTTCAGGATGTTTCTTCCTACACTGAGTAAAAAAGATAGCTAAAGAAACATTTTTCTTTTCTTTCTTCCTTTTTCCATTAAGGGAATCTAGATGGTTACTAATGGTACTAAGGATATCACTTTTAAACTTTTCCAATAGATTCCCCAATTTTATTCTAGTTACCCCACTTGTGATTGGTTGGACAACTCTACTTGTAAGTTCTCTATGACCTTTTCTAGCTTTGGCTTGACTGTGGGAGTACTTTTTACAATATTCAACAATGTTGACAAATAATATTTGATAAAAATCACGTGAAATCATAAGTTTAAGTACTTCTATGTAGTCATCCAGTACTCCTTTTAGAAAAATGGTATTAACTATGGCTAGGTCAAGAGAGACTTGTTTGGATTTTTGGTAGTTGTAAAAGAACCTTTCTAAATAGTCTTCTAGGCTTTCATCTTCATCTTGCTGCATTCTACAAACATCATTCCTGGAATCCCTAGGTCTATAGTAGTCTTCGTATTTTTACAGAAAGGTTGATTGCATATCATCCCAAGATGTAATATTAAGTTCCCCTAGACTCATGGACCATCTTAATGTAGAGTTTTTTAATGTGGCTAGGAAAAGTTTCAGTTTTTGAGCATTATATGTATAATTATAAATTCTACAAAATATATAAAATTCAAATAAAAATGAATCCGGATCTTTGGATGTACTTTAGCGCCCGAAAATGTCAGAATGATGACGTAGGGCGCTGGACAAGCGTCACAATTTAATTGCATCGGGCGACCTCCTTCCAAAACCGCGCCCGTACCTTAAGCGGTCCGATATTACCGCTTACCGCCTTCTGTTTACCGCCCGCCAAGTCGCCTTTATGTCACCTCCACTTCATTGCCGAGTCAACACCACATCAGCGCCCGACCCGCCATCGCTCCGAGCTGTATGCCATGTCCCCCGTCCACGTGGACCACTCACAGACTGCCACGTCATCATTCTGTAACATGACCCCACCTATGACGTCATCCTGACATCATCTGACAAAAGTGCGCCAATGGCCAAATTTTCTATATTTTTGCCCAAAATCACGTTTTTTCGCATTTTCCACCAAAAAACTACTGTGCCTCCCGCATGAAATTTCACGACGTTCTCGCCGCCAACCTGCAAAAACTGATTCAAAGCCGTGGCCGCCCACAATTCAGCTTGGATAAGCCTCCACCCATCGCGCCGTGACCAGGTATTTACCAATTCTTCCTGCACCTGGTTCAGTTTGTTCTTCACTGTAAAAAAAGACGCCCGGAACTGCCATTTTCTCCTGAAACTCAAGCTTCCTTATCCTGCAAGTGACTCAATTTCTCCCAAGAGTGACCAATTGTGCCCCTTTTACGCCAGAACTGCCCTGTTTTCGCTGTAAATACTTGCTACCTCGATTCGCCGCTCAATGTCTCATATGCCTACATTCCTAAGTGAAATTCTGCTTGAAGAGCACCAAACACATGGAGACACCAGTAACTCTAAACATTGCACCTTTAAATGCCCCACACAGAGAGCTAGAATGGCTGCCCCTGGCTGATAGAGACTACCAGATGGCAGAGGTAATCCCAGATTACAGCAGGTATCATATTCATTTAATCAATGAGCTAAAAGCCAAACATCTCAATGGAACTAATATTCTAGGGATTTGGGACTCCTATTTGCCCATTTTCAATCTTCCTCAAGTCAATGTCCTCCTAGATTTAATCCATCGATGCAGTGCCAACTATGATCGATGTCAGAGAGCTGTCCTCAGTCCCTCAGGCTCAGTCTTGTTCTATGTCTCCCCTGAGGCTATAAATCAAATGCCGCACTTTCATACTACAAAGCCATTGACTCCTCTATCCATGATGCACTTGATAGACCAAGGAGGCAAGCTGTCCAGTGCCCAAATCGTAAAGATTGATCAACTATTCATTCAATCAGGCTCTCAAACTGTGAGGTCTCCTCCTATTGGAAATGTATATCTCAATGAGTTGGGCAGGATTCTTGTGGATATGATCAGTTATATCCTGGGTTACAGGTCAAATGAGGATGTTGATGAAACCATTCTGGCTATGATGTCTGTCTTCTCCCCTGGAAAGCCTCCTTCGGTTCACTATGATTATGCTACATTCATTGCCAACAAAATTCACGAGCAATTGATGAATTTAGAGAGGGAAAGGATGTTTAGATACACTTCTTACATCTATCACTTGTTCCTATTTAATCAGCCTGATAGCTTCCCTATTACTCTCAAGAAGTTTGATGCCCAGGGGAACCAAAGGTCTATGGTATATTGGTCTTCAATCTTTCATCACACATCTTTTTCACCATATAGCTACTGTGAATTCATAGACCTTTTCATCCATCCAGCCATGTCCTTGCTGTTGAGTTCTCCTCCTCCAAGATTGACAGATGAGATGCAAAGAATCCTCCAGCTCTCAAAGACCTACAGCATTGGGGATTGGTACTTTTACCAACACCATACAGTGATCAGGATATATGGTTGTGAGTTAGCCCCATACAGGCTACCAAGATATGTCCCTATGAGACTTTTTGCTTTAGAATATTTCAGACAATTTGGAAATGCGGACAAGTTCCATTTCCACAACAAAAATAAAAAGGCACAGCTCAAAGTCAAAAACCAGCTAGGCCCATTTATTTATAACAAAAGAGAAGAGGCATGGCAAGAAGCAGATAAGATCCTGAAGTGCCTCGAGTTGCAAACCATTTTCCTCTGGTTACCCTATGACCCCAATCACTTGATTAGTCTTAGAAGGGTCAAATATAAATTGGCTAGCTATGATCATCTCAGGTTAACACATATTGAAAAATATGCAAATCATTTAGAATGGAAAGAGGGCACCCTAGAAGAGTCAAGTTCTAAAGAGGAAACGGCACAAAAAGTAGCAAAGAAACTTGAGAAGGAAGCTGACTTGGAATATTGTGGACAGGTTTCTTCTTTTCATCATACTCAACTTGGAGCAGCTGCCTCATCTTCTACAACTCCCCAACAAGCAGCTCAAACCACTACTCTAGCAGCTGACACAGATAAGGGGAAAGAAATGGAGCAGGATCAGACACTCCCAATAGTAGAACAACAGAAACAACAGACAGAACAGTAAGAAGAAATGGCTGAGGACCCTGTATCCACAGAGCAACAGGTTCAAGAAAATGTGCCTCCAAGGCAGGGAATAGCAGTGGAGACCTCGGTGCTCCAAACCCCGATGAATGAAGAGAGAGCCAGGAAGAGGGACAGATAGCAAGAAACCCCCCTTACTACATCAGCAAGTCAACAAGGGGAGAAAAGGCAAAGACTAAACCCTTTTTCTGAAGAAGAGATGCCTATTGGACCATCCATGGGTATGGGCCCCCCTAGTATGGAAGCATCAGCCAGTTCCTTCCAGCAGGAACAAGAGAGACCACTTGGAGGAGAGGTCAGCTCCTCAAGCTAGCAAAGAAGGGCAGAGTCTGGAATCAAAAAACAATTTATGGATATAAAAGCTAGGAATGAGCCAGTCAGAATCCAGCTTTACAATCATTTGCTCAATATGGCTCCCACCAATCAATAGAGGCTCATGTCAGCATATGACATTGCAGAGGGGAAGATGACTATGAGCCATTTTATGCCTGCCATGCTGCAACCACAGTCAGCTGCAGATTACATCAGAACCAACCTGGAAGTGTTTGCAAAAGACATCCACCAAATGGACCAAATAGAGATACATAAGCAAACGGGTGAGATGGTCTACTCTACTCTTGCAGATAAAACACTTCTAGCACACAAACTGCAAAATTCTCTCCATAATACTACTGCCCAACTAGAATTGGAGAAAGGTTCTTCTCAAGCCAAAGACAATAGGATTAAGTCTTTGGAAGATATCATCATAGAGCTTGGGCATGACCCAAGTGATCCCAAAGCTGTGTAGGCGCTAATGAAGAAAGAAGATGAAGATATATTAGCTTTGAGGAAGATGGTCAAACTTCCAGCAACCCTTCACCCCCAAACAGAAAATGTTGCTCAGCAGAGAAAGGATCAAGATGTAGTGGCAATGCTGTTGACATTACACAAACAGTTGGTAGAAACGGAAGGACGATTGGTAGCAACAGAGGGTGCATTAGAGGCAGCCCTGAAACAAAAACAAGGAGAGCAGATACCTCAGCCCTCTCAGCCAGTAATAAATCTTGAGGAGCCTCCTCAAATTATAAGTCCTCCCCTGGTGCAAACAACAGAAGCAAGTGCCTCAATTGCTGGGCCTCAAGCCACAGAAAAGGAAGTAGCAGCAGAGCAAGTCCCAGGCCTTGGTATGCGAGATATGATGAAGGAGCTGCAAGCTCTTGAAACCCAAATGATTGAGCTGAAGGATGCCAAAGAAAAGCTGGCCCAGCTGGACGAGAAATATGAAAAATCTAAGCAGCAAGTGGCAGAAAAGACCAGGGAAGTTAGGACACTAGAGAGAAGGATCAAAGAGCTTGGAAAGGAGCTCACCATGAGCAAGGTCATAACTGAGGTCAAGAAGATCCCGTGGGCTAAGATTGGCCAGTCAATCACAGATCAGTGGCAATACATAGAGACAATTCATGAGCAAATGGATCTACTGAACAAGGCTCATGCTAAAAGTCAAAGGGCCAGAGCTTCTCTTGGAAGTATGCCTGATATTGCTACCAGGATGATCAATGTCCTGAATAATAGAACTGGCCTTCAATTGGCAACAATGGGTATCAGGGATAGGACTGATACAATTTTGTTAATCAAAAGGGTGCTCACCCTCCGGAACTATTTGCAGTCATTAGAAAGAAAGTGCCAAGATATTCAAGTAGAGGCCAATGCTTTTGCCACCAAAATCACAACATTACATGGCAAAGGGCTTCCCAGCCTAGTGACCAGTGCAGGAAGACTGTTGTCCCATGAACAGTATGCTAAAAGGGTCAACGATTATGCAGCTAATTAGTTGACAACTACAACAAGCAGTCCAGTAGGAGTTGGGTCACCATCAGGGCAAGAGATTTATGATAAATTAGAGAATTTATTCTTCATTGAACATGAAATTAAGCACCTTTTTGAAGTGCCCCCTAATTATTATAAGTATACAGAGGCAGATGAGACCCTAATCAAGATGCAGAGACATCAAATGCCCACTGAAGAGTGGTGGACGAATATGATTAAAACTTTGCTTTAAATCAAGTCTAAATTTTGGTCTAAAAGTTTTTCACAACAACAGGAAAACAGTTGAATGAGGTGGACAGTGGCTATTCACAGCTTGAGCATCACAGATGAGCTGTCTGAATAGAGCAGTGCCCTGACGCGGTAGCATAAAGGCAAAAGCAATCGAAATCGCCGCAAGGAGCTCAGATGACCCATAAACCCAAAAGTCAAGAATTTCTGACAAACAACAAGCAACTGTTGTATATTTATTTAAGCAGCTTTTAATTTTGTAAGAAATATCTTAGAAAGTTGGTAAGAGCAATTATTGTGCAATAACTCATTGCTGAGATATTTTTGTGATATTTTATATATATGCACCCCCGCATAGCTTATTGGGGGTTGTTGTTGCTCAGTTGTTCAAGATAACTCGACTGTATATCCTCTGAAAGATATAATGCAAAGGAGCTATTGGTTCCCAAAAGAATGAGTTTGGCTTGGACGTGATGTGATGAAACTATTGACTGCTGCAGGATTCTCGTGTTATGGCGTGATACAATAAGTGTTTTCTAACTGTATTTGTGTTTCATTTCTTGCATAATCTATTTATGATGTTTGGTGATTAATCTCGGTAGAAAAGAAAAAGAATAGTTCAGGATTTGTCCGTTAAGAACACCCTAAACTCAATCTTTACTACTAAATATGTTTTCTCCAGGGTTAGCCACGACTATGGAATTCTTAAATGCTCCTATTTGCTCTAATCACATGATAAGTCTGTATTCAGTAATTCTCACTTGCTACTGATTAGGATTTGTCCGTTATTCCCTGTTACACTGTGAAAGAACTCTTAACTGCCTTTTTCTGGTGTGATTTATATTGTTTCTTGTCCTAAAAAAAAAATCAAAGTTTGTATCATGGATACCCATCTGGCCCTGCAGTGAACCTCTCTTTATCACAGATATCAAATGCTATTCATTTTTGGACTCCACATGCCCAATGGATTGAACTCTCTTTGATACTTTCTTGCCCTTCTTTGAACAGTAGCCGACAACCAAAATTCAAAGAAAACTCTCACCTCATAACTAGCCTAAAATCTTCAAAAAACAAAGTTAAAACTGTTATGAAACCAGCTCACAAAAAGATAGAAAAGAGAGATCCACGCCTTAGAATTCAGCCTCTTCGAGGGGGCAACCTCCTTTACATTACATAAATGAACAATTCTTGGATGATACTTTCTATATATAGGAGTCTAAGTGGTCCCAATACAATCAAAGCCTACATAAAAATAATATTGTAGGGCACAACAATAACAATAGTGGGCTTCTATGTGGCACAATAGTAACAATATGGGCACTACATGGGTACATCAATATAAATAAGGGGTATAACTACAATAGTAATGGGGTAATCACTAGTATTATAGGGACCCAACATGCCCCTCTCCTTCAAAAAAAGTGTTGTCCTCAACGCTTGAGTAGTTCAGGATACTTCTGCATAAAATTCTCGTCCTCCCATGTGGAATCTTCAGCGGATAAGTTCTTCCACTTGATAAGGTACTCTGAAATTGATCGATTTCGTAGCTGTCGAGTTCTTGTTTCTATAACTGCTTCCGGTTCCAATATAATTTTTCCTTCTTCGTCAAGTTCTGGCAATATTGTTTGAACTGGGAGCTTGTCGCCTATAACCTTCTTTAAGCATGAAACATGGAAAACTGGGTGCAATCGAGAAGCTGCAGGAAGCTCCAATTTGTATGCCATAGTACCAATCTTTTGCAACACCTTGTACGGACCATAATACTTTGGTGATAATTTATTATCCTTCTTAGATTTCTTGAGGGACATTTGCTTATATGGTTGTAGCCGTAGGAATACCCAATAACCTACATCAAAACTTCTTTCACTGCGATGCTGATCTACCTGTTGTTTCATTCTATTCTGTGCCAACACAAGGTTATCCTTTAAGAGTTGGAGGACTTGTTGTTGATGTTCGATGTGATGTTCCACTGCCTGAACCTTAGAATTTTCTCTTAAATATGATGTGATGGATGGTGGTTGATACCCATAAAGTGCCATAAATGGGGTCATTTTTGTTGCTGTATGAAAGGAAGTGTTATACCACCATTCAGCCAGAGGCAACCATTTGACCCATTGTGTCTGTTTATCAGATACAAAGCAACGAAGATATCCTTCCAAACATTTGTTTACTATCTCAGTTTGCCCATCAGATTGAGGATGATAAGATGAGCTATGAGCTAACTGAGTACCAAGACAAGAAAATAATTCTGTCCAAAAATTTCCAGTGAAAATGGGATCTCTGTCACTTACAATAATCTTTGGGTTTCCATGTAGCTTTTGAACTGTTTCCATAAATGCAGTAGAAACTGTACTGGCTTTAAATGGATGTGATAATGCACAAAAGTGTGCATACTTGGTAAGTCTGTCAACTACCACCATGATGACACTCTTTCCCTCAGACTTGGGTAAACCTGTGATAAAATCCATTGAAACCTCCTCCCAACGTTGGCTTGGAATGGATAAAGGTTGTAATAGACCCGGTGTCTTAATTGTTTCAACTTTATTTTGCTGGCAAACCAAACATTCCGCCACAAACTTTTGAATATCTGATTTAAGGCCATCCCAAAAAAATTCCTTCTTAACCCTGTGGTAAGTTTTTAAAAATCCTGAGTGCCCTCCTAAGGGAGAAGTGTGCAATTCCATAAGAATCTTTTGTTTTAGCTGGGAATTCTTACAGAGGTATAAGCGATCTTTGTACCATAACGAATCATTTTTCCAGCTAAATGTATCAGAAGTACTGGAATCTTGTTGTAGCTTTTCAATAAGTGCCCACACTTCTTCGTCGTTCTTCCATTCCTCCCTTGCTTCGTTTATCCAATCTGGTTGGATAATAGAAATGGCACACAACAATGCTTCCACATCCTCATCCTTTCTTGAGAGTGCATCTGCCACCACATTTTGCTTCCCTTTTTTGTAGATGATTTCAAAGTCATAACCCAACATCTTTGTGACCCACTTTTGTTGCTCTTCAGAGGATAATCTTTGTTCTAAAAAGTATTTAAGGCTATCATGATCCGTTTTTACCTTGAAGTGTCTTCCCATTAGGTAGGGTCGCCATTTCTTAAGTGCATGGAGTATTGCCAACATTTCCTTCTCATAAATAGCTTTTCTTAAAAACTTTCCCTTGATTGGACGACTTTCAAAAGCAATGGGTCTTTCATCTTGCATTAGAACAGCACCAATTCCATTTCCTGAAGCATCACATTCCACAATAAAGGTTTTTGTGAAGTCCGGCGTAGCTAAGACCGGTGCTTGGCACATTGCCTCTTTAAGATGTTCAAAGGCCTTTGTTGCTTCCGAAGTCCATGAAAATGAATCTTTCTTCAATAATGTTGTTAGAGGTGCTGCTATTCTCCCATAATTCTTAACAAACTTGCGATAATACCCTGTCAACCCAAGAAATCCTCGCAGATGCTTTATGGATGTGGGGATTTTCCATTCCTTAATGGCTTTAATTTTGCTAGGGTCTACCTTAACTCCTTCATGAGATACAATATGACCCAAATATTCCACCTCCTGGACTCCAAAGAAACATTTGGATCTTTTTGCATATAATTGTTTCTCCTCCAATAGTTGTAACACCCTGTCAACATGTTCAACATGATCCTTCCAAGACTTGCTGTAGATTAGTATATCATCAAAAAATACTAACACAAATTTTCTAAGGAATGGTTTGAAAATTGAATTCATCAAACCTTGAAATGTTGAAGGTGCATTGGTAAGGCCAAAAGGCATGACCAAAAATTCATAATGACCCTCATGAGTTCTAAATGCTGTTTTCGGAATGTCTTCAATCTTCATTCTGATTTGATGATATCCCGAACGAAGATCCAACTTGGTGAAGTAAATTGATCCATGCAATTCATCCAGTAATTCATCAATAACAGGAATGGGGAACTTATCTTTAATAGTGAGCTTGTTGAGCTCCCTATAATCTGGACACATGCGCCATGATCCATCCTTCTTGTGCACCAATACTACTGGAGCTGAGAAAGAACTTTGACTCGGTTGAATTATACCAGCCTCTAGCATTTCTGCAACCATACGTTCAATTTCACTTTTTTGGACATATGGATATCTGTACGGCCTGATGTTTGGAGGAACACTTCCTGGAATCAGATGAATAGCATGATCATGATCACGCATAGGTGGGAGACCTTTGGGAGTCTCAAATACCTTGGAATGATTGTCCAGGACTTTTTGGAGATCTGGAGAAATAGATGATTCCAATGTGGAAACATCTAGTGAACATAATTGTGCAATTACACCTCTTTGCTCCTTTTTTAGAAGCTTTGTCATTCCATTAGAGCTGATTATCTTTCCTGGTTTCCCTGCAATACCCCTTAATTCAACTTCCTTTCCTTCCACAGAAAATTTCATGAAAAGTTCTTGAAAATTAAAAGCTATTGTACCCAAGGATTGTAGCCATTGGACTCCTAGTACAACATCAACACCTCCCATTGGAATGGAAAGCATTGGGCTAGTCAATACATATTCTCCCATGGATAGCTTGATATTATGGCACTTTCCAGAACAATTTATTGTTCCTCCATTTGCAATCATCACTTGACACTCTGGTGCTGGATATAGGAAGCAATTCAATTCTTTTGCTACCCTACAATGAATAAAATTGTGGGTGCTTCCTGAATCAATCAACACTATTACCTTTTTCTTCTTGATTTGTCCTTCTATCTTGATGGTTTGAGGAGTGGTAATTCCCGCCAATGCATTACAAGATATGGTCGGATTTATTTGTTCTTCATCTAGGCTTTGTTCCTGGAATATATCCTCTTCTTTTGACCTTTCTTGCTCCTTTTCTTCTTCCTCTTCACAATCTATGTAGAATAATTTCTTCTCAGCACACTTATGACCTTTTGTGTATTTGCTATCACAATTGTAACAAAGCCCTTTTGCTCTTTTTTCTTCCAATTGTTGTGGTGTCAACCTTGTAGGTTGTGGAAGACTATGGGCAACAACACTTCCTTCTTTATAGTTGTGAATGGTATGCTTCCTAGTTGCCATAATTTTGCTTTCCATTTTTCTTGCTAACCTGAATGCCTTCTCTAATGAATCAGGTTCCCAAAGGCGCACATCATGTTGGATATTATCCTTTAAAGACCCTATGAACACATCAATCCTATGCTCTTCTGGAATATCTTTTACCCTTATGTTCAATTTTTGGAACTCCTCAATGTGCTCCATTATTGAACCCTTTTGTTTGAGACTTATCAATTGGCTAAAAAAAGTGTTGCTTTTTGTATCCTCATAATGTGCTATTAATTCTTCCGTAAAAATGGCCCAAGTGATAAATGGTTTACGAGAACAAAGCCATTGATACCATACAAACTGATTTGGTTCCAAATATAAAGTTTCCATACGTACCTTTTGTGTGTTTTGCACATTATTGAGATCGAAGAATTGCTCCATCTGTAATATCCATGTGGCGGGATCCTTGCCATCAAACTTCCTCATATCGATTTTTGGAACATGGTGAGTCTTTGATCCAACATTAGAGTCTATGGAATCATGATTAACATTTCTTTTGTTCTCATCATGAGTTTCCTTTACTACCTTTTCACCATTAGTGACCCTTTCTTGTAGCAACTTCTTCAATTCTTCCATGTTTGTATTCAAATCTATCTTCAAATTTGCCATCGAATCCTCCATCTTAGCTTCCATGCCCTTTATCTTAGATTCCACACCATTTACCTTAGATTCCACGCCACTTATCTTAGCTTCTGTTAGCTTTTGTGAGCGTGACATTTGTTGCACTTGTTCTTGTAATTTTGATATATCATGTAGCATTTCTTCCTCTTCTTCATGAGTCATGCTAGAGCTTTCAGGTTCCTTACTAGGTGTTTGCATTTTCTTTCCTCGGGGCATCAGTTACCGATAATAATGCTTTACTATGCCCTTTGAATTCCGTTAAACCAAGCTTACACAAAAATTAAAAAAAACTACACACCTTTTTTCACTTTATAGAAGCCTGATATTTAATCTGATGTATCTCTGTAATTTCGGATCATCCAATTCTGAAATTGCTACCTGTATTAGCCTTCTGCGTCCTCTTTCCAATGCCACAAGTCTGAGCCAAATTGGATTCTCCAAGGAAGAGTTATGTGAAATCTCCCACGGTGACTTGCTTTTAGACTGGTTCAGTAGAGCGAAGTTGTACGACGTGCCACGAGTCACTGTTTCGACCTTTGGATCTGAAAAACGCCCATGAGAAACTACAGTCCGTCCTCTTTCTGTACCTTCTTACGAAACTTCAATCCGATGCTCAGAAAGAAAGTTATGACGATTTTCCCCAGGTCACCTGTTTTGAGTGTAATTCAGGAGTCATCAAAAAGACCAGCTTCATGAGATCATATCTCCGAACAAATCGCACGAAAAGCTCTGAAATTCGGACCCAAGGTTCAGCACGATTTCTTCTCAAATGGGTTTTTTTTTCTACTTCTAAAACGTCACAAAAAAAAAGTTATAGCGAAAATTCCACGATGACCTGTTTGGAGCAGCGAAACCCTAGAATCCAAAGCTCTGATACCAAATGTTATGAAACCAGCTCACAAAAAGATAGAAAAGAGAGATCCATGCCTTAGAATTCAGCCTCTTCGAGGGGGCAACCTCCTTTACATTACATAAATGAACAATTCTTGGATGATACAAATGAAAATACCTCCTTTCTATATATAGGAGTCTAAGTGGTCCCAATACAATCAAAGCCTACATAACAATAATATTGTAGGGCACAACAATAACAATAGTGGGCTTCTATGTGGCACAAAGGTAACAATATGGGCACTACATGGGTACATCAATATAAATAAGGGGTATAACTACAATAGTAATGGGGTAATCACTAGTATTATAGGGACCCAACAAAAACTAAAAAGAGAGAGCCCTCTCTGATTACGGGTAGGCTAGAACCTGTAATCCAAAGCTTGGTTAGTGGTTACCCCGGCCGTATTCCCTCAGGAGTCAAAGGGAACAACCTGGGTGTTAACATAGGTGAGTGGTGAGATCTCAAGTATTATCCTTCTTGTTCTTCAAACAATCAATCATTAAGTTTGTAACTCAAATACACTTTAAGCTAAGAAACTATCACTCATAAAGAAAAACTAGAAACACTAAACTATTTAATAACTTAAAAAAAGAAAGAAACTTGCCTTGATGGCTTCGGTCAGCCCTTTTCGAGCTACCATGGTAAGCTTGAAAACTTACATAGATAATAAGGAAGTTAACACATTGAACTTAACAACTGCTGCTCATATTATTAATCAAAAATAAGGATTACAACTTAACAGTTCATCAACATTACAAATCGTAGAGTGTTAGTGCTCTGTTTCTAATTCTTTCATTCTCTAACCTAATCTCTCTTTGAACACTAAAATATTTAAAGAATAAGAGATTAAAATATTAGCATAATCATTCGACGAACCTTTTTTTTATAAAGAATAGGGTTGTTACAATCAAAGTTACAAGAGATAATCATCAAATCTGTATAGTTAAATTGAATTTACATTTGTAACTTTGTCCTCTTGACACGAAGTGTATGAGGAGGAAGTGAATCTCAACTGAATAAGTAAGGAGATGTCTTAAACGACTTTATTGGTTCCATCGTAAATTATTTGATGAAGTATGAAGTTTGGTACCAGAGTCAGACAGTAGAACATTTGTACTGAGATAGAACAAAGGAACTGCTAGTACTGGAATCGAATAGATGAACACTAGTACTAGAACAAAACAATATAACATGGTTACTAGAGTTAAACGGTAGAAGAGATGGTACCAGAATCGAATAGTGGAACAACATGTACCAGAATAGAATAATATCATCAGCGCAATAGCCAAGAGCTCGGGCCAATGGTCAAGCGTCAGATGGGTGCACACATGTGGTGATCGCGGTCATTGAGGACACGACTATTGGCTGAGTACCCGATGGGTGCACATAAATTTATGAAAACCCGAATGCCAGATTGTTGAAGAGGCTGGACAAATAAGAACATATGTACCAGATCGTTGAGCTACTCAAGTACCAGAATGATGAACTACCCAAGTGTTGGAATGTTGAATGTGTACTAGATGAAAAGGAGTAGAGATCCAAAGATCTATGTAAACCAATCAGAGAAATTAGAGAGTAAAAGATCACATAATGTTATTTTTACTACAAGGAAACATAGAAATTGATTTTTGAAATATATATTACCTCATATAGACATCATAATGCTTTAAGGGCATATACTTGAAGAAAATAGCTGAAATAATTCAAAAATAGAGGTCAATTAGGGCATTATAAGTATGAAAAGGGAGACCCGATGTGGATGCTGATAGTAATGATAGTATACATATAAGTTGCAATTGTGATATATATATATATATATATATATATATATATATATATATCTCCCAAGATGCATACTTTCTTTCATTTTTTTTTTCATTCTAAAGCTAGCATGTCAAGAGAATTGGTCCCTCTTGGCTCTTTCTAAATCCATGGCTATAATGAATCATACTGGTTTATTATTTTGAAAATACAATTTTTCAACTAGATAATAATACCTTCTTTATTTTCCTAAATATCCTTCTTTATAAAAGGGAAAACTTATATCTAGAAAATAACATATTCTTAAAAATAATTTTGCAATAGTAATTTCTAAAACATTTCTCCATATATTTTGGTTTAAGGGATCTTTCTTATAAATATTAATATAAGTATTTTCGTACATTCACATTTCCCTACTATTTAGGAGGAGTTTTATTTAGAGAATTTATCTTTTTAACAAGTAGTCAATTTATATTGGGTAGTCTATTTATAAAATATCATTTTAAAACATGTCTATTTTTAATGGGTGTTCTATCTATAATAGGTCCATTTTTAGAAAATCAAGTCATTAATGCATGAGTTTCACAGCAGTTCAGTTCTATGTACATGAGTTATCACTTATGCATGGCTAACTCCATTTATTGCTAGATTTAATTATGAGTAGTTACGTCGTAAGGCATTTCCTTTTTAAAACAACTCCCTTAGCTTCCACCATGTACTAGTTTGTAGTGTAGGATCGAATTTTAGAAGATTAAATAATCCTCTGTTATTGGATTGAAATGGTTATAGAAAAATTCCTCAGTTGGAGAAAACGATTAACGATTAAAGCATCCTCTCCCATCGAATTGAAATAATTATAGCGACCATCCCCGATTGGAGAGAATGTTTAGCGAGAGATATGCATCACACAAGAACCTGCGTGAGCCATATTGACAACCAGAAATCATTATTCCCGGTTTGACACAATAGGCATTGAACCTGAACACTGTAGGGATCTTACGAAAGTGAGATGAGTCAAAGATTTGCTCCATCCCTATTCGATTGGTAGCTTTACCATTTTCCTCTTCCTCTTTTGTGGTTTCTCTTTTTTTATTTCTAACCAAATAGAATAATATGTATTCATTTATTTATGTGGTTATTATTGTAAGAATTATTCCTGATGCGCCAATATAGGTAGGTGTGTTCCAATAACCAGCATGTGTTATTTCCCAAGTTAACCTCTCCCTTTTACTGATGTTGAAAGGATCAAATATGCATGGAAGGTGATAAGGGTAGCCCATCATTATAACTAAAAGGGTGGAACCTATCTCTAAGGCATAAACCTATCTTTTCCATTCATCTATACAAATGATGATATACATTAACACCTTTTAGAAAGGTTCCCTCTTTTTGAAAATTTGACATTTCAACACTATACAGGGCTAAGCAATGTGAAAATTTATGTGGCCAATCTCTAGTGTATGGATTTCACTGGAGTTGAGTGTGAAAGCTCAGTGACAGTTAACTACCCAAAGCTGGTAAATGTCATAGTGCATAATTGTTTTTGGATGTCAATGTTTGAGCTGAACCCTTATCTGTATCTGCATCTGTTCAAGATGAAGCTTGTTGTATTTAAAGGATTTATTGTTACAAACTCGCTAAAGAAATTTTCCCTTCATGGGCTTGGTAGAAAAGCGCCTTTTCTTGTAGTTCTCTAATGTTTGGTCTCTCTTGAATAACTCTCAATAGAATGTAAATGTTTTACGGTTAGTAATTCTCTTACTTATAGCATCATGTTAATAGTGTTTTGAACACAATAATTTTATTGTATAGGGAGATTTATCATACCAAGCTTGGATTGTAGAACCACATAGTAAGCCTCGAGGCATTAAGTTTAACCCTTTCACTCAATAGTTTGAAAGTGGTTTGCATGAAAGTTTCAAAATTTGATAAGAAGAAAATTTCTCTAATAGGTTTCATGTTCAGAAGTTTTCCTTTGTTGCAAACAATGACACTTACCCTGCCAAGATGATCCCTATTTACTCATGAGAAGAGCTTCTTAAAACAACTTATGGGTTTGAAAAGACCTAGTGAAGCATGCGTGTATATATCAGAAGAACATGAAGACTGCCGCCGGGCATGTATTGGAGATGATTTACAAATGATTCATGATCGACTTTGTAATTGATTGAAATATGCCATACAAAGAATGAATTGATTTTTGAGGTCAAGATACATTCTCCTCTTTTGTTAAAAATTTATGGAAAATGAATTCTCCCATTTTTTCCTTCACCTACATATACCATACCGACCTTATATGGCAAGTGTTGTTAATTATTAAGAATCCTAGGTGATGTCTTGTTGGGGCTAGTTTATTTTGTCATGCCTTCATCGTTGTAAGTTTTGATCACTTTAAATCAAATTTTCATTCTCATCTTGTTCATGTGAAATCCCACTTCACTAATGTAAGGCATCTGATTTTCTCTAAAATTACATGAATCTGATTTGTTCTAAAATATTAATTTATTTCAAATGTACAAGCTCACTTGGCTCCAGATAGCAAGTTTGATTTTTTGGAGTTGGTTCATTTGTATTTTTGCTCAGGAGTTATGTGGTCCTATTACTCCTTACAATCTTTGGGTTTTTTCTTTTTCTTTCCAAATGTCTAGTGCTTCGATTTCATCAAAATTTTGGATATTGATATGCATGCGGGCCTGAATTGAAGAATTTGGATCCTTTCCTTCTTTTGGACAAATTTGCAATTAAATTGAACCTAATTCACTTAGCAAGCATATCATGAGATTCGAACTCTTTCCCTTCTCATGTAAGAAAATCCTTTGAGCTTTCTTAGGCTACAGTTTGGTTATGATAAACACGATCGATCTTGATCAGACTAGAACACAAGTTTTGAATTTTGAGTTGAATGTTTGTCATTTTGCTAATGTGGTTTGTCAAGGGAACTATTTGTTTAATGCTAAATTTAATTTGGCTTGCAATTTCTCCTCTTGCTAGCTTTCTGAACCATCCTCACAGAGGTACAACCTTTTTCCTTTTTAAAAACTCAATAACACTTTGATTTTTCCATTATGTGTGTGGTATCTGCTATGGAAGCCTAGGTACTTTTCTTTTTCTTTTATGGAAAACTAATTGTATTTTCCTTCCTTTTGTTATTCAGGTTTTGAGACTATCACATACATGCTCAAGCTAAACCCATCCTAGAGAAGCTCCACCTGCCAATACTTGGGCCTTTAATGGATTCATCTATTTATTTACCAGTCATGGATATATTTTCTTTTGTATATTTTAGAAGAGGAAATGGTTGCCTTCTGCGTTGATAATATGGGGTAAGCACCAATACATTTTGTTGGTGACTGGATTATTTGATAATCATGCTTACTGTCATGCTCTGCTTAAATTTCTTAATGGGAAGGGAATTTATAGCGTCACAATTGACTAAAAGAAGTTCCATTTATAATTTTTGATCATTTGTGTGGGGCCTTCAACCCGTTATTTGTTTATTTGAGAGCCAATTTCATCAAATAACTTATAGGACATGGATTGTCTGCATGGAGCTTTTACACATCAATATTTTGCAGGACATAAGGGTACCATCAAAGCTAGTGATCTCCAAGTTGGACAATTTTCATTCTCTTGTGGTTTTGACGATCTTTCTTTTACAATCAACAAGGATTGATCTAAGAGTTGAGTATTAGACCTAGGTCATTGGAATTTGTGATAACGTTCTGAGTAAAAGTTTATTATGTTTTCTAGTGCATGAAAACTGGAAGAGTTATAGTCCACTATGAAATTCCAGCAAGAAAAGGGGTCCATATTGGCTCCTAGCTTTCGGTAAATATTTCATCAAAGACAAAATGTATGTACATTTGTTTCTAACAAGAGAATTTATTTAAGATTCTCTATTTCTAATTCAGTTACCGACTTACAAGACATTGGTTTTTTGTATATGATTGAACCTACATATAAAGAATTGGAAGGTAAAGACATACCAAAGGTTGAGAAATATGGTGTTAGAGCAGCTGTTATAATTGGAGAAGCTTTGGGCATTAAGTCCCTTGCATACACCAAAACTCCAACAATGTTCTTGGATTTCGCCATGAAGCTAGGAGTTGTTCTCCATCAACCTATTCGAGAGTGTTTGAATGCATGTGTCTATGTTTGAGAAGCTGAGGTAATTTTTGGAGATCTTAGTTCATCAGCTGTTGGTGCTCACCAAACTGTTCAATAAAGCTCTGGCAATGGATTGAGTGTTTGGAACAAGTCAAATATTCCCTAAAGATTCTTCCTAATTGCGCGGAAGGCACTGAATGAACCAGTCATTCAATATGGTCCCTTTTTTTTTATGAATAATCAACAAGAAATAATTTAGGCTCTTGAATATTATCACTGTTCTAGAAATGGATTTGAGAGAGATGTTGGATGGCATCGTGACACTCTTGGGCTTAGTGATGCTGAATAGACAACATATTGAATTCAAAACTATGATACCTAAATTACTTTTGCTGACATGCCTTCGAGAGCATAAGAGATAATGCTTTAGAAGTACATTCACAAAGTTGCTTCCCTATATTTTTTTGTCTGAGTTCATTGAGTTATGTTCTATTACTCCTTCCCTACAGTGCCAACATAGTACAAACTTTAGAAATGTCCCTTTCAAACGTAAACCTTGGATTCTGGAATGAATCTATTTGACTCTTCAAACTCCATGACCAACAACTTTGGAATGAATTTTCTCAACCACTCAAAATCCATAGCCACCAACTTTGGCCTTGATAGAAACCTTAGCATATATAAAGAAAGCAATTATAATTGGTAATCAAGACAACTATGCTTTCCTTGATACCCTCATCAAAGATTTATGTAATGGAACAAATTTTAAGCCATTATTTACCACAACAATAAATCAATACAAGGTATATTTTGCAACTAATTAATCTTGCATAGCTCTAGTATATTTACGTTTTTAGAGTAAATAAGGTATGGCACAAATGAGTTTTTAAAGGATACAAATATCTACATATTTCTCAATTAGATTCCATTATTAATCTTCTCTTTTCTTATTATCTACCAAGAGAATACACAATACATATTATTGATTTTCCACACGTTAATTGGCATGAGGCACACATGCGAATTTAAAGGTAAACTAGATAGGCAATACTAAGTTCAACTAAACTATAACATGGTCATAACAAATAAAATAAATTTGCACAAACTTGTCAATTGCTTCAACTAAAAAGAGTTTGATTTATTTTAGAAGTGTCCTACGTAGTCATCCATGGTAGATCCATATTCAAATTAAATAATACATTTTGACAAAAGCCTACGACGAGGTATTTTGCTCTGAATAAAAGGACATAATTTGATCCAATATGACAGGATAGTTGACACATAAGGTTACATCTGAGATAATATTCTTACAGTAAAAGAATATATGGACTGAAAGAACCATGTTACTAATTTACTGTAGAAACCAAGAGGTCTATATGAGACAAATGGTTTCTAAAGCCTTGAACTACAAACATATTTTTAGTACTCAAATTTATTCCATATGTCTATGAAATCCAAGTTCCTCTTGAACACGAACTTGAAGAAAGAATTAATCACTGAGATACCTGAACAGAGAGTCGTAAAGAAAAATTCTCAATTATGATATGTCTGTTGGAACTACTACACACCTACATGCAGACTCTTAGTTAGAGCATGGGACTGCATGCAAGATTCCTTTTGGATGTTGGAACTACTACACACCTACATGCAGACTCTTAGTTAGAGCATGGGATTGCATGCAAGATTCCTTTTGCATGATTTAGTCCTTGATTTTCTCCTTCTTTAACTCTGCAACTGACTAGTTATCTCCAGAACTTGTTGTAGGTGTTGAGTCTTCTCATTGATCACCACTATAGTGCATTACCTTGGGATCTTCACCCAGTGATGCTATATCATGAGCATTGTAACATATTTTCGAATGCATCATTCTTTTCTTCTTTCGATTTTCTTTTAGTGTTTTTGCTCTGCAAGGTTGTGTGTTCAACCTTTACTAGCTAGATTCATCTGTGCAGGTTTCCTAATACATTTACATGGTATCAGAGCCCATAGGTTGCTAGATAAAAGGCGCACCAGTACTTTATTTTGCAAGTATTACAGCTTGGAGATCGAAGATTGATAGAAAAATGGAGTTTCCCAAAGCATCGATCCTAACACCGTACAACTATCATGAATGGAAGGACCAAATGGCTCGATACCTTCGTCATAAAGGGTTGTACAAGATTACCATGGCTACAGAAGTGGAACCCACTTCAGCCATAGAGAAATCCAAGTACCCCAACCGTATGGATGAGGCCCACGTATCCATATGCATGTGCATCTCTCCAGAGTTGCAGTTTCATCTATCTGCCTGCAATACTCCCAATGAGATTTGGAAAAAGGTTGAAGATCTCTACAGGAAACAAGATGAGATGAAAGGACATCTGCTCGAAGTGGAGCTGCTATCATTGGATCCACGAAACTATGACAGAATTCAAGACTTCTTCACCAAATATAATGATCTATTGCCGCAACTCAAGGGTTGTGGAATTGACAAATCCAAGGAGGAGAGTCGCCAAGTTCTCTCTATTATGTCAAAGCTCAAACCAGAATAATTCATCTTTGTGTCTACATTTCATTCAGTAAGGCTCGCAACAGGTAAATCCTACACTATGCCTTCTCTCAAAGAATTTATGGAGTCCCTTATTTTTGAGCAAGATAAACTCATTGACATGGGGAAAATCAAACCTCCAAAAGCACATGCACTTGCTGTGCATGATGGAAGCCACAATAAAAATCACAGATCTGATTCAAATAAGAAAAATCAGCAACAAAAAGATAAAGGAAAAGCACATTCCCATCCAAAGAAGGAAGGGTACACCAATCCCTTCAACGACTCCTCCGGCTCGAGAAATGAGAAAGGGAAGAAAGGAAACATATGCACCTACTGTCAAAGAGGATTCCATCTAGAATCCTCTTGCATTAATAAACAAATTGACCAAATGGCAGAAATCCTTCAGAAGCAAACCTTGGGGACCACATCCCTCAGGGCGCTAAGAAGAAAACTAAGGATCCGCCCCACGGGAAAGGTAACAATTTTCATGCTTTAGTTGCAATTAATTCTTCTCCTGATGCATGGATTATAGATTCTGGTGCATCGCATCATATGGCTGCTTCAAAGGAAGTCTATTCCTCTTTGGATGCATGCAAAGGACCTCCCATCCTCATGGGAGATGACTCACCTATTGAGGTCACCGGAAAAGGTAGAGTGGAACTTTTACACGGAAGCTTTGAAGATGTGCTTCATGTTCCAAAACATTCGATAAATGTGCTTTCAGTTTATCAGATCACTCATTCCGGCACCGGAAAGAGAGTGGAATTCACTCCAGATGTAGTGAACATATATGATCTACATAACAGCGCCAAACTTGTAACTGGTGAGGTAAAGAATGGAGCCAGACTGTATACATTTTCTGAATTTATTGAATCTGAATCCTCCTTATTGCTTACACATGCTGATGATAGTAGTAGGCTTTGGCACGAGAGGTTTGGTCACTTGAATTACAGGTATATGCAGCAGCTAAGCAAGAATGAGATGGTGGAAGGCTTGCCAAATATCAGTTTCTCCAAAGGAGTTTATTAAGGGTGTGTTCTTGGCAAACATCCTAGAGAAAAGTTTGACACCGGCAAGACTCACAGAGCATCCTCTCCTCTAGATCTGATCCATAGTGATCTCATGGGGCCTTTTCCTCATCCTTCCATCAACAAAGCAAGGTATGTCCTTATATTTATTGATGATTTCTCACGGTATACTTGGGTGTATCTTCTCAGGAACAAATCTGAAGTTTTTGAGCACTTTGAAGATTTCAAAGCACTAGTTGAGACACAGTCAGAGAGAATGATCAAAGCCCTCCGTACAGAAAATGGGGGGGAATATGTTAACACAGCACTTTGGAACCTTTGCCTTCAGTCCGGCATACAGTTGTAGTACAAAGTTCCATACACTTCGCAGCAGAACGAAGTTGCTGAGAGAAAGAACCGATCTCTCAAAGAGCTGGCTTCCTGCATGTTGCATGCCAAGTCACTGCCTCATAAGCTCTGGGTTGAAGCACTTAATTGTGCTAACTACGTCCAGAACAGATCTCCTCATAGGTCTATCAAAGATCAAACCTCCTTTGAGGCTTGGAGCGGCACTAAACCAGAGGTCACTCACCTCCGTGTTTTCGGCTCTCGAGCATGGGCCCGGATCCCCTCTGAAAAGAGGAAAGCTCTTGATCCACAGAGCATTGAGTGCATATTTGTTGGATACCCTGATGGTGTGAAGGGATATCGACTCCTGATTCCCTCTACGGACAAGCTCATCATTGAGCGAAGTGTCAAATTTGAGGAAAGTCTCTTGCATGCACCTCAAGCGCCGCATGCAGACACTTTTTATCTACCTCAGCTCCGAGATGATGACCCAGTGCACTCAGATGCAGATACATATCACGCAGATGCCGAGGAAGAGCATGCAGATGCAAAGACAGAGTCCTCAGATACAAATCTAGTGCATGCAAATGATGATCCACATCCAAGCGCAAATCAGGCTTCCAACAGTGAATCATATTCCCCTGTCATAAATCAGAGAACAAGGAGCTTACGTGAGATATATGCACAAGACCAACCAGCTGCTAGAAATGGTCTTGTGGGGGATAATTCTGATCTGTAGAGGACTAGCTCAGAGTTTATTGAGCCTCCTCTTGTCCTCACTGCCACTGAACCATTGCCCTCCTGGCATTGTAATTTGGTTGAGTCTTCTGATCCACAGTCTTATGCTAAGGCTGCTGGGCATCCATCTTGGGAGTTCGCCATGGAGGAGGAGTATAACTCCCTCCTCGAGAACTAGACTTTGGATCTGGTCCCCCTTCCTTCAGGAAGGAAACTTGTCCGATGCGAATGGGTCTACAGGACAAAGAGTGTTGTAGATGGGCAAATCACTAGACGGAATGCAAGGCTAGTAGGCAAAGGCTTCCAACAAGTGCATGGCATTGATTATGACGAGACCTTTGCTCCAGTAGCAAATATGGATTCCATATGCCTTACACTTGCCATTGCGGCTACCCAACGGTGGGAAGTACATCAGATGGATGTGAAGAATGCCTTTCTTCACAGAGACCTATCTGAGGAGATCTACATGGGGCAGCCACATGGTTTCATTCAGGATTCATCTTTGGTCTGCAAACTGAAGAAATCTCTCTATGGCCTTAAGCAGGCCCCGAGAGCTTGGTACGCGAAGATGGATTCTTTTCTCTTATCACAAAACTTTGAACGATGTAAGTCTGATCTGAATGTTTACATGCTTAGGGCACATGATTCTCTTTTTATTTTAGTATTGTATGTAGATGATCTCCTAATCACTGGCAGCTCAGCTTCAGCGATTGCTACAGTCAAGAGGGCCTTGCATGATAGGTTCTTGATGACAGACATGGGTCCATTACACTTCTTTCTTGGTATTGAGATAGCCCAGAATGCCACAGGCATCAAACTCTCTCAGGCTAAGTATGCACGGGATGTCCTCAAGAGATTTCGCATGACTGACTGCAAGCCGGCACCGACTCCTTTTCTGTCTGGGGTCTGCCTGGAGGATGGAGGTGACACTCCATTAGTTGATATCACTCTCTACTGCTACCGACAGCTGGTGGGGAGCTTATTGTACCTCACCCACTCCAGACCAGATCTCTCATATGCAGTAGGGGCAGTTTCCAGATACATGCGGGAGCCGCATGAGCTACACTGGAATGCTGCCAAGCGCATACTCCGATATGTGCAGGGCACCATCACCTTCGGGATTCACTATGCAGCAGGCATTGCATTGAATCTCCTTGGATTCACAAATTCTTATTGGGCGGGAGACAACATTGATCGCAAGTCCACCTCCGGAGATTCACTCAGTCTAGGATCTGGCCCTATCTATTAGTCGAGCAAGAAGCAGGCTACTATTGCTCTCTCTTCAGCTGAGGCTGAGTACCGAGGAGTAGTCAACATCACTATTCAGGCTCTGTGGCTACATCACTTCCTCACTGAGTTGGTCGTCCAGTTCCGCCAGCCCATTTTCATCTGGTGTGACAGCCAGAGCACTCTCAAATTTTGCAGGGATCCAATACAGCGGCAGCAGACGAAGCACATAGAGATCCATATGCACTATATCAGAGACTTATTACATGATCGGGTCATTGATTTGCAGTTCTGTCCTTCAGCAGAGCAGACTGCAGACATCTTCACCAAGACATTCATTGAGCAGAAGTTTCACTCTTTGCGTGATCGTCTTGGAGTGAAGGACACGATTGCTTAGCAATTGTATTTTTCTTCCTCTTTTCTTTTGATTACATTGTATTTTGAGGGGGAGGTTTTCCCACGAGGTTCTCCCTCTTTCCTCAATTTTAGTACAAGTTGCACTGTATTTTGGGTGACCTTTGGCCTTAGTTTCCAGGGCCCATTTTCTATCTTTCCCCATAGTGGTGTTCACGGGGGGTGTTGGAACTACTACACACCTACATGCAGACTCTTAGTTAGAGCATGGAACTGCATGCAAGATTCCTTTTGCATCTTGGAACTACTACACACCTACATGCGGACTCTTAGTTAGAGCAGGGGATTGCATGCAAGATTCCTTTTGAGTGATTTACTCCTTGATTTGCTCCTTCTTTAACTCTGCAACTTGTTGTAGGTGTTGAGTCTTCGCATTGATCACCACTATAGTGCATTAGCTTGGGATCTTCACCCAGTGATGCTATATCATGAGCATTGTAACATATTTTCGAATGCATCATTCTTTTCGTCTTTCGATTTTCTTTTAGTGTTTTTGCTCTACAAAGCTGTGTGTTAAACCTTTACTAGCTAGATTCATCTGTGCAGGTTTTCTAACACATTTACAATGTCAAGGTTATTAGAACATTAGCAATGCCGGAAATAGTATAAGTAATATTAATGATGGTTGGAAGTTTTTGGAGTGCTTGGAAATGATAATATGTTAGTTGATTAAGATATGAAGAAATTCTTGTTGAAAATTTAGTTTGTTATTTTGATGAGTTGGAGGCTACTTTTGAAAAATACATTGGGCATAAATTACGTCTTAAGAAGTAAAATTAAATTGGGCATCTAAAATGAATAGCATAATGGTTTCTATTGAAACAGGAAAAAATAATGATCAAGCTAGAGAATAGGGCAAGGAAATTACTTTCTATGAGCACGAATTTCAACAAGCAAATATAGAATAGGACAATGCAATCTAAGAACACAGTAAAAGTTCATGATTCAGGTCTATTTTTTTTTTTTTTTAATTAAGATTTACTCTGCATCTGATTTGTTCTAAAATATTAATTTCTTTTAAATGTACAGGCTCACTTGGCTCCAAATAGCCAGTTTGATTTCAGAAATATATCAAGAGATCTTTGGATGATGACTTGAACAACGTGGATGGAATCCGATTGGTAACATTTTCTATGTGCACAACAACTTTGATCGACGACACTTCGCTTGGAAGGTATGCCATGCTTCAATTAGCTGGACATCTTGTTAACGCAACACAATGCACTGCTAGAAAATGTGTTCAATCCTACCTTCATTTACACAATCGAAGCAACAAATAATTAAAACTGGCATTTTCATATATTTAAAACTAAGGAAGAAATTCTGGCTAAATAAGTTCTGCGACAGAAACTCAGATCGAATCAGAATGTTCACAATCTGGAGCTTTAGCTGGCAGCGACCCAAATAAAGACAACAACAAAGTTCAGAGTTCGAAGCATAATCATATTTTTCCATCAGTGAGGAGATTAGTCTCAACGGAAGAAGGTAGACAAGGAATATCACTAGTGTTTATCTCAAACTAAGCAATAGCGAATCATTTTTATTTATGTCTATGACTGTAGTGGAACTATGTGCCTTGCTCCCTCTGCTTGCTCGGAAGCCAATTGTGATTGCAGCTCTGAAACTTTATTCTGGAGATCATTGATTACTCTTGCGCAGCCAAAGACAGGATCGCGAGCTCCCTCACTCGCCTCGTACACCATGCTTCTTACACCATCATTTCTCTTGTCGGCCGGAAGATCCTGTAACACCGTGAAAACTTACTAAGTATAAATTTAAAAACTTAATAAATATAAATTTAATTATAAAGAGATAGAAATTAATATTTACAATAAATAATTTTTTCTAAATTATATAGCTGTGTGTTTTTTTTAATGCATATCATATTAAAAAAGTTAAATTATATACCTGTGTGTTTTTTAATTCCCCTCACATTAAAAAATTAAATTAAAAAGGTTAGAAATTATGTTAAACAAAAATGTCACATATATAAAAATATGTATTATCAAAAAAATAAAAATAAAAAATAAAAATAAGAATAAGAGTAAAATTCAAATAAATATAAATAACATTATTATGAATTAGTATAGGGGAATCAAATTTTTACATGCGTAAACCTTTTTTAAAGTTTTGCATTAAAAAAGAAGTTTGTGTAATGAGAGATTTGATCCCTCTAAGTGCTTTATAAATAGAGAGTGAACATGGATCTATGTTGGTCTCTCAATAGCTAATGATCATCCAAGCTCTTATGTGATGATACATCCTATATTGCCAATATGAAAACATATCATAGCAATTAACTTTTATAAGTTTATTTTAAATCATTATTAATTATAAAAGTTATTAATGTATGAGTTAAATATATATAAATTTAAGAAACATGTAACAAAGAACATGTAACGAAAAAACTATAGCAAAGGTATAATAAGAAATAAGAGATATTTGTCTTTCTTTTCAATTAAATTGTAAGTAAAAGGCTTATAACTACCTTTGTGATAAATCTCAACATTTTATCTTAATTATTACAAAAAAATATTGTGTTTTATATATATTACATGGAGTCTTAATCCTTACCATCCCCTTATTTATTTTTTTATAGCTTAATTATTATTGTAAAAGCATATTCTAAAGTTGACATGCTATCCAATCAAAAAAATGCATTTTTTTATAGATTAATTATTATTCTAAAAACATATTCTAAAATAAACATGCTATCCAATCAGAAAATGCAATATCCATTTGTAACATATATTATGTTATTTTCGTTAAAAACATATAAAGCTTATAATTATTTTCTTTATAAATAATGATAATGATAATAATAGTTTATCATAACTTATAATTATTTTATTTATAATTAATCATAATTATAATAATAATTCATTATAAAATTATAAATTAGTTAATTGTTATATTTTTTTAAATATTAACTAAATAAGATGCATCACAAAATAAGTTTATCAACGTTTATTTTCTTTTACTAACCACTTAACTGATATAATAAGAGAAAATATTAAATATAATAATCACATAGGTAAAATAGATAAAAGATAAAGGATTGTGATTCCTAAAAAGAAAGTATTGCAATGTGAGGAACAATATTGTACCAAAGAATAATGATGTACAGTTTAGAGCGGTGGATGCCTTTAAAAAGATCTTGGAAAGAAAATTATTAAAGAACTTAATTGGAATAAGATTTATGTGATGATTACAATAGTTTAATGGAAAAAATAAAATTAAGAAAATTATATAAATAATTAATTTTCAAATATTTTTTGGGAAATTAAAAAAATTATAAAAAAAATTGAAAAATGAATGTGAGAAAATGAGATTTTATCTATGGTACACATCATTATTTCAGTGTAGTCTATATTTTATAAATTGGGGATAAAATGAGCATGATGGGACACTGCGATATATTAACAAGCGAGTAAAAGTAGTAAGTTACATTGTTCCTCCATTTTAATAATAAAATAAAAAATAGGGCTACTAAAGAATGCTTTAAAACATCACCATCATTTAAGGACATTTAAGAAGATTTTATGTTAGTGAAAAAGTGAATGCACAAATTCATAATTGTTTATATATTTTATAATCTTTAAAATAAAATAAAAAATAATTAAAATTAAGATGTTAAATTTAAAAGAGAAGTTTAATTATATGTTTATATGTTTAATTGGATTAAAAGTTTAATAAAAGCTTATGTATAATTTTTTAAAGAAAATTTGTACGTGGACATTGTGCTTAATATGGAGTTGATAAGTGATATTAAAAAAAAAAACTATATTTATTATAAATAGAATATTTTAATTACCATTTTGAGAAAATGTTTGTCATTTTTAATAGGCTTATTAAAAAGAATTATGATAACACAAACACTTGATTTTTGATAAAAATAAAGTTAGTATTTTTAAAAGAATTTAAATAATGAATAAACTATCCCATGTCAAATTTGAAATCCCATTAGAAGTCCAAGAAACTTTTGAATACGAATCTCATAGTCATAAATAAAATGGTTTTATATGTGTATTATTTGAATAATATGAATTGTAATCTTATATTTATTTTTATGTACACTATACAAATAGTATCAAAGTGATGGACTTACGCTTCTACACATGGGTGCTCTCTAGAGCATATCAGACATGTACCCTTTCATGTCTAGCATTCCATAATTTTTTTCTCTATCTACACCTATTCCCTCAAGATGTGTACGTTCCATTTGTAAGAGGTTTCCCCCCATGTGGTTTTTCTTCTGTATCTTCGCACTTGGGGATTTTAATATTTCTTTTCTCAAACAATGTACTGCTTGTCCAATGGAGTATTTCAATTCACTAGGTGAGATAACAATAGATTGTTCTAAGAAGCATCACAACACATACTTCTCCCTCCTCCCTAATTTGTGCTTACATTTCATGAAAAATCATCTATCTCTTTATTTCCATCAGCTATGACATTTAGAGAATGAGCATGCTCAGTTGTTGTGATAGATCCTATAAGGGTTGAAGGGACTTTTTGTTTGTAGATTACTGAAGTATGGACATCCTTACCAATTTATAAGCAAGAAAGTATGGATCAAATGATGCTTCGTACATGTAGATGTATGCCCAAACAAATTTAGCTTCATTAATTATCCACTTAATGATTATGTGTCCTAGCACCTGCATTTGTTGGATAATTAAGTATACCACTAATCTCACTAGATATCGATAAGAATTTCTAAATATCCTTTTATTTGGCTCCCTCCCAATACATATTTTGAATAAAAATAAGCCCTATTTTTAATACATATCCTCTATTTTTAACAAATACCACTTTTCATACTCTGAAATATCTATCATTCCTCCTTACCATACACCGCCACCCAAACACTCAAATATATTAACTTTATTTTTCAGAATTCAAAGACCCCATTATGAAGGGAAGTTGTATGGTATTGCTCAGCGATGTGAATGTTGTATGTTTAGCTTATGCCTGATATGTATTTACTTACTGTACACCTATATATTGAAATCTAGTTAATTTCCCAAAGGGTTGCAATGGTAATTCAAGTTGTATTTCATAGTTTATTGAGTTTCAAAGTTAGTTGCATTATTATTTAGTTTCTACAAACATATTAAAAATTGCATTTTTCTTTTACTTTCTACCAACATATTAAAAATTGGAGTGATGAGGATATTTTAAGTAAGAAAAGGAATATTCATTTTATATTTTATGTAAATGTGTTAATTTGAAATTTCACAGTAAACCAAGATGCCTCGAAATATAGACATGTAACCATGATTTCAGTTCCTTATGTGACTGTAGATCCATTTACCTTAGTCTTGTAACAAAGCTTGATATTTAGTGAATTTTTTTAACTAAAATGTTTGTGGAAGTATGAATTGTTTGTTGCATAATCTATATTTTTAACACCTTTTACCTTGATATGGGTTATTTTTGAGCGGATTTCATAGCATCAAAAAGATAGGTTAACTATAGTAGGGATGATATGTAGATTTGAAGCTTTCCAATACACTAGATATTTGTAGAGTCAAATTCTTTGTTTAGGAATTGCTTTGACAATGAAGGAACAATTGAGGTTCTATAATTGTAGATCTATCTCTCAAAAGTTTTATGTTTACGAAGTCTCTATTTAGTGATCATGTGTCATAACACATTTATTTGTTGGATATTGAATAATAGCGCTAGTCTCGCTAGATATTGATATGAATCTCGCAAAATTATTTCTTATGGCACCCTCCCAATACATATTTCCAATAAAAAAAACCCGTATTTTCAACTAGGGAATATGATTGTTCTCCTGTTTTTATAGATCATTCAAAAGTTCTAGGGAATTTTCGCTTTAATACAGTGGAGGTATGGCTATGCTTGGATGAATAATTAAGGTTTTATACATGTATATATATGTCCCAATAATTATAGTTTCATGAAGTCTCCACTTAATCATCATGTGTCATAGCACTAATCTTAATAGATATTGATAAGAATCTCAAATATTTTTGTTTATCCCACTCCAAATAAATATTTCCAATAAAAATAATCCCTAATTTTAATAAATATCCTAATTTTAATAAATATCAATTTTCTTTAAGTAATACCCCTTTTTATACCACGAAATTCCTATAATCTATCCCTACTCCACATCCCCACCCATGTTCCTACAATATATTGAATTTATTTTTTACAATTTAGAAACTGTTTTTATTAATAAATATGGTACGATATTGCTCAATAAAGTGAAGTACCTATGTTTATCTAAATTCCAAATTAATCCATCGCTTTTATCTCAATTTTCTACAAACATATAAAAAATATTGACTGATGAATATTAAGTGTAAAGAATATCAAATGATGGGGTTATTTAATGAAAAAGAAGAAAGGGGATTACTCATTTTAAAGTTTGTGTAAATGTGGATTGAATTCAATAAAAAATATTGACTGATGAATATTAAGTGTAAAGAATATCAAATGATGGGGTTATTTAATTAAAAAGAAGAACGGGGATTAATCAATTTAAAGTTTGTGTAAATGTGGGTTGATTTGAATCTCCCCTCTTTTTCATGTCTAATAAGCCAAGATGCCTCTAAATATCGACATGTAATGATGATTTTAGTTCCATGTGTGGCTCTAAAGTGAATTTGTTTAACTAAAATGTTCGCAGAGGTTGTCATGGTATTCCATGATCTATCTTTTTTGACACACGAAAACCAGATATGGCTCAGTTTTTGAGGTGGGCTTCATTTTACCAAAAAAAATAGGGTAGCTAATGTAAGGATCACACGTAAATTTGGAGCTTTTCAGCTATATGTTAAACTGGATATTTTTAAAGTCAATTTCGTTGTTTAGAAATCGCTTTGACAATGAGATTATATTGAATTTAAAATCAGTTATGAGAGAATATTTCGATCATGTCTCTTCGTAAATTGGAGATATTGAGTTCCCGTTGAGAAGTCTTTGTTGTTTATTAAATGTAAGTTCGTTAGATTTTCAATCCGTAACACCGTTAACTTTTATATATTTTTCTTCTACGTTTTTGTATATGTTCATGAATGGAATGGGTGCATTTTTGGTAGACATGTTTATATAGTTGGCCGTTGGCCACATGAAGTATCATATTTTTTTGGCCTTTATCTTCATAAGTATTCGGTAAAGAATTCAATTTTATCACTTTCCACTTAATATGGGGAAGTAATTTAAGTGATTGATACAGCTAGAATTTCTAGTTTTGAAATTCTATCATAAAAAAAAATTAGAGCTACAATAAAAGTCTACATCATGAGTTATTTAAATCAAATAGTTGTATTTAAAGTGAGAGTCATGAGTGTGATTTGGTTTATGGTCTTCTTCAAACAACCATTTGGTAGAAAAATCATAACTTTTGCTATAGGTTAGTTTACAATCATCTTCAAGTCAACATTTGTGAGCACATCTATTTAGCAGAAGACATCAACTTTGATATAAATGATGAAATCATCCAACAACCATTGAGCCTTAGAGCGAAGTTCCATTATTTGTTGTCACCTTGAAACCACCATAAATTTGTCTGATAACTTATAAAGTACATTGCCATAACAATGCACATGGAACGAAGAAAAAAATTCTAATGTCGATACAAGGGTGTAATTTAATGTAAAAGTATATTTTGGAATAGAGATCCAATGAAATCAGTTAAAAAATAAAGACATGAAAAGAAGTTTTTCAGATAAGTAACTAGCACAACCACATTAATGAATGTGGTTGATATATGCTCATAGGCATCAATGATATACTTTTAATAATAATAATAATAATAATAATATAATAATAATAATAATAATAATCCAATAATTATTGTAACAATTTTAATGACAAATTATAATAATACAACCATAATATTAATATTATAAATAGGTTTATTGATATTATTAAGCAAAACGATTATTAATATTATAAACCAAAGGCATTATAAACCTCGAGGAATAATATTAAGCCGAAAAGATTAAAATAAAACTAAGGTATTTATATTAAACCATCAGATTATTATTATAAATTATATGAATAATATTATACCCTAGGAATATGAACCTTTAGATTAATAAACCCAAGAGATTGATATTATAAAGCCAAGGGATTAATAGTAAAAGCCTGGGACATTATAAGAATAATATTAAACCCAAGATATTAATATTATAAAATAGAGGGATATAAATCCGTAATACATTATAATATGATCGACCATGGTTGACCATGGTTCATGATGGTTCACTGTGATTGACCATGGTTGAGCATCAATCACCATCATTGATTTTCATATTGAGACAATATTTGTCACAATATCACGTTGAACCATGATTGACCATAATTGACCATGGTTTACCATGATTGACCATGGCTAACCATGGTTGATTTTCATACTAATATAATCTTTGTCACAAACTTAAGGGATTTATACTATAAACCCAAGGGACATAAACCCTAAGATAAATATTATAAACCCTAAAATTAACATTAAACCCTAATTATTGACCATGATTGACCATAGTTTATTTTCATATTGAGCCAATATTTGTCACAACGTGACGTTGGACCATGGTTGATGATGATTGGCCATAGATGGCCATGGTAGACCATGATTGATTTTCATATTGAGACAATCTTTGTCACTATGTGGCATTGGGTCATGGTTGACTATAATTGATTTTCATATTGAGATAGTATTTGTCACAAAACCAAGAAATTAATATTATTAAACAAAGGGATGTAAACCTTAAGATAAATATTAAAAAACCTACAATAAATATTAAACCCTAACATTAATATTATAAACTTTAGGATTAATGTTATGAATTGAAGGGATTAATAAACCCAAGGGATTGATATAGTAAACCCAAGGAATTAATATTAAAAAACAAAGGGATTAAACCCTAAGAATAATCTTATAAACTCAAAGTACTAATAAACCTATGGAACTAATAAACTCTAGGATTAATATTATAAAACTTATGAATAATATTATACCCTAGGATCATGAGCCTTTAGATTAATAAACCCTAAGAATAATACTATAAACTATATGAATAATAATATATAACTTAAGAATATAAATCCTTCGATTCAATGTATAAATTGACATAGAGATCCAACGAAATAAATTAAAAAATAAGAATTTGAAAGGAATCTTTTGTGATAACTAATTAACTTTGAAATATGTATGATAAAATAGAAAGACAGTAGAAAGTGTAATAATGCAAAACGGAGTTCTTGATGAAATGAACTAAAAAAAAATATTGAAAAAAAAAATCCTTCTAGGATAAGTAATTAAGTTTTAAAGACTTCCTATAAAATAAATAGACAATATAGAAATTCACATAAGAATGTTGATGAAAACATTTGATTATATCCGTATTTACTTTTAATTGGTTTATATTTATTATTTATATAAATAAAAATAATGAATCCGAAAAAAATTTTGGATAGAAGATTTGTTAAAGAATGACAAAAATAATGTTAATAATGTAATTATTTTAGTAAATATGATTTTACTGGTGAGGCAGTTGTGTAACCATAAGGAGTTATGTAACAAAGTATTTGTATTAAAATTATGATTTCCTCAGAGGCTTGATGTAACTTTGGAGAATCATTTTTTCACCTGGAGCAATAAAAATTCCAATCCCTTGCCCCGTTGAGGTTTCCATTACCTACTGTTAGGGTTTTACAATGTAAATTCACGTGTTTGTTTTTGTGATACATTTTCCATTTTTTGTGAATTTCTTTCATATTTAAATGTTAATGGGCTCAAAAATATGAACAAGTGGTATCAGAGCGAGTGTGAGGACCATGGTCTGTTAGCAAAAGAAATTTGAAGCAAGTTTCAAAACAAGCCATTATTCAAAGAAAACCAACCTTGGTGCAAATGGGATAGTTACATTCTTGGAGGCCACATTCTTCGAGTAAGAGAAAGTAGCAGAAAACACATAAAAGAAAGTGCAGAGCTAAACCCTATTGATATAATAATAGTTGACGTTGGAAGAAGTCAAACAAGTCGTTGGAAGTTGAGAAGAGAAGTGTTGTAGGGAGCCAGCCCTGTCTTGAGGCTGGTAAATGAAACGATTGTTGATGACTGAAACTATTCCTAGAGTAGTCGAGGAATGTAATCGTTTAATCTTGAAGTGCATAAGAGGACCAGACAACCAACTCAGGGGTAGATTCTTTGCACTGTTGTTTGTTTTGAGGGTTGGTTTAAAGTTGTGTATGAGATCCACATAACTGCCTTTTATTTTTTATTGCATTGTCACTGAGTATAAAAGTAAGCCCCATAAAAGGAGTAAGGCAAGCTTGAAAAGAGACTGCTGACTGGAAGGTGCCATCTACTTTGTCCTATAATTTTTTTTTTGGCAGTAGAAAAAATTATTTGTTGATGAATTCATATATCAAAGTAAATAAAATTTTGAAGAGTTAAACATTATTGTTGGGCTTTTTTACAAAGAACAATAAAGTTTTGAAAAATTATCTCAATTTTTTTTTTTTTGTTTCTTCAAAGAAAATTGGAGTAGGGGTTTGAAGTTTTTTTCTAGTTGAATATGTTATTAAAAAGAGAAAACCTAGTGAAAGAAACCAAAAATAAAGAAATTCATAAAAAATCCTAGTTGAAGGAAAAATTAAAAAGGGAAAACCCTAGTTGGAAGTGGAGAAGTTCACCGGTAAGAACAATTTTGCATTATGTAAACTGAAGGTATGGGATTTTCTGGTGTAACAAGGGTTTCAAAAAGCATTAGATGGGGCTAGAAATAAAGATATTGGCATGACAAACTTGGATTGGAAAGACATGGATGCTCGAGCTCTCATTACCATCAAGTTGTGCCTAGCGGATGAAGCTCTCTTGAACATTATTGAAGAAACCTCAGTAGAAGGTTTGTGGCGAAAATTGGAAACATTGAAAATGACTGAGTATTTAACCAACATAATCTATTTGAAGAGTCAATTTTATAGTATTCAGATGAAAGAGGGTACTAAACTTGTAGAACACTTAAAATGTATTTAATACACTTATTTGCGAGTTTTCAGATATGAATGTGAAATTTGAAGAAGAAGATAAAGTTATCACTTCCTTATGTTCCTTTCCCAAGTCTTAGGATCACTTTGTGACTTCTATTAGTTTGAGCACAATTGAATCTTTAGAACCCGATTCTCTTGTGGGAGCTCTATTATCTGAAGAAGTACAGAGGAAATCTAGCATTGAAACTTCCATGCGACAACCCATGGTAGCTAGAGGTCAGTGCAAGGAAAGAGGGGAGAAAGAAAGAAGTTCTTCCAGATCAAAATGAAAAGCCAATAAGTGTAAAGTCAAATGTTGGTATTTCAACAAAAATGGGCATATTGAAAAAGATTGTTAGAAATGAAAGGAATCCATTGAAAACCCAAATAAGGAATAAAATCAAGTTGACTTAGGTATGATTGATGAAGTTTTATCTACTGAATTAGGTATGGTAGATGAAGTTATGTATGTTTGCAATGTTTGTCAGCATTATGAAAATTGTTTGTTAGATTCTGGTGCTTCTCATTACATGAGTCCACACGGAAGTTGGTTTACTTCATATCAAGCTATGAATGGTAGTTTTATGTTTATGAGTAATAATTTATCTTATCAAATGATTGGGATGAAAAATGCAAGAATTAAAATGTATGATGATACAACTAGAACATTGACTAATGTTAGAAATCTGCCTGAGTTGAGAAAGAATTTGATTTCTTTTAGAGTATTGGAATCGAAAGGTTACAAATTTACAAGTCATAATGGAGTGCTAAAAGTTTCAAATGGAGCTCTAGTTGCTATGAAAGCAAAGAAGATCGAAAACCATTACAGAATCAAATGAAGTACTCAGGTCAGTCAGGCAGTGATTATATCTGAGAAGGAAAGGTAAGATATTCTCCCATGGCATCAGCGGCTTGAACACATGAGTGAAAAGGTGCTTCAGGTACTAATGAATCATAAAATACTTCCTCACTTGAAATCATTGAGATTGGATTTTTGTAAACATTGTGTATATGGAAAACAATGTAAAAGAAAATTAAAACCAAAAGTCTTAACAGTAAATAATTTTTCGACTATATTCATTCTGATATTTGGGGACCATTTAGTACAATATCTTATGGAGGTGCATATTACTGTGAAACATTTACTCATGATTACTCCAGGAAAGTATGAGTATATATATTAAAAAGAAAAAAAACATGTATTTAATGTCTTTAAATAGTTAAATCTATGGTTGGAGAGAATATAGACAAATTAATTAAATGTTTAAGAACTGACAATGGTTGTGAATTTACTTCCTTAGAATTTGAACAATATTGCAAGGATGAAGGGATTCTTAGACATTAAAAAATTTTCTATACTCCTCAACAAAATGGCATTGTTGGACATATGAATTAGACTCTTATGGACAGAGGCATAAGCATGATCAAGAGTGTTAACTTGCAAAAGGAGTTGTGGGAAGAAGTAATATCTATTGCTTGTTATTTGGTAAAAAAATCACTTTCCATTGACATTAACTGTAAAATTCCTGAAGAAGTTTGTTTTGGCCAGTCTTGTGATTATTCATATTTAACAATTTTTGGTTGTGATGCCTACACTCTTATTCCAAATAATCATTTTTCTAAGTTAAAACCAAAAGAAAAATGTTATGTCTTTTTCGGGTATTACTATGCGGTGAAATGATAATGGTTGTGGGATCCTTCTTCACGTAACATAGTCATTAGTAGAGTTGTAACAATTGATGAATATTCTCTTATAAAATCCAATGTTGGAAAAGTTGAATACGAACAAGTGTCGCCAAATCAGTAAATTTAGTTGGAGACTCAACCTTCTTTCAATTTTTTTTTTTTTTTGAGGAAAAACCTGTGAACAGATTTGAAACCAACGTTTCGGACTAGCTTAGTGAGTCCATCATCATGGCAATGAGATTTGTTTTTGAGAAGAGAGAGCGTGAAAATTACGGAGCTTATTAATAGTTATTTGAGAAATATTGTTGTTGTCTTCATTATTAGTCGGCTTATGAATGGTATTTTAATTAATACTTATTTAATTTATTTATTTAGATAGCTATTTATTATATTTATTAATATTTAGTTATTTAGTTATAATTTTATTATATTATTCTTTATTTATATATATAATTTATTATTTAAATTTCGAATAAAATAACTCTATTATCTATTTATTATTATTTTTATTATTATTATTATCATTATTATTTATTTATTTTTATTTATTTATTATAAATAAAAAATAATTTAATAAATACCTATTTATTTAGATAGGTATTTATTTTATTTATTATATGTTATTATTGTTAATTTATTATATTATTGTTTATTTATATAAATATATAATTTATTATTTATATTTTTAATAAAATAAATCTATTACTTCTATATTATCATTTTCAATAAGTACATATTTGTTTAGATAGGTATTCATTATATTTATTATATATTATTATTATTTATATATTTTGTTATAATTTTATTTTATTATTGTTTATATATATATATATATATATATATATATATATATATATATATAGATATAGTTTGTTATTTAAATTCCAAATAAACTAAATCTATTATTTGTTTATTATTATTTATTTATTATTATCATTGTTATTATTTATTAATTTATTAAATATTTTTATTTATTTATTATAAATCAATAAAAATAAATTAATAAATACCTATTTAATTACATAGGTTTTTATTATATATTATTATTGTTTATTTATTTGGTTATAATTTTATTATATTGTTGTTTATTTATATATATTTAGTTGGTTATAATTTTATTGTATTATTGTTTATTTATTTTTATTTATTTATTATAAATAAATAAAAATAATTTAATTAATACCTATTTATTTAGATAGGT
The DNA here is from genome assembly GCA_031772625.1 of Pinus tabuliformis. NCBI lineage: Eukaryota > Viridiplantae > Streptophyta > Pinopsida > Pinales > Pinaceae > Pinus > Pinus tabuliformis. The sequence goes on along the minus strand of CM062819.1, from coordinate 1,506,027,849 downwards.
ATTTATTATATATTATTATTGCTTATTTATTTGGTTATAATTTTATAATATAATTGTTTATATATATATATATATATATATATATATATATATATATATATATAATTTAAGATTTAAGTCTTCCGCTTTGGTTGAGCATGCAGAGAAAGCCAAGCATCATGCTTGTATCGAAGAAGCCAGTGTTATTGCTAAGGTTCCGCATTTCCATCATCGAAAATTCAGGGAAGCTCTGGAGATTGAAAAGAGACCTAGCAATCTCAATAGAGACGAGGGTTGGAAAATCAGTAGATGGTGGGTCCCTGCCCTCTCCTCCTAGTCATTTTTCCATCCTCTTTGGTTTTTATTGTTTTTTTCACGTATTTATTTATGTCATTGTCATCTTTCTAATTGCCTTTCCTATATGTTTTTTATTATTTAAGGGCCTCAGGGTAACTTATTTCCTTATGTTGTTACTATTTAACTCGCAATTTAGCTGTATTCATGACTCTATTCATCTATTTTTCCCTTTTATTCTTATTTAGTTATTTTATTTATTATTATTAATTTATTTTATTTATTTTGTTATTTTTTGATTTTTATTATTTTTATTTATTTATTTTATTCGTTTATTTATCTCTTATTATTATTATTATTATTGTTATTCTTTCAGTTATGTTTTAGTCCCTTTTAATTATTCAATTCTATTTATTCATTATTATTTTATTTCATTTTTATTTTTACTAATATTTCGTGTTTTGTTATTATTTTACTTTTATTTAGTTAGTTATTTTATTATTATTATTATTATTAGCTTTTATTAATTAATTAATTTAATTAATTTATTATCACTTGATTTATTATTTTATTTTATTTTTACTATTGTTTTGCGTTTTATTTTATTTATTTATTACTTTTATTCACGTTTAACTCTTAGTCATATCTAGTGGTTTATTTTTATTTGATTTCTCTTTTATTTTATTTATTTTTATTTTTGTGTTTTTGTATTTGTTTTATTTTTACTATTTTATTTCGGGTTTTTATATCTATTTATTTATTTAATTTGTTATTTTGTTAGTTCATTCTTTCTTAGAAGCGGTCCTTTGCAACTAATTTTCTTTCATTAGTAATTTGACCTTTAATTTTTTATTATTTATTGATTATCTTTTATTTTGATCCTGGTCCTTTGGTCAATATTAGCGGTTGGGTCAAACTAGCCGTTGGAGGCTCTACTCGGTCTATATAGCATGCTAAGCTAGATCTGTTTTCTTCATCTTGTCCTGACGATGAATCACACTGGTTGGTTCGAAACGCGTCGACAAATGACTTTCTATGTGATTTACGCCGAAATATTTCTCTAACTTATTATTTATATATTTTTAATAAAATAAATCTATTATTTATATATTATTATTTATAATGAGTATCTATTTGTTTAGATAGGTATTTATTATATTTATTATATATTATTATTATTTATATATTTCGTTATAATTTTATTATATTATTGTTTATATATATATATATATATATATATATTATTTAAATTACCAATAAAATAAATCTATTATTTATTTGTTATTATTTTTATTATTATTATTATTAATGTTAATATTTATTAATTTATTAATTATTTTTATTTATTTATCATAAGGGAATAAAAATAAATTAATAAATACCTATTTATTCAGATAGGTTTTAGTTATACTTATTATATATTATTATTGTTTATTTATTTGGTTATAATTTTATTACATTATTGTTTATATATATATATATAATTTGTTATTTAAATTTCCAATAAAATAAATCTATTATTTATTTATTTTATTATTTATTTATTAATTATTTATTTATTTATTATTATTATTATTATTATTATTATTATATATTTATTATTATTTATATTATTATTATTGTTATTATTGTTATGATTATATATTTATTAATTATTATGATTATTGCTTTTTTATTTTATTTAATAGGGGTTTCCATGTATCACTTAACTTTAGACCGTTGTCTCTATTCATATTATTGGAGGATTTTTCGATTTCAATTGCTTCTTTTACTCTTCTTTTTAAATAATGGTCTTCTTTATGAATTAATTTTGCTTGTTCCATGCAAATATAATGTGAGGATGAACAAGCATGCTCAGCTAGCCCATATTTTTCTGACCCATTTCTTGAGATGTCATTAATATGCTCTTTTAGCCTAATGCCAAAGGATCTCCCTATTTCACCTATATATACTTTGCCACAAGAGCAAGGAATTGAGTATACCCCTTTGTGATTTTTTGGGTAAATAAGGTCCTTGGCAGAATCTAGCATGTTTTTGATGGTGTTAGGGGGTGTGAAGGAAACCATAATGTTTTCAGAAAGTCAGAAGGAAGAAGATACTTATGAAGAAAAATGAGAAGAAGATGTAAATGAAATTGTAGAAGTTTAGGAACCAATTCAACGACGAGTCACTCTCAGGAGGTCTATAAGGTAATGAATAACATCCCAAATGTATGAAGATTTTACTTCATCTATTGCATTGATTACTGAAGCTGGGGAGCCTTCTTATTATCACGAAGAAATCTATGATGTGGATAGTGAAAAATGGAATAAGGCTATGGACGAGGGAATGGATTCCTTAGCAAAAAAAAACATGGGATCTTGTAGAAATTCCTAAAGGGAGAAGTGTTGTCGGATGAAAATGGGTCTTTAAACTGAACCATAATATTGATGGACGTATTAAAAGATATAAGGTGATACTGGTAGGAAAAGGGTATTCTTGGGTAGACGGTAATGAGATTCATGATATTTTTTCATGAGTCATAAACCTTGTTTCTGTTCCTACTGTGTTAGCACTAGCTACATTACTTGATCTTGAGTTCGAACAGTTTGATGTTAAAACAACTTTTCTTCATGGAGATTTGAATGAAGAGATTTATATGGAACAACCAAAATTCTTTATACAATGTCAGAACAAAGTATTATTTTGCAATATCGAAAAATCATTGTATGGCCTGAAGCAGTATCCGAGGTAGTGGTACAAGAAGTTTGACTCCTTCATGGTGAAAGTGAAATACACTAGAAGTGAATATGATCATTATGTACACTTTAAAAGTTTCAATGGAATATTCATTATCCTGGTTTTGTATGTTGATGATATTCTTATTCCAAGAAAAAGCATGGAAGAAATGAACAAGTTAAAGGCTTAGCTTTCTAGGACGTTTGATACAAAGGATTTTGGAACTGCAAATCTATCTTAGGCATCGAAATACACAGAGATAGGAAAAATGGAATTCTCTAGTTATCACAACAGAAGTATGTGGAGAAAACACTTGCAAAGTTGGATATGGACAATGTCAAACTTGGTATTGTTCCTTTAGCTACCCATTTTAAGCTTTCTTTGAGTCTGAGTCCGAGAACTAATGAAGAAAAGAAATATGTGTCTCATGTACCATATGGAAATATGGTAGGAAATTTAATGTTTGTGATGGTATCTGCAAGACTTGCAGTTAGAGTTGTTAGCAGGTTCATGGAAAATCCAGGTGAAGAACATTGGAGAGTACTTCGATATTTGAGTTGCACAAGTGACCAGTGTATGATATTTAATGGTAGTGGAGGTTCAGTCTGCATATATATGAATACTGATTATGTAGATGACTTGGAAAAAAGTAGATCTAATACATGACATGTCTTTACTCTTGCAGGTGGAGCAATTACTTGGATGTCAAACCTTCAAGATGCATTTGTTTTTTCCACTACTGAATAAGAGTATATAGCTGCTTCATATGGCTGTAAAGAGACAATCTTGTTGAAAGGTCTAGCTCATGAGATTGAAAGGAGGCAAGAGAAAGTGAATGTATTCTATGAGAGTCAAAGTGTTATTAATTTGGCTACAAATCTGGATTATCACAACAAGACTAAGCATATTGATGTTAGATACCACTTTGTCATTCATATGATCAATGGCTGCAAGGTATCTCTCAAGAAGGTCCATACACATGAGAATCATCCATACATGTTCACGAAGCTAGTTTTAGTAGAGAAGTTGTGACGGTGTTTGGCTTCTCTTGGCTTTCAAAAGAGATGAGGAATGGGCATGGGCAATAGATTAAGAAAATTTTTGTCAAGGTGGAGATTGTTAAAGAAACAACATAGATCCATTTTAAGCATGAATCTAACATGAGCGTAAAGAGATCAAATTTCTTCAGGTACAAACTAATTTTAAAGTGCAAAAAAAAAAAATTGTAATTATTCCTTGTTTAAATTGTATTTTTGATACAACTAATTAAACATGCATAGCATATTGTTTGTGATTATAGTTAATATCTCTTTTCGATTTAGACAATATTTTATTTTTATTTTAGAGGTACGCGTGTGAAGTCCAAATTGAACATGGACATATCGCATTCACACAGGGTTGTAGAATTAGCCTTTGCACTCAAACACAACAATTAATGTTAATAAAGTAATTATTTTATTAAATATGGTAATTGTGCAAGGAAATTGTGTACCATAAAGAGTTATGTAACAAAGTCTTTGTATTAAAATGATCTTTGTCCGAAAAATTTAATGTAACTTTAGAGAGTCATTTTTTGACATCAAGCACAATTAGTTTGAGCACAATTGAATCTTTAGAACCCGATTCTCTTGTGGGAGCTCTATGATCTGAAGAAGTACAGAGGAAGTCTAGCATTGAAACTTCCATGCGACAACCCATGGTAGCTAGAGGTCAGTGCAAGGAAAGAGGGGAGAAAGAAAGAAGTTCTTCCAGATCAAAATGAAAAGCCAATAACTGTAAAGTCAAATGTTGGTATTTCAACAAAAATGGGCACATTGAAAAAGATTGTTAGAAATGAAAGGAATCCATTGAAAACCCAAATAAGGAATAAAATCAAGTTGACTTAGGTATGATTGATGAAGTTTTATCTACTGAATTAGGTATGGTAGATGAAGTTATGTATGTTTGCAATGTTTGTCAGCATTATGAAAATTGTTTGTTAGATTCTGGTGCTTCTCATTACATGAGTCCACACGGAAGTTGGTTTACTTCATATCAAGCTATGCATGGTAGTTTTATGTTTATGAGTAATAATTTATCTTATCAAATGATTGGGATGAAAAATGCAAGAATTAAAATGTATGATGATACAACTAGAACATTGACTAATGTTAGAAATCTGCCTGAGTTGAGAAAGAATTTGATTTCTTTTAGAGTATTGGAATCGAAAGGTTACAAATTTACAAGTCATAATGGAGTGCTAAAAGTTTCAAATGGAGCTCTAGTTGCTATGAAAGCAAAGAAGATCGAAAACCATTACAGAATCAAATGAAGTACTCAGGTCAGTCAGGCAGTGATTGTATCTGAGAAGGAAAGGTAAGATATTCTCCCATGGCATCAGCGGCTCGAACACATGAGTGAAAAGGTGCTTCAGGTACTAATGAATCATAAAATACTTCCTCACTTGAAATCATTGAGATTGGATTTTTGTAAACATTGTGTATATGGAAAACAATGTAAAAGAAAATTAAAACCAAAAGTCTTAACAATAAATAATTTTTCGACTATATTCATTCTGATATTTGGGGACCATTTACTACAATATCTTATGGAGGTGCATATTACTGTGAAACATTTACTCATGATTACTCCAGGAAAGTATGAGTATATATATTAAAAAGAAAAAAAACATGTATTTAATGTCTTTAAATAGTTAAATCTCTGGTTGGAGAGAATATAGACAAATTAATTAAATGTTTAAGAACTGACAATGGTTGTGAATTTACTTCCTTAGAATTTGAACAATATTGCAAGGATGAAGGGATTCTTAGACATTAAAAAATTTTCTATACTCCTCAACAAAATGGCATTGTTGGACATATGAATTAGACTCTTATGGACAGAGGCATAAGCATGATCAAGAGTGTTAACTTGCAAAAGGAGTTGTGGGAAGAAGTAATATCTATTGCTTGTTATTTGGTAAAAAAATCACTTTCCATTGACATTAACTGTAAAATTCCTGAAGAAGTTTGTTTTGGCCAGTCTTGTGATTATTCATATTTAACAATTTTTGGTTGTGATGCCTACACTCTTATTCCAAATAATCATTTTTCTAAGTTAAAACCAAAAGAAAAATGTTATGTCTTTTTCGGGTATTACTATGCGGTGAAATGATAATGGTTGTGGGATCCTTCTTCACGTAACATAGTCATTAGTAGAGTTGTAACAATTGATGAATATTCTCTTATAAAATCCAATGTTGGAAAAGTTGAATACGAACAAGTGTCGCCAAATCAGTAAATTTAGTTGGAGACTCAACCTTCTTTCAGATTTTTTTTTTTTTGAGGAAAAACCTGTGAACAGATTTGAAACCAACGTTTCGGACTAGCTTAGTGAGTCCATCATCAGGGCAATGAGATTTGTTTTTGAGAAGAGAGAGCGTGAAAATTACGGAGCTTATTAATAGTTATTTGAGAAATATTGCTGTTGTCTTCATTATTAGTCGGCTTATGAATGGTATTTTAATTAATACTTATTTAATTTATTTATTTAGATAGCTATTTATTATATTTATTAATATTTATTTATTTAGTTATAATTTTATTATATTATTCTTTATTTATATATATAATTTATTATTTAAATTTCAAATAAAATAACTCTATTATCTATTTATTATTATTTTTATTATTATTATTATCATTATTATTTATTTATTTTTATTTATTTATTATAAATAAAAAATAATTTAATAAATACCTATTTATTTAGATAGGTATTTATTTTATTTATTATATGTTATTATTGTTAATTTATTGGGTTATAATTTTATTATATTATTGTTTATTTATATAAATATATAATTTATTATTTATATTTTTAATAAAATAAATCTATTACTTCTATATTATTATTTTTAATAAGTACATATTTGTTTAGATAGGTATTCATTATATTCATTATATATTCTTATTATTTATATATTTTGTTATAATTTTATTTTATTATTGTTTATATATATATATAGTTTGTTATTTAAATTCCAAATAAACTAAATCTATTATTTGTTTATTATTATTTATTTATTTTTATCATTGTTATTATTTATTAATTTATTAAATATTTTTATTTATTTATTATAAATCAATAAAAATAAATTAATAAATACCTATTTAATTACATAGGTTTTTATTATATATTATTATTGTTTATTTATTTGGTTATAATTTTATTATATTGTTGTTTATTTATATATATTTAGTTGGATATAATTTTATTGTATTATTGTTTATTTATTTATTATAAATAAATAAAAATAATTTAATTAATACCTATTTATTTAGATAGGTATTTATTATATTTATTATATATTATTATTGCTTATTTATTTGGTTATAATTTTATAATATAATTGTTTATATATATATATATATATATATATATATATATATATATATATATATATATATATTTTAAGATTTAAGTCTTCCGCTTTGGTTGAGCATGCGGAGAAAACCAAGCATCATGTTTGTATCGAAGAAGCCAGTGTTATTGCTAAGGTTCCGCATTTCCATCATCGAAAATTCAGGGAATCTCTGGAGATTGAAAAGAGACCTAGCAATCTCAATAGAGATGATGGTTGGAAAATCAGTAGATGCTGGGTCCCTGCCCTCTCCTCCTCGTCATTTTTCCGTCCTCTTTGGTTTTTATTGTTTTTTTCACGTATTTATTTATGTCATTGTCATCTTTCTAATCGCCTTTCCTATATGTTTTTGATTATTTAAGGGCCTCAGGGTAACTTATTTCCTTATGTTGTTACTATTTAACTCGCAATTTAGCTGTATTCATGACTCTATTCATCTATTTTTCCCTTTTATTCTTATTTAGTTATTTTATTTATTATTATTAATTTATTTAATTTATTTTGTTATTTTTTGATTTTTATTATTTTTATTTATTTATTTTATTCGTTTATTTATCTATTATTATTATTATTATTATTATTGTTATTCTTTCAGTTATGTTTTAGTCCCTTTTAATTATTCAATTCTATTTATTCATTATTATTTTATTTCATTTTTATTTTTACTAATATTTCGTGTTTTGTTATTATTTTACTTTTATTTAGTTAGTTATTTTATTATTATTATTATTATTAGCTTTTATTAATTAATTAATTTAATTAATTTATTATTTTTTAAGCTTATTATTTTATTTTATTCCCTCTTAGTTATTCATTCTTATTTATTTATTATTATTTCATTTCATTTTTTCGTGTTTTATTATTATTTTTCGTTTATTTAGTTAGTTATTTTTATTTTTATTTTTATTATTTTTATTATAAAATTTTTAATATTATTAATTAATTAATTTAATTAATTTATTATCACTTGATTTATTATTTTATTTTATTTTTACTATTGTTTTGCGTTTTATTTTATTTATTTATTACTTTTATTCACGTTTAACTCTTAGTCATATCTAGTGGTTTATTTTTATTTGATTTCTCTTTTATTTTATTTATTTTTATTTTTGTGTTTGTGTATTTGTTTTATTTTTACTATTTTATTTCGGGTTTTTATATCTATTTATTTATTTAATTTGTTATTTTGTTAGTTCATTCTTTCTTAGAAGCGGTCCTTTGCAACTAATTTTCTTTCATTAGTAATTTGACCTTTAATTTTTGATTATTTATTGATTATCTTTTATTTTGATCCTGGTCCTTTGGTCAATATTAGCGGTTGGGTCAAACTAGCCGTTGGAGGCTCTACTCGGTCTATATAGCATGCTAAGCTAGATCTGTTTTCTTCATCTTGTCCTGACGATGAATCACACTGGTTGGTTCGAAACGCGTCGACAAATGACTTTCTATGTGATTTACGCCGAAATCTTTCTCTAACTTATTATTTATATATTTTTAATAAAATAAATCTATTATTTATATATTATTATTTATAATGAGTATCTATTTGTTTAGATAGGTATTTATTATATTTATTATATATTATTATTATTTATATATTTCGTTATAATTTTATTATATTATTGTTTATATATATATATATATATATATATATATTATTTAAATTACCAATAAAATAAATCTATTATTTATGTGTTATTATTTTTATTATTATTATTAATGTTAATATTTATTAATTTATTAATTATTTTTATTTATTTATGATAAGGGAATAAAAATAAATTAATAAATACCTATTTATTCAGATAGGTTTTAGTTATACTTATTATATGTTATTATTGTTTATTTATTTGGTTATAATTTTATTATATTATTGTTTATATATATATATATATATATATATATATATATATATATATATATAATTTGTTATTTAAATTTTAAATAAAATAAATCTATTATTTATTTATTATTATTATTATTTATTTATTAATTTATTTTTATTAATTTATTATTATTATTATAATTATTATTTATTATATATTTATTATTATTTATATTATTATTATTATTATGATTATATATTTATTAATTATTATGATTATTGCTTTTTTATTTTATTTAATAGGGGTTTCCATGTATCACTTAACTTTAGACCGTTGTCTCTATTCATATTATTGGAGGATTTTTCGATTTCAATTGCTTCTTTTACTCTTCTTTTTAAATAATGGTCTTCTTTATGAATTAATTTTGCTTGTTCCATGCAAATATAATGTGAGGAGGAACAAGCATGCTCAGCTAGCCCATATTTTTCTGACCTATTTCTTGAGATGTCATTAATATGCTCTTTTAGCCTAATGCCAAAGGATCTCCCTGTTTCACCTATATATACTTTGCCACAAGAGCAAGGAATTGAGTATACCCCTTTGTGATTTTTTGGGTAAATAAGGTCCTTGGCAGAATCTAGCATGCTTTTGATGGTGTTAGGGGGTGTGAAGGCAACCATAATGTTTTCAGAAAGTCAGAAGGAAGAAGATACTTATGAAGAAAAATGAGAAGAAGATGTAAATGAAATTGTAGAAGTTTAGGAACCAATTCAACGACGAGTCACTCTCAGGAGGTCTATAAGGTAATGAATAACATACCAAATGTATGAAGATTTTACTTCATCTATTGCATTGATTACTGAAGCTGGGGAGCCTTCTTATTATCACGAAGAAATCTATGATGTGGATAGTGAAAAATGGAATAAGGCTATGGACGAGGGAATGGATTCCTTAGCAAAAAAAAACATGGGATCTTGTAGAAATTCCTCAAGGGAGAAGTGTTGTCGGATGAAAATGGGTCTTTAAACTGAACCATAATATTGATGGACGTATTAAAAGATATAAGGTGATACTGGTAGGAAAAGGGTATTCTTGGGTAGAAGGTAATGAGATTCATGATATTTTTTCATGAGTCATAAACCTTGTTTCTGTTCCTACTGTGTTAGCACTAGCTACATTACTTGATCTTGAGTTCGAACAGTTTGATGTTAAAACAACTTTTCTTCATGGAGATTTGAATGAAGAGATTTATATGGAACAACCAAAATTCTTTATACAATGTCAAAACAAAGTATTATTTTGCAATATCGAAAAATCATTGTATGGCCTGAAGCAGTATCCGAGGTAGTGGTACAAGAAGTTTGACTCCTTCATGGTGAAAGTGAAATACACTAGAAGTGAATATGATCATTATGTACACTTTAAAAGTTTCAATGGAATATTCATTATCTTGGTTTTGTATGTTGATGATATTCTTATTCCAAGAAAAAGCATGGAAGAAATGAACAAGTTAAAGGCTTAGCTTTCTAGGACATTTGATACAAAGGATTTTGGAACTGCAAATCTATATTAGGCATCGAAATACACAGAGATAGGAAAAATGGAATTCTCTAGTTATCACAACAGAAGTATGTGGAGAAAACACTTGCAAAGTTGGATATGGACAATGTCAAACTTGGTATTGTTCCTTTAGCTACCCATTTTAAGCTTTCTTCGAGTCTGAGTCCGAGAACTAATGAAGAAAAGAAATATGTGTCTCATGTACCATATGGAAATATGGTAGGAAATTTAATGTTTGTGATGGTATCTGTAAGACTTGCAGTTAGAGTTGTTAGCAGGTTCATGGAAAATCCAGGTGAAGAACATTGGAGAGTACTTCGATATTTGAGTTGCACAAGTGACCAGTGTATGATATTTAATGGTAGTGGAGGTTCAGTCTGCATATATATGGATACTGATTATGTAGATGACTTGGAAAAAAGCAGATCTAATACATGACATGTCTTTACTCTTGCAGGTGGAGCAATTACTTGGATGTCAAACCTTCAAGATGCATTTGTTTTGTCCACTACTGAATAAGAGTATATAGCTGCTTCATATGGCTGTAAAGAGACAATCTTGTTGAAAGGTCTAGCTCATGAGATTGAAAGGAGGCAAGAGAAAGTGAATGTATTCTATGAGAGTCAAAGTGTTATTAATTTGGCTACAAATCTGGATTATCACAGCAAGACTAAGCATATTGATGTTAGATACCACTTTGTCATTCATATGATCAATGGCTGCAAGGTATCTCTCAAGAAGGTCCATACACATGAGAATCGTCCATACATGTTCACGAAGCTAGTTTTAGTAGAGAAGTTGTGACAGTGTTTGGCTTCTCTTGGCTTTCAAAAGAGATGAGGAATGGGCATGGGCAATAGATTAAGAAAATTGTTGTCAAGGTGGAGATTGTTAAAGAAACAACATAGATCCATTTTAAGCATGAATCTAACATGAGCGTAAAGAGATCAAATTTCTTCAGGTACAAACTAATTTTAAAGTGCAAAAAAAAAAAATTGTAATTATTCCTTGTTTAAATTGTATTTTTGATACAACTAATTAAACATGCATAGCATATTGTTTGTGATTATAGTTAATATCTCTTTTCGATTTAGACAAAATTTTATTTTTATTTTAGAGGTACGCGTGTGAAGTCCAAATTGAACATGGACATATCGCATTCACACAGGGTTGTAGAATTAGCCTTTGCACTCAAACACAACAATTAATGTTAATAAAGTAATTATTTTATTAAATATGGTAATTGTGCAAGGAAGTTGTGTACCATAAAGAGTTATGTAACAAAGTCTTTGTATTAAAATGATCATTGTCCGAAAAATTTAATGTAACTTTAGAGAGTCATTTTTTGACATCAAGCACAATTAGTTTGAGCACAATTGAATCTTTAGAACCCGATTCTCTTGTGGGAGCTCTATTATCTAAAGAAGTACAGAGGAAGTCTAGCATTGAAACTTCCATGCGACAACCCATGGTAGCTAGAGGTCAGTGCAAGGAAAGAGGGGAGAAAGAAAGAAGTTCTTCCAGATCAAAATGAAAAGCCAATAAGTGTAAAGTCAAATGTTGGTATTTCAACAAAATGGGCATATTGAAAAAGATTGTTAGAAATGAAAGGAATCCATTGAAAACCCAAATAAGGAATAAAATCAAGTTTACTTAGGTATGATTGATGTAGTTTTATCTACTGAATTAGGTATGGTAGATGAAGTTATGTATGTTTGCAATGTTTGTCAGCATTATGAAAATTGTTTGTTAGATTCTGGTGCTTCTCATTACATGAGTCCACACGGAAGTTGGTTTACTTCATATCAAGCTATGAATGGTAGTTTTATGTTTATGAGTAATAATTTATCTTATCAAATGATTGGGATGAAAAATGCAAGAATTAAAATGTATGATGATACAACTAGAACATTGACTAATGTTAGAAATCTGCCTGAGTTGAGAAAGAATTTGATTTCTTTTAGAGTATTGGAATCGAAAGGTTACAAATTTACAAGTCATAATGGAGTGCTAAAAGTTTCAAATGGAGCTCTAGTTGCTATGAAAGCAAAGAAGATCGAAAACCATTACAGAATCAAATGAAGTACTCAGGTCAGTCAGGCAGTGATTGTATCTGAGAAGGAAAGGTAAGATATTCTCCCATGGCATCAGTGGCTCGAACACATGAGTGAAAAGGTGCTTCAGGTACTAATGAGTCATAAAATACTTCCTCACTTGAAATCATTGAGATTGGATTTTTGTAAACATTGTGTATATGGAAAACAATGTAAAAGAAAATTAAAACCAAAAGTCTTAACAGTAAATAATTTTTCGACTATATTCATTGTGATATTTGGGGACCATTTACTACAATATCTTATGGAGGTGCATATTACTGTGAAACATTTACTCATGATTACTCCAGGAAAGTATGAGTATATATATTAAAAAGAAAAAAAACATGTATTTAATGTCTTTAAATAGTTAAATCTATGGTTGGAGAGAATATAGACAAATTAATTAAATGTTTAAGAACTGACAATGGTTGTGAATTTACTTCCTTAGAATTTGAACAATATTGCAAGGATGAAGGGATTCTTAGACATTAAAAAATTTTCTATACTCCTCAACAAAATGGCATTGTTGGACATATGAATTAGACTCTTATGGACAGAGGCATAAGCATGATCAAGAGTGTTAACTTGCAAAAGGAGTTGTGGGAAGAAGTAATATCTATTGCTTGTTATTTGGTAAAAAAATCACTTTCCATTGACATTAACTGTAAAATTCCTGAAGAAGTTTGTTTTGGCCAGTCTTGTGATTATTCATATTTAACAATTTTTGGTTGTGATGCCTACACTCTTATTCCAAATAATCATTTTTCTAAGTTAAAACCAAAAGAAAAATGTTATGTCTTTTTCGGGTATTACTATGCGGTGAAATGATAATGGTTGTGGGATCCTTCTTCACATAACATAGTCATTAGTAGAGTTGTAACAATTGATGAATATTCTCTTATAAAATCCAATGTTGGAAAAGTTGAATACGAACAAGTGTCGCCAAATCAGTAAATTTAGTTGGAGACTCAACCTTCTTTCAGATTTTATTTTTTTTGAGGAAAAACCTGTGAACAGATTTGAAACCAACGTTTCGGACTAGCTTAGTGAGTCCATCATCAGGGCGATGAGATTTGTTTTTGAGAAGAGAGAGCGTGAAAATTACGGAGCTTATTAATAGTTATTTGAGAAATATTGTTGTTGTCTTCATTATTAGTCGGCTTATGAATGGTATTTTAATTAATACTTATTTAATTTATTTATTTAGATAACTATTTATTATATTTATTAATATTTAGTTATTTAGTTATAATTTTATTATATTATTCTTTATTTATATATATATAATTTATTATTTAAATTTCGAATAAAATAACTCTATTATCTATTTATTATTATTTTTATTATTATTATTATCATTATTATTTATTTATTTTTATTTATTTATTATAAATAAAAAATAATTTAATAAATACCTATTTATTTAGATAGGTATTTATTTTATTTATTATATGTTATTATTGTTAATTTATTGGGTTATAATTTTATTATATTATTGTTTATTTATATAAATATATAATTTATTATTTATATTTTTAATAAAATAAATCTATTACTTCTATATTATTATTTTTAATAAGTACATATTTGTTTAGATAGGTATTCATTATATTTATTATATATTATTATTATTTATATATTTTGTTATAATTTTATTTTATTATTGTTTATATATATATATATATATATATATATATATATATATATATATATTTTGTTATTTAAATTCCAAATAAACTAAATCTATTATTTGTTTATTATTATTTATTTATTATTATCATTGTTATTATTTATTAATTTATTAAATATTTTTATTTATTTATTATAAATTAATAAATACCTATTTAATTACATAGGTTTTTATTATATATTATTATTGTTTATTTATTTGGTTATAATTTTATTATATTGTTGTTTATTTATATATATTTAGTTGGATATAATTTTATTGTATTGTTGTTTATTTATTTTTATTTATTTGGTATATAATTTTATATTATTATAATTGTTATAATTTTATATATAATATATATATATATATATATATATATATATATATATATATAATTTAAGATTTAAGTCTTCCGCTTTGGTTGAGCATGCGGAGAAAACCAAGCATCATGTTTGTATCGAAGAAGCCAGTGTTATTGCTAAGGTTCCGCATTTCCATCATCGAAAATTCAGGGAAGCTCTGGAGATTGAAAAGAGACCTAGCAATCTCAATAGAGACGATGGTTGGAAAATCAGTAGATGCTGGGTCCCTGCCCTCTCCTCCTAGTCATTTTTCCGTCCTCTTTGGTTTTTATTGTTTTTTTCACGTATTTATTTATGTCATTGTCATCTTTCTAATTGCCTTTCCTATATGTTTTTGATTATTTAAGGGCCTCAGGGTAACTTATTTCCTTATGTTGTTACTATTTAACTCGCAATTTAGCTGTATTCATGACTCTATTCATCTATTTTTCCCTTTTATTCTTATTTAGTTATTTTATTTATTATTATTAATTTATTTTATTTATTTTGTTATTTTTTGATTTTTATTATTTTTATTTATTTATTTTATTCGTTTATTTATCTATTATTATTATTATTATTATTGTTATTCTTTCAGTTATGTTTTAGTCCCTTTTAATTATTCAATTCTATTTATTCGTTATTATTTTATTTCATTATTATTTTTACTAATATTTCGTGTTTTGTTATTATTTTACTTTTATTTAGTTAGTTATTTTATTATTATTATTATTATTAGCTTTTATTAATTAATTAATTTAATTAATTTATTATTTTTTAAGCTTATTATTTTATTTTATTCCCTCTTAGTTATTCATTCTTATTTATTTATTATTATTTCATTTCATTTTTTCGTGTTTTATTATTATTTTTCGTTTATTTAGTTAGTTATTTTTATTTTTATTTTTATTATTTTTATTATAAAATTTTTAATATTATTAATTAATTAATTTAATTAATTTATTATCACTTGATTTATTATCAACGCGTCATACCCTATTACATATTGTCGTCCACTTGATTTCGATTCAATGATGATTATTTTTCCGTTTTCCATTCATTGGGGGACGGTGAAGGCCCTCAATTTCGCCTTCCATTTTGAGATAAGATGAGACACGATAAGATAAGTTGCCGTCAGATGACGCAACCAACCATGATGGAATTGATATGATATATAGTGATTTCAGGTAATAGTCAAATAATTCAATTACAGCACGAAAAATGTGCTGAATATGATCGAGCAGCACCGAGGAAGTTTAATTCCCCTAGGTTCATTCTCCGTCTACTAGTGTTCACGTTTTATGCGGGATGCACATGCATAGAAAGAGAGACCTATTTCAACATGCTGAAGGGGAAGAGGGATTACGAAAAGGAGTTGCGTTGTCGTGACTCCAAAAAGGAATATTTCCATAGTTAATTATTTATTAACGAGTGCTATTCATATAATTATTAGAAGAAACTCAAAGCATATCTCCCATTCATAATAGTATAACACATTATCATATATATCATCACATACATTTATTTCAGAAATCCTACATGATTATATATATTATCACACTATACATTTATTTCAAAAATACCACACTTTATTTATATATTATCACACTATACATTTATTTCAAAAATACCACCCTTTATTTATGTTTAGTATTTACAAATACATTGTTGTAACAATACTCTACACTTGGGTAATATATCATTTTGCCTCAGCCAATTTAATCCCTTAACAACCAATTACTGACCAACCCTTTACATTATGCATACTCTCTTGGGTACCACAATATTATTAAAGAAAAAATTCAAAGAACGTGAACAATTCTAAAACATATGAAATACTTAGTTTTTTTGGGTTTTGTAGAGTGTTCTAAAATTATTTAAACCACTTATAATGAATAAATTAATTGAAAATTTTATAGAATATAGGGAAGGATTTCAGTCAAATCTTGATTCCAAGGAAAGAGTGAGAATCAATAAGAATACTATAGAACTTTAGTTTTTCTATTTTTATTACAATTCTTTTGTTGTGGTTTATAATTAAATTTTTAGAACCACTTTAACTAAATAATTTTTCAAGTTTTATGCAGGATAGATAAATATGTTATATAACTTCTCTAAAAAAATTCAAATTCCTATTCAGAATATTCAATGAGTACCGATCAAAAGATGAGACTCTTGTCATTAAAGAGAAAATTCAAAGAACGTGAACAATTGGAGAGTTGAATTTTTCTTCTTTATTAAGAAAGCCTTTAACCAAATATTCTTGATGTGAAAATTTCATTAACACAAAGGTGTTTGTGTAGCTTTATTATCAATCACCATGTGGATGAAACATATTGGTGGATTGGAAACTTAACCTAGGTTTAAGCATTGATGACTATGGGACATGACATGCAAATATGATCTATACATAACTAACTTAAAATAGGATTATTGCAACATGCTTTCTTTTCTTGTGGTTTTCATTTTGTTTTGCTTGTTACGAATTGTTCATGCATGTTAGCTATAACCCATGTTTCCATAGTTTTACATTTCTAGCGATTTTTTTTCTTGTGGGAGACCCTTGTTGATGCTCCATGTGGAGCTCTTTGAGTCACACTAGCTTTTGTTGTGACATTCCAGCTTCTACTATTGAATTTTTCAAGTTGATTATTTTGTTTTATATGCAAGTACATATTGCTTGCTACTATTCGTTTTAAATGTCAAACCCATCTTGAGACTTGGAAATTTTGTTGATTTCATGTGTGGTGAGATAGGAATATTTTTTTTTGTATCATTAATGTCCCATCATACTATTTTGTTTTTATATTTACAATCAAGGATCATGTAGAAATATATGACACTCTATAGAAACCCTAGAAAAATATTTTATTTTTGTTGTGTGTGAATGGTATAATAAGGATTCCTTATTCAAAATAGAGAGGTCTAGAAATCGATATATCTATGACGTGTAGAATTTTAGGTTTCCTACAAGTTCTTACAAAAATACATGAATTCTACATGGAACCCTATAGGTGGATAGATAGATCCATATTAAAATGGTTATGGATACCTCTCATTATATTTTTATTGATTTGTTCAAAATATGAAGATAAATTAGGGATATCGTGTTAATGGGCTCTTAAGTTGTCCCATGGTCAATAGTCATAACATGGAAACCAACGGGGGCCAACATATTATGTACTAATATCATTCAAACCCACTTTAGATGATTAGGAAGATATGAGTAACAGAAGTATCAAAATACCTTCACATTTCTCTCAACAAATTACCAAGAAAGATGAGTATTTTAAATAATGGATAGGATTGATACCAACATCTAGAAAAACTAAAAACATACATGCATCGATGGGATAATATTTAAGAGGTGAAGAGAGGCACCCTAGTACACTCTTTCTATTTAACATAGTAATCACACAACCTTTCAAGGTCACAATTCATGGCATTAGTTTCTAAAATTTAATGTGAACGAATTTTATAGTTCTTATGAATTTTCATAGTTTTGATGAAATGGAATGCTATTTCTCTCTCCATCTATTATCGATGAATCATTGAAGCTCAAATTAGGGATATTGTATTTGGATTTAAAAGATTAGAAATGGTGGAAACCTTACAAGAAATTTTATGGAGGTTACGTTGGTTCCACTTAGTATGTCAAGTCCATTTATGTCATTTTGAATGTTACACTCACTATCTAGGATGACTAAAAAATTTATGTCAAGTGATGCACGTGCATAATTGGAGCACAAAGTTCGATGAATATTAGAGCAGAGATTTCCCATGTGATGAGATGGTAACGTGTTGATGTTGGGAGAGATTTTAAATGTTTTGTAGATATTTGCATTAGGATGTGATTTTTGTTTTTATAATAAGTTGGAGGAAATATTTCCTAATGTAAATATAATTTCAGTTTCCCCTATTTTGTGAGAAGTGGAAATGAACCATAACTTGTGACTCTTGATTACCCATGTTAGTTTGTTTTATAAAGAAATGATTGTTTGAGAAGAAGAGCAGAAGCGCAACAGTAGAAGAGAGGAAGAGTTCCAGCATTAGGAGAATAGGCAAAGGCATGAGAGAAATGGTATGCACAGACGCACTTTGTATATTATATATAGTTTAATGTATGTACGAATTTGATTAATAAGTAGTTTGGTTATATGCCTTTCTACATGTTTATTTCTTTGTCTGTATAATGTTAACTTGATTTGTTGAGGGTTGCACTTGTTGAGTCTATTTGTAGTAATATTTTGAATGTGTCAAGAGTGTGGTGATTGTATGCTTTAGGAAAAATTTGATTTCTTATTCAAGTAAAAATTGGGGCTTAATATATTTATCTGTTTGTATGGGTTAGAGATTGTATTATGAAGAATTATTTCTATTGTTGTATGCTTATGGGTTGTGTGTAATTTTGGGTTGATTCTTGTGTATTTATTACCTTTGAAAGCATATTATTATTCCATAGAGTTATATTAAGAATATGCGCTTTGAAGCCTCCGCCATTGTGTTGAGTCCCTTTGTGCCTTGACTCTTGTTGTCTCAACTAAAAGCTGAGAAAGAAAGTGTTTATGCATTATGGATATTAGTGGGTGTTTGGGTTTTGTGTTGTGAAACCCATCATCAAAACAAAGCACCATTGTTCAGATTCAATCAATCCCTATTGATTGGAATACAATGTGTTTGTTTAGTTATGTATTCCCCTGAGGTTAGAAATAATGGGCTTGAGAATGGAGAAAACCTACAAGTAGCTTATAGTTGTGCCATCATTTTTTGTTAAGTTATTGTAGTTGTATAATTTCTGCGTATGGAGAAAAACCCGAGCACACTGTTGTGTGAACGATGCCAAACCACTTTTTTGTCACTGATTTTGATGGAAAATATGTTCACTTCGAATCCCGTTGAGCAAGGGCATAATAATTCAATGGTTGAGATAAGAAACAAGTTAAGGTCATGTAGATTTGATTCAGAAGTCGACTAGAATGAGGATAAGTCATTTTAGATTCTTGGAATACGAAAAGATAGAGTTTTGAGATGCTATGAAAATATTTGCGGTGCCTACAACAAATAGTTTTCAGGGCTACCTGTGCATTGTTGAAAGCCTGTTTGGCTATCATGTTGTGCCATATGATGGTTTGAAGCCTATGGAGTTTCATGGGGTCTAAATAAGGATTGCAAGATGGGAGAAATCTATAGAATTTCCCACTGTAGATCAACATATTATGCAATATACTAAAGCAAAATACAAGATCTACTTCTACAACAAACTTTATGGAAGCTTAATCGAATATGAGCAAGATCAATAAGAACACATATAGCTAAGAATGAGAAAGCAATCACACATGAACACAGAAGAATACTCTGGGGAAAGCCTCAAACTAAAACCCCGATCTTTGTAATATCATACAAGTGGAAAATAGTCTGGATTACACAAAGCATTAGCTCACAAGCTATCCTGCTCTTAGTACAATCCCTCTGCTACTCATAGACAATCAAAGTCTTCACACAAACCTTCTCCTCTACCCTCCAAGCCTCCTATTTCCTTGCGCAATTTTTCATGGGATCCAATGCTTCCACTTGTGTGAATTCCCACCTCACACTCCTCACTTGGCTTAGTAGTAACTACACAATCCTGAAGGAGATAATTCCGTCTGCATGGATGATTTTCCTTTATAGGAAAATTCCTCCAACTGATAGTACATTGTCCCTTCCTCTGATCTCAATTGGGTCTCTGACTGAACTGACATGCATGAGTTATTTATGAGAGAATATTCAGTTATCTAGAGAGCAACAGTTACATGCATGCAATGATTAACTAACTGAACTCACAATTAATTATACAAACTGTTAGAACTAATCTAACTGGACTTGACTGAATTAACTGAGCCAACTAATTATGTTGGCTTGTTGGGGCCTGACCTAGGTTCGAAAGTGTTTTAACCAAACAAATCCCACACTACCGACCCTTTCGGCAACAGTCCGCAGAGCACGAACTGAAGTCTCGCTCGAGGTAGGAGGGGAGGGTACTGGAACTAGGTTTCCGCACCCTAGGGATGTCTAAATGGGGACTGGACGAACCACGAACCAATCGATGCACTTGCGCTACTTTGGACAATGATCTGGTCTTTGTGAAGCTCGATGATGAGGAAATTCTTAGATTCTTATTATTATACGTGTTTATTATCATTCAAATCTACTTCTTAAGGTCTTTAAGCAAACGTTTAACAATAATAACTAGTGCGCGCAATCATAAATGTGCATAAATTCAGAACATACGCAAATAGATAGATTCGTGATAAAGTGCACGATAATTTAGAAACTCTTATCTTTATTTATCTTCTATTCACTACAACCAGATCCGCCCTGCGCACTCAACTCCAGGTTTCCGCGCACACAGCTGCGGAATATACTCAGCCTCTGTGCACACAACTGTAGAGCCTCTATCTATCTACCAACACCCTTGACTGAGACTTACAAACGCAGAGAGAATATTTCCTTCATAAACGCATAACATTCAAGATCCAAACTAAAAAATACCTTCTAGTCGTAAAGCCTTGCTCTATTTATACATTCCCATGGTCCGCGGACCATGGGCAGGCCGGTTCATTTTCTATTTTCTTACATTATTTTCGGGCGGACAACCCTTTGACTCGACCTATTACATTTCACGCTTCGCACACTTCGCGAAACTTTTACAATATCCTTACCCTAACTTATTTTCTCTACACCCCAAAAACCCTTACGCGAGGCCTCTGCTACTCAACAGACCCCCAACACAATCATCATGACTCATCCTGAGTCACTCGGCTGGTGTGACAATCTTCATGCGGAGGTCATCCAACAACTTCTGCGCTTGGCTTATACTCACAACAAAGTCTTCTGCCATCTGCTGTAGCCGTTGTATGTGATGTACTAATGCATCAGTATCAGTTTCAGTTGTTTGTCTTGGTTCATATGCTACCTACATGTGTGGTAACTTTCCCTCGATGTTGGTGAAGACCGCGAATGCCTCATCAAGCCAGGGCTAAATGCATTCTTTAAGCACTACTTCCTTCTACCGCGTGATGTCAACTTCTGCCTTGAGAACCTAGGCCTCCCTCATCTTGGCCAATCGCTACGTGATGGCGACCGCTTGCACCGTCCCTCAGACTTGGTCATAATCCTGCTGCAACTCCCGTGCTTCTGTCTCTACCTGATGTAGCGTTTGGTCTTCCTCAAGGGATGTGAGTGTATGGAGTGACTGATCCAACAATCCCGAGAAATCTTGGGTAGCGCACACTATCACTTCCCATCCTACTTGGATTGCACAACGGCACTGCTCTTGAACTTCTGGGGGTGTAGGAGTCTGTGTCTTCATCCTTGGTTCCGCAATTTGTAAGTTTAATTCCCACTGAGCTTTCATGGCCTCCTCTTGGGCCGTACGAAATACTGCGGCCATGTGATGAATATTGGCAGCTATTGGGAGTTCTGCTGGCACAACCAACTCTGGTATTGCTACAGACCGCTGCCACGGCCTGTTCCAATTCCTTGTTGTGTGTGATCAAGTCATCACGCTGTAGACTGACCTGCTCCATATTTTCCTTGTGCTCCATTAAGACTTGGAGGGTGCGGCCTTCCGTGGCATGGAGCTCAGTGGTGACCACATCCTATAGCTGGTATTCAATTTCTCTAGAAAGGGCAGCCAAGTTCAACCCCCAACTTCGCATGTCACCTTCGCCTTCTGTTAGGACAGCGCCTACTGGCAACACTATGGTGTTCATTGTGTGGGCTCGCACCATCTGCTTGGTTGCGAATGTGTCGTCTACGAGGTTTGTATCATCCCTCCCAAGGGTCGCACCTGTAGTGCTTGTAGCTATGCTCTAAGTTCCCCCAACACAGTTGTCTGCTCTGTCATTAGCTCTTCCAAAGCTCCATTAGTGACATCGCGCGTCATTTCACTGCTGTCAAGAAACTCTTTCTCCAAAGTCTTTGTTGTCTTTGTCTTTTTACGTATATGTGGCGGGTCCTTCATGCACGGCCTCTTGACTTGGGTCGATTTTGTGGTAAGGTTCATGCGTTCCTATGTCTTCATTTCCCTCTGCATGTCCCGCTTTGAGGACATTTCCTGATCTTCCCTGATCTCTTCAGTGACTACTTCCTTGGTCGCCTCTTGCTGTGAAGCTACCTTTTGTCCCTGACGCGTCCTTTCTGCCATTTTAGTGAGTCGCAGCTGGATTTCCTTCTTTCACTGCTGTGCTACCATGCTTTCTAATGCGGCCAAGTCTGGGGCATGTCACTCTGGATACCATGCTGCCGTTACCTCATAAATTGCATCATCCATTGCGATGAATGAAAGCTTTATCCATGTTTGATTTGGATCCTTCCACGCCTAGATATATAGATTATGCATGTCTGCTTTGAATTCGGCTGTGCTTTGCAAATTGTTGTATACTATCGGGGATAACCACTATCTGTGAGTGATCCATGTCTGGATACTCCCCTCCACAAAATACCCAAAACACCTTGATCTTGTGAATCCTCGTGGTATCTTTCATAGCCCGGAGCGAGTTATACCACACGGCTTCAGGGAGGTTGTCCTTAATGTTGATAAATTGGCTACCCTGTGGCAGCTCTCCTGCAACTAGTAGGATTGTTAGGAGCAACCCTACATAATGGAAAGTCTTACCATGCTCCTAAGCTTATCGACAATTCATCAAAAATTCATTGCAGAGAAACTGTGCCTAATTGAACTGAAACCCTTCTGCACACTGCTCTGCGAGCACAATGACATTGGCTGGCACTTCATTTGCTTCCCATTTTCTCATGAGCTTACCGCCCAGTAACTGGGTGGCGATGCAGACCCCTCAGTCTCTGATGCTTGCTATTACATACCCTCGCTTCTGTTTCTCTAGCTTATATTTAACCTTCATGGCTTCTGCAAGCCCCACGTCGCTACTCATTCCAGCTATGTTTGTAGGATTGTTCCCTTTTGTAGGAAGCTAGGAATTTCAGTGTACTAAATTGGCCGTGATGGGAATCGATTCCTCCAACCAGAGATACCCATCATGTACCAGACATAGTAACTGTTGGATAATAAAAATGGTGATGGTCGCACGGTGATAGTGGGGTATCCACCTCAGATTGAGTAGTCCCACCTTCTCCACACCCCGTAACCACTTTCACTGTAGTAATTTCTCTTAGGTAAATTGGGTGAACTTCTCACTGTCTGCAAGATCCCAATCTTCGAACTCGATTCTCGGTACTCAGCCCAACGGCAGACCGTCAAACCTTATCTCATCTGGAAGAAGCGAGGTCTGGAGCATACTCTTCGTGGCCTCTAGGTCCTTTGGTATCTTGGCTGCCACTTTCCACAGAGACATATATGGTGGTAGTGAAGGCATTTGGAAAGTATCCTCCTCTTCCTCATCTTGTGCTTCAATCTGAGTGATCAAGGCTTGCAAATCTTCTGCGTCCTTACCGATTTCCGTGGTGATTGCTTTGCCCTTTTCTGCCACTGATAATTTACCGAATCTCGGTGATGCTCGAACTGCTCCAATAGTCTGCTTGTCTTTCTGGGATCGCGGCGTGCGTGGGGACTTTGGAACTTCTGGGGCAGCAGCCGCCACTCCCGGATCCTCCTGGGTTAGATAGGGTGCTTCCTCGAACCTTACCCTGCTTCTCATGGTTTCTATCTTGAATTCACTCGGGGATGTCCTCTCGAGGCGACAGGTAGGTGGGCACTCGTTGTTCTGTACTGGCTTGAGTCTCACATAGGTAAAGGTTGTTGTATGACTATCCCAATGGTTTTTATAAGAACATGTGAATTTGAATTTAACCCTTCCCTCCACTTTGGATTCATTAATTTCTTCTTGGTGGCAGATCTTTTCGTATCTAGCTTGGAACTCCTGTCTTAATTGCTTGATGCCCGCTCCTCTCTGCCGTAACTCTAACTTCTTGTCATGAATAGTGTTGTCAATGGTCACTTCCCAGTCTTCCCATGCGGTAGTGCAACCCCTTTGGCGCGACGATGATCTTGCTAACCGAATGGCCCTGCATGGACCCCTCTATCCGCAGAAGTCTTTTTCAGACTTGTTTATAGTCCCTCACCTCCTTCCAACTACATGGAATGATGAGACTATGCCTTCCACAACTAGTCAGCTGGTCCCACTCCAGGTTCGAGATTCCAACTTCCCTGCTAGCCCAAGCTGCGGGCACCTTTCGAGTACCTTGATATCCGTTATCCCATCGTGCTCTATTGTATATGGTATACTGCTCCATTGGTGCAGTCATAGCCATGATAGTAGGGTCTCAGCTTGTTCTAGTCCCGAGGTAGAACCGACTAGGCCTGGTTCCCTTATTTTCATATTTGCACAGCCCGCTTTACGACATCGATTTTCATTTTGCTGATTTTCTCATCCAACATCGTGCTTATCCTCCTTAGCCACGCCCATTCTTCGTTGATTTCATGAAGCCGTTTGTTGCCGCTCCGAATAGCTTCCTGCAACCGTTGAGTGACCTCGCGTGTTGCGGTCTGGGGAGTTTCTTCTGTCCTCTTAGTTCCCTCTTGTTTCACCATTGATAAGATCACCTTTGCCCCCCTCCTTTTGCTGATGGTATTATGGGCCCATCGAAACCCTAGTACCCGCAGATTCCCATTGGGTCATCTTATCAAGCAAACACTATTCATGCTCCAACCTGTTTTCCTAATGGCTTTGTCGTGAACAGCTCGTGGAATGCATCGCTATTGCGAACTCTGATTTTTTATTCTTAGTTGATTATGCGGCTGCACAACATACATCTTCATCCTACGCCACTGATGTGCCTGCCTTCTACATTCATGACAGTTCCTCCTAGTCTTTTGTTGTGTATTCCACCCTTGTGCAGTTTTTGCGCACAGTGCCCCTGTTTGCGCACCCTACCATTTTTGTTGCAGAATTACCTTTTTGCAGTGGTCTACAGGTTCCTCCATCTTCATTGCACCCCCATTGGTTGGCAGTTCCTTTGCTTCTATCGTTATGCAGCGTAGCGATCTAACCATCATATCACAATTTAGCGTTGTTACCTCATGCAATCGGTTTTGCCATCGCTCAATCTCTTCATCTGAGTCTGACGTGTAGGTATTGTCATGCTCCCATGATATTCTCCCATCCACTATCAGTTTCACCCGATCCTGATCCTACGTTGTGATCTGATAGATGAAGTCCAGTTCATCGTCACTGTCCTCATCGCGCACAGGCTCAGTGTAGTGTGCTCCTTCACCTGGGTCTAGCGGAACCACTACGCGTTGAGCCTTTTTCTCGAATATCATTTTCTGTCTCTTTAGTTTGATGAATTCCATTCATATCCATGGCCCAGTCTATCCTTAATAATGCAGGGTATGGATTACTGTCATCCACAATTTCTATTACCTCAAAATCTATTCGTGTGCTCGCACCTTCGATGTCTATTGTAACTCCTTGCAATCTCCCCATGGGCAAGATATTTTGTTGGTTCGCCATCCGTAATTGAATAGGATACCATTGTAGGGCAGGCTTGCCAATGGGTTCCCAGGTCTATTTAGGTAGCACATTCACATCTGATCCCAAGTCGAG
The DNA here is from genome assembly GCA_031772625.1 of Pinus tabuliformis. Lineage (NCBI taxonomy): Eukaryota > Viridiplantae > Streptophyta > Pinopsida > Pinales > Pinaceae > Pinus > Pinus tabuliformis. The sequence goes on along the minus strand of CM062819.1, from coordinate 1,506,001,397 downwards.
AACAACCTTATCCATCTCATAGTCACCAATCTATGTAGTCAATCGGATTTCCTGCCCAATGCGCAAAGCATGCTTCCTAGTTTTCGGACCATGCGTGGTTCACCTAACCCTGCACACCTAGTTATCGGCTCTTCCAATCGCTTAACTACTTTATTGTCCCGTAGTAGCCTCATCCATGTCTCTAAAAAGGTAGTTAGCATAGAAGTATCCATTTCTAGTTCAGTTTATCCTTGCTACCTGAAGTAGAGCCTTCCGCGAAGCTCTTCTTAGCTTCCATAAATGTCTCCTTCGTACGTTCCAAATCAAACTCAGGTTGATTCATAGGGGCCTTACGAACGCATGTATCCTCCTTAGGTTGCTTCCCCTTATTCTCCCCTGTAGTTGCACCATTTATGAGCACCATATTCACGTTACAATCCTCTTCGCATGGTTTAGCCTTCATCATTTGGATATTTTCCGTGGGAGTGGACTGAAGCACCCCTTTTTCACGCATCTGTGCAATTAGCATGGGGAAATCTAGCGCTTCATGATCAAACTAGTAACACTAAGGGCAACATGTTCTGGTCGGGTTCATGCAGTCATGCACATAGTGCCTGGGTCCTCCACAATTGTAGCAAGTTAACTGTCCACGCCCTAATCCGAGTCCTATTCCTCCTTGTCCCCATCCACGTCCCTAGAATCCACCGACAATCTCGTTCGTCGTGGCCCACCGATCTAAAAAAATTACAAAATAGCTACTGGAGGGTCTGTGTAAACTTCTACAATAGATGATAGTTGTCCATTGCATTCTTTCCTCACACCTGACATATCACACACCAGTGTGGGCGCCCCACTTGACCCCACCTGTACCTCTGGTCTCAACAGCGTTGGTCCTGCCAAATAGTTCACGAATATCGGACAATGATCCTTATCGTGGCCTTGGCCTTTACATTTAATGCACCGTACCTCTTCGCGTGTTGCTGGCCGAGATGCCTTATCTTGTTTTAAACTTTGCATCTCCAAGCATAGGTTTTGTAGTTGCACATGGATTTGTTGAACTCCCAACCCAAGATCCTGTATTAGAGTTTCATACAACCTCATTACTATCTCCAACGCTTTAGCCTGGGTCGAGACATTTTTCTATGGTAGTGTTGTCCACAAATGTGGTTTCAAAGACAGCACAAACCACACGCTGTTCTGCACATCCGTAAGTGTCATGTTAGCCTTACGGATCATACTTTTCAGTCTCGAATCCAAATCCCAAGGGGTTTCACCGGGCAACATCACAATTTCCTTGAACGTGATGATCGACTGTGTTTCTGATTTCAGCTAGCTAAATTCTTTGTTCAATGCATCTTGGATCGCCACTATTCCTGCATTTGGGTGATCGCCAGACTACTTTATATACCATGTGAATGCGCGATCCTCCAGCGTGCTTACCAAAGTAGCCTTTTTAATGTTATCATCTATAACACCTTGGGCTTACCATACTGCCTTTTCCACGAACCAAAATTATTCTGGCTCCTCATTTCCTACGCCTCTAAATACAGGGAACTTGATCACATTTGCAATCCCAACCTTCGGTGGCCGAGGTGGAGTAGGTGAAGGTGGGATTGATATAGGTGATGTGGGTGATGGCGTGGATGGTGGTGATATCAATGGAATGTGTTTCCTTATCAATCGAACTGCGCTTCTCAGAGAGAACCTCACGATCTCCTCCTTGCTTTCTTGTGAAAGTGAAATCAGGGGAATGTTCTCTAATCCTTCGGTCCCTCTGTAGCCTCTTCCACTCCGTGTTACCCCAGACATCAATGGATGTGCATAACCCATTTTTCACATAAAAACATTTTAATCCAGGTATTCAAGGATTTGATGTACTTACCCTGTGGTCCCTTGAGAAAACGCCGCTCTGCTTTGCTATAGCTCATAGTCATGTTTATCTCGAACAGTGATAAACAGTCGTATTATCTGATCCAACCAGTGATCTACTACCTGCGTGATTTTATCTTCAGATGCCTCTAGTTGGTGCACCAACTCTAGAGTCCACATGATGGGGTGCTCCAGCCTACACCTTCCCTGACTGTCAACTAGCCACATGATCCACTCATACAGTTCTGTCGAGAAGGACGTGGAGAAAATCTCAAGGATTTTTGTGTATATGTTGCGATCCAACTATCTCTCCTCAGATATCTGCATATTTTTGTTCTCATGTATCGCAAGTTCGTGAAGCTTTTGATCCAACCAATCTTCAAGTTCTTTCTGCGTAGGGTTCCAGGGTAGATCTCGATCCCGCCAACGGAACCATTTGTTGGCTTATTGGGGCTTAACCTAGGTTCGAAAGTGTTTTAGCCAAACAAATCCCACACTACCGACCCTTTCCGCAATATTCCGGGAGCGTGGACTGAAGTCTCACCCGAGGTAGTAGGGTAGGGTGTTGGAACCAGGTTTCCACACCCTAGTGATGTCTAGATAGGGACTGGATGAACCGCGAACCGATCGACGTACTTGTGCTACTCTGCACAGCGATTTGGTCTTCGTGAAGCTCGATGATGAGGCACTTCTTATATTCTTATTATTATACACGTTTATTGTCATTCACATGTACTTCTTAAGGTCTTTGAGCAAACGTTTAACAGTAATAACCAGTGCACGCAATCATAAATGCGCATAAATTTAGAACATAAGAAAACAAACATATTCGTGATAAAGTGCACAATGATTCAGAAACTCTCATCTTTCTTTATCTTCCATTTAGTACAAGTAGATCTGCCCTACGTACTCAGCTGCAGGGGTCCGCACACAGAACTGGGGACTCTAGCCGACCTCTACGCACACAGCTGCCAAGCCTCTATCTATCTACCAACACCCTTGAATCAGACTTACAGAAGCAGAGAGAAAATTTCCTTCATAAACCCATAACATTCAAGATCCAAACTAAGAACTGCCTTCTAACCATAGAGCCTTGCTCTATTTATACATTCCCATGGTCCGCGGACCACGGGCAGGGCGACTCATTTTCTATTTTCTTACATTATTTTCGGGTGGACAATGCTTTGACTCAACCTATTACATTTCGCACTCCGCGCACTTCATGGAACTTTTACAATATCCTTACCCTAACCTATGGGCTCTATGCCCCAAAAAACCTTACGCGGGGCCTCTGCTACCCAACAAATTACAACTCAATATTACAACTCATCCTTATCTCTTTAACTGATGGATAAATTCCTCAATCAATGGAGAAACTGTTGCATGTCCTCACATAGACTTCATGTTTGATTTTCCACAACTAATTAACTCAAGATGAATTAATTAATTATTTTACAAACAGCTGCTAAGATAAAATTCAAATTTTACTTCTGAATTTTACTCCAAGGGCTGACTAAAATTGGAATCCATCCCTAAATGCTATTTATAGCAGTGCTATTTTTAGCACTTCCATTTTTCATTCCTTGTTGCCATGTCCAAAATTGGTACCCGAACTGCTATATATAACAATGTTATTTTTAGCACTTCTATTTTTAGCATTTCATGTTTCTATTTTCAACACTCCCTCTCATCAAGAGAGGCATTCAACTCGAACCCGATCTTGAACGTTTGGAATGTTCTGCACACAACACTTCTCCCAAGTGTTATTGCTCCAACAACTCTAGAAACAAAAAAACTCCCAACTCACCTTCTTGTTGGGCTAGAAACATCCTCTGATGTTGAAGCTCCATCTGCCACTGACAAGTGCTTCCTCTCTAACCTATAAGTTGCTGCAACACTCCATGCATCTCACAGCGTTGCACACCTCTCTGTGCCATCCTATAGTGGTGCAACACTCGTGTGCCTCTCGCATTGCTACAACTTGCTAGCTCTGCATAGTCTTAGGGCTCCTGCACTATAGCTCTCTCTGACGCTCCATCCACATCTGTCTCTACCTAATCAGGTAGTCTTGCTACTCCTCGTCGGGGCTCCCGTAGCAAGGTCTAATGAAAGAGGTTGGGTACCTCAATGATCCTTCCCCCATTCCAGCCTTCTTGGGACTGTCACTCCATATCGCCCCACCTCCTACCTAGAGGTATGGATGCATGTGATCCCTCTGCCCACCACGCTCGAAATTTCCCCCTACTGGAGGTCTCTACATGAGTGGATTTCTCCACTCTGTCTCCTCTCGGCTTCCCCAGTTGTGCGGCTCCACAACCTCCTGAAGCTCCTTCACCAATCGTGGCTCCTCCATAATTGTCTGATACTCTGTCTGGCACTGCATGTTGAGAGGTAATGTACTCTCCCTCTCAACCACCAAGTCTCCATCAGTTGCCTTGCTCCTCAAGGCTTTCCGTGCATCTTGAACCTCGAGAGCATATAGGTTCTTGACCCGTGAACCTATCTGCTTCACCTATCTAGTTGTGATGTGTCGAAGGAAAACCTTTCCCTTAATAAATACTACATCATAGCCTTTGTCTTCCAGCATTGCGATCGACACCAAATTCTCTTCAGTCTTGGTACATACTTGACATTGGTAAAGGTAATGCGATCTCCATGCTCCCTCTAAAAAACAACCGTGCATATACCTGATACACTATACTTTTCATCATTACCCATCACTATGAGTATCTGGAGATCTTTCTCCTCCAAGGTACTGAACAAACTCTTTTCGTCAGTCAGGTGGAAAGAAGCTCCAATATCAAGAAAATAACCACATCCCACCATGGATGAAACGATGCATGCGAAGAGACTGAAATCCAACTCAAACTGTGAGGACAATGTCTCACCTTCATATCCTTCCTTGGATCCCCTCTTGGCTTTCTTCAGTGGACAATTTGTAGCAAAATGGTCCACCTCATGAAAACGAAAGCATCGCACTTTTGATTTTTCAAACTTCTTCCCACCATGGGAAGAACTGGATTTGGAATGACAATCCTTCTCCTTCCCCTTCTTTGCCTTACTCGGTAAGGCACAGTTTTGTTCATCCTCCTTGGATGAAGAATCATCTCTGGTGCTTCTTATTATCTCCTCCTGCATCAGATCCGACCAAAGTCGTTCCCAATGTGGCAGTTTTTCTCTTCCATTTACCGAGTCTTGGTAGCTATGCCAGCTCTTAGGAAGACTGAGGAGTGCAAGACTCACCACGTCATCATCGGCTATCGTGATCCCTACACTTCCAAGCTCAACCCTACCGGTGATGAGCTTGTTCATATACACAGAGATCGTGTTGCCCTTTTCACACTTGATTTTTCGAAGCTTGTCTTTCAGCGCCACCTTCCTATGATCACTGCTATTCTGATATAGATCTTTCAATGTTCTCCACATCGAAAATGGTTTCTCCTTCCCATGGAGACTCAAGATTATGTGGTCTCGATCTCCCTCCAGAAGGATTTGCCTTGCTCTAGCCACACATTTCTTCCATTCCACCAATTCAATAGCATTAGTTGGCTTGGGGACTTATTGATCAATGAAGTCCTTTAGGTCGTTATCCTCTACTACTGCTTCCATGCGGTCCTTCCAGGCTATATAATTCGAACTGCCATCAAGAGCATATTCGAGTCTTAAACTATTGAATGCCATTGATGAAATTGAGATGTGATACGATTTCTATATTCAGGAACCACAAACCTCAAACTTCTCCCTTCTTGTATATTTTTCTCTCCTTTGATCACATTTTCTCTAATACCATGTAGAATTTCCCACTGTATATCAATAAATTATGCAATACACTAAAGCAAAATACAAGATCTACTTCTAAAAGAAACTTTGCGGAAGCCCAATCGAATAAGAAAAAGATCAATAAGAACACATATAACTGAGAATGAGAAAGCAATCACACATGAACACAAAAGAATAATCTGGGGAAAGCCTCAGCCTAAAACCCCGATCTTTGTAATATCATACAAGTGGAAAATAGTCTGAATTACACAAAGCATTAGCTCAAAAGTTATCCTGCTCTCAGTACAAGGCCTATGCTTCTCATATATAGTCAAAGGCTTCTCACAAACCTTCTCCTCTACCCTCAAAGCCTTCTATTTCCTTGCGCATTTTTTCTTGGGGTCAAGTGCTTCCACTTGTGTGAATTCCCACCTCACATTGCTCAGTTGGCTCAGTAGTAACTGAGCAATCCTAAAAGAGATAATTCCTTCTGCATGGATGAGTTTCCTTTATAGGAAAATTCCTCCAACTGATAGTACATTCTCCCTTCCTCTAATCCCAATTGGGTCTCTGACTGAACTGACATGCATGAGTTATTTATGAGAGAATATTCAATTATCTAGAGAGCAGTAGTTACATGCATGCAAGCATTAACTAACTAAACTCACAATTAATTCTACAAACTGTTAGGACTAATCTAACTGGACTTGACTCAGTTAACTGAGCCAACTAATTACAAATCATCCTTATCTCTTTAACTGATGGATAAATTCCTCAATCAATGGAGAAACTGTTGCATGTCCTCACATAGAATTCATGTTTGATTTTCCACAACTAATTAACTAAAGATGAATTAATTATTTTACAAATAGCTTCTAAGATCAAATTCGAATTTTACTTCTCAATTTTAGTGGAGGGACTAACTAAAATTGGAATCAATCCTGAAATTCTATTTATAGCAATGCTATTTTTAGCACTTCCATTTTTCATTCCTTCTTTCGATGTCCAACACTGGTACCTGAACTACTATTTATAGTAGTGCTATTTTTACCACTTCTAATTTTAGTATTTCTTGTTGCTATTTTCAACAAAATCCCACTCATGGAATTAGGAAATGGAAATATCCATTGTTATTTAGACTGCATATTTTAATTAATTTGTTGAAATTATATAATGTGTTTTTAAATACATAGTTGTGGGTGCCTGTGTTGGAGTATCCTAGGTTATGGGTAGCGAGGGAAAATCAGCCTGTCCCCATCAAGTAGTATTAGAGCTCAACTATGTTTTAGAGAATGTCAAAGCCATGAAAATATTTCATCTTTACAACTCTTGGATAAAGATACATGAAACTCTTGGAGGAAGCATAGTTTACAACAGATTGAGGTAAATCTTTGTTGAATTGAGGTTTGTTGATTATGAGGTGTTGTACATACATAATGGATAGTGTTTACCTTGAGGTAGAATGGATTTCCCTTTGGCCATGTGTTGGGCATGATCGAACTTGGTCCAAGTTTTGGGTAAAGGACCTTATGAAAGGAGTGGACTGCTCGGAGTTGGCAGAGATATATTCATCGTACAGACTTTTAGGGATTTGGGGATGGGAGAAAGCCCTTATTTTGTAACAACTATCGGGTAGTATTCCTTGTTTTATGGATCATGGTATGTGGACCATGGGTTTTTTATAGGTGAATTGTATAAATGAATATGTAATACTTCGTAAAGGATAATCTAATCTCAATAATAGAAGCATAAGTCAATCTATGTTTTCCCATTTGTAGTGTGTGTTTTTGGAGAAGGCTCCACAGCTAAGTTCGCAGAGACCTTGAAGAGTCTGTTACTGAGTGTGCAGATCACCTACGACTAGGTGTGCAGCTTAGAGAAGTGAATGCAATTGAATATCTGTGTAATAAAGAAGATATTTTGGAGAGGTGTTATATCTCTGTACATGTTATTTGTCTATTGTTATGTATATGATTATGTATTCTTTTCATTGAATTATTGCGAAGAACTATAAGAGATATTGTTATTTGTACTATTTATGTGTTGCCACTAAATTAATCATCTACACGAAGTTCTTATGCATGCTAGGTGATAAGATTGATATACAATAGAAATAAATACATGGCGCCACACCGCAGATATCCCTTTAGTTACAAAAACCTGGTTTTGGAACCTCCCATAACGGCTTTGGGTGAGACTAAAACCTGTTCAGTGGTCGTTTTCAGAAGGGCCTGTGGTTGAAGGTTTGGTTGGTGTGTATCACACTCTGAACCATGGTCAAGCCTGATTAAACTAACAGATGGTTTTGTATGGCAGCATGGGGAGAAACTCCATGAAAATAATGGGCACATGGTTTCATCCATACCCTGGAAACAATCCCTCAGAACTAGTATTTGGAAACTAAACTTTGACATGGCACCGCTAGCTGGGCAGAGATGGTGGATGGATTTATCATAAAATTCAAATTTTGAAGGTGATTTTCCACATCTAGATGTAGCTCTGAAAATAGTGAAGAAAAATACTTTTGAAAGCAAAGTTCCAGTTATCTAGCAACCTGATTCGGCTATGAAGATTTGAAATGTGATAGAATGTTATAATCTCACTGCAGAAGAAGACAAATATCATTGCAACAATGGTATTAAAGAGACAAAAGGAAACCGCAAAGTAAATGGAATTTTGATAGAGATTCCTAATATAATGAATCCATTAAATACTTTGAAGGTGAATATTGGTTCAGAAGGTGAACCAAAGTATGTGACCATAGTGTATTATTGGATGAATACACTATTAGCAAGATAATAGATTTGTTGCATGAATACCAAGATCTTTTCCCCACTAAATTTTCACAAATGAAAGGCATCATAGGGGATTTGGGAGTTATGAGGATTCCTCTGAAGCCCGATGTGAAGCCTATTAAGTAGAGACCTTATAGGCTGAACCCAAATTATAAGGAAAAGGTAAAAGAAGAATTGGATAAGATGTTAATGATAGTGATAATTGAACCTATGGAAGAGTGTGAATGGGTAAGTCCCATGGTAGTTCAGGAGAAGAAGTTGAAAGGGGAAATTAGAATCTGTGTGGACTTGAGGAAGTTGAATGATGCATGCATGCATGACCCTTTCTCTACACCATTTACAAATGAAGTGTTGGATAATGTAGGAGGACAAGAGGCTTACTGTTTTATAGGTGGCTTCTCAGGGTATCATTAGATAACAATTGCACTAGAAGACAAACATAAGACAATGTTTTCCACATAATGGGGCTCCTATCAGTATATAGTGATGCCTTTTGGGTTGAAGAATGCACCTGCTATTTTTTCTAGAGTTGTAATTGCAACTTTCATGGAATATATACACAAATTTCAGCAAGTTTACATTGATGATTGGGCATTATTCGGTATATTAAAGAAGCACGTGGTGAACTTAAGATTGATGCTCGATACATGTGGGTAGTATCAGATATCATTAAACCTAATGAAGTGTATATTTTTTGCGCCATCTGGAATAATGTTGGGACATGTGGTTTTTAAACAAGGATTGATGGTAGATTCGATGAAGATCACAATCATTGTGAACCTACTAGTACCAAAAACAGTAAGACAACTACGTACTATGCTAGGACACACTGTTTACTGCACGAATTTTATAAAAGGCTATGCGCAGACAAATGCACTGATGGAGAAGTTGTTGAAGAAGGATGTGACCATCTAGTGGGATGAGGAATGTTAGAAGAGCTTGGATGTGTTGAAAGAAAAGATGGTAACTCTGCTGATTTTAGTTTTCCCCGACTGGAAGAGAGAATTTCATGTGCATGTTGATGCATATTGGATAGCTTTGGGAGTAGTACTAGCACAATCAGGAGTACGAGATATTGATAATCCCATAGCATTTTCAAGTAGGAAGTTTTCTAAGGAAAAAAATAACTAAAGCATGACATAAAGGGAGGGGTTAGGCATGGTGTATGCACTGCAAAAGTTTATAGAGTACTTGTTTGGAGCACATTATAAATGTTCACAGAATTTGACTTCAAAGTTATAGAGAAGATTGGTAGATTGAAGGCTGGGCGTAATCACCTATCCAGGATAGAGATAAGAGAAGAACCTACAAACGTTGAATATAATTTTCTTGATGCACAGATCTTTGCAATTAAAGTCAAATATGATCACTTCGGGGATATTATTCAGTTTTTTTCCGTAAGAATAGAGCCCACTGAGTACACTACAAATAAAAATAAGGAATTGCTGGTTCAAGCAACCGATTTTTTGTTGATTGTGGGACACTTGTATAAAATGGGACCAGATGAAGTATTGTGCAGATACGTCCTTGAACATGAAAGGAAAAACATTGTGATTAAAGCTCTTGGAGGAGTTGTAAGTGGGAATTATGCAAGAAACACTACTGCGTGGAATATTTTGATTGCTGAGTTATGGTGGCCTACAGTGCATAAGGAAGTAAAAGACTTTTTTCAAGCATGTGATGTATCTCAAAGCATAGGAAATCCATCTAGAAGAGATTAAATGGCACTAGTACCATAGGTGACTTTGTAGGCTTTTGATAAGTGGTCAATTGACTTAGTTGTACCTATTAGTTACCTAGAGAAAAACATTGGTTAAAGATACATCATCGTTGCGACTGATTACTTGAAAAGGTGGGCCGAGGAAAAATCGGTAAAGGATTGCAACACAAAAATAGCTGTGAAGTTCATTTTGAAGTATATATTGTCTAGGTTCCATTGTTCGATGATCTTGATGAGCGATCAAGGGACACATTTTTTAAATAATACAATTGATGCACTAATTGACGAATTCCAAGTTTACCATTATAAGATCACTCCCTACCATCCTCAAGCAAATTGGATAGTGGAATATTTAAATAGGATTTTGGATAATGCATTGAGCAAGGTGTGAAACATCAACAAAGATGACTAGGACTTGAGGATTCCAGCGGTGTTTTGGGCATAAAAAATGAGATGCAAAAAATTCACAAGGGAAACACCTTTCATGTTGGTATATTGAAAAGAAGAAGTTATTCCAATGGAATACCTTATGCCAAGTCTAAGAATTACAGTTGTTACATATATGGAACACCTGGATATGATGAATGAAATAATGTCACAGATACTAGTTTTAGAAGAAGACAAATTTATAGCAGGATTCCATCAGCAGGTGCAAAAAGATAGGGAGAAGGCTTGGAATGACATGCACATCAAGAAGAAGATATTTCACAAAGGGGATATTGTATTATTATATGACAGAAAGTTGGGGAATTTCTCGAAAAAATTCAAAACATATTGATTGGGGCCATATATTGTCAAGAACATTTCCGATGGTGGTGATGTTCAACTCGTGAATTTGAATGGTCATATGATTTCAAGGCGAGTGAATGGTAGTAGATTGAAGATATATAGGAATGACTAAATCCTTGGAGCTTCACACTAAAAAATGAAGGAAAGAAATTCTTACTGCCACCTGTAGTTGAAAGAGGCCACAGGACTATAAACTACTATGGAGGAATGGACTTTCTCGAAGGAAGATTGTTGCACGATACTTAGGAGTATGACGAAGTTCGAGGGTGCTACAAGGAAGAAGGGGTGATTGCGTCAAAGTGGAAATCTAATGAAGTTAGCCAGAAATATGACCGTTGAAAGGAAAATGGGTGTCGTTAAAAATAAGTTACCATTGAAAGGTGCGGGAGAAAAGAATTTATGAATAGAAACTAGCTCTATCTAGCCCATACCTACATTAAATGAGCCAAATATCAGCCAATCATGAGGCTGGGAAGCCAAAATTGTTGTAAAAACCATATCCTGCAGCACATTTTACACTTTGTTGCCTCGAGGAATAAAAAATGGCTCCTAATTGAAGAAGAGCTATCGCATGTGTGAGAGAAGCTGGGGAGAGTTGGTCAGAATACTTAAGAATGAAGGGCTAGATGGTATCATGGAGTCACAAGTAGGAAAGACCGCAAGAGAAAATGTACCTATGTCGAGATGTGCTTAAGGTCACCAAGGAAGGTGCCACATGCACAGTCATTATCGCAGAAGGAGAAGAGATCAGCTAAGGTGTCCACAATAAAATTGAGAACGTCAGCACGGAAGAAGGTGAAAAAGGAAGTGCGATTGAAGAACATGAAGGATAAGGGGAAGAATCCCATGCAGAAAGGAAAGAGACCGATGTAGTAGGAGGGACCTCAATAGGTCCACGACAGTGAGGAAGAAGTTAAATTTTAGTAGAAGGAGACAAAGGATGTGGAGATTCCCTCTGTCCTCCCAGTGTACATGCCACCAAGAAATTCGGGCGCAAAGCCAATTAGGGAGCCAAAAGAAGGGAAATTTTCTACCTACATGCCACTATTTCCAGAGGAGGTTCTTTTGAAGGAGAAGTGTTGGGGAAGATCCCCTAGCTCAAATTAGAAGACCGGGATTTTAACAACATAAGAAAATTCCCACAGTTTGAGCCTAGTAGGTACGTAAAGAAAGTTTACTACCCATATAGTGAAGTTGCAAGATTAGAAGCACAAGAATGGGTTAAGGAAGTCCAGGGAGAAGATGTTTTGAACATGTTGAATGTGCCACACTTCAGTCAAAGCCCATTCTGTACAATCTGTGTGCGATATCTCCTCACATGGCTGCATGATAATTTCATTTGTCTAGGGACGAGGATCCTAATTGATGATATTCTCATCAGAAAAAAAAAAACACTACCATATCAAGGAAAGGACCCCAAAAATGAATTTGTGGGTAAAAAAAAGACAAGGTGATGGCCTAGATAATGAAAGAAAATTTCAAGTTACTAAAGTAATCTACCGGGTATGAGATAAACTTCATCAAGGATCAGGGTGTGTGCTTTGGTGCACCTATCTTAGCGGGGAAGATCATGAGGAAGTGTAGAGCCAATGAGGTTCCTGCAGCAGTAGTGTCACTGGTAGGGCAGTGTAGTGCAGGGGTCGAGTTCAAATGCTCTTCTTATTTATATAAGTATTTTTTGATGGATTGCAGGGAAGCACTATGCCTGGTTACTAATTCTTATTACACTTATTGCTTGGAAGGAGCCAAAAGATTCTCAATTTCCAACTGTTGAGGTGTATGTATGCAAAGAAGCAAGGTATGATTCACTATGGTTTACGATGGAGCTGATGCACAGAGTAGAGAACATGATGTTATTTGTAGCCATGGTGATGGATTTCCATATGATGGTGAATCAGTATCCCAGACTGTCACGAGCTTGTACAAATAATATCGTCATATTGCGGAGTTGAAGACAAAATTTCATAGGGCATATGTGAAAGAGAGGAATGATCCAATGGAGACATGGTATCTATTGCCATACTTAGTGATAGAATTTGATCTCCTCACGGTAGTGCAGGATTGGCTGGAGGAATGGATGACTCCACCTAGAGGAAAAGTTGTAGGATTTGGGACAAAGAAAGGTACTTCGTAGGGTGTGGGTATGAGTAGGAAGGATCTTGATGGAGAGACAGAAGAAGTAGGTCGAGGACAAGAAAATGAAGAACACCTCAGCGATGTGGAGGTATCAGAAGATTCACCCTTTGTGGTGAAAATGACGCAAAGAAAGACAAGGATGACGGATAAGGGTCATGGAGCAATGCCGCTTGTCCACACTGATGAGGATATCAACGAGATAACATAAAATATCTAGGAGATCAACGCAGAAACCTAGGACAAGATTGATAATCGTTACAAGACAATCTTGCCTGAGGTACAACATGACATTACGAAGCTGAAGGCGTTGCCATAGGTAGTGAGGCAACCAGAGCAGACAACCTAGATGGTGAAGCTAGAACAGAGACTAGAAATAACCTACAAAATTAGGATGTTATGCATGCCAATTGGGGCACTAAAATTTGAAGCAACAATAGACAGAGAGAAAGCCAAAGCATGGCACAATATAAAAATGAATTTCGCTGCGCTACCCCTCTAGATGCTACATGAATTTGACAAGGGCATCACAACATAATTGGAGGAAGGAGAGTAGCATATGTCACTTGTAAAAGAAATGGCAGAGTCAGAGAAATATACAATGTAGAAGGAATTGAAGAAATTGGCCGAGGATAGAGAGGAAGTGAGGCAACAACGAGAACAACTAGAGAAGGCCATTGCTGAGATTTGCAGCACCGATCTGGACGTGCATGTTTGTGAGGATGAAGAATCAAGAAAAAAGGTCGGGAAACTCACCCTTATGATCAAGGAATCAAAGAATGTTATAGATAAGGTTAAATTTGATTACGAAGTGAAGATATCAGAGCTGCAAATAAGGTTGCAGGGAAGTACACCACCAAAGGTTCCGGAGTAGAGACAAATGAACCTCAGTGCAACATTGAAAGCAATATGTGATACAGTGGCAGATTATGGGTAGTTTCTCAATTACCTGATGTACATTTCGACCTCGCTACAGCAGGATACAAACGTCATGAAGATTGCTAAGGAACTGCAGGCTAAGCATAAGTGCCATGATGAGATCTTGGCATCTGTGAAGACCTTACAAGTCTTGCATCATTTTACCAAGATTTCTGAAGGGATGAACCTCAAGGTGCAAATGGATGATCTATGGAGGAAAGCACATATCCCAAAGGAGAAGACTCAGGTGTGGCAGGAGGGAGTGCTGCAACTTTCGCAGGTAGTAGATGAACTGTTGAAGGAATTGAAGAAAAGGGAAGCGGAACTACTATAGAAGACTATTGGCCCTACTAGAGAACCTTTCTTGAAGGACGTGCAATAGGAAGAAAAGTTGATGCAAGAAACACTACAACACTACAATGCAATATGCAATGACATAGAAGCAAAAATTAAGGGCTTCGAAGTTGGGTGACTCGGGAGGAGTCACAAGTGAGTGTTTGGGTCCTATTGGGCATGGCCCAACTTGGTCCAAGTTTTGGGTAAAAGTCCTTGGCAAAGAAGGAGCAGACCGTGCAGAGTTATATTCATCGTGTGTACTTTTAGAGCTTTAGGGATCGGACAAAGCCCTTATTTTGTAACGGGTATCCCGTAGCAATCCTTGTTTCATGGATCCGTTGTATGTGCCATGGTTTTTATATAGAGGAATTGTATAAAAGGATATGTAATACTTTGCAAATGATAATATAATCTCAATAATAGAAGCATAAGTGAATATATGTCTTCACGTTTATTTCCACAGCTGAGTGTGCGTAGACCTTGAAGAGTCTGCAGCTGTGTGCATAGGTCAGGGAAGTGAATTTAATTAAATATGTGTTTAATAAATAAGAAGTTTTGGTGAAGTGTTGTATCTCTGTACATGTTATTTGTCTACTATTATGTATGTGCTTAAGTATGTTTTTTAATTAATTATTGCGAAGAATTGTAAGATATATTGTTATTTGTAGAGTTTATGCATTACTATTAAATTAATCATCTGTGCAAAGCTCTGATGCATGCAAATATATAACATTGATATACAGTAGAAGTAAATACATGATGCCACTTCGTGGATATCGCTTCGGTTGCACAAACCTGGTTCTGCAACCTCCCATAACTGCTTTGGGTGAGACTATGACCTACTTGTAGGCTATTGCTGAAAGTTCCAGTAGTTGAGGGTTTTGTTCGTGTGCAACACACTCTAAACCTGGGTGAATCCCCCTCATACCAACACGATGTAGTTATAATAACAGAGAATTGATATTTGATATGCCTACACATGTTTGAAGAAAACTTTGCAGTTAAAAGAGGTTGAAGGGAAAAGGAACATTACAATAGTAAGTGAGGTGATTGTAGGGGAGAGAATAGTGGATATGTTGTTGAAAAAGAGAAAGTGCATTGGTTGGAGAGGAATTTGTTCAACAAGTAGGGGGATATGAGATCGTGTTATAGATCTTATAAAATTTAATATGATGTATATATTAATTTGGGTCATTAAAATAACTGTGTTTGCAAGAATAATTGGTAGCAACTACCATAGCAAGTAAGCTATGTCAAGGGAGAGTAAGCGATAAAATAAATTGCATGAAGAAATGGTGATCAACTGATAGTAAAAATAAGAAGAGTCAGCAACTGAAGATGCAACAACCAACAAATTTGAAAGTTGAGGAACAAGCATGCTTAAGAAGGGGTTCTATTGTGAAATTAGAGAAGAGAAGATACCAAGAGGATGACTTGGAATGGGTGAAAAATAGAATTTTTTTTACAATAAGGGCTAATTTCAGCTCAGTAATATAGAATGATAATTGAACAAGATGAAGAGATGGAGATAGTTGTTATTAGTCATAACATGGGTTGAGAGGAAAATCGCAAGCATAAGAAGAAAAGGACCAAAGCAATTGGACTCAAAGGAATGAGTGATGAAGGATGGAGAAGGTGATGGTTGAGTTAGAGGATAACTCAAGCATATGTAACAATTGGTACAAGAAAGTCAAGATGACCAAAGTTATGAGTAAGAAGAATGGTGTTAAACAGGAAGGTCTGCAACAAAAAATGGATGACAACAGTAACATTATTTTTACAGCAAAAATTGCATGCTCAAGTGAAGATTGAACAATGAGCGATGAATGTTTGTAGCTGAGGATGATGGAAAGGAACCTTGTGGTAGAAAGTGAGGAGGAAGAACAAAATTCTCAGAGAAAGAGGGTGAGTCAATTTCCTACAAAAGGTAGAAGATTAGAGAGTGCTCAGATGAAGATTCCAGAGGAAGGAGTGAATAGATATACCAGGATAATATTAGGCATGGATGACCTTAGTATGTTATTTACAAATAGGTTGATCGAGCAAGGAAAATTTTAATGATGGAAAATTTTCTTGAAGTTTAAAAGCATTGGCGAATCTCACTAATTCCTAATATGCAAACTATAAAATGTTTATTGATATATTTGTAAAATTATTCAAATTTATAATGATTTTATATATAGTATTTATACAACATTGGAAATTTTTAAGGTAAAATAATTTTATATTCTAAAATTTGGGTGAATCATCTTTTATAAAAATTGGAAATTGGTGAATCTTTTTTGTGGAAAAATCATGGAAAATTAGCCCACTGAGTGAACATTAGCCACTAAAATTTTCCATGTGATGGAGTGAACTTGTTGCAATGGCTTTTCTGTAGCTCATAGTGACTAGGAAGAATCCCATAGAATAAGGAAATTTGTGATTACTGAGATTCATAGTAAAGGTTAGGAGAGAAGCCATAGTAGATCAAGTCAGGACAAGCTTGATAGAGAAGTTGTTGAAATCAAATTATAGCTAGAGATGATGAAAGGACTTCTAAAAAAAGATGAGAAAGACCGGGGTTACAGATGGACCCTCCAGAAGAGAGTGAAATGGAATTTGTGGGAGGTGAAGTTGAAACAAATATCAAATGTTCAGTTGGAGGAAAATCCCAAAGGTAGTTGATTTGCAACCAAAGAAGAACATCCTAAGGGTGATGAACACATGTGATGAAGTAGATGAATATTTGAGGATGAACTTAAAGACAACAAATTTCAGCTAAGGATTGATTTAGGAGATGAGATAGACAAAAGGAAATCATAAATGTTTAGTTGGTTTCACGAAGAGGCAACCTATTATTATGAGGAGTTTTTTGGAAAGTTTGAACTGTTCAAGAGCAAGTAAAAGTTCAGATTTAACAACGATAGTGGTAGAAGAATTTACAAGTTGATTAAGGATATGGAAAGATATTTTTTTCCCTATGCAGGTGATAGTGGAGGAAGGTGAGGAGATTTGTAGCATCCTAGAGGAAGGAGTGCTCAAAGGGTTCTGGAGAAGAGAACTAGGAAGATGACAAGAGCCCAAAATCAAGAGAAAGTTTGGTAAGGTATCATGTAGCAAGGTGGAGGCTTGTTACTTCAGAGGCATGTTGTAGCTCATGAGTTGAGGTGGTCACGACAAGACGAAATGAATATGACCAGGAGGTCATATATTTTTGTACCTTGGGAGTCTAATGCAGGTGCATAGATGAAGCAAAAAATTTGACGAAGACTGTGCCAAAGCTTGCCAATGTGATGGGATGGTCACATCGTGATGTTGGGGGTTATTTTAAACATTTTGTAAATATTTGCATTAGGATGTGAAATTCTTTTTCGAATATGTTGGAGGAAATAATTCCTAATGTAAACGTAATTTAGTTTCCCTTATTTTGTGAGAAGAGGAAATGAACCAACGATTGTGACTCTCGATTACCCATTTTATCTTCCTTTATAAAGAAATGAGTGTTTTAGAAGAAGAGAAGAGTGTATAGAAGAGGAGAAGTGTAGTGGAAGAAGAGAAGAGAAGCTCTAGTGCAATGAGAAAAGGTAGAGGACAAGGGGGTTGGGCTGAATATGCCCACATTGTATATTTTGGCTAGTTTAATGTATTTCTTAATTTGATTAATGAGAAGTTTGGTTATATGCCTTTGTACATGTTTATTTATTTGTTTGTATAAATTTAACTTGATTTGTTGGGTGCTTCACTTGTTGAGTCAATTTATAGTAAGAATTTGATGTGTCAAGAGTGTGGTGACTATATTCTTTAGGAACAAGTTGATTTCTTGTTCAAGTATAACTCGGGGCTAAGTATATTTACCTATGCATATGGGTCACATATTGTGTGATGAAGTCTTGTTTCCATCATTGTGTATTTATGGGTTGTATCTAATAGTTGGTTGATTCCTTTGTATTTCTTACCTTTGCAGGTGTTTTCTTATTCCATAGAGTTTCGCTTTGAGGCCACCACCATTTTGTTGATTCCCTTTGTGTCTTGACTCTTGTTGTGTGAGATAAAAGTTGAGAGCGAAAGTGCCTATGCATTCTGGATATTAGTGGGTTTATGTGTTATGTCTTGTGAAACCCATCCACAAAATAGAGCACCACCTTTCAGATGCGGTCATGCCTTATTGTCTGGAATATGACGTCATTGTTTGGTTATGTATTCCCCTAAGGTTAGAAATGGTGTGCTTGAGAATGGAACACACCCGCCTGTGGCTTATATTTGTGCTATCATTATTTTTTGATTTGTTGTTGATTCAGATTTAAACAGGAACGCAACAAATTACAGAGATAACCATATACACAAATATGTAGCGGAAATAATACTTCATTTCATTGCTGTAAAATACTAAAATATTCTTACAAATAGAAATGGAAAGAAACCAACTAGGGCAATGGTAGCTTATCTCTTAGGAGAGATGTGGTGGCTACATGCCTCTGAACTGTTCTAAAAATTGTGTTACAATGAGGCTCAAAGGCCTATTTATTGTTGAGAAATAATGAAAAAACCTTGACATCCCAAAACCTAACCCTAGAAGATGAAACGCCAAATTGTGGGCCCCGTTTGGGTAAATTGGTACATCAATTTCCAGGGGTCGTAACTTTGGCATACGATCTCCGTTTGACGCGTATGATATCTCGTTAGAAAGATCTATCCGAGTACTACCACTTTGGGGGGCAAGATCTATCCATGGACCCATGTTGCCCCAGATTTTCAAAAAAAAACGTCATTTAGGGCCTTAAAACGGCTCCGGAAGTTCAGGACCTGAAAAACTGCTAAAAATAGTAAACTGTGCTACAATTTAGGAAACTGAAAATGCTGAAAGAGACAGTTGTGGGGGTCCAAATAGGATAGGTGGGTGGCCACCAACATCCACCTGGATCATTCCTCCCCCCTTAGGAAGCAATGGTCCCCATTGCGTTAAGTTCCTCCCTGAGATGAGGAAGCTTCTGCTGAGCTCGGTCTCTGGTGAGTTGTTCTGCAATCTTTGATGTGTCCAGAAATGGTGGGAAGCATGGTCGATGATGGTCCACATTGAACACTCAGTGCAAGTGAAGCAATGGCGAAATGATATGCTTCAAAGCATTGTTGATCGTAGCCTTGGTACTGGTGTAAGGACCATGTCGGGGTGGTCTGAATTTCTGATGGGTTCTGGTAAGGCATTCTCTCTGTAGATGTAACCAAAATTTGTTGCCCACCTGAAACTTGCGTGGTACCCCTATGGATGAGGAGAAGTTGTTCCTGTGTTCTGCCATGACCATATCCCTTTGCTGATGCTCCTGTATGGAAGAACCCTTTGCAGGGGTCATGGATGTAGCAACGATCTTCCCCTTACTTTGGGAGTGAACTAGACAGATGAATTTCTTGGTCTGGGAGATAAGCTTGCTGCCTTTCTTAGCGGTGATCAAAGATGTGGTGGTAGGTGGGGCTACCTCCGGTATCCTGTATAATGAATTATTCAAAGAAATAATGACAGCACGAGGCCTGGACTCATACACAGCATGCCACCTCCACAAGTATGGTTGGCCTAATAATACATCACAAACATCCAGAGGTGTAACATCACACAATACCTCGTCTGTGAAGGGCTTGATGCTGTAGGGAAGGCGGAACTGCTGGCGAACTTTGAGATCTCGTCCTTCATGAAGCCACCCGATACTGTACGGATGTGGGTGTGGTGTAGTCGGTAGGCCCAACCGCTTCACGACCTCTGCTGAAATGAGGTTCTTTGGGCTGCCACTGTCGACAATGAATTGTAGCAGCGAACCCTTCACCCACATCTGTGAGTGGAAAAGGCGCTCCCCCTCTTCTAGATCTGCAGGTTCATTCTTCTGGATCTTGGCAGTGGCAACAGTGGCGCTGGGATCCACATCAATGATCTGCTTCCCTTTGCCATTCCCCTTGTCAGGTTCTGGCTCAGGGTCAGAACATGCATCTGATTCAGAAGCCTTCAACTCGGCCACCAGCGACTGTTTTTTCTGACACTCACTTGTGTTATGAGTGGGACTCTTGTGGAACTCAAACCACTTTCCTGTGTCCTTCTTTGGCTTCGTGGTGTTGTTCTTTTCTTGCGGCTTCGACGGGTTGTCTTGGCTCACCCTGCCTTGGCTTTGTCCTTTGGGCTTCGGATTTGCAGATCCAAAGTCTCGCTTCTTCTGTTTTAAGTATATGTATATGTGATTTGGAAGTCACCTATAATGAGGGAGAGTTGTTTTGTGTTCCAAGAATGCAAAAAGATAGTTTTGAGGCGCTACAAAAATCTTTTGCAACGCCTATAGGAAACATTATTTAGGGCTTCATGTTAGCTGCTGAAACCATGATTTTTTTAGCATGTTGTGCCATCTAATAGATTGAATCTAATGGAGTTTAATGGGGTTTGAATAAGGATTGAAAGGTGGGAGAAATCCCGCTCATGGAATTAGGCAAAGGAAACCTCCATTATAATTTTGAATGCATATTTTAATTAATTTGTTGGAATTTCATAATGTGTTTAAATATAGAGTTGTGGGTGCTTTTGTTGGAGTATCTTGGGGCAAACCTGACCATTCGACATCGTTAAGCATGTACAATTATTGAATTTATCGTAACCCTTGATTTTTCATAAATATATGATAATGTATTAATGGATTTATTTTTTAAAGAATATTTGATGAACAACCATAAAAATGAACTTCGGGCATTACACATGATGCATCTCCCAACTAAAAATTTAGCTGATTGCGAAAAGTCTAAGGAAGATGATATTTTTTTTAGCGTCTGAACCAAAATACCTTCATTCACTAGTTATCCTACACCTATTTTGGAAATTATTGATATTTCGTCCACTTATTAACCATTAAGATTCCAAAAGTTATCTTAGGAAGAAATGTAGGACACCAATTCCTGAATATTTGATACAATTGCTATAAATAGTGTTTCAAAGGCAACGCATGCATGTAAAAAACTTTATTTTGAATGTATGTACTTTCACCATAGTACCCAAGAGATATGGAAATTGAATACATCCTTTCAACTACTGTTAAATGACATAACCTCTACCATGCAAGATGGAACCACCTTGCAAGCCACTTATGAGGAATCCAAAATATATAGTTGTTCATTATTAGTTTTTATTAGCATCAAAATATTTCAGGTTTCGTGGTTATATCAAGAAAATAAAACGGATTATTTTTATTGATAGTTGTGTTGATTATAGTTGTGTTCATAAGAGAGTGGCTAAGGAAACCTATTGTATCTTTTTTCCATCTCCAATTTTCAAATTATGATATCTATTGATTTTGTGATTAAATGTGGGTTTTGATGTTGAAATGGGTAACTTGAAATGAGAGAGTGTCATCACTAATCTCATATTCTTTTCATTGAAATGGGAGGTCATGATGTTTTCCTCAGGGCAGAATGGTTATGCGCTTTGTGAGTTATCACCATTTATTTCAACATTTTATATATGAAAGTCATCAAGGATTGAAAGAACCATACCCTTAGTGGCATCACATATAATTCTCCTAAAATCATGGCCTCTTATCAAATCAAAAGGTTACCAAAAGAAAGGAGCTTTTTCCATTATCACACACCTCAATGCAATATAATTAGTCGAAAACCCTCCGTATGAGCTCCACCTTAACATTTAGTAAGTCCTAGCTATATATTATGAGATATTTGAAACCACTTAGGGCTAACCTCCTTCATATGAGTACATGGCCATGTTATTCCCTTAATTCCAGGTAGGTAGCCAGCAAATGGACATAATTATAAGCATCCTTTTGTACAAAAATATGAAATAGAAAACATATTTCATCGATTGTTGGAAGCTGGACTCATGAACCCAAGTACCATGAATTACCAATGATAGGTCTTCAAGGTAATAAATAAGGCATGTGATTGGGAAACTTGTCATGATTATTAACCTATCAATAACTTGACCATAAAGGATTGCTTTTATGTCTTGGTTATTATTGATATCTTTGATGAAATTTAAGACACTATTTACCTTAATTTTATATATTACCAAATACGGATGAAAATGGTTGAGATACCTAAGGAAACATTTTTTGAATGTGAATGATCCATTCCTTGGCCTTCTAATGATCCATTCACCTTCCATAGCTTCACGAACAAAAAATTTCACGTTTACAACATAATCCTTTTCTAGTATTCTTTTGTTACACCTTCATCTACAAAAAAAAGGGAACACCACATACATCATGTAAATATAGCAATTCAATTCCATCAACACCACCATTTATTTTTAAAATGTTACAAATGTTCTTTTGGGGTTACATAATTTGAATGCATGTGTAATATTATAAGTTGGGATGGAATATGAGTATATCCTAAGGAAGTTGTGGCTTTACAAGATCAAACATACTCTAATACATTGAATAAATTTCATGGGTCCTTTTTCCTTTGAAGTTATTATAGAAATTTTGTAAGATAACAGAGAAATTAATAGTCTCTTAACTTCACAAGTAAAAATGAATGGCTTTGTATGGAACAAGATAGTAAAGGAAGTATTATCAATTTTCAAGGGATACATATCAACTAATCTATTATTAGTAGTTCCAAACTTTCCTATGTTTTTTTTATCAAATGTAATTTATTAGGTGAACATCTTGTAGTAGTTTCGAAGTCGGCCTTTACAATTCATTAATAAGGACTAGTGTGACCACAATTGGGGTAAATAAAATTATGAGAAAGAGATGATGGATTTCCTACATGAAATTGAGATATGGGGTCAACATGTTGTAAGAAGACATTTTTACATTGAAACTAGCCATCATAGTTTGAACATTTTTCCAGAAGAAATTTCATCACTTCCTAAGAAATATAAGTGGGTTACTAAGATACCATGGTATGCTTTGATACTATACATGAGAAGGATGAAGTAAGCATGGGGGATAATATTTTATGTAAGTAATTTTAGGATCAATGGTCCCTTTTTTTTTCTTGTGTTCCACCGTTCCAAGCTATCTCAAGGAATTCCATAAAGAATAGCTAGAAAAATAGCACCATATACACATTCAAAGGATGTGGAAACATCCTAAACCTACTAGAGATTATAATACATGGAAGTTAGAATTATATAAAGTATTAAGGGAACATTTCTTTTGTAAATAATTTTTCCTTAAAATAAAAGTCATTATAGTTACATTCATTGCATAGAGAAAGTAACTTTGGTTGTAATTAAAAATAGGAAATAGATAACAAGACATTCCTTGGGAGGGAATGAACATAAGACTCCAAAATTTTGTAGCAACCTATTACACTTTGTAAAAAAATAAGCTTAAGGCAATGAAGATACTAGTACCATTGGAACCAATACCAATCCCAACACATATATGGACTCACATCTCCATGTGTTTTATAGTGCGAGTCAGAAAGTATTCTAGCATATCAACAATCCTGATGCTATTTGGTCATCTATCCTAGTATAACCATTTTTCTATTTTATAGTTTCCCAACTCTTAATGGATTATATTTCCATGTTACATGGAATGGGCACTTCTCTTTTCTAAAGTTTGGGCCCTATTTTCACTAGTAAATATCGAGAGGATATATTTAAATGTTATAATATGTAAAAATATATGAACACTATGTATCATCCCCATATACATGGTCAAATTAAATTTGCAAACAAATGTTTAGAAATCTGTTTTTGATGATTATCTTCTAAAAATATGTGTTAATTGGCACAATGACCATCGCTATCAAAATAGTGCTAGAACACCATATTTCATCTAGCTATGAAAATGACATCATATGATGTCGTCTATGGAAAAATAATCCATTTTACTACCTATTTGCAAACTACCTTTAAGTTTCATGTAGTGGATATATACATTATATTAGGGGAAATAATTTCCACAAACATAGGGATAATTTGGTTAAACTCGTCTTAAAATGAAATAACAAGCTAACTAGCATCAACAATGAAAATTTTATAGATGGAAATTTATTTTAAAGCATAGAAACCTTGTCAAAAATTACTAGTCCATAATATGTAAATTGTAAAAAATTTAGTGATAGATTTCTAAAAGGATTCAAATTTTAAGAATGTTATATTTTTTAGGTAAAATTTGGGTAATTCTTAAGGTAAATATTTTTTACCTTCTAGAATTTTCAAAACAGAGAAGAAAAAATGAAAAAAAAGTTGGAAATGGATAATAGTTTTTTGGAGAAATAATGGAAGATTATCCCATGATTGAAATTTGGTGCCTAATCTTTTCACTTAGAATCACTCTCAACACTCTTTTGTAGAATAGAATATATTATTTCTTTTCCTTGAACCCTATAAATAGATATCACTAAAAGATAATGCCTATTAGAGATCAACACCAAAATTTTGTATAACATACAAGATCATCTAGCCCATTGGATAAGTGGCATAAAGACTAGCTCGTTCAGTCAACCCTGAAATTCGTCTAGTCTTTCATGTGTCTCGTTTGAAGAAAATCACATGGTATAATGCGAAGGTTGATATTCACTTATGATAAATTACAAAATAAGTCTCTAGTTGGGTCGAAATATAAGCATTATAAGATACCAAAGAGTTTCAACTACACCCATGCACGGGATGAGAGATATCGATTTACTGGAACTACCAAAATATGCCACATGGGAGCTACCAATCATTCTATAGACATTCCATTACCTATACTTTTCAATTAAAAATTTAGCTTGAAGGGAGTGGGTATATTGGTGTTCGACCTTAGGCTCCATATTTTAGCCTACCCAGGAATAATTCAAATGATATATGTGTCCATATTGGGTATATGGTCTATAAGTAAGAGTGGATAATTATTCAATGTAAAAATGAACACTATAGTAAAGAAGTTCCAAGAGGTAGTTAGTGCTCATTAATTATCAAACCACAAGTACTTAGGTTTTTTTCCACTGAGAAGTTAGTTAAAGCAATGGGATGATACAAACTATTTCATCAACGACGTTGTATTTGGACATTTTCTTAGTGAAATGTTTTGTGACATAAAGGGGAAATGGAACATTTATTTATTTATTTTATTTATAATAATAATAATACAAATTTCTATTTTACATATTTTTTATAATTAATATCAAATACATTCTTCAATAATTTATAATATGTTTATACCTACGTTTGTTTCAAGTAGAAGGATTAAGGAACACAACACTACCTTAACAATAATCTGTCCATAGATAAGAGTGGATAATTATTCAATGTAAAAATGAACACTATAGTAAACAAGTTCCAAGAGGTAGTTAGTACTCATTAATTATCAAACCACAAGTACTTAGGTTTTTTCCACTAAGAAGTTAGTTAAAGGAATGGGATGATACAAACTATTTCATCAACGATGTTGTATTTGGACATTTTCTTAGTGAAATGTTTTGTGACATAAAGGGGAAATGGAACATTTATTTATTTTATTTATTTATAATAATAATAATACAAATTTCTATTTTACATATTTTTTATAATTAATATCAAATACATTCTTCAATAATTTATAATATGTTTATACCTATTTTTGTTTCAAGTAGAAGGATTAAGGAACACCACACTACCTTAACAATAATATTCTATAGAACTAAAATGATTTACAAAGAAAATACAATAGTAGAATCAATAATGAATTACAACTGATGCCCCTTCAATGAAAAATTATTTAAAACCTAACATAAATTTATGCTTGGACAACTATTCATTTATGCGACTTCTTTTGCAATTTTTTATAATAGTGGTCATCTCTATGAAAATAGAAACCTTTGAAAACTTAATAATGTGGAATACTTTTTATGAAGTGCACAAGAAACTTGATGTGTTTATTACATTGATGTTGAGATAAATATATGGTGGGATAAATGAAACTCTAATTGTCATAGTGTCATTAGGTGTTGTTAATGTAGTTATCATCTTAACAAAAAATGTATCATAAAAACTTAATTTTTTTTAATTAAAATTATCCTTTGTTTCGAAAATTGGTCTCACAAGTCGTAACATTTCTTGGTGTTGGAGGGATGTTGGATGGGAGTGTTAAAGTTATAAAAAAATTCAATCATGGTTTTGACAATCTCATAAATTCTCCTTAACATCAATGGAAAAATTGAAAGTGGTTCTATTAGAAGCATAATATTTTTAGGCTTAAATTGTAATTTCTTCTTGTAATAAAAATTCAAAGGTATAAAAGAGAATTAATCATTAAATTTTGGACATAAACACTAAATAAATGAATATATCAATGAAATTCACCATAAACAACACAAGAAACCTTGAGCAATGATATACGATCAACTGCTCCATATGGAAGGAATTAATCGACAAGCCGTCCTTGCTATAAGACAATACAATCCAACACACCCCAATGCAATCATTTTCATATGTATTAATACTTTTTCATTGGTATTCCTGTGGGAATATGCGTAATACCCATTCTTATAGCATAATTTCATTTTAACTACATAGTGGGCCTACTCCATTATTATGGCCATATTACATCCATTAACCCCTTTAGGTATCTCAATAGGTATATTACACTATATTTCCCTTGGCATGATTCAACATTGAAACATGGGAAGAAATGATATAATATGACGTAATTGATAAGGTAATCCACTAGTCCCATGGATGAGAATCCATCCATCCTTGTGAAATGTAAGTATGGGGTCCAACTGTGGCCTTTCCTTGATCTTAGTTTTGGTTCCTTCTTGGGACTGATGTTTTCACTACACCACTATGATATTTCAATACATTTCTATTAGATCTTGATGTGTGTCTTTATCTCGTTCCATGTTGATCTATATTTTGTTTTCTCATTCTCATGAATTTTCCATGATCATTGTTGTTTTCTTAAATGGTGTAGGTGGAAATATACAAAAGCCATATGCATTGACTCTTCTTTATGTATCTCTTCAAGATTTATTTACTTAACCTTGTCTTCCACCTTATGCCCTCCCATTGGCATTTCTTCAAGTTCTTTTGTAATCTCATTTTCTGTTTCAACCATGGACTCTTCATATAATTTTTTATTAGGCAATGGATTTATTTTCTTTATGGTAGCTTCTTCATGTTCTTCTTGGGCTCTTATTTCTTGCTAAGAGACAATATGTATAACATAATCTTATTTTTCCTATTGTAGAGATTGAAAAAAAAATATCCACATTAACATTATTTTTATCAATTAAGTCCATTGAAGGATAACTAAATATAATATCCACATCATGCACATCTATAAATTAAAATATCAATGCAACAAACAATTATCCACAAAAGTTTTTAAACATTTCAACATTTTCACCCATAACATGTGTTCTTTGAATATTAGTTGTATGAACTTGAAATAGTTTAGGCAAATTAATATTGATAGAGGTATGCTTACAATGAGGGTTAATAGAAACAATGACCATCTCTTATTGGGTACGTTGATGAACCTATAATATGATGTTGTGACAAGAAAATAAATCCTTATTCATCTTCTTATGCTTCTTCGCAACATTAGACCACTTGTATAAAAATAATTTTTCATATTCTTCATCTAGGAGTTCCATCATATTTTCTGTTGATTTTATAATTGCAATAAAGACTAGCGCAATATATTTGAAATACTAGCAATTCATTTTTAATATAATCTTCTTTTAAATTATGTAATATATCATTCAAAAATTAAACCCTAATAGAATAGTAGAAAAATACAGATCACAATGCAAAAAGAGAAGAGAAGACCTACCCTCAGAAATCCCACCAAGGGAAAAAACATAGCAATGTTTTTAATAGAGAAATGATTTTTTTCAATAATTGACACACCTAAAGCTATGGTGAAACTCGGCCAAACCCTCTTATTCAAGCCTCCCAATCGGGTCTAGAATTTAGCTCTTGCTTCATCTAAGCCAAAATTCTGGTCCTCCTACAACTACTAGTTACCCTTGAATTTCGACACTTATAACTTCCTAGAATTTTATCCCCCCTACAGCAGGACTACCAAAAAGAAGCTAGAAACTAGGAGAAATATATTATTGGTCTTCGTTGAGATACCCATAAAATATCTTCTTCAGGAAGTGTAAATTGGTGCCAAAAAATGATATTAGATTGTCTTTATATAGTGATATGTTAGGTTGAATGGATTTATCCGTTGCCTAGGACAACTTGACTTGGAGGGGAATAACTTGACAATTTTGGAGCCAAAAATTTCAATTTCGAAATTCAAATTTTCTTCTTTTAAAATTTGCAATCGGACCTTGACTCAAAATAGGTTCTTATTTCAAATCTAACATTTAAAATATGCTTTACAAAAATAAATACAAATACACCAAGTGGCCAAATATTAAATATGAACACTGACCATAGTTATAAATTCGACACTCCCTGTTAACTAGGGAGGTATTCATAATAACTCTCATAGATGTTCTCAAGTTAACAAATTTCTCTACTAAAAGGTTATATCAAATCATCATCAAGATCATCATCTAATATAAACATCTGTTAGTGGCCATAGACGAGGTGGTATGAAATGTTGACATTGTGATTCTGGTGTGGCTCTATGTTACAGGTGTTGTACTTGATGGCAACTCACTCAAGTGGCAATGCTCTGTTCAGGCTCCCAAAATGTTGGAAATTAAGAGGTACGCATGTGAATGATTCAAAAAGTGCGGACCCGCAGGTACGCTGGCCAGGAAGTGCGTTCATATCCGCAGGTTACTCGTTGATGAGGTGCAGACCCCCAGTTCACTCACTTCAAGGCAGAGAAGCGCGCTCATGTGGGGTTTCTTATGTTTGGCCCGTGGTATTTAGCCCGTCGTTCTTGATTCTATGGTTTTGGGCCGTGGTATAGGATCTAATTTAGCCCCGGTTTGGATCCCTTGTATTGGTTATTGATGGTTTTGTCCCATGGTGTGAATAAGGGCTTGACTATAAATAGGGAAGGCGATCACTTGGCTAATGTATCTTTGAAAGTTGAATATCTTAAGATCTGAATTTTGGGTTATCAGTTTTAAAAGCTAGATCTAAATCAAGGTAAAATTTGAAGGCGAATCTTTGCCAAGTCGTGATATTTCAGGCGCATGATCAGATCTGTGGATCTAATTGTCTGTAGTACATTGGATGACTGTTAATTTGGCCCTAATCAGAGGTTTGCAGGTGATCTAAAGTGAAAGTGCGGGGGTACGCAGTACAGAAGAAGGCGCAGTGCAGGTATACGCAGCACAGCTAAAGGCGCAGTGCAGGGAACGCAATATAGAGGAAGTCACAGTGCGGGTATACACAGAGCAGCTGAAGGCACAGTGCAGGGTATGTAGTACAGAGGAAGTCACAGTGCGAGTATACATGTGGGGTACGCTGTACAAAAGAAGAAGAGGTGCGGGTATACGCAGAACAACTGAAGGTGAAGTGCGGGTATCCGCAGGTTTATATTGGTGAAGTTGCAGACCTGTTTTGAAATATTTGTTGGCTGCCTATTTTCTATTTGCTGCTATGTTCTGGGTTTAGGATACTAGTGTTGGTTTTCTGTTTACAGCATTCTGAGAAGTTCAGGTGGCTCATTGATTTGATTGTATAAGGAGATTGGTTGATTCACATGTACTTGATGTTTATTTGATGTTCTTGGATCCAGTCTGAAAATTAATGAAAAGTGGTCCTTGAATGAAAAGAAGTAGCGGGTTGTAGCTCCCTTCCAGGAGAAACTGGAAAACTAGAGAGAGTTGTAGCTCTCTACAGGTATAGCCTGCGTACTGGTAAAGGACTGCACCAGTACAAAATCATTGTAAAAGAAGTTTCTAATTGAAAGAAGATAGAGACATATTGCAGTAGGTGGTTTTCACCCACATTGGGTTTCCACCTTATATCTGGTGTTCTATGGTGTGACTATCTATTTTTTCATGTTCTTGTTCATTATTATGCATAAGTTAATCATCAATATCTAAAGAATAAAGTGAAGTATAAATTTGGATGGTATATTGAAAAGTTTTAATAATACTGATTCACCCCCCCTCTCAGTATTATTTCCAACAATTGTTATCAGAGCAGGTCCTTCACAGAAGCTTGATTGCTTGAAGGAAGATCATTCATCATGAGCAACTATGAGAGGGAAGCATCAATCAGGCCACCAATTTTTTATGGGACAAACTTCAATTATTGGAAGGTAAGAGTTACTGCCTATCTTCAATCTCTTGGTACAGAAGTTTGGGATATCATAGATACATGCTACACTTTTCCTTCAGCTACTCCTACAGATCCGGCCGAGAAGAAGAAATATGAAACAAATGCTAAAGCAGTCAATACTCTGCTGGGATGCTTATCTCAAACAGAATTCGTGAAGGTTATGCAATATAAATCCGCAAAAGAAATATGGGACAAGATTGTCTTGAGCTACGAAGGAGATGAACAGGTAAAGCGTGCTAAACTTCAAACCCTTAGGATTCAGTATGAGAATCTCAGAATTTATAATGATGAAAGTGTGGCTAACTATTTCCTTCGGGTAGACGAGATTGTTAATTGCATGAAAAACTTGTGTGAAGAACTAAAAGAGGCTATTGTGGTTGAAAAAGTTTTAAGATCATTGTCCCCCAAGTTTGAATCTAAAGTGTCTGCAATAGAAGAAAAGGAAAATCTACGAACTCTTACTATGTCTCAGCTACACGGAATTCTAACTGCCTATGAAATGAGAAAAGGAGGTCCATCAGACAGGAGAGGAGCTGCATTTAAGGCTTCAGGCAAAGGAGACTACTATGAAGCAAGTCACGTGCCAGAAGAAGAAGAATCAAATTTTGTCAGAAATCTTCGATGGGGTACTGGAAGGTTCAGAGGTAAGTTACCTTTTAAATGTTTTGCTTCTGGAAGAGTAGGTCATTATGCTGCCAAATGTCCTCATAAGGATAATATTGATAAAGGAAAGGAACCTGCTAGATGGAACAAGAAACAGAATGCAAATAAGAAAAGCTACTACACTCATGAAGACAGTGATGGTCTATCAAATAGTGATGAAGAAGAACGAAGTAATGACTATAAAATTTTAATGGCATTTGAAGATGATGATTACATGGATGCTATAGATGTGGATAGCTTTTATGAAGAGATTTCTAGACTCAAGACATGTATAGAAGAAAAGAATGTGATAATTGATACCCTACAATTTCAAATTGATGAAAAAGAAAAACGTCTTGAAAAGTTAAAATGTGAAATTGTTGGCCTTAGAAAGGAAATTGAGAAAACAAGGCTATTAATCTTAAGTTTGTTAAAGGATTTGAAACTCTGGATGAGATCATTAATGTACAACGTTCTCCACTAAACAAGACAGGTCTGGGATATAATGGAGAAACATCTCAAGCATCCACCTCAAAGAATTATCTTGATGCAGCAAGAAGGAATGAGCAAAAGCACAATGGAGATCACCAGGTAAAGCAGGGACGAATTACATCGAGAACAAACAAAGACTATCAGGTAAACGAGGGGAAATTCATCTTAAGGGTGAACAAAAGCTACAACCAGCCACAGGTAAAATCTTCTCAATTTGCTGACAATAGAAATTACAATCATTTGGCTGATAGACTTGATAATTGCAGAAGTTTCTTCAATGGACAATGTTTCTCTTGCCATAACTTTGGTCACAAAGCAACCCAATTTGTTGCATATAAAACAATCATGACTAGAGAAGCTCAAAAACAAAGAAGTATGATCGGGTTTACAAAAAGGACCTATAACAACTTTTCGGCTCTTGAAAATGAAGTTGAATGTTCTATTTGCAATAACTTTGGTCATGAAGATTTTGAATGCAGGAGCAGGTTTCAGCAGACAAAGGAACAAGCCTCAAGCACCAGAACATGGAGAATAAAGGAACCACAAACAGAAATATGTGGGATAGCATTTTATGCAGAGGGACAATAAAATCTATGGTACATCGACAGTGGATGTTCGAAGCATATGATAGGTGATAAAGAAAAACTTGAATCATATTCTGCTTTAGAAAAGGGTAAGAAAGTTTCTTTTGGAAATGATACTCCTACAGCTATAAAAGGAAAAGGCACTACTCAGTTAAAAGAAAAGGTCAAAGCTGGAAATGTTTTGTATGTTGATGGACTGAAGTATAATATTCTGAGTGTCATCCAGATGTGTGATCAAGGAACCGAGGGAATATTTAGATCAAATGGATGTCGTGTTCATGATCTTAATACAGGTGAAACAGTGATCAAAGGTAGAAGAACTCCAAATAATCTATACATTTTTTAAGAAGGACAACAACAATGCTATTTGAGCAAGGATGATGAACACTGGTTATGGCACCAGAGGTTGGGGCATCTAAGCTTTTCACAAATAAGGAAAGAATGCAAATATCAGGCAGTTCGTGGTCTTCCAGATATCAAAATTCCAAACAGCACCATATGCAAATCATGTCAGTTTGGAAAGCAAACCATAACTAACTTTCCAGAGAAGGAAGGATTAGCCAGCATGCCCCTTGAGCTAGTCCATACAGATGTATGTGGTCCATTTAGGAAAAGGACACCTCGAGGAGAAGAATACTTGATATTATTCATTGATGATTTCTCCAGGTTTTCTTGGTTAGGACTTATGAAGCACAAAGACGAAGCATTTGAAAAATTCAACTCCTTCAAAGCCTTGGTTGAAAATGAATCAGGTCACAAAATTAAGTGCCTCAGGTCTGACAGAAGTGGGGAGTTTACCTCAAATGAATTCTTCGATTTCTGTGAAGAACATGGGATAAGAAGAGAATTCTCTACAACTAGAACTCCTCAGAAAAATGGAGTGGTGGAAAGGATGAACATAACAGTCCAACAAATGGCTTGTGCTATGCTTGATGAGTCTGGAACTCCCGCAACTTTCTGGGGTGAAGCTGCATATGTTGCGGTTGTTATTCTCAACAAAACAAATGTCCGAGTGAACAACACTCAAACTCCTCATGAGCTCTGGTATGGTGAGACTCCTTCGGTAAAGCACTTCAAAATCTTTGGGAGCAAATGCTATATTAAGAATACTTATGAGGAACTTGGCAAACTTAAACCTAGAGTAGATGAAGGCACTCTTCTTGTTTATTCTCCACACAGCAAAGCATATAAGTGCTACAATAAAAGACTTGGAAGGATTATTGACAGCATTGATGTAGTGGTTGATGAAAAGGGATACATTCCTAGGCAAGTAAATCAAGAAAATATCGAAGAAGATGAAGACTACCCTCAAAGACAGAACGATGAAGAAGAAGAACCTCAAGAAGCACCAGAGGAACATATAAGGATAGAAGAGAAGACTCCATCCAGGTATGTGTTGGAAATAATACTGAGAGGGGGGGTGAATCAGTATTATCAGAACTATAAAACTTTTTCAATGCTCAGAAACATATACGCTACTTTCGTTAAGAGAACCAGCGTGTACACGCAACTGTGTATAAAGAAAACAACGTATAACTAGAAATCTTATAATTCAGTCAGTTTATCTTCAGTTAAGTGCATGAGGACATTATTCACCATATTAAGAGTAAGCAGATGCAGTAGAACAGATCACACAGAAACCATACACATGAACACAAAGATATAAGGTGGAAACCCAATGTGGGTGAAAACCACCTGCTGCAAGTCGTCTCTATCTTTCTTTAATATGAAACTTCAGTTTACAATCTTTTTGTACTGGTGCAGCCTTATACCAGTACGCAGGCTACAACCTGCAGAAGGCTACAACCTTCTCTCGTTCTCCAAACTTCCTTGGAAGGGAGCTCCAACCCCCCTTTGCTCTTGTACTAGCTAAGATACTAGTACGTAGGTGCTGATCTACAATCTTCTTTCTTTCAGGTACCACCTTTCATACATTTTCAGACTGGATATTCCTGAAGCACAACATTACAATCTGTAGACCACAATTCATTCAACTTTCACAACAGATCATTGAAGCATAAACAACCAATACTAGCATCATCAAACTTTGAATCACTAAACCACTGAACCCTGTCAATCACCAGTTACCAGAACACAGAGCAGTCTACAGAACTCTGCAATAACAGTCAGATCCAACTACAAACCCAAAAATCAAGCTTCAAGAGATATACGCTACTTCAATGAGCGAAACCCGCGTATACACGCGCTTTTACCTAAGCCAACCTGCGTACAGATCTAAAAATAAATTCTCTCAACTTGCAGCTGTACCAGACATCAGTTAGACCCAGAACATAATATTGCAACAGTATGCATAATCAACCATATCATAATAGTGCATTTCAAACCATTAGATCCCGATTTATCCTTAGATCTAGTCTTCCATAAACCGATGTGATTTCTCCTTAGCTCAGATCAAGCAACCCAGAACCTGCATATCAGATCTCTTTCTCTTTCAGATATTCAAGCCTTGTCAAAAGATTGTTTTGCCTAATGATCTTCTTCTCCTTATATAGCCTTAGGCCTTGCTCAATACCAAGAGCCAAAACCATAGAAATCCAAAACCATCAACTTCAAAACTAGCGATCTACACGTCTGTCGAGGTACTTTGGTCCGAAGACATGGGCACAAGTACCGAGGACTAACTACCATGGACCAAAAGGAAACTTCCCGACATATACGCCCTTTCTTGTTCATGCATCTGCATGTATATGCAACTTTGACTTAATTAACCTGTGTATATGAGATTTCTCTTCATTCTGTAGCCTGAACGAAGATCTGATATCAAAGAGAGTTGCCATCAAGGACAACACCTGTATCATAGCGCCACACCTGTGCCAAAATGCCAACAATCTCCCCCTTTGGACTTGATGGCAACCTCAAGATTCTTAGAATCATTCTCCCCCTTTGTCATCAAGGGCATGCTGATACCTCTGCTTGGCTGTGCTGAATCATGCTCTCCTTGACAGTAGGCCAGATCTGCAAAAGATGTTCTTCAACAGGAACCAAGACTTATACACCATAAGGGACCTTCCTATCACCAAAAGACTTAATACATACATCCATACTCCCTACAGAAACAACCAATTATATTACATCATTCATCCCAGGCATAGTGGGGAAACCAACATAGGCCGTTACATGACCTTGACACCATAAAAGAAATATCACAAAAGAGAGACATGACATAGAGACAACAGATCGAGACCAAGACTTATGAAAGTCACCAGCAGCATCTGATAAACATCTTTTAGATCAGCAACCAGGATTTATTTCTGAGAAACCAATAACCAAAACATCTAAATGCCAACAATGCTTTATGAGACTTTTAAGCTGCTCCCCCTGAACCTGTGCCTGCTGCACCCCCTGAAACTGTGTCTGAAGAATTCTGACATACCCATCTCAGATCTTTTAAACCAGAGTTTGCACTTGCTGTTCAGAACTCCATATACGCGATTTCTCCTGCATAGACCAGCGTATGTACGCGGATATACTTTCTGCAACATGCGTACAACGTACACGCGACTTACCCCACATAAATCAGCGTATATACGCGGATATCCCTTACGTAACTTGCGTATACCAACTTTTCTGTAGAACAGACAAGCTTTAACAGCAGGATGAAGCATCAACTACTCCCAGCTTTTGTCTGAGATATTCAAAAGTTTCCCTGGGCAGTGGTTTTGTGAGAATATCAGCAACTTGTTCCTTAGAAGGAACATACTCCAACTTGACCTTCTGCTCAAGCACTCGCTCCCGAAGAAAATGGTACTTGATTGGTATGTGCTTGGTCTTTGAGTGCATGACTGGATTCTTTGAAATGCTGATTGCACTTGTATTATCACATAAGATAGAGACTGGTGGAGTGCAAGTGATTTGAAAGTCCTGCAAGGTTTGCATCATCCAAAGAAGTTGTGTACAACAAGATGCCGCAGCCACATATTCTACTTCAGCTATAGATAAGGCAATCGAACTCTGTTTCTTGTTGAACCAAGATACTAGTCTGGAACCCATGAAGAAAGCACGACCACTTGTGCTTTTCCTATCATCCACACTTCCAGCCCAATCTGCATCTGTGTAAGCATGAAGAGTGAGATCTGTATTTCTAGGATACCATAAGCCATAGTTTTGTGTCCCTTGAAGATACTTGAAGATTCTTTTGACTGCCTGAAGATGAGTTTCCTTTGGGTTGGGTTGAAATCTTCCAACAATTCCTACTGCATGTGTAATATCTGGTCGGGTACCTGTCAAATAAAGCAAGCTCCCAATCATGGATCTATAAGTGGGTTGATGAACTGCTGCTGATCCATCATTTGCACCGAGGCTGCATCCTGTAACCATGGGTGTACATACAGGCTTTGACTCTTCCATGCCATACTTCTTCAAGATCTGCTTGAGGTATTTGGTTTGAGACAAGAAGATACCTCCTTCATTTTGTTGGATTTGCAATCCAAGAAAGTATGTCAATTCTCCAAGTAGTGACATTTCGAATTCTTTCTGCATAACCAAGGCAAAGTTTTGACTCATAGTCTCTTCATTGCTGCCAAAGATAATATCATCTACATAAACAACAAGAATTAGTAATTTGTTATTTTCAACTTTTATATAGAGATTGCTATCTGCTGATCCTTTTGAAAAGCCTTGTTGGTGAAGATATTTGTCCAACCGATAGTACCAAGCCCTTGGAGCTTGTTTGAGTCCATAGAGAGCCTTTTTCAATCTGCATACAAGGTTTGGATCATTCCCAAGAATGAAACCATCTGGCTGTTCAATATATACTTTTTCTTCTAAGTCTCCATTCAGAAAGGCTGATTTTACGTCCATTTGAAATACCTTGAAGTTTTGAAAGCTTGAGAGAGCAAGGAACATTCAGATGGCCTCAAGTCTTGCCACAGGAGCAAAGGTCTCTTCAAAATCTATTCCTTCTTGCTGCGCATACCCTTTACAAACAAGTCTGGCCTTGTTTCTAATTACTTCTCCATTTTCATTTAATTTATTCTTGAAGACCCATTTTGTTCCTATTACATTCTTATCTTTTGGTCTAGGAACTAATTCCCAAGTGTTGTTCTTTTCGATCTGCTCAAGTTCTTCATCCATTGCTTTGACCCAACATTCATCTTTGCAAGCCTCTTTAACATTTTGTGGTTCAGTGGAGGAGAGTAATGCCAAATAGCTTGAAGCTTCTGAAAGTGTCCTTCTTGTTTGTACTCCTGCTTCTTTCTGCCCCACAATCTGAGATTCTGGATGATTCTTTTGAACATATCTGGATGGAGTCTTCTCTTCTATTCTTGTCTGCTCCTCTGGTTCTTCTTGAGGTTCTTCTTCTTCATCATTCCGCCTTTGGGGGTAACCTTCATCTTCGTCAATGTCTTCATGATGAACTTGCCTAGGAATATATCCCTTCTCGTCAACCACTACATCAATGCTGTCAACAATTCTGCCAAGTCTTTTATTGTAGCACTTTTATGCTTTGCTATGTGGAGAATAACCAAGAAGAATGCCCTCATCTGCTCTTGGTTCAAGTTTGCCAAGTTTCTCATCAATATTCTTGATATAACATTTGCTTCCAAAGATTTTGAAGTGCTTCACCGAAGGAGTCTTACCACTCCAGAGCTCATGAGGTGTTTGAGTGCTGTTTACTCGGACATTTGTTTTGTTAAGAATAATAACAGCAGCATGTGCAGCTTCACCCCAGAAGGTTGCGGGAGTACCTGATTCATCGAGCATAGCACGAGCCATTTGTTGGATAGTTCTGTTCATTCTTTCCACAACCCCATTTTGCTGAGGAGTTCTAGCTGTAGAGAATTCTCTCCTTATCCCATGTTCGTCACAGAAATCGAAAAATTCATTTGCGGTGAACTCCCCACCTCTGTCAGATCTGAGGCACTTAATTTTGTGTCCTGATTCATTTTCAACCAAGGCTTTGAAGGATTTGAATTTTTCGAATGCTTCATCTTTGTGCTTCATGAGCCCTAACCAAACAAATCTGGAGAAATCATCAATGAATAATATCAGATATTCTTCTCCTCGAGGTGTCCTCTTCCTAAATGGACCACATACATCTGTATGGACTAGCTCGAAAGGCATGCTAGCTGATCCTTCCTTCTCTGGAAAGTTAGTTCTGGTTTGCTTTCCAAACTGACAAGATTTGCATATGGTATTGTCTGGAATTTTGATATCTGGAAGACCACGAACTGCCTGATATTTGCATGCTTTCCTTATTTGTGAAAAGCTTAGATGTCCCAACCTTCGATGCCATAACCAGTGCTCTTCATCCTTGCTTAGATAGCATTGTTGTTGTCCTTCTTCAAATATGTACAGATTATTTGGAGTTCTTTTGCCTTTGAGTACTGTTTTACCTGTATCAAGATCACGAACAAGACATCCATTCGATCTGAAAATAACCTCGGTTCTTTGATCACACATCTGGCTGACACTTAGAAGATTATGCTTCAATCCATCAACATACAAAACATTTCCAGCTTTGACCTTTCCTTTTAACTGAGCAATGCCTTTTCCTTTTATAGTTGCAGGAGTATCGTTTCCAAAAGAGACTTTCTTTCCTTTTTCTAGAACAGAATAAGATTCAAGTTTTTCTTTATCACCTGTCATATGCTTCGAACATCCACTGTCAATGTACCATAGATTTTCCTGTCCCTCTGCATAAAATGCTATTCCACATCTTTCTGTTTGAGGTTCCTTTATTCTCCATGTTTTGGTGCTTGAGGCTTGCTCCTGTTTCTGCTGAAACCTGCTCCTACATTCAGATTCTTCATGACCAAAGTTATTGCAAATAGAACATTCGACTTCATTTTCAAGAACCGAAAAGTTGTTATAGGTCCTTTTTGTCATCCCTGTCATACTTCTTTGTTTTTGAGCTTCCCTAGTCATGATTGTTTTATATGCAACACATTGAGCTGCTTTGTGACCAAAATTATGGCAAGAAAAGCATTGTCCATTGAAGAAGCTTCTGCGGTTATTGAATCTTCCTGCCAACTGATTGTAATTTCTATTTTCATCTATTCTTGAACCAAACTGAGAAGATTTTACCTGTGGCTGGTTGTAGCTTTTGTTCACCCTTAAGATGGATTGCCCCTGATAGTTTCTGTTTGTATTTTGTCCCTGCTTTACCTGATTATCTTCATTGTTCTTCTGCTCATTTCTTCTTGCCGCATCAAGATAACTTTTTGAGGTGGATGCTTGAGAGGTTTCTCCATTGTAACCCAAACCTGTCTTGTTTAGAGGAGACCGCTGCACATTGATAATCTCATCCAAAGTTTCAGATCCTTTGACAAACTTAA
Organism: Pinus tabuliformis; assembly: GCA_031772625.1. NCBI lineage: Eukaryota > Viridiplantae > Streptophyta > Pinopsida > Pinales > Pinaceae > Pinus > Pinus tabuliformis. The sequence continues at coordinate 1,505,961,936 of CM062819.1, read as the reverse complement.
GATTAATAGCTTTTGTTTTCTCAATTTCTTTTCTGAGACCAACAATTTCACCTTCTAGTTTTTCAAGATGTTTTTCTTTTTCATCAATTTGAAATTGTAGAGTATCAATGATCACATTCTTTTCTTCTATACATCTCTTGAGTCTAGTAATTTCATCGTAGAGGTTATTCAAATCTACAGCATCCTCATAATCATCATCTTCAAATGCCATTAACAACTTATATTTATTACCTTGTTCATCTTCATCACTGTTTGATAGACCATCACTATCTTCATGGGTGTAGTAGCTTTTATTATTTGCACTTTGTTTCTTGTTCCATCTAGCAGGTTCCTTTCCTTTATCCTTATAAGGACATTTTGCAGCATAATGACCTACTCTTCCACAAGCAAAGCATTTGAAAGGTAGCTTACCTCTGAACCTTCCAGAACCCCTTTGAAGATTTCTGACAAAATTTGATTCTTCTTCCTCTTCTTCTAGAACATGGCTTGCTTCATAGTAATCTTCTTTGCCTGATGCCTTAAAAGCAGCTTCCCTTCTGTCTGATGGACCTCCCTTTCTCATTTCATAAGCAGTTAGAATTCCATGTAGCTGAGACATAGTGAGAACACGGAGATTTTCCTTTTCTTCTATTGCAGATACTTTAGATTCAAACTTGGGGGATAATGATCTTAGAATCTTTTGAACTACTATAGCCTCTTTTATTTCTTCACCCAAATTTTTCATACAATTAACAATCTCATCTACCCGAAGAAAATAATTAGCCACACTTTCATCATTATACATCTTGAGAGTCTCATATTGAATCCTGAGAGTTTGAAGTTTAGCTTGTTTTACCTGTTCATCTCCTTCATAGCTCGTGACCATTTTGTCCCATATCTCTTTTGCTGATTTGAAGTGCATTACCTTCATGAATTCTGTTTGGGATATACTTCCTAATAGAGTACTGACTGCTTTTGCATTTGTTTCATACTTCTTTTTCTAGGCTGGATCTGTACGAGTAGCTGAAGGAAAAGCATAGCCTGTTTCTACAATGTCCCAAACTTCTGTACCAAGAGATTGAAGATATGCAGTAACTCTTACCTTCCAATAATTGAAGTTTGTCCCATCAAAAATCGGTGGCCTGATTGATGCTTCTCTCTCGTAGTTGCTCATGATGAACGATCTACCTTCAAGCGATGAAGCTTCTCTGAAGGACCTACTCTGATACGAATTGTTGGAAATAATACTGAGAGGGGGGGTGAATCAGTATTATCAGAACTATAAAACTTTTTCAATGCTCAGAAACATATACGCTACTTTCGTTAAGAGAACCAGCGTGTACACGCAACTGTGTATAAAGAAAACAGCGTATAACTAGAAATCTTATAATTCAGTCAGTTTATCTTCAGTTAAGTGCATGAGGACATTATTCACAATATTAAGAGTAAGCAGATGCAGTAGAACAGATCACACAGAAACCATACACATGAACACAAAGATATAAGGTGGAAACCCAATGTGGGTGAAAACCACCTGCTGCAAGTCGTCTCTATCTTTCTTTAATATGAAACTTCAGTTTACAATCTTTTTGTACTGGTGCAGCCTTATACCAGTACGCAGGCTACAACCTGCAGAAGGCTACAACCTTCTCTCGTTCTCCAAACTTCCTTGGAAGGGAGCTCCAACCCCCCTTTGCTCTTGTACTAGCTAAGATACTAGTACGTAGGTGCTGATCTACAATCTTCTTTCTTTCAGGTACCACCTTTCATACATTTTCAGACTGGATATTCCTGAAGCACAACATTACAATCTGTAGACCACAATTCATTCAACTTTCACAACAGATCATTGAAGCATAAACAACCAATACTAGCATCATCAAACTTTGAATCACTGAACCACTGAACCCTGTCAATCACCAGTTACCAGAACACAGAGCAGTCTACAGAACTCTGCAATAATAGTCAGATCCAACTGCAAACCCAAAAATCAAGCTTCAAGAGATATACGCTACTTCAATGAGCGAAACCCGCGTATACACGCGCTTTTACCTAAGCCAACCTGCGTACAGATCTAAAAATAAATTCTCTCAACTTGCAGCTGTACCAGACATCAGTTAGACCCAGAACATAATATTGCAACAGTATGCATAATCAACCATATCATAATAGTGCATTTCAAACCATTAGATCCCGATTTATCCTTAGATCTAGTCTTCCATAAACCGATGTGATTTCTCCTTAGCTCAGATCAAGCAACCCAGAACCTGCATATCAGATCTCTTTCTCTTTTAGATATTCAAGCCTTGTCAAAAGATAATTTTGCCTAATGATCTTCTTCTCCTTATATAGCCTTAGGCCTTGCTCAATACCAAGAGCCAAAACCATAGAAATCCAAAACCATCAACTTCAAAACTAGCGATCTACACGTCTGTCGAGGTACTTTGGTCCGAAGACATGGGCACAAGTACTGAGGACTAACTACCATGGACCAAAAGGAAACCTCCCGACATATACGCCCTTTCTTGTTCATGCATCTGCGTGTATACGCGCCTTCGTATATAGCTCGCCTGCGTATACGCGACTTAGTATGCATATCACCAGCGTGTATACACAACTTTGACTTAATTAACCTGCGTATATGAGATTTCTCTTCATTCTGTAGCCTGAACGAAGATCTGATATCAAAGAGAGTTTCCATCAAGGACAACACCTGTATCATAGCGCCACACCTGTGCCAAAATGCCAACAGTATGTTCAGAAGAATCATCCAGAATCTCATATTTTGGGGGAGAAAGAAGCAGGTGTACAAACAAGAATAACAATTGCAGAAGCTTCAAGCTATCTGGCATTACTCTCTTCCACTAAACCACAAAATGTGAAAGAAGCATGCAAAGATGATTGTTGGGTCAAAGCAATGGATGAAGAACTTGAGCAGATCGAAAAGAACAACACTTGGGAGTTGGTTCCTAGACCAAAGGATAAGAATGTTATAGGGACAAAATGGGTCTTCAAAAATAAGTTGAATGAAAATGGGGAAGTAATTAGAAACAAGGCCAGACTTGTTTGTAAAGGGTATGCGCAGCAAGAAGGAATAGGTTTTGAAGAAACTTTTTCTCCTGTTGCAAGAGTTGAGGCCATCCGAATGTTCCTCGCTCTCTCAAGCTTTCAAAAGTTCAAAGTATTTCAAATGGATGTGAAATCAACCTTTCTGAATGGAGACTTAGAAGAAGAAGTATACATTGAGCAGGCAAATGGTTTCATTCTTGGAAATGATCCAAATCGTGTATGCAGAATGAAGAAGGCTCTCTATGGTCTTAAACAAGCTCCAAGGGCTTGGTACTATCGGTTGGACAAATATCTTCATCAACAAGGTTTTTCAAAAGGATCAGCAGATAGAAATCTTTATATAAAAATTAAAAATGACAAATTGCTAATACTTATTATGTAGATGACATTATATTTGGCAGCAATGAAGAATCTATGAGTCAAAGATTTGCCTCAGTGATGCAGAAAGAATTTGAAATGTCCTTGCTTGGAGAATTGACATATTTTCTTGGTTTGCAAATCCAACAAAATGAAGGAGGAATCTTCTTGTCTCAAACCAAGTACCTCAAGTAGATTTTGAAGAAATATGGCATGGAAGATGCAAAACCAGTATGTACACCCATGGTCACAGGATGTAGCCTCAGTGCAAATGATGAATCAGCAACAGTGCATCAACCAACCTATAGGTCTATGATTGGAAGTCTACTTTATTTGATAGGTACCCGACCAGACATCATGCATGCAGTGGGAATAGTTGGAAGATTTCAGGCAAATCCAAAGGAAACTCATCTTCAGGCAGTGAAGAGAATTTTCAAATATCTTCAAGGGACTCAAAATTATGGCTTATGGTATCCTACAGATACAGATCTCACACTTCATGCTTATACAGATGCAGATTGGGCCGGAAGCATGGATGATAGGAAGAGCACAAGTGGTGGTGCATTCTTTATGGGTTCCAGATTAGTATCTTGGTTCAACAAGAAACAGAGTTCGATTGCCTTGTCTACAGCTGAAGCAGAATATGTTGCTGCTGCATCTTGCTGCACTCAACTCCTTTGGATGATGCAAACCCTGCAGGATTTTCAAATCACTTGTATACCACCCATTTCCATCTTATGTGATAATACAAGTGCAATCAGCATTTCAAATAACCCAGTCATGCATTCAAAGACCAAGCACATACCGATCAAGTATCATTTTCTTCGGGAACAAGTACTTGAACAAAAGGTCAAGTTGGAGTATGTTCCTTCTAAGGAACAAGTTGCTCATATACTCACCAAACCATTGCCCAGGGAGACCTTTGAATACATCAGGCAAAAGCTGGGGGTTGTTGATGCATCATCTTGTTGATTAAATCTCTTCTGATTGTTGGTTGTACGCAAGGTTCATATGGGGTATATGCATACATATGCTGGGTTGCGGATTGGTCGAAGATCGAATTGCACAGGTTCAGGGGGAGCATATAATGCATTGTTGGCATTATGGGGGAAGTACAGAAGGAGATCATGGATGCTGGTCTGAATATTGCTGCAATATGTCTCTATCTCTTTCATGGTCATTTATGGTGTTTGGTGGATTATGGTGCTTCTTTGCAGATCTGGTTTATAGTCAGGGGGAGCATGTTCTTAGGGGGAGTATCACCCTTTCCACATGATGTCAAAGGGGGAGAATGACGTTGGTTATCTTGAGGTTGCCATCAAGTCCAAAGGGGCATATTGTTGGCATTATCATTCTGGTGTGGCTCTATGTTACAGGTGTTGTACTTGATGGCAACTCACTCAAGTGGCAATGCTCTGTTCAGGCTCCCAAAATGTTGGAAATTAAGAGGTACGTAGGTGAATGGTTCAAAAAGTGCGGACCTACAGGTACGCCGGCCAGGAAGTGCATTCATATCCGCAAGTTACCCGTTCATGAGGTGCGGACCCCCAGTTCACTCACTTCAAGGCAGAGAAGCATGCTCACGTGGGGTTTCTTATGTTTGGCCCGTGGTATTTAGCCCGCCGTTCTTGATTCTATGGTTTTAGCTCGTGGTATAGGATCTAATTTAGCCCCGGTTTGGATCCCTTGTATTGGTTATTGATGGTTTTGTCCCATGGTGTGAATAAGGGCTTGACTATAAATAGGGAAGGAGGTCACTTGGCTAATGTATCTTTGAAATTTGAATATCTTAAAATCTGAATTTTGGGTTATCAGTTTTAAAAGCTAGATCTAAATCAAGGTAAAATTTGAAGGCAAACCTTTGCCAGGTCGTGATCTCTTGGGCGCATGATCAGATCTGTGGATCTGACTGTCTGTAGTACATTGGAGGACTGTTAATTTGGCCTTAATCAGAGGTTCGCAGGCGATCTAAAGCGAAAGTGCGGGGGTACGCAGTACAAAAGAAGGCGCAGTGCGGGGTACGCAGTATAGAGGAAGTCACAGTGAGGGTATACACAGAGCAGCTGAAGGCACAGTGCAGGGTACGCAGTACAGAGGAAGTCACAGTGCGGGTATACGTGCGGGGTACGCAGTACAAAAGAAGACGAGGTGCGGGTATATGCAGAACAGCTAAAGGTGAAGTGCGGGTATCCGCAGGTTTATATTGGTGAAGTTCCGGACCTGTTTTGAAATATTAGTTGGCTGCCTGTTTTCTATTTGCTGCTGTGTTCTGGGTTTAGGATACTGGTGTTGGTTTTCTGTTTACAACATTCTGAGAAGTTCGGGTGGCTCATTGATTTGATTGTATAAGGAGATTGGTTGATTCACATATACTTGATGTTTATTTGATGTTCTTGGATCCAGTCTGAAAATTAATGAAAAGTGGTCCTTGAATGAAAAGAGGTAGGGGGTTGTAGCTCCCTTCTAGGAGAAACTGGAAAACTAGAGAGAGTTGTAGCTCTTCGCAGGTAGTAGCCTGCGTACTGGTAAAGGACTGCACCAGTACAAAATCATTGTAAAAGAAGTTTCTAATTGAAAGAAGATAGAGACATATTGCAGCAGGTGGTTTTCACCCACATTGGGTTTCCACCTTATATCTGGTGTTCTATGGTGTGACTATCTGTTTTTTCATGTTCTTGTTCATTATTATGCATAAGTTAATCATCAATATCTGAAGAATAAAGTGAAGTATAAATTTGGATGGTATATTGAAAAGTTTTAATAATACTGATTCACCCCCCCTCTCAGTATTATTTCCAACACAAAACCCATCGCATTCTCATCTACATATCAGGACTCACTCTTCCAGAGTGATCCATCATAAAATCCCAAGGCCTCTCCTTGAGACAAAATGTTCAGGTCTTAAGTAGAAAGAACTCACTCAACCTTCCTAGTGAGCACTTTGGGCTAAGACCTCACCCAACCCTTCCCTAGTTGGTGATCGATCAAGATTTTGAAGGACCTCACTACACCCTTCCCTATTGTGCAATCAACATCAAGACCACACTACACCCTTCCTTTCTTTGTTATTGGGTCTAGATGCTAAACCACATAACAGCCTTCCCTAATGTTTGACTGGGTCCACAAACCTCAGTACATTCTTTCCCTGGTGTGTGATTGTCTCTCCTCTCAGAGAAACTCACTAAAACCTACATGTTGAGTACTTTGGGACTCTTGGAGAATTCTCCCCAAAGGGGGAATGCCCATCCTTTCTTCTATCAAATTACCACTCCCTATTAATGAGAGGGGTAATCTCCACAAGCCCTAGTGTATCTCTAAAGTACACAAAATTCTCCCTAGGAAAATTTTTTATTAGAACATCAGTTTTCTGCTCATCGGTGGAGATGTAGTCAAGCCTTATTGCTATCCTTTGGAAGATGTCATGATTTTAGTGGTGCTTGATCTCAATATTCTTTGACCTGCCATGGAAAATCATATTATCTAAAATATTTACACAATTTGGATCATCACAATGTATCACAGTTAGCTGCAACACTTGGTTGAACAATCATGAAAACAACTTTCAACATTAGACTAATTATGTACATAGTTTATTTTCTATAATATATTCCTCTTCTGTAGTGTTGAGTGCAACAAATATCTACTTCCTGGTAACCTAAGGTATCATAATGGAGCCCAAGATTAAGAATAACCCTGAAGTGATTTTCCTATCACCAACACTTCTTATCTTGTTAACATTTGTTTATCCTTTTTTGCAACATATCTCAAAACATAATTTCATAGTACTATGAAGTTATCACAGAATCTTCTTTCCTCTAATCCAATTCTCATTCCTTGGTTGAACCTAGAACTATATCAATATGTTCACAAAAAATAAAATGTTGATACTCGTGTTAACCTAATACATCAACGATCCAATAAATCATTGGTGCATCAACATATATACCAAACTATATTTAGAGCCACATATTTTCTTCAAGTAATTTACCATGGTAGTAGCCACGGATTTACAATCCATCATACGGAACTTCTGAGGGATATCAGTAACATCATCTCCTTGATCAAGGAAGACCTTTCAATGTTTCAGCCATACTTATAGTCCCAAGTAGTAACCTGTCAAACCAAGATCCTTCATATAAACATCCAAAGTCGATTGATTCTTACACAAAATAATAAAATCCCAAACACCTATCAAAAACAAATCATCAACATATAGAAATAGGATCACAAATGAAATCTTCACAACCTTCAAATAAAGGTTTGGTTCCACATTTCCCTTGGTAAATCAAAATCTCTTCAAATGGTTGTTGATATGGGCATGCAAAGTTGTTCGAGCTTGCTTGATTCTGTAAAAGGCCTTCTTTAACTTGAAAACATGAGATTCCTTTCCATGCAGCTCAAAACCTTGAGTTTTCTCTATGTACACATATTCCTCATCACACTTTTTAGGAATTTAGTCATCACATCCATCTAATGTAAGTTCCAACCCAATGAAGCAACAAAAGAAATCTATGGATCTAATGGAGGCATACTTAGAAACTCGATAAAAGTTATCATCATAATCTTATCCCTCTTTCTGAGAAAACCCTGTAGCAATGAATCACACCTTGTATTTGTCAACACTTCCATATGCAACATTCTTGACCTTTTATATCTACTTGGAACTCACCATTGACTTCCCTTCCAGCCTTGGTTGAATATTCCTAACGTCATTCTTCATGATAGAGTGGTATTCTTCATTCATAACTTCCTTCCATACCTACTAGCTATCTTCTTCATAATTGGAAGGATTTTCATCGATAAGGTTGGTCATGAGAGCTAAATAGCTAGAAAAAAAATAAGGTTTATTTATTTATTTGGATGTTCCATCAAGGGATGCATTTCCTTCTCCTTCTTATAATCTAGATCTAAGCCATGCTAGTCTTTTTTTGGTTTCTAGCACAAAAAATAGTTCTACTTATTCATGAGGTCCTTTTGTATCCTCCAGGACATTTTTATATAAATTTAAGCTCTTCCCTTGAAGCCTCTAGTTTTACTTCATCATAGAAATCCATGGAGACATACTTATACTTCCAATATGCTAATTTCACATCAAAATTGACATCATGGCTGACCTCAATCCTTCGCTGCTATGGTATGTTGACTCTATAGGGACTTGATGATTCATTGTAGAAAACAAAGAAGCCTTTCTTTCCTGAAGGTTCTAACTTGTTCCTTTTATCATTGTTAATATTAATGAACACAGGGAAACCAAATATTCTTATACATCCAACCTCTGACTTTAGTCTAGATAACTCCTCCTTAGGAGTCATATCTTCTAGAATTCATTGAAGAGTTTGATTTTGAATATATACATATTTCAATGATGCTTCTCTCCATAAGAAATAAAAAAAATACTTATCATGCATTATGACCTTGGTAGATGTTCAATGGACATGCTCCTTCATTCTTCTACACCATTATGTTTTGGATTATAGATGATTATCAAATCCCTCTTAATCCTAGCTTTCTTATAGATATTATCAAGTTCTTTCATGGTGTATTCTCCTCCATTTTCAGATCCCAAAATCTTGATCTTATTACCTATCAAGTTCTCCACTTCACCTTTGAATTCTTGAAACCTTGTGAAGACTTCATACTTGGTCCTCATAAGATATATTCATTTCTTATGAGAGAATTCATGAGTAAATGTCACATAGTAGAATGAACCTCCAAGCAATATTACATGAATCAAACCACACACTTGAGAGATTATGAAATCTACGACATCTTTAGATCTATTTTCTGTACTTGGAGAAGGTTTCTATATATTCTTTCCAAGTGCACAACCCTCACAAACACATTCATGATTGATTTGTAATTTACGGACACCTAAAAATATTTTATTCAATTTAGGTAATTCTCTATAATGAAGGTTACCATACATTCGATACCAAAACCTGTTTGGATTCAATTTATCATGTACCAGAGCTTGAGTTGGTTGACTCACAATTTGATACTATCTTCATTCACAAATCCAAATAACCTTACCAACATCTACACTAGAGCTCATGGACCATACAAGTACTTTTCCATCCAAAAAAGATACTCTATCTCCTTTGTCTTCTAAACATGAAATAGAGACAATATTGTTTTCAAACCTCGTACATATAGAACATTTCTAAGATGTACATTGTTACCAAATTTGAGCTATATGGATGCCTTTCCAACTCCTTTGGCTGCATAGTTGTGATTGTCTGCAAACCATACCATTTGGGACAACCTATTTTCCATCATGCTAGTAATAATTACATGGTATCAGATCATATCTCTTAATGCACAACTATCTACTAGCCACATGCCATCATCATATATAATAGAACCTGTTAGAGAAGAAAAATACAAGAAGTCTTTATCACCTTTCAACTTCTTTGGGTGTTCATATTCAACATAAGATTCAAAAGCATGTTGTTTTCCTTTTCTCTTTTTATGTTAACCATATCAGGACAATTTCTCTTGAAATTCCCAAATTTTGACAAGTATAAAATTGAATTCTTGACCTGTCCCTCCTCCATTAGGAAGGAGCTCTTTTTCTTGAATTTTATTGAGAGTCAACCTTCTCCTTTCCTTGACTCTTGAAGTAGGTTGATATTTCTTAAAAATATTCTTCCTCCCTATATCTCTATATAAGCTTTGATTCTTCTTAAGAGAAATAGGTCCACAATTCTTTAGATGATGCATTTTCTTTCCTGCTTCTTAGACCTGCTATAAACGCATCCTGTAATCTAGGTATACCATTGAGTGTTGTAGTCACATGTTTATTCTTAGGAATAGTTTCTCGAATTCCTTGAATTTGGTCCTTTATTTATGAAATTATTATGAAATATGATGCTATGATGTCATCATTCATCATTGTCACATCACGAAGTTCATTCTCCATAGTCATGGCATGACCACCTTATTTTATAGTGAATAGATTTGTTAGGGCATCATACATCTTCTTGGAAGTATCAATAATTTCAATGTAAGGTATTAGATTATTTACAATGGACTCCAAAATAATTCTCATGGAGTTGAGATCATATTCCTTAAACTTATCCTTTCTTGCAACATTTTCTAGTTCCACAAATTTCCCTGTCACAATTTCCAACACTTTGTTTTCTACAGGAATAATATCAATTCTATTTTTCCAAGCTATGAAGTTTGAGGATCCTTCCAACTTATTCTCATTTTTCCTAGAGGTATCCAAAGATGTGAATCAACAAGGACATCAACAAAGACACTTTTAAAGTAGGGTTTCCTTAAAGGTGATGTTAGTGTCCTCCCTTCACCAAATATCTAATCCCATGTTGAGCTTCTAAGTGTAATATAGACTAGCACAATATTTCTGAAATACTAATAATTAATTTTTATTTTGATCTTCTTTTAAATTATTCAATATATTATTAAATATTTATACTTTAGAAATTCAAGCATACGAGAACAATAGAACAATAGATATCACAATGCAGAAAGGGAAGACAAGATTTTCCCTAGGAAAACCTACGAGGGGGAAACCCAACAACCTTTTCCATAAAGATAAAATTTTGTTCAACAAGAGACACACCTAAGCCTATGGTCAAAATTGGTAAACCCCTCTAAGTCAAGCCTCCCAATTTAATCTAGAATTTCACACTATGTGATTTGACCTACAATTCTAGCCCCCTTGCAGCAGCCAATTACCCTAAAATGTTTGCCCCTGCAACTACCTAGAATTTCGACCCTCTACAATAGGACTGCCCAAACGAAACCGTGAATTAAGAGAAGAAGAAACTACCCACATGTGCAAGCTTGAGAGAGAGAGAAAGAGATTTAATTTGTTTTATTTTTCATCCTCCTTGTCCTTCTTGATCTTCATTAAGATGCCTAGAAAATATCTTCTTGAGGAAGTGAACATTCGTGCTAAGAGAAAAAGATTGAGTTACCTTTATATAATGATCTTTTAGGTCAAATGGGTGTGTCATTTTCCCTTGACTGACTTGGCTTGGATGGAGGAAGCATTCACAACATTAGAGCCAAAAAATTGAATTTTAAAATTGAATTTTAACATTCAATTTGAATCTTTTAATAATTTAAATGGGGCTTTGACTCAAAATGCATTTTTCTTTTGACTCTAGCATTTAAAATATTGCTTACAATAATCAATACAAATACGTCAAGTGGATAAATATACATTATGAAGAATACCATACTTACAAATTCAACAATTTAATACATAAGATAATTCCAGAAATATGATACATCAAATCTTAAATTATTTGGGAGCCAAAATTATCTCCAAAATACTACTTTATCCTTCAATTCCTTTATGTATTCCTCATTACTAAAATCCTCGTGTTTTCCTAGAAAATACATGTTGTTTTATTTGACCAAAAAATAGAACTAGGGTTTGAAAGAGAGTCACATGTTTTTAAATGGAGCTCCATTAATTTGTTAGGGTTTGAGTATAAACATGTAAAATTTCATAGATGTAGGTATATTTTTATGGTTTTTGACTCTTACCCGAATTGCAAATTGAAACAACTTTTTGAAATCTATCAGCACTTGTTTGACTAAAATATGTGTCATAATTTAATATTATATTGAGAAGAGAGAGTGGATCAATATGATGGAAAATGTTAACTATTAAAACAATCCAATGCATATAAATTTTCAATCACATCATGAACACAAGAAACATGAGATATGCATGGAAGTCTTTATGGGAGAAAACCACAAAATTAATTTATATGAATGATCTTGTACGAACCAACCTATTGTTAGAAAAATTCATTGACACTAACTAAAATGAGACATAAATCCCCTGAAATAATTTAATGGCACCAAATAGAACGAGACACCAATCACTTGAAATGATTTACTCACACCAGCCAATAGTAGACATCAATCCCTTTAATTGGTTTACAATAACCAAGCACAAGAAAACATCGATCCCTAGAGCTCACCAACCTGAACTACCTATGAGATCCCTTTATTTTATAACATTTTGAAACTAAGATTCATAGGCCTTCCATAATCAAAGAAGCTACTTGATTTCTGATCTGACTCTTACTACTTTACAAATAATGACATTCTACTCCACTCTTTAACTCTGTTTTCTCTACACATTTTTTCATATCAGGATTCTACCACATTTATCGTCACTTGCATAGAAATAATGCCCTATCTAGATCACACTCTTATTTATAATTCATTATCAAACTTATTTTGGATTCACTCCTATTTAAAACTTATACTTCTCAATTATGTATTTATTTATCATACATGGTCATATGTTCTTGATCTCCTCAAGATTCTCTGGCTTAAAATATTTATATTGAATTACTTCAATCAAAATTTCACAAAGCCAACATGCCATGGAGGACGAATTCTAAGTAACCTAGATTTTCATGGTTCATAGGCCCACTGGTGGCTTAATTTTTAATTCACACAACCATATGACAAAGTTCCATTACCACAACTTTAATGTCTATTTCTAGTGTTTACATAATTTAGATCCACGAAGACATATCAAAATTCCCAAACTATTGGATATCCCATACTTGACATTGGCTTCAAGTGTTGGGAATGTTTCCGTTCATGATTTGGGGCTAGGACCATAGTCTAAACTAGCCTTTTTAGTGTATCTAGAATTTGTGTCTTTAATACTTGACAATAGTGCTTCATGGATGGATCTCCAGATTCCCTGACACATTTTCCACTATACACAAAATGTTAACTCAATGGAACGTTGAATATTTTTCTTCACTTTCATCAAAATTCAGGTCTTTGTCAAATGACCTAACTTTGTACAAACCCAAATTCCTAGATTCTTGGATAACTCTTTGTGTCTAGAACATTGACCGGTTTTTTTATTAACCCCTTTGCTTCACTTGCATCAATATATATGTACTTTTCTAAGGAGAATTCTTTCTCCACACCTAAATTTGTGCAACATGCTCGTATAGCCTCGAAACTTTGACATGCTAGAACCTTTACCATTTACATTTGCTTGAATCTAAATACGGTTAATTTTCTTCATGGTTTCCTTGGTACTCCCTTAGATGCGTGGATAATAGTGAATACTCCTAGATATCTAGATAAGTTGTTAAGGGCCCCACTAGAGTTGGTCATTCCACTAAATTTTGTGCAACTCTCTTATTCATCACCATTTTGGCCAAAATGAAATACATAAGAAATATTTTTCAAACTACTTCCTTGGTGAAAATACTTGGAGTAGCACATAGGTTTCCATGTCACTACCATGTCATGTTTCAATTTAAAACATTTCCATGTGGCATTCCCTACTACTTTTTCATGTCCAATACCTGACACTTGTCTAATTTGACACACAATATTTGAAATATGAGTGCCACAAGCAAACTCCTCATGTTGCCACATCAACTTATTTACCATATCACACTAGTGGACATGCTACCTACATTAATAAATTATACCTGGGGTCCAATTATTGGCCAAGCAAAAAATGCATATCTAGGTGTTTTATTAAGCTGCCACTTTAGTGCACAATCAGAAACCTAGATGACCAAATATGCCTCATAGGCCTAGATACAACAAGAGAACCAAATGTCTAGATTTATTCAATGGTCCCAGAAATAGAGTTTCATCTAGATATCTTCCTTGATAGACATTCATCCTGGTTCTTTCACATCTATATTTCTCTTGTTGTTGAAACAATGATGCTCCAAAATTCTTGCCTAATCTAATTTTCGAGCCTACATCAACTGTTGTTTCAATCTAACCTATGTTGTCTTGTCATGTTTTCATGCTTCTTAAATATTGATCATTCTTACACTCCTCCTCTGTGTCACCCTTTCCCATAAGTCAAGGTTCACTATGTTTCATCACTCTATCTTTGTAAATACTTGAGTTATCTTGTTAAGCGTGGAAGCATTAGATTTATTTGACTTAGTGACTAGTATTCTTCTCTGACACACACACACACACACAACAAAAGTAGGTAAAGCATGGCCTTGCCTCCAAGAAAATAATAATTTTCTTACTCAATAGTCACAAAAGTCACTATTGTGAAAGAATGTGCCCTCCCATACAAAAATCAAACTTCTGGCTATTAAGAGATCTCACTTCATTCAAACGGTCGAGTGCATTCCAATTATTTCAGGAGAGCACACTCCTTGTTTCCAACAATTCTTCCCTAGCCAGGGGCACTCCTTCAGATTAGTGCGTGCATCCTCATGGTCCTAGTGGAGCACAATCCATCTTGCTAAGGACTTCACCCTCATTCCTTTGCATGCATGCACTTTCCTTGTTGGCATGATGAGCACACTCTTAGAAAATATGAGGCCACTCCAGTTTAACTAACCAACTCACTCATCGATCAAAAAGTGACGAACATGGATGAGTTTGTTTCGCATTAATATTTTCTTATAAGCAATCCATTCTTTCATTCATTCCCACATTTATTCCTCATTATAGGATGAGTGTACTTCTTTTCATGAAGGAGCTTCTCTTCGATATTGATCACAAGTAACACTTGCATGTATTTTTCTTGATTTATTTTATGATTTTCGTTGCCCCTTTTGTTTCCATTTTTAGTGTTTATCTTTTCTTATTTTTTTGTAGAAACTTTTATATCCATTCTTAATATTACAAGAGTTAGCCTTTTGTCACAATCGACTCCTCACATTCCATTACCCTTCTCCTTATGGTCATAATCATGACAGAGTCTACAAATATTTGTTGATCCTTCCTCTCGGCGTTATTAAGATCCTACTAGGTAGTTGGTCATTACTTGGTCCATTTCAATTAATCTAATGCAAAAGCACACTCCTGAAGGCCAAGTTCCCACCTGGGCACACTCCCGAGAAACAAGATTTCCTTCCCTTAAAAAAATTTCCATAGAAAGAAGTCTTGTTTCTCTTTAGTGCATGGCATAATAATATGTAGCAAAATATATGTCATGATCATTGAGCATGCACCCTGTGCGCTCCCTAGTTCCCTTGAGCACATGACACACCGTCAAGTACCAAGCTTCACCCCTTGGCCATTGAATGTACACCCTCTGCCCTCATTAATGTCTTGGGGGCATAGCGCATCCTTAAGCTCCACCAATCCATCCTAGTGCCTTGAGCATATAACTTCTGCCCCTTAGCCTCTCTCTCTCTCTCTTTATGATGAGAACATGGCACAATCACAAACCCCTAGCAGGACAAAACTGACAATTGTTTCTACGATATGCGCCCTCCTTTTACCTTTATCTAATTTTCACTCCTAAAGTCTTGTGAACATCCTTTCACAGATTCAATAAGTTTTATTTTTCTTATTTAGTCATGGTTTTACTTCTGTCACTATAATTTAAATTATTTTTCATGTGTTAGATAGGAAATTCTTTCGAACTAATTCTTGGTCTCCTTTAAGTGTATCTCCACATGTAGGTTTTCCAGGTACAATTTGTATCACTCTTTTTTCATTTTTTGGAACTATTCCTTCCACCACCCATCGAATAGTGTAAATGGAAACCTCAAAATTAAGTACTGAAGAGGAGTTAAATAATTTTAAGCCTATGATGCATGTCCTTTCAAATACACAATCCTTTGTTGATAAATCATTCACAGACTCATGGTAAGAAATCAAGGATACCTTCCTAGAAGAAACATTCTCTAACAACTTGGAATATAAGGAAATATATGTCAAAATTAAATAGTCTAGATTACACAGGATTGCATGCGGATTCCTAGTGATGACATGTGTAAATTCCATTGAATGCATCATATCACACAATAATAATAAAAATGTGGTCCTATGTAGTGAAAGAGGAATCGAGATGAACACTTACCATCATCATGGCATGAATTATTACAATAATATGTTAATGCCCAATCACTATGCAAAAACTTTGTTCTATACAACGAAAAGCCTCAACACAAAGGAAATAGTTAAGTCCTGGGGCTAATATCCCACCAAGTTTCATCATAGACCAAGTGCCATTTATCCAACGAAAATATTAAGAAAGGTTTACTAGTACCTCATTTATATGTTATGTAGGTTGTATGGGTGGAAGAGTGTAGAGACCTTTGAAGGGAATTGGATTTTCCTGCTCAACATGGTTTTCACCAAAGGTAAAATATTTAATTGGGTAGATATCCTTTCTCATGAATTGAAGCATCATGTTGAACAGGTCAAAACAACATTACTAGAAAAGGAAGCATTGGATTTCTAGATGTAAGCTTTCTTGTTATATGGGATTTGCGCTAGGTATGATTTCACTGGGATGAATTGGAATTGAATCCTGCAAGAGAAGCTACCTATCTATGGGCAGTACAGAGTTTTATTAGAGACCAAATTTCGAGAGGTATATGATCAAATAGCAAAACCTTAATAAAAGGTTAAGAATTGGTACAAAAAAATATGAAAATATCTCCCTATACACGAAATTGGTTCCTCTGAGATTATAAGGATTCGAGAAGTACATATGGAGGAAAAAAAATAAAGAGAAACTACTCAAGTGCCCAGTACATCACGTAGAAATATATTGAAGCATGATTTAGTGGCAGAAACCAAAAAAAACTTTAAATTTGGTCCTATGAGAAAGGGTGCCTTTGAAGAAAAGTAGTAGAGGAAGTAAAGGGAAGAAGAGGAAAATGAGAAGCAAAATGATTTTCTTAGACAACAACAAGAAGCAAGAGAAGAAAATAGCAGCATAGAAAAAGAACAAAAAAAGAAATTATAAGAAGGAGAATTCGCACAAGTGTAACAAGAAGAACATATGAACTAGGAAATAGAAGTAGAACTAGAGGAAGAAGACAATATTGGATGTATCGAGGATGAGCTAGGTAATCCATCAGATGCTCCACTCACAAGAGGCCATCTCCATTCAAAGAGATGTATATTACACTACATTAGAAGACAGGGTCATAGCTGTATGTAATCTGACCTTCGGTCTTTTGTAAAAGATAATTGTACAAGAAAGGTGAAGGTAATTCCAAAATGACCCTAAGCATATAGTCTCTATATCCACTAAGAAGGCGATAGCTGCAAAGAAAACGATAAACCCACATGTAGTCATGGTAGCTAATGATGATTTCATGACAACAACACATGACAATTCTGAGTATGTCAGGAGTGAGAATGCATGGTTCAGAAAGGAGTTGGTTGTGACAAAGAACAAGTAGATCATCTCACTACAGAGAACAAACAATTGTCTTATGGTAGTCTCAACACAATGGATTTCATGTCACATGTACTTGAAGAACTAGGACGAATGGAGGACACCTTCATGAAATTATATGATGAAATGATTCTCTTCCATGAGATGGTGGCACATTTGATTGTAATAGAGAGGAAGCATCAAGATATTATTAATCTTTTGAAGGTTGCAAACAAATGTATTGATATCATATAAGAGTTGGGTGCTAAGTGTCCATATGTGCCAAATAATTTGATTAGAAAGGATATCATATTTACTAAGATGGATAGGGTATAGCTAAGGCTCCAGATTGAGAACTACACCCAACTTGTAAAGCAGGAAACCAATACCATTTTTTATTATGGATGACTACATAACACTTTGGCATCCTTAATGTAGAAACATGGAGCACCTATTGTGGGTGAAATAGGGGAAATAAGGGTAAAGGATATCATTATGCAGGATGTGAATTATCTCATTAAACATATGAAGCAAGCACGAGAACATGAAGGCCTGAAGGTTACCAAGATCATTATCCTATATTATTCCATCACACCAGAGAAAGTCCACATGAAATTGTCATGGATGTCAAACAATGTGCAATCCAACTCCAAATCTATGATGTCAGAATCAATGGAGGTTGAGATGCGATTTGTGGAAGAGTTGTTGATCTAAATCAAAGTCATCTGAATGGGGTTCAAGGCATCGCACTCATACATCACAAATGAGCTCCATGAAGAAGAAACTAATTAGTCCATTTGAGAATAATTTATCTTGTTAGAATTTCTTGATATAAAATCATTGTCTTATATATATTTTTTCTTTTGTAATAAGTCCAATGTAATGGATTCCAAGAGACACATGTGAAATATAAAGAGTCATATGTAGAATGTGAAACTTTTTATGGTAGCCCATAAGTCATAGAAGTCAAAGAGTCATGAGGAAGCTCAAGACATTCTCATTTGTTATAAATATCTCCTCATGACTCAAACAAAGGGTTTGGACTATTAGATACTTGGATTTGGCTTCTCGAGTGTTGCATGGGAGGTGAAACAATTCTTTAGAGAAGAAGGTTGTAACTTTATGTTCCACTACTAGATCTAGTGTTTCATTGATGTAATAGTGTTCTTGGAATCTTCCATTAATCACCATAATCTCTTTGAGCCAACACTCCTTCATGCATGTATCATGGGTGTAGTAAGGATACTATTTATATGTTTGTAGTATATGTTGATGTAACACATACTAAGGGTAATTAACTATTTCATTTCTTAGATATGGATATTGTTGAATGGCTATTGTTTATTAGTTTATGATTTTTATTTATATTGTGAACTAATTTGCATCTTAATCAATACATTTTTCTCTTTAGCTCGCGTGTCTCTATTAGGATAGTACCATTACTTTATCCATTAAAGGCCCATCTCTCCTACATCTATGGAATTTCCCCTTACACTCTGCATGCAATGTAACATAAAGCTTACATAATCTCTACCCCAAGGTCATGTTTATAAGCTCGTGTGTATATGTTGTTGTTAAGAAATAAATACTAGTAGGATTTAGGGTTTGATTCCTCTTTCTTGATAATTACTTGTTAATTATATTGGCCTATTTTAAATCTTTATTAGTTTATCTTTCATCAAGAAATTACCAAATTATATGTGTATGAATATCACAAGAACAAGAGACACAAGATGTATGCCCACAACCAAGAAAAAAACCCTATAAGGAGATACCCATCAATAACTCTTCCTTCAGTAGATTCAATTCAACATGAGTGTAATATATAGAATGATAGACCTATTTTAACATGCCGAAGGGGAAGAGGGATTATGAAAATGAGTTTCACTGTCATGACACCATAAAGGAATATTTCCCTAATTCAATTTTATTAGGGGATAGTTAATTATTTATTAACGAGTTCTATTCATATAATTAGTAAAAGAAACGCAAAGCATATCTACCCTTCATAATAGTATAACACATTATCATATATATTATCGCACTATACATTTATTTCAGAAAGGCCACATGATCATATATATTATCACACCAAACATTTATTTCAAAAAGGCCACATTTTATTTATGCTTAGTATTTACAAATACATTGTTGTAACAATATTATACACTTAGGCAATATATCATCTTGTCTTAGCCAATTTAATCCCTTAACAACCAATTACTAACCAAACCTTTACATTATACATACTCTCTTGGGTGCCATAATCTCATTAAATGATTGATATTGTTACCACATAGCCACTAATATTAATGTATTCTTTTTCATCTCTCACATCTCCATGTGATTGATGCCAACCCCCGATCACTATCTTCTCAAAAATATCGATTACATCCATCATATTCCTCCACTATTGGTTTCTCCTATAGTTATCCTAGTCTTAAACATTTTTCGTTCATCTCTAATTATATTTTTGTTAAATGTTCACCATCATATTCATTATTATCCAAATTAAGGTGCCAACAAATCCACACCACACATCTTGAGGCTAGCTCCTAGACCTCCTTATATACAAATATATATTCCTCAAATACTTGTAAATTTATATACCATTTAGGTATTAATATGTTTTGTCTTACCAACAATGTCCTAGCTCACTCTAAGTTTCATTGAAGCCTTATCAGATGCCCAATCTATATCCTTCAAAGCTAGTAATTTTTGGAGGCATTTATTTTACCTTTTTAGCAATCAATAACAATTAGTGAAGTTGAGCTTATGTATAATGAGAATATAAATGTATAATCTAATTGTTCATTAGTTTTATATAGTTTAACCAAATTTTCTTTAGTAATGAGTTATTAGTTTATCAATCTCAATCTACAAATGCATAATATTTGAATATATTTTCTCTAGTACCTTTTCCTACAATGTTCATAAATCTTGTATGCTTTTGTGTACATCTATTTTTTACAATAATAATTAGTTGATGGACCGGATAATTGCAGTAAGAAGGTTGAATTACTCATTTTAAATGTTAATGAGTATTGCATACAAACATTCCATGTACCTCAATATATGTGAAAAATATGCTGAAACTAGTATGTTTGAAAAATGGAGAATGTTATTCCTAAAAATATCATAAATAATGAAATAAATTGACATAAATTAAATACTAATTTTATTACAAGAAAAATTTTGAATTAAAAACTACATCAAAGAAAATGACAATAAAATCAATGTGCATAAGGAAAATAAAGTAGAAATATATTTTTAGAAAAAATAAATTATTTTATAATTAAGAAATAACAAACCACAAACCAAACTATTGTAATGGAAAACCATAAAGAACACTATTCTAATTGAAAATCATAAAGAAAACGAAATAAAGGAGATATAAGAAAATAAAAGCAACACTATTTTTAGCAATAAACTTCAAAGAAAACTTTGTATTACTTCGAAATTTGAATTTACAAAAGTAATGGTGATTCAATCTTCTAGAGGAGACTTCATATTATATTTTAAAAAAAATATATCCTGTTTAATTTTCATTAATCCCTTGATTGGAAATTTGTCCTAAAATCATGCATCCAATTTCGTGAGATTACTCTAGTCTTCAATAAAAGGCGCAGGTAGATAATCCCTTAAAATCCTGGACAATCTTCAAGTTTGTCTCGAATAATGATTGAAAGAAATCAATCTTGTCTTCTTAATTGATTTATTTTACTTGACACTTGCATATCATATTAATCTTCATATATATATATATATATATATATATATATATATATATATATATATATATATATATATATATATATATATATATATATATATAACATATACAATAATAAATTTATAAATCACACTAAGATCAAGAATATGCCACATTTCAACTTAAATTAAATGGATTATATATAATTGGGAAACCATAAGTCATATTGGTCATCAAAATAATTATTTTTTCTTAAATTTTATGACCATTTTTCCTTAAAAGTTGGGACCAATAATGTATTTAATGTAGATATAGAATGGAGCATAAAATTAGACATTTTGGAGATCCGTCATGAATTTTGTACATTCGTCTACAACAAAATAATTTTTGCAAAACTGATGTTGACCAAGCTCAATCCTTTTGTAATCTTAGCCTTTGGTTTTGATTATTTGTAGATGTTGGAGTTTAGACACACTACAAAGAAAAAGGACATTGGTGAGGGGCAGAAAATGTCACCATAAGCTCATTAATGATGGTCAAAAGAGCCTTTGTCACCAAAAGCTAAACGTCGCCAAAGGTGGCATTGCCAAAAGTATAGGTGTTGTAGTGAAATTCAAATTCTATCACCAATAATGATTTATAATGATGGATAACGACTGTCACCATTTCATATGAGGAATGACGATGAACCATAACCTCCGTCACCAAAGGTGGCATCGCCAAAAGTATATGTGTTGTAGTGACATTCAAAGTTCATCACCAATAATGACTTATAATGACAAATAATGACCATCACCATTTCATGAGCAATGGTGACGGACCATAGCCTCCGTCACCGAAAACTGAACATCACCAAAGGTGGCGTCGCCAAAAGTATAGGTGTTATGTTGACATTCAAGGTCCATCACAAATATTGATTATAATGATGAATAGTGACCGTCACCATTTCATATGAACACCAACAATTTATTATGATGGATCTTTCATGGTGATCACTATTGGTGCATATATATTGTGACATTCATTGATTGTCACCAAAAGCTGAATTACCAGAAGTATAGGTGTTTTGGTGACATTCAACATCCATCACGAATAATGACTATAATGACGGACATCGACCGTCACCATTTCATATCAAGAAAAACGATTTATGGTTATGGACCTTTGAGGGTTGTCACTATTAATGCATATATATGGTGGCGTTCATTGACCGTCACCATTTCATATTTGGTGAGGGTCAAAAAATGTCACCAAAGATCATTGTTGATGGTCAAAAGAGCCTCCATCACCAAAAATTGATTGTCGCCACTCCATATGGATGTTAGGGCACGATGGAATCGAACCACAAACCTCCTGCTTGTAAATTAGGTGCTCTTCCATTAAGCCAACACCCTTTAAAGAATTAGACTTAAAGTCTCAATAGTAATTTACTAAACAAGCAAAGCAACATCGAAGTTGCAAGTCCCTACCTAATGGTTATAGAAGTTATGAAAAGTGGGTGGAGGGAAAAATAACTATGTATAAGAGAATCAATATGTTCAATTGAATGCTCAATTAGAAGTGAAACTCTGAAGACATTTGTAATCTATAAATGACCTATAACTAGCAAATGCACCAAATATTGCAAAGGAAATGTCATAAGTGGATAGCATATGGAAGAAGAATATTGATGAAGGCAGATGTAATATGTTGTAAGTTGAGTGAAAGAAAATTCTCAATGTTGTTGTTTGGTGTTTAGATATTTGAATGATATCTAAAATTCTGTGCAAATGTAACATGGCTCTATGGAAACCATGAATGACATATGATAAAAAATTATATATATATATATATATGTATATACATATTTCCCCTTTACATAAACCAACATGCAAATTGGAATTTCACAAGTCCACACTCAAAACATGACAACAACCAACAAATAAAAGAAATTAACTTGGACAGAAAGCAATAGCTTCACCTTCATTCTTGAGTTTATTCTGTTTATTTGAATTTGACTTGTGAAATTCTCTATCTGACAAGGAATCAAAATCATCACTAGTATTAAATGCATCCAACATAGAGTTTGGAGATCCCACTGACATCTGCATTTTTGTTGCCATGGCTGAAAACCATGGAGATCCATGTCGATAGTAGAATAAGATGTGTGTTTTCTACTCAAGGACACATTCCTTATTAACCAATGTTACTTGACAGAAACCAAAGAGACAACACAATATCAGCGTACAAGAAATCCCCTACTGAAATATAATCATAATGTAGCTAAGAAGTCTAAAAGATGTTCTTAATTAATAAACTTTGTATTTGGAAATTTTGTTTCCTTATATTTAAAAAAGACTATGTTGTACAACACTTCTGTTTATTTATCCAGGCAATTATATCATAGCATATGTCACATGTTAGCCATCTACAATACCTAAAGTAAAAAGACAAATTTGCTCAAATAGATTAAGAAAAGATCTTTGAAAATTATAATTTTGTCATCAAAGCTTTAATTAGTTTAACAACAAACTAGTTGGAGTTTGAAAACCAAAACCATTCATAGGAAACGAACATGACAATGGCCAAAGTCGCTTTCATACAAATAAAGCTAGAGTCACTAATGTCATTGTAGATAACTGAAATTTGGGCAGTGGTCTAATAGTTAGAGCTTATTTGCAGGGAAGACTCGTCAATACCATCATTTTTTTTTCCACGGTCTGTTGTGTCTCTATATCGAGAGCAGATAGCTTGTTATTCTCAAGTTCTACCTTTCAAGTGTTGATTTCCATCTCACCCCCTAAAGCACAATTCTACCACTCCATTTGATTTTGTTTTGTCAAGAGAATTGGTGGGACCTTCCCATCCTCTATTTTACATCAACCAATAACCATCCATCAATGATATAAATAATAACAGATACACAACAAAGGCCAAAGATGCACTTGTTGTATACCTATGTTCTAGGAATCATCTGACCTTACTGGTGCAAAGAGCTCACCCTGAAAAAATAGCATCCATGTGGAATTTACAAAACCAATCAAAATATGAACATCCTTTTAATTAATAAAATCTCTGACTTAAAATAAAAGTGGCCTAGAATTGAATGTTATATCAACCATGTCAAGTAACTAACATCAGGTGAGAAATACAGGCCATGCATATTGGATTCGTGAAATAATTGATGTGATAATGCTTAGAATCAAGCAAATGACTTACAGCTAAGAAACACAAATATATGACTTACAACTAAGACATGACGTTTCCCTTTCAACCCTGTCGTTAAATAACTCTTCTTTATGTCACAGACCATTAAACTTTTTCTGATATTAGGTGGAAGTGGTCTTGTAATATTAACCTCTGATAGAGTCTGTGTCCACCACTACTTCTCAATATCCGCTCCATTACCAACATTTGGGTCTCGATAAGATACATGTAAAACCCATCAACATGAAAATGAAATCTACATCCTTGTAAAAAAATGGGAGGAAAAAAAATCCACAAATTGAAACAAACTGTAGGATAACTCATTCCTACAACATGATTATCTTATCATGAACAATAAAAAAGGAAATTAAGAGAAACGTAATTTTTTCCACATTTTTACAATCATTTCCCTTTGCATATTCTATGAGGAATTGATGAAAAAAGTCAACTAAAGCTTGTCAACATCAAGATTATAGTAAAACATAAAGGAACTTCTACAAAAAATATAATCCTAAACATAAGTATCTATACATATAGGTGTTTATTGAGGACATTGCATTTTGTGAAATCAAATCTTTGAAATAACACAATTTATCGTACCACTACCTTATGAAGTCCATTCACTCGAGTATTTACGAAGTCCATTCAAGAATTTCTTCAAAGTTCAAAGTCCAAACAATAAACATGTAGCCTAAAAGAACTCAAATTTGAAAAACAGATAACCCAAAGATGTAGAGTATATATCTCATATTTATATATCCTAATTTCGAGACATTGAAATGACAGTTTTTAGCATACTATTGTGAATTCAACCGAAAATGCTAGAAAAAATTATTGATGGTTATTTTTGTTAAAAATGGAAACTAGGTCCAAATTCCTCTTTGAACAACTCCTTTGGGGAAGATAATTGTGGCATTTAATTCCTTTTGAGAGGACCAAAATTGATCTAAATATACTCAAATTTGGATAAGTAGAAGTGGAATTTTGAATTTATGTTTCTCTCATGTAAATTATTTAGGTCAGCCTCAACTATATGTTGGCTTAAGAAGATCAAAAGTCATGTCCCCTCAACTCCACTAAATTTTGTATACAGAGGAGCATTCTCTCTCATTTGGGACACATCAATCAAAATAAAAAGATATCTATGTGGCAACGAAGATTAAGGAGGATAAATTCTGATTATTCTTGGGACTGTTTTGGTTAGGGGTTTTTTCATAACAGGTCCAAGTTTGGAAGCACTGCCTCGCTATCATTAAGGACAATCTTATATATGGGTTGTGACTTGTTTCGTATGGTACTTCTTCCTGTAGTTTGGCCGCAGCTAGAAGATATTCTCACAGCTTGACCAGAGGCCTCGAATCACTTGCCCATGAAGCTGAAATACAATAGAAATTCATTGACCTTATACGATAGTATTCATGTGCTTGTTGAGGATGACATGGAAACTTAAAAATAGGCTAGGACTACTACAAATACTAGAGCCCTTGTAAGAAGAAAAAGGTTTCACTAGTTACATAATTCAAGGGTTGCAGCAGCATGCCTCAGAAGCCCTAATCCAGAACCACAGAGATAATATCACTGGTGACCTTAATGTGGTCATAAACCACCTCCTTAAGCCAATGAAAGGAAGCATCATGTGAAATAAGGAAGGTCACAGTAGAAAGGAGGGTTTTTGGATTAGTCAACTTAGAAAGCAGTGGATTCTTGTTACCCTAACCAGACCGATCTTGTACAACAATATGATTTGTCCTCTATGAACAAACTTCCTAGATTATAGGATTGAATGGGTCTAAGAGAAGTGATGCCTAATATTCATATTGGTAAGTTATTTTATATGATTTTACTCTCTCTCTTTCTCTACTAAACATTTGATGATAATAATAAGAAGATTTGATCAAGGGTTTTCGCCATCTTGGGGTTTTTCCCCAACTTGAGCCATATTCTCATGTCTTTCTCTCTTGGCTTGTCTTCTCCATCTATCATTTATCTTATTTCATCAGTTACTGTTATATAATGTCTAATGTGATTGGTAAATGGATTAATGGGCATATGGTTGAATGAAGTATCTAACCTAAGCAAAGAACATGTTAACTGAAAATTAACACGGTATCAGAACTCGGGCGAGGACAAGCCCAAGCTTAAAGAGATTGCAATCACTAAATAATTTCATTGATGCCTCTAGCTCTCTATGGTAAATCAAGTTAGGTTTCAAATCTGGGTTATTTCTCAAGGCCTTCTTCAAGCCCTAATCAGTAAACATGGGCAACAATCCTAGATATATTCAACTATCACGAGCAAAAGTTGGAAGACAACAAGGTATGTTCTGTACTTTATAATAGTCCTACTCATAAAGCTTAAGACTATATCATCATCGTAAGCTTATGGAAATATAGTTTCCATGGTCCCTAGAGGTAAGGTCAATCCTCTACAAATATTTGTTTGAAATACTATTCTCATCTCTAGAGGACTAATCAAGTGTAGGATATATCTATCTAAGATATATCGAATACCTTAGATAACAAGTATAGGCTTGCATTCATCCTATCATTACTTTTGAAGCTGAGATTCTTTCCTAAGAAGTTACAGTCCTAGACATCGATGAAGAGTACCAAATCCTAGACCAAATCAGATTTTAGAAGGGTCCCAGAATCTAAAATTCCTCCATCAAATTCTAAGCATGATCACCTTCATCATTGATTAGTATCAAGTGTTCAGAACATATTCTCTCTATCAGTGCCTCTGGTTTTGGAAGGATATTTCACTTTGAAGATATAATTTTTTTGCAATAGGGTCAAGTCACTATGATTCCTTTCTTGAAGGATCGAATCATCTAACTTGTTGCAGGAACAAGGTCGACGGATTGTGTAAGAGAAAATTTAAGGAAGCATCATATCGATCTCAATAGACATATTATGGTTTTGTTGGAGGTACCCCTAAAACAAGGATATCGATAATTTGAGCACATAAAGGTTCGATTAGTCAACATTGGGAACTCGATGGTCATTTTACACAATATCTCAGCCTCCTTGAAGGTCATTGTTGCAGTGAAATTATAGTATATTCATGTTGGTGAAAGCTACAATGACTATGTAGACTTGGTTATTATTATTTGGAAGGCTCATATCTGAACCTTGTGGCATATTGAACTTGCTTCCTGACTGAACAATGATAACCTTGTCATTAACATAACTTTGTGGCCTCCTTGAGAGAGAACTGATTCATTATACCATCCTACAACTCGCAAGTTGATTGGCTATTAACTTTAGATATATGTGAGCATGAAAGTTTAAATAAGTCATCTTTGTCAAGATTCTGACAAAGGTCAATTGTAGTGGCAAGACCAAGATGACTGTATCTGATGGAAAACAATAACACAAATGAGACTAAATGAACACAGTCCACATAAAAATGGTTTTAAAATATTATTATTGAATATCTTACAATTGTGATAATTATCATCAACACATGTATCTACTGTCCTTTGATAAAACTACAGTCTGATAACTTAAAATCAGTACAGTTGAAACACAAACAAAAAATTTACTACATGTAGAATTTCTTGCCAAGACTCTCATCAGATTTGTAGTCATGTGTTTGTGGTTATTTTTGTGACACTCACTATTTCCAAACTAAGGAAAACATGGACAAAGAAGTTGAAAGCTCTATGTTCCTTATTAACATCTTCCTTTGACAAGGATATTGGTCATCTATAAGTGTTTGGGCACTCAGCACTGGATGTTAATCGGATGAATGCACAAGGTTGGATTCAGGATACTTCCTTATCTCCCTTAGCTACTCAGATGATAGAGCTCTCTAGGGAGTTCCAGATGATCATAACCTCTCATGTGTTTAAGGAACTTAATAGCACAACATATACTCTCTCAAAGGAAGGACTGTGGTTGTAGGAGAACTATGTTTTGGAGAAGGAATTCATTGGTGGTCATTTATCTTATTTAAGAGAAAATTATAATAGGTTCCACAACATGGATACCTTCCTTTAGAGCATTCATATCAAACTACAGTTGTTTAACATTTTTAATTTGCAGTAAGTAGAGAAAGGTAATTTTATTGATGTCTAACAAATAACAAAAAAATATGCCAATGAGACTAGAATGTACAATCAGTAATTACCAATATGTAGTGGTGTCCTGGGCTACCCTCAAAGCATAAAGAGAAACTTGTTTAGTTTTGTTAGAGTGCACTTGTGCCAAATTTTTAATTCTAAACTTGGTTTCTCTTTACAGACAACTTCCACACAAGCCTCCTTGAGATCCCACTTTTATCAATAAATGATACCCACATTTAGTGCAAAAACCACTAGTGGAGTTTTAAGGCCTCCTAGTCATTAGGGAAGTTGATTATTAGGATTACTTGTGACATCCTATGTATTTTTCAAATGCTAATACACCATATATAATTCTTACGTATTTTAGAAACTCCAATAAAAAAACAATATTACCAGGAGTGATCAAGGCCAACAAATATATCTTCAAACCAGATACATAGTGAAGACATACTTGTTTAATAGTGATTATATGATATAACATAATATGCTTTGGTACAAGTGTCTATATGCTGGAAGAAATAGGTCTATAATGCTGTAGTTGAAAATACCACTGGAAAATGTGCCTAGACTAGTTATACTATGCTTCAATATATTGGGAATGGGAGATCTATTGCATAATTGCCCTAAGAAAATAAATTTGTTTCATGATTATCCCTAAGGTTACAATAAAACCATAAATTCACATGTTACATGGTAGAAAAATCCCCTAAAGTAATTAGCAACAATTGTGGCCAAGTTCAATCTCTAAGTTCTCTCTGCACAGAACAATTTTTTTGAATAATTGAATAATTTTTTCTAACAATAGTAATATATCCTCTCTACCAAATACATTAGTTTTCCCTAATGACTTTCTTATTGAAAGGTATTCTGGGGCTTTCTGCTCCACAATACCAAAAAAAACAGTAGTGACATGTGAATCCCTTTCGTCTAAAATATTTTCCAATCCAAAGTCTCCCATGATGGCTTCAAAATGTTCATGCAGTAAAATGTTTGTTTCTTTGACATCACAATGAATTGTCTTGGGGTTACATTGATCATGCACATATAAATAATACAAGTCCCCTTGCTACTCCAAGTGCAATCAATTTGGGAGTATACCTATCGAGAGCTAGTTTCCCCACCAATATGATCACTTAGATGATAGGTCACACTTGTAATTCATCTCTACTCTGTTAAGAAAAATCACATAATTCCAAAATTGAATGAAAGCACCACAATCTTATGATCCTTGTTTATAAATATAAGAATGTTATTGTACCTCCTTGTACCTTTGTTTAGTATGTCCATCATCAAGTGACCTTAGATGCTACCTTAAGACCTCTAGTAGTAAGCATTAGTAGAGGGTAGCAATGCTCTCGCATGCATCAAAGTTCCCTGAATTCATATGAAAAGTCTTAGCTGATTTCCCCTTTGCTTCTATATTCAATGCATTTAAAGTGAGGGTGTTTTGTTTGTTAGCTTGGGAATGCCAAGACAAATGTCAGTAGTGGGAATACACAATTTGCTCAAATTTCAATAGACTCCTTTTTCAACTTAATATTCAATTGAAAGTAATTTCTTCAAAGATGAACAAAGCTAAGACATCATCATTGCTTTATGGGATATCAATTTGAATTCTCGTGGTTAGATGACATTGTTGTTTATAACAGAAGATTTATAAAATATTCCTAGGATTAACAAATATATATATATATATATATATATATATATATATATATATATATATATATATATATACAACTTGAAGAATTGAGGAAATCCCTCACATACTCTTATACTCACGTAGTTGAGTGTGCATTGTCATATAAAAGTTAGATATGGTGTGTAGTACAGAGATGTATGATAGAGCATAATTCTATCATTTCAATGATTACAATGGATGGTAGAGGTGTCAGTTGGATGTATAGAATCTAGATTAGGAAATGCAAAATGATTTTAAGGAATGGCTGACTAAAATATGAAATAGTGATGTAGCAATCATATGTCAAAGGAGCTCTCCTTGGAAGGATTTAGCAGGAGATGGTGTAAGGCTTGAGTCTTGACATAGCATTACTTATCAGTTGTGATGGCATGACTATGCATATTTGTAATGCAGGAGGCTCTTGCATGTTAGTGTCTCCATCCTATACAGATCATCTTCTGGATAAGTTTGAATATAGCGACTGTTGGGTAGTTGTAGTTGTTTGTTTTCTCACAAGATTTAGGGGATAGCTAAACATGACATATTTTTTATCATGATTTTGTTGGTGTTGATCTTATGATGCTTCTTGAATTTCACCTGCAGAATAGGTAATATTATGTTAAAAGTTTAGGTGGCACCTTGGCCACCTTTGGAATTTTCTTGTTTAAACGATATTAATTTAATAATTTGTGCAAGATCTAGGAAGGAGAATCATGTTTCCTTCACTAAATGCATATGTAAGATGAATTCTAATCACATCCACATATATGCTTCTAAGAAATAACTTATAGGTTATTTAAGGATAATTTAAGAGGTATTGTCCAAATCATGTAGGTTAATTGTGTGTGGAAGTGTTGTAAAATTTAAATATACTTGGCTCTAGTGTGCAGTGCTCTATTTACATTTTCCTAAAGGTAGATAGCATCATGTAACTCATGTGGAGTGCTCTATTTACTTTGTCCTAAAGGAAGATAACATTGAACAGAAGTGGAGAGGTATACTCATCTGGATAATTGAAAAAATCTATTTTGTTCATTGTCATGTCTTGAGGCTCCACTTCTCAACGTACCACAAACACTTGAAATAGTGTTGGTGGAAAGGGATGACACCATGGCAAAGGTTGTACCACACCTGTCAATGAACTTGTATGAACCTGAAGCTTCTGGAATTCTTGGAAACTGTTCTTATTGATGTTATTTCTTAACCTTCCCTTTCTTCTTAGAACACTGAGAAGCATAGCGGCCATCCATACTCGAATGTTCTACAATTATTGAAAACTATTTTACTGTTATTGTTGCTTACCATTCCTCTACTTCTCAAGATACTGAGAAGCATATTGGCCATGCTTCTTGCACTTGATATGGCTCAAATTATTCTTCTGCTAGTTAGAAGAGATTAAATCTTCCTTCTTCTTCTAACCCTTCACAAATCCTACTTTATTTCCTCCTTTCCTCACCATCCCAATGAGGGATAGATCTAGTACATCCTCATCGCTGGCTCAAACCATCTCCAATCTCATTTCTTCCTTGACAAATGCATCCCACAAACTTTCAATTTGAGGGTAGCTTCTCACAAGCACATACAAACTGTACAAAATGGTGCCAAGATGGACCAAATCCATTCAAACTGATCCAAATTAGTCCATTCTCTTCCACCTTGTTATCAAGTGTAGCTCGTTGATCTCTCAACTCTTGACCTTTTTCAGATAGATAGCTAGCGTTGCTCATGCAAGTAATTGACGATTTCTTCATTAAGAGCATTCTCCTAGATGAGATCAACTCTTGATCTTTATCAGATAGATAACTATTGTAGTAGTGTTGCTCATGCAATTAATGGACGATTTCTTCATTAAGAGTATTCTCCTAGACATGTTCTCTCTCCAATACAATGTAATCAAGTTAATATGCATTTCCCTATCAATATTTTTCTCTACAATGAAAGGGGTTAGATGATTCTTCACCAAATAAAAAACTATTCATTCTAGTTGGACCAATTTTTAATCACGCTCAGCCAACTCCTTGGTATCTGTTGAAAGTAAAATCTCCTTCTCCACAAGGTACCACAATTCAACCTCTTCTGAGAGATGTTGCATCCTAAAGTATAATAGAGTTGGAAGTGCCCTCCAACATGTGACAATCCTAAAGACACTAACTACTTGTGACATTTTGGGTAGTTGTGACATTTGGGCAAATTATTGACGATAATAGGCCTTGTTCACAATCATAGTTGTGAACAAGTCATGACCATGGGTAGTATGGTGCTATTTGTATCTCTCTGTTGATCTACTGAGGGGTTGATTCAATAGCCCAAATAGGTTGAGTGAGTTTCCTAAGGAATCAAGTCCTAGAGCTGCCTGTGGAGGATTGATTCGGAAAACAAAGATGTAACCCAAAATTGAACGACAATTGGGCACTTGGATATTTATACCATGATTAAGCATGACTGATAATGACAAACATTAATTTGGCAGCAATATTCATGTGTATAGAAAACACATATATGTAATTAGTAATCCAAAATACCTCTGCCTAGATATGATCCAGTAATTTGAAATAAAAGCAAGACAGAGATGTGCCTTGGTCCCTTCTTCTGAAGAATATTTTAAATCATGCCAATGTCAAGAATTCCTCTAAATATATATATATATATATATATATATATATATATATATATATATATATATCTAATATTACAGATCTCGGGCAGAAACAAACTTTAAGACATTATCTTTGTGGTATGAGTTTACAAGGCTTTGTGAATGTGGCTGACTGAGGAAACTGGTATGAAAGAATTCAAGGAATGAATGGCATTCAACTCTTCACTTGAAAGAATCTACATGTTCCAGATCCTATCAAATTTTATTATGTTATTCAACAAACCTTGTGTCAAGGTCATTTCGATCATTCTTAGAAAGACAACAAGCAACAAGATTTATTTTTCATTATTAGTGATGATTACATATTTTGATGGTTTTTAAAGAGATATATTGTGAGTGAATTGTCTGAAAGAAGTTATAAATGCATCACTTAGAGAGATATAAACCATTGAATTGGGTGCCAGAGTATGGGAGGCTTTGATTATATATAGACTTAGTTTGAACTTAACGCAATGATTGGATTGACATTCAATCACATCAATCACAACTACAAGAGTAAAGGATGCTTGCACCCATTCCATAATTTTATGTTGCACTACTTCAATCAAAGTTATATCACATCCACTAAAACGAAGGATATCACATCAATTCAGGTGAGCGTTGTTTGGCTTTCCATGAAACAGACCTAAGGTTGCAATGAGTATAGTCCATCTCCTCAAGTGAAGTGACTCACAACTATGCCCACAAAGGATTGTATCCATTTCTAATAAAAGTTACTTGCAACAATTGCCAACAATATTTTCTCTCACAGGTTAAAGCTAAAGAAATATCAATCCTCCAGTGAAAATGGGAAGCCCTAGTCAGAGGGTTGAATACCTATTGAAATTTTGTGTGGTAACATATTTGCAGGCAGATCAATATTGGCATCATCATTTATACACACAGTCAGCATAAGAGGAAGTATTGAAATGACACTCCTCCAGTTCAAGGTAGTTGTGACATTTTGGGAAAATTATTGATGATAATACCTTGTTCGCAATCAAAGTTGTGAATAATTCATGACCATGGCTAGTATGGTGCCATTTCTATCTCTCTGTTGATCCACCAAGGGGCTGATTCAATAGCCCGAACAGGCTGAGTTAGTTTCCCAAGGAAACAAGTCCTGGAGCTGCATGTGGACGATTCATTCCAAAAGCAAAGATGCAGATAAAAATTCAATGACAATTGGGCACTTCGATATTTAGATCATGCTTAAGCATGACTAATCAAGAAAAAATTTAATTTGGCAACACTATTCATGTCTATATCCAACACACATATGTCATAAGTAATCCAGCATACCTATGCCTAGATATGATCCAATACTTTGAAATAGAAGCATGATCGAGATGTGCCCTGGTCCCTTCTTCTAAAGAATATTTTAAATCATGTCAATGTCAACAATTCCTCTGAGTCCTTCAGTCATTTGCATTAAAGGAATGAAAATTGAAAACTTCATTAAATCTCTTCATTCTCACCTAAAGTTTGATCTTTCTATAGTGGCATGTTTAGTGCTTTGATATTCTACCTTGAATGACTGGTTATATATACAGCCATGTGTTGTTTTCACCCGACCTATTTAAGTTGAAGAAGCGAAAAGGAATCAGAATTAAGATCTTACCATTTTCACAGTAGCCGTGTTGTCAATCAGTCTCTCTATACAATATCTTTGTTGTCATACAACAACAAGCTTCAGGGTTTCATCACTATTACCCCTCAGTTGTTGCTAAGATCTTCCACTATACATCTTGTGAAAAATTCCTAATGATCAATACCCCTGTGAACCTATTCAATATGTACATGCAGTGATGAACCTCAGAAGATAATTCACCACAGCATTAAATAGATGATATTATCATTGTCTTAAATGAATGGTTTTCTGGCTAGAAGCTCCACTAAGAGTGTGCAGGAGGAGTGGAAAGGAATCAACTATGGTCATGGTGGTAGCATATACTGTAGTGAATTGTAACAGTAATTACAGGAGTAGTAACGATATATGGAAGCAGCAATTTATATCTATGTCTAGCAGCTGGAGTAATGAAAGTTTATGTGCACCTTATGATTGACACCCTTAGATACCCTTGGATATTTTTGCATGGCACTTCGGAGCAATTTCTTGTAACAACCCTTACAAGCATGAAATCAGAGGTGAATTGTAGAAAATGCATACTAGATCCTATGCCTCAACAAGGACAATGAGCAAAGGAAATTGTGAGGATCCTGATTAGGTCATTGGGCTCTTTAATGCGTTGAGCCTAAAGAATGTCTGATGAATATGAATGCCTGAATAAGGAAGATCCCTCCTCATCATGGAAGGGATAACTTAATGCATTGGTCACAATCATCTAGCAAAGGAAGACAACACAACTTTTTTAGGGAAAATATCATGGTGCCCTATGAAAAGTCTTTCACATAAGAAGCTCATGAAACAAGGCTTTAGAGGGAGCCATAAAATCCCTGAAAGTATGACTAGATGATTTGATGTTTGTTGATAAAGGAAGTCTTGGAAGATGATTATGATTGATGATGGCTCCATGATAATCCTAATTCTGGACATATGCTAGTGGAAATAGTGAACGTGATCAGAAAGCGACACATAAGGAACTTCTTTTCTCACTGTTATTTGGTCCCTTTATGTTGTTGAAGTCATCTAAAGATAAGATGATGCGACATTATGCTCAATGCCTCATTTAATACTTAGATTTAAAAGTTGGCATTGTGTTCACTATTGGAATCGTGCATGTGAATACATTGCGCCATCTCTGATGATGTATATGCTATAAAAGCAATTCATATCCTCACATATTACCTTATTCTTCATATTTGTTAGCACTGTTAATGAAGGTATGATTGTCTACAAAGGCTAGTTATTTTGTATATGTCTTGACTGAACAATTTTTGGGTAGCATTTCTGCACTCAATACAACTTAAATATTTCCTTTAATGAAGCAATGTGATGACCCTTTGAACGCTATGATATCACGGTGGCACGTTACATTTGGTTATAAGTCGGTCCTGAGGGTCTAACTTTGTTAAAATTGTAGAATTAATGAACTATTTCCTGATCTGAATTATTTGTATTTAATACATGACTATAAATACAAATGTTCTGGGCTTAACACAATCATAACTAAAAAAACATTGTACTGTCTGATGTGTAAACTCTGATTTTGTGCCAACACTTTGGATATTTGATTCATATGACATCTTTAGATCTATGCTTGGCTAGAATTTTGTGGACAATAGCTTAACATAAGCTTGGATCACCTGTGAACATTAACTTGAATGACGTCTGGATGATATATGTTAACTATGGTATTTTCATGACATCTATGAGAATTGGAAATGCCTAAGTTCACGATCAAGATAATGCACTAGCTATTACATTTTCACCTTATTTGATAACACTCTGGTGTTGTTTTAGACGCTGAAAATTTGAGTTTTGTTTTGTGCACTTTACGCTTGATACACAAATGGGATAAAACCATGGTAATTGGCACTCAAACATCTTAATAATAAATGTTCTGATACTGCTATCTTTTTGCTTTCATTGATTCATAAGAAATATCTCTAGAATGCTCTAAACGTTATTGCCATCTTTGTTGTAATACTCTTGAGAATTGTGTTTTCTAAGCACTGCTAGCACATTTGTATTTCCTCCATAGTATCGAACTCATGGTTATATTGGTTGCTCACTGTTTCTTCTATTACACTTCTGCTCTGTGATGAAATTTCTGCTCGTGGTAATACTATTGAACATAATTTGATGCTTCAACTAAATCATTATTATAAGGATTGTGGAATGGTCTAGCTTATCTCTAAATTCTGCCATCATAAGTTTCATTGAGGATTAAGTTCGTTTGTGGTGATGATGAAGGGATGACCTATGGCTTTTCATGAACTAATTTAACATATAACCTACCTTGTTTTGTCATGAGTTGATGTTTCTTCATGGCGTAATTGAATATTTGGTTGTGGGAATTATTAAGAGATCACAATTTCCAAATTCATGGAGATATGATTGATGAACTGGTTCAAACTATTCATACATATACACAGATCCTTATACAAGGCCTCGATCTAGATGAGGCTAACTGTCTATCAAGATATTACCCATCCACAAATAATAAAGTAAAATAGCTCAATTTTTCCAAGGAAAAGCATGCAAATGCAACATGCCAACAAGCAGTTGTAATCTTGATTGGTCAAGATGGAGAGACAGTAATACAATAGTGGAACAATGGAGCAATTTAGAATTGGACACCTTTCAGGCTATTTAACTCAAAGGTTGAGGACACAACATTCTTATTGAGTCATAAAGCATAGATGTAATATGGGCAATACAATGACTGTGTAGAGAGTGGGAAATACCTTCTTGTTTATGAATATCTTAACAATGGAACTCTCCATGATATGTTACAATTTGAAAATGATAGTGGTAAGAGATTGACCTAGAACTCTTGTGTGAGGGTTACACTAGCCATTGTTTAGGCTGTAATTTTCTTCCATATATCTCCTAAGAACATAACAATAGAAGGAATCTCACAAAATTTATTGTACAAAAAAAGGAGGTGTGCTAGGAGCTATAAGATTCTACACCATGTGTAACACTCAATTATGGAGGTGTCAGTCTTAGCATTACTCTTAAAATTAGGGTATTGTTGGCCCAAATGTGAAGTTCCAAGAAAGCATTTAAAAGACTATTAGAGGATGCAACATATAAGCTTAGTTTGGATCAATAAAGGAAGTGTAGAGGATGGTTCTATGCCTCCAAAGAAGTGATCTGCATCCACTACAACATTCATGTCCAATAAGCCAAATAGCCTGACTTTCCTCTTGGAAAGTTTTGAAGCTATAGGAGTTAGAATTAATCTAATTGCTACCTTTGATGTGTTCATGTTTGACCCTTGGTTTAATCTGCCATGAAAGAAAAAGCAATGGATTGAATGCACATAGTTTAGGGTCTACCACATCTTCATATGTTAATTCTTATTATTGTGTTATACAATAGCCATTTACATGTCTGGTGTAAGATTACTCTGGAGATTTCTATCCAACAACAACACCTCTGTGGTAAAAGGTGTACTGTCAGAGGTTGCTCTGTCAAAAATAACAACCAAAAGGGACCTTACTATGCACACATATGAAGAATTAAGAAGATTGTTATCTATGAGTGTTGATGTGGAGGTATAGGACAATATTACATAGGCAACGAACCTTTTTGTTCAACCAATCAAGATCTAGAAAGGAAAATGTGTAATTATATATACATGTGTGATAGTATTTGGAGAAATGCCAACCTAACCCACAAATTTGTTGACATTTTGTTGGAGCTGACCTATAATTGTTCCTGAAGTTAATAAACAGGTAAAATAGGATTGATTTTTCAATACAAAATATAAATTGATAGGAACAGGGCCAAATTGTGAAAGTGTAAAAATTGGTATCGTTTAAAGGGACCAATCCCTTTGAAAAGTCTTAAATGTGGAAATGAAGGTTGAACCTCATTCTAGATTCCCTTGTGGCATCCATCTTAGGAATTGGTGTAGGATGCAACACTTCAAAATAATTTTTGTAGCAGTCATGTCAACACTTGTATGGTGACATGGGGTTGGAATTGGCCTGTCAAAGCCATACTTCCTATGAGTAGGATGCATGATGTTCAACAAATTGATCACTTGCGATCAAGTCGAATTAGGGTTAGGGCCAGCATATGGAATACATACTCATTCTTCCTCGATAAAGCCACCCTAAAATGTCAAGGCCATTTGATCTAATAAATTTCCTATATTACAGTCAAAACAATGTGTATCATTAATATCTATTAAAACTCCACTTAGTCTAGCTTCGAGCTAGCTAGATCTGAACTTCATGCAGAAGACTCTAGATGATTGGCAAGATACCAGTAATAAAAAAAAATGGAATTTAAATAAAGGAATAACACATTTATCCTAGGTCCCAATATGCTTCGAATCTAGGATGTCTGGAACTATAAAGGAGAAGAGGGTGAAACTACCAATCGTATTGACATCAAATCCCAAGAAAAAATTACAAGTAGAAATGAGAATGAAGCCCCGTGATCAAACCTACTTGTCCATCTCTAAGACTAATCAAATAGATGTACCATCCTTTTAAGTAATGTCCTGTCACCACTCAAATTCTCACTACATTGAAAATTCTAAAGATGCCATAATCATATGATTCTGGAGGCAACTACTAGGCAAGCCACCTGCTTTGACCTTAGAAGCCTCACCTAGAAGTTTCCTCTATGCTCTAGCATTTGTGGTTTAGACTTCTAAACATGGTGAGAGTTTGAGCAATAACAAAGCCCCACTCTTCACCAGCAATAGGCATGCATGATCACTCTAACTAAACCTTGAACTTAATATCTTAAGCAAGACATACTAATCTATGTTTAAGTGGATAACACTATACGCAAGTCACACTTAATTGTAACTAGATAGATAAGATAAAGTTTGAAATAAACTACATGTATCCACGTTGACAAGTGTACTATCTTGGGCATGAGAATTCCTTTACCATAAATAATTTCCAACCAACTATAACCCTTCAAGTATGATTCCATGTAACACCGATTTGATTTCTAACTTATTGTACATTTAGATTTTGCACCAATAAATGTAAATTCCATGTTTCTCATGAGAAATTTTGTTCCCACAAGGAGGTTGGACTTGGTAAAATTGAAAATTGTTAAAATTGGCAGCTAGTGCCAAACTCCATGTGGGTCATCTTATTTATTGCAGCTGATATTTTTCTTTGATTCCTCTCATCGAGAGGTGTATGATTGATCTAAAGATCATATGATTCTGATAAGTATTCATTGAGATATGAATTTATTTGTCTTATGGGACAATTCGTCAAGATCAGCCAGCAACTAAATTTCCCCTACTTGTGCTCCACATTTTAGTATAAATACAAGTGCCTTGAGAGTCATTTGTGCACACAACTCTCTTAGGATTTCTTCTTCTCCACTTGTTTTGGGTTTTAGTGGAAAGAAGAATCTCTAAGGGAAAAGCGTAGGACTAGAAGGACACCCTATAAGCAGCAAATGAAGGACGCCCTAGTCACTGTCATAATGAAGCCTCGCCGCATGTCTTGTGAAGGTTTGGCCACAGTTCAAAGGGATATCTAGCACGGTGAAGGAGGCCTAACAGCTGATCCTAAATGCAGTCTTATCATACCTTATATGCCCTAATCTATACATTGTTTTGGAAGGGTTTGAGACAACCCTTAAATGCAGCAAAAGTGATACCCTAATTGTAGTAATAAGGCTCCCATATGCTGCCCTAACCTGGTTGTCTAAAGGATGCCTAAACACAGTTATGGAGATGCCTTAAATACACAGCCATGGAAATGAAGGCAGGAACCCTAGTTGTAGGACTAAGGGAGAGGAGATGCCCTAAACTTAGTTGCTACTTTGTCTAATGGAGATGCCACCTAAACGCTGCCTTACAAGAGTGTTCTACACAAGGTATACCCTCGCTTTCATGGAAGGAATTCTCTCACACATAAACGCTGAGATAAAGAAGCCACACCTTCAGCTATCCTTAACGTTGTTATAAGTAAGGATGTTCTAACTATTGTTTGATTGAAACACAATCATGAATTATAGATTCAATCATTGTCTTAACGAAAGCCTATTGATGTCACTCTAACGTTGTCATAGAGGAGAAAAAATTGGCATTGTTATGTGCTAGGCCATAGGCCATAGCACTATAGCTAGCCATCTTGGTCTTATGATGAATGTTGTAACATTATAGGCATCATAGTATATGACAGTAGGATGCATAGTGCACATAGTAGCATCGATGGGTACAAGATGCACAATGTAACATAGTGCACAGAGTAGCAGTGATGGCTACAAGATGCATAGTGCACACAGTAGCAGTGATGGGTACAGGATGCATAGTGCACACAGTAGCAACGATGGGTATAAGATGTATGGTGCATCATGGTGTAGCTCAGTGATGTTGGACATAGTGATGGTGCAGCATGGTGTAGCTCAGTGATGTTGGACTTAGTGATGGTGCATCATGGTGTAGCTCAGTGATGCTGGACATAGTGATGGTGTAGCATGGAATAACTTAGTGATGTTGAACATAGTGATGGTGCAACATG
Source organism: Pinus tabuliformis (assembly GCA_031772625.1). Classification (NCBI taxonomy): domain Eukaryota; kingdom Viridiplantae; phylum Streptophyta; class Pinopsida; order Pinales; family Pinaceae; genus Pinus; species Pinus tabuliformis. The sequence continues at coordinate 1,505,920,987 of CM062819.1, read as the reverse complement.
GTGTAGCTTAGTGATGCTAGATATGGTATGATGGTGCAACATAGTTATAGGCTCAACATGGTGATGGAGTCACCTTGGAGAATCAGTTGAAGCAGCATGTCTTCAACTGAGCCCAGCTATCTCATGTATCATCTTCTTAGAGATGATCTCTGGTCTTATTTAGATAAGTCAAAGTGTTAAATTTTGTTGAGGCAACTAAGACTTTTACTATTGAGGCTCCTAACCAAAATGTCTATTGGCAAGGGCACTCTTAGATGTTTTCATTCACTCTTGATGTGCTTCTATTTCATATATTAATGTTATTTCTCCTTACCATAAAAAATTGTCTATTTTACTACTACAATCCTTTTTGTGTTCTATTTATTTTATGTATTTTATGTTGACTATCTTAAACTAATGACATCTACAATCATCAAATATTGTACTCTAACCCTGATTCATAATGAAAATCATAGAAACAAAGACATGAATTAAAAGTTAGCTGACATGGAAAAAATGCCACATTGTCATGTATTCTGTGGAAAGATACCAAGAACTTACATTAGGAAACCCTAACCAGCAGTGACACATTATATTTATGGAAAAAAGGGCATCAGAGATGATGGGTCTAGGTGGAGTTCATGCATTCAAGTTCAGCTGAAGGAAGAGGTCTAATCTAGCTCAACACCCTAAATTGAAGACTCTAAAAACTCATTGGAAGAAAGGACCATTGTCAGACGAGCGAATCTCCTCTTGGGTTTAATTATTCATGTGAACAAAAAATATTGATTTGTGAGCTGCTAAGAATGCAAACTAGAGTTTTTTTTCACCCCAAGAAAATTTCTGTCCAATTTTAAAACATCTATGTCTAATTTATAGTGTGAATTTATTATTAATTTTTTCATTCACTGCACAGGGGTTGTATATTGTAACTGTTAGATTCTTGTTGTAGCAGAGTACTTTTCATAAAACAAAGGAGTAGAAGCAATTTAAATGTTTTTCTTGATTATTTTAAGTTGTTGCTCATTCTACTCTTTATTTATTTTAATTTCTCCCAAAAACCTTTGTTGAATCCAGCAAATGTGAGATTTGAAAGCAAAGCCATATTGCAACAATTCACGAGTGATTTAGTCACTGCGTTTTTCAAAAGTCTTGTTTTTCTCGAAAATTACAAATCAAACCCAGAGACGTGAAAAAAAACCTTGAAAACAACCAAATGACCATAAATAAATGAGATGCATGCCAAGAAAACAAAATAGTTAAGGAAATGTATCTGTTTTTATCATGGAAATAGGGGTATTTTGAGCATGCCTTGATTTGTAAAGCATATAGAGGCGTTGACAAAATAAGTATCCAAACTTGTATTAAAATATTTAATCGTAGATGTATAAATCTTATTAATAGGTAGGGAATTGAATACCTAAATTTCAGAATGATAACTCTCAAGAAACAATTATCTGTCCATCTCTGCACATTGATGTTTCACATATTGAGAAAATTGGCTAATGTGCAGATTTCCTTCAAATATAAACTCTAGGAATGAATACAATTCATCAAATTGTTGATCATGCAAGGAAGGAAGTACTGAATTTATGAAATGAGTGGTCATAGAGTAGTTTGTAAAGGAAAAAGATCTGATGTAGTATCGATTCCCAGAAACCATCATATCAGTTTCCATTAATCTCAACAAACTACTCTGATAAAACAGATAAACAAGGGCACAAAGGGATGTTTCTCCCCAAAATTGGTCAATTGCAAAGGAGGGTCATCAACGATAACAAAAAAAAAAAGCACTAAGATCAGTAGGTGACTACTTAGTTTAGTTTAGGGCATATAGCATTCATTTGGTTCTCTCTAAATAGTAAAGATCAAAATCTTTATTTAATACGACATTAGTTAAGATTCATTTTTGAATAGTAGCAAACAGAAATCATTGCAATTTCATATACCCTAGAAACTTGAATTACATTTTCATTGTGGAGGATTTAGAGAAAGTGTGCACATACTTGGTCGAACTTTATGGTAACAAGAGCGATGTTTGAGGAACGACCAAAAGTAAAAGCAATGGAGGAACCAGATCCATGGAAGAAGAAAGAGTCCCCCATAGAAGAAATTGTGAACCCTCTTCACACAATCGTCCAGCTGGGTGACTCTGAGGGCACCATCAATAGTCGACCACTATCTCATGACCATGTAATGACTTTACTGTTGGCATTATGATACAGGTATGACATAGGTGTTGTCCTTGATGGAAACTCTCTCAGATGAAAGATCACAGTATAGTAGGTAAACAACAAAGAATGAAGAAAGAAAGGTATACGCAGTTTCACCATTGACCAAGCTGCGTATACACGCAGGCTCACTGTATACAAAGTCGCGCATACGAAAAGGTATACGTAGGTTCACTATATACCAAGTCACATATACACGCAGGTTCACTATATACAGAGGTGCGTATAACGTACACACACACTTTCACAGAAGGAAAGGCATGCACATGTTGGAAAATTAAGTTTTGGTCCACGGTATTTGGACCATGGTATTTTGGTATTCGTCCATGATATTTGGTCTGAGGTATTGACCCCAGGTATTGGGTCCAAGGTATCGGTCCTAGGTAGTTTTGGACCATGGTATTGAGAGAGGTCTAAACCTATATAATGACAAGAAGATCATTAGGCCAAAGGGAAAGTGTGCAAGTGATGAATAGCCGATGAAGTGTGAGATCTAGTATGTAGGTTATGGGTATGTGATGCTTTGTTATGGATGCACCTATGTGGTGAATGAAGGTTGATGGACCAGGATCGTGAAGACTAAAATTCATTATCATTATATGGTATGATCATGAATAGCTCAGATCTTAATATTGACACATGTATCATCCTTTATATCTGATGATCTAGGTATATTTGAAGTAGAAAATTGCAGCGAGGGTATAAGTAATTATTTTTAGATTTGTACGCTGGTTACCTTTGGTTAAAGGGCATATACACACTGGATCGAAATAGCCAAGTAGTGTATACATTATGAGATTTGATATTTGAGGTTGCTGTTGGCTCTAATGGTTGTTGTAGGGTTCTGGGTTCTGCTCTGTGTTCAAGTGACTGTGTGTTTGATGACAGGGTTTCAATGATTCAGTAGTTGGGTGATTCAGAGGTTGATGATGCAGATATAGTTGATGGTTGTATTACAGTGGTGATTGATTTTGTATTGATGGATCCAGTCTGAAAATTTATGAAACATGGTCCCTGGAAGAAAAGAGAAGGTCGTAGCCTTCTATAGGTTGGCGCCTACGTACTAGTAAATATATCGGCTAGTACAAGAGCTAGGGGGTTGTAGCTCCCTTCCAGTAGAAGCTAGAGAATGAGAGAAGGTTGTAGCCTTCTGCAGGTGGGTGCCTACATATTGGTATGATTATGCACCAGTACAAGTTTGTAAATAGGGTTTTTTTTATCTTAAAGAAAACAACAGCAGGTGGTTTTTGTCCCGCATTGCGTTTCCACCTTATATCATGGTGTTCATGTGTGTGTCTTATGCATGATGATCTGTTCCGTTTTTGATACACCTGGTTACTATTTATATGGTTAATGAAGTTTTGATGCACTGATTAAAGATCAACATATGATGAATTAACTGAATCATAAGTTTGTTGAATATATGCTAGTTGCATTAAATAGAGTTGTGCCTACATGCGAGTTCCCTTAACTGAAGTAGCGTATACGAATCTAATTATGGAAATGAAAAAGCTATTGATTTTATAATACCGATTCACAACCCGCCTCTCCGTATTATTTCCAATAATTGGTACCAGAGCAGGTCCTTCAGAAGAAGCTTGATCCCTTGATGAAGATCCATGATCATGAGTAATCAAGAAAGAGAGGGATCCATCAGACCACCAATCTTCGATGGGAGAAATTCTGATTACTGGAAGATAAGAGCCACAACCTATCTACAATAACTTGGAATGGATATTTGTGAAATTTTTGAAGGAGGATATACATATCCATCAGCTATTCCTACAGATACGACAGGTAGAAAGCAATATGAAATCAATGCCAAAGCTGTTACTATCTTATTGGCAAGTTTGTCAAAATCAGAGTTTGTCAAGGTCATGCAGCTCAAATCAGCCAAAGAAATATGGGACAAAATCATTCTAAGCTACGAAGGAGATGCTCAGGTAAAACATGCTAAGCTTCAAACTCTCAGAATTCAGTATGAAACTCTTAAGATGCAGAGTGATGAAAGCATAGCTAATTACTTCCTACATATAGATGAGATTGTCAATTGTATGAAGAATCTGGGTGAAGAAATTAAGGAAGTTGTATTAGTTGAGAAAGTTTTGAGATCTTTGTCTGCTAAATTTGAACCCAAAGTGTCTCCCATAGAAGAAAATCAGGATCTACAGAATATCACTATGACGCAGCTTCACAGAATCTTAACTGCTTTTGAAATGAGAAAAGGAGGACAATTAGATATGAGAGAAGCCACGTTTAAAGTATCAAAAAAGGGAAAAGAAAAACTCAATGAATCAAGATACATTTCAGAAGAAGAATATAAGGTAAATTTTTTCAAGAAGCTTCAACGGGGATCTGGAAGGTTCAAAGGTAATCTACCTTTCAAATGTTTTTCTTGTGGTAGAGTTGGTCATTACGCTGCTAGATGCCCTCATAACAAAGGAAAGATGTCTGAAGAAGGTAATAGAAGTTATTATACTCATGATAATAGTGATAATGAAGATAATCAAGAAATTAAACTTCTCATGGCATATGAAAATAATGACGTAGAAAAGAAGAAGTTACCAGATTAAAAGTTCAGCTGGAGACATTAACCAGAGTAAGGGAGAAACTGTAGGATGTAGTAAAAGATCAGAGTATAACAATCCAGAGACTTGAATCTAAGATCCTCTCTCTAAAAGAAGATCTTCAAGACTCAAATAAGTAGAATGAAGAAGCTCTTGAAGAAAAAGAATGTGAAGTGCTCGAATTAAGGAAACAAGTGGAAAAAGGAAGAAAATCTTAAGAAAACATAAAGAAGCAATATCTAGAAAAGGAAGAACAACATTAGGTTGAGGTAAATATCTTAAAAGGTATATTATAAGATAAGGATAAACTGTTACGATTTCAAGACAATGCTAAGAATTTGGATGATATTATTAGTAGTCAAAGATCTCCTGCTATCAAAACTGGTCTTGGTTTTTATGAAACTATTGAAGGTGAATCTAGCTCACAGGGTGAGGTAAGGAACTCTAATTCAAAACCCGAAATGCTTAACAAGGAGATAAGAGGTCAACCCCAGCAACAACCAAGGAAAGAAATTCTTCAAAGAAAATCTTTTTTCTCCTAACTGTGGAAGTGATAGACGGTTATTTCCTCCAATGAATAATGTTGAATGTTATGAATGTCATAATCTTGGACATGTTGTAGCTAGATGTAGAAGTAGAATGGTTCAAGACCATCACATAGAAAGATCATCACATTCCAGGTACTTTAAGGGATATTGTTTTTCTTGCAATATGTTTGGTCACAAACCTATTGATTGCAATAAAAGGAATATGAAACATGTAAGATGTTATGCATGTAATAAGTTTGGACATAAAGTAAAGGAATGCAGGAGCAAAATTCGGACACCAAAGCAAAAGGAGCATACATCATCTCAATCCCAGGTATTAAAAAAGACAAAATTAGTGTCAGAAAGATGTGGCATAACTCAGTTAGCAGACATAACAGGCCCAGGGGAAATTGAAATTGTAAACCTTCAGTATTCCAATTTGCATACACAGCTATTATGAAGAGAAGTCGCGTATATACACGAGTTAAAGGCTGCAGAGTCACGTATATGGAGCTTTGAAGAAAAAGCAACAGAACAGATTCAGGAAAAGAAGTCTGATATGGTTCGGTCATGGTATATGTTGGTTGGCACAGGTTCAGGGGGAGCATATGCTTCGAATAATGCATTATTGGAATTATGGTTAGAAGTCTTTGGTGATGATGCTTATGTGGCTAAATGATACATCTTGCTACTTATTGTTGGTTGGCCAAGAGAATGGTATTGCAGGTTACAGGTCTAGATGCTGGTGCAAATCATATATGGTGTACGATAGTTGCTGATGACTATCATGGTCTTGTTTAGATTGTTGTTCTTTGTTATAAAAGTCATGAATATCATTTGGTGTAAATGTCTTGCAAAGACCTAATTTGTACCCCACTATGCATGGGAAGGATGATGTAATAATTTCTATTTTTAGTCATGTATAAACATTTGGTATACCCCCACTTGGTTGGGTGGATGAGTCAAAGTGGTGTATCCCCACTTAGTTGGGACATTGATGTATGTATGAGTCATTGGTGAAAGGAAGGTCATACTCACTTAGTTGAGTCGTAGAGTCATGTTATTCTTTTGAAAAATATTTTTGCAAACTTGGCATGTGATCAGGAGGAGCAGGGAGAGATTGATACATATTAGCATGTACAAAGGCAGAGCTCAATCAGAGATTTCAGCATGTACTCAGGGGGAGTATGGACATCATAATGTATATCAAGGGAGAGAATATCTTGGTCCACCCTTTTCCCTTGATGTCAAAGTGGGAGAGTGACTTGGTGTGGTTATTGCCATCAAGTCCAAAGGGGGAGATTGTTGGCATTATGATACAGGTATGACACAAGTGTTGTCCTTGATGGAAACTCTCTCAGACGAAGGATCACAGTATAGTAGGTAAATAACAAAGAATGAAGAAAGAAAGGTATACGCAGGTTCACCATTGACCAAGCTGCGTATACATGCAGGTTCACTGTATACAAAGTCGCGTATACGAAAAGGTATACGCAAGTTCACTATATACCAAGTCACATATACACACAGCTTCACTATATACAAAGGGGTGTAGCATGTACACATGCACTTTCATAGAAGGAAAGGCATATACATGTTGGAAAACTAAGTTTTGGTCCGTGATATTTGGACCATGGTATTTTGGTATTGGTCCATGGTATTTGGTTTGAGGTATTGATCCCAGGTATTGGATCCAAGGTATCGGTCTTACATGGTTTTAGACCATGGTATTGAGAGAGGCATAAACCTATATAAGGAGAAGAATATCATTAGGCCAAAGGGCAAGTGTGCAATTGATGAATACTTGATGAAGTTTGAGATCTAGCATGCAGGTTATGTGTATGTGATCCTTTGTTAAGGATGCACCTATGTGGCGAATGAAGGTTGATGGACCAGGATCATGAAGACTAAAATGCATTATCATTATATGGTATGATCATGAATATTTCATATCTGAATACTGACGCATGTCTTATCCTTTATATCTAATGATCTAGGTTATATGAAGTAGAAAATTACAGCAAAGGCATAATTAATTATTTTCATATATGTATGTTGGTTCCCTTTGGTGAAAGGGCGTATACACGCTGGTTCGACATAGCCAAGTAGCGTATATATTATGAGATTTGATATTTGAGGTTGTTGTTGGTTCTAGTGGTTGTTGCAGGGTTCTGGGTTTTGCTCTTTGTTATGGTGACTGTGTTTAGACGAAAGGGTTTCAGTGATTCAGTAGTTGGGTGATTCAGAGATTGATGATGCAGTTATAGTTGATGGTTGTTTGCAGTGGTGATTGATTTTGTATTGGTGGATCGAGTTTGAAAATTTATGAAACGTGGTCCCTGGAAGAAAAGAGAAGTTCGTAGCCTTCTGTAGGTTGGCACCTATGTACTAGTAAATATATTGGCTAGTACAAGAGCTAGGGGGTTGTGGCTCCCTTCCAGTAGAAGCTAGAGAATGAGAGTAGGATGTACCCTTCTGCAGGTGGGTGCATGCGTATTGGTATGAGTCTGCGCCAGTACAAGATTGTAAACAAATTTTTTCTTATCTTAAGGAAAACAACAACAGGTGGTTTTTGTCCCGCATTGGGTTTCCACCTTATATCATGGTGTTCATGTGTGTGTCTTAGGTGTGATGATCTATTATTTTTTTACTGCACCTGGTTACTGTTTATATAGTTAATGAAGTTTTGATGCACTGATAAAAACTCAACATTTGATGAATTAATTGTATCATAAGTTTTTTGAATATATGCTAGTTGCATTAAACACAGTTGCGTGTACACGCGGGTTCCCTTGACTGAAGTAGCGTATATGAATCTAATTATGGAAATGAAAAAGGTATTGATTTTCTAATATTGATTCATGCCCCCCTCTCAGTATTATTTCCAACATCTACTTGCGAAGTGATTCATCATACATGTAATTTCTTTTTATTTCCATTTGATGTTCGGGTGTTAAGCTTGTGCAAACAAAGAGCTTAATATAATGAAGTCCATTCAATGAACTTGCACAACCGATATCATTGAGATAAAAACCCCGACATGAAAGCACAGTGATAAAACGAAAAATGGAGTGGATTATGCTTGGGCAGATGAAAATCATAATATAATGAAGCTTGTTCAATGAACTTGCACAACTGACATCATTGAGATCAAAATACCGACATGAAAGCATGCCGATAAAACTGAAAATGGAGTGGTTTACAGACTATGTTTTATGGATAAAATTATTGATTTCTTTCCAGTGCAAATCATAGCGCGGGACATGATGATGAAAAACAATGAGTATTCTATAGAATCAGGTGGCATGACTTTTGACCAAGTGAAATAAGGGTATACTAAGATACGATGCGTAGTACTTACTGAAATCACAATGTACATACTCAAACCATCAATATCAAACATTTATGTGAATAAAATTATGAAACATTATGGAGCCACTCACTTTAGAATTTACAGCAAAAGAATTTAAGAGTTACAATAGAGTTTTTAAGTGATCAAAATAAAAATAATAAATATGAGAGATATTATATACACATGGATTATAGATATCAAGCTAAATGCGGTTGCTAAAGCAACATTTTCCTACACCTAGTGTCTTAGATGGCCAAGGAAAGGTGTCATTAAACCATTTATACATCCATCTATATACCTCAGTTGGAAAATGAGTAATGTCACAAGAATCATAGGGGTTGAGATGTCAATCAAAATTTAAAACTATCCTCTAAAAACTCATATTGAAAGTGGGGTAACAAGTCCTATGACATCAAACCTGCAATTTAGAATGGGAAATCCTCAAAAGTCTCTTTGAAGAAAGAATGTCCCATTGAGGGGTTCAAGAAGATATATGAGGCCCCACCAATTTGATAGTTAAAGAAGTTTGAATATGGGTTTCTCAATTTTGGCCCTAAGTAGGCAAGGAAACATGGAAGGAGGTGACCCCCTTAGAAGAGTTCAAAAGGGAAGGCCACATAAGGTCTTATATAAAGATCTAAATCCAAGGACCTCCATCATAGAAAGAGTTACACATGTATTGAAAAAAAGTAGACAACAACCCATATAAATCTTGATAACAAAAAAATAGAACATCCTTTGAATCCCATAATAAATGGAGCATCTACAAATGAGGTGATCCTCTCACTCAATCTCGTGTATATGGAAAAGCTAGAAGATGTTATTGGGAAGAGGATTGTCATGATGATTAGTTTCAACTAGATGCTAATGTAAACCCACTTTTAAACCCACCGAGGGGGATCTGAAGGGAAACATCTAGTGTTCTTGTATGTATGAGTTAAAAAATAAGGCCCCCTCTCATTTGCATGAAGTGTTCCTAGTACAAATTTGTCTTAGAGTCAAGGCCTTGAAAAGATGAAGTCCAAGTACACTTAATTTGTTGTCTATAAATAACCTCTTTAACAACTTGACACAAACATATAATGATGTCATTTACATTGGAGGTGTATGTTACTTGAATTGTGTTACAACTTTAATCACTCCCCCAAAAAAATGTGCCAGTCTCCCTTTTGATGATGCATCAACCCTAACAGAGAATAATCTCATTATGTAAAAGGAATTTAAACATGAGGTAACCTTAATAGTGCCCTACTCACCCCTGGTTCACCACTCATGGCAAATGTGAGGATATTTCAAGCATTGATGTGGATAATATCATTTTATTTTCTCTTATGTGTCGTATTCTACACTGACACGATTGTGATTTTTAGCAAACAAAATATTTGTATCAAGGGTTAACTCCTTTCCAACTCCTCATGTGAGAGAACACTACAAGCTCCATGTCAACATGAAATGTAGATATTGTGAGCAATTATGATTGATGTTTTGTAGATTATCCGGGTTTCTAGATTAGGTATACATGGTAATAAGGGCATTACACACAAACACACACCCTTGAGACCAATACATAGTTCTCTAAAAATCAAATGGTCCAAATATTCTTAGTTATAGGTGAAGGATTCTCCTAAGAGGTTATTTTTTTGGTTTGAGGCATTGTATTTGGCCTTGGATACTAAGTGGTTAAGGGCATCAGAGGTTAAGAGTTAAGAGCCAATGGCTTGGGGACCACAGGATTGCGGTCAAAGGGCTTAAGAGTTAGGGGATTTAGGTGTTTGGGTTTAAGGGGTTAGGTTTTAAGGTGTTTAGGGGTTACAGGTTAAGGTTTAAGGGTCATGGGTTAAGAGAATAAGGGGTTGTTACTTAGGGGTTCATGGATTCTAAGTTAGCAATTAATGGCTTAAGGTTTAATGGGCTAAGGGGTTGATGGGTTATGAGTTATTAGTGTAGTGGTTAATGGATTATGGCTTGGGGGTTTAGGGGATAGGGAGTTTTGTGGTCGAGGTTTAATGTCTTATGGGTTCTGATAATGGGGCCCCTAATCCCCTTATCACTGCTATAGACGTTTCCCCTTTCAATTTCTCTTTTTGCCTTCCCTCTAGGCCCCCTAATCCCCTTATCACCACTATCGAGGGTTCCCCTTTTAATTTCTCTTGTTGCCTTCCCTCTAGGCCCCCTATCCCCTGTGACATTAGTTCCTAAGCCCCCTTATCATTCGCTAATGCTATGAATATAGATCTTAATAAACAATGCTTGGACATCCCACTTCTTCCCATCCATGCTACCCTTGTCTCCCCTAGTCCCATTCAATACACCGCAAAATACTCCTCCAACCTTTTTAGCCATATCATTCAACTCATCCTAACATTATGAACCCAAAATTTGGCCCCAATGTCCTTACAACTACACCCTTGGGCCATCGTGACTAAGGGCTTAAATGCAGTAGGGCTAATGAGTTGTGATAAGGGGGGCCATAATCCCCTTATCACAACTATTGGGGGTTCCCCTATCAACTACAGTTGCTTCATAAAGAAGGGAAATGGAGAGAAAAAGACAAGTGCTAAGACATGCTAAGGTGTGTCAAGCGCGAGGGTGTGGCGCCAACACATGCTAGGGAGTGTTAGGGCCAAGTGTCAGGGAAACACAAGGGAGAACTAGTTTCAAATGCATGGAAACGAATGAATTTGAGTGCGTAATAGGGAGTGTCAATGATGTCCATGTTTGCTAAGGAGGGAGTGACAAGGCATGCTAGGAAGTTCCAAGGCATGTTAGAGTTTTAGGGAAACATGCCACGATGTGCCAAGTGTCAAGGTGTGTCAATGCTTGATAAGGAGTGTTAGTGAATGCTAGGGAAACTCAAGGGAGCACTAGGTCAAAATGCATGGAAATGAATGAATAAGAGTGTGTGATAAGAAGTGTTAGTGAGTTTCAGGTGTGCTAAGGAGGGAGTGACAAGGTTATATGCTAGGTAGTGCTAAGGCATGCTAGAGTGCCAGGTCATGTTAGGGAGTGCCAAAGAATGCCGAGAAATGCAAGGGGTGTTAACACGTGCCACATGGTGCCAAGTGATTGTTAGACGTGCAAGGTGTTATTCCATGTCAATATGTAAACTATGTTGCTTAGTTGTTTTATGGCCACGCTTTGACGTGAGCCTTGACTTCCTAAATGGTAACTTGTTAAGTGGGATAAGTTTGAATTGGACATGAGTATCCTAATATGAGTTATAGTCAGTTCGTAGGTGAACAAGGCATAGTATAGTTGTAGTAGTTGTAACTTGGCCAAGATGTTGTAGTCAAGGGAGGACTTGGTTGGGTTCCCAAGTCCCAAAAAACATAAGGGTAGTTGCGATGGCATGATAGCTAAGGAGTGTCAGGGCATGCCAAGGAATGAAAATGCATGCTAATGCATGCCAGAAAGTGTCAATGCATACTGAGGAGTGCTAGGGAGTGCCAGGGCTATTGAGAAATATAGGGCACAATAATTAGGTGATTTCTCTTCTTGTGCTAATTGCTTATGAATGCATTTTACTTCTTAAGATGAGGATCTTCTCTTTGCTTAGATTATTATAGTGTTCTTCTTCATGAAACAACTACCAATGCATAATCAATGAGGAGACCAAAGACAAAGAGAATAGGTGATCAGCCAGGGCCAAACCTCTCCAACATCAGAGGAAAACTCAAATGAATTCTTCTTCTTGTAGAGACTTCAATTGACAAATACCAAGACCATGACCGAGACCCTTGACTCAATGACCTCTCCAAGAACAAGTAGTAAGCCTCCTTGATTCAATTTCCTTATTTTTCCTTGAGTGAATGATGATCAAGCTTCTTCCTTCAATAACTCGAATGTCATTCAAATTTCGGTTCCCTGGATCAGATCTATAGTTCTTCACCCTCTTACAGTAACCCTAGCATGTGTGATTAACCAACCTTATGAACCTTGATCTTCTTCTCTTGGATGGTATGACCTCTTATTATAATTTGACTTATAACCTTGCTTATCTTCTTCCTTGATTCGACTTCTTAGACAAGAGCAAGACCTCCGAACTTTTCCACAGTAGATAGTTCTTCCTTCCTTCGGATGTGTGGAGGTATTAGCCCTAGATCAAACCCATAAACAACACCAAAACCTTTACTCTTCATTTCCTTCTCTTCTCTAGTTATCTTCAAACTTCTTATTGCAAACTTACTTAATTAGATTTGCTTGTCCACAAATTGAGGCCAATTTTCCCTATATATAGTGTTTCATCCATCAAAATAAGTCGACTTGTGATATAGGTAAGCCAACTACACATTCTGGAAGCATCCTTAGGCCAACATGTTATAGACATTTTTGAGCACTGCAACCCCAAGCATAAAATGTCCATAAACCAAGGGCTCCTAAGTCCCTAAAAGTGTTGTTACAACCCCTAAAGGAACAAGGTCAACTGATTACAGCTTCTCCCAGAAGTTCTCCATGAAAGACTACTCAGAATTGGTCAAAACTGGATCATTTCACCTGCTCCATAGCAAAGTGCATTGCATCTCACCTAAATACACTCATTGTTTGCGTTGTATTTCAAAAATCCCTTCTATGGGGTGTGATGGGCGAGAAGAGACAAATGGCAGTGTCAATCCGCGAGGTGGAGAAGCAAGGAATCTTCCAGAAACTTCTCCTGTGACACTTGCCTATCTGAATTCGACCAAGGATGAGTAATAGATCATCAATATCCAAGTGGAAGTAAGAACTATCAGAGGGAAGACCCTAATTAAATCACAAGCTAACTCATCTCCCTTACAGACATCTATATATGGATCCCTCATCCCAGAGATCCAGGGGCGGGAATTTTGCATCTTGTACGGAATTGCTGTTGGTTTCTTGAGGCAACATCATAGTGTTGGGTGATCTAAGCTTTGCATGAGGTGAAGAAGGGCTTACTTGCTGAGAGGATGATGCTGGGTCAGAACAACTGGTTGTAACTCTCTTGGCTCTTTCTTGGTTATCAATAAAGCTATTCAAGTTTCCCTCCATACTCTTGTGTAATTTATGTTTTATGCATTTGTATGGTCAATTTACATCTGATCCTAGATTGTTTATGATAATAGATTCATGTTCTTGTATAGTGTTATGCTTCTTTGATTCTACAGGTACTCTGTGAAGCTGGGTATACAAGAAAGCGAGCAACAAAGGACTATCAGAAGAGAGAGGAATCGAACAAGGAACCAAGCGCAAGACATAGGTTGGTCTCCTTTATTCTTCTCTCATCTATCTTTCATAAAGGAAAAAGAAAGTAGCTTTACTTTGTTTTTTTCTAAGGTAGCTACCCACCTTAGTGGGATTAGCAGTTCTGCATAGACACTTTTCCCTGTAACAAAATGGCGACCATACTGGGGAGTGACTAGGTTGTTTGTTTATCTACATTTGTTTACTTTATAAAATTACAGACAGAGCCTGAAGTTGAGCCAGGTAGCTTTTTAACTGCATTTGCTATGCAAATGCAAAGTAGATAAATGTTGCTTCAGTCAATCTCCAGATTTTTTTTATGAATTAAACAACTGATTTACAAACTCTCTAATTTCCCTTGTGGTGGCTATAGTAACCTCCTTAGATCTACCCCTGTTGTTGATTTACTGAATACCACTTGTTCGGCCAAAATCCCTGAACTGAACTGCAAACTGTGACCCAGAACCCAAGCAAAGTCTCGTCCCTGGCCCAGCACACTCTTTGTTCTGTGAATCTCAAATTCAGTGCACTTCCCGAGTGTAGTAGGTGCGCTGCATTTTATATTCACTGTGTCACAGGTGCACTGATCAGACTAGGCATTTTTTTCTGAATTTTTCTTTCTGTTCACTCTTTTCAGATCTGTTCAAGAGTTTTGCTGCCTGTAGTTAGTACACCTCTGTTTGAAACCCCTTTCCTTGTTTTTATTCCGCCTCCATTGTGAAAAGAACTGTAAATGTTTTTGTGTATTTTTTGAGTCATTTTCAGTTCTCCTTTGCAAAAAAGTAACGTAATTGTACTGTCATTTCTTGATTTGAAAGTGTCGCAAGTGTCGTTTTCAGTCATAGAAGAGAGACTAATTGCTCTTGATAGTCGATTACCCTGTTACTATTGTATTTGGTCTGAATAGTAGTTTTTCTAGTGTCGAAAGCAAGTTTTCATTTCCAAATCGCAAAGTGTCGTCATTGTCTTCATTTTGATTTTGAAAAGAAACTTGTTAGTAATTGTCGCTTTGAAAAGTAATTCAGATTTGCGCATTATCTTTCTTTTTATCATTCACATATTAAAAAGGCTGAAAACAAATACATGCATGCACATTTACATTTAGACTATTTGATTGGTTTGATTTAGGACAGTGCATATAGTGTGTGCTCTATGCTCTTTGCTGAAAGATTACTGTCTCTCTTTCCTTAGTAGCTAGGATTTTCATTGCACAAAGAAGATAAAAAAACTGTTTATTATCTTAGATTGCATTTTAGGAATTGTACATCTACATCATGCGGTGAACCTGAAAGGAAAATTTCTTAAGCAAGATCAACTATAAAATAAATTTTATGAATCTAACAACGCTTTGGAACCTAGCGCACAACATCTAGAAGTCTAGGCTAGAGACGTATTCCGGTGTCGTAAAGCCTGGTAACTGTTGTTCTCACTGTTGGTTGGGTGATTCCTCCACTTTGATACAATAAGTGCCAAAACGGACTTGTGCTCCCATGTAACATCGAGTATATTTTTGGAGACCACAGTAGGCTTAATCCTTTATCCATAGGAAGTCGTGTCTGCCGCCCTATCGATCGCAATGCATTGAACACATCATTCGGGAAGATTGACTGCTGTACCGTAAAAAGTATTCTGTAGTTTTTTGATTGGTTTGGTAATCCCTCTGCCTAGATTTCCAGAGTAGTCCCTTTCATTCCTTTTCAGACTCCTTAACGGAAAAGGTCAATCTGAGCACTTGTCACTTCAGGCTCATTAAAAATCGAAGGCGACTAGAGTCATCTTTTGTTTTTTCTCTACTCTTAAAAATTGAAAAAACAAGTTGTGTTAAAGCGTCTAAAATTTATTTTAAACAGAATAATCACCACCTTTCCTACGTTGGTCTTAGGTTGAGAGAATGGAGTCCACCAACCAAGGAGTTCCCCTTGGAGGAAATCCTAGTCCCTTCTCCTCTTGGGGAGATGTTGGTGCACCCCACATGGCCACGTTGCCACTTCCAGGATTGATGATTTGTTTGCCCGTATGGCTTTTCTCAACCTCCATCGTTCAGAAGACCGCAATTCCTGAACAATCGAGTCAGCAACTAGACAATTCCAGAGTTACCCCCCAACCCTCTACTTCGTCCAATTCTTCCTCTCCTCCTTCCTCTTTGCTTGATGAGGCTGGTAAAGCCAAAAATCAAGTACCTGAGAAGAAGAAGGAAAAGAAGAAGAAAGAGAAGAAGAAGAAGGAGCCAAAGGCGAAAAGGGGCAACCAAGTGTCGTCTAGCGAAAATCCACACACTGCACCGACTAGGCCTAAATCGCCATGTGTCATTTGCAAAGGAGACCACTATCATAGATATTGTCCTTACATCCCTCGGATCTTAAGGGACTGGTCTCCTCGTTTGCACAACCCAGTGTCGTCAACCTCTGATGATCATGTTGAAAGCACACCGTCGACCAGTGAAGGTGAAGCCCCTGGACAAAAAGGAAAGTGAAAATTTCCTTGTAAACTGTGTGAAGGCGATCACGCCATCCACCATTGTCCCTTCTTAGACGAGGCTAAAAGAGTTTTGGTCGATCGTCCGGTTTCACCGTTACGACTTCCTCCTGGATATAGGAAACTCTTGCCGCATCCATCGCTAGTTGAAAATCTGGCTGACCCTACCAGGTTGTCGGCCAAACCGTCTATCATTGAATATAAACAATCTGAACCCATACCAGACGAAAGTCAAAAGGTCGAGGCGGCAGTTGACCCGGTCTTGCCTTAAGAGGTTTCATCTTCAGATGATACAGTCACCGAAGAGAACAAGGAAGACACCGTCCAAATTCGTTTTGTAAACACAGACTCTCATGAACATGGGGGCAATTTACCCATTCCTTTACCATAGGAAGGAAGTTCGTTAGAGTCGTACCCGGCCATCTATTCCGTCCCACCTCCAAGCAACCTAGTTGTTTCCTTCGACTGGAATCAGCTAGGCAGAGCCCGTTTACCGGCTAGTGTACCATTCCAAATCATTGCTCAGGTATATAGAATGGTTATGGCTGGTACCATCATAGATGGAGGGGCTTCTGTGAGTATCCTTTCCTCGAATTCTTTGGAAGCACTTGGTTCACCATCGCGTTTTCCTGAGATGAGAAATCTAACAACCTTTGACAAAGGAACCAGTCGACCGTTAGGGATCCTTCCCAATGTGCCCATAACATTGAGAGGGAAAACCGTTCACATGAACATAATGGTAGTCCAAGGACCCCTGGATTATAATCTACTTCTTCAACGAGACTATATTTATTGCATGGGAGCCATTGTCTCATCACTCTTTAGAGTAATGTGTTTTCCGCACGAAGGAAGAGTGCTCAAGCTCGTAGACCAGCTTTCATTCCCCGGTTCACGCATATCAAATAGTCATATACCATCCCTGAATGGTCTCTTCGTGCAAGGAATGTCTCATCAACCCCCAGTCCATCTACCTGATGAGCGCGAGTAATTCAGGGGACATGACTGAAACCCATGGGGCATGCACCCTGGTCTACCTTGGCAGGAAAACTTCAGGTATAGGATAGGCTTCTGCGAGATATTATTACTAGTCTGACACTCTCATCCATAATTGGAAAAGGGGGTTAGACTGGAATAAGATTCCCTTGTCAAAGTTATGTGGGTGGAGGTGTCTGCACCACTTGCCTTTGTCTATTTCGATAGGCATCGCCGAAGACGTGTTTTGTTTGTGGTGCAGATAAAATAATCTTTGGTAACCTGAAAGAGGTAAACCTTTCCCGATAAAACAAATGTTTTTGTTGGTGGATTGAAGGGTGACCTTGAAACTCTATTTTATACCTGGGGGCATGCAAACCTTTTGGCGTGCAAGCGAAGAGCGACCATTTATTTTTAAATTTGTAGGTCCTCTAACCCTTTAAACCCGTAGGATTAGTCATTTCTTAACTTGCATAAAGAAAGGATGTGGGGCAAAGATTTGAGAAATTGTTGTTTTTATATATGAGACATCCTTATTACACGACTGGATATATCGAGCAGTTTTAACGCGGACTTCATGCTCGTTAAAAAATAAACATAAGCAATGAGCAAATGCTTTCCCCAGTGTTTAAGCTCAATAAAAAATGAACCAATTTCCAGTAAATAACCATCATGAATGTAGTACTTCAACCTTTAAAGCCTTGGTCGTGTTCTCATCATCACCTCCACTCTGTATTGGCCGATCATTCACCTCCATTTGATTGTTTACCCCTTTTTAGGAACAGCTGCGAAGAGTGATCCTGTTAGCCATCCTTGTAACACTACCGTGATTGGGAAATTCCAAACCTTACTTGGAATCAGCTGCTACCCAAATTTATCACTCGTTCCTCAAAGACGAGTCTCCTTTAAACTCTTTTCAACTGACTCGTAAAATATGAAAACATTGTCGAGCCATTGGCCTCTCCAGCTCGTTAAAGGGACTGGAAGTGCTATCCCTCTTTCAGATTTTAATCTTTTTGGACCTGAGGGATTATTACACAAAAAGATCGAGCGCTTGTTTTGTTCGGCTTGTTAAAAGTATCGAAAATTCATCCCTTCTGTATTGTTTTATACTTTTTCGGAGTTAAGGGATTAGATGAAAAAAAAGGATTTTTTGGAGTTTCCTTTACGTCCCTTTTTAGACTCTCTAAAATTGAAAAGGATCGAGTTATCTTTGTCGTTAAACTTGTTAAAACCTAATAGCGACAAACTTGTCCATAGCAGACAGGAACGAGTTTCACTATCGCTAGGCTCGTTAAAACATAGTGATAGGTTTGCCCGAAGGGAAAATTATAGAACAAGCATATGTTATCCTCCTCAAGCTTGACAAAAATAAAGAGGTACTGGTCAGTAATGACTGGGTAAAAATTGGGAAGAAAACTTGAAGAAACTTTGTTGGTAGCAAGTCGCTCTTCAACATGACGCTTTCACTCCGCATCCAAGTCGGGTTGGGTTGTTTCATTCATCGGTCATATCACCATGGTCACATCAAACCATCCACATTTGGGGTTAATGCTACCAAACCATCATGTCAGTGTCGTTGATATGTTCAAGAGAAGTCACTCAAAGAGTTCAGCTGTGTCTCACCCACTGCAATACATTTACGCTCCATTCTTTCATGACTGCCACCCTGAACCTTATATCACTAGACCGTTTTCACCTCCATTAAAATCATTTGCTTCGTTCTGTATCATTGATGTGGGATTCATTAAGGCCCTCCTATGACGGATCGCTTCTTGTGACATCAACTCATTATCCAAGAAGTTGATCTAGGAACACCCCTTTCAATACTTTGAAACTTTCATACCTCAATGGCAAGTCTCTCACTTCCGGCGACAGGTTTACATCAATGGCCCTCGATCGAAAGATTTTGCGTGGTGTTTGACGCCAAGTCCCTTATTCAAACCACGTGAATTATACTATAGTACGTTGAGGATCATTATCATAATCAGTGATTCCTCTCGCGCGTGTTAAAAACTCACATCATTGGTTGGTAATCAGGCGATGTCTTTCCATGTTCGACTCCAGAACATCTCTCACATGGATCGAATTGTACTTTGAATGAAGATCGAACGAGATTGAAGACCCCGAATCTAGTTTCATACATCCGGGCTGCGATATATATTCAAGAAAATAAAGACATCAAATGTACATCATTGCTGCACAGATAATCATCCAATCAAAGTGATGATGGCTCTATCAGAATCATCAGTCTACACTCAGACGATTGTTTGTCATATGTACATGAAAATGAATTTATAAAGCTGATCATGGGAATGCCCGCCTCAGCTAGATCATGAAAATATTATGAAGATAATGTATTGTAATGTATCTTATTATAGGTCTCCTTCCAGCTTGAAAGAACTTTGGATCCTCATGATAAAGCATTTCACCTGACATCAAAAAAGATTAATGACCTCATGCTTTAGGAGGCAACTTTTATAGCCATTTTTGGGCACTGCAACCCCAAGCATAAAATTTCCATAAACGAAGGGCTCCAACGTCCCTAAAAGTGTTGTTCCAACCCCTAAAGGAACAAGGTCAACCGATTACATCTTCTCCCAGAAGTTCTCCATGAAAAAATACTAAGAATTGGTCAAATCTGGATCATTTCACCTGCTCCATAGGCAAAGTGCGTTGCATCTAGCCTAAATATAGTCAGTGGGTGGATTTCATTTCAAAAATCCCTTCTATTGGGTGCAATGGGCGAGAGGAGACAAATGGCAGTGTCAATTCGTGAGGTGGAGAAGGAAGGAATCTTCTAGAAACCTCTCCTGTGACACTTGCCTATCTGAATTCGACCAAGGATGAGTAAGAGATCATCAATCTCCAAGTGGAAGTAATAACTATCAGAGGGAAGACACTAATCAAATCACAAGATGACTCATCTCCCTTACAAACATCTATACATTGATCCCTCATCCCAGAGATCCAGGGGCGGGAATTTTGCATCTTGTAAGGAATTGCTATTGGTTTCTTGAGGAAACATCATAGTTTTGGGTGATCTAATCTTTGCATGAGGTGAAGAAGAGCTTACTTGCTGAGAGGATGATGCTGGGTCAGAACAACTAGTTGTAACTCTTTTGGCTCTTTCTTGATTATCAATAAAGCTATTCAAGTTTCCCTCCATACTCTTGTGTAATTTATGTTTTATGCATTTGTATGGTCAATTTACATCTGATCCTAGATTGTTTATGATAATAGATCCATGTTCTCGTATAGTGTTATGTTGCTTTGATTCTACAGGTACTCTGTGAAGCTAGGTATACAAGAAAGCGAGGAGCAAAGGACTATCAGAAGAGAGAGGAATCAAACAAGGAACCAAGCGCAAGACAGAGGTTGGTCTCCTTTATTCTTCTCTCATCTATCTTTCATAAAGGAAAACAAAAGTAGCTTTACTTTGTTTATTTCTAAGGTAGCTACCCGCCTTAGTGGGATTAGTAGTTCTGCATAGACACTTTTCCCTGTAACACAACATGAAGAAGAGTTTGTGACAAGGTCTTGGAGTGCTAACAAAGTTTATTTTACAATGGCTTACATGCCCAAAATGGGTCTTCAATATTTAACATTGACTCTATGAATTGTATGGCTTGATGACCAAACCTAATAGCTCACAATGGGAGCTTTAACTAAAAATAAAATTCCTTGATCATGAAACCCATGATTCAAGCATTACAAAAATAATTTTATTTTCTTCTTTACATCAATTACATAAAATCGCAATTACACATGTCATTATGCAGACCAAACCTAGTTACACTTTTCAATGAGGGAATCACAAGGGGGAACTAAGTCAAAATACATGGAAATAAATGAATAACAGTGTGTGCCAAGGAGTGTCAACAAATTCTAGGTGTCCCAAGGATGAAGTGTGCAAGGAGAAGTTCATAATATGACTTGCAGGAAAAAATCCTTTGGTTGCGATAAGGGGCTAGAAAAAGCATTTTCAAACAAAGGGAGACTTTGGGTTGGGTACAACATTGCTTTTCCAATGCCTTGGTTTGGTTCCCAAGCCGAAAAAAAGGTAAGGTTGTCTATGAGGGCATGACAACTGCAGAGTGCCAAGGTGTGCTAGGGAGTTTTGGGAAGTACTAACACATGCTAGACAGTTCCAAGGCATGTTATGCATGCTAAGACATGCCAAGTGCTAAGGCCTGCAAAGATATGCCAAGTGCTAGGTTGTGGGGTGAACACATGCTTGGGAATGTTAGGGCCAGGTGTCAAGGAAGCACAAGGGAGCACTAGTTTCAAATTGATGTAAATGAAGTGTTAATGAGTTCTAGGTGTGCCACGGAGGGAGTGACAAGATATTCTAGATAGTTCCAATGCATGCTAGAGTGTTAAGGAAGCATAACAAGGTGTGCCAAGTGGCAAGGTGTGTCAATGTGTGCTGAGTGTTGGAGAGTGCCAAGGAAACACAAGGGAGAACTACATCAAAATGCATGGAAATGAATGAAAAAGAGTGTGTGACAAGGCATTTTAGCAAGTTCCAGGTGTGTTATGGAGGGAGTCACATGGTATGTTAGGTAGCACTAATTTACTGAACTCAACTCATCAAAATTTTCCCTCTAAGGGTCACGACCCCTCTTCATCTACGCGGATTTGTCACAGTCTTAAGGGCATACCTTATGGAATGAACATGCTAGGAAACCACCCTAGCTAGGGCATTATACTTATATTCTAATTTCTTTAGAACAAAGCATATCCACCCATAGCAAAAATAACAACTCTTTCCTCCATAAGGGACTCTACCTAGCTCATGTGGATCCATAGATTCTTGACATTTTTTTTACCGAATCTTACCCTAAACTTCAGATATCTATAACTCTAAAACTACGGCTACCTCATTCAATATTACACCCGTGGCTACTTATGTTCTGGCCCTCAATTCCAGTGTAGGCCCTCCTCCATTTTTGTTGGTCTTTATCATAAACCTTGCAACCCACTGACCACCATAATATAGGGTCTCAACCCTCTCTGCTATTTTAGAATTTGATGCAGGCTTCACACAAAAACACCTCTGAAATCACATGCCCAAATTCTCATGAGTTGCCTCTCTTGAGCTCAATCTAGCATAAGAGAACCAACAATATGCCATCCTACTTCCTAGCTCGAACCCATTAAGGTATGTGACATTCTTGTGAACCCTCAGATGATGATCTTTCTCTTCGTGGATTATCATGGCCTCCCTTTAATAACCCTTACTCATCCCTCTAACTCGACCTACTTTAGGACTACATCTCTCCTGGATTCCTTGATCAAATGAGCTCCTTCTCACTTGATGTTCCAACCTTCATACTAATGCCTCCTTAAATATATTTTCCTATCTAGGCCTCTCAGGAACCCTTTAGAACTTACAATTTTTATTCACATAGACCTTATGAAATATTAATTTTCCTTTTTAATTTTATTTTGGATTTTAAACCCCATCTTGGGTCCAAAATGATCCAGATTTAAACCGGAATGCAATAAATTACAAAGATAACCATAAACATGGAGTTGCAGTGGAAATAATACCTCAATTCATCAATGTAAAATACTAAAATATGCTTACAAACAACAATAGAAAGAAACCAACTAGGGAAATGGTAGCTTATCTCTGAGAAGAGATGTGGCGGCTACCTACCTCTGAACTATGTTACAATGAGGCTAGAAGGCCTATTTATTGTTGAGAAACAATGGAAAACCCTAAACATCCAAAAACCTAACCCTAGAAGATGAAACACCAAATTGTGGGCCCTGTTTGGGTAAATTGGTACATCAACTTCCCGGGGTCATAGCTTTGGCATACGATCTTCGTTTGACGTGTACAATATCTCGTTAGAAATATTTATCCGAGAACTACAACTTTGGGAAGAGAAACATCGGTCCATAGACCGATGTTGCTCCAAGTTTTCCCAAAAATTGTCATTTAGGGCTCAAAATGGCTCGGGAAGTTCAGGACCCAAAAAACTGCTAGAAATAGTAAACTATGCTACAATTAAGGAAACTGAAAAGCTAAAAGAAAAAATGGTGGGGGTCCAAGTGGACTTGGTGGGTGGCCACCAATATCCACCTGGATCATTCCTCCCCCCTTAGGAAGCAATGGTCCCCATTGCGTTGAGTTCCTCCATGAGATGAGGAAACTTCTGTTGAAATTGGTCCCTCATGAGCCACTTGCCCTGGTGAAGGAGTTGGCTTGCATTGACAACTTGATACAGTTGTATATTCTACGAGTGAGTGTGATTGATTTGTGTTTCCATGATCTGATTAGTTTCAGCTTGTTACATGCAATCTGGATTTAACTCTATGGGTGTGAGTTGTTCTGCAATGTTCGATGTGCCTAGTAATGGTGGAAAGTATGGCCGAAGGTGGTCCACATTGAACACTGGGTGCAGGCTAAGGAATGGGGGAATGCTGAAATCAAATTCATTGTCTCCCACAGCCTTGGTAATGGTGTAAGAACAATATTGGAGTGGTTTCAGTTTCCGACAGGCTTCGTTAAGGCGTTCCTTTTGCAAATGCAACCAGACTTTGTCGCCCATTTGAAACATGTGTGGCACCCGATGTTGATCATGTCGTTGCTTGTACTTGGCATTTTATTTCTCCAGAATGTCATGGACCTGCTGGCGAATATGTTGGATATGCTCTTGAAGTTGTTTTCCTTATTTGTTTCAGACTGGACATGAGTTGAATCTGCTTGAGTAGCTGCAAATGGCATGGCCACATCAATGGGACATAGTGGTTGGAATCCCAAGCCCACCTGAAAAGGGCAATGGCCAGTCGAGTTGTGGAGAGCCCAGTTGTAGCTATGCTAAACATAGGGAGGCTCTCACCCCATGTGCGTGGATGCTTTGAGTTGTACATGCACAGAATGTGTACAATCATCCTGTTGACAACCTTTGTTTGACAATCAGTTTGAGGATGGAAGGCTATGGACTTAGTGAGTTTGGTGTCTAGCATTGAAAAGAGACTGGACCAAAATGTACTGAGGAACCTGCTATCCTGATCTGATATGATACACTGTGGGATCCCAAAGTGTACCCACACTCATTCAAAGAAGAGTTTAGTAGTGGCTTCTGTTGTGATATTCTTCTTGCAGGCCGCCATAATGGCCATTTCTGAGAACCTGGCGACTACCATAAAAGAAAAGTCATTTCCATGCTTAGTGGAAGGAAGTTTTGACATGTAATTCATGGAGATGGATTCCCAAGTTTGACTAGGGGTAGGAAGCGGGGTATAGAGGCCTTTCTTCTTGACGACCAGTTTGGCAATGGCACAAGAACTGCATGATCTGATGTACTTTCCGACATCCTGTCGAAGATTCAGCCAATAGAAATACTTATATAATACTGCCACCATTTTCTCAACCCTGGAATG
The DNA here is from genome assembly GCA_031772625.1 of Pinus tabuliformis. NCBI lineage: Eukaryota > Viridiplantae > Streptophyta > Pinopsida > Pinales > Pinaceae > Pinus > Pinus tabuliformis. The sequence continues at coordinate 1,505,896,287 of CM062819.1, read as the reverse complement.
CCCAGCAGCCTTACTGTAGTGTGATTCCCAAATCATCTTGGCACGCTCGCTTGAAGGAACACAAAGGTTAACCATGTGGCATAGCAGGGCATCGTGGAGGTGAAAATATGGAACATGCCAACCCTCCAAGAGTGTCTGGTATGTGTGGCCAAATTCTAGACCACATTTGTAGAGAAGTGGCCAATCAGAAGTATCGTGCCACAAGAGTTGAGCACGGTGGTTAGTGCCATGATCAGTGGTCGACTGAGACAATATGGAACATTATTGGTGTTGCCCTTCTTATACTTGATATTCAAATGGAACTGTTGCAGGTATGTGGACCACTTCTGATGACAACCATTCTGCAATTTCCCTTGGGTCTATATGAACTTGAGGGTCTGTGGTCTGTGTGGATGACCATTTCCTTCCCCAAAATGTAATGTTTCCATTGTCGGTAGGCCTATAAAATGGAATACATATCTTCGTCATAAGTGGGACACATACAGACTATGTCTGAAAGTGTCTCACTGTGGTATGCCATTGGATGCCCGTGTTGAGTAAGGACTGCCCCAATAGCATAGTCAGAAGAATCTATCTTGACCTCAAATGTTTGTTGCAAGTCTGGCAATGCGAGCAATGGTGCCGAGTGGAGGCGATCTTTTAACTCTGTGAATGTCTTCTATTAATATTCATACCAAAAGAATTTTGCTTTCGGTCCTCCCTTGGTGACTTGACTCAAGGGGCAAGTGATATGAGAAAATCCCAACACAAACCTGTAGTAGAAGTTGGCAAGTCCTAGAAATCTGTTGAGCTCTGTTAGAGTGGTTGGAGAGGGCCAATCCTGAATGACTTGGATCTTGGCTGGATCCGCATGCACCCCTTGTTGTCATGCCAAAAGTGTATTTGTCCAAATTGGAACATAACTTGTGTTGTCATAATATTTAGAGAACAGGTCGGATGTGGTGTAGGTGCTCTTCCTAGCTCTGGCTGAAGATCAGGATGTCATCCAAGTATACCACTACAAATTAGTTGGTGAATGGCCATAAGATGTCATCCATTAGCCTCATGAAGGTAGTCTTCCACACATCGGAGGGTTCGATTAGTACCTGCTGATATCCTGACGTCAAAACGATCTTGCTGAAATATTTCCCCCCTTCAGTTGGTCCAGGAGGTCATCAATCTATGGGATCGGGTACCTATTACGGACAGTGATCTTGTTCAACACCCGATAGTCAATACAGAGTCTCCAAGTCCCATCCTTCTGTTGTACCAACATAATCGGGCTTCCACGGGGTGATGAACTCAGATAGATGTGACCTTTCTGTAGCAACTCATGAATCTGCCTCTTGATTTCATCATTCTCCAGAACGGAGTGCTAATAAATTGGTCCATTGGGTAGTGGCGCACCTGGGGTCAGATCGATGGAGTGCTTGACTTGATAGTGCAGAGGAACACCTGCAGGGGAAGTGAATATGTCCTCGTACTCCTCCATGACCTTGTCCATTTGTAGTTGTCGTGCGAAGGGGCCCTGTCTAGAGGTCGTGGCCATCGTCTTCTTCTTTCCTTGAGGGCGTATCATCAAGAAAAAGAAATTCCCAGTTTTGGAAATGAGCTTACTACATTGTTTTGCAGTAACCAAAGAGATAGTGGTATGCAGTGCTACCTCCAGTATCTAGTACAACTTATCCCCCAAAGTAATAATAATAGCATGGGGCCTTGATTCATACACAACATGTCGCTTCCACAAGTATGGTTTTCCTAATAACACATCACAAACTTCAAGGGGGGAAATGTCACACAATACCTCGTCCGTGAAGGTGTCAGGCGGAAAGAGTCGATTGTGAAGACACAACCAACCTCCCTAGGAGCCTAAGACTCTCTAGTGACAAACAAGACAAACAAGAGCAATCCTTCTCTAAACATGCATTTACTATATAAGAAATCAAGTGTTTAGATCCTACCTATAATCCAACGCTGTTGTAGCAGTCCAGCTCCGCTGATCCGGATGAGTTCCTCCTTCACTTTGAAACCTGAATCCACTAACAATCAAACGATTAAATAGCACTTGATAATCTCATAGAATAAAACATATCTAACACATAGACCAAGGAGTACATGAAACAACTCATAAACAACAAGTTATTGAGAAGAATGGACTCATTTGCATTAATAGGTAACAAAAGGAAAAAACACAACCTGAGCCTTGGTGTTGTGCAAGTCCCTCCCAGGGTCCATCAAGAGTTCTCCTTTACTTTGACAAAGCTCACCCACTTCCAAATAGAACAAGCAAATATGGCAATCTCTCCTCACAAGCTTCTAAATGGGAGTCCTAATTCCAACAGCATCTACCCATAGAAATGTATAGCTTCCAACCTCCCCTCCTTCTGCCCCAATGCCTGTATTTATAGTGCTCAAGAGGAAGTTAATCAGGTCCACCATCAATGGGATAATCCCCTCTTTGGATGGGATAGCTCCCTTATTGATGGGATAAGTTCCTCTTTGGTAGGGGTACATGAACCATCTGGAGGCGCTCAATACACGTCGAACAACCTTCTAGAATGCTCTAGAAATGACCACAAGTAAATTTTTAAAGATGAAACTTGCGCATTTTGACCTTTGCAGGGGGACGCACCTGCCCCTTTACATACAGAGCATCCAAAGACGCAGCTTTTGTGAACATTGGGTGCGTACCCGCAGGTAAGGTTGAGAGAACCTGCGTACCCAGAGATAAATACATTTATAAAGACTTTCTCTTTTTTGGAGTTTGACATGGAGAGCAGAGGCATAAGACTTGCCTAAGAGGATAGCATGACTGTTGATAGAGCCATACTAACTGTAAATAGCCATGGTGACATTTTTTAGTGTAACAGATTGCCCACTAAAGTGCGAAGCCTGTAATAGATTAGGGTTTTGTATTATCTAGGAAGGGTGAAGCGCTTTATCATTTCAAGGATTATCTCGTGGAGAGCCTGGTCAGAACCTGCAATTTTCAACACAAAATACATGTATAAGATTATATCATCACTGAGGTAGGCATTCCCATACTCAGATCAAAACTTTAACTAATAGACTAACTACTCTGATACAGGAATGATCTTGCAGTACATCATAATCATAGACTTTTATAGACACAGTATGGGCGCAGCCATCTGTTTATGATTAGTCTACTTAGATAATGAATACAAAACTCCTCGCAGCCTGGATGGTGGAAACTAGATCCAGGGTCTTCATTTCTACTTCCCGAATTGGTACGATCCTAGCCATTCGAATAAATGAGTTGATGTCGAACATGGTAGAAACCACTTGATTACCAGTCGATGATGTAAATTGTTAACAAGTGTGAGAGAGACCACCAGTAATGTCAATGGTTCTCAAAGTACCCAGTACAATCCATGAGATGTGAATGAATGAGTTGATGTCGAACATTTCACGGAATCCTTCGATCGAAAGTCGATGATGTAAACTGACGTCAAAGGCGAGAAACCTGCCATTGATGCATGCAGACTTCAAGGTACTGACGATTTCTAAGTCATCTCTCTAGATAATTTGTTGATGTCGATAGAAAGCTACCCGTTGCAGGCAAGCCCACAACACGAAATCATTGTTCAAGTTGAAGAAATGTTGCTGTAAGGACTGACTCAGGGATGGTCAAATGGATGACAAATATTTTGCAGATGAAAGTTTTGCTTGCAGACCTCTTGAACACATAACGACACGACAGATGGCTTGGTGATGAACCTGGCTGAAGACTTTCAAAGTAGTTTGATCAACTGTGAGGTAAAAGATTTCCCAACACAGGTGAATGAAAAGTCTCGTGTCCAAGAGTGGTAATAAAGTTTCTTCTGAGACAAAAGATAACAAATAGGCTCATTCTTCTCTCTTTTCCCCCACCATTTCTGGCAAGTACCTCTTTATTTTTAACAAGCTTGAGGAGGATAACATGTGCTTGATTATAAGCTCATCCTTCGGATGAGTCCAACCTAGTTTTGATTCAAAACCTAGGAAGGAGTGGTTCGTTCCTGTTTGTAATTGAACAGGTCCTTTACTGTGAAATGTTTAACGAGCCCAGTATAGGAGAAACTCGGCGTTTTTCAATTTTAGAGAGTCTGAAAAACTTAAGAAGACTCCAGGTTGAACTTTTTCGTAGATTTGTGTCCCTCAAGCCCAAAAAAGTATAAAATAATACCTTGGGGAACCGCTTGATCTTGCGACCAAGGAGTACTTTCATAATTAGTGCCACTTACCTGAAAAGTAAAAAGCGATCAAAGACACGTCGTTTTATTTCCAATATCGAGTTTGAAACGACAAAAACCCGGCAACCTTTTCCTGTTTTTACGGTCAGAAAAGGGCTATAAGGGGACCGTCTTTTAATTCCGTTTTAACGAGTGTAAAAGAAACGCTCGGCAATCTTTTCATATTTTAGGAGTCAGAAAAGGGCTTAAAATATGACTCTGATATTTTGGTTCGTGAAAAAATGACAATTTTCCCTCTAAATCCCTTTGTCCTGCACAAAAACGACACATTACTCATACCTGTTTAAGATAGGTAAAAATGCATTGAAAAATATCCTTCCATGGTGAAAAATAAACAAACCTAGCATTCATTCATCCAAAAAACCTATAAAAAGACTTTCTAGTATGTCATTTTTACCATTTTACTGTTGAGGTTGAAAAAAGGGTTTTTGGCAAGAAACTTCCCATGGTCGTTGCGGAGAATCCGACCGTCAGAATCGAACGCCGTCTCGTCCAGGTATTTCACAACATCCTCCTCTTCAATTTCATCTGATTAAAATTGTGTTCTAGGTTTTAGTTTTGATTTTTGGGGGGTTTTAGGTTTCAAAAATCGCTTTGCGGGGTACGCAGGTGCCCTAAGGGTGACCTGCGTCCCCCGACTTTTTCCCACACAGGAAAAAGGTCGGGGGACGCAGCCCACCTTCAGGCCAGCTGCGTCTCGATGCTCTGTGTTCTAAACGCAGGGTGCGTCCCTCGCGAAAGGCGGAAATTGAAACCCCAAACCCCAAAAATAACCATCTGAATTTTCCCAAACTAATTCTAATCTTTGTTTCTTGGTGTGTAGGGAACTCACCATGTTGGATTGGAGAGAAAGAGAGCACGAGGACGTTGATTTAGCTGCAATTAATCATCAACCTTCCATTGATGCCCTAAAAGCATGCGGACTATATAAATACTGGGCCATACCTGGCATGAGGGCTCAGGTGAGATTCTTGGAGTGGCTGGTTGAGAGATGGAACATTCATGAGCAATGCTTTTACATCGGAGGGCACTAGCTCGAGATAAAGCCCTCTAACATATACTTTCTCACTGGCTTGCCAAATAGGGGCGAGCAACTCAATCTTGCCGGGACTAGGCCGGGTGGCCAATCCCTTGCTAGTCTCTGGGCAGATTGGTGCATACCCAATGCACACCATGCGAAAGGCGTAGAAATCAAACACATCTCTCTGCGTGAACTCAAGGTTATAGCTTTCACGATTACCAGAATTTGCGGTGCAGCCGCTTTACATATTGCCACCGGGTCCCAAATGCGGATGGCGATTGACTATTTCCAAGGCACCATTTTCAACTGGTGTGATGCTGTGTCGGCTAATATGAAGAGCCAACTGACTAGGGCAAAGAACGGACAACTGAAGACCTTTGGATATGGGCCTCTAGTTGTGAGCTTTGCCTTAGAGAGAGTTCCGATGCTGATCCCTCAGCAACTCACTGTTGAAAACTTGGGTCCTCGGGAGCCAAAGCTGATACGATGGGTTACGGTGATGGCCCGGCATCCTGACGAGGGCGCGGCGATTGTTCGATTCCCTGATAGTTATTTTCACTGGTTAGAGGACCAGGTTTTTTCGATCCAGGACTTTCTGTATGCCGGAGTAGATTTTCGAGGTGATCCGGACATGGTTCTTCCACAGGGAGAACAATGGGACAACAGAGGTACTTTATTTTCCACAAGTTTTCAAATTATATATATATTTTTTTGTTTTTTATATATATCGTCTCAAAACTGACAGTAAAAATTTTCAAAACGCAGATGTTGGTCCATAGCGCCCAGCCAACCTCCAGCCTTTTCAGAGGAGACATCCAGTTGCACCGGTACCGGCCCCACACGACGCGGCTGCAGAGTCACTAGCTGAGTTGGAGCAAGATCTAGAGCGTCTTACGGTGGATATACCTGAGACTACCATAGATGATATTCCTATCAGACTTCAGCGCTATGTAGTCGCAGTCCCTGGACCGTTTAGGAGGTTTCTGTGTAAGGTAGCCCATGCAGTGGTGTCGTATAGGGAGCACCACCAGTGATTGGCTAGTAAATTTTGTAGACACATATGACATTTTTGGATTTTTGTACTTATCATTTTTGCCGATCATAAGGTGTTTTTCAACCTATGATCGAAGACGATGTATATTTTTTGACACACTTCTATCTATATATATATCACTATTACCAGCTTATCTTGTTTAACATATGTGATGAAAAGTTTTCAAATTTACTTGCATGAATGTCTGTCCAACATTCGAGAAGCAATTGCATCTGCTAATGTATTTAAAGACCTTGGAATATGTTGATATTCAATGTAATCAAATTCATGTTCCAAGAGACGCACTCTCAAAAACAACCTTAATAACACAGGATTTCTAATGGCATATACTGTATTAAGTTGTAATACAACAAGTTCAGAATCTAACCTCACTATCAAACGTCGAGTTCCAAATGAAATAGATTCGGATAATAATTCAACCACTGCACTGTATTCTGCAATGTTGTTCGTTGTTTGACCGAGGCTTACCCCATGCATAGAAACTAACTCGTCAGAGGGCGATGTTGTAGGGAAAAGTATCCGACTCGGATGACCCTATCCCACTCTAAGGGTGATAGTACCTCAGCAACAACTGTAAAGAAAACTACTTAAGGTTTACTTCTTTATGAAAGCAAAAGAGAGTGGATAAATGCACTAACCGTTGCCTTGCGCTTAATGTCGAATCCAAACTCTTCTTTATGGTTGCTTGCTCCCAGCTCCTTGCTCTATTGCTGGCCCAGCTACAATGAGATCCTACAAAATAGCAAAGAAGGAAACTACAAGCAACATGCAATCATAACTGATTCATAGATTAGTGTAAATCAAATATACCATCATCACAATATATCATTGAAACAAGAGCATATAGAAGAACCTCAATAGCTTTTATTAATGAAGAAGTAAAGGTTCTGAGAGTGTTACAACCATTGAAGGTCCTAATCCAGCAACACCTCCCAGCAGAAAGAATTTCTCCTCTTCACCTCTCTCAAGCAATCACCCAATAGCTCTATAGTGAAACCAACAGCATATCATTACTTTGCACAAAATTCCAGCCTGCTGAGCTCATAGGAGAGAGCTCAATATATAGATGAATTGAGAAAGGATGAGTCAGCTTGCAACTAATGTGTAGCTGCCTTGTGTCCTCTCTCTCTTCAGTTAATCTTTAGTTGATCTTCAGTTCTTGAGTCCACTTGGAGAACCTTGCTTCCACTTGGAGAAACAGAGCCTCTGACTCATCACAAGGCGAAATCCCTGATCCAAGTGTCATTTTTGGAGCAATGACTCAGTGTGCCACTTGTCCCATCTCGCTCAGCGCAGGTGGCCTTTGTTCCACTTGCTTTGCAATGCAGGTACACCATGGAGGATCTGAGTTTCAGCGCAGAAGCCTAGTGGAGCACCTGCTTTGATTTCAGGATTGCTTGTTTTTGAGTGTTTTCAGGTGGAGAACTGATCTGAGAGCTGTTGGTTTGCTGACCTTGTTCCTCTAGGGGTAGGAACATCATGTTTAGGGAACTTTGGATCCCTTGGATTATTGACAATTCATGCCTGTTGTTGTAAGGCACAAAATTGTCTATAACAGATGCCCCCTAAAGTATGAGGTCGTTTATCGGGTGAAATGCTTTATTGAGAGGATCCGAAGTTCATTCAATCTGCTGAGAAGTGTCCTGTAATAAGATACAATGCAATACATTATTTTTCATACATTTTCATGATCTAGCTGAGGCGGGAATTCCCATGCTCAGCTTTATAAATACATTTTGGTACATAGAACAGACGATCGTCTGATTGTAGACCGATAATTCTCTACTGAAATTATCATCCTTTGAGAAGGATGATCATCTGCTGTAATGATGTACATATCCAATGTCTTTATGTCCCGAATATATATCGCAGCCCGGATGGATGAAACTAGATCCGGGGTCTTCAATCTCTTCCAATCTTCACTCGATGTACAAGTCGATCCATGTGAGAATTTCTTGAAGTCGAACATGGAAAGACATCGCTTGATTACCGGTCAATGATGTAAACCGTTAACAAGCGCGAGAGGAATCACCGATAAGGATGATGACCCTCAAGGTACGACAGTACAATCCACATGGTGGTAATAAAGGACTTGGCGTCGACCACCATGCAAAATCTTCTGGTCGAAGGTCATTGATGTATACCTGTCGCCGGAAGTGAGAAACTTGCCATTGAGGCATGCAAGCTTCAAAGTACTGAAGGGGGTGTTCCTAGATCAACTCCATGGATAATGAGCTGATGTCGACAAGGAGCGATCCGTCAAAGGAGGGCCTTAATGAATCCCACATCAGTGACACGGAACGGAGCTAGTGATTGTGATGAGGTGAAAACAAACTGTGATGTATGATTCAGGGTGGCGGCCATGAAGTGGATGAAGGATAATGTATGGCAGTGGATGGGACACGGTTGACTCTTTTGCAGAACCACATCTCTTGAACATATAGTGACACTGATGTGATGGATTGGTAGCATTACCCCAATTGTGGATGGTGTGGCGAGGACCATGGTTATGAGACCGGTGAATGAAACAACCCAACCCGATGTGATACGGAGGACAAAGTGTCATGTTCAAGAGCGACTTGCTACCATTAATGCTGTGAGGTTCTCCCAATTTTTCCCCAGTCATTACTGACCAGTACCTCTTTATTTTTGTCAAGCTTGAGGAGGATAACATATGCTTGTTCTATAACCTGCCCTTCAGGCAAGCCCATCGCTATGTTTTAACGAGCCTAGCGATAGGGAAACTCGTTCTCGTTTAAAGACAAGTTTGTCACTATTTAATCATTTTAACGAGTCTAACGACAAGGAAAACTCGGTCCTTTTCATTTTTAGAGAGTCTGAAAAGGTACGGAAAGTTAACTCCAAAATTCCTTTTTCGTCATCTAATCCCTTAAGTCCGAAAAAGTATAAAACAATACAAAAGGGATGAATTTTCGATTTCTTTAACGAGCCGAACAAAACAAGCGCTCGATCTTTTTGTGCAATAATCCCTCAGGTCCAAAAAGATTAAAATCTAGAGGAGGGATAGCTCTTCCGGTCCTTTTAATGAGCTGGAAGGCCAAAACTCGGCAAACTTTTCATATTTTACGAGTCAGTGAAAAGAGCTCAAAGAAGACTCGTCTTTGGAGGAACGAGTGATAAACAGGGATAGCAGCAGATTCCAGGTACAGGTTGGAATTTTCCAATCACGGCAGTGTCACAAGGATGGCTAAGTGAAATCACTCTTCGCAGATGTTCCTCAAAATGGGTAAACACACATATGGAGATGAACGATTGGCCAAATGAACGGATGGAGGTGAGACTGCAAGAACACGACCAAAGGTTTTTTAAAATGGCTGTTAAAGGTTACATTTCTCAAGGTTATTTACCGGTTCATTTTTTGGGGTGAGCTTGAACTGCTAAGGAAATATTGCTCACAACTTATGTATATTTTTTAATGAGCATGAACTCTATACAAAAACTGCTCGATTATGGATGCCCCTAGCATAATAATGCAGACGAGGCATATGCCTCCTAAACTTTAAGGGGCAGTTCATTTTTTAATGAGCTTGAATGCGTTCAAACCTTGCTCAATTTATACCAGTCTTAACACAAGGGATGCCTTAGGTGAGGTAATCTTATTTAAGGAGCGATACCTCACTAATTACTCCAATTTGGCAGGTTTTAACTTTTGCCCTTCATCCTTTCTTTATGCAAGCTGGAAACGGCTAATCCTACGAGTTTAACGGGTTAGACCTACAGGTTTAAAGGGAGGACTTAAAAATTTAAAAAATAAATAGTCGCCCCGTGCTTGCACTCCAAAAGGTTTGCATGCCCCCAGGTATAAAGTATAATTTCGAGATTCTGTCCTCTTACTTATTATCGGAAAAATGGTTTTGTTCGCTGCCGCAAACTAAACTCTCTTTTCGGCGATGTCTATCATTAGGTTGCTAAGGATGGTGACTACTTGTTTCAGCAATTTCATCTCTTTCTTTGGAGACTGCCCCTACTTATCCTTCAAAACATATTGTTTTAATGGGTGAGGCTTGACATTCAAAGATGGTGGCTACTTGCTGCCACAAATGGATCTCCTCCTTAGGAGAGCCTACTTTTTTAGATAAAGGGAGACGATCTTTTCGCTCACATAACTTTGACAAAAGAATTTTATCCTAGAACAACCCTCTCTTCCTTTTTTGGACGGGGTACGGACTAGTCCATTCTTCTGCGGAAATTAACTTTATACCCAAGGTTTTCTCTGCCCAAGGCAGGCCAGGGTGCATGCCCTCTGGGTCCCAGTTCTTTCTTTCCGAATTACTCGCATTCATCGGGAAGTAGAGCCGGGGGTGGTGGCATTCCTTGAGTGAATAAACCGTTAAGGGATGGTATTTGACTATTTGCGATGCGTGATCCTGGAAATGAAAGTTGGTCTACGAGCTTGACCATTCTTCGTTCGTGCGGAAAACACATGACTCTAAAGAGCGAGGACACTATTACCTCCATGCAATATATATAGTCTCGTCCAAGGAGTAAGTTATAAACCAAGGGTCCCTGGACGACCATGATGTTCATATGAACTATCTTCCCTTTCAATGTAACTGGAACATTGGGGAGAATCCCTAACGGGTGACTGGTTCCTTTATCAAAACCTGATAGATTTCTTATCTCAGGTAAAAGTGCCGGGCAACCCAGTGCTTTCCAAGCAATAGAGGAAAGGATACTCACAGATGCCCCTTCATCAATGATAGTTCCAGCCATCACCATTCTGTAGATTTGGACTATGATTCTGAATGGGATACTGGCTGGTAACCGGGGTCTGCCTAGTTGATTCCAATCAAAGGATACAACTAGGTTGCTTGGTGGTGGGACCGAATATACGGCCGGATACGACCCTGACGATGTTCCTTCCTGCGATAAAGGAATGGGCGCATTGCCCTGATGCTCATCAGAGTCTGTGTTGATGAAAAGAATATTGACGGTGTCATCCTTATCCTCTTCAGTGAGGGTGTCATTTGAAGATGGGTCTTCAATGACGGAGTCATTGGAGGATGAAACCTGTGAAGAAAGAACCGGGTCGACTGCCGTTTCGACCTTTAGACTTTCGTCTGGTCTAGATTCAGCGGGTTCATTCTCAATGACACACACTTCAGCTGACCACTTGAGCGGGTCAGCTGGATTTTCAACTATCGAGGGATTAGGCGCGAGTTTTTGGTATCCAGGAGGAAGTCGTAACGGTGAAACCGGACGATCTTCCAAAACTCTCTTTGCCTCATCTAAGAATGGACATCGGTGGATGGCATGATCGCCTTCACACAACATACAGGGTGATCTTGGTCTCCCTCTTCATCCTTCACTCTCGCTAGTTGACGGACTGCAATCAACATGACTACCATAGGTTGATGCTACCGGATTGTGCAACCTTGGGGACCAATCCCTTAGTATCCGGGGAATACAAGGACAATCACGATGGAAGTGGGCCCCTTTGCAAATGACACATGGCGATTTAGGCCCGGTCGGTGCAGTGTGTGGATTTTTGTCAGCTGTCTTTTGCTTGCGCCCAGTCGCCTTTGCCAGAGGCCCCTTCTGCTTCTTTTCTTTCTTCTTCTTTTCCTTCTTCTCCATGGGAGGCTGACTTTTGCCGGCTCTACCTTGCGAAGATGAAGGATCAGAGGAAGTATTGTAAGAAGTGGAAGGCTGGTGGGTAGTTCTAGACTGGTCTGACTGTTGATTCGACTGCTCAGGATTAGTGGCGATCTGAACTACATTAGTTGAAAAGAGCCATACAGGTAGGCCAATTGTCAGTCCTGGAAATGACAATGTGGCCATATGAGGCGCACCAACATCTCCCCAAGAGGAGAAGGGATTTGGACTTCCACCAAGGTTACTTCCTTGGTTGGTGGGCTCCATACTTTTCAACTGAAAGATCAACGTGGGAATAACAGGTGATTATGTTCCATTTAAAATAAATTTTATTAACGACGCTTTTAGACACAAACTTGCTTTTTCATGTTTTAAGAGTCGAGAAAAAGCTAAAGATGAATCTAGTCGCCTTCGATGTATTAACGAGCCCGAAGTGACAAATGCTCGGATGGACTTTTTCAGTTATAGAGTTTGAAAAAGGCCAAAAGAAACTTCTTTAGAGTTCTAGGCAGAGGGTGTGCCAAACTTTTCGCGAAACCACAGAATACGTTTCACGGTACGGGTGGTCGATCTTCGTGAATGCTGTGTTCACTGCATCGCGATCAGTAGGGCGGTCGACACGGCTTCCTATGGATAAAGGCTTTGTTCCTATAGGGGTCTCCCAATATATACGCGACGGTACGTGGGAGCACAAGTCCGTATTAGTGCCACCGACTCTCAGGAGGAATCACTCACCTTCGTAGAGATCGACAGTCACTATGTTTAACGACGCCGGAACACGTCTCTACCTAGACCTCTATGTGTTTGCGTTATGTTACAAAGCGTTGTTATGTAAATTGGATTTATTTTAATGTTGATCTTGCTTAGCAGTTTGCCTTTAAGGATCACCACGAGATGTATGTAACAAATTCCTGAATGCAGTCTAAGATGAGAAGCAAACTTTTCAATCTTTCAACTTTGAAAACCTTAACTACTGAGGGAAAAGAAAGGCAAATCTTTTCACACAGATCATAGAGCACACAATAAATGCAAATTTTTCCTAAATCTTCAAGCAAACAGTCAAATGCAAAATGCACAATGCATGTATTTTCTTTTCCCTTTCTTAATGTAGATGGGTTACAAAAAGAAAGTTGTTATATAACTTTGATTTCGATTTAAAGTGAAAACAAACAAGCTTGTCCAAAATCAAAAGACACCTTAAGATTTACTTGCTTAATCACTGGAAATGCATGAAATCAAACCATAATGACGAAAGTAAAATGACTAATCAGCTATGGACAGCAAACAAGCTAACTCTTTAGACCAGCAAAATGCCTAACACAGGTTCAGATCTAAGAGGCCAAAAGCAAGACTAGTTTACTCTTCGTTATGGTAAATTGTAAATGAGTAAGAAATACAAAAGAACAAGTACAATTTCATTATATAACAGAGGCAGAATGATGGCAAGTAATGTTGGTTTCAGAACAGGTGCAAGACTGGTAACTGGCAGCCAAATCTATAGTGAAAACAGGCAAGAGAAAAGGAGGAAACCCCAACAACACTAGGCAAAATTGGGCCAACGCAGGTGCTGCACAGCCAGTCTGGCTCTCAGCACAGGTAGCCCCTTCGGGACCTGCGTTGCAAAGCAGGTAGCCTGTGTACTACCTGCTTTGGAAAACGAAAGTTGCGTTTTCACAGTTTCCGGGTCATAATTTTCTCAAAAATGCACAGTTTTTGCTCAAATCAGAAGCAATCAGTCAAGCACACTCAAAGGGATGATTAGGAAGGTGAAAAGCTATCACTAAGAGCTTACAAGGATCCTTGTAGATCAGCTCTTCAAATCATGAACTTGCTCAGAAATGAGCTAGAGTAGCTGCCCTCTACTTCACTTTTGATATAGTCAAAAGCTTTTCGATTTGGTACTCTTTTGTTCAGGAAATGAATAGAAAAATACTACAAACACAATCAAACGGATACGATCCCCAGCGGAGTCGCCAGTTTGTTGTAGGGAAAAGTATCCGACTCGGATGACCCTATCCCACTCTAAGGGTGATAGTACCTCAGCAACAACTGTAAAGAAAACTACTTAAGGTTTACTTCTTTATGAAAGCAAAAGAAGGTGGATAAATGCACTAACCGTTGCCTTGCGCTTAATGTCGAATCCAAACTCTTCTTTATGGCTGCTTGCTCCCAGCTCCTTGCTCTATTGCTGGCCCAGCTACAATGAGATCCTGCAAAATAGCAAAGAAGGAAACTACAAGCAACATGCAATCATCACTGATTCATAGATTAGTGTAAATCAAATATACCATCATCACAATATATCATTGAAACAAGAGCATATAGAAGAACCTCAATAGCTTTTATTAATGAAGAAGTAAAGGTTCTGAGAGTGTTACAACCATTGAAGGTCCTAATCCAGAAACACCTCCCAGCAGAAAGAATTTCTCCTCTTCACCTCTCTCAAGCAATCACCCAATAGCTCTATAGTGAAACCAACAGCATATCATTACTTTGCACAAAATTCCAGCCTGCTGAGCTCATAGGAGAGAGCTCAATATATAGATGAATTGAGAAAGGATGAGTCAGCTTGCAACTGATGTGTAGCTGCCTTGTGTCCTCTCTCTCTTCAGTTAATCTTTAGTTGATCTTCAGTTCTTGAGTCCACTTGGAGAACCTTGCTTCCACTTGGAGAAACAGAGCCTCTGACTCATCACAAGGCGAAATCCCTGATCCAAGTGTCATTTTTGGAGCAATGACTTAGTGTGCCACTTGTCTCATCTCGCTCAGCGCAGGTGGCCTTTGTTCCACTTGCTTTGCAACGCAGTTACACCATGGAGGATCTGAGTTTCAGCGCAGAAGCCTAGTGGAGCACCTGCTTTGATTTCAGGATTGCTTGTTTTTGAGTGTTTTCAGGTGGAGAACTGATCTGAGAGCTGTTGGTTTGCTGACCTTGTTCCTCTAGGGGTAGGAACATCATGTTTAGGGAACTTTGGATCCCTTGGATTATTGACAATTCATGCCTGTTGCTGTAAGGCACAAAATTGTCTATAACAGGCGAATAGATAACCCAAGCTGCGGAAGAGATATTCCGTGTACTACGACAAGCACCATCAGCAAATCCAATGTATGTTTGGAGAGGCGTCGACATCTGCAATATCAAGAGTAAAACCAAGATAAGCCAGAATAACGACGAAAAACACACCTTCTAAGCTAATTACACTAACTAAAATAACAAACATACTAGCTAGAAAGAAAACCTAACCTAACTAAAAATTCTCCATACCCACCATTTAAGCATAATACCTCTTTAGGTAAAGTCCATTTCTGGGTTTACCCAAAGAGTCCCCATCAAAATCTACCAGATCATAAGCCCCTTTTGCTAGCTTTCGCTTTACAATGTAGGGTCCATGCCACATAGGAACGAATTTTCCAGCACCTAGCTTATCGTTAGCTTGACCATATAATAGCACTAGGTCTCCCTCCGAAAAACTTCGAGGGGTCACATTTCTATCATACTGAGCTTTCATTCGCTTCGCGTGAGTCTCGATTGCCAATGCAGCGTCACATCGAGTCTCATCTAATTTAGCTAAGTATAATAAACGCTTCTCCTCTTCAGAAGTAACTGGAAGTAATTCGACAGCCATTTGAAGTGATGGGATTTCGCATTCAATGGGTAACACAGCTTCCAAGCCATAAACTAGCTGGAAAGGAGTGAACCCTGTTGAAGTTTTCACTGAGGTTCGGTATGCCCATAGCGCTGAAAATAACATGTTGTGCCAATTCGACCGATGAATACCAATGGTTCGTCGGATCATGATAACCGGAACTTTGTTGATAGACTCAACCAAACCGTTGGCTTGCGGATAATAAGGAGTAGAGCTATCGTGGAGCAAACCAAGCTGGCTTGTAAGCTCAGTCATCATGATGTTTCGAAAATGGCTCCCATGGTCAGTAATGATTGCTTGTGGGACACCAAACCTAGTTATAATATGATTGAATACGAAAACTGCAGCTGTTTTGCCGCTTGCGTCGAATGTAGGCATCGCCTCGGCCCATTTAGTAAAATAATCAACCGCGAGGATGATATACGCATGCCCCCTGGCCGAGTGAGGGTTACAAGTAATAAAATTGATACCCCATTTGGCGAATGGACCAACGAAAATTATAGTGTGGAGAGGAGCAGGTGGTGTGCGCATCTTGCGATCAAACACTTGACAGTTGTGGCACTTCCGGACTGCAATGATACAATCTTTGAACATGGAGGGCCAGAAGTAGCCAGCGTGCAACACCTTCTGAGCTGTGGCATACCCAGACATATGACCGCCACATGCTCCAGAGTGACAATCATTCAAAACCCTCTCAGCCTCTTCGTGAGTTAAGCAACGTCGAAAAACTAAGTCTGCCCCCCGGCGATAAAGTGTATCTCCAATAATCTTGTATTGCTGGGATTGAAACCGAATTTTTCGACGTTCCAAATTTGAAGCTTCAGGCCGAAAGGTTTGGGTTTGGAGATAGATGATTATATCCCCGTACCACGGATCTACAGTACTGATAAGAAACAAAGATTCGTCCGCAATGGACTCCTCTGCCACAGTTTCTGTGTCAGCACGCGGGAAATCACACATCAAGTCCGCAAAAACTAAGGATTTCTTAGACTTGGACTTCTCAAACTCCAAGTCGAACTCTTGCAGGATAATGATCCATTTAGAGTACTTGCCCCCTAGCAGTTGTTTTGTCAAAATATAAATCATAGGGTTGCAATCCGAAATAACTGTAGTTTTATGGAGAAGAATGTAGTGACGGAAACGCTGGACAGCTTGAACGGCTGCCAGGGCCAATTTCTCCACATGCGAATATTTTAGCTCAGTAGGGTTTAAGGTCCTACTAAGATAATATATCACATGTTCTGCTCCGAATTCATCTTCTTGAACTAACACCATTCCAATAGTGGAATGCGAAGCTGCGAGGTATAAGAAGTAGTCCTGGTTGTAGTTAGGAGGATGCAACAACGGTGCATGGGTCAATGCGTGTTTAAGTGCATCAAAAGATTGTTGGGCAATCTTGTCCCAAAAGAATTGAGTGTTCTGTTTCAACAACCGTGTAAAACCTTTAGTAACCTCGGCGTAGTTTGGAATGAATCGGCGTAAAAAGTTCGCTTTCCCTTGCAAACTTTGGAGTTGGCGCAAACTCAAAGGAGGAGGCAATTTGATGATAGCTTCGACCTTCGAGGGATCAACGCGAATGCCGGCTTTTGGAACAACAAATCCCAGCAATCGACCCGTCTCTATACAGAAAACACACTTGTGGGGATTCAACCGAATTCGATAATGCCTACACCTCATAAAGATTGCTCGTAAGTGGACAAGGTGATCAGCTCGATGTAAAGAATGAGCAGGCAAATCATCGAGGTATGGTTTCACAATGTGCTTGATGTCATGAAATGCATAAGACATCGCCCGTTGAAAAGTGGCCCCGGCATTCTTAAGTCCAAAAGGTAATTTGCAATAAGCAAATGTCCCCCATGGACAAATGAATGTCGTTTTTGGCTGGTCGGCAGGTAGAATATTGATTTGATTATAGCCCGGAAAACCATCCATGAAGGAAAACATTTCACTTCCGGCACAATCATCAATAATTTGATCGATATAAGGCGTAGGATAGTTGTCTTTTGGACAAGCTCAATTTATATCCCTATAGTCGATACATATTCTTATTGTTCCTTGTTTCTTGTTAACCGGAACAATATTCGATACCCAATCCGTTAACAGGATCGGATAAATGAAACCTGCTTTCAACAGCTTTTCGACTTCTTCTTTAATCGCAGCCGCTTTCCGAGGGTGAATCTGACACAACCGTTTCCGGACGGGTTTAGCATCCGGGTAGGTCTTTATTTCATGAACAACAATGGCAGGGTCAATTCCCGGCATTTCCTCGTAAGACCAGGCAAACACATCGCGGAATTCTTGGAATAGGGCCTTGTAAGTTTGGATTTCATCTTCTGTACATGCGGCACCTATATGAATGTTTTCCTCAATTCCGGGCTTCACTGAAATATCAATGGGAATAGTGCGAGAAATATTCCCTAAATTCAACTCTGAATCAGAATGTTTCGTTGGATTCTGAGCGTCTTTGAATTATATTCAACGGTAAAGATAGATGAAAAATCATTTTCAAAAACATCATCCTTAGGTAAAAACGAAGATCTGTGATGGAGATCTTCCCATGGTAGATCATCTACACTTAGGATTTCGCGAAGTTGTTCGTCAGATGACACGACTTCGGGAAACGCTATCCGTTCTAAGGTTGAGGTGAAAAGTGATTCTTCACTGACCACATTCATTTGGTCGATTTGGGTTGAACGCGAGTCGGTAAAAGACATGACGACTTCATAAGCAATCTCATATGGACTCACAGGCATAGCATCACCGAATGAGTCTATCTCAGATTCAGATGGGACAATCCAAGGATCATCATAAATAATGTTGTCTGATGTAATCATATGAATTGATGCAAATGAAGGGTCTGCGTTGATTGGAGGGAAAGGAAAAGTTCCCAGTAAACCGGAATCTTTAACTAAACCTACGCCAACGTCCCTATAAGGGATTGTTGTCTTACCGACATGCTGGATACTCTCTGAAGAGGCTGGGTCGGATGAAAAGTATGTCAGCTGATCAATGGTCACGATCTTACCGTTATATGGAAACTTAATTACTCTGAAGATCGATGAAACGACCGCTGTCATAGCATATGACCAACTTCGACCCAAAAGAAGGTTGTAGTCTAGAGGGGCATCAACCACTTCCACATCCAGACTAACGGTTTTACCTTCTACCCCTATAGGCAATTCCTGTAGAATACCAAACAGAGGGAACCCACGGCCATCAAAGGCCTTAAGGATGGTCGGGGATTGGTTCAACGAAGGAGAACCAAGCGATCTCCAACATTGAATCGACATAATACACATAGAAGCTCCCTCATCAATCACAGTCCGATGAATAGGCCTGTTTTTGACTATCACTGGAATTTGGAAAGCCATTTGATGGGGTAGACGCGGTGTACTATTTTCTAGATCGAAGATTATCAGGTTCGGATCCTGAACATCAACAGCTCCGATAGCCGACAAAAGTAATTTTCGTTGTGTTGGGCATGATTGCAGCACTTCTAAAGCCGACATTGCTGAGGGTGAAACAACTAAGTCCTCAACAATGCTGTAATTCTGGTCCGCTCTCGCATGTGGATTGAAAGCAGACCTTCGAAGTACACCCTTGGCGGGCGGTTTGATTACTAAGTCCGGGTTAGGTTTTTCGATCTGTAGTGGATCGGAACCAGGAGCTGAGGTTGATGGATTAGAATGAGAAGATTCTGCTTCCTTACCATCAACATGATTCTTACTACCATAATCTTGCGATCGAGTCACAATCCTCACATGAGACATCATCAAAATGGGTTCTTCACTGGCATTCGAGGAAGAAGCTATCATCTTATTCTCCTGCTCTGGAAATGGATTTTTTAACACAGCAGGAGTGGGAGAACCTTTGACTATTTTCACAACCTCGGCCCGATGAGGGCAATCTCTCATAAAATGATCCTCTTCACAAATGAGACAAGGATATCGAGGTTTGCGCTTTTCGTCAGTGGTTTCCGACTTTTCCGTTTTCTCCTTCGGAGCCTTGTCTGCTTTAGCCTTCTTCTTTCCTTTCTTCTTTCCACCGTTTTTTGATTTGGCCGTAGATGAATCTACAGCGTGAATATCGGCGGTAAGTTTAGGAGAAGACTCTCCTGTCGGGGAATCGGGCAAAGTGATTATAGGAGTAGTTGAAGCCTTGGAAGACTTCTTCTTGCTCTTTGTATTCACGATACCAATCATACCATCAGCGGCATGAGATCCCAAAGGATCAGCAGCGATTTGATTCGATTTTGGAAGATCCAGAATCTTCTCGTGTAACGTACCCGACTGAGTATAAACTAAGTCAAGGTATTGCGCCTGAGCAATGACTTGCTCCTCAGTAACTACTCCGGCCTTAGCTACATCTTCAGTAATCTTCGGTAATAATGATTTAACAAACCATTCAGCTAAGATTTGGTCCGGGATAAAAACTTTCACTAATCTTCTTCGACGCCTCCACTCATGAATGTGATCAGAAATATACGTGGACGTTGATTGTTTTAGTGAAGTTAATAACTCCGTGCCGTTATCGTATCTGACCGGCAACTGAAAGTGAGTTAGGAATGAGGTAGCTAACTGGCTAAAATTGTAAAAAGAGGCCCGTGGTAACTCAATGTACCACTTGGCCGCGAGACCAATGAGTGTACGCTGGAAAAGACGTAAGCGGATCGAATCATCCGAGATAGAATTTGAAGCACACCAGAGGTGGTAAGTCATCACATGATTGGATGGATCCTCTCCAGACTTACCTTAGAACTTGGGAATATCACTGGGCAACTTATTTGGCATTGGCGGCCAGAACTGAAGATATTGAATTGGATCGTTCGTTAGGCGCATCAAGTCTGGTAAATCCAAAGTTGCGATAAACGGTAACTGCCGGTTAGGATCTCTAAAACTCTGGGTCACAAGACCAGTCCCAGGAGGAGGATATCCAGGATAACTAGGAACAGGAGTCGCATTTGGGATATTATATCCTCCTGGAAAACCAGGATTAACCGGACCGTACTGGGGTTGTTGAGGTTGTTGATAAGTGTACCCAGGATACGGTTGATACTGGTAAACCGATTGTTGGACAGCTTGCCCAGGTTGGTACTGTCCCTGGTACGGTTGGTGAACAAATTGAGGTTGAGTAGTGACAACCGTACTTATACCAGGCTGACCTGTAGGCATCTAGACCGTGGTTTGAATCGTAGATCCAGACAACGGCAAAGATGTCTGAGGCGTGGTCGCAGAGACAGTAGAAACCGGAGCTGTCGATACTCCATAAGTAAGTGCGGCAGATGTAGCGGTAGTTGCAGCAGCCGTTTGAGATGGAGTACTAGGTGCAATTGGCGGCTGAGTAACTACCGAAGTTACAGAAGTTTGAACATTTGACTGGACAGGTCGCGGTTGCTGGGGTGGACCAGAAACTACCGGTTTTCCAGCTTGAGGTACCAACTGTAAACTTGGCTGCAACACCTGTTGACCCTGTGATGGATCCCACACTAACATTCCAGGGTATTGACCCGTAACAGGTTGAGGATACTAAGATCCATAACCAGATTGAGGATAGGATTGATAATTGTAAGGTGCAGTTCCCATACCCGGAACATATGACTGACCTTGAGGTGGTTGATAACCTTGACTCGAGTATTGACCTTGAGGTTGATAACCTTGAGGTAAATACGGATACTGGGGTTGACCTTGACCTTGAGGTTGATACCCTTGAGGTTGATACCCTTGGGGTTGATACCCTTGAGGTTGCCATCCTTGAGGTTGCCATCCTTGAGGTTGATATTGATACTCAGGTTGACCCTGGGGTACATATTGAGGCTGGGGTTGACCTTGAGGCATGTATTGCACCATAGGTGCATACTGACCTTGAGGTTGCCTCCCAGGCGTTAACTGAGGTTTCCCCCCAGGCGGTAATTGGCCACCTTGAGGTTGGGAAACGGGAACTGAACCTGACATCATGTAAATGTCTCCTACACCCAATGGCATATTACCATTGTTTCCAGCTAATAACCCATGATCAACGGGTTGAGGAGATGCCCCCGCAAAGGTACCAGAAAGTGATTGATACCTGGTGGGAATAGAAGGACCGCCGTGTAAGAAAGACTCAGGACTTTGAGTAAGCACGGACGACTGACCAGACATATTTACAGGAGTATAAATACCTCCAGGTGGAAAAGGAGTATGAGGTGTAGAAAAACCTACCCCTGAGTTGTCTAAATAATTGGTTAACGAAAGGTACCAAGTAGTACTTCTAGGAGGACTGTAAAAGATGGATTCACGCTCCCTTAGATCAATAGTAAGTTGATCTTCAAGGTTAGAGATGCCTATTTCTTCCTCTGGAGCAAGTTCTTCGATAGCAATCAAACCAGTAGGAAGATTTTCGGTGATAACTCGTTCTATTCTTGGTGAATTTGGAACACTAGAAGTCGGAGTAACAGGTTCAGATATTTCAGGTTCTTCGCCTGTATCACTAGCAGACGAAAAACTACCAACAAGTTCAGAAACTGTAACAGCTTTGGGATTATAACCTGTCTCTAAGCCTTGGTAATCTGAATGGACTACCAAGGAAGATTCTCCTTCTTCAGGTGAACCTACTCTACTGCCACTAGGAGGAGTTACAAGGACCTTTAAACCTTCTATATTACCGGGGTCGTCTCGAGGAGGTGATCCCCTAAGTCTACGGGATCTTCTCAACAATTCGGCCACAGAAACAACTTCAGGAGACTGGCCCCGAAGTCTACGGGACTGTCTCGGTAATTCCGCCACAGCTAAAAACTTTTAACTACTACACACGAAAACAAAGTAAAAACTCAAATCAAACTACCTAAAGTCTCTAAAGAACCAAACAAATTTGAATCACACGCCTAAAGAATCTAGGGCATCAAACCAAGCACAAACAGTAGCCTTCCAGACCGAAAACGCTAGTTGGTGATGAAGCCCAACATCGTCGGATTCAATACAGAAGTGGCGGGTGGAACAGTTACCTCAGCAACCTGCTTAATGAATAGACCAGCACACGTTCCTCCACTTTAACCGTCTCGAGTGAAGTGAACCCCCCGGAAAATCCAAGTGAGTCTAGCCGACGTCTGCTCCAGATACAGTGGGATCTTCCCTCCACCGTCACCTCGGTAGAATCCTAAAGATAATGGTCACTAAGGTTACCAACCGCAACAAATGCACCTAGGGGAACAGTCTACACTCCGACAGCACGCAAGGGCAGAGTATCAAGCTCAACCCCCTTGCAGGTTCCTTGACAATAATCCAACGTTTACCGACAAGTGACCCCTGGCTCCTCGACAATGGTTAATCCGAGGTTTACCGTTTGTAATACGTGCGTGTCTGGCGTCGTTCCCAACGAGGGAGGATTGATCCCCTCACTGGTTCGGACATGAGCTCGTGCTTCTCCTTTAAGAGGAGCTTTCCCAGAGTACAAACGAGACAATTGAATTTATTCTATCACAAGATAAGCTACTTGTTTGGTTTTGTTGTCTTGGAGAGTTAATTACTCACCTACTCCAAGACACTAGCCTGATCTAAATTGGTGTTTCAGAGCCCTAGCAAATAAAAGTTACTACGTTGTTTTTACTTTAAGCGTTAATTTTATGGTTTTTCTTAAAGACAAAAGGTAGCGGAAGTGAAACCAATGGTGTGTAGACCCGACTCAAACCACTACAAAGATGCACCTAAGATGATTTACGCTATTTTTCTCTTTCAATGAAATTCTTAACTAAGAGAGTTGAGAGATGCAAATTTTATAGAAAACAACTTTCTTAGTAAAGACAATCAAAGAAACAATTATCTTTATCTTTTGAAGCACACAAACATGACCACTCCTTACGTGCACGAAAAACTCTTTTTCTTTCAAAACTCTTCAAAGCTACTTGTAACAAAACTTTCCAAAGGAGATGTTTTTCTATTTTCTCTACTTTAATAAAGCATATAAATCTATTTTAACGAAAATCAATCTCAAAAGCTATAAAATCTATGAAAACTTCACTCACAAGCAAATCAAAAAGGAAATCACTCTAAGCAAACCTAACGAGGCAAAAGCCTACAAAGATGATTCTAGGTTGTTTTACTTGACCAAAATCAAGTCAAGGACCAGCTAATGCAGAATCAAAAGACTAGTCAAAAGAAATCTCAAATCTTTTTGTTCTTTTTGTAAAATGGAATTCAATACTCAATCAAGAAGCACTTCGAAATTTTCCCAAGAGACCAATCAAAGGTAAGTTGCTCTCACAGGTAGACTTTATGATAGGTCTAACTTCTAAGAGAGAGATCTAAGGCTTGACAACTTCTACCGCCAAAGTCACTACAAGACCTACTCAAAAATCAAAACCTAGGGCTTAAACTTCTATGAAATCCACTAAAACACTCAATGCTATCGAAACAAGTTCAGGTGAAGATCTTTGACAAGAGACTAATGGATCTAGGCAGTAAGAACTGAGAAAAAGTAAAATCTAAGAGAAAAAATGCAAAAAATGGAATTTTCTCAAATTTTATGAGGGGACGCAGGCAACCCGTTAAAACAGGTGCGGGCCCGCTCTGTGCACACAGCGACAGTGCGTCCAGGGACGCACTGTGCAATACTCAGAGGGTGCGTCCTACTGGAAAATTCAAGAAAAACTAAAATGAATCTAACCCTAAGCTAACCCACCCAAAAACAAAGTCAGAGAGCCAAAAACCAGAAAAATAAACCAATTTTCTCAGAGCAAAGTTCATACAAAGGAAAAGACTTTCACATCAATGGAGTCCCCAGTGGAGTCGCCAATTTGTCAGGCGGAAAGAGTCGATTGTGCGGACACAACCAACCTCCCTAGGAGCCTAAGACTCTCTAGTGACAAACAAGACAAACAAGAGCAATCCTTCTCTAAACATCCATTTACTATATAAGAAATCAAGTGTTTAGATCCTACCTGTAATCCAACGCTGTTGTAGCAGTCCAGCTCCGCTGATCCGGATGAGCTCCTCCTTCACTTTGAAACCTGCATCCACTAACAATCAAACGATTAAATAGCACTTGATAATCTCATAGAATAAAACATATTTAACACATAGACCAAGGAGTGCATGAAACAACTCATAAACAACAAGTTATTGAGAAGAATGGACTCATTTGCATTAACAGGTAACAAAAGGAACAAATACAACCTGAGCCTTGGTGTTGTGCAAGTCCCTCCCAGGGTCCATCAAGAGTTCTCCTTTACTTTGACAAAGCTCGCCCACTTTCAAATAGAACAAGCAAAGATGGCAATCTCTCCTCACAAGCTTCTAAATGCGATTCCTAATTCCAGCAGCATCTACCCATAGAAATGTATAGCTTCCAACCTCCCCTCCTTCTGGCCCAATGCCTGTATTTATAGTTCTCAAGAGGAAGTTAATCAGGTCCACCATCAATGGGATAATCCCCTCTTTGGATGGGATAGCTCCCTTATTGATGGGATAAGTTCCTCTTTGGTAGGGGTACATGAACCATCTGGAGGCGCTCAATACACGTCGAACAACCTTCTAGAATGCTCTAGAAATGACCACAAGTAACTTTTTAAAGATGAAACTTGTGCATTTTGACCTTTACAGGGGGACGCACCTGCCCCTTTACATACAGAGCGTCCAAAGACGCAGCTTTTGTGAACATTGGGTGCGTACCCGCAGGTAAGGTTGAGAGAACCTGCGTACCCAGAGATAAATACATTTATAAAGACTTTCTCTTTTTTTGGAGTTTGACATGGAGAGTAGAGGCATAAGACTTGCCTAAGAGGATAGCATGACTGTTGATAGAGCCATACTAACTGTAAATAGCCATGGTGACATTTTTTAGTGTAACAGAAGGGCTTGATGTTGTATGGAAGGTGACATTGCTAGCTCACGCAAAGATCCCATCCTTGGTGAAGCCACCCGATGGTGTACAGGTGTGGATGTGCTGTGGTCAGTAAGCCCAGCTACTTCACGACCACTACTGAGATGAGGTTCTTTTGGCTCCTACCGTTGACAATGAACTGTAGCAGGGATCCCTTTATCCACATCTAGGAGTGGAAGATACACTCCTCCTCCTTTGGATATTTGGGTTCCTCCTTCTGGATCTTCGTGGTGGCAACGATGGCATTGGGCTCCGCATTGAAAATCTGCTTCCCTTTGTCATTCGCCTTGTCAGGTTCTGACTCAGAGTCAGAACATGCATCTGATTCTAAAACCTTTACCTCAGCCACCAGTGACTGCTTATCCCAACACTCACATGTGATGTGAGTGGAGCTCTTATGGAACTCACACCATTTTCCCGTCTCCTTTTTTGGCTTCGCAGCACTGTTCTTTTCTTGAAGCTTTAGCAGGTTGCCTTGGGCCACCCCACCTTAGCTTTGTCCTTTGTTTTGTGGTTTGGGGGCACCTTTCTCTTGCTTCAGATTCACAGATCCAAAGTCTCGCTTCTTCTATTTAAACTTTTGCTCGACCTTGACGGCATATTGGTATGCCCTGCCTAGCGAGGAGATGTTCAGGAATTCTATTTCTTCCTGGATGTACTTGTGCAGGCAGCCACGGTATTTGAGTATCAAATGTTGCTCTTAATCCTTGATACCCAACTTTGTGCAAAGGGTATGGAAAATATTGCTAAACTCTAGCACGTCTTGGTCCCTTCCTTGCCGCAGCGTGGTCCACTTTATGTATTGATCCTCATAGCTTCCTACAAGGTAGTACTGCTCCTTGATGGAATTCTGAAATGAATTCCAAGTGGGTGCAACTAAAAGTAGTGAGCCGATACTTTCATCCTTCTGCTCATAGTAGGTTTCCCAGCAGTCCTTGACATGGGGGGCTGCTTTGAGAAGAGCGAAAACAATCTTTTCCTGACTCGAAAATTCATGAATAGAAAGATAACCCTCTAGCAGATTTAACCATTTATCTACGACATCTGCGTCTATATAACCTTCGAATATGGGGATTTCAAAATTAACTTGTACCTGAAAGGGTGTCGCGTTTCGAGAGTAGCTGTGGAGGCCGATGCGTCACCTCTGGGTAGCCACTGAAGGATCTAGTCAAAGCTGTCCATCATCGCGTTCCTTTGTCGCTCGAGGGCTTCTTCGAGCAAGATTTTGATAGGATCCCCTGCCCCCTCGTCTTTCTTCTCATCCACCATGGGAGGCCATCAGGATTTGCGAGGCTAGTATTGCAAAGGTTCGACTAGTTTAAGCCCTACCTCCTTATATCCCAACCTCATTGGGGACATGCAGAGAAAAATAGAGAAAAAGCAGACCGCTCTGATACCACTGCTCCGAATTTAAACAGGAATGCAACAAATTACAGAGATAACCATAAACGCATAGATGTAGCAGAAATAATACCTCAATTCATTAATATAAAATACTGAAATATGCTTACAAACAAGAATAGAAATAAACTAGCTAAGGTGATGGTAGCTTATCTCTGAGAAGAGATGTGGCGCCTACCTGCCTCTGAACTATGTTACAATGAGGCTCAAACACCTATTTATTCCTGAGAAAAAATGGAAAACCCAAAACATCCAAAAACCTAACCCTAGAAGATGAAACGCCAAACTGTGGGCCTCGTTTGGATAAATTGGTACATCAACTTCCCAGGGTCGTAACTTTGGTATACGATCCTCATTTAATGCTTACAGTATCTCGTTAGAAAGATATATCCGAGAAATACAACCTTGGGAAGAGAAACATCGATCCATGGACCCATGTTGCTCACAAGTTTCCAAAAAAACGTTGTTTAGGGCCTCAAAATGGCTCCGAAAGTTCAGGACCCGAAAAACTGCTAAAAATAGTAAATTGTGCTACAATTAAGGAAACTGAAAAGCTAAAAGAAACAATGGTGGGGGTCCAAGTGGACTTGGTTGGTGGCCACCGATATCCACCTCGATCACAAAACCCCTTCACTTGGGCTCTTTTCCCACAAAGGCTTTTGTGACCGAACTCACACAAACCGAACTCACTAGGCTTGTGGAGTACCACCCTAGATTCACAATTCAACAACATAGTCTAGTTGTAGTGATCGTAATTTGTTCAAGCTCTTGTAGTCAAGCGAAGACTTGGTTGGGTTCCCAAGTTGAAAATTAAGTAAGGGTAGTTGTGAGCGCATGATAGCTAGGGAGGGTCAGGGCATGACAAGGAATGAAAAGGTGCGCTAACACATGTCGGACAATATCAATACATGTTGAGGAGTGTGAAGAAGTGTCAAGGCGTCACAAGGGAGAACTAAGTGAAAATGTAGGGAAATGAAAAAATAAATATGTGTGCTAGGGAGTGTCAGTGAATTCAAGTGTGCCAAGGATGATATGTGTTAGGAGAAGTTCATAATAGGATTTTCAAGAGGTAAGCCTACGGTTGTGATAAGGGGTTCTACGGATCAGTTTTAGACAAAGGGAGACTTTGTTCTAGGTACAACACTGTTTTTCCTTTAGCTATTATTTTTATATGATATGTGGCACATTTTGGCCAAATGCTCATGTTTTAAACTATTTTAGACAATTTCATATTGTACATTGTTTTTTATAATTTTTGGGGCACTCCACATGTGTCAGATTATATCATGTGTGTCTTGTGCATCTTATGGTTATTGCAAACTCTTATTTAATGCTCTATTATTTATATGAACTAGATATACATGTGAAATATTGTCTATGCAAGCTATGTTGGTTAGTTGCTTTAGGGCCATGGCTAGATGTGATCCTTGTCTTGGTAAGTTCTTAAGTGGGACACGTTGAGCCTGGACATGAGTGGCCTAAGACAAGTTATAGAAAGTTCTTGTGTGAATAAGGCACAATCTACTTGTAATAGGTGAAATTGGTCAAGTTATTGTGGTTGAAGCAGGTCAATGTCACATGAACTATAGTAGTTAAGGACTTGATTGGGTTCCCAAGTCGTGAAAAAATGTAAGGCTAGTTCTATGGGTGTGATTACTAAGGCATGCTAAGGAATGCTAACATGTTCCAGATAGTGCGAAGGCATGTCAAATATGCTAAGATGTGCCAAGTGCTAAGGCACGCCAAGATGTTCAAGGGTGTCAAAATACATGCCAAGGATTGTCAAGGCAACAAAGAGGAGAAACAAGTTAAACTACAAGGAAATGAACACATAAGAGCGTTAATAAGTCATAAATTTACCTTTTCCAAGAGGGGCATGCTAGGTACACCAACACTAGGTACCAATATGTGCCAAGTGCCAAGTGTTAGTGCATTATAAGTGCTAAATACTCCTCTTTTACTTCTCATCTACTTTCCAATAGTTGATATCAAATAAATTTAATATTAAACCATGCCAAAGCATACGAAGGCATCTCAATGAGAAATAAACATGATAAGACTTGTCAAGTGCCAATGTGTGTTAGAGAGTGATACACATGTTATGAAGTGGCAGGGAATGTCGAAGAGTGCTAAGGTGTGCCAGAGAGTGCTAATGCATGCTAAGGAGTGTTAGGGAGTACAAGGGAAACACAAGGGAGCACTAGGTCAAAATACATGGAAGTGAATGAATATGAGGGTGTTGTGGGGAGTGTCAATGAGTGTTACCTGGCATGCCAAGGAGGGAGTGACAAGGTATGCTAAGTGATGGTAAGCCATCCTACGGAATATCAGGGCATGTTAAGAAGTTCCAAAGTGTGCTAGGGAGTTCTAGTGTGTGTTAACATGTGCCAAAGTGTGCCAATGCATGCCAAGAAATGACAAATGCTCCATAAACCCACTTCCACAAGTCCTATTGGTGGATGCACCATAAAAAAATAAAGTATGACCATAGCTCCATGAGTCGAAAATGTCTTCTACGTTATTCCTCCTTCATTAGCCATACCTCCAACCAATTTGCAAAGATCTTTAAATAGGCATCTCTAGTATTTGGTTCTGTTTGTTCAAAGATCTTCTCATTCTTGCTTCACCATATGCCCCACAAAATATAGAAAGGAAAGGAACGATATGTCTTAAAACATTCAAACCATTGAGTGAGACATCTCTAAATGGTAACCATATTCTAGATTACATGTATTTTAAGTGTTTGAAGAACCCCACTCCATACCGAGATCGCAAAAGGACATGTTAGAAATAGATGTTCCACATCTTCTAAAACTTCTTTGCATAAAGAGCATCTTCCAAGACCCTGAAAGCCCCTTTTATGGATATTATCCCAAGTTAAAATATTATCGTGGATCGCCAACCATTTAAAACATTTTAATTTTAGAGATATATCCGATCTCCACGTGTTATGAAAAAAAAATCATTATCATTCAAGCCACCTCCATGAGAAATATGTTTATAAATCTCCTTAACCGAGATCTGTTCATTATAAATAACACCTTCCCATTTTAGCTTTTCTTTCTTCTAAGTGAGTTTTAAACCTGTTAGACTTAATTGTGTTGTAAAACGTGCCCATTACACAAATAGATGTTGTGGAAATCCAAGTTCAAATGCATTATCCAATAACTTGTAATAGAAGAAGATCCTCAGTCACAAGAGATTTAGTTCATAAAGTAAAGCCTTGTCTTATGTAAATGCTCAAGGATGCGAATAGAAAGAGTATGTATTACCTCCACTCATTTGATATCATCTAGTCCTATTTCTATCCTATTCCCCTTTCCAACCTCCCATCTCAGATTCGATAGTAGCCAATATTTGTTTCTCATCATGCCTCTCCATATATAAGATGCCACTTTCTTCTTTGGAGCCGCCTCTTTAATCCATTCCTTAAGCTGTCTATTTTAGATATTTCTCTTTAATAACCTATTACTAAATACCTTTTCCCTAGAAAGTTTTCCATAATTTATTGAGTACAATTAAAGCCTTACTAAAACATTATGTTTCATTTATACCCCGCCCTCAATCCTTCTCATGTCTCACAAGAACCTATAAATAGACCAAAAGTATCTTATTTGTGGATGTAGGCCTAGCCCAAAGGCACATAGCTATAATAGCATCAATTCTTCTGGTCTAAAGATATTGAGGGGGGGAGATACTGAGATGTGAGCCCTCTAATTGAAATGAAATAACCTCCTCCCATTTGTCATGAAATTCTTTGAAGATGTCAATTGATTAGGGTTTTGTCAAAGAGTCCAGGAAGTAGGTTACCATGAGAATCTCATAGGTATATTTTCCCTCACCTTGAAGGAAGACAAGATGACCATTGCAGGGACTGATTTCATGTTTTCAGTGGATGCCATCTCTGAAGCTATAGGAATACCAAGCCATGGTGAAAATGTGTTCAAAGGAATGAACCTAGACCTAGAAGATTACAAACCCTACTTGAAATCACAATACAAAGGAGCTCACTCACATGTTTTCCCATTCAGATACTTGTTGGAGATATATGCACCATTGATGAAGGTTGTCATGAAGTTCTTCACATGTGAGGACAGTTTTTCTAGGCTATATCAATACTACATAATACTACTCATGCACTTTACAACTTCCAATTCTCTAAATTTGTTCAACTACTTGTATAGGAGCCTAACCAAAATGTCTGAAAGGGTGTAATTGAAAGGAAAAGTGCATTATCCCAACCTCTTTCACCATATCCTAATAAAGGTTACAGTACTCCATTAGTTGAAAGAGCATAACATGACATGGGACACCTTCATTGAGGCAGCCTTGAAAATGAATATAACTAGTTCACCAAGCCAACACCAAACCATATTAGCACAACCCATGGAGGTGGGGTCATCAAGCAAACATGATGAGAATAAATTTTCCAAAACCCACATGAGCCTAGATATCTAGCCTAAAATCCTTTACATTCCAGTCATCTCTTGGTTGTGATTTCATAGAGAGAGCCCTCTTTAGTTTGGTAGGGCTAGCTACCAAACTAAAATCTTGGTCTGTGGTTACCTCCGTCGATCTCCTCATCAGCCTGGGACATTGTGGAGGATAACAAAGGACATGACAACTAGGGAGTGCTAAGGTGTTCTAGTGAATGTAAGGTTCCCAAGTCATGGAAAAATGTAATGCTAGTTGTGAGGTCATGAATGCCAAGGTGTGTTAGGGGATGCTAGGGCATGCTAACATGTACCACATAGTACGAATATGTGTCAAACAAGCTAATATGTGCTAAGTGCTAAGGCATGCCAAGATGTACAATGGTGTGACAGTGCATTCTACGGGTTGTCAAGGCAACAAAATGGAGGAACAAGTTAAGCTACAAGGAAATGAGCAC
This sequence comes from Pinus tabuliformis, assembly GCA_031772625.1. Lineage (NCBI taxonomy): Eukaryota > Viridiplantae > Streptophyta > Pinopsida > Pinales > Pinaceae > Pinus > Pinus tabuliformis. The sequence continues at coordinate 1,505,864,573 of CM062819.1, read as the reverse complement.
ATAATAGGGTTAATAAGTTATCAATTTACCTTTTACATGAGGGGCATGCTAGGCACACCAACACTAGGTGCCAATAGGTGCCAAGTGCCAAGTGTCAATGCATTCTAAGTGCTAAATCTTCCTCCGTTTCTTCTCATCTAGTTTCCAGTAATTGATCTCAAATAACTTTTATATTAAACCATGCCTAAGCATACCAAGTCATCTCGACGCATGCCAAACATGTTAAGACTTGCCAAGTGCCAACACGTGCCAAGTGCCAATGTGCATCAGGGAGTGTGATGCATGCTATGAAGTGGCACAACATATCGAAGATTGCTAAGGTGTGCTAGAGAGTGACAATGCATCCTTATCAGTGTTAAGGAGTACTAGGACAACACAAGGGAGCACTAGGTCAAAATGCATGGAAGTGAATGAATATGAGGGTCTATCAGGGAGTGTCAATGAGTGCTAGTTGTCATGCCAAGGAGGGAGTGACAAGGTATGCTAAGAACGGGTAAGGTATGACAGGGAATGTCATTGAATGTCAAGAAGTGCTAGAGTGTGCTAGGTAGTTCTGGGGTGTGCTAACATGTGCCAAGGCATGCCAAGTGCTAAGACATGATGGGATGTGCAGACTGCCAGAGTATATCAATATGCGTCAAGGATTTTCAAGGCAACAAAAGGAATAACAAAGCTAAAATGAAAGGAAATGAACACATAAGAGGTTTGATAAGTCGAGAGTTTATCTTTATCAAAAGGGGCATGCTAGGCACACTAATAATATGTTCGAATACATGCCAAATGCCAATGTGTGCCAAGTGCTAATGTTTGTCAATGCAATATAATTCCAAGGTGGTCCAGGGCATGCTAGGGACTACATGGCATGCCAACACATGATAGGGGAGTGCTATGCTATGCTAGGGCATGCCAACATGTGCTTGGCCATCCTACTCATGGCAAGATGTTGTAGGTACAAATATGTTCCAGGTACAAAGATGTTCTAGGTACAAAGATGTTCCAAGACATGCGAGGTGCCAAGGAATGTTAGTGTATTGTTCCAAAGCATGTTAACATGTGTTATGAGTGTTGAGGGGAGCTAGGTATCTCTCATTAATAATTGACAGGGCTTGATTATGTATTAGATAATATAGTTCCTACACACACTAGTGGAACTTTATTTAAAGGAAATTTTCTAGATAATAAACCTAATAGAGATGAACCATGTGTTGACTCATAGGAAAACTATATTCTTATGACTTGAGGGAAATGATACACACTAATTACTTCTTAAAAAATTGACTGAGTATTATAACTACTATGACCTTGGACACATAATGAAAAAGACTCCACAAAAATGGTCTTAAATCGTTATCTTTTGAAAAAAAATATAGTAACAGGTACATAGCATCATCAAAAACTCATTGGAATGATCAATGATGATGAAAAAATTTTGACCTCACCAAAAATAACCAAAAAGAGCATTGGTGAAGGTCCATAAAAGATCATCACTAGAAGTGTTACCAAAGAGAGAATTAATGATGGGCCTTTAATGACCCTCACCAAAAGTGTCACCAAAGAGAGAATTAGTGACGGGCCTTTAACGACCATCACCAAAAGTGTCATTGAAAATGGCTTTGGTGACAAACCTTAAAGGACCATCAGTATATACACTAACAACAATGATTTTTTAAACACCGTCACCATATGTGATATTGGTGACAGACCTTAAAGGTTCGTCACAGACATGAAGCGTCATCAAAAACTCATTGGAATGATCAATGATGACGAACATTTATTGAGCATCACAAAAAGTAATCAAAAGGATCATTGGTGATGGTCAATAAAAGATCGTCATTGGAAGTGTCACCAAAGGGAGAATTAGTGATGGGCCTTTAATGAGTGTCACCAAAGACAAAATTAGTGATGGGCCTTTAACGACCCTCACCAAAAGTGTCATTGAAAATGGCTTTGGTGACAAACCCTAAAGGACCATCACTATATACACTTACAACAACACTTTTTTAAAGACTGTCTCCATATGTGACATTGGTGACGGACCTTAAAGGTCTGTCACAGACCCTCACCAATGAGATTTTTTCTTGTAGTGATAGAATCATTATAGTATTTACAATCCATTTTCTCTATTTTAGTGTCTTCTTCAATAGTGATGTGCAATTGAATTATTTTTGAAAATATCTTCTAATTCAATCTCGATGAAATTTACATTGGAAATAGATAACGATATTTTTTGTATCTTGCAAAAAAATTAAGATCCCGTTAGATGGAAAGAGTGAGGAGCAATCAAAACATGTGAAAGACTTAATTCTAAAAGATATGAAATACTTAGTTTTTTTGGGTTTTGTAGAGTGTTGCTATTTGTGACTTTAGTAAAATTATTTAAAACAATTATGATGAATAAATTAATTGAAAATTGTATACAATATAGGGAAGGATTTCCTAAAAGTGTCAAATCTTGATTCCAAGGAAAGAGTGAGAATCAATAAGAATACTAGAGAACTCTCTTTTTTCTATTTTTCTTAAAATTCTTTTGTTGTGCTTTATAATAAAATTTTTAGAACCAGTTTAACTATATAATTTTTCATTAAAGTTTTATGGAGGATAGATAAATATGTTATATAACTTTGTAAAAAATTCAAATTCTTATTCAAAATATTCAATGAGTACTGATCAAAAGATGAGACTATTGTCATTAAAGAAAAAATTCAAAGAATGTAAACAATTGGAGCATTGAATTTTTCTTCTATATTAAGAAAAACTTTAACCAAATATTCTTGATGTGAAAAATTCATTAACACAAAGGTCTTTATGTAGCTTTATTATCAATCACCAGGTCGATTAAACATGTTGGTGGATTGGAAACTTGAACCTAGATTTAAGGGTTGATGACTATGGAATATGACATGCAAATATGATCTATACATATCTGACTTAAATTACGATTATTGCGACATTCTTTTCTTTTCTTGCAATTTTCATTTGTTTTTTTGCATGCTACGAATTGTTCATGCATGTTAGCTATAGCCCATGTTTCCATAGTTTTACATTTCTAGTGATTTTTTTTCTTGTGGGAGACCCTTGTTGATGCTTCATGTGGAGCTCTTTGAGCCACACTAGCTTTTGTTATGACATTCCATCCTCTGCTATTGAAGTTTTCAAGTTGATTCTTTTGTTTTATATGCAAGTACATATTGCTTGCTAGTATTCATTTTAAATGTCCTAAACCCACCTTGAGACTTGGAAACTTTGTCGATTTCATGTGTGGCGAGAGAGGAACCATTTTTTTTGTATCATTGACGTCTCATCCTACTGTTTTATTTTTATACTTACAATCAAGGCTCATGTATAAATATACAACACTCTATAGAAACCCTAGAAAAAATATTTTATTTTTGTTGTATGTGAATGGTAAATAATGATACCTTATTCAAAATTGACAGGTCTAGAAATGGATATATCTATGACATGTAGTATTTCAGTTTTCCTACAAGTTCTTATAAAAATACATGAATCCTACACAGAACCCTATAGGTGGATACTTCGATCCATGTTAAAATGGTTATGGATACCTCACATAATATTTTTATTGATTTGTTCAAAATATGAAGATAAATTACGGATATCATGTTAATGGGCTCTTAAGTTGTCCCATGGTCCATACTCATAACATGCAAACCAATGGGGGCCAACATATTATGTACTAATATCATTCAAACCTGCTTTAGCTGATTAGCAAGATATGAGTAACTGAAGTATTGAAATATCTTCACATGTTTCTCAACAAATTACCAAGCAAGATAAGTATTTGAAAAAATGGATAGGATTGATACCAACATTTAGAAAAACTAACAACATACATGCATCGATGGGATAATATTTAAAAGGTGAAGAGAGGCACCCTAGTACACTCTTTCTATTTAAAGATAGTAATCACACAACCTTTCAAGATCACAATTCATGGCATTAGTTTCTAAAATTTAATGTGAACCAATTTTATAGTTCTTCTAAATTTTTATAGTTTTGATGAAATGGAATCCTATTTCTCTCTCCATTTATTATCAATGAACCATTGAAGCTCAAATTAGGGATATTATATTTGGATTTAAAATATTAGAAATGGTGGAAACCTCACAAGAAATTTTATGGAGGTTACGTTTATTCCACTGAGTATGTCAAGTCAACTTATGTCATTTTAAATGTTACACCCATTGTCTAGGACGACTAAATTTTTTATGTCAAGTGATGTGGTTTCATAAATGGAGCACAAAGTTTGATGAATATTAGATGAGAGCTTGCCAATGTGATGGGATGGTAGCATGTTGATGTTGGGAGAGATTTTAAATGTTTTGTAGATATTTGCATTAGGATGTGATTTTTGTTTTTATAATAAGTTGGAGGAAATATTTCCTAATGTAAATGTAATTTCATTTTCCCCTATTTTGTGAGAAGTGGAAATGAACCATAACTTCTGCCTCTTGGTTACCCATGTCCGTTTGCTTTATATAGAAATGATTTTTTGAGAAGAAGATCAGAGTGTGTAGGGGAGGAGAAGCGCAGTGGAAGGAGAGAGGAAGAGTTCCAGTGTTAGGAGAAGAGGCAAAGCATGAGAGCTATGGTTTGCACAGGCCCACTTTGTATATTTTATATAGTTTAATGTATGCCTGAATTTGATTAATGAGTAGTTTGGTTATGTGCCTTTCTACATGATTATTTCTCTCTCTGTATAATGTTAACTTGATTTGTGAGGGCTGCACTTGTTGAGTCAATTTGTAGTAATAATTTGAAAGTGTCAAGAGTGTGGTGATTGTATGCTTTTGGAACAATTTGATTTCTTATTCAAGTAAAAGTTGGGGCTAAATATATTTACCTGTTTGTATGGGTCAGAGATTGTATGATGAAGAATTGTTTCCATCATTGTATTCTTATGGGTTGTGTGTAATTTTGGGTTGAATCTTGTGTATTTCTTACCTTTGAAAGTGTATTCTTATTCCATAGAGTTATATTAAGAATTTTCACTTTGAAGCCTCCACCATTGTGTTGAGTCCCTTTGTGCCTTGACTCTTGTTGTGTCAGCTAAATGTTGAGAAAGAAAGTGTTTATGCATTCTGGATATTAGTCAGTGTCTTGGTTGTGTGTTGTGAAACCCATCAGCAAAACAAAGCACCATTGTTTAGATTCAATCACTCCCTATTGATTAGAATACAATGTGTTTGTTTTGTTATGTATTCCCTTGAGGTTAGAAATAATGGGCTTCAGAATGGAGAAAACCTACAAGTAGATTATAGTTGTGCCATAATTTTTTGTTGAGTCATTGTAGTTGTATAATTTCTGCATACGGAGAAAACCTGAGCACCCTTTAGTGTGAACGATGCCAAACCCCTTTTTTGTGACTAATTTTGACGGGAAAATATGTTCGCTTTGCAATCCCAGTGAAAAAGGGCATAATAATTTGATGGTTGAGATAAGAAATAAGTTAAGGTCATGCAGATTTGATTGGGAAGCCGACTAGAATGAGGGTAACTCATTTTGGATTCTTGGAATACCAAAATATAGAGTTTTGAGGTGATATGAAAATATTTGCAGCACCTACAACAAATAGTTTTGTGGTTTACCTGTGCATTGTCGAAAGCCTGTTTTGGCTAGCATGTTATGCCATATGATGGTTTCAAGCCTATGGAGTTTCATGGTGTTTGAATAAGGATTTCAAGATGGGAGAAATCCCACTCATGGGATTAGGAAATGGAAATATCCATTCTTATTTAGACTGCATATTTTAATTAATTTGTTGAAATTATATAATGTGTTTTTAAATACATAGTTGTCGGTGCTTGTGTTGGAGTATCGTAGGTTATGGGTAGCCAGGGAAAATCAGTCTATCCCCATCAAGTGGTATCAGAGCTCAACTATGTTTTAGAGAATGTAAAATATTTCATATTTAAAACTCTAGGATAAAGATACATGAAACTCTTTGAGGAAGCATAGTTTACAACATATTGAGGTAAATCTTGGTTGAATTGAGGTTTACTGATTGGGAGGTGTTGTAAAGACATAGTGGATAGTGTTTACCTTGAGGTAGAATGGATTTCTCTTTGGCCATGTGTTCAACATGGCTGAACATGGTCCAAGTTTTGGGTAAAAGACCTCATCAAAGAAGGAGTGGACCGCGCAAAGCTGGCAGAGATATATTCATTGTACACATTTTTAGGGATTTGGTGATGGGAGAAGGCCCTTATTTTGTAACAGGTATCGGGTAGTATTCCTTGTTTTATGGATGCATGGTATGTGGACCATGGGTTTTGTATAGATGAATTGTATAAAAGGCTATGTAATACTTTGTAAAGGATAATCTAATCTCAGTAATAGAAGCATAAGTGAATCTATGTTTTCCCATTTGTAGTCTGTAGTTTTGGAGAAGGCTCTGTAGCTAAGTGCGTAGAGCCTTGAAGAGTCTGCTACTAAGGGCATAGATCACCTATGACTGGCTATGTACGTTAGAGAAGTGAATGTAATTAAATATCTGTGTAATAAGGAAGAAGTTTTGGCGAAGTTTTGTATCTTTGTACAGGTTATTTGTCTACTATTATGTATCTGATTATGTATGCTTTTCACTGAATTATTGCGAAGAACTGTAAGATATACTATTATTTGTAGAGTTTATGTGTTTCCATTAAATTAATCATATGCATGAAGTTCTTATGCATGCTAGGTTATAGTCTTGATATACAGTAGAAATAAATACACGACGCCACATCACAAATATCCCTTCTGTTACAGAATCCTGGTTTTGCAACCTCCCATAACTGCTCCAAGTGTGACTATAACCTGCTTGTTGTTCGTTGTTGAAAGGGCCAGTAGTTGAGGGTTTTACTAGTGAGTAGCAAACTCTGAACCTCGGTCAAGCCTCATCAAACTAACAAATGGTTCTGTATGGTAGCATGGGGTGAAATTTCATCAGACGAAGCGGTGCATGGGTTCATCCATACCCTAGAAACAATCTCGCAGAACTAGTATTTGGAAACTAAACTTTGACATGGCACTGCTAGCGGGCAGACATGGTGGATGGATTTGTCATAAAATTCAGATTTGAAGGCGATTGTCCACATATAGATGCAGCTCGGAAAATAGTTAAGAAAAAGACTTTTGAAAACAAAGTTCCAATTATTTGGCAACTTGATCGGGCTGCGAAGATTTGAAATGTGATAGAATGTTATAATCTCACCACAGAAGAAGACGAATATCCTCGCAACATTGGTAAGAAAGAGTCAAAAGATCACCGCAAAGTAAATGGACCTGCGATAGAGATGCCTGATATAATGAATCCATTGAATACTTTGAAGGTGAATATTGTTTCAGAAGATGAATCAAAGTATGTGACCATAGGGTATTATTGGGATGAAGACGCTATTAGCAACATAATAGATTTGTTGCATGAATACCAAGATATTTTCCCCACTTAATTTTCAGACATGAAACACATCATAGGGGATTTGGGAGTTATTAGTATTCCTCTGAAGCCTAATGTGAATGCTATTAAGTAGAGGCCTTATAGAATGAACCCAAATTATAAGGAAAAGCTAAAAGAAGAATTGGACAAGATGTTAACGACCGTGATAATTAAACCTATTGAAGAGTGTGAATGGGCAAGTCCCATGGTAGTTCAAGAGAAGAATGTGAAAGGGGAAATTACAATCTGTGTGGAATTGAGGAAGTTGAATGATGCATGCATGCATGACCCTTTCCCTACACCATTTATAGATGAAGTGTTGGATAATGTAGGAGGACAAGAGGCTTACTCTTTTATACATGGCTTCTCAAGGTATCATCAAATAAGAATTGCACCAGAAGACAAACATAAGACAAAGTTTGCCATAAAATGGGGCTCCTACAAGTATACAGTGATGCCTTTTGGGTTCAAGCTTGCACCTGCTATTTTTTCTAGAGTTGTAATTGCAGCTTTCAAGGAATATATACACAAATTTCGGCAAGTTTACTTCAATGATTGGACATTATTTGGTCTATTAAAGAAGCATGTGGTGAAATTAAGATTGATGCTAGATACATGTTGGTAGTATCTGATATCGTTAAACCTAAAGAAGTGCATTTTTTTGCACCATTTCGAATAATTTTGGGACATGTGGTTTCTAAACAAGGATTGATGGTAGATTTGGTGAAGATCACAGTCATTGTGAACCTACCAATACCAAAAATAGTAAGACAACTACATACTACACTAGGACACATTGTTTACTGCAAGAATTTTATAAAAGGATATGTGTAGACAACTACGCCAATGGATAAGTTGTTGAAGAAGGATGTGACCTTCCAGTGGGATGAGGAATGTCAGAAGAGCTTGGACGTGTTGAAAGAAAAGATGGTAACTCCGCCGATTCTAGCTTTCCCCGACTGGAGTAAAGAATTTCATGTGCATGTTGATGCATCCTTCATAGAATTGGGAGTAGTAGTACTGTAGCCGGGAGTAGGGATATTGATCATCCCATAGCATTTGCAAGTAGAAATTTGTCTAAGGAAAAAAAGAATTACATCATGACAAAAAGGGAGGGGTCATCCATAGTGTATGCGTTGCAGAAGTTCACATAGTACTTGTTGGGAACACATTTTAAAATGTTCAAAGATCATTCCATGCTGAAGTACTTGGTGAATAAGCTTATTTTAGGAGGGAATATTTGTCGATGGTTGTTCTTATTCCAAGAATTTGACTTCAAAGTTATATTGAATATTGGTAGATTGAATGGTGGACCTGATCACCTATCCAGGATAGAGACATGAGAAGAACCTATAAACATTGAATATAATTTACCCGATGCACAAATCTTTGCAATTAAAGTCATAGATGATCACTTCAGGGATATTATTTATTTTTTTTCCATAAGAATGGAGCCCATGGAGTACACTACAAAGAAAAATAAGGAATTGGTGGTTCAAGCAATTGCTTTTTTGCTGATTGTGGGACACTTGTATAAAATGGGACCAGATGAAGTATTCTGCAGATACGTCCTTGAACATGAAAGGAAAAACATTGTGATGATTGGTCTTGGAGGAGTTGTAAATTGGAATTATGTAACAAATGCCACTACGCATGATATTTTGAGAGCCGAGTTATGGTGGCCTATAGTGCATATGGAAGCAAAATAATTTTTTCAAGCATGTGATGTATCTCAATGCATAGGAAAGCCATCTAGAAGAGATGAAATGGCACTGGTACCACAGGTGACTTTGCAGGCTTTTGATAAATGGGAAATTGGCTTAGTTGGACCTATCAGTCACCTCGGGAAAGGAATGGTTAAAGATACATCATCGCCACGACTGATTATTTGACAAGGTGGACCAAGGCAAAATCGGTAAATGATTGCAACGTAAAAACTGTTACGAAGTTAATTTTCGAGTATATATTGTCTCGATTTGGTTGTCTGAAAATCTTGATGAGCGACCAAGGGACACATTTTTTGAATAAGACGATTGAAGCACTTACTGGCGAATCGCAAGTTTACCATTAGAAGAGCACTCCCTACCATCCTCAAGCAAATGGGATAGTGGAAGATTTCAATAAGATTATGGAGAATGCATTGACCAAGGTGTGAAAAATCAACAAAGATGACTGGGACTTGAGGATTCTAGTGGTGTTGTGGGCATAAAAAATGGCATGCACAAAATTCACTAGGGAACACCTTTCAGGTTGGTATATTGGAAAGAAGCAGTTATTCCAATGGAATAGATTATGCCAAGTTTAATAATTGCAGTTGTTACATATATCGAAGACCTAAATATGATGAATGAAATAATGTCCTAGATACCATCATTAGAAAAAGATAGATTTGTAGAAGGATTCCATCAACAATTGCAAAAAGAAAGGGAGAAGGCTTGGTATGACAGGCACATCAAGGAGAAGATATTTTGCAAAGGGGACCTTAAATTATTATATGACAGTAAGTTGGGGAAGTTCCCGGCAAAATTCAAAATGAATTGGTTGGGGCCATATATTTTCAAGAACATTTCAGATGGTGGTGATGTTCATCTTGCGAAGTTGAATGGTTAGATGATTTCAAGATGAGTGAATGGTAGTAGATTGAATGATAGTAGATTGTATGATTCATGATTTCACGATTGTTAATTTTTTCTATAGTTGGTAGAGTAGATTAAACTCTATTGTTTTAGTGAATTAAAATTAGTAGTTTGAATCTACAAGGAATTTCTACATGGTATTAGAGTTCAAATCACACTAGAAGAAAATAATATGAGTTTATCTTTTCCAGTGAAATCAAATTTGCAAAATCATTCTTCAGAGCGAGTAGGATACCATTCAATGGATTAGGACGCGAGTATGCCCTTGAGGGTAGCTCAAATTATATTGCTTGGAAGGACATGATGGAGGTTTTGTTAGAAGAAAACTGGTTGAAGGAATTCATAGACAATGATAGTCCTAAGCCTCCAACAACTGATGCCCAAGATCTGGTGAAGTGGAAGAAATGCATGTCAAAGGTGAGGAGGATCTTACTAGAAGGATTTCAAGATCATATTGTCTTGAATATACATGGGAATGATGCACCATATGCAATGTGGAAAGCCTTGATAGACTCGTTTCAAAACAATAGTGACCACAGCAAGTTGCGAATGAAGGACAAGATTTGAAAGATCAAGATGGAGAAGGGTGACACAATACCAAAGTACTTGAGCAGGTTCACCCAATGTCAAGATGAGCTTGGGAGAATTGGTATTATAGCTAATAAAGATGATTTGGTCAGCCTAACACTTCTAGACCTTTCCAGTAGCTGGCACAACTAACAAGGTTCAGTAAATGGAAGGGAGAATCTACCAAAGTGGGAGCATTTGTGGTCCAGTATGGTGTAAGAAGAGATAAGACGGAACACAAAATATGGAACCTCATCCAAGGGTGATGGTGATGATAAATTTTCCTTGGTTGGAAAAGAAAAGAAAGGGAAAGCGAAAAAATCTCAATCCAAAGGAGATTATAGTTCGGTAGGAAAGAACAAGGACTTGCCGAATATTAAATGTTTTCACTATCATGAATTGGGACACTATGCCATGAAGTTTCCACTCAATAAGGATGATAGATAGCCCTCATGAGGAGTAATAGGTGAATCTCTACCTTTACAATTTGATTTGGATTTATCCCTCATTGCAGGTATAGTGACATCAGTGATGGGTAGTGTGTGGTATCTGGACTGTGGAGCCTCATTCCATATGATCGACAACAAATAATTTTTCAATGACTTGGAGGAGAAAGACCTCCAGATATCAATATTGTTACGTTTCAGAGGGAGTCTTATGGAAGGTATAGCACAACCAATATCGATATTGTTACTTTTCAGAGGGATTCTGGTTCTCCTCTCACATTAAAAGATGTCATGTATGTTCTGGGTCTTAAGAAGAATTTAGTTTCAATTGCTATGTTGGAACAACATGGCTACAATGTGATATTTAGAAAAGGATAGGCTTTCATTCGTCACATAGCCACAAGAAAAGTGGAGTAGATCAGGGTTCAGGTGAAGAAATTTTACAAATTGGATGTAGAAGATTGCGTTGCTTTGAGCATGAAAGTAGAGAAGGTGCAGAGCCAAGATATTAGTGAATTATGGCATAGAATATTGTGCCATTTGCACCATGGATATTTGAAGATCATGCAACATATTTCTATATTGCTTCCCAAGGGTGCACTAGAGGAGCGAGATACATGAAAATGGTATACACTGGGGAAGTACACCAAAGCCACCTTTCATGGTAAGGATAGTCGAGCACAAGTGATCCTTGAAAGAGTTCACTCAGATTTGTGTGCACCATTCTTGATAGCCTCCATTACCAAGCACGTGTATTATGTGATATTTTTAGACTATTTATCACATAAGTGCTGAATATTATTCATGTAAAAGAAATACTAGATATTCTCAAAATGTTGTGAATTTAAAGCGCTTTTTGAGAAAGACAGAGGCAAGAAAGTGAAGGCTCTCAGGAGTGATAATGATGGTCAATATGTGTTGAATGAGTTCAATAAATTTTATTCATTAGAAGGAATTCGACAAGAGTTAATAGCACCCCATCAGCCACATCAGAATGGGGTTGCTGAAATAAAGAACAAAAGTATTGTGGGATATGTGGTGATGTTGCATGATCAGGGCCTACCATTGCACTTGCAGGAAAAAGCATGTAAAACAATTGTATATGTGCAGAACAATAGTCCTCATCAGATTCTGAAGATGAGTACACCAGAAGAAGACTTTTCAGGGAAGAAACCAGATGTGTTACACTTTAGGATCTTCGGTTCATCAGTTTAGTTTCATGTTACCAAGGATGCAAGGAAAAATCTAGAGTGGATAGGTGAGTTGGGAATATTTTTGGGGTAAACTGATACACCCCACAACTATCGAATGTAGCTTCCATATCACAGGATGATAGTTTTTCATAGAGATGTGAAGTTCGATGAAGAGAAGGCCATGAGATGTTCCCTTGAGAGGGAGCTTCAATTACATGCAGATAAGGAGCTTTTAGCTCCAAAGGAAGAACCTCAGGATGATGTGGAGAACCCACAAGTAGAGTGTTTCCAAGAAAACTAGTGTCTTTTCGATCTGCTAGTCCCACTAGGATTGGCAACTATCCTAGAAACAAACAATCAAAGAAATTTGTGATTTCCTTTATGTATGCTAGATAAGAGAGGAACAAAGAGACCAACCTAGATCTTCCACTTGACTCCTTGCTTGATTCTTCTCTCCCTTGATAGAGCTTTCACCTCTTCTCCTACTTATCCCACTCAATGAATACCTGTAGAGAGAAAGTAACAAAACACCATCAAAGCATCTCAATCTATTATATCATAAACAATGCAGAATCAGAAGTACATTGATCATACAATGGAATTCATAAACAACAACATTCACAAATACACAATTGTATGGAGGAAAACTCAAAGAACTTTATTAATAGTAGAAGGGAGAATTACAACCCAGCTGTTTGATCTAACATCTTCCTCCCAACATCAAAGCCCTCTTCACCTCATGAAAAGATAGATCACCCAACAATACAATGCTCTTTCTCAAAGATAAACTATCAGCACTACCTTACAAATTACAAAATTCCAGCCTCTAAATCTCTCACATGAGGGATCCATTTATAGATGTCTGCAAGGGTGTGAGTCATCTCTAGGTTTTTGATTACTGTCATTCCACTTGTTGTTCTTCGTTTCACTTGGATATTTCTTGGATCTCTTAATCATCCCTGGGCAAATTCAGAGAGGCAAGCGTCATAGGAGAAGTTTCTGGAAGATTCCATGAGCATCCACTTAGCAAATTGTCTCGGGCATTTGTCCATCCTCACCGATCACACCCTACAGAAGGCCTCTTTAGTATGCATCATACATGGATAGTGTAGAAGTCAGTATGCATCACACCTTGACAATGGGGTAGTTAGTATGGTCCAGGTTTGGCCAGGTTTGAGTGGTTTTTTAGGTGGAACTTTTGTGGGGAATGATGTAATAAGTTGACCATGATCCTTTAGGGTATGAAACAAAACTTTTAGGGGTTAAAGATCCCTTGGTTTATTGACATATAATATTGGCGTTGTAGTGCCAAAATATGTCTATAACAGTTCCCCCCTAAAGCATGAAGTCGTAAATATTTTGATGATGGGTGAAATGCTTTATCATGAGGATCTGAGGTATTCGAACTGGAAGGTGACCTATATAAGATACAATACAATACATCATCATCATATTATTTTCATAATCCAGTTGAGGAGGGCATTCCCATGCTCAACTTTATAAATTCATTTTCATGTACATAGGACAGACAATCGTCTGTTGTTGCTGACTGGTGATTCTTCACATGAAGAGTCATCTTCCCTGGCTTAGATGACTATCTGTGCAGCTTCTATGTACATTTGATGTCTTTATGTTCCTGAATATATCCCAACCTAGATGGATGAAACTAGATCTGGGGTCTTCAAAACTCGTCCAATCTCAGCCTGATGTACAAGTCGATCCATGTGAAAATATGTTCTGAAGTCGAACATGGAAAGACATCGCCTGTTTACCATCCAATAATGTAAGCTGTTAACAGGCGCAAGAGGAATCACCAATAATGATAATGACCCTCAAGGTACTACAGTACAATTCACGTGGTGTGAATATATGATCTGATGTCGAACAACATGCAAAATATTCTGGTCGAAGGTCGTTGATGTAAACCTATCACCGGAGGTGAGAAACTTGCCATTGAGGCATGCAAGCTTCACAGTACTGAAAGGGTTGTTTCTAAGTCAACTTCTTGGATAATGAGCTGATGTCGACAAGAAGTGACCCATCGTAGGAGGGCCTTAATGTATCCCACATCTAACATGAAACGGAGTAAATGATTTTCTGGAGGTGAAAACGATCTAATGATACAAGGTTCAGGAATGACGGTCATGAAAAATAGGGGGTGAAGGTATTGCAGTGGATGAGGCATTGGCTGGATGGTGAATTCTCTGAGTGACTTCTCTTGAACATATCGGCAACACTAAGATGGATTGGTAGCATTAACCCCAAAAGATGGATGGTATGGAGGACCAATGGTGATATGAGCGGTGAACGGAATAACACAACCCGACTCAATCATGGTGATGAAGTGAAAATGTCATGTTCAAGAGCGACCTGCTACCATAAAACTCTTCAAGTTTTCTTCCCTTTTTCCCCAGTCATTGCTGACTAGTACCTATTTGTTTTTGTCAAGCTTGAGGAGGATAACATATGTGTGTTCTATAATTTTCCCTTCGGGCAAACCTGTCGCTATGTTTTAGCAAGCCTAGCGATAGTGGAACTCGTTCTTGTCTGAGTGGGCAAGTTTGTCGCTATTGTTTTAACGAGTTTAACGACAAAGACAACTCAACCCTTTTCATATTTAGAAAGTTTGAAAAGGGACGAAAAGAGAACTCCAGTAGTTCTTTTTTGTAACATAATCCCTTAAGTCCGAAAAATATTAAAATAATACAAAAGGGATGACTTTTCGATCACTTTAGCGAGCCGAAAAAGACAAGCACTCGAACACTTTCATGAGATAATCCCTCAGGTCTAAAAATTTTAAAACACACAGGAGGGATGGCACTTCCAATCAATTTAGTGAGCTGGAGAGGCCAACTGCTCGACAATCTTTTTATATTTAACAATTCTGAAAAGGGTTTAAAGTGGACTCATGTTTTTAGGAACAAGTGGTATTCGAGTAGCAACTGGTTCCAGGTAGTCTCGGAACTTCTCAAAACATGGTGATGTGAAGAGGGTGGATAACAAGACCACTCATCGCAGTTGTTCCTCAAAAAGGTAAACAATCAAGTGGAAGCGTAATGATCGGCCAAAAGAATGGAGGTGATGGCAGGAACACAACCAAGGCTCAAAAGGCTGATGTAGTGGCAATCACAAAGGTTATTTATCGAAGGTGGTGTTAGCTACCTATACCAATAGGTTTCATATTTCATGATTGGCTATGAAAGGTCCAAATATGCTCTGCTTTGATGATTCAAAGACCACATATTTCCAAGAGAATCCAATCTGTGCTTATAGCTTGGTATGGACTTAAAATTTTGGTGGATGTCCCAACAGTCTAATCTGGATGATTCCATGATTTAAATTTTCAGTTGTAGAATAGAGAAAGGAGTCTATCCAAACTGTTTAATCTTGGCAGACAAATAGTTCAGGTAGAGAAGGAAAGGCTCCCAACAGCTTAATCTGGGACCTTGGAAGAAATAAGGGTAGAAGTAGATAGAAAAACAAAAGAAAAAGCCAAAGAAAAGAAAAGGCAGGTAAGGGTCTGCAAGTCCAAGTGCACCCTTCAAGAAGAAATAAAAAATGCTAGGCAAGTAGCTGGGTAAGTAGTTGGGGTTGCAGAAAGGTTATCTTTACCATTGCAGGTGTGTTAACTTTTTTTACGAAAGCAAAGTTAATCAATTGAGAAGGTGTTCTTCCTCATCAGGTTGCAGCAAACAGAAAGCATGACTAACCTCCCTTCTTCCCCTTTCCATTTCATTACTAATACTCCCTCATCAGCTGAGATTCATGGAAAAAGATTATGGTTTCATGGTGGTTCTTGTTCCTTCAAAAGCCACATTTCTTGTGTAAAATATTTTCATTTTGATCTACACTTTAAGCTAAGTGTTTCACAAATAAGCTTAGTTTTTTCTCCCTTCATTCATCCCCCCCATCCATATTAACTCTAACTTTACTATATAAATCCCCTATATCACCTTTCCCCTACTAATATTAACACCATGGTGTATAAACCCCAAATTTTGTATAAATACCCCTCCCCTTGGCATTATAGCCATATGTTCTCTAAAAGAGGAATCAAAATGACATCTGGTCACTTGGATGAGCCTATACCTCATCTCTCCCCCTTGCTTCAAGTCATTCCACTCATTAAACCATCATTTGCAAAGAAAAACCCTATACAAGCCCCTTTCTACCCATAACCCCTTTGAAATCATGAAAAAATCCAAAAAACCCACTTCTGCCGCTTAACCAAAGTTTCAGCGCGTACATTTGATTTTTCGACATACATTAAAAAACCTTACTAAACACCATACCCCGATGATCCTCCGCCTAAGCGCGCATCCCGAAAATAAATATCAAATAATGCCGTGCCTTTGCCATATCCACCGAGCATGTCATCGACCCGACCGTCGTCCGATCAAGCATCATGGATCCAACAGTCCTTATCGATATCGGAAGGGCCCCGACGTCCGACAGATACCTTCTGATATCTGTCAGAAGGGTTACGTCATGCGGTCGCCACGCGTCTCCACCACAGCTCATCGGAGGTACGCCTGACAGATACCTTCGCCGTACCATAAGCGGTGCGATATGAAACCGCTGGCTGTTTCCGGTTTCAGTTATCCCGCCTGTACTACGTCACCACCACGTCATCCCACGTCAGTACCACCATGCCATCATGTCAACCGTTGCGCCCGGCCTTCTGCCGATCTGTCCTACCACTTCACCATCCCCGTGGACCAATCAGAGCCCGCCACCTCACCTATGACGTCAGCCGGCCCTGACCCCACCTATGACGTCATGCTGACGTCAGCAGAAAAACGCGCCAAAAGTCCAAAAAACCAATATAATAGCCAAATGTCGCGTTTTTCTCACTTTTCTACAAAAACACCTGTTGCTCCTGCATGCGATTTTTACGACCAAAAGTCTACCAACCTGCAGAACCTAACCAGGAGACTGGCAGGCGCACCATTTGCACAGTCACCCGCGACCATTTCTTACTCTTTACCAGGTATTCTCCACTGTAAATCCTTCACGTACCTGCTTTGTCTGAAAATTCCCTCAAAAGAACTTATAACGGAAAAACTCTTGAATTCACCGGCAGAAATCCTTTCACTTGGCCCTTTTACAGTTGTGAACTCGAAGAATACTAGCCGAGCCTTGTTTGCCCATACTTTCACTAAAAATCAAGCTTTGTTCGCGCAATCGCGACAGACTCATTTAAATTCGTTAATAGACTCATTTAAACTGAGTTTAACCACTGAGAAAGACAGAGTGAGGCCATGCATTGGTCTTATTTTAGCTTTAAACAGTATTTCAAGTGCTGTTTATTAGAACTACTCTCTGTTCCTTATAACTTCACCTTCCCTGGTAAAGAGACACTCCTCTATACTGTCCTGCTCAATTGAAACCACTTTACACCTAATTCAGAATCCTCTTTGGCAATGGAGACACCTGTAGTACTAAATGTTCAGCCTCTAAATGCCCCTCAAAGGAACTTGGAATGGCAAGCCTTGGCAGATATGGATTATCAGATTGTAGAAGAGATGTTGATGAGGACCAAGTTCCATATCCACCTGCTCAATGAACTTAAGGCCAAGCATGAAACTGGAGTAGATGTGTTGGGTATATGGGATTCTTTTCTTCCTATTTTTAAGTTGCCTCAAGTCAATCAATTCCCTGATTTGATCCATCTTTGTGCTAAATACTATGACCCTACCCAGAGGTCTGTGTTGGATCCTTCTGGTTCTGCTCTCTTCTACATCACTCCTGAAGCCATTAGGAACATGCTTTGCTTCAAAACTCAGAAAAAATTGGTCCCCTTGTCACTAGTAGACTTGATAAAACAAGGGAATAGATTGACAGATGCCCAAATCACTAAGTTAAATCAGTTATACATTGACTCTGATTCTGTGCAATATCCTCCTCTGAACCAAGTATACCTTAACCAGTTGGGCAGGGACTTGGTAGATATGATTAGTCCGATTTTGGGCTATAGCTCAATAGAATTGGTAGACCAAACTGTGCTGGTGATTATGCTGATGTTCGCTCCGGGCAGACTTCCAGTTTGCTATGATTATGCCACCTACATCTCTGACAAAATGCATGAGCAGCTAATGAATTTATCCAGAGAAAAGATGTTCAGATACACCTCCTACATTTACCGTTTGATCTTGTACCATCAATATGAGAGATTTCATTTTCCAATCAAAAGAATGGATGCCCAAGGCAATCCCAGATCAATGGTCTATTGGTCCTCTGTCTTCCACACTACACCTGAGTCTCCATACACTTACTGTGAATTCATAGATCTATTCATCCAACCAGCTATGGCAATCCTGATGAGCTCACCTCCTTCGAGACTCACTGATGACATGCAGAGAATTATTCGGCTATCCAAAGCTTACAGCATTGGGGATTGGTACTTCTACCAAAACCACACTGTCATCAGGATATATGGGTGTGATTTGCCTCCATTCAGATTACCTAAGTATGTGCCTATGAGGCTATTTGCCCTAGAGTACTTTAGGCAATTTGGCCGGGTTGATGTGCTTCACTTTTCAGGAAAAGGCAAAAAAGCACAGTTAAAGGTAAAAAACCAACTTGGCCATTTTATCTATAACGAGAGGGAGCAAGGATGGAAGGAAGCAGATAGAATGCTTGAGTCCCTTGGCCTGCAAACCAGTTTCCTATGGACACCCTATGACCCTAATCATTTTATAACTATGAGGAGGCTCAAATATAAGTTATCTGCCTATGATCACCATAGTATCCCTCACATTGAAAAATATGCAAACCAAGACAAATGGAGGAGAGGGACCTTAGAGGAGCCCATGTCACAAGAAGAGCTAAACCATAGGGAACTAAGGAATCTAAGGAAGATGGCTGACCTTGAACTTTGTTCACAGGTATTCACACTTCCGAGCACACAAGTGGGAGCAGCTGCATCCTCCTCAACTACCAAACAGCAAACTACCAAGGCCATTGAAAATATATCCAGCAAAGGCAAAGAAAAGGAAATGGAGACAGAACAATCACTCCATGGCAAGCAGCAGCCACCTCCAGTGACTCAGCAGCAGGTGGATAAAGAAGAGCAGTAGCAGGCAGAACAACAACAGCAACAGGGTACACAGCAAAGAGAAGGACAACAAGAAAAGGAGCAGCCTACACAGCAAGAAGGGGCAGTTGAGGCCCAAAACCTCACTGACCAATAACCTCAAAACATAGTGCCTCCTAGGCAAGAAGCTGCCAATGAAACATCAGTCCTCCAAACTCCACAAAGGGAGGATGTTAGTAGAAAAAGGGATAGAGAAACTCCCTTAACCACATCAGCAAGCCAAGGGGAGAAAAGACAGAGGATAAATCCATTCTCTGAGGAAGAGATGCCTACAGGGACAAGAGAGAACAATGGGAGGAGAAGTCAGCTCCTCGGGCCAGCAGAAAGAAGGTGGACTCAGTATCAAACAGCAGTTCATCGACATTAAGAGGAGAAATGAGCCCATCAAGAGACAGTTGTACAATCATCTGTTAAACATGGCTCCCACCAATCAACAAAGACTCATGTCTGCCTTTGATGTAAATGAAGGCAAAATGATCATGAGTCATTTTATGCCAACAGCAGTGCAGCCCCAATCTTCCTCTGACTACTTAAGGACTAACCTGGAAGTCCTTGCCAAGGATATCCACCCATTGGACAAGATAGAACTGCATAAGCAAACGGGTGAGATGGTCTATGCTTCCCTAGCAGACCAAACATTGGATAACTACAAGCTACATAATAGCCTTAACAATACAGTCTCTCAGCTAGAGTTGGAGAGAGCATCATCCCAGGCAAAGGACAACAGGATCAGGGCCCTAGAAGACATAATCATAGAGATTGGGCATAATCCCAAAGACATCAAGGGCATACAGGAGATATTGAAACTAAGGGATGCAGATATGGCAGCTCTAAAAAGAAAAATCAAGCTCCCAGCCACTATTCACCCTCAGACAGATGAAGTGGCCCAACAAAGAACTGAAAACGATGCCACTGATCTATTGATATCTCTATATAAGCAGCTCCTCCAGACACAAGAGCAACTGGGAGAATCAGAGGCTGCAAAGGCTGCATTACAGGCATCTCTGAAACAGAGAGAAGAAGGGCAGACTTCCCAGCCTCCTCCTCAAATCATAAATCTTGAGGAAGCTACCACAACTACTGTTCCTCCTCCTCAACAGACTGATCAAGCAGCACCTCCACCAACAGAGCAGGCCCCTAGCTTGGACATGCAAAAGCTAAAGAATGAAATTCAAATCCTGGAAGCTCAAATGTGTGATTTAAATGAGACCGGGGATAAATTGGCCAAGGTAAATGATAGGTATGATAAATCCAAACAAGCTGTGGTAGAGAAGGACAGGGAGGTGAAAGCCCTAAGAAACAGGATAAAAGAGCTAGAAAATGAGCTCAAATTAGACAAAGTCATAGCTAGGCTTAAGGCAATGCTATGGACCAACATTGGCCAGTCTATTACTGACCAATGGCATTATATAGAGACAATCCATGAGCAAGTAGAGCTCATCCCAAAAGCACAAGCTGAAATTCACAAGTCAAGGGCTGCTCTAGGCAACATGCCTGAAATTGCCACCAGAATGATCAATGTGCTAAATAATAGAACAAGTACTCAGCTGGAAAACATGGGAATTCCCAATAGGACTGAGGCCATTCAGTTAATCAAAAGGGTTCTCACATTAAGAAATTTGGTGCAGACACTGGAGAGAAGAACCCAAGACATGCAGACCAAGGTAAAAAGATTCATGGATAAATTCCTGGTGCCGCAAAACAGAGGACTCCCTAGCTTACTGAACAGCGCAGGAAGACTGCTCATTCATGAGCAGTATGCCAAAAGAGTAAATGCATTTGCCACGAATGAAATCAATGAGAAGCCCAACAGCTCAGAAGAAACAGGGCCAGCTACAGGACAGACTATCTACAACAAGGTAGAAAATCTGTTTTTTATAATGAATGAGATCAATCACCTGTTTGATGTGGCACCCAAATGTTTCAAGTATACAGAGGCAGAGGAGACTATGGATGCAATTCTCAGGCATCAACTCCCTACGCAAGACTGGTGGGCAAATACAATACAGAAAATTTTATAGACAGGGAAGCCACTCACCAAATTTTGTTTTTTAAAATATCAGTTGTCATGCAAAGCACAGTTTAAACAAAATCAGCATGCATCAAAGATTAAAGCTGAGCCAACTCAGCAAAGATTTGGCCAACACAGCAAGAATAGGAAGACACAGCTGGCAGAGCCGAGAAAATACAGCGCATCCAAAAGTAAAGACACATTATTTAGCGTTAAAGCAAAGCGGTTCAACCGACTCAATGACCTCCAAAGGTCAAATTATCCTCTGACAGACTTAAAAATCATTTGTGCGGCATTCAAAGTTGTAATAACTTCTTTTCTACTTTCTGAACGAATTTATGAAGATATTTTCTCTCTCAGATGACTCAATGCCTGAGATATTTTGTATAAACATTCCTATAAAGTCCCCTTCGCATGAGTTTGCAAGGGTTGTTGTTGATTTCTCCTGAAGAAGTTCTTATGCTGTAATCCTTTCAGAGGTTAATAAAGAAAGTGATGGAATTTCTCGGATTTCTGAAGTGTTGAATGCGTTCTGGTGTCTGTTGAAAACTGCTGGATTCCTGTGTATTTCACCATACAATAAGTCTCTGTAACTCTCTCTGTTATGTATCTTTTTTGTTAAAATCCATATGTTATCTAACTTTAAATATTTAGCAACAAGGAAAAAGAATAACTTTCAGGATTTATTCAATGAATACCCTGAGTTCAATCTGTGTTGTTAATGAATGTTTTCTTCAGATGTAATCTTGATAAGTGTAATTCTTAATTGCTGCACTTTCAGAATACATCTTTCACAGTGGCCTTTGTCACAGGAATTCAAGTTTGCTCCTGTGCAGCGTGTTTCACTTTCACCTCACCAGCTTAATAGAAAATTCTTAATTGCTTTCTGTTGGTTGACATACATCACCATTTAAGCTAAATTTGTTTGTCTGAAATACCAAATTGGCCCTGCAGTTTGAGCACCACCAATCCTTCATTTCAAAGCATTTCACAACTCCAAACTCCATTGCCCAATGATATTTTACTCTAAAAACACTACATCTTAAGAGCTGAAAGAAATCCTTCAACCAAAACATAAACCAAAACCTGAGCATAATAGCTAGCCTAAAGCACCATCATAACAGAGACAAATCATAAAGAGAGAGCCCTCTCTGATTGCAGTTTGGCTAGAAACTGTGATCCAAAGATTGGTTAGTGGTTACCCCGGCCGTATTCCATTGGGAGTCATAGGGAACAACCTGGGTGTTAACATAAATGGTGACTCCACTGGGGAACGCTTGAGGTTTTTCAATTACTATATTTCTTCCATAGCTACTATCAAGCCTGAAATAAGTCAAGAGGCCTTTAATCTGTTTCTGTATCACATTAACAGCTTTAGGGAGGAGCTTGTTTAGGTAATCTTCATCTTAGCTCTAAGAATATATAGCCATTCCAAAATCTTCATCCAGTCCTTTCAGATATAAAAATTTCCTACAAAATCCTAAAAAAATAGTTAGAAGCTGGCTCCTAAGAAAAATCCACGGCATACTAGGGAAAATCCTGACCTTAATCCACCTATCATTGTTAATAATCCAAATACCATTCCAAGAAACATTAGGAGGCAGCAAAAGCAGGAGCAGCCTACTGATTTAACCTCAGATTCAGATCATCCTAGCCTTATATCTACCCCATGCAAGGTCCTTTTCCGGTCTACCCCTAGTTCCCCTAGTTCTCCTTCCACATCTCAAAGTCCTCCTCTCACATCTTCATCCACTGCACATATCCCCTTGACCAACCTTCTAGGTTCACCCCTACTTGTTACCCCTGTGATACCCACTGTTCCTATTATCCCAGCTGCCCCTGTTAATCCCCTAAATCCTGTAAATATGGCCAATAGATATGCACCCTTGCAGATACCAGCTAATGCTGCAGCTCTACCCCAAGATTACCAAACCAAAATTTCGTATTTTGACTCCAATGGCCCTCTGACAGCTGCCCGGCATGCCAAGAGGATGCAAGACCATTTTGAGACCTATGAAATAGATGATGACAGTGTCAGAATGAGGATGTTTGTTCAAAACCTAATTGGGGATGTAAGAACTTGGTTTAGATCCCTGAATGCAAACTCCATTACAACTCCTGCTAAACTGTATCAAGCTTTTACTAGTAGATGGGAGAAGAAGAAAGATCCTCTGCACATACTTGGGGAATATGACACTATCAAAAGAGGTCCCCAGGAGACTGTTTTGGAGTATTGTGCAAGATTTAACAATGTATATAACTCAATTCCACAGAATTTAAGGCCTCCTCCTGATTTAGCCTTGTACAAATTCCCTGATGGTTTTGACCCTGACATGGCCTACCAGTTGAAGGAAAGAGACTGTCAATCCCTTGAAGAGGCCCAAAGGGTTGTTGTCACAGTGGAAGCCAACCTAATTGCCAAAAGAAACAGGGCAAGGTTGGAAAAGAGGACTGTTTTCAAAGAGGAACCCTCTGCCTTTGATCAAAAGCTTGATGCCATACTTAATGGAATGAAAAGATTAGGTGATAGAGTGGAATCGGTTGAAAGAAAATCATCATGGAGAGCACCACAAAACAACCCTCCTAGGAATCCAAATTTTAGGAGAACTCAAAACCCAGGTATTGGCAAAAGCAGTGCTGATCAAGACATAAGACCCCCTTTCCAAGAAAATTATGCAGAAACTTCCACTTCAGTAGAGCCCAATGAAGATCCGGAGATTAATTTAATAGGTCTAGATGGTGAAAGTCAAGTTTTCTTAACACAAGAAGATCATGAGGATGAGGAAGTCAAACTGTTCCAAACTAAATCAGGTGAATCCTTCGACTTTAAACAAGGCTATGATACTGTTGTTTATGAAGTTCATAAACAATACAAGTTGAGGAGCAGAACTGTGAATGTTAGCCAGCCTGAAAAGAAAAAGGATAATCAGCAGCCTGAAAGAGTTATAGTCACAGAACCTAATGACAAAATTAATTCATCTACAGAAGAAGTGATGGTTGAAGAGATCACTGAACCACTGTCCTTAAGACAGCAGCCTCTGGCCACTTCATCCTCGCATCCTAATTTGAATATTACTCCTCAAGAGATAAGTAAAAAGGGTAAGGCCCAGAGTCAAGATAAAAATCAAGAAGGAGATTTAATGAACAAGGGAAGGACTGTCACCTACAACCCCAAGGCCCAATCTGAAAAACCCTTTGACTTAGAAACTGAAATTGGCAAAATAAAGATAGTTATTCCTCTCTTGGAACTAGCCAAGCATGACATCTATAAACTACAAATCAAAAGGTCCCTTCAACTCACTAGCAACAAAGATGATGTTAATGTGCTGGATGACACCCCAGAACTCTTGTTTGGCCCAGAAGTGGATGGAAAAACAGTAGTCACAGGGGTACTACCTTTCTATGTCAGTTTGCATATTCATGATAAAATATTACATAATGCAGTGTTTGACTCAGGTGCCTCTCACAATCTCATGCCAAAAGCAGTCATGGAGAGATTGAATTTAGACATAACAAGACCATATAAGGATCTGTTTTCCTTTGACTCCAGCCAAGTCAAGTGTCTAGGTCTCATAAAAGATTTATGCGTGTCTTTGGTTCAATACCCAAACAAGACAATCCTAATGGATGTGGTAGTTGCTGATATCCCACCTAAGTATGGGATGCTGTTATCAAGATCATGGGGAGCCAAACTCCAAGGTTCCCTGCAATTAGACATGTCATATGCCACCATATCTGTTTTTGGGCAACCAAAAATACTGTACAAAGAAACACTAATGAAGTACATGGTCAGCAGTGAAGAAAAGCCTCAAAATTTTCCTATATATGTTGTCCATTCAGACATAGACTCATACATTCTCTTCAATGACACCACAACTCCCCCAAAGGGTAAGGAGGACTACAAGACACTCATACAAGAGGAAGACTCAAATGAAAGAATTATCACCCATGAAACAACAGTCAATCAAACACTAGATGTTGCTGCTGCCCTGGTTGTCAAGAACATCCCATCAAACGATGAGACTGCCCTAGAAGACAAGCTAGAGAAAAAACCACAACTGCTGCTCACATGGCCAGCCCATGAACAGATCATAAAATCTCCTTCCCAACAAGATATTCTATAGTTCCTTGAATTTGATGGCTCAGTCAACAAATTAGGGGCAGGAGATGGAGTTTGGGTACACAATAAAGAAAATAGTCATGCAGAAGGCAGAGCCTATAGATTGAATTTCAGATGTACTAATAACATGGCAGAATATGAAGCTCTTTTACTAGGACTCAAGTTGGTAAAATTCTTACAAGTTGCCAGGGTTTCAATCATGGGTGATTCAGATTTAGTTATCCAACAAGTGAAAGGAAACTTTGTGACCAATGACAAAAGACTAAGGACTTATAGGTCTGCTGTTGCTGAGGTACTAAACTTTTTCTCTGAATTCCAAATTACTAAAATTCCCAGAACCCACAATCTACATGCTCATAGTTTAGCCACCTTTGCAAGTACCTGCAAGTTGCCCTTTGAGCCCCATCATTGTTTTACAGCTGAGGTAAAACACAGACCCTCCATTCCAAACAATGTTAATGATTGGCAAGTATTTGAGGATGACAAGCAAATAAACCATTTTTTAACTCTGCAGCAAGAATTTGCAGGACTAAATATTGACAGTGAGACAGCAAGTCAATCACAAATACTTGAGACAGCAAGTCAATCACAAATATTTGATGGAGCATGTCCATCACAAATACAGTTTCAACAGACTACTCAGCCAATATCACCTAGAACTGCAAAACAAATGCTGAATCCAACTATTTTCAATATAGAAAACATCCAGCAAATTCAACAAATTAACTGTGAAGAGGAAGTGTCCAATGCTGTAACTGAAATCATTGAGCTGAAAGACAATTTTCTACCAATAGGCCTAACCCCACTAGAAGACATCTTTGACTCAAATGATATTCCCAGAAAACCAAAAATGCAGCCCTTAAATGCAACCATTGAAGAATGTAACATAGGTACAATTGACAAACCCAAGATAATTAAATTATGTGCTTCCTTACCTCCTGACCAAAAGGAAAAATACATTGACCTCTTTAAAGAGTTCCAGGATGTTTTTGCATGGAGCTATGAGGACCTAAAGTCCTATGACACCTCTGTAATCCAGCACACTATCCCTCTCAAACCTGATCAAAAGCCCTTTAAACAAAAACTGAGGAGAATCAATCCTATGCTTCTCCCAGCAATGGAACAAGAGGTACAAAAAATGTTCAAGGCAGGCATCATAGCACCAATCAGATTCTCTGAATGGATCTCCAACTTAGTCCCTACAAGAAAGAAGACTGGTGAAATTAGGCTGTCTGTGGACTTAAGGAATCTGAACCAAGTATCTTTAAAAGACAACTACCCCTTACCCAAGATGGATCACATTCTTCAAAGGGTGGTAGGGGCCTCAAGGATCTCATTACTGGATGGATTTTCAGGCTTCAATCAAATCCTAGTTCACCCTGATGATCAGGACAAAACATCATTTACAACCCCATGGGGAACTTTCAAATATGTAAAGATGCCTTTTGGATTGAAAAATGCAGGGGCAACATTTCAAAGAGAAATGGACATTGCTTTTGCAAAGGAGATTCATGACTTTTTAGTCATTTACCTAGATGACCTTACACCTTTCTCAAAATCAGACCAAGAACATATAAAACATCTGAGACAGATCTTCCTAAAATGCAGAAAATATGGAATCTCCTTGAATCCTAAGAAGTCCCTCTTTGGTTTAGAAGAAGGCAAGCTATTGGGCCACATCATTTCTAAATATGGCATTAGAATTGACCCAGATAGGATACAGGCTATCCTACAAATGCCTCACCCAAGAAATGTCAAAGAGTTGCAAGGATTCTTGGGAAAAATCAATTTCTTGAGAAGGTTTATCCCAAACTTAGCAGAACTAATCAGATTATTAAATAACATGCTAAAGAAAGATTCAAAAGTAAAATGGACTGTTGAAGCCAATCAAGCATTTGAAAGTATAAAATTGGCCCTTACCCAAACCCCAGTGTTGACCAACCCTCAGTTTGACAGAGAATTTATCATTTTCTCTTTTGCCTCCCAACATACTATTGTTGCTGTTCTATTACAAAAAGATGACCAAGGAAATGAGAAGCCAATTGCTTTCTTTAGCAAAGCTCTCAGAGATGCACCTTTAAAATATCAAATCATGGAAAAGCAAGCTTATGCTTTAGTCAAAGCCATTAATGACTTTAGGATTTATATCCTTTATTCCCATGTTATAGCATATGTGCCAAGTCCTATTGTCAAAGACATTCTCACCCAAGAAAATTTAGAGGGCAGAAGAGGAAAATGGATTGCCAGCATTTTGGAATTTGACATTGAGATAAAACCTACAAAACTAATAAAAGGGCAAGGCTTGGCCAAATCAATGACAGAAACAAATTTTCAAGCCTTAGACATTAACCAGCTGGACAGTGAACCGGAGCTGGCGACTCCAAAGATCAATGTAGCCTTTGAACAATCCCCCTGGTACTCGGATATCTGTTATGTGTTACAAAACTTGTGTGCTCCCCCAGGACTGTCCAGAACTAAGTGTAGATTCTTAAAAATGAAAACCTCAAGATTTTGTGTGATGGATGGCAATCTGCTTTGGAAAAACCATGAAGGTACATTGCTGCACTGTTTAATTGAAAATGAAGCTGACAATATCATAAAAGAATTTCATGCAGGTGACTGTGGTGGGTACTTGTATTGGAAGTCCACTGTGGATAAAATACTAAGGGCTGGATATTACTGGCCCACCATGTTCTCTGATGTCAAGAAGTTCACCACCTCATGTCATAAATGTCAAGTGTTTGAGGGAAAGAGACAGTTGCTGCCACTTCCCTTGAGGCCTATTGCAACAGAGAGACCTTTTCAACAATGGGGATTGGATTTCATTGGGGAAATTCAACCCTCATCTTCAGGCCAACATAGATGGATCTTGACAGCCAAAAACTACTTCACCAAGTGAATTGAAGCTGTCCCATGCAGACAATCAAATGATTCAATAATTATTCAGTTCTTGGAGAACAACATATTGCCTAGATTTGGCTGTCCTGACAAAATAATAACAGACAATGCTGCTGCTTTCAGATCCAAGAAAATGGTGAACTTCTGACATAAATTTCACATCACTCTGGGCCATTCCACTGCATACTATCCTCAAGGAAATGGCCTTGCTGAGTCATCAAATAAAAGTCTGGTAAATATCATAAAAAAAGTACTTGAAGAGAACAAAAAGAATTGGCATAAGAAGCTTGGGAATGCCTTATGGGCAGATAGACTAACAACCAAGAGATCAATAGGGACCAGCCCATATGAGTTGGTTTATGGATTAGAGGCCAAGTTCCCCTCATCACTAGGAGTGCCTGTTATGAAACTTCTTCAAGAAAGCCAAGCTGAACCAAATGATATGCAAAGAAGAATCAATCAAATCATATGTCTACAACAAACTAGAGATCAAGTTTTCAGCAGAGTTCAAGTTCTACAAGAAAAACTAAAGAAGGCCTTTGATAGAGGAACTAAGGTAGAAGATTTTAACATTGGTGACAAAGTCCTCAAGTGGGATGCAAGAAGAGAAGACAAAGGAAAACATGGAAAATTTGATTCCTTATCGAGAGGACCATTTGCTGTCCAAGCACTGCAAGGTAACAACACTTACTTCCTAAAAAGTCTCAATGAAACTGACTTGGATGAAGGTCTTGTGAATGGCAGGATGCTGAAGCACTATTTTGAATACCACCCATAAGTACAGCATGAGCTTCGATTGTACATACCCAAATGTATATATTACTTTCTGTTAAATTGTAAAATGCAATTTCTCAAGTGTAATTAATTATCAGCAAAAGGTGAAAAGAATCAGAGGCCTACCAAGAAGAGAAGCACACAATTGTGGCATTCCAAAGCAGCAAACTTCAAATTCATAAAAACAGTCAAGGGCCAAGGCATTCTGACCTGTTGTTCTTGGTCTTTCAAATGAAACACCATCCCCATGTGGAGCCACTGTTAGCTACCTATACCAATAGGTTTCATATTCCATGATTGGCTATGAAAGGTCCAAATATGCTCTGCTTTGATGATTCAAAGACCACATATTTCCAAGAGAATCCAATCTGTGCTTATAGCTTGGTATGGACTTCAAATTTTGGTGGATGTTCCAACAGTCTAATCTCGATCATTCCATGATTTAAATTTTCAGTTGTAGAATAGAGAAAGGAGTCTGTCCAAACTATTTAATCTTGGCAGACAAATAGTTCAGGTAGAGAAGGAAAGGCTCCCAACAGCTTAATCTGGGACCTTGGAAGAAATAAGGGTGGAAGTAGATAGAAAAACAAAAGAAAAAGCCAAAGAAAAGAAAAGGCAAGTAAGGGTCTGCAAGTCCAAGTGCACCCTTCAAGAAGAAATAAAAAATGCTAGGCAAGTAGCTGGGTAAGTAGTTGGGGTTGCAGAAAGGTTATCTTTACCATTGCAGGTGTGTTAACTTTGTTTACCAAAGCAAAGTTAATCAATTGAGAAGGTGTTCTTCGTAATCAAGTTGCAGCAAACAGAAAGCATGACTAACCTCCCTTCTTCCCCTTTCCATTTCATTACTAATACTCCCTCATCAGCTGAGATTCATGGAAAAAGATTATGGTTTCATGGTGGTTCTTGTTCCTTCAAAAGCCACATTTCTTCTGTAAAATCTTTTCATTTTGATCTACTCATTAAGCTAAGTGTTTCACAAATAAGCTTAGTTTTTTCTCCCTTCATTCATCCCCCCCATCCATATTAACTCTAACTTTACTATATAAATCCCCTATATCACCTTTCCCCTACTAATATTAACACCATGGTGTATAAACCCCAAATTTTGTATAAATACCCCTCCCCTTGGCATTATAGCCATATGTTCTCTAAAAAAGGAATCAAAATGACATCTGGTCACTTGGATGAGCCTATACCTCATCTCTCCCCCTTGCTTCAAGTCATTCCACTCATTAAACCATCATTTGCAAAGAAAAACCCTATACAAGCCCCTTTCTACCCATAACCCCTTTGAAATCATGAAAAAAATCCAAAAAACCCACTTCTGCCGCTTAACCAAAGTTTCGGCGCGTACATTTGATTTTTCGACATACATTAAAAAACCTTACTAAACACCATACCCCGATGATCCTCCGCCTAAGCGCGCATCCCGAAAATAAATATTAAATAATGTCGCGCCTTTGCCGTATCCACCGAGCATGTCATCGACCCGACCGCCGTCCGATCAAGCATCATGGATCCAACGGTCCTTATCAATATCGGAAGGGCCCCGACGTCCGACAGATACCTTTCGATATCTGTCAGAAGGGTTACGTCATGCGGTCGCCACGCGTCTCCACCACAGCTCATCGGAGGTACGCCTGACAGATGCCTTCCCCGTACCATAAGCGGTGCGATATGAAACCGCTGGCTGTTTCCGGTTTCAGTTATCCTGCCTGTACTACGTCAGTACCACCATGCCATCACGTCAACCGTTGCGCCCGGCCTTCTGCCGATCTGTCCTGCCACTTCACCATCCCCGTGGACCAATCAGAGCCCGCCACCTCACCTATGACGTCAGCCGGCCCTGACCCCACCTATGCCAAAAGTCCATAAAACCAATAGAATAGCCAAATGTCGTGTTTTTCTCACTTTTCTACAAAAACACTCGTTGCTCCTGCATGCGATTTTTACGACCAAAAGTCTACCAACCTGCAGTACCTGACCAGGAGACCGTCGGCGCACCATTTCCATAGTCACCCGCGACCATTGCTTACTCTTTACTAGGTATTCTCCACTGTAAATCCTTCACGTACCTGCTTTGTC
The DNA here is from genome assembly GCA_031772625.1 of Pinus tabuliformis. NCBI lineage: Eukaryota > Viridiplantae > Streptophyta > Pinopsida > Pinales > Pinaceae > Pinus > Pinus tabuliformis. The sequence continues at coordinate 1,505,833,306 of CM062819.1, read as the reverse complement.
TGAAAATTCCCTCAAAAGAACTTATAACGGAAAAACTCTTGAATTCACCGGCAGAAATCCTTGCACTTGGCCCTTTTACAGTTGTGAACTCGAAGAATACTAGCCGAGCCTTGTTTGCCCATACTTTCACTAAAAATCAAGCTCTGTTCGCGCAATCGCGACAGACTCATTTAAACTGAGTTTAACCACTGAGAAAGACAGAGTGAGGCCAGGCATTGGTCTTATTTTAGCTTTAAACAGTATTTCAATTGCTGTTTATTAGAACTACTCTCTGGTCCTTATAACTTCACCTTCCCTGGTAAAGAGACACTCCTCTATACTGTCCTGCTCAATTGAAACCACTTTACACCTAATTCAGAATCCTCTTTGGCAATGGAGACACCTGTAGTACTAAATGTTCAGCCTCTAAATGCCCCTCAAAGGAACTTGGAATGGCAAGCCTTGGCAGATATGGATTATCAGATTGCAGAAGAGATGTTGATGAGGACCAAGTTCCATATCCACCTGCCCAATGAACTTAAGGCCAAGCATGAAACTGGAGCAGATGTGTTGGGTATATGGGATTCTTTTCTTCCTATTTTTAAGTTGCCTCAAGTCAATCAATTCCCTGATTTGATCCATCTTTGTGCTAAATACTATGACCCTACCCAGAGGTCTGTGTTGGATCCTTCTGGTTCTGCTCTCTTCTACATCACTCCTGAAGCCATCAGGAACATGCTCTGCTTCAAAACTCAGAAAAAATTGGTCCCCTTGTCACTAGTAGACTTGATAAAACAAGGGAATAGATTGACAGATGCCCAAATCACTAAGTTAAATCAGTTATACATTGACTCTGATTCTGTGCAATATCCTCCTCTGAACCAAGTATACCTTAACCAGTTGGGCAGGGACTTGGTAGATATGATTAGTCCGATTTTGGGCTATAGCTCAATAGAATTGGTAGACCAAACTGTGCTGGTGATGATGCTGATGTTCGCTCCGGGCAGACTTCCAGTTTGCTATGATTATGCCACCTACATCTCTGACAAAATGCATGAGCAGCTAATGAATTTATCCAGAGAAAAGATGTTCAGATACACCTCCTACATTTACCATTTGATCTTGTACCATCAATATGAGAGATTTCATTTTCCAATCAAAAGAATGGATGCCCAAGGCAATCCCATATCAGTGGTTTATTGGTCCTCTGTCTTCCACACTACACCTGAGTCTCCATACACTTACTGTGAATTCATAGATCTGTTCATCCATCCAGCTATGGCAATGCTGATGAGCTCACCTCCTCCGAGACTCACTGATGACATGCAGAGAATTCTTCAACTATCCAAAGCTTACAGCATTGGGGATTGGTACTTCTACCAAAACCACATTGTCATTAGGATATATGGGTGTGATTTGCCTCCATTCAGATTACCTAAGTATGTGCCTATGAGGCTATTTGCCCTAGAGTACTTTAGGAAATTTGGCCGGGTTGATGTGCTTCACTTTTCAGGAAAAGGCAAAAAAGCACAGTTAAAGGTAAAAAACCAACTTGTCCATTTTATCTATAACGAGAGGGAGCAAGGATGGAAGGAAGCAGATAGAATGCTTGAGTCCCTTGGCCTGCAAACCAGTTTCCTATGGACACCCTATGACCCTAATCATTTTATAACTATGAGGAGGCTCAAATATAAGTTATCTGCCTATGATCACCATAGTATCCCTCACATTGAAAAATATGCAAACCAAGACAAATGGAGGAGAGGGACCTTAGAGGAGCCCATGTCACAAGAAGAGCTAAACCAGAGGGAACTAAGGAATCTAAGGAAGATGGCTGACCTTGAACTTTGTTCACAGGTATTCACACTTCCGAGCACACAAGTGGGAGCAGCTGCATCCTCCTCAACTGCCAAACAGCAAACTACCAAGGCCACTGAAAATATATCTAGCAAAGGCAAAGAAAAGGAAATGGAGACAGAACAATCACTCCATGGCAAGGAGAAGCCACCTCCAGTGACTCAGCAGCAGGTGGATAAAGAAGAGCAGCAGCAGGCAGAACAACAACAGCAACAGGGTACACAGCAAAGAGAAGGACAGCAGGAAAAGGAGCAGCCTACACAGCAAGAAGGGGCAGTTGAGGCCCAAAACCTCACTGACCAACAACCTCAAAACATAGTGCCTCCTAGGCAAGAAGCTGCCAATGAAACATCAGTCCTCCAAACTCCACAAAGGGAGGATGTTAGTAGAAAAAGGGATAGAGAAACTCCCTTAACCACATCAGCAAGCCAGGGGGAGAAAAGACAGAGGATAAATCCATTCTCTGAGGAAGAGATGCCTACAGGGCAATCTTTGGGTATGGGCATGCCTAGTATGGAGGCATCTGCAAGTTCCTTCCAGCAGGAACAAGAGAGAACAATGGGAGGAGAAGTCAGCTCCTCCGGCCAGCAGAAAGAAGGTGGACTCAGTATCAAACAACAGTTCATCGACATTAAGAGGAGAAATGAGCCCATCAAGAGACAACTGTACAATCATCTGTTAAACATGGCTCCCACCAATCAGCAAAGACTCATGTCTGCCTTTGATGTAAATGAAGGCAAAATGATCATGAGTCATTTTATGCCAACAACAGTGCAGCCCCAATCTTCCTCTGACTACTTAAGGACTAACCTGGAAGTCCTTGCCAAGGATATCCACCCATTGGACAAGATAGAACTGCATAAGCAAACGGGTGAGATGGTCTATGCTTCCCTAGCAGACCAAACATTGGATAACTACAGGCTACATAATAGCCTTAACAATACAGCCTCTCAGCTAGAGTTGGAGAGAGCATCATCCCAGGCAAAGGACAACAGGATCAGGGCCCTAGAAGACATAATCATAAAGATTGGGCATAATCCCAAAGACATCAAGGGCATACAGGAGATATTGAAACTGAGGGATGCAAATATGGCAGCTCTAAAGAGAAAAATCAAGCTCCCAGCCACTATTCACCCTCAGACAGATGAAGTGGCCCAACAAAGAACTGAAAAAGATGCCACTGATCTGTTGATATCTCTATATAAGCAGCTCCTCCAGACACAAGAGCGGCTGGGAGAATCAGAGGCTGCAAAGGCAACATTACAGGCATCTCTGAAACAGAGAGAAGAAGGGCAGACTTCCCAGCCTCCTCCTCAAATCATAAATCTTGAGGAAGCTGCCACAACTACTGTTCCTCCTCCTCAACAGACTGATCAAGCAGCACCTCCACCAACAGAGCAGGCCCCTAGCTTGGACATGCAAAAGGTAAAGAATGAAATTCAAATCCTGGAAGCTCAAATGTCTGAGTTAAATGAGACCAGGGATAAATTGGCCAAGGTAAATGATAGGTATGATAAATCCAAACAAGTTGTGGCAGAGAAGGACAGGGAGGTGAAAGCCCTAAGAAACAGGATAAAAGAGCTAGAAAATTAGCTCAAATTAGACAAAGTCATAGCTGGGCTTAAGGCAATGCTATGGACCAACATTGGCCAGTCTATTACTGACCAATGGCAATATATGGAGACAATCCATGAGCAAGTAGAGCTCATCCCAAAAGCACAAGCTGAAATTCACATGTCAAGGGCTGCTCTAGGCAACATGCCTGAAATTGCCACTAGAATGATCAATGTGCTAAATAATAGAACAAGTACTCAGCTGGAAAACATGGGAATTCCCAATAGGACTGAGGCCATTCAGTTAATCAAAAGGGTTCTCACATTAAGAAATTTGGTGCAGACACTGGAGAGAAGAACCCAAGACATGCAGACCGAGGTAAAAAGATTCATGGATAAATTCCTGGTGCTGCAAAACAGAGGACTCCCTAGCTTACTGAACAGCGCAGGGAGACTGCTCATTCATGAGAAGTATGCCAAAAGAGTAAATGCATTTGCCACGAATGAAATCAATGAGAAGCCCAGCAGCTCAGAAGAAACAGGGCCAGCTACAGGACAGACTATCTACAACAAGGTAGAAAATCTATTTTTTATAATGAATGGGATCAATCACCTGTTTGATGTGGCACCCAATTTTTTCAAGTATACAGAGGCAGAGGAGACTATGGATGCAATTCTCAGGCATCAACTCCCTACGCAAGACTGGTGGGCAAATACAATACAGAAAATTTTATAGACAGGGAAGCCACTCACCAAATTTTGTTTTTTAAAATATCAGTTGTCATGCAAAGCACAGTTTAAACAAAATCAGCAAGCATCAAAGATTAAAGCTCAGCCAACTCAGCAAAGATTTTGGCCAACACAGCAAGAATAGGAAGACACAGCTGGCAGAGCCGAGAAAATACAACGCAGCCAAAAGTAAAGACACGTTATTCAGCGTTAAAGCAAAGCGGTTCAACTGACTCAATGACCTCCAAAGGTCAAATTATCCTCTGACAGAATTAAAAAGCATTTATGCGGCATTCAAAGTTGTAATAACTTCTTTTCTACTTTCTGAACGAATTTATGAAGATATTTTCTCTCTCAGATGACTCAATGCCTGAGATATTTTGTATAAACATTCCTATAAAGTCCCCTTCGCATGAGTTTGCAAGGGTTGTTGTTGATTTCTCCTGAAGAAGTTCTTATGCTGTAATCCTTTCAGAGGTTAATAAAGAAAGTGATGGAATTTCTCGGATTTCTAAAGTGTTGAATGCGTTCTGGTGTCTGTTGAAAACTGCTGGATTCCTGTGTATTTCACCATACAATAAGTCTCTGTAACTCTCTCTGTTATGTATTTTGTTTGTTAAAATCCATATGTTATCTAACTTTAAATATTTAGCAACAAGGAAAAATAATAACTTTCAGGATTTATTCAATGAATACCCTGAGTTCAATCTGTGTTGTTAATGAATGTTTTCTTCAGATGCAATCTTGATAAGTGTAATTCTTAATTGCTGCACTTTCAGAATACATCTTTCACAGTGGCCTTTGTCACAGGAATTCAAGTTTGCTCCTGTGCAGCGTGTTTCACTTTCACCTCACTAGCTTAATAGAAAATTCTTAATTGCTTTCTGTTGGTTGACATACATCACCATTTAAGCTAAATTTGTTTGTCTGAAATACCAAATTGGCCCTGCAGTTTGAGCACCACCAATCCTTCATTTCAAAGCATTTCACAACTCCAGACTCCATTGCCCAATGATATTTTACTCTAAAAACACTACATCTTAAGACCTGAAAGAAATCCTTCAACCAAAACATAAACCAAAACCTGAGCATAATAGCTAGCCTAAAGCACCATCATAACAGAGACAAATCATAAAGAGAGAGCCCTCTCTGATTACAGTTTGGCTAGAAACTGTGATCCAAAGATTGGTTAGTGGTTACCCCGGCCGTATTCCCTTGGGAGTCATAGGGAACAACCTGGGTGTTAACAGGTGGGTTCATTTTTTAATGAGCTTGAACTGTGGGGGAACATATGCTCATTGGTAGGTTTATTTTTTAACGAGCTTGAACCATACGATAACATTTCTCATTGGTACGTTTATTTTTTGACAAGCTTGAACCATATGATAACATTGCCCATTGGTAGGTTTATTTCTTAAGAGCTTGAACCATACGATAACACTGCTCATTTGAGTGCGGGTTCATTTTTTAGTGACAAGCTCAAACCTTGTGGAAAGTATGCTCGGGAGCCTTTTCATGTAGGCTGGCAATGACCAAACAACAAAGCTAGAAAAACTACTAAAGCTAAAGAACCACTGAGGTTAGGTAGGATGGTTTCATCAACTTGTTTAGACAAAACCCTTCCTTTGCTTCCTTTACATAATGAAAAAAGTTTTCGGTAACCATATGGAAACTTACTATGGTTAAGCAGGATGATTTTCTATCAATACTTAGACAAAACACTTCCTGCACTTTGTCCACCAAATAGACAAAGGTGAAAGGTCACCTAGACCGATGACATAACCTACAGGGAAACTTAGCTCTATAGCTAGGTTCGTCCGCCAAATAGACAAGGGTGCATGCCCCCTAACCTTAGTTACATTCACTATCTACTCACGGTAATTAGGTGGATGGAATGAAGGTTAAAGAGTCATACTTGACTCAAAGAGAACATTTAGGGATGATGCTTGGTTTGGTACTATGTTTGAACCGGGAAATGAAAGTTGGTCAATAAGCTAGATAATTTTTACTTCATGCGGGAAACACATCACTCGAAAGAGTGTGGAAACGATAGCTTCCATGATATAAACATAGTCACGTCCAAGGAGTAGATTGTAATCTAACGGTCCTTGGACCACCATCACGTTCAAGTGAATGGTTTTCCTTCTCAAAGTTATCGGCAACTTAGGAAGGATCCCTAACGGTTGACTATTTCGTTTGTTAAAGCCTGATAAATTTTGTTTACCAGGCATAAGTGATGGCGAACCAAGAACTTTCCATGGACTTGAGGAAAGGATACTCACTAAAGCCCCTTCATCTATGATAGTTCCAGACACGTTCATTTTGTAAACTTGTACTATGATTCAGAATGGTACATTATAAGGAAGGCGATATCTTGCTAGTTGATTCCAATAAAAGGAAGTGATTAGATTTCTTGGATGTGGTATCACATAAATGGGTGAAATAACCCCTTGAGCAACGAGAACTGGGGGATTCTCTTCCTGTTTTGAAGGAACGGGTAGATTGCCCCCAAGTTCATCAGGCTCTAAATTGACAAAAATAATTTGAACAGTATCGTTCTCACTCTCTTTGGGAATGATATCATCTGAAGGTGGATCTTTTGAAGTCAAGATTGGGTCGACTGCCATCTGTACCTGTTGACTTTGGTCCAGTGTGGACTCAGAAGATTTACTTTCAGCGATAGGTTTTTCGACCAACGGTTCAGTTAAGTTAGTCGAATTTTCAACTAGTAAAGGACTGGGAGAAAGTTTCTTGTATCCAGGTGGAAGTCACTGCGGTGAAGCAGGATGGTTATGCAATACTCTTTTGGCCTCATCCAAAAAAGGAAAATGGGGAAGACGACGATCCCCTTCACATAATTCACATGGAGTTTTGACCTTTCCTTTCTGCCCAGGAATTTCATTTTCACTAGTTGATGGTGTGTTGTCAACATGATCACTAGAGGTTGATGACATCGGACGATGTGAACAAGGAGACAATTCTCTCAAGATCCATGGAATGCAAGGAAAATCTCGATGAAAATGGTTTTCTCCACAAATTAGACAAGGATATTTTGGAGATTTAGTGTGTGGATTTTCACTAGATTATTCATGGTTGCCCCCTTGTTTAAATGCCTTCTTCTTTTTCTTCTCCTTTCCTTTCTTCTTCTTCTCAGGCGCTTGGTTACTAGCATCACTGTTTTCACCAAGAGAAGATGAAGAAGGGGAGGGAGAAACAAATGAAGAGGAAGGTGAAGGGTCAACTTCAGTATCAACTGGATGCTGATTCGATTGCTGAGGAATCACATTATTTTAAACCACAGAGGTTGAGAACAACCACACTGGTAGGCCAATAGTCAAACCTGGCAGAGATAATGTGGCCATATGAGGTGCGCCAATATTTCCCCAAGATGTAGAAGGGATATGAATCCCCTCAAGAGGGATTCCATGATTGGTAGACTCCATTAACTCTACCTAAGATCAACGAAGGAATAGGGATGTTATTTTGAATTTAATAAAGTTTAATGATGCTTTGACACAACTTTGCTTTTTCAATTTTGAAGAGTCGAGAAAAAGCTAAAGATGACTCTAGTCCCCTTCGATTTTTAATGAGCCTGAAGTGACAAGTGCTCAGATGGACCTTTTCTTTTAAGGAGTCAAAATGGAACAAAAGTGGTTACTCTGGAGATCTAGACAGAGGGATTACCAAACCAATCACGAAACTACAAAATACTCCTTCGTGATAAATTGAAGAGAAATTACCAAGGACTTATGTACGACAGTCATTCTTCCTGAATGATGTGTTCAGTGCATTGCAATCGATAGGGCAGTAGACACGGCTTCCTATGGATAAAGGATATAAGCCTATTGTGGTCTCCCAATATATATGCGATGGTATGGGGAGCACAAGTCTGTGCTAGCACTTGTCGTATCAAAGAGGAGGAATCACCCAACCTATGATGAAAGTGATAGTTACTAGGTTTTACGACACCAGAACACGTCTCTAGCCTAAACCTCTAGATGTGTTGCGTTAGGTTCCAAAGCGTTGTTAAGTTCATTGAAATTTATTTTAGAGTTGATCTTGCTTAGAAGTTTTCCTTTCAAGGTTCACCGCGTGATGTATATGTAAAATTCCTAAATATGCAATCTAAAATGATAAACAATTGTTGTTTATTTTTAGCAATGAAAATCCTAGCTACTAAGGAAAGAAGATTACGATTCTTTCAAACAGAGAGCAAAGAGCACACACTAAATGCACTTTTCCTAAATCACTTTTCGCACACAGTCTAACTGCAAATGCAAATGCATGTATTTGTTTTTCATTCCCTTTAATGTGAAGAATGCCGAAAAAGGAAAACTAAGTATAGACCTGAAATATCTTCTTCAAAGTGACATTTTGACAAATTATTTTCAAAATGAAAGGAAGACTAAAGGACACTTTTCAATTTCAAATGGAAAATTTCTTTCGACACTTCAAATATTAACAATTCAAATCAAATACAATGACAAAAGTACAATCGACTATCTAGAGGAGGAAGAGTATACAACACTCTTCTTTTTGACTCAAAATTACAGTTACGACATTTTTTTGCATCAAAACAATAGTTCGATTAAGATACTTTTGACAGAGGGATTGCAAATGATGGACAAATACATAAAAACATTCACTAATCCTAATCAATGGAGGCTGAATTATGTAAAGGAAGGAGGATTCAACAATGAGATACTGATCATAAGCAGCAAAAAAACTGAAGAGAGCTGAAAACAAGGAGAAAAACCCAAATTTCAAGGCAAGAAATAAGATTACTCAGTCATCACACCTATGCTTCATAGAAATAGGGATGCATCTCACCTGCTACACACGGGAGGTGCGATGCATATTGGCTTCCGGTGATAGATAGTGCGATGGGCTAGGGAATGAAACTGAGGTGGGCTTTCACTCAAATTTGCAGCTGAGTTCAATGATTTAGGCTGAGCTATCATGAAAAATAAAGAACAAAGTACAGGGGTCTGATCTTGGGAGGTTATTGAGCTGCCAATACGACATCTAGGATGCTTGTAAGTTAGATGTTCAAATCATAAACTAAACCGGAGATTGACTATAGCAGTATTCATCTACTTCGCAGTTGCAGAGAAAAAGTTGTTCGAAGGCTATCTGGCTAACTTTAGGCTCCATCTATAGTTTATAAAGCAAGCAATCAATAGCAAACAAATAAACTATTTGATCCCCAGTGGAGTTGCCATTTCGTTTTTGGGAAAACTAGTGTCTTTTCGATCTGCTAGTCCCACTAGGATTGGCAGCTATCCTAGAAACAAACAATCAAAACAATTTGCGATTTCCTTTATGTATGATAGATAAGAGAGGAACAAAGAGACCAACCTGGATCTTCCGCTCGACTCCTTTCTTGATTCCTCTCTCCCTTGATAGAGCTTGCACCTCTTCTTCTACTTATCCTGCTCAATGAATACCTGTAGAGACAAAGTAACAAAACACCATCATAGCATCTCAATCTATTAGATCATAAACAATGCAGAATTAGAAGTACATTGATCATACAATGGCATTCATAAACAACAACATTCACAAATACACGATTGTATGGAGGAAAAATCAAAGAACTTTATTAGTAGTAGAAGGGAGAATTACAACCTAGTTGTCTAAACCAGCATCATCCTCCTAGCATCAAATCCCTCTTCACCTCATGTAAAGAAAGATCACCCAACAATAGAATGCTCTTTCTCAAAGGTAAACTATCAGCACTTCCTTAGAAATTACAAAATTCCAGCCTCTAGATCTCTCAGATGAGGGATCCATTTATAGATGTCTGCAAGGGTGTGACTCATCTCTAGTTTTTTGATTAGTGTCATTCCACTTGTTGTTCTTGGTTCCACTTGGAGATTTCTTGGATCTCTTACTCATCACTGGGCGAATTCAGAGAGGCAAGTGTCATAGGAGAAGTTTCTGGAAGATTCCATGAGCATCCACTTAGCAAACTGTCTCGGACATTTTTCCATCCTTGCCCATCACACCCTACAGAAGGCCTCTTCAGTATGCATCGCACCTTGACAGTGGGGAAACCAGTATGGTCCCGTTTTGGCCAGTTCTGAGTGGTTTTTTAGGTGGAACTTTTGGGGAATGATGTAATCAGTTGACCATGATCCTTTAGGGTATGAAACAACACTTTTAGGGGTTAAAGAACCCTTGGTTTACTGACATATAAGATTGGGGTTGCAGTGCCCAAATATGTCTATAGCAAGAGGAGTAGAGAGTGGAAGTAACCACTCATTCAAAGAAATTGAGAGATGGAAGGAAGCAAACAAGAGAAGCTGACATATTGTTGCATGATTCTAGAGAGAATGTGGGAACACCCACATCATAGTGCAAGTAGAGGAGGTCACAGATCAGCACACTGGCTACATGGCTCTGATAAGCGAGAGTGTAGAGAAGAAGCCATCCTCATTCGAGGAAGAAGTGAAAAAATTAGTGTGGGTTGAAGACATGGTAGAGGAGTATTACTCTGTTATGAGGAACACTGATTAGGAAGCTATCCCAAGTCCAAAGGGATATTCAGTGGTAGGTTCCACGTGGATCTATAAGGTGAAAAAAGAAACATATGGGAGTGTTGAGAAACACAAGGCCAGATTTGTGGCCAAGGGGTGCTCTCAGGTTGAGGGAATTGATTACAAGGAGGCCTTTTCTCTAGTAGCAAGGTACTCTTCAATCAAATGTATTTTCGTACTTTCAATGCATATGTGATGGAAGATACATCAGATGGATGTCAAGACAACCTTCCTCAATGGAGTGATTGAGGAAGAGGTGTACATTGAGTAGACAAAAGGATTTGAGACCTTCAACAGAGAGTCGCATGTGTGTACACTCAACTGAGCGTTGTATCGATTGAAACAAGCACCCCATGCTTGTTACACCAGAATCGACAGTTATTTCACCAACTTGGGCTTCACCAAATGTAAAGAAGATGTGAGCCTTTACCATATTGTGGGTGAAGGTAAATTATTTATTATAGTATATTTGTCTTTGATTTAATTCTAACAAGTGATGAGAAGTTAGTCAAATCTTGCAAAGAGGATCTTATGAGAGAATTTGAGATGAAGGACCCGTGGCTCATAAATTATTTCCTTTGTATGGAAGTATGGCAAGGAGATGAGGAACTGTTTGTCTCATAGGGAAAGTATGCCAAAGAGGTACTGAAAAATTTCCACATGGAGATCAACAAACCCATCTAATAGGAAATTGGAGGAAGTAAGATGCTGCTTCAAGTGAAGTAATGGAGGCTACTATTTATAGGAATCTTGTGGGTTCACTTATGTATTTGGTGAACACATGATAGGACATGTGTTTTGTAGTTAAGGAGCTCAGTGAAGCAATGGTTAAGCCAACCAAACTATTTTTGAAGGCAGTTAAGCATGTGTTGAGATCCCTCAGAGGCACCACTCAGTTTGATCTCTGGTACAAACGAAAAGAGGGAGTGAAGATTCAAGGACTTAGAGATGCATATTGGGTAGGGAGTCCATCAAAGAAGAATAGTACCTTAGGGGGAATATTTAGTGTTGGGCTAACCAGATTTTTGTGGTATAGCAGGAAGCATAAATTTGTTGAACTCAATTCAATAGAAGCAGAGTACATGGATACTAGTTAAGCAACTTCTTAGGCTATCTGGGTGAGGAAGATCCTTGTTGGGTTATTTGGTTACCAGATGGATCCTATAATGACTTACTATGAAAATAATAGTTGTATAAATTGCTCTGAGAATAAAATTTTTCATGATTAGTCCAATCATATCAACATCTGTTATCACCATCTACGAGATTGTGTGTAGAGGAGAATGATGTTGTTGGAATACATTCCTACAGAGGAACATGTTGCAGACATGTTGACTAAAGCACTGTGAAGAGGCAAATTCAATTTCAATAGAGGTAGGATTGGGGTATGTGATAATCCCTTTCTTAGTGAGAGGGAGTGTTGAAAACGCAACTAGAAAATCTTGATTTAATTTTCCCTTGAGTTAAATAAGGAGAAAAACTGGTATTCCACATCACAAGAAAACTTGTACGAGTTAACTAAGTGAATTTGACTTAGGTGGTTCATCTAATTCAAGTTAAGGGTCTAACTTGAGTCATGTAGAGTGGATCCTACTTTATAGGAGTCCTGCTTGAGTTTACTTTTAGTTGTAATTAATTATTTCAGTTTAATTGAGTTAAAGTCAGTTAAACTAGTTCCAACTGTTGGAGGACCTAGTAGGAGGTCTAGGAGTGGGGTGCAACTTTAGTGTTCAACCAATTAACTAATAATTCAACCATAAATAACTCATGCATGCGTGATCTGAGAGTTACCTAGTTGAGATTGGAGTTCAAGCACGATGTACTATCAGTTTTATAATCATCGAAATTGTACAGGCGATGCATGCATTTAGAGGAAGGCCTATGATGGATTGCACAATTGCAATTGGGGAATTTTCCTAATTAATAGGGGTTAATTCCAAAGGAAACAACGCAAGGAATTAATGACTTGGGTAAGCATAAAATTGGCTAAGTATTGGCCAAAGCTTGTCTAAGAATCTGTGAGACAAAGAGAGATAGTGTAGAGGTTGCTCGGCCTTGAGAAAAACAATGTGATATTCTAATATTTTCTAAGTAAACATAGTTGCTGATCAAATGAGAAAATGACCTCGTACCTATTTTTTTGAGGTAGCAGAAATTCACTCGATTTTGAAAAATGGTGATTCAGAATACACCTTTTTTTCCGGAGCATACTTTTGCTACTTCAAATTTTTTTGTGTATCAAGTATGAACAATTTTTTTAAATGCTAGTGACTTTCATGCTAATTTTGAAAAGTGTTGATGCAACACCAGCACAATTTTCTAGAGGGTTTATTTTTTTATGTATCAAGTACGAACATTTTTTTTAATGATTTTCATCTTGATTTTGAAAAGTGTTGATGAGAATCAACCCTTTTTGTTTAAAGTGCTTAGTTTCTACATGTTAAATTTTTTAATGAATTAAAGGTGGATATTTTTTTTAAATGTTGGTGGCTATCATGTGAGTAATAAAACACAAAAGTAAAAATAAAAAACATGGCAAAAAAAAATTGAAATAAAAAAATATATAAAAAAAAAACAAAAAGCTTATAAAACGTAAAAAAAAAAAAACAAAATTAACAAGTAAAAATAAAAAAATTAACAAAAAAACAAAAAATAAATTAAAAAATGAAATTTAATATATATATATATATATATATATATATATATATATATATATATATATATATATATAATTTAAAGAAAAACAAATTAAATAAAAAATGTAAAAACATTTTTTTCAAGTTTAAAAACACATAAGAAATAAAAACCTCATTAGAAAAAAAAAACTTTAAAAAATTACACACACAAACACACACACATCTCTCTCTCTCTCTCTCTCTCTCTCTCTCTCTCTCTATATATATATATATATATATATATATATATATATATAATTTAAATAAACAAAATATAAAATATAATAAAATAAAAATTTAAGAATTATTATTTTTAATTAAAATTATAAAAATAAAGAAATAATATAAAAGAAAATTATCTGTCTGTTTTAACTAGCTCAAAAAAGAAAATTAATATAGCGAAGATTAGAACAAACTCTCATGAGATCCATAGCAAAACAGGTCGTTACGCAGTTCCTAAAACACCATGGAAGCTCCATAGCGAAACCGATCGTTGGGCAATTCCTAAAACACCATGGATGGAAAGGATCTGCCATCTCTATTAGAATAGGAACATCGAGGATGAAAACCACTTCCTCTTCGAGTGCCCCGCGTACAACCACTTTAGATGTCAGTTTCATAATCTTTGTCGCAATACTGATCTTCCTAGCCTTTTACGATGTCAAAATTATAGTGAGCTTGGGAGGCTTCTAGCCAAGCTTTTTGAAAATTAGAACAAATTAAAAAAAATAGTTTAAATTATAATTAAAAGAATTTAAATTTGAAAAAAATGAGGGAAACAATTAAACAAAACAATTAAACAAAAACAACTAAACAATATATATATATATATATATATATATATATATATATATATATATATATATATATATATATATATACATATATATATATATATATATATATATATTAAAAAACAAAATTAAAAAAAAAAAAAATTCAAAACAATAAAAAAATATTGAATTGTAAAAATTATAAAACAAAATTTAAAAACAAAATTATAAAAATTTAAAAACAAAATTAAAAAAAAAATAAAAATAAAAATTCAAAACATATTAAAACAAAATCAAAACAAATTAGAAAAAAAGTAATTAAAAAAATTGACTTTAAAAATTAAAAAAAAAATAATAAAAAAAACAATTAACCATGAAAAGATATATATGTTAAAAAACAATTATAAAATTATAAAAAAAATGAGAAAAACCAACCCCACCCACTCCTTTTCCTCCCTCAAGCCCCGCTCCCCCCCCACACCTCCCTCACCCCCCTCCACTCCCCACCATTGCCCACCCCCACTCCCCCTCCCTCCCCTGCCCCTCCCGTCTCTCACCCATCCCCCCCCCCCCCGCCCTCTCCTCCCCCTCCGTCCCCGTTTCACCGTCCCTCTCCCCCTACCCCTCCCTCACCCTGCTCCCCTCTGAAAACTTTAAATTTCCAATGATTTTGCATTAATGTTAGTGATCCCTGAACCTCGCCCCATCCCTCTCGCTGACCCGCCTCCCCTACCCAATCGGGCCCCCAACCATATGATCCACATATAAACCAATATAATACTCAGAGAAATACAAGGATAAATAACTGCATATTGGTGATGCAAAATCTAAACCCAGGATAGGACTCCCACGTTTCACCCGACCATAGAATGACTGATTCAAATTTGATACCTTTTCTCTGCAATGATGTGATAGGATAATAAATCTATGAGAAGTTCCTGATGAACCTCCTGTATTAACATAAAAACCCCATGAAATATCTCACCTCATCTACATTTCTAGGAGCTACCCACTCCATCATGGCCCTTTTCTTTTCTGGATCTACTACAATGCCCTCCTTAGAGACAAGATGTCCCAAGTAATGTACCTCACTCTATAAGAAACTACGCTTGTTGAGCTTAGCATACAATTGATTCTCTCTCAACAATCTCCAAACTGTTTCTAAATGATTGGCACGCTCTTCCACATTTTTTAGAATATATGAATATGTCATCAATGAACATAATAAGAAACTTATCCAAATATCGACGCAACACATTATTCATCAAGCACATAAAAGTAGTTGGAGCATTATTCAAATCAAATGGAACTACAACAAACTAATAATGCCCATAACTGGTCCAGAAAAATATCTTGTAAATGTCCTCCTATTTGATGCGTCCCTGATGGTATCCAGATCTCAAGTCGATCTTAGAGAACAATGTTTCTCCCTTCAACTGATCGAACAAGTTATCAATCCTCGATAATGGGTACATGTTCTTGATGGTCACTTTTTTCAACTGCCTCTAGTCAATGCATAGTAAATGATTGGCATCTTTCTTCTTTACAAACAATACCAGTGTGCTCCAAAGTGATACACTTGGTCTAATGTATCCTTTTTCCAACATTTCCTTCAACTGAAACTTCAACTCTACCAACTCAGGTGTGCCCATCCTATAAGTTTCTTTTGATAATGGGGTTGTCCCTAGAACTAACTCAATAGAAAATTCTACGTCTCTGTGAGGTGGAAACTTTGAAATGTCCTCAGGAAACACATCCTGGAATTGTTGTAGAACTAGCTACCTGCTCAAAACATTTTTATCCTCTGCTTCCTTACCTTTGTCACTAGAAATATGCAGGGAAAATAACACACACCCTTTCCTACAACTACGCTTTTCCTGCATCGTTGTCACCATCCTAGCTGATGTGGCTTTCTTCTTCCCTTCTAAGACTCTCAGTTCCCTATTGTCATCTACACACTCAATGGCTTTGTGATAACAATCCACCATGGTCCTATGAAGTTACAACCGATCCATGCCCAACGACATAATGTATGATCCCAATGGTAATACATTCAAATGTGTTGTAGTAGGCATACCATTCAAATAAAAGGCACAAGCTCTTACCCAATGATGAACTAGCTTCTTTGTACCTGTAGCAAACTACAGTAACCAAAATTTTGCATTCAATTCCTTACTCAAACCACACTTATCTGCCAAGTCAGGACTAACATAACTATAATTAGATTCAGGGTCAATCAAAATAGAAATAACTTGATCACAAACCTTACTGTACATCTTAATGATAGATGTCTGATGGTCTGCATGTTTTTTATCCAATGTCCCATCAATACGAGGAATTCTTTGACCAACATCCCCAACAGTTTGTGGCTCCCACACACTATATATCTAGGGCCTACCACCCTGATTCTGTGGAAAATATCTCTTAATCTAATCCTTTCTGCATGCCCAACAATCCAACTGACTAGTACCCTCACTTCTATGTTGCTATTATTGTGACGCATGTCCCTGTCAAGATACATTGAACCTATTCTGTGGTGCCACATTTTCTTTCTCTTCTGCCTTTTGAGGCCTTGCTCTCTTAGGTTGCCATTTACATTTACCTTTTTCTTTCCCTTTCCAACCTTGCCGAGATTGATTCTTATGCTTTGACTATTCATAAAAATGCTTCAATTTCCCCATGACCTCCTCAAGTGACCAAGGCTCATCATACTCAATCCGATCTATAAATTCTAATGGAAATCCACTGAAAAATCCTTGAAATTTAGTCTTCTCATATCTAAGATATGGTACATACCTCAATAGCTCCAGGAACTTAGTCATGTTCTCTTCATCTACCATTGATCCCATATTTATTTCATAGAATTATTTGACCTTATTGTCGTAGTACCTTTCTGACAAGTACTTCTTCTTGGAAAGCCTCTTGAACTCCTCCCAACTCAAGTCATTGGTCCTGATGTCTTTAACCCAATAGAAATATTCCCACTAGATGTCTGCTTTACCACTCAGGCTAAAAATAGCTACTCTGGCCTTCATATTATCTGTTAAATTATGCAACACAAAGCACTTCTTCATCCCAAGTATCCAAGCCTCTGCATCTTCCAACTAATTCAAATCTCCATCATAATTAGTTGGCTTTTCTTTCTTAAAATCATTTGGAAAGTATACCCTATCACTCCTCATGTAAGGATGATAGCGATGACGATCATGATGCCTGTGAGAACCAAAACTATAATAATACATGTATCCATCACCTCTTCTATCCAAGGTATCCAACAACTGCCATCTCTAACAGTGTCATCTATATCCGACCTATAACGACCATGAGACCTACTTCCATATGCCCCATTAATTTTTTCCGCCTGTACATGTCTGATCCGAAGTGGCCCTTCTCACTAGAAATTCTGACAAACTTTAAAGAAGTATAGAATTAACCTCAACTTGTTTCTCTTGTGCATGTATGATCCTTTCAATGTGTGCGTTACAACTCCTTATTTCTTCCTTCAAGCTTCTCAATGTGTGTGCAAAATCAGAATTGTGTCCCACACCACACTACTCATCTGATTCATCGGGAGATTCTTTGTAGTCTACCATCTTTCTAGTTATTTTGATCTTTCTCCTACAAGGCACACTATGTTAGTTAAACCAAATTACAATAAACCAATGTATATTAGCAAAACTTTGGGGAGGATATCTCATTTTCAATATCATCAAATCAATGTGATACATGTATAAACATAATCATAACAACATATAAACATGATACATAATCATATAACCATGTAACCATCAATGTAGCTAGAGTCCAGTCATCAATGCATGACCATATCAACTACACATACCATGACATCGTGCATGAAAACAATAACCATAATGACGTACATTGATAACATGCAAGCATAACAACATGTAACCAATCATGTACTCATGACGACATACCTCATAACAACAACATCCTCTTCAACATGGCAGCATCGCTACAATGATGACTGACACCATGCATATGTAAAAGGCACATAGACCACACGAATGACCAATCACACATGAAAATGATATGAATGCATGACCAACACACCACCCATCCAATTTGAGGGGTGGACCATGCTCTTTTATCACTTTGTAATGCCCTCCTCCAACATCTACCCAAGTAACCATCCAACTGGGGTAAATATGTTATGGGAGGCTACTATTATTAGATTCAACCTCCTATGTGAAATTAAGGAAGTTTAATCAATGGAAACAAGACATACAAACATCCCACATCAGCTATGACACTCCTAGGAACCACCCCAACAATTCAGATAGCTAGCACTTGGGTCCCACTAATATTTTTGACCACTTAACCTCTGAATGCTCTCATGATATAGGTCTTCTAGTGTCCAAGAGGCTCTAGACTCTCTCATGACAAGGCATGCCAATGTCTAGGGACTATTTTTCTCATTGTTATACCAATGTCCTCGAGATTTGAACCACTTTATAAGGCCCAGAACCCAGGTCACTGCCTAGAATTGAATGACACCTTCATATCAATAAGATAGCAGAGAAAGAATGATGCAAAAGTAAATACTTGAAAAAGCCCTTAACTTGACCCCTACTAGCCATGACAGACATTTCGTCAAACATATCAAAATTATGTAGTCTACAAGTGTAAACAACAGATTTAAGCATAGGGATCTCATACATATCTGAGAATATCTAAGAACCATTATTCCCTCTTATCATTTGTTGCATTATCGTCTATAGGGTCATAGATACATTGTCCATTCTTTTACAAGTAAAAAAATGATGAGAGCCATACATAGCCACCGTCATAAAAAACATACATAACCAACATGATAGAAACATAAATACCAATGAAAACACAACCATATAATCCACATATAAACCAATATAATACTCATACAAATAGAAGGAGAAATAACCTCATATTGATAATGCAAAATCCAAACCCGGGATAGGAATACCACGTTCCACCCAACCATAGAATGACTGATCCAAATCTCTCTTCGGCCATTCACGGCATGAATGTGGGACTCAAACCAAAAGAACCAACGAGAGCATCCCGAGGCTAAAACACCTACTCTCATCAATAGAAACCAAGCTTTACCGTAATCCATCCTGAATCACTAGGCCAATGTAATGAACATGTAATAACAGGCTTTACCATAACCTCCACCAAATCACTAGGCCAAACAAGAATTGATGCCACCAGATTTCTATAACTACACCCTGAGTAATTTTCATGTCTCCTAGTCTCTCAGGCTTTACCGCAATCCACCCCAAATCACTAGGTCCTAAACTGAGACCCACTCTCTAGTCTTTACTGCATATCGCAACCCGATATTACTAGGACCAATAAAGATAAATACACCTCTTGGCTTTACAGTATATCCTACCATTCACCAACAAGGATTCTTAGGCCCACTGAGGTAACACAATCCTAACATTACCAAAACCCTTAGTATGGCTCAGGTATCATGACTCACTAGGCCAGTGGATTTACTGTGATCCACTATCCGGTTCAAGGACCACTAGGCCATGTGTTCTATCATTCGGAGATCCACCTCCCTCAGCTTCGAAACCATCTGGCAATCCAGCTCAACCAAAACATGAGAATCCCATCATGCCATGGTTATCTAGAAATGACAATTCTAGACTAAAAATATTGTCACACCTGGCAAAACCCATGCCATAACAACGAAAAAGGCACATGAAATACCATGCATGCCAAATCTAGCGAGGAAAATACACATGCAAATCAATACCTGCAAAGAATACTGTTGTAGTTGCTTGATCCTACACTTCCTTGCTTAATCCTTTCTTCGTCTTGCCTTCTTCTCCTTTCTTGATCCACTGCCAAAGTCCTCCAAGAAAACTCTACATGTCCAAGAGTGAGAGAGAGAGCGAGAGAATAATGAGAGAGATTCAAAACTGAACTGGCAAAAGGTTACAAACTGATCCTCAAAAGCCTTTTTATAAATTATGCATCTATTTTCTTCATTTTCCATTATTTTCCTCATTTTATTCCTCACATGCAACCTGTGACCTTTCATGTTCCTTTTTCCTAATTTCCATTATTTTGGTAAATAAATGTGCCAAAAATGACATTTTGCCTTTCCAAAGCCTTATCCAATGCCTTTGCGAATTTCGTTAGCCATAACAAACCAAATTACCTACCACACTAGGATGTCTTGCCCAATGTTCAACTTGGAATAAATGCCCCATCAACCGTGGCTATTATTTTGCCTTTATTAACTTTTGTTACATGGAATTTTCACTAGGGTTGTTACAATAGATATAACATGTGTTCCCTTAAAATATTACATCATAACATGGTACATCAATCGACCTACATTAAGGAGGTTCTGCTTTAGATGTGGAATATAATAAACATTAGGTATGTATTTATGTTGATTTTGTTTAGTAAGAGTAGGGACAGTACCTTTCCCTTAAGCTTTAATACAACAACGGTCTCCAAGAGTGATTTCCGATGTCATGGAAGCATCAAGATAAGAAAGCGGATTCTTTTTACCTCTGATATGATTGTTGTAGCCATTGTCCAACAACCAAAGTTCCTTGTAGTGAGGGTCTTCAGAAAGATGGCACAAAAGAAACATGGTCTCAGGGGATTCTCCTTCATTGTTGGAGAGATGGACATTGCATCTTTGTTGATCTCACTATTTCTTCAGCATTTATTTTCATACTGCCCAAATTTCTTGCATCAATAGCATTGAACATTAGATTTTCTCCATGTTTTGCTTCTCTAATTTTGGTTTTGTGGAGGTCTTCATTGGTTGGCTACACAATGATGTTCTAATTTTCCTTTGCCTCAGCCTATGTCTCACCTTTTTCTGCCTCGATATCCTCTACCTCTGCCTCTACCAAAAGAGAGTTGTGCTTTGAAATCTTGTTCCATGGAATCTTTTGTGAAATTGAGTCCTGTTTCGTGTGCAAGAAGTGATCCTGTCAACTGTTCAACTGAGAAATTTGTAAAATCTTTGGACTCCAAAATGGTTGTTACAGTCACGTCATATTTTCTCGGTAGGCTTCGAAGGACTTTTTCAACAATCTTTTGATCTGTAATGGTTTCACGAATTAGTTTGATGAGATTGACTATTCCCATGACTCTAGTCATGAACTCGTCCACATTCTTTCTGTTAGTCACCTTCAGTGTTTCAAACAAAGCTCTCAATTTTTGCAATTTAATGCTCTTCAATGTATCATTGCCATGACACATAACTTTCAAGATTTCCCAAGCTTCTTTTGTTGTGGATGCACGAGTTATCTTGTCGAGATAGAGTCATCGACTGAGTTTTGTATCCAACATTTGGCTTTGTGGTCTTTCTTTCTTGGATCGGCTCTACACAGTCTTCTGAAGTGTACCCAACACTCTTGGGCTTGCAAAAATGTCTTCATTTTTAAAAGCAAAAACTTGTTATTTTTTCCAAAAAAAAATCAAAGTCCAGAACAATGAGATAAAGAAAAATTCCAAAACTAAAAAATATCTCCTTAAAAACAACCCAACCCTTTCCTTTCTTAAATCAAACAATACTTTTTAAAAAAACCCTTTTTATTTTGTAACAAATTTGAATAAAACTCTTTAACAATGACACCACATTATATAAGTTCTTTTTTTAATTTTGAATTAATCATTTGAAAAAGGGGGAAATTCAAATAGGATTTTCAAATTTTATAATGTACTTTCTAAATTGTAAATCGAATAAAATGAGATATCACGTGCACCTTTGACTGGGCTCGGCTTGTGCTCCTCAACCTTCGACAAACGAATATTTTCAAATCGGATCTTCAAAGATTATCAGCTACTTTCTAAATTGTAAATTGAATAAAATGAGATCTCACGCGCAACTTTGACTCGGTTCAACTCGTGAGTCGATCTCCTTGAGCTTGGACAAACGAAACCTCCGCTTAGTGGAGGAATAACGTTCAAAGCTTTAAACTGTGTGGAAGCTCGTTTGAATTGGTTTGACTGTCGAAAAAAAATTAACCTATGAAAAGTCATGGAGCCTTTTGCCGTGAGTTTGCGTGACCTTTTCTAACCCGGACAGCGCACTTCACAATTCAGATGGGCAGTGTTGCATTGCAAAAAAGGGAAATTCAGATGGGCAGTGTTGCATTGCAAAAAAGGGAAACTTATTTGGTCACTGTGGAGGGTCGGGTTCACTCAATTAGCTTTTTTAAGAAGGATTTTGGCATAAATCACATGTAGAAAACATTTGTCGACGCGTTTTGAACCAGCTAGTGTGGATCGTCGGGACAAGTTGAAGAGTCAGATCATGGCTGCATATTAAATAGGGAGAGCAGATCTTCCAAACGGGCTAGTGTGGATCATCGTCAGGACAAGTTGAAGAGTCAGATCATGGCTGCATATTAAATAGGGAGAGCAGATCTTCCAAACGGCTAGATGTGACCATCAACAGCTATATGAAAACAGCTAGATTTGTAATATTATATTAAAATATTCTTATAATGTTAATCATGGGTTAATAAGTCAAAAGTTAATAACTAATAGTAATAATAAATAATATAATATTATCATCGTTGTAAATAATTTTTTCTTAATAATTAATTTGATAATTCATATATTTTAATATATTATATATTGGTATTTTATTCTATTTTATTTTATTTATATATTTCTATTTAGTTATGAAATTAATTAATTTAATTCTTTTTAATTTATTTATTCATTTAATATCCAATAGGGATAAAATATACTTAATCTGGGTAAATAAGTCTAGAAATCTTAATTCCTATTCATATTATCAGTACTAGGTTATATAGGTAACACACGTAAAAGGGGTGTGTTATAATAATATTGATTTAATATAACTAATAATTGAATGGAATTAATAAATTATTATTGAATATTAGTTTAAAAAAATTGGAATTATTAAGGTAAGGGTAAAAGCTTAATATCAAAATTATTAGTAAAGTCATCTAATGGATCTAGGGATGTTGGTACAAGCCAGGATTGATAATATTAAGATATTAATGTTATGGCATTAGTAATAAAAATATTAGAATGAGAGACAAATTCTAAATTCAAGAAGGTAAAGAACAGGACAATTAATAAAATAAATTAACCACAGGAGAAACCCTAGGAGGATAGAAAAGTCATGGCTCAAAGGAGAAGGATCCGGGATAATACGAGGAAATACAGGGAAACCTAGAAAGCTATAATAGGTCAAAAAAGGGGATGGGGTGGAAGGGGAAGGCATGACTAGGAAGAAAGAGTAGGGATCTAGCAACTACTCATCTTCTAGTTGTCATCTCTATTGAGATTGTTTGGCCTTCTTTCAATTTCAATAACTTCCCTGAATTTACGGTGATGGAACTGCGCAACCTTGGCAATAACCTTGGCCTCTTCAATACACACATGATGCTTGGTCTTTTCTGCATGCTCTGCTAATGCTAAAGAATTGGTTCTCCGAACTAGCTTTTTCAAAACAACGGAAGCTTATTTTCTTTCTCAATTTTTTTTCCCGTAGTTTAAGGAGGCAGAGGAGTTGCCCGAAAAGATATGGAAATTCCTATCATATTTAGAGAAAATCTGGTGAGGATTTTTGTAAATCCAAGCTATAGTTGTTAAACTTCAAAATTTTGGGTGTCCTAGATGTTTTGATGGTGCTGAATCCATTTCCACCATCAAAAACACGATTCAAACACTACCTCTTTAAAAGAATTTGAAATTTTTTTGCCCAGTTTCCGGCCACTTTTGGCCATTCAGGGAATTCCTCCGCCTCATTAGACGACTCCGAATTTTTTGGTCTCTATTTCTCTTTCGGGAGTCTCATGTGAATTGAAGGTCTGATACTATGATTAAAATTGAAAACAAAAAATTGAAGCTTTAATCTATTGATGTTTGTATTTTTCTTCATACTATTTTCCTATTTAAACTTCAATTATGAAGACCCTTCGCAAAACCGTTGATCTAGGAATGGATCATCGATCGCTTCACTACTTGTTATTTTCAGGACTATAAAGAACAGTACCAGATGCAAGCATTTTAGTTTTTAATCTAAAATTAATATATAACATTTAAAATATATTCTGAATAAATAAAAATTTAATGTAGGTCATAATGAAATATTTTAACATTTAGAGTTAATTAATATTGATGTATATTTAATAATATAATAATAATAACAAATTAGCCCCAAAGGAAAATTTAATTGGTCCAGTTTAAATACCTTGCCAATTGGGAGGTCATGGGGTCAAATGTCTTCGATGCCCTTGGGGATAGGCCCGACTAGAAAAGTCAGAGGGTAGATCCCTTCGGGTGGATCTGCTTAGATTATTACTAGTGGATGCCAAGATTATTACTACCGTTGGAGGTAGCGAGCACTCCGTGAAACACTGTTGAAAAATAATAATAATAAGAGAAACATTTTAATGTAAACTTTATCTTACATAAATAAAATGTGAGTGACTGTATCGAGTAAAATATTTTAATGTTATGCATCCACTTGGCTTTAAAAACTGTTTAGATATTATATAAAAACTTGAAAATAGAAATTCTACTGTTAAAATATTTGAATTAGTGAATTTTACATTTTGGTCTAAAATTCGAATAAAAATTGTTAAAATCAAAGTTTAAGCTATGTAGCCTACATAATCCATGTGCTCAAGGGTATTTTCAAGGTGTTGAATCTATTTAGGTGCTAAAAAAACTTTCTTAAGCAATAATATATATATATATATAGAGCTTGAGTGGGCGTAATGGTTAAGAGCATGTGTTTCAGATGATGCACTATATGTGCTGACAATAGATAAGTTATGTTACCTATTGTGTATAGTCTAGATAGTGAGTACTTCAAATTAACACTTCATTCTACAAACTTTAATTCATTCATCACATAATTAATGAGAAGACACACAATGCTCAAACACTATAAATTGAATATTTTAAATCAGGTAATGAGTTCCTCCATTTATAGGCTCACGAAATAACAAGATGGACTTAACTCCATTTCGTGCAACTATTAATCTTAACCAACTCAATTCATTACATTTTATTATTAAACAAGGAAATCAAAACTAGTGTCTGTAAACTAAATATTTTAAATCAGGTAATGACTTCCTCCATTTATAGGCTCATGCAATAACAAGATGGACTTAACTCCATTTCCTGCAACTATTAATCTTAACCAACTCAATTCAATGCATTTAATTATTAAACAAGGCAATGAATACCATTGTCTATAAAATGAATATTTTAAATCAGGGAACGAGTTCCTCTATTTATAGGCTCATGAAATAACAAGATGGACTTAACTCCATTTCTTGCAACTATTAATCTTAACCAACTCAATTCAATGCATATAATTATTAATCAAGGAAATCAAAACCAGTGTAGGAAATAGTTGATAAGAGTCTTCATTAGTGGCGCATGTAGGTGAATGGTGAGATCTCAAATCTTATCCTTCTTGTGCTTCAAACAATCAATCATTAAATTTGTAACTCATATACAATTTAAACTAAGAAACTATCATTCATAAAGAAAAACTAGAAACACTAAACTATTTCATAACTTAAAAAAAAAAAAATTAACTTGCCTTCATGTCTTCATTGGGCCCTTTCCAAGCTAGTAAGGTAATCTTAAAAACTTATACAGCTAAGAAGGAAATTAACGCACTGATCTTAACAATTGTTTCTCATATTTTTAATAATAAAAAAAGGATTACAACTTAACATTTCATCAACATTAAAAATCTCATAGAGTTGGAGCAATGTTTCTAATTCTTTGATTCTTCAACCTAATCTCGAGCTCTGAAGACTAAAATATTAAAATACTAAGAGATAAAAATATTATCTTAATTATTTGACAAACCTTTATTTTATAAAAAAGAGGGGAGTTACAATCAAAGTTACAGGAGATAATCATCAAATTTGTATAGTTAAACTGAATTTACATTTGTCAGTTCTTCCTCGTGACACGAAGTGAATGAGGAGGAAGTGAATCTCGAATCACTAAGTAAGGGAGATGTCTTCAACAACTTTCTTAGTTCCATCGTAGACTCTTTGTTGATGGACTAAGTTTGGAGATGATTTTTGGAACTAGAATCACACAATAGAACACTGGTACCGAAATAGAATAAATGAACAGTCGGTACCAGAATCAAACAAAGGAACTTTGGTACCGGAAAAAAACAATATAACATGGGTACGAGAGTTAAATGGTAGAAAAATTGGTACCAGAATTCAATAATGGAGCAACTAGTACCAGAATCGAACAGTGGAACGTCTAGTACCAAAATAGAACAATATGATGAGAGCAATAGCCAAGAGCTCGAGCCACTGGTCAAGTGTCGATTGGGTGCACGCGTGTGGTGAGTGTAATCACTCAGAACATGACTATTGGCAGATTATTGGATGGGTGGACAGGTATTTGATGAAGACTTGAGTGCCCTATTGCTGAAGGAGCTAGCCAATAAGAACAACGTACCAAATCATTGAACTACCTGAGTACTAGAATGTTGAGCTACCTGAGTGCCATAATGTTGAACGAGTATTGGATGACTAGGAGTGGAAATCTAAATATCTATGTGACCTAATAAGAGAAATTAGAAAGTAAAAGATCAAATAATGTTATTTTTACTACAAGAAAACATAGAAATTACATTTTGAAATATAGATTACCTCATATAGACATCATAAGGCTAAAAGGGTGTATACTTCAAGAAAATAGGAGAATAGTATATATAGTTGAGGCAAAGTAGGTCAAAAATGGAGGTCAATTAGTGAATTATAAGTATCAAAAGGGAGACCCAACATTCCCCCATGCTCAAGCTGTTGCACGCCTTCATGCAAAAAAAGGGTTGAATCAATCTTCAAAATCTCCGAAGATGAAGCCTTCCTTGTCTGGGTATCAGTTACTTGGCTCCAAGAACTTCACACCAGAGGCCTCTTCCTTAAGTTCCCTCCTAATGACCCTGGTAAAATGAACAAGATGAAGAACGTCCTTGTTATGTGGAATTTTGCATCTACAGATAAACACAATTTCCCTAGGTGGGTAGCTACACCTAGACCAATAGATTTAAAGTGCTTAACATTTTTCTATAGAAGACAAATAAGACAAGGGAACTACTTGTTATCTTTCGCTTTCCCTCTGTCTCCTTTGTATGGATCCCATCGCTCCTTCTCGAACTTAATCTGCTCGACAAGTACCTGCAATCATAAACAAAGGACAAAAACCAATCAAATCAAGAGATTCATCTACTATAAGCAAATGGAATAATAATCATTTACACATATAATCATCATACATAAATACGAGAATATGGGAAAATGTGTAAACAACTTTATTATGTAGAAGGAAGAATTACAACCATGAATTTTGATCCATTGTCACTCTTCTAGCTTGGGTTCCAACCAACATCACATGAAAAGCACAACACTCTGGCAGCATAACAATACTTGCTTACAATCTCAAACCTCACACCAACAATATCACCAGATAAATTTGCAAAGTCCAGCCCCTGATCACTTAGATGAGTTCTTAATTTATAGGAAAATGGAGGAGGTTGGTCATAAATGAGGGTATTAAATGGCCTTCCAAACTTATAGTTCGTTTCCATCGAGGAAAGGATGAGAGTACAGGAGGTTAATTAACCCATTCCCTATCCAATTTTGAGCTCATAGGAGATGATAAGTGTGGGAATCTTCTTGATGGCTCCAGAAGATAAGAATATTCTCAGAACCCTATGATGATTTTGCTTAATCTCGCCCAGCACAGGTCAAAGTGGGCCTAAGTGCTCTGGAAAGCACCTTGACATTGGCCTACCTGCACTGAAGTGCACTTACCCCTAACCAAGGTTACGCTGGTCCCTCAAGGAGGAATTTCTCGACGGCTTCGGGTCAAGAAACTCTCAGGGAAGGAGGAATTTAAGGTGATGAATTGTCTAGGGCATGTAGCAACTGAATTAGGGTTTGATGAGCCCTAATAGTACTGATCTGAGTGATGGCATTGATGTGCCCAAATGGATCTGTAATAGCTTCCACCTAAAGCATGAAGTTGAAAATGATAATGTCAAGTGACATTTTTTACGATGTGATGAGGAGGTTCCGAAGCGGATGGTGACCGACATCGATTACAATACATAATATCAGGATATTTTGATTTTTTTCTCATGAATTGCTAAGGGAAGGCATACCCATGATCAACATATAAACTTTCATTATAGCTACATAGATAGTTGTCTATAGATATAGACTCATGATAGGATGACCATTAGTGTAAATCCTTTGTATGGATGATTTGGTACTTTCCTGAAATCGCAGCCCAGATGGATGAAACAAGATCTATGGTTTTATATCTCGTTCAATCATTCGCTCAAGTACTAGCCTAACCATGTGAATATGTGATCTGAAGTCGAACATGGGAAGACACTATCTGATTACCAGCCAATGATGTAAGCTGTTAACAAACGCAAGAGAAATCACCGATAATGATAATGATCCTCAAGGTACTACAATACATTCTGTGTGGTGTGAATGGATGTTTTGATGTCAAACACCATACAAAGTCTTTCGGTTGAAGGTTAGTGATGTTAACCTACCACCGGAAGCGAGAATCTTGCCATTGATGTATGCAAGCTTCAAGGTACTGGAAGGGTGTTTCTAAGTCAACTTCCTTGATAATGTGCTGATGTCAACAAGAAGTGACTCATCGCAGGAGGGCCTTGATGTATCCCACATCAACGACACGAAACGAGTGTAATGATTTTTGCAGACAAAATGTGACTAACAACACAAGGTCAAGGAATGGAGGTCATGGAAATGAAGGTTTATGAGTATTGCAAAGGATGAATTTTTAACTGAGTGACTTCTCTTGAACATATCAGCGACACTAAATGAATTGGCAGCATCGACCCAAAACCAAAGTAATGGCTGGTATGATAGACCATAGTATGATGACCATAAAGCAGATAACCCAACCCATGTAGTCACAGTGATGAAGTGAAAGTGTCATGTTCAAGAGCAACCTGCTGCCATAAAGTGGTTTACCCCTTTTCCCATTTTCCCTAGTCATTTATGACCAATACCTCTTTATTTTTTATCAAGGTTGAGGAGGATAACATATGCTTGTTGTATAGTTCCACCCTTTGGGTGAATCCATTGCTATGTGATGTTTTAATGATTCTAGCGAAAGTGAAACTCAGTCTTGTCATGATGGGCAGGTTTGTCGCTATTTGATGTTTTAACGAATTTAACGACAATGATAACTCGGTCCTTTTCATGTTTAGAGAGTTTGAAAAAGGACAAAAAGAAAACTCCACAAGTTCTTTTTCGTAGATTTGTCTCTCAAGTCTGAAAAAGTGAAAAATAATACCAGAGAGAACCTATTGACCATGTTCGATCAACATATTCATTTTTTGTAAATAATCTATCTCAGTTCTGAAAATGGTTAAAATTATACTGAGTAGATGTCATTTCCAATCCGTTTACGAGCTGAAAACGACAAGAGCTCGACAATCTTTTCATGTTTCAAGAGTCTGAAAAGAGCTTAAAGAGGACTCTACCTAGAGGAACGAGTGGTGTCTAGGAGAGAAACTGGTTCTGGTGATGCCAGAACTTCTCAAAACATGTTGATTTATGTGAAGAGGTTGGCTAATAAGACCACTCATTGCAAGTGTTCCTCAAAAAGGGTAAAATAACCAAGTGAAAGAGTATGATCGGCCAAGAAGATAGTGACGATGGAAGGAGAAAAACAAAGGCCCGTCTGATGGAAGAGGCTAATATAATGGAAATCATGAGGATTAAAATGGAAATGGGTTCATTTCTACACAAGCTTGAACCATAGTTAACTATGCTTGGATTCAGTTTCATGATTACACAAGCTTGAAAAGAAAAACTATGCTTGGATTTAGTTTCATGTCTACACAAGCTTGAAATGAAAAACTATGCTTGGATTCAGCTTCATGTTTACACAAGATGGGTTCATTTTTACACAATCTTGAACCATGAAAAAATTATGCTTGAGATTGGTTTACATACCCCCAACATGAGGACTCGATTCTGAGTGCATGCCCCCCAAGCTTCATTACATTCACCCAAGTAGACTACTTGTGGCTATCAAGTGGATGGAATGAAGGTTCATTTATGAGATCAAGTGAAAGACCCAACTGGGATTTTATGAGATCTAATCAAAGACTCGAATTGAAACTTTGCTCTAGGGGACCTTGTTTCATTTCTTAATGAGCTTGACACAAGACAAGGAACCCTACTCAGATTCCTTGTTTCATTTTTAAGGAGATTGACACAAGACAAGGAACTATTCTCTGGAACATGTTTCTTTTTTTAATGAGGTTGAAATAGTAAAACAACATCCTCATATGAACCTTGTTTCATTTTTTAACGAGCTTGACACAAGACAAGGAACTATGCTCATATTCTTTGTTTCATTTTTTAATGAGCTTGACACAAGACAAGAAACTATGCTCATATTCCTTGATGACGACCCATAAGAGGTCATGACTTCTAAGAGGTTCTCATGAGAGTAGCAAGGAATCAATTAGAGAGCTCTGGTTCCAATGCTGCCAGTACATGATGCACAACATCACAAAATTGATCGTTAGTTAATGTAGGCATGGAACAGGTTGCCACATAATTGACCCATGGAGGGGAAGATACCATTGGGACAAAAGGACCATTTAGGGAATATGGTTGACTGGAAGCCATATTTGGACCGAGAAATTAAAGTTGGTCAACGGTGACAATTATGCCTTCATGCGAGAAACACATCACTCGAAAGAGTGTTGAAACAATAGCTCCCATGTCATAAACATAGTCACACCCAAGAAGTAAATAATTATCTAAAGGGCCTGGGACTACCATCACATTGAGACAAACAAATTTTCCTCCCAAAGTAATAGGAAACTGAGGAAGGATCCTTAATGCTTGAAAGGTTCCTATGTTAAAATCCAACAGATTCTAGGTAACAGGTACAAGTGGCAGAGAACGGGCTGCTTCCCAAGCAGTGGACGAAAGGATACTCACAGATACACCTTCATCTAAAATAGTGCCAGATACAATCATATCATAAACCGGTACTATGATCTGCAAAGCCACATGAGAACGAAGACGACATCCTGTGAGTCAATTCTAATCAAAGGAAGTGACCAGACTACATGGAGGGTTACCTTTAGAATGGGAGAATTACCCGCTTGAGTTACGAGAACGGGGGAATTTTCCTCTTGTCTTGATGGAATGGGAGGGTTTCCTCCAAGCTCATTGGAATATGAAGAAATGAAAATAACCTCAGTGGTATCATACTCACTCTCTAGGGGAAAGGTACGATTAACTAAAGGTGAAATCGGGTAAAATGTTTGCTCGACTTGTGATTGGTCAGGTATAGACTCATGGGACTCACATTCAGAGATAGTGGGTTTGACCGAGGGTTGATTTGGGTCAGTAACTTCATAAAGTAGTGAAGGATTAAGGGAGTCTCCTATAACCATGTGGAAGTCGTTGCGGTGAAGCAGAATGGTTATCCAACACTTTTTGGGCTTCATCCAGATAGGGACAAAGGTGAATGGCGTGATTTCCTTCACATAACCTACAGGGAAACTTAACTTTATCCTTCTTTCCATGAACTTTATTACCACTAGTTGATGGTGTGTCACCAGCATGACCTCCAGAAGTTAATCAAACAGGATGATGTGAATGAGAAGACTATTCCTCTAAGATCTAAGGAATACTAGAAAAATTTCGAAAAAGATGGTCTCTCGTACAAAGTTTGCATGGATATCAAACTTTGTGAGGTTTATCGAACGGTTTCTCATCAGAAGTTGCATTCGAAGCAATGGTTTCTTGGTTTCTCCATGCTGAATTTTCTTTTTCTTCTTCTTCTTCCCTTTCTTCCTCTTCTTAGCCACCTGGTTACTAGTGTCAATACTTTCACCGGGTGAAGAGGAAGAAGGGGAGGAAGAAACAATAGATGAAGAAGGAAAAAGGTCAACTTTAGGATCAACTGGATGTTGATTTTGTCCAGTTGAAGGAATATTTTGTTGCGGGACCAAGGAGGTTGACAAAAACCATACTGGCAAGCCAATGGTAGATCTCATAAGGGACAATGTAGGCATATAAGGAGCACCAATATTTCCTAAAGGAGGAAAAGGACTAGGATTCCCATCAAAAGGAATTCCTTGATCGGTAGACTCCAGAGTTTTTGCAATATGTCTCAACCTAAGATCAACTAAGGAGAGACATGGAGGATGTTATCCATGGTCAATTAATTTTATTTTAATCAAAATAACATAACAAAACAAAAGAGGGATAATCTAGGCAAAAGGATTACCAAGTAACTATGAACTGTAATATACTGCCTCAGTAAACCAAGGACTTAACATACATGTAAGAAATCTACCTGAATGTTGTGTTTAGTGTATCACAGTGTACAAGGTGGCCAACTCGGTTACCTAAGAAGGGAAAACAACCTAATGTAGTCCTCCCATATATATTCGAATGTACATGGAGGCACAATCCATGTTAGCGTTATATAATGTGAAACCGCACAGTGAGAGCATTCCTTTATACTTTACATATTGTAACACTGCCCTATATACCCGAAGGTACGTGGAAGAGCTACGATATAATTACATATGTGGAATGAGGTATCACACTTGGAATGTATCGCAGGCATGTTAGTGACAACTGCTATGTTTAATGACACTGGAACACGTCTCTAGCCTAGACCTCTAAATTTTATGCATTAAGTTACAATGCTCCATTAGGTTAATTGAGATAACTTTTAAGTTGATCTTCTTAAGAATTTTCCTTTGAAGGTTCACCACGTGATGTATGTTTGCAATTCCTAGAATGCAACTAACATGAGAAACATTCTTTCATTCAATTTTAACATGAAAACCTTAGCTAGTAGGGATAAAACAACTAGATTCTTTTAATCAAAGAACAAGGAACACATCTAATGCAATTCCCATAAACTATTCCTATTATCACACAAAAACTATTTCAATGCACAATGCAAATTTTTATTTTCAATTTCCTTAATGTTGAAATGAACAAAAGGAAACTAATGCACATATAATCAATCGATCTTTTGAAAGAATGAAGACTTTACGATAGTTCTGTTTCGAAAGAAATGAACAGTTTTACGACACTTTCTTTTGAACAAAGATTAATCGACTATAAATTAACTTTGACAATCTATTGATAGTGATAAAGAAATCATTTAAGAAACACTAAACAATCAAGGCCAAAGTAGGGCTAGCAAAGGAAACATAAATTGATTTCAGAGACGCAAGCATCACTGATCTTTCAGCAAGCAGAAACAGAAGGAAATTTGGGAAAATCAAGTCGAAGGAGGGATTTTTTGACCCAAGGAGGATCAGCACAACCTTGAATGGGAGACAATGCACTTTAGAGCATTGTCCTCAAGCCAGGGGTGCTTTGTCTCTTGGCCAGACTCGCGTTAGTGCTAGAGAGGCCATCCTAGGGGCTTGCAAGCACAATTTTTACCAAGAAACACTTCAAAAAGGGTTGAAACAAGATCAATGGAAGCAACTAAAGTATACTACGGTGTACTAGGATGAAGGTAGACTACCCAGAATGATGATCATTCCCTAGTAGACTCGCCAATTTGTTATCTGCAATTATGTATCTATGGATAAACATAATTTCCCTAGGTGGGTAGCTACAACTAGAACAACAAATTTAAAGCGCTTAACCCTTTTCTATAGAAGATAAATGAGACAATGGACCTACTTGTTATCTTTCACTTTCCCTTTCTCTCCCTTGTATGGTTGTCGTTGCTCCTTCTTGAACTTAATCCACTCGATAAGTACCTACAATCATAAACAGAGGACAAAAATCAATCAATGCAAATTATCTATCTACTATAAGCAAATGGAATCGAAAGAATTTACACATATAATCATCATACATAAAGACAAGAATATGGGAAAATGTGTAAACAAATTTATTAAGTAGAAGGAAGAATTACAACCATGAAGCCTGATCCATTGTTACTCTTCCATCTTGGGTTCCAACCAACGTCACAACAAAAGCACAACACTCTAGTAGCATAACAATACTTGCTTACAATCTCAAACATCACACCAATAGTATCTCCTTACAAATTCTCAAAGTCCAACCCCTGATCACTTAGACGACTTCTCAAGTTATAGGAAAATAAAGGAGGTTTGCTCATAAATGAGGGTATTGAATGGCCTTCCAAACTTAGATTTAGTTTCCATGGAGGAAGGGATGAGAGGATAAGAGGTTACTTAACTCATTCCATATCCAATTTAAAGCTCATAGGAGAAGATAAGTGCGGGAATATTCTAGATGTCTACATAAGATAAGAATATTCCCAGAACCCTATGATTATTTTGCTCAATCTCGCTGAGCGTAGGTCAAAGTGGGCCTAACTTCTCTAGAAGGCATGCTTAGATGTGCCTACCTACACCGAAGTGCACTTACCCTTGACAAAGGCTATTATTGTCCCTCAAGGAGGCATTTCCGGAGGGCTTCAGGCCAAGAAAATATTAGGGAAGGAGGCATTCAAAGTGATGACTTGTCTAGGGCATGTAGCAACTTAATTAGGGTTTGATGAGCCCTAATAGCACTGATCTGGATGATGGGAGTGATCTGCCCAAATGGATCTGTAGCACTTCTTCAACTTAGTGGAGGCCTCATCACACTCCTCTTGCAGCTTTTGGCTATTCTTCTTAAGCTACTTATTTTCCTTGTTTTTCTTTTGAAGTTTTTCAATCTTGGCCATCATCTGTTTCTTAGCTAAAGAAATATCTGGTTAAGGTGTTTTCTATTTGGCCAATCTCCTCTTAGGATTTGTTTTTGTTCTGAATTCTGGTAAATGTTTTGTGACAAGATCTTATGTTTCATTGATTGTTTCCTCTTGTACATGTTCTCCTTCAGGAGAGGCAGAGATGCCAATCAAATGTGCTAGAATAGGAGTAGTGGGACTAGTTATTACCACTTTTTCCATACTTCTAGTGGTTCAGCATAGTGTTGTGGATGGATCATTATCCTCAAAAAACATTCTCTTCTTTCCTTTTGATGATCGTAGGGTCCTTGTGGCTTCCCTTTCCTGTGCATGTATATTCTTATCTTTAGAAATTTGAGCCTTTTCACTGCCTTCACTAATTGTAGGCTTCTTTTCTTTCTTAGCATTTGGTGCAGGAGTTTCTTCTTGTGGTAATTCGACAACTGCCTCTTAAATGGTGCCTATGAATTCTTCTTTGTCATTGCTAGCTAACTTTTTCTTCTTCTTCTCACTGGTTGAAATTTTGTTGAGAGTGGGTGAATAGATAGAAGCCCTCTTACTCTTTGAAGACTTGATTGTTGATACAGGAGTTTATATCTTGCCTTCAACTTCAAACTTATCTAACTTGTTTATAGAGCTCGATGGAGTGGGGCTATCAATCACCTCCTTGGACTTTGATTTTTTCTTATGATTCTTACTACTTTCTTATTTTTTGTCAAGGTCCTTAGTGCTCTCTTCTAGTAGGCTTTCCTCCATGTGTTGGGAACCTTCGGCATGAGAAAAATGTTGTGTTAGAAATGTCTTCCATTCACTTCCCTATTTCTTGATTTCATGGACAACTAACAATTTGATTAACCCATTGTGGTAAACACTGGTTTCCATATTTTCAGAGAATGACTTAGTTCATCTTGCCATCTTATTTAGGATTATCCATAGAAAGTATGGAAAATTCATTTGAGGACCTCCCTTGAAATGCAACAAAAGTCTCAAATGATAAAGGATGGTAACAAACTAATTTCCCTCACTAGTCATAAACCTTTGTAGACAATTGAGAATTACTTTATACTCTTATTCAACCCAAATTATCTAAATTAATTTAGTCTAGTCTGGGTTCTACTCTTCTAGAGTCAAGAATTTGTGAAAAAGCTCCTTGTTGATAGCTGCAACTTTAAAATACTTCTCTCTTGTGGTTGGTAAACCCATGGCCCCTGTTATGGTGGTCTCGGTAAATTTAAATGGTGGCCTTGGTAACTTTAAACTGTACACCTCCAAATTGAATGTTCTCACCATCAAAATTCTGACTAAAAGTGAGAGAGACACCTTCGTGATACCCTTTAAATTTTCTAAGGAATGAATTCCACCTGGCCCGCTTGAACTTCTCACTACACAACTGATACTCCTCGGTGTCTCTGTAAGAATGAAATTCTAGTTCATGCCTATCCACCCCCATGCTAGCTATGAAAATGAGTCTTGAACTTGATAGGGGTTTTGTACAAGAAATGGTAAACGAGTACTGGAAATGCTTAATCGAGGGTACCAAAAGCAATTTTACGGAGTACCAGATGTAATTGGAACACACATTACTGGAAATGGTTGACACACAATTTTAAAATGGGGATATAGGGGTACTAAATAACTGGTCACACAACATACTGAAAGGAAATCAAGAAAGGAAATAATGCTCATCTAGATGGAAAAGCCATCGAGAGGGGAATTTATAATTCAAATGGAAATGATAACGACTACAATGTTTACCTAATTGATAAGTGACTGGTGTGTATGAAAATGATACATTGAAAACAGAGATCATTCAAAACTTATTTCCATCTCTGACATCCTATTTATGAGAATGAGTGTTAGAAATTATACGTAGGATGTCACTGGTTAGGTACATAGGTATGAAATAGTTCACATTAGAGTACCCTTAGTCCTTATTGCAAAAATTCATGTTTACCACTATGAAATAGTGGGATCATCATTACTTAAATGACCCATGGAGGTGGAATAACAGATAATCATAGAGTATACTTGCTTAGATTAGGATCAGTATTCAGCTAATATTACCCATAGCCATCCCACTCAATCACAAGAAAGGATTTTCCTTTCTAATGCAGGTAAGTGGTTTAGGATTAGGATAGGCCTAGAAATTAAAGGTAATAAAAATGATGATAATCATATGTCATCACACAATTAATATGAATCCTTAATAGAAAAACGTTAAAATATTAATCTCATGCCTCCATTACAAGATTATACATAAAACATTTCCTTCAGTACCGGATGAACGCAAAGAACTTCTTCACTAGTGGATGAACGCAAAGAGCTTCTTTAGTACTGGATGAGCACGAAGAGCTTCGTCAGTACCGGATGAACAAAAATGTCTTCTTCAGTATCGTATGAACACAAATGTCTTTTTTAGTATAGGATGAACACATATGTCTTAGTAAAATCTCCAAATTGAGATTTTGCGGGATTCCTCTTGAAGCTTAACATATTTTGAAGGTCCAACTAGAGTAGATAATGATAATTGTTCATGCTGTATATGAATTCATTTAT
This sequence comes from Pinus tabuliformis, assembly GCA_031772625.1. Taxonomy (NCBI): domain Eukaryota; kingdom Viridiplantae; phylum Streptophyta; class Pinopsida; order Pinales; family Pinaceae; genus Pinus; species Pinus tabuliformis. The sequence continues at coordinate 1,505,795,879 of CM062819.1, read as the reverse complement.
TGGAATAAACGAGAAAATGAACAATACACACTGGTGCAAGAATTCAAAAATTGCAATGGAAGTGGTGGATACTGAAGAAAAAGAAGTCATTGATCAGGTTCCAAGGTTCTATAATCGAAAGGAATTTTTTGGTTGGATACCTTCCTCTTCTTTGGATTAAGCTGACCTTTGTTTCCTATTTCCATTTCCATTCTATTGGAAAATCATATAACCGCTACTTTTTTGTGGATTTTTCTCGAGCCCGTATCAATTAGTGATTGTCGGTAATATCAATTTTGAGGAGTCTAAAAAACTTAAAGAAAGCTCCATTCACTCTCCTGTGTATTTTTCTCAAGCCCGGTCTAGTTCATGCTTTACAGTATTTTCAATTTTTAGGAGTTTGAAAAACTTAAAGAAAACTCCATTCACTCTCTCGTGGATTTTTCTTGAGCCTAGGATAGTTCATGCTCACCGGTGTTTTCAATTTTTAGGAGCCTAAAAAGCTTAAAGAAAACTCCATAAGCCCCCTTTTCCATAGATAATGTACCAAGGTTGGATAAAGGAATAAACCTACACCTGGTAGATGTTCTCCTTATTCCATATTTACATGAGAAGACATTCAACTTTTTTTTTTTTTGTTAGTAACACAAAATTCATCATATACATTAGCACACCTATATACATATATGTAGAAAATGAAACTAATTATGCAACGAAACTTACAGAGTTGGATCAGTGAGAGGACGGTTCCTCTTTCTGATCAATTAAATTTTAGAATTCTGAATAACATGATTGGAAAAATTCTCTTTTGATATTGGCTTCTGATTAAATTTAAATACATGTCCATCAATGACAAAAGAGGTCTTCTCTTCAAGCCATCTGGTTGATAGCTTCCCCTTGAAGTTTTTAAACCTCCTGGTATATAACAAAGCCTAGTCATGAGGTTGAAAAAAATTATCTTTAAGCAACTTATCATGCCATTTGGTTCCCTCATCTTGGACAAGCATTGTTCTTTGAACTGCGTCTTGTCTCATTTCATCTAATTCATTCAACTCCATCAATCTTTGTTTTTGTGCCTCACCCAGATTCGTTCCTAGCTGCATGGCTATTCTGAAGGTTTTAATTTGGAACTCTATAGAAAGGAGTACATATTTTCCATAAACCAACTTGTAAGGTGAGTGTCTCGTTTTGTGTCTCTAGGTTGTCCTATAGGCTGAAAAAGCTTCGGGTAACCTATCGGCTCAATCTTTGTGATGTAGTTGTACTATCTTGGTGAGAATGGCTTAAATAAATTTATTAGTGGATTCCACTTGGATGTTTTCCTGTGGATGATAAGGTTTGGATTTTTGGTGTCTGATTTGGTATTCCTCAGTAATGGTTTTGACCAATTTAGAGGTAAATTGGGTTTCCTGATTAGTTACTATTTCTCTCGGTACACCAAATTGAGTAAATATTCCCTCAAATAAGAAAACAACAACTGATTTCTCATTAGCATAAGATAATGCTTTCGATTCTACCCACCTAGTTACATAATCCGTACATACCAAAATATACTTTTTATTTTTAGACATAGGAGAAATTTGACCAACAAAATCTAATGAGAATTTGTCGAAGAGTTGAATAACTACATGTGCTTGAAGAGGCATTCCATTTGATGGGGTTGGTTTCCCCATCCTTTGACAATCATCAAAGCTAGCCACATACTTCTTTGCATCTTTAAAAATAGTGGGCCAATAATAACCAGACTGTAACACTTTCTATCTGATCCCTTTGTCAGTGAAATGTCCACCACATGGATCATTATGGAAATCTTTTAGGATGTCCTCCATTTCATCATCTTATACACATATTATAATTACAATATCTAGACCAATAAGGTACAAACAATCATCTTGAGGATAAATTCTGTGCAAGTTTTCCTGTAATCAGGTAGTTGCATACATATGGATACTAAGGAGTATAAGAGGAAATAGAAAATAAATTTTTATCGGGAAAATCATTAGCAACAGGTACACTATCACATATATGAAGAAGTCAAGATGATAAATCAACAACAACATTATCTTTTCCTGGCCTATTAACAATAGTAATATTAAATTCCTGCAGTAGTAGAAACCATCAAGTATCTCGGGCATTAGTGATTGATTTATTAATAAAAAATCTAATAGTTGAATGATCTGTATCTAGAAACACTTCATATCCAATTATATAATGTCTAAACATATTGATGGCATGAACTACTGATAATAATTCCTTTTCTGTGACTATATAGTTATGCTCGGTAGGGGAGATATTTTCGTTGACAAAGTAAATGGAATAGGGGTTTTGATTTTCCCTTTAGCGTAGAATAGCCCCAAACTTTATGTCTGAGGCATCAATACAAATGTGAAAATGGAAGGTCCAATTTGGTCCTCTTAGAACTAGAGTAGTTGACAATTTTTGTTTAAGAGTTTCAAAGGAAATTTGACACTGAGAATTGCACTGAAAATTTGAATCTTTAGTTATAAGTTTAAACATAGGAGTGACTATTGAGGTAAAATTTTGAATAAATATTCTATAGTATCCAGCATGCCCTAGAAACATTCTAACTTCTCTTTGAGTGCTGGGATTTTTTATTTGAGCAATTATTTCAATTTTAGCAGGATCCACTCTTATCCCAGTTTTAGAAATATGATGACCTAGCACAATACCCTCAGTAATCATCATTCTATATTTTTCATTGATAAAGGCAAGGTTAGTCTCGTCACATCTGATTAAGACTCTCTCCACGTTGTCCAAATCTTGTTGAAAATGTTTATCATATATTGTGAAGTCATGTATATAGACTTCGACACAGTCTTGGGTTAGATATGAGAAAATAACAAGGACAACCATTTGAAAGGTGATAGGGGCATTACATAACCCAAAAGGAAGAACCCTATAGGCATAAGTACCCCATGGAAAATTAAAGGTTGTCTTTTCTTGATCTTTAGGTGCAATTTAGATTTGGTTATAGGAACTAAATCCATCAAGGAAGGAAAAATATTTCTTCCTAGTCAAGGTATCCAATACCTTATCAATGAAAGGCAATGGGAAATACTCTCTAAAGGTGGCCTCATTCAGTTTCCTAAAATCCACACTAATCCTCCATTTACCATTTTTCTTGGGTACGATGACTAGTGGTGACACCCATTTGCTATGAGAAATAGGGTAAATGAAGTTAGCATTTAAGAGTTTTTGAAGCTCTTCTTTTACTACATCTTTTAGGGTTGGGTTCATTCTCCTTTAATGGTGCCTTACTGGTCTAATTTCATTGTTTGTATAGATATGGTCCACGTAGGTATCTCAGTGAATTCATTTCATGTCAGAGTAGTCCCATGAAAAATCACTACGTTTCCTCCTAATCATTTGGACCTGTTGTTCTTGTTGTTCTAACCCTAGACTAGAATTAATGTATAGAGAATTCCAAGGATAAATTTCAACATCATGGATAGATGAATCCTTTATTTCATATGTTGTTGTTATTGCAAGCAAGTAGAGGTAGAAGGATGGCATGTTTCCTGAAATTCAAAAAATGGAAATATGCTCATATTCTTGGAAGGATTGTAGGAAATCGAAACATCTCATTGTGGCTAAGAACAAGTTCAAAACTGCATCTTCAGTCTATTCTTGAAGACCTTTAGACTCTTCAATTGTTAACAATGTTTTAGCACATTCCTCCTCCCCATATGGGCTTTCTAACCACAAAGTAACTTCTGTAGCAGGTTGGGTAGGAGGAAATAAAACAATCGTTTGACTTTGACACCAATTAGAAATTGTCATCTCTCGAGACCTGCATCTAATGAAGGCATCAACCGTAGCAAGCCAAGGTCGACCCAGTACTACTGGATGTCGAGGTTGGGAGGATTTTGGATGGATCACAAAGAAATCTACAGGATGTTCCCAAGAATCTAGTACAATTGTTACGTCATCCAACATTCATGTAGGTTTAGAATATATTTTTTTGTTAATTCCAATAAGGTTTGAGTGGGCCTCAAGCCTTCTAGATACAACGTTTGTGTGATATCCATAGTCATGACATTTATTGCTGCACCTATATCAACAAGGGAATTTTTTAAATATGTACAATTGATATGTATGGTCACTACCGGGTTTCGAGGATCAGTGTATTTACAAGGCATCCCTAACATGGTTTTCGATAATTAGCCAACTAGATTGATAACAGAGGGATCCTTCCTCTTTCTTCCTGCCTTTTTAATGCCAAGGTCCATTACAATCTCGACATAAATGGGAATATATTTGATGTCATCTAACAAGGGTATCCTCAAACAGACATTTAGTAGTTTGACATCTAAGTCATATTCTGATGGGACATCAGAATTTTTAACAAGCATCCACTTGGGTAAGTGTTAGCTGAGTAATTTATTGAGATGGTTTAGGTTGTGTAGTAAAATTTATTACTACTTTAGGAGGGTTTTCTTCCTCACCAAGAGAAAAATATTCCTCTTCATTTTCAAGAGGTGAATTTGTTGGTTGTTCTTCTTGAATAATGACGGCAAGTCCTATTTTATTTAATATCTTCCCCGATATTAACCTCATCCCATTGATTGGAGCTGAAATGATGGTATAATTAGGGAAGGTCTGTAGCTCCACATTCTGCATAAGTTGAGCTAGATTATTATTAGGGTTTGGAATAGGTTGTGTAGGTAATTGGGTAGGTCGAGGAGGATTTGGATACATTGGAACCTGTTGTTGACTCATATTCATCGGTAGAGAAAATTGTTGTGGGTCTGTGTTGATAGGCAACTGTTGTGAATTTGGATTCATGGGCAGTTGTTGTTCTTGGAATGAAGGTAAGAGTGGTGGGTTAAACCCTAGAAATAACTATGAAATATTTGAAGGATATTGTGTGTAGTTTGGATAAGATGGTGGTTGATAAGGTTGCGGAGGTATGTGTCCATACATAGTTCCCCTCTAGCCTTGTTGCCAAGAATTTCCTTGTAATGATTGGGGTCCCCATTGAGAATTAGGCATATAAGGGGCCCATTGTTGTTGAGTGAACTGCATGTAAGGATCTTGTGACATCGAGGGGTTTTGTTGCCTCTATGGCCTCCTGAAGGGATAGGATGAATATCGCAGTTCTATCCCCCCTTTGTATACAGCTTGCAGTCCTCCTAATGAAGGAAATTATTTGCTTCAGTTCTTATCGATGCAAATTCAACAAACCTCTAGGGTATTAAGGGGACATTATTTTTCAGGATGTTTCTTCCTACAATGAGGAAAAAAGATAGCTAAAGCAACATTTTTCTTTTCTTTCTTCCTTTTTCAATTAAGGGAATCTAGATGGTTACTAATGGTACTAAGGATATCACTTTTAAACTTGTCCAATAGATTCCCCAATTTTATTCTAGTTACCCACTTTTGGTTGGTTGGATAACTCTACTTGTAAGTTCTCTAAGATGTTTTCCATCTTTGGCCTGACTATGGGAGTACTTTTTACAATATTCAACAATCTCGACAAATAATTTTTGATAAACATCACCTGAAGTCATAAGGTTAAGTACTTCTATGCAGTCATCGACTACTCCTTTTAGAAAAATGGTCTTAACTATGGCTAGGTCAAGAGAAACTTGTTTGGATTTTTGGTAGTTGGTAAAGAACCTTTCTAAATAGTCTTCTAGGCTTTCATATTCATCTTACTACATTCTAAAGATATCATTCCAGGCATCCATAGGTCTATAGTAGTCTTCGTATTTTTGTACAAAGGTTGATTACATATCATCCCAAGATGTAATATTATGTTCCCCTAGACTCATGGACCATCTTAATGTAGTGCTTTTTATGGTGGCTGGGAAAAGTTTCAGTTTCTGAGCATTATATGTATAATTATAAATTCTACACAATATATAAAATTCAAATAAAAATGAATCCGGATCTTCGGATGTCATACCATCGAAATGAGGTAATGCTAACAAGGGAGTGTTCCTCATATTGACATTCCTAGTAATGTCAAGGATTGGAAATCCAAATGTTTCCGGTTCAATGTTTTTTGGGTTGTTGAATCTTCCTCCTTCTCCTTCCATTATTCCTTCCAACACTCTAGTATTTGTGGCAGTTGGAGATGTATCACTTGGAGAAGATGATGGTTTAGTCACTGGATTATCTGTAATGTTCTAAGGTATTGTCCCCACTACAGTCTGAACTACCTCTACCACTTCTTGATTTCTGTTGACGTCTCCTCTCCTACTATCACCAAAATTTCCTCCTTTAGTGTTTTCCTTGCATAATGATTAACATATTTAGTCAGGGTTACAATTTTAGGATCGTATATATTTTCTGCGGTTTTAGATGAAATGATTCTACCTTTCCTATCTCTAATTCTTTTCATAAAAACAAAATCATCAAACTGTAACTACATACCAAAAGAGAGAACAAATTAACTTTGGAGCGACCCCAACAAAGTGGATGCGTAGGTTCTTACCTCTTGTCTTACCGTCTTATCTCCACCCTTAGGTCATCCTCAATATTACTCACAAACCATCAACAAATCTATCACCGTTTATAGCTCCCCGACAATGCAGCCAAAAATAATGGGGCAATTATATGAGTACACACACACACACACAGATATATATATATATATATATATATATATATATATATATATATATATATATATATATATATATATATATATATATGTATGTATGTATGTATATGTATGTATGTATGTATAAGTTTTTTACTCAATACTTAATTATCGACAAGGGAATTGTAATTAGTAGAGATGATGCACTATATGTGTTGACAATAGATAAGTTGCGTTGTTTACTGCATATACTGTAGATAGTGAGTACTTCAAATGAACACTTCATTCTACAAACTTTAATTCATTCCATCGCACAATTAATGAAAAGCCACACAATTCTCAAGCACTGTAAATTGAATATTTTAAATCAGGTTACGAGTTCCTCCATTTATAGGCTCATGAACTAATAAGATGGACTTAACTTTGTTTCCTGCAAGTATTAATTTGAACCAAATCAATTCAATGCATTCAATTATTAAACAAGGAAATCAAAACTAGTACATGACACAGTTGATAAGAATATTCAGTATTGGTGCATGTAGGCGAGTGGTGAGATCTCAAGTATTATCCTTCTTGTTCTTCAAACAATCAATCATTAAGTTTGTAACTAAAATAAAATTTAAAATAAGAAACTATCACTCATAAAGAAAAACTAGAAACACTAAACTATTCAATAACTTTAAAAAAAATAAAACTTGCCTTGATGGCTTCAGTGGGCCCTTTTTGAGCTACCATGGTAGGCTTTAAAACTTATAGAGCGAATAAGTAAGTTAACGCACTGATCTTAACAACTGCTACTCATATTATTAACCGAGAAGAAGGATTACAACTTAACAGTTCATCAACATTACAAATTGCAGAGTATTGGTGCTCTGTTTCTAATTCTTTGATTCCCTAACCTAATCTCTCTCTGAACAATAAAATATTTAAAGAATAAGAGATTAAAATATTAACATAATCATATGACGACCCTTTTTTTTATAAAGAATATGGTTGTTACAATCAAAGTTACAAGAGATAATCATCAAATCTGTATAGTTAAATTGAATTTATATTTGTAACTTCGTGCTCATGACACGAAGTGTATGAGGAGGAAGTGAATCTCAATTGAATAAGTAAGGGATATGTCTTCAACAACTTTCTTGGTTCCATCATAGATTATTTGATGAAGTACGAAGTCTAGTACCAGAATCAGATAGTAGAACATTAGTACTAAAATAGAACAAAGGAATAGCTAGTACTGGAATCGAATAAAGGAACACTGGTACTGGAACAAAAAAATATAACATGTTTACCAAAGTTAAACGGTAGAAGAGATGGTACTAGAATCGAACTAGAACAATATGATGAGCGCAATAGCCAAGATATTGTTCCACTGGTCAAGTGCCAGATGGGTGCACGCATGTGGTGATCAAGGTCATTGAGAACACGACTATTGGCCGAGTACTGGATGGGTGCACATAAATTTATGAAAACCTAACTACCAGATTGTTGAAGAGGCCGGACAAATAAGAACATAGGTACCAGATCATTGAGCTACTCGAGTACCGACATGATGAACTACCCAAGTGTTGGAATGTTGAATGTGTACTAGATGAACAAGAGTGGAGATCCAAAGATCTAAGGGAACCAATGAGAGAAATTAGAGAGTAAAAGATCACATAATGTTATTTTTACTACAACAAAACATAGAAATTGAATTTTGAAAAATATATTACCTCATATAGGCATCATAATGCTAAAAGCGCATATACTTGAAGAAAATAGCTGAATAGTAGATATATTCGAGGCAAAATAGGTCAAAAATAGAGGTCAATTAGGGCATTATAAGTATCAAAAGGGAGACCTGACATGGATGTTGATAGTAATGAGAGTATACGTATAAGTTGCAATTGTCATATATATATATATATATATATATATATATATATATATATATATATATATATATATATATCATATAATCTCCCAAGATGCATACCTTGTTTCATTTTAGTTTTCATTCTAAAGTTAGCATGTCAAGAGAGTTGGTCCGTCTTGGCTCTTTCTAAATCCATGGCTATAATGAATCATACTAGTTTATTATTTTGAAAATATAATTTGTCAACTAGATAATAATACGTTCATTATTTTCCTAAATATCTTTCTTTATAAAAGGGAAAATTTATATCTAGAAAATAACATATTCTTAAAAATAATTTTCCAATAGTAATTTCTAAAACATTTATCCATATATTTTGGTTTAAGGGATCTTTATTATAAATATTAATATAAGTATTTTCCTACATTCACATTTCCCTACTATTTAGGAGGAGTCTTATTTAGAGCATTTATATTTTTAACAAGTAGTCAATTTATATTGGGTAATCTATTTATAAAATATCATTTTAAAACATGTCTATTTTTAATGGGTGTTCTATCTATAATAGGTCCATTTTTAGCAAATCAAGTCATTAATGCATGAGTTGCACACCAGTTCAGTTCTATATACATGAATTATGACTTATGCATGGCTAACTCCACTTATTGCTAACTTTAATTATGACTAGTTACGTCGTAAGGCATTTCGTCTTTAAAACAACTCCCTTAGCTTCCAACATGTACTGATCTGATGTGTAGGATCGAATTTTAGAATATTAAATAATCCTTTGTTATTGGATTGAAATGATTATAGAAAAATTCCTTAGTTGGAGAAAATGATTAAAGATTAAAGCATCCTCTCCCATCGAATTGAAATGGTTATAGAGACCATCCCCAGTTGGAGAGAATGTTTAGTGAGAGATATGCATCACACAAGAACCCGCGTGAGCCATACTGACAATGATAAATCATTATTCCTGGTCTGACACAATAGGCATTGAACTTGAACACTGAAGGGATCTTACGAAAGTGCGATGAGTCACAGAGCTACTCCATCCCTATTCGATTCGTAGCTTCACCATTTTCCTCTTCCTCGATTATTCGTTGGCCTTCCTCTTTTTTGGTTTCTCTTTTTTATTTCTAACCAAATAGAATAATATGTATTCATTTATTCATGTGGTTATTATTGTAAGAATTATTCCTGATGCGCCAATATAGGTAGGTATGTTCCAATAACCAACATGGGTTATTTCCCAAGTTGACCTCTCAATTTTACCGATGTTTAAAGGATCAAATATGGATGGAAGGTGATAGGGGTAGCCCCTCATTATAACTAAAAGGATGGAACTATCTCTAAGGCATACACCTATCTTTTCCATTCATCTATACAAATGATGATATACATTAACACCTTGTAAAAAAGTTCCCTCTTTTTGAAAATTTGACATTTCAAAACTATACAGGGCTAAGCAATGTGAAAATTTGTGTGGCCAATCTCTAGTGTATGGATTTCAATGGAGTTGAGAGTGAAAGCTCAAAGAGAAATAACTACCCAAAGCTGGTAAATGTCATAGTGCATAATTCTCTTTGGATGTCAAAGTTTGAGCTCAAGCCTTATCTGTATCTGCATCTGTCCAAGATGAAGCTTGCTGTATTTAAAGGATTTATTGTTACAAACTCGCTGAAGAAAGTTTCCCTTCATGGGCTTGGTAGAAAAGTGCCATTTCTTGCAGTTCTCGAATGTTTGGTCACTCTCGAATGACTCTCAATAGAATGTAAATATTTTAAGGTTAGTAATTCTCTTACTTATAGAATCATATTAATAGTGTTTTGAACACAACAATTTTATTATATAGGGACATTTATCATACCAATCTTGGATTGTAGAACCACATAGTAAGCCTCGAGGCATTAAGTTCAACCCTTTCACTCAATAGTTTGAAATTTTTTTGCATGAAAGTTTCCAAAATTGATAAGAAGAAAATTTCTCTAATAGGTTTCATGTTCAGAAGTTTTCCTTTGTTGCAAACAATGACACTTACCCTCCCAAGATGATCCCTATTTAGTCATGAGAAGAGCTTCTTAAAACAATTTTTCAGTTTGAAAAAAAGTAGTGAAGCATGTGTGTATATATCAAAACAACATGGAGACTGCTGCCACACATGTATTGGAGATGATTTACAAATGATTCATGATTGACTTTGTAATTGATTGAAATATGTCATACAAAGAATGAATTGATTTTTGAGGTGAAGATATTTTCTCCTCTTTTGTTAAAATTTTAGGGAAAATTAATTCTCCCATTTTGTCCTTCACCTACATATACCATACCGACATTATATGGCAAGTGTTGTTAGTTATTAAGAATCATAGGTGATGTCCTTTTGGGGCTAGTTTATTTTGTCATGGCTTCATCATTGTAAGTTTTGATCACTTTAAATCGTATTTTCCTTCTCATCTTGTTCATGTGAAAGCCCACTTCATTCATGTAAGGAATCTAATTTGTTCTAAAATATTAATTTATTTCAAATGTAAAAACTCACTTGGCTCCAGATAGCAAGTTTGATTTTCAGGAATATATCAAGAGATATTTGGATTCTGACTTTAATAGTGTCGTTGGAATCAGGTTAGTAATGTTTTCTGTGATCACAAAAACTTTTGGTCTTTGAAAGAATTATGTATACAAAATTTCCCTTATCTCACCTTGCTTTGTCATCCTCCAGTTTCTTTTTGAAATCCTATTCTTGAATTTTAACTAACACAGACCCTTGACGCACTATTTGTAGTCCTCCTATGTGGGATTTTTCTATAATCTTTATGCTTTTTAATGTGAATGGTAAAACTTCAGCACTCTACCCTTCTTGTAAAGTCTTCATTCTACATATGTACAATTATTTAAATTATCATTCTCCTTATGATTGGATGGACTACTTTGAGAAGGGTGGTATACATTCTTTTGGTCCTATGTAATGCTAGAGTAGTGACTCCCCATAAATTGAAATAAGAAGCAATGTTTTTATTTAGAGTTGAAGTGCCATTTCATAAGGTTAGGCCCTAAATTAGAAATAAATTATTTGTCTTTACTATACAACTATAGGTATCGAAATAAATGAGCATAACTAATAAATTCATTACTTCAAATGAGGGACAAGAGGAATTAGTACAACTCAGCTCGTGAGTTGTCCTATACAACTACAAGTGTGGAAATCAGTGAATATATATGTGAGTTGTCCTATACAACTACAAGTGTGGAAATCAGTGAATATATATGGAAATTAGTGAATGCAAATAATCAATTATTTCTAATAGAACTCACCATGGGCAAGACAAAATAGTTTCCACAATATTCTCATTTCAGTAAAGGTTTGAAACAATCTGGCCCTATCAAAACATTGACAAAGATTACTGCAACATGAAATAGGTATTTGTCTGTAGGCGGTAGGTTGACTTTTGTAAAATATTCTCCAGAGGCATTTCCTGTTTATCTTTGATCTATGTCCTATATCCTTGTTGGAATGTTGGAAGAGAATATTTTTTATTTTTATTTTCATGGAAATTAAGGAGAGAAAAATATGGAATTGCTCGTCAATTGGGAGAAATAACCAAGATCAACATTGTTGGTGGGTGGGGTTTAAAAATATACATCATTTTGGCAAATCATTAACTACTAAGATCTTTGGCATAATGTTATATTGAAAAAATATCTTGACCCACTCACTTTTGATTGAATTTGGATCCCAAACACTCATTAAATCTGTTGCTTTGATTATCTGGAAATCCCTGGTCCTATCCTTCTCTCTTGGGAAAATGCTTGCATGGAGAATGTAGGATGAAGAGATGGTAATATTAGGGATAGATCCTCGGATGGGATGTGTGGGGAAACACCATCTCTTGTAGCACATGTTAAATAAATTGAATGAACAAGGCATACTAGTACTAGTTGATGTTGTAAATCCAACTATTACTGATATTTGGCCAATGGAAAGAAGGATTGGTGGATTCTTAGTCTTTAGGATTGGAAGGTTTAGATGCAGACCCATAAGGATTACACTCAAAGGTTGGATGAAAGTTCTATCAAATTGAAGGTCGAGGGTGATACCTTCGTATGCTCCAACAATCCTACCATATGACTGTTGATAGATAGCTTGCGGTACAAGGATATCTTTGATGATGAAGCAGTAGTAGTAACTTGGTGGTGGGGAAGATTTGGAAAGTTAAATCCTCAATAAAATCCAAGATTTTTATGTGTTTGACCCTAACTAATAGTTTTTTGACATAAGAGGTTATACAAAATACGGCAAGGTAGGGTCCTAGAATTTTCACTCTATATAAATGTGAAGGGGAAAGAATATACCATGTGTTGGTTCATTTGTATTTTTTCTCAGGAGTTATGTGGTGCTATTACTCCTTACGATCTTTGGGTTTTTTTATTTTTCTTTTCAAATGTCTAGTGCTTCGATTTCATTAAAATTTTGGATATTGATATGCATGCGAGCCTAAATTGAAGAATTTGGATCCTTTCCTTCTTTTGGACAAATTTGAAATTAAATTGAACCTAATTCACTTAGCAATCAGATCATGAGATTCAAACTCTTTCCATTCTCATGTAAGAAAATCCTTTGATCTTGCTTGGGCTACAGTTGGGTTATGATAAACATGATCGGTCTTGATCAGACTGGAACATAAGTTTTCAATTTTGAGTTGAATGTTTGTCATTTTGCTAAACTGGTTTGTCAAGGGAACTATTTGTTTAATGCTAAATTTAATTTGGCTTGCAATTTCTCCTCTTCCTAGCTTTCCGAACCATCCTCACAGAGGTACAATCTTTTTCCTTTTTAAAAACTCAATAACACTTTGATTTTTCCATTGTGTCTATGGTATCTGCTATGGAAGCCTAGGTACTTTTCTTTTTCTTTTATGAAAAACTAATTGTATTTTCATTCCTTTTGTTGTTCAGGTTTTGAGACTATCACATACATGCTCAAGGTAAACCCATCCTAGAGAAGCTTCATCTACCAATACTTGGGCCTTTCATGGATTCATCTATTTATTTACCAGACGTCGATATATTTTCTTCTGTATATTTTAGAAGAGGAAATGGTTACCTTCTGCGTTGAGAAGATGGGGTAAGCACCAATACATTTTGTTGGTGATTGGATTATTTCAATAATCATGCTTACTATCATGCTTTGCTTAAATTTCCTAATGGGAAGGGAATTTATAGCATCACAGCTGACTAAAAGAAGTTCCATTTATATTGTTTGATGGTTTGTGTGGGACCTTGAGCCCGTTAGTTGTTTATTTGAGAGCCAATTTTGTCAAATAACTTAGAGGACATGGCTTGTCTGCATGGAGCTTTTACACATGAAGATTTTTCAGGACATAAGGGTACCGTCAAAGCTAGTGACCTACAAGTTGGATAATTTTCATTCTCTTGTGGTTTTGATGAACATTCTTTTAAGGTCAACAATTATTGATCTAAGCTTTGAGTATTAGACATAGGTCATTGGAATTTGTGATAACGTTCTAAGTAAACTTTTATTATGGGTTTTAGTGCATGAAAACTGGAAGAGGTATAGTCCACTGTGAAATTCCAGCAAGAAAAGGGGTCCATATTGCCTCCCAACTTTTGGTAAATATTTCATCAAAAGACAAAATGTATGTACCTTTGTTTCTAACAAGATAATTTATTTAAGATTCTCTATTTCTAATTCAGTTACTGACTTACAAGACATTGGTTTTTTGTATATGATTGAACCTACATATAAAGAATTGGAAGGTAAAGACATACCAAAGGTTGAGAAATATGGTGTTGGAGCAGTTGTTATAATTCGAGAAGCTTTGGGCATTAAGTCCCTTGCATACACCCAAACTCCAACAATGTTCTTGGATTTCACAATGAAGCCAGGAGTTGCTCTTCATTAACCTGTTCGAGAGTGTTTGAATGCATTTGTCTATGTTTGAGAAGGTGAGGCATTTTTTGGAGATCTTAGTTCATTAACTATTGGTGCTCACCAAATTGTTCAATAAAGCTATGGCAATGGATTGAGTGTTTGGAACAAGTCAAATATTCCCTGTAGATTCTTCTTAATTGCGGGGAAGCCACTGAATGAACCAACCATTCAATATGGTCCCCTTTTGATGAATAATAAAAAAGAAATAATTCAGGCTCTTGAAGATTATCAATGTTCTAGAAATGGATTGGAGAGAGCTATTGTCCTGACATTGTTGGATGGCATCAAATAGACAACATATTGAATTCAAAACTATGATACCAAAATTACTTTTGCTAACATGCCTCCGAGATCATAATAGATAATGCTTTAGAAGTACATTCACAAAGTTGTTTCCCTATATTTTTTTATCTGAGTTCATTGAGTTATGTTCTATTACTCCTTCCCTACAGTGCCAATATAGTGGAAACTTTAAAAATATCCCTTTCGAAGGTAAACCTTGGATTCTCGAATGGATCTATTCAACGCTTCAAACTCTATGACCAACCACTTTGGAATGAATTTGCTCAACCAGTCAAAATCAATAGCCACCAACTTTGGCTTTGATAGCAACCTTAGCATATATAAAGAAAGTAGTTATAATTGGTAATCAAGACAACTATGCTTTCCTTGAAACCCTCATCAAAGATTTTGTGTAATAGAACAACTTTTAAGGCATTATTTACTACAACAATAAATCAATCCAAAGTGTATTTTGCAACTACTTGATCTTGCGTAGCTCTAGTATATTTACGTTTTTAGAGTAAATCACATATGACACAAATTAGTATATTTACATTTTAGAGTAAATCAGATATGACACAAATGAGTTTCTAAAGGATACAAATATCTACATATTTCTCAATTAGATTCCATTATTAATCTTCTCTTTTCTTATTATCTAGCCAGAGAATACATCATACATATTATTGATTTTCCACACCTTAATTGCCATGAGGCACACATATGCCAATTTAAAAGTCAACTAGATAGGATACTAAGTTCAACTAAACTATAACATGGTGATGACAAATAAAATAAAGTTGCACAGACTTGTCAAGTGCTTCAACTAAAAAGAGTTTGATTTATTTTAGAAGTGTCCTACCTAGTCATCCGTGGTAGATCCATATTCAAATTAAATAATACATTTTGACAAATGCATACGACGAGGTATTTGGTTATGAATAAGAAGACATAATTTGATCCAATGGACTAAAAGAACCCTGTAACTAATTTACTCTAGAAACCAAGAGGTCTATATGAGACAGATGGTTTCTAAAGCCTTGACCTACGAACATGAAATTTTTAATACTCAAATTTATTCCATATGTCTATGAAATCCAAGCTCCTCTTGAACAGGAACTTGAAGAAAGAATTAATCACTGAGATAGCTGAAGCGAGAGTCGTAAAGGAAAATTCTCAATTATGATATGTCAAGGTTATTAGAGCATTAGCAATGCTGGAAATAGTATAAGTAATATTAATGATGGTTGGAAGTTTTTGGAGTGCCTTAGTTGATTAAGATATGAAGAAATTATTGTTAGAAGATTTAGTTTGTTATTTTGATGAGTTGGAGGCTATTTTTAAAAATATATTGGACATAAATTACGTTTTAAGAAGTAAAATTAAATTGGGCATGGAAAATTAATAGCATAATAGTTTCTATTGAAAGAGGAAAAAATAATGATCAAACTAGAGAATAGGGCAAGGAAATTACTTTCTATGAACACTAATTTCAACAAGCAAATATAAAATAGGACCATGCAATCTAACAACACAGTAAAAATTCATGATTCAAGTCTGATTTTTTTTTAATTAAGATTTACTCTGCATCTGATTTGTTCTAAAATATTAATTTCTTTTAAATATACAGGCTCACTTGGCTCCAAATAGCCAGTTTGATTTCAGAAATATATCAAGAGATCTTTGGCTGATGACTTGAGCAACGTGGTTAGAATCCGATTCGTAACATTTTCTATGTGCACAACAACTTTGGTCTTAAAAAGAATTATGTATGCAATATTTCCCTTGGTCTGACGTTGCTTTGTCATCCTCTTTTTTTAAAACCTATTCTTATAACTGATGCACACCCTTGATGCATTATCTGCTATCCTCTTTTGTGGTATTTTGCTAAAGGCTTTATGATTCTTAATGTGAATGGTAAATCTTTAATACTCTACCCTTCTTCCAAAGTCATCATTCCACATATCCATTGTTGTTTAAAATAACATTCTCTTTCTGATTTGATGTATTCCTCTGAGCATGGTGGTATACATAAGAAGGACATGGAGACTGTTTCGAGAGATGTATTAGAGATGCTTTACAATTGATTGATGTTTCACTTTGTAATTGATTGAAATATTTCATATGAAGAATGAATTGATTTTTGAGGTTAAGATACATTCTCTTATATCTTTACTGTGTTCCAGAGATACACTATACAAATTATAATCTAGTACTGTGTTGTGTGAAAATCTATTGTTCAAGGGATAGAATCTCCCAATACCTAATTTTTTGAGGAATATTAGATAAGAGCAAGGAGAGGAAAACCTTAGGATGAGCATATTTTGAAAAATAGAACAAGTGCTCCAAGGTTTTATTTTTGCTACATGATGGGCATTTAAGGTATAATTAGTAGGTGTTCAAACTCAAGTTATTCTTCTTGAATTCAGGCCTTACTGCCTTCTATTTGCCACATCTGTTACAATTGATAGTTAACTCATAGTAAGGGGCTAATTATTTTTAGTTTTACATGTAAATAAATAATAAACTACCACATAATGTGTAATTGCTCTCTCCTATAGGGTATAATAATATGTACTAAGGACTTTAATTCCTTATTGACATAGCGTTATCCTCAAACTAAGCAATAGCGAATCATTTTTATTTAGGTCTACAGTGGCTCCCGTAACTGCAGTGGATCTGTGTCGTCTAAAACGAGCGAGCAGTATTCACTCTCTTCAATTGACGGGATGTAATAATTGCGCTCCCAGACTTCATGGTATCCACAGATGATGTTTAAGAGATTTGCATTTTGCTGAGAAATCCTGGCTCCGTCTGCTTGCGTTCTTTATTTCTGTTTAATTGTAATATTTTTTTTTTTTATATTTAAGTTCACTAAATTCTTTATTTGTTTTTTGTTTCTTAAGTTCATCTTTTTTAGAAGTGCACTAAATTTTATGTTTTCTTTAAAAGCTACATTTTCATTTTTTATTTTTCTCCGTGTTTTTACCTTTTAAACTTTCCGTTTATTTTTCTCCCCAACACTGGATGGAAAACGTAACATCATCTATGTTATTCTCTCTATATATGAATGAATATTAATATCTCAAAGTTGTGTTTTTATGAGGATTCGATATTAGCCTGGATTAAAGTACATATTATACAGACAAACGTATGTTGAAAGCGGAAAGGTAGCTGTTTTATCGTTTCTTGATGTCGTTCAAAGCCATAGGAGGACCACGATACATACTCTCGATGATTCCGATGGTGGGATGTGGGATCATCGAGAATATCCAGACATGATCGACCACACTTCGCTTGGAAGGTAACCCAACACAATGCACTGCTAGAAAATGTGTTCAATCCTACCTTCATTTACACAATCGAAGCAACAAATAATTAAAACTGGCATTTGCATATATTTAAAACTATGGAAGAAATTCTGGCTAAATAAGTTCTGCGACAGAAACTCAGATCGAATCACAATGTTCACAATCTGGAGCTTTAGCTGGTAGCAACCCAAATAAAGACAACAACGAAGTTCAGAGTTCGAAGCATAATCATATTTTTCCATCAGTGAGGAGATTAGTCTCAACGGAAGAGGGTAGACAAGGAAATATCACTAGGAATCAATTTTATGTATGTCTACAGTGGCTCCCATAACTGCAGTGGATATATGTCGTCTAAAACGACCGAGCAGTATTCACTCTCTTCAAGTGACGGGATGTAATAATTGCGCTCCCAGACTTCATGGTATCCAGAGATGATGTTTAAGAGATTTTGCATTTTCATGAGAAATCCTTGCTCTCTCTGCTTGCTCGGAAGCCAATTGTGATTGCAGCTCTGAAACTTTATTCTGGAGATCATTGATTACCCCTGCGCAGCCAAAGACAGGATCGCGAGCTCTCTAGCTGGCCTCGTACACCATGCTTCTTACACCATCATTTCTCTTGTCGGCCGGAAGATCCTGTAACACCGTGAAAACTTAATAAATATAAATTTAAAAACTTAATAAAGATAAATTTAATTATAAAGAGATAGAAATTAATATTTACAATAAATAATTTCATCAAAATTATATACCTGTGCGTTTTTTTTTAATGCATATCACATTAAACAAATAAAATAAAAAAGGTTAAAAATTATGTTAAACAAAAATGTCACATGTATATAAATATGTATTATAAAAAAATAAAAAATAAATAAAAGATAAATAAAAATAAGAATATTTTTATATATGAAAGATTAAAATTCCAATAAATATAAATAATATTATTATGAATTAGTATAGAGGAATCAAATTTTTACATGTGTAAATCTCTCTTTTAAAGTTTTGCATTAAAAAAGAAATGTGTGTATTGACAGATTTGATCCCTCTAAGTACTTTATAGATAAAGAGTTAACATGGATCTATATTGGTCTCTCAATGGCTAATGATCATCCAAGCTCTTATGTGATGATACATCCTATATTGCCAATATGAAAACATATCATAGCAATTAACTTTTATAAGTTTATTTTAAATCATTATTAATTATAAAAGGTATTAATGTATGAGTTAAATATATATAAATTTAAAAAATATATAACAAAGAACATGTAATGAAAAAACTATAGTAAAAATATAATAAGAAATAAGAGATATTTTTCTTTCTTTTCAATTGAATTGTAAGTAAAAGGCTTATAACTACATTTGATAAATCTGAACATTTTATCTTAATTATTACAAAAGAATATGGTGTTTCATATATATTACATGGAGTCTTAATCCTTACCATCCACTTATTTATTTTTTATAGCTTAATTATTATTGTAAAAACATATTCTAAAATAGACGTGCTATATAAAACTTATAATTATTTTCTTTATAAATAATCACAGTAATAATAATAGTTTATTATAACTTATAATTATGTTATTTATAATTAATCATAATTATAATAATAATTTATTATAAAATTATAATTGTTATAATTTTTTAAATATTAACTAAATAAGATGCATCACAAAGTAAGTTTATCAATGTTTATTTTCTTTTACTAACCACTTAATTGATATAATAAGAGAAAATATTAAATATAATAATCACATAGGTAAAATAGATAAATAAGTGATATAATAAGAGAAAATATTAAATATAATAATCACATAGGTAAAATAGATAAAAGATAAAGGATTGTGATTCCTAAAAAGAAAGTATTGCAATGTGAGGAATAATATGTACATTTTGACCTTTATATTCTCTTAATATAAAGCTATGTTGTTTTTTTCTCTGAAAAAAAAATGTGAGGAACAATATTGTACGAAAGAATAACTATGTACGGTTTAGAGTGGTGGATGCCTTTAAAAAGATCTTGGAAAGAAAATTATTAAAGAACTTAATTAGAATAAGATTTATGTGATGATTACAATATTTTAATGGAAAAAATATAATTAAAAAAAATTATATAAATAATTAATTTTCAAATAATTTTTAGCAAACTAAAAAAATTATAAAAAAAATGAAAAATGAATGTGACAAAATGAGATTTTATCTATGGTAAACATCATTATTTCAGTGTACTCTATATTTTAAAAATTGAAGATAAAACGAGTATGATGGGACACTCTGATATATTAACAAGCAAAAAAAAGTAGTAAGTTACATTATTCATCCATTTTAATAATAAAATAAAAAATACGGCTACTAAAGAATACTTTAAAACGTCACCATCATTTTAGGACATTTAAGGAGATTTTATGTTAGTGAAAAAGTGAGTCCACAAATTCATAATTGTTTGTATATTTCATAATGTTTAAAATAAAATAAAAAATAATTAAAATTAAGATGTTAAATTTAAAAGAGAAGTTTAATTATATGTTTATATGTTTAATTGGATTAAAAGTTTAATAAAAGCTTATGTATTATTTTTTTAAGAAAATTTATATGTGGACATTGTGCTTAATATGGAGTTGATAAGTGATATTAAAAATAAATCTATATTTATTATAAATAGAATATTTTAATTACCATTTTGAGAAAATGTTTCTCATTTTTAATAGGCTTATTAAAAAGAATATGATAACACAAACACTTGATTTTTGATAAAAATAAACTTAGTATTTTTTAAAGAATTTAAATAATGAATAAACTATCTCATGTCAAACCATTAATATATTTGTGTTATAACTAAGATTGAAATCCCATTAGAAGTCCAAGAGACTTTTGAGTATGAATCCCATAGTCATAAATAAAATATTTTTATATGTGTATTATTTGAATAATATGAATTGTAATCTTATATTTATTTTTATGTACACTATACAAATAGTATCAAAGCGATGGACTTACGCTTCTACACATGGGCGCTCTCTAGAGCATATTAGACATGTATCGTTTCATGTCTAGCATTCCATAATTTTTTTCTCTATCTACACCTATTCCCTCAAGATGTGTACATTCCATTTGTAAGAAGTTTCTCCCCAAGTGGCTTTTCTTCTGTATCTTCGCACTTGGGGATTTTAATATTTCTTTTCTCAAACAATGTACTACTTGTCCAATGGACTATTTCAATTCACTAGGTGAGATAAAAATAGATTGTTCTAAGAAGCATCACAATACATACTTCTCCCTCCTCCCTAATTTGTGCTTACATTTCGTGAGCAATCATCTATCTCTTCATTTCCATTGGCTATGACATTTAGAGAATGAGCATGCTCAGTTGTTGTGATAGATCCTATAAGGATTGAAGGGACTTTTTGTTTGTAGATTGTTGAAGTATGGACATCCTTACTGATTTATAAGCAAGAAAGGATGGATCAAATGACGCTTTGTACATGTAGATGTATGCCCAAACAAATTTAGCTTCATTAATTCTCCACTTAATGACTATGTGTCCTAGCACCTGCATTTGCTTGATAATAAAGCATACCAATAATCTCACTAGATATCAATAAGATTCTCCAAATATCCTTTTATTTGGCTCCCTCCCAATACATATTTTGAATAAAAATAAGCCTATTTTTAATAGATATCCTATATTTTTAACAAATACCACTTTTCATACTCTGAAATATATATCATTCCTCCTTACCATACATCCCCACCCAAACACTCATATATATTGACTTTATTCTTCAGAATTCAAAGACCCCATTATGAATGGAAGTTTTATGGTATTGCTCAACGATGTGAACACCGTATGCTTAGCTTATACCTGATATGTGTTTACTATACACATATATATTGAAATATAGTTCATTTCCCAAAGGGTTGCAATGGTAATTGAAGTTGTATTTCATAGTTTACTGAGTTTCAAAGTTAGTTGCATTATTATTTACTTTCTACAAACATATTAAAAATTGGAGTGATGAGGATATTTGAAGAAAGAAAAGGAATAGTCATTTTATATTTTATGTAAATTTGTTAATTTGAAATTTCATAGTAAAACAAGATGCCTCATAATATTGACATATAACCATGATTTCAGTGCCTTGTGTGGCTGTAGATCCATTTACCTTAGTCTTTTAACAAAGCATGCTATTTAGCAAATTTCTTTAACTAAAATGTTTGTGGAAGTATCAATTATTTGTTGCATAATCTAATTTTTTAACACCTTTTACCTTGATATGGATTATTTTTGGGGCGGATTTCATAGCATCAAAAAGATAGGTTAACTACTATAGGGATGATATGTAGATTTGGAGCTTTCCAATAGACTCGATATTTGCAGAGTCAATTTCTTTGTTTAGGAATTGCTATTACAATGAAGGAACAATTGAGGTTCTATAATTGTAGATCTATGTCTCAAAAACTTTATGTTTATGAAGTCTCTATTTAGTGATCATGTTCCATAACACATTTATTTGTTGGATATTGAATAATACCACTAGTCTCGTTAGATATTGATATGAATCTCGCAAAATTCTTTCTTAAGCACCCTCCCAATACATATTTCCAATAAAAAAAACCCGTATTCTCAGTAGATATCCTTCTTTTTTCTAAATACCCCTTTTTATACCACATGCTTCTCCCTTCTTCCTACTTCGTGCTTACATTTCACAGCAAACCATCTCTCTCTTAATCTTCGCCTCCCATGAAATCTAGGGAATATGATTGTTCTCTTGTTTTTATAGATTCTACAAAGGTTCTAGGGAATTTTTGCTTTAATACAGTGGAGGTATGGATATCCTTGGAGGAATAATTAAGGTTTTATACATGTATATATAGGTCCCAATAATTATAGTTTCATGAAGTCTCCACTTAGTCATCATGTGTCATAGCATTAATCTTAATCGATATTGATAAGAATCTCCTTAAATATTTTTGTTTATCCCGCTCCAAATACATATTTCCAATAAAAATAATCCCTGATTTTAATAAATATCCCCTTTCTTTAAATAACACCTTTTTTTATACCACAAAATTCCTATAATTTATCCCTACCCACATCCCCACCCATGTTCCTACAATATATTGACTTTATTTTGCCCAATTTAGAAACTGTTTTTATTAATAAATATGGTACGATATTGCTCAATAATGTGAAGTACCTATGTTTATCTAAATTCCAAATTAATCCATCACTTTTATCTCAATTTTCTACAAACATATAAAAAATATTGATCGATGAATATTAAGTGTAAAGAATATTGAATGATGGGGTTATTTAATTAAAGAGAAGAAGAAGGGGATTACTCATTTTAAAGTTTGTGTAAATGTGGGTTGATTTGAATCTCCCCTCTTTTTCATGTCTAATAAGCCAGGATGCCTCTAAATATCGACATGTAATGATGATTTTAGTTCCATGTGTGGCTCTAAAGTGAATTTGTTTAACTAAAATGTTCGCGGAGGTTGTCATGGTATTCCATGATCTATCTTTTCTGACACATGAAAACCAAATATGGCTCAGTTTTGAGGTGGACTTCATTTTACCAAAAAAATAGGGTAGCTAATGTAGGGATCACACGTAAATTTGGAGCTTTTCAGCTATATGTTAAACTGGATATTTGTAAAGTCAATTTTGTTGTTTAGAATGCGCTTTGACAATGAGATTATATTAAATTTAAAATCACTTACGAGAGAATATTTCGATCATGTCTCTTCTTAAGTTGGAGATATTGAGTTCCCGTTGAGAAGTCTTTGTTGCTTATTAAATGTAAGTTCGTTAGATTTTCAATCCGTAACACCGTTAACTTTTATATATTTTTCCTCTACGATTTTGTATATGTTCATTTTTGATAGACATGTTTATATAGTTTTCCGTTGGCCACATGAAGTATCATATTTTTTTGGTCTTTATCTTCGTAAGTATTGTGCAAAGAATTCCATTTTCTCACTTTCTACTTAATATGGGGAAGTAATTTAAGTGATTGATACAGCTAGAATTTCTAGTTTGAAATTCTATCACCAAAAAAGAAATAATTAAATTAGAGCTACACTAAAAGTCTACATCATGAGTTATCTAGATCAAATAGCTGTATTTAAAGTGAGAGTCAAGAGCGTTTGGTTTACGGTCTTCTTCAAACAACCATTTAGTATAAAAATCATAACTTTTGCTCTAGGTTAGGTTACAATCATCTTTAAGTCAACATTTGTGAGCACATCTATTTAGCAGAAGACATCAACTTCGATATAAATGATGAAATCATCCAACAACCATTGAACCTTAGATCGAAGTTCCATTATTTGTTGTCAATCTTAAAACCACCATAAATTTGTCTGATAACTGATAAAATACATTGCCATAACAATGCACATGGAACGAAGAAAAAAAATTCTAATGTCGATACAAGAGTCTAATTTAATGTAAAAGTATAGTTTGGCATAGAGATCCAATGAAATCAATTAAAAAATAAAGACATGAAAATAAGTTTTTAAGATAAGTAACTAGCACAACCACATTAATGAATGTGGTTGATATACGCTCATAGGCGTTAATGATATACTTTTAATATTAATATTAATCAATATGTAATAATAATAATAATTATTGTAACAATTTTAATGACAAATTATAATAATAAGAATTATATTATAATAATATAACCATAATATTAATATTATAAAAAATATAATAAATCCAAAAGTTTATTGATATTATTAACCAAACCGATTATAAATATTTTAAACCGAAGGCATTATAAACTTCGAGGAATAATATTAAGCCCAAAAGATTAAAATAAAACTAAGGTATTTATATTAAACCATTCGATTAATATTATAAATTATATGAATAATATTATACCCTCGAAATATGAACCCGTAGATTAATAAACCCAATAGATTGATATTATAAAACCAAGGGATTAATAGTAAAACCCTGAGACATTATAAGAATAATATTAAACCGAAGATATTAATATTATAAAAGAGAGGGATATAAATCCATAATACATTATAATATGATCAACCATGGTTGACCATGGTTAGCCATGGTTCATCATGGTTCACTGTGATTGACCATGCTTGAGCATCAATGACCATCGTTGATTTTCATATTGAGACAATATTTGTCACAATATCATGCTGAACCATGATTGACCATAATTGACTATGGTTTACGATGATTGACCATGGCTGACCATGGTTGATTTTCATACTGATATAATATTTGTCACAAACCTAAGGGATTTATACTATAAACCAAAGGGACATAAACCCTAAGATAAATATTATAAACCCTAAAATTAACATTGAACCCTAATTATTGACCATGATTAACCATAGTTTATTTTCATATTGAGCCAATATTTGTCACAATGTGACATTGAACCATGGTTGACGATGATTGACCATTCATGGCCATGGTAGACCATGATTAATTTTCATATTGAGACAACCTTTGTCACTCTGTGGCATTGGACCATGATTGACTATAATTGACTTTCATATTGAGATAGTATTTGTCACAAAACCAAGCAATGAATATTATCAAACAAAGGGATATAAACCCTAAGATAAATATTATAAAAGCTAAAATAAATATTAAACCCTAACATAATATTATAAACCTTAGGATTAATGTTATAAATGGAAGGGACTAATAAACCCGAGGGATTGATATTGTAAACCCGAGGAATTAATATTAAAAACCAAAGGGATTAAACCCTAAGAATAATCTTATAAACTCAAAGTACTAATAAGCCTAAGGAACTTATAAGCTCTAGGATTAATATTATAAACCTTATGAATAATATTATACCCTAGGATCATGAGCCTTTAGTTTAATATTATAAACCCTAAGATTAATATTATAAGACCAAAAGATTAATAAACCCTAAGAATAATACTATAAACTATATGAATAATAATATATAACTTAAGAATATAAATCCTTCGATTCAATGTATAAATTGACATAGAGATCCAACGAAATAAATTAAAAAATAAGAATTTGAAAGGAATCTTTTGTGATAACTAATTAACTTTCGAACATGTACGATAAAATAGAAAGACACTACAAAGTGTAATAATGCAAAAGTGGAGTTCTTGGTGAAATGAATTAAAAATAAAAGTATTGAAAAAAAAATCCTTCTAGGATAAGTAATCAAGTTTTAAAGACTTCTTATAAAATAAATAGACAATATAGAAATTCAAGTAAGAATGTTGATGAAAACATTTGATTCTATCCATATTTACTTTTATTTGGTTTATATTTATTATGTATATAAAGAAAAATAATGAGTCCACAAAAATTGTGGATAGAAAATTTGTTAAAGAATGACAACAATTAATGTTAATAATGTAATTATTTTAGTAAATATGGTTTTACTAGTGAGGCAATTGTGTAACCATAGGTAGTTATGTAACAAAGTCTTTGTATTAAAGTTATGATTTCCCGAGAGGCTTAATGTAACTTTGGAGAATCATTTTTTCACCTGGATCAATAAAAATTCCAATCCCTTGCCCCATTGAGGTTTCCATTATACACTGTCAGGGTTTTACCATGTAAATTCATGTGTTCGTTTTTGTGATACATTTTCTAGTTTTTGTGCATTTCTTTCATATTTAAATGTTAATGGGCTCAAAATATGAACAAGTGGTATCAGAGCAAGGAGTGTGAGGACCATGGTCTGCTAGAAAAAGAAATTTGAAGAAAGTTTCAAAACAAGCCATTATTCAATGAAAACCAATCTTGGAGCAAATGGGATAGTTACATTCTTGGAGGCCACATTCCTCGAGTAAGAGAAAGTAGTAGCAAAAACATAAAAGAAAGTGCAGAGCCGAATTCTACTGAT
The DNA here is from genome assembly GCA_031772625.1 of Pinus tabuliformis. Lineage (NCBI taxonomy): Eukaryota > Viridiplantae > Streptophyta > Pinopsida > Pinales > Pinaceae > Pinus > Pinus tabuliformis. The sequence continues at coordinate 1,505,769,038 of CM062819.1, read as the reverse complement.
ATAATAATAGTTGACGGTAGAAGAATTCAAGCAAGTAGTTGGAAGTTGAGAAGAGAAGTGTTGTAGGGAGCCAACCCTGTCTTGAGCCTGGTAAATGAAACGATTGTTGTTGACTGAAACAATTCCTAGAGTAGTCGAGGTATGTCATTGTTTAATCTTGAAGTGCATAAGAGGACCAGACAACCAGCTCAGGGGTAGATTCTTTGTACTGTTGTTTGTTTTGAGGGTTGATTTAAAGCTTTGTATGAGATCCACATAACCACCTTATATTTTTTATTGCATTGCCGCTAACTATAAAAGTAAGCCCCACAAAAGGAGTAAGGCAAGCTTGAAAATAGATTGCTGATTCGAAGGTGCCATCTACTTTGTCCTAGTAATTTTTTTTTGGCAGTAGAAAAATTTATTTGTTCAAGAATTCATTTATGAAAGTAAATAAAATTTTGAAGAGTTAAACGTTATTGTTGGGCTTCTTTACAAAGAACAATAAAGTTCTGAAAAATTCTCTTAATGTTTTTTTTGGTTTCTTCAAAGAAAATTGGAGCAGGGGTTTGAAGTTTTTTCTAGTTGAATATGTTATTAAAAAGAGGAATCCTAGTGAAAGAAACCAAAAATAAATAAATTCATAAAAAATCCTAGTTGAAGGAAAAATTAAAAAGGGAAAACCCTAGTTGGAAGTGGAGAAGTTCACCGGTAAGAACAATTTTGCATTATGTAAACTGAAGGCACGAGATTTGTTGGCGTAACAAGGGTTTCAAAGAGCATTAGATGAGGCTAGAAAGAAAGCTATTAGCATGACAAACTTGGATTGGAAAAACATGGATGCTCGAGCTCTCATTACCATCAGGTTGTGCCTAGCGGATGAAGCTCTCTTCAACATTACTGAAGAAACCTCAGTAGAAGGTTTGTGGGGAAAATTGGAAACATTGAAAATGACTAAGTATTTAACGAACATAATCTATTTGAAGAGCTAGTTGTATAGTCTCCGGATGAAAGAGGGTACTAAACTTGTAGAACACTTAAAATGTGTTTAATACACTTATTTATGAGTTTTCAGATATGAATGTTAAATTTCAAGAAGAAGATAAAGCTATCACTTTCTTATGTTCCTTTCCCAATTCTTAGGATCACTTTATGACTTCTATTAGTTTGAGCACAATCAAATCTTTAGAATCTGATTCTCTTGTGGGAGCTCTATTATCTAAAGAAGTACGTAGGAATCCTAGCATTGAAACTTCCATGCGACAAGCCATGGTAGCTAGAGGCCAGTGGAAGGAAAGAGGGGAGAAAGAAAGAATTTTTTCCAGATCAAAATAAAAAGGCAAGAAGTGTAAAGTCAAATGTTGGTATTTCAACAAAAATGGGGATATCAAAAAAGATTTTTGGAAATGAAAGGAATCCATTGAAAACCCAAGAAAGGAAGAAAATCAAGTTGACTCAGGTATGATTGATGAATTTTTATCTATTGAATTAGGTATGGTAGATGAAGTTATGTATGTTTGCAATGTTTCTCAGCATTATGACAATTGTTTGTTAGATTCTGGTGCTTCTCATTACATGAGTCTGCACAGAAGTTGGTTTACTTCATATCAACCTATGAACGGTAGTTTTATGTTTATGAGTAATAATGTATCTTATCAAATGATTGGGATGAAAAATGCAAGAATTAAAATGTATGATGATACAATTAGAACATTGACTAATGTTAGAAATCTGCCTAAGTTTAGAAAGAATTTGATTTCTTTTAGAGTATTGGACTCGAAAGGTTACAAATTTACAAGTCATAATGGAGTGTTAAAAGTTTCAAAGGGAGCTCTAGTTGTTATGAAAGAAAAGAAGATCGAAAACCATTACGAAATGAAAGGAACTACTCAACTGAGTCAGGCAGTGATTGTATCTAAGAAGGAAAGGTAAGATATTCCCCCTTGGCATCAGTGGCTCGACCACATGAGTGAAAAGGTGCTTCAGGTACTAATGAATCATAAATTACTTCCTAACTTGAAATCATTGAGATTGGATTTTTGTAAACTTTGTGTATATGGAAAACAATGTAAAAGAAAATTAAAACCAAAAGTCTTAATAGTAAATAATTTTTTGACTATATTCATTCTGATCTTTGGGGACCATTTACTACAATATCTTATGGAGGTGCATATTACTGTGAAACATTTACTCATGATTACTCGAGGAATGTATGTGTCTATATAATAAAAAGAAAAAATCATGTATTTAATGTCTTTAAATAGTTAAAGATATGGGTGGAGAGAAAATAGACAAATTAATTAAATGTTTAAGAACTGACAATGGCTGTGAATTTACTTCCTTAGAATTTGAACAATATTGCAAGGATGAAGAGATTGTTAGACATTAAAAAAATTTCTATACTCCTCAACAAAATGGCATTATTGGACGTATGAATTAGACTCTTATGGAGAGAGGAATAAGCATGATCAACAGTGTTAACTTGTAAAAGGAGTTGTGGGAAGAAGTAATATCTATTGCTTCTTATTTGGTAAAAAAATAACTTTCAATTGAAACTAATTGTAAAATTCCTAAAGAAGTTTGTTTGGGCCAGTCTTGCGATTATTCATATTTAAAAATTTTTGATTCTGATGCCTACGCTCTTATTCCAAAGAATCATTTTTCTAAGTTAGAACCAAAAGAAAAATGTTATGTCTTTTTTGTGTATGACTATGCGGTGAAATGATAATGGTTGTGGGATCCTTCTTCACGTAATATAGTCATTAGTAGAGTTGTAAGAATTCATGAATATTCTCTTCTAAGATCCAATGTTGGAAAAGTAGAATAGGAACAAGTGTCACCAAATCAGTAAATCTAGTTGGAGACTCAACCTTTTTTCGGAAAGTCAGAAGGAAGAAGATACTTCTGAAGAAAAAGGAGAAGAAGATGTAAATGAAATTGTAGAAGTTTAGGAACCAGTTCAACAATGAGTCACGCTCAGGAGGTCTGTAAGGGAATGAATAACATCCCAAATGTATGAAGATTTTGCTTCATCTATTGCATTGATTACTGAAGATGGGGAGCCTTCTTATTATTAAGAAGAAATCTATGATGTGGATAGTAAAAAATGGAATAAGGCTATGGATGAGGGAATGGATTCCTTAGCCAAAAAAAAACCTGGGATCTTGTAGAAATTCCTAAAGGGAGAAGTGTTGTCGGAGAGAAACCATAAAATGTTTAAACATATTGTCGTCCACTTGATTTCGATTCAATGATGATTATTTTTCCGTTTTCCATTCATTGGGTGACGGTGAAGGCCCTCAATTTCGCCTTCCATTTTCATACCAATTTACTATTTTGTTATCGGTAAGATAAGTTGCCGTCAGATGACGCAACCAACCATGATGTAATTGATATGATATATAGTGATTTCAGGTAATAGTCAAATAATTCAATTCGCCCACTCCACTTCAAGTAATAGGAAATGACCACAGAGAAAATATGAACCCACCCACATCACATCGTTTCATTCTCCGTCTACTAGTGTTCACGTTTTATGCCCATGCATAGAAAGATAGACCTATTTCAACATGCTGAAGGGGAAGAGGGATTACGAAAAGGAGTTGTTTTGTCATCACACCAAAAAGGAATATTTCCATAGTTAATTATTTATTAACTAGTGCTATTCATATAATTATTAGAAGAAACTCTCCCATTCATAATAGCATAACACATTATCATATATGTTATCACACTACATTTATTTCAGAAATGCTACATGATTAAATATATTATCACACGATACATTTATTTCAAAAAAACCACACTTTATTTAGGTTTAGTATTTACAAATACATTGTTGTAACAATATTATACACTTAGGTAATATATCAGTTTGTCTTGGCCAATTTAATCCCTTAACAACCAATTACTAACCAACCCTTTACATTATGCATACTCTCTTGGGTACCACAATATCATTAAAGAAAAAATTCAAAGAACTTGAACACTTCTCAAACATATGAAATACTTAGATTTTTTGGGTTTTGTAGAGTATTCTAAAATTATTTAAACCACATCTTATGAATAAAGTAATTGAAAATTTTATAGAATATAGGGAAGGATTTTCGTCAAGTCTTGATTCCAAGGAAAGAGTGAGAATCAATAAGAATACTACAGAACTTTATTTTTTCTATTTTTATTACAGTTCTTTTGTTGTGGTTTATATTTAAATTCTTAGAACCACTTTAACTAAATAATTTTTCAAGTTTTATGCAGGATAGATAAATATGCTATATAACTTCTCCAAAAAAATTCAAATTCTTATTTAGAATATTCAATGAGTACCGATGAAAAATTGAGACTCTTGTCATTAAAGAGAAAATTCAAAGAACGTGAACAATTGGAGAGTTGAATTTTTCTTCTTTATTAAGAAAGCCTTTAACCAAATATTCTTGATGTGAAAATTTCATTAACACAAAGGTGTTTGTGTAGCTTTATTATCAATCATGATGTGGATGAAACATATTGGTGGATTGGAAACTTAACCTAGGTTTAAGCGTTGATGACTATGGGACATGACATGCAAATATGATCTATAAATAACTAACTTAAAATAGGATTATTGCAACATGCATTCTTTTCTTGTGATTTTCATTTCTTTTTGCATGTTACGAATTATTCATGCATGTTAGCTATAGCCCATGTTTCCATAGTTTTACATTTCTAGCGATTTGTTTCTTGTGGGAGACCCTTGTTGATGCTCCATGTGGAGCTCTTTGAGTCACACTATTGAATTTTTCAAGTTGATTATTTTGTTTTATATGCAAGTACATATTGCTTGCTACTATTCGTTTTAAATGTCATAAACCCACCTTGAGACTTGGAAATTTTGTTGATTTCATGTGTGGTGAGATAGGAATAGTTTTTTTTGTATCATTAATGTATCATCGTACTGTTTTATTTTTATATTTACAATCAAGGATCATGTAGAAATACATGACACTCTATAGAAACCCTAGAGAAATATTTTATTTTTGTTGTGTGTGAATGGTATAATAAGGATTCCTTATTCAAAATAGAGAGGTCTAGAAATGGATATATGTATGACGTGTAGTATTTTAGGTTTCCTACAAGTTCTTACAAAAATACACGAATTCTACATGGAACCCTATAGGTGGATACTTAGATCCATAATATTTTTATTGATTTGTTCAAAATATGAAGATAAATTAGGGATATCATGTTAAGGGGCTCTTAAGTTGTCCCATGGTCCATAGTCATAACATGGAAACCAACGGGGGCCAACATATTATGTACTAATATCATTCAAACCCACTTTAGATGATTAGGAAGATATGAGTAACTGAAGTATTGAGATACCTTCACATTTCTCTCAAAAAATTACCAAGCAAGATGAGTATTTTAAATAATGGATAGGATTGATACAAACATCTAGAGAAACTAACAACATACATGCATCGATGGGATACCATTTAAGAGGTGAAGAGAGGCGCCCTAGTACACTCTTTCAATTTAAACATAGTAATCACACAACCTTTCAAGGTGACAATTCATGGTATTAGTTTCTAAAATTTAATGTGAACGAATTTTATAGTTCTTATGAATTTTCATAGTTTTGATGAAATGGAATGTTATTTCTCTCTCCATTTATTATCGATGAACCATTGAAGCTCAAATTAGGGATATTTTGTTTGGGTTTAAAAGATTAGAAATGGTGGAAACCTTACAAGAAATTTTATGGAGGTTACGTTTGTTCCACTTAGTATGTCAAGTCCACTTATGTCATTTTGAATGTTACACTCACTATCTAGGATGACTAAAAAATTTATGTCAAGTGATGCAGGTGCAAAATTGGAGCACAAATTTCGATGAATATTAGACCAGAGCTAGCCCATGTGATCGGATGGTAACATGTTGATGTTGGGAGAGATTTTAAATATTTTGTGGATATTTGCAATAGGATGTGATTTTTGTTTTTATAATATGTTGGAGGAAATATTTCCTAATGTAAATGTAATTTCAATTTCCCCTATTTTGTGAGAAGGGGAAATGAATGATAACTTGTGACTCTTGGTTATCCATGTCAGTTTGTTTTATAAAGAAATGATTGTTTGAGTAGAAGAGTAGAAGCGCAGTGGTAGAAGAGAGGAAGAGTTCCAGCATTAGGAGAATAGGCAAGGCATGAGAGAAATGGTATGCATAGACCCACATTGTATATTATATATACTTTAATGTATGTATGAATTGGATTAATAAGTAGTTTAGTTATATGCCTTTCTACATGTTTATTTCTCTTTCTGTATAATTTTAACTTGATTTGTTAAGGGTTGCACTTGTTCAGTCAATTTGTAGTAATATTTGAATGTGTCAAGAGTGTGGTGATTGTATGCTTTAGTAAAAATTTGATTTCTTATTCAAGTAAAAATTGGGGCTAAATATATTTATCTATTTGTATGGGTCAGAGATTGTATGATGAAGAATTGTTTCTATTGTTGTATTCTTATGGGTTGTGTGTAATTTTGGGTTGAATTTTGTGTACTTCTTACCTTTGAAAGCGTATTACTATTCCATAGAGTAATATTAAGAATTTTGCGCTTTGAAGCCTCTACCATTGTGTTGAGTCCCTTTGTGCCTTCACTCTTGTTGTGTCAGCTAAAAGCTGAGAAAGAAAGTGTTTATGCATTATGGATATCAGTGGGTGTTTGGGTTTTGTGTTGTGAAACCCATCAACAAAACAAAGCACTATTGTTCAGGTTCAATCAGTCCCTACTGATTGGAATACAATGTGTTTGTTTGGTTATGTATTCCCCTGAGGTTAGAAATAATGGGCTTGGGAATGGAGAAAACCTACAAGTAGCTTATAGTTGTGCCATCATCTTTTGTTAATTTATTGTAGTTGTATAATTTCTACGTATGGAGAAAAACCCGAGCACGCTGTTGTGCGAATGATGCCAAACCACTTTTTTGTCACTGATTTTCATGGAAAATATGTTCACTTCGCAATCCCGCTGAACAAGGGCACAATAATTCCACGGTTGAGATAAGAAACAAGTTAAGGTCATGTAGATTTGTTTCGAAAGTCGACTAGAATGAGGATAAGCCATTTTGGATTCTTGGAATACGAAAAGACAGAGTTTTGAAATGCTATGGAAATATTTGTAGTGCCTACAAAAAATAGTTTTCAGGGCTACCTGTGCATTGTTGAAAGCCTGTTTGGATAGCATGTTGTGCCATATGATGGTTTGAAGCCTATGGAGTTTCATGGGGTTTGAAAAAGGATTGCAAGATGGGAGAAATTTGTAGAATTTCCCACTGTAGATCAACAAATTATGCAATATACTGAACTAAAATACAAGATCTACTTCTACAACAAACTTTATGGAAGATTAATCGAATATGAGCAAGATCAATAAGAACACATATAACTGAGAATGAGAAATAAATCACACATGAACATGGAAGAATACTCTGGGGAAAGCCTCAGCCTAAAACCCCGATCTCTGTAATATCATACAAGTGGAAAATAGTCTAGATTACACAAAGCATTAGCTCACAAACTATCCTGCCCTCAGTACAATCCCTCTACTGCTCATAGACAGTCAAAGGCTCTCAAAAACCTTCTCCTCTTCCCTCCAAGCCTCCCATTCCCTTATGCATTTTTTCCTAGGGTTCAGGGCTTCCACTTGTGTGAATTCCCACCTCACACTGCTCACTTGGCTCAGTAGTAACTACGCAATCCTGAAGGAGATAATTCCTTATCCATGGACGAGTTTCATTTATAGGAAAATTCCTCCAACTGATAGTACATTGTCCCTTCCTCTGATCTCAACTTGGTCTCTAACTGAACTAAAATGCATGAGTTATTTATGAGAGAATATTCAGTTATCTGGAGAGCAACGGTTACATGCATGCAAGCATTAACTACCTGAACTCATAATTAATTCTACAAACTGTTAGAACTAATCTAACTGGACTTGACTCAGTTAACTGAGCCAACTAATTAGGTTGGCTTTTCGGGGCCTGACCCATGTTCAGAAGTGTTTTAACCAAACAAATCCCACACTACCGACCCTTTTGTGAACACTCCGCAGAGCGCGGACTGAAGTCTCACTCGAGGTAGCAAGGGAGGGTGTTGGAACCAGCTTTCCGCACCCTAGGGATGTCTAGATGGGGACTAGATGAACCGCGAACCAATCGGCACACTTGCGCTACTTTTCACAGCGATCTGGTCTTCACGAAGCTCGATGACGAGGTACTTCTTAGATTCTTATTATTATACATGTTTATTATCGTTCAGATCTACTTCTTAAGGTATTTAAGAAAACGTTTAACAGTAATAACCAGTGCGCACAATCATAAATGTGCATAAATTCAGAAGATAAGAGAACAGATAGATTCGTGATAAAGCACACAATGATTAAAAAATTCTTACCTTTATTTATCTTCCATTTAGTACAACCAGATCTGCCCTGCGCACTCAGCTGCAGGGGTCCACGCACACAGCTGTGGACTCTACTCAGCCTTTGTGCACACAGTTGCAGAGCCTCTATCTATCTGACAACACCCTTGACTCGGACTTACAGATGCAAAGAGAATATATCCTTCATAAACCCATAGCATTCAAGATCCAAACTAAAAACTTCCTTTTAGTCGTAGAGCCTTGCTCTATTTATACATTCCCATGGTCTGCAGATCATGGGCAGGCCGGCTCATTTTCTATTTTCTTACATTATTTTCGGGCGGACAACCCTTTGACTCGACCTATTACATTTCGTGTTTCGCGCACTTTGCAGAACTTTTACAATATCTTTACCGTAACTTATTTTCTCTATGCCCCAAAAACCCTTACTTGGGGCCTCTGCTACCCAACAAGCCCCCAACACAACCATCGTGACTTGTCCTGAGTCACTCGGCTCGTGCGACAATCTTCACGCGGAGGTCATCCAGCAACTTCTGCGCTTTGCTTATACTCGTAACAAAGTCTTCCACCATCTGTTGTACCCATTGTACGCGAGCTACCAATGCATCAATATCAATTTCAGTTGTTTGTCCTGGTTCATATGTTGCGTGCATGTGTGGTAACTTTCCCTCGATGTTGGTGGAGACTGCAAATGCCTCATCAAGCCAAGGTTGAATGTAGCGTTGCTTCCTTTTGCCGCGCAACGTCAACTTGTGCCTTCAGAACTTAGGCCTCCCTCATCTTGGCCAATCGCTACGTGATGGTGACCGCTTACGCCGTCCCTCAGACTTGGGCATAAGCCTGCTGCAACTCCTGTGCTTCTGTCTCTACCTGTTGTAGCGTTGGGTCTTCCTGAAGGGATGTGAGCATATGGAGTGACTGATCCAACAATCTCAAGAAATCTTGGACAACGCTATCACTTCCCATCCTGCTTGGACTGTGCAGCGGCAATGCTCTTTAACTTCCGGGGGTGTAGGAGACTGCGCCTTCGTCCTTAGTTCTGCAATTTGTAAGTTTAATTCCCACTGATTTTTCGCAGCCTCCTCTTGGGCCGTACGGAATCCTGCGGCCAGGTGATGAATCTTGGAAGCTATTGGGAGTTCCGCCGGCACAGCCAACTCTAATACATTGCTACAGATGTCTGCCATGGCCTGTTCTAATTCCTTCTTCTGTACGATCAAGTCATCGCGTCGTAGACTGACCTGCTCCAGATTTTCCTTCTGCTCCACTAAGACTTGGAGGGTGTGGCCTTTCCTGGCATGGAGCTCAGCGGTGACCACATCCTGTAGCTAGTATACGATTTCTCTGGGAAGGGCACCGAAGTTCATCCCCCAACTTCACATGTCACCTTCAGCTTCTGCTAGGACAACGCCTGCTGGCAATACTATGGTGTTCATTGTGTGGGCTCGCACCATCTACTTAGTTGCGGATGTGTCGTGTACGAGGTTTGGTATCATCCCTCCCAGGGGTCGCACCTGTAGTGCCTACAGCTGCGCTCTGAGCTCCCCCAACATAGTTGTCTGCTCTGTCATTAGCTCTTCCAAAGCTCCTTTAGTGACATTACTCATCATTTCACTGCTGTCAAGAAACTCTTTCTCCAATGTCTTTGAAGTCTTTGTCTTTTTGCGTATATGCGACGAGTCCTTGATGCGCGACCTCTTGACTTGGGTTGATTTTGTGGTAAGGTCTGTGCGTTCCTGTGTCTCCATTTCCCTCCACATGTCCTACTCCAAGGAAATTTCCTAATCTTCCCTGATCTCTTTGGTGATTTCTTCCTTGGTCGCCTCGTACAGTGAAGCTACGTTTTCTCCCTGACGTGTCCTTTCTACCATTTTAATGAGTCGCGGCTAGATTTCCTTCTTTCAGTGTTGTGCTGACATCCTTTCTAATGCGGCCAAGTCTAGGCCATGCCACTTTGGAGGCCATGCTGCCATTAACTCATAAATTGAATCGTCCGTTGTGATGAATGAAAGCTTTACCCATGTTTGATTTGGATCCTTCCGCGCCTGGATATATAGATTATGCATGTCTGCTTTGAATTCGGCTATGCTTTTCAAACTGTTGTATACTGTCGGGGATAACTGGAGTTTGTGAGCAATCCATGTCCGGATACTTGCCTCCATGAATATCTAAAACACCTTGATCTCACGAATCCTCATGGTCTCTTTCGTATCTCGGAGTGAGTTATACCACACGGCTTCAGGGAGGTTGTCCTTAATGTTGAGAAATTGGTTGCCCTACGGCAGCTCTCCTACAACCAGTAGGATTGTTAGGAGCAACCATGCATAATGGAAAGTCTTACCATGCTCCTGAGCTTCCCGACAATTCATCAAAAATTCTTCGCAGAGAAACTGTGCCTAATTGAACTGAACCCCTTCTGCACACTGCTCCGCGAGCACAATGACAGTGGCTGGCACTTCATTTGTGTGGAATTTTCTCATGAGCTTAACACCCAGTAACTGGGTGGCAATGCACACCCCTCGGTCTTTGATGCTTGCTACTACATACCCTCACTTCCATTTCTACAGCTTATATTTAATCTTCATGACTTCTTTGAGCCCCACGTCGCTACTCATTCTGGCTATGTCTACATGATTGTTCCCTTTAGTAGGAAGCTAGGAAATTCGGTGTACTAAATCTGTCGTGATGGGAATTGGTTCCTCCAACCAGAGATACCCATCATGTACCAGACATAGTAACTGTCAGATAACAAAAATGGTGATCGCCACGCGGTGATAGTGGGGTATCCACCTCAGATTGAGTAATCCCGCCTTCTCCACACCCCGTAACCACTTCCACTGAAGTAATTTCTCTTAGGCCAATTGAGGGAACTTCTCGCTATCCGCAAGATTCCAATCTTCGAAATTGATTCTCGGTACTCGGCCCAATGGCAGACCGCCAAACCTTATCTCATCTGGAAGAAACGGGGTTTGGAGCGTACTCTTCATGGCCTCCAGGTCCCTTAGTATCTTGGCCGCCACTTTCCATGAAGACATATATGGTGGTAGCAAAGGTATTTGGACAGCATCCTCCTTTTCCTCATCCTGTGCTTCATATGAGTGATCAAGCCTTGCAAATCTTCTGCATCCACGTCGATTTTCATGGTCATTGCTTTGCCCTTTTCTGCCACTGATAATTTACCAAATCTCAATGATGCTCGAACTAATCCCATAGTCTTCTTATCTTTCCAGGGTCGCGGCGTGCTTGCGAACTTTGGAACTTTTGGGGCAGCGGCCACTGCTCCTGGCTCCTCCTTTGTCAGATAGGGCACTTCCTCAAACCTTACCCTGGTTCTCATGGTTTTTATCTTGAATTCTCTCGGGGACGTGCTCTCAAGGCGCTGGGTAGGCGGGTGCTCATTGTTTTGTACTGGCTTGAGTTTCACATAGGCAAAGGTTGTTGTACGGCTATCCCTACAGTTTTTATAAGAACATGTGAATTTGAATTTAACCCTTCCCTCCACTTCGGATTCATTAATATCCTCTTGGCGGCAAGTCTTTTCTAATCTAGCTTGAAACTCCTGTCTTAATTTCCCACCACCCAGTCCTCTTTGTCGTAACTCTAACTTCTTGTCTTGTATAGTGACGTCAACAGTCACCTCCTAGTCTTCCCATGCGGCAGCGCAGCCCCTTTGGCACAACCACGATCTTGCTAACCGACTAGCCCTGCACAGACCCTTCTTTCTGTGCAGGTCTTCTACAAACTTGTTTATAGTCCCGCGCCTCATTTTAACTACCTGGAACACTGAGACTGTGCCTTCCATAGCTAGTCAGGTGGTCACACTCTAGGCGCGAGATTCCAACTTACCTACTAGCCCAGGCTGCGGGCACCTTTCGAGTACCTTCATATCCGTTATCCCATCATGCTCTGTTGTATATGCTATACTGCTCCATTGGTGCAGTCGCAACCATGATAGTAGGGTCTCAACTTGTTCTAGTCCCAAGGTAGAACTGACCAGGCCTGGTTCCCTTATTTGTAGATTCGCGCGGCCCGCTTATATGGCGTCGATTTTCATTTTGCTGATTTTTTCATCCAACATCGCACTTATCCTCCGTAGCCATGCCCATTCTTCATTGATTTCACGAAGCCGTCAGCTACCATGCCGAATAGCTTCTTGCAACTGCTGAATGACCTCGTGTGTTGCGTTTTGGGGAGCTTCTTATGTCCTCTTAGTTCCCTCTTGTTTCACCATTGATAAGATCACCTTCACCCCCCTCCTTTTACTGATGGTATTATAGGCCCATCGAACCCCCGGTACCCGCAGATTCCCATTGGGTCATCTTATCAGGCGAACGCTGTTCATGCTCCAACCTGTTTTCCTTATGGTTTTGTCCTGAACAATTGGCGGAATGCATCACTGTGGTGAACTCTAATTTTTTATTCTTATTCGGTTATGTGGCTGCACAACGTACATCTGCATCCTACGCCGCTAATGTGCCTTCCTTCTACATTCATGCCAGTTCATCCTAGTCTTTTGTTGTTTATTCCACCCTTGTGCAGTTGTTGTGCACAACGCCCCTATTTGTGCACCCTGCCATTTTTGTTGTAGAATAACCTTTTGATAGCAGTCTAGAGGTTCCTCCACGTTTGTTGCACCCGCATTGGTTGGCAGTTCCTTTTCTTCTATCGTCACGCGGTGTAGCGATCTAACCATCATATTACAATTTAGTGTTATTACCTCATGCAATCAGTTCTGCCATTGCTCAATCTCTTCATCTAAGTCCGACATGCAGGAACTGTCACATTCCCATGAGATTCTCCCGTCCACTGTCAAATTCACCTGATCCTGATCCTGCGTTGTGATCTGGTAGATGAAGTCCAGTTCATCGTCATTGACCTCATCATGCACATGCTCAGTGTAGCGCGCTCCTTCGCCTTGGTCCAGTGGAACCACTACGCGTTGAGCCCTTTTCTCGAATATCATTTTCCATCTCTTTAGGTTGATGACTCCATTCATATCCGTGGCCCAGTCTATCCCGAATACTGCAAGGTATGGGTTACTGTCATCCACAATTTCTATTACATCAAAATCTGTTCGTGTGCTCGCGCCTTCGATGTCTACTATAACTCCTTGCAATCTCCCTGTGAGCAAGATCTTCTATTGGTTTGCCATCGATAATTGAATAGGAGACCATTGTAGGGTGGGCCTGTCCATGTGTTACCAGGTCTATTTAGGTAGCACATTTGCATCTGATCCCAAGTCGAGAACAACCTGATCCATCTCATAGTCACCAATCTGTGCAGTCAACCGCATTTCCCGCCCAGTGTGCAAAGCATGCTTGCCTAGTTTCTAGACCATGCGTGGTTCACCTAACCCTGCGCACCTAGTTATCAGCTCTTGCAATCCCTTAACTACTTTATTGTCCCATAGTAGCTTCATGCATGTCTCTAAAAAGGTAGTTAGCATAGAAGTATACATTTCTGGTTTAGTGTATCCTTGCTACCTGAAGTAGAGCCTTCCACGAAGCTCTTCTTAGCTTCCATAAATGTCTCCTTCGTACATTCCAAATCAAACTCAGGTTGCTTCATAGGGGTCTTGTGAACCCATGTATCCTCCTTAGGTTGTTTCCCCTTATCCTCCCTTGCAGTTGCACCGCCTCTGAGCACCATATTCACATTACGGTCCTCTTCACGTGGTTCAGCCTTCATCATTTGGATATTCTGCGTGGGAGTAGACTAAAACACCCATTTTTCAAGCATCTGTGCAATCAGCATGGGGCAATCTACCGCTTCATGATCAAGCTAGTAACAGTAAGGGCGACATGTTCTGGTCAGGTTCATGTAGTCATGCGCATAGTGCTCGGGTCCTCCACAATTGTAGCAAATTAATTTTCCATGCCCTCGTCTAGGTCCCATTCCTCGTCATCCCCATCTGCATCCCTGGAATGCACCACGCGCTATTGCTATGGTAGGATCCTGACCTCGCACCTCCATCTTGTTAGGAAGATGTTCGTTCCATTAGCAATTCCTAGCTCTGACAGTCTCGTTCATTGTGGCCCACCGATCTACAAAAATTGCAAAATAGCTGCTCGGGGGTCTATGTAAACTTCTGCAATAGATGACAATTGTCTATTGCATGCTTTCCTCACAGCTGACAGATCACACACCAGAGTGTGGGTGCTGCACTTGACCCCACATGTACCTCTGGTCTCAATGGCATCGTTCCTGCCAAATAGTTCACGAATATCAGACAATGATCCTTATCGTGGCCTTGGCCTTTACATTTAATGCACCATACCTCTTCGCATGCTACTCCCTGCTGTGCCTTATCTTGTTTTAAACTTTGCATCTCCAAGCATAGGTTTTGCAGTTGCGCGTGGATTTTTTGAACTCCCAACCCAGTATCCTGTATTGGAGTTTCATGCAACCTCATTGCTATGTCTAATGCTTTAGCCTAGGTCGAGATATTTTGCTATGATAGTGTCATCAACAAATGTTCTTTCAAAGATGCCACAAACCATGTGTGGTGCTGCGCATCCGTAACCGTCATCTTAGCCTCACAGATCGTACTTTTCAATCTCTGATACAGATCCCAAGGGGTTTCACCGGGTAGCACCACAATTTCCTTGAACCCGATGATCGACTGTGTTTCTAATTTTGGCTAGCTAAATTATTTGTTAAATACATCCTGGATCGCTGTTATTCCCGCATTTGGGTGATCACCAGAGTACTTTATATACCATGTCAATGTGCAATCCTCTAGTGCGCTTACCAAAGTAGCCTTTTTGATGTTATCATCTGTAATTCCTTGGGCTTCCCATACTGCCTTTACCATGAACTAGAACTATTCTGGCTTCTCATTTCCTATGCCTCTAAATACAGGCAACTTGATCGCATTTTCCATCCCATCCTTCGGTGGTGGAGGTGCAGTAGGTGAAGATGGGGTTGATATAGGTGAATTGGGTGATGGCGTAGATGGCAGTGATATCAGTGGAATGCGATGCCTTATCAATCAGACTGCACTTCTCAGAGAGAACCCCACGAGCTCCTCCTCGCTTTCTCGCAAAAGTGAAATCAAGGGACTGTTCTATAATCCTTCGGTCCCTATGTAGCCTCTTCCACTTCGCATTACCCTAGACATCAATGGATGTGCATAACTTGTTTTTCACATAACAACATTTTAATCCAGGTATTCAACGATTTGATGTACTTACCACGTGGTCCCTTGAGAAAACACCGCTCTGCTTCGCTGTAGCTCACAGTCATGTTTATCATGAACAGTGATAAACCCTCGTATTATCTGATCCAACCAGTGATCTACTACCCACGCGATTTTATCTTCAGATGCCTCTAGTTGGCACACCAACATTGGAGTCCACATGATGGGTTGTTCCAGCGTGCACCTTCCTTGACTATCAGCTAGCGTCACGATCCACTCATACAATTCTGTCAAGAAGGACACGAAGAAGATCTCGTGGATTTTTGTTTATATGTAGTGATCTAGCCATCTCTCCTCAGATATCTGCAGATTTTTTTCTCCTGTATCATGAGCTCGTGAAGCTTCTGATCCAACCAATCTTCAAGTTCTTTCTTCATACGATTCCAATGTTCTGACATCATACATCCCTTAGGTAGATCCCGGTCCTGGCAACGGAACCATTTGTTGGCTTATTGGGGCCTGACCTAGGTTCAGAAGTGTTTTAGCTAAACAAATCCTGCACTACTGGCCCTTTCGGCAATATTCCGCGGAGCGCGGATTGAAGTCCCACCCGAGGTAGTAGGGTAGGGTGCTGCAACTAGGTTTCCACACCTAGGGATGTCTAGATGGGGATTGGACGAACCGCGAACCGATCGATGCACTTGCACTACTCTGCACAGTGATTTGGTCTTTGTGAAGCTCGATGATGAGGCACTTCTTAGATTCTTATTATTATATAGGTTTATTATCATTCATATATACTTCTTAAGGTCTTTAAGCAAACATTTAACAGTAATAACCAGTGCGCGCAATCATAAATGAGCATAAATTCATAACATAAGCAAACAGATAGATTCATGATAAAGTGCACAATGATTTAGAAACTCTTATCTTTCTTTATCTTACATTTAGTACAACTAGATCTGACCTGCGCACTCAGCTGCAGGGGTCCATGCACACAACTGTGGACTCTACCCAGCCTCTGCGCACACAGCTGCAAAGCCTCTATTTATCTACCAACACTGTTGACTCAGACTTACAGACGCAGAGAGAATATTTCCTTCATAAACCCATAACATTCAAGATCCAAACTAAGAACAACCTTCTAACCGTAGAGCCTTGCTCTATTTATACACTCGACTCATTTTCTATTTTATTACATTATTTTCTGGTGGACAACCCTTTGACTTGACCTATTACATTTCGCACTCCACGCACTTCGCGGAACCTTTACAATATCCTTACCCTAACTTATGGGCTTTACACCCCAAAAACCATTACGCGGGGCCTCCGCTACCCAACAAATTACAACTCAATATTACAACTCATCCTTATCTCTTTAACTGATGGATAAATTCCTCAATGGATGGAGAAACTGTTGCATGTCCTCACATAGATTTCATGTTTGATTTTCCACAACCAATTAACTCAAGATGAATGAATTAATTATTTTACAAACAGTTGTTAAGATCAAATTCAAATTTTACTTCTCAATTTTACTCCAGGGGCTAACTAAAATTGGAATCCATCCCGAAATGCTATTTATAGCAATGCTATTTTTAGCACTTCCATTTTTCATTCCTTGTTGCCATGTCCAACACTGGTAACCGAACTGCTATATATAATAGTGCTATTTTTAGCATTTCATGTTGCTATTTTCAACACTCCCTCTCATCAAGAAAGGCATTCAACTCGAACCTGATACTAAACCTTTGGAATGTTCTGCATGCAACACTTCTCCCAAGTGTTCTTGCTCCAACAACTCTAGAAACAAAAAAACTCTCAACTGACCTTCCTATTGGGCTAGAAACATCCACTAATGTTGAAGCTCCATCTGCCGATGACAAGTGCTTCCTCTCTAACCTCTAAGCTGCTACAACACTCCATGCATCTCGCACCGTTGCACAGCTCTCTGTGCCATCCTGCACTGGTGCAACACTCCTATGCCTCTCGCATTGTTGAAGCTTGCTAGCTCTGCACAGTCTTAGGACTCCTGCACTGCAGCTCTCTCTGATGCTCCATCCGCATTTGTCTCTACCCAGTCAGCCAGTCCTGCTAATCCTCGCCAGGGCTCCTGTAGCAAGGTCTAATCAAAGAGGTTGGGTACCTCAATGATCTTGCCCCCATTCCAGCGTTCTTGGGACTGTCACTCCACATCGTCCCACCTCCTACCGAGAGGTATGGACGCATGTGATCCCTCTGCCCACCTGGATTGAAATTTCCCCCTATTAGAGGTCTCTGCATGAGTGGATGCCTCCACTCTATCTCCTCTCAGCTTCCCCAATTGTGCTACTCCACAACCTCCTAAAGCTCCTTCACCAATCGTGGCTCCTCCACAATTGTTTGATACTCTGTCTGGCATTGAATTTTGAGAGGTACTGTACTCTTCCTCTCAACCACCAAGTCTCCATCAGTTGCCTTGCTCCTCAAGGCTTTGCCTGCATCTCGAACCTCAAGAGCATATAAGTTCTTGACCCGTGAACCAATTTGCTTCACCTGTCTAGTGGTGATGTGTCGAAGGAAAACCTTTCCCTTACTAAAGACTACATCATAGCCTTTGTCTTCTAGCATTGCGATCGACACAAAATTTCTCTTCAGTCCTGGTACATATTTGACATCGGTAAAGGTAATGTGATCTCCATGCTCCCTCTGAAAAACGACCATGCATACACCTGAGACACTATACTTTTCATCATTACCCATCACTATGAGTATCTGGAGATATTTCTCCTCCAAGGTACTGAACAAACTCTTGTTGTCGGTCTTGTGGAAAGGAGCTCCACTATCAAGAAACCAACCACATCCCACCATGGATGAATCCATGCATACGAGGAGAGTGAAATCCAACTCGAACTGTGAGGCTAATGTCTCACCTTCATATCCTTCCTAGGATCCCTTCTTGGATTTCTTCAGTGGACAATTTGTAGCAAAATGGCCCACCTCATGAAAACGAAAGCATCGTACTTTTGATTCGTCAAACTTCTTCCCACCATGGGAAGAACTGGATTTGGAATGAGAATCCTTCTCCTTCCCCTTCTTCACCTTACTCGCCTCTTATTATCTCCTCCTGCATCCAATCTGACCAAAGTCATTCCCAATATGGTAGTTTTTCTCTTCCATTTACCGAGTCTTGGTAGCTATGCCAGCTCTTAGGAAGACCAACGAGTGCTAGACTCAACATGTCATCATCGACTGTCGTGATCCCTATGCTTCCAAGCTCAACCTTTCCAGTGATGAGCTTGTTCATATACGTAGAGATCGTGTTGCCCTTTTCATACTTGATTTTCCAAAGCTTGTCTTTTAGTGCCACCTTCCTATGATCACTGCTATTTTGATATAGATCTTTCAATGTTTTCCACATCGAAAACGGTTTCTCCTTCCCATGGAGACTCAAGACTATGTGGTATCGAACTCCCTCCAGAAGGATTCACCTTGCTCTAGCCACACATTTCTTCCATTCCGCCAATTAAGTAGCATCAATTGGCTTGGGGACTTCTTGATCAATGAAGTCCTTTAGACCGTTATCCTCTAATACTGCTTCCATGTGGTCCTTCCAGGCTATATAATTTGAACTGCCATCAAGAGCATATTCGAGTCTTAAACCGTCGAATGCCATTGATGAAACTGAGATGTGATAAGAACTCGATTTTTATATTCAGGAACCACAAACCTAAAACTTCTCCCTTCTTCTATATTGTTCTCTCCTTTGATCACCTTTTCTCTAATAACATGTAGAATTTCCCACTGTATATCAACAGATTATGCAATATACTAAAGCAAAATAGAAGATCTACTTCTACAACAAACTTTGCGGAAGCCTAATAAAATATGAGCAAGATCAATAAGAACACATATAACTAAGAATGAGAAAGCAGTCACACATGAACACGGAAGAATAATCTGGGGAAATCTTCAGCCTAAAACCCTGATCTCTGTAATATCATACAAGTGGAAAATAGTCTAGATTACACAAAGCATTAGCTCAAAAGCTATCCTGCTCTCAGTACAGTCCCTCTGCTGCTCATAGGCAGTCAAAGGCTTCTCACAAACATTCTCCTCTACCCTCCAAGCCTCCTATTTCCTTGCGCAAATTTTCCTGGGGTCCAGTGCTTCCACTTGTGTGAATTCCCACCTCACACTGCTCACTTGGCTCAGTAGTAACTATGCAATCCTGAAGGAGATAATTCCTTTTGCATGGATGAGTTTCCTTTATAGGAAAATTCCTCTTACTGATAGTACATTGTCCCTTCCTCTGATCCCAATTCGGTCTCTGACTAAATTGACATGCATGAGTTATTTATGGGAGAATACTTAGTTATCCGGAGAGCAGTAGTTACATGCATGCAAGCATTAACCAACTGAACTCACAATTAATTCTACAAACTATTAGAACTAATCTAACTGGACTTAACTCAGTTAACTGAGCCAACTAATTGCAACTCATCCTTATCTCTTTAATTGATGGATAAATTCCTCAATAAATGGAGAAACTGTTGCATGTCCTCACATAGACTTCATGTTTAATTTTCCGCAACTAATTAACTCAAGATGAATTAATTAATTATTTTACAAATAGCTGCTAAGATCAAATTCGAATTTTACTTCTCAATTTTATTCTAGGGACTGACTAAAATTGGAATCAGTCCTAAAAATGCTATTTATAGCAATGCTATTTTTAGCACTTCCATTTTTCATTCCTTGTTTCCATGTCTAACACTGGTACCCGAACTACTATTTATAGTAGTGCTATTTTTAGCACTTCTATCATGGAATTAGGAAATGGAAATATCCATTGTTATTTAGATTGCATATTTTAATTAATTTGTTGAAATTATATAATGTGTTTTTAAATACATAGTTGTGGGTGCCTGTGTTGGTGTACCCTAGGGTATGGGTAGTGAGGGAAAATCAATCTGTCCCCATAAACTGGTATTAGAGCTCAACTATGTTTTAGAGAATGCCAAAGCCATGAAAATATTTCATCCTTACAACTCTTGGATAAAGATACATAAAACTCTTGGAAGAAGCATAGTTTACAACAGATTGAGGTAAATCTTTGTTGAGTTGAGGTTTACTGATTATGAGGTTGTTACAGGTAAAAGTGTCTACAAAGAACTGCTTATCCTACTAAGGTGTGGTAGCTACCTTAGAAACAAACAAAGTAAAGCTACTTTCATTTTTCCTTTATGAAATATAGATGAGAGAAGAACAAAGAAGACCAACCTCTGTCTTGCGCTAATCTCCTAGTTCGATTCCTCTCCCTCTTGATAGTCTTTCGCTACTTGTTCCCTTGCACGCCCAGCTTCACAGACCACCTATAAGATCACAGTAGCATAGCACTATACAAGGACATGGATCTATAATCATAAACAATATAGGATCATATGTAAATTGACCATACAAATGCAGAAAACATAAATGACACAAGAGTATGGAGGAAAACTTGAATAGCTTTTATTGATAAACATGAAAGAGCCAAGGGAGTTACAACCAGTTGTTCTGACTGAGCATCATCCTCTCAGCAAGGAAGCCCCTCTTCACCTCATACAAAGCTTAGATAACCCGACAATCTGATGTTGTCTCAAGAAACCAACAACAATTCCTTATAATATGCAAAATTCCAGCCTTTGGATCTCTGGGATGAGGGATCCATATATAGATATCTTTAAGGGAGATGAGTCAGCTTGTGATTTGATTAATTTCTTCCCTCTGATAGTTCTTGCTTCCACTTGGAGATTGATGATCTCTTACTCATCCTTGGTCGAATTAAGAGAGGCAAGTGTCACAGGAGAAGTTTCTGGAAGATTCCATGCCTCTCCACCTCGCGGAATGACACTGCCATTTGTCACTTCTCACCCATCGCACCCCATAGAAGGGTTTTTTGAAATGCAACGCACCCACACAGTGTATCTAGGTGAGATGCAATGCACTTTTCCTACGGAGTAGCTGAAATGATCTTGTTTTGACAAGTTCTGAGCAGTTTTTCATGGAGAACTTCTGGGAGAAGCTGTAATCAGTTAACCTTGTTCCTTTAGGGGTTAGAACAACACTTTTAGGGACTTAGGAGCCCTTGGTTTATGGAAATTTCATGCTTGGGGTTTTAGTGCCCAAAAATGTCTATAACAGTTGCCCCTTAAAGCATGAGTTCGTTAAGCTTTTGATGTCGGGTGAAATGCTTTATTATGAGGATCTGAAGTTCTTTCAGCTAGGAGGAGACTTGTAATAAGATACAATACAATACATTATCTTCATAATATTTTCATGATCTAGCTGAGGCAGGCATTCCTATGCTCAGCTTTATAAATTCATTTTAATGTACATAGGATAGATAGTCATCTGAGTGTAGACTGGTGATTCTTATAGAGTCATCATCCCTTTGATTGGATGATTATCTGTGCAGCAATGATGTGCATTTGATGTCTTTATTTCCTTGAATATATATTGCAGCCCGGATGGATGAAACTAGATCCGGGGTCTTCAATCTCGTTCTATCTTCACTCGAAGTACAAGTCTATCCATGTGAAAGATGTTCTGGAGTTGAACATGGAAAGTCATCGCTTGATTACCAGCCAATGATGTAAGTTGTTAACAGGCACAAGAGGAATCACTGATAATGATAATGATCCTCAAGGTACTGCAGTACAATTCACGTGGTGTGAATAAAGGACTTGGCGTCGAACACCACGCAAAATCTTTTGCTTGAAGGTCATTGATGTAAACATGTCGCCGGAAGTGAGAAACTTTCCATTGAGGCATGCAAGCTTCAAAGTACTGAATGGGGTATTCCTAGACCAACTTCTTGGATAATGAGCTGATGTCGACAAGAAATGATCTGTCACAGGAGGGCCTTAATGAATCCCACATCAATGACATGGAATGGAGAAAATGATTTTAATGGAGGTGAAAACAATCTGATGACATACGGTTCAGGTGGCGGTCATGAAAGAATGGAGTGTAAATGTATTGTAGCGGATGAGACACAGGTGAATTCTCTGAATGACTTCTCTTGAACATATCGGCGACACTCACATGATGGATTGGTAGCATTACCCCAAATGTGGATGGTGTGATGGGACCATGGTGATGCGACCGGTGAATGAAACAACCCAACCCGACTTGGATGCGGAGTGAAAGTGTCATGTTCAAGAGCGACTTGCTACCAACAAAGTTTCTTCAAGTTTTCTTCCCAATTTTTCTCCAGTCATTGCTAACCAGTACCTCTTTATTTTTTTCAAGCTTGAGGAGGATAACATATGCTTGTTCTATAATTTTCCTTTCGGGCAAACCCATCGCTATGTTTCAACAAGCTTAGCGATAGTGAAACTCTTTCTTGTCTACTATGGACAAGTTTGTCGGTATTAAGTTTTAACGAGTTTAACGACAAAGATAACTCGGTCCTTTTCAATTTTAGAGAGTCTAAAAAGAAATGTAAAGGAAACTCCAAAATTCCTCTTTTGTCATCTAATCCCTTAAGTCCGAAAAAAGTATAAAACAATACATAAGGGATGAGTTTTCGATACTTTTAACGAGCTGAACAAAACAAGCGCTCGATCTTTTTGTGTAATAATCCCTGTGGTCCAAAAAGATTAAAATCTAAAGGAGGGATAGCACTTCCGATCCCTTTAACGAGCTGGAGAGGCCAATGGCTCGGCAATCTTTTCATACTTTACAAGTCAGTTGAAAAGAGCTTAAAGGAGACTCGTCTTTTGAGGAACGAGTGATAAAATTGGGTAGCAGCTGATTCCAGGTAAGGTTTGGAATTTTCCAATCACGGTAGTGTTACAAGGATGGCTAGTGAGATCATTCTTCACAGCTGTTCCTCAAAAGGGGTAAACAATCAGATGGAGGTGAATGATCAGCTAATACAGAGTGGAGGTGATGATGAGAACACGACCAAGGCTTTTAAAGGTTGAAGTACTACATTCACGATGGTTATTTACCAGGAAATAGTTCACTTTTTAATGAGCTTAAACGCAGGGGGAAACATTTTCTCATGGCTTATGTTTATTTCTTAACGAGCTTGAACTATGTGCTAAAACTGCTCAATTAATCCAGTCGTATGATAAGAATGTCCCATTTAAAAATGGAAATTTTTAGAGTTTTTCCCCACATCCTTTCTTTATGCAAGTTAGGAAACGAACAATCCTACAAGTTTTAAGGGGTAGAGGACCTACAAATTTAAAAAATAAATAGTCGCTCTTCACTTGCATGCCAAAAGGCTTGCATGCCCCCAGGTATAAAACAGAGTTTCAAGGTCACCTTTCAAATCTCTGACAAAACATTTGTTTTATCAGGAAAGGTCTACCTCTTTCAGGTTACGAGAGATTGTTCTATTCACAGCGCAAACAAAATACTTCCTCGACGATGTCTACCGAAATAGACAAAGGTGAGACAGTCCACTCACATAACTTTGACAAGAGAATCTTATTCCAGAATAACTCCCTCTTCCAATCACGGACGGGAGTACAGACTAGTCATATATCTCTCGCGGAAACCTACCCTATACCCGAAGTTTTCCTGCCGAAGCAGACCAGGGTGCATGCCCCCTGGGTTTCAACCATGTTCCTAGAATCACTCGCGCTCATCGGGTGGACGGACTGGAGATTGATGAGACATTCCTTGTGTGAAAAGACCATTTAGGGATGGCATATGACTATTTTCTCTGTGTGATCCAGGAAATGAAAGCTGGTCTACGAGCTTGACCACTCTTCCTTCATGCGGAAAACACATTACTCTAAAGAGTGAGGAGACAATCGCTCCCATGCAATAAATATAGTCTCGCCCAAGGAGTAGATTATAATCTAGGGGTCCTTGAACTACCATTACGTTCATGTGAACGGTTTTCCCTCTCAATGTTATGGGCACATTGGGAAGGATCCCTAACGGTCGACTGGTTCCTTTGTCAAAGCCTGTTAGATTTCTCATCTTAGGCAAAAGCGATGGCGAACCAAGCGCTTTCCAAGTAGTCGAGGAAAGGATACTCACAAAATGCCCTTCATCTATGATGGTACTAGCCATAACCATTCTATATACTTGAGCAATAATTCGGAATGGTACACTAGCCGGTAAACGAGGTCTGCCTACTTGATTCCAGTCGAAGGAGACAACTAGGTTGCTTGGAGGTGGGACCGAATAGATGGTCGGGTACGACTTTGACGAACTTCCTTCCTGCGGTAAAGGAATGGGTAAATTACCCCCATGTTCATCGAAGTCTATGGTTACGAAAAGAATTTGGACGGTGTCATCCTTCTTCTCTTTTGTGACTGTATCATCTGAAGATGGAACCTCTGAAGGCAAGACCGGGTCAACTGCCACCTCGACCTTTTGACTTTCGTCTGGCATGGGTTCAGATGGTTTGTCTTCAATGATAGATGCTTCGGCCGACCACTTGAGCGGGTCAGCCGGCTTTTCAACTAGTGACAAACTCGGCAAGAGTTTTTTATATCTAGGAGGAAGTCGTAACGGTGAGACTGGACGATCGTCCAAAACTATTTTAGCCTCATCTAAGAAGGGACAACAGTGGACGGCATGGTCCCCTTTGCACAGTTTACAAGGAAATCTATATTTTCCATTTTTTCCTCGGGCTTCACTTTCACTAGTCGACAGTGTGTTTTCAACATGATCATCAGAGGTTGACGACACCGGGTTCTGCAAACGAGGAGACCAGTCCCTTAAGATCCGAGGGATGCAAGGAAAATCTCTATGATAGTGGTCTCCTTTGCAAATTACATGTGGCGATTAGGCCTGGTCGGTGCAGTGTGTGGATTTTCGCTAGACGACGCTTGGTTTGCCCCTTTCGCTTTTCACTCCTTTTTCTTCTCTCTTTCTTCTTCTTTTCCTTCTTCTCAGGTACTTGATTTTTGGCTTTACCAGCCCCATCAAGCGAAGAAGAAGGAGGAGAGGAAGAATTGAAGGAAGTAGAAGGTTGGTGGGTAACACTGGATTTGTCTAGTTTCTCACTCGATTGTTTAGGAATTGCAGTGTTCTGAACGATAAAGGTTGAGAAGAGCCATACGGGCAAGCCAATTGTCAATCCTGGAAGCGAAAATGTGGCCATATGGGGTGCACCAACATCTCCTCAAGCAGAGAAGGCACTAGGATTTCCTCCAAGGGGAATTCCTTGGTTGGTGGATTCCATTTTCTCAACCTATGATCAACGTAGGAAAGGGTGATGATTATTCCATTTAAAATAAATTTTAGACGCTTTGACACAACTTGTTTTTTCAATTTTTAAGAGTCGAGAAAAAAAAAAGATGACTCTAGTCGCCTTCGATTTTTAATGAGCCTGAAGTGACAAGTGTTCAGATGGACCTTTTCCATTAAGGAGTCTGAAAAGGAACGAAAGGGACTGCTCTGGAAATCTAGGTAGAGGGATTTCCAAACCAATCGTAAAACTGCAGAATACCTTTTACGGTACGGCAGTCAATCTTCCCGAATGTTGTGTTCAGTGCATTGCGATCGATAGGGCAGCATACACAACTTCCTATGGATAAAGGATTAAGCCTATTGTGGTCTCCCAAAATATACTCGACGGTACATGGGAGCACAAGTCCGTACTGGCACTTATTGTCTCAAAGTGGAGGAATCACCCAACCATCAGTGAGAACAACAGTTACCAGGCATAACTGCGCCGGAATATGTCTCTAGCCTAGACTTCTAAATGTTGTGTGTTAGGTTCCAAAGCGTTGTTAGATTCATTGAATTTATTTTCTAGTTGATATTGTTTACAAATTTTCCTTCCAGGTTCACCACGAGATGTACATGTATAATTCCTAAAATGAAATCTAAGATGATAAATAGTCTTTTATCTTCTTTGTGCAATGAAAATCCTAGGTAGTAAGGAAAGAGAGACAATATTCTTTCACAAAGAGCAAAGAGCACACTCTAAATGCACTGTCCTAAATCAAACCAATCAAACAGTCTCAATGAAAATGCACATGCATGTATTTGTTTTCGGCTTTCTTAGTATGTGAATGGTAAAAGAAAGCTAATGCACAAATCTGAATTACTTTTCAAGCGACAATTACCAACAAGTTTCTTTTCGAAATAAAAAATGGAGACAATCACAACACTTTACGATTTGGAAATGAATACTTGCTTTCGACACTAGAAAAATTACAAATCCAGACCATATACAATAGTAACAGGATAATCGATTATCTACAGCAACCAATCTCTTTCCTATGACTGAAAATGACACTTGTGACACTTTCAAATCAAAGGATCACAGTATGATTATGTTACTTTTTGCAAAGGAGAACTGAAAATGACTCGACAAATACACAAAAACATTTACAGTTCTTTTGTACAAAGGAGGCGGAATAACAACAAGGAAAAGGGGTTTCAAACAGAGATATACTGATCATAGGCAGCAAAATTCATGACTAGAACTGGAAAGAATGAATCACAGAAACCAAAACTGAACAATGCCTAGTCTGATCAGCGCACCTGTAACACAGGGAATTTGAAATGCAGCACACCTACTACACTCGGGAAGTGCGCTGAGTTTCAGATTCGCAGAACAGTACCTACGTTGGGCCAGAGGAGACTTTGCTTGGGTTTCGGGTCATAGTTTGCAGTTCAGTTCATGGGTTTTGGCCGAGAAAATGGTAATCAGTAATGCAACAATCAGGGGTAGATCTAAGGAGGAACTAAGAGCTACCACAAGGGGAAATCAGAGAGTTTGTAAATCAGTTGTTTTATTTATAAACAAATCCTGGAGATTGACTGAAGCGGCATTTATCTACTTTTCATTTGCATAGCAAATGCAGTTCGAAAGCTACTTGGATCGACTTCAGGCTCCATCTATAAGTTTATAAAATAGACAACAAGGAAGATAAACAAACAAACTAATTCGTCCCCAGTGGAGTCGCCATTTTGTTACAGGGAAAAGTGTCTACACAGAACTGCTTATCCCACTAAGGTGTTGTAGCTACCTTAGAAACAAACAAAGTAAAGCAACTTTCATTTTTCCTTTATGAAATATAGATGAGAGAAGAACAAAGAAGACCAAACTCTGTCTTGTGCTAATCTCCTAGTTCGATTCCTCTCTCTCTTGATAGTCTTTCGCTACTTGTTCCCTTGCATGCCTAGCTTCACAGAGTACCTGTAAGATCATAGTAGCATAGCACTATACAAGGACATGGATCTATAATCATAAACAATCTAGGATCATATGTAAATTGACCATACAAATGCAGAAAACATAAATGACACAAGAGTATGGAGGAAAACTTGAATAGCTTTTATTGATAAACAAGAAAGAGCCAAGGGAGTTACAACGAGTTGTTCTGACCCAACATCATCCCCTCGGAAAGGAAGCCCCTCTTCACCTCATAGAAAGCTTAGATCACCCAACAATCTGATGTTGTCTCAAGAAACCAACAACAATTCCTTACAATATGCAAAATTCCAGCCTCTGGATCTCTGGGATGAGGGATCCATATATAGATATTTGTAAGGGAGATGAGTCAGCTTATGATTTGATTAGTGTCTTCCCTCTGATAGTTCTTGCTTCCACTTGGAGATTGATGATCTCTTACGCATCCTTGGTCGAATTAAGAGAGGCAAGTGTCACGGGAGAAGTTTCTGGAAGTTTCCATGCCTCTCCACCTCGCGGAATGACAATGCCGTTTATCACTTCTCGCCCATCGCACCCCATAGAAGGGATTTTGAAATGCAATGCACCCACACAGTGTATTTAGGTGAGATGCAACACACTTTTCCTATGGAGCTGCTGAAATGATCCTGTTTTGACTAGTTCTGAGCAATTTTTCATGGAGAACTTCTGGGAGAAACTGTAATCAGTTAACCTTGTTCCTTTAGGGGTTAGAACAACACTTTTAGGGACTTAGGAGCCCTTGGTTTATGGACATTTCATGCTTGGGGTTGTAGTGCCCAAAAATGTCTATAACATAGGTGTTGTACAGAAATAATGGATAGTGTTTACCTTGAGGTAGAATGGATTTCTCTTTGGCCATGTGTTGGGCATGGTCGAACTTGGTCAAAATTTTGGGTAAAAGACCTTATGAAAGAAGGAGTGGACCGCTCAGAGCTAGTAGAGATATATTCATCGTGCAGACTTTTAGGTATTTGGGGATGAGAGAAAGCCCTTATTTTTTAACAGGTATTGGGTAGTATTCCTTGTTTTATGGATGCATGGTATATGGACCATGCGTTTTTTATAGGTGAATTGTATAAATGGATATGTAATACTTTGTCAAGGATAATCTAATCTCAATAATAGAAGAATAAGTGAATCTATGTTTTCCCATTTGTAGTGTGTGTTTTTGGAGAAGGCTTCGCAGCTAAGTTTGCAGAGACCTTGAAGAGTCTGTTACTAAGTGTGTAGATCACCTACAACTAGGTGTTTGGGTTAGAGAAGTGAATGTAAATGAATATTTGTGTAATAAAGAATAAGTTTTGGAGAAGTGTTATACCTCTGTACATGTTATTTGTCTACTGTTATGTATATGATTATGTATGCTTTTCACTGAATTATTGCAAAGAACTATAAGAGATACTGTTATTTCTAGTGTTTATGTGTTGCCATTAAATTAATCATCTGCACGAAGTTATTATGCATGCAAGGTGATAAGCTTGATATACAATAGAAATAAATACACGGCGCCACATCGCAGATATCCCTTGAGTGACAGAAACCTGGTTTTGCAAACTCCCATAACGGCTTTCGGTGAGACTAAAACCTGATCACTGGTCGTTGTCGGAAGGGCAGTGGTTGAAGGTTTTGTTGGTGCGTATCAAACTCTGAACCACGGTCAAGCCTCATCAAACTAACAAATGGTTTTGTATGGAAACATGGGGAGAAAATCCATGAGAATAATGGGTGCATGGGTTCATCCATACCCTCGAAACAATCCCTCAGAACTAGTATTTTGAAACTAAACTTTGACATGGCACCACTAGTTGGGCAGAGATGGTGGATGGATTTGTCATAACATTCAGATTTGAAGGTGATTGTCCACATATAGATGCAACTCTTAACATAGTGAAGAAAAAGACATTTGAAAACAAAGTCCCAGTTATCTGGCAACCTGATTCGGCTGTGAAGATCTGAAATTTGATAGAATGTTATAATCTCATTGCAGAAGAATATGAATATCCTCGCAACATTTGTATTAAAGAGACAAAAGGAAACCGCGAAGTAAATGGACCTGCGATAGAGATTCCTAATATAATGAATCCATTAAATACTTGGAAGGTGAATATTGGTTCTGAAGATGAACCAAAGTATGTGACCATAGGGTATTTTTGGAAAAATACACTATTATCAAGATAATAGATTTGTTGCATGAATACCAAGATCTTTTCCCCACTAAATTTTTAGACATGAAAGGCATCATACGGGATTTGGGAGTTATGAGCACTCCTTTGAAGCCTGATGTGAAGCCTATTAAGTAGAGGCATTAGAGACTGAGCCCAAATTATAAGGAAAAGGTAAAATAAGAATTGGATAAGATGTTAATGATAGTGATAATTGAACCTATTGAAGAGTGTGAATGGGTAAAGGTAGTGTAGGAGAAGAAGGTGAAAGGGGAAACTAGAATCTGCGTGGACTTGAGGAAGTTGAATGATGCACGCATGTATGCACCTTTCCCTACACCATTTACAAATGAAGTGTTGGATAATGTAGGAGGACAAGAGGCTTACTCTTTTATAGATGTCTTCTTAGGGTACCATCAGATAACAATTGCACCAGAAGACAAACATAAGACAATGATTTCCACATAATGGGGCTCCTATCAGTATACAGTGATGCCTTTTGGGTTGAAGAATGCACCTGCTATTTTTTCTAGAGTTGTAATTGCAACTTTCATGGAATATATACAAAATTTTTTGCAAGTTTACATCAATGATTGGACATTATTTGGGCTATTAAAGAAGCATGTGGTGAACTTAAGATTGATGCTCAATACATGTAGGTAGTATCAGATATTGTTAAACCTGAAGAACTATATATTTTATGTGCCATTTGGAATAACGTTGGGACATGTGGTTTCTAAACAAGGATTCATGGTAGATCCAATGAAGATAACAATCATTGTGAAGCTACTAGTACCAAAAACAGTAAGACAACTACATGTTATGCTAGGACACACTTTTTACTGCATGAATTTTATAAAAGGCTATGCGTAGACAATTGCACTGATGGAGAAGTCGTTGAAGAAGGATGTGACCTTCTAGTGGGATGAGGAATGTTAGAAGAGCTTGGATGTGTTGAAAGAAAAGATGGTAACACCGTTGATTTTAGTTTTCCCTGACTGGAAGAAAGAATTTCAAGTGCATGTTGATGCATATTGGATAGCTTTGGGAGTAGTACTAGCACAACCAGGAGTACAAGATATTGATAATCCCATAACATTTTCAAGTAGGAAGTTCTCTAAGGAAAAAATAATTACAGCGTGACAAAAAGGCAGGGGTTAGCCATGGTGTATGCACTGTAGAAGTTCATAGAGTACTTGTTGGGAGCACATTATAAATGTTCACAGAATTTGACTTCAAAGTTACATAGAAGATTGGTACATTGAATACTGGGCGTAATCACCTATCCAGGATAGGGAAAAAAGAAGAACTTACAAACGTTGAATATAATTTTCTTGATGCACATATCTTCGCAATTAAAGTCAAATATGATCACTTCGAGTATATTATTCAGTTTTTGTCCATAATAATGGAGCCCGTGGAGTACACTACAAAGAAAAAGAAGGAATTGGTGGTTCAAGCAATTGATTTTTTTCTGATTATGGGACACTTGTATAAAATGGGACTAGATGAAGTATTCTGCAGATACGTCCTTGAACATGAAAGGAAAAACATTGTGATGAAAGCTCTTGGAGGAGTTGTGAGTGGGAATTATGCAAGAAATGCCACTGTGCAGAATATTTTGAGAGCCAAATTATGGTGGCCTATAGTACATAAGTAAAAGACTTTTTTGAAGCATGTGATATATCTCAAAGCATAGGAAATCCATCTAGAAGAGATAAAATGGCACTAGTACAACAGGTGACTTTGCAAGCTTTTGATAAGTGGTCAATTGACTTAGTTGGACCTATTAGTCACCTAGAGAAAAACATTGGTTAAAGATACATCATCATTGCGACTGATTATTTGACAAGGTGGGCCAAGGAAAAATTGGTAAAGGATTGCAACACAAAAACAACTGTGAAGTTCATTTTTGAGTATATATTGTCTAGGTTTGGTTGTCCGAAGTTCTTGATGAGTGACCAAGGGAAACATTTTTTAAATAAGATGATTGAAGCACTAATTGACGAATTCCAAGTTTACCATTATAAGATCACTCCCTACCATCCTCAAGAAAAATTGGATAGTGGAAGATTTCAATAATATTTTGGAGAATGCATTGACCAAGGTGTGAAACTTCAACAGAGAAGACTAAGACTTGAGGATTCCAGCGATGTTTTTGGCATAAAAAATTACATGTAAAAAATTCACTAGGGAAACACCTTTCAGGTTTGTATATTGAAAAGAAGAAGTTATTCCAATGGAATACCTTGTTCCAAGTCTAAGAATTACAGTTGTTACATATATGGAAGACCTTTGTATGATGAATGAAAGAATGTTGCAAATACTAGCTTTAGAAGAAGACAAATTTGTAGCAGGATTCCATCAGTAGGTGCCAAAAGAAAGGGAGAAGTCTTGGTATTACATGCACATCAAGAAGAAGATATATTAGAAAGGCGATCTTGGATTATTATATGACAGAAAGTTGGGGAAGTTCTTGGAAGAATTCAAAACACAATGATTGGGGCCATATATCATCAAGAACATTTCCGATGCTGGTGATGTTCAACTCACGAATTTGAATGGTCATATGATTTGAAGGTGAGTTAATTGTAGTAGATTGAATATATATAGGAATGACTAAGTCCTTGGAGCTTCACACTAAAAAATGAAGGAAAGAAAGTCTTAGTGCCACCTATAGTTGAAAGTGGCCATAGGACTATATACTACTATGGAGGAATGGACTTTGTCGAAGGAACATTTTTGCGTGATACTTAGGAGCATGACGAAGTTCGAGGGTGCTACGAAGAAGAAGGGGTGATTGTGTCAAAGGGGAAATCTAATGAAGTTAGCCAGAAATATGATCATCGAAAGGAAAAGGGGTGTCGTTAAAAATAAGTTACCATTGAAAGGTGTGGGAGAAAATAATTTATGAATAGAAACTAGCTCTATCTAGCCCATACCTGCATTAAATGAGCCAAATATAAGCCAATCATGAGGCTGGGAATTCAAAATTGTTGTAAAACCCATATCCCACACAAAATTTTACACTTTGATGCCTCAAGGAATCAGAAATGGCTCCTAATTGAAGAAGAGTTATTGCATGTGTGAGAGAAGCTGGGAAGAGTTGGTCAAAATATTTAAGAATAAAGGGCTAGATGGTATCATGGAGTCACAAGTAGGAAAGACCACAAGAGAAAACGTACCTATGTCGCAGATGCGCTTAAGGTCACCAATGAAGGTGCCAAATGCACAGTCGTTGTCGCAAAAGGAGAAGAGATCAGCTAAGGTGTCCACAATAGAATTGAGAACGTCAGCACAGAAGAAGGTGAAAAAGGAAGTGCGATTGAAGAACATGAAGGATAAAGGGAAAAATCCCATGCAGAAAGGAAAGAGACCAATGAAGTAGGAGGGACCTCAACAGGTCTGCCACAGTGAGGAAGAAGTTAAATTTTAGTAGAAGGAGACAAAGGATGTGGAGATTCCCCCTGTCCTCCCAGTGTACATGCCACCAAGAAAGTCAGGCGCAAAGACAATTAGGGAGCCAAAAGAAGGGAAATTTTCTACCTACACGCCACTATTTCCAGAGGAGGTTATTTTGAAGGAGAATTGTTGGGGAGGATCCCCTAGCTAAAATTGGAAGACTGAGATTTTAACGACATAAGAAAATTCCCACAGTTTGAGCCCAGTAGGTACGTAAAGAAAGTTTATTAGCCATATAGCGAAGTTACAAGACTAGAAGCACAAGAATGGGTTAAGGGAGTCTAGGGAGCAGGGATTTTGAACATGTTGAATGTGCCACACGTCAGTCGAAGCCCATTCAGTACAATCTGTGTATGATATCTCCTCACATGGCTGCATGATAATTTCATTTTTCTACAGATGAGGATTCCGATTGATGATATTCTCATCATAAAAATAACAACACTGTCATATCAAGGAAAGGACGCCAAAAATGAATTCATGGGTAAAAGAAAAAGACAAGGAGATGGCCCAGATGATGAAGGAAAATTTCAAGCTACTAAAGTCATCTAGTGGGTATGAGATAAACTTCATCAGGGATCAGGGTGTGGGCTTTGGTGCACCTATCTTAGCGGGGAAGATCACGAGGACGTGTAGGGCCAATGAGGTGCCTCCGATAGTAGTGTCATTGGTAGAGCAGTGTAGTGCAGGGGTCGATTTGAAATTCTTTTCTTATTTATGAAAGGATTTTTTGATGGATTGCAGGGAAGCACTATGCCTAGTTACTAGTTCTTATTACACTTATTTCATGGAAGGAGCTGAAAGATTCTCAATTTCCAACTGTTGAGGTGTATGTATGTAAAGAAGCAAGGTATGCTTTGCTATGGTTTAAGAACGAGCCAACACGTGGATCAGAGAACAAGATGTTATTTGTAGCCATGGTGATGAATTTCCATATGATGGTGAATTAGTATCCTAGATTGTCAAGAGCTTGTACAAATAATACTGTCATATTGTGGAGTTGAAGGCAAAATTTCACAGGGCATATGTGAAAGAGAGGAGTGATCCAATGGAGACATGGTATATATTGCCATACTTAGTGATAGAATTTGATCTCCTCGTGGTAGTGCAGGATTGGCTAGAGGAATGGATGACTCCACCTAGAGGAAAAGTTGTAGGAGTTGGGACAAAGAAAGGTACTTTGTAGGGTGCTGGTATGAGTAGGAAGGATGTTGATAGAAAGATAGAAGAAGCAGTTCGAGGACAAGAAAATGAAGAACACCTCAACAATGTGGAGGTATCAGAAGATTCACCCTTTATGGTGAAAATATTGCAAATAAAGACAAGGACGATGGATAAGGTTCATGGAGCAATGCCACTTGTCCACACTGATGAGGCCATTGATGAGATAACATAAAATATCTAGGAGATCAACGCGGAAACCTGGGACAAGATTGATGATCGTTACAAGACCATCTTTCCTGAGGTACAACATGACATTGCGAAGCTGAAGACGTTGCCATAGGTAGTGATGCAACCAGAGTAGACAACCTAGATGGTGCAACTAGAATAGAGACTGGAAATAACCTACAGAATTAGGATGTTACGCGTGCCAATTGGGGCACTAAAATTTGAAGCAAAAATAGTCAGAGAGAAAGCCAAAGCATGGAACAATATAAAAATGAATTTAGTTGTGCTACCCCTCCTGAGGCTACATGAATTTGACGAGGGCATCACAACATAATCGGAGGAAGGAGAGTAGCGTATGTCACTTGTAAGAGAAATGGCAGAGTCAGAGAAATATACGATTTAGAAGGAACTGAAGAAATTGGCCAAGGATAGAGAGGAAGTGAGGCAACAACGAGAACAACTAGAGAAGGCAATTGCTGAGATTTGCAGCACCGATCTAGACGTGCATATCTGTGAGGATGAAGAATCAAGAAAAAAGATCGGGAAACTCACCGTCATGATCAAGGAATCAAAGAATGATATAGATAAGCTTAAGCTTGATTACGAAGTGAATATATTAGAGTTGCAAATAAGGTTGAAGGGAAGTATGCCACCAAAGGTTCTAGAGTAGAGACAAAGGAACCTCAATGCAACATTGAAAGCAATATGTGATACAGTGGCAGATTATGGGTAGTTTCTCAATGACATAATGTACATTTGGACCTCACTACAACAGGATACAAATGTCATGAAGATTGCAGAGGAACTACAGGCTAAGCATATGGATGATTTCTGAAGGGAAGAACCTCAAGGTGCAAATGGATGATATATGGAGGAAAGCGCAGATCCCCCAGGAGAGGACTCAAGTGTGACAAGAGGGAGCACTACAACTTTCGCGGGTAGTAGATGAACGGCTGAAGGAATTGAGGAAAAGGGACGTGGAACTACTATAGAAGATTGTTGGCCCTACTAGAGAACCTTTCCTGAAGGATGTGAAATAGGAAGAAAAGTTGATGGAAGAAAGACTACAACACTACAATGCAGTATGCAACGACATAGAAGCAAAAATTAAGGGCTTCGAAGTTGGGTGACTCGGGAGGAGTCACAAGTGAGTGTTTGGGGCCTATTGGGCATGGCCCAACTTGGTCCATGTTTTGGGTAAAAGTGTTGGGTCCCTATAATACTAGTGATTACCCCATTACTATTGTAGTTATACCCCCTATTTATATTGTTGTGCCCCTATTACCCCCATATTGTTATTTCTGTGCCCCATAGAACCCCTCTATTGTTATTTTTGTGGCTTTATATTATTATTGTTAGGTCAGCTAGATTATATTGTGACTCCTTAGACTCCTATATATAGAAAGGAGGTTTTGTCATTTGTACCATCCAAGAATTGTTCATTTATGTAACGTAAAGGAGGTTGCCCCCTCGAAGAGGCTGAATTCTAAGGCGTGGATCTCTCTTTTCTATCCTTTTGTGAGCTGGTTTCATAACATTTGGTATCAGAGCTTTGGATTCTAGGGTTTCGCTGCTCCAAACAGATCATCATGGAATTTTCGCTATAACTTTTTTTCTGTGACGTTTCAGAAGTCCCAAAAGAAACCCATTTGAGAAGAATTGGCGCTGAACCTTGGGTCCAAATTTCAGAGCTTTTCGCGCGATATTTTCGGAGATATGATCTGAGGAAGTTGGCCTTTGTGCAGACTCCTGAATTACATTCAAAACAGGTGACCTGGGAGAATCGTCATAACTCTCTCTCTAAGGATCGGATTGAAATTTCGTAAAAAGGTACAGAAAGAGGACGGACTGTAGTTTCTTGTGTGTTTGTTTCAGATTCAAAGGTTGAAACAGGGACTCGTGGCACGTCGTACAAGTTCGCTCTACTGAACCAGTCTAAAAGCAAGTCACTGTGGGAGATTTCACATAACTCTTCCTTGGAGAATCCAATTTGGCTCAGACTTGCGGCATTGGAAAGAGAGCACAGAAGGCTACTATAGGTAGAAATTTCAGAATTGGATGATCCGAGATTACAGAGATACATCAGGTTCAATATCAGGCTTCTATAAAGTGAAAAAAAGGTGTGTAGTTTTTTTTTAATTTTTGTGTAAGCTTGGTTTAACGGAATTCAAAGGGAATAGTAAAGCATTATTATCGGTAACTTATGCCCCGAGGAAAGAAAATGCAAACACCTAGTAAGGAACCTGAAAGCTCTAGCATGATTCATGAAGAAGAGGAAGAAATGCTACATGATATATCAAAATTACAAGAACAAGTGCAACAAATGTCACGCTCACAAAAGCTAACAGAAGTTAAGGTAAATGGCGTGGAATCTAAGATAAAGGGTATGGAAGCTGAGATGGAGGATTTGATGGCAAATTTGAAGATAGATTTGAAGACAGACATGGAAGAATTGAAGAAGTTGCTACAAGAAAGGGTCACTAATGGTGAAAAGGTAGTAAAGGAAACTCATGATGAGAACAAAAGAAATGTTAATCATGATTCCATAGACTCTAATGTTGGATCGAAGACTCACCATGTTCCAAAAATCGATATGAGGAAGTTTGATGGCAAGGATCCCGCCACATGGATATTACAGATGGAGCAATTATTCGATCTCAATAATGTGCAAAACACACAAAAGGTACGTATGGCAACTTTATATTTGGAACCAAATCAGTTTGTATGGTATCAATGGCTTTGTTCTCGTAAACAATTTATCACTTGGGCAATTTTCATGGAATAATTGATAGCACATTATGAGGATACAAAAAGCAACACTTTTTTTAGCCAATTGATAAGTCTCAAACAAAAGGGTTCAATAATGGAGCACATTGAGGAGTTCCAAAAATTGAACATAAGGGTAAAAGATATTCCAGAGGAGCATAGGATTGATGTGTTCATAGGGTCTTTAAAGGATAATTTCCAACATGATGTGCGCCTTTGGGAACCTAATTCATTAGAGAAGGCATTCAGGTTAGCAAGAAAAATGGAAAGCAAAATTATGGCAACTAGGAAGCATACCATTCACAACTATAAAGACGGAAGTGTTGTTGCCCATAGTCTTCCACAACCTACAAGGTTGACACCACAACAATTGGAAGAAAAAAGAGCAAATGGGATTTGTTACAATTGTGATAGCAAATACACAAAAGGTCATAAGTGTGCTGAGAAGAAATTATTCTACATAGATTGTGAAGAGGAAGAAGAAAAGGAGCAAGAAAGGTCAAAAGAAGAGGATATATTCCAGGAACAAAGCCTAGATGAAGACCAAATAAATCCGACCATATCTTGTAATGCATTGGCGGTAATTACCACTCCTCAAACCATCAAGATAGAAGGACAAATCAAGAAGAAAAAGGTAATAGTGTTGATTGATTCAGGAAGCACCCATAATTTTATTCATTGTAAGGTAGCAAAAGAATTGAATTGCTTCCTATATCCAGCACCAGAGTGTCAAGTGATGATTGCAAATGGAGGAACAATAAATTGTTCTGGAAAGTGCCATAATATCAAGCTATCCATGGGAGAATATGTATTGACTATCCCAATGCTTTCAATTCCAATGGGAGGTGCTGATGTTGTACTAGGAGTCCAATGGCTACAATCCTTGGGTACAATAGCTTTTAATTTTCCAGAACTTTTCATGAAATTTTCTGTGGAAGGAAAGGAAGTTGAATTAAGGGGTATTGCAGGGAAACCAGGAAAGATAATCAGCTCTAATGGCATGACAAAGCTTCTAAAAAAGGAGCAAAGAGGTGTAATTGCACAATTATGTTCGCTAGATGTTTCCACATTGGAATCATCTATTTCTCTAGATCTCCAAAAAGTCCTGGACAATCATTCCAAGGTATTTGAGACTCCCAAAGGTCTCCCACCTATGCGTGATCATGATCATGCTATTCATCTGATTCCAGGAAGTGTTCCTCCAAACATCAGGTCGTACAGATATCCATATGTCCAAAAAAGTGAAATTGAACGTATGGTTGCAGAAATGCTAGAGGCTGGTATAATTCAACCAAGTCAAACTTCTTTCTCAGCTCCAGTAGTATTGGTGCAGAAGAAGGATGGATCATGGCGCATGTGTCCATATTATAGGGAGCTCAACAAGCTCACTATTAAAGATAATTTCCCCATTCCTGTTATTGATGAATTACTGGATGAATTGCATGGATCAATTTACTTCACCAAGTTGGATCTTCGTTCGGGATATCATCAAATTAGAATGAAGATTGAAGACATTCCGAAAATGGCATTTAGAACTCATGATGGTCATTATGAATTTTTGGTCATGCCTTTTGGCCTTACCAATGCACCTTCAACATTTCAAGGTTTGATGAATTCAATTTTCAAACCATTCCTTAGAAAATTTGTGTTAGTATTTTTTGATGGTATACTAATCTACAGCAAGTCTTGGAAGGATCATGTTGAACATGTTGACAGGGTGTTACAACTATTGGAGGAGAAACAATTATATGCAAAAA
The DNA here is from genome assembly GCA_031772625.1 of Pinus tabuliformis. Lineage (NCBI taxonomy): Eukaryota > Viridiplantae > Streptophyta > Pinopsida > Pinales > Pinaceae > Pinus > Pinus tabuliformis. The sequence goes on along the minus strand of CM062819.1, from coordinate 1,505,729,803 downwards.
GATCCAAATGTTTCTTTGGAGTCCAGGAGGTGGAATATTTGGGTCATATTGTATCTCATGAAGGAGTTAAGGTAGACCCTAGCAAAATTAAAGCCATTAAGGAATGGAAAATCCCCACATCCATAAAGCATCTGCGAGGATTTCTTGGGTTGACAGGGTATTATCGCAAGTTTGTTAATAATTATGGGAGAATAGCAGCACCTCTAACAACATTATTGAAGAAAGATTCATTTTCATGGACTTCGGAAGCAACAAAGGCCTTTGAACATCTTAAAGAGGCAATGTGCCAAGCACCGGTCTTAGCTACGCCGGACTTCACAAAAACCTTTATTGTGGAATGTGATGCTTCAGGAAATGGAATTGGTGTTGTTCTAATGCAAGATGAAAGACCCATTTCTTTTGAAAGTCGTCCAATCAAGGGAAAGTTTTTAAGCAAATCTATTTATGAGAAGGAAATGTTGTCAATACTCCATGTACTTAAGAAATGGCGACCCTACGTAATGGGAAGACACTTCAAGGTAAAAACGGATCATGATAGCCTTAAATACTTTTTAGAACAAAGATTATCCTCTGAAGAGCAACAAAAGTGGGTCACAAAGATGTTGGGTTATGACTTTGAAATCATCTACAAAAGAGGGAAGCAAAATGTGGTGGCAGATGCACTCTCAAGAAAGGATGAGGATGTGGAAGCATTGTTGTGTGCCATTTCTATTATCCAACCAGATTGGATAAACGAAGCAAGGGAGGAATGGAAGAATGACGAAGAAGTGTGGGCACTTATTCAAAAGCTACAACAAGATTCCAGTACTTCGGATACATTTAGCTGGAAACATGATTCGTTATGGTACAAAGATCGCTTATACCTCTATAAGAATTCCCAGCTAAAACAAAAGATTCTTATGGAATTGCACACTTCTCCCTTAGGAGGGCACTCAGGATTTTTAAAAACTTACCACAGGGTTAAGAAGGAATTTTTTTGGGATGGCCTTAAATCAGATATTAAAAAGTTTGTGGCGGAATGTTTGGTTTGCCAGCAAAATAAAGTTGAAACAATTAAGACACCAGGTCTATTACCAACGTGGATCTCTCTTTTCTATCTTTTTGTGAGCTGGTTTCATAACAAAAAGACCTCGGGAAAGAAGGAGCGGACTGCACAGAGTCATATTGATCGTGCGTAATTTTAGAGCTTTAGGGATGGGACAAAGCCCTTATTTTGTAACGGGTATCGGGTAGTAATCCTTGTTTTATGGATCCATTGTATGTGCCATGGTTTTTTTATAGAGGAATTGTATAAAAGGATATGTAATACTTTGCAAATGATAATCTAATCTCAATAATAGAAGCATAAGTGAATATATGTCTTCACGTTTGTAGTATGCAATTTTGGAGAAGGTTCCACAACTGAGTGTGCGTAGACGTTGAAGAGTCTGCAGCTGTGTGCGCAGGTCAGGGAAGTGTATTTAATTGAATATTTGTTTAATAAATAAGAAGTTTTGGTGAAGTGTTGTATCTCTATACATGTTATTTGTCTACTATTATGTATGTGCTTAAGTATGTTTTTTAATTAATTATTGCGAAGAACTGTAAGATATATTGTTATTTGTAGATTTAATGCATTTCTATTAAATTAATCATCTGTGCGAAGTTCTGATGCATGCGAAGTTATAACATTGATATACAATAGAAGTAAATACATGATGCCACTTCGTGGATATCGCTTCGGTTGCGGAAACATGGTTCTGCAACCTCCCATAACTGCATTGGGTGAGACTATGACCTACGTGTAGGCTATTGCCGAAAGTTCCAGTAGTTGAGCGTTTCGTTCATGTGCAACACACTCTAAACCTGGGTGAATCCCCCTCATACCAACATGATGTAGTTAGAATAATAGAGAATTTATAGTATATATGCTTGCATGTTTGAAGAAAACTTTGCAGTGAAAAGAGGCTGAAGAGAAAAGGAACATTACAATAGTAAGTGAGGTGATTGTAGGGGAGTGAATAGTGGATATGTTGTTGAAAAAGATCAAGTGCATTGGTTGGAGAGGAATTTTTTGAACAAGTAGGGGAATATGAGATCGTGTTATAGATCTTATAAAATCTAATATTATAATACAGCTTGAGTGGGCCTAATGGTTAAGAGCATGTGTTTCCTCCTAAGAGGTCACAGGTTCAAAACCAGAGGGGGGTAGGGTATGTATGCCTTCATAGACTTTAGCAGTCAGATCACTGCACGGAGGTGGGTCCCTTGTCCCACAAGCAAGGGGGTCTCATACACCAATTTGGTGTCTGGCTTGGCTGTGACCTTAAAAATGGATATTATTATTATCATTATTATATTAATTTGGGTCATTAAAAGAATTTTGTTTGCAAGAATAAATTGGTAGCAACTACCATAGCAAGTAAGCTACGTCAAGGGAGAGTAAGCGATAAAATAACTTGCATGAATAAATGGTGATAAACTGATAGTAAAAATAAGAAAAGTGAGCAACTGAAGGTGCAACAACCAATAAATTTGAAAGTTGAGGAACAAGCATGCTTAAGAAGGGGTTCTACTATGAAATTAAAGAAGAGAAGATACCAAGAGGATGACTTGGAATGGGTGAAAAATAGAATTTGTTTTACCAATAAGGGCTAATTTTAGCTCAGTAATAGAGAACGATAATTCAACAAGACGAAGAGTTGAAGATGGTTGTTATTAGTCATAGCATGGGTTGAGAGGAAACTCACAAGCATAAGAAGAAAAGGACCAAGGCAGTTGGACTCAAAGGAATGACTGATGAAGGATGGAGAAGGAGATGGTTGAGTTAGAGGATAACTCAAGCATGTGTAACATTTGGTACAAGAATTTCAAGATGACTAGAGTTATGAGTAAGAAGAATGGTGCTAAATAGGAAGGTCTGCAACAAAAAAGGGATGACAACAGTAAATTTGTTTTTAAAACAACAATTACATGTTCAAGTGAATATTGAACAATAGTCGATGAATGTTTGTAGCTGAGGAAGATGGAAAGGAACCTTGTGGTAGAAAGTGAGGAGGAAGAACAAATTTCTCAGAGAAAGAGGGTGAGTCAATTTCCTGCAGAAGGTAGAAGATTAGAGAGTGCTCAGATGAAGATTCCAAAGGAAGGAGTCAACAGATATACTAGGATAATATTAGGCATGGATGAACTTAGTATGGTATTTACAAACATTTTGATTGAGCAAGGAAAATTTTAAGGATGGAAAATTTTCTTGAAGTTTAAAAACATTGGCGAATCTCACTAATTCCTAATATGCAAACTATAAAATGTTTATTGATATATTTGTAAAATTATTCAAATTTATAATGATTTTATATATAGTCTTTATATAACGTTGGAAATTTTTGAGGTAAAATAATTTTATATTCTAAAATTTGGGTGAACCATCTTTTATTAAAATTGGAAATTGGTGAATATTTTTTGTGGAAAAATCATGGAAAATTAGCACATTGAGTGAACATTATCCCCTAAAATTTTCCATGTGATGGAGTCAACTTGTTGCAATGGATTTTCTGTAGCTCATAGTGACTAGGAAGAATCTCATAAAATAGGGAAATTTGTGACTACTGAGATTCATAGTAAATGTGAGGAGAGAAGCCATAGTAGAACAAGTCAGGACAAGCTTGATAGAGAAGTTGTTGAAATCAAATTATAGCTAGAGATGATGAGAGGACTGCTACAAAAAGCTGAGACAGACCGAGGTTACAGATGGACCCTTCAGAAGAGAGTGAAATGGAATTTGGGGGAGGTGAAGCTGAAACAAAGATAAAATGTTCACTTGGAGGAAAATCCCAAAGGTAGTTGATTTGCAACCAAAGAAGAACATCCTAAGGGTGATGAACACATGTGATGAGGTAGATGAATATTTGAGGATCAACTTGAAGACAAAAAATTTTAGCTAAAGACTGATTTAGAAGATGAAATAGACAAAACGAAACCATAAATGTTTAGTTGGTTTCACGAAGAGGCAACCTATTATTATGAGGAGTTTTTTGGAAAGTTTGAATTGTTCAAGAGCAAGTAAAAGTTTAGATTTAACAACGATAGTGGTAGAAGAATGTACAAGTTGATTAAGGATATGGAAAGATATTTTTTTCCCTGTGCAGGTGATAGTGGAGGAAGGTGAGGATATTTTTAGCATCATAGAGGAAGGACTGCTCAAAAGGTTCTAGAGAAGAGAACTGGGAAGACGAAAAAGACCAAAATCAAGAGAAAGCTTGGTGAGGTATCATGTAGCAAGGTGGAGGCTTGTTATTGCAAAGGCATGTTGTAGCTCATGAGTTGAGGTGGTCACAACAAGATGAAATGAATATGACCAGGAGGTCATATATTTCTGTACCTTGGGAGTCTAATGCAATGGTATAGATGAAGCAATAAATTCGATGAAGATTGTACCAAAGCTTGCCAATGTGATGGGATGGTCACATCGTGATGTTGGGGCATATTTTAAACGTTTTGTAAGTATTTGCATTAGCATGTGAATTTCTTTTTCGAATATGTTGGAGGAAATAATTCCTAATGTAAATGTAATTTAGTTTCCCTTATTTTGTGAGAAGAGGAAAAAAACCAACACTTGTGACTCTTGGTTACCGATATTATCTTCCCTTATAAAGAAATGAGTGTTTGAGAAGAAGAGAAGAGTGTATAAAAGAGGAGAAGTGTAGTGGAAGAAGAAAAGAGAATCTCTAACGCAATGAGAAGAGACAGAGGATGAGGGGTTGGGTTGAATATGCCCGCATTCTATATTCTGGCTAGTTTAATGTGTTTCTTAATTTGATTAATGAGAAGTCCGGTTATATGCCTTTGTACATGTTTATTTATTTGTCTATATAACTTTAACTTGATTTGTTGAGTGCTTCACTTGTTGAGTCAATTTATATTAAGAATTTGATGTGTCAAGAGTTTGGTGACTATATTCTTTAGGAACAAGTTGATTTCTTGTTCAAGTATAACTTGGGGCTAAATATATTTACCTGTGTGTATGGGTCACATATTATGTGATGAAGTCTTGTTTCCATGATTGTGTATTTATGGGTTGTGTCTAATATTTGGTTGATTCCTCTGTATTTCTTACCTTTGAAGGTGTGTTCTTATTCCATAGAGTTTTTCTTTGAGGCCACCACCATTTTGTTGATTCCATTTATGTCGTGGCTCTTGTTGTGTGAGATGAAAGTTGAGAACAAAATTTCCTATGCATTCTGGATATTAGTGGGTTTATGTGTTATGTCTTGTGAAACCCATCCACAAAACAGAGAACCACCTTTCAGATGCAGTCATGCCTTGCCATCTGGAATATGATGTGATTGTTTGGTTATGTATTCCCCTAAGGTTAGAAATGGTGTGCTTTAGAATGGAACAAACCGCCTGTCACTTATATTTGTGCTATCATTATTTTTTTATTTGTTGTAGTTGTACAACTCTTTCATATGGAGCAAAACCAAAGCACTTGATTTTGTGAACATTGTCAAACCCCTTTTTTGTGACTGATTTGATGGGAAAATGTCTTCGCTTTGTAATCCCAGTGAAGAAGGGTTCAATGGTATAGATAAGAAACAAGTTAACTCAATGTATATGTGATTTGGAAGTCACCTATAATGAGGGAGAGTTGTTTTGGGTTCCAAGAATACGAAAAGATAGTTTTTAGGCACTACAAAAATCTTTTGCAACATCCATAGAAAACACTATTTAGGGCTTCATGTTAGCTGTTGAAACCATGATTTTTCCAGCATGTTGTGCCATCTAATAGTTTGAATATGATGGAGTTTAATTGGGTTTGAATAAGGATTGAAAGGTGGGAGAAATATCACTCACGGAATTAGGAAAAGGAAACCTCCATTCTAATTTTGAATGCATACTTTAATTAATTTTTTGGAATTTCATAATGTGTTTAAATATAGAGTTGTGGGTGCTTTTTTTGGAGTATCTTGTGGGAAACCTAACCATTCCACATCATTAAGCATGTACAATTATTGAATTTATCGTAACCCTTGATTTTTTATAAATATATGATAATCTCTTAATGGATTCATTTTTTAAAGAATATTTCATGAACAACCATAAAAATGAACTTCGGGCATTACACATGATGCATCTCTCAACCAAAAATTTGGCTGATTGTGAAAAGTCTAAGGAAGATGATATTTTTTTTAACGTCTGAACCAAAATACCTTCATTAACTAGTTATCCTACACCTATTTTGGAAATTATTGATATTTCCAAAAGTTATCTTAAGAAGAAATGTAGGACACCAATTCCTGAATATTTGCTACAATTGCTATAAATAGTGTTTCAAAGGCAACACATGCATGTAAAAAACTTTATTTCGAATGTATATACTTTCACCATACTACCTGAAAGATATGGAAATTGAATACATCCTTTCAACTACTATTAAATGATATAACCTCTACCATGCAAGATGAAACCACCTTGCAAGCCACTTATGAGGAACCTAAAATACATAGTTGTTCATTATTAGTTTTTATTAGCACCAAAATATTTCAGGTTTAGTGGTTATATCAAGAAAATAAAATGGATTATTTTTGTTGATAGTTGTGTCGATTATAGTCATGTTCATAAGAGAGTGGCTAAGGAAACCTATTGTATCTTTTTTCCATATCCATTTTTCAAATTATGATAGCTATTGATTTTGTGATTAAATGTGGTTTTTGATGTTGAAATGGGTAACTTGAAATGAGAGAGTGTTGTCTCCAATATCTTATTCTTTTCATTGAAATGGTTGGTCATGATGTTTTCCTAACGGTAGAATGGTTATGCACTTTGGGAGTTATCACCATTTATTTCAACATTTTATATATGAAATTCATCAAGGATTGAAAGAACCATACCCTTAATGGCATCACATATAATTCTCCTAAAATTGTGGCCTCTTATCAAATCAAACAGTTACTAAAGAAAGGTGTTTTTTCCATTATCACACACCTCAATGCAATATAATTAGTGGAAAACCCTCCATATCAGCTCCACCTTAACGTTTAGTGCGACCTAGCTAAACATTATGAGATATTTGAAACCACTTAGGGCTAACCTCCTTCATATGAGTACATGCCCATGTTATTCCCTTAATTCCAGGTAGGTAGCCAGCAAATGGACATAATTATAAGCATCTTTTTGTACAAAAATATGAAATAGAAAACATATTTTATCAATTGTTGGAAGTTGGACTCATGAATCCAAGTACCATGAACTACCCATGATAGGTCATCAAGGTATTAAATAAGGTATGTGATTGGGAAACTTGTCATGATTCTTAACCTCTCAATAACTTAACCATAAAGGATTTCTTTTATGTCCTGGTTATTATTGATATCTTTGATGAAATTTATGACACTATTTACCTTAATTTTATATATTAGCAAATACGGATGAAAATGGTGGAGATACCTAAGGAAACATTTTGTGAACGTGAATGATCCATTCCTTGGCCTTCGTAATGATCCATTCACGTTCCATAGCTTCACAAACAAAAAATTTCATGTTTACAACATAATTCTTTTCTAGTATTCTTTTGTTACACATTCATCTTCAAAAAAAAGGGAATACCACATACATCATGTAAATATAGCAATTCAATTCCATCAACACCACCATTTATTTTTAAAACATTACAAATGTTCTTTTGGGGTTACATAATTTGAATGCATGTGTAATATTATAAGTTGGGATGGAATATGAGTATATCCTAAGGAAGTTGTGGCTTTACAAGATAAAAAATACTCTAATACATTGAAGACATTTCATGGGTCCTTTTGACTCTGAAGTTATTATAGAAATTTTGTAAGATAGCAGACAAATTACTAGTCCCTTAACTTCACATGTAAAAATGAATGGCATTGTATGGAGCAGGATAATAAAGAAAGTGTAATTTATTAGGTGAACATCTTGTAGTTGTTTCGAAGTCGGCCTTTACAATTCATTAATAAGGACTAGTGTGACCACAATTGGGTTAAATACACTTATGAGAAAGAGATGGTGGATTTCCTACATGAAATTGAGATATGGGGTCAACATGTTGTAAGAAGACATTTTTACATTGAAACTAGCCATCATAGTTTGAATATTTTTCTAGAAGAAATTTCATCACTTCCTAAGAAATATAAGTGGGTTACTAAGATACTATGGTATGCTTTGATAATATACATGAGAAGGATAAAATAAGCATGGGGGATAATATTTTATGTAAGTAATTTTAGAAGCAATGATCCCTTTTATTCCTTGTGTTCCACCATTCCAAGCTATCTTAAGGAATTCCATAAAGAATGGCTAGACAAATGGCACCATAAACACATTCAAAGGGTGTGGGAACATCCTAAACCTACTAGAGATTATAATATATGGAAGTTAGAATTATATAAAGTATTAAGGGAACATTTACTTTGTAAATAACTTTTCCTTAAAATAAAAGTCATTATAGTTACATTCATTGCATAGATAAAGTAACTTTAAAGCTGTAATTTAAACTAGGAAATAAATAACAAGATATTCCTTGGGAGGGAATGAAGATAAGATTCCAAGATTTTGTAGCAACCTATTACAATTTGTAAAAAATAAGCTTAAGGCAATGAAGATACTAGTACCATTGGAACCAATACCAATCCCAACACGTATATGGGCTCACATTTCCATGTATTTTATAGTGTGAGACAGAAAGTATTCTAGCATATCAACAATCCTGATGGTATTTGGTCATCTATCCTAGCATAAACATTTGTCTCTTTTATAGTTTCCCAACAGTTAATGGATTATATTACGATGTTACATGGAATGGGCACTTCTCTTTTCTAAATTTTGGGACCTACCTTCACTAGTAAATATCGAGTGGATATATTTAAATGTTGCAATATGTAAATATATATATGAACACTATGTATCATCCCCATATACATGGTCAAATTAAATTTGCGAACAAATGTTTAGAAATCTGTTTTTGATGATTATCTTCTAAAAATATGTGTTAATTGGCACAATGACCATCACTATCAAAATAGTGCTACAACACCATATTTCATCTAGCTATGAAAATGACATCATATGATGTTGTCTATGGAAAAATAATCCATTTTACTAACTTCCTATTTACAAACAACCTTTAAGTTTCATGTAGTGGATATATACATTATATTAGGGGAAATAATTTCCACAGGCATAGGGATAATTTGGTTAAAATCATCTTAAAATGAAATAACAAGCTAACTAGCATCAACAATGAAAATTTTATAGATGGAAATCTATTTTAAAGCGTAGAAACCTTGTGAAAACTTACTAGTCCATAATATGTAAATTGTAAAATGTTTAGTGATAGATTTCTAAAAGGATTCAAATTTTAAGGATGTTATATTTTTTTATGTAAAATTTGGGTAACTTTTAAGGTAAATAATTTTTACCTTGTAGAATTTGGAAAACAGAAAAGAAAAAATGAAAAAAAGTGGGAAATGGATAATAGTTTTTTGGAGAAATAATGGAAGATTATCCCATGATTGAAATTTGGTGCCTAATCTTTTCACTTAGAATCACTCTCAAGACTTTTTTGTAGAATAGAATATATTATTTCTTTTCCTTGAAACCTATAAATAAATATCACTAAAATATAATGCCTATTAGAGATCAACACCAAAATTTTGTATAACATACAATATCATCTAGCCCATTGGATAAGTGGCATAAAGACTAGCTCGTTCAATCAACCCTGAAATTGGTCTAGTCTTTCATGTGTCTTGTTTGAAGAAAATCACATGGTATAATGGGAAGGTTGATATTCACTTATGATAAATTACAAAATAAGTCTCTAGTTGGGTTGAAATATATGCATTATAAGATACCAAAGAGTTTCAACTACACCCATGCATGGGATGAGAGATATCGATTTATTGGAATGAAATGTAGCCAAAATATGCCACATGCGAGCTACCAATCATTCTATAGACATTCCATTACCTATACTTTTCAGGTAAGCATTTAGTTTGAAGGGAGTGGGTATATTGTCGTTCGACCTTAGCCTCCATATTTTAGCCTACCCAGGAATGATTCAAATGATATATGTGTCCATATTTGGTATATGGTCCATAGATAAGAGTGGATAATTATTCAATGTAAAAATGAACACTATAGTAAACAAGTTCCGAGAGGTCGTTAGTACTCATCGATTATGAGACCACAAGTACTTAGGTTTTTTCCATTGAGAAGTTAGTTAAATGGATGGGAGGATACAAACTATTTCATCAATGATGTTGTTTTTGGACATTTTCTTAGTGAAATGTTTTGTGACATAAAGGGGAAAGGGAACATTTATTTCTTTTATTTATATATAATAATAATAATACAAATATCTATTTTATATATTTTTTATAATTAATATCAAATACATTCTTCAATAATTTATAATATGTTTATACCTACGTTTGCTTCAAGTAGAAGGATTAAGGAACACCACACTACCTTAACAATAACCTTGTATAGAACTAAAAGGATTTACAAAGAAAATACAATAATAGAATCAGTAATGAATTACAACCAATGCCCCTTCAATGAAAAATTATTTAAAACCTAACATAAATTTATGCTTGGACAACTATTCATTTATGTGACTTTTTTTGCAATTTTTTACAATAGTGGTCATCTCTATGAAAATAGAAACCTTTGAAAACTTAATAATGTGGAATACTTTTTATGAAGTGCACAAGAAACTTGATGTGTTTATTGCATTGATGTTGAAATTAATATATGGTGGTATAAATGAAACTCTAATTACCATAGTAAAGTGTCATTAGGTGTTGTTAATATAGTTATCATCTTAACAAAAAATGTACCATAAAAACTTGATTTTTTAACCAAAATTATCCTTTGTTTCGAAAATCGGTTTCACAAGTGGTAACATTTCTTGGTGATGGAGGGATGATGGATGGGAGTCTTAAAATTATAAAAAATTTCAATCATGGTTTTAACAATCTCATAACTTCTCCTTAACATCAATGGAAAAATTGAAACTTGTTCTATTAGAAGCATAATATTTTTAGGCTTAAATTGTAATTTCTTCTTGTAATAAAATTTCAAAGGTATAATCCCCAGATGCGGGTGCTACCTTGCCAGCTCAGAGAGAGCCTTTTTCCCAGCACGGGCTGCCACGTGAAGGCCGGAGGTCTTTAATGCCTCTCGCCGCCAACACTCCAAGTCGGGAAACGCAGAGTAATTTCCTTAATGAAGGCGCTGGGAGCGATGAAGAGTACGCAGAACGCATTCAATGCGAGCGAGCTTCAAAGGAGGGTTGATGGATTTAAGAAGGTGGGAATGTTGGCGTGCAGAGCTCAGTTCGATGTGGAATTTGCCCAGATCCCTGAGCAAAGCTGTGTTATTGCTGTTAAGAGCTTGGGCGAGGCTTGCCCCTTGCTGGTTATTCCCAGTTCTTGCCTGTGTTCAATTGTGCTCTCTTTCGAGCCAATTTGGAGGGGAAAATTATTTGGGGAGGAACGTGGAGAAATCAGGTCCTCATCCGCTTTGGAGAAATTTAAGGAAGCTGAGGACAGCATGGTGCGAGAGAGGATGCCTAGCAGAAGAGGAAGGAGCTCAGGGCATGGTAATTCTTCCCGCTCACCTGCAGCAGACACTCACCACCACTGCTGCTGTTGTTATTGTCATCGAAGAATGGGAGCTTCCCCTGTTCAAGCTAGTCAGTTTATGGAGGCAGGTGGATCCAGTGATGGTGCGCCGAGACTCCCTGCGTTCGGATCAGTTATCTTCACCTTGGGTAGCTCCAGGGACAACGCTGACATTAATGCCCACATTTTTGTACTATTTACCAAGGTCCCTGAGGAGAGGGAAGAAGGAATGCAGCGGCTCCCTGCTGAGGAAAATCAAGAGGTTGACAGAGGGAAACGTCCAATCGGGGAGTCTTTGAGTGTGGGGGGCAACTCACGGTAGGGGCCTTAGCAAGCACCTTCCCAAGCTCGTGAACCAGAATTGCCAGCCCCAGCGGATAATCCCATGGCAATGTGGGATGGATACCCAGAGGGACAAGGCTGGGCTACAATCATGGAAGAAGAACCAGAGGAGTAACCCCCAGTGGCACTCCCTTGCTTTTTTTAGACGGATATGGGATCGCGGTTGGTTTCTGATTTACACCTCTTGTCTTATGACTTATGTCTTCTGTCTTATGTCTTTGGTCGATACTTGTTTCATTCGCTGTTTTGGGTCATGTTCACGGCCAATGTAGTCTTTCTGTTTTGGGTCATGCGTGAGGCTTACATAGACTTCTGGGTCATGTGTCATATGAAGGATACCCCTGCGTGGGCTTTTTTAGTACTATATGGGATCATTACTGTGCAAGAGAATTTTGAGTCAGTTAGAGCTGCCCACGGAGCCACAGTTGGACCTGGGCAGCCAGTCCTCTTGAATGTAAGTTTTACCTGTACATATTAATATAAAAGTAGTTAGTGTTGCTGAGAAAAAAAAAAAATTCAAAGGTATAACAGAGAATTAACCATTAAATTTTCAACATAAAAACTAAATAAATTAATATATCCATGAAATTCACCAAAACAACACAATAAACCTTGAGTACTGATATACGATCAAATACTCGGTATGGAAGGAATTAATCCACAAGCCATCCTTGCTATAAGACAATACAATCCAACACACCCCAATGCAATCATATTCATATGTATTAATACTTTTTCATTCGTATACCTGTGGGAATATCCCAAATACCCATTCTTATAACATAATTTCATTTTAACTACATAGTGGGCCTACTCCATTATGATGGCCATATTACGTCCATTTACCCCTTTAGGCACTTCAATACAGATATTACACTATATTTCCCTTGGCATGATTCAACCTTGAAACATGGGAAGAAATGATATAATATGATGTAATGGATGAGGTAATCCATCGGTGCCATGGATGAGAATCCATCCATCCTTGTGAAATGTAAATATGGGGTCCAACTGTGGCCTTTCCTTGATCTTAGTTTTGGTTCCTTCTTGGGACTAATGTTTTCACTACACCATTATGATATTTCAATACATTTCTATTAGATCTTGATATGTCTCTTTATTTCGTTCCATGTTCATCTATATTTTGTTTTCTCATTCTCATGCATTTTCCATGATCATTGTTGTTTTCTTAGATGGTGTAGGTGGAAATATACAAAAAAAATATGCACTGACTCTTCTTTATTTATCTCTTCAAGATTTATTTACTTAACCTCGTCTTCCACCTTATGCCCTCCCATTGGCATTTCTTCAAGTTCTTTTGTAATCTCATTTTCTGTTTCAACAATGGACTCTTCATATAATGTTTAATTAGGTAATGCAATTATTTTCTCTATGGTAGCTTCTTCATGTTCTCCTTGGGCTCTTATTTCTTGCTAAGAGACATTACCTATAACATAATCTTCTTTTTCCTATAGTAGATATTGAAAAAAAATATCCACATTAATATTATTTTTATCAATTAAGTCCATTGAAGGATATCTAAATATAATATCCACATCATGCACATCTATAAATTAAACTATCAATGCAACAAACAATTATCCACAAAAGTTTTTAAACATTTCAACATTTTCACCCATAACATGTGTGCTTTGAATATTAGTTCTATGAACTTGAAATGTTTTAGGAAAATTAATGTTGATTGCGGTATGCTTACAACGAGGGTTAATAGAAACAATGACCATCTCTTATTGGGAACCTAGATGAACCTATAATATGATATTGTGACAAGAAAATAAATCCTTATTCATCTTCTTATGCTCCTTCACAACATTATACTACTTGTATAAAAATAAATTTTCATATTCTTCATCTAGGATTTCCATCATATTTTCTGTTGATTTTCTAATTGCAAGAAAGACTAGCGCAATATTTTTGAAATACTAACAATTAATTTTTAATATGATCTTCTTTTAAATTATGTAATATATCATTCAACAATTAAAATTCATAAATTAAACCCTAATAGAATAGTGGAAAAATAGAGATCACAATGCAAAAAGAGAAGACAAGACCTACCCTCAGAAATCCCACCAAGGGAAAAAAACATAACAATGTTTTTAATAGAGAAATGATTTTTTTAAATAAGAGACACACCTAAACCTATGGTGAAACTCAGCCAAACCCTCCAATTCAAGCCTCCCTATTGGGTCTAGAATTTAGCTCTTGCTTCATCTAACCCAAAATTTTGGTCCTCCTACAACTACTAGTTACCCTAGAATTTTGACCCTTATAACTTCCTAGAATTTTATCCCCCCTACAATAGGACTACCAAAAAGAAGCTAGAAACTAGGAGAAAATATATTATTGGTCTTCGTTGAGATGCCCATAAAATATCTTCTTGAGGAAGTGTAAATTGGTGCCAAAAAATGATATTATATTGTATTTACATAGTGATATGTTAGGTTGAATGGATGTATCCTTTGCCTAGGAAAACTTGACTTGGAGGGGGAATAACTTGACAATCTTGGAGCCAAAAATTTCAATTTCAAAATTCAAAATTTCTTCTTTTAAGATTTTCAATGGTATGTTGACTCAAAATAGGTTCTTATTTCAAATCTAACTTTTAAAATATGCTTTACAATAATAAATAGAAATACACCAAGTGGCGAAATATTAAATATGAACACAGACCATAGTTATAAATTCAACACTCTTAGTTAACTAGGGAGGTATTCATAATAACTCTCATAGATGTTCTCAAGTTAACAAATTTCTCTACTAAAAGGTTATATCAAATCATCATCAATACCATCATCTAATGTAAACATCTATTAGTGGCCATAGACGAGGTGGTACGAAACCCATCACATTTTGATCTACATACCAGGACTCACTCTTCTAGCATGATCCATCATAAAATCCCAAGGGCTCTCCCTAAGACAAAATGTTGAGGCCTCAACTAGAAAGCACTCACTCAACCTTCCTATTGAGCACTTTGGGCTAAGACCTCACCCAACCTTCCCTAGTTGGTGATCGATCTAGATGTTGAAGGACCTCACTACACCCTTCCCTATTGTGCAATCAACGTCAAGACCACACTACACCCTTCCTTCATTTTTTATCAGGTCTAGATTCTAAACCTCATAACACCCTTCCCTAATGTTTGACTGGGTCCACAAACCTCAGTATATTCTTTCCCTGGTGTCTGATTTTCTCTCCTCTCAGAGAAACTCACTAAAACCGACACGTTGAGTACTTTGGGACTCTTGGAGAATTCTCCCAAATGGGGGAATGTCCATCCATTCTTATATCAAATCACCACTCCCTCTTAATGAGAGGTGTAATCTCCACAAGCCCTAGTGTATCTCTAAAGTACACAAAATTCTCCCTAGGAAACAATTTTATTAGAACATTAGTTTTCTACTCATCGATGGAGATGTAGTCAAGCCTTATTGCTATCCTTTTGAAGTTGTCATGATTGTAGTGGTACTTGATCTCAATATTCTTCGACCTGCCATCAAGAATCCGATTATCTAAAATATTTACACAATTTGGATCATCACAATGTATCACAGTTAGTTGCAACACTTGGTTGAACAATCATGCATACAACTTTCAATATTAGACTAATTATGTACATAGTTTATTTTTTATAATATATTCCTCTTTTGTAGTGTTGAGTGCAACCGATCTCTACTTCCTGGTAACCTAAGGTATCATTGTGGAGCCCAAGATTAAGAATAACCCTGAAGTGATGTTCGTATCACCAACGCTTCTTATCTTGTTAACATTTGTTTATCCTTGAAGTTGTACATCCTTGTTTGCATTATATCTCAAAACATAATTTCATATTACCATGAATTTATCACAAAATGTTCTTTCCTCTAATCCAATTCTCATTCCTTGGTTCAACATAGAACTATATCAATGTGATTACAAAAAATAAAATGTTGATACTCGTGTTAAACAAATACATCAATGATCCAATAAATCGTTGGTATATCAACATATATACCAAACTATATTTAGAGCCAAATATCTTCTTCAAGTTAGTTACCATGGTAGTAGCCACAGATTTACAATCCATCATATGGAACTTCTAAAGGATATCAATAACCTATTTTCCCTGATCAAGGAAGACCTTTCGATGTTTCAGCCATACTTATAGTCCCAATTAGTAACCTGTTAAACCAAGATCCTTCATATAAACTTTAAAATTCGATTGATTCTTACACAAAATAATAAAATCCCCAACATCTATCAAAAACAACTCATCAGCATATAGAAATAGGATCACAAATGAATTCTTCACAACCTTCAAATAAACGTTTGGGTCCACATTTCCCTTGGTAAATCAAAATCTCTTCAAATGGTTATCGATATGATCATGCCAAGTTGTTCGAGCTTGCTTGATTCTATAAAAGGCCTTCTTTAACTTGAAAACATGAGATTCCTTTCCATGCACCTCAAAACCTTGAGTTTTCTCTATGTACACATATTCCTCAATCACACTTTTAAGGAATTTAGTCATCACATCCATCTAATGTAAGTTCCATCCCAATGAAGCAACAAAAGAAATCTATGGATCTAATGGAGGTGTACTTAGAAACTCGATAAAATTTATCATCATAATCGTATCCCTCTTTCCGGGAAAACCCTCTAGCAATGAAACACACCTTGTATTTGTCAACACTTCCATATGCAACATTCTTTATCTTGTATATCCACTTGGAAGTCACCATTGACTTCCCTTCCAGCCTTGGCTCAATATTCCTAACATCATTCCTCATGATAGAGTGGTATTCTTCATTCATAACTTCATTCCATACCTACTAGCTATCTTCTTCATAAGTGGAAGGATTTGCATCAATAAGGTTGGTCATGAGAGATACATAGCTAGAAAAAAAATTTAGGTTTATTTATTTCTTTGGATGTTCCATCAAGGGATGCATTTCCTTCTCCTTCTTCCAATGTAGATCTAAGCCATGCTAGTCTTTTTCTGGTTTCTAGCACAAAAAATAGTTCTACTGATTCATGAGGCCCTTTTGTGTCCTCCAAGACATTTTTATATAACTTTAAGCTCTTCCCTTGAAGCCTCTAGTTTTACTTCATCATAGCAATCCATGGAGACATACTTATACTTCCAATATGCGAATTTCACATCAAAATTGACATCATGGCTGACTTCAATCCTTCAGTGCTATGGTATGTTAACTCTACAGGGACTTGATGATTCATTGTAAAAAACAAATAGGCCTTTCTTCCTGATGGTTCTAGATTCTTCCTTTTATTGTTAATAATATTAATGAAGACAGGGAAACCAAATATTCTTATACATCCAACCTCTGACTTTAGTCTAGATAACTCCTCTTTAGGAGTCATATCTTCTAGAATTCATTGAAGAGTTTGATTTTGAATATATACCTATTTCAATGATGCTTCTCTCCATAAGAAATAAAAAAAATATTGATCATGCATTACGGCCTTGGTTGATGTTCAATGGACATGTTCCTTCATTCCTCTACACCATTATGTTTTGGCTTATAGAGGATTATCAACTCCCTCTTAATCCTAGCTTTCCTTTAGATATTATCAAGTTCTTGCAAGGTGTATTCTCCTCCATTTTTAGATCCCAAAATCTTGATCTTATTACCTATCAAGTTCTCCACTTCACCTTTGAATTCTTGAAACCTTGTAAAGACTTCATACTTGGTCCTCATAAGATATATTCATTTCTTATGAGAGAATTCACGAGTAAATGTCACATAGTAGAATGAACCTCCAAGCAATCTTACATGAATAAAACCACACACATGAGAGATTACAAAATATAAAAATATTTAGATCTATTTTCTGTACTTGGAGAAGGTTTCTATATATTCTTTCCAATTGCACAACCCTTACAAACACATTCATGATTTATTTGTAATTTGCAGACACCTTAAAATATTTTATTCAATTTAGGTAATTCTCTATAATGAAGGTTACTATACATTCGATACCAAAACTTGCTTGGATTCATTTTATCATGTACCAGAGCTTGAGTTGGTTGACTCGCAATTTGATTCTATCTTCATTCACAAATCCAAATAACCTTAGCAACATCTACACTAGAGCTCATGGAACATTGCTAAGATGTACATTGTTACCAGATTCGAGCTATATGGATGCCTTTCCAACTCCTTTGACTACATAGTTGTGATTGCCTACAAACCATACCATTTGGGACAACCTATTTTCCATCATGCTAGTAATAATTCCACGCTATGACATCATATGTCTTGATGCACAACTATATACTAGCCACATGCCATCATCATCTATAATAGAACCTGTTACAGAAAATAAATACAAGAAGTCTTTATCACCTTTCAGCTTATTTGGGTGTTCATATTTAACATAAGATTCAAAAGCATGTTGTTTTCCATTTCTCTTTTTCTATTAACCATATCACGACAATCTATTTTAAAATTCCCAGATTTTGACAAGTATAAAATTGAATTATTGACCTGTCCCTCCTCCAATAGGAAGGAGCTCTTTTTCTTGAATTTTGTTGAGATTCAACCTTCTTCTTTCCTTTACTCTTGAAGTAGGTTGATTATTTCTTACAAATATTCTTCCTTCCTATATCTCTATATAAGATTTGATTATTCTTAAGAGCAAGAGGCCCACAATTCTTTAGATGATGGACTTTCTTTCCTGCTTCTTAGACCTTCTATAAATGCATCTCGTGATCTAGGTATACCATTGAGTGTTGTAGTCACAAGTTTATTATTAGGAATAGTTTCTCGAATTACTTGAATTTGGTCCTTTATTTATGAAATTATTATGAAATATGATGCTATGATGTCATCATTCAACATTGTCACATCACGAAGTTCATTCTCCATACTCATGGCATGACCACCTTATTTGATAGTGAATAGATTTGTTAGGGCATGATACATCTTCTTCGAAGTATCAAGATTTTCAATGTAAGGTATTAGATGATTTATAATGGACTCCAAAATAATTCTCATGGAGTTGAGATCATATTCCTTAAACTTATCCTTTCTTGCAACATTTTCTAGTTCCACAAATTTCCCTGTCACAATATCCAACACTTTGTTTTCTACAAGAAGAATACCAATTCTATTTTTCCAAGCTATGAAGTTTGAGGATCCTTCCAAATTATTCTCATTTTTCATAGAGGAATCCAAAGTTGTGAATCAACAAGGACATCAGCAAAGACACTTTTAAAGTAGGGTTTCTTTAAAGGTGATCGTAGTGTCCTTCCTTCACCAAATATCTAATCCCATGTTGACTTTCTATGTGTAATATAGACTAGCACAATATTTCTGAAATACTAATAATTAATTTTTATTTTGATCTTTTTTTAAATTATTCAATTTATTATTAAATATTTATACTTTAGAAATTCAACCATACGAGAACAATGGAACAATAGATATCACAATGCACAAAGAGAAGACAAGATTTACCCTAGGAAAACCTACCAGGGGGAACCAAACAACCTTTTCCATAAAGATAATATTTTTTTCAACAAGAGACACATATAAGCCTATGGTCAAACTTGGTAAATCCCTCTAATTCAAGACTCCCAATTTAATCTAGAATTTCACACTGCATGATTTGACCTAGAATTCTAGCCCCACTGCAGTAGCCAATTACCCTAAAATGTTTGCCCCTGCAACTACCTAGAATTTCGTCCCTCTACAATAGGACTACCCAAACGAAACCGTGAACTGAGAGAAGAAGAGAATACCCCCATGTGCAAGCTTGAGAGAAAGAAAGAGATTTAATTTGTCTTATTTTTCATCCTCCTTGTCCTTCTTGATCTTCACTAAGATGCCTACAAAATATCTTCTTGAGGAAGTGAAAATTCATGCTAAGAGAAAAAGATTGAGTTACCTTTATATAATGATCTTTTAGGTCAAATGGGTGTGTCGTTTTCCCCTGACTGACTTGGCTTGGATGGAGCAAGAATTCACAACATTAGAGCCAAAAAATTCAAATTTAAAATTCAATTTGAATCTTTTAATAATTGAAATGGGGCTTTGACTCAAAATACATTTTTATTTTGACTCTAGCATTTAAAATATTTTTTACAATAATCAATACAAATATGTCAAGTGGATAAGTATACATTATGAAGGATACCATACTTACAAACTCAACAATTTAATACATAAGTTGATTCCAGAAATATGATACATCAACTCTTAAATTATTTGGGAGCAAAAATTATCTCCAAAATACTACTTTATCCTTCAATTCCTTTATATATTCCTCATTACTAAAATCCTTGTGTTTTCCTAGAAAATACATCTTGTTTTATTTGACCAAAAACTAGAACTAGGGTTGGAAAGAGAGTCACTTGTTTTTAAATGGAGCTCCATTAATTTATTAGGGTTTGAGTATAAACATGTAAAATTTCATAGATGTAGGTATATTTTTATGGTTTTTAACTCTCACCCCAATTGCAAATTGAAACAACTTTTTGAAATCTATCAGCACTTGTTTGACTAAAATATGTGTCATAATTTAATATTATATTGAGAAGATAGAGTGAATCAATATGATGGAAAATGTTACCTATTAAAACAATTCAATGCATATAAATTTTCAATCACATCATGAACACAAGAATACATGAGATATGCATTGAAACACTTATGGGAGAAAACCACAAAATTTATTTATATGAATGATATTGTACTAACCAACCTATTGTTAGAAAAATTCACTGACACTAACTAAAATGAGACATAAATCCCCTGAAATAATTTAATGGCACCAAATAGAAGGAGACACCAATCACTTGAAATGATTTACTCACACCAGCCAATAGCATACATCAATCCCTTCAATTGGTTTACTATAACCAAGCACAAGAAAACATCGATCCCCAGAGCTCACCAACCTGATCTACCTATGAGATCCCTTTATTTTATAACATTTTGAAACTAAGATTCATAGGACTTACATAATCAAAGAAACTACTTGATTTATGATCTGACTCTTACTACTTTACAAATAATGACATTCTACTCCTTCACTCTTTAACTCTATTTTCTCTACACATTTTTTCATATCAGGATTCTACCACATTTATCTTCACTTTCATAGAAATAACACCCTATCTAGATCACACTCTTATTTATAATTCATTATCGAACTTATTTTGGATTCACTCCTATCTAAAACTTATACTTCTCAATTATGTATTTATTTATCATACATGGTCATATGTTCTTGATCTCCTCAAAGATTCTCTGGCTTAAAATATTTATATTGAATTACTTCAATAAAAATTTAACAAAGCCAACATGCCATGGAGGACGAATTCTATGTAACCTAGATTTCCATGATTCATAGGCCCACTCGTGGCTTAATTTTTAATTCACACAACCATATGACAAAGTTCGATGATCACAACTTTAATGTCTATTTCTAATGTTTACATAATTTAGATCCACGAAGACATATTAAAATTCCAAAACTATTGGATATCCCATACTTGATATTGGCTTCAAGTGTTGGGAATGTTTCCCTTAATGATTTGGGACTAGGACCATAGTCTAAATTGTTCTTTTCAGTGTATCTAGAATTTGTGTCTTTAATACTTGACAATAGTGTTGCATGGATGGATCTCCAGATTCCCTTACACATTTTCCACTATACACAAAACATTAACTCAATGGAAAGCTGGATATTTTTCTTCACTTTCATCAAAATTTAGGTCTTTGTCAAATGACCTAACTTTGTACACACCCAAATTCCTAGATTCTTGGATAATTAGTGGAACCTTGACCCGTTTTTTTTTTATTAACTCCTTTGCTTCACTTTCATCAATATATACGTATTTTTCTAAGGAGAATTATTTCTCCACACCTAAATGCGTGAAACATGCTCTTATAGCCTCGAAACTTTGACATGCTAGAACCTTTACCATTAACCTTTGCTTGAATCTAAATACGGTTAAGTTTCTTCATGGTTTCCTTGGTACTCCCTTAGATGCTTGGATAATATTGAATGCTCCTAGATATCTAGATAAGTTTTTAAGAGCCCCACTAGAGTTGGTCATTCCACTAAATTTCGTGAAACTCTCTTATTCATCACCATTTTGGCCAAAACGAAATACATAAGAAATATTTGTCAAACTACTTCCGTGGTGAAAATACTTGGAGGAGCACATAGGTTTCCATGTCACTACCATGTCATGTTTTAATTAAAAACATTTTCCACGTGGCATTCCCTACTACTTTTTCATGTCCAATACCTAAGAGTTGTCTAATTTGACACACAATATTTGAAATATGAGTGCCACAAGCAAACTTCTCATGTTGCCACATCACCTTATTTACCATACCACACTAGTGTACATGCTACCTACATTAATAAATTATACCTGGGGTCCAATTATTGGCCATGCAAAAAATGCAGATCTAGGTGTTTTATTAAGCTACCACTTTAGTGCACAATCAGAAACCTAGATGACCAAATATGCCTCATAGGCCCAGATACAACAAAAGACACAAATGTCTAGATTTATGCAATGGTCTCAGATATAGAGTTTCATCTAGATATCTTCCTTGATAGACATTCATTTAAGTTCTTTAACATCTATATTTCTCTTGTTGTTGAAACAATGACGCTCTAAAATTCTTGCCTAATCTAATTTTTGAGCCTACATCAACTGTTTTTTTAATCTAACCTATGTTGTCTTGTCATGTGTTCATGCTTCTTAAATATCGATCATTGTTACACTACTCCTCCGTGTCACCCTTTCCCATAAGTCAAGGTTCACTATGTGTCATCACTCTATCTTTGGAAATACTTGAGTTATCTTGTTAAGGGTGGAAGCATTAGATTTATTTAACTTAGTGACTAGTATTCTTCTCTAACACAAACACACACACACACACAACAACAAAAGTAGGTAAAGCATGGCCTTTCCTCCAAGAAAATAATAATTTTCTTACTCAACAGTCACAAAAGTCACTATTGTGAAAGAATGTGCCCTCCCATACAAAAATCAAACTTCTAGCTCTTAAGAGATCTTACTTCATTCAAACAGTCGAGTTTATTCCAATTATTTCAGGAGAGCACACTCCTTGTTTCCAACAATTGTTCCCTAGCCAAGGGCACTGCTTTAGATTAGTGCGTGCACCCTCATGGTCCTAGTGGAGCATAGTCCATCTTGCCAAGGACTTCACCCTCCTTCCTTTGCATGCATGCACTTTCCTTGTTGGCATGATGATCTCACCCTTAGAAAATATGAGGCCACTCCAGTTTAACTAACTAACTCACTCATCGATCAAAAAGTGACGGACATGGATGAGTTTGTTTCGCGTTAATATTTTCTTATAACCAACCCATTCTTTCATTCATTCCCACATTTATTCCTCATTATAGGATGATCGTACTTCTTTTCATGAAGGAGCTTCTCTTCCATATTGATCACAAGTAACACTTCCATGTATTTTTCTTGATTTATTTTACGATTTTCATTGTCGCTTTTGTTTCCGTTTTTAGTGTTTATATTTGCTTAATTTTTTGTAGAAACTTTTATATCCATTCATAATATTACAAGAGTTATCTTTTTGTCGTAATTGACTCCTCACATTCCATGACCCTTCCCCTTATGGTCATAATCATGATAGAATCTTCAAATATTTGTTGATCCTTCCTCTAAACGTTATTAAGATCCTACTAGGTAGCTGGCCATTACTTGGTCCATTTCAATTAATATAATTCAAAAGCACACTCCTGAAGGCCAAGTTCCCACCTAGGCACACTCTCGAGAAACAAGATTTCCTTCCCTTAAAAATGTTCACATAGCAAGAAGTCTTGTTTCTCTTGAGTGCATGGCATAATAATATGTAACAAAATAGATGTCATGATCATTGATCATGCACCTTGTGCCCTTCCTAGTTCCCTTCAGCACATGACACACCGTCAAGCACCAAGCTTCACCCCTTGGCCAGTAAATGTACACCCTCTGCCCTCATTAATGTCTTGTGGATATAGCACATCCTTAAGCTCCACAGATCCATCCTAGTGGCTTGAGAATATACCTTGTGCCCCTTAGCCTCTCTCTCTCTCTTTATGATGAGAACATGGCACACTCACAAACCCCTAGCAGGACAAAACTGATAATTGTTGCTACGATATGCGCCCTCCTTTTACCTTTATCTAATTTTCACTCCCGAAGTCTTGTGAACATCCTTTCACAGATTCGATAAGTTTTATTTTTCTTATTTAGTCATGGTTTTACCTCTGTCACTATAATTTAAATTATTTGCAAGCATTAGATAGGAAATTATTTCAAACTAGTTCTTGGTTTCCTTTAAGTGTATCTCCACATGTAGGTTTTCCAGGTACAATTTGTATCACTCTTTTTTCATTTTTTGGAACTATGCCTTCCACCACCCATCTAATAGTGTAAATGGAAACCTCAAAAGTAAGTACTGAGGAGGAAGTAAAGAATTTTAAGCCTTTGATGCATGTCCTTTCAGATACACAATTCTTTGTTGATAATTCATTCACGGACTCATGGTAAGAAATCAAGGATAATTTCCTAGAAGAAACATTCACTGAGACCTTGGAATATAAGGCAATATATGTCAAAATCAAATAGTCTGGATTACAGAGGTTTTCATGAGGATTCCACGTGATGACATGTGTAAAGTCCATTGAATGGATCATATCACACAAGGATAATGCAAATGTGGTCCTATGTAGTGAAAGAGGAATAGAGATGAACACTTACCATCATCATGGCATGAATTATTACAATAATATGTTAATGCCCAATCACTATGCAAAAAATTTGTTCTATAAAACATTGAAAAGCCTCAACACAAAGGAGATAATTAAGTCATGGGGATAATATCCCACCAAGTTTCATCATAAACCAATTGCCATTTATCCAACGAAAATATTAAGAAAGGTTTACTAGTACCTCATTTATATGTTATGTAGGTTGTATGGCTGGAAGAGTGTAGAGACCTTTGAAGGGAATTGGATTTTCCTGCTCAACATGGTTTTCACCAAAGGTAAAATATTTAATTGGGTAGATATCCTTTCTCATGAATTGAAGCATCATGTTGAGCATGTCAAAACAACATTACTAGAAAAGGAAGCACTAGATTTCTAGTTGTAAGCTTTCCTGTTATATGGGATTTTTGATAGGTATGATTTCACTGGGATGAATTGGAAGTGAATCCTGAAAGAGAAGCTACCTATCTATTGGCATTACAAAGCTTTATTAGAGAGCAAATTTTGAGAGGTATATGATCAAATAACAGAACCTTAATAAAAGGTTAAGAATTGGTACAAAAAAATAAGAAAGTATCTCCTATACATGAAATTGTTTCGTATGAGATTATAAGGATTCCAGAAGTATAGAGGGAGGAAGAAAAATAAAGAGCAACTACTGATGTGGCTAGTACATCACGTAGAAATAAATTGAAGCATTATTTAGTGGCAGAAACCAACAAAAACTTTAAATTTGGTCCTATGAGAAAGGGTGCCTTTGAAGAAAAGTAGTAGAGGAAGCAAAGGGAAGAAGAGGAAAATGAGAAGCAAAATGATTTTCTTAGAAAACAACAAGAAGCAAAAGAAGAAAATAGGAGCATAGAAAAATAACAACAAAAGAAATTATAAGAAGGAGAATTCATACAAGTGTAAGAAGAAGAACATATGACCTAGGAAATAGAAGCAGAACTAGAGGAAGAGGATAGTATTAGATGTATCAAGGATGAGCTGGGTAATCCATCAGATGCTACACTCACAAGTGGCCATCTCCATTCAAAGAGATGGAGATTACACTCCACTAGAAGACAGGGTCATGGATGTATGTAATGTGACCTTTGGTCATTTGTAAAAGATAATTGTACAAGAAATGTGAAGGTAATTCCAAAATCACCCTAAGCATATAGTCTCTATATTCACTGAGAAGGTGATAGCTCCCAAAAATACGATAAACCCACATGCCGTCATGGTATCTAATGATGATTTCATGACAAAACATGACAATTCTAAGTATGTCAGGAGTGAGAATGCATGGTTGAGAAAGGAGTTGGTTATGACAAAGAAACAAGTAGATCATCTCACTACAAAGAACCAACAATTGTCTTATGGTAGTCTCAACACAATGGATTTCATGTCACATGTACTTGAAGAACTGGGACGAATGGAGGACACCTTGATGAAATTATATGATGAAATGATTCTCCTACATGAGATGGTGGCACATTTCATTGGAATAAAGAGGAAGCCTTAAGATATTATTAAACTTTATTAAACTTTTGAAGGTTGCAAACAAATGTATCGATATCATACAAGAGTTGGGTGCTAAGTATAAATATGTGCCAGAGAACTTGATTAGAAAGGATATCATATTTACTAAGATGGACAGGGTACAGTTAAGCCTCCAAATTAAGAACTACACCCAACTCGGAAAGCAGGAAAGAAATACCATTTTTTATTATGGATGACTACATAACACTTTGGCATCCCTAATGTAGAAACATGTAGGACCTACTGTGGGTGAAATAGGGGAAATAAGGGGAAAGGATATCATTATGTAGGAGGTAAATTATCTCATTAAACATATGAAGCAAGCATGAGAACATGAAGGCTTGAAGGCTACCAAGATCATTATTGTATATTATTCCATCACACCCGAGAAAGTCCACATGAAATTGTCATGGATGTCAAACAATGTGCAAAACAACTCCAAATATATGATGTCAGAATCAATGGAGGTTGAGATGTGATTTTTGGAAGAGTTCTTGATCTGAATCAAAGTCATCTCAATGGGGTTCAAGGCATCACACTCATATATCACCAATGAGCTCCATGAAGAAGAAACTAATTAGTCCATTTGAGAATAATTTATCTTGTTAGAATTTTTTGATATAAAATCATTGTCTTATATATATTTTGTCTTTTGTAATAATTCCAATGTAATGGATTCCAAGGGACACATGTAAAATATAAAGAGTCATATGTAGAATGTGAAAAGTTATATGGTAGCCCATAATTCATAGAAGTCAAAGAGTCGTGAGGAAACTCAAGACATTCTCATTTGTTATAAATAATTCCTCGTAACTCAAAGAAAGGGATTGGACTATTAGATACTTGGATTTGGCTTCTCGAGTGTTCCATAGGAGGTGAAACAATTCTTTAGAGAAGAAGGTTGTAACTTTATGTTCCACTACTAGATCTAGTGTTTCATTAATGTAATAGTGTTCTTGGAATCAAAATCTCTTTGAGCCAACACTCCTTCATGCATGTATCACAGGTGTAGTAAGGATACTATTTACATGTTTGCAGTATATGTTGATGTAACACATACTAAGGGTAATTAACTATTTCATTTCTTAGATATGGATATTGTTGAATGGCTATTTTTTATTATTTTATGATTGTTATTTATATTGTGAAATGATTTGCATGTTAATCAATACATTTTTCTCTTTCACTCGCGTGTCTCTATTAGGATAGTACTATTACTTTATCCATTAAAGGCCCATCTCTCCTACACCTATGGAAGTTCCCCTTACACTCTGCATGCAATGTAACATAAAGCTTACATAATCTCTACCCCAAGGTCATGTTTATAATCTCGTGTGTATATGTTGTTGTTAAGAAATAAATACTAGTAGGATTTACGGTTTGATTCCTCTTTCTTTATAATTACTTGTGAATTATATTCCCCTATTTTAAATCTTTATTAGTTTATCTTTCATCAATAAATTACCAAATTATATGTGTATGAAGATCACAAGAACAAGAGACACAAGATGTATGCCCACAACCAAGAAAAAACCCCTATAAGGAGACACCCAATCAATAACTCTTCCTTCAACAGATTCAATTCAACATCAACGGTAATACATAAAATGATAGACCTATTTCAACATGCCGAAGGGGAAGAGGGATTACGAAAATGCGTTGCGGTGTCATGACACCATAAAGGAATATTTCCCTAATTCAATTTTATTAGGGGATAGTTAATTATTTATTAACGAGTTCTATTCATATAGTTAGTATAAGAAACTCAAAGCATATCTACCATTCATAATAGTATAACACATTATCATATATATTATCACACTATACATTTATTTCAGAAAGGCCACATGATCATATATATTATCATACCAAAAATTTATTTAAAAAAGGCCACATTTTATTTATGTTTAGTATTTACAAATACATTGTTGTAACAATATTATACACTTAGGCAATATATTAGTTTGTCTCAGCCAATTTAATCCCTTAACAACCAATTACTAACCAACCCTTTACATTATACATACTCTCTTGGGTGCCATAATCTTATTAAATGATTGAGATTGTTATCACATAGCCGCTAATATTAATGTATTCTTTTTCATCTCTCACATCTCCATGTTATTGATGCCAACACCCGATCACTATCTTCTCAAAAATATCAACTGCATCCATCATATTCCTCCCCTATTGGTTTTTCCTATCATTATCCTAGTATTAAACATTTTTTGTTCATCTCTAATTATATTTTTTTTAAATTTTCACCATCATATTCATTATCCAAATGAAGGTGCCAACAAACCCACACCACATATCTTGAGGCTGGCTCCTTGACCTCCTTATATACAAATATATATATTGTTCAAATACTTGTAAATTTATATTCCATTTAGGTATTAATATGTTTTGTCTTACCAACAATGTCATAGATCACTCTAAGTTTCATTGAAGCCTTATCAGATGCCCAAACTATATCCTTCAAAGCTAGAAATTTTTGGAGGCATTTTTTTACCTTTTTAGCAATCAATAACAATTGGTGAAGTTGAGCTTATGCATAATGAGAATATAAATGTATAATCTAATTTTTCATTAGTTTTATATAGTTTAACCAAATTTTCTTTAGTAATGAATTATTAGTTTATCAATCTAATCTACAAATGCATAATATTTGAATCGATTTTCTCTAATACCTTTTCCTGCAGTGTTCAGAAACCTTGTATGCTTTTGTGTACACCTATTTTTTACAATAATAATTAGTTGATGTACCAAATAATTGCAGTAAGAAGGTTGAATTACTCATTTTAAATGTTAATGAGTAGTGCATACAAACATTCCATGTACCTCAATATATGTGAAAAATACGTTGAAACTAGTATGTTTGAAAAATGGGGAATGTTATTTCTAAAAATATCATAAATAATGAAATAAATTGACATAAATTAAATACTGACTTTATTACAAGAAAAAAATTGAATTAAAAACTACATCAAGGAAAATGACAATAAAATCAATGTGCATAAGGCAAATAAAGTAGAAGTATATTTTTAGGAAAAATAAATTATTTTATCATTAAGAAATAACAAACCACAAACCAAACTATTGTAATGGAAAACCATAAAGAACACTATTCTAATTGAAAATCATAAAGAAAGGGAAATAAAGGAGATATAAGAAAATAAACGCAACACTATTTTTAGCAATAAACTTCAAAGAAAACTTTGTATTACTTTGAAATTTGAATTTACAAAAGTAATGGTGATTCAATGTTCTAGAGGAGACTTCATATTCTATTTGAAAAAAAAAAATCCTATTTAATTTTTATTAATCCCTTGATTGGAAATTTGTCCCAAATTATCCTAAAATCATGAATCTAATTTTGTGAGATTACTCTAGTCATCGATAAATGGCGTAGGTAGAGAATCCCTTAAAAACCTGGACAATCTTCAAGTTTGTCTCGAATAATGATTGAGGGAAATCAATATTGTTTTCTTAATTGATTTATTTTACTTGAAACTTGGATATCATATTAATCTTCATATGTATATAACATATACAATAATAAAATTTATAAATCACACTAAGATCAAGAATATGCCACATTTCAACTTGAATTAAATGGATTATATATAATTGGGAAACCATAATTCATATTGGTCATCCGAAGAATTATTTTTTCTTAAAGGTTATGACCATTTTTTCTTAAAAGTTATGACCAATAATGTATTTAATGTAGATATAGAATGGAGCATAAAATTAGACAATTTGGAGACCCATCATGAATCTTGTACATTCGTCTGCAACAAAATATTTTTTTCAAAACTGATGTTGACCAAGCTCAATCCTTTTGTAATCTTAGCCTTTGGTTTTGATTATTTGCAGATGTTGGAGTTTAGACACACTACAAGGAAAAAGTACATTGGTGAGGGGTGGAAAATGTCACCATAAGCTCATTAGTGATGGTCAAAAGAGCCTTCGTCACCAAAAACTGAACATCGCCAAAAGTATAGGTGTTGTAGTGACATTCAAAGTTCATCACCAATAATGATTTATAATGACGGATAGCGACCGTCACCATTTCATATGAGTAATGGTGATGAACCATGACCTCCATCACCAAAGGTGGCATCGCCAAAAGTATAGGTGTTGTAGTGACATTCAAAGTTCGTCGCCAATAATGATTTATAATGACAGATAGTGACCATCACCATTTCATGAGCAATGGTGATGTACCATAGCCTCCATCACCAAAAACTGAACGTCACCAAACTTGGTGTCGCCAAAAGTATAGGTGTTATGTTGACATTCAAGGTCCATCACAAATATTGATTATAATGATGGATAGTGACTGTCACCATTTCATATGAACACCAACAATTTCTTGTGATGGATATTTCATGGTCGTCACTATTGGTGCATATATATGGTGACATTTGTTGACCGTCACCAAAAGCCGAATTACCAGAAGTATAGGTGTTGTGGTGACATTCAAGGTCTGTCACGAATAATGACTATAATGACGGACATTGACCGTCACCATTTCATATCAAGAACAATGATTTATGGTTACCGACCTTTGTGGGTTGTCACTATTGATGCATACATATGGTGGCGTTCGTTGACCGTCACCATTTCATATTTGGTGAGGGTTGAAAAATGTCACCAAAGCTCATTGTTGATGGTAGAAAGAGCCTTTGTCACCAAAAATTGATCGTCGCCATTCCATATGGATGTCAAGGGACGATGGAATCGAACCACCAACCTCTTGCTTGTAAAGCAGGTGCTCTTCTATTAACCTAGCACCCTTTAAAGAATTAGACTTAAAGTCTCGGCAATATTTTACTAAACAAAAAAAGGAACATCAAAGCTATGAAAAGTGAGTGGAGGGAAAAATAATTATGTATAAGAGAATCAATATGTTCAGTTGAATACTCAATTAGAAGTGAAACTCTGAAGACATTTATAATCTATAAATGACCTATAACTAGCAAATGCACCAAATGTTGCAAAGGAAATGTCATAAGTGGATAGCATATGGAAGAAGAATATTGATGAAGACATATGCAATATGTTGTAAGTTGAGTGAAAGAAAATTATCAATGTTCTTGTTTGGTGTTTAGATATTTGAATGATATCTAAACTTTTGTGCAAATGTAACATGGATCTCTGGAAACCATGAACGACATATGATATATATATATATATATATATATATATATATATATATATATATATATATATATATATATAGTTATATTTCCCCTTTACATAAACCAACATGCAAATTGGAATTTCACAAGTCCACACTCAAAACATGAAAACAACCAACAAATAAAAGAAATTAACTTGGATAGAAAGTAATAGCTTCACCTTCATTCTTGACTTTATTCTGTTTACTTGAATTTGACTTGTGACATTCTTTATCTGACAAGGAATCAAAATCATCACTAGTATTAAATTCATCCAACACGGACTTTGGAGATCCCACTGACATATGTGTTTTTGTTACCATGCCTGAAAACGATGGAGATCCATGTCGATAGTAGAATAAGATGTGTGTTTGCTACTCAAGAACACATTCCTTATTAACCATTATTACCTGACAGATTCCAAAGAGACAACACAATATTAGCGTAGACAAAATCCCTACTGAAATATAATCATAACGTAGCTAAGAAGTCTAAAAGATGTTCTTAATTAATAAACTTTGTATTTGGAAATTTTGTTTCCTTATATTTACAAAAGACTATGTTGTACAACACTTTTGTTTATTTATCCAGGCAATTATATCATAGCATATGTCACATGGTAGCAATCTACAATACCTAAACTAAAAAGATGAATTTGCTCAAATAGATTTAGAAAAGAGCTTTGAAAACTATAAGTTTGTCATCAAATATTTAATTACTTTAACAACAAACTAGGTGGAATTTGAAAACCAAAACCATTCATAGGAAACGAACATCACAATGGCCAAAGTCGCTTTCATACAAATAAAGCTGGAGTCACTATTGTCATTACAGATAACTGAAATTTGGGTAGCGGTCTAACAATTAGAGCTTATTCATAGGGAAGACTCGTCAACACCATCATTTTTTTTCCATAATATGTTGTGTCTCTATATCCAGATCAGATAGCTTATTATTCTCAAGTTCTACCTTTCAAGTGTTGATTTCTGTCTCACTCTTTAAAACAGAACTCTACCACTCCATTTGATTTTGTTTTGTCAAGAGAATTGGTAGGACCTTCCCATCCTATGTTTTACATCAATCAATAACCATCCATCAATGATATAAATAATAACATATACACAAGAATGGCCAAAGATGCACTTGTTGTATACCTATGTTCTAGGAATCATCTAACCTTACTGGTGCAAAGAGCTCACCCTCAAATAATAGCATCCACGTGGAATTTACAAAACAAATCAAAATATGAACATCCTTTTAATTAATAAAAACTCCGACTTAAGATAAAAGTGGCCTAGAATTGAATATTATATCAACCATGTCAAGTAACTAACATTAGGTGGGAAATACAGGCCATGCATATTGGATTTGTGAAACAATTGATGTGATAACACTCAGAATCAAACAAATGAATTACAACTAAGAAACACAAATATATAACTTACAACTAAGACATGAGGTTTCCCTTTCAACCCTGTCATTAAATAACTCTTCTTTATGTCACAGACCATTAAACTTTTTTTGATACCAGGTGGAAGTGGTATTGTAACATTAACCTCTAATAGAGTCTGTGTCCACCACTATTTCTCAATATCCGCTCCATTACCAACATTTGCGGCTAGATAAGATACATGCAAAACCCATCAACATGAAAATGAAATCTACATCCTTGTAAAAAAATGGGAGGAAAAAAAAAATACACAAATTGAAACAAACTATAGGATAACTCATTCCTACAACATGATTATCTTGTGATGAACAATAAAAAATGAAATCAAGGGAAATATAATTTTTTCCACATTTTTACAATCATTTCCCTTTAATGTTCTATGAGGAATTGATGAAAAAAGTCAGCTAAATCTTGTCAGCATCAAGATTATAGTAAAACATAAAGGAACTGCTCCAACGCATATAATCCTAAACATAAGTATCTATACATATAAGTGTTTAATGAGGACATTGCATTTTGTGAAAACATGGAAGTCAAATCTTTGAAATAACGCAATTTATTGTACCACTACCTTACGAAGTCCATTCACTCGAGTATTTACGAAGTCCATTCAAGAATTTCTTCAAAGTTCAAAGTTCACACAATTAACATGTAGCCTAAAAAAACTCAAACTAGAGATAACCCAAATATGTAGAGTATATATCTCATATTTATGTATCCTAATTTCCAGTCATTGAAATGAAACGTTTTAGCATACTATTGTGAATTCAACCCAAAATGCTAGAAAAAAATATTGATGGTTATTTTAGTTAAAAATGGAAACTAGGTCCAAATTCCACTTTAAACAACTCCTTTGGGGAATATGATTGTGGCATTGAATTCCTCTTTTCGAGACAACCGAAATTGATCTAAAGATAGTCAAATTTGGATAAGCAGAAGCGAAATTTTGAATTTATGCCTCTCTCATGTAAATTATTTAGGTCGGCCTCAACTATATGTCGGCTTAAGAAGATCAAAAGTCATTTCCCCTAAACTCCACTAAATTGTATATATAGAGGAGCATTCTCTCTCATTTGTGACACATCAATCAAAAGAAAAAGATATCTCTGTGGCAACGAAGATTAAGGAGGATAAATTATGGTTATTCTTGGGACTGTTTTGGTTAGGGGTTTTTTCATAACAGTTCTGAGTTTGGAAGCACTGCTTCGCTATCGTTAAGGAAAATCTTATATATGGGTTGTGACTTGTTTTGTATAGTACTTCTTCATATAGTTTGGCCGCATCTAGAAGATATTCTCACAGCTTGACCTTAACCCTTGAATCGCTTGCCTAGGAAGCTGAAATACAATAGAAATTCATTGACCTTATATGAGAGTATTCATGTGCTTGTTGAGGATGACATGGAAACTTAAAAATAGGCTAGGACTACTACAAATAATAGAGCCCTTGTAAGAATAAAAAGGTTGCACTATTTAAAGAATTCAAAGGTTGCAGCATCATGCTTCAGAAGCCCTAATCCAGAAGCACATAGATAATATCAACTGTGACCTTAAAGTGGTCATAAAACATATCCTTAAGCCAATGAAACGGAGCATCATGTGATATAAGGATGGTCACAGTAGAAAGGAGGATTTTTGGATCAGTCAACTTAGAAAGCAATGCATTGTTTTTACCCTAACCAGACCGATCTTGTACAACAATATGATTTGTCCTCTATGAACAAACTGCCTAGATTACATGATTGAATGGGTCTAAGACAAGTGATGCCTAATATTCATATTGGAAAGTTATTTTATATCATCTTACTCTGTCTCTCTTTCTCTACTAAACATTTGGTGATAATAATAAGAAGATTTGATCAAGGGTTTTCGCCATCTTGGGGTTTTTCCCCAGCTTGAGCCATATTCTCGTGTATTTCTCTCTTGGATTGTCTTATGCATCTATCCTTTACATTATTTCATCAGATATTGTTATATAATGTCTAATGTGATTGGTAAATGGATTAATGGGCATATGGTTGAATGAAGTATCTAACCTAAGAAAAGAACATGTTAACTGAAAATTAACATGGTATCAGAACTCGGGTGAGGACAAGCCCAAGCTTAAATAGATTGCAATCACTAAACAATTTCGTTGATGCCTCCAACTCTCTGTGGTAAATCAAGTCATATTTCAAATCTGGGTTATTTCTCAAGGCCTTCTTCAAGCCCTAATCAGTAAACATGGGCACCAATCCTAAATATATTCAACTATGATGAGCAAAAGTTGGAAGACAATAAGGTATGTCCTGTACTTTATAACAGTCCTACTCATCAAGCTTAAGACTGTATCATCATCGTAAGCTTATGGAAATATAGTTTCCATGGTCCCTTGAGGTAATGTCAATCCTCTACAAATATTTGTTTGAAATACTATTCTCATCTCTAGAGGACTGATCAAGTGTAGGATATATCTATCTAAGATATATCGAATACTTCAGATAACAAGTATAGGCTTGCATTCATTCTATCATTACTTTTGAAGCTGAGATTCTTTGCTAAGAAGTTAGAGTCCTAGACATCGATCAAGAGTATGAAATCTTAAACCAAATCATATTTTAGAAGGGTCCCAGAATCTAAAATTCCTCCATCAAATTCTAAGCATGATCACCATGATCATTGATTAGTATCAACTGTTCAGAACATATTCTCTCTATCAGTGCCTCTGGTTTTGGAAGGATATTTCGCTTTGAAGATAGAAATTTTTTGCGATAGGGTCAAGTCACTATGATTCCTTGCTTGAAGGATTGAATCATCTAACTTGTTGCAGGAGTAAGGCTGAGGGATTGTGTAAGAGAAAATTTAAAGAAGGATCATATTGATCTCAATAGACATATTATGGTTATGTTGCAAGTATCCCTGAAACAAAGTTATCAATAATCTGAGCACAGAAAGGTTCGATTAGTCAACACTGCGAACTCGATGGTCATTTTACACAATATCTCAGCCTCCTTGAAGGTCATTGTTGCAGTGAAATTATAGTATATTCATGTTGGTGAAAGCTACAGTGACTATGCATACTTGGTTATTATTATTTGGAAGGCTCATATCTGAACACTGTGGCATATTGAACTTGCACACTGACTGGAGCATGATAACCTTGTCATTAACATAACTCCATGGCCTCCTTGAGAGAGAACTGGTTCATTATACCATCCTACAACTCACAAGTTGATTGGCTATTAACTTTAGATATATGTGAGCATGAAAGTTTAAATAAGTCATCTTTGTCAAGATTCTGACAAAGGTCAACTGTAGCAGCAACACCAAGATGTCTCTATCTGATGGAAAATAATAACACAAATGAGACTAAATGAACAAAGTCCACATAAGAATGGTTTTAAACTTTTATTGTGGAATACCTTACAATTGTGATAATTATCATCAACACAACTATCTATTGTCCTTTGATAAAACTACAGTTTGATAGCTTAAAATCAATACAGCTGAAACACAAACAAAAAATTTACTACATGTAGAATTTCTTGCCAAGACTCTCATCAAATTTGTAGTCATGTGTTTGTGCTTTACTGTTGTCACACTCAATATTTCCAAACTATGGAAAACATGGACAAAGATAAAAATAAATTGGTGAAGTGGAAGGCTCTATCTTCCTTATTAACATCTTCCTTTGACAAGGATATTGGTCATCTATAAGTCTTTGGGCACTCATCAGTGGATGTTAATTGGATGAATGCATAAGGTTAGATTCAGGATACTTCCTTATCTCCCTTAGCTACTCAGACGAGAGATCTCTCTAGGTAGTTCTAGATGATCATAACCTCTCATGTGTTCAGAGAACTTAATAGCACAACATATACTCTCTCAAAGGAAGGACTGTAGTTGTAGGAGAACTTAGTTCTAGAGAAGGAATTCATTGGTGGTGATTTATCTTATTTAAGAGAAAATCATAATAGGTTCCACAACATGGGTACCTTCCTTCAGAGCATTCATATAAAACTGCAGTTGTTTAACATTTTTAATTTGCAGTAAGCAGAAAAAGGTAATTTTATTGATGTCCAACAAATAACAAAAAAATATGCCAATGATACTAGAATGTACAATCAGTAATTAACAATATGTAGGGGTGTCCTAGGCTACCCTCAAAGCATAAAGAGAAACTTGTTTAGTTTTGTTACAGTGCACTTGTGCAAAATTTTTAATTCTAAACTTTGTTTCTCTTTACAAACAACTTTCACACAAGTCTCCTTGAGACCCCACTTTTATCAATAAATGATACCCACATTTAGTGCAAAAAACACTAGTGGAGTTTTAAGGCCTCCTAGTAATTAGGGAAGTTGATTGTTAGGATTACTTGTGACATCCTATGTATTTTTCAAATGCCAATACACCATATATAATTCTTACATATTTTAGAAACTGCAATAAAAAATCAATATTACTAGGAGTGATCAAGGCCAAAAAATATATCTTCAACCATATACATAGTGAAGACATACTTGTTTAATAGTGATGAGATGATATAACATAATATGCTTTGGTACAAGTATTTGCTGGTACAAGTGTCTATATGCTGGAAGAAATAGGCCTATAATGTTGCAGTTGAAAATACCACTGGAAAATGTGCCTAGACTAGTTATACTATGCTTCAATCTATTGGGAATGGGAGATCTATTGCATAATTTCCCTAAAACAATAAAGTTGTTTCATGATTATCCCTACGGTTGCAATGAAACCCTGAAATCACATGTGACATGGTATAAAAATCCCCTAAAGTAATTGGCAACAATTGTGGCCAAGGTGAATCTCTAAGTTCTCTCTGCACAAAACAATTTTTTTGAATAATAGAATAATTTTGTCTAACAATAGTAATATATCCTTTGTCCCAAATACATTACTTTTCCCTAATGACTTTCTTATTGAAAGGTATTCTGGGGCGTTCTGCTCCACAATACCAGAAAAAATAGTAGTCACATGTGAATCCCTTTGGTCTAAAATATTTTCCAATCCAAAGTCTCCCATGATGGCTTCAAAAAGTTCATGCAGTAAAATATTTTTTGCTTTGACATCACAATGAATTATCTTGGGGTCACATTGATCATGCACATATTAATAATAAAAGTCCCCTTGCTACTCCAAGTGCTATCTATTTGGGAGTATACTAATCGAGAGCTAGTTTCCCCACCAATATTATCACTTAGATGATAGGTCACACTTGTAATTCATGTTTAATCTATTAAGAAAAATCACATAATTCCAAAATAGAATGAAAGTGCCACAATCTTAGTATCCTTGCTTTATAAATATCAGAATGTTATTGTACCTCCTTGTACCTTTGTTTAGTATGTCCATCATCAAGTGACCTTAGATGCTACCTTAAGACCTCCAGTAGTAAGCCATAGTAGAGGGTATCAATGCTCTCACATGCATCAAAGTTCCCTGAATTCATATGAAAAGTCTCAGCTGATTTCCCCTTTGCTTCTATATTGAATGGTGCAATGCCTTTGCTCACTACTCTCTAGCTATAAAGTGAGGGTGTTTTGTTTGTTAGCTTGGGAATGCCAAGACAAATGTCACTAGTGGGAATACACAATTTTCTCAAATTTCAATAGACTCCTTTTTCAACTTAATATTCAATTGAATGTAATTTCTTCAAAGATGAAAAAAGCTAAGACATCATCATTGTTCTATGGGATATCAATTTGAATTCTCATGGTTAGATATCATTGTTGTTTATAACAGAAGCTTTATAAAATATTCCCAGGATAACAAATACATACATACATATATATATATATATATATATATATATATATATATATATATATATATATATATATATATATATATATATATATATACAACTTGAAGAATTGAGGAAATCCCTCATATACTCTTATAATCCTCATGTAGTTGAGCGTGCATTGTCATATACAAGTTAGATATGGTGCGTAGTACAAAGATGTATGATAGAGCATAATTCCATCATTTCAATGATGAAAATGGATGGTAGAGGTGTCAATTGGATGTATATAGAATCTAGATTAGGAGCTACAACGTGATTTTAAGGAATGGCTGACTACAATATGAAATAGTGATGTAGTAATCATATGTCAAAGGAGCTCTCCTTGGAAGGATTTAGCAAGAGATGGTGTAAGGCTTGAGTCTTGACATAGCATTACTTATCAGTTTTGATGGCATGACTATGCATATTTGGAATGCAGGAGGCTCTTGCATGTTGGTGTCTCCATCCTATACAAATCATCTTCTGGCTAAGTTTGAATATAGCGACTGTTGGGTAATTGTAGTTGTTTGTTTTCTCACAAGATTTAGGGGAAAGCTAAACATGACATATTTTTTATCATGATTTTTTTGGTGTTGATCTTATGATGCTTCTTGAATTACACCTACAGAATAGGTAATCTTATGTTAAAAGTTTAGGTGGCACCTTGGCCACCTTTAGAATTTTCTTGTTTAAACGATATTAATTTAATAATTTGTGCAAGATCTGGGAAGGAGAATCATGTTTCCTTCACTAAATGTATATGTAAGATGAATTCTACTCACATCCAAATATATGCTTCTAAGAAATAACTTGCAGGTTATTTAAGGATAATTTAAGAGGTATTGTCCAAATCATACAAGTTAATTGTGTGTGCAAGTGTTGTAAAATTTAAATACACCTGGCTCTGGTGTGCAGTGCTTTATTACATTTTCCTAAAGGCAGATAGCATCATGTACCTCATGTGGAGTGCTCTGTTTACTTTTTCCTAAAGGAAGATAACATTGACTAGAAGTGGAGAGGTATACTCATCTAGATAATTGAAAAAAGCTATTTTGTTCATTGTCATGTCTTGAGGCTCCACTTCTCAACATACCACAAACACTTGAAACAATGTTGGTGGAAAGGCATGACACCATGAAAAAGGTTGTACCACACCTGTCAATGAACTTGTATGAACTTGAAGCTTCCAGAATTCCTGGAAAGTGTTTTTATTGATGTTATTTCTTAACCTTCCCTTTCTTCCTAGAACACTAAGAAACATAGTGGTGGGCCATACTCGAAGCTTCTACAATTCTTGCAAACTATTTTACTGTTATTGTTGCTTACGCTTCCCCTAATTTTCAAGATACTGTGAATCATATTGGCCATGCTTCTTGCACTTGATATGACTCAAATTATTCTTCTGCTACTTAGAAGAGATTGAATCTTCCTTCGTCTTCTAACCCTTCACAAATCCTATTTTATTTCCTCCTTTCCTCACTCTCCTAGTGAGGGATAGCTCTGGTACATCCTCATCACTGGCTGAAACCATCTCCAATCTCATGTCCTCCTTGATAAATGCATCCCACAAACTTTCGATTTGATGGTAGCTTCTCACAAGCACATACAAACTATACAAAATGGTGCCAAGATGGACCAAATCCATTCAAACTGATCCAACTTTGTCCATTCTCTTCTACCTTGTCATCAAGTGTATCTCATTGATCTCTCAACTCTTGATCTTTATCAGATAGATAACTATTGTAGTAGTGTTGCTCATGCAAGTAATGGATGATTTCTTCATTAAGAGCATTCTCCTAGACATGTTCTCACTCCAATACAATGTAGACAAGGTAATATGCATT
Source organism: Pinus tabuliformis (assembly GCA_031772625.1). NCBI lineage: Eukaryota > Viridiplantae > Streptophyta > Pinopsida > Pinales > Pinaceae > Pinus > Pinus tabuliformis. The sequence continues at coordinate 1,505,689,254 of CM062819.1, read as the reverse complement.
TCCCTATCAATATTTTTCTCTACAATGAAACTTGTTAGATGATTCTTCACCAAATCAAAAACTATTCATTCCAGTTTGACCAATTTTTAATCATGCTCAGCCAACTCCTTCATATCTGTATAAAGTAGAATATCCTTCTACATGAGGTACCACAATTCAACCTCTTCCGAGAGATGTTGCTTCCTGAACTATAATAGAGTTGGAAGTGCCTTCCAACATGTGAAAATCCTAAAGACCCTAACTACTTGTGATATTTTGGGAAAATTATTGACGATAATACCTTCTTCACAATAATAGTTGTGAACAAGTCATGACCATGGGTAGTATGGTGCCATTCGTATCTCTCTGCTGATCTAGCGAGGGGTTGATTCAATAGCCCAAACAGGCTGAGTGAGTTTCCCAAGGAATCAAGTCCTACAGCTGCCTATGGAGGATTCATTCTGAAAACAAAGATGCAGCCCAAAATTCCATGACAATTGGGCACTTGGATATTTAGACCATGCTTAAGCATGACTCATTCATGTGTATAGAAAACACATATATGTCATCAATAATCCAAGATACCTTTGTGTAGATATGATCCAGTAATTTGAAATAGAAGCAAGACAAAGATGTGCCATGGTCCCTTCTTCTGAAGAATATTTTAAATCATGCCAATGTCGAGCATTCCTATATATATATATATATATATATATATATATATATATATATATATATATATATATATATATATATATATATATATATATATATATATATATATAGATCTCAAGCATAAACACACTTTAAGACATTATCTTTGTGGTCTGAGTTTACAAGGCTTTGTGAATGTGGCTGACTAAGGAAACTGGTATGGAAGAATTTAGGGAATGAATGGCATTCAACTCCTCACCTAAAAGAAGCTACATGTTCCAGATCCTATCAACTTTTATTATGTTATTCAACACACCTTGTTTCGAGGTCATTTCGATGTTTCTTCCAAAGACAACAAGCAACAAGATTGATTTTTCATTATTAGTGATGATAACATATTTCGATGGTTTTGAAAGAGATATATTGTGAGTTAATTGATCTGAAGAAGTTATAAATGCATCACTTATAGAGATATAAACCATTGAATTGGGTGCCAGAGTATGGGAGGCTTTGATTATATATAGACTTAGTTTGAACTTAACGCAGGGATTGTATTGACATTGGATCACATCAATCACAACTATAAGAGTAAAGGTTGCTTGCACCGATTCCAGGATTGTATGTTGCACTACTTCAATCAAAGTTATTTCACATCCACTAAAATGAAGGAGATCAAATAAATTCAGGCGAGCATTGTTTGGATTTCCACGAAACAGACCTAAGGTTGCAATGAGTATACTTCATCTCCTCAAGTGAAGTAACTCACAACTATGTCCACAAAGGATTGTATCCATTTCTAATAAAAGTTACTTACAATAATTGCCAACAATATTTTCTCTCGCAGGTTAAAGCTAAAGAAATATCAGTCCTCCAGTGAAAATGGGAAGCCCTAGTTAGAGGGCTGAATACCTATTGAAATTTTGTGTGGCAACATATTTGTAGGCAGATCAATATTGGCATCATCATTTATACACAGAGTCAGCATAAGAGGAAGTATTGAAATGACACTCCTTCAGTTGAAGGTAGTTGTTACATTTTGGGAAAATTATTGACGATAATACCTTGTTCAAAATCAAAGTTGTGAATAAGTCATGACCATGGCTAGTATGGTGCCATTTGTATCTCTTTGTTGATCTACCAAGGGGCTGATTCGATAGCCCAAACAAGATGAGTTAGTTTCCCAAGGAATCAAGTCCTAGAGCTGCATGTGGAGGATTCATTCCAAAATAAAAAATGCAGCTAAAAATTCAATGACAATTGGGCACTTCGATATTTAGATCATGCTTAAGCATGAATGATCATGAAAAAAATTAATTTGGCAGCACTATTCATGTGTATATCCAACACATATATGTCATAAGTAATCCAAGATACCTCTACCTAGATATGATCTAGTACTTTGAAATAGAAGCATGACAGAGATGTGCCCTAGTCCCTTCTTCTAAAGAATATTTTAAATCATGTCAATGTCAAGAATTCGTTTGAGTCCTTTAGTCATTTGCATTAAAGGAATGAAATTTGAAAACTTCATTAAATCTCTTCATTCTAAATTTTTATCTTTCTATAGTGGCATGTTTAGTGATTTGATATTCTACCTTGAATGATTGGTTATATCTACATCCATGTGTTGCTTTCACCGAACCTATTTAAGTTGAAGAAGCGAAAATGAATCAGAATTAAGATATTATCATTTTCACAGTAGTCGTGTTGTCAATCGGTCTCTCTATACAATATCTTTATTGTCATACAACAACAAGCTTCAGGGTTTCATCACTATTACCCCTCAGTTGTTGCCCAGATCTGCCACTATACATCTTGTGAAAAATTCCTAATGATAAATACTCCTGTGAACCTATTCAATATATACGTGCAGTGAGGAACCTCAGAAGATCATTCACCATAGCATTAGCTAGCATGATAATATCATTGTCTAAAATGAATGGTTTGTTGGCTAGAGGCTCCACTAAGAGTGTGCAGGAGGAGAGGAAAGGCATCAACTATGGTCATGGTGGTAGCATATGCTGTAGTGAATTGCAGCAGTAATTAAAAGAGCAGTAATGATATATGGAAGCAGCCATTTATATCTACATCTAGTGTTATAGACATTTTTGTGCCTTACAGCATTGAGCATGAAATGTCCATAATCCAAGGGATCCAAAGTCCCTAAAAGAGTTTTTCCTGCCCCTAAAGGAACAAGGTCAACCGATGACAGCTTCACCCACAAGTTCTCCACCAAAAAAACCACTCAGAAACAGTCAATTCAGGATCAATTCAGATGCTCTACTAGCTGCCTGCATTGCAAAGCACCCAAATGCACTGGCTAGGTGTGTTGCAATGCAATTGGATGCACTACCAAGGTGCGCTGAGTGGGAAATGACAAATGGAAAGCTCATTCAACGAGGTGGAAAGACCATGGAAGCTTCCAGAATCTTCTCTAGTGACACTTGCCTCAATGAATTCGACTAGTGATGAGTAAGAGGCTCTCAACCTCCAAGTGGAAGCAAGAACTGACAAAGAGAAGCCACAAGTCAAAACATAAGCTGACTCATCCTCTCTGCTTACATCTATATATGGATCCCTCATCCCAGAGATCCGGAGGCTGGAATTTTGTACTTTGCAGAGAATTGTTGTTGGTTTGAGATTGAGATTAGTACATTGGGTGATTTATGCTTTGTTGGGGGAGAGGAACGGATTCCTTTGCTGGGAGGTAGATGCTGGACCGGAACTCACTTGGTTGTATCTCCTCTTGGACTTTCTCATTCTATCAATAAACTATTTGAGTTTCTCCTACATGTTGTGTACCAATGATGTTTTGTTATGCTTACATGTTTAGCTTAATCTGATCTTGAGCTTTTTATGAATGTATATCTATATCTTCATGTAGTTTCTCTCTCTTGTGATCTTGCAGGAATTCAGTGAAGCTGGGCCGGTGAAGGAGCAAGGAGCTAGGAGCCACTGAAGAGAGGAGTGATTGGATTAACAAACTAGCGGAAGGCACAGGTTAGTTACATCTTTTCTCCTCATTTACATTTCATAAAGAAGAATACTCAATTAGTTTTCCTTGTTTGTTGCTAAGGCACTATCACACCTTAGAGTGGGATAGGGGCATTCCGAATGGATACTTTTCCCAAAAAAAAATTGGCGAATCCGCTGGGGAACGTATCTTGTTAGTTTAATTGTGTTTCTATTGTTGTTCTTCTCATAAACTCAGGAGTGCCGAATCGAACTGCATTTGCCATTTACGAATGCAAAGTAGAGATCTGCTACTCTAGTCCATTCACTAGGCCTATTTTTATGATCTGAACAGCTGATCCACAAGAGCTCTAACAGCCCTTTGTGATAGATCTTAGTCCTCCTTTAAATCATCCTCCTAATTGTACCTAATTGATAGCTTTTATCCGGCCAAAAGCTGTAGATTAAACTGCAAATCGTGACCCAGAACCAAGAGACAATTCTCGTTTCTGCTTCAGCGCAGACTCTGTGAAGAGGTTCTGCATTTCGATGCAGGTCCCGAGAGGGCTACCTGTGCTGAAGTTCAGTTTCTCTGTGCTGGGGGTGCGCTGATCAGCCCTTGCCTTGTGCAGCTGTGGTTCCCTGCTTCCTTTTGCTCAATTTTGTCTCTGTTTTTTGCAGCCTGTTATCAATGTGTGTACCTATCTGAAACCCCTTTTCTTTGCCTCAATTCCGCCTCAGTTGTATAAAGAAACTATATTTTTTCTTTCTGTATTTGTTACATCATTTGCAGTTTCCCATTACAAAAGTAAACTAATCATACTGTCACCCTTAGATCTAGACCTGTCGTAAGTGTCGTTTTGATCTTAGGAGTAAATTTGTTTGCTGTTGATAGTTTATTGCGCTTTTACTTTTGTCTTTTGGTTTGAATTTATGAATTTCTAGTGTCAAAACAAGTGTTTACTTCGGAATCATAAGTTTCGTAATCGTCTTTTTGATTTTCGAAAGAAGCTTGTTTGTGCTTTTCACTTGAAATCGAATTCAAATTTGTACAACAGCTTTCTTTTTAGGCATCAATATTAAGAAAGCGAAAACAAATACATGCATTTTTGCATTTGCATATTGATAGTTTGTATGGTTTGATTTAGGAAAAGTGCATTTACAGTGTGCTCTATTCTCTTTGAGAAAAGTTTGTGTCTTCCTTTTCCCCTTGTAGCTAGGATTTTCATTGTTGAAAAGAGATAAATGCTTGCTTATCATCTTTAGACTACATTTAGGAATTGTGTCATACATCTTATGGTGATCCAAAAAGTCAAACTTCTAAGAAAGATCAACCTAAAATAAATTGAATGAACTTAACAACGCATTGGAACTTAACGCACAACATAGAGGTCTAGGCTAGAGACGTGTTTCGGCATTGTAAAACCTGGTGACTGTCGATCTCGTTGATGGTTGGGTGATTCCTCCTGAGAGACGATAAGCGCCAGTACGGATTGTGCTCGCACGTACCGTCGAGTATATATTGGGAGACCCCTATAGGCATAAAACCTTTATCCATAGGAAGCCGTGTCGGCCGTCCTACTGATTGCAATGCACGGAACACAGCATTCGGGAAGATTGACCGCCCGTACCTTAAAAAGTATTTTGTGGTTTTGCGAAAAGTTTGGCACACCCTCTACCTAGAACTCCAGAGCAGTTCCTTTTGGCCTTTTTCAGACTCTATAACGGAAAAATTCCATCCGAGCATTTGTCACTTCGAGCTCGTTAAAACATCGAAGGAGACTAGAGTCATCTTTTGCTTTTTCTCGACTCTTTAAAATTGAAAAAGCAAGTTGTGTCTAAGCATCGTTAAAATTTATTTTAAATGGAATATTCATACCCTTTTTCCTGCGTTGATCTTTAGGTTGAGAAAATGGAGCCTACCAACCAAGGAATTCCCCTTGGTGGAAATCCTAGTCCCTTCTCCTCTTGGGGAGATGTTGGTGCGCCCCATATGGCCACATTGTCGCTTCCAGGACTGACAATTGGCTTTTCGGTCTGGCTCTTCTCAACCAATGTTGTTCAGAACACCACTATTCCTGAACAGTTGAATCAGCAGTTAGACCAGTCCAGAGTTATACACCAGCCTTCTACTTCCGCTAATTCTTCCTCTCCTCCTTCCTCTTCGCTTGACGGGACTGGTAAAGATAAAAACCAAGTTCCTAAGGAGAAGAAGGAAAAGAAGAAGAAAGAGAAGAAGAAGAAGGAGCCAAAAGCGACTGGGGGCAAACAAGTGTCGTCTAACAAAAATCCACACACAGCACTGACTAGGCCTAAATCGCCATGTGTCATATGCAAGGGAGACCACTTTCATAGAGATTGTCCCTGCATCCCTCGGATACTAAGGGACTGGTCTCCCCGTTTGCACAATCTGGTGGCGTCAACCTCTGATAGCCATGTTGAAAGGACATTATCAACTAGCGAAAGTGAAGTCCTAGGACAAAAAGCGAGAGCTAGATCTCCCTGTAGACTGTGCGATGGCAACCACGCCATCCACCATTGTCCCTTCTTAGACGAAGCGAAAAGAGTTTTGGATGATCATCTGGTTTCACTATTACGACTTCCTCCTGGATATAAAAAACTCTTGCCGAGTCCTTCGTTAGTTGAAAATCCAGCTGGCCCACTCAAGTGGTTAGCTGAAGCGCTGGTCATTAAAGATGAACCAGCTGAATCCATACCCGACGAAGGTCAAAAGGTCGAGGCGGTAGTTGACCCGGTCTTGCCTTCAAAGGTTTTATCTTCGAATGATACAGTCACTGAAGAGAACAAGGATGACACCATCCAAATTCTCTTCATCAACACAGACTCTGACGAGCATGGGGACAATCCCCCCATTCCTTTATCGCAGGAAGGAAGTTCGTCGGAGCGATACCCGGCCGTCTATTCGGTCCCACCACCAAGCAACCTAGTTGTTTCCTTCGACTGGAACCAACTAGGCAGACCTCGTTTACCAGCAAGCATACCATTCAGAATTATCGTCCAAATATACAGAATGGTCATGGCTGGCACCATCATTGATGAGGGGGCATCTGTGAGTATCCTTTCCTCTATTGCTTGGAAAGCGCTTGGTTCGCCAGCACTTTTGCCTGAAATGAGAAATCTGATAGGCTTTGATAAAGGAACCAGTCGACCTTTAGGGATCCTCCCCAATGTGCCCATAACACTGAAAGGGAAGGCTGTTCAAATGAACGTGATGGTCATTCAAGGACCCTTGGATTATAACCTACTCCTTGGATGATACTATATATATTGCATGGGAGCCATCATCTCCTCACTCTTTAGAGTAATGTGTTTTCCGCACGAAGGAAGAGTGGTCAAGCTCGTGGACCAGCTTTCATTTCCCAGATCATGCATCGCAAATAGTCATATACCATCCCTAAATGGTCTCTTCATGCAAGAAATGTCTCAACCCATGGTCCGTCCTCCCGATGAGTGCGAGTAATTCGGAGGGATATGACTGGAACCCAGGGGGCATGCGTCCTGGTCTGCTTTGGCAGGAAAACTTTGGGTATAGGGTAGGTTTCCGCGGGAGAATATGACTATTCCGTACCCCGTCCGTGATTGGAAGAGGGGTTGTTCTAGAATAAGGTTCTTTTGTCAAAGTTATGTGTTTGGCGCTCGTTGTCACTCACCTTTGTCTATCTCGGTAGACATCGTCGAAGAAGTGTTTTGTTTGAAAGATTAACAGGACAATCTTTGGGTAACCTGAAAGAGGTAGGCCTCTCTCGGTAAAACAATTGTTTTGGCGGAAGTGAAGTGGAGGTAACCTTGAAACTCTCTTTTATACCTTGGGGCATGCAAACCTTTTGTAGTGCAAGCAAAGAGCGATTATTTATCTGTTTTTTGGGTTAGTCGTTTCCTAACTTTCATAAAGAAAGGATGCAGGCATAGCTTTGTAAGGCGCAAGCTCCATAAAAAATGGAATCTTACATGAGACATTCTTATCATATGACTGGATTATTGTGCAGTATTAGCACATAGTTCATGCTCGTTAAAAATTAAACATAAGATCGAGCAAGTGTTTCAACCTGCGTTTAAGCTCGTTAAAAAATGAACTATTCTTCGGTAAATAACCACCGTGAATGTAACATTATCAGCCATTAAAGCCTTGGTCGTGTTTGCACCGTCACCTCCACTTTTCATTGGCCAATCATTCACCTCCATATGATTGTTTACCAATTTTGAGGAACAGCTGCAAAGAGTGATTTCACTAGCCATCCTTGTGACACTGCCATGCTTGGAAAATTCCAACCCTTACCTGGAATCAGCTGCTACCCATTTTATCACTCGTTCCTCAAAAGACGAGTCTTCTTTAAGCTCTTTTCATTTGAATCGTAAAATATGAAAAGATTGCCGAGTTTTGGCCTTCTAGCTCGTTAAAGTGACCGGAAGAGCTATCCCTCCTCTAGATTTTAATCTTTTTGGACCTGAGGGATTATTGCACAAAAACATCGAGCGCTTGTTTTGTTCGGCTCCTTAAAACTATCGAAAATTCATCCCTTCTGTATTATTTTATACTTTTTCGGACTTAAGGGATTAGATGATGAAAAAGGACTTTTGGAGTTAACTTTACGTACCTTTTCAGACTCTCTAAAAATGAAAAGGACCGAGTTATCTTTGTCATTAGACTTGTTAAAAACCATTAATAGCAACAAACTTGTCTTTAGACAAGAACGAGTTTCACTATCGCTAGGCTCGTTAAAACATAGCGATGGGTTTGCCTGAAGGGCAAATTATAGAGCAAGCATATGTTATCCTCCTCAAGCTTGACAAAAATAAAGAGGTACTGGTCAGCAATGACTGGGGAAAAACTGGGAAGAAACCCAAAGAACTTTTATTGGTAGCAAGTCGCTCTTGAACATGACACTTCCGCTCCGTGCCTGAGTCGGGTTGGGTTGTTCCATTCACCGGTCACATCGCCATGGTCTCGCCATACCATCCACCTTTGGGGTAAATGCTACCAATCCATCACATAAGTGTCGCCGATATGTTCAAGAGAAGTCATCCAGAGAAGTAAACCGTGTCTCATCCACTACCATACATTATACTTCATTCTTTCATGACCGCCACCCTGAACCATATATCATCAGATCGTTTTCACCTCCATCAAAATCATTTGCTCCGTTCTGTGTCACTGATGTGGGATACATCAAGGCCCTCGTTTGACGGATCGCTTCTTGTCGACATCAGCTCATTATCCAAGAAGTTGATCTAGGAACACCCCCTTTAGTACTTTGAAGCTTGCATGCCTCAATGGCAAGTTTCTCACTTCCGGCGACAGGTATACATCAATGACCTTCGACCGAAAGAATTTGCGTGGTGTTCGACGCCAAGTCCTTTATTCACACCACGTGAATTGTACTGCAGTACCTTGAGGGTCATTATCATTATCGGTGATTCCTCTCGCGCTTGTTAACAGTTTACATCATTGACTGGTAATCAAGCGATGTCTTTCCATGTTCGACTTCAAAACATTTTTCACATGGATCGACTTGTACTTAGAGTGAAGATTGGACGAGATTGAAGACCCCGGATCTAGTTTCATCCATCCGGGCTACGATATATATTCAGGAAAAATAAAGACATTGACATGTACAACATTGCAGCATAGACAATCATCCTACCAAAGGGATGATGATTTCAGCAGGATCATCAGTCTACCATCAGACAATTGTCTGTCCTATGTACATAAAAAATGAATTTATAAAGTTGAGCATGGGAATGCCCGCCTCAGCTAGATCATGAAAACAGTATGAAGAATAATGTATTGTATTGTATCTTATTACAGGTCTCCTCCCAGCATTGAATGAACTTCGGATCCTCCTAATAAAGCATTTCACCCGATAAACAACCTCATACTTTAGGGGGCAACTGTTATAGACATTTTTGTGCCTTACAACATTGAGCATGAAATGTCCATAATCCAAGGGATCCAAAGTCCCCAAAAGAGTTGTTCCTACCCCTAAAGGAACAAGGTCAACCAATGACAGCTTCTCCCAGAAGTTCTCCACCAAAAAAACCACTCAGAAACAGTCAATTCAGCATCAATTCAAATGCTCTACTAGCTGCCTGCGTTGCAAAGCACCCAAATGCACTGGCTAGGTGCGTTGCAACGCACTTGGAAGCACTACCTGGGTGCACTGAGTGGGAAATGACAAATGGCAAGCTCATTCAACGAGGTGGAAAGACCATGGAAGCTTCCAGAATCTTCTCCAGTGACACTTGCCTCAATGAATTCGACTAGTGATGAGTAAGAGGCTCTCAACCTCCAAGTGGAAGTAAGAACTGACAGAGAGAAGCCACAAGTCAAAACATAAGCTGACTCATCCTCTCTGCTTACATCTATATATGGATCCCTCATCCCAGAGATCCGGAGGCTGGAATTTTGTACTTTGCAGAGAATTGTTGTTGGTTTGAGATTGAGATTAGTACATTGGGTGATTTATGCTTTGTTGGGGGAGAGGAAGGGATTCCTTTGCTGGGAGGTAGATGCTGGATCGGAACTCACTTGTTTGTATCTCCTCTTGGACTTTCTTATTCTATCAATAAACTATTTGAGTTTCTCCTACATGCTGTGTACCAATGATGTTTTGTTATGCTTACATGTTTAGCTTAATCTGATCTTGAGCTTTTTATGAATGTATATCTATATCTTCGTGTAGTTTCTCTCTCTTGTGATCTTGTAGGAATTCAGTGAAGCTGGGTCGGTGAAGGAGCAAGGAGCTAGGAGCCACTGAAGAGAGGAGCGATTGGATCAACAAACTAGCGGAAGACACAGGTTAGTTACATCTTTTCTCCTCATTTACATTTCCTAAAGAAGAATAGTCAATTAGTTTTCCTTGTTTGTTGCTAAGGCACTATCACACCTTAGAGTGGGATAGGGGCATTCTGAATGGATACTTTTCCCAACAACATCTAGCAGCTGGAGTAATGAAAGTTTATGCACACCTTATGATTGACACCCTTAGATACCCTTGGATATTTGTGCATGGAACTTTGGAGCAATTTCTTGTAACGACCCTTACAAGCATGATGTCAGAGGTGAATTGTAGAAAATCCATACCAGATCCTATGCCTCAACAAGCACAATGACCAAAGGAAATTGTCAAGATCCTGATTGGATCATTGGGCTCTTTAATCCATTGAGCCTAAAGAATGTCTAACGAATATAAATGCTTGAGTAAGGAAGACCCCTCCTCATCATGGAAGGGATAACTTAATGCATTGGTCACATAAGAAGCTCATGAAACAAGGCTTCAGAGGGAGCTATAATATCCCTGACAGTATGACCAGATGATTTGATGTTTGTTGATAAAGGAAGTCTTGGAAGATGATTATGATTGATGATGGCTCCATGATAATCCTAATTCTGAACATCTTCTAGTTGAAATAATAAACGTGATCAGAAAGTGGCACACAAAGAAATACTTTTCTCACTGGTATTTGGTCTCTTTATGTTGTTGAAGTAATCTAAAGATAAGTTGATGTGACATTATGCTCAATGCCTCATTTAATACTCAGATTTAAAAGTTGGCATTGTGTTTACTATGGAATCCTGCATGTGAATACATTGCACCATCTCTGATGATATCTATGCTCTAAAAGCAATTCATATCCTCACATAATACCTTATTCTTCAGATTTATTAGAATTGTTAATGAAGGTATGACTATCTGCAAAGGTTAGTGATTTTGTATATGTCTTGACTGAACAATTTTTGGGTAGCATTTCTGCACTTAATACAACTATATTTCCTTTAATGAAACAATGTGATGACTCTTTGAATGCTACGATATCATAGTGGCACGTTACATTTGGTTATAAGTTTGTCCTGAGGGTCTAACTTTGGTAAAATTGTAGAATTAATGATATATTTCCTTATCTGAATTATTCATATTTAATACATGACTATAAATACAGATGTTCTGGGCATAACACAATCATAACTAAGAAAACATTGTATTGTTTGATGTGTAAAGTCTGAATTTGTGCCAGCACTTTGGATATTTGATTCATATGACAGCTTTAGATCTATGGTTGGCTAGAATTTTGTGGATAGTAGTTTAACGCAAGCTTAGATCATCTGTGAACATTAACTTGAATGACATCTGGATGATATATATGTTAACTATGGTATTTTCATGACATCTCTCAGAATTGCAAATGCCTAAGTTCATGACCTACATAATGCACTAGTTGTTACATTTTCATCTTATTTGATAACACTTTGGTGTTGTTTTAGATGGTGACAATTTGGGTTTGGTTTTGTGCACTTTACATTTGATACACAAATGGGATAAAACCATGGTAATTGGTACTCAAACATCTTAATAATAAATGTTATGATACTGCTATCTTTTGGCTTTCATTGATGCATAAGAAATATCTCTAGAATGCTCTAAACGCTATTGTCATCCTTGTTGTAATACTCTTGAGCATTGTGTTTTCTAAGAACTGCTAGCACATTTGTATTTCCTCCATAGTATCGAACTCATGGTTATATTGGTTGCTCACTATTTATTCTATTACACTTCTACTCTGTGACAAAATTTCTGCTCCTAGTAACATTGTTGAACATACTTAGATGCTTGAACTAAATCATCATTATAAGGATTGTGAAATGGTCTAGCTTATCTCTAAATTTTGTCATCATAAATTTCATTGAGAATTAAGTTCGTTTGTGGTGATGATGAAGGGATGACCTATGGTTTTTCATGCACTGATTTAACATATAACCTACCTTGTTTTGTCATGAGTTGATGTTTCTTCATGGTGTAATTGAATATCTGGTTGTGGTAATTATTAAGATATCACAATTTCCAAATTCGTGGAGATATGATTGATGAACTGGTTCAAACTGTTCATACATATATATAGATCTTTATACAAGGCCTCGATCCAGATGAGGCTAACTATCTATTGAGATATTATCCTGCACAAATAATAAAGTAAAATAGCTCAATTTTTCCAAGGAAAAGCATGCAAATGCAACATGCCAACAAGTAGGTGTAATCTTGATTGGTCAAGTTGGAGAGATAGTAATAGAATAGTGGAACAATGGAGTGATTTAGAATTGGACACCTTTTAGGTTACTTAACTCAAAGGTTGAGGACACAACATTCTTATTGAGTCATATAGCATAGATGTAATACGGGCAATACAATGACTGTGTAGAGTGTGGGAAATACCTTCTTGTTTATGAATATCTCAACAATGGAACTCTCCATGATATGTTACAATTTGCAAATGATAGTGGTAAGAGATTGACCTAGAACTCTTGTGTGAGGGTTACACTAGCCATTGATTAGGCTGTAATTTTCCTCCATATATATCTTAAGAACATAACAATAGAAAGAATCTCACAAAAGTTATTGTACAAAAAAAAGGAGGTGTGCTAGGAGCTATAAGATTGTACACCACGTGTAACACTCAATTATATAGGTGTCAGTCTTAGCATTACTCTTAAAATTAGGGTATTTTTGGCCCAAATGTGAAGTTGCAGGCAAGCATTTAAAAGACTATTAGAGGCTGCAACATATAAGCTTAGTTTGGATCAATAGAGGAAGTATAGAGGATGGATCTATGCCTCCAAAGAAGTGATCTACATCCACTACAACATTCATGTCAAATAAGCCAAATAGCATGACTTTCCTCTTGGAAAATTTTGAAGCTATAGGAGTTAGAATTAATCTATTTGCTACCTTTGATGTGTTCATGTTTGACCCTTGGTTTAATCTGCCATGAAAGAAAAAGCAATGGATTGAATGCACAGAGTTTAGGGTCTGCCACATCTTCATATGTTAATTCTTATTATTGTGATATACAATAGCCATTTATATTTCTGGTGTACGATTCCTCTGGAGATTTCTATCCAACAACAACATCTTTGTGGTAAAAGGTGTATTATCAGAGGTTGCTCTGTCAAAAATAAAAACCAAAAGGGACCTTACTATGCACACATATGAAGAATTAAGAAGATTATTATCTATGAGTGCTAATGTGGAGGTATAGGAAAAAATTACATAGGAAGTGAACCTTTTTGTTCAACCAATCAAGATCTAAAAAGGAAAATGTGTAATTATATATACATGTGTGATAGTATTTGGAGAAATGCCAACCTAAACCATAAATTTGTTGACATTTTGCTGGAGCTGACCTATAATTGTTCCTAAAATTAATAAACAGGTAAAATAGGACTGAATTTTCAATACAAAATATAAATTGATAGGAACATGGCCAAATTGTGAAAGTGTAAAAATTGGTATGGTTTAAAGGGACCAACCCCTTTGAAAAGTCTTAAATGTGGAAATGGAGGTTGAGCCTCATTCTAGAACCCCTTGGGGCATCCATCTTAGGAATTGGTGTAGGATGCAACACTTCAGAATAATTTTTGTAGCAGTCATGTCAACACTTATATGGTGACATGGGGTTGGAATTGGCCTGTCAAATCCATACTCCCTATGAGTAGGATGCATGATGTTCAACAACGCGATCACTTGTGATCAAGTCCAATTAGGGGTTGGGCCAGGATATGGAATACATACTCATTCTTCCTCGATAAAGCCACCCTAAAATGTCAAGGTCATTTGATCTAATAAATTTCCTATATTAGAGTCAAAACAATGTGTATCATTAAGATCTATTAAAACTCCATTTAGTCCAGATTCGAGCTAGCTATATCTAAACTTCATGCAGAAGGCTCTAGCTAATTGGCAAGATACCAGTAATACAAAGAAATGGAATTTAAATAAAGGAATAACACATTTATCCTAGGTCCCAAAATGCTTCGAATCTAGGACGTCTGGAACTATAAAAGAGAAGAGGGTCAAACTACTAGTTGTATTGACGTCAAATCCCAAGAACAAATTACAAGTAGAAAGTAGAATGAAGCCCCGTGATCAAACCTACTTATCCATCTCTAAAGACTAATTAAATAGATGTACCATCATTTTAAGTAATGTCCTGTCACCACTCAAATTCTCACTCCATTGAAAATTCTAAAGATGCCATAATCATATGATCCTGGAGGAAACTACTAGGCAAGCCACCTGCTCTGACCTTAGAAGCCTCACCTAGAAGTTTCCTCTATGCTCTAACATTTGAGGTTTAGACTTCTAAACATGGTGAGAGTTTGAGCAATATCAAAGCCCCACTCTTCACCAACAATAGGCATGCATGCTCACTCTAACTAAACCTTGAACATAATATCTTAAGCAAGACATAATAATCTATTTTTAAGTGGATAACACTATATGCAAGGCACACTTAATTGTAACTAGATAGATAAGATTAAGTTTTAAATAAACTACATGTATCCACCTTGACAAGTGTACTATCTTGGGCATGAGAGTTCCTTTACCATAAATAATTTCCAACCAGCTATAACCCTTCAAGTTTGATGCCATGTAACACCGATTTGATTTCTAACTTATTGTACATTTAGATTTTTCACCAATAAATGTAAAATCCAAGTTTTTCATGAGAAATTTTGTTCCCAAAAGGATGTTGGAATTAGTAAAATTGAAAATTGTTAAAATTGGCAACTAGGGCCAAACTCCATGTGGGTCATCTTATTTATGGTAGCTGATATTTTTCTTTGGTTCCTCTCACTGAGAGGTGTAGGATTGATCTAAATATCATCTAATTCTGATAAGTATTTATAGAGATATGAATTTATTTGTCTTATGAGACAATTTGTCAAGGTCGGCCAACAACTAAAATGCCCCTACTTGTGCTCCACATTTTAGTATAAATACAAGTTCCTTGCAAGTCATTTGTGCACACAACTCTCTTAGGATTTATTCTTCTCCACTTGTTTTGGGTTTTAGTGGAAAGAATAATCTCTAAGGGAAAAACACAGGTCTAGAAGGAGACCCTATAAGCAGCAAAAGAAGGATGCCCTAGTCGTTGTCATAATGAAGCCTTGCCGCACGCCTTGTGAAGGTTTGGCCACAGTTGAATGGGAGATCTAGCATGGTGAAGGAGGCCTAACCGCTGATCCTAAATGCAGTCTTATCATACCCTAGATGCCCTAATCTATACATTGTTTTGGAAGGGTTTGAGACAACCCTTAAATGCAGCAAAAGGGATACCCTAACTCTAGTAATGAGGCTCCCATACACTACCCTAACCTGGCTATCTAAACGATGCCTAAATGTAGTTATGGAGATCCCTTAAATAAGTAACCATGGAAATGAAGGAAATAACCCTAGCCGTAGGACTAAGGGAGAGGAGATGCCCTAAAGTTAGTTTCTACGTTGTCTAATGGAGATGCCACCTAAATGTTGCCTTAGAAGAGTGTTCTACACAAGGTATACCCTGACTGTCATGGAAGGAATGCTCTCACACTTAAACACTGAGTTAAAGAAGCCAGACCTTCAACTATCCTTAACGTTGTTCTAAATAAGGATGATCTATCTGTTGTTTTGATTGAAACACAATCATGAGTGATAGATTCAATTGTTGTCTTAATGAAAGCCTATTGATGTCACTCTAACATTGTCATAGAGGAGAAGACATTTGCATTTTTTTGGGCTAGGCCATAGGCCATAGCACTATAGCTAGCCATATTGGTCTTATGATGAATGTTGTAACATTATAGGCATCATAGTATATGATAGTAGGATGCATAGTGCACATAGTAGCATCCATGGGTACAAGATGCATAGTGTAACATAGTGCACACAGTAGCAGCGATGGGTACAGGATGTATGGTGCAACATGGTGTAGCTCAGTGATGTTGGACATAGTGATGGTGTAGCATGGTGTAGCTCAGTGATGTTAGACATAGTGATGGTGCATCATGGTGTAGCTCAGTGATGTTGGACATAGTGATGGTGCAGCATGGAATAACTCAGTGATGTATAACATAGTGATGGTGCAACATGGTGTAGCTTAGTGACACTGGACATGGTATGATAGTGTAGCACAGTGATAGGCTCAACATGGTGATGGAGTCACCTTGAAGAATCAGTTGAAGTAGCATGTCTTTAACTGAGTCCAACTACCTCATGTATCATCTTCTTAGAGATGGTCTTTGCTCTTATTTAGATAAGTCAAAGTGTTAACCTTTTTTGAGGAAACTAAGACTTTTACTATTGAGGCTCCTAACCAAAATGCTTATTGGTAAGGGCACTCTTAGGTGTTTTTATTCACTCTTGATGTGCCTCTATTTCATATATTAACGATATTTCTCCTTACCATAAAAAATTGTCTACTTTACTACTACAATCCTTTTTGCGTTCTATTTATTTTATGTATTTTATGTTCACTATATTAAACTAATGACATCTACAATCATCAAATATTGCTCTCTAACCCTCATTCATAATGAAAATCATAAAAACAAAGACATGAGTTAAAGGTTAGATGACATGGACAAAATGCCACATTGTCATGTATCATGTGGAAAGATACCAAGAACTTACATTAGGAAACCCTAACCATCAAAGACACATTATATTTATGGAAAAAGGGCATCAGAGATGATGGGTCTAGGTGGATTTCATGCATTCAAGTTCAGGTGAAGGAAGAGGTCCAATCTAGCTCAACACCCTAAATTGAAGACTCTGAAAACTCATTGGAAGAAAGGACTATTGTCAAATGAGCGAATCTCCTCTTGGGTTTAATTATTCATGTGAATAGAAAATATTGATTTGTGAGCTACTAAGAATGCAAACTAGAGTATTTTTCACCCCGAGAAAATTTGTGTCCAATTTTAAAACATCTATGTCTAATTTATAGTGTGAATTTATTATTATTTGTTTCATTCACTGCATAGGGGTTATATATTGTAACTATTAGATGCTTGTTGTAGCAGATTATTTTGCATAAAATGGAGGGGTAGAAGCAATTTAACTGATTTTCTTGATTATTTTAAGATGTTGCTCATTCTATTGTTTATTTATTTTAGTTTTTCGCAGAACCTCTGTTGAATCCAACAAGGGTGAGCTTTGAAAGCAGATCCTTATTGCAACAATTCAGGAGTGATTTAGTCACTGTTTTTTTCAAAAGTCTTTTTTTCCTCGAGAATTCCAAATCAAACCTAGAGACATGAAAAACAAACCTTGAAAACAACCAAATGACCATAAATAAATGAAATGCATTCCAAGCAAACAAAATAGTTAATGAAATGTATGTGTTTTTATCATGGAAACAGGGTTATTTTGAGCATGCCGTGATTTGCAAATCATATAGAGGTGTGGACAAAAGAAGTATCCAAACTTTTATTAAAATATTTAATCATATATATATAAATCTTATTAGTAGGTAGGGAATTGAATACCTAAATTTCATAATGATAACTCTCGAGAAACAATTATATATCCATCTTTGCACAATAATGTTTCACATATTGAGAAAATTGGCTAACGTGCAGATTTCCTTCAAATCGAAACTCTAGGAATGCATACGATTCATCAAATAGTTGATCATGCAAGGAAGGAAGTACTGAATTTATAAAATTAGTGGTCATAGAGTAGTTTGTAAAGGAAAAATATCTGATGTAGTATCAATTCCCAGGAACCATCAGATCAGTTTCCATTAATCTTAGCAAACTACTCTGATAAAACAGATAAACAAGGGCACAAAGGGATGTTTCTCCCCAAGATTGGTCAATTGCGAAGGAGGGTCATCAATTATAACAAACAAGAAAAAACACTAAGATCAGTAGGTGACTACTTAGTTTAGTTTAGGGCATATAGCATTCATTTGGTTCTCCCTAAATAGTAAGGATCAAAATCTTGATTTAATATGGCATTAGTTAAGATTCATTTTCGAATAGTAGCAAACAGAAATCATTGCAATTTCATATACCCTAAAAACTCGAATTACATTTTCATTGTGGAGGATTTAGAGAAAGTGTGTACATACTTGGTCGAACTTTAAGGTAACAAGAGCGATGTCTTAGTACAGGCCAAAAGTAAACGCAATGGAGGAACCATATCTATGGAAGAAGAAAGAATCCCCCATAGAAGAAATTGCGAACCCTCTTCACACAATCGTCTAGTTGGGTCACTCTGACGGTGCCATCAACAGTCGGCCACTATCTCATGACCATGTAATGACTCTACTATTGGCATTATGATACAGGTATGACACAGGTGTTGTCCTTGATGGCAACTCTCTTAGATGAAAGATCACAGTATAGTAGGTAAACAACAAAGAATGAAGAAAGAAAGGTATACGCAGGTTCACCATTGACCAAGCTGCATATACACGCAGGTTCACTGTATACAAAGTCGCGTATACGGAAAGGTATATGTGATTCACTATATACCAAGTCGCATATACATGCAGGTTCACTATATACAAAGGTGCGTATAACATACACACGCACTTTCACAGAAGGAAAGGCATGTACATGTTGGAAAACTAAGTTTTGGTCCATGGTATTTGGACCATGGTATTTTGGTATTGGTCCATGGTATTTGGTCTGAGGTATTGACCCTAGGTATTGGGTCCAAGGTATTGACCCTAGGCATTGGGTCCAAGGTATCGGTCCTACGTGGTTTTGGACCATGGTATTGAGAGAGGCCTAAACCTATATAAGGAGAATAAGATCATTAGGCCAAAGGGAAAGTGTTAAAGTGATGAATACCTGATGAAGTGTGAGATTTAGTATGCAGGTTATGGCTATGTGATGCTTTGTTAAGGATGCACCTATGTGGCGAATGAAGGTTGATGGATTAGGATCATTGCATTATCATTATATGGTATGATCATGAATAGTTCATATCTGAATATTGACGCATGTCTTATCCTTTATATCTGATGATCTAGGTATATCTAAAGTAGAAAATTGCATCGAGGGTATAAGTAATTATTTTCAGATCTATACGCTAGTTCCCTTCGGTGAAAGGGTGTATACACACTGGTTCGACACAGACAAGTAGCATATACATTATGATATTTCATATTTGAGGTCGCTATTGGTTCTAGTGGTTGTTGAACGGTTCTAGGCTCTGCTCTGTGTTCTAGTGACTGTGTTTTGACGACACAGTTTCAGTGATTCAGTAGTTGGGTGATTCAGAGGTTGATGATGCAAATATAGTTGATGGTCGTGTTGCAGTGGTGATTGATTTTGTATTGATGGATCCAGTCTGAAAATTTATGAAACGTGGTCCTTGGAAGAAAAGAGAAGGTCGTAGCCTTCTGTAGGTCGGCGCCTACATACTAGTAAATATATCGGCTAGTACAAGAGCTAGGGGGTTGTAGCTCCCTTCCAGTAGAAGCTGGAGAACGAGATAAGGTTGTAGCCTTTTGCAGGTGGGTGCCTACGTAGTGGTATGATTCTGTGCCAGTACAAGATTGTAAACAGGGTTTTTCTTATCTTAAAGAAAACAACAGCAGGTGGTTTTTGTCTCGAATTTGGTTTCCACCTTATATCATGGTGTTCATGTGTGTGTCTTATGTGTGATGATATGTTTTGTCTTTACTGCACCTAATTATTATTTATATGGTTAATGAAGTTTTGATGCACTGATTAAAGATCAACATATGATGAATTAATTGAATCATAAGTTTGTTGAATATACACTAGTTGCATTAAACACAGTTGAGTGTACATGCGGGTTCCCTTAACTGAAGTAGCATATATCGATCTAATTATGGAAATGAAAAAGCTTATGATTTTCTAATACTGATTCCCCCCCCCCCCTCTCAGTATTATTTCCAACAATTGGTATCAGAGCAGGTCCTTCAGAAGAAGCTTGATCGCTTGAAGGAAGATCCATCATCATGAGTAATCAAGAAAGAGAGGGATCTATCAGACCACCAATCTTCGATGGGAGAAATTTTCGTTACTGGAAGATAAGAACCATAGCCTATCTACAATCGCTTGGAACAGATAGTTGGGAAATCGTGGAAGGAGGATATACATTTCCATTAGCAATTCCTACAGATACGGCAAGTAGAAAGCAATATGAAATCAATGCCAAACTTGTTACTATCTTATTGGAAAGTTTGTCAAAATCAAAGTTTGTCAAGGTCATGCAGCTCAAATCAGCCAAAATAATATGGGACAAAATCATTCTAAGCTATGAAGGAGACACTCAGGTCAAACGTGCTAAGCTTCAAACTGTCAGAATTCAATATGAAACTCTTAAGATGCAGAGTGATGAAAGCATAGCTAATTACTTCCTACATATAGATGAGATTGTCAATTCTATGAAGAATCTGGGTGAAGGAATTAAGGAAGTTGTCTTAGTTGAGAAATTTTTGAGATTCTTGTCTGATAAATTTGAACTGAAAGTGTCTGCCATAGAGGGAAAGCAGGATCTGCAGAATATCACTATGACGTAGATTCACAGAATCTTAACTACTTTTGAAATGAGAAAAGGAGGACCATTAGATATGAGAGAAGCCGCATTTAAAGTATCATCAAAGGGAAAAGAAAAACTTAATGAATCAAGATACATTTCAGAAGAAGAATGTGAGGTAAATTTTGTCAAGAAGCTTCAACAGGGATCTGGAAGGTTCAAAGGTAAGCTACCTTTCAAATGTTTTTCTTGTGGTAGAGTTGGTCATTACGCTACTAGATGCCCTCATAACAAAGGAAAAATGTCTGAAGAAGGAAATAAAAGTTATTATACTCATGATAATAGTGATGATTAAGATAATCAAGAAATTAAACTTCTCATGGCATATGAAAATAATGACGTAGAAAAAGAAGAAGTTACCAGATTAAAAGTTCAGCTGGAGACAATAACCAGAGTAAGGGAGAAACTGTAGGATGTAGTAAAAGATCAGAGTATAACAATCCAGAGACTTGAATCTAAGATCCTCTCTCTAAAAGAATATCTTGAAGAATCGAAGAAGCAGAATGAAGAATCTATTTAAGAAGAAGAACATGAAGTGCTCGAATTAAGGCAACAAGTGGAAAGAGGAAGAAAATATTAAGAAAACATAAAGAAGATATATCTGGGAAAGGAAGAATAGCATTAGGTTGAGGTAAATATCTTAAAAGGTAAATTAGAAGAAAAGGATAAACTGTTGCAATTTCAAGACAGTGCTAAGATTTTGGATGATATTCTTAGTAGTCAAAGATCCCCTGCTATCAAATATGGTCTTGTTTTTTATGAAACTGTTGAAGGTGAATCTAGCTCACAGGGTGAGGTAAGGAACTCTAATGAAAAACCCAAAATGCTCAACAAGGAGATAAGAGGTCAACCCCAGCAACAACCAAGGAAAGAAATTCTTCAAAGAAAACCTTTTGCTCCTAATTTTGGAAGTGATAGATTGTTATTTCCTCGATGAAGAATGTTGAATGTTATGAATGTCATAATCTTAAACATGTTGGAGCCAGATGTAGAGGTAGATGGTTCAAGACCATCACACAGAAAGATCATCACGTTCCACGTACTTTAAGGGATATTGTTTTGCTTGCAATATGTTTGGTCACAAAGCTATTGATTGCAATAAAAGGAATATGAAACATGTAAGATGTTATGCATGTAACAAGTTTGGACATAAAGTAAAGGAATGCAGGAGAAAAATTCGAACACAAAAGAAAAAAGAGCATACATCATCTCAATCCTAGATATTAAAGAAGATAGAATTAGTGTCAGAAAGATGTGGCATAACTCAGTTAGCAGACATAACAGACCCATGGGAAGCTGAAAGTGTAAACCTTCAGTATTCCAATTTGCATACGCAACTATTATGAAGAGAAGTCATGTATATACATGAGTTAAAGGCTGAAAAGGTGTGTATATGGAGCTCTGAAGAAAAAGCAACAGAACAGATTCAGGAAAAGAAGTCTGATATGGTTCGGTCATGGTATATGTTGATTGACATAGGTTTAGGGGGAGCATATGCTTCGAATAATGCATTTTTGGCATTATGGTTAGAAGTCTTTGGTGATGATGCTTATGTGGCTAAATGATACATCTTGCTACTTATTGTTGGTTGGCCAAGAGAATGGTATTGCAGGTTACAGGTCTAGATTCTGGTGAGAGATGCTTATGGTGTAGATCATATATGGTGTATGATAGTTGTTGATGACTATCATGGTCTTGTTTAGATTATTGGTCTTTGTTATAAAAGTCATGAATATCATTTGGTGTAAGGGTCTTGCAAAGACTAATTTGTACCCCACTATGCATGGGAAGGATGATGTAATAATTTCTATTTTGAGACATGTATAAACATTTGGTATACCCCCACTTGGTTGAGTGGATGAGTCAAAGTGGTGTATCCCCACTTAGTTGGGAGATTGATGTATGTATGAGTCATTGGTGATAGGAAGGGCATACTCACTTAGTTGAGTTGTACAATCATGTTATTCTTTTGAAAAATATTTTTGCAGACTTGGCATGTGCTTAGGAGGAGCATGGGTGGATTGATAAATATTAGCATGTACAAAGGCAAAGCTCAATCAGAGATTTTAGCATGTACTCAGGGGGAGTATGGACATCAAAATGTATATCAAGGGAGAGAACATCTTGGTCCATGTTACGGGGAAAAGTGTCTACACAGAACTTCTTATCCCACTAAGGTCTGGTAGCTACCTTAGAAACAAACAAAGTAAAGCTACTTTTGTTTTCTTTATGAAATATAGATGAAAGAAGAACAAAGAAGACCAACCTCTGTCTTGTGCTAATCTCCTAGTTCGGTTCCTCTCTCTCTTGATAGTCTTTCGCTACTTGCTCCCTTGTACGCCAAGCTTCATAGAGTACCTGTAGGATCACAGTAGCATAACACTATACAAGAACATGGATCTATAATAATAAACAATCTAGGATCAGATGTAAATTGACCATAAATATGCATAAAACATAAATGACACAAGAGAATGGAGGAAAACTTGAATAGCTTTTATTCATAACCAAGAAAGAACCAAGGGAGTTACAACCAGTTGTTCTGACCCAGCATCATCCTCTCAGCAAGTAAGCCCTTCTTCATCTCATACAAAGCTTACATCACCCAACACAATGATGTTGTCTCAAGAAACCAACAATAATTCCTTACAATATGCAAAATTCCAGCCTATGTATCTCTGGGATGAAGGATCCATATATAGATATTTGTAAGGGAGATTTGTCAGCTTGTGATTTGATTAGTGTCTTCCCTCTGATAGTTCTTGCTTCCACTTGTAGATTGATGATCTCTTACTCATCCTTGGTCGAATTCAGAGAGGCAAGTGTCATAGGAGAAGTTTCTCGAAGATTCCATGCCTCTCCACCTCGCGGAATGACACTGCCATTTGTCACTTCTCGCCCATCGCAACCCATAGAAGGGCTTTTTCAAATGAAACGCACCCACAGAGTGTACTTAGGTGAGATGCAACGCACTTTGCCTATGGAGCAGCTGAAATGTTCCTGTTTTGACCAGTTTTGAGCAGTTTTTCATGGAGAACTTTTGGGAGAAGCTGTAATCAGTTGACCTTGTTCCTTTAAGGGTTATAACAACACTTTTAGGGACTTAGGATCCCTTGGTTTATGGACATTTCATGCTTGGGGTTGCAGTGCCCAAAAATGTCTATAATAGTTGCCCCCTAAAGCATGAGGTCGTTAATCTTTTGATGTCGTGTGAAATGCTTTATTATGAGTATCCGAAGTTCTTTCAAGCTGGGAAGAGACATGTAATAAGATACAATACAATACATTATCTTCATAATATTTTCATGATCTAGCTGAGTTAGGCAGTCCCATGCTCAGCTTTATAAATTCAATTTTCATGTACATAGGACAGACAATCGTCTGAGTGTAGACTGATGATTCTGGTAGAGTCATCATCCATTTGATTGGATGATTATCTGTGCAACAATAATGTACATTTGATGTCTTTATTTCCCTGAATATATATCGCAGCCCGGATGGACGAAACTAGATCCATTCAATCTTCACTCGAAGTACAAGTCTATCCATGTGAGAGGTGTTCTGGAGTCGAACATGGAAAGACATCGCCTGATTACCAGCCAATGATGTAAGCTATTAAGAGGCGCGAGAGAAATCACTGATAACGATAATGACCCTCAAGGTACTGCAATACAATTCACGTGGTGTGAATAAAGGACTTGGCGTCGAACACCACGCAAAATCTTTCGGTCGAAGGCCATTGACGTAAACCTATCACCGGAAGAATTGAAACTTGCCATTGAGGCATGCAAGCTTCAAAGTACTGAACATGGTGTTCGTAGATCGACTTCTTGGATAATGAGCTGATGTCGACAAGAAGCGATCTGTCACAGGAGGGCCTTAATGAATCCCACATCAGTCACACGGAACGGAGCAAATGATTTTAATGGAGGTGAAAACGATCTGATGACATAAGGTTCAGGGTGGCAGTCATGAAAGAATGGAGTGTAAATGTATTGTAGCGAGTGAGACACAGGTGAATTCTCCGAATGAATTCTCTTGAACATATCGGCGACACTGACGTGATGGATTGGTAGCATTAACCCTAAATGTGGATGGTGTGATGGGACCATGACGATGTGGCCAGTGAATGAAACAACCCAACCTGACTTTGATGCGGAGTGAAAGTGTCATGTTCAAGAGCGACTTGCTACCAACAAAGTTTCTTCAAGTTTTCTTCCCAATTTTTCCCCAATCATTGCTGACTAGTACCTCTTTATTTTTGTCAAGCTTGAGGAGGATAACATATGCTTGTTCTATAATTTTCCCTTCGGGCAAACCCATCGCTATGTTTTAACGAGCCTAGCGATAGTGAAAGTTGTTCTTGTCCACTATGGACAAGTTTGTCGCTATTAAGTTTTAACGAGTTTAACGACAAAGATAACTTGGTCCTTTTAAATTTTAGAGAGTCTGAAAGGGGCCATAAAGAAAAATCCAAAATTCCTTTTTCGTTATCTAATCCCTTAAGTCCAAAAAGGTATAAAACAATATAAAAGGGATGAATTTTCGATACTTTTAATGAGCCGAAAAAAACAAGCGCTCGATATTTTTATGTAATAACCCCTCAGGTTCAAAAAGATTAAAATCTATAGGAAGGATAACACTTCCGGTCCCTTTAACGAGCTGGAGAGGCGAATGGCTCAGAAATATTTTGATATTTTACGAGTCAGTCGAAAAGATCTTAAAGGAGAATCGTCTTTTGAGGAACAAGTGATAAAATTGGGTAGCAACTGATTCCAGGTAAGGTTTGGAATTTTCCAATCACGGCAGTGTTACAAGGATGGCTAGTGGGATCACTCTTCGCAGTTGCTCATCAAAATGGGTAAACAATCAAATGGAGGTGAATGATCGGCCAATACAGAGTGGAGGTGATGATGAGAACACGACCAAGGCTTTAAAGGCCGAAGTACTACATTCATGATGGTTATTTACCAGGAAATAGCTCTTTTATTAATGAGCTTAAACGCGGGGAGAAACATTTGCTCATGACTTATGTTTATTTTTTAACGAGCTTGAACTATGTGACAAAACTGCTCGATTAATCCAGTCGTATAATAAGAATGTCCCATTTAAAAACGACAATTTTTAGAGTTTTTCCCCACATGCTTTCTTTATGCAAGTTAGGAAATGACCAATCCTACGAGTTTAAAGGGTTAGAGGACCTACAAATTTAAAAAAATAAATAGTCGCTCTTCGCTTGCACGCCAAAATGTTTGCATGCCTCCAAGTATAAAACAGAGTTTCAAGGTCACCTTTCAAATCTCCAACAAAACATTTGCTTTATCATGAAAGGTCTACCTCTTTCAGGTTACCAAAGATTCTTCTATTCACAGCGCAAACAAAACACTTCTTCGGCGATGTCTACCGAAATAGACAAAGGTGAGACAATCCACTCACATAACTTTCACGAGAGAACCTTATTCCAGTCTAACCCCCTCTTCCAATCACGGACAGGAGTACAGTCCAGTCAGATATCTCTCGCAGAAACCTACCCTATACCTGAAGTTTTCTTGCTGAAGCACACCAGGGTGCATGCCCCCTAGGTTTTAGTCATGTCCCCCGAATCACTCGCGCTCATCGGGTCGACGGACTGGAGATTGATGAGACATTCCTTGTGTGAAAAGACTATTCAGGGATGGCATATGACTATTTGCTCTGTGTGATCCGGGAAATAAAAGCTGGTCTACGAGCTTGACCATTCTTCCTTCATGCGGAAAACACATTACTCTAAAGAGTGATGAGACAATGCCTCCCATGTAATAAATATATTCTCTTCCAAGGAGTAGATTATAATCCACGGGTCCTTGAACTACCACTACGTTCATGTGAATGGTTTTCCCCCTCAATGTTATGGGCACATTGGGAAGGATCCCTAATGGTCGACTAGTTACTTTGTCAAAGCCTGTTAGATTTCTCATCTCAGGCAAAAGCAATGGCGAACCTAGCACTTTCCAAGTAGTCGAGGAAAGGATACTCACAGAAGCCCCTTCATCTATGATGGTACCAGCCATAACCATTCTATATATTTGAGCAATAATTTGGAATGGTACACTAACTGGTAAACGGGGTCTGCCTGGTTGATTCTAGTCGAAAGAAACAACTAGGTTTCTTGGAGGTGGGACCGAATAGATAGTCGGGTACGACTCTGACGAACTTCCTTCCTGCGGTAAAGGAATGGGTAAATTTCCCCCATGTCCATCGGAGTCTGTGCTTACGAAAATAATTTTGACGGCGTTGCCCTTATTCTCTTCTGTGACTGTATCATCTGAAGATGGAACCTCTGAAGGCAAGACCAGGTCAACTACCACCTCGACCTTTTGACTTTCGTCTGGTATGGGTTCAGATGGTTTGTCTTCAATGATAGATCCTTCGGCTGATCACCTGGGCGGGTCAGCCGGATTTTCAACTAGTGATGGACTTGGCAAGAGTTTTTTATATCCAGGAGGAATTTGTAACGGTGAAACCGGATGATCATCCAAAACTCTTCTAGCCTCGTCTAAGAACGGACAACAGTGGACGGCATGATCGCCTTCGCACAGTTTACAAGGAAATATATATTTTCCTTTTTTTCCTGGGGCTTCACTTTCACTAGTCGACGGTGTGTTTTCAACATGATCATCAGAGGTTGACGACACCGGGTTGTGCAAAAGAGGAGACCAGTTCCTTAAGATCCGAGGGATATAGGGACAATCTCAATGATAGTGGTCTCCTTTGCAAATGACACATGGCGATTTAGGCCTGGTCAGTGCAGTGTGTGGATTTTCGCTAGACAATGTTTGGTTGCCCCCTTTCACTTTTGGCTCCTTCTTCTTCTTCTCTTTCTTCTTCTTTTCCTTCTTCTTCTCAGGTACATGACTTTTGGCTTTACTAGCCCCATCAAGCGAAGTGGAAGGAGGAGAGGAAGAATTGAAGGAAGTAGAAGGTTGGTGGCTAACTCTGGAATCGTTTAGTTGCTGACTCGATTGTTCAGGAATTGCAGTGTTCTGAACTACAGAGGTTGAGAAGAGCCATACGGGAAAGCCAATTTTCAACCCTGGAAGCGACAATGTGGCTATATGGGGTGCACCAACATCTCCCCAAGAGGAGAAGGTACTAGGATTTCCTCCAAGGGGATTTCCTTGGTTGGTGGATTCCATTTTCTCAACCTAAGATCAACGTAGGAAAGGGTGATGATTATTTCGTTTAAAATAAATTTTAGACGCTTTGACACAACTTGTTTTTTCAATTTTTAAGAATCAAGAAAAAACAAAAGATGACTCTAGTTGCCTTCGATTTTTAATGAGCCTGGAGTGACAAGTGCTTAGATGGACCTTTTCTGTTAAGGAGTTTGAAAAGGAATGAAAGGGACTGCTCTAGAAATCTAGGTAGAGGGATTACCAAACCAATCGCAAAACTGCAGAATACTTTTTACGGTACGACAGTCAATCTTCACGAATGCTATGTTCAGTGCGTTGCGATCGATAGGGTGACAGACATGGATTCTTATGGATAAAGGATTAAGCCTATTGTGGTCTCCGAAAATATACTCGACGGTACATGGGAGCACAAGTCTGTACTAGAACTTATCGTCTCAAAGTGGAGGAATCATCCAACCATCAGTGAGAAAAACAGTTACCAGGCTTTACGATGCCGGAATGCATCTCTAGCCTAGACTTCTAGATGTTATGCGTTAGGTTCCAAAGCATTGTTAGATTCATTAAATTTATTTTATAGTTGATCTTGCTTAAGAAATTTTCCTTTCAGGTTCACCACGAGATGTAGATGTACAATTCCTAAAATTCAATCTAAGATGATAAACAGTCTTTTATCTTCTTTGTGCAATGAAAATCCTAGCTACTAAGGAAAGAGAGACAATATTCTTTCACAAAGAGCAAAGAGCACACACTAAATGCACTGTCCTAAATCAAACCAATCAAACAGTCTAAATGCAAATGCACATGCATGTATTTGTTTTCATCTTTCTTAGTATGTGAATGGTAAAAAGAAAGCTATTGCGCAAATCTAAATTACTTTTCAAGCGACAATTACATACAAGTTTCTTTTCAAAATAAAAATGGAGACAATCACAACACTTTACGATTTGGAAATGAATACTTGCTTTCGACACTAGAAAAACTACAAATTCAGACCAAATACAATAGTAACAGGGTAATCGACTATCAATAGCAACCAAACTCTTTCCTATGACTGAAAATGACACTTGCGACACTTTCAAATCAAGGGACGACAGTAAAATTACATTACTTTTTGCAAAGGAGAACTGAAAATGACTCAACAAATACAAAAAGACATTTACAGTTCTTTTGCACAATGGAGGTGAAATAACAGCAAGGAAAATGTGTTTCAAATAGAGATATACTAATTACAGGCAGCAAAATGCATGAATAGAACTGAAAAGAATGAATCACATAAACCAAAACTGAATAATGCCTAGTCTGATTAGTGCACCTGTAACACACTGAACTTGAAATGCAATGCACCTACTACACTTGGGAAGTGCGCTGAATTTCAGATTCACAGAACAGAACCTGCACTGGGCTAGAGACGAGACTTTGCTTGGGTTCCGGGTCACAGTTTGTAGTTCAGTTCATGGGTTTTGGCTGAGAAAATGGTAATCAGTAATGCAACAATCAGGGGTAGATCTAAGGAGGTTCTAAGAGCTACCACGAGGGCAATTAGAGAGTTTTTGAATCAGTTGTTTAAGTCATAAACAAATCCCGGAGATTGACTGAAGTGGAATTTATCTACATTTCATTTGCATAGCAAATGCAGTTCTAAAGCTACTTGCCTCGACTTCAGGATCTGTCTGTAAGTTTATAAAATAAACAAGAAGGAAGATAAACAAACAACCTAATTCGTCCCCAGTGGAGTCGCCATTTTGTTACAGGGAAAAGTGTCTACACAGAACTGCTTATCCCACTAAGGTGTGGTATCTACCTTAGAAACAAACAAAGTAAAGCTATTTTCATTTTTCCTTTATGAAATATAGATGAGAGAAGAACAAAGAAGACCAACCTCTGTCTTGCGCTAATTTCCTAGTTCGATTCCTCTCTCTCTTGATAGTCTTTTTCTACTTGCTCCCTTGTGCGCCCAGCTTCACAGAGTACCTGTAGGATCACAGTAGCATAACACTATACAAGAACATGGATCTATAATCATAAACAATCTAGGATCAGATGTAAATTGACCATACATATGCATAAAACATAAATGAGACAAGAGTATGGAGGAAAACTTGAATAGCTTTTATTGATAACCAAGAAAGAGCCAAGGGAGTTACAACCAGTTGTTCTGACCTAGCATCATCCTCTCAGCAGAAAGCCCTTCTTCACCTCATACAAAGCTTAGATCACCCAACACTATGATGTTCTCTCAAGAAACCAACAACAATTCCTTACAAGATGCAAAATTCCAGCCCCTGGATCTCTGGGATGAGGGATCCACTTGGTGTGGTTGTTGCCATCAAGTTCAAAGGGCGAGATTGTTGGCATTATGATACAGGAAAACTAAGTTTTGGTCTGTGGTATTTTGGTATTAGTCCATGGTATTTGGTTTGAGGTATTGATCCCAGGTATTGGGTCCAAGTTATCGGTCCTACGTGGTTTCGGACGATGGTATTGAGTGAGGCCTAAACCTATATAATAAGAAAAAGATCATTAGGCCAAAGGGCAAGTGTGCAAGTGATGAATACCTGATGAAGTGTGAGATCTAGTATGCAGGTTATGTGTATATGATTCTTTGTTAAGGATGCACCTATGTGGCAAATGAAGGTTGATGGACCGGGATCATGAAGACTAAAATGCATTATCATTATATGGTACGATCATGAATATTTCAGATCTGAATACTGATGCATGTCTTATCCTTTATATCTGATGATCTAGGTATATCTGAAGTAGAGAATTGCAGCGAAGGCATAAGTAATTATTTTTAGATCTGTACGCTGGTTCCCTTTAGTGAAAGGGCGTATACACGCTGCTTCGACACAGCCAAGTAGCGTATACATTATGAGATTTGATATTTGAGGTTGTTGTTGGTTCTAGTGGTTGCTGCAGGGTTTTGGGTTCTCCTCTGTGTTATGGTGACTATGTTTTGGCGACAGGGTTTTAGTGGTTCAGTGGTTGGGTGATTCAGAGATTGATGATGCAGGTATTTTTGATGCTCATTTGCAGTGGTGATTGATTTTGTATTGATGGATCCAGTCTAAAAATTTATGAAACGTGGTCCCTGGAAGAAAATAGAAGGTCGTAGCCTTCTATAGGTCAGTGCCTACGTACTAGTAAATATATTGTCTAGTACAAGATCTAGGGGGTTGTAACTCCCTTCCAGTAGAAGCTAGAGAAGGAGAGAAGGTTGTAGCCTTCTACAGGTGGGTTCCTGCGTACTGGTATGAGTTTGCGCTAGTACATGATTGTAAACAGGTTTTTTCTTATCTTAAAGAAAACAGAACTAGGTGGTTTTTGTCCCCCATTTGGTTTCCACCTTATATCATGGTGTTCATGTGTGTGTCTTAGGTGTGATGATCTATTCTGTTTTTACTGCACCTAGTTATTGTTTATATGGTTAATGAAGTTCTGATGCAGTGATAAAAGATCAACATATGATGAATTAACTGAATCATAAGTTTGTTGAATATACGTTAGTTGCATTAAACACAATTGCGTGTACATGCGGTTTCCCTTAATTGAAGTAGCGTATATGAATCTAATTATGGAAATGAAAAAGCTATTGATTTTCTAATACTGATTCACCCCCCTCTTTTAGTATTATTTCCAACATCTACTTGCCAAGTGATTCATCATACATGTAATTTCTTTTTCTTGCCATTTGATGTTCGGGTGTTAAGCTTGTGCAGACAAAGAGCTTAATATAATGAAGTCCGTTCAATGAACTTGCACAACCAATATCATTGAGATAAAAACCCTAACATGGAATCACAGTGATAAAACCAAAAATGGAGTGGATTAAGCTTGGGCAGATGAAATATCATAATATAATGAAGCTTGTTCAATGAACTTGCACAACTAATATCATTGAGATCGAAATCCCGACATAAAAACATGCCGATAAAACTGAAAATGGAGTGGTTTACAAACTAAGTTTTATGGATAAAATTATTGATTTCTTTCTAGTGGGAATCATAGCGTGGGACATGATGATTAAAGATAATGAATATTCTATGGAATCAGGTGGCATGACTTTTGACCAAGAGAAATAAGGGTATACTAAGATATGATGCGTAGTACTTACTCAAATCACAATGTACATATTCAAACCATCAATATCCAACATTT
The DNA here is from genome assembly GCA_031772625.1 of Pinus tabuliformis. Taxonomy (NCBI): domain Eukaryota; kingdom Viridiplantae; phylum Streptophyta; class Pinopsida; order Pinales; family Pinaceae; genus Pinus; species Pinus tabuliformis. Next base: position 1,505,656,979 of record CM062819.1, on the reverse strand, counting down.
ATGTGAATAAAATTATGAAACATTATGGATCCACTCACTTTAGAATTTATAGCCAAATCATTTAAGAGTTACAATAGAGTTTTTAAGTGATCAAAATAAAAATAATACATATTAGAGATATTATATTCACATGGATTATAGATATCAAGCTAAATGTGGTTGCTGAAGCAACATTTTCCTATACCTAGTGTCTTAGATGGCCAAGGCAAGGTGTCATTAAACCAGTTATACATCCATCTATATACCTCATTTGGAAATTGACTAATGTTAGAAGAATCACATGGGTTGAGATGTCAATCAAAATTTAAATCTATCCTCCAAAAACTCATATTGGAAGTGGGGTAACAAGTACTATGACATCCAACCTGCAATTTGCAATGGGAAATCCTCAAAAGTCTCTTTAAAGAAAGAATGTCCTATTGAGGGGTTGAAGAATATATATGAGGCCGCACCAATTTGATAGTTGAATAAGTTTGAATACGGGTTTGTCAATTTTGGCCCTAAGTAGGCAAGGCAACATAGAAGGAGGTGACCCCCTTAGAAGAGTTCAAAAGGGAAGGCCACATAAGGTGTTATATAAAGATCTAAATCCAAGGACCTCCATCATAGAAGGAGTTAGACATGTATTGAAAAAAAGTAGACAAAAACCCATATAAATCTTGATAATAAAAATATAGAACATCCCTTGAATCCCATAATAAATGGAGCATCTACAAATGAGGTGATTATCTAACTCAATCTTGTGTATATGGCAAAGCTAGAAGATGTTATTGGGAAGAGGATTGTCATGATGATTAGCTTCAACTAGATGCTAATGTAAACCCACTTCAAACCCACCAAGGGGGATCTGAAGGGAAAAATATAGTGTTCTTGTGTGTATGAGTTAAACAGTAAGGCCCCCTCTCATTTGCATGAAGCGTTCCTAGTACAAATCTATCTTAGAGTCAAGGCCATGAAAAGATGAAGTCCACATACACTTAATTTGTTGTCTATAAATAACCTCTTTAACAACTTGACCCAAACATATAATGATGTCATTTACATTGGAGGTGTATGTCACTTGAATTGTGTTACAACTTTAATCGCTCCCCCAAAAAAATGTGCCAGACTCCCTTGTGATGATGCATCGACCCTAAGGGAGAATAATATCATTATTTAAAAGGAATTTAAACATGATGTAACCTTAATAGTGCCATACTCACCACTGGCTCACCACTCATGGAAAATGTGAGGATATTTCAAGAATTGATGTGGATAATATCATTTTATTTTCTCTTATGTGTAGTATTCTACATTGACACGATTGTGACTTTTAGCAAACAAAATATTTTTATCAAGGGTTAACTCATTGTGCATTAGGGCTGAAGAGGTCGAGTCATTATGAGTGATATATTCGTTGCCAACTCCTCATGTGGGAGAAAAATACAAGCTCCATGTCAACATGAAGTGTATATATTGTGAGCAATTATGATTGAGGTTTTGCATATTATCCAATTGTTCTACATTAGGTATACATGGTAATAAGAGCATTACACACAAACACACACCCTTGACACCAATACCTAGTTCTCTAGAAATAAAATGGTCCCAATATTCTTAGTTACAGGTGAAGGATTCTCCTAAGAGGTTAGTTTGTTGCTTTGAGGCATTATCTTTGGCCTTGGATACTAAGTGGTTAAGGGCTTCAGAGGTTAAGAGTTAAGAGCCAATGGCTTGGGGACCACAGGATTCGGGTCGAAGGGCTTAAGAGTTTGAGGATTTAGGCGTTTGGGGTTAAGGGCTTAGTTTTTAAGGTGTTTAGGGGTTAGGAGTTAAGGTTGAAGGGTCATGTGTTAAGAGAATATGGGGTTATTGCTTAGGGGTTCATGGATTCTAAGTTACCAGTTAATGGCTTAAGGTTTAATGGGCTAAGGGGTTGATGGGTTATGAGTTATGAGTGTAGTGGTTAATGGATTATGGCTTGGGGGTTTAGGGGATAGGGATTTTTGTGGTTATGGGTTATGTCTTATGGGTTCTGATAATGGGGCCCCTAATCACCTTATCACTGCTATCAAGGGTTCCCCATTCAATTTCTCTTGTTGCCTTCCCTCTAGACCCCCTATCCCCTGTAACATTAGGTCCTAAGCCCCCTTATCCTTCACTAATGCTAGGATTATAGATCTTAATAAACCATGCTTGGACATCCCACTTCTTCCCATCCATGCTACAGTTGTGTCCCCTAGTCCTGTTCAATACACCACAAAACACGCCTCCCACCTTTTTAGTCATATCATTCAACTCATCCTAACATTATGAACCCAAAATTTGGCCCCAATATCCCTACAACTACACCCTTGGGCCACCGTGATGAAGGAATTAAATGCAGTAGGGATAATGAGTTGTGATCAGGGGGGCATGTTACCAAGAATACTGTCTATGCAGAGCTGCTAATCCACTAAGGCTGGTAGCTACCTTAGAAAAAAACAAACTAAAACTACTTTTGTTTTCCTTTATGAGAGATAGATGAGAGAAGAATAAAGGAGACCAACCTCTTCCTTGCGCTTGGTTCCTTGCTCGATTCCTCTCTCTTCAAATATTCCTTTTCTACTTGCTTTCTTGTGTACCCAGCTTCATAGAGTACCTGTAGAATCAAAGCAGCATAACACTATACGAGAACATAGATCTATTATCATAAGCAATATAGGATCAGATGTATATTAACCACACAAATGCATAACATCAATCACACAAGTGTATGGAGGAACACTTGAATAGCTTTATTGATAATCAAGAAAGAGCCAAGAGAATTACAACCAATTGTTCTGACCTAGCATCATCCTCTCAGCAAGAATCCCTTATTCACCTCATGACAAGCATACACTGTGATACTGCACTAAGAAACCATTAGCACTTCCTTACAAGATACAAAATTCCAGCCTCTGGATCTCTAGGATGAGGGATCAATATATAGATGTCTGCAAGGGAGGTGATTCAGCTTTTGAGATTTGATTAGTGTCTTCTCTCTGATAGTTGTTGATTCCACTTGGAGATTGATGATCTCTTACTCATCCTTGGTCGAATTCAGAGAGGCAAGTGTCATAGGAGAGGCTTCTGGAAGATTCCATGCTCCTCCACCTTGCAGATTGACCTTGCCATTTGTCCCTTCTCGCCCATTGCACCCAATAGAAGGGCTTTTTGACATGCATCACACCTACTGTGTGTATTCAGGTGGGATGCAACGCACTTTGCCTATGGAGCAGGTGAAATGGTCCAGTTTTGACCAGTTCTAAGTAGTTTTTCATGGAGAACTTCTAGGAGAAGATGTAATCAGTTGAGCTTGTTCTTTTAGGGGTCGGAACAACACTTTTAGGGACTTAAGAGCCCTTCATTTATTGACAATCATGATTGGGGTTGCAGTGCCCAAAAATTTCTATAACAGTTGCCTCCTAAACCATGAGGTCGTTAATTTGTTGATGTCGGGTGAAATGCTTTATCATGAGGATCTAAAGTTCTTTCAAGCTGGAAGGAGACCTGTAATAAGATAAAATAAAATACATTATCTTCATAATATTTTCATGATCTATCTGAGGTGGGCATTCCCATGCTCAACTTTATAAATTCATTTTCATGTACATGAGACAGACAATCGTCTAAGTGTAGACTGATGATTCTGGTAGAGCCATCATCCCGTAGATTGGATTATTATCTATGCAACAATGATGTACATTTGATGTCTTTATTTTCTTGAATATATATCACAGCCCGGATGGATGAAACTAGATCTGGGGTCTTCAATCTCATTCTATCTTCACTCAAAGTACAAGTCGATCCATGTGAGAAATGTTCTGGAGTCGAACATGGAAAGACATCACCTGATTACCAACCAATGATGTAAGCCTTTAAAAGGCGCGAGAGGAATCAACAGTAATGATGATGACCCTCAAGCTACTACAGTACAATTCACGTGGTGTCAATAAAGGACTTGGCGTTGAACACCATGCAAAATCTTTCGGTCAAAGGCCATTGATGTAAACCTGTCGCCGGAAGTGAGAAACTTGCCATTGAGGCATGCAAGCTTCAAAGTACTGAAAGGGTTGTTCCTAGATCGACTTCTTGGATAGTGAGCTGATGTCGACAAGAAGTGATCTGTCATAGGAGGGCCTTAGTGAATCCCACATCAACGACACCGAATAGAGCAAATGATTTTAATGGAGGTGAAAATGATCTGGTGATATACGGTTCAGGGTGGTGGTCATGAAAGAATGGAGCGAAAATGTATTATAGTGAGTGAGACACAGGTGAATTCTCCGAGTGACTTCTCTTGAACATATCGGCAACCCTGACATGATGGATTGGTAGCATTAACCCCAAATGCGGATGGTGTGATGGAACCATGGTGATGTGACCAGTGAATGGAACAACCCAACCCGACTTAGATTTGGAGTGAAAGTGTCATGTTCAAGAGCGACTTGCTACCAACAAAGTTTCTTCAAGTTTTCTTCCCAATTTTTACCCAGTTATTGTTGACCAGTACCTCTTTATTTTTTTCAATCTTGAGGAGGATAACATATGCTTGTTCTATAATTTTCCCTTCAGGCAAACCCATCCCTATGTTTTAACGACCCTAGCGATAGTGAAACTCGTTCTTGTCTGTTATAGACAAGTTTGTCGCTATTAGGTTTTAACGAGTTCAGTGACAAAGATAACTTGGTCCTTTTCAATTTTAGAGAGTCTGAAAAGGGACGTAAAGGAAACTCCAAAAATCCTTTTTCGTCATCTAATCCCTTAAGTCCGAAAAAGTATAAAATAATATATAAGGGATGAATTTTCGGTACTTTTAACAAGCCGAATAAAACAAGCGCTCGATCTTTTTGTGTAATAATCCCTCAGGTCCAAAAAGATTAAAATCTAAAGAGGGATAACACTTTTGGTCACTTTAACAAGCTGGAGAGGCCAATGGCTCAGAAATATTTTCATATTTTACGAGTCAGTTGAAAAGAGCTTAAAGGAGACTCCTCTTTGAGGAACGAGTGATAAATTCGTGTAGCAGCTGATTCCAGGTAAGGTTTGCAATTTTCCAATCACGGCAGTGTTACAAGGATGGCTAACAGGATCACTCTTCGCAACTGTTCCTCAAAAGGGGTAAACAATCAAGTGGAGGTTAATGATCAGCCAATACAGAGTGGAGGTGGTTGATGAGAACACAACCAAGGCTTCAAAGGCTGAAGTACTACATTCACGATGGTTATTTACCGAAAATTGGTTCATTTTTTATTTTAAAATGAGCTTAAACGATGTGGGAAACACTTGCTCATTGCTTATGTTTATTTTTTAATGAGCTTGAAGTCCGTATTAAAACTGCTCGATCCAGTCGTATAATAAGAATGTCTCATCTAAAAAATGGCATTTTTTCAAAGCTTTTCCCCGCATCCTTTCTTTACACAAGTTAGGAAATGACCAATCCTACGAGTTTAAAGGGTTGGAGGACCTACAAATATAAAAAACAAATGGTCGCTCTTCACTTGCATGCCAAAAGGTTTGCATGCCCCTAGGTATAGTGAAATAGAGTTTCGAGGTTACCCATCAATTTGCAGACAAAACATTTGTTTTATCAGGAAAGGCCTACCTCTTTCAGGTTACCAAAGTTGTTTCTATCTGTGTTACAAACAAAACACTTCTTCGGTGATGTCTACCGAAATAGACAAAGGCGAGTGGCACAGACGCCTCCACTCAAATAACTTTGACGAGGGAATCTTATTCTAGCCTAATCCCCATTTTCCTCAACGGACGGGTGTGTCAGACTAGTCATATGTCCTTTGCGGAAACCTACCCTATACCTGAAGTTTCCCTGCCGAAGGAGACCACGGTGCATGCCCCCTCGGTTTCAGTCATATCGTCCGAATCACTTGCGCTCATCAGGGACAAACTGGGGATTGATGAGACATTCCTTGCGTGAAAAGACCATTCAGGGTTGGTATATGACTATTTGCTATGTGTGAACCGGGGAATGAAAGTTGGTCTATGAGCTTGACCACTCTTCCTTCATGCAGAAAACACATTACTCTAAAGAGTGATGAGACAATGGATCCCATGCAATAAATATAGTTTCATCCAAGGAGTAGATTATAATCCAGGGGTCCTTGGACTACCATTACGTTCATGTGAATTGTTTTCCCTCTCAATACTATGGGCACATTAGGAAGGATCCATAACGGTCAACTGGTTCCTTTGTCAAAGCCTGTTAGGTTTCTCATATCAGGCAAAAGCGATGGCAAACCAAGTGCTTTCCAAGCAGTCGAGGAAAGGATACTCGCAGAAGCCCCCTCATCTATGATGGTACCGGCCATAACCATTCTATATACTTGAGCGATGATTCGGAATCGTACACTAGCCGGTAAATGGCGTCTGCCTAGTAGATTCCAGTCAAAGGAAACAACCAGGTTGCTTGGAGGTGGGACCGAATAGACGACCGGATATGACTTTGACGAACATCCTTCCTACGGTAAAGGAATGGGTAGATTTCCCCCATGTTCATCGGAGTCTGCGCTTACGAAAATAATTTGGATGGTGTCATCTTTGTTCTCTTCGATGACTGTATCATCTGAAGATGGAACCTCTGAAGGCAAGACCGGGTCAACTGCCGCCTCGACCTTTTGACTTTCGTCTGGCATGGGTTCAGATGGTTTGTCTTCAATGATAGATGCTTCGGCCGACCACCTGAGCGGGTCAGCCGGCTTTTCAACTAGTGACAAACTCAGCAAGAGTTTCTTATATCTAGGAGGAAGCCGTAACGGTGAAACCGGACGGTCTTCCAAAACTCTTTTAGCCATATCTAAGAAGGGACAATGGTGGACGGCATGATCACCTTCTCACAATTTACAAGGAAATTTATATTTTCCTTTTTGTCTAGGGGCTTCACTTTCACTAGTTGACGGTGTATGCTCAACATGATCGTTAGAGGTTGATGACACCGGACTGTGCAAATGAGGAGACCAGTCCCTTAAGATCTGAGGGATGCAAGGAGAATCTCGATGATAGTGGTATCCTTTGCAAATGACATATGGTGATTTAGGCCTGGTCAGTGCAGTGTGTGTATTTTCACTAGATGATGATTGGTTGCCCCTTTTTGCCTTTGGATCCCTATTCTTCTTCTCTTTCTTCTTATTTTCCTTCTTCTTCTCAGGTACTTGATTTTTGGCTTTACCAGCTTCATCAAGAAAAGAGGAAGGAGGAGAGGAAGAATTGGACGAAGTAGAGTGTTCGAGGGTAACTCTGGAATTGTTTAGTTGTTGACTCAATTGTTTAAGACTCGTGGTGTTCTGAACGACGGAGGTTGAGAAGAGCCATACAGGCAAGCCAATTTTCAATCCTGGAAGTGACAATGTGGCCATATGGGGCGCACCAACATCTCCCCAAGATGATAATGGACAAGGATTTCCTCCAAGGGGAACTCCTTGGTTGGTGGACTCCATTATCTTCAACCTAAGACCAACGTAGGAAAGGTGATGATTATTCCGTTTAAAAATAAATTTTAGATGCTTTGACACAACTTGTTTTTTCAATTTTTAAGAGTCGAGAAAAAACAAAAGATGACTCTTGTCGCTTTCAATTTTTAATGAACCTGAAGTAACAAGTGCTCAGATGGACCTTTTCCGTTAAGGAGTCTGAAAAGGAATGAAAGGGACTACTCTGGAAATCTAGACAGAGGGATTACCAAACCAATCACAAAACTATAGAATACCTTTTACGGTACGACAGTCAATCTTGCCGAATGTTGTGTTTAGTGCATTGCGATCGATAGGGCAGCAGACATGACTTCCTATGGATAAAGGATTAAGCCTATTGTGGTCTCCCAAAATATACTTGACGGTACGTAGGAGAACAAGTCTGTAATGGCACTTATCATCTCAAGGTGGAGGAATCACCCAACCAACAGTGAAAAAAACAATTACCAGGCTTTACGATGCTGGAATACGTCTCTAGCCTAGACTTCTAGATGTTGTGCATTAGGTTCCAAATAATTTTTAGATTCATTAAATTTATTTTATAGTTGATATTGCTTAAGAAATTTTCATTTCAGGTTCACCACATGATGTATATGTACAATTCCTAAAATGAAATCTAAGATGACAAACAATCGTTTTATCTTCTTTGTGTAATGAAAATCCTAGCTACTAAGGAAAGAGAGACAACATTCTTTCAGCATAGAGCATAGAGCACACATTATATGCACTGTCCTAAATCAAACCAACAAACAGTCCAAATGCAAATGCACATGCATGTATTTGTTTTTAGCCTTCTTAATGTGTAAATGATAAAAAGTAAGCTAAGCGCAAATCTAAATTATTTTTTCAAAGCGACAATTACTAACAAGTTTCTTTTCAAGACAAAATGAGGACAATGACAACACTTTGCGATTTGGAATTGAAAACTTGCTTTCAACACTAGAAAAAACTACTAATTCAGATCAAATGCAAGAGTAATGGTGTAATCATCTATCAAGGACAATTAGATTCTCTTCTATGACTGAAAATGACACTTGCGACACTTTCAAATGAAGAAACGACAATACAATTATGCTACTTCTTTGTAAAGGAGAACTGAAAATGACTCAAAAAATACATAAAACCATTTACAGTTCTTTGCATAATGGAGGCGGAATAACAGCAGGGAAGGGGGTTTCAAATAGAGGTTTACTGACTACAGGAAGCAAAACTCCTGAATAGAGCTGAAAAGAATGAACACAGAAACCAAAATTTAGGAACAAGGCCTTGTATGATCAGCGCACCTGTAACACAGTGAAACTGAAATGCAACGCACCTACTACACTCGAGAAGCGCACTGCATTTGAAGTTCACAGAACAGATAGTGCGCTGGACCAGGGATGAGACTTTGATTGGGTTTCAGGTCACAGTTTGCAGTTCAGTTCAGGGATTTTGGCCGAGCAAGTGGTAATCAATAAATCAATCACAGGGGTAGATCTAAGGAGGTTACTAAAGCCACCACAAGGGCAATTTGAGAGCTTGTAAATCAATTGTTTAATTCATAAACAAAACCCGGAGATTGACTGAAGTAGCGTTGATCTACTTTGCATTTGCATAGAAAACGCAGTTCGAAGGCTAGCTGGCTTGAATTCAGGCTCCGTCTATAAGTTTATAAAGTAAACAAATGTACATGAACAAACAATCTACTCGCTCCCCAGTGGAGTCGCCATTTTGTTACCGGGAATAGTGTCTATGCAGAGCTGCTAATCCCACTAAGGATGGTAGCTACCTTAGAAACAAACAAACTAAAAATACTTTCATTTTCCTTTATGAGAGATAGATGAGAGAAGAATAAAGGAGACCAACCTCTATCTTGCGCTTGGTTCCTTGCTTGATTCCTCTCTCTTCTGATAGTCCTTTTCTACTTTCTTTCTTGTGTACCCAGCTTCATAGAGTACCTGTAGAATCAAAGTAGCATAACACTATACGAGAACATAGATATATTATCATAAGCAATATAGGATCAGATGTATATTAACCACACAAATGCATAAAACATCAATCACACAAGTGTATGGAGGAAAACTTGAATAGCTTTATTGATAATCAAGAAAGAGCCAAGAGAATTACAACCAATTGTTCTGACCCAGCATCATCCTCTCAGTAAGAAGCCCTTATTCACCTCATGACAAGCTTAGATCACCCAACACTATGATACTGCACTAAGAAACCAGCAGCAATTCCTTACAAGATACAAAATTCCAGCCTCTGGATCTCTGGGATGAGGGATCCATATATAGATGTCTACAAGGGAGGTGAGTCAACTTTTGAGATTTGATTAGTGTCTTCTCTCTAATAGTTCTTGATTCCACTTGGAGATTGATGATCTCTTACTCATCCTTGGTCGAATTCGGAGAGGCAAGTGTCACATGAGAGGTTTCTGGAAGATTCCATGCTCCTCCACCTTGCGAATTGACCCTGCCATTTGTCCCTTCTCGCCCATCGCACCCCATAGAAGGGATTTTTGACATGCATCGCACCTACTGTGTGTATTCAGGTGGGATGCAACGCACTTTGCCTATGGAGCAGGTGAAATGGTTCCGTTTTGACCAGTTCTGAGTAGTTTTTCATGGAGAACTTCTGGGAGAAGATGTAATCAGTTGAGCGTGTTATTTTAGGGGTCAGAACAACAATTTTAGGGACTTAAGAGCCCTTGGTTTATTGACATTTATGATTAGGGTTGCAGTGCCCAAAAATGTCTATAACAAGGCCATAATCCCCTTATCACAACTATTGGGGGTTCCCCTATCAACTACAGTTTCTTCATAAAGAAGGAAAATGGAGAGGAAAAGGCAAGTGCTAAGGCATGCTAAGGTGTGTCAAGTTCTAGGGTGTGGCGCCAACACATGCTAGGGAGTGTTAGGGCCAAGTATCAGGGAAACGCAAGGGAGAACTAGTTTCTAATGCATGGAAATGAATGAATATGAGTGCGTAATAGGGAGTGCCAATGATGCCCATGTTTGCTAAGGAGGGAGTGACAAGGCATGCTAGGAAGTGCCAAGGCATGTTAGGGTGTTAGGAAAACATGCAACTATGTGCCAAGTGCCAAGGTGTGTTAATGCTTGATAAGGAGTGTTAGTGAATGCTAGGGAAACACAAGGGAGCACTGGGTCAAAATGAATGGAAATGAATGAATAAGAGTGTGTGATAAGAAGTGTTAGTGAGTTTTAGGTGTGTTAAGGAGGGAGTGACGAGGTTATATGCTAGGTAGTGCTAAGGCATGCTAGAGTGCCAGGTCATGTCAGGCAGTGCCAAAGAATGCCAAAAAATGCAAGGGGTATTAACACATGCCACATGGTGCCAAGCGATTGTTAGACATGCAAGGTGTTATTCCATGTCAAGATGTAAACTATGTTGCTTAGTTTTTTTATGGCCATGCTTTGACGTGAGCCTTGACTTCCTAAATGGTAAATTGCTAAGTGGGATAAGTTGAAATTGGACATGAGTAGCCTAATATGAGTTATAGTTAGTTCTTAGGTGAACAAGACATAGTATAGTTGTAGTAATCGTAACTTGGCCAAGATGTTGTAGTCGAGGGACGACTTGGTTGGGTTCCCAAGTCGAGAAAAAAATAAGGGTAGTTGTGAGGGCATGATAGCTAAGGAGTGTCAGGGCATGCCAAGGAATGAAAACGCATTCTAGTGCATGCTAGACAGTGTCAATGCATACTGAGGAGTGCTAGGGAGTGCCAAGGCTATTGTTAAATCTAGGGCAAAATAATTAGGTGATTTCTTTTCCTATGCTAATTGCTTATGAATGCTTTTTACTTCTTAAGATGAGAATATTCTCTTTGCTTAGATTATTATAGTGTTCTTCTTCATCAAACAACTACCAATGCATAAACAATGAGGAAAACAAAGACAAAGAGAATAGGTGATGAGCCGAGGCCAAACCTCTCCAACATGAGAGGAAAACTCAAATGAATTCTTCTTCTTGTAGAGACTTCAATTGACGAATACCAAGAACATGACCTAGACCCTTGACTCAATGACCTCTCCAAGAACAAGTAGTAAGCCTCCTTGATTAAATTTCCTTATTTTTTGTTGAGTAAATGATGATCAAGCTTCTTCCTTCAATAACACAAATATCCTTCAAATTTTGTTTCCCTAGATCAGATCTATAGTTCTTGGCCCTCTGACAGAAACCCTAGCATGTGTGGTTGACCAACCTTTTGAACCTTGAACTTCTTCTCTTGGATGGTATGAAATCTTATTATAATTCGACTTCTAACCTTTCTTATGTTCTTCCTTGATTCGACTTTTTGGACAACAGCAAGACCTTCGACCTTTTCCACAATAGATAGTTCTTCCTTCCTTCAGACGTGTGGAGGTATTAGCCCTAAATCAAACCCATAAACAACACCAAAATCTTCACTCTTCATTTCATTCTCTTCTCTAGTAATCTTCAAAATTCTTATTGTAGACTTACTTAACTGGATTTGCTTGTCCACAAATTGAGGCCGATTTCCCCTATATATAGTGTTTCATCCATCAAAGTAAACCAACTTGTGATATAGGTAAGCCAACCAGACATTTTTGAAGCATCCTTAGGCCGACATGAGAATTAGTTTATGACAAGGTCTTAGAGGGCTAACAAAATTTCTTTTACAATGGATTACATGCCCAAAATGGGTCTTCAATATTTGACATTGACTCTATGAATTGTACCACTTGATGACCAAACATAATAGCTCACAATGGGAGCTTTAACTAAAAATAAAATTCGTTGATCATGAAACCCATGATTCAATCATTACAAAAATAATTTTACTTTCTTCTTTACATCAATTACATAAAATCACAATTACACATGTCATTATGAAGACCAAACCTAGTTACACTTTTCAACGAGGGAATCACAAGGGGTAACTAGGTCAAAATGCATGGAAATAAATGAATAGGATTGTGTGCCAAGGAGTGTCAGCAAATTCTAGGTGTCCCAAGGGTGAAGTGTGCAAGGAGAAGTTCATAATAGGACTTGCAGGAAACAATCCTTTGGTTGCGATAAGGGGCTAGAAAAAGAATTTTCAAATGAAGGGAGACTTTGGGTTGGGCACAACATTGTTTTTCCAATGCCTTGGTTGAGTTTCCAAGCCACAAAAAAGGTAAGGTTGTCTATGAGGGCATGACATCTACGAAGTTCCATGGTGTGCTAGGGAATGTTGGGAAGTACTAACACATGCTAGACAGTTCCAAGGCATGATATGCATGCCAAGACATGCCAAGTGCTAAGGCCTGCTAAGGTCTACCAAGTGCTAGGTTGTGGGGTGAACACATGCTAGGGAATGTTAGGGACAGGTGTCAAGGAAGCACAAGGGAGCACTAGTTTCAAATTGATGGAAATGAAGTGTTAATGAGTTCCAGGTGTGCCAAGGATGGAGTGACAACATATTCTAGATAGTTCCAAGGCATGCTAGAGTGTTAGGGAAGCATAACAAGGTGTGCCAAGTGCGAAGGTCTGTTAATGTGTGCTGAGTGTTGGGGAGTGCCAAGGAAACACAAGGGAACACTACGTCAAAATGCGTGGAAATTAATGAAAAAGAGTGTTTGACAAGGAGTGTTAGCAAGTTCCATATGTGTTATGGAGGGAGTCACATGGTATGCTAGGTAGCACTAATTTACTGAACTCAACTCATCAAAATTTTTGCTCTAAGGGTCACGACCCCTCTTCTTCTACACAGATTTGTCACAGTCTTAAGGGAATGCCTTATGGAATGAACATGCTAGGAAACCACCATAACTAGGGCATTATACTTATATTCTAATTGCTTTAGAACAAAGCATATCCACCCATCGCAAAAGTAACAACTCTTTCCTCCATAAGAGACTCTACCTACCTCACGTGGATCCATAGATTCTTGGCATTTTTTTTATTGAATCTTAGCCTGAACTTCAGATATCTATAACTCTCAAACTACGGTTACCTCAGTCAATATTACACCCGCTGCTACTTATGTTTTGGCCTCAATTCCAGTGTAGGCCCTCCTCCATTTTTGTTGGTATTTATCATAAACCTTGGAACCTACTGACCACCATAATATAGGGTCTCAAGCCTCTCTCCTATTTTACAATTTGATGCGGCCTTCACACAAAAAAACCTCTGAAATAAGATGCCCAAATTCTCATGAGTCGCCTTTCTTGAGCTCAATATAGCATAAGAGAATCAACAATATTTCATCCTACTTCCTAGATCAAATGCATTAAGGTATGTGACATTCTTGTGAACCCTCAGATGATGATCTTGTTCTTCGTGGATTATCATAGCCTCCTTTTAATAACCCTTACTCAACCCTCTAACTCGGCCTACTTTAGGACTACATCTCTCCTGGATTCCTTGATCAAATGAGCTCCTTCTCACTTGATGTTCCAACCTTCATACTAATGCCTCCTTAAATATATTTTCCTAGCTAGTCCTCTTAGGAACCCTCTAGAACTTATGATTTTTATCCACGTAGACCTTATGAAATATTAATTTTCCTTTTTAATTTTATTTTAGATTTTAAACCCCATCCTCGGTCCAAAATGATTCGAATTTAAACAGGAATGCAACAAATTACAGAGATAACAATAAATATAGAGATGCAGTGGAAATAATACCTCAATTCATCAATGTAAAATACTAAAATATGCTTAGAAACAACAATAGAAAGAAACCAGCTAGGGCAATGGTAGCTTATCTCTGAGAAGAGATGTGGCAGCTACCTGCCTCTGAACTATGTTACAATGAGGCTCGAAGGCCTATTTATTGTTTAGAAACAATGTAAAACCCTAAAAATCCAAAAAAATAACCCTAGAAGATGAAACGCCAAAGTGTGGGCCCCGTTTAGGTAAATTGGTACATCAACTTCCCGGGGTTGTAGCTTTGGCATACAATCTCCGTTTGACGCATACAATATCTCGTTAGAAAGATCTATCTGAGAACTACAACTTTGGGAAGAGAAACATCAGTCCATGGACCCCATGCTGCTCCCAGTTTTCCCAAAAAATGTCGTTTAGGGCCTCAAAATGGCTTGGGAAGTTCAAGACCAAAAAAAACTGCTAAAAATAGTAAATTGTGCTACAATTAAGGAAACTCAAAACCTGAAAGAAAAAATGGTGGGGCTCCAAGTGGCCTTGTTGGGTGGCCACCAATATCTACTTGGATCATTCCTTCCCCCTTAGGAAGCAATGGTCCCCATTGCGTTGAGTTCCTCCATGAGATGAGTGTAGAGCTATAAAAAGGGTCTCTTTCACCTCTAATTACCTCACATTAATATGTCAATCCGGCTGTGTTTCGTTATTTCAAAGAGTGACTCAATCTGAGGCTATTTGTTAGAGTAATTCTAGTAGTACAACATTCTACGAAAATACAAGAGTAAACTGATGCTTGTCTATGACTAAGTTACTTCAAATGACTAAAGCACACACTCTTAAAGCTAGGCAACTTTATCAGTCAAGGGTTCGACAGCAATAGCCCATCCCTTTAGAAACTGATGGAAAGGAAATTAGAGCATGGACCACAGGTCTAGGAGAGAGGCAGTAAATGCCGAAACTCACTACAGCCACAGATCGTCTCTCACACCAAATGCATGTAAATGAAGTAGTAGATAAAAATGTAACTGCAAATAGGAGATTGAACAACAAATCTAGAATGGAATAGCAATGCTTAAAATGGAACAGTAGTTATGAAATGGAACAACAATCGAATAACTAAACCTCGCGAGCAGTAATCAATCTTTATCCTATCAAATCAAATGCACTCATTGTAATCAAAACTCCAATCTTTCATTCTCCAAGCAAATCACGCAACACACACTAATGGAACAACACTAACTACTAATTATGGAACAACATGTGGAAATCATACACACACACAACACTCTAGAAAAGTAATCTGATTTAACACCAATCATTAATAGGAATTACGACTGTGTTTCAAAATGGAATGGCATTAATCCTGAATCATAAGGAACACATATTTCAGATAATTTCCTTAACACAGATACACGACGTAAAAGCTCCGTAACAAAATGATAACAACGTTCAATTAAGTCTAGTAATACTCAATCAACTCTGAAAGTATTGGTGATATAATGCAGAGCCAATATAAAGAACCTTAATGAACAAATCTTAACAGAGCATATGATGTAATTTATAAAGCATATCAGATTACCAACTAATGACGATAAGAAAACCACACAGAAATCAAATCGTAGTGATACAGAAGCAAGTGTCCTCTGGGGCCGGGCCCTTAGCCTCAAGGGTACACAACTTTAAGTTAATCCAGACACAGAGATGAGATAATCACCAAGTTTATATTAATGGATGAAACAGAAAGTACAATGAGACAAGTTCAACGAGACTCGATGATCAAAGTTCAATCTTTAACAAAAAGTTACATAAAAGCATCATTCCCAAAGCTAACAGTGTTGTACCTTTATATAAGGGTGACGGTGGAGATGTCTAAGTAATAAGACAAATAAAGTAGCGATCCCTCAGGATCAAATATCCTGAGGGATTCGCCAAACTGTTAATCCTTAATCACTTCTTTTCTCCTCCTCTGAGCTATTGCCTTCTCCTCCTTTTTCGGACCGGTTTGCTTCAACCTGCTTAGCCTCGTTTGCACTCGGTCCTTCGTCAAAGGGACAGTAGTTACCCTGTTCTTGTCTTTTTCTTTGGAACAACAGCTCCTCGTTTTTACCCTTTCCTGCACAGGAGAATGACAACTATCAGCGGTTAAGTCTTGCATACTAATTCCACATATTTTATCGTAATTCTCTATTGTTTTCCATATTCGTGATGTAAAAGATTCACAAGTCCCACTGAAAATCCATTGAAATGATCATTAAAAACATACCTTTTTAGTACTCCACACACCCCCTGCTTACCCTATTTCATGCCCTCATGAAAACGTTGTAGTTGACATGCAAAGCAGTCAGAGAATAGGCTGGAGAAGGAATCTCATTCGGAGGCCTACAGCCATGGTGAGTGACTAAGTAGTCAAAGAACTGGCTTGTTTTACCCTCAGGCATCTCATATAGGGCTTGATATACAGGTGCAGGGTGCCAGATAATTGGACTGTGGAATCTATATCCTAACCAGGATGCCCCTGCCCTCAAAATGCTTTCGCTATAGAGGTTCAAACGGTTGGCAACTAATTGAAAATTCTCATACTTAAATGGCTCCCTGAGCTGGATGTTTGGATTAGAGATTCGGTACCGAAATTTGGCTGCATCAATAACGAGGTCTTTGATAGAAAGAAAATATTCTAAACTTTGTCGAATGAGTGCCTCGTGCATGGGTCCTAACGTTTCGATGACACCTAGAGTTCTCATAAGGTTTCTATGTGCTTTCCATAACCGTACTGGGTCCCTAGGCTCAGCCCTTACCCACAAGTCTAGGCCATTTTCCTGCCTCTGGAAAGTGTTATAGGCTTTGAGCCATTTGATCTGATTAACCCCAAATGAGATGAATGCTTGCAGTTGAATATCCCCAACAAAAGGGCCAGGGTTCAACTCAGTCTCCTGATCTAGCACAAGGTTATGCAAATAAAATTCACATAGCAATCTCTGGACCTTCACCCCATAATGTTTACAACAATCTATAAAGTCATTAACAATGTTAATTTGTATCGGGGCGCCTGCTTTAACAACTTTTATTTTTAATTGTAAGTATCATTCCAATAAAAACAAAGCATATTTTTTGGTAGGGGCCCTACATGCTAAAACTTCATTGTATAAAGAACACAAGGTATCCATATGTTTGATAACAATATCTAGCCTACGAGTTACGTTTGCAACTTTCTCTTGTTCCTTTTGCCACCCTTCAAAGGCCTGGCTTTCGGATTGGTTGACATTCCTTAGTTGTTGTTGTAGTTCTTCATACTTCTCGTGAGGGACTGTTTGCTCTCTAAGCCTTTCCGTTTATTGCTGAGCCTGTTTCAATCCCTTGTGCAAGGTCCTCATCTCTGGATCTCTTTTCCATGCATCATTGGAGGCCGGGAGTTTTATCTGAACTTTCTTATTGCATTGTTTCGAGTTCAGAACCCTTATCACCCGTGAGGGTGGTGCCTCTGTTTGAATTTCCTTGTTGTCCTTTTCTTTTTTAACACGAATATCAGCTTGCAGCTCTTCCTTTTCAAATGGAACAATAGTCTCTCCCTCAGCATCATTTGGAACAACAGCTAGACCTTCAGCTTCATTTGGAATAGCAGCTGGACCTTCAACTTCATTTGGAACAACAGTTGGATCTTCAGCAGGGTTTTGATCAGCAGGGAAATTTTTGGTCCTCCGCCTTTTTATCCTGCAGATTCTTACTACAGTGGTCATCCTTTTCTTCCCGGCGGTCTTCCTTATCTTCTGCCTCACTTTCAGGATCCTAATCTGCTGGTGGAGCTGGGCTATTATGCTCAATAACCTCCACTATTCCTTTCATAATTCTCTAATTTCCAATGTTTTATTAGAAGGAACAACAGGCTTTCTGTTGTGTTCTGGGTCGTGACTAGTCCCTGGACCTTTCTCCTGGGGTGCTTCTTCACTATTTTGTGCCGGTTGTTCTGGGGTAGGAACCCTAACTAGCTCCATGGCTTCGTTTTCTATCCCTACTTCCTCTAGAATTTCCTCTGGTACCCTGGGAATAGATTGTTCCCGTTCAGTGTCTCCTATCTCCTTTTCATCATGAACAGGCACATTTCCTTCTTCTGCCTCTTCGTCATGTGGTTTTTCGGGTGTATCTTCTTCTTGGGGTTTGTCGCGGAGGTATGATGGAGTGGAATGTTGGCCATACTCACCCATATCGGCCAAGATTGCGGCCAACTCCTCTTCTCCCACTGGGTCCTGTGGTGGGATACCTACCTACTGTCCCATTTCCTCCTCCTGCATGGATTGTTGAGCTTCTGCCTCAGGATGCTCAGCTTCCATTTCAGGATGCTCAGCTTCTGTTTCAGGAGGCTCAGCTTCTGTCTCAGGAGGCTCAGCTTCTGGCTCAGGAGGCTCAGCTTCTGTCTCAGTAGGCTCAGCTTCTGTCTCAGGAGGCTCAGCTGCTTCATCATTTTCCTCTTCGGATTGCTCAGCCTCCTCGGCCTCTCCTTCCTTTTCTCCATTTCCTCCTCCTGCATGGATTGTCCAGCTTCTACCTCAGGATGCTCAGCTTCCATTTTAGGATGCTCAGCTTCTGTTTTAGGAGGCTCAGCTTCTGTTTTAGGAGGCTCAGCTTCTGTCTTAGGAGGCTCAGCTTCTATCTCAGTAGCCTCAGCTTCTGTCTCAGGAGGCTCAGATGCTTCATCATTTTCCTCTTCATATTGCTCAACCTCCTCGGCCTCTCCTTCCTTTTCTCCTTCGACTTGTTCTTCTTCTACTTCTGGCCGTGAGGGTTTCTCGTCCTCAATTACCACTGGCTGCCTGGTGCTTTCCTGGAGTTGTTCCAGCCTTCCTCTTATCTGGGCTAACCAGACTGATTTTCTACGTTTCTCTGGCTATTCCGGTGTATGAGTGTCATGCTTACGCTTTGCTGATTCCTGGCATGTTTCTGGTCGTTCAGATGTGCTCGCAGTATGTTTTTGTTTTCCTAATTCTCTGCGTTTTTCCAGACGTTCTGGTGTTCTTGTACTATGTTTACGTTTTGGGGAAGGTGTTGTCACTCTCCCCTCAATTATTGCAATTAATTCTTCCCAGCTGCTTTGTTGCTGGGTGAGGCTATGACTAACTATTACTCAGATTAATCCATGGTGGCTGACAAATGACTCTACATGATGTGCCTTTTTGAGGCTTCGTGTGACGTCATGAAGTAAAGAATTCAAAAGTGCAGGAAGATTTACAGAGCATTTCTGCTTTAGAACAGCTAAGAGTTTAATATGTCGTGGCCTTACCACGTCTTTTCTCCCCTTGCAGGTGATATAGCTTTGCACTGTTCTTGCTAATTCTGCCCATGGTTCTCCTAGCATTGCTGGCAGAACTCCCTTCCCTTTAATCGCTAAGCTCTGGCGTTCGTCTTGGAAAATTTCCATGATCTTCTAGAGTCTTTCCTTCTTTAATGTCCATACAAGTCCGATGGCTGGTAGTCCTAAGACTTCTACGATTATATCGTCGGTGACCGCTATCCGCTTCCCCCTCACTGTGGAGTGATCCTCCTGCAGGTTTTGCAGAAATTCCATTGCCACTGTTTCATTGGACTCTTGCAGGTGACTAAGATAAGTCAGCCATCCTGCTCTTTCCGGGATCTCCCGAGCAGCAGTGGAGACTGTCAACTCCTGCGGTTCGCTTCGAATTGCCTTGCCTCCCATGGTTTCACTGTGGATTCTCAATGGAACAACAACTGCTTATGCTGTTTGAAACACAGAGAGGATAGTAATCGTTGGATTTAGAAAAACACAGAGTATGCAACAGAAATGACTTATGAACAACAACTTGTGTAGAAAAAATAGAAATATCATGCCGTTAAACCGTGCCATTTCTTGGTACACTATCTTTCCCGAATAGTGAGCTGAGACATAACCCGGGGAATAATGAGGTTAACCTCTCCCTCCAACAATGCGATAGGCTGCCCCAGCCGTCAAAGAAAGGAGCGACACTCGATCTGTAACCAAGTCATAAAGGAACAACGTATGAAAATATGCCATGTTTATAAAAACAACAGATTGCCGAAACCGAGGCATAAAGTTGGATCGCGTATTACGTAAGAGGCTACTGTGATATGATGCGAGGCCGGGGGATAGGACATCTGTCGTACTTGCCAAATCTCAAGTGGTAATTATCACCTCCTTTGCCATGATTGGTGTAACAAATGTTCATGCGATATATAAGTCGAGAAATAATGTATGATTGGTGCCTAGGATATAAGAAACAAAAGAGTATAGTATCCTACCTATTGGTGTAATTAATGTGACTTCGATACCATTAAGAGTGCTCTGCTGCCAACAGGTGTCCATAACCTTGGCAGAGTTGTTTATTTCACCCGTGGAACCATGATCCTTTATGTGCATATTAAGGAATGTAATGTCAAAGTGTAGGCCATTATGCTAGCTTGGTAACTAGTTAGCCATAATGCCATTCACGAGGAGGGGGCGAAGAGTGGGCAGGCCAGCTCGTGATGAGACCTCCTATTCCAAGGTTTGTTTATTTGATATACCTTTTGGACCATATCCCTGGTGTGGTGGCCATAGTGGGAATGCCACTTCACTTCCATCCTCATGATCATGGTAGGCTGGCTCTTGATGAGACCCCCTATCCTGCATTTGACAATTTATAATTCATTCGCTTTTTTACTTTCTTTTTTAATAAAGCACTTTTCCTTATATATACACAAAGGGTGGTTCAACACTCCTTAAGAGTAGGAATGGTGGAAGAAGTCTTATCATCTCAATAGGAGGATATAAACCCTTTGCTCTTATTTCTAAACAAAAATCAAAGGGAATTAAAAAGAATGGTATGATAAAGATAACCAATCAGGGCAAAATTAGTACGACAATGACAACAAAAGATAAGTATGTCCTTCCTTCTGTCCTCTTACCAATACATAGCCTTATAATGATAGCGATTTATAATTTCCTGATTTCAATATGTTGTGATTTTGTATTCATTGCATAAGTGCATAGCTGTCTCTAAAGGACTTTGAAAGAACAGGGGCAAGAAGCATCCTCAAACTTGGATCAGCAAAAGGGATAAGCTGTTTCACAAAGAGAGAAAAAGTATGCTAGAAGTGTTCATTTTTGAGAGAAGAACAATAAAGGAGCATAGGTTTCAATACTGCAAATGCCGTTCCTTTTGAAAAAGGAACATCAGAACACAACAATGCCATTCCTTTTGAAAAAGGAACAGCAGAACACACCAATG
Organism: Pinus tabuliformis; assembly: GCA_031772625.1. Classification (NCBI taxonomy): domain Eukaryota; kingdom Viridiplantae; phylum Streptophyta; class Pinopsida; order Pinales; family Pinaceae; genus Pinus; species Pinus tabuliformis. The sequence goes on along the minus strand of CM062819.1, from coordinate 1,505,635,649 downwards.
TCGTTCCTTTTGAAAAATGAACAGCAGAACACACCAACGTCGTTCCTTTTGAAAAAGAAACAGCAGAACACACCAATGCCATTCCTTTTGAAAAAGGAACAAAAGAAAATAAAAAATGCTATCTCTTGAAAAACAATACAACAACACACTCAAAATGATGTTCCTTTTAAGAAAGGAACAACAAAAATCAAAATGCTTTTCCTTTTAGAAAAGGAACAACAAGACAAGCAAACGTCGTTCCTTTGAAAAAAGGAACAACAAAAATCAAGAGTGATGTTCCTTTTGAAAAGGAACAACAAAAAAATCAAAACTGTTATTCCTTGTGAAAAGGAACAACAGAGAAATCAAAAGTGTTGTTCCTTTTGAAAAGGAACAACAGAAAAATCAAAAGTGTTGTTCCTTTTGAAAAGGAACAGTAGAAAAATCAAAAGTGTTGTTCCTTTTGAAAAGGAACAGCAGAAAAATCGAAAGTGTTGTTCCTTTTGAAAAGGAACAGCAGAAAAATCGAAAGTGTTGTTCCTTTTGAAAAGGAACAGCAAAAGATCAAGAAATCAAAAATGTTGTTCCTTTTGAAAAGGAACAACAGAAACACGCAAATGCCATTCGTTTCAGGAACGACAAAAATTGAAATCTTTGAGCAAAAGAACACATTTAGTTCAAACATATGTACACAAACGAGTTTGAAGAAAAGAAATTATGTACAAATTGTGAAAAGAAATGAATTCCTTAATGAATTACAGGTGAGGAAGACTTATCTTCCTCTCCTAAAATCTCCATATTAGTGTCTCTGCGTAGCTGTTGGAAGAAGGATTCCTGAGTGAGTGGTTTATGATAGAGACAAACTCGGTGGCCATTCACTTTGAAGGTATATCCAGAACCATCAATGGTGATTAAAGTGATGGTCCCATTGTCATGTACCTTCTGGATTTCGTATGGTCCCAACCAACGAGTTTGGAGTTTCCCAGGGAAGTCCTGAAACCGAGAGTCATATAACAGAGCCAAGTCTCCCTCGTGGAAGACTTTGTTTTTGATGATGGCATCATGCCATTTAGCTTGCTGTTGTTAAATCAATGCTGTATTTTGTAGTGCAGAGAGCCTAGTTTCGTCCAATTCATTGATCTGCTATAGTCGATTAATCTGTGCCTCGGTTAGATCTAAGCCAACTTCCTGTGCTGTTCGTAATGTTTGGATTTCAAATTCTATAGGAAAAATGGGTTGTTTTCCAAACACTAATTGATAAGGTGAGTAACACGTGGTGCTTCTCCATGTTTTTCTATAGGCCCAGAGTGCTTCAGGTAGTCGAGCAGCCCACTCACGCCTATGTGACGCAATGGTTTTCGTTAGGATTGATTCTATTACCTTATTGCTGCTTTCTACTTGTCCATTCGCTTGTGGGTGATATGGAGTAGTGATTTTGTGCTGGACATGATAATTATTAAGTGTTGCAGCTAATCTATTGTCATCAAATTGTGGTCCTCCGTCTGTAATTATTTCCCTTGGAAGGAAATAACGTACAAATAGATGGAACAGAAACTGTATGACAAAGTCCTATGTTTCTCTTGGCAATGCTTCTGCTTCAACCCACTTGGTGACATATTCTGTTGCTACCAAGATATATGTTCTCTGATTTGATGAAGGGTTGATGGGTCCAATGAAATCAAGGGCCCATCGCTCGAATGGTTCAACGATTAACTGTGGTTTGAGAGGCATCTCGTCAGCTTGACCAAGACGTCCTGCTCGCTGGCAGCTGTCATAGGCCTGGACAAATTTCTTTGCATCCCTGAAAATCGTGGGCCAATAATATCCTGTCTATAATACTTTGTGTCCAGTTCTATGCTCAGCAAAGTGTCCCCCACATGGTACGTTGTGACAAGCTTTTAGGATGTCAAAGATTTCATCTTCTCGAACACATATCCTGATATGCATGTCTACCCCTGTGTGAAACAAATAGCCCCTAATCCAAGAGAATCGAGTACTCTTCTGAACAATTTGTTTTCGCTTATTAGGGGTTAAGTGTTTTGGTAGTTTTCCTACTGCAAGGTAATTGGCAACATCAGCATACCAGGGTGTTCGAATGGCAACAACAAATAGATGTTTGTCCTGAAATTGATCTTCAACTACTGCTGCATCAATTGGCTTTGGCATTCTCGAGAGACAATTAGCTACAGGATTCTCTTTGCCATGCCGGTCCTTGATTGTGATATCAAATTCCTGCAATAAGATCAACCATCTAGTTATTCTGGCATTTGTGGTAGGCTTATTTGCTAAATATTTTATGGCGGAATGATCTGTATACAAAATAACAGAATAGCTTGTAATATAATGTCTAAATTTATTGACAGCATGTATTACAGCTAGGAATTCTTTTTCAGTAACAGCGTAATTTAATTCAGCAGGGGATAAATTTTTGCTGATGTAATAGATAGCGTATGGTTTTTTATCCTCTTCCTGCCCAAGGACTGTGCCAATGGCTGTATCTGAGGCATCAGCTGATATCTGAAATGGCAAGTCCCAGTTTGGTCCTCGAAGAACTGGGGCTGTGGATATGAGGTTCTTTAAATCCTTGAAAGCACATTCACATTTTTCTGTCCAAAGAAAATCAACGTTACCAGTTAGTGCATATAAAGGTGTAGTAATGTGTGAATAATGTTCTATAAATCGTCTATAATATCCAGAAAATCCAAGAAAGCTGCGTACCTCTGTTTGAGTAGTAGGAGTGGGAATAAGCAAAAGTATTTGGATTTTGGCCAGGTCTACCTAAATTCCGGTTGCTGAAACACAGTGTCCTAGAATAATTCCTTCAGTCATCATCATATAACATTTTTCGTGGCTTAAGAAAAGCCTGGTAGCTATGTAGCATTGTAGGACGTTTTCTAGGGTATTTAGTGCGGGACCAAAATCATCTCCATAGGGTGTAAAGTCATCCATATATACTTCAAGTCCATGATTTATTAAATCTGCAAAAATGCTAAGGATAGCCCTTTGGAATGTGGCGGGAGCATTACATAGGCCAAAAGGTAGAACTCGGTAGGCAAATGTTCCCCAAGGACAAGTGAAATTTCTTTTGTCCTGGTCTTCAGGGGAAATCTGAATCTGATTGTATCCACTGAAGCCATCCAGGAAGGAAAATAATTTTTTTCCTGCCAAAGTATCTAGCACTTCGTCTATGAATGGGAGATGAAAGTGGTCTTTTTGTGTTGCTTTATTGAGTTCCCTGTAATCCACACAAATTCTCTATTTCCCATTCTTCTTTGGTACCACCACAAGCAGAGAGACCCATTTACTGTCAGAAATAGGATAAATAAAATTTACATCTAAAAGTTTCTGAAGTTCCGCTTTCACCACATCCTTTAGATGAGGATTAAGTCTTCTTTGTGGTTGATAGATAGGTCTAGCATCTTTTTCTATATAAATGTGGTGTGTACACAATTGTGGGTCGATTCCTTTCATATCCGGGTAATCCCATGCAAATGCTTGTTGATATTTTCTTAACAGATGGATGAGCTTAGTTTCTTGTTCAGATGTGAGGTTGGCATTGATATTTAAAATTTTTCCCGGTTCAATTTCCACAATTTTACTATTGGCGACAGAAGTAACAAGTATTGTTTGATCATGTGTGTCTTTCAGAGGATCTTCTTCTAATTCATTATCAAATGCTGCTTCTATCATGTGACATTGTGTGAAGGATCTGGATTCAGTTTGACTAATGAAGTTGTTAATGGCATCATCTTCTGTTTGATCTTTAAAATCAAGTGCCTTTTGTATAGTCAATGGAGATCTAATTTTATCAGTAAGGTATGATACAAGATACTTGTTAGTTTTAATTATTGTGAGACTTGGCTGCACTGGAGGGTATATAACCAAATTCTTGATATCAGGTCCTTTGGTTATGGTCATATTTCCTTGCGGGCGACCAATGTAAGCATTGGCGGTGGCAAGCCAAGGCCTACCTAGGATTAGCGAGTGTCCATCAAGTCGGGTTTTTGGATTAATTATCAGGAAATCGGTCGGATATTCCCAGGAATTTACATAGACGATGACATTGTGTAGATTACCTTCTGGTCTAACCACAGATCGGTCGGCCAATTCTAACAAAGTAGAGGTAGGTTATACAGATGTAATGCCAAGCTTTTGACAGGTAGTGGTTATTAAAATATTGATTGCAGCTCCTAGATCCACTAAAGAACTAGACAGGGTCTAACCGTAGATTTGAACAGTGACAATTGGATTTCCTGGGTCTTCATATTTAATGGGTGTTTCTTTCCCAGATAATAGATCAGATAAAGTACCGACTACTTGGACTCTTGGATTAGTTTTTATATTCCTCCTTGGTTTCTTTATGCACAATTCTTTAATAGTTTTTGCGTATATAGGAATATCTTGAATGGCTTGGAGGAACGAGATTTTTATATACGAATTTTGTAATTCCCCCAGAATGTCGAAGTCACGATACTGTAAAGGTCGAGGTATCACTAATCATTCTGAGAATGGAGGAGAGGATGTGGTTGCTTGATTATGAGTCTGCTGCTTATTTACATCCTCTTGTTGCAACTAATGTTATCTTACTAACTGATCTTCAGTATGAACTGTTTTATCTCCCTCATTTTCAATGATACGTCTAGATCGTAATTGAAGATCGTTACACTCCCATAGGTCAGGTCCTATTTCTAGTGATTCGATGATCTGGAGAGATTGGACCGGTCTGTTATTTGGGTTGGGGTTGGGTTGGGCTGGGAGTTGCGGTCTCAGATTAGACTGGGGATTTTGTTGTAGAGCTGGCAGAGTAGGTTGAGGGAGCGGAATAGTTCCTACTGGCTGTTGCATCGGTCTTTGCCAGTTTGTCTGTCAGGGTGAACTTTGTGAAGTAGGGGGAGTCCATTGCAGAGGATATGGGCTATTTTTCCAATATGGTGGAGTATAAGGGAAATTCAACCAAGCAGATTGGTTTGGCTGTTTCAGCCATGGGTTTGAAGAAGGAAACTATGGTGGTGACCAGTTTGAAAATGGGGGTGGGGGCTGAATTTGCCACATATTATATTGTTGAGCATTATATTGTGGAGGCTGAAAACAAGAGGTTGGGTCTGAAAACATACCAGATTGTCTTGGCTGCCACTGGTGGGGCTGGTTGATCAAGTACACCGATTCTGGTTCTTCCTCTGCTTCCTTGTATACTGCTTTTAATCCAGGAAGTGAGGGGAAGCTTTCTGTAAGATGATCATTTTTACAGATGGCACATGTTTGGACTGTATCCAGTGGACACTCCTTGTGACTATGTTTTTTTCTACATCGAGGGTAGAAGATTGCCAAATTCTGTTTTGCCTCCATCTGCTTCTGTTTGGCCTGCATAATATCAAGTTGTGTAGTTAGTGTCCCTAGAATATCAGTTTTAAAATTTTCTAATAAATTTCCAATCTCCACACACGTCACTCCTTCTGTTGATATTTTATTGTCTCTTGCAAACCGATCATATTCTGCTGGTTTTATTCTTGTGCTGCCTATCGAACTCCTGATACATAAATCAATAATGTCAGCAAAATTCTCTTGATAATTATCCCCTTTTCCCATGATATTTAATGTTTCAATCTACTGTTCCTTCATGCCCCTTTTCAATGCAGTTTTTAGCACATTATCAGGTAAAGGTAGTGATGCATAAGGCGATCTTTGTAAATTGTATCGAAAATGTTCCACATATTCTTCTAATGTTTGGTTTGGTTTGGCTGTCATTTGGAATATTTTGTCTTTCAATTCTCTAGACCTACAATAATCCTGATATTTTTTTAAGAAGGATTCTTTCATTTGATCCCAATTGTTGATGACCCGACCACCTAGTCCCATAAACCATCTTAAACCTGCCCCCTTTAATGTAGAGGGGAATAATTTTAATTTATGGGGATCGGTGGTGTAATCATATCCCCTGCATAACACATCAAATTCGAATAAAAATGCATCCGGATCTTCTGATGTGAGACTGTGAAATGTAGGGATATGTTGAAGAGGGATAGCTTTCTTGGGCGCATTCGCTGCAGAATCTACTATAGGATATTGTAATGTAGAGGTTTTAGTATTTGGCTGGTTCTGAGCCATAGGATCGAATATATGCCAATAACCTTCTGGGATATCTAGGAGGGTATTCCTAGGTTGAGAGGGAACAATTTTAACAGGGATAGTTTTTATGGCACTTCCTTTATCTGGGATAAGAGGAATACCTGATGTCTGAAGAGATTGGATCCCTCCAACAATGATTTTCGCAGCGCTCCCCTTATCTGGGCTGTTTAATGGATGATTTGTTCCAATGGGAGATTTTGGTTCCTTGGTTTCCCTTGTTTCTCCTTCTCCTTCACAAAAGTTGCTGAAATTCCCTTCCTACAATAGTTCTGGAGTAGAATTTTCAATTTCCTAAAAGTCCTGCTCTTCAGTTTGACTATGCACCTCAGCAAAGGCTACAGATGGTGATCCTATGGCCTGAAGGGAACTAGTAGGTTGTTTAGAAATGATTTTCCTGGGACCTACTGATGGTTGAGATTCTGTTTTATTATAGATTTCATCTATGAAAGTTGTTCGGCCAAGGGTCACCGGCCCCTTAGCTTTTTCGGGTTTGGATGGAAGCTTAATATTCTTTTCTGGTTTTTTTTGCTTAGTCATGCACTCAAATGAACTACTAAATTCTATTCAAACAAAGCAACAACAAATCTATTAGGAAAGTGGACAGTGGAGCAGGGCTTTTACATGCTCCGCACACAGGTTCTTACCTTTTGTTTTTAAGATCCAACTCTTCCCTAGTAGGTTCATACACTACTCTGAAAAAGACAAATGGCTACACTCTTTCCCCGGAAATGACGCCAAAATGTAGAGCTATAAAAAAGGTCTCTTTCACCTCTAATTACCTCACATTAATATGTCAATCCGGGAGTGTTTGGTTATCTCAAAGAGTGACTCAATCTGAGGCTATTTGACAGAGTAATGCTAGTAGTACAGCGTTCTACAAAAATACAAGAGTAAACTGATGCTTATCTATGACTAAGTTACTTCGAATGACTAAAGCACACACTCTTAAAGCTAGGAAACTTTATCAGTCAACGGTTCGACAGCAATAGCCCATCCCTTTAGAAACTGATGGAAAGGAAATTAGAGCATGGACCACGGGTCTGGGAGCGAGGCAATAAATGCCAAAACTCACTATAGCCACAGATCGTCTCTCACACAAAATGCAAGTAAATGAAACAACAGATAAAAATGTAACGGAAAATAGGAAATTGAACAGCAAATCTAGAATGGAACATCAATGCTTAAAATGGAACAGCAATTCTGAAATGGAACAACAATCGAATAACTAAACCTCACGAGAAGTAATCAATCTTTATCCTATCAACTCAAATGCACTCGTTGTAATCAAAACTCCAATCTTTCATTTTGTTAGCACCCAGGTTGTTCCCTATGACTCCCAAGGGAATACGGCCGGGGTAACCACTAACCAATCTTTGGATCACAGTTTCTAGCCAAACTGCAATCAGAGAGGGCTCTCTCTTTATGATTTGTCTCTGTTATGATGATGTTTTTAGGCTAGCTATAAGTTCAGGTCTATTTTGAGTTTTTGCTTGGATGATAGTTTTAATCAAGGTGCTTGTGTATTTTTCAAAGAGTTCTAGTCCATTGGGCTATGGAGTCAGTGGTCCTTTAGATGCTTGATGTGCTGCTGTGATACTGTAGTGATGTTGCAGATCCAGATTAGTGTCTGAGAAATAACGTTTGTAATAGTGATGGAACGGAGTGTATCCAGTTAGTGCAAGGCAATTAAGAATCTTACAGTTTAACTGTTGGAGTAATACAGTGAGAATATTGACCTAGGAGCATTCAAGAATTTCTAGGTGATATTCATACATATAGAATTAACAGACACATGAGAAATTAAGAATTCATGTACATATTTAACCCTGAGGACAAACATTTACAGCAGCAAAAATTGAGCACAAGGTGTAATAAAACAAATCTTGTACTATTCTTTCTTTTTACTGCTAGCTTAGTGTGAAGTAAGTATGATTTGATAAACATAAGAAAACAAGAACAGATTTTTGAAGAAAACTTGTTATTTCGTCAGACAGCACAGGAGTTCTGCATCAACACATGGAGCATCCTCCAGACATCAAATAATTTTCGGAAATCACTGAGCTCGTCCAGCCCTTTGTATTAGATAATTCTGAAAGGTGTACAATACAAGTGTTCTCATAGAGAAAATTACCAACCCTTTGTGAGTTACTCAGGGGAGTTTATATACAAAAATTTACATCAAAATATCAACGAAATGAGTTATTATCTCATTTATGATATGCTAATCTCCGAAGTGCAGTAGCTGAAGGAGTGAATGCAGCCGAAATTTCTTTATGCTTCAGCTGTCAAATAGTCAGAAGATATTTGGTCTTTATGGCTGTTAGAGTCGGTTGGAGATGCGCTGTTCAAAATTTGGCTAGCTGTCATAGCCTTATGTGATGAGTCATTACTCAGCTGCTTTTAGATGCTAACCCTTTTCTGCTGTTTGTCTTCTAGTGACCTGGAGCTGGCAGTGACCAAACAGCTGGACTTACCGTGGCAAAATCTGAATCATAAACTGCCACCAATCCTCCTTAGTCATTTGATGCATTCGTATTTTAATCAATGCTTCCTCTGCCTCTGTATGTTTGTAAAGATTGGGAGGTGTCTCAAACAGGTGATTCACCTCATTCTCAATGTAGAACATGCCTTCAAGTTTTTCATATAAACTCTGTCCTGTAGGAGGCCCTGCTGGTTCAGATGTACTGCCAGATGCAATAATCTGATTTTCAATAGTGGTTGCCATTCTATTGGCCATTTGATCTAGGGAGATCAGCTTTCCTGCACCACTTAGCAAGCTGGGCAGGCCTTTTGCTTGCAACACTCCCATTTTGGCCTTGTATTCCTCCACATCTGCTTGCATTTCGAAAAATTTCCTCTCTACTGTTTGTATGTAGTTTCTTAGAGTTAGTGCCTTCTTGGCAGAGAGGACAGCTTCTGTTCTGTTGGGAATGCCTATGGCTGCTAATTCTTCCCTTTCCTGTCTATTCAGGAAGTCTATCATCCTGTTTTCCTGTTCTGTTTTGTTTCCTAGTACTGTCTTGGCCTTCTGAATTTCTGCTTGTGCTTGGCCCATCAACTCCATCTGCTCATGTATTATTTTTATTGACGTCCACTGCTGTTTGATGGATTGGCCAATTTTAGCCCAGAGGATTCTCTTTATGTCAGCCATAGTTGTCTCTAGATTCAGCTCCTTTTCTAAGGCCTTTATCTTGTCTCTTTGGGCCTTTATTTCTCTGCCCTGTTCTGCTACAGTCATTTTGGAATTGGTATACTTGGAGTCCAGTTCTGCCAATTTTTCCTTGGCCTTCTTTATTTCGTCTGCTTGGAGCTCCATTGGTTTGACGGCCTTGGTCAATTCTTCTACACTTGGACTAGTATCTGGGGCTGCTGCTGTTCCTGCTGCTTCTGCTGTAGGGGGTACTGCTGCCCCTGAAGTTGCTGCTATTGTTGATGTAGTTGGAGGAGCTTGGGAAGTGGAATCTGATTTTTTTTCCTGTAATATTCCTTCCAGCTCTTTCTCCAGTTCCCTAATCCTTTGGTCTTGCTACATTAGGAGGTCTAGCTGGTCCTCAGCCCGTTTTTGCTTTTGGAGTTCTGCTGTTTGAGGGTGCTCTGTGGGTTGCAGCTTAAACCTCTTCTTCATTGCGTTCAAGTCATCATCCTTTTTATTCAGGAGGGCCTTTATACCCGTTGGATCACTAGGATCATGTCCTAGATCGATGATGATCTCCTCCAGGGACTTTATCCTGTTGTCTTTGGCTTGGGATGACAATCTCTCAAAATCCAACTGGGTGTTGGTGTTTTTTAGAGACTCCTTCAGCTCATGGGCCAAGGTGGCCTTCTCTATTAGGGTCGTATAGACCATCTCTCCAGTTTGCCTGTGGAGTTCAATCTGGTCCATGGGATGTATATCCCTGGCTAGGACCTCCACCCTTGTCTTTATGAAATCTGCAGGCGTCTTAGGCTCCGGCCCCATTGGCTTGAAGTGGCTCAGGAGCAGTCTCTCCTCCTGAATGTCATACACTGACAATAGTCTCTCTTGCTGGGCTGGTGTTGCATCTACGAATTGCTTGTAGACCTCGGCCCTTAGCAGCTCATTCTGAGCTTTTATCTGTTTAAAAGAAGCCTTGGTGCTTTTGGGCTTCTTGGCCATCTGGGAAGAGGAGGACACCTCTAAGCCATGTTGTAAAGTTTGCTCCTGCTGAAAGGAGCTTGTACCTATGTGTTGACTGCCCTCCTTGTCTTTTCTTTCACTCTCCAAGACATCATCAGTAATGTCTTCTACCTCTGGGGAGTCTGCTCTTTGCCTTTTGGCTTCTGGCTGGTGGGAGGATCCACTGAGAGGAGTGGACTCTTCTCTATCTCTTTTAGTTCCCCTGTCCTCATGTGCTGGGGTCTGTAAGATTGGGGCAGTTACTGGCTCCTTTTGTGGAGGCGGAATTTGCAGTGTTGGAGCTGCTGGTAGCTGAGTCTGTGGAGGGACATTTTGCCCTTGTTGTTGTTCTTGTTGCTACCCTGTTTGCTGCTCTGCTTCAGGGGCAGGCTTTTCTTTTGTTACCTTCTCTTCTGTGCCCATTATACCTTTGCCTTTATCTATTACTGGTGCTGATGTAGAAGGTGCCTGTGGTGCAGTCTTTGTAGCCGAGGTCCCTTCTCCTATTGAATAAGGCGGTCTGAAAGGTACCTACTGCACATAGTCTAGGTCAATAGTCTTTTCAAGCTCCCTCCTACTCTTTAGCATTCTTTCTTCCTCAGTTAGATTTTCAACTAGGGTGTCCATCTGCCATTCTTGCAGGTTGGCATATTTTTCAATGTGAGAGTACTGGCAATGTTTAATGCCTATCAGCCTATACTTGTTTCTTCTAGCAGTGATGAAACCTTGAGGGTCATAATGGACCCATCGAAAACTATAGGATAACTTGTATTTATCCTTGAGGATTAGGTCTGCCTCTTCCCACCCTTCATTTTTGTTCATGATGAAGGGGCCTAACTCGTGTTTCAACTTGAGGTGGGCCTTCTTTTTGGCGCTGTGGAAATGGGTGAGGTCTGACTGAATCAACTGCCTGTAATATTCTAAGGCAAATAACCTCATTGGTACATATTTTGGGAGCCTGTATGGACAGAGCTCACGGCCATAGATCCTAATGACAATATTGTTCTCATATAGGTACCAGTCACCTATTTTATATTTTCTAGAAAGCTGCAGGGCTTTCTTTATAACAGATCTTCTATCCCCTTTGTGATCTAGCCTTCTGATGTAGCATGGGAAGGCTTCAGAGTGGTAGTACATGAATAGGTGGTAAATATAGGCTGAGTACCTGAAGACCCCTTGCCTGTCCACCTTGCTCAGCTGATCATGAATCTTATTGGTAATAAATTTAGCAAAGTTATATTTCCTGGTAGGGGGTTGGCGTGGGCTATATGCAGATAGCAACACCAGCATCGTTTTGTCCACATGCTCACTGTTTTTGTATCCCAGCACATAGGCAATCATGTCCAATAAAAGCCTGCCTATATCATTGAAATGGATACCCAGGTAGGGGGGTGGCTCTGTAGGCTGGCACTCAGGTCTCATGAAATCTCTGGTGACCCTTTGAATTTCCTCACTGGTCATCCTTTCACCAGTCTCTATCAAATAGCTCAAGGAAAATGGGATTAGTAATTCTGTCTGATCAAAATGTAACATCTTGTTGATAGACTCAGCATTAATGTAGAACAGGATTCTTCCAGATGGAGTGCTAACAGTTCTGTGCTGCCCATTATAGTTTTCAGCACATAGGTGAATGATCTCAGGGAAGATATTTACAGCTGGGAGACAATAATATGGTAGGTTTGACTCCCATATCCCATGTGTGCCATGACCATCCTTATAGTCTTCTCTCAACCGACTCAAAGTTTGCAAGAAGTCCATGTTGCCCTCAAAGTCCTCAATAAGACAGTCCTTGTCAACCAATGGCAAGGCCTCCAGCTCTCTATTTGTTGGATTCAATGGAGCTACACTGAGGGATGAGGATGCAGAAGCAGCCATTGTAAAACTTGATTTGAAATGAGGTGATGGCAATTGATAGACCAAGTCTGAAGTGTTTTTCTCAGTGAAAATGCAAGCTGGTCTGTGCAGTTTGCTGCAACCTATCAGGGATGTGAACTGCCAAGGGTAAGTTGCAGAGGTAATGAGGTTTCTTTTGGGAAGAATGTAGCTGGCCTGTACTCGGCAAAAGGGAACAATGCCAAGCACCTCGAGGACAATTTTACGGTTTCAGCCCGTGGAATGACCGCTCTAATGTTGAATTATAGTTCAGGGGTGGTGCAGGTTGCTTGGGCTTACTTTAGGTAACAAGCAGAGTTGAATTTAGGATTCTTACCAGTCTTTTAATGGTGAATTTACAGAGAATTGGAATGCATGGGAAAAGTGGGGAAAACTGGCGAAATACCTGGAAAAACTAGCCTGGAAGCCTGCGGGCCGAGCTGTGGAGGTTTAATGCCGTCGAATTCTGGACTTGTAGCGGTTGAAATGTCAAATTTGATGGCTGGGGACAAATTTCGCGGCAGCTGGTTGACAACGACTCCTTCTTTTGCGCGTGAAAATGACCGAAAACGGCTCATTTGGTCGTTTATAACGTTAAATTTGGAAAAAGTATGCATTTGGCGTTTTTCCACCAATGACGTCAGCATGACGTCATGGCGGGGCCCGGGTATGGAGGTGACGTGGCTGCTGAGGTGTGAGCCAGGGTGGAAGGACACGGTGGCGGGTGAATAGGTGGCAGGGGTATGTGGAGGATCACATGGCGCGGGGTGGGCGACAGGTACTACGTCAGGATGACGCAATGATGACATAAAGGACGGCGGTTTCGGAATAGTGGTAAGCGGCATCCCCGCACCACCTTTGCTGGTGAGTGGTATTGGGGAGGGGGGCTCCGAACAACCCCGGCGATTGACACGTGTCCACGGTACGGAGCGGGAAACCACTTTCCCCGGACGCTAAAGGTCGGCAGGTCGGGGGACGAAAATGACCGCCCACCGTTAGATCTGGGCGGCGGAGATCGGACGGCTGGCGGGTCCTCCGACGGATCGTGCAAGTTGGGGGGGGTCCTGCCGGCCCATTAAAATATTCAATTAAATATTTGGGCGGAGAACTATAGGAAAGTGGGTTTTTCATGTATTTTGGGATTTTTTCGGGTTTTCAAGGGTTTTTGAAGGGTTTTTTCAAGAGAAAGGGGTTTATAGGGGTGATTTTAGCAAGGGAAACAAGGGTTTTTGTTTTTTGAGCAGAGGGATGGTGATGGCTGAGGGAAGAGGTTGCTGCTCATAACCAGAGGTTAGAGCAGCTCCAAGACAGGGTTGACCACAGTCCCAGATGGACTAAAGTCTCCCTTGACCATTTATTTGGCTATAGTGCCAAGACGAGGATATGTACATAGTGCTGGGATTTATACACCTTAGTGTTATTTATAGTAGGGAAAGGGGGACATAGGGGATTTAGATAGTAGAGTTAGTGGTTAAGATGTATGAGAAGGTAAATGAAGGGGAAACCACTAAGTTTATTTGAAATTTACTTAGTTTAGGGAGTAGATCAAAATGAAAAGAATTTTACACAGGAAATGTGGCTTTTAAATGAACAAGAATCATCATAAAACCTCAGAAATTTCTCATCAATATCCATGGATGAAGGGATGTTAGTAATAAGAGTGGAAGGGGAAATTGGGGAATTTAGACATGCTCCTTTGCCTTGCTTTTCTTATTTAACCAGCAAGATTCAATCTGTAATGAATACCACTTCTGCAACCCCATCTACTTACCCAGCTATTGTGCGTAGCATTTTTTATTTCTTCTTGGAGGGTGCACTTGGACTTGCAGACCCTTACTTGCCTTTTCTTTTATTTGGCTTTTTCTTTTGTTTTTCTATCTACTTCTACCCTTATTTCTTCCAGGGTCCCAGATTAAGCTATTGGGAGCCTTTTCTTCTCTACCTGAACTACTTGTCTGCCAAGATTAAACAGTTTGGACAGACTTCCTTCTCTAATCTACAACTGCAAATTTAAACCATGGAATGATCCAGATTAGACTGTTGGACCATCCATCAAAATTTTAAGTCCATACCAAGCTATAAGCACAGATTGGATTCTCTTGGAAATATGTGATCTTTGAATCATCAAAGCAGAGCATATTTGGACCTTTCATAGCCAATCATGAAATATGAAACCTATTGGTATAGGTAGCTAACAGTGGCTCCACATGGGGATGGTGTTTCATTTGAAAGACCAAGAACAGCAGGTCATATTGCCTTGCTCCTTGATTGCTCTTGCCCATCTTGTAGTTTGCTGCTTTGAAGTGCCAAAATTGTGTGCTTTTCTTCTTGGTAGACCTCTGATTCTATTTACCTTTTGCTGACAGTCAATAAACTAGGAAAACTGTATTTTTACAATCTAAACAGAAAATAATATATACATCTGCAAAATAATGCTTCAGCATCTTGCCATTGACATGACCTTCATCCAAGTCAGTTTCATTGAGACTTTTTAGGAAGTAAGTGCTGTTACCTTGCACTGCTTGGACAGCAAATGGTCCTCTCCATAAGGAATCAAATTTTCAATGTTTTCCTTTGTCTTCTCTTCTTGCATCCCACTTGAGGACTTTGTCTCCCACACTGAAATCTTCTGCCTTAGTTCTTCTGTCAAAAGCCTTCTTTAATTTTTCTTGTAGAACTTGAACTCTGCTGAAAACCTGATCTCTAGTTTGCTGCAGACATATGATTTGATTGATTCTTCTTTGCATATCATTTGGTTCATCTTGGCTTTCTTGAAGAAACTTTATAACAGGCACTCCTAATGATGAGGGGAACTTGGCCTCTAATCCATAAACCAACTCGTATGGGCTGGTCCCAATTGAGCTTTTGGTTGTTAGTCTATCTGCCCATAGGGCATTCACAAGCTTCTTATGCCAATTCTTTTTGTTCTCTTCTAGCACTTTCTTTATGATGTTTACCAGACTTTTATTTGATGACTCAGCAAGGCCATTTCCTTGGGGATAGTAGGAAGTAGAATGGCCCAAAGTAATGTGAAATTTGTGGCAGAAGTTCACCATTTTCTTGGATCTGAAAGCAGCAGCATTGTCTGTTATTATTTTCTCAGGACAGCCAAATCTTGCCAATATGTTGTTCTCCAAGAACTGAATAATTGTTGAATCATTTGCTTGTCTGCATGGGGCAGCTTCAATCCACTTAGTGAAGTAGTCTGTTGCTGTTAAAATCCATTTGTGTTGGCCTGAAGATGAGGGATGAATTTCCCCAATGAAGTCCAATCCCCATTGTTGAAAAGGTCTCTCTGTTGCAATAGGCCTTAAAGGAAGTGGCAGCAACTGTCTCTTTCCCTCAAACACTTGACATTTATGACATGAGGTGATGAATTTCTTGACATCAGAGAACATGGTGGGCCAGTAATATCCAGCCGTTAGTATCTTGTCCACAGTGGACTTCCAGTACAAGTGGCCACCACAGTCACCTGCATGGAATTCTTTTATGACATTCTCAGTTTCATTTTCAATTAAACAGTGCAGCAAAATACCTTCATGGTTTTTCCAAAGCAGATTGCCATCCATCACACAAAATCTTGAGGTTCTCATTTTTAAGAATCTACACTTAGTTTTGGATAGTCCTGGGGGAGCACACAGGTTTTGTAACACATAACAGATATCAGAATACCAGGGGGATTGTTCAAAGGCTACATTGATCTTTGGAGTCGCCAGCTCCGGTTCACTGTCCAGCTGGTTAATGTTTAAGGCTTGAAAATTTGTTTCTGTCATTAATTTAGCCAAGCCTTGCCCTTTTATTAGTTTTGTAGGTTTTATCTCAATGTCAAATTCCAAGATGCTTGCAATCCATTTTCCTCTTCTGCCCTCTAAATTCTCTTGGGTGAGAATGTCTTTGACAATAGGACTTGGCACATATGCTTTAACATGGGAATAAAGGATATAAATCCTAAAGTCTTTAATGGCTTTAACTAAAGCATAAGCTTGTTTTTCCATGATTTGATACTTTAAAGGTGCATCTCTAAGAGCTTTGCTAAAGAAAGCTATTGGCTTCTCATTTCCTTAGTCATCTTTTTGCAATAAAACAGCAACAATAGTATGCTGGGAGGCAAAAGAGAAAATGATAAATTCTCTGTCAAACTGAGGATTGGTCAAGACTGGGGTTTGGGTAAGGGCCAATTTTATACCTTCAAAGGCTTGATTGGCTTCAACAGTCCATTTTACTTTTGAATCTTTCTTTAGCATGTTATTTAATAATCTGATTAGCTCTGCTAAGTTTGGGATAAACCTTCTTAAGAAATTGATTTTTCCCAAGAATCCTTGCAACTCTTTGACATTTCTTGGGTGGGGCATTTGTAGGATAGCCTGTATTCTATCTGGGTCAATTCTAATGCCATCTTTAGAAATTATGTGGCCCAATAGCTTACCTTCTTCTAAACCAAACAGGGATTTCTTGGGATTCAAGGAGATTCCATATTTTATGCATTTTAGGAAGATCTGTCTCAGATGTCTTATATGTTCTTGGTCCGATTTTGAGAAAGGTGTAAGGTCATCTAGGTAAATGACTAAAAATTCATGAATCTCCTTGGCAAAGGCAATATCCATGGCTCTTTGAAAAGTTGCCCCTGCGTTTTTCAATCCAAAAGGCATCTTTACATATTTGAAAGTTCCCCATGGGATTGTAAATGCTGTTTTGTCCTGATCATCAGGGTGAACTAAGATCTGGTTGAAACCTGAGAATCCATCAAGTAGCGAAATTCTGGAAGCCCCCACTACTCTCTGCAAAATGTGATCCATCTTGGGTAAGGGGTAATTGTCTTTGAGGGATACTTGGTTCAGATTCCTCAAATCTACACACAGCCTAATTTCACCTGTCTTCTTTCTTGTAGGGACTAAGTTGGAGATCCATTCAGAGAATCTGATTGGTGCTATGATGCCTGCCTTGAACATTTTTTGTACCTCTTGTTCCATTGCTGGGAGAAGCATAGGATTGATTCTCCTCAGTTTTTGTTTAAAGGGCTTTTGATCAGGTTTGAGAGGGATAGTGTGCTGGATTACAGAGGTGTCATAGGACTTTAGGTCCTCATAGCTCCATGCAAAAACATCCTGGAACTCTTTGAAGAGGTCAATGTATTTGGGCTTTTGGTCAGGAGGTAAGGAAGCGGATAATTTAATTATCTTGGGCTTCTCACTTGTACCTATGTTGCACTCTTCAATGGCTGCATTTAAGGGCTGCATTTTTGGTTTTCTAGGGATGTCGTTTGAGTCAAAGATGTCTTCTAGTGGAGTTAGGCCCGTTGGTAGAAAATTGTCTTTCAGCTCAATGATTTCAGTTTCAGCATTGGCCACCTCTTCATAGTTAAGTTGTTGAATTTGCTGAATGTTTTCCTTGTTGAAAATGGTTGGACTCAGCATTAGTTTTGCAGTTCTAGGTGATATTGGGTGAGCAATCTGTTGAAACTGTATTTGTGATGGACTTGCTCCATCAAATATTTGTGATTGACTTGCTGTCTCAAGTATTTGTGATTGACTTGCTGTATCAGTGTCAATATTTAGTCCTGCAAATTCTTGCTGCATAGTTAAAAAATGATTTATTTGATTGTCATCCTCAAATACTTGTCAATCAATGACATTGTTTGGAATGGAGGGTCTGTGTTTTACCTTAGCTGTAAAACAATGGCGGGGCTCAAAGGGCAACTTGCAGGTACTTGCAAAGGTGGCTAAACTATGAGCATGTAGATTGTGGGTTCTGGGAATTTTAGTAATTTGGAATTCAGAGAAAAAGTTTAGCACCTCAGCAACAGCAGACCTATAAGTCCTTAGTCTTTTGTAATTGGTGACAAAGTTTCCCTTCACTTGTTGGATAACTAAATCTGAATCACCCATGATTGAAACCCTGGCAGCTTGCAAGAACTTTACCAACTTGAGTCCTAGTAAAAGAGCTTCATATTCTGCCATGTTATTAGTACATCTGAAATTCAATCTATAGGCTCTGCCTTCTGCATGACTATTTTCTTTATTGTGTACCCAAACTCCAGCTCCTGCCCCTAATTTGTTAACTGAGCCATCAAATTCAAGGAACCATAGAATATCCTGTTGGAAAGGAGATTTGATGATCTGTTCATGGGCTGGCAATGTGAGTAGCAGTTGTGGTTTTTTCTCTAGCTTGTCTTCTAGGACAGTCTCATCATTTGATTGGATGTTCTTGACAACTAGGGCAGCAGCAACATCTAGTGTTTGATTGGCTGTTGTTTCATGGGTGATAATACTTTCATTTGAATCTTCCTCTTGTATGAATATCTTGGTTTCAACCTCACCTTTTAGGGGAGTTGTGGTGTCATTGAAGAGAATGTATGAGTCTATGTCTGAATGAACAGCATATATGGGAAAGTTTTGAGGCTTTTCTTCACTGCTGACCATGTATTTCATTAGTGTTTCTCTGTACAGTCTTTTTGGTTGCCCAAAAACAGAGATGCTAGCATATGACATGTCTAATTGTAGGGAACCTTGGAGTTTAGCTCCCCATGATCTTGATAACAACATCCCATACTTAGGTGGGATATCAGCAACTACCACATCCATTAGGATTGTCTTGTTTGGGTATTGAACCAGAGACACACATAAGTCTTTTATGAGACCTAAACACTTGACTTGGCTGGAGTCAAAGGAAAACAGATCCTTATATGGTCTTGTTATGTCTAAATTCAATCTCTCCATGACTGATTTTGGCATGAGATTGTGAGAGGCACCTGAGTCAAACATTGCATTATGTAATATTTTATCATGAATATGTAAACTGACATAGAAAGGTAATACCCCTGTGACTATTGTTTTTCCATCCACTTCTGGACCAAACAGGAGTTCTGGGGTGTCATCCATCACATTGACATCATCTTTGTTACTAGTGAGTTGAAGGGACCTTTTGATCTGTAGTTTATAGATGTCATGCTTGGCAAGTTCTAAGAGAGGAATTGCTATCTTTAATTTGCCAATTTCTGTTTCTAGATCAAAAGGTTTTTCAGATTGGGTCTTGGGGTTATAGGTGACAGTTCTTTCCTTGTTCATTACATCTTCTTCTTGATTTTTGTCTTGACTTTGGGACTTATCCTTTTTACTCATCTCTTGAGGAGAAAGAGTTGAATAAGGATGAGCAGGGGGAGTGACCATAGGCTGCTGTTTTGAGGACAGTGGTTCAGTGATCTCTTCAACAATCACTTCTTCTGTATGTGAAGTCATTTTGTCATTAGGTTCTATGACTATAACTCTTTCAGGTTGCTGATTATCCTTTTTCTTTTTAGGCTGGTTAACATTCACAGTTATGCTCCTCAGCTTGTATTGTTTATGGACTTCATAAACAGCAGTGTCATAGCCTTGTTTGAAGTCAAAGGATTCACCTGATTTAGTTTGGAACAGTTTGATTTCATCATCCTCATGATCTTCTTGTGTTAAGAAAACTTGACTTTCACCATCTAGACCCATTAAATTAATCTCAGGATCTTCATTGGGCTCTGCTGATGTGGAAGTTTCTGCATAATTTTCTTGGAAAGGGGGTCTTATATCTTGATCAGCACTGGTTTTGCCAACGCCTGGGTTTTGAGTTCTCCTAAAATTTGGATTCCTAGGAGGGTTGTTTTGTGGTGCTTCCCATGATGATTTTCTTTCAACCAATTCCACTCTATCACCTAATATTTTCATTCCATTTAGTATGGCATCAAGCTTTTGATCAAAGGGAGAGGGTTCCTCTTTGAAAACAATCCTCTTTTCCAACCTTGCCCTATTTCTTTTGGCAATTAGGTTGGCTTCCACTGTGATAGCAACCCTTTGGGCCTCTTCAAGGGATTGACAGTCTCTTTCCTTCAACTGATAGGCCATGTCAGGGTCAAAACCATCAGGGAATTTGTACAAGGCTAGATCCGGAGGAGGCCTTAAATTTTGTGGAATTGAGTTATATACATTGTTAAATCTTGCACAATACTCCAAAACAGTCTCCTGGGGACCTCTTTTGATAGTGTCATATTCCCCAAGTATGTGCAGAGGATCTTTCTTCTTCTCCCATCTACTAGTAAAGGCTTGATACAGTTCAGCAGGTGTTGTAATGGAGTTTGCATTCAGGGATCTAAACCAAGTTCTTACATCCCCAGTTAGGCTTTGAACAAACATCCTCATTCTGACACTGTCATCATCTATTTCATAGGTCTCAAAATGGTCTTGCATCCTCTTGGCATGCTGGGCAGCTGTCAGAGGGCCATTGGAGTCAAAATATGAAATTTTGGTTTGGTAATCTTGGGGTAGAGCTGCAGCATTAGCTGGTATCTGCAATGGTGCATATCTGTTAGCCATATTTACAGGATTTAGAGGATTAACAGGGGCAGCTGGGATAATAGGAACAGTGGGTATCATAGGGGTAACAAGTAGGGATGAACCTAGAATGTTGGTCAAGGGGATATGTGCAGTGGATGAAGATGTGAGAGGAGGACTTTGAGATGTGGATGGTGAACT
Source organism: Pinus tabuliformis (assembly GCA_031772625.1). Lineage (NCBI taxonomy): Eukaryota > Viridiplantae > Streptophyta > Pinopsida > Pinales > Pinaceae > Pinus > Pinus tabuliformis. Next base: position 1,505,615,039 of record CM062819.1, on the reverse strand, counting down.
AGGGGAACTAGGGGTAGACCGGAAAAGGACCGTGCATGGGGTAGATATAAGGCTAGGATGATCTGAATCTGAGGTTAAATCAGCAGACTGCTCCTGCTTTTTCTGCCTCCTAATGTTTCTTGGGATGGTATTTGGATTATCAACAATGATAGGTGGATTAGGGTCAGGATTTGCCCTAGTATGCCGTGGATTTTTCTTAGGAGCCAGTTTCTAACTGTTTTTTAGGATTTTGTAGGAAATTTTTATATCTGAAAGGACTGGATGAATATTTTGGAATGGCTATATATTCTCAGAGCTAAGATGAAGATTCCCTAAACAAGCTCCTCCCTAAAGTTGTTAATGTGATACAGAAACAGATTAAAGGCCTCTTGACTTATTTCAGGCTTCATAGTAGCTATGGAAGATATATAGTAATTAAAAAACCTCAAGAACTCCCCAGCGGAGTCGCCATTATGTTAACACCCAGGTTGTTCCCTATGACTCCCAAGGGAATACGACCGGGGTAACCACTAACCAATCTTTGGATCACAGTTTCTAGCCAAACTGCAATCAGAGACGGCTCTCTCTTTATGATTTGTCTCTGTTATGATGATGTTTTTAGGCTAGCTATAAGTTCAGGTCTGTTTTGAGTTTTTGCTTGGATGATAATTTTAATCAAGGTGCTTGTGTATTTTTCAAAGAGTTCTAGTCCATTGGGCTATGGAGTCAGTGGTCCTTTAGATGCTTGATGTGCTGCTGTGATACTGTAGTGATGCTGCAGAGCCAGATTAGTGTCTGAGAAATAACGTTTGTAATAGTGATGGAACGGAGTGTATCCAGTTAGTGCAAGGCAATTAAGAATCTTACAGTTTAACTGTTGGAGTAAGACAGTGAGAATATTGACCTAGGAGCATTTAAGAATTTCTAGGTGATATTCATACATATAGAATTAACAGACACATGAGCAATTAAGAATTCATGTACATATTTAACCCTGAGGACAAACATTTACAGCAACAAAAATTGAGCACAAGGTGTAATAAAACAAATCTTGTACTATTCTTTCTTTTTACTGCTAGCTTAGCGTGAAGTAAGTATGATTTGATAAACATAAGAAAACAAGAACAGAGTTTTGAAGAAAACTTGTTATTTCGTCAGACAGCACAGGAATTCTGCATCAACACATGGAGCATCCTCCAGACATCAAATAATTTCTGGAAATCACTGAGCTCATCCAGCATTTTTGTATTAGATAATTCTGAAAGGTGTACAATACAAGTGTTCTCATAGAGAAAATTACCAACCCTTTGTGAGTTACTCAGGGGAGTTTATATACAAAAATTTACATCAAAATATCAACGAAATGAGTTATTATCTCATTTATGATATGCTAATCTCCGAAGTGCAGTAGCTGAAGGAGTGAATGCAGCCGAAATTCCTTTATGCTTCAGCTGTCAAATAATCAGAAGATATTTGGTCTTTATGGCTGTTAGAGTCGGTTGGAGATGCGCTGTTCAAAATTTGGCTAGCTGTCATAGTCTTATGTGATGAGTCATTACTCAGCTGCTTTTAGATGATAACCCTTTTCTGCTGTTTGTCTTCTAGTGACATGGAGCTGGCAGTGACCAAACAGCTGGACTTACCGTGGCAAAATCTGAAGCATAAACTGCCACCAATCCTCCTTAGGCATTTGATGCCTTCGTATTTTAATCAATGTTTCCTCTGCCTCTGTATGTTTGTAAAGATTGGGAGGTGTCTCAAACAGGTGATTCACCTCATTCTCAATGTAGAACATGCCTTCAAGTTTTTCATATAAACTCTTTCCTGTAGGAGGCCCTGCTGGTTCAGATGTACTGCCAGATGCAATAATCTGATTTTCAATAGTGGTTGCCATTCTATTGGCCATTTGATCTAGGGAGATCAGCTTTCCTGCACCACTTAGCAAGCTGGGCAGGCCTTTTGCTTGCAGCACTCCCATTTTGGCCTTGTATTCCTCCACATCTGCTTGCATTTCGAAAAATTTTCTCTCTATTGTTTGTATGTAGTTTCTTAGAGTTAGTGCCTTCTTGGAAGAGAGGACAGCTTCTGTTCTGTTGGGAATGACTATGGCTGCTAATTCTTCCCTTTCCTGTCTATTCAGGAAGTCTATCATCCTGTTTGCCTGTTCTGTTTTGTTTCCTAGTACTGTCTTGGCCTTCTGAATTTATGCTTGTGCTTGGCCCATCAACTCCATCTGCTCATGTATTATTTTTATTGACCTCCACTGATGTTTGATGGATTGGCCAATTTTAGCCCATAGGATTCTCTTTATGTCAACCATAGCTGTCTCTAGATTCAGCTCCTTTTCTAAGGCCTTTATCTTGTCTCTTTGGGCCTTTATTTCTCTGCCCTGTTCTGCTACAGTCATTTTGGAATTGGTATACTTGGAGTCCAGTTCTGCCAATTTTTCCTTGGCCTTCTTTATTTCGTCTACTTGGAGCTCCATTGCTTTGACGGCCTTGGTAAATTCTTCTACACTTGGACTGGTATCTGGGGCTGCTGCTGTTCCTGCTGCTTCTGTTGTAGGGGGTACTGCTGCCCCTGAAGTTGTTGCTGTTGTTGATGTAGTTGGAGGAGCTTGGGAAGTGGAATCTACTTGTTTTTCCTGTAATATTCCTTCCAGCTCTATCTCCAGTTCCCTAATCCTTTGGTCTTGCTGCATTAGGAGGTCTAGCTGGTCCTCAACCCGTTTTTGCTTTTGGAGTTCTGCTGTTTGAGGGTTCTCTGTGGGTGCAGCTTAAACCTCTTCTTCATTGCGTTCAAGTCATCATCCTTTTTCTTCAGGAGGGCCTTTATACCCGTTGGATCACTAGGATCATGTCCTAGATCGATGATGATCTCCTCCAGGGACTTTATCCTGTTGTCTTTGGCTTGGGATGACAATCTCTCAAAATCCAACTGGGTGTTGGTGTTTTTTAGAGACTCCTCCAGCTCATGGGCCAAGGTGGCCTTCTCTATTAGGGTCGTATAGACCATCTCTCCAGTTTGCCTGTGGAGTTCAATCTGGTCCATGGGATGTATTTCCCTGGCTAGGACCTCCACCCTTGTCTTTATGAAATCTATAGGTGTCTTAGGCTCCGGCCCCATTGGCTTGAAGTGGCTCAGGAGCAGTCTCTCCTCCTGAATGTCATACACCGACAATAGTCTCTCTTGTTGGGCTGGTGTTGCATCTATGAATTGCTTGTAGACCTCGGCCCTTAGCAGCTCATTATGAGCTTTTATCTGTTTAAAAGAAGCCTTGGTTCTTTTGGGCTTCTTGGCCAGCTGGGAAGAGGAGGACACCTCTAAGCCATGTTGTAAAGTTTGCTCCTGTTGAAAGGAGCTTGTACCTGTATGTTGACTGCCCTCCTTGTCTTTTCTTTCACTCTCCAAGACATCATCAGTAATGTCTTCTACCTCTGGGGAGTCTGCTCTTTGCCTTTTGGCTTCTGGCTGGTGGGAGGATACACTGAGAGGAGTGGACTCTTCTCTATCTCTTTTAGTTTCCCTGTCCTCATGTGTTGGGGTCTGTAAGATTGGGGCAGTTACTGGCTCCTTTTGTAGGTGGAATTTGAAGTGTTGGAGATGCTGGTAGTTGAGTCTGTGGAGGGACATTTTGCCCTTGCTGTTGTTCTTGTTGCTGCCCTGTTTGTTGCTCTGCTTCAGGGGCAGGCTTTTCTTTTGTTAACTCCTCTTCTGTGCCCATTATACCCTTGCCTTTATCTATTACTGGTGCTGATGTAGAAGGTGCCTGTGGTGCAGTCTTTGTAGCCGAGGTCCCTTCTCCTATTGAATAAGGCGGTCTGAAAGGTACCTGTTGCACATAGTCTAGGTCAATAGTCTTTTCAAGCTCCCTCCTATTCTTTAGCATTCTTTCTTCCTCAGTTAGATTTTCAACTAGGGTGTCCATCTGCCATTCTTACAGGTTGGCATATTTTTCAATGTGAGAGTACTGGCAATGTTTAATGCCTATCAGCCTATACTTGTTTCTTCTAGCAGTGATGAAACCTTCAGGGTCATAATGGACCCACCGAAAACTATAGGATAACTTGTATTTATCCTTGAGGATTAGGTCTGCCTCTTCCCACCCTTCCTTTTTGTTCATGATGAAGGGGCCTAACTCGTGTTTGAACTTGAGGTGGGCCTTCTTTTTGGCGCTGTGGAAATGGGTGAGGTCTGACTGAATCAACTGCCTGTAATATTCTAAGGCAAATAACCTCATTGGTACATATTTTGGGAGCCTGTATGGACAGAGCTCACAGCCATAGATCCTAATGACAGTATGGTTCTCATATAGGTACCAGTCACCTATTTTATATTTTCTAGAAAGCTGCAGGGCTTTCTTTATCTCATTTGATACCCTGGGAGGAGGGGACTTCATCAATAGGCAAGAGACTGGGTAAACAAATTGGTCAACAAATTCACAGTAAGTATAGGGTGAGTTTGTGACTTTATGAAAGACAGAGGTCCAGAAGATAACAGATCTTATGTCCCCTTTGTGATCCAGCCTTCTGATGTAGCATGGGAAGGCTTTAGAGTGGTAGTACATGAATAGGTGGTAAATATAGGCTGAGTACCTGAAGACCCCTTGCCTGTCCACCTTGCTCAGCTGATCATGAATCTTATTGGCAATAAATTTAGCAAAGTTATATTTCCTGGCAGGGGGTTGGCGTGGGCTATATGCAGATAGCAACACCAGCATCGTTTTGTCCACATGCTCACTATTTTTGTATCCCAGCACATAGGAAATCATGTCCAATAAAAGCCTGCCTATATCATTGAAATGGATACCCAGGTAGGGAGGTGGCTCTGTAGGCTGGCACTCAGCTCTCATGAAATCTCTGGTGACCCTTTGAATTTCCTCACTGGTCATCCTTTCACCAGTCTCTATCAAATAGCTCAAGGAAAATGGGATTAGCAATTCTGTCTGATCAAAATGTAACATCTTGTTGATAGACTCAGCATTAATGTAGAACAGGATTCTTCCAGATGGAGTGCTAACAGTTCTGTGCTGCCCATTATAGTTTTCAGCACATAGGTGAATGATCTCAGGGAAGATATTTACAGCTGGGAGACAATAATATGGTAGGTTTGACTCCCATATCCCATGTGTGCCATGACCATCCTTATAGTCTTCTCTCAACTGACTGAAAGTTTGCAAGAAGTCCCTGTTGCCCTCAAAGTCTTCAATAAGACAGTCCTTGTCAACCAATGGAAAGGCCTCCAGCTCTCTATTTGTTGGATTGAATGGAGCTACACTGAGGGATGAGGATGCAGAAGCAGCCATTGTAAAACTTGATTTGAAATGAGGTGATGGCAATTGATAGACCAAGTCTGAAGTGTTTTTCTCAGTGAAAATGCAAGCTGGTCTGTGCAGTTTGCTGCAACCTCTCAGGGATGTGAACTGCCAAGGGTAAGTTGCAGAGGTAATGAGGTTTCTTTCGGTAAGAATGCAGCTAGCCTGTACTCGGCAAAAGGGAACAATGCCGAGCACCTCGAGGACAATTTTACGGTTTCAGCCCGTGGAATGACCGCTCTAATGTTGAATTATAGTTCAGGGGTGGTGCAGGTTGCTTGGGCTTACTTTAGGAAACAAGCAGAGTTGAATTTAGGATTCTTACCAGTCTTTTAATGGTGAATTTACAGAGAATTGGAATGCATGGGCAAAGTGGGGAAAACTGGCGAAATACCTGGAAAAACTAGCATGGAAGCCTGCGGGCCGAGCTGTGGAGGTTTAATGCCGTCGAATTCTGGACTTGTAGTGGTTGAAATGTCAAATTTGATGGCTGGGGACAAATTTCGCGGCAGCTGGTTCACAACGACTCCTTCTTTTGCGCGTGAAAATGACCGAAAACGGCTCATTTGGTCGTTTATAACGTTAAATTTGGAAAAAGTATGCATTTGGCGTTTTTCCGCCAATGACGTCAGCATGACGTCATGGCGGGGCCCAGGTACGGAGGTGACGTGGCTGCTGAGGTGTGAGCCAGGGTGGCAGGACACGGTGGCGGGTGAATAGGTGGCAGGGGTATGTGGAGGATCACATGGCGCGGGGTGGGCGACAGGTACTACGTCAGGATGACGCAATGATGACATAAAGGACGGCGGTTTCGGAATAGTGGTAAGTGGGTTTCCTGCACCGCCTTTGCTGGTGAGTGGTATTGGGGAGGGGGGCTCCGAACAACCCCGGCGATTGACACGCGTCCAGGGTACGGAGCGGGAAACCACTTTCCCCTGACGCTAAAGGTCGGCAGGTCGGGGGACGAAAATGACCGCCCACCGTTAGATCTGGGCGGCGGAGATCGGACGGCTGGCGGGTCCTCCGACGGATCGTGCAAGTTGGGGGGGGTCCCGCCGGCCCATTAAAATATTCAATTAAATATTTGGGCGGAGAACTATAGGAAAGTGGGTTTTTCATGTATTTTGGGATTTTTTCGGGTTTTCAAGGGTTTTTGAAGGGTTTTTTCAAGAGAAAGGGGTTTATAGGGGTGATTTTAGAAAGGGAAACAGGGGTTTTTGTTTTTTGAGCAGAGGGATGGTGATGGCTGAGGCAAGAGGTTGCTGCTCATAACCAGAGGTTAGAGCAGCTCCAAGACAGGGTTGACCACAGTCCCAGATGGACTAAAGTCTCTCTTGACCATTTATTTGGCTATAGTGCCAAGAGGAGGATATGTACATAGTGCTGGGATTTATACACCTTAGTGTTATTTATAGTAGGGAAAGGGGGACATAGGGGATTTAGATAGTAGAGTTAGTGGTTAAGATGTATGAGAGGGTAAATGAAGGGGAAACCACTAAGTTTATTTGAAATTTACTTAGTTTAGGGAGTAGATCAAAATGAAAAGAATTTTACACAGGAAATGTGGCTTTTAAATGAACAAGAATCATCATAAAACCTCAGAAATTTCTCATCAATCTCCATGGATGAAGGGATGTTAGTAATAGGAGTGGAAGGGGAAATTGGGGAATTTAGACATGCTCCTTTGCCTTGCTTTTCTTATTTAACCAACAAGATTCAATCTGTAATGAATACCACTTCTGCAACCCCATCTACTTACCCAGCTACTGTGCCTAGCATTTTTTATTTCTTCTTGGAGGGTGCACTTGGACTTGCAGACCCTTACTTGCCTTTTCTTTTATTTGGCTTTTTCTTTTGTTTTTCTATCTACTTCTACCCTTATTTCTTCCAGGGTCCCAGATTACGCTGTTGGGAGCCTTTTCTTCTCTACCTGAACTACTTGTCTGCCAAGATTAAACAGTTTGGACAGACTTCCTTCTCTAATCTACAACTGAAAATTTAAACCATGGAATGATCCAGATTAGACTGTTGGACCATCCATCAAAATTTTAAGTCCATACCAAGCTATAAGCACAAATTGGATTCTCTTGGAAATATGTGATCTTTGAATCATCAAAGCAGAGCATATTTGGACCTTTCATAGCCAATCATGAAATATGAAACCTATTGGTATAGGTAGCTAACACATTCTCCAAGCAAATCACGCAACACGCACTAATGGAACAACACTAACTACTAATTATGGAATAGCATGTGGAAATCATACACACACACAACACTCTGAAAAAGTAATCTGATTTAACACCAATCATCAATAGGAATTACGACTGTGTTTCAAAATGGAACGACATTAATCCTGAATCATAAAGAACACATCTTTCAGATGATTTCCTTAACACAGATACACAGCATAAAAGCTCCGTAACAAAATGATAACAATGTTCAATTAAGTCTAGTAATATTCAATCAACTCTGAAAGTATTGGTGATATAATGCAGAGCCAATATAAAGAACCTTAATGAACGAATCTTAACAGAGCATATGATGTAATTTATAAAGCATATCAAATTACCAACTAATGACGATAAGCAAACCACGCAGAAATCAAATCGTAGTGATACAAAAGCAAGTTTCCTCCGGGGCCGGGCCCTTAGCCTCAAGGGTACACCGCTTTAAGTTAATCCAGATGCAGAGATGAGATAATCACCAAGTTTATATTAATGCATGAAAGAGAAAGTACAATGAGCCAAGTTCAACGAGACTTGATGATCAAAGTTCAATCTTTAACAAAAAGTTACATAAAAGCATCGTTCCCAAAGCTAACAGTGCCATCCCTTTATATAAGGGTGACAACGGAGATGTCTAAGTAATAAGACAAATAAAGTAGCGATCCCTCAGGATCGAAGATCCTGAGGGATTCGCCAAACTGTTAATTCTTAATCACTTCTTTTCTCCTCCACCGAGCTGGTGCCTTCTCCTCCTTTTCCAGACCGGTTTGCTTCAACCTGCTTAGCCTCGTTTGCACTCGGTCCTTCGTCAAAGGGACAGTAGTTACCCTGTTCTTGTCTTTTTCTTTGGAACAACAGCTCCTCGTTTTTACCCTTTCCTGTACAGGAGAATGACAACTATTAGCGGTTAAGTCTTGCATACTAATTCCACATATTTTATCATAATTCTCTATTGTTTTCCATATTCATGATGTAAAAGATTCACAAGTCCCACTGAAAAGCCATTGAAATGATCATTAAAAACATACATTTTTAGTACTCCACAATGAGGAAACCTCTGTTGAACTTGGTTCGAGCCACTTGCCCTGGTGAAGGAGTTGGCCTACCTTGAAAACTTGATATAGTTGGATATTCCATTGGTAAGTGTGCTTGATTTGTGTGTCCATCATTTGACTAGCTGCAGCTTGTTCCATGCCATCTGGATTTGACTCTGTGGGTGTGAGTTGTTCTGCAATGTCGGATGTGTCTAGTAATGGTGGAAAGTATGGCTGAAGGCGGTCCACATTGAACATTGGGTGCAGGCTAAGGAATGGCAGAATGTTGAGCTCAAATGCATTGTCTCCCATAGCCTTGGTAATGGTGTAAAAACCATATCGGAGTGATCTCAGTTTCCGATAGGCTCCAGTAAGGCATTCCTTTTTCAAATGCAACCAAACTTTGTCACCCCCCTGAAACTTGTGTGGCACCCGATGTTGATCATGTCGCTACTTGTACTTGGCATTTGATTTCTCCAGAATGTCATTGACCTTCTAGCGAATATGTTGGATGTGCTCTTGAATTTGTTTTCCTTATCTGTTTCAGACTGGACATGAGCTGAATCTACTTGAGTAGCTGCAAATGGCATGGCCACATCAATGGGACACAATCATTGGAATCCCAAGCCCAACTGAAAAAGGCTATGGCTAGTCGAGCTGTGGAGAGCCTGGTTGTAGTTGTGGTGAACATAGGGGAGGCTCTCGTCCCATGTGCGTGGATGCTTTGACTTGTACATGCACAGAATGTGTACAATCATCATGTTGACAACCTATGCCTGGCCATCAGTTTGTTGATGGAAGGCTGTGAACTTAGTGAGTTTGGTGTCTACCATCGACTAGAGACTGGACCAAAATGTACTAAGGAACTTGCTATCCCGATCTGAGATGATAGACTACGGGATACCAAAGTGTACCCACACTCATTCAAAGAAGAGTTTAGTAGTGGCTTCTGCTGTGATATTCTTCTTGTAGGCCATCATAATGGCCATTTCCAAGAACTTGTAGACTACCACAAAAACACAGTCATTTCCATGCTTAGTGGAAAGAAGGCCTGACATGTAATCCATGGATATGGATTCCCAAGGTCGACTAGGGGTAGGCAGCAGGGTATAGAGGCCTTTCTTCTTGACGACCAGTTTGGCAATGGTGCAGTCATTGCATGATCTAATATACTTTCTGACATCGTGTCGAAGATTCAGCCAATAGAAATACTTCTGCAATACTGCCACCATTTTCTCGACCCTGGAATGCCCAGCAGCCTGACTGTAGTGTGCTTCCAAAATCATCTTGGCACTCTCGCTTGAAGGAACACAAAGGTGACCGAAGTGGCAAAACATGGCATTTTGGAGGTGAAAATATGGAACATGCCGACCCTCCAACAATGTCTGGTATGTGTGTCTGAATTCTGGGTTGCTTTTGTAGAGAAGTGGCCAATTAGAAGTCTTGTGCCCATAAGAGTTGTGTACGGTGGTTAGTGCCATGATCGGTGGTCAATTGAGACAATCTGTAACATTATTGCTGCTGCCCTTCTTATACTTTATATTCAAATGGAACTGCTGCAGGTATATGGACCACTTCTGATGGCGATCATTCTACAATTTCCCTTGGGTCTATATGAACTGGAGGGTCGGTGGTCTGTGTGGACGACTGTTTCCTTTCCCAAAATGTAATTTTTCCATTGTCGGTAGGCCTGCAAAATGGAATACATCTCTTTTTCATAAGTGGGATACATAAGGATTGTGTTTGAAAGTGTCTCACTGTGGTATGCCATTGGACGCCTGTGTTGAGTAAGGACTACCCCAATAGCATAGTCAAAGGCATCTGTCTCGACCTCAAATGTTTGTTGCAAGTCTGGCAATGCGAGAACTAGTGCTGAGCGGAGGCAATCTTTCAACTATTTGAATGTGTTCTATTGAGATTCAAAAGAAAAGAATTTTGCTTTCACTCCTTCCTTGGGGACTTGACTCAAGGGCCAAGTGATATGAGAAAATCCCAACATCAACCTGTAGTAGAAGTTGGAAAGACCTAGAAATCTGTGGAGCTCTGTTAGAGTGGTTGGAGAGGGCCAATCCCAAATGACTTGGATCTTGGATGGATCCACATGCACCCCGTGTTCATCAATAATGTATCCCAGATACTAAACCTGGGTTGTGCCAAAGGTGAATTTGTCCAAATTGGCACATAACTTGTGTTGTTGCAATGTTTGGAGAATCGGTAGGATCTGATGGAAGTGCTCTTCCCAGCTCTGGCTGAAGATCAGGATGTCATCCAAGTATCTCACTACAAATGAGTTGGTGAATGGCGACAAGATGGAATCCATTAGCCTCATAAAGGTTGCAAGAGCATTCGCCAATCCGAAAGGTATAACCAACCATTCAAGAAGGCCCTCCTTGGCTTTGAAGGCAGTCTTCCACACATCGGAGGGTTCGATTGGTACCTGGTGATATCCTGACTTCAAATCGATCTTGCTGAAATATTTTCCCCCCTTTAGTTGGTCCAGGAGGTCATCAATCCATGGGATTGGGTACCTATTATGAACAATGATCTTGTTCAGCGCCCGATAGTCAATACAGAGTCTCCAAGTCCCATCCTTCTTTTGAACAAACACGAACAGGCTCCCACAGGGTGATGAACTCGAACGGATGTGACCTTTCTGCAGCAGCTCGTGAATCTACCTCTTGATTTCATCATTCTCTAGAACGAAGCACTGATAGATTGGTCCATTGGGTAGTGGTGCACCTGGGGTCGGATCGATGGAGTGCTTTACCTGATAGTGCAAAGGAAGACCTCCGGGGAAGGTGAAGATGTGCTCGTACTCCTCCATGACCTTGTCCATCTGTAGTTGTCGTGCGAAGGGGCCCTGTCTGGAGGTCATGGCCACCATCTTCTTCTTTCCTTGAGGGTGTATCATCAAGAAAAAAAATTCCCGGTTTTGGAAATGAGCTTACTACATTGTTTTGCAGTAACCAAAGAGATGGCGGTAGGCGATGCTACCTCAGGTATCCTGTACAACTTATTTCCCAAAGTAATAATAATACCAGCATGGGGCCTTGATTCATACACAACATGTCACTTCCACAAGTATGGTTGTCATAGTAATACATCAAAAACTTCAAGGGGAGAAATGTCACACAATACCTCATCCGTGAAGGGCTTGATGTTGTATTGAAGGCGACATTGCTGGCTCACACGAAGATTCCGTCCTTGGTGAAGCCACCCAATGGTGTACAGTTGTGGATGTGCTCTGGTCCGTAAGCCCAGCCGCTTCACGACCTCTACTGAAATTAGGTTCTTTTGGCTCCAACTGTTGACAATGAACTATAGCAGGGATCCCTTTACCCACATCTAGGAGTGGAAGAGATGCTCCTCCTCCTCTGGATCTTCAGGTTCCTCCTTCTGGATCTTTGTGGTGGCAACGGTGGCGTTGAGCTCTGCATCGATAATCTGCTTCCCTTTGTCATTCGCCTTGTTGGGTTCTGAATCAGAGTCAGAACATGCATCTGATTCTAAAACCTTTAGCTCAGCCACCAGTGACTGCTTAGCCCGACACTCACATGTGTTGTGAGTGTAGCTCTTATGGAACTCACACCATTTTCCCATGTCCTTTTTCGGATTCGCGACGCTGTTCATTTCATGCAGCTTTGGCGCGTTGTCTTGGGATACCTCGCCTTAGCTTTTTCCTTTGTTCTGTGGTTTGGGGGCACCTTTCTCTTACTTCGGATTCACAGATCCAAAGTCTCACTTCTTCTATTTAAACTTTTGCTCGACCTTGATGGTATATCGGTATGCCATACCTAGCGAGGAGATGTTCAAGAATTCTATTTCTTCCTAGATGTACTTATGTAGTAAGTCACAGTATTTGAGTATCAAATACTGCTCTTAATCCTTGATACCCAATTTTGTGTGAAGGGTATGGAAAATATTGCTAAACTCCAGCATGTCTTGGTCCCTTCCTTGCCGCAGCATGGTCCAGTTTATGTATTGATCCTAATAGCTTCCTTCAGGGTAGTACATCTCCATGATGGCATTCCAGAATGAATTCTAGGTGGGTACAGCTGAAAATAGTGAGCTAATACTTTCATCCTTGTGCTTGCAGTAGGATTCCCACCAGTCCTTGACATGGGGGGCTGCTTTGAGAAGAGAAAAAACAATCTTTTCCTGACTCGAAAATTCATGAACAAAAAAATAACCCTCTAGCAGATTTAACCATTTAACTATGACATCTGCATCTATCTAACCCTCGAATATGGGGATTTCAAAATTAACTTGTACCTTAAAGGGCATGGTGTTTCCATAGTAGCTGTTGGAGGTCGATGCGTCGCCTCTGGGTAGCCGCTGACGGATCTGGGCAAAGCTGTCCATCATCGCATTCCTTTGTCGCTCGAGGGCTTCTTCGAGCAATATTTTGATAGGATCTCGTGCCCCCTTGTCTTTCTTCTCATCCACCATGTGAGGCAATCAGGATTTAAGAGGCTGGTCTTGCAAAGGTTCGACTAGTTCCTGCCCTAACTCCTTATATCCCGATATCGTTGGGGACATGCAAGGAAAGACAAAGAAAAAGCAGACTACTCTAATACCACTGATCTAGATTTAAATAGGAATGCAAAAAATTACATAGATAACCATAAACGCAGAGATGCAGCGGAAATAATACCTCAATTCATTAATGTAAAACACTGAAATATGCTTACAAACAACAATAGAAATAAACCAGCTAAGGTGATGGTAGCTTATCTCTACGAAGAGATGTGGCGGCTACCTACCTCTGAACTATGTTACAATGAGGCTCGAAGGCCTATTTATTGTTGAGAAACAATGAAAACCCTAAACATCCAAAAACCTAACCCTAGGAGATGAAACACCAAACTGTGGGCCCCGTTTGGGTAAATTAGTACATCAACTTCCCAGGATTGTAACTTTGGCATACGATCACCGTTTGTCGCGTATAATATCTCGTTAGAAAGATCTATCCGAGAACTACAACTTTTGGAAGAGAAACATCGTACCATGGACATATGTTGCTCACAGATTTCCCAAAAAATGTCGTTTAGGGCCTCAAAATGGCTCCGGAAGTTCAGGACCCGAAAAATGCTAAAAATAGTAAATTGTGCTACAATTAAGGAAACTAAAAAGATGAAAGAAACATTGGTGGGGGTCCAAGTGGACTTGGTGGGTGGCCACCAATATCCACCTGGATCACAAAACCCTTCACTTGGGCTCTTTTCCCACAATGCCTTTTGTGACCGAACTCACACAAACGCAACTCACTAGGATTGTGGAGTACCTCCCTAGATTCACAATTCAACAACATAGTCTAGTTGTAGTGATCGTAATTTGTTCAAGCTCTGGTAGTCAAGCGAGGACTTTGTCGGGTTCTAAAGTTGAAAACTAAGTAAGGGTAGCTGTGAGGGCATGATAGTTAGGGAGGGTCAGGGCATGACAAGGAATGAAAAGGTGCGCTAACACATCTCAGACAATATCAATACATCTTGAGGAGTATTAGGGAGTGTCGAGGCATCACAAGGGAGAACTAAGTCAAAATGCATGGAAATGAAAAAATAAGTGTGTGTGTCAGGGAGTGTCAGTGAATTCAATTGTGCCAAGGATGAAGTGTGTTAGGAGAAGTTCATAATAGGATTTTCAAGAGGTAAGCCTATGGTGGCGATAAAGGGCTCTACAGAGTAGTTCTAGACAAAGGGAGACTTTGTTCTAGGCACAACACTATTTTTCCTTTATATATTATTTTTATATGATATGTGGCACATTTTGGTCAAATGCTCATGTTTTAAACTATTTTCGACAATTTCATATTGTACATTGTTGTTTATAATTTTTGGGGCACTCGACTTGTGTCAGATATATCATGTGTGCCTTGTGCATCTTATGGTTATTCCAAACTCTTAGTTAATGCACTATTATTTATATGAACTAGATATGCATGTGAAATATTGTCTATGTAAGCTATGTTGGTTATTTTCTTTATGGCCATGGCTAGATGTGATCCTTGTCTTGGTAAGTTCTTAAGTGGGACACATTGAGCTTGGACATGATTGGCCTAAGATGAGTTATAGAAAGTTCTTAGGTGAACAAGGTACAATCTACTTGTAATAGGTGAAATTGGTCAAGTTATTGTGGTTGAAGCAGGTCAATGTCACATGAATTGCAGTAGTAAAGGACTTGATTGGGTTCCCAAGTCATGAAAAAATGTAAGGCTAGTTCTGCAGGTGTGAGTACCAAGGCATGCTAAGGAATGCTAACATGTGCCAGATAGTGCAAAGGCATGTCAAATATGCTAAGATGTGCCAAGTGCTAAGGCACACCAAGATGTTCAAGGGTGTCAAAATACATGCTAGGGATTGTCAAGGAAACAAAAAGAAGAAACAAGTTAAACTACAAGGAAATGAACACATAAGAGCATTAATAAGTCATAAATTTACCTTTTCCAACAGGGTCATGCTAAGCACACCAACACTAGGTACCAATATGTGCCAAGTGCCAAGTGTTAGTGCATTCTAAGTGTTAAATACTCCTATGTTACTTCTCATCTACTTTCCAATAGTTGATATCAAATAACTTTAATATTAAACCATGCTAAAGCATACCAAGGCATCTCAATGAAAAATAAACATGATAAGAATTGCCAAGTGCCAATATGTGTTAGAGAGTAATACACATGTTATGAAGTGGCAGGGCATGTCGAAGAGTGCTAAGGTGTGCTAGAGAGTGCTAATGCATGCTAAGGAGTGTTAGGGAGTACTAGGGAAACACAAGGGAGCACTAGGTCAAAATACATGGAAGTGAATGAATATGAGGGTGTTTTTGGGAGTGTCAATGAGTGTTAGCTGGAATGCCAAGGAGGGAGTGAAAAGGTATGCTAAGTGATGGTAAGGCATGCTACGGAATATCAGGGCATGTTAAGAAGTTCTAGAGTGTGCTAGGGAGTTCTAGTGTGTGTTAACATGTGCCAAAGAGTGCCAAGGTACGCCAAGACATGACAAATGCTCCATAAACCCACTTCCAGAAGCCCTGTTGGTGGATGCCCCATAAAAAATAAAAATAAAAAATAAAAAATAAAAAAAATAAATTATGACCATAGCTCCATGAGTCGAAAATGTCTTCTAGGTTGTTCCTCCTTCATTAGCCATATATCCATACAATGTGAAAATATCTTTAAATAGGCATCTCTAGTATTTGGTTCTGTTTGTTCAAAGATCTTCTCATTCTTGCTTCTCCATATGCCCCACAAAATATAGAAAGGAAAGGAACGATATGTCTTAAAAAATTCAAACCATTGAGTGAGACATCTGTAAATGGTAACCATGTTCCAGATTACATGTATTTTAAGTGTTTGAAGAACCCCACTCCATACCGAGGTCGCAAAAGGACATGTTAGAAATAGATGTTCCACGTCTTCTAAAATTTTGTTGCATAAAGAGCATCTGCCAAGATCCTGAAAGCGCCTTTTATGGATATTATCCCAAGTTAAAATATTATTGTGGACCACAAACCACATAAAACATTTTAATTTCAAAGGTATATCCAATATCCACGTGTTATGAAACAAAAAAGCATTATCATTCAAGCCACCTCCATGAGAAATATGTTTATAAATCTCGTTAACTGAGATCTACTCATTACACATAACACCTTCGCATTTTATCTTTTCTTTCTTCTCAGTGAGTTTTAAACCTATTAGACTTAATTGTGTTGTGAAATGTGACCATTACACAAATAGATCCTGTGGAAATCCAAGTTCAAATTCATTAATCCAATAACTCGTAACAAAAGAATATCCTCAATCACAAGAGATTTAGTTCATAAAGTAAAGCCCTTTCTTATGTAAATGCTCAAGGATGCAAATAGAAAGAGTATGTATTCCCTCCACTCCTTTGATATCGTCTAGTCCTATTTATATCATATTCCCCCTTCAAACGTCCCATCTTATATTTTATAGTAGCCAATATTTGTTTCTCATCATGCTTCTCCATATATAAGATGCCACTTTCTTCTTTGGAGCCGCCTCTTTAATCCATTCCTTAAGCTGCCTATTTTTCAGATATTTCTCTTTAATAACCTATTACCAAATATCTTTTCCCTAGAAAGTTTTCCATAATTTATTAAGTACAATTAAAGCCCTACTAAAACATTATGTGTCCTTTATACCCCACCCTCAATCCTTCTCATGTCTCACAAGAACGTATAAATAGACCAAAAGTATGTTCTTTGTGGATTTAGGCCTAGCCCAAAGGCACCTAGCTATAATAACATCAATTCTTTTGGTCTAAAGATATTTAGGGGGGAAGATACTGAGATTTGAGCCCTCTAATTGCAATGAAATAACCTCCTCCCCGTTTTTCATGAAATTCTTTGAAGATGTCAATTGTTTATGGTTTTGTCAAAGAGTCTAAGAAGTAGGTTACCATGAGAATCTCACGGGTATATTTTCCCTCACCTTGAAGGAAGACAAGATCACCATTGCAGGGACTGATTTCATGTTTTCAGTGGATGCCATCTCTCAAGCTACAAGAATACCAAACCATGGTGAAAATTGGTTCAAAGGAATGAACCTAGACCTAGAAGAGTACAAACCCTACTTGAAATCACAATACAAAGGAGCTCACTCACATGTTTTCCCATTCAGATACTTGTTGGAGATATATGCACCATTGATGAAGGTTCTCATGAAGTTATTCACATGTGAGAATAGATTTTCTAGGCTATATCAATACCACATAATACTACTCATGCACTTTACAACTTTCAAGTCTCTAAATTTGTCCAACTACTTGTATAGGAGCCTAACCAAAATGTCTGAAAGGGTGGAATTGAAAGGAAAACTACATTATCCCAACCTCTTTCACCATATCCTGATAAAGGTTATAGTACTCCATCAGTTGAAAGAGCATAACATGACATGGGACACCTTCATTGAGGCAGCCTTGAAAATGCATATAACTAGTTCACCAAGCCAACACCAAACCATGTTAGTACAACCCATGGAATTGGGGTCATCGAGAAAACATGATGAGCCTAAATTTTCCAAAACCCACATGAGCTTAGGCTAAAATCCTTTACATTCCAGTCATCTCTTGGTTGTGATTTCATAGAGAGAGCCCTCTCTGGTTTGGTATGGCTAGCTACCAAACTAAAATCTTGGTCTGTGGTTACCTCTGTCGATCTCCTCATCAGCTTGGGACATTGTGGAGGATAATAGAGGACATGACAACTAGGGAGTGCCAAGGTGTTCTAGTGAATGTAAGGTTCCAAAGTCATGGAAAAATGTAATGCTAGTTGTGAGGTCATGAATGCCAAGGTGTGTTAGGGAATGCTAGGGCATGCTAACATGTACCAGATAGTACGAAGACATGCCAAACAAGCTAAGATGTGCCAAGTGCTAAGGCATGCCAAGATGTACAATGCTGTGACAATGCATGCTAGGGGCTGCCAAGGCAACAAAATGTAGGAAAAAGTTAAAATACAAGGAAATGAGCACATAATAGGGTTAATAAGTTATCAATTTACCTTTTACATGAGGGGCATGTTAGGCACACTAACACTAGGTGCCAATAGGTGCCAAGTGCCAAGTTTCAATGCATTCTAAGTGCCAAATCTTCCTTTGTTTCTTCTCATCTAGTTTCCAATAATTGATCTCAAATAACTTTAATATTTAACCATGCCTACGCATACCAAGTCATCTCAACGCATGCCAAACATGCTAAGACTTGCCAAGTGCCAACACGTGCAAGTGTCAATGTGCATCAGGGAGTGTGATGCATGCTATGAAGTGGCAAAACATACTGAAGAGTGCTAAGGTGTGCTAGAGAGTGAAAATGCATGATTATGAGTGATAGGGAGTACTAGGACAACACAAGGGAGCACTAGGTCAAAATTCATGGAAGTGAATGAATATGAGGGTCTATCAGGGAGTGTGAATGAGTGCTAGTTGTCATGCCAAGGAGGGAGTGACAAGGTATGCTAAGCATAGGTAAGGCATGATAGGGAATATCATTGAATGTCAAGAAGTGCTAGAGTGTGCTAGGTACTTCCGGGGTGTGCTAACATGTGCCAAATAGTGCCAAGGCATGCAAGGTGCTAAGACATGCTAGGATGTGTAGACTGCCAGAGTATACCAATATGCATTAAGGAGTTTCAAGGCAACAAAAGGAATAACAAAGCTAAAATGAAAGGAAATGAACACATAAGAGGGTTAATAAGTCGAGACTTTATCTTTTTCGAAAGGGGCATGCTAGGCACACTAATAATATGTTCCAATACCTGCCAAGTGCCAATCTGTGTCAAGTGCTAATGTTTGTAAATGAAATATTATTCCAAGGTGGTCTAGGGCATGCCAGGGACTACAGGGCATGCCAACACATGATAGGGGAGTGCTATGCTATGCTAGGGCATGCCAACATGTGCTTGGCCATCCTACTCATGGAAAGATGTTGTAGGTACAAATATGTTCCAAGTACAAAGATGTTCGAGGTGCAAAGATGTTCCAAGACATGTGAGGTTGCAAGGAATGTTAGCGTATTGTTCCAAAGCATGTTAGCGTGTGTTATGAGTGTTGAGGAGAGCTAGGTCTCTATCATTAATAATTGACGAAGCTTGATTATGTATTAGATAATATAGTTCCTACACACACTAGTGGAACTTTATTTAAAGGAAATTTGCTAGATAATAAACCTTATAGAGATGAATCATGTGTCGACTCGTACGAAAACTATATTCTTATGAAATGAGGGAAATGATACACACTAATTACTTCTTAAAAAATTGACTGACTATTATAACCACTATGACCTTGGACACATGATGAAAAAGACTCCACAACAATGGTCTTAAATCGTTATCTTTTGACAAAAAATATAGTAACAGGTACATAGCGTCATCAAAAATTCATTGGAATGATCAATGATGACGAAAAAATTTTGACCGTCACTAAAAATAACCAAAAAATGCATTGGTGAAGGTCAATAATGGATCGTGACTAGAAGTGTTACCAAAGAGAGATTTAATGATGGGCCTTTAACGACCCTCACCAAAAGTGTCACCAAAGAGAGAATTAGTGATGGGCCTTTAACGACCATCACCAAAAGTGTCATTGAAAATCGCTTTGGTGATAAACCTTAAAGGACCATCACTATATACACTTAAAACAATGACTTTTAAACACCATCTCCATATGCGATATTGGTGACAGACCTTAAAGGTTCGTCACAAACATGAAGTGTCATCAAAAACTCACTGGAATGATCAATGATGACGAACATTTATTGAGCATCACCAAAAGTAACCAAAAATATCATTGGTGACGATCAATAAAAGATCGTCACTGGAAGTGTCACCAAAGGGAGAATTAGTGATGGGCCTTTAATGAGTGTGACCAAAGACAGAATTAGTGACGAGCCTTTAACGACCATCACCAAAAGTGTCATTGAAAATGGCTTTGGTGACAAACCTTAAAGGACCATCACTATACACACTTACAACAACACTTTTTTAAAGACCGTCACCATATGCGACATTGGTGACGGACCTTAAAGGTCTGTCACAGACATAACCCTCACTAATGAACTTTTTTCTTGTAGTGACAGAATCGTTATAGTATTTACAATCCATTTTCTCTATTTTAGTGTCTCCTTCAATAGTGATGTGCAATTGAATTATTTGAGAAAATATCTTCTAATTCAATCTCGATGAAATTTACATTCGAAATAGATAAGGATATTATTTGTATCTTGTAAAAACTTTAAGATCTCGTTAGATGGAAAGAATGAGGAGCAATCAAAACATTTGAAAGACTTAATTCTAAAACATATGAAATACTTAGTTTTTTTGGGTTTTGTAGAGTGTTCATATTTGTGGCTTTAGTAAAATTACTTAAAACAATTATGATGAATAAATTAATTGAAAATTTTATACACTATAGGGAAGGGTTTCCTAAAAGTGTCAAATCTTGATTCCAAGGAAAGAGTGAGAATCAATAAGAATACTAGAGAACTCTATTTTTCTATGTTTCTTACAATTATTTTCTTGTGGTTTATAATAAAAAATTTAGAACCACTTTAACTAAATAATTTTTCATTAAAGTTTTATGGAGGATAGATAAATATGTTATATAACTTCTATAAAAAATTCAAATTCTTATTCAAAATATTCAATGCGTACTGATCAAAAGATGAGACTATTGTCATTAAAGAAAAAATTCAAAGAACGTGAACAATTGGAGCATTGAATTTTTCTTCTATATTAAGAAAAACTTTGACCAAATATTCTTGATGTGAAAATTTCATTAACACAAAGGTCTTTGTGTAGCTTTATTATCAATCACCATGTGGATTAAACATATTGGTGGATTGGAAACTTGAACCTAGATTTAAGGGTTGATGACTATGGAATATGACATGCAAATATTATCTATACATAACTAACTTAAATTAGGATTATTGCGACATTCTTTTCTTTTCTTGCAATTTGCATTTGTTTTTTTGCATGTTACGAATTGTTCAAGCATGTTAGCTATAGCCCATGTTTCCATAGTTTTACATTTCTACTGATTTTTTTTCTTGTGGGAGACCCTTGTTGATGCTTCATGTGGAGCTCTTTGAGCCACACAAGCTTTTGTTATGACATTCCATCCTCTGCTATTGAATTTTTCAAGTTGATTCTTTTGTTTTATATGCAAATAAATATTGCTTGCTAGTATTCGTTTTAAATGTCGTAAACCCACCTTGAGACTTGGAAACTTTTTCGATTTCATGCGTGGTGAGAGAGGAATATATTTTTTTTTTATCATTGACATCTCATCCTACTATTTTATTTTTATACATACAATCAAGGCTCATGTATAAATATACAACACTCTATAGAAACCCTAGAAAAAATATTTTATTTTTGTTGGATGTGAATGGTATAATAATGATACCTTATTCAAAATCGAGAGGTCTAGAAATGGATATATCTATGACCTGTAGTATTTCAGTTTTCCTACAAGTTCTTATAAAAATACATGAATTCTACACAGAACCCTATAGGTGGATACCTCGATCCATATTAAAATGGTTATGGATACCTCTCATAATATTTTTATTGATTTGTTCAAAATATGAAGATAAATTAGGGATATCATGTTAATGGACTCTTAAGTTGTCCCATGGTCCATACTCATAACATGGAAACCAATGGGGGCCAACATATTATGTACTAATATCATTTAAACATGCTTTAGCTGATTAGCAAGATATGAGTAACTGAAGTATTGAAATATCTTCACATGTTTCTCAACAGATTACCAAGCAAGATAAGTATTTGAAAGAATGGATAGGATTGATACTAACATTTAGAAAAACTAACAACATACATGCATCGATGGGATAATATTTAAGAGGTGAAGAGAGGCACACTAGCACACACCTTTTATTTAAAGATAGTAATCACACAACCTTTCAAGATCACAATTCATGGCATTAGTTTCTAAAATTTAATGTAAACCGATTTTATAGTTCTTCTAATTTTTTAAAGTTTTGATGAAATGGAATGCTATTTCTCTCTCCATTTATTATCAATGAACCATCGAAGCTAAAATTAGGGATATTATATTTGGATTTAAAATATTAGCAATGGTGGAAACCTTACAAGAAATTTTATGGAGGTTATGTTGATTCCACTAGGTATGTCAAGTCAACTTATGTCATTTTAAATGTTACACTCACTATCTAGGATGACTAAAATTTTTATGTCAAGTGATGCAGGTTCATAAATGGAGCACAAAGTTTAATGAATATTAGACGAGAGCTTGCCAATGTGATGGGATGGTAACATGTTGATGTTGGGAGAGATTTTAAATGTTTTGTAGATATTTGCATTAGGATGTGATTTTTGTTTTTATAGTAAGTTGGAGGAAATATTTCCTAATGTAAATGTAATTTCAGTTTCCCCTATTTTGTGAGAAGTGGAAATGAACCATAACTTCTACCTCTTGGTTACCCATGTCAGTTTGTTTTATAAAGAAATGATTTTTTGAGAAGAAGATCAAAGTGTGTAGGAGAGGGGAAGCATAGTGGAAGAAGAGAGTAAGAGTTCCAGCGTTAGGAGAAGAGGAAAATCATGAGAGCTATGGTTTGCACAGGCCCACTTTGTATATTCTATATAGTTTAATGTATGTCTGAATTTGATTAATGAGTAGTTTGGTTATATGTCTTTATACATGATTATTTCTCTCTCTGTATAATGTTAAATTGATTTGTTGAGGGCTGCACTTGTTGAGTTAATTTGTAGTAATAATTTGAATGTGTCAAGAGTGTGGTAATTGTATGCTTTAGGAACAATTTGATTTCTTATTCAAGTAAAAATTGGGGCTAAATATATTTACCTGTTTGTATGGGTCAAAGATTGTATGATGAAGAATTGTTTCCATCATTGTATTCTTATGGGTTGTGTGTAATTTTGGGTTGAATCTTGTGTATTTCTTACCTTTGAAAGTGTATTCTTATTCCATAGAGTTATATTAAGAATTTTCACTTTGAAGCCTCCACCATTGTGTTGAGTCCCTTTGTGCCTTGACTCTTGTTGTTTCCGCTAAATGTTGAGAGAGAAAGTGTTTATGCGTTTTGTATATTAATGGGTGTCTTGGTTTTGTGTTGTGAAACCCATCAGCAAAAGAAACCACCATTGTTCAGATTCAATCACTCCTTATTGATTAGAATACAATGTCTTTGTTTGGTTATGTATTACCTTGAGGTTAGAAATAATGGGTTTGAGAATGGAGAAAACCTACAAGTAGATTTTAGTTGTACCATAATGTTTTGTTGAGTTATTGTCATGGTATAATTTCTGCATACGGAGAAAACCTGAGCACCCTGTTGTGTGAACGATGCCAAACCCCTTTTTTGTGACTGATTTTGATGGGAAAATATGTTCACTTTGCAACCCCAGTGAACAAGGGCATAATAATTCGATGGTTGAGATAAGAAATAAGTTAAGGTCATGTAGATTTGATTGGGAAGACGACGAGAATGAGGATAAGTCATTTTGGATTCTTGGAATATGAAAAGATAGAGTTTTGAGGTGATATGAAAATATTTGCAGCTCCTACAACAAATAGTTTTGTGGGCTACCTCTGCATTGTCGAAAGCTTGTTTTGGCTAGCATGTTGTGCCATATGATGGTATGAAGCCTATGGAGTTTCATTATGTTTGAATAAGGATTTCAAGATGGGAGAAATCCCACTCATGGCATTAGGAAATGGAAATATCCATTCTTATTTAGACTGCATATTTTAATTAATTTGTTGAAATTATATAATGTGTTTTTAAATACATAGTTGTCGGTGCTTGTGTTGGAGTATCCTAGGTTATGGGTAGCCAGAGAAAATCAGTCTGTCCCCATCAAGGGGTATCAGAGCTCAACTATGTTTTAGAGAATGTTAGAGCCACAGAAATATTTCATATTTACAACTCTAGGATAAAGATACATGAAACTCTTTGAGGAACCATAGTTTACAAAAAATTGAGGTAAATCTTAGTTGAATTGAGGTTTACTAATTGGGAGGTGTTGTACGGACATAGTGGATAGTGTTTACCTTGAGGTAGAATGGATTTCTCTTTGGCCATGTGTTGGGCATGGCTGAACTTGGTCCAAGTTTTGGGTAAAAGACCTCATCAAAGAAGGAGTGGACCACGCGGAGCTGGGAGAGATATATTCATCGCACAAATTTTTAGGGATTTGGTGATGGGAAAAAGCCCTTATTTTGTAACAGGTATCGGGTAGTATTCCTTGTTTTATGGATGCATGGTATGTGGACCATGGGTTTTGTATAGATGAATTGTTTAAAAGGATATGTAATACTTTGTAAAGGATAATCTAATCTCAATAATAGAAGCGTGAGTGAATCTATGTTTTCCCGTTTGTAGTCTGTAGTTTTGGAGAAGGCTCTGCAGCTAAGTGCGTAGAGTCCTTGAAGAGTCTGCTACTAAGGGTGCAGATCGCCTACAACTGGGTGTGTAGGTTATAGAAGTGAATGTAATTGAATATCTGTGTAATAAAGAAGAAGTTTTGGCAAAGTGTTGTATCTATGTACATGTTTTTTGTTTACTGTTATGTATCTAATTATGTATGCTTTTCACTGAATTATTGCGAAGAACTGTAAGATATACTGTTATTTGTAGAGTTTATGTGTTTCCATTAAATTAATCATATGCATGAAGTTCTTATGCATGCTAGGCTATAATCTTGATATACAGTAGAAATAAATACACGACGCCACATCATAGATATCCCTTCGGTTATAGAAACCTAGTTTTGCAACCTCCCATAACTTCTTCGAGTGTGACTACAACTTGCTTGTTGGTCGTTGCCGAAAGGGCCAGTAGTTGAGAGTTTTTCTGGTCCGTAGCACACTCTGAACCTCGGTCAAGCCTCGTCAAACTAACAAAATGGTTCTGTATGGCAGCATGGGGTGAAATTTCGTCAGAAGAATGGGTGCATGGGCTCATCCATACGCTAGAAACAGTCCCTCAGAACTAGTATAATTGGAAACTAAACTTTGACATGGCACCGCTAGCTGGGTAGACATGGTAGATGGATTTGTTGTAGCATTTAGATTTGAAGGTGATTGTCCACATATAGATGCAGCTCTGAGAATAGTTAAGAAAAAGACTTTTGAAAACAAAGTTCCAGTTATCTAGAAACCTGATCAGGCTGTGGAGATTTGAAATGTGATAGAATGTTATAATCTCACCATAGAAGAAGACGAATATCCTCGCAACATTGGTAAGAAAGAGTAAAAAGATCACCGCAAAGTAAATGGACCTGTATAGAGATGCCTGATATAATGAATCATTGAATACTTTGAAGGTGAATATTGGTTCAAAATATGAATTGAAGTATGTGACCATAGGGTATTATTGGGATGAAGACACTGCTAGCAAGATAATAGATTTGTTTCATGAATACCAAAATCTTTTCCCGACTAAATTTTCAGACATGAAAGGCATCATAGTGGATTTGGGAGTTATGAGTATTCCTCTAAAGCCTGATGTGAATCCTATTAAGTAGAGGCCTTATAGAATGAACCCAAATTATAAGGAAAAGCTAAAAGAAGAATTGGGCAAGATGAATTAGACAAGATGTTAATGACTGTGATAATTAAACCTATTGAAGAGTGTGAATGGGTAAGTCCCATGGTAGTTCAAGAGAAGAAGGTGAAAGGGGAAATTACAATCTGTGTGGACTTGAGGAAGTTGAATGATGCATGCATGCATGACCCTTTCCCTACACCATTTGCAGATGAAGTGTTGGATGATGTAGGAGGACAAGAGGCTTACTCTTTTATACATGGCATCTTAAGGTATCATCAGATAAGAGATGCACTAGAAGACAAACATAAGACAATGTTTGCCACAAAATGGGGCTCCTATAAGTATATAGTGATGCCTTTTGGGTTCAAGAATGCACTTGCTATTTTTTCTAGAGTTGTAATTGCAGCTTTCAAGGAATGTATACAAAAATTTTGGCAAGTTTACTTCAATGATTGGACATTATTTGGTCTATTAAAGAAGCATGTCGTGAACTTAAGATTGATGCTCGATACATGTAGGCAGTATCAGGTATCGTTAAACCTAAAGAAGTGCATTTTTTTGCACCATTTGAAATAATGTCGGGACATGTGGTTTCTAAACAAGGATTGATGGTAGATCCGGCGAAGATCATAGTCATTGTGAACCTACCAATACCAAAAATAGTAAGACAACTACTTACTACACTAGGACACATTGTTTATTGCAAGAATTTTATAAAAGGATATGCACAGACAACTACACCAATGGAGAAGTTTTTGAAGAAGGATGTGACCTTCCAGTGGGATGAGGAATGTTAGAAGAGCTTGGATGTGTTGAAAGAAAAGATGGTAACTCCGCTGATTCTAGCTTTCCCCGACTAGAAGAAATAATTTCATATGCATGTTGATGCATATTTCACAGCTTTGGGAGTAGTACTATTGTAGCCAAGAGTAGGGATATTGATCATCCCATAGCATTTGCAGGTAGGAAGCTGTCTAAGGAAAAAAATAATTACAGCATGACAAAAAGGGAGGGGTTATCCATGGTGTATGCACTGTAGAAGTTCATATAGTACTTGTTGGGAACACATTTTAAAATGTTCAAAGATCATTCCATGCTAAAGTAATTGGTGAATAAGCTTATTTTAGGAGGGAATATTTGTCGATGGTTGTTCTTATTCCAAGAATTTTACTTCAACTTTATAGTGAATATTGGTAGATTGAATGGCAGACCTAATCACCTATCTAGGATAGAGACATGAGAAGAACCTAGAAACATTGAATATAATTTGCCCGATGCACAAATATTTGCAATTAAAGTCAAAGATGATCACCTCAGGGATATTATTTAGTTTTTGTCCATAAGAATGGAGCCCGTGGAGTACACTACAAAGAAAAAGAATGCATTGGTGGTTCAAGCAATTGATTTTTTGCTGATTGTGGGACACTTGTATAAAATGGGACCGAATGAAGTATTCTGCAGATATGTCCTTGAACATGAGAGGAAAAACATTGTGATGAAAGGTCTTGGAGGAGTTGTAAGTGGGAATTATGCAAGAAATGCCACTGTGCATAATATTTTGAGAGCCGAGTTATGGTGGCCTATAGTGCATAAGGAAGCAAAATACTTTTTTCAAGCATGTGTTGTATCTCAAAGCATATGAAAGCCATATAGAAGAGATGAAATGGCATTGGTACCATAGGTGACTTTGCAGCCCTCTGATAAATGGGCAATTGGCTTATTTGGACCTATTAGTCGCCCAGGGAAAAGGACCGGTTAAAGATACATGATTGCCGCAGCTGATTATTTGACAAGGTGGGCTGAGGCAAAATCAGTAAATGATTGCAACATAAAAACTGTTGCGAAGTTAATTTTCGAGTATATATTGTCTATATTTAGTTGTCCAAAGATATTGATGAGCAACCAAGGGACACATTTTTTGAATAAGACGATTGAAGCACTTACTGACGAATTCCAAGTTTACCATTAGAAGAGCACTCCCCACCATCCTCAAGCAAATGGGATAGTGGAAGATTTCAATAAGATTATGGAGAATGCATTGACCAAGGTGTGAAACATCAACAAAGATGACTGGGACTTGAGGATTCCAGTGGTGTTGTGGGCATAAAAAAGGGCATGCACAAACTTCACTAGGGAACACCTTTCAGGTTGGTATATTGAGAAGAAGCAGTTATTCCAATGGAATACATTATGCCAAGTTTAAGAATTGTGGTTGTTACATATATCGAAGACCTCAATATGATGAATGAAATAATGTCCTAGATACTAGCTTTAGAAAAAGATAGATTTGTAGAACGATTCCATCAGCAAGTGACAAAAGAAAGGGAGAAGGCTTGGTATGACAGGCACATCAAGAAGAAGATATTTCGTGAAGGGGACCTTATATTATTATATGACAGTAAGTTGGGGAAGTTCCCAGCAAAATTCAAAATGCATTGGTTGGGGCGATATATCGTCAAAAACATTTTAGATGGTGGTGATGTTCAGCTCGCGAAGTTGAATGGTCAGATGATTTCAAGATGAGTGAATGGTAGTAGATTGAATGATAGTAGATTGTATGATTCATGATTTCAGGATTGCTAATTTTTTCTATAGTTAGTAGAGTAGATTAAACTCTATTGTTTTAGTAAATTACAACTAGTAGTTTGAATCTACAAGGAATTTCTACATGGTATCAAAGTTGAAATCACACTAGAAGAAAATAATATGAGTTTATCTTTACCGGTGAAATCAAATTAGAAAAATCATTCTTCAGAGCTAGTAGGATATCATTCAATGGATTAGGACACGAGTATTCCCTTGAGGGTAGCTAAAATTATATTGCTTGGAAGGACATGATGGGGGTATTTTTAGAAGAAAACATGTTGAAGGAATTCACAAACAATCATAGTCCTAAGCCTCCAACAATCAATGCCCAAGATCTGGTGAAGTGGAAGAAATGCATGTTAAAGGTGAGGAGGATTTTACTAGAAGGATTTCAATATCATATTGTCTCGAATCCTCATGGGAATGATGCACCATATGCAATGTGGAAAGCCTTGATAGACTCGTTTTAGAACAACAGTGACCACAGGAAGTTGCAACTGAAGGAAAAGATTCGAAACATCAGGATGGAGAAGGGCAACACAATACCAAAGTACTTGAGCAGGTTCACCCAATGTCAAGATGAGCTTGGGATAATTGGTATTATAGTTTGTAAAGATGATTTGGTTAGCCTAGCACTTCTAGGCCTTTCCAATAGCTGGCACAACTAACAAGGTCTAGTAAATGGAAGGGAGAATCTACCAAAGTGGGAGCATTTGTGGTCTGGTATGGTGTAAGAAGAGATAAGATGGAACACCAAATATGGAACCTCGTCCAAGAGTGATGGTGATGATAAATTTTCCTTGGTTCGAAAGGAAAAGAAAGGGAAAGTGAAAAAATCCCAATCTAAAGGAGATTATAGTTATGTAGGAAAGAACAAGGACTTGTTGAATATTAAATGTTTTCGCTATCATGAATTGGGACACTATGCCATGAATTTTCCACTCAAGAAGGATGATAGGTAGCCCTCATGAGGAGCAATAGGTGAATCTCCACCTTCACAATTCGAGTTGGATTTATCCATCATTGTAGGTATAGTGACATCAGTGATGGGTAGTGTGTGGTATCTGGATAGTGGAGCCTCATTCCATATGATCGACAACAAATAATTTTTCAATGACTTGGAGGAGAAAGACCTTCGGATATTAGTACTCTTATGATTCATAGGGAGTCTGATGGAACGTATAGCACAACCAATATCAACACTATTACTTTTCAGAGGGAGTCTGGTTCTCCTCTCACATTAAAAGATGTCATGTATGTTTCAGGTCTTAAGAAGAATTTAGTTTTAATTGCTACGTTGGAATAGCATGGCTACGACGTGATATTTAGAAAAGGAAAGGATTTAATTCGTCACATAGCCACAGGAAAAGTGGAGCAGATCAAGGTTCGAGTGAAGAATTTTACAAATTGGATGTAGAAGATTGCGCTGCTTTGAGCATGAAAGTAGAGAAGGTGCAGAGCCAAGACATTAGTGAATTATGGCATAGAATATTGGGCCATTTTCAGCATGGATATTTGAAGATCATGCAACATATTTCTACAGGACTTCCCAAGGGTGCACTAGAGGAGCGAGATACATGAAAATGTTGTACACTGGGGAAGTACACCAAAGCCACCTTTCATGATAAGGATAGTCGAGCACAAGCGATCCTTGAAAGATTTCACTCAAATGTGTGTGGACCGTTCCTGATAGCCTCCGTGACCAAGCACATGAATTATGTCATATTTTTAGATTATTTATCACGTAAGTGTTGAATATTATTCATGCAAAAGAAATACTAGACATTCTCAAAATGTTGTGAATTTAAAGCACTTTTTGAGAAAGGCAGAGGCAAGAAATTGAAGGCTCTCAAGGGTAATAATGATGGTGAATATGTGTTGAAAGAGTTCAAGAACTTTTATTCCATAAGCCACATCATTATGGGGTTGCTGAAATAAAGAACAAAAGTATTATGGGATATGTGGTGATGTTGCATGATCAGGGCCTACCATTGCACTTGTGGGCGAAAGCATGTAAAACAATTGTATATGTGCAGAACAATAGTCCTCATCATATTCTCTAGATAAGTACACCAGAAGAAGCTTTTTCAGGAAAGAAACCATATGTGTTACACTTTAGGATCTTCGGTTCATCAGTTTAGTCTCATGTTACCAAGGATGCAAGGAAAAACCTAGAGTGGATAGCTGAGTTGGGAATATTTGTGAGGTAAACTGATACAACCCACAGCTATCGAATGTACCTTCCATATCATAGGATGAAAATTGTTCATAGAGATGTGAAGTTTGATGAAGAGAAGGCCATGAGATGTTCCATTGAGAGTGAGCTTCAATCACATTCAGATAAGGAGCTTTTAGCTCCAAAGGAAGAACCTCAGGATGATGTGAAGGAGCCACAAGTAGAGTGTTTCAGGGAAAACTAGTGTCGTTTTGATCTGCTAGTCCCACTAGGATTGGCAGCTATCCTACAGACAAACAATCAAAGCAATTTGTGATTTCCTTTATGTATGATAGATAAGAGAGGAACAAAGAGACCAATCTGGATCTTCCACTTGACTCCATGCTTGATTCCTCTCTCCCTTGATAGAGCTTGCACCTCTTCTCCTACTTATCCCGCCCAATGAATACCTATAGAGACAAAGTAACAAAACACCATCAAAGCATCTCGATCTATTATATCATAAACAATGTAGAATCAGAAGTACAATGATCATACAATGGCATTCAAAAACAACAACATTCACAAATACACGATTGTGTGGAGGAATACTAAAAGAACTTTATTAATAGTAGAAGGGAGAATTACAACCCAGTTTTCTGATCCAGCATCATCCTCTGAGAATCAAATCCCTCTTCACCTCATGAAAAGCAAGATCACCCAACAATACAATGCTCTTTCTCAAAGACAAACTATCAGCACTTGCTTACAAATTACAAAATTCCAGCCTCTAGATCTCTTAGATTAGGGATCCATTCATAGATTTCTGCAAGGGTGTGAGTCATCTCTGGGTTTTTGATTAGTTTCATTCCACTTGTTTTTCTTGGTTCCACTTGGAGATTTCTTGGATATCTTACTCATCCCTAGACGAATTCATAGAGGCAAGTGTCATAGGAGAAGTTTCTGGAAGATTCCATGAGCATCCACTTAGCAAACTATCTCGAACATTTGTCCATCCTCGCCCATCATACCCTACAGAAGGCCCCTTTAGTATGCATTGGACCTGGCTAGTGTAGAAGTCAGTATGCATCACACCTTGACAGTGCGGTAGTCAGTATGGTCCAGTTTCGGCCAGTTCTGAGTGGTCTTTCAGGTGGAACTTTTGGGGAATGATGTAATCAGTTGACCATGATTCTTTAGGGTATGAAACAACACTTTTAGGGGTTAAAGATCCCTTGGTTTATCGACATATAATAATGGAGTTGCAGTGCCCAAATATGTCTATAACAGTTGCCCCCTAAAGCATGAAGTCGTAAATATTTTGATGTCGGGTGAAATGCTTTATCATGAGGATCCAAGGTATTCGAACTAGATGGTGACCTGTATAAGATATAATACAATACATAATCATCATATTATTTTCGTAATCTAGTTGAGGCAGGCATTCCCATGCTCAACTTTATAAATTCATTTTCATGTACATAGGACAGACAATCGTCTGTTGTTGTAGACTGGTGATTCTTCACATGAAGAGTCATCTTTCGTGGCTTAGATGACTATCTGTGCAACCTCTGTTTACATTTTATGTCTTTATGTTCCTGAATATATCGCATCCCGGATGGATGAAACTAGATCTGGGGTCTTCAAAACTCGTCCAATCTCTGCCTAATGTACACTTCAAATATTAATAATTCAAATCAAATACAATGAAAAAAGTATAATCAACTATCTAGAGGAGGAGTACTCTACAACACTCTTCTTTTTTACTCAAAATGACAGTTACGACATTTTTTTGCATCAAAATGGCAGTTCGACATTTTGACTAAGGATTGCAAATGATGGACATATGTATAAAAACATTCACTAATCCTAATCAATTGAGGCTAAATTATGTAAAGGAAGGAGGCTTCCACAATGAGATATTGATCATAAGCAGAAAAACAAATTAATAGAGCTTAAAACAAGGAGAAAAATCCAAATTTCAAGGCAAGAAATAAGATTACTCAGTCATCGCACCTGTGCTTCAATGAAACAGGGATGCATCTCACCTGCTACAAGCGGGAGGTGCAATGCATACTGGCTTCCAGTGATAGACAGTGTGATGGGCCAGGGAATGAAACTGAGGTGGGTTTTCATTGAAATTTGCAGCTGAGTTTAGTGATTTAGGCTAATCTTTCATGAATAGTGAAGAACAAAGTACAGGGGTCTAATCTTGGGAGGTTATTGAGCTACCAACATGTCATCTAGGATGCTTGTAAGTCAGATGTTCAAATCATAAACTAAACTGGAGATTGATTAAAGCAACATTCATCTACTTCGCAGTTGCAGAGCAAAAGAGGTTCAAAGGCTATTCGATCCCCAGTGGAGTCGCCATTTTGTTTCTGGGAAAACTAGTGTATTTTCGATCTGCTAGTCCCACTAGGATTGGCAGCTATCCTAGAAACAAACAAACAACAAACAAACAAACTATTCGATCCCCAGTGGAGTCGCCATTTTGTTTCTGGGAAAACTAGTGTATTTTCGATCTGCTAGTCCCACTAGGATTGGCAGCTATCCTAGAAACAAACAATCCAAGAAATTTGTGATTTCCTTTATGTATGATAGATAAGAGAGGAACAAAGAGACCAACCTGGATCTTCTGTTTGACTCCTTGCTTGATTCCCCTCTCCCTTGATAGAGCTTGCACCTCTTCTCCTACTTATCTCGCTCAATGAATACTTATAGAGACAAAGTAACAAAACACCATCAAAGCATCTCGATCTGTTATATCATAAACAATGCAGAATCAGAAGTACATTGATCATACAATGGCATTCATAAAAAACAACATTCACAAATACAAGATTGTATGGAGGAAAACTCAAAGAACTTTATTAATAGTAGAAGGGAGAATTACAACCTAGTTGTCTGATCCATCATCAAAGCCCTCTTCACCTCATGAAAAGCAATATCACCCAATAATACAATGCTCTTTCTCGAAGATAAACTATCAGCACTTCCTTACAAATTACAAAATTACAGCCTCTAGATCTCTCAGATGAGGGATCCATTTATAGATGTCTGCAAGGGTGTGAGTCATCTCTGGGTTTTTTATTAGTGCCATTCCACTTGTTGTTCTTGGTTCCACTTGGAGATTTCTTGGATCTCTTACTCATCCCTGGGCGAATTCAGAGAGGCAAGTGTCATAGGAGAAGTTTCTGGAAGATTCAATGAGCATCCACTTAGAAAACTGTCTCGAAAATTTGTCCATACTCACCCATCGCACCCTACAGAAGGCCTCTTCTGTATGCATCACACCTTGACAGTGGGGCAGTCAGTATGGTCCAGTTTTGGCCAGTTCTGAGTGGTTTTTCAGGTGGAACTTCTAGGGAATGATGTAATTAGTTGACCATGATCCTTTAGGGTATGAAACAACACTTTTACGGGTTAAAGAGCCCTTGTTTTATTGACATATAAGACTGGGTTGTAGTGCCCAAATATCTCTATAAGAAGAGGAGCAGAGAGTGGAAGTAACCACTCATACAAAGACATTGAGAGATAGAAGGAAGAAAACAAGAGAAGCTGACATATTATTGCATGATTCTAGAGAGAATGTGGGAGCACCCACATTATAGTGTAGCCAGAGGAGGTCACGAGATCGGCATACTGGCTACATGGATCTGCTAAGCGAGAGTGTAGAGAAGAAGCCATCCTCATTCAAGGAAGAAGTGAGAAAATTAGTGTGGGTTGAAGACATGGTAGAGGAGTATTACTCTATTATGAGGAACACCGATTGGGAAGTTGTTCCAAGTCCAAAGGGAAATTCAGTGGTAGGTTCCAACTGGATCTATAAGGTGAAAAAAGTACCAAATGGGAGTGTTGAGAAACACAAGGACAGATTTGTGGCCAAGGGGCACTCTCAGGTTGAGGCAATTCATTACAAGGAGGCCTTTTCTCTAGTAGCAAGGTACTCTTTAATCAAATGTATTTTAGCACTTTCAGTGCATATGTGATAGAAGATACATTGGATGGATGTCAAGACAACCTTCCTCAATGGAGTGATTGAGGAAGAGGTGTACATTGAGTAGGCGAAAGGATTTGAGACCTTCAATAGAGAGTTGCATGTGTGTAGACTCAAGTGAGAGTTGTATGGATTGAAACAAGCACCCCATTCTTGGTACACCATAATTGATAGTTATTTCACTAACTTGGGCTTCACCAAATGTAAAGCAGATGCGAGCCTTTACCATATTGTGGGTGAAGGTAAATTATTTATTATAGTATATTTTTTGACGATTTAATTCTAACAAGTGATGAGAAGTTAGTCAAATCTTACAAAGAGGATCTTACAAGAGAATTTGAGATGAAGGACTCGTGGCTCATAAATTATTTCCTTGCTATGGAAGTATGGCAAGGAGATGAGGAATTGTTTGTCTTGTAGGGAAAGTATGCCAACAAGGTACTGAAAAAGTACTCCTCTAACAGGAAATTGGAGGAAGCAAGACGCTACTTCAAGTGAAGTAGTGGAGGCTACTATTTACAGGAATCTTGTGGGTTCACTTATGTATTTGGTGAACACATGATAGGACATGTGTTTTGCAGTTAACGAGCTCAGTGAAGCAATGATTAAGCCAACCAAAATCTATTTGAAGGAAGTTAAACATGTGTTGAGATACCTTAGAGGCACCACTCAGTTTGATATTTGGTACAGATGGAAAGAGGGAGTGAAGATTCAAGGATTCAGAGATGCATATTGGGCAGGGAGTCCATCAGACAAGAATAATACCTTAGGGGGAATATTTATTATTGGGTGAATAAGAGTTTCTTGGTATAGCAGGAAGCATAGATCTGTTGAACTCAATTCAATAGAGGCAGAGCACATGGCTACTAGTTAAACAACTTCTTAGGCTATCTGGGTGAGGAATATCCTTGTTGGGTTATTTGGTTAGCAGATGGATCCTATAGTGATTTATTGTGAAAATAATAGTTGTATCAATTTATCTGAGAATACAATTTTTCATGATCGGTCCAATCATATCGACATTCGTTATCACCATCTACGAGATTATGTGTAGAGGAGAATGATGTTGTTGGAATACATTCCTACAGAGGAACATGTTGTAGACATGTTGACTAAAGCACTATGAAGAGGCAAATTCAATTTCAATAGAGGTAGGATTGGGGTATGTGATAATCCCCTTCTTAGTGAGAGGGAGTGTTGAAAATGCAACTATAAAATATTGATTTAATTTTTCCCTTGAGTTAAATAAGGAGAAAAATTGGAATTCCACATCACAAGAAAACTTGTACAAGTTAACTAAGTGAATTTGACTTAGGTAGTTTAGCTAATTCAAGTTGAGGGTCTAACTTGAGTCATGTAGAGTGGATCCTACTTTATAGGAGTCATGATTGAGTTTACTTTTAGTTGTAATTAATTAATTCAGTTTAATTGAGTTAAAGTCAGTTAAACTAGTTCCAACTGTTGGAGGAACTAGTAGGAGGTCTAGGAGTGGGGTGCAGCTTTAGTGTTCAACCAATTAACTAATAATTCAACCATAAATAACTCATGCATGCGTGATCTGAGAGTTACCCAGTTGAGATTGGAGTTCAAGCACGGTGTACTATCAATTTTATTATCATTGAAATTGTATGGGTGGTGCATGCATTTAGAGGAAGGCTTGTGATGGATTGCACAATTGCAATTGGGGAATTTCCCTAATTAATAGGGGTTAATTCCAAAGGAAACAATGCAAGGAATTAATGACTTGGGTAAGCATAAAATTTCCTAAGTATTGGCCAAAGCTTGTCTAGGAATATGTGAGACAAATAGAGATAGTGTAGAGGTTGCTCGGGCTTGAGCAAAACAATGTAATATTCTAATATTTTCTGAGTAAACATAGTTACCGATCAAAGGAGAAAATGACCTAGTACCTGTTTTTTTGAGGTAGCAAAAATTCACTCGATTTTGAAAAATGGTGATTCAGAATACACCTTTTTTTCTGGAGCATATTTTTGCCACTTCAAATCTTTTATGTATCAAGTATGAACATTTTTTTAAAATGTTAGTGATTTCCATGCTAATTTTGAAAAGTGTTGATGCAACACCAACACATTTTTCTAAAGGGTTTATTTTTGTTTATGTATCAAGTGTGAACATTTTTTTTTAATGATTTTCATCTTGATTTTGAAAAGTGTTGATGACCATCAACCCTTTTTTTTAAAGCACTTAGTTTTTACACATTAATTTTTTTTAATGAATTAAAGGTGGATATTTTTTTTAAATGTTGGTGACTATCATCTGAGTAATAAAACGTAAAAGTAAAAATAAAAAACATGGCAAAAAGAAATTCAAATATATATATATATATATATATATATATATATAACAAAAAGCTTAAAAAAACGTAAAAGAAAAAACCAAAATTAACAAGTAAAAATAAAAAAATTGAATAAAAAATTAACAAAAAAAATAAAAATAAAAAAAATAATATCAAAAAATAAATTAAAAAATGAAATTTAATATATATATATATATATATATATATATATATATATATATATATATATTATAATTTAAAGAAAAATAAATTAAATAAAAAATGTAAAAACATTTTTTTAAGTTAAAAAACAAATAAAAAATAAAAACCTCAATAGGAAAAAAAACTTTAGAAAATTACCCATATATATATATATATATATATATATATATATATATATATATATATATATATATTAAATAAACAAAATAAAATATAAAAAATTTAATAAAATAAAAATTTAAGAATTATTATTTTTAATTAAAATTATAAAAATAAAGAAATAACATAAAAGAAAAGTATATGTCTGTTTTAACTAGCTCAAAGAAGAAAATTAATATAGCGAAACGAACTCTCATGAGCTCCATAGCAAAACAAGTCGTTGGGCAACTCCTAAAACACAATGGAAGCTCCATAGCGAAACATGTCCTTGGGTAGTTCTTAAAACACCATGGATGGAAAGGATCTGCCATCTCTGTTAGAATAGGAACATCGAGGATGAAAACCACTTCCTCTTTGAGTGCCCCGTGTACAACCACATTAGATCTCAGTTTCATAATCTTTGTCGCAATACTGACCTTCCTAGCCTTTACAATGTCAAAATTATAAGCCTTTTACAATGTCAAAATTATAGTGAGCTCGGGAGGCTTCTCTCCAAGCTTTTTGAGCATAGGAATACAATCTTAAATCAAACTAAATAATTTGTTTCTTTAGGTCTGATAGACCAAAGTTTGGTCTCAGTGGACGTTAACCACCACCATCACCATCATCATTATTAAGTTAATATTTATTTTTAGATTAAAACATTTTATATCTAATTTATCCTTATTTTTTAATCATTATTATTATTCATAATATATTATACCAATATAAAATAGTTTAGTCTAAAAAGCCCACAAATTAATCCTGAAAATAATTGAAATTCTGGCAACATATTATATATATATATATATATATATATATATATATAAAATAAAAAAAAAACATATTAAAAAAAATTCAAAACAATAATAAAAAATCAAATTGTAAAAATAATAAAAGATAAAACAATTAAAAAAACATTAAAAAACCCAATTAAAAGAATAAGTATAAAAAATTATAAAAATTAAAAACAAAATTAGAAAAAAAAGTTCAAAACAATTTAAAAAAAAATTGAATTGTAAAAATTAAAAGACACAATTATAAAAAAATTATAAAAATAAAAAAACAAAATAAAAATAATTCAAAACATATTAAAAGAAAATAAAAAAAAATTAAAAAATTTAAATTTAAATTTAAAAAAATTGAATTTAAAAATTAATGATTTTCATCTTGATTTTGAAAAGTCAACCCTTTTTGTTTAAAGGACTTAGTTTTTACAGGTTAAATTTTCTAATGAATTAAAGGTGGATATTGCTTTTAAAATGTTGGTGACTATCATGTTAGTAATAAAACATCAAAGAAATAATAAAAAACATGGGAAAAAAGAATTCCAATACAAAATAATATATAAAAAAACAAAAAGCTTATAAAAATGTAAAAAAAAAAAAAATCAAAATTAACAAGTAAAAATAAAAAAAATGAATAAAAAATTAACAAAAATAAATTAAAAATGAGATTTAATATATCTATCTATCTATATATATATAAGTTAATGAAAAATAAATTAAATAAAAAATAAAGTAAAAACATTTTTTTAAGTTAAAAAACAAAGAAAAATTAAAAACCTCATTTGGAAAAAAAACTTTAAAAAATTACAAAAAAAAATAAATAATTTAAATAAACAAAATAAAAAATGCAAAATATAATAAAATAAGAATATAAGAATTATTATTTTTAATTAAAATTATAAAAATAAAGAAATAACATATATATATATACAAAATTTTTTTTAAAAAAAAATCAAAACAATTAAAACAAAAAAATAAAATGAAAAATTTTAGAACTTATTAAAACAAAATTAAATTATAAAAATTCAAAAAAAAATTCAAAACATATTTAAAAAAAATCAACCTAAAATAGAAAAAAATTAAAAATTAAAAAAAATAAAAAAATAGATTAAATTATATTTTAAATAATTTAAATTTGAAAAAAAAGGGGAAACAATTAAAAAAACAATTTAATGAAACAATAAAAAAACAATTAAACAAAATATATATAAAAAAATTAAAAAAGAAACATTAAAAAAAATAAAATTCAAAACAATAGAAAAATAAAAATTGTAAACATTAAAAATAAAAATAAAAAAATAAAACAATTAAAAAAACCAATTAAAAAAAAATTGAAAAAAAACAAAATATAAAAATTTAAAAACAAAATTTAAAAAAATAAAAAAGTGAAAACAATAAAAAAATATTGAATTGTAAAAATTATATAACAAAATTATAAAAATTAAAAAAAAATAAAAAATAAAATAAAAAAATAAAAAAATTCAAAACATATTAAAACAAAATCAAAACAAAAAAAATTGATTTTAAAAATTAAAAAAATAACAATAAAGAAAACCTTTAACTATATATATATATATATATATATATATATATATATATATATATATATAATATATATATATATATTAAAAAAGCAATTAAAAAAATATTAAAGAAAAAAAAACAACACCACCCGCTCCTCTTCCTCCCTCGAGCCTCCCTCACCCCCCCACCTCTCTCACCTCCCTCCAGTCGCCACCATCGCCCACCCCCACTCCCCATCCCTCCCCTGCCACTCCCAGCTCTCACCCCCCCCCTCTCCGTCCCCGCTTCACCGACCCTCTCCCCCTACCCCTCCCTCACGCTGCTCCCCTATGAAAACTTTAAATTTCCAACAATTTTCCATTAGTGTTAGTGATCCCTGAACCCCGCCCCGTCCCTCTCCCTGACCTGCCTCCCCTACCCAACTGAGCCCCCAACCATATGATCCACATATAAACAAATATAATACTTAGAGAAATACAAGGATAAATAACCTCATATTGATGATGCAAAATCTAAACCCGGGATGGGACTCCCACGTTTCACCCGACCATAGAATGACTGATTCAAATTTCATACCTTTTTTCTGCAATTATGTGATAGGATAATAAATCTATGAGAAGTTCCTGATGAACCTCCTGTAATAACATAGAAACCCCATGAAATATCTCACCTCATCTATGTTTCTAGGAGCTACCCACTCCATGATGGCCCTTATCTTTTCTGGATCTATTGCAATGCCCTCCTTAGAGATAAGATGTCCCAAATAATGTACCTCACTCTATAAGAAACTACGCTTGTTGAGCTTAGCATACAATTGATGCTCTCTGAACAATCTCAACACTGTTTCTAAATGATTGGCACGCTCTTCCTCATTTTTTAGAATGTATGAATATGTCATCAATGAACACAATAATAATCTTATCCAAATATGGACGCAACACATTATTCATCAAGGACATAAAAGTAGCTGGAGCATTATTCAAATCAAATGGAACTACAACAAACTAATAATGCCAATAACTGGTCCAGAAAAATATCCTGTAAATGTCCTACTATTTGATGTGTACCTGATGGTATCAAGATCTCAAGTCGATCTTAGAGAACAATGTTGCTCCCTTCAAATGATCGAACAAGTTATCAATCCTTGGTAATGGGTACATGTTCTTGATGGTAACTTTTTTCAACTGCCTATAGTCAGTGCATAATATATGACTACCATTCTTCTTTACAAACAATACTGGTGTGCCACAAAGTGATACACTTGGTCTAACGTATCCTTTTTCTAACATTTCCTTCAACTGAAACTCCAACTCTACCAACTTAGGTGTGCCCATCCTATAAGTTTCTTTTGATGATGGAGTTGTCCCTAGAACTAACTCAGTAGAAAATTCTACTTCTCTCTGAGGTGGAAACTTTGAAATGTCCTCGAGAAACACATCCTAGAATTTTTGTAGAACTAGCTACCTACTGAAAACATTTGTATCCTCTACTTCCTTACCTTTGTCACTAGAAATATGCAGGGAAAATAACACACACCCTTCCTACAACTACACTTTTCCTGCATCGTTGTCACCATCCTAACTGATGTGGCTTTCTTCTTCCCTTGTAAGACTCCAGGTTCCCCATTGTCATCTACACACTCAATGGCATTGTGATAACAATCCACCGTGGTCCTATGAAGGTACAATCGATCCATGCCCAATAACATACTGTATGATACCAATGGTAATACATTCAAATGTGTTGTACTAGGCATACCATTCAAATAAAATGCACAAGCTCTTACCCAATGATGAACTAGCTCCTTTGTACCTATAGCCAACTAAAGTAACCAAATTTTTTCATGCAATTCCTTACTCAAACCACACTTATCCGCCAAGTAAGGACTAACATAACTATAATTAGATCCATGGTCAATCAAAATAGAAATAAATTGAACACAAACCTTTCTGTCCATCTCAATGATAGATGTCTGATGGTCTACATGTTTGTTATCCGATGTACTATAAATAGGAGGAATTCTTTGACCAACATCCCCAACAGTTTGTGCCTCCCCCGCACTATATATATAGGGGCTACCACCCTAATTCTATGGCCAATATCTCTTAAGCTACTCCTTTCTGCATGCCAACCAATCCAACCGACTAGTACCCTCACCTCTATGTTGCTTTTTTTGTGACCCATGTCCCTGTCAAGCTACATTGAACCTATTTTGTGGTGCCACATTTTCTTTCTCTTCTGCATTTTGAGGCCTTGCTCTCTTAGGTTGCCATTTACATTTACCTTTTCCTTTCCCTTTCCAACCTTGCTGAGATTGATTCTTATGCTTTGACTGTTCATTAAAATGCTTCATTTTCCCCATAACCTCCTCAAATGACCAAGGCTCATCATACTCAATCCGATCTATAAATTCTAATGGTAATCCACTGAAAAATCGTTGAAATTTAGTCTTCTCATATTTAAGATATGGTACATAGCTCAATAGCTCCAGGAACTTAGTCGTGTACTCTTCATCTACCATTGATCCCATATTTAGTTCATAGAATTATTTGACCTTAGTGTCGTAGTACCTTTCTGACAAGTACTTCTTCCTGGAAAGCCTCTTGAACTCCTCCCAACTCAAGTCATCAGTCCTGATGTCTCTAACCCAGTACACATATTCCCACCAGATGTCTACTTTACCTCTAAGGCTGAAGATAGATACTCTGAGCTTCATATTATCTATGTAATTATGCAACTCAAAGCACTTATTCATCCCAAGTATCCAAGCCTCTGCATCTTCCAACTTCTTCAAATCTCCATCAAAATTAGGTGGCTTTTCTTTCTTAAAATCATTTCAAAAGTATGCCCTATCACTACTCATGTAAGGATGATAACGATGACGATCATGATGCCTGTGAGAACCAAAACTATAATAATACATGTATCCATCACCTCTCCTATCCAAAGTATCCAACAATTTCCATATCTAACATTGTCATCTATATCCGACCTATAACAACCATGAGACCTACTTCCATATGCCCCATTAATATTGTCCTCCTGTACATGTCTGATCCGAAGTGGCACTTCTCACTTGAAATTCTGACGAACTTTATATAAGTATAGAATTAACCTCAGCTTGTTTCTCTTGTGCATGTATGATCTTTTCATTGTGTGCCTTACAACTCCTTATTTCTTCCTTCAAGCTTCTCAATGTGTGTGCCAAATCAGAATTGTACCCCACACCACACTACTCATCTGATTCATAGGGAGATTCTTTGTAGTCTACCATCTTTCTAGTCATTTTGATCTTTCTCTTGCAAGGCACACTATGTTAGTTAAACCAAATTACAATAAACCAATGTATATTAGCAAAACTTTGGGGAGGATATCTCATCTACAATATCATCAAATCAACATGATACATGTATAAAAATAATCATAACAACATATAGACATGATACATAAGCATATAACCATGTAACGATCAGTGTAGCTAGAGTCCAGTCATGAATTCATGACCATATCAACTACACATACCATGACATCATGCATGAAAACAACAACCATAATGATGTACACTGATAACATGCAAGCATAACAACATGTAACCAATCATATACTCATGATGACATACTTCATAACAACAACATCCTCTTCAACATGGAATCATTGCTATAATGATTACTGACACCATGCATATGTAATACACACATAGACCACACGAATGACCAATCACATGTGAAAAAGACATGAATGCATGACCAACACACCACCCATCCAATCCGAGGGGTGGACCATGCTCTGTTACCACTTTGTAACGCCCTCCTCCAACATCTACCCAAGTAACCATCCAAATAGGGTAAATATTTTATGGGAGGCTACTATTATTAGATTCAACCCCCTACATGAAATTAAGGAAGTGTAATCATTGGAAACACGACATATAGACATTCCACACCAGCTATAACACTCCTAGGAACCATCCCAACAATTCAGATATCTAGCACTTGGGTCCCACTGATATTTTTGACCACTTGACCTTTGAATGCTCTCATCCTATAGGTCTTCTAGTGTCCAAGATGCTCTAGACTCTCTCATGACATGGCATGCCAATTTCCAAGGACTATTTTTCCCATTGTTATGCGAACATCCTCGAGATTTGAACCACTTTATAAGGCCCAGAGCCCAGGTCACTGCCTAGAATTGTATGATGCCTTCAGATCAGTAAGATAGAAGCGAAAAAATGATGCAAAAGAAAATACTTGAACAAGCCCTTAACTTGACCCCTATTAGCCATGATAGACATTTCGTCAAACATATCACAATTATGTAGTCTACAAGTGTAAACAACAGATTTTAGCATAGGGATCTCATACGTATCTGAGAATATCTAAGAACCATTATTCCCTCATATCATTTGTTACATTATCATCTATAAGGTCATAGATACACTATCCATTCTTTTACAAGTA
Source organism: Pinus tabuliformis (assembly GCA_031772625.1). Lineage (NCBI taxonomy): Eukaryota > Viridiplantae > Streptophyta > Pinopsida > Pinales > Pinaceae > Pinus > Pinus tabuliformis. The sequence goes on along the minus strand of CM062819.1, from coordinate 1,505,571,237 downwards.
AAACATGATGAGAGCCATACATAGCCATTGTCATAAAAAACATACATAGCCACCATGATAGAAACATAAATACCAATGAAATCACAACCATATAATCCACATATAAACCAATATAATACTCATAGAAATAGAAGGAGAAATAACCTGATATTGATAATGCAAAATCCAAACCTGGGATAGGAATACCATGTTCCACCCGACCATAGAATGACTAAGCCAAATATCTCTTTGGCCAATCACGACCTTGCCATATTCCAAGCATGAATGTGGGACTCAAACCAAAAAAACCAACCAGAGCATCCTGAGGGTAAAACACCTCACCCTCATCAATAGAAACCAAGATTTACCGTAATCCATCCCGAATCACTAGGCCAATGTAATGAACATGTAATAACAGGCTTTACCCTCATTGTCACACAGAATCTGTCAAGGGTGCGGACACGACTGACCTTCCTAGAAGTCTAAGACATTCTAATGACAAACAAGACAAAATGGAGTGATCTTTCTCTAAATACACCTTTTACAACATGAAAGCTACAAGTGTTTAGGCTTACCTTATTCCAAAACGCTGTTGTTGAAGTCCGTTCTTGACGATCCGGATGAGCTCCTCCTTCAAGTCAATTCCTGCAACCACAAACAATCAAACAATTACCAAGCACTTGCATTTCATATAATAAAACATATATTCAACATGCAGACCAAGGAACACATGAAATAACTCATTAACACAAGCTATTGAGAAAAATAAACCAGTTTGTATTAATAACGAAACAAAGAAACTCTTACAACCTGGCCTTGGTGTTGTGCAAGTTCCTCCCAGGGTCCATCAAGGGTTTTCCTCTACTTTGACAAAGCTCACCCTCTCCCAAGTAGAATCAAGTGAAGACAATCTCTCCTCACAAAGGCTCTAATGGAAGACCTAAATCCTGCAGCATTTACCCAAAGAAAATGTATAGCTCCAACCTCTTCTCCTTTTGGCTCAATGCCTTTATTTATAGTGCTGTAAAGAGGTTATTCAGGTCCACTATCAATGGGATCATCCCCCTCTATGGGTGGGATAGCTCCCTTATTGATGGGATAAGTTCCCCCTTAATAGTGATACATGAACCAACTGGAGGCGCATCCATTTCATCAAACCGACCTCTAGAATGTTCTAGAAGTAACCACAAGTAACTTTTTCAAGATAAAACTCGCGCATTTTGCCTTTTACAGAGGGACGCACCTGTCCCTTAACATACAGAGCGTCCATGGACGCAGATTTTGTGAACATGGTCAGCGTCCCCGCAGGTAAGGCTAGAGAGAACCTGCGACCCCAGAGATAAACATAGTTTTTACAAGACTTTCTCTCTTCTTTGAGTTTGAGATGGATAACAGAGGCATGAGACTTGCCTAAGAGGGTAGCATGACTGTTGATTTGAGCCATACTAACTGTAAGTAGTCAAGGTGACATTTTTTAGTGTAACAGATTGCCCCCTAAAGTGCGAAGCCTGGAATAGAATAGGGTTTTGTAATTCTAGGAAGGGTGAAGCGCTTTATCATTTCAAGGATTGCCTTGTGGATGGCCTGGTTGGAACCTGCAATTTTCAACACAAAATACATGGATAAGATTATATCATCACTGAGGTAGGCATTCCCATACTCAGATTCAAAACTTTAACTAATGGACTAACTATTCTGATACAAGAATGATCTTGCAGTACATCATTTTTATAGACTTTTGTAGATACAGTATGGACGCAGCCATCTGTTTATGATAAGTCTACATAGACAACGAATACAAAACTCCTCGCAGCCTGGATGGTAGAAACTAGATCCAGGGTCTTCACTTCTACTTCCCGAATTGGTACGATTCTAGCCATGTGATTAAATGATTCGATGTCGAACATGGTAGAAACCACTTGATTACCAGTCAATGATGTAAACTGTTAACAAGCGTGAGAGAAACCACCAGTAATGTCAATGGTTCTCAAAGTACCAAGCACAACCCGTGAAATGTGAATAGATGTTTTGATGTCGAACACTTCACGGAATCCTCTGATCGAAAGTCAATGATGTAAACTGACGTCAAAGGCGAGAAACCTGCCATTGATGCATGCAGACTTCAAGGTACTGTCGATTCCTAAGTCATCTTTCTAGATAATGTGTCGATGTCGATAGAAAGCGACCCGTTGCAGGCAAGCCCGCAACACGAAATCATTGTTCAAGTTGAAGAAATGTTGCTGTAAGGACTGACTCAGGGATGGTCAAATGGATGACAAGTATTTTGCAGATGGAAGTTTTGCTTGCAGACCTCTTGAACACATAACGACACGACAGATGGCTTGGTGACGAATAACTCAAAGTTAATCCCCGGAAGCCGGTTAAAGACTTTCAAAGTGATTTGGTCAACTGTGAGGTAAAAGATTTCCCAACCCAGGTGAATGAAAAGTGTCGTGTTCAAGAGCGGTAATAAAGTTTCTTCTGAGACAAAAGGTGACAAATAGGTTCATTCTTCTCTTTTTTCCCCCACCATTTCTGGCAAGTACCTCTTTATTTTTAACAAGCTTGAGGAGGATAACATATGCTTGATTATAAGCTCATCCTTCGGATGAGTCCAACCTAGTTTAAATTCGAACCCTAGGAAGGAGTGGTTCGTTCCTGTTTTTAATTGAACAGGTCCTGTACTGTAAAAGTTTAACGAGCCCAGTATAGGAGAAACTCGGCGTTTTTCAATTTTAGAGAGTCTGAAAAAACTAAAGGAGACTCCACGTTGAACTTTTTCGTATATTTGTGTCCCTCAAGCCCGAAAAAGTATAAAATAATACCTGGGGGAACCGCTTGATCTTGCGACCAAGGAGTACTTTCATAATAGTGTCGTTAACCTGAAAAGTAAAAAGCGATCAAGGACACGTCGTTTTATTTCCTTATCGAGTTCGAAACGACAAAAACCCGGCAATCTTTTCCTGATTTTGCGGTCAGAAAAGAGCTAAAAGGGGACCGTCTTTTAATTCCGTTTTAACGAGTGAAAAAGAAACACTCGGCGATCTTTTCATGTTTTAGGAGTCAGAAAAGGGCTTAAAAGATGACTCTGAAATTTTGTTTGTGAAAAATTACAATTTCCCTCGAAATCCCTTCGTCCTGCACAAAAGCGACACATTACTCATACCTGTTTAAAATAGGCAAAAATACATTCAAAAACATCTTTTCATGGTAAAAAATGAACTAATTCATCCAAAAAACCTATAAAAAGACCTTTTACCATGTCATTTTTACCGTTTCACTGTTGAGGTTGAAAAAGGAGCTTTTGACAAGAAACTTCCCGTGGTTGCTGCGGAAAATCTGACCGTCGGAATCGAACGCCGCTTCACCGAGGTATTTTACACATCCCACTCTTCATTTTTATCCGTTTAGTTTTTTGTTTTTGGTCTCTGTTTCATTTTTTGGGGGGGTTTTGGGTTCAAAATGCGCCCCTCGGCGGACGCAGGTGCCCTTCGGGTGACCTGCGTCCCCCGACTTTTTCTCACACGGGAAAAAGGTCGGGGGACGCAGTCCGCCTTCAGGCGAGCTGCGTCCGGACGCCCTGTGCTACAAAGCCGGGGTGCGTCTTCCGCAAAGGGCGCATTTCAAAACCCCAACTCTCTCAAAAAACCACCAAATTTGCTCAAATTAATTTCTAATTGACTCTTTTGATGTGCAGGACTTTAAACATGTTAGACTGGAGAGAGAGAGAGCACGTAGAGGACGATGAAGCTGCGATTAACCACCAACCCTCTCTGGATGCCTTAAGAACATGTGGATTGTACAAATATTGGACCATACCGGGCATGAGGGGCCAGGTAAGATTTTTGGAATGGCTGGTTGAGCGATGGAACGTTCAGGATCAATGTTTTTACATTAGAGGGCACCAGCTCGAGATAGAGCCCTCGGATGTATACTTTCTCACTGGCTTGCCAAACAGAGGTGAGCAACTCAACCTTGCGGGGACCAGGCCGGGTGGCCAATCCCTTGATGATCTCCGCGAGGAGTGGTGCAGACCAGGGACTCGCCATAAAAAAGGCGTGGAGATAAAGCACATCGCTCTGGCGGAACTTAGAGTTATTGCATTTACGGTCACCGGGATTTGTGGCGCGGCCGCCTTGCACATTGCCTCCGGATCCCAAATGCGGATGGCAGTTGACTGTTACCAAGGCACCATCTTCAACTGGTGCGAAGCTGTGTCGGCTCATATGAAGAGCCAACTAACCAAGGCAAAGAACGGACGACTAAAAACTTTTGGATATGGGCCTATAGTCGTGAGCTTTGCCTTGGAGAGAGTTCCTATGCTGATCCCTCAGCAACTCACTGTTGATGACTTGGGTCCTCGGGAGCCAAAGCTTGTTCGATGGGTTGCGGTGATGGCCCGGCATCCTGACGAGGGTGCTGCAGTGGTTCGATTCTCGGACAGTTACTTCGACTGGCTAGAGGGCCAGCTTTTTGTGATACAAGACTTTCCATATGCCGGAATGGATTTCAGAGGTGATCCGGACATGGTTCTTCCACAGGGGGAACAATGGGACGACAGAGGTACTTTCATTTTCACAAGTTTTCTAATTATGTATTTTTTTATTTTTCATATATATCGTCTCAAAGTAACAGTAAAACTTTAAAAATGCAGATGTTGGACCACAGCGTCCAGCCAATCTCCGGCCTTACGACAGACGACATCCAGCTGCACCGGCACCGGCCCCACAGGACGCGGCTGCGGACGTACTAGCTGAGTTGGAGCATGATCTAGAGCGTCTCACGGCAGATATACCTGAGACTACTATGGACGACATTCCTATCAGGCTTCAGCGCTTCGTAGTCGCGGTCCCTGGACCGTTTAGGAGATTTTTGCGTAAGGTAGCCCGCGCAGTGGTGTCGTACAGAGAGCACCACCAGTGATTGACTAGTCACTTTTGTAGTCACATGTGACATTTTTGACTTTTTGTACTATCATTTTGCCGATCATAAGGTGTTTTAAACCTATGATCGAAGACGATGTATATATTTTTTGACACACTTCTATCTATATATATCACTATTACCGGCTTATCTTGTTTAACATATGTGATGAAATGTTTTTAAATTTACTTGCATGATTATTGTAAATGTCTGTCCAACATTCGAGAAGCAATTGCATCTGCTAATGTATTCAAAGACCTTGGAATATGTTGATATTCAATGTAATCAAATTCACGTTCCAAGAGACGCACTCTCAAAAACAACCTTAACAACACAGGATTTCTAATGGCATAAACTCTATTAAGCTGTAATACAACAAGTTCAGAATCTAACCTCACTATCAAACGTCGAATTCCAAATGAAATAGATTCGGATAATAATTCAACCACTGCACTGTATTCTGCAATGTTATTCGTTGTTTGACCGAGGCTTACCCCATGCATAGAAACTAACTCGTCAGAGGGCGAATAGATAACCCAAGCTGCGGAAGAGATATTCCGTGTATTACGACAAGCACCATCAGCAAATCCAATGTATGTTTGGAGAGGCGTCGACATCTACAATATCAAGAGTAAAACCAAGATAAGCCAGAATAATGACGAAAAACCACACTTGCTAAGCTAAGCACACTGACTAAACTAACACACTTGCTAGCTAGAAAGGAAATCTAACCTATCTAAAAATTTCTCCATCCATCATTTTAAGCATAATACCTCTTTAGGTAAAGTCCATTTCTGGGTTTGCCCAAAGAGTCCCCATCAAAATCAACTAACTCATAAGCCCCTTTTGCTAGCTTTCGCTTTACAATGTAGGGCCCATGCCACATGGGAACGAATTTTCCAGCACCTAGCTTATCGTTAGCTTGATCATATAATAGTACTAGGTCTCCTTCTGAAAAACTCCGAGGAGTTACATTTTTATCGTACTGAGCTTTCATTCGTTTCGCGTGAGTCTCGATGGCTAAAGTAGCGTCACGTCGAGTCTCATCTAATTTAGCCAAGTATAACAACCGTTTCTCCTCTTCGGAAGTAGCTGGAAGTAATTCGACAGCCATTTGAAGTGATGGGATTTCGCATTCAATAGGTAACACAGCTTCTAAGCCATAAACTAGCTGAAAAGGGGTGAAACCTGTTGAATTTTTCACTGAAGTTCGATATGCCCATAGCGCCGAAAATAACATGTTATGCCAATTCGTTCGATGGATACCAATGATCCGTCGAATCATGACGACTAGAACTTTGTTGATTGACTCAACCAAACCGTTGGCTTGCGGATAATAAGGTGTAGAGCTATCGTGGCGCAAACCAAGCTGGCTTGTAAGCTCAGTCATCATGACATTTCGAAAATGGCTTCCATGGTCCGTAATGATTGCTTGTGGGACACCAAACCTAGTTATGATATGATTGAATACGAAAAGTGCAGCTGTCTTGCCGCTTGCGTCGAATGTAGGCATCGCCTCGGCCCACTTAGTAAAATAATCAACCGCAAGGATGATATACGCATGCCCCCCGGCCGAGTGAGGGTTACAAGTAATAAAGTCAATGCCCCATTTGGCGAATGGACCAGCGGCAATTATAGGGTGGAGAGGAGCAGGTGGAGCGCGCATCTTTCGATCAAACACTTGACAGTTGTGGCATGTTCTGACAGCAAGGATACAATCTTTAAACATAGACGGCCAGAAATAGCCAGCGCGCAACACCTTCTGAGCTGTGGCATACCCAGACATATGACCGCCACATGCTCCAGAGTGACAATCATTCAAAACTCTCTCAGCCTCTTCGTGAGTTAAACAACGTCGAAAAACTAAGTCTGCCCCCCGGCGATAAAGTGTATCTCCAATAATTCTGTATTGCTGGGATTGAAACCGAATTTTTCGACGGTTTTCCTTGGAAGCTTCAGGCCGAAAGGTTTGGGTTTGGAGATAGATGATTATATCCCCATACCACGGATCTATAGTGCTAATAAGAAACAAAGATTCGTCCGCAATGGACTCCTCTGCCACAGTCTCTGTGTCAGCACTCGGGAAATCACACATCAATTCCGCGAAAACTAAAGATTTCTTAGACTTGGACTTCTCAAACTCCAAGTCGAACTCTTGCAGGATGACGATCCATTTAGAGTACTTGCCCCCTAGCAGTTGTTTTGTCAAGATATAAATCATAGGGTTGCAATCCGAAATAACAGTAGTTTTGCGGAGAAGAATGTAGTGACGAAAACGCTGGACAGCTTGAACGGCTGCCAGGGCCAATTTCTCCACATGTGAATATTTTAACTCAGTTGGATTTAAGGTTCTGCTAAGGTAATATATCACATGCTCTGCCTTGAATTCATCTTCTTGAACTAACACCATTCCAATGGTGGAATGCGAAGCTGCGAGGTATAAGAAGTAGTCCTGGTTGTAGTTGGGAGGATGCAATAACGGTGCATGGGTCAACGCGTGTTTCAGTGCATCAAAAGATTGTTGGGCAATCTCGTCCCAAAAGAATTGTGCGTTCTGTTTCAACAACCGTGTAAAACCTTTAGTGACCTCGGCGTAGTTTGGGATGAATCGGCGTAAAAAGTTCGCTTTCCCTTGCAAACTTTGGAGTTGGCGCAAACTCGAAGGAGGAGGCAATTTGATGATAGCCTCGACTTTCGAGGGATCGACGCGAATGCCGGCTTTTGAAACAACAAATCCCAGCAATCGACCTGTTTCTATACAGAAAACACACTTGTGGGGATTCAACCGAATTCGATAATGCCTACACCTCATAAAGATTGCTCGTAGGTGGACAAGGTGATCAGCTCGTTGTAAAGAATGAGCAGGCAAATCATCGAGATAGGGTTGCACAATGTGCTTGATGTCATGAAACGCATAAGACATCGCCCGTTGAAAAGTGGCTCCGGCATTCTTAAGTCCAAAAGGTAATTTGCAATAAGCAAATGTCCCCCATGGACAAATGAATGCCGTTTTTGGTTGATCGGCAGGTAGAATATTGATTTGATTATAGCCTGAGAAACCATCCATGAAGGAAAACATCTCACTTCCGGCACAATCATCAATAATTTGATCGATATAAGGCGTAGGATAGTTGTCTTTTGGACAAGCTCGATTGATATCCCTATAGTCGATACAGATTCTTATTGTTCCTTGTTTTTTATTGACGGGAACAATATTCGATACCCAATCCGTTAACGGGATCGGATAAATGAAACCTGCTTTCAACAGCTTTTCGACTTCTGCTTTAATCGCAGCCGCTTTTCGAGGGTGAATCTGACGCAACCGTTGCCGAATGGGTTTAGCATCCGGGTAGGTTTTGATTTCATGAACAACAATGGCAGGATCAATTCCCGGCATTTCCTCGTAAGACCAGGCAAACACGTCGCGGAATTCTTGGAATAGGGCCTTGTAAGTTTGGATTTCTTCTTCAGTACATGCGGCACCTATATGAATGTTCTCCTCGATTCCGGGCTTCACTGAAATATCAATGGGAATAGTACGAGAAATATTCCCTAAATTCAGCTCTGAATCAGAATGTTTCGTTGGATCCTGAGCGTCTTTGACATATTCAGCGGTAAAGATAGATGAAAAATCATTTTCAAATGCATCATCCTTAGGTAAAAACGAAGATCTGTGATGGAGATCTTCCCATGGTAGATCATCTACACTTAGGATTTCGCGAAGTTGTTCGTCAGATGACACTTCTTCGGGAAACGTTATCCGTTCTAAGGGTGAGGTGAAAAGTGACTCTTCACTGACCACATTCATTTGGTCGGTTGAATGAAAGTCGGTAAAAGACATAAGAGCTTCATAAGCAATCTCATACGGACTCAACGGCATAACATCACCGAGTGAGTCTAGCTCAGAGTCAGAGGGAACATACCAAGGATCATCATAAATAATGTTTTCTGACGTGATCATATGAATTGTTGCAAACGAAGGGTCTGCATTGAGTGGAGGGAGAGGAAAAGTTCCCAGTAAACCGGAATCCTTAACTAAACCTACACCAATGTCCCTATAAGGGATTGTCGTTTTACCAACATGCTGGATAGTTTCTAAAGAGGTTGGGTCGGATGAAAAGTATGTCAGCTGATCAATAGTCACGATCTTACCGTTATGTGGAAACTTAATGACTCTGAAGACCGATGAAACGACCGCTGTCATAGCATATGACCAACTTCGACCCAAAAGAAGGTTGTAGTCTAGAGGGGCATCAACCACTTCCACATCCAGACTAACGGTTTTACCTTCGACCCCTATAGGCAATTCTTGTAGAATACCAAACGGACGGAACCCACGGCCATCAAAGGCCTTAAGGATGGTGGGGGATTGGTTCAACGAAGGAGAACCAAGCGATCTCCAACATTGAATCGACATAATACACGTAGAAGCTCCCTCATCAATCACAGTCCGATGAATAGGCCTGTTTTTGACTATCACTGGAATTTGGAAAGCCATTTGATGGGGGAGACGCGGTGTACTACTTTCTAGATCAAAGATCATTAGGTTCGGGTCCTGAACATCGACAGCTCCAATAGCCGACAAAAGCAATTTTCGTTGCGCTGGACATGATTGCAGCACTTCGAGTGCCGACATTGCTGAAGGTGAAACAGCTAAGTCTTCAACAATGTTGTAATTCTGGGCTGCTCTCGCATGTGGATTGAAAGCAGACCTTCGAAGTACACCCTTGGCGGGCGGCTTAATCACTAAGTCTGGGTTAGGTTTTTCGATCTGTAGTGGATCGGAACCAGGAGTTGAGGTTGATGGGTTAGAGTGAGAAGATTCTGCTTCTTTACCATCAACAGGAGCCTTACTACCATAATCTTGCGATCGAGTCGCAATCCTGACATGAGACATCATCAAAATGGGTTCTTCACTGGCATTCGAAGAAGAACCTATCATCTTATTTTCCTGCTCGGGAAATGGATTCTTTAACACAGCAGGAGTGGGAGAACCTTTAACTATTTTCACTACCTCGGCCCGATGAGGGCAGTCTCTCGTAAAATGATCTTCTTCACAAATGAGACAAGGATAACGAGGTTTGCGCTTTTCGTCATTGGTTTCCGACTTTTCCGTTTTCTCCTTTGGAGCCTTGTCTGCTTTAGCCTTCTTCTTTCCTTTCTTCTTTCCACCGTTTTTGGATTTGGCCGTAGATGACTCTACAGCGTGAATGTCGGCGGTAAGTTCAGGAGGAGAAGACTCTCCTGTCGGAGAATCAGGCAAAGTGATAATTGGAGTATTGGAGGTCTTGGAAGACTTCTTCTTACTCTTCGTAGTCACGATACCGATCATACCATCAGCGGCATGAGATCCCGAAGGAGCAGCAGCGATTTGGTTTGACTTTGGAAGATCCGGAATTTTCTCGTGTAACGTACCCGACTGAGTGTAAACTAAGTCAAGGTATTGTGCCTGAGCAATGACTTGCTCCTCAGTAACTACTCCGGCCTTAGCTACATCTTCAGTAATTCTTGGTAATAATGATTTGACAAACCATTCAGCTAAGATTTGGTCCGGGATAAAAACTTTCACTAATCTTCTTCGACGTCTCCACTCATGGATGTGATCAGAAATGTACGTGGATGTCGATTGTTTTAGCGAAGTTAATAATTCTGTACCATTATCGTATCTGACTGGTAACTGAAAATGAGTTAAGAATGAAGTAGCTAACTGGCTAAAGTTGTAAAAAGAAGCCCGTGGCAACTCAATGTACCACTTGGCTGCGAGACCAATGAGTGTACGCTGGAAAAGACGTAAGCGGATAGAATCATCTGAGATGGAATTTGATGCACACCAGAGGTGGTAAGTCATCACGTGATTAGACGGATCCTCTCCAGACTTACCTTCGAACTTGGGTATATCGCTGGGCAACTTATTTGGCATTGGCGGCCAGAACGGAAGATATTGAATTGGATCGTTCGTTAGGCGCGTCAAGTCGGGTAAATCTAAAGTCGCAATAAACGGTAACTGCCGGTTAGGATCTCTAAAACTCTGAGTCACAATACCAGCCCCAGGAGGAGGATATCCAGGATAACTAGGAACAGGAGTCGCATTTGGGATATTATATCCTCCTGGAAAACCAGGATTAACCGGACCGTACTGGGGTTGCTGAGGTGGTTGATAAGTGTACCCAGGATACGGTTGATACTGGTAAACCGGTTGTTGGGCAGCTTGCCCAGGTTGATACTGTCCCTGGTACGGAGGTTGAACAAATTGAGGTTGAGTAGTAACAACCGTACTTGTACCAGGTTGGCCTGCAGGCATCTGGACTGTGGTTTGAACCGTGGGTCCAGACAACGGTACAGATGTCTGAGGAGCGGTTACAGGGACAGTAGAAACCGGAGCTGCCGATACTCCAGAAGTAAGCATGGTAGATGAAGCGGTAGTTGCTGCAGCCGTGTGAGGAGGAGTACTAGGTGCAATTGGCGGCTGAGTAACTACGGAAGTTACAGGGGTCTGAACACTTGACTGGACAGGTTGCGGTTGCTGGGGTGGACCAGGAACTGCAGGTTGTCCTGCTTGAGGTACCGACTGTATACTTGGTTGCGACATCTGTTGACCTTGTGACGGATCCCATGTTAACATTCCAGGGTATTGACTCGTAACAGGTTGAGGATACTGAGATCCATAGCCGTATTGAGGATAGGGTTGATAACTGTAAGGTGTAGTCCCATATGATTGCCCTTGAGGTGGTTGATAACCTTGACCAGGGTATTGACCCGTAGGTTGATAACCTTGAGGTAAATACGAATACTGGGGTTGACCTTGACCTTGAGGTTGGTATCCTTGAGGTTGATACCCTTGGGGTTGATACCCTTGGGGTTGCCATCCTTGAGGTTGCCATCCTTGAGGTTGATATTGATACTGAGGTTGACTTTGGGGTACATATTGAGGCTGGGGTTGATACCCTTGGGGTTGATACCCTTGAGGTTGCCCCCCAGTCACGAATGAAGTACCTTGAGGTTGCCCCCCAGGTATTAACGGAGGTTGCCCCCCAGGCGGTAATTGGCCACCTTGAGGTTGGTTAATGGGAGTTGAACCTGACATCATATAAACGTCACCTATACTCAATGGTACATTACCAGTGTTTCCAACTAATAACCCATGATCAACAGGTTGAGGAGATGCTCCCGCAAAGGTACCAGAAAGTGAGTGATACCCAGTAGGAACAGAAGGACCGCCATGTAAAAATGATTCAGTACTTTGTGAAAACACAGATGACTGACCAGACATATTTACAGGAGAATGAATTCCTCTAGGTGGAACTGGAGTACGAGGTGTAGAAAAACCTACTGAGTTGTCTAAAAAATTGGTTAATGCAAGGTACCAAGATTCACTTCTAGGAGGACTGTAAAAGATGGATTCACGCTCCCTTAGATCAAGGGTAATTAGATCTTCAGAATCAGACACGCCTATTTCTTCCTCTGGAACAAGTTCTTCTATAGCAATTAATCCAACAGGAAGATTTTCGGTGATAATTCTTTCTATTCTTGGTGAATCAGGAACACTAGGAGTTGGAGTAACAGGTTCGGAAATTTCAGGTTCTTCGCCTGTTTCACTGGCAGATGAAAAACTACCAGCAAGCTCGGAAACTGTAACAGCTTCGGGATTGTAACCTGTTTCTAATCTTTGGTAATCTGGATGGACTACCAAAGAAGATTCTCCTTCTTCAGGTGAACCTACTTTACTGCCACTAGGAGTTACAAGGACCTTTAAACCCTCTAAATGACTGGGGTCGTCTCGAGGAGGTGAACCCCTAAGTTCACGGGATCTTCTCAACAATTCGGCCACAGAAACAACTTCAGGAGACTGGCCCGCAATGCGACGGGACCTTCTCGGTAATTCCGCCACAATTAAAGATTTTTAACTACAACACACGAAAACAAAGTAAAAAATTTCAAATCAAACCACCTAAAGTCTTCTAAAGAACCAATCAAATTTGAAGCACACGCCTAAATAATCTAGAGCGTCAAACCACACACAAACAGTAGTCTTCCGGACCAAAAACGCTAGTTGGTGATTAGGCCCAACCTCGCAGGATTCAGTACAGAAATAGTGGGTGGAACAGTTACCCCGGCAACCTGCTTAATGAATAGACTGGACCAAGTTCCTCCACTTTAACCGTCTCGAAGTGAAGCGAACCCCCCAGAAAATCCAAGTGAGTATAACCGACGTCTGCTCCAGGTACAGTGGGACCTTCCCTCCACCGTCACCTTGGGTAGAATCCTAGATATTATGGCCACTAAGGTTACCAATCACAACAATTACACCTGGGGGAACAGTCTAAACTCCGACAGCACGCAAGGGCAGAGTAGCAAGCTCCAATCCCCTTACCGGCTCCTTGACAACAATCCAAGGTTTACCGATAAGTGACCCCTGGCTCCTCGACAATGGTTAATCCGAGGTTTACCGTTTGTAATACGTACTGCCTGGCGTCGTTCCCAACGAGGGAGGAATGATCCCCTCACTGGTTCGGACACGAGCTCGTGTTTCTCCTTTAAGAGGAGCTTTCCCAGAATGTAACTGAAACAATTGGATTTGTTCTACTCAAGATAGACTATCTGTTTGGTTTTGTAGTCTTGGAGAGTTAAGTACTCACCTACTCCAAGACCCTAGCCTAAGCTATGTTGGTGCTTCAGAGCCCTAGAAAAATAAAGATTACTAGATTGATTTTAATTTAAGCGTTACTTTTAAGGTTGTTTCTTAAGTCAAAAGGTGATGGAAGTGAAACTAGTGGTGTGTTGACTCGACTCGAAACCACTACAAAATGCACCTAAAATGATTTATCCACTACTTTACTTTTTCGATGAATTGCTTAACTAAAAAGTTGAGAGAATGCAATCTTTATAAAAGCAACTTCTTAATTGAAGACAATCAAAGAAACAATTCGTTTTTCTTTTCCAAGCATAAAAACATAACTTCTCTTTACATACACGAAAAAACTCTTTTCTTCTTTTGAAAACAAAAAGCTACTTGAAACAAGACTTTTTAAGAAGATGTTTTTGTATTTTTCTTTTAATAAAGCAAGTAAATCTAATATAACCAAAAATCAATCTTAACAACTCTTAAAATCTATGAAAATGCACTCATAAGCAAACTAAAGGCAAATTTATTCTAAGCAATCTTAACGAGGCCAAAACTAACAATGATTATTTCTAAGGTGTTTTACTTGATCACAATCAAATCAAGGACTAGCTTATTGCAGAATCAAAAACTAGCCAAAACAAAACTCTAATCTTTTTGTTCTTTTTGTAAAATGGAAATCAATACTTTATAAACAAGCAATGCGAAATTTGACCCAAAACAACTCAAATGACAAGTTGCTCAAACAAGGAGACTTTACGACAGGCTCAACTTCTAAGAAGGTTGACTAACCAGAGATATCTAAGGCTGGACAACTTTCTACTATCAAAGTCACTACAAAGCCTTTCCAAAAATCAAACCCTAGGTATAAACTTCGTTGAAAACCACTAAAACACTCAAAGCTCACAAAACTAGTTCAGGTGAGAATTCTTGACAGGGTACTAAAGGATCTGGGCAGAAAACACTAAGGAAAAACAAAATCTAAAAGTAATTTAAAGCAAAAATGGAATTTTCTTAACTTTTACAGGAAGACGCAGGCCACCCGTTGTCACAGGTGCGGCCCCGCACTGTGCAGTCGACAACAGCGCGTCCAAGGACGCACTGTGCAGCACACAGAGACTGCGTCCTTCTGGAAAAAGGAAGAAAAACTAAAGCCAACTAAATCTAAAGCTAAGCCACCCAAATACTAATTCTCACAGTCAAAAACCAGAAAATAAAAATGATTTTCTCAAAGCAAAGTTCATATAAAGGAAAAGACTCTCTCATTAATGGATTCCCCAGTGGAGTCGCCAATTTGTCACACGGAATCTGTCAAGGGTGCGGACACGACTGACCTTCCTAGAAGTCTAAGACATTCTAATGACAAACAAGACAAAATGGAGTGATCTTTCTCTAAATACACCTTTTACAACATGAAAGCTACAAGTGTTTAGGCTTACCTTATTCCAAAACGCTGTTGTTGAAGTCCGTTCTTGACGATCCGGATGAGCTCCTCCTTCAAGTCAATTCCTGCAACCACAAACAATCAAACAATTACCAAGCACTTGCATTTCATATAATAAAACATATATTCAACATGCAGACCAAGGAACACATGAAATAACTCATTAACACAAGCTATTGAGAAAAATAAACCAGTTTGTATTAATAACGAAACAAAGAAACTCTTACAACCTGGCCTTGGTGTTGTGCAAGTTCCTCCCAGGGTCCATCAAGGGTTTTCCTCTACTTTGACAAAGCTCACCCTCTCCCAAGTAGAATCAAGTGAAGACAATCTCTCCTCACAAAGGCTCTAATGGAAGACCTAAATCCTGCAGCATTTACCCAAAGAAAATGTATAGCTCCAACCTCTTCTCCTTTTGGCTCAATGCCTTTATTTATAGTGCTGTAAAGAGGTTATTCAGGTCCACTATCAATGGGATCATCCCCCTCTATGGGTGGGATAGCTCCCTTATTGATGGGATAAGTTCCCCCTTAATAGTGATACATGAACCAACTGGAGGCGCATCCATTTCATCAAACCGACCTCTAGAATGTTCTAGAAGTAACCACAAGTAACTTTTTCAAGATAAAACTCGCGCATTTTGCCTTTTACAGAGGGACGCACCTGTCCCTTAACATACAGAGCGTCCATGGACGCAGATTTTGTGAACATGGTCAGCATCCCCGCAGGTAAGGCTAGAGAGAACCTGCGACCCCAGAGATAAACATAGTTTTTACAAGACTTTCTCTCTTCTTTGAGTTTGAGATGGATAACAGAGGCATGAGACTTGCCTAAGAGGGTAGCATGACTGTTGATTTGAGCCATACTAACTGTAAGTAGTCAAGGTGACATTTTTTAGTGTAACACTCATCTCCACCAAATCACTAGGCCAAATAAGAATTGATGCCACCAGATTCCTACAACTACACCATGAGTAATTTTCATGTCTCCTAGTCTCTCAGGCTTTACCGCAATCCACCCCAGATCACTAGGTCCTAAACCGAGACCCACTCTCTACTCTTTACCGCATATCGCAACCCGATATTACTGGGTCCAATAAAGAGAAATCCACCTCTTGGCTTTACCGTATATCCTGCCATTCACCAACAAGGATTCTTAGGCCCACTAAGGCAAAACAATCCTAACTTTACCAAAACCCATTGTATGGCTCAGGGGTCATGACTCACTAGGCCAGTGGATTTACCGTGATCCACTCTCTGGTTCAAGGACCACTAGGCTATGTGTTCTATCATTCAGAGATCCACCTCCCTCAGCTTCGAATCCATCTGGCAATCCAGCTCAACCAAAACATGAGAACCCCATCATGCCATGGCTATCCAGAAATGACAAGGCTAGACTAAAAATATTGTCACACCTGGAAAAACCCATGCCATAACAACAAAAAAACCACATGAAATACCATGCATGCCAAATATAGCAAGGAAAATGCACATGCAAATCGATACCTACAAAGAATACTATTGTAGTTGCTTGATCCTTTCTTCCTCTTACCTTCTTTTCCTTTCTTGATCCACTGCCAAAGTGCTCCAAGAAAACTCTAAGTGTCCATGAGTGAGAGAGAGAGCAAGAGAATAATGAGAGAGCTTCAAAACTGAACTGACGAAATGTTAAAAACTGATCCTCAGAAGCCTTCTTATAAATTATGCATCTATTTTCTTCATTTTCCATTATTTTCCTTCATTTTATTCCTCACATGCAAATTGTGACCTTTCACCTTCCTTTTTTCCTAATTTCCATTATTTTCATAAATAAATGTGCCAAAAATGCCATTTTGCCTTTCCAACGCCTTATCCATTTCCTTTGCCAATTTCCGTAGCCATAACAAACCAAATTACCACCCACACTAGGATGTCTTGCCCAACGTTCAGCTTGGAATAAATGCCCCATCAACCGTGGATATTATTTTGCCTTTATTAACTTTTATTACATGGAATTTTAACAAAGGTTGTTACAATAGGTATAATATATGTTCCCTTAAAATATTACATCATAACCATGGTACACCAATCGACCTACATTAATGAGGTTATGCTTTAGATGTGGAATATAATAAACATTAGGTATGTATTTATGTTGATTTTGTTTAGTTAGAATAGGGACAATACCTTTCCCTTAAGCTTTAATACAACAAGAATCTCCAAGAGTGATTTCTGATGTCATGGAAGCATCAAGATAAGAAAGCAGATTCTTTTTACCTCTAATATGATTGTTGCAGCCATTATCCAACAACCAAAGTTCCTTGTTGTGAGGGTCTTCAGAAGGATGGCACGAAAGAAACACAGTCTCAGACGATTCTCCTTCATTATTGGAGAGATGGACATTGCCTCTTTGTTGATCTCACTATTTCTTCTGCATTCATGTTCATAATGCCCAAATTTCTTGCATTAATAACATCGAACATTAGATTTTCTCCATGTTTTTCTTCTCTAAGTTTGGTTTTGTGGAGGTCTTCACTGGTTGGCTGCACAATGATGTTCTGATTTTCCTTTGCCTCAGCCTCTGCCTCACTTTTATCTGCCTCTATATCCTCTACCTCTACCTCTACCAAAAAAGATTTGTGCTTTAAAATCTTGTTCCATGGAGTCTTCTGCCAAACTGAGTCCTATTTTGTGTGCGAGAAGTGATCCAGTCAACTGTTCAACTGAGAAATTTGTAAAATCTTTGGACTCCAAAATGGTTGTTACAGTCATGTCATATTTCCTAGGTAGGCTTCAAAGGAATTTTTCAACAATATTTTGATCTGTAATGGTTTCATGAATCAATTTGATGTGAGTATTCCCATGACTCTAGTCATGAACTGGTCCACATTCTTTGTGTCAGTCAGCTTCAAGGTTTCAAACTGAGCTCTCAATTTTTGCAATTTAATGCTCTTCAATGTATCATTGCCATGATACATAACTTTCAAGATTTCCCAAGCTTATTTTGTTGTGGATGCACGAGTTATCTTGTCGAGATAGAGTCATCAACTGAGTTTTGTATCCAACATTTGGCTTTGTGCTCTTTCTTTCTTGGGTTGGCTCTACACAGTCGTTCTGAAGTGTACCCACCAATCTTGGGCTTGCAGAAATGTATTCATTTTAAAAAACCAAAACTTGTCATTTTTTCCAAACAAAATCAAAGTCCAAAACAATGAGATAAAGAAAAAATCCAAAACTAAAAAATATCTCCTTAAAAACAACCCAACCCTTTCCTTTCTTAAATCAAACAATACTTAAAAAAAAAACATTTTAATTTTGTAACAAATTTAAATAAAACTCTTTAACAGTGACACCACATTATATAAGTTTTTTTTTTAATTTTGATTTACTCATTTGAAAAACGGGGGAAATTCAAATAGGATTTTCAAATGTTATAATGTACTTTTGACTCGGCTCGGCTTGTGCTCCTCGAGCTCCGACAAACGAATCTTTTCAAATCGGATCTTCAAAGGTTATCGGGTACTTTCTAAATTGTAAACTGAATAAAATGAGATCTCACGTGCACCTTTGACTCGATTCAACTCGTGAGTTGTGCTCTTTAAACTACGTGGAAGCTCCTTTGAATTGGTTTGACTGTCGAAAAAAAATGAACCTATGAAAAGTCGTGGAGCCTTCTGCGTGAGTTTGTCATGGCCTTTTCTAACCTGGGCAGTGCACTTCACAATTCTGATGGGTAGTGTTGCATTGCAAAAAAGGGAAACGCACTTGGTCACTGTGGAGGGTCGGGGTTCATCCAACTAGCTTTTTCAAGAAGGATTTTGGCGTAAATTACATCTAGAAAACATTTGTCGACATGTTTCAAACCAACTAGTGTGGATCATCGTCAGGACAAGTTGAAGAGTCAGATCATGGTTGCATATTAAATAGGGAAAGCAGATCTTCCAAATGATTAGGTGTGACCATCAACCGCTATATAAAAACGGCTAGATTTGTAATATTATATTAAAATATTCTTATAATGTTAATCATGGGTTAATAAGTCAAAAGTTAATAACTAATAGTAATAATAAATAATATAATATTATCATCATCGTAAATAATTTTCTTCTTAATAATTAATTTAATAATTCATATATTTTAATATATTATATATTGGTATTTTATTCTATTTTATTTTATTTATATATTTCTATTTCGTTATTAAATTAATTAATTTAATTCTTTTTAATTTATTTATTCATTTAATATCAAATAGGGATACTCAATCTAGGTAAATAAGTCTAGAAATCTTAATTCCTATTCATATTATCAGTACTAGGTTATACAGGTAAGACAAGTAAAGGGGGTGTTTTATAATAATATTGATTTAATATAACTAATAATGGAATGGAATTAATAAATTATTATTGAATATTAGTTTTAAAAAATCGGAATTATTAAGGGAAGGCTAAAAGCTTAATATCAAAATTATTAGTAAACTCATCTAATGGATCTAGGGATGTTGGTACAAGCCAGGATTGATAATATTAAGATATTAATGTTATGGTATTAGTAATAAAAATATTAGAACGAGAGACAAATTCTAAATTGAAGAAGGTCAAGAAAAGGACAATCAATTAAATAAATTAACTAGAGGAGAAACCCTAGGAGGCTCAAAGGAAAAGGATCCAAGATAATACGGGGAAACCTAGAAAGCTAGAAAAGGTCAAAAAAGGGGAGAGGGGAGGAAGGGGAAGGCATGACTAGGAAGAAAGGGTAGGGATCCAACAACTACTAATCTTCCAGTCATCATCTCTATTGAGATTGTTTGGCCTTCTTTCAATTTCAATAGCTTCCCTGAATTTACGGTGATGGAACTGCACAACCTTGGCAATAACCTTGGCCTCTTCAATACACACATGATGCTTGGTCTTTTCTGCATGCTCTGCTAATGCTGAATACTTGGTTCTCCAAACTAGCCTTTTCAAAACAACAGAAGCTTATTTTATTTCTCAGTTTTTTTCACGTAGTTTAAGGAGGCGGAGGAGTTTCCCGGAAAGATATGGAAATTCCTGTCATATTTAGAGAAAATATGGTGAGGATTTTTGTAAATCCAAGTTATAGTTGTTAAACTTCAAAATTTTAGGTGTCTTAGACATTCTGATGGCACTGAATTCATTTCCACCATCAAAAACATGATTCAAACACTAACTCTATAAAAGAATTTGAAATTTTTTTGCCTGGATTTCGGCCATTTTTGGCTGTCCGGGGAATTCATCCACCTCGTTAGATGACTCCGAATTTTTTGGTCTCTGTTGTTCTTTCTGGAGTCTCATGTGAACTGAAGGTCTATACTATGATTAAAAATGAAAACAAAAAACTGAAGCTTTAATCTATTGATGTTTGTATTTTTCTTCATACTATTTTTCTGTTTAAACTTCGATTATGAAGACCCTTCGCAAAACCGTTGATCTGGGAATGGACCATCGATCACTTCACTACTTCTTATTTTCAGGACTATATAGAACAGTATCGGATGGAAGCATTTTAGTTTTTAATCTAAAATTAATATATAACATTTAAAATATATTATGAATAAATAAAAATTTAATGTAGGTCATAATGAAATAATTTAACATTTAGAGTTATTTAATATTGATTTATATTTAATAATATAATAATAATAATAAATTATCCCCAAAGGATAGTTTAATTGGTCCAGTTTAAGTACCTTGCCAATTGGGAGGTCATGGAGTCAAATGTCGTCGATGCCCTTGGGGATAGGCCCGACCAGAAAAGTCGGAGGGTAGATCCCTTCGGGTGGATCTACTCATATTATTACTGGTGGATGCCGAGATTATTACTACCGGTCGATGTAGTGGCCACTCAGCGAAACAGAGTTGAAAAATAATAATAATAAGAAGAACATTTTAATGTAAACATTCTCTTACATAAATAAAATGTGAGTGACTGTATTGAGTAAAATATTTTAATTTTAAGCATCCACTTAGCTTTAGAAACTATTTAGATATTATATAAAAGCTTGAAAATAGAAATTCTTCTGTTAGAATATTTGAATTAGTAAATTTTACAATTTGGTCTAAAATTCTAACAAAAAATTGTTAAAATCAAAGTTTAAGCTATGTAGCCTACATAATCCAAGTGATCAGGGGTATTTTCAAGGTGTTGAATCTATTTAGGTGTTAAAAAAAGTTGCTTAAGAGCATGTGTTTGAGATGATGCACTATATTGTTGGGTGTGGAGCCTGATTATCTTCTATAGTACCGGCATTTTGGACCCTTGCCACCCGTAAAATGATCGTTGCCGCCCCCCCCCCCTGGCGGGGGGTTTCGGGGGCAGCGCCCCCTAAGCTAAAAACAACTGTAAAACTGCCTTGTAAAAGTATAGTAATTTCTAGTCAATCTGGGTCGTTCATTAGGCAGATGATCTGACGGTAGAACTTATGTTTAGTTTAGGGTTTTTTTCCCTAGAAGGCAACCCCTCTCTTTATATGAGGGCATTGTATTTGAGGCTGTGATAGATGTGTATTCGGTAAGCGAGAAACATAGAGGTGAGACTGTGAGAGAAAACAAAGGATATTATAGCGGTTTTGTTGTAGGTTGTATCTCTTCATTTTGCTGGATAATAGAAAGGAAGGATTGGCTGTTCGGGGTGGACGTAGCCCAAACTGGGTGAACCACGTATATCTGTGTCTCTCTTGTTTTGTGCGTTTTCTGTGTTTATATTTCTGCAATATTTTATGTGTTCCATTGCTCCGTAATATATAATTTTCTAACATATATGTGCTGACAATAGATAAGTTATGTTGCCTGTTGCGTATAGTCTAGATAGTGAGTACTTCAAATTAACACTTCGTTCTACAAACTTTAATTCATCCATCACATAATTAATGAAAATCCACACAATGCTCAAACACTATAAATTGAATATTTTAAATTAGGTAATGAGTTCCTCCATTTATAGGCTCATGAAATAACAAGATGGACTTAACTCCATTTCGTGCAACTATTTATCTTAATCAACTCAATTCATTGCATTTAATTATTAAACAAGGCAATCAAAACTAGTGTCTATAAACTGAATATTTTAAATCAGGTAATGACTTCCTCCATTTATAGGCTCATGAAATAACAAGATGGAATTAACTCCATTTCCTGCAACTATTAATCTTAACAAACTCAATTCAATGCATTTAATTATTAAACAAGGAAATCAATACCAGTGTTTGTAAAATGAATATTTTAAATCAAGTAACGAGTTCCTCCATTTATAGGCTCATGAAATAACAAGATGGACTTAACTCCATTTCATGAAACTATTAATCTTAACCAACTCAATTCAATGCATATAATTATTAATTAAGGAAATCAAAACCAATGTAGGAAATAGTTGATAAGAGTCTTCATTAGTGGCGTATGTAGGTGAATGGTGAGATCTCAAATCTTATCCTTCCTGTGCTTCAAACAATCAATCATTAAATTTGTAACTCATATACAATTTAAACTAAGAAACTATCACTCATAAAGAAAAACTAGAAACACTAAACTATTTAATAACTTAAAAAAAAAATAAAAAAATAACTTGCCTTGATGTCTTCATTGGGCCCTTGCCAAGCTAGTAAGTTAAGTTTAAAAACTTATAGAGCTAAGAAGGAAGTTAACACACTGATCTTAACAATTGTTGCTCATATTTTTAATAAAAAAAAAGGATTACAACTTAACATTTCATCAACATTAAAAATCTCAGAGCGTTGGATAAATGTTTCTAATTCTTTGATTCTTCAACCTGATCTCTCTCTGAAGGCTAAAATATTAAAATACTAAGAGACAAAAATATTATCTTAATTATTCGACAAACCTTTATTTTATAAAAAAGATGGGAGTTACAATCAAAGTTACAGGAGATAATCATCAAATTTGTATAGTAAAACTGAATTTACATAATTTGTCACTTCATCCTCATGACATGAAGTGAATGAGGAGGAAGTGAATCTCGAATCACTAAGTAAGGGAGATGTCTTCAACAACTTTCTTGGTTCGACCGTAGACTATTTGTTGATGAACTAAGTTTGGAGATGATGTTTGGAACTAGAATCACACAGTAGAACACTGGTACCAAAATAGAATAAATGAACAGTCGGTACCGAAATCGAACTACCGGAACAAAACAATATAACATGGGTACCAGAATTCAACACTGGAGAAACTAGTACCGGAATAGAATAGTGGAACGACTAGTACCAGAATAGAACAATATGATGAGTGCAATAGCTAAGATCTCGAGCCACTGGTCAAGTGTCGGCTGGGTGCACGTGTGTGGTGAGCATAATCGCTGAGAACATGACTATTCGCAAAGTATTCGATGGGTGGACAAGTATTTTATGAAGACTTGAGTGCCCTATTGCTGAAGAAGCTAGCCAATAAGAACAAGGTACCAAATCATTGAACTACCTGAGTACCAGAATGTTGAGCTGCCCGAGTGCCAGAATGTTGAATGAATATTGGATGACTACGAGTGGAAATCCAAAGATCTATGTGACCTAATAAGAGAAATTAGAGAGTAAAATATCAAATAATGTTATTTTTACTACAAGAAAACATAGAAATTACATTTTGAAATATAGATTACCTCATATAGACATCATAAGGCTAAAAGGGCATATACTTCAAGAAAATAGGAGAATAGTAGATATAGTTGAGGCAAAGTAGGTCAAAAATGGAGGTCAATTAGTGAATTATAAGTATCAAAAGGGACACCCAACATTCCCCCATGCTCAAGCTATTGCATGCCTTCATGAAAAAAAAGGATTGAATCAATCATCAGAATTTCCAAAGATGAAGCCTTCCTTGTCTGGGTATCAGTTACTTGGTTCCAAGAACTTCACACCAGAGACCTCTTCCTTAAGTTCCCTGATAATGATCCCGGTAAAATGGACAAGATGAAGAACATTCTTATTATGTGGAATTTTGCATCTATGGATAAACACAATTTCTCTAGGTGGGTAGCTACACCTAGAACAATAGATTTAAAGCGCTTAACCTTTTTCTATGGATCCTATCGCTCCTTCTCGAACTTAATCCGCTCGACAAGTACCTGCAATCATAAACAGAGGAGAAAAACCAATCCAATCAAGAGATCCATCTATAATAAGCAAATGGAATCATAATCATTTACACATATAATCATCATACATAAATACGAGAATATGGGAAAATGTGTAAACAACTTTATTAAGTAGGAGGAAGAATTACAACCATGAAGTTTGATCCATTGTCACTCTTCTAGCTTGGGTTCCAACCAACATCACATCAAAAGCACAACACTCGGGCAGCATAACAATACTTTCTTACAATTTCAAAGCTCACACCAACAATATCTCCTTACAAATTCGCAATGTCCAGCCCCTGATCACTTAGATGAGTTCTTCACTAATATAGGAAAATGGAGTTGGTTTGCTCATAAATGAGGGTATTAAATGGCCTTCCAAACTTAGAGCTAGTTTCCATCGAGGAAGGAATGAGAGGATAGGAGGTTACTTAACCCATTCCCTATAGAATTTTGAGCTCATAGGAGATGCTAATTGTGGGAATCTTCTTGATGGCTCCAGAAGATAAGAATATTCCCAATACCCTATGATGATTTTGCTTAATCTCGCCCAGTGCAGGTCAAAGTGGGCCTAAGTGCTCTGGAAAGCACCCTGACATTGGCCTACCTACATTGAAGTGCACTTACCCCTCACCATGGCTGCACTGGTCCCTCAAGGAGGAATTTTTGGAGGGCTTCGCGCCAAGAAACTCTCAGGGAAGGAGGCCTTTAAAGTGATGAATTGTCTAGGGCATGTAGAAAATGAATTAGGGTTTGATGAGCCCTAATAGTATTTATCTAAGTTATGGCATTGATGTGCCCAAATGGATCTGTAATAGCTACCCCCTAAAGCATGAAGTCGAAAATGATAATGTCAAGTGACATGTTTTACGATGTGATGAGGAGGTTCCGAAGCATATGGTGGCCGACATCGATTACAATACATAATATCATGATATTTTGATTTTTTTCTCATGAATTGCTGAGGGAAGGTATACGCATGATCAACATCTAAACTTTCATTACATGTACATAGATAGTTGTCTATAGATATAGACTCATGATAGGATGACCATCAGTGTAAATCCATTGTACGGATGATTTGGTACATTCCTGAAATGGATGAAACTAGATCTAGGGTTTTATATCTCATTCAATCATTCTCTCAAGTATGAGTCTAACGATGTGAATATGTGATTTGAAGTCAAACATGGGAAGACACCGTCTGATTACCATCCAATGATGTAAGTTGTTAACAAACTCAAGAGAAATCACCAATAATGGTAATGATCCTCAAGGTACTTCAGTACATTCTGCATGGTGTGAATGGATGTTTTGATGTCGAACACCATACAAAGTCTTTCGGTTGAAGGCTAGTGATGTCAACCTATCGCCGGAAGCAAGAATCCTACCATTGATGTATGCAAGCTTCAAGCTACTGGAAGGGTGTTTCTAAGTCAACTTCCTTGATAATGTGCTGATGTCAACAAGAAGTGACTCGTCGCAGGAGGGCCTTGATGTATCCCACATCAACGACATGAAACGAGTGTAATTATTTTTGGAGATGAAATGTGACTGACGACATAAGGTCCAGGAATGGAGGTCATGAAAATGAAGGTTTATGAGTATTGCAAAGGATGAATTTTTAACTCAGTGACTTCTCTTGAACATATCAGTGACACTGAATGAATTGGTAGCATCGACCCAAAACTAAAGTAATGGATGATATGATAGACCACAGTGTGATGACCATCAAGCAGATAACCCAACCCATGTAGTCATAGTGATGAAGTGAAAGTGTCATCTTCAAGGGCGACCTGCTGCCATAAAGTGGTTTACCCCTTTTCCCATTTTCCCCAGTCATTGCTAACCAATACCTCTTTATTTTTTATCAAGGTTTAGGAGGATAACAGATGCTTGTTGTATAGTTCCACCGTTTGGGTGAATCCATTGCTATGTGATGTTTTAATGAGTCTATCGAAAGTGAAACTCGGTCTTGTCATGATGGACAAGTTTGTCACTATTTTATGTTTTAATGAGTTTAACGACAATGATAACTCAATCCTTTTCATGTTTAGAGAGTTCAAAAATGGACAAAAAGAAAACTCCACAAGTTCTTTTTCATATATTTGTATCTCAAGTCTGAAAAAGTGAAAGATAATATGAGAGAGAACCTATTAACCATGTTCGATCAACATATTCCTCTTTCGTAAATAATCTATCTTAGTTCTGAAAATGGTTAAAATTATATTGAGTAGATGTTATTTACAATCCGTTTACGAGCTGAAAATGACAAGAGCTCGACAATATTTTCATGTTTCAAGAGTCTGAAAAGAGTTTAAAGAGGACTCTACCTAGAGGAACGAGTGGTGTCTAGGAGAGCAAATGGTTCCGGTGATGCCAGAACTTCTCAAAACATGTTGATTTATGTGAAGAGGTTGGTTAATAAGACCACTCATTGCAACTATTCCTCAAAAAGGGTAAAACAACCAAGTTAAGGAATATGATCGGCCAAGCAGATAGTGAAGATGGAAGGAGAAAAACCAAGGCCCATCTGATGGAGGAGGCTAATAGAATGGCAATAATGAGGGTTAAAATGGAAATGGGTTCATTAATACACAAGCTTGAACCATAGGTAACTATGCTTGCATTCAGTTTCATGATTACACAAGCTTGAAAACAAAAACTACGCTTGGGTTTAGTTTCATGTCTACACAAGCTTGAAACAAAAAACTATGCTTGGATTTAGCTTCATGTTTATGCAAGTTGGGTTCATTTTTACACCATGAAAAAATTATGCTTGAGATTGGTTTACATACCCCCAGCATGATGACTCGATTCTAAGTGCATGCCCCCCAAGCTTCATTACATTCACCTATGTAGACTACTTGTGGCTATCAAGTGGATGGAATGAAGGTTCATTTATGAGATCAACTGAAAGACCTGACTAGGATTTTATGAGATCTAATCAAAGACTCGCATTGAAACTTTGCTCTAGGGGACCTCGTTTCATTTTTTAATGGCCTTGACACAAGACAAGGAACCCTGCTCAAATTCTTTGTTTCATTTTTACCGAGATTGACACAAGATAAGGAACTATTCTCTGGAACATGTTTCATTTTTTAATGAGGTTGAGATAGTAAAAGAACTATCCTCATATTCCTTGTTTCATTTTTTAACGAGCTTGACACAAGACAAGGAACTATGCTCATATTCCTTGTTTCATTTTTTAATGAGCTTGACACAAGAAAATAAACTATTCTCATATTCCTTGATCACGACCCATAAGAGGTCATGACTTCCAAGAGGCTCTCATCAGAGTAGAAAGGAATCCATTAGAGAGATCTGGTTCCAATGCCGCCAGTACATGATCCACAACATCACAGAATTGATCGTTAGTTGATGTAGGCATGGAATGGGTTGCCACATAATTGACCCATGGAGGGGAAGACACCATTGGGACAAAAGGACCATTTAGGGAATATGGTTGAATAGAAGCCATATTTGGACCGGGAAATTAAATTTGGTCAACGGTGATAATTTAGCCTTCATCCGAGAAACACATCACTCGAAAGAGTGTTGAAACAATAGCTCCCATGTCATAAACATAGTCGCACCCAAGAAGTAAATAATAATCTAAAGGGCCTGGGACTACCATCACATTGAGACAAAAAAATTTTCCTCCCAAAGTAATAGGCAACTGAGGAAGGATCCCTAATGGTTGAATGGTTCCTATGTTAAAATCCAACAGATTCTAGGTAACAGGAACAAGTGGCGGAGAACCGAGCGCTTGCTAAGCAGTGGAGGAAAGTATACTCACAGATGCACCTTCATCTAAGATAGTGCCAGATATAATCATATTATAAACCGGTACTATGATCTGCAAAGGCGCATAAGAAGGAAGATGACATCGTGCGTGTCGATTCTAATCGAAGGAAGTGACCAGACTACATGGAGGGGGTACCGTTAGAATGGGATAATTACCCCCTTGAGTTAGGAGAACGGGGGGATTTTCCTCTTGTCTTGATGGAATGGGAGGGTTTCCTCCAAGCTCATTTTAATATGAAGAAATGAAAAGAACTTCAGTGGTACCATACTCACTCTGTAGGGGAAAGGTACGATTAACTGAAGGTGAAATCGAGTCAAATATTTCCTCGACTTGTGATTGGTCAAGTATAGACTCATGGGATTCACATTCAGAGATAGTGGGCTTGATCGTGGGTTGATTTGGGTTAGTAAATTCATAGACTAGTGAAGGATTAAGGGAGAGTCTCCTATAACCATACGGAAGTCATTGCAGTGAAGCAAGACGTTTATCCAACACTTTTTTGGCTTCATCCAGATAGGGAAAAAGGTGAATGGGGTGATTTCCTTCGCATAACCTAAAGGGAAACTTAATTTTACCCTTCTTTCCATTAACTTTACTACCACTACTTGATGGCGTGTCACCAGCATGACCTCCAGAAGTTGATCAAATAGGATGATGTGAATGAGAAGACCATTCCTCTAAGATCTAAGGAATACTAGAACAATTTCGAAAAAGATGGTCTCCTGTACAAAGTTTTCATGGA
The DNA here is from genome assembly GCA_031772625.1 of Pinus tabuliformis. NCBI lineage: Eukaryota > Viridiplantae > Streptophyta > Pinopsida > Pinales > Pinaceae > Pinus > Pinus tabuliformis. The sequence goes on along the minus strand of CM062819.1, from coordinate 1,505,542,638 downwards.
TATCAAACTTTGTGAGGCTTATCGAATGGTTTCTCATCAAAAGTTGCATTCGAAGCAATGGTTGCTTGGTTTCCCCATGCTGAATTTTCTTTTTCTTTTTCTTCTTCCCTTTCTTATTCTTCTTAGCCACCTGGTTACTAGTGTCAATACTTTCACCAAGTGAAGAGGAAGAAGGGGAGGAAGAAACAATAGATGAAGAAGGAAAAGGGTCAACTTTAGGATCAACGGGAGGTTGATTTTTTCCAGTTGAAGGAATATTTAGTTGCGGGGCCAAGGAGGCTGACAACAACCATACTGGCAAGCTGATGATAAGTCTTAGAAGGGACAATGTAGCCATATAAGGAGCACCAATATTTCCAAAAGGAGGAAAAGGACTAGGATTCCCATCAAAAGGAATTCCTTGATCGGTGGACTCCAGAGTTGTTGCAATATGTCTCAACCTAAGATCAACTAAGGAGAGACATGGAGAATGTTATCTGCGGTCAATTAATTTTATTTTAATCAAAATAACATAACAAAAAAAACAGGGATTATCTAGGCAAAAGGATTACCAAGTAATTTTGAACCGTAATATACTGCCTCAGTAAACCAAGGACTTAACATACGTGCAATAAATCTACCTAAATGTTGTGTTTGGTGTATCACAGTGTACAAGGCGGCCGACTCGGTTACCTAAGAAGGGACAACAACCTAATGTAGGCCTCCCATATATACTTGAATGTACATGGAGGCCCAATCCAAGTTAGTGCTATATAATGCAAAACCTCACAGTGAGAGTATTCCTTTATACTTTACATATTGTAACACTGCCCTATATACTCGAAGGTATGTGGAACAACTACGATATAATTACATACGTGGAATGAGGTATCACACTTGGAATGTATCGCAGACATGTTAGTGACAATTGCTATGTTTAACGACACTGGAACTTGTCTCTAGCATAGACCTCTAAATCTTATGCATTAAGTTACAATGCTCCATTAGGTTAATTGAGATAACTTTTGAGTTGTTCTTCTTAAGAATTTTCCTTTCAAGATTCACCACGTGATGTATGTTTGCAATTCCTAGAATGCAACTAACATGAGAAACATTCATTCATTCAATTTTAACAATGAAAACCTTAGCTGGTAGGGATAAAGCAACCAGATTATTTTAATTAAAGAACAAAGAGCACATCTAATGCAATTCCCATAAACTATTCCTATGAGCACACACAAACTATTTCAATGCACAATGCAAGTTTTTATTTTCAATTTCCTTAATTTTGGAATGAACAAAAGGAAACTAATGCACATGCAACTAATCAATCTTTTTGAAAGAACAAAGACTTTACGATAGTTCTATTTCGAAAGAAATGAACACTTTTATGACACTTTCTTTTCAGCAAAGATTAATCGACTATAAACTAACTTTGACAATTTATTGATAGTGATAAAGAAATCATTTAAGAAACACTAAACAATCAAGGCCAAAGTAGGGCTAGCAAAGGAAACATAAATTGATTTTAGAGATGCAAGCATCATTGATCTTTGAGAAAGTAGAAACATAAGGAAATTTGGGAAAAATCAAGTCAAAGGAGGGATTTTTTCACCTAGGGAGGATCAACGCAACCTTGAATGGGAGACAATGCAGTTCAAAGTATTGTCCTCAAGCTAGGGGTGCTCTGCAATGCTCTGTCTCTTGAGCAGACCCGCGTTGGTGCTAGAGAGGCCATCCTAGGGGCTTGCAAACACAATTTTTACGAAAAAACACTTCAAAAAGGGTTGAAACAAGATCAATGAAAGTAAGTAAAGTATACTATGGTGTACTAGGATGAAGGTAGACTACCTGGAATGATGATGATTCCCTAGCAGACTCGCCAATTTGTTATGTGGAATTTTGTATCTACGGATAAACATAATTTCCCTAGGTGGGTAGCTACACCTACAACAACAAATTTAAAGCACCTAACCCTCTTCTATAGAAGATAAATAAGAAAAGGGAACTACTTGTTATCTATCGCTTTCCCTTTGTCTCCTTTGTATGGTTGTCATTGCTCCTTCTTGAACTTAATCCGCTCGACAAGTACATGCAATCATAAACAAAGGACAAAAATGAACCAATGTAAATTATCTATCTACTATAAGCAAATGGAATCGAAAGCATTTACACATATAGTCATCATACATAAAGACAACAATATGGGAAAGGGCGTAAACAACTTTATTAAGTAGAAGGAAGAATTACAACCATGAAGTCTGATCTATTGTCACTCTTCCATCTTGGGTTCCAACCAACATCACATCAAAAGCACAACACTCTGGTAGCATAACAATACTTGGTTACAATCTCAAACCTCACACCAATAGTATCTCCTTACAAATTCTCAAAGTCCAACCCCTGATCACTTAGATGACTTCTCAATTTATAGGAAAATAGAGGAGGTTTGGTCATAAATGAGGGTATTGAATGGCCTTACAAACATAGATTTAGTTTTCATGGAGGAAGGAATGAGAGGATAAGAGGATACTTAACTCATTCCCTATCCAATTTCAAGCTCATAGGAAAAGATAAGTGCGGGAATATTCTAGATGGCTACAAAAGATAAGAATATTCCTAGAAGCTTATGATGATTTCACTCAATCTCGCTGAGCGTAGGTCAAAGTGGGCCTAAGTTCTCTAAAAGGTACCATTAGATGGGCCTACCTACACTTAAGTGCACTTACCCATGACCAAGGCTATGTTGGTCCCTCAAGGAGGCATTTCCGGAGGGCTTCAGGCCAATAAAATATTAGCGAAGGAGGCATTCAAGGTGATGACTTGTCTAGGGCATGTAGCAACGGAATTAGGGTTTGATGAGCCGTAATAGTACTGATCTGGATGATGGGAGTGATCTGCCCAAATGGATCTGTAACAATTCTTCAACTTAGTGGAGGCCTCATCACACTCCTCTTGCAGCTTTCGGCTATTCTTCTTAAGCTACTTATTTTCCTTGTTTTTCTTTTGAAGTTTTTCAATCTTGGCCATCATCTGTTGCTTAGCTAAAGAAATATCCAGTTAAGGTGTTTTCTGTTTGGCCAATCGCCTCTTACGCTCTACTTCTGTTCTCAATTCTTGCAAAGCTTCTGTGAAACGCTCTTATGTTTCATTGAGTGTCTCCTCTTGTACATGTTCTCCTTGAGGAGAGGCAGAGATGTCAATCAAATGTGCTAGAATAGGAGTAGTGGGAGTAGTTATTACCACTTTTTCCTTACTTCTAGTGGTTCAGCGCAGGGTTGTGGATGGATCATTATCCTCAAAAAAAATTTCTTTTTGACTATTGTAGGGTCCTTGTGGCTTCCTTTTCTTGTGCATGTATATTCTTATTTTTAGAAATTTGAGCCTTGTCACTGCCTTCACTAATTTTAGGCTTCTTTTCTTTCTTAGCATTTGGTGTAGGAGTTTCTTCTTGGGGTAATTCCACAACTACCTCTGAAATGGTACCTGTGAATTCTTCTTTGTCACTGCTAGCTGAATTTTTCTTCTTCTTCTCACTGGCTGAAATTTTGTTCAGAGTGGGTGAATAGATAGAAGCCCTATTACCCTTTGAAGGCTTTATTTTTGATGTAGGAATTTCTTTCTTGCCTTCAACTTCAAACTTATCTATCTTTTTTATAGAGCTTGATGGAGTGGGTCTATCAATAGCCTCTTTGGACTTTGATTTTTTCTTATGCTTCTTACTGCTTTCTTATTTTTTTCGAGGTCCTTAGCGCTCTCTTCTAGTAGGATTTCCTACATGCGTTGGGAATCCTCAGCATCAGAAAAATGTTGTGTTAGAAATTTCTTCCAGTCACTTCCCTATTTATCGATTTCATGGACAACTAACAGTTTGATTAACCCATCGTGGTAAATACTGGTTTCAATATTTTTAGAGGATGACTTTGTTCCTCTTCCCATATTATTTAGGATTAATCCATAGAAATTATGGAAAATTCATTTTAGGACCTCCCTTGAAATGCAACAAAAGTCTCAAATGATAAAGAAAGGTAGCAAACTAATTTCCCTCACTAGTCACAAACCACTGTAGACAATTGAGAATTAATTTATACTCTTCTTTAACCCAGGTTATCTAAATTCCTTTAGTCTAGTCTGGGTTCTACTATTCTGGAGTCAATAATTTGTGACAAAGCTCCTTGTTTATGGCTGCAACTTTAAAATACTTCTCTCTTGTGGCTAGTAAACCCATGGCCTCTATTATAGTGGTCTCGATAAATTTAAATGGTGGCCTCGGTAACTTTAAATTGTAGACCTCCAAATTGAACGTTCTCACCATCAAAATTCTGACTAAAAGTGAGAGAGACACATTCATGATAACCTTCAAATTTTATAAGGAATGAAGTGCACCTGGTCCGCTTGAACTTCTCACTACACAACTGATACTCCTCGGTGTCTCTATAAGAACGAAATTCTAGTTCATGCCTATCCGCCCCCATGTTAGCTTTGAAAATGAGTCTCGAACTTGAGACGGGTTTTGTACAGGAAATGGTAAATAGTACTGGAAATTCTTAATAGAGCGTACCAAAAGTAATTTTACAGAGTAGCAGATGTAATCGGAACACACATTACTGGAAATGGTTGACACACAATTTTAAAAATGGGGATATAGGGGTACTAAAAAATTGGTCACATAGCGTACTGATGGCAAATCAAGAAAGGAAATAATGCTCATCTAGATGGAAATTCCATCGAGAGGGGAATTTATAATTCAAATGGAAATGATAACGACTACAATGTTTACCTAATTGATAACTGAGTGGTGTGTATGAAAATAATACATTGAAAGCAAAGATTTTTCAGAACTTATTTCCATGTCTAACATCCTAGTTACGAGAATAAGTGTTAGAAATTATACATAGGATGTCACTGGTCGGGTACATAGGTATGACACAGTTCACATTACAATACCCTTAGTCCTTATTGCAAAAATTCATCTTTACAGCTATGAAATAGTGGGATCATCGTTACCTAAACAACCCATGGAGGTGGAGTAACGGATAATCATATAGTATACTTGCTTATATTATGATCAGTATTCAGTTAATCATACCCATAGCCATCCCACTCAATCACAGGAAAGGATTTTCCTTTCTAACGAAGGTAAGTGGTTTAGGATTAGGATAGGGATAGCAATTAAAGGTAATAAAAATGAGGATAATCATATTTCATCACACAATTAATATGAATCCTTAATAGAAAAATGTTAAAATATTGATCTCATGCCTCCATTACTAGATTATACATAAAACATTTCCTTTAGTACCGGATGAACACAAAGAACCTCTTCACTAGTGGATGAACACAGAGAGCTTCTTTAGTACTGGATGAGCACAAAGAGCTTTGTCAGTACCGGATGAACAAAAATGTCTTCTTCAGTATCGTATGAACACAAATGTCTTTTTTAGTACAGGATGAACACATATGTCTTAGTAAAATCTCCAAATGTAGATTTTGCAGGGTTCCTCTTGAAACTTAACATATTTTGATGGTCCAAATAGAGTAGATAATGATAATTGTTGATGTTGTATATGAATTCATTTATTGGAAAAAAAGAGAAAATGAACAATACAAACTGGTGCAAGAATTCAAAAATTTCAATGGAAGTGGTGGATACTGAAGAAAAAAAAGTCATTAATCAGGTTCCAAGGTTCTATAATCGAAAGGAATTTTGTAGTTGGATACCTTCCTCTTCTTTGAATTAAGCTGACCCTTGTTTCCTATTTCCATTTCCATTCTATTGGAAAATGATCTAACTTCTACTTTTTTGTGGATTTTTCTCGAGCCGGTATCAATTAGTTATTGTCGGTAATATCAATTTTGAGGAGTCTAAAAAAGTTAAAGAAACTAACATTCACTCTCTCGTGTATTTTTCTCAAGCCCAGTCTAGTTCATGCTTGCTAGTATTTTCAATTTTTAGGAGTCTAAAAAACTTAAAGAAAACTCCATTCACTCTCTCGTGGATTTCTCTCGAGCCCAGGATAGTTCATGCAGCCCGATGTTTTCATTTTTTAGGAGCCTAAAAACCTTAAAGAAAACTCCATAAGCCCCCTTTTCCATAGATAATCTACCAAGGTTGGATAAAGGAATAAACGTACACCCGATAGATGTTCTCCTTATTCCTTATTTACATGAGAACACAATCAACTTTTTTTTTCGTTAGTAACACAAAACTCATCATATACATTAGCACACCTTTATAAATATATGTAGAAAATGAAAGTGATTATGGAACGAAACTTACAGAGTTGGATCAGTGAGAGGAGGGTTCCCCTTTCCGATCAATTAAATTTTAGAATTTTGAATAACCTGATTGGAAAAATTCTCTTTTGATAGTGGCTTTTGATTAAATTTAAATACATGTCCATCAATTACAAAAGAGGTCTTCTCTTCAAGCCATCTGGTTGACAGCTTCCCCTTGAAGTTTTTAAACCTCCTGGCATATAACAAAGCCTAGTCGCCAGGTTGAAAAAAATTATCTTTAAGGAACTTATCATGCCATTTGGTTCCCTCATCTTGGACAAACATTATTCTTTGAAGTGCGTCTTGTCTCATTTCATCTAATTCATTCAACTCCATCAATCTTTGCTTTTGTGCCTCACCCAGATCCATTCCTAGATGCGTGGCTATTCTGAAGGTTTTAATTTGGAACTCTATAGAAAGGAGCACATGTTTTCCATAAAACAACTCGTAAGGTGAGTGTCTCATTTTCTGTCTCCAAGTTGTCCTATAGGCCGACAAAGCTTCAGGTAACCTATCGGCTCAGTATTTGTGATACAGTTGTACTATCTTGGTGAGAATGGCTTCAATAAATTTATTAGTGGATTCCACGGCCATTTTCTTGTGGATGATAAGGGTTGGATTTTCGGTGTCTGATTTGGTATTCCTCAATAATAGTTTTGACCAATTTAGAGGTAAATTTGATGCCCTGATTAGTTACTATTTCTCTCGGTACACCAAATCGAGTGAATATTCCCTCAAATAAGAAATCAACAACTTATTTCTCATTAGCATAAGATAATGCTTTCGATTCTGCCCACTTGGTTACATAATCCGTACATACCAAAATATACTTTTTCTTTTTAGGCATAGGAGAAATTGGACCAACAAAATATAATGCGCATTCGTCAAAGAGTTGAATAACTACATGTGCTTGAAGAGGAATTTCATTTGATGGGGTTGGTTTTCCCATCCTTTGACAATCATCACAGCTAGCCATGTACTTCTTTGCATCTTCAAAAATAGTCCGCCAATAATATCTAGACTGTAACACTTTCTATGTGATCCTTTTGTCAGTGAAATGTCCACCACATGGCTCATTATGGAAATCTTTTAGGATGTCCTCCATTTCATCATCTCATACACATATTATAATTACAATATCTAGACCAATAAGGTACAAACAATCATCTTTCCACATATAATTAGCACTCAGTTGAATGATTCTTTGTCTTTCTCTTGGGGATAAATTCTGTGTAAGTTTTCCTGTAACCAGGTAGTTGCATACATATGGATACTAAGGAGTATAAGAGGAAATAGAAAATAAAATTTTTATCGGGAAAATCATTAGCAAATAGTACACTATAAAGAAGTCTAGACGATAAATCAGCAACACAATTATCTCTTCCTGGCCTATTAACAATAGTAATATTAAATTCCTACAATAGCAGCAACCATCTAGTATTTCGGGCATTAGTGATTGATTAAATAATTAAAAATCTAATAGTTGAATGATTTATATGTAGAAAGACTTCATACCCGGTTATATAATATCTAAACATATTGATGGCATGAACTACTGATAATAATTCCTTTTCTGTGACTATATAGTTATGCTCGGTAGGGGAGATATTTTTGTTGAGAAAGTAAATTGAATAGGGGATTTGATTTTCCCTTTTTCCCAGAATAGCCCCAAAAGTTATGTCTGAGGCATCAGTACAAATGTGAAATGGGAGGCTCCAATTTGTTCCTCTTAGAACTGGAGTAGTTGACAGTTTTTTTTAAGAGTTTCAAAGGAAATTTGACACTGAGAATTGCACTGAAAATATGCATCTTTAGTTATAATTTTAAACATAGGAGTGACTATTGAGGTAAAATTTTGAATAAATATGATATAGTATCCGGCATGCCCTAGAAACATTCTAACTTCTCTTTGAGTGCTGGGAGTTTTGATTTGAGTAATTATTTCAATTTTAGTAGGATCCACTCTTATCCCAGTTTTAGAAATATGATGACCTAGCACAATACCCTCAGTAATCATCATTCTATATTTTTCATTGCTAAAGGCAAGGTTAGTCTCTTGAAATCTGATTAAGACTCTCTCCACGTTGTCTAAATCTTGTTGAAAATTTTTATCATATACTGTGAAGTCATGTATATAGACTTCGACACAGTCTTGGGTTAGATCTGAGAAAATAATAAGGACAACCATTTGAAAGGTGACAGGGGCATTACATAACCCAAAAGGAACAACCCTATAGGCATAAGTGCCCCACAGAAAAGTAAAGGTGGTCTTTTCTTGGTATTTAGGTGAAATTTAGATTTGGTTATAGGAACTAAATCCATCGAGGAAGGAAAAATATTTCTTCCCAGTCAAGGTATCCAATACCTTATCAATGAAAGGCAATGGGAAATATTCTCTAAAGGTGGCCTTATTCAGTTTCCTAAAATCCACACAAATACTCCATTTACCATTTTTCTTAGGTACGATGACTAGTGGTGACACCCATTTGCTATGAGAAATAGGGAAAATGAAGTTAGCATTTAAGAGTTTTTGAAGCTCTTATTTTAATACATCTTTTAGGGTTGGGTTCATTCTCCTTTGATGGTGACTTACTGGTCTAATTTCATTGTTTGTATAGATATGGTCCATGTAGGTATCTCAATGAATTCATTTCATGTCAGAGTAGTCCCATGAAAAATCACCAGATTTCCTCCTAATCATCTGGACTTGTTTTTCTTGTTGTTCTAACCCTAGAATAGAATTAATGTATAGAGAATTCCGAGGATAAATTTCAACATCATGGATAGATGACTCCTTTATTTCATATGTTGTTGTTATTGCAAGCAAGTAGAGGTAGAAGGATGACATGTTTCCTGAAATTCAAAAACTAGAAATATGCTCATATTCTTGGAAGGATTGCGGGAAATCGAAACATCTCATTGTGGCTAAGAACAAGTTCAAAACTTCATCTTCAATCTATTCTTGAAGACCTTTAGACTCTTTAATTGTTAACAATGTTTTAGCACATTCCTCCTCTACATATGGGCTTTCTAACCACAAAGTAACTTCTGTAGCAGGTTGGGTAGGAGGAAATAAAACAATCTTTTGACTTTGACACCCATTAGAAATTGTCATCTCTCGAGACCTACATATAATGAAGGCATCAACCGTAGCGAGCCAAGGTCGACCCAGTACTACTGGATGTGCAGGTTGGGAGGATTTTGGATGGATCGCAAAGAAATCTACAGGATATTCCCAAGGATCTAGTACAATTGTTATGTCATCCAGCATTCATGTAGGTTTAAGAATAGAATTTTCTGCTAATTCCAATAAGGTTTGAGTGGGCCTCTAGACTTCTAGCTACAACGTTTGTGTGATATCCATAGTCATGAAATTTATTGTTGCACTTATATCAGCAAGGGTGTTTTTTAAATATGTACAATTGATATGTATGGTCACTACCAGGTTCCAAAGATCAGTGTATTTACAAGGCATCCCTAAAATGGTTTTTGATAATTGGCAAAGTAGATTGATAATAGGGGGATCCTTCCTCTTTCTTCCTACCTTTTAATGCCAAGGTCCCTTACAATCTCGACATAAATGGGAATATATTTGATGTCATGTAACAAGGGTATCCTCACACAGAGATTTAGTAGTTCGCCTTCTAAGTCATATTCTGATGGGACCTTAGGATTTTTAACAAGCAACCTTTCTGGGTAAGTTGGCTGAGTAATTTATTGAGATGGTTTAGGTAGTGTAGTAAAATTTATTACTACTTTAGGAGGGTTTTCTTCCTCGCGAAGAGAAAAATATTCCTCTTCATTTTCAAGAGGTGAATTTGTTGGCTTTTCTTCTTGAATAATGACTGCAAGTCCTATTTTATTTAATATCTTCCCCGATATTAACCTCATCTCATTGATTGGAGTTGAAGTGATGGTATAATTAGGGAAGGTCTATAGCTCCACATTCTGCACAGGTTGAGCAAGATTATTATTAGGGTTTGGAATAGGTTGTGCAGGCAATTGGGTAGGTCGAGGAGGATTTGGATTCAGTGGTACATGTTGTTTACCCATACTCATGGGTAGAGAAAGTTTTTGTGGGTCTACGTTGATAGGCAACTGTTGTGAATTTGGATTCATGGGCAGTTGTTGTTCTTGGAACGAAGGTAAGAGTGGTGGGATAAACCCTAGAAATAACTGCGAAATATTTGAAGGATATTGTGTGTAGTTTGGATAAGATGGTGGTTGGTTAGGTTGTGGAGGTATGTGTCCATACATATTTCCCCTATAGCCTTATTGCCAAGAATTTCCTTGTAATGATTGGGGTCCCCCATTGAGAATTAGGCATATAAGGGGCCCATTGTTGTTGAGTGAACTACATGTAAGGATCTTGGGACATGGAGGGGTTTTCTTGCCTCTATGGTCTCCTAAAGGGATAGGATGAATATCGTGGTTCTATCCCTCCTTTGTATATAGCTTGAAATCCTCCTAACGAACGAAATTATTCGCTTCAGTTCTTATCGGTGCACATCCTACAAACCTCTAGGGTATTAAGGGGACATTATTTTTTCAGGATTTTTCTTCCTACAATGAGGAAGAAAGATAGCTAAAGCAACATTTTTGTTTTCTCTCTTCCTTTTTCCATTAAGGGAATCTAGATGGTTACTAATGGTACTAAGGATATCACTTTTAAACTTGTCTAATAGATTCCCCAATTTTATTCTAGTTACCCCTCTTGTGGTTGGTTGGACAACTCTAGTTGTAAGTTCTCTAGGACATTTTCTAGCTTTGGCTTGACTATTGGAGTACTTTTTATAATATTCAACAATCTCAAGAAATAATTTTTCATAAATATCACCTGAAATCATAAGGTTAAGTACCTCTATGTAGTCATCCAATACTCCTTTTAGAAAAATGGTCTTAACTATGGCTAGGTCAAGAGAAACTTGTTTGGATTTTTGGTAGTTGGTAAAGAACCTTTCTAAATAGTCTTCTAGGCTTTCATCTTCATATTACTGCATCCTAAAGATATCATTCTAGGCATCCCTAGGTCTATATTAGTCTTCGTATTTTTGTAGAAAGGTTGATTTCATATCATGTCAAGATGTAATATTATGTTCCCCTAGACTCATGGACCATCTTAATGTAGTGTTTTTTATGGTGGCTAGGAAAAGTTTAAGTTTTTGAGCATTATATGTATAATTATAAATTCTACACAGCATATAAAATTCAAATAAAAATGAATCTGGATCTTTGGATCTCATACCATTGAAATGAGGTAATGCTAACAAGGGAATGTTCCTCATATTGACATTCCTAGTAATGTCAAGGATTGGAAATCCTAATGTTTTTGGTTCAATGTTTTTCAGGTTGTCGAATCCTCCTCCTTCTCCTTCCATTATTCCTTCCCACACTTTAATATTTGTGGCAGTGGGAGATGTATCACTTTCAGAAGATGATGGTTTAGTCACTGGATTATCTGTAATGTTCTAAGGTATTGTCCCCAGTGCAGTCTGAACTTCCTCTACCATTTCTTGATTTCTATTGATGTCTCCTCTCCTACTATCACCAAACTTTCCTTCTTTAGTGTTTTCCTTGCATAATGATTAACAAATTAGTGAGGCTTACAATTTTAGGATTGTATATATTTTCTTCGGTTTTAGATGAAATGATTCTACCTTTCCTATCTCTAATTCTTTTCATAAAAACAAAACCATCAAACTCTAACTACATACCAAAAGAGAGGACGAATTAACTTTGGAGCGACCCCACCAAAGTGGATGTGTAGGTTCTTACCTCTTGTCTTACTGTCTTATCTACACCCTTAGGTCATCCTCAATATTACTCACAATCCATCAGCAAATCTATCACTGTTTATGACTCCCCGACAACGCAGCCAAAAATAATGGGGCAATTATATGAGTATATATATATATATATATATATATATATATATATATATATATATATATATATATATATATATATATCTGTGTGTGTGTGTATGTGTATAAGTCTTTTACTCAATACTTAATTATCGACAAGGGAATTGTAATTTGTAGAGACGATTCACTATATGTGCCGACAATAGATAAGTTTCATTGTCTACTGCGTATACTATAGATAGTGAGTACATCAAATGAACACTTCATTCTACAAAATTTAATTCATTCCATCGCATAATTAATGAAAACCCACACAATTCTCAAACACTGTAAATTGAATATTTTAAATCAGGTAATGAGTTCCTCCATTTATAGGCTCATGAACTAACAATATGGACTTAACTTTGTTTCCTGCAAGTATTAATTTGAACCAAATCAATTCAATGCATTCAATTATTAAACAAGGAAATCAAAACTAGTATAGAACAATGTAAACTTTGAAACGGGAACTGATACTGTTACCCATTTTGTAGAGGTGGCAAAAAAATGACCCGATTTTCAAAAGTGGTGATGCAGAATACACATGTTTTTTTTAGAACATGGTTTTTGGAACTTTAATTTTTTTCATGTGCATTAAGTTTTAGAATGGTAGTGAATGGTAGTGATTTTCATCCTGATTTTAAAAAGTGAGTATTCTGCATCACACCCTTTTTTTAAAAGACCTATTTTTTGACTTTAAATTTTCTAGTGTGTGAAATGTAAAAAATTATTTTCTAAATTTGATGGTTTTTGAAGTCGTCATTGTATTCATATTTTCTTGTTCTCTATCTTAATTTTTTTATTTTTTTTAGTGGAGTTTTTATTGTTTTGCATTTTTAAATTAGAAAGTTGATAGTTTGAATTTTAGATAATCTACATATTTAGACATCCTTAATTAATTTTTCAATCCACATGAAATAATTGTTTCTTAAAAACAACATTTTTTAACAATGGACATAAAAAATAACCATTTTTAACATAAACATAAGCAAAAAACTAAACGTTTTGATAATTTTTTGCTAGAATTAACATGTCAAAATCACAATTTTTATACAAAAATATTAACTAAAAATGGTCAAATAATAGTTTTTTTTATGAATTTCATGTCAAAAAGATAATAATAACTACTTTTTTTTTCAAAAATTAATGATTAACTTAAATCTAACCTCATTTAGTAACCTAAACAATGTGATACACAAAACTTTAATATTCATCAACCATGTGTAAGACCAACATTATTGTTTTGCCAAAACTAACCATAAAAAATAATTTATCTAATGAATTTTCATCGTGTGACTGCACATATATTGTCGTGGCTATATAGCACAAAGTTTTGTACCCCACGATTATGATGTCACTCAATCCTAACGAGCCTTCCCTGGCTTATCAGATGATCTACTTGCTCGTACAATTAAAATCAAATTTTTTCATGAGCTACTAACTGGATTCCTTGGTCAATACATCACCGTGTATCAGCTGGGGGATGATAAATTATCAAGGTGCTTGTTGTTGGGCTGATAAACCACTATTAGAGTGCTTTCCACGACTAATAAACCACATGTAACTAAAATATTGTATGAAATGACCATGATTTCCAAGAGTGTTGGCATGTAACAATAAGTTTTTATAAAGACTTTGTTTTTTTATTCTATGAAATTGAACAATGGCTGAAAGATTGAAATTAAAAATCGAATATTTTCATAGTTGTAAATATTTATGATTATTAATAAAACATTATTGGTTTTACTTATTGGTATTTCTTGAACATAAAATCCTTTATTTTGAAAGGGAAGGATCCCATTTTGGTTGTTTTCGTTACAAAACTATCATAACTGGAGATAGATGTCATGATTAGAATATGATCTATGAAGCAAATTGCAGGAGATAAAAGTAATCTAATTGAGAAGACAAAGTTCTAGTGGGAGATAAAGAATGGTCAAACATGTAAAAATGACGAAAATATGAAGGGATGAGCACCGAGGATGGTGTTATAGTTAAGGGGGAAAGAATGTAATATCCCTAGGACCGCTAAAAGAGTTAAGAAATGTTGGCATCTTGACTTTGTTAAATATGAAAAAATATTTTATTGATTAAATACGTGGACGTGCTCCCAATTGGTTGATGTCAAGAAACAATTACGAACTTTGTAAAAACTGTTTCTTTTTTTGAATGGTTTTGGCAAATACCATTAGTTTATGGACACCAATATTTCTAAAGGGGGGATTGATTATGGGGAATTAACCCAAAATATATTTGCAAGGACATTTATTCTTAGCGAATTGATTATTTTGTGCCTACAAGTTTATGCATTTTAGCATGTGAGCTTAACTCTACCTTATACTGGAAGGAGAATTTATTTTTATCTTTTATTTCTATGGTAGTAAATTATATGAGCAAGTAAAAATTGTGCTCCATCATGCTAAGGATGGTCACTTTATGTGTTTCTTAACTTCGCTAGAATTCTTCCACCTTTCTTACCCAATTATTATATAGAAAAATACATATTTATGGAAATGGGATGAACCATGGAAAGACATGAGAGCTAGAGATACAAGTCATTAGAATTTATTTATCATTTATATAAGCAAAATAATTACATATGTAATAACAAATGCCTCTCCACAAGAATGAGAAATACTACAGATTGTTGGGTTAAACAATACTCCATCACGTTGTGGAGAATCATTCCATACCATGCATAAAATTGTTAATCCAAAGGAAAGCTCGAACTCCAAGTTGAATGAAAAGAAAAATAGAGTATGATGTTCACCGAGAAGAGAAAGAAAGCTTTCATGAAATTTTGTGTGCAAAGACAAAGGTAATCTAGTTTTATTATGTTGAAAAGATTTGATGATTTTGTGCGCAAAGATTAGTTACTTATATTAAATTTTTGGAAAATTTTCCATGAATTCTTGTGTGCAACGACATAGGCTAACTATGTCTCTTTTTTTGAGAGCATTGCAGGGTTTTATGGGTAGGAAGATAAATTTATTGTGTTAATACTTTTGAAAAGGATTGTATAGTTATTGGGTGTTAACTTCTTGAATAGAAGTTGCAAGGTTCTTGTGTATATAAAAAAGCTAACCATGTTATTCTCTTGAAAAATTTGCATGGTTCTTGTGTGTAAAAAGATCTCTTAACAATGTTATTTTCTTGAAAAAGCTTGTATGATTCTTGTGCATAAAGAGATAAATTAACTATATTATTTTTTTGAAAAGATTGCACGATTCTTGTGCGTAAAAAGATAATTTAACTATGTTAAATTCTTTGAAAATAGTACATGGTTAATTTCGTTAAAAATATTTCTTCATTAAAGGTTAGACATTATAAGTTGACTCTAAGATGTTGTAGTACATTCATACCTTGAGGAAAATCGATGTGGATACCTATAAATTAAAATTACTATCACTATAAAAAGATGCATCTATTTTCCATGTTATGATCTTAAAAGAGACCAAGGCCATTTCTATATTTGTTCATAAATTTCCAACACTTATGCATGTTTAAAAGTTGGGTAGTTAACACAAAAACTATTTCATCTATTTCATTGCAAAAAATACCATTAAGTAATGTATTGAGTTAAAATTAAGGTGTAAATGCTGTCTTGGAAATTGGTGGTATGCATTAATGCCTCTTGGAATGTTTCGGTACATGCATTTTAAACCTTCGCATGAAGAATTATTACCTAGTGGCCTTCCTGCAGGCCCTCCGCCCACCGCCGCGCCACCACGGGCGGCCAGGGGGCGGATGGTCGATTCCGGGAATCGACCATCCACCCCCCGGCCGCCCGTGGTGGCGCGGTGGTGGGCGGAGTGGCCTTCCTGCAGGCCCTCCGCCCACCTCCGCGCCACCACGGGCGGCCGGGGGGCGGATGGTCAATTCCGGGAATCGACCATCCGCCCCCCGGCCGCCCGTGGTGGCGCGACGGTGGGCGGAGTGGCCATCCTGCAAGGATATTGTATGCAAAGGCAGGAAAGGATATTTTATGGTCAACAAGAAAAGTGGAAAGATATTGTATGCAGAGGGAGGAAAGGATTTTGTAGATCTTCTCTTCGGCTTTCTCACGTTGCCGACCACTTCTGTTATCAAATTGCTTTCAGCGTTGAATCGCGGGAAGAATATCGGCTGCCTCAAAAACATTTACACTAGCGTAGAGAAGCTCCAGAGTGTGTTATTAAATACCGAGAAATCCCATTTACTGAACCCAACTGTTATGTTTTCCCATCCGAATAGCATCTTTAGAATCGAGTCAGCTCCCACTCTCTACTACGTTTGCAGTGCTGACCGTAAACGTTACTGGGATCTCGACGACATGAGTTCTCAGATTAGTGACATGTGTGCCTGTGGCGAACGCGTGTGTTGGGAGGTGGAATTGGAGGATCCGTCCGTGGGAAATAACACTAATAGCGCAGGGACCACTGGAGGTGGAAGCAGCGGGGGTGGTTATGTGAAGGAGACGGTTACCTTCACGATCACCGATGACTTACAGATCTCTCCCTCTTCAGCCATCACCAGCCTTAACTTGCTCAATAAGCTCAATGTTAAGGGTTTATCAGATTTGATGGAGCGAAACGCGAGTGTCGGCCCCAATGAGGTGATGAGATACTATACTTTTCTATACTTAGTTTGTGTTCGTGACATTGTTAAATAGTAGGAATTCATAATGCTGTTAATGACAAGGGGGTCACAACTTTTTGTTTTTTAGACACTGGAGCTGCTTTGGGCTTCTCTCGTTTCCACAACGCCTTTGAACAACGTTTTTGGTGCTGCCGTCCGCGCAAGTTGTCATTTGGCGTTGCCGTGTGGAGGATGTTCCAAGTAGCATGGACAAATAATGGACACGGAATGACTAATGCGCTACAAACATTTTGAATATGATTGCTAGTAGTAGGCAGTGTAATCCATAGTTAGCATATGGAATAAGGTGCACTATGTTAGAGTAGCTACCGTTTTTGATGGAGGTTTAATAGCTGCTAGTATTATTATTTTCAGTTTAGTTGAAATTTCGAGTTTTGTAATCACTATAGCTCTACCTGGTTATATGATATCGGACTCTTCTGTCTTTTTTCTAAGAGTTATCTAACATGTTAAAGCGCTACCTTTAAAGGACTATGGAAATTGACATGATGCATAACTATTCGGGCTCCTTGGTTCAAACTACTAAACAAATGTTTGCAGGATGGTAATCTAGTTTTATTATTGATATTACGATTAACCTTAGCTTTAAATTGATTTTCTTAATTCTATATGATATTAGAATGAACCATTCCCTTAATTATATAATATCATCTAAAATTATGATTACCATTTTTCTGTGAATCCAACAATGAAACCAACAAAAAGATGTTGACAATTGATTAAATCCACTAATTTTGTACTAATAATAAGAAACTGTTCGGTGGATTTAAGAACAAGGTGGTATTTATAGAGTCTCTTTAGCTGCAACAAACTTTTATTATTGCGTTGTTTGAGATGTAAGCATTGTCGTCTCTGTGTCACTCCCTGCGGCGGGAAACGCTTTAGGTGAGAATATCGCCATGTTAGCCATGTGACCCATCAATAAATTTATTCAGGAGAATCACACAAGATCCACATATAACCTTAAACATCTCATTTTTCTGAAGTATTTGATTGTCAAGCGGGTCTGGTTCACCTGATTTATCATGTAAAGTCACAGGGATCAAAAATGAGAGGGAACTTAAGTCATATTTGAGAATATTATATTTATTTCAATCAACCAATGAACTTGTGTTTTTGAAGTCATGTCATAACCATTACCCAATAAAACTAAGTCAATCATGTGAGTTTGAGTTGTCAACGAATAAACTACATGCATTTATAATATTGAATATCATATATTGCATTGTTTGCAAAATTAAACAAAAACTTGAAGGTACCGAGAAGACATACCAAACATATATATACATATAATAGTAATACATGTAATGTGGAGAAAGAATATTTGAAATCAAATAATACATATAAAAGTAATACATATAAATGAGATTATAATATAATTAATGAGTTAGTAATTAAATGAGAGTATAATAAAACTAATAAGTTATTAAAAGTAATTATCAAATGTGTCAACAAAGAATAAAATAAATTAAAAATAGTAAGAGACTTAATGAAGAATAAAAAAGGAAATAACAAATAATTGGATAAATTATAAGAAAGTAAATACAAATGTATTAATAAAATGACCCGCGGTAGGGGTAGGGGTAGGGCGGGGCGGTAAGGGGGGAGGGGGGGGCGGGCGCGGGGGTAAGGTGGGGGCGGGGGTTGAGACATAAAAAATTGGTTTTATTAGCATTTTTTAAAACGTATGAAAATTGACCCTAAAAAAAAAATCATTATTCTAGTATCAACACTTTCGTTCTGAAGCTATATTTTGCAGGAAAATTTCGTAGAAAATTTCACAGTCACTCCCATTTTTAAAACAGCCGCAAAATTGACACCTAAAAAAATAAATCATTATTCCAGTATCAACACTTTCGTTCTGAAGCTATATTTTGCAGGAAAATTTCGTAGAAAATTTCATAGTCACTGCCATTTTTAAAACAGCCGCAAAATTGACACCTAAAAAAAAAAACATCGTTCCAGTATACACACTTTTCGTTTTGAGCACTGTTTTTGTGGTTTTTTTTGGGGTTTTTGCGCCAGAGTTCCCGTTTTGAGTTTATAGTTCCCGTTTCAAAGTTTACATTGTTATAGGAAATATTTGATAAGAATCTTCACTATTGGTGCATGTAGGCGAGTGGTGAGATCTCAAGTATTATCCTTCTTGTTCTTCAAACAATCAATCTTTAAGTTTGTAACTCAAATACAATTTAAACTAAGAAACTATCACTCATAAAGGAAAACTAGAAACAATAAACTATTTAATAACTTAAAAAAATAAAACTTGCCTTGATGGCTTTAGTGGGCCTTTTTTGAGCTACCATGGTAGGATTGAAAACTTACAGAGCTAATAAGTAAGTTAATGCACCGATCTTAACAACTGCTGCTCATATTATTATTAAAAAAGAAGGATTACAACTTAACAATTCATAAACATTACAAATCGTAGAGTATTAGTGCTATGTTTCTAATTCTTTGATTCTCTAACCTAATCTCTATCTGAACACTAAAATATTTAAAGAATAAGAGATTAAAATATTAACATAATCATACGACGACCCTTTTTTTTATAAACAATACGGTTGTTACAATCAAAGTTACAAGAGATGATCATCAAATTTGTATAGTTAAATTGAATTTACATTTGTAACTTCGTCCTCATGACACGAAGTGTATGAGGAGGGAGTGAATCTCAACTGAATAAGTAAGGGAGATGACTTTAACAAATTTCTCAGTTCCATTGTATATTATTTGATGAAGTACGAAGTCTGGTACCAGAATCAGACAGTAGAACATTGGTACTGAAATTAAACAAAGGAACAACTTGTATTGGAATCGAATAAAGGAACACTGGTACTAGAACAAAACAATATAACATGGTTACCAGAGTTAAACGGTAGAAAAGATGGTACTAGAATCAAACAGTGGAACAACTTGTACCAGAATAGAACAATATGATAAGCACAATAGCCAAGAGATCGGTCCACTGGTCAAGTGCCAGATCGGTCATGCATGTGGTGATCAGGGTCATTGAGAACACGATTATTGGCTGAGTACTAGATGGGTGCACATAAATTTATGCAAACCCGACTCCCAGATTGTTGAAGAGGCTGGACAAATAAGAACATAGGTACCAGATCATTGAGCTACTCGAGTACCGGAATGATGAACTACCCAAGTGTTGGAATGTTGAATGTCTACTAGATGAATAGGAGTGGAGATCCAAAGATCTATGGGAATCGATCAGAGAAATTAGAGTGCAAAAGATCATATAATGTTACTTTTACTACAAGAAAACATAGAAATTGAATCTTTAAATATATATTACCTCATATAGACATCATAAGGCTAAAAGGGCATATACTTGAAGAAAATAGCTGAATATTAGATATATTCGAGGCAAAATAGGTCAAAAATAGAGGTCAATTAGGGCATTATAAGTATCAAAAGGGAGATGCGACGTGGATGTTGATAGTAATGATAGTATACGTATAAGTTGCAATTGTGATATATATATATATATATATATATATATATATATATATATATATATATATATATATATATATATATATATATATATATATATATATCTCCCAAGATGCATACCTTGTTTCATTTTTGTTTTCATTCTAAAGCTAGCATGTCAAGAGAGTTGGTCCCTCTTGGCTCTTTCTAAATCCATGGCTATAATGAATCATACTAGCTTATTATTTTGAAAATATAATTTGTCAACTAGATAATAATAAGTTCTTTATTTTCCTAAATATCTTTCTTTATAAAAGGGAAAATTTATATCTAGAAAATAACATATTCTTAAAAATAATTTTGCAATAGTAACTTCTAAAACATTTATCCTTATATCTAGGTTTAAGGGATATTTCTTATAAATATTAATATAATTATTTTCCTACATTCACATTTCCCTACTATTTAGGAGGAGTCTTATTTAGAGCATTTATATTTTTAAAAAGTAGTCAATTTATATTGGGTAATCTATTTATAAAATATCATTTTAAAACATGTCTACTTTTAATGGGTGTTCTATCTATAATAGGTCCATTTTTTAGCAAATCAAGTCATTAATGCATGAGTTGCACACCAGTTCAGTTCTATGTACATGAGTTATCACTTATGCATGGCTAGCTCCTTTTATTGCTAGCTTTAATTATGACTAGTTACGTCGTAAGGCATTTGATTTTTAAAGCAACTCCCTTAGCTTCCACCATGTACTGGACTGTTGTGTAGGATCGAATTTTAGAAGATTAAATAATCCTCTGTTATTGGATTGAAGTGGTTATAGAAAAATTCCTTAGTTTGAGAAAATGATTAACGATTAAGGCATCCTCTACCATCGAATTGAAATGGTTATAGAGACCATCCCCGGTTGGACAAGATGTTTAGTGAGAGATATGCATCACACAAGAACCCGCGTGAGCCATATTGACAATGATAAATCATTATTCCTCGTTTGACACAATAGGCATTGTACCTGAACACTGAAGGGATCTTACAAAAGTGCGATGAGTCACAGAGCTGCTCCATCCATATTCGATTGGTAGCTTCACGATTTTCCTCTTCCTCGATTCTTCGTTGGTCTTCCTCTTTTCTGGTTTCTCTTTTTTTATTTCTAAGAAAATATAATAATATGTATTCATTTGTTTATGTGGTTATTATTGTAAGAATTATTCCTGATGCGCCAATATAGGTAGGTGTGTTCCAATAACCAGCATGGGTTATTTCCCAAGTTGACCTCTCTCTTTTACCGATGTTTAAAGGATCAAATATGGATGGAAGGTGATAGGGGTAGCCCCTAATTATAACAAAAAGGGTGGAACCTATCTCTAAGGCATACACCTATCTTTTCCATTCATCTATACAAATGATGATATACATTAATACCTTGTAAAAAAGATCCCTCTTTTTGAAAATTTGACATTTGAAAACTATACAGGGCTAAGCAATTTGAAAATTTGTGTGGCCAATCTCTAGTGTATGTATTTCAATGGAGTTGAGTGTGAAAGGTCAATAAGTGTTAAGTACCCAAAGCTGGTAAATGTCATAGTGCATAATTGTCTTTGGATGTCAACGTTTGAGCTCAAGCCTTATTTGTATCTACATGTATCCAAGATGAAGCTTGTTGTATTTAAAGGATTTATTGTTACAAACTCGCTGAAGAAAGTTTCCCTTCATGGGCTTGGTAGAAAAGCACCTTTTCTTCCAACTCTTGAATGTTTGGTCACTCTTGAATAACTCTCAATAGAATGTAAATGTTTTAAGGTTAGTAATTCTCTTACTTATAGCATCATTGTAATAGTGTTTTGAACACAATAATTGTATTATATAGGGAGATTTATCATACCAAGCTTGGATTGTAGAACCACACAGTAAGCCTCTAGGCATTAAGTTTAACCCCTTCACTCAATAGTTTGGAAGTTTTTTGCATGAAAGTTTCCAAAATTGATAACAAGAAAGCTTCTCTAATAGGTTTCATGCTCAGAAGTTTCCCTTTGTTGCAAACAATGACACTTACCTTGCCAAGATGATCCCTATTTACTCATGAGAAGAGCTTCTTAAAACAACTTCTCGGTTTGAAAAGAAGTAGTGAAGCATGTGTGTATATATCAAAAGAACATGGAGACTGCTGCCAGACATGCATTGGAGATGATTTACAAATGATTCATGATTGAATTTGTAATTGATTTAAATATGCCATACAAAGAATGAATTGATTTTTGAGGTCAAGATACATTCTCCTCTTTTGTTAAAATTTTATGGAAAATGAATTCTCCCATTTTGTCCTTCACCTACATATACCATACCAACCTTATATGACAAGTGTTGTTAGTTATTAAGAATGATAGGTGATGTCTTGTTGGGGGTAGTTTATTTTGTCATGGCTTCATCATAGTAAGTGTTGATCACTTTAAATCATATTTTCCTTCTCATCTTGTTCATGTGAAAGCCCACTTCATTCATGTAAGGCATCAGATTTGTTCTAAAATTACATGAATCTGATTTGTTCTAAAATATTAATTTATTTCAAATGTACAAGCTCACTTGGCTCCAGATAGCAAGTTTGATTTTAAGGAATATATCAAGAGATATTTGGATGCTGACTTCAATAGAGTGATTGGAATCAGGTTAGTAATGTTTTCTGTGATCACAAAAACTTTTGGTTTGTGAAAGAATTATGTATACAGAATTTCCATTTTTTCACCTTGCTTTGTCATCCTCTAGTTTGTTTTTGAAATCCTATTCTTGAATTTTAACTAACACAAACCCTTGATGCACTATTTGCAGTCCTCCTATGTGGGATTTTTCTATAATCTTTATGCTTCTTAATGTCAATGGTAAAACTTCAGCACTCTACACATCTTCTAAAGTATTCATTCTACATATCCACAATTATTTAAACTATCATTCTCCTTATGATTGGATGGACTCCTTTGAGAAGGGTGGTATACATTTTTTTGGTCCTATGTAATGCTAGAGTAGTGACTCCCCATAAATTGAAATAAGAAGCAATGTTTTTATTTAGAATTCAAGTTCCATTTCATAAGCTTAGGCAGACAAAATAGTTTCTAGAATATTCTCATTTCAGTAAACGTTTGAAACAATTGTGATCTATGTTAATGGAAAATTCATATGGGTATGGATACTCGATCCAGCCCTATCAAAACTGTTGAGATTGCAACAAGATGATGGAGCTTAGTGAAAAGAGTCGCCTTCACTAAGTGGGCTCGCAGGCAAATTATGGCGCAAGTTCTATTTTTGATCACAGTGTGGGTGACCACAGTGTGAGTGATCACAATGTGGGTGACCAAAGTGTGGGTGATCAAAGTCTATTTTTAGACTGGCTATCAAAAATAGAAAAGTCAAATATTATTGTCTCATAATAATATTTGGACTATAAACTTGATCTTATTCTCTTGGAACACTTCAGTTTGAGCTACAGATGTGGCCCATGTAGCTGTCAGAAGGAAGTGCGCTTTTCTTATGAGTCAGTTGAGTTGTTGCATGCATGACTTCAGTTAGAACTCAATCAATGGAGTTTGGTGGAGTTGATTGTGGAGTTGATGGAGTTGTGTTCAGTTTGACTTGGTTAAACTAGTTGTAGTTAGTCTAACTACAAATAGACTAATGATGAGTTGTTAAACTAATTATTAACTCATAATACAACTATAAAATACATCAGTTAACTCAGTTGCATGTCAGTGCATGTTCAGTTCAGCAGGGACAAGTGTTAGAGAATCAGATTGCTATCAGTTGTGACTATAGTTGTGCACCAGATCTTGCACAATCAAGGGATTGAGTATGCCAATGAGTTTTCTCATGTATTTTCCCAGTTTGTAGCTTATGCTCACGTCTTACACATTGTGAGTGATTCTTTGGAGGTGAAATACGAGTTTGGTAGACCATTCTCATTTATCCTTGAGCAGGTATTGAGCAGTGGAGGCACGCAAGCACTGGAATAGATTTGGAGATCAGATCTGAGCTGTATTGTGTGTAACAGGTGGAGCTGGTACTGGATTTCTTGTGATAAGCATTGTACTTTGTAATGTTACATGGTCTCAATCATTAATATACAGATAGTATGGGGTTTTTAGCGAGATGCTTTCCCCGGGTTACATACTGTGTTAATGTGTGAATGTTCTTGATGTTTTATTGTTATTGATGCTGCTATATTGATGATCAACGTAGAGGAGCTTATGTATTGTGTATGTATTCCGAAATAGTACATGATCAGGATAACCTCTGTTGAATATGTGTTAAATTATTCAAAAATTTCTACATGGTATCAGAGCTGTTGATCATCAGATCTACTATTCAGGAAGTGTTTACATTATATTTCTTCAGGCAGAGTCTGTAATCAGGCCAGGTAGCCTCTGGATTCATCCTTCCTTTGGAAGGTGAGATATCCGGTGAATTCCCATACATTCAATCTCTGTACGAGAAATATTGTGTTCTCACGAATCTTAGATCTGAGGCGGTTGAGTTGGTTGCTGGTGGAATTCGAATTTCCAGCAATGTTTTCTTGGTGACAACGCATCAATGTCTTTCAACAGATTGTGATTGGAGTATGCTCTTGAGGGCAGCTCAAACTATATTGCATGGAAGGACAGGATGGAGGCAGTATTGGATGATAACGGGCTGAAGGAGTTCATAGATATGGATATCCCAAAGCCTACTGATGCTGCTGAGGCGGAAGTTTGTCAAAAGAAGACCGCAAAATGTCGAAGGATTCTGTTGGATGGTGTGAAGGATCACATTGTGTCCAGCCTCCATGGAAAGGCTACTCCATATTTGATGTGGAAATCATTAACAGAATTATTCCAAAGCAAGAGCGATCAGAGGAAGCTGGCGCTCAAAGATAAACTCAGAAACATCAAATGCGAGAAGGGTGACAGTATTCCCAAGTATCTCACGAAGTTCACTCAGTGTCGAGATGAGCTGGGAAGTGTGGGGGTTACTGTCAATGATGAGGACTTGGTGAGCTTGGCTCTCCTTGGTCTTCCGAAGAGTTGGCATTCCTATCAGGACTCTGTCAATGGTCGGGAGAAATTGCCAGGATTGGAAATACTATGGTCAGATCTTGTGCAGGAGGAGATCAGGCGGAGTACCAGGGATAGATCTTCGTCAAGGGGAGTTGATGAAGAGAATTGTACTTTGGCTGCCAAAGCAAAGAAAGGGAAGAGTAAGAAAGCTTCTCAGTCTGGTGCGAAAGGCAAGAAGCATGATATGTCCAAGGTGATGTGTTTTCACTATCACCAGCACAGACACTATGCCACTAATTGTTCGCAGAAGAAGAAGAACAAGCAGGCTGCTGGATCTTCAGCAGGAGAGGCTCTAGCCTCACAGTTTGAGCTTGATTTTTCATTGATCGCATGTTTGGTTTCAAGTGTGATGGGATCAGTGTGGTTCTTCGACAGTGGTGCGTCTTTTCACACGACGGGAGATAGAGATTTGTTCTCTGATATGGAGGACAAAGATCCTGGAGTGCACATCGAGATGGGCGATGATGGTAGATACAGTGCGACTGGTATCAGTACCAATTCCTTTGAGAGGGGGTCTGGTAAACCCTTCGTATTGAAGGAAGTCATACATGTTCCAGGATTGACGAAGAATCTCATCTCAGTGGCGATGTTAGAAGACAAGGGGTATGATGTTGTTTTCAGCGAGGGAAAGGATTTCCTGCGCAGCAAGACAACTGGTGAGACCCGGAAGATAGGGGTTCGAGTGATGAACCTTTATCAATTGCATGTAGATGGATGCGCAGCAATGGTGGGCAAGGCAGAAGGATTGGTGAGCCGGGATGATGGCGAGTTGTGGCACAGGAGATTGGGTCACCTTCACCATGGAGCCTTGAAGATACTGCAGCAGATCACTACAGGGCTTCCTAAAGGCACACTTGCGTAGTCAGATCAATGCAAGGGGTGTACTTTGGGGAAGTTTGTGAAAGCAACCTTTCACGAGAAGGATAGTCACGCCACAACGATCCTTGAGAGAATTCACATAGACGTGTGTGGACCTTTCTCAGTTGCTTCGACAGCAAAAAACAGGTGTTATGTGATTTTTGTTGATGATTTCTCTCGTAAGTGCTGGATCTTCTTCATGCAGAAGAAGAGCGAGACATATTCAAAGTTCTGTGAATTCAAAGCACTGGTCGAGAAGGAGTCAGGGAAGAAGGTGAAGGCTCTTAGGAGCGATAATGGTGGTGAATACATCTCGGACGAGTTCAAGGATTTCTACAAGGCAGAAGGGATTCGTAGAGAGCTCATAGCTCCCCATAACCCACAGTAGAACAAGGTAGCTGAGCGGAAGAACAGAATGATTGTGGGTGCTGCATGGGCAATGTTGCATGATCAGGGCCTACCCCTTCACTTGTGGGCAGAAGCATGCAATACAACAGTTTATGCGCAGAACCGTTGTCCTCATAGGATAATTGGCATGAGTACACCTGAGGAGACTTATTCTGGTAAGAAGCCTGATCTTTCTCATTTGAGCATTTTTGGTTTTAACGTTTACATGCATGTGACGAAGGATGCCAGGAAGAAGTTGGAGCCGACCGCAGAGGTTGGGATATTTGTGGGGTACAATGATATGTCCCACAACTATCGTATGTATTTGCGAGACAGTGGTAAAACTGTTGTGTGACGGGATATAAAATTTCAGGAGGAGAAAGCCATGAAGTGTTCGCTTGAGAGGGAGCTACACTTGCATGCAGATGAGGAGCTATTAGTTCCTAAGGATGAGCTTCAGAACGTGGATCAGCCACAGGACGAGGTTCATGGAGTGGAAGAGACCACTCATGCAGCGCCAACCATCAGAGGGCGAATGCGCTTGATAGAAGCTGAGCGACTGGCTCAATATGTAGAGAAAGTTGTAGGACCACCTACAGCCCAACGCAAGCAGAGACAGTCACCTGATCAGTAAACTGGATACATGGCTCTGATGAGCAAGTGTGTTGTGACTGAGCCATCCTCTTTCGAGGAAGCTGTGGAGGATCCCGCATGGGTAGACGCCATGGTGGAAGAGTATGATTCTATTGTCAGAAACATTGCATGGGAGATTGTTCCTAGACCGGAAGGGAAAACAGTGGTGGGTTCGAGATGGATCTACAAGGTCAAGCAGGTAGCTCACGGGAGTGTGGAGAAGTACAAGGCAAAATTTGTTCCCGAGGCTTTTCACGGATAGAGGGGATCGATTATGAGGAGACCTTTGCACCTGTCGCAAGGTATTCTTCCATACAGACGATTCTTGCTCTCTTAGCGCAGATGGGATGGCACATTCATCAGATGGATGTGAAGACTGCATTCCTCAATGGAGTCATTGAGGAGGAGGTGTACATTGAGCAACCCGAAGGCTTTGAGGTCTTCAGCAGCGAGTCGCATGTGTGCGGGCTCAAGAGAGCGTTGTATGGGTTGAAGCAAGCACCACGTGCTTGGTACACACGGATAGACAGCTATTTCACAGGACTTGGATTCTCCAAGAGCGAGGCGGATCCTAACCTATACCAGATTGTGGTGGAGGGTAAGTTGCTTATCATTGTACTGTATGTTGATGATTTGATTCTAACGGGTGATGAGCTGTTGATACTGTCATGCAAGAAGGATCTTGCTACAGAATTTGAGATGAAGGACTTGGGCCTCCTTCACTATTTCCTAAGATTGGAAATATGGCAGCGCAGTGGTGGATTGTTTGTTTCTCAGGGCAAGTATGCTCGGGAGATACTGGAGAAGTTCAACATGCATGGCTGCAAGCCTGTTGATACTCCTCTTCCCAGAGGTTGGAGGAAGGAGGATACCACTTCGGGAGAAGAAGTGGATGCCACTGTTTATCGATAGTTGGTGGGGTCGTTGATGTATTTGGTCAATACACGACCTGATATATGCTATGCAGTTAACCAGCTTTTAGAAGCTATGGTTAAGCCTACCAAGCTCTTCTGGAAGGCGGGCAAGCATGTATTGCGCTACTTGAGAGGCACATTGGGATATGGTTTGTGGTACAGACAGGAGGTTGAGGTGAAGCTATGTGGCTTTACAGATGCAGATTGGGCAGGGAGCCCAACGAACAGAAAGAGCACATAAGGAGGGGTCTTCAGTATTGGATCGACAGCAGTTTCTTGGTACAGCAGGAAGCAGAGATCCGTGGCACTCAATTTAGCAGAGGCCGAGTATATAGCAGCAAGTTTGTATGCATGCGAGGCTATATGGATGAGGAAGATCTTGGTTGGTTTGTTCGGTTCTCATTTGGATCCTACTATGATTTACTGTGATAACCAGAGTTGCATTAAACTCTCGGCTAATCCTGTATTTCATGATAGATCTAAGCATATTGACATCAGGTACCATCATATCAGCGATTGTGTGCAGCGGAGGATCATGTTTCTTTCATACATTCCAATGGAGGATCAGGATGATGATATTCTGACGAAGGCTCTCACCAGGAGCAAATTC
Organism: Pinus tabuliformis; assembly: GCA_031772625.1. Classification (NCBI taxonomy): domain Eukaryota; kingdom Viridiplantae; phylum Streptophyta; class Pinopsida; order Pinales; family Pinaceae; genus Pinus; species Pinus tabuliformis. Next base: position 1,505,513,897 of record CM062819.1, on the reverse strand, counting down.
GAGTACCACCGCGGCAGGATAGGGGTTGCTGATAATCCATATCTTGTCGAGAGGCAGTGTTGAGATTGCAACAAGATGTTGGAGCTTAGTGAAAAGAGTCACCTTCACTAAGTGGGCCCGCAGGCAAATTATGGTGCAAGTTCTATTTTTTATCACAGTGTGGGTGACCACAGTGTGAGTGATCACAGTGTGAGTGATCACAATGTGGGTGACAAAAGTGTGGGTGACCACAGTGTGGGTGATCAAAGTCTATTTTTAGACTGGCTGTCAAAAATAGAAAAGTCAAATATTATTGTCTCATAATAATAGTTGGACTATAAACTTGATCTTATTCTCTTGGAGCACTTCAGTTTGAGCTACAAATGTGGCCCATGCAGCTGTCAGAAGGAAGTACGCTTTTCTTATAAGTCAGTTGAGTTGTTGCATGCATGACTTCAGTTAGAACTCAATCAGTTGAGTTTGGTGGAGTTGATTGTGGAGTTGATGGAGTTGTGTTCAGTTTGACTTGGTTAAACTAGTTGTATTTAGTCTAACGTAAAATAGACTAATGATGAGTTGTTAAACTAATTATTAACTCATAATACAACTATTGAATACATCAGTTAACTCAGTTGCACCTCAGTGCATGTTCAGTTCAGGAGGGACATGTGTTAGAGAATCAGATTGCTATCAGTTGTGACTATAGTTGTCCATCAGATCTTGCACAATCAAGGGATTGAGTATGCCAATGAGTTTGCTCATGTATTTGCGCAGTTTGTAGCTTCTGCTCATGTCTTACACATTATGAGTGATTATTTGGAGGTGAAATATGAGTTTGGTAGACCATTCTCATTCATTCTTGAGTAGTTATTGAGCAGTGGAGGCATGCAAGCAGTGGAATAGATTTGGAGATCATATCTTAGTTGTATTGTGTGTAACAGGTGGAGCTAGTACTGGATTTCTTGTGATAAACATTGTACTGTGTAATGTTACATCGTCTCAATCATTAATATCTAGATAATGTGGGGTTTTTAGCGAGATGCTTTCCCCGGGTTACACACTGTGTTAATGTGTGAATGCTCTTGATGTTTTATTGTTATTGATGTTGCTATATTGCTGATCAACGTAGAGGAGCTTATGTATTGTGTATGTATTCCGAAATAGTACATGATCAGGATAATTTCTGTTGAATATGTGTTAAATTATTCAAAAATTTCTACAAAAACATTGATAAAGATTACTGCAACATAAAATAGGTGGTTGTCTATAGGTGGTAGGTTGACTTTTGTAAAATATTCTCTAGAGGAATTTCCTCTTTATTTTGTCTCTATGTCCTATATCCTTGTTGGAATGTTGGAAGAGAAGATTTTTTATTTTTATTTTCATGGAAATGAAGGAGAGAAAAATATGGAATTTCTCGTCAATTGGGAGAAATAACCAAGGTCAACATTTTTGGTGTGTGGGGTTTAAAAATATACATCAGTTTGGAAAATCATTAACTAATAAGATCTTTGGCATAATGTTATATTGCAAAAATATCTTGACCCACTGACTTTTGATTGAATTTGGATCCCAAACACTTATTAAATCTATTGCTTTCATTATCTGGAAAGCCCTATTCCTATCCTTCTCTCTTGGGAAAATTCCTGCATGGATGATGTGGGATGAAGAGAATGTAATATTAGGGATATATCCTTGGATGGCATGTGTGGAGAAACATCATCTCTTGTAGCACATGTTAAATAAATTGAATGAACAAGGCATACTAGTACTAGATGATGTTGCAAATCCAACTATTACTGATATTTGGCCAATGGCAAGAAGGATTGGTGGATTCTCAGTCTTTAGGATTGGAAGGTTTATATGCAGACCCATAAGGATTACACTCAAAGTTTGGATGAAAGTTCTATCAAATTGAAGGTGGAGGGTGATACCTTAGTATCCTCCAACAATCCTGCCATATGACTGTTGATAGCTAGTTTGTGGTACAAGGATATCTTTGATGATGAAGCAATAGTAGTAGCTTGGTGGTGGGGAAGATTTGGAAAGTTAAATCTTCAATGAAATGTAAGATTTTTGTGTGTTTGAGCCTAACGAATAGTTTTTTGACGTGAGAGGTTATACAAAATAGGGTAAGGTAGGGTCCCAGAATTTTCACTCTATACAAATGTGACGGTGAAAGAATATACCATGTGGTGGTTCATTTGTATTTTTGCTCAGGAGTTATGTGGTGCTATTACTCCTTACAAACTTTGGGTTTTTTCTTTTTCTTTTCAGATGTCTAGTGCTTCGATTTCATCAAAAATTTGGATATTGATATGCATGCGGGCCTGAATTGAAGAATTTGGATCCTTTCCTTCTTTTGGAAAAATTTGCAATTAAATTGAACCTAATTCACTTAGCAAGTAGATCATGAGATTTGGACTCTTTCCCTTCTAATGTAAGAAAATCCTTTGAGCTTGCCTCGGCCACAGTTGGGTTATGATAAACATGATCGGTCTTGATCAGACTGGAACATAAGTTTTCAATTTTGAGTTGAATGTTTGTCATTTTGCTAATGTGGTTTGTCAAGGGAACTATTTTTTTAATGCTAAATTTTATTTGGCTTGAAATTTCTCCTCTTGCTAGCTTTCTGAACCATCCTCACAGAGGTACAATCTTTTTCCTTTTTAAAAACTCAATAACACTTTGATTTTTTCATTGTGTGTGTGGCATCTGCTATGGAAGCCTAGGTACTTTTATTTTTCTTTTACGAAAAACTAATTGTATTGTCCTTCCTTTTGTTGTTTAGGTTTTGAGACTATCACATACATGCTTAAGGTAAACCCATCCTAGAGAAGCTTCATCTGCCAATACTTGGCCTTTCATGGATTCATCTATTTATTTACCAGATGTGGATATATTTTCTTCTGTATATTTTAGAAGAGGAAATGGTTGCCTTTTGCACCCATACATTTTGTTGGTTACTGGATTATTTCAATAATCATGCTTACTGTCATGCTCTGCTCAAATTTCTTAATGGGAAGGGAATTTATAGCATCACAGTTGACTAAAAGAAGTTCCATTTATAACGTTTGATGGTTTGTGTGGTGTTATAGACAATTTTGTGCCTTACAGCAACAGGCATGAATTGTCGATAATCCAAGGGATCCAAAGTTCCCTAAACATGATGTTCCTACCCCTAGAGGAACAAGGTCAGCAAACCAACAGCTCTCAGATCAGTTCTCCACCTGAAAACACTCAAAAACAAGCAATCCTGAAATCAAAGCAGGTGCTCCACTAGGCTTCTGCGCTGAAACTCAGATCCTCCATGGTGTACCTGCGTTGCAAAGCAAGTGGAACAAAGGCCACCTGCGCTGAGCGAGATGGGACAAGTGGCACACTGAGTCATTGCTCCAAAAATGACACTTGGATCGGGGATTTCGCCTTGTGATGAGTCAGGGGCTCTGTTTCTCCAAGTGGAAGCAAGGTTCTCCAAGTGGACTCAAGAACTGAAGATCAACTAAAGATTAACTGAAGAGAGAGAGGACACAAGGCAGCTACACATCAGTTGCAAGATGACTCATCCTTTCTCAATTCATCTATATATTGAGCTCTCTCCTATGAGCTCAGGAGGTTGGAATTTTGTGCAAAGTAATGATATGCTGTTGGTTTCACTATAGAGCTATTGGGTGATTGCTTGAGAGAGGTGAAGAGGAGAAATTATTTCTGCTGGGAGGTGTTGCTGGATTAGGACCTTCAATGGTTGTAACACTCTCAGAACCTTTACTTCTTCATTAATAAAAGCTATTGAGGTTCTTCTATATGCTCTTGTTTCAATCATATATTGTGATGATGGTATATTTGATTTACACTAATCTATGAATCAGTTATGATTGCATGTTGCTTGTAGTTTCTTTCTTTGCTATTTTGCAGGATCTCATTGCAGCTGGGCCAGCAATAGAGCAAGGAGCTGGGAGCAAGCAGCCATAAAGAAGAGTTTGGATTCGACATTAAGCGCAAGGCAACGGTTAGTGCATTTATCCACTCTCTTTTTCTTTCATAAAGAAGTAAACCTTAAGTAGTTTTCTTTACAGTTGTTGCTGAGGTACTATCACCCTTATAGTGGGATAGGGTCATCCGAGTCGGATACTTTTCCCTACAACAAACTGGCGACTCCGCTGGGGATCGTATCCGTTTGATTGTGTTGTAGTATTTTGCTATTCATTTCCTGAACAAAAGAGTACCAAATCGAAAAGCTTTTGACTATATCAAAAGCGAAGTAGAGGGCAGCTACTCTAGCTCATTTCTGAGCATGTTCATGATTTGAAGAGCTGATCTACAAGGATCCTTGTAAGCTCTTAGTGATAGCTTTTCACCTTCCTTATCATCCCTTTGAGTGTGCTTGACTGATTGCTTCTGATTTGAGCAAAAACTGTGCATTTTTGAGAAAATTATGACCCGGAAACTGTGAAAACGCAACTTTCGTTTTCCAAAGCAGGTAGTACACAGTTACCTGCTTTGCAACGCAGGTCCTGAAGGGGCTACCTGCGCTGAGAGCCAGACTGGCTATGCAGCACCTGCGTTGGCCCAATTTTGCCCAGTGCTGTTGGGGTTTCCTCCTTTTCTCTTGCCTGTTTTCACTATAGATTTGGCTGCCAGTTACCAGTCTTGCACCTGTTCTGAAACCAACATTACTTGCCATCATTCTGCCTCTGTTATATAACGAAATTGTACTTGTTCTTTTGTATTTCTTAATCATTTACAATTTCCCATAACAAAGAGTAAACTAGTCTTGCTTTTGGCCTCTTAGATCTGAACCTGTGTTAGGCATTTTGCTGGTCTAAAGAGTTAGCTTGTTTGCTGTCCATAGCTGATTAGTCTTTTTACTTTCGTCATTGTGGTTTGATTTCATGCATTTCCAGTGATTAAGCAAGTAAATCTTAAGGTGTATTTTGATTTTGGACAAGCTTGTTTGTTTTCACTTTAAATCGAAATCAAAGTTATATAACAACTTTCTTTTTGTAACCCATCTACATTAAGAAAGGGAAAAGAAAATACATGCATTGTGCATTTTGCATTTGACTGTTTGCTTGACGATTTAGGAAAAAAATTGCATTTAGTGTGTGCTCTATGATCTGTGTGAAAATATTTGCCTTTCTTTTCCCTCAGTAGTTAAGGTTTTCAAAGTTGAAAGATTGAAAAGTTTGCTTCTCATCTTAGACTGCATTCAGGGATTTGTTACATACATCTCGTGGTGATCCTTAAAGGCAAACTGCTAAGAAAGATCAACATTAAAATAAATCCAATTTACATAACAACGCTTTGTAACATAACGCAAACACATAGAGGTCTAGGTAGAGACGTGTTCCGGCGTCGTTAAACATAGTGACTGTCGATCTCTACAAAGGTGGGTGATTCCTCCTGAGAGTCGGTGGCACTAATACGGACTTGTGCTCCCACGTACCGTCGCGTATATATTGGGAGACCCCTATAGGAAATTATCCTTTATGCATAGGAAGCCGTGTCGGCCGCCCTACTGATCACGATGCAGTGAACACAACATTCACGAAGATCGACCACCTGTACCGTAAAACGTATTCTGTGGTTTCGCGAAAAGTTTGGCACACCCTCTGCCTAGAACTCCAGAGAAGTTTCTTTTGGCCTTTTTCAAACTCTATAACTGAAAAAGTCCATCTGAGCATTTGTCACTTCGGGCTCGTTAAAACATCGAAGGTGACTAGAGTCATCTTTAGCTTTTTCTCGACTCTTAAAACATGAAAAAGCAAGTTTGTGTCTAAAAGCATCGTTAATAAAATTTATTTTAAACGGAACATAATCACCTGTTATTCCCACGTTGATCTTTCAGTTGAAAAGTATGGAGCCCACCAACCAAGGAAGTAACCTTGGTGGAAGTCCAAATCCCTTCTCCTCTTGGGGAGATATTGGTGCGCCTCATATGGCCACATTGTCACTTCCAGGATTGACAATTGGCCTACCTGTATGGCTCTTTTCAACTAATGTAGTTCAGATCGCCACTAATCCTGAGCAGTCGAATCAATAGTCAGACCAGTCTAGAACTACCCACCAGCCTTCCACTTCTTACAATACTTCCTCTGATCCTTCATCTTCGCAAGGTAGAGCCGGCAAAAGTCAGCCTCCCATGGAGAAGAAGGAAAAGAAGAAATGAGAAAAGAAGCAGAAGGGGCCTATGGCGAAGGCGACTGGGGGCAAGCAAAAGACAGCTGACAAAAATCTACACACTGCACCGACCGGGCCTAAATCGCCATGTGTCATTTTCAAAGGGGCCCATTTCCATCGTGATTGTCCTTGTATTCCCCGGATACTAAGGGACTGGTCCCCAAGGTTGCACAATCCGGTAGCATCAACCTCTGATAGTCATGTTGATTGCATTCCATCAACTACCGAGAGTGAAGGACGAAAAGGGAGACCAAGATCACCCTGTATGTTGTGTGAAGGCGATCACGCCATCCACCGATGTCCATTCTTAGATGAGGCGAAGAGAGTTTTGGAAGATCGTCCGGTATCACCGTTATGACTTCCTCCTGGATACCAAAAACGCGTGCCTAATCCCTCGATAGTTGAAAATCTAGCTGACCCGCTCAAGTGCTCATCTGAAGTGTCAGTCATTGAGAATGAACCTGCTGAATCCAGACCAGACGGAAGTCTAAAGGTCGAAACGGCAGTTGACCCGGTTCTTCCTTCAGAGGTTTCATCCTCAAATGACACCGTCATTGAAGATTTATCTTCAAATGACACCCTCACTGAAGAGGATAAGGATGACACCGTCCATATTCTTTTCATCAACACAGACTCTGATGAGCATCAGGGCAATGCGCCCGTTCCTTTATCACAGGAAGGAACATCGCCAGGGTCGTATCCGGCCGTATATTCGGTCCCACCACCAAGCAACCTAGTTGTATCCTTTGATTGGAATCAACTAGGCAGACCCCGGTTACCAGCCAGTATCCCATTCAGAATCATAGTCCAAATCTACAGAATGGTGATGGCTGGAACTATCATTGATGAAGGGGCATCTATGAGTATCCTTTCCTCTATTGCTTGGAAAGCACTGGGTTGCCCAGCGCTTTTACCTGAGATGAGAAATCTATCAGGTTTTGATAAAGGAACCAGTCACCCGTTAGGGATTCTCCCCAATGTTCCAATTACATTGAAAGGGAAGACAGTTCATACGAACATCATGGTCGTCCAGGGACCCTTGGTTTATAACTTACTCCTTGGACGAGACTATATATATTGCATGGAGGCAATAGTGTCCTCGCTCTTTAGAGTCATGTGTTTTCCGCACGAAGGAAGAATGGTCAAGCTCGTAGACCAACTTTCATTTCCAGGATCACGCATCGCAAATAGTCAAATACCATCCCTTAACGGTTTATTCACTCAAGGAATGCCACCACCCCCGGTTCTACTTCCCGATGAATGCGAGTAATTCGGAAAGAAAGAACTGGGACCCAGGGGGCATGCACCCTGGCCTGCCTTGGGCAGAGAAAACCTTGGGTATAAAGTTAATTTCCGCAGAAGAATGGACTAGTCCGTACCCCGTCCGAAAAAGGAAGAGAGGGTTGTTCTAGGATAAAATTCTTTTGTCAAAGTTATGAGAGCGAAAAGATCGTCTCCCTTTGTCTAAAAAAGTAGGCTCTCCTAAGGAGGAGATCCATTTGTGGCAGCAAGTAGCCACCATCTTTGAATGTCAAGCCTCACCCATTAAAAACAATATGTTTTGAAGGATAAGTAGAGGCAGTCTCCAAAGAAAGAGATGAAATTGCTGAAACAAGTAGTCACCATCCTTAGCAACCTAATGATAGACATCGCCGAAAAGAGAGTTTAGTTTGCGGCAGCGAACAAAACCATTTTTCGGATAATAAGTAAGAGGACAGAATCTCGAAATTATACTTTATACCTGGGGGCATGCAAACCTTTTGGAGTGCAAGCACGGGACGACTATTTATTTTTAAAATTTTTAGGTCCTCCCTTTAAACCTGTAGGTCTAACCCGTTAAGCTCGTAGGATTAGCCGTTTCCATCTTGCATAAAGAAAGGATGAAGGGCAAAAGTTAAAACCTGCCAAATTGGAGTAATTAGTGAGGTATCGCTCCTTAAATAAGATTACCTCACCTAAGGCATTCCTTGTATTAAGACTGGTATAAATTGAGCAAGGTTTGAACGCATTCAAGCTCGTTAAAAAATGAACTGCCCCTTAAAGTTTAGGGGGCATATGCCTCGTCTGCATTATTATGCTGGGGGCATCATCGAGCAGTTTTAGCAATGTTCATGCTCGTTAAAAATTAAACGCAAGAATCGAGCAGTTTTTTGTATAGAGTTCATGCTCGTTAAAAAATAAACATAAATTGTGAGCAATCTTTCCCTAACAGTTCAAGCTCACCCATAAAAAATGAACCGGTAAATAACCTTGAGAAATGTAACCTTTGACAGCCATATTAAAGCCCTTGGTCGTGTTTATATGCCGTCACCTCCATCCGTTCATTTGGCCAATCGTTCGTCTCCATATGTTTGTTTACCCATTTTGAGGAACAGCTGCGAAGAATGATTTCACTTAGCCATCCTTGTGACACTGCCGTGATTGGAAAATTCCAACCTGTACCTGGAATCTGATGCTATCCCTGTTTATCACTCGTTCCTCAAAAGACGAGTCTTCTTTGAGCTCTTTTCATCGACTCGTAAAATATGAAAAGTTTGCCGAGTTTTGGCCTTCCAGCTCGTTAAAAGGACCGGAAGAGCTATCCCTCCTCTAGATTTTAATCTTTTTGGACCTGAGGGATTATTGCACAAAAAGATCGAGCGCTTGTTTTGTTCGGCTCGTTAAAGAAATCGAAAATTCATCCCTTTTGTATTGTTTTATACTTTTTCGGACTTAAGGGATTAGATGACGAAAAAGGAATTTTGGAGTTAACTTTCCGTACCTTTTCAGACTCTCTAAAAATGAAAAGGACCGAGTTTTCCTTGTCGTTAGACTCGTTAAAATGATTAAATATCGACAAACTTGTCTTTAGACGAGAACGAGTTTCCCTATCGCTAGGCTCATTAAAACATAGCGATGGGCTTGCCCGAAGGGCAAGTTATAGAACAAGCATATGTTATCCTCCTCAAGCTTGACAAAAATAAAGAGGTACTGGTCAGCAATGACTGGGGAAAAATTGGGAGAACCTCACAGCATTAATGGTAGCAAGTCGCTCTTGAACATGACACTTTGTCCTCCGTATCACATCGGGTTGGGTTGTTTCATTCACCGGTCTCATAACCATGGTCCTCGCCACACCATCCACAATTAGGGTAATGCTACCAATCCATCACATCAGTGTCGTTATATGTTCAAGAGATGTGGTTCTGCAAAGAGTCAACCGTGTCCCATCCACTGCCATACATTATCCTTCATCCACTTCATGGCCGCCACCCTGAATCATACATCACAGTTTGTTTTCACCTCATCACAATCACTAGCTCCGTTCCGTGTCACTGATGTGGGATTCATTAAGGCCCTCCTTTGACGGATCGCTCCTTGTCGACATCAGCTCATTATCCAAGGAGTTGATCTAGGAACACCCCCTTCAGTACTTTGAAGCTTGCATACCTCAATGGCAAGTTTCTCACTTCCGGCGACAGGTATACATCAATGACCTTTGACCAGAAGATTTTGCATGGTGGTCGACGCCAAGTCCTTTATTCCCACCATGTGAATTGTACTGTCGTACCTTGAGGGTCATCATCCTTATCGGTGATTCCTCTCGCGCTTGTTAACGGTTTACATCATTGACCGGTAATCAAGCGATGTCTTTCCATGTTCGACTTCAAAAAATTCTCACATGGATCGACTTGTACATCGAGTGAAGATCGGAAGAGATTGAAGACGCCGGATCTAGTTTCATCCATCTGGTCTGCGGTATATATTCAGGATATAAAGACATTTGTTATGTACATCATTACAGCAGATGATCATCCTTCTCAAAGGATGATAATTTCAGCAGAGAATTATCGGTCTACAATCAGACGATCGTCTGTTCTATGTACCAAAATATATTTATAAAGCTGAGCATGGGAATGCCCGCCTCAGCTAGATCATGAAAATGTATGAAAAATAATGTATTGTATTGTATCTTATTACAGGACACTTCTCAGCAGATTGAATGAACTTCGAATCCTCTCAATAAAGCATTTCACCCGATAAACGACCTCATACTTTAGGGGGCATCTGTTATAGACAATTTTGTGCCTTACAGCAACAGGCATGAATTGTCGATAATCCAAGGGATCCAAAGTTCCCTAAACATGATGTTCCTACCCCTAGAGGAACAAGGTCAGCAAACCAACAGCTCTCAGATCAGTTCTCCACCTGAAAACACTCAAAAACAAGCAATCCTGAAATCAAAGCAGGTGCTCCACTAGGCTTCTGCTCTGAAACTCAGATCCTCCATGGTGTACCTGCATTGCAAAGCAAGTGGAACAAAGGCCACCTGCGCTGAGCGAGATGGGACAAGTGGCACACTGAGTCATTGCTCCAAAAATGACACTTGGATCAGGGATTTCACCTTGTGATGAGTCAGAGGCTCTGTTTCTCCAAGTGGAAGGAAGGTTCTCCAAGTGGACTCAAGAACTGAAGATCAACTAAAGATTAACTGAAGAGAGAGAGGACACAAGGCAGCTACACATCAGTTGCAAGCTGACTCATCCTTTCTCAATTCATCTATATATTGAGCTCTCTCCTATGAGCTCAGGAGGCTGGAATTTTGTGCAAAGTAATGATATGCTGTTGGTTTCACTATAGAGCTATTGGGTGATTGCTTGAGAGAGGTGAAGAGGAGAAATTCTTTCTGCTGGGAGGTGTTGCTAGATTAGGACCTTCAATGGTTGTAACACTCTCAGAACCTTTACTTCTTCATTAATAAAAGCTATTGAGGTTCTTCTATATGCTCTTGTTTCAATGATATATTGTGATGATGGTATATTTGATTTACACTAATCTATGAATCAGTTATGATTGCATGTTGCTTGTAGTTTCTTTCTTTGCTATTTTGCAGGATCTCATTGCAGCTGGGCCAGCAATAGAGCAAGGAGCTGGGAGCAAGCAGCCATAAAGAAGAGTTTGGATTCGACATTAAGCGCAAGGCAACGGTTAGTGCATTTATCCACTCTCTTTTGCTTTCATAAAGAAGTAAACCTTAAGTAGTTTTCTTTACAGTTGTTGCTGAGGTACTATCACCCTTAGAGTGGGATAGGGTCATCCGAGTCAGATACTTTTCCCTACAACATGTGGGACCTTGAACCTGTTATTTGTTTATTTGAGAGCCAATTTTGTCAAATAACTTACAGGACATGGCTTGTCTGCATGGAGCTTTTACACATCAAGATTTTGCAGGACATAAGGGTACTGTCGAAGCTAGTGATTTGCAAGTTGGAAAATTTTCATTCTCTTATGGTTTTGATGAACTTTCTTTTAAGGTCAACAATTATTGATCTAAGAATTGAGTATTAGACCTAGGTCATTGCAATTTGTGATAACGTTCTAAGTAAAAGTTTATTATGTTTTTCAGCGCATGAAAACTAGAAGAGGTATAGTCCACTGTGAAATTCCAGCAAGAAAAGGGGTCCATATTGGCTGCCAACTTTTGGTAAATATTTCATCAAAAGACAAAATGTATGTACCTTTGTTTCTAACAAGATAATTGATTTAATATTCTCTATTTCTAATTCACTTACTAACTTACAAGACATTGGTTTTTTATATCTGATTTAACCTACATATAAAGAATTGGATGGTAAAGATATAACAAAGGTTGAGAAATATGGTGTTAGAGCAGTTGTTATAATTGGAGAAGCTTTGGGCATTAAGTCCCTTGCATACACCCAAACTACAACAATGTTCTTGGATTTCACAATGAAGTGAGGAGTTGCTCTTCATCAACCTATTCGAGAGTGTTTGAATGCATTTTTCTATGTTTGAGAAGGTGAGGCAATTTTTGGAGATCTTAGTTCATCACCTATTGGTGCTCACCAAACTGTTCAATAAAGCTATGGCAATGGATTGAGTGTTTGGAACAAGTCAAATATTCCCTGTAGATTCTTCCTAATTGTGGGGAAGCCATTGAATGAACCAGTCATTCAATATGGTCCCTTTTTTATGAATAATAAACAAGAAATAATTTAGGCTCTTGAAGATTATCAATGTTCTAGAAATGGATTTGAGAGAGCTGTTGGATGGCGTGGTGACACTGTTGGGCTTAGTGATGCTGAATAGAGAACATATTGAATTCAAAACTATGATACCAAAATTACTTTTGTTGACATGCCTTCTAGACCATAAGATATAATGCTTTAGAAGTACATTCACAAAGTTTCTTCCCTATATTTTTTTGTCTGAGTTCATTGAGTTATCTTCTATTACTCCTTCCCTACATTGCCAACATAGTGGAAACTTTAGAAATGTCCCTTTCAAAGGTAAACCTTGGATTCTGGAATGAATTTATTCAATGCTTCAAACTCTATGATCAACGAATTTGGAATGAATTTTCTCAACCACTCAAAGTCCATAGCCACCAACTTTGGCCTTGATAGCAACCTTAGCGTATATAAAGAAAGCAGTTATAATTGGTAATCAAGACAACTATGCTTTCCTTGAAACTTTCATCAAAGATTTGTGTAGTGGAACAACTTTTAAGGCATTATTTACTACAACAATAAATCAATCCAAAGTATATTTTGCAACTACTATCTCTACTATATTTAAATCAGATATGGCACAAATGAGTTTCTAAAAGATACAAATATCTACATATTTCTCAATTAGATTCCATTATTAATCTTCTCTTTTCTTATTATCTAGCAAGAGAATACACCATACATATTATTGATTTTCCACACCTTAATTGATTTTCCACACCTTAATTGGCATGAGGCACACATATACCAATTTAAAGGTCAACTAGATAGGAAATACTAAGTTCAACTAAACTATAACATGGTCATGAAAAATAAAATAAATTTGCACAGACTTGTCAAGTGCTTCAACTAAAAAGAGTTTGATTTATTTTAGAAGTGTCCTACCTAGTCATCCGTTGTAGATCCATATTCAAATTAAATAATACATTTTGACAAATGCCTACGATGAGGCATTTGGTTCTGAATAAAAAGACATAATTTGATTCAATATGATAGGATAGTTGACACATAAGGTTGCATCGGAGATAATATTCTTCATATAAAAGAATATATGGACTGAAAGAACGTGTTACTATTTTACTGTAGAAACCAAGAGGTCTATATGAGACAAATGGTTTGTAAATCCTTGACCTACAAACATGAAGTTTTTACTACTCAAATTTATTCCATATATCTATGAAATCAAATCTCCTCTTCAACACGAACTTGAAGAAAGAATTAATCACTGAGATACCTGAAGAGAGAGTCGTAAAGAAAAAATCTCAATTATGATATGTCAAGGTAATTAGAACATTAGCAATGCCGGAAATAGTATAAGTAACATTAATGATGGTTAGAAGTTTTTCGAGTGCTTGGAAATGATAATATCTTAGTTGATTAAGATATGAAGAAATTCTTGTTGAAGATTTAGTTTGTTATTTTGATGAGTTGGAGGCTACTTTTGAAAAATAAATTGGGCATAAATTATGTTTTATAAAGTAAAATTAAATTCCGCATGGAAAATTAATAGCATAATGGTTTCTATTGAAAGAGGAAAAAATAATGATCATGTTAGAGAATAGGGCAAGGAAATTAGTTTCTATGAACACGAATTTCAATTTCAACAAAAAATATAGACTAGGACCATGCAATCTAAGAATACAGTAAAAATTCATGAATCAAGTCTGAATTTTTTTTTTTAATTAAAATTTACTCTGCATCTGATTTTTTCTAAAATATTAATTTCTTTTAAATGTACGGGCTCACTTTGTTGGGAATTTATTAAAATTCCATAACAGACAGACAACAAAAATGCTCTGTTTTTATACTATGTTTTAACACAAAAAAACTCAGAAAAACAGAAAAAAAAATCGTTCTCTGCCCTGGTGTTGCAGCAACGTAGTTTGGTGTTGCAGCAACGTTGTAAGTGGTGTTGCAGCAACGCAAAAAAAATATTTTCTAAAAACTGAATTTCAACAGTGCACAGCAAAAGGGTAGTTGTATTTATGTATAATACTTCCTCTAACAGAGGGATTTCTACAAGGCTACTTTAAAGACAGTTCAAAACTTTAAAAAAAAACTTCATGCTGTAAACAGAAAATACATTACTGTGTCTGCACCGCTGTACATTACAGAAAACAAAATACTCTGTCTCCTCTGAAAAATCAACAAACTGTTTTTCACTGCTGTGTCTGCACTCTGCATTGTTGTGACTGCACTCCTGTGCATCTACAAAGCACTATGTTTCTGGTCAGAACTAATGTTGCTGTAACACTCTGTTTCAGCTCAGAACGCTGCTGTAACACGCTCCTATAATACGTTGTTTTTTCTTTGAAACATTTTACACTGCTGTGTGTAAATTACATTCATACATTCACGCTGCTGGATACAAAAAAAAACTTCTGCACTGCTGTGCATTACAAAGAGAGCTCTGTTTTTTTTTTTACTTGCCGTAAAAGCAAAACTATACCCGTGAATTAAAATAAAATAAAATTTAAATCCTACCTACATTTACCAACTACAGCAATAAATTATCATCATTTTGTGAGTGACCACCATTCTGTAATAAATTGATGTGTAATGGCCGATTCAGGAAAAGACTGGAGCTGCGGCTGTTTAATGGCAGTTTCATCAATGTAGAGGTATGGCTGTTGATTCATCAGTACAGGAGTATGGCAAAGGACAAGCCCTGCAGTTGAAAATAATATTTCAACACTCCCCTTTAGTTTCAACTGCTGGGTTATCAGTCATACCCAGACATTTCCTCAAAAATTCAAAACTTTTCTGTCCCAAAGGCTTGGTTAGAATGTCTGCAACCTACTCCTGAGTTTTGCATTGTACTAAGACAATTTCTCCATTATTTACCAACTCTTTGATATAATGAAACCTTGTGTCAATGTGTTTCGTTCTCTTATGAAACACAGAATTTTTGGATAATGCAATAGCAGAACTGTTGTCACAATAAATCACAGTTCCTTTTACCTGCTCTTAGCCTAAGCTCCTTAACATCCTTCTCATCGAAACTGCTTAACATGTTGCTGTTGTAGCTGCCATGTACTTTGCTTCTGCTATAGACAATGCCACAATAGGTTGTTTCTTGGAAGCCCATGAAATGGCTCCTGAACCCATATGAAAAACATAACCGGAAGTGCTTTTCCGATCATCTACACTTCCAGCCCAATCACTATCAGTGTATCCAACTAAATTTGAACATTCTGAAGTAGTATATAAAATTCCAAACCTTTTTGGTACCTTTGACATACCTCAGAATTCTTTTTGCTTCTTGCCAATGTGCTTCCTTTGGCCTCTCCATGAATCTGGAAATTAAACTAACAACAAACATAATGTCAGGCCTAGTAGTTGTTAAATACATAAGGCTACCAACAATACTCTTGTACAAACTAGGATCAAAATCCTTGCTGCCGTCCTCTCTGCTGAGTTTTAATCCCATTACTGTGGGAGTCATCGCTGCTTTGCATTCTTGCATGTTAAATTTGCCCAACACTTGATTTACATATCTAGCTTGTGAGATAAAAATTCCTTTTTCATTTTGATCTACTTCTATGCCTAAGAAGTTTCTCAAGAAACCCATGTCAGTCATTTCAAATTCCTCTTTCATGACTGATTTAAAATTCTCAATGAGTTGATCATCATTACCTGTGAAAATAACATCATCAACATATAAGACAACAATTAAAATTTTACGATCTTTTTCTTTGATGTAGACGGTGGGTTCTCCTTCACACTTGTCAAATTCATTATCCAATAGATAGGAATCTATCCTGCTGTACCATGCTCTTGGCGCTTGCTTCAGCCCATAAAGAGCTTTCGTCAATTTGCACACTTTGTGCTCTTCACCTTTCTTCTCATAGCCTAGAGGTTTTTCAATGTAAACCTCTTCCTTTAACACTCCATTTAGGAATGCTGACTTCACGTCCATTTGGTAAACTTTCCACTTGTTTTGAGCTGCTATGGACAACACTGCTATCACGGTTTCCATTCTTGCAACCGGTGCGAAAGTCTCCTCATAATCTCTCCCATATTGCGGCTTGTACCCTTTTACAACCAGCCTTGCCTTGTGTCTTTCTATTTTACCTTCAACATTGCTCTTGGTCTTGTAAACCCATTTCACTCCAATGACTTCTTTGCCTTTTGGTAGCTCAACCAAATCCCATTTTTTGTTTCTCTCTATGGCATTCATCTCTGTTATAGACAATTTTGTGCCTTACAACAACAAGCATGAATTGTCAATAATCCAAGGGATCCAAAGTTCCCTAAACATGATGTTCCTACCCGTAGAGGAACAAGGTCAGCAAACCAACAGCTCTCAGATCAGTTCTCCACCTGAAAACACTCAAGAACAAGCAATCCTGAAATCAAAGCAGGTGCTCCACTAGGTTTCTGCGCTGAAACTCAGTTGCTCCATGGTGTACCTGCGTTGCAAAGCAAGTGGGACAAAGGCCACCTGCGCTGAGCGAGATGGGACAAGTGGCACAATGAGTCATTGCTTTGGAATCTTCCAAAAATGACACTTGGATCAGGTATTTCGCCTTGTGATGAGTCAGAGGCTCTGTTTCTCCAAGTGGAAGCAAAGTTCTCCAAGTGGACTCAAGAACTGAAGATCAACTAAAGATTAACTGAAGAGAGAGAGGACACAAGGCAGCTACACATCAGTTGCAAGCTGACTCATCCTTTCTCAATTCATCTATATATTGAGCTCTCTCCTATGAGCTCAGGAGGCTGGAATTTTGTGCAAAGTAATGATATGCTGTTGGTTTCACTATTGAGTTATTGGGTGATTGTTTGAGAGAGGTGAAGAGGAGCAATTCTTTCTGTTGGGAGGTGTTGCTGAGTTGGAGCCTTCAATGGTTGTAATACTCTCAGAACCTTTATTTCTTCATTAATAAAAGCTATTGAGGTTCTTCTATGTGCTCTTGTTTCAATAATATATTGTGATGATTGCATGTTCGGTTTACACTAATCCATGAACCAGTTATGATTGCATGCCTCTTGTAGTTTCCTTCTTTGTTATTTTGCAGGATCTCATTGTAGCTGGGAAAGCAAAAGAACAAGGAGCTAGGAGCAAGCGGCCAAAGAGAAGAGTTTGGATTCGACATTAAGCGCAAGGCAACGGTTAGTGCATTTCTCCATTCTCTTTTGCTTTCATAAAGAAGTAAAACCTTAAGTAGTTTGTTTTACAGTTGTTGCTAAGGAACTATCACCCTTAGAGTGGGATAGGGTCATCCGAGTCGGATACTTTTCCCTAAAACAAACTGGCGACTCCGCTGGGGATCGTATCCATTTGATTGTGTTTGTAGTATTTTTCTATTCATTTCCTGAACAAAAGAGTACCAAATCGAAAAGCTTTTGACTATATCAAAAGCGAAGTAGAGGGCAGCTACTCTAGCTCATTTCTGAGCAAGTTTATGATTTGAAAAGCTGATCTACAAGGATCCTTGTAAGCTCTTAGTGATAGCTTTGCACCTTCTTAATCATCCCTTTGAGTGTGCTTGACTGATTGTTTCTGATTTGAGCAAAAACCGTGCATTTTTGAGAAAATTATGACCCGGAAACTGTGAAAACGCAATTCTCGTTTTCCAAAGCAGGTAGTACACAGGCTACCTGCTTTGCAACGCAGGTCCCGAAGGGGCTACTTGCGCTGAGAGCCAGATTGGCTGTGCAGCACCTGCGTTGGCCCAAATTTGCCTAGTGCATTTGGGGTTTCCTCCTTTCTGTTGCCTGTTTTCACTTAGATTTGCTGCTAAGTGTCAGTCTTGTGCCTGTTCTGAAACCAATATTACTTGCCATCATTCTGCCTCTGTTATATAACGAAATTGTACTTGTTCTTTGTATTTCTTACTCATTTACAATTTCCCATAACGAAGAGTAAACTAGTCTTGCTTTTGGCCTCTTAGATCTGAACCTGTGTTAGGCATTTTGCTGGTCTAAAGAGTTAGCTTGTTTGCTGTCCATAGCTGATTAGTCATTTTACTTTCGTCAGTATGGTTTGATTTCATGTATTTCCAGTGATTAAGCAAGTAAATCTTAAGGTGTCTTTCGATTTTGGACAAACTTGTTTGTTTTCGCTCTAAATCGAAATCAAAGTTATATAACCACTTTCTTTTTGTAATCCATCCACATTAAGAAAGGAAAAAGAAAATACATGCATTGTGCATTTCGCATTTGACTGTGTGCTTGACGATTTAGGAAAAATTTGCATTTTAGTGTGTGCTCTATGATCTGTGTGAAAAGATTTGCCTTTCTTTTCCCTCAGTAGTTAAGGTTTTCAAAGTTGAAAGATTGAAAAGTTTGCTTCTCATCTTAGACTGCATTCAGGAATTTGTTATATACATCTCGTGGTGATCCTTAAAGGCAAACTGCTAAGCAAGATCAACTTTAAAATAAATCCAATTTACATAACAACGCTTTGTAACATAACGCAAACACATAGAGGTCTAGGTAGAGACGTGTTCCGGCGTCGTTAAACATAGTGACTGTCGATCTCTACGAAGGTGGGTGATTCCTCCTGAGAGTCGGTGGCACTAATACGGACTTGTGCTCCCACGTACCGTCGCGTATATATTGGGAGACCCCTATAAGCAATTATCCTTTATCCATAGGAAGCCGTGTCGGCCGCCCTACTGATCGCGATGCAGTGAACACAGCATTCACGAAGATCGACCACCCGTACCGTAAAACGTATTCTGTGGTTTCGCGAAAAGTTTGGCACACCCTCTGCCTAGAACTCCAGAGAAGTTTCTTTTGGCCTTTTTCAAACTCTATAACTGAAAAAGTCCAACCAAGCATTTGTCACTTCGGGCTCGTTAAAACATCGAAGGTGACTAGAGTCATCTTTAGCTTTTTCTCGACTCTTAAAACATGAAAAAGAAAGTTTGTGTCTAAAAGCGTCGTTAATAAAATTTATTTTAAGCTGACATAATCACCTTTTATTCCCACGTTGATCTTTCAGTTGAAAAGTATGGAGCCCACCAACCAAGGAAATAACCTTGGTGGAAGTCCAAATCCCTTCTCCTCTTGGGGAGATGTTGGTGCGCCTCATATGGCAACATTGTCACTTCCAGGTTTGACAATTGGCCTACCTGTATGGCTCTTTTCAACTAATGTAGTCCAGATCGCCACTAATCGTGAGCAGTCGAATCAGCAGTCAGGACAGTCTAGAGCTACCCACCAGCCTTCCACTTCTTACAATTCTTCCTCTGATCCTTCATCTTCACAAGGTAGGGCCGGCAAAAGTCAGCCTCCCATGGAGAAGAAGGAAAAGAAGAAGAGAGAAAAGAAGCAGAAGGGGCCTATGGCGAAGGCGACTGGGGGCAAGCAGAAGACAGCTGACAAAAACCCACACACTGCACCGACCGGGCCTAAATCGCCATGTGTCATTTGCAAAGGGGCCCACTTCCATCGTGATTGTCCCTGTATTCCCCGGATACTAAGGGACTTGTCCCCAAGGTTGCACAATCCGGTAGCATCAACCTCTGGTAGTCATGTTGATTGCAGTCCGTCAACTAGCGAGAGTGAAGGAAGAATAGGGAGACCAAGATCACCCTGTATATTGTGCGAAGGCGATCACGCCATCCACCAATGTCCATTCTTAGATGAGGCAAAGAGAGTTTTGGAAGATCGTCCAGTTTCACCGTTACGACTTCCTCCTGGATACCAAAAACTCGCGCCTAATCCCTCGATAGTTGAAAATCCAGCTGACCCGCTCAAGTGGTCAGCTGAAGTGTCAGTCATTGAGAATGAACCTACTGAATCGAGACCAGACGAAAGTCTAAAGGTCGAAACGGCAGTTGACCCGGTTCTTCCTTCAGAGGTTTCATCATCCAATGACTCCGTCATTGAAGACCCATCTTCAAATGACACCCTCATTGAAGAGGATAAAGATGACACCGTCCATATCCTTTTCATCAACACAGACTCTGATGAGCATCAGGGCAATGCGCCCATTCCTTTATCGCAGGAAGGAACATCGTCAGGGTCGTATCCGACCGTATATTCGGTCCCACCACCAAGCAACCTAGTTGTATCCTTTGATTGGAATCAACTAGGCAGACCCCGGTTACCAGCCAGTATCCCATTCAGAATCATAGTCCAAATCTACAGAATGGTGATGGCTGGAACTATCATTGATGAAGGGGCATCTGTGAGTATCCTTTCCTCTGTTGCTTGGAAAGCACTGGGTTGCCCGGCGCTTTTACCTAAGATGAGAAATCTATCAGGTTTTGATAAAGGAACCAGTCACCCGTTAGGGATTCTCCCCAATGTTCCAATTACATTGAAAGGGAAAACAGTTCATATGAACATCATGGTCGTCCAGGGACCCTTAGTTTATAACTTACTCCTTGGACGAGACTATATATATTGCATGGAGGCGATAGTGTCCTCCCTCTTCAGAGTTATGTGTTTTCCGCACGAAGGAAGAATGGTCAAGCTCGTAGACGAACTTTCATTTCCAGGATCACGCATTGCAAATAGTCAAATACCATCCCTTAACGGTTTATTCACTCAAGGAATGCCACCACCCCCGGTTCTGCTTCCCGATGAATGCGAGTAATTCGGAAAGAAAAGAACTGGGACCCAGGGGGCATGCACCCTGGCCTGTCTCGGGCAGAGAAAACCTTAGGTATAAAGTTAATTTCCGCAGAAGAATGGACTAGTCCGTACCCCGTCCGAAAAAGGAAGAGAGGGTTGTTCTAGGATAAAATTCTTTTGTCAAAGTTATGTTGAAGCGGAAGAATCGCTCCCTTTGTCTAAAAAAGTAGGCTCTCCTAAAGAGGGGATCTATTTGTGGCAGCAAGAAGGCACCATCTTTGAATGTCAAGCCTCACCCATTAAAACAATATGTTTTGAAAGAGAGTAGGGGCAGTCTTCAAAGAAAGAGAGGAAATTGCTGCAACAAGTAGTTACCATTCTTAGCAACCTAATGATAGACATCGCCGAAAAGAGAGTTTTAGTTTGCGGCAGCAAACAAAGCCATTTTTTGGATAATAAGTAAGAGGACAGAATCTCGAAATTATACTTTATACCTGGGGGCATGCAAACCTTTTGGAGTGCAAGCACGGGACGACTATTAATTTTTTTTAAATTTTTAGGTCCTCCCTTTAAACCTATAGGTCTAACCCGTTAAACTCGTAGGATTAGCTGTTTCCAGCTTGCATAAAGAAAGGATGAAGGGCAAAAGTTAAAACCTGCCAATTGGAGTAATTAGTGAGGTATCGCTCCTTAAATAAGATTACCTCACCTAAGGCATTCCTTGTATTAAGACTGGTATAATTGAGCAGTTTTAGCAATGTTCATGCTCGTTAAAAAATAAACGCAAGAATCGAGCAGTTTTGTACAGAGTTCATGCTCGTTAAAAAATAAACACAAGTTGTGAGCAATCTTTCCCTACAGTTCAAGCTCATCCAGAAAAAATGAACTGGTAAACAACCTCGAGAAATGTAACCTTTGAAAGCCATATTAAAAGCCCTTGGTCGTGTTTATATGCCATCACCTCCATCCGTTCATTTGGCCAATCGTTCACCTCCATATGTTTGTTTACCCATTTTGAGGAACAGCTGTGAAGAGTGATTTCACTTAGCCATCCTTGTGACACTGCCGTGATTGGAGAATTCCAACCTGTACCTGGAATCTACTGCTATCCCTGTTCATCACTCGTTCCTCAAAAGACGAGTCTTCTTTGAGCTCTTTTCACTGACTCGTAAAATATGAAAAGTTTGCCGAGTTTTGGCCTTCCAGCTCGTTAAAAGGACCGGAAGAGCTATCCCTCCTCTAGATTTTAATCTTTTTGGACCTGAGGGATTATTGCACAAAAAGATCGAGCGCTTGTTTTGTTCAGCTCGTTAAAGAAATCGAAAATTCATCCCTTCTGTATGGTTTTATACTTTTTCGGACTTAAGGGATTAGAAGACGAAAAAGGAATTTTGGAGTTAACTTTTCGTACCTTTTCAGACTCTCTAAAAATGAAAAGGACCGAGTTTTCCTTGTCGTTAGACTCGTTAAAATGATTAAGTAGCGACAAACTTGTCTTTAGATGAGAACGAGTTTCCCTATCGCTAGGCTCGTTAAAACATAGCGATGGGCTTGCCCGAAGGGCAGGTTATAGAACAAGCATATGTTATCCTCCTCAAGCTTGACAAAAATAAAGAGGTACTGGTCAGCAATGACTGGGGAAAAATTGGGAGAACCTCACAACATTAATGGTAGCAAGTCGCTCTTGAACATGACACTTTGTCCTCCGTATCACATCGGGTTGGGTTGTTTTCATTCACCGGTCTCATAACCATGGTCCTCGCCACACCATCCACAATTGGGGTAATGCTACCAATCCATCACATCAGTGTCGTTATATGTTCAAGAGATGTGGTTCTGTAAAGAGTCAACCGGGTCCCATCAACTGCCATACATTATCCTTCATCCACTTCATGACCGCCACCCTGAATCATACATCACAGTTTGTTTTCACCTCATCACAATCACTAGCTCCGTTCCGTGTCACTGATGTGGGATTCATTAAGGCCCTCCTTTGACAGATCGCTCCTTGTCGACATCAGCTCATTATCCAAGGAGTTGATCTAGGAACACACCCTTCAGTACTTTGAAGCTTGCATGCCTCAATGGCAAGTTTCTCACTTCCGGCGACAGGTATACCTCAATGACCTTCGACCAGAAGATTTTGCATGGTGGTCGACACCAAGTCCTTTATTCCCACCATGTGGATTGTACTGCCGTACCTTGAGGGTCATCATCCTTATCGGTGATTCCTCTCGCGCTTGTTAACGGTTTATATCATTGACCGGTAATCAAGCGATGTCTTTCCATGTTCGACTTCAAGAAATTCTCACATGAATCGACTTGTACATCGAGTGAAGATCGGAAGAGATTGAAGACCCCGGATCTAGTTTCATCCATCCGGGCTGCGATATATATTCAGGACATAAAGACATTTGATATGTACATCATTAGAGCAGATGATCATCCTTCTCAAAGGATGATAATTTCAGCAGAGAATTATCAGTCTACAATCAGACGATCGTCTGTTCTATGTACCAAAATGTATTTATAAAGCTGAGCATGGGAATGCCCGCCTCAGCTAGATCATGAAAATGTATGAAAAATAATGTATTGTATTATATCTTATTACAGGACACTTCTCAGCAGATTGAATGAACTTCGGATCCTCTCAATAAAGCATTTCACCCGATAAACGACCTAATACTTTAGGGGGCATCTGTTATAGACAATTTTGTGCCTTACAGCAACAAGCATGAATTGTCAATAATCCAAGGGATCCAAAGTTCCCTAAACATGATGTTCCTACCCCTAGAGGAACAAGGTCAGCAAACCAACAGCTCTCAGATCAGTTCTCCACCTGAAAACACTCAAAAACAAGCAATCCTGAAATCAAAGCAGGTGCTCCACTAGGTTTCTGTGCTGAAACTCAATTGCTCCATGGTGTACCTGCGTTGCAAAGCAAGTGGGACAAAGGCCACCTGCGCTGAGCGAGATGGGACAAGTGGCACAATGAGTCATTGCTTTGGAATCTTCCAAAAATGACACTTGGATCAGGTATTTCGCCTTGTGATGAGTCAGAGGCTCTGTTTCTCCAAGTGGAAGCAAAGTTCTCCAAGTGGACTCAAGAACTGAAGATCAACTAACGATTAACTGAAGAGAGAGAGGACACAAGGCAGCTACACATCAGTTGCAAGCTGACTCATCCTTTCTCAATTCATCTATATATTGAGCTCTCTCCTATGAGCTCAGGAGGCTGGAATTTTGTGCAAAGTAATGATATGCTGTTGGTTTCACTATTGAGTTATTGGGTGATTGTTTGAGAGAGGTGAAGAGGAGCAATTCTTTCTGTTGGGAGGTGTTGCTGGGTTGGAGCCTTCAATGGTTGTAATACTCTCAGAACCTTTATTTCTTCATTAATAAAAGCTATTGAGGTTCTTCTATGTGCTCTTGTTTCAATAATATATTGTGATGATTGCATGTTTGGTTTACACTAATCCATGAACCAGTTATGATTGCATGCCTCTTGTAGTTTCCTTCTTTGTTATTTTGCAGGATCTCATTGTAGCTGGGCAAGCAAAAGAACAAGGAGCTAGGAGCAAGCGGCCAAAGAGAAGAGTTTTGATTCGACATTAAGCGCAAGGCAACGGTTAGTGCATTTCTCCATTCTCTTTTGCTTTCATAAAGAAGTAAAACCTTAAGTAGTTTGTTTTACAGTTGTTGCTAAGGAACTATCACCCTTAGAGTGGGATAGGGTCATCCGAGTCGGATACTTTTCCCTACAACAATCTCCTCATCCATAGCTTCTATCCATTTCTTATCTTTAATCGCATATTCAAAATGAATAGGGTCTTCAACATGACAATATAAAGCAAATAAAGAATTCATACCTTCATTTTCTGCTTCTTGTTCATAAATTTCATTTAAATTTATGAACTTCTTACCTCTTTCATTCGGTGTATAAGTGCTTGAAGAAGCACTTGAATTTCCTCCTTGTGGTGTGATTGAAGAAGCACTTTCATTTCTTCTCAAGGGTGTATCTTGCTGTTTTGTTGTTGGCGCTGTTGTTTGGAGTGTTTCAGCGACCTCCTCATCATCTTCATCATGAGACAAACAGTTTTTAACATTCAATGTTTTCTCTATGCTTCCATCCCAAGCTTCCTCCTCAATGAATTGAACATCTCTGCTGACAAAAAATTTCTTGGTAGATGGGATATACAACCTGTAAGCTTTGGATTCCTCACTGTATCCAATGAAGATACATTTCTCCCCTTTACTGTCCAACTTCCTCCTTCGTTGATCTGGTATGTGTGCATAGGCCACACATCCAAAAACTTTCAAGTGGGTGACACCTTGCTTTCTCCCACTCCATGCTTCTTCCGGCACTTTATTCAACACTTCTTTTGTAGGACACCTGTTCAAAATATACACTGCACAATTTACAGCTTCAGCGCAATAATCATTTGGCAAATGCTTTGCCTTCAGCATGCTCCTTGCCATATCCATGATGGTCCTATTCTTCCTTTCATCAACTCCATTTTGTTGAGGTGTACCTAGCTGTAAACTGTTTGTGAATTCCATTTTCACTACAAAATCGTAGGAATTCCTTGGAGATATACTCACCTCCTCTATCCGTTCTCAAAACTTTTATATGCAGCCCGCTTTGGTTCTCCACAAGTGCTTTGAAATTTCGAAATTTCTCAAACACTTCACTTTTGTTCTTAAGGAAATATACCCAAGTTTTTCTTGTGAAGTCATCAATAAATGTTAGGAAATATTGGCTGCCTGCTAATGATGGAGCTTGCATCGGTCCACATAAATCTGAGTGGATGATCTCTAAGGGTGCCTTTGCCCTTATGCTTTTACCTGATGGAAAACTTTCTCTATGTTGTTTCCCCAAAATGCAACCTTCACAAAGGCTGTCCGGTTTCTCTATCAATGGCAATCCTCTTACCATTCCTTTTCTGCTTAACAAGGTTAGACCTCCAAAATTGAGATTTACAAATCTCAAGTGCCACAACCAATTTTCATCCTTTGGCACGCTTTGGAAGGCCTCTTGTGTCACTGCTGCAATTTCTTCTTTATTTTTCAAATCTGCTCTTATTCTAAGAGGGAACATTATGTTCCTTGTCATCTTCACTTCAGCAATGCATCGCTTGCTGGGTGCTCTGTCCATGATGGTGCATACAGCATTCTTAAAGAAAACATTGTACCCCTTATGGACAAGATGTCCAATACTCAAGAGGTTACACCTCATTCCAGGGACATAGTAGACATCTGCTATGGTTTTCTTTTCTCCTTGCTTTGTAAATATTTTTACCTCTCCTTTTCCCATAACAAAAATTTTGCTATCAGTTCCTAGTGTGATTTCTGATTTCACATTTTTATCTAGGGAAGAAAAGAAGGTTATGTTTCCTGTCATATGGTTGCTGCAACCTGAGTCTAAGAACCATATGTCTTCACTGTTTGTTTCAGCCATATTACAAGCTAACAACACATTATTTTGGCTGATAGTTTCACTAGTAATGTTTGCATTAGATCTATTGATCATATCATGCTGCTTCTTTTTACATTCACTGGCATAATGCCCATATTTTTTACAATAATAGCATTGGACATTGGATTTTTCATACCTTTGTCCTTGAGCATGATGTTGTTCTCTTTGCTGACTGTTGCCTTGGCCTTGGTTTTGATTTGGATTGCTGCCTCTTCCTTGAGCATTTGCTGGGCTGTTCCTTCCACCTCTGTTCTGGCTTCTGCCTCTTCCTCTCTTGTTTCCTCTGCCTTGACCTTTTCCTCTTCCAAAAGACATCTGGGTCTTGAAGGCTTGCTCTAGAGATGAGTTTTCATTCCTACTCAACCTCTGCTCATGTGTTATCAGTGATGCATGTAGCTCATCAATTGAAAAGTTTGAGAGATCCTTTGTCTCTTCAATGGTGGTGACAATCGCATCAAACTTTGAGGGTAAGACCCTCAATATTTTCTCCACAATCCTCCTTTCTTCAATGGTTTCTCCATGAGTCCTCATCTGTGTGATCAGACCAATCACATGTGTGAAGAATGAGTCAATGTTATCTAACTCCTTCATGTGCAGATTCTCAAAATCCTTCCTCAACAATTGTAGTTTTGCTGTCTTCACTCTCTCCATGCCTTGATAGGCTGTCTTGAGAGTTTGCCATGCTTCATTGGATGTCTTAGTTGCTGTTATTCTTGGAAATACACTCTGTTCCACTGCTTGATACAACAATAGAATGGCTTTTGCATCCTTCTTCCTATTGCTCTTCAACATATCTTTCCCTCCCTAAGTTAAGTTGTTAAATTGATTTTCATCTGTTGGTTCTGCAAACCCAGATTCAACTAATTCCCATAAATCTTAAGAGATAAACACAGCTCTCATGGTTATGGCCGAGTAGTCATAATTTTTCCCATTAAACTGTGAGAGCTGGGTGTTAAACATACCCATACTAGTGCTGGTGCTAGCCATTCTTTCAATACTTGACTGTGTAAAAAAATTCAGTGACTCTCTTCACTCTGCTGGTGAAGTTGCTACAGCAATAAACCCTTCCTTCAGCTTCTTTGACACTTCAAAGAGCCTGGACTAGCTCTGATACCATGTTGGGAATTTATAAAAATTCCATAACAGAGAGACAACAAAAATGCTCTGTTTTTATACTCTGTTCTAACACAAAAAACTCAGAAAAACAGAAAAAAAATCGTTCTCTGCCCTGGTGTTGCAGAAACGTAGTTTGGTGTTGCAACAACGCTGTAACTGGTGTTGCAGCAACGCAAAAAAAATATTTTCTAAAAACTGAATTTCAACAGTGCACAACAAAAGGGTAGTTGTATATATGTATAATACTTCCTCTAACAGAGGGATTTCTACAAGGCTACTTTAAAGAGAGTTCAAAACTTAAAAAAAACTTCATGCTGTAAACAGAAAATACATTACTGTGTCTGCACTGCTGTACATTATAGAAAACAAAATACTCTGTCTCCTCTGAAAAATCAACACGTTGTTTTTCACTGCTGTGTCTGCACTCTGCATTGTTGTGACTGCACTCCTGTGCATCTACAAAACACTCTGTTTCTGGTCAGAACTAATGTTGTTGTAACACTCTGTTTTAGCTCCGAACGCTGCTGTAACACCCTGCTGTAACACGTTGTTTTTTCTTTGAAACATTTTACACTGCTGTGTGTAAATTACATTCATACATTCACGCTGCTGGATACAAAAAAAACTTCTGAACTGCTGTGCACAAAGAGAGCTCTGTCTCTGTTCCACAAAAAAAACTAACACACTGCTATGTCTACATTACATTTTTTAGATTTAACAGAAAAACTGAACTTCACTAGTGAATTAAAATAAAATAAAATTTAAATCCTACCTACATTTACCAACTACAACAATAAATTATCATCATTTTGTGAGTCACCACCATTCCGTAATAAATTGTTGTGTAATGGCTGATTCACGAAAAGACTGGAGCTGCGGCTGTTTAATGGCATTTTCATCAATGTAGAGGTATGGTTGTTGAGTCATCAGTACAAGAGTATGGCAAAGGACAAGCCCTGCAGTTGAAAATAATATTTCAACACACTTGGCTCCAAATAGGGAGTTTGATTTCAGAAATATATCAAGAGATCTTTGGATGATGACTTGAACAACTGTTAGAATCCGATTAGTAACATTTTCTATTTGCACAACAACTTTGGTCTCAAAAAGAATTATGTATGCAATATTTCCCTTTGTCTGACCTTGCTTTGTCATCCTCTCTCTTTTTTTTAAAACTATTCTTGAATTATAACTGATACACACCCTTGATGCATTATCTGCTATCCTCTTTTGTGGTATTTTGCTATAGGCTTTATGATTCTTAATGTGAATGGTAAATCTTTAATACTCTACCCTTCTTCCAAAGTCATCATTCTACATATCCATGGTTGTTTAAACTAACATTCTCCTTCTGATTTGATGTATTCTCATTCGACATATCCATTTGTTGAGTTTTACCCCAACACTCGATGGTAAGCCAGCTATTTGATAAAACACGCATCTCAGGGAAAACGTAACATCATCAATGTTATTCTCTCTATATATGAATGAATATTAATATCTCAAAGTTGTGTTTTTATGAGGATTCGATATTAGCCTGGATTAACGTAGATATTATGCAGACAAACGTATGTTGAAAGTGGAAAGGTAGCTGCTTTATTGTTTCTTGATGTCGATCAAAGCCATTGGAAGGTAAGCCATGCTTCAATTAGCTGGACATCTTGTTAATGCAACACAATGCACTGCTAGAAAATGTGTTCAATCCTACCTTCATTTACACAATCGAAGCAACAAATAATTAAAACTGGGATTTTCATATATTTAAAACTATGGAAGAAATTCTGGCTAAATAAGTCCTGCGACAGAAACTCAGATCGAATCACAATGTTCACAATCTGGAGCTTTAGCTGGCAGCGACCCAAATAAAGACAACAACAAAGTTCAGAGTTCGAAGCATAATCATATTTTTCCATCATTGAGGAGATTAGTCTCAACGGAAGAGGGTAGACAAGGAAATATCACTAGTTTTGCCTTATTGACATAGTGTTATTCTCAAACTAAGCAATAGCGAATCATTTTTATTTATGTCTACAGTGGCTCCCATAACTGCAGTGGATCTATGTCATCTAAAACGAGCGAGCAGTATTCACTCTCTTCAAGTGACGGGATGTAATAATTGCGCTCCCAGACTTCATGGTATCCAGAGATGATGTTTAAGAGATTTGCATTTTGCTCCCTCTGCTTGCTCGGAAGCCAATTGTGATTGCAGCTCTGAAACTTTATTCTGGAGATCATTGATTACTCCTGCGCAGCCAAAGACAGGATCGCGAGCTCTCTCGCTGGCCTCGTACACCATGCTTCTTACACCATCATTTCTCTTGTCGGCCGGAAGATCCTGTAACACCGTGAAAACTTAATAAATATAAATTTAAAAACTTAATAAATATAAATTTAATTATAAAGAGCTAGAAATTAATATTTACTGTAAATAATTTCTTCTAAATTATATACCTGTGTGGTTTTTTAAATGCATATCACATTTAAAAATTAAATTAAAAAAAGTTAAATTGTTTACCTGTGTTTTTTTTTAATGCATATTACATTGAAAAAATTAAATTAAAAAAGTTAGAAATTATGTTAAACAAAAATGTCACATATATATAAATATGTATTATCGAGAAAAAAGAAAAAAATAAGAATAAGAATTTTTTTATGAATGAAAGAGTAAAATTCAAATAAATATAAATAATATTATTATGAATTAGTATAGACGAATCAAATTTTTACATGTGTAAATCTTTTTTAAAGTTTTGTATTAAAAAATAAGTTTGTGTACTAAGAGATTTGATTCCTGTAAGTGCTTTATAAATAAAGAGTTAACATGGATTTATAATGGTCTTTTAATGGCTAATGATCATCCAAGCTCTTATATGATGATACATCCTATATTGCCAATATGAAAACATATCATAGCAATTAACTTTTATAAGTTTATTTTAAATCATTATTAATTATAAAAGGTATTAATGTATGAGTTAAATATATATAAATTTAAAAAACATGTAACAAAGAATATGTAACGAAAAACAATAGTAAAGGTATAATAAGAAATAAGAGATATTTGTCTTTCTTTTCAAGTAAATTGTAAGTAAAAGGCTTATAACTAGCTTTGCGATAAATCTCAACATTTTATCTTAATTATTACAAAAAATGTTGTGTTTCATTTATATTACATGGTGCCTTAATCCTTACCATCCACTTATTTATTTTTTTATAGCTTAATTATTATTGTAAAAGCATATTCTAAAGTAGACATGATATCCAATAAAAAAATTGCATTTTTTTATAGATTAATTATTATTCTAAAAACATATTCTAAAATAAACATGCTATCCGATCAGAAAATGCAATATCCATTTGTATCATATATTATGTTATTTTTGTTAAAAACATATAAAGCTTATAATTATTTTCTTTATAAATAATGATAATGATAATAATAGTTTATTATAACTTATAATTATTTTATTTATAATTAATCATAATTATAATAATAATTTATTATAAAATTATAAATTAGTTAATTGTTATAATTTTTTAAATATTAACTAAATAAGGTGCATCACAAAATAAGTTTATCAATGTTTATTTTCTTTTACTAACCAACCACTTAAATGATGTAATAAGAGAAACTATTAAATATAATAATCACATAGGTAAAATAGATAAAAGATAAAGGATTGTGATTCCTAAAAAGAAAGTATTGCAATGTGAGGAACAATATAGTACGAAAGAATAGTAATGTACAGTTTAGAGCGGTGGATGCTTTTAAAAAGATCTTGGAAAGAAAATTATTAAAGAACTTAATTAGAATAAGATTTATGTGATGATTACAATAGTTTAATCGAAAAAATATAATTAAAAAAATTATATAAATAATTAATTTTCAAATATTTTTTAGGAAATTAAAAAAATTATAAAAAAAATTGAAAAATGAATGTGAGAAAATGAGATTTTATCTATGCTAAACATCATTATTTCAATGTAGTCTATATTTTATAAATTGAGGATAAAATGTGTATGATGCGACACTGCGATATATTAACAAGCCAGTAAAAGTAGTAAGTTACATTATTCGTCCATTTTAATAATAAAATAAAAAATAAGGCTACTAAAGAATGCTTTAAAACATCACCATCATTTAAGGACATTTAAAGAGATTTTATGTTAGTGAAAATGTGAGCGCACAAATTCATAATTGTTTATATATTTTATAATCTTTAAAATAAAATAAAAAATAATTAAAATTAAGATGTTGAATTAAAAGTTATGTATTATTTTTTTAAGGAAATTTATACATGGACATTGTGCTTAATATGGAGTTGATAAGTGATATTAAAAAAAAATCTTTATTGGTTATAAATAGAATATTTTAATTACCATTTTGAGAAAATGTTTGTCATTTTTAATAGGCTTATTAAAAAGAATTATGATAACAGAGACACTTGATTTTTGATAAAAACAAAGTTAGTATTTTTTAAAGAATTTAAATAATGAATAAACTATCTCATGTCAAACCATTAATATATTTGCATTATAGCTAAGAATTTGAAATCCCATTAGAAGCCCAAGAGACTTTTGAATATAAATCCCATGGTCATAAATAAAATGGTTTTATATGTGTATTATTTGAATAATATGAATTGTAATCTTATATTTATTTTTATGTACACTATACAAATAGTATGAAAGCGATGGACTTATGCTTCTACACATCGGTGCTCTCTAGAGCATATCAGACATGTATCCTTTCATGCTTAGCATTCCATAATTTTTTTCTCTATCTACACCTATTCCCTCAAGATGTGTACATTCCATTTGTAGAGGTTTCCCCCTGTGTGGCTTTTCTTCTGTATCTTCGCACCCGGGGATTTTAATATTTCATTTCTCAAACAATGTACTGCTTGTCCAATGGGCTATTTCAGTTCACTAGGTGAGATAACAATAGATTGATCTAAGAAGCATCACAACACATACTTCTCCCCCTCCCTAATTTGTGCTTACATTTCATGAACAATCATCTATCTCTTCATTTACATCGGCTATGACATTTAGAGAATGAGCATGCTCAGGTGTTATGATAGATCCTATAAGGGTTGAAGGGACCTTTTCTTTGTAGATTGCTGATGTATGCACATCCTTACCAATTTATAGGCGAGAAAGGATGGATCAAATGATGCTTTGTACATGTAGATGTATGCCCAAACAAATTTAGCTTCATTAATTCTCCACTTAATGATTATGTGTCCTAGCACCTGCATCTATTGGATAATAAAGTATACCACTAATATCACTAGATATAGATAAGAATTTCCAAATATCCTTTTATTTGGCTCCCTCCCAATACATATTTTGAATAAAAATAAGCCCTATTTTTAATACATATCCTCTATTTTTAACAAATACCACTTTTCATACTCTGAAATATCTATCATTCCTGCTTACCATACATCCCCACCCAAACACTCATATATATTGACTTTATTTTTCAAAATTCAAAGACCCCATTATGAATGGAAGTTTTATGGTATTGCTCAACGATGTGAACGCTGTATGTTTAGCTTATGCTTGATATGTACTTACTGTACACTTATATATTGAAATCTAGTTACTTTCCCAAAGGGTTGCAATGGTAATTGAAGTTGTATTTCATAGTTTACTGAGTTTCAAAGTTAGTTGCATTATTATTTACTTTCTACAAACATATTGAAAATTGCATTTTTCTTTTAC
Organism: Pinus tabuliformis; assembly: GCA_031772625.1. Lineage (NCBI taxonomy): Eukaryota > Viridiplantae > Streptophyta > Pinopsida > Pinales > Pinaceae > Pinus > Pinus tabuliformis. Next base: position 1,505,480,876 of record CM062819.1, on the reverse strand, counting down.
TTTCTACCAACATATTAAAAATTGGAGTCATGAGGATATTTTAAGAAAGAAAAGGAATATTCATATTATATTTTATGTAAATGTGTTAATTTGAAATTTCACAGTAAACCAAGATTCCTCGAAATATCGACATGTAACCATGATTTCAGTTCCTTATCTGACTGTAGATCCATTTACCTTAGTCTTGTAACAAAGCATGCTATTTAGCAAATTTCTTTAACTAAAATGTTTGTGGAAGTATCAATTGTTTGTTGCATAATCTATTTTTTTAACACCTTTTACCTTGATATGGGTTATTTTTGAGGTGGATTTCATAGCATCAAAAAGATAGGTTAACTACAGTAGGGATGATATGTAGATTTGGAGCTTTCCAATAAAATAGATATTTGTGGAGTCAATTTCTTTGTTTAGGAATTGCTTTGATAGTGAAGGAATAATTGAGGTTCTATAATTGTAGATCTATGTCTCGAAAACTTTATGTTTACGAGGTCTCTATTTAGTGATCATGTGTGATAACACATTTATTTGTTGGATATTGAATAATACCGCTAGTCTCGCTAGATATTGATATGAATCTCGCAAAATTATTTCTTATAGCACCCTCCCAATACATATTTCCAATAAAAAAAACCCATATTTTCAGCTAGGGAATAAGATTGTTCTGTTGTTTTTATAGATCCTACAAAGTTTCTAGGGAATTTTCGCTTTAATACAGTGGATGTATGGATATTCTTGGAGGAATAATTAAGGTTTTATACAGTATATATATGTCCCAATTATTATAGTTTGATGAAGACTCCACTTAGTCATCATGTGTCATAGCACTAATCTTAATAGATATTGATAAGAATCTCCTTAAATATTTTTGTTTATCCCGCTCCAAATACATATTTCCAGCAAAAATAATCCTTAATTTTAATAAATATCCCATTTCTTTAAATAACACCACTTTTTATACCATAAAATTCCTATAATCTATCCCTACTTTACATCCCCACCCATGTTCCTACAATATATTCACTTTATATCCCCACCCATGTTCCTACAATGTATTCACTTTATTTTTGACAATTTAGAAACTACTTTTATTAATAAATATGGTACGATATTGCTCAATAAAGTGAAGTACCTATGTTTATCTAAATTCCAAATTAATCCATCACTTTTATCTCAATTTTCTACAAACATATAAAAAAATATTGACCGATGAATATTAAGTGTAAAGAATATCGACTGATGGGGTTACTTAATTAAAAAGAAGAATTTTAAAGTTTGTGTAAATGTGGCTTCATTTGAATCTCCCCTCTTTTTTATGTGTAATAAGCCAAGATGCCTCTAAATATCGACATGTAATGATGATTTTAGTTCCATGTGTGGCTCTAAAGTGAATTTGTTTAATTAAAATGTTCGCGGAGGTTGTCATGCTATTCCATGATCTATCTTTTTTGACACACGAAAACCAGATATGGCTCAGTTTTTGAGTTGGACTTCATTTTACAAAAAAAATAAAAAATAGGGTAGCTAATGTAGGGATCACACGTAAATTTGGAGCTTTTCGGCTATATGTTAAACTGGATATTTGTAAAGTCAATTTCGTTGTTTAGAAATCGCTTTGACAATGAGGTTATATTGAATTTAAAATCACTTATGAGAAAATATTTCGATCATGTCTCTTCATAAATCGGAGATATTGAGTTCCCGTTGAGAAGTCTTTATTGCTTATTAAATGTAAGTTCGTTAGATTATCAATCCGTAACACCGTTAACTTTTATATATTTTTCTTCTACGTTTTTGTATATGTTCATGAATGGAATGGGTGCTTTTTTGGTAGACATGTTTATATAGTTGGTCGTTGGCCACATGAAGTATCATATTTTTTTGGCCTTTATCTTCATAAGTATTCCGTAAAGAATTCCATTTTCTCATTTTCTACTTAATAGGGGGAAGTAATTTCAGTGATTGATACAGCTAGAATTTCTAGTTTTGAAATTCTATCAATAAAAAAGAAATAATTAAATTAGAGCTACAATAAAAGTCTATATCATGAGTTATCTAGATCAAATAGTTGTATTTAAAGTGAGAGTCACGAGTGTGATTTGGTTTATGGTCTTCTTCAAACAACCATTTAGTAGAAAAATCATAACTTTTGCTATAGGTAGTTTACAATCATCTTCAAGTCAACATTTATTTAGCAGAAGACATCAACTTCGATATAAATGATGAAATCATCCAACAACCATTGAGCCTTAGAGCGAAGTTCCATTATTTGTTGTCATCTTGAAACGACCATAAATTTGTCTGATAACTTATAAAATACATTGTCATAACAATGCACATGGAACAAAGAAAAAAAATTCTAATGTTGATACAAGAGTATAATTTAATGTAAAAGTATATTTTGGAATAGAGATCCAATGAAATCAATTAAAAAATAAATACATGAAAAGAAGTTTTTCAGATAAGTAACTAGCACAACCACATTAATGAATGTGGTCGATATATTCTCATAGGCGTCAATGATATACTTTTAATATTAATATTAATATATAATAAATATGTAATAATAATAATAATAATCATTATATTACAAATCCAATAATTATTGTAACAATTTTAATGACAAATTATAATAATAATTATTATATTATAATAATATAACCATAATATTAATATTGTCAAAAATATAATAAATCCAAAGGTTTATTGATATTATTACCCAAAACGATTATTAATATTATAAACCTAAGGCATTATAAACTTCGAGGAATAATATTAAGCGCAAAAGATTAAAATAAAACTAAGGTATTTATATTAAACCATCAGATTAATATTATAAATTATATGAATAATATTATACCCTAGAAATATGAACCTGTAGATTAATAAACCCAAGAGATTGATATTATAAAGCCAAGGGATTAATAGTAAAAGCCTCAGACATTATAAGAATAATATTAAACCCAAGATATTAATATTATAAAACACAGGGATATAAATCTGTAATACATTATAATATGATCAACCATGGTTGACCATGGTTGGACATGGTTCATCATGGTTCACTGTGATTGACCATGGTTGAGCATCATTGACCATCATTGATATTCATATTGAGACAATATTTGTCACAATATCATGCTGAACCATGACTAACCATAATTGACCATGGTTTACCATGATTGACAATGGCTGACCATGGTTGATTTTCATACTGATATAATCTTTGTCACAAACCTAAGGAATTTATAGTATAAACCCAAGGGGCATAAACCCTAACAGAAATATTATAAACCCTAAAATTAACATTAAACCCTAATTACTGACCATAGTTTATTTTCATATTGAGCCAATATTTGTCACAATGTGACGTTGGACCATGGTTGACGATCATAGACCATTGATGGCCATGGTAGACCATGATTGATTTTCATATTGAGACATTCTTTGTCACTATGTGGCATTGGACCATTATTGACTATAATTGGATTTCAAATTGAGATAATATTTGTCACAAAACCAAGCAATTAATATTATTAGACAAAGGGATACAAATCCTAAGATAAATATTATAAAACCTACAATAAATATTGAACCCTAACATTAATATTATAAACGTTAGGATTAATGTTATAAATGGAAGGGATTAATAAACCCAAGGGAATGATATTGTAAACCCAAGGAATTAATATTAAAAACCAAAGGGATTAAACCCTAAAAATAATCTTATAAACTCAAAGTACTAATCAACCTAAGGAACTAATAAATTCTAGGATTAATATTATAAACCTTATGAATAATATTATACCCTAGGATCATGAGCCTTTAGATTAATATTATAAACCCTAAGATTAATATTATAAGACGAAAAGATTAATAAACCCTAAGAATAATACTATAAACTATATGAATAATAATATATAACTTAAGAATATAAATCTTTCGATTCAATATATAAATCGACATAGAGATCCATCGAAATAAATTAAAAAGTAAGATTTTGAAAGGAATCTTTTGTGATAACTAATTAACTTTGAAACATGTATGATAAAATAGAAAGACAGTAGAAAGTGTAATAATGCCAAAGTGGAGATCTTGATGAAACGAATTAAAAATAAAAGTATTGAAAAAAAATTCCTTCTAGGATAAGTAATCAAGTTTTAAAGACTTCTGATAAAATAAATAGACAATATAGAAATTCATGTAAGAATGTTGATGAAAACATTTGATTCTATCTGTATTTACTTTTAATTGGTTTATATTTATTATTTATATAAAGAAAAATAATGAGTCCAAAAAAATTGTGGATAGAAAATTTGTTAAAGAATGACAACAATCAATGTTAAGAACGTAATTATTTTAGTAAATATGGTTTTACTGGTGAGGCAGTTGTGTAACCATAGGGAGTTATGTAACAAATTCTTTGAATTAAAATTATGATATCCCGAGAGGCTTGATGTAACTTTGGAGAATCATTTTTTCACCTGGAGCAATAAAAATTCCAATCCCTTGCCCCATTGAGGTTTCCATTACACACTGTTAGGGTTTTACCATGTAAACTCACGTGTTCGTTTTTGTGATACATTTTCTATTTTTTGTGCATTTCTTTCATATTTAAATGTTAATGGGCTCAAAATATGAACAAGTGGTATCAGAGCAAGGAGTGTGAGGACCATGGTCTCCTAGCAAAAGAAATTTGAAGCAAGTTTGAAAACAAGCCATTATTCAAAGAAAATCGAACTTGGCGCAAATGGGATAGTTACATTCTTGGAGGCCACATTCTTCGAGGAAGAGAAATTAGCAAAAAACACATAAAGGAAAGTGCAGAGCCGAACCCTATTGATATAATAATAGTTGACGTTGGAAGAAGTCGAGCAAGTCGTTGAAAGTTGAGAAGAGAAGTGTTGTAGGGAGCCAACCCTGTCTTGAGCCTCGTAAATGAAACGATTGTTGTTGACTGAAACGATTCCTAGAGTAGTCGAGGCATGTCATTGTTTAATCTTGAAGTGCATAAGAGGGTCAGACAACCAACTCAGGGATAGGTTCTTTGTACTATTGTTTGTTTTGAGGGTTGATTTAAAGCTGTGTATGAGATCCGCATAACCGCCTTTTATTTTTTATTACATTGCCGCTGAGTATAAAAGTAAGCCCCATAAAAGGAGTAAGGCAAGCTTGAAAAGAGATTGCTAACTAGAAGGTGCCATCTACTTTGTCCTAGTATTTTATGTTTTGACAGTAGAAAAATTTATTTGTTGAAGAATTCATTTATGAAAGTAAATAAAATTTTGAAGAGTTAAACATTATTGTTGGGCTTTTTTACAAAGAACAATAAAGTTCTGAAAATTTCTCTTTATTTTTTTTTTTGGTTTCTTTAATGAAAATTGGAGTAGGGGTTTGAAGTTTTTTCTAGTTGAATATGTTATTAAAAAGAGAGAACCTAGTGAACGAAACCAAAAATAAAGAAATTCATAAAAAATCCTAGTTGAAGGAAAAATTAAAAAGGGAAAACCCTAGTTGGAAGTGGAGAAGTTCACCGGTAATAACAATTTTGCATTATGTAAACTAAAGGTATGGGATTTGCTGGTGTAATAAGGGTTTCAAAAAGCATTAGATGGGGCTAGAAAGAAAGCTATTCGCATGACAAACTTGGATTGGAAAGACATGGATGCTCGAGCTCTCATTACCATCAGGTTGTGCCTAGCGGATGAAGCTCTCTTCAACATTATTGAAGAAACCTCAGTAGAAGGTTTGTGGGGAAAATTGGAAACATTGAAAATTACTAATCATTTAACCAACATAATCTATTTGAACAGTCAGTTGTATAGTCTCTAGATCAAAGAGGGTACTAAACTTGTAGAACACTTAAAATGTATTTAATACACTTATTTGTGAGTTTTCAGATATGAATGTTAAATTTGAAGAAGAAGATAAAGCTATCACTTTCATATGTTCCTTTCCCAAGTCTTAGGATCACTTTGTGACTTCTATTAGTTTGAGCACAATCAAATATTTAGAACCTGATTCTCTTGTGGGAGCTCTATTATCTGAAGAAGTACGAAGGAAGTCTAGCATTGAAACTTCCATGCGACAAACCATGGTAGCTAGACGCCAGTGCAAGGAAAGAGGGGAGAAAGAAAGATCTTCTTCCAGATCAAAATAAAAAGGCAAGAATTGTAAAGTCAAATGTTGGTATTTCAACAAAAATGGGCATATCAAAAAAGATTGTTGGAAATGAAAGGAATCCATTGAAAACCCAAAGAAGGAAGAAAATCAAGTTAACTTATGTATGATTGATGAAGTTTTATCTAATGAATTAGGTATGGTAGATGAAGTTATTTATGTTTGCAATGTTTCTCAGCATTACGAAAATTGTTTGTTAGATTCTGGTGCTTCTTATTGCATGAGTCTACACAGAAGTTGGTTTACTTCATATCAAGCTATGAATGGTAGTTTTATGTTTATGAGTAATAATGTATATTATCAAACAATTGGGATGAAAAATGAAAAAATTAAAATGTATGATGATACAATTAGAACGTTGACTAATGTTAGAAATCTGCCTGAGTTGAGAAAGAATTTGATTTCTTTTAGAGTATTGGACTCGAAAGGTTACAAATTTACAAGTCATAATGGAGTGTTAAAAGTTTCAAAGGGAGCTCTAGTTGTTATGAAATCAAAGAAGATTGAAAACCATTACAGAATCAAAGGAAGTACTAAGGTCAGTCAGGCAGTGATTGTATCTGAGAAGGAAAGGTAAGATATTCTCCCATGGCATCAGCGGCTCAACCACATGAGTGAAAAGGTGCTTCAGGTACTAATGAATCATAAATTACTTCCTAACCTGAAATCATTGAGATTGGATTTTTGTAAACATTGTTTATATGGAAAACAATGTAAAAGAAAATTAAAACCAAAAGTCTTAATAGTAAATAATTTTTCGACTATATTCATTCTGATCTTTGGGGACCATTTACTACAATATCTTATGAAGGTGCAAATTACTGTGAAACATTTACTCATGATTACTCCAGGAAAGTATGAGTCTATATGTTCAAAAGAAAAAATGATGTATTTATTGTCTTTAAATAGTTAAAGCTATGGTTGGAGAGAAAATAGGCAAATTAATTAAATGTTTAAGAACTGACAATGGCTGTGAATTTACTTCCTTAGAATTTGAACAATATTGCAAGGATGAAGGGATTGTTAGACATTAAAAAAATTTCTATACTCCTCAACAAAATGGCATTGTTGGACATATGAATTAGACACTTATGGAGAGAGGCATAAGCATGATCAACAGTGTTAACTTGCAAAAGGAGTTGTGGGAAAAAGTAATATCTATTGCTTGTTATTTGGTAAAAAAATCACTTTCAATTGACATTAATTGTAAAGTTCCTGAATAAGTTTGTTGAGGCTAGTCTTGTGATTATTCATATTTAACAATTTTTGGTTGTGATGCCTACGCTCTTATTCCAAAGAATCATTTTTCTAAGTTAGAACCAAAAGAAAAATGTTATGTCTTTTCTGGGTATGACTATGCGATGAAATGATAATGGTTGTGGGATCCTTCTTCACGTAATATAGTCATTAGTAGAGTTGTAACAATTGATGAATATTCTCTTCTAAACTCCAATGTTGGAAAAGTTGAATTGGAACAAGTGTCGACAAATTAGTAAATTTAGTTGGAGACTCAACCTTTTTTCGCAAAGTTGGATGGAAGAAGATACTTCTGATGAAAAAGGAGAAGATGATGTAAATGAAATTGTAGAAGTTTAGGAACCAGTTCAACAACGAGTCACTCTCAGGAGGTCTATAAGGGAATGAATAACATCCAAAATGTATGAAGATTTTGCTTCATCTATTGCATTGATTACTAAAGATGGGGAGCCTTCTTATTATCACGAAGAAATCTATGATGTGGATAATGAAAAATGGAATAAGGCTATGGACAAGGGAATGGATTCCTTAGCCAAAAAAAAACCTGGGATCTTGTAGAAATTCCTAAAGGGAGAAGTGTTGTCGGATGAAAATGGGTCTTTAAACTGAAGCAGAATATTGATGGACGTATTGAAAGATATAAGGTGATACTGGTAGGAAAATGGTATTCTTCGGTAGATGGTATTGACATTCATGATATTTTTTCATGAGTCGTAAACCTTGTTTATATTCCTATTGTGTTAGCACTAGTTAAATTACTTGATCTTGAGTTCGAACAGTTTGATGTTAAAACAACTTTTCTTCATGGAGATTTGAATGAAGAGATTTATATGGAACAACCAAAATTCTTTGTACAAGGTCACAAAAAAGTATTGTTTTGCAATATCGAAAAATCATTGTATAAGGTAGTGGTAGAAGAAGTTTGACTCCTTCATGGTGAAAGAGAACTACACTAGAAGTGAGTATGATCATTATGTATACTTTTCAATGGAATATTCACTATCTTGGTTTTGTATGTTGATGATATTCTTATTCCAAGAAAAAGCATGGAAGAAATCAACAACTTAAAGGCTTATCTTTCTAGGAAGTTTGATACAAACGATCTTGGAAGTGCAAATATATCTTAGGCATCGAAATACACAGAGATAGGAAAAATGGAATTCTCTAGTTATCACAACAGAAGTATGTGGAGAAAAGACTTGCAAAGTTGGATATGGACAATATCAAACTTGGTATTGTTCCTTTAGCTACCCATTTTAAGCTTTCTTTGGGTCTGAGTCCGAGAAGTAATGAAGAAAATAAATATATGTCTCACATACCATATGGAAATATGGTAGGAAATTTAATGTTTATGATGACATTTTAGATGCAGTTAGAGTTGTCAACAGGTTCATGGAAAATCCATGTGAAGAACATTGGAGAGTACTTCGATATTTGAGTTGCACAAGTGACCAGTGTATGATATTTAATGGCACTGGAGGTTCAGTCTGCATATATATGGACACTGATTATGTAGATGACTTGGAAAAAAGCAGATCTAATACATGACATGTCCTTACTCTTGGAGGTGGAGCAATTACTTGGATGTCAATGCTTCATGATGCATTTGTTTTGGCCACTACTGAAGAAGAGTATATAGCTGCTTCAGATGGCTGTAAAGAGACAATCTTGTTGAAAGGTCTACGTGATGAGATTGAAAGGAGGCAAGAGAAAGTGAATGTATTCTGTGAGAGTCAAAGTGTTATTAATTTGGCTACAAATCTGGCTTATCACAACAAGACTAAGCGTATTGATGTTAGATACCACTTTGTCAGACATATGATCAATGGCTGCAAGGTATCTCTCCAAAAGGTCCATACACATGAGAATCTTGCGTACATGTTCACAAAGCTAGTTTTAGTAGAGAAGTTGTGATGGTGTTTGGCTTCTCTTGGCTTTTAAAAGAGATGAGGAATGGGCATGGGCAATAGATAAAGAAAATTGTTGTCAAGGTGGAGATTGTTAAAGAAACAACATAGATCCATTTTAAGCACGAATCTAACATGAGCAGAAAGGGATCAAATTTCTTCAGGTGCAAACTTATTTTAAAGTGCAAAAAAAAAGGTGTAATTATTCCTTGTCTAAATTGTATTTTTGATACAACTAATTAAACATGCATAGCATATTGTTTGTGATTATAGTTAATATCTCTTTTCGATTTAGAAAATATTTTATTTTTATTTTAAGTGGTACACATGTGAAGTCCAAATTGAACATGGACATATAGCATTCACACAGGGTTGTAAAATTAGCCTTTGCACTCAATCACAACAATTAATGTTAATAATGTAATTATTTTGTTAAATATGGTAATTGTGTAAGGAAATTGTATACCATAAAAAGTTATGTAACAGAGTCTTTGTATTAAAATGATCATCGTCTGAAAAGTTTAATGTAACTTTAGAAAATCACTTTTTGACATCAAGCAATAACGAATCCAATTCCTTAGTAGTGAAGATTTCTTTGACCTATTGTCAACGTTTTACCATTTAAATTCTTACGTTCATTTTTGTGATTCACTTCCTATTTCTTATACATTTCTTTCATATTTAAATATTAACCGGTTCAAATACCAAAAAAAAAAAAGAGGTTTTAACCTTATTTTCATAATTCTTTCTCTACCGTTATAAATCATCCAACCTCTCAAATTAATAAAAATAATCAAATTCAATAATTCTTTCTATACCTTTATAAATCTCCCAACCGCTCGAATTAAATAAAATAATCAAATTCAATAATTTTTCGTATACAAATTCTACAGCCTTCCAAATTATATAAAAGTAATAAAATTCGGTATATCAGATCTCAGGATATCTAACCTAAGGGATAGAAACTCTTTCAGCGGCCGTTTATTAGGATTTATCTATTGCCTGGTGTGGCCTAAATAATAGAATTGCATTAGGGCTATCGAACCAACCTTGACTAGTTTGATGAAGCGGCTATTTCCAAAAACACTGCGTACCATGAGGAACTTGTCGGTATCGTCCGGTGGAAAATATGGTGCCAGCATGCATTTTTCTGAGCACTTTCTCCTCTGGACTTTGCAAGCAGCGCATGCAGATGTGTTCTGTCCTTGTGAAGTGGACGAAGTGGCGTAACTCATCTACACAAAAAAAGGAAAGAAATCTGTTGTTAATTTTCTGAAATCTGTTGTATCAGAACCTTCCTATCATTAATTTTCTGAAACAGAATTATATTACGATAGCATCCACAGAGTATTGCTTACCTTTGGATTTTATGATGGAATTAGCGGAAACAGAACGTTAGAGTTCAACCCTAATAAGCCAAAGTTGGAGAACGACTAATACGGCGAACACGACGAATTCTCTGAAGCAATTGTTATTTAAGACTGAGATAGTGCGTCTAAATGTCGGACTTTCTTCGTTATTTTTTAAACGATAAAGTTTTTTTCGATGATGGTTTTTTCAAAGCAATGGGAAGACTTATATGATCATAACGATTCAATGAATTTATCAAAAGTTGAAAATTCAGAATTTAAACTGTAATGAAATTTTAGCATATTTGAACTAGTTCTTTAATTTTATTAAATTTGAGATTTTAAATTTTGTCCGATCACATTTATAATTAAAAACAACTTTACGGTCCATTCTATTAACGTTTCCGTTGACTGCCGCAAATTGAATGTGATTTCCGACTCCATATTTGCAAGTAACCATTGGGACAGAAAAATTGGGAGAGTAACATATTGTCGTCCACTTGATCTCGATTCAATGATGATTATTTTTCCGTTTTCCATTCATTGGGTGACGGTGAAGGCCCTCAATTTCGCCTTCCATTTTCATACCAATTTACTATTTTATAGTGTTCACGTTTTATGCGGGATGCCCATGCCACAATAAATAAATAAATAAATCTGTTACAAGTGGGTCCTCTTCATTATTGGTAATGGGCATTGAGATAAGATGAGACACGATAAGTTGCCGTCAGATGACGCAACCAACCATGATGTAATTGATATGATATATAGTAATTTCAGGTAATAGTCAAATAATTCAATTCGTCCACTCCACTTCAGTTACCAATTTACTATTTTATTATTGGTAATAGGCATTGAATACAGAGAAAATATGTGCCCACCCACGATTAGAGATTTCAGGTAATGGTCAAATAATTCAATCACTTCAATTACAGGAATTATCGGTCCGAAAAATGTGATGAATATGATCGAGCAGCAACGAGGAAGTTTAATTCCCAAGTTTCATTCTCCGTTTTATGCGGGATGCCCATGCATAGAAAGATGGACCTATTTCAACACGCTGAAGGGGAAGAGGGATTACGAAAAGGAGTTGTGTTGTCGTGACACCAAAAAGAATATTTCCATAGTTAATTATTTATTAACGAGTGCTATTCATATAATTAGTAGAAGAAACTCAAACCATATCTCCCATTCATAATAGTATAACACATTATCATATATATCATCACACTGCATTTATTTCAGAAATGCTACATGATTATATATATTATCACACCATTACATTTATTTCAAAAAGCCACACTTTATTTATGTTTAATATTTACAAATACATTGTTATAACAATATTATACACTTAGATAATATATCAGTTTGTCTCAGCCAATTTAATCCCCTAACAGCCAATTACTAACCAACCCTTTACATTATGCATACTCTCTTGGGTACCACAATTTCATTAAACATTAAAGAAAAAATTCAAAGAACGTGAACAATTCTAAAACATATGAAATACTTAGTTTTTTTGGGTTTTGTAGAGTGTTCTAAAATTATTTAAACTACTTCTGATGAATAAATTAATTGAAAATTTTATAGAATATAGGGAAGGATTTCCGTCAAATCTTGATTCCAAGGAAAAAGTGAGAATCAATAAGAATACTAGAGAACTTTATTTTCTCTATTTTTATTACAATTCTTTTGTTGTGGTTTATAATTAAATTTTTAGAACCACATTAACTAAATAATTTTTCATGTTTTATGGAGGATAGATAAATATGCTATATAACTTCTCTAAAAAAATTCAAATTCTTATTTAGAATATTCAATGAGTACCGATCAAAAGATGAGACTCTTGTCATTATAGAGAAAATTCAAAGAACGTGAACAATTGGAGAGTTGAAGTTTTCTTCTTTATTAAGAAAGCCTTTAACAAAATATTCTTGATGTGAAAATTTCATTAACACAAAGGTGTTTGTGTAGCTTTATTATCAATCACGATGTGGATGAAACATATTGGTGGATTGGAAACTTAAGCTAGGTTTAAGCGTTGATGACTATGGGATATGACATGCAAATACGATCTATACATAACTAACTTAAAATAGGATTATTGCAACATGCTTTCTTTTCTTGTGATTTTCATTTTTTTTGCATGTTACGAATTGTTCATGCATGTTAGCTATAGCCCATGTTTCCAAAGTTTTACATTTCTAGCGATTTTTTTCTTGTGGGAGACCCTTGTTGATGCTCCATGTGGAGCTCTTTGAGTCACACTAGTTTTTGTTGGGACATTCCATCTTCTACTATTGAATTTTTCAAGTGATTATTTTGTTTTATATGCAAGTACATATTTCTCGCTACTATTCGTTTTAAATGTCGTAAACCTACCTTGAGACTTGGAAATTTTATTGATTTCAAGTGTGGTGAAATAGGAATATTTTTTTTGTGTCATTAACGTCTCATCGTACTTTTTTATTTTTATATTTACAATCAAGGATCATGTAGAAATACATGACACTCTATAGAAACCCTAGAAAAATATTTTATTTTTGTTGTGTGTGAATGGTATAATAAGGATTCCTTGTTCAAAATAGAGAGGTCTAGAAATGGATATATGTATGACGTGTAGTATTTTAGGTTTCCTACAAGTTCATACAAAAATACACGAATTCTACACGGAACCCTATAGGTGGATACTTAGATCCATAATAAAATGGTTATGGATACCTCTCATAATATTTTAATTGATTTTTTCAAAATATGAAGATAAATTAGGGATATCATGTTAATGGGCTCTTAAGTTGTCGCATGGTCCATAGTCATAACATGGAAACCAACGGGGGCCAACATATTATGTACTAATATCATTCAAACCCACTTTAGATGATTAGGAAGATATGAGTAACTGAAGTATTGAGATACCTTCACATTTCTCTCAACAAATTACCAAGCAAGATGAGTATTTTAAATAATGGATAGGATTGATAGCAACATCTAGAAAAACTAACAACATACATGCATCGATGGGATAATATTTAAGAGGTGAAGAGAGGCACCCTAGTACTCTCTTTCAATTTAAACATAGTAATCACACAACCTTTCAAGGTGACAATTCATGGCATTAGTTTCTAAAATTTAATGTGAACCAATTTTATAGTTCTTATGAATTTTCATAGTTTTGATGAAATGGAATGCTATTTCTCTCTCCATTTATTATCGATGAACCATTGAAGCTCAAATTAGGGATATTTTATTTGGGTTTAAAAGATTAGAAATGGTGGAAACCTTACAAGAAATTTTATGGACGTTACGTTGGTTCCACTTAGTGTGTCAAGTCCACTTATGTCATTTTGAATGTTACACTCACTATCTAGGATGACTAAAAAATTTATGTCAAGTGATGCAGGTGCATAATTGGAGCACAAAGTTCGATGAATATTAGACCAGAGCTTGCCCATGTGATGGGATGGTAACATGTTGATGTTGGGAGAGATTTTAAATGTTTTGTGGATATTTGCAATAGGATGTGATTTTTGTTTTTATAATATGTTGGAGGAAGTATTTCCTAATGTAAATGTCATTTTAGTTTCCCATATTTTGTGAGAAGTGGAAGTGAACCATAACTTGTGACTCTTGGTTTCCCATGTCAGTTTGTTTTATAAAGAAATTATTGTTTGAGTAGAAGAGCAGAAGCATAGTGGTAGAAGAGAGGAAGAGTTCCAGCATTAGGAGAATAGGCAAGGCATGAGAGAAATGGTATGCACAGACCCACTTTGTATATTATATATAGTTTAATGTATGTATGAATTTGATTAATAAGTACTTTAGTTATATGCCTTTCTACATGTTTATTTCTCTGTCTGTATAATGTTAACTTGATTTTTTGAGGGTTGCACTTGTTCAGTCAATTTGTAGTAATATTTGAATGTGTCAAGAGTGTGGTGATTGTATGCTTTAGTTAAAATTTGATTTCTTATTCAAGTAAAAATTGGGGCTAGATATATTTATCTGTTTGTATGGGTCAGAGATTGTATGATGAAGAATTGTTTCTATCGTTGTATTCTTATGGGCTGTGTGTAATTTTGGGTTACTTCTTGTGTATTTCTTACCTTTGAAAGCGTATTATTATTCCATAGAGTTATATTAAGAATTTGCGCTTTGAAGCCTCCACCATTGTGTTGAGTCCCTTTGTGCCTTGACTCTTGTTGTGTCAGCTAAAAGCTGAGAAAGAAAGTGTTTATGCATTATGGATATCAGTGGGTGTTTGGGTTTTGTGTTGTGAAACCCATCAGCAAAACAAAGCGCTATTGTTCAGATTCAATCACTCCCTACTGATTGGAATACAATGTGTTTGTTTGGTTATGTATTCCCCTGAGGTTAGAAATGGTGGGCTTGAGAATGGAGAAAACCTACAAGTCGCTTATAGTTGTGCCATCATTTTTTGTTAAGTTATTGTAGTTGTATAATTTTTGTGTATGGAGAAAAACCCGAGCACACTGTTGTGCGAACAATGCCAAACCACTCTTTTGTCACTGATTTTCATGGAAAATATGTTCACTTCGCAATCCAATTGAACAAGGGCATAATAATTCGATGGTTGAGATAAGAAACAAGTTAAGGTCATGTAGATTTGATTCGAAAGTCGAATACAATGAGGATAAGTCATTTTGGATTCTTGGAATACGAAAAGACAGAGTTCTGAGATGCTATGAAAATATTTGCGGTGCCTACAACAAATAGTTTTCAGGGCTACCTGTGCATTGTTGAAAGCCAGTTTGGCTAGCATGTTGTGCCATATGATGGTTTGAAGCCTATGGAGTTTCATGGGGTTTGAAAAAGGATTGCAAGATGGGAGAAATCTGTAGAATTTCCCACTATAGATCAACAGATTATGCAATATACTAAAGCAAAATAAAAGATCTACTTCTACAAAAAACTTTATGGAAGCTTAATCAAATATGAGCAAGATCAATAAGAACACATATAACTAAGAATGAGAAAGAAATCACACATGAACACGGAAGAATACTCTGGGGAAAGCCTCAAACTAAAATCTCGATCTCTCTAATATCATACAAGTGGAAAAAAGTATAGATTACATAAAGCATTAGCTCACAAGCTATCCTGCTCTTAGTACAATCCCTCTTCTGCTCATAAACAGTCAAATGCTCTCAAAAACCTTCTCCTCTGCCCTCCAAGCCTCATATTTCCTTGTTCATTTTTTCCTAGGGTCCAGTGCTTCCACTTGTGTGAATTCCCACCTCACACTGCTCACATGGCTCAGTAGTAACTGCGCAATCCTGAAGGAGATAATTCCTTCTCCATGGACGAGTTTCCTTTATAGGAAAATTCCTCCAACTAATAGTACATTGTCCCTTCCTTTGATCTCAACTGGGTCTCTGACTGAACTAACATGCATGAGTTATTTATGAGAGAATATTCAGTTATCTGGAGAGCAACAATTACATGCATGCAAGCATTAACTAACTGAACTCATAATTAATTCTAAAAACTGTTAGAACTAATATAACTGGACTTGACTCAGTTAACTGAGCCAACTAATTATGTTGGATTCTTGGGGCCTGACCCAGGTTCGGAATTGTTTTAACCAAACAAATCCCACACTACCAACCCTTTCGGCAACACTCCACGGAGGCCGGACTGAAGTCTCACTCGAGGTAGCAAGGGAGTGTGTTGGAACCAGGTTTCCACACCCTAGGGATGTCTAGATGGGGATTGGACGAACCACGAACCAATCGGCGCACTTGCACTACTTTGCACAATGATTTGGTCTTCACGAAGCTCGATGATGAGGTACTTCTTATATTCTTATTATTATACATGTTTATTATCGTTCAGATCTACTTCTTAAGGTCTTTAAGCAAACATTTAACATTAATAACCAGTGTGCACAATCATAAATGCGCATACATTCAGAACATAATCAAACAGATAGATTCGTGATAAAGCGCACAATGATTAAGAAACTCTTATCTTTATTTATCTTCCATTCAGTACAACCAGATCTGCCCTGCACACTCAGCTGCAGGGGTCCACGCACACAGCTGTGGACTCTACTCGACCTCTACGCACACAGTTGCACAGCCTCTATCTATCTACCAACACCCTTGACTCGGACTTACAGATGTAAAGAGAATATTTCCTTCATAAACCCATAATATTTAAGATCCAAACTAAGAACTGCCTTCTACTCGTAGAGCCTTGCTCTACTTATACATTCCCATGGTCCGCGGATCATGGGCAGGCTAGCTCATTTTCTATTTTCTTACATTATTTTCGGGCCGACAACCCTTTGACTCGACCTATTACATTTCTTGCTTCGCACACTTTGCAGAACTTTTACAATATCCTTACCCTAACTTATTTTCTCTATGCCCCAAAAACCCTTACGCGGGGCCTCTGCTACCCAACAAGCCCCCAACACAATCATCTTGACTTGTCCTGAGTCACTCGGCTCGTGCAACAATCTTCACGCAGAGGCCATCTAGCAACCTCTGCGCTTTTCTTATACTCGTAACAAAGTCTTCCACCATTTGTTGTACCCGTTGTACGCGAGCTACCGATGCATCAGTATCAATTTTAGTTGTTTGTCCTTGTTCATATATTGCCTGCATGTGTGGTAACTTTCCCTCAATGTTGGTGGAGACCGCGAATGCCTCATCAAGCCAAGGCTGAATGCAACACTGCTTCCTTCTACCGCTCAACGTCAACTTGTGCCTTCAGAACCTGGGCCTCCCTCATCTTGGCCAATCACTGTGTGATGGTGATCGCTTGCGCCATCCCTCGAACTTGGTCATAAGCCTACTGTAATTCCCATGCTTCTGTCTCTACCTGTTGTAGCGTTGGGTCTTCCTGAAGGGATGTGAGCATATGGAGTGACTGATCCAACAATCTCGAGAAATCTTGGGTAGTGCATGCTATCACTTCCCATCTTGCTTAGATTACGCAGCAGCAATTCTCTTGAACTTTCGGGGGTGTAGGAGGTTGCACCTTCGTCCTTAGTTCTGTGATTTGTAAGTTTAATTCCCACTGAGTTTTTGCAGCCTCCTCTTGGGCCGTACGGAATCCTGCGGCCATGTGATGAATCTTAGCAGCTATTAGGAGTTCCGCTGGCATAGCCAACTCTATTACATTGCTGTAGAAGTCCGCCACGGCCTATTCTAATTCCTTCTTGTGTGCGATCAAGTCATCACATCATAGACTAACCTGCTCCAGATTTTCCTTGTGCTCCACTAAGACTTGGACGGTGTGGCCTTTCCTAGCATGGAGCTCAACGATGACCACATCCTGTAGCTGGTATACAATTTCTCTGGGAAGGAAACCCAAGTTCAACCCCCAAATTCACATGTCACCTTCGGCTTCTGCTAGGACAGCGCCTGCTGGCAACACTATGGTGTTCATTGTGTGGACTTGCACCATCTACTCAGTTGCGGATGCGTCGTCTACGAGGTTTGGTATCATCCCTCCCAGGGGTCGCACCTATAATGCCTATAGCTGCACTTTGAGCTCCCCCAACACAATTGTCTACTCTCTCATTAGCTCTTCCAAAGGTCCTTTAGTGACATTACGCATCGTTTCACTGTTGTCAAGAAACTCTTTCTCCAAAGTGTTTGTTATGAAACCAGCTCAAGAAAAGATAGAAAAGAAAGATCAACGCCTTAGAATTCAGCCTCTTCGAGGGGGCAACCTCCTTTACATTACATAAATGAACAATTCTTGGATGATACAAATGAAAAAACCTCCTTTCTATATATAGGAGTCTAAGGAGTCACAATATAATTCAGCTGACCTAACGATAATAATATAAAGCCACAAAAATAACAATAGAGGGATTCTATGGGGCACATAAATAACAATATGGGGGTAATAGGGGCACAACAATATAAATAAGGGGTATAACTACAATAGTAATGGGGTAATCACTAG
Organism: Pinus tabuliformis; assembly: GCA_031772625.1. Lineage (NCBI taxonomy): Eukaryota > Viridiplantae > Streptophyta > Pinopsida > Pinales > Pinaceae > Pinus > Pinus tabuliformis. The sequence continues at coordinate 1,505,462,242 of CM062819.1, read as the reverse complement.
TATTATAGGGACCCAACATGCCCCTCTCCTTCAAAAATGTGTTGTCCTCAACGCTTGAGCAGTTCTGGATACTTCTGCATAAAATTCTCATCCTCCCATGTGGAATCTTCAGTGGATAAGTTCTTCCACTTCATAAGATACTCTGAAATTGATCGATTTCGTACCTGTCGAGTTATTGTTTCTGTGACTGCTTCCGGTTCCAATATAATTTTTCCTTCCTCGTCAAGTTCTGGCAATATTGTTTGAACTGGGAGCTTGTCGCCTATAACCTTCTTTAAACATGAAACATGGAAAACTGGGTGCAATCGAGAAGTTGCAGGAAGCTCCAATTTGTATGCCATAGTACCAATCTTTTCCAACACCTTCTACAGACCATAATACTTTGCTGATAATTTATTATCCTTCTTAGCTTGCTTTAGGGACATTTTCTTATATGGTTGTAGCCGTAGGAATACCCAATCACCTACATTAAAACTTCTTTCACTACGATGTTGATCTGCTTGTTGTTTCATTCTATTTTGTGCCAACATGAGGTTATTCTTTAAGAGTTGGAGGACTTGTTGTTGATGTTCGATGTGATGTTCCACTGCCTGAACCTTAGAATTTTCTCTTAAATATGATGTGATTGATGGTGGTTGGTACCCATAAAGTGCCATAAATGGGGTCATTTTTGTTGTTGTATGGAAGGAAGTGTTATACCACCATTCAGCCAGAGGCAACCATTTGACCCATTGTGTCTGTTTATCAGATACAAAGCAACGAAGATATCCTTCCAAACATTTGTTTACTATCTTAGTTTGCCCATCAGATTGAGGATGATAAGATGAGCTATGAGCTAACTGAGTACCAAGACAAGAAAATAATTCTGTCCAAAAATTTCCAGTGAAAATGGGATCTTTGTCACTTACAATAATCTTTGGGTTTCCATGTAGCTTTTGAACTGTTTCCATAAATGCAGTAGAAACCTTACTGGCTTTAAATGGATGTGATAATGCACAAAAGTGTGCATACTTGGTAAGTCTATCAACTACCACCATGATGACACTCTTTCCCTCAGACTTGCGTAAACCTGTGATAAAATCCATTGAAACATCCTCCCAACGTTGGCTTGGAATGGATAAAGGTTGTAATAGACCCGGTGTCTTAATTGTTTCAACTTTATTTTGTTGGCAAACCAAACATTCCGCCACAAACTTTTGAATATATCATTTAAGGCCATCCAAAAAAAATTCCTTCTCAACCCTGTGGTAAGTTTTTAAAAATCCTGAGTGCCCTCCTAAGGGAGAAGTGTGCAATTCCATAAGAATCTTTTGTTTTAGCTGGGAATTATTACAGAGGTATAAGCGATCTTTGTACCATAACGAATTTTTCCAGCTAAATGTATCAGAAGCACTGGAATCTTGTTGTAGCTTTCGAATAAGTGCCCATACTTCTTCGTCATTCTTCCATTCCTCCTTTGCTTCATTTATCCAATCTGGTTGGATAATAGAAATGGCACACAACAATGCTTCCATATCCTCATCCTTTCTTGAGAGTGCATCTGCCACCACATTTTGCTTCCCTTTTTTGTAGATGATTTCAAAGTCATAACCCAACATCTTTGTGACCCACATTTGTTGCTCTTCAAAGGATAATCTTTGTCCTAAAAAGTATTTAAGGATATCATGATCCGTTTTTACCTTGAAGTGTCTTCCCATTAGGTATGGTCGCCATTTCTTAAGTGCATGGAGTATTTCCAACATTTCCTTCTCATAAATAACTTTGCTTAAAAACTTTCCCTTGATTGGACGACTTTCAAAAGCAATGGGTCTTTCATCTTGCATTAGAACAGCACCAATTCCATTTCCTGAAGCATCACATTCCACAATAAAGGTTTTTGTGAAGTCCGGTGTAGCTAAGACCGGTGCTTGGCACATTGCCTCTTTAAGATGTTTAAAGGCCTTTGTTGCTTCCGGAGTCCATGAAAATGAATCTTTCTTCAATAATGTTGTTAGAGGTGCTGCTATTCTCCCATAATTCTTAACGAACTTGCGATAATACCCTGTCAACCCAAGAAATCCTCACAGATGCTTTATGGATGTGGGGATTTTCCATTCCTTAATGGCTTTAATTTTGCTAGGGTGTACCTTAACTCCTTCATGAGATACAACATGACCCAAATATTCCAACTCCTGGACTCCAAAGAAACATTTGGATCTTTTTGCATATAATTGTTTCTTCTCCAATAGTTGTAGCACCTTATCAACATGCTCAACATGATCCTTCCAGGACTTGTTGTAGATTAGTATATCATCAAAAAATACCAACACAAATTTTCTAAGGAATCGTTTGAAAATTGAATTCATCAAACCTTGAAATGTTGAAGGTGCATTGGTAAGGCCAAAAGGCATGACCAAAAATTCATAATGACCCTCATGAGTTCTAAATTCCGTTTTCGGAATGTCTTCAATCTTCATTCTGATTTGATGATATCCCGAATGAAGATCCAACTTGGTGAAGTAAATTGATCCATGCAATTCATCCAGTAATTCATCAATGACAGGAATAGGGAACTTATCTTTAATAGTGAGCTTGTTGAGCTCCCTATAATCTGGACACATGCGCCATGATCCATCCTTCTTGTGCACCAATACTACTAGAGTTGAGAAAGAACTTTGACTCGGTTGAATTATACCAGCCTCTAGAATTTCTGCAACCATATGTTCAATTTCACTTGTTTAGACATATGGATATTTGTACGGCCTGATGTTTGGAGGAACACTTCCTGGAATCAGATGAATAGCATGATCATGATCACGCATAGGTGGGAGACCTTTGGGAGTTTCAAATACCTTGGAATTATTGTCCATGACTTTTTGGAGATCTGGAGAAATAGATGATTCCAATGTGGAAACATCTAGCGAACATAATTGTGCAATTACACCTCTTTTCTCCTTTTTTAGAAGCTTTGTCATGCGATTAGAGCTGATTATCTTTCCTGGTTTCCCTGCAATACCCCTTAATTCAACTTCCTTTCCTTCCATAGAAAATTTCATGAAAAGTTCTTGAAAATTAAAAGCTATTGTACCCAAGGATTGTAGCCATTGGACTCCTAGTACAACATCAACACCTCCAATTGGAATGGAAAGCATTAGGCTAGTCAATACATATTCTCCCATGGATAGCCTGATATTATGGCACTTTCCAGAACAATTTATTGTTCCTCCATTTGCAATCATCACTCGACACTCTGGTGCTGGATATAGGAAGCAATTGAATTCTTTTGCTACCCTACAATGAATAAAATAGTGGGTGCTTCCTGAATCAATCAACACTATTACGTTTTTCTTCTTGATTTGTCCTTCTATCTTGATGGTTTGAGGAGTGGCAATTCCCACCAATGCATTACAAGATATGGTCGGATTTATTCTTTCTTCATCTAGGCTTTGTTCCTGGAATATATCCTCTTCTTTTGACCTTTCTTGCTCCTTTTCTTCTTCCTCTTCACAATCTATGTAGAATAATTTCTTCTCAGCACACTTATGACCTTTTGTGTATTTGCTATCACAATTGTAACAAAGCCCTTTTTCTCTTTTTTCTTCCAATTGTTGTGGTGTCAACCTTGTAGGTTGTGGAAGACTACGGGCAACAACACTTCCGTCTTTATAGTTGTGAATGGTATGCTTCCCAGTTGCCATAATTTTGCTTTCCAATTTTCTTGCTAACCTGTATGCCTTCTCTAATGAATCAGGTTCCCAAAGGTGCACATCATGTTGGATATTATCCTTTAAAGACCCTATGAACACATCAATCCTATGCTCCTCTAGAATATCTTTTACCCTTATGTTCAATTTTTGGAACTCCTCAATGTGCTCCATTATTGAACCCTTTTGTTTGAGACTTATCAATTGGCTAAAAAAAGTGTTGCTTTTTGTATCCTCATAATGTGCTATCAATTCTTCCGTAAAAATTGCCCAAGTGATAAATTGTTTACGAGAAAAAAGCCATTGATACCATACAAACTGATTTGGTTCCAAATATAAAGTTGCCATACGTACCTTTTGTGTGTTTTGCACATTATTGAGATCGAAGAATTGCTCCATCTGTAATATCCATGTGGCGGGATCCTTGCCATCAAACTTCCTCATATCGATTTTTATAATGTGGTGATTCTTCGATCCGACATTAGTGTCTATGGAATCATGATTAACATTTCTTTTGTTCTCATCATGAGTTTCCTTTACTACCTTTTCACCATTAGTAAGTATTTCTTGTAGAAAATTAGTCAAATCTGTCTTCAAATCTGCCATGCCTATCTTCAAATTTTTGTTCGAATCTATCTTAAAATTGTCCATCTTAGCTTCCATGCCATTCATCTTAGCTTCCACGCCATTTATCTTAGCTTCCACGCCATTTATCTTAGCATCTGTTAACTTTTGTGAGCGTGACATTTGTTGCACTTGTTCTTGTAATTTTGATATATCATGTAGCATTTCTTTCTCTTCTTCATGAGTCATGCTAGAGCTTTCAGGTTCCTTACTAGGTGTTTGCATTTTCTTTCGTCAGGGCATCAGTTACCAATAATAATGCTCTACTATGCCCTTTGAATTCCTTCAAAATAAATTTTCAAACCAATCTTAAGCAAAAATTTAAAAACATCTACACACCTTTTTTCACTTTGTAGGAGCTCGATATTGCCTCTGATGTATCTCTGTACTTTCCAATCATCTAGTTCTGAACTTGTGACTTGTATTATCTCTCTGTCTCCTCTTTCCAATGCCACAAGTCTGACCGAAATTGGATTCTCCAAGGAAGAGTTATGCGAAATCTCCCACAGTGACTTGATTATAGACTAGTTCAGTAGAGCTAACTTGTACAACGTGCCGCGAGTAACAGTTTCGACCTTTGGATCTGAAAAGCACCCACAAGAAACTACAGTCCGTTCTCTTTCTGTACCTTCTTACGAAACTTCAATCGGATCCCCAGAGAGAACGTTATGACCATTTTCCCCAGGTCACCTATTTTGAATGTAATTCAGGAGTCTGCAAAAAGACCAACTTCCTCAAATCATATCTCCGCAAATATCGCGCGAAAAGCTCTGAAATTCGGATCGAAGGTTCAACGCGATTTCTTCTCAAATGAGTTTTTTTTTGCGACTTCTGAAACATCACAGACAAAAAGTTATAGCGAAAATGCCACGATGACCTGTTTGGAGCAGCGAAACCCTAGAATCCAAAGCTCTGATACCAAATGTTATGAAACCAGCTCAAGAAAAGATAGAAAAGAAAGATCAACACCTTAGAATTCAGCCTCTTCGAGGGGGCAACCTCCTTTACATTACATAAATGAACAATTCCTGGATGATACAAATGACGAAACCTCCTTTCTATATATAGGAGTCTAAGGAGTCACAATATAATTCAGCCGACCTAACAATAATAATATAAAGCCACAAAAATAACAATAGAGGGATTCTATGGGGCACATAAATAACAATATGGGGGTAATAGGGGCACAACAATATAAATAAGGGGTATAACTACAATAGTAATGGGGTAATCACTAGTATTATAGGGACCCAACAGTGTTTGTTGTATTTGTCTTTTTGCGTGTATGCGGCGAGTCCTTGATGCACGGCCTCTTGACTTCGGTCGATTTTGTGGTAAGGTCTGCGCATTCCTGTGTCTCCATTTCCCTCTACCTATCGTACTTCAAGGACATTTCTTGATCTTCCCTGATCTCTTGGTGATTTCTTCCTCGGTCGCCTCATACTGCGAAGCTACCTTTTGTCCCTGACGTGTCCTTTCTGCCATTTTAATCAGTCGCAGCTAGATTTCCTTCTTTCGCTATTGTGCTGCCATCCTTTCTAATGCGGCCAAGTCTGGGGCATGCCACTTTGAAGGCCATGCTACCATTAACTCACAAATTGCATCGTCTGTTGCGATGAATGAAAGCTTTACCCAAGTTTGATTTGGATCCTTCCGCGCCTGGATATATATATTATGCATGTCTGCTTTGAATTTAGCTGTGCTTTGCAAATTGTTGTATATTGTCGGGGATAACTACAGTTTGTGAGCAATCCATGTCCGGATACTTGCCTCCACGAATATCCAAAGCACCTTCATCTCACGAATCCTCATGCTATCTTTCGTATCCCAGAGCGAGTTATACCACACGGCTTCAGGGAGGTTGTCCTCAATGTTGAGAAATTGGTTGCCCTGTGGCAGCTCTCCTATAACTAGTAGGATTGTTAGGAGCAACCATGCATAATGGAAAGTCTTACCATGCTCTTGAGCTTCCCAACAATTCATCAAAAATTCGTCACAGAGAAGCTGTGCCTAATTGAGCTGAACCCCTTCTACACACTGCTTCGTGAGCACAATGACACTGGCTCACACTTCATTTGTGTGGCATTTTCTCACAAGCTTACCGCCCAGTAACTGGATGGAAATGCACACCCCTCGGTCTTTGATGCTTGCTATTACATACTCTCGCTTCCGTTTCTCCAGCTTATATTTAACATTCATGACTTCTGCGAGCCCCATGTCGCTACTCATTCCAGCTATGTCTATATGATTGTTCCCTTTAGTAGGAAGCTAGGAAATTCGGTGTACTAAATCGGACATGATGGGAATCGGTTCCTCCAACCAGAGATACCCATCATGTACCAGACATAGTAACTGTCAGATAACGAAAATGGTGATGGCCACGTGGTGATAGTGGGGTATCCACCTTAGATTGATTAATCCTGCATTCTCCACACCTTGTAACCACTTCTGCCGCAGTAATTTCTCTTACGCCAATTGGGGGAACTTCTCGCTATTCGCAAGATCCCAATCTTCGAAATTGATTCTCGATACTCGGCCTAGTGGTAGACCGTCAAACCTTATCTCATCTGGAAGAAATGGGGTCTGGAGTGTACTCTTTCTGGCCTCCAGGTCCTTTGGTATCTTGGCCGCCACATTCCATGGAGACATATATGGTGGTAGCAAAGGTATTTCCATAGCATCCTCCTTTTCCTCATCCTATGCTTCAATCTGAGTGATCAGGCCTTGCAAATCTTCTGCGTCCTCGTCGATTTCCGTGGTGATTGTTGTGCCCTTTTCTGCCACTGATAATTTACCAAATCTCGGTGATGTTCGAACTGGTCAAATAGTCTGCTTGTCTTTCTAGGTTCGTGGCGTGCGTGGGGACTTTCGAACTTCTGGGGTAGCGGCCACCGCTCCTAGCTCCTCCTTTGTCAGATAGGGCGCTTCCTCGAACCTTACCCTGGTTCTCATGGTTTCTATCTTGAATTCTCTCGGGGACGTGCTCTCGAGGCACCGGGTAGGTGGGTGCTCATTGTTTTGTACTGGCTTGAGTCTCACATAGGCAAAGGTTGTTGTATGGCTACCCCAACGGTTTTTATAAGAAAATTTAAATTTGAATTTAACCCTTCCCTCCACTTCAGATTCATTAATATCCTCTTGGCGGCAGATCTTTTCGTATCTAGCTCGAAACTCCTGTCTTAATTTCCCGCCGCCCACTCCTCTCTGTCGTAACTCTAGCTTCTTGTCTTGAACGTCAACAGTCACCTCCCAGTCTTCCCACGCGGCAGCGCAGCCCCTTCGGCGCGACCACGATCCTGCTAACCGACTGGCCCTGCACGGACCCTTCTTTCTGTGCTGGTCTTCTACAAACTTGTTTATAGTCTCGCGCCTCCTTTTAGCTACCTGGAACACTGAGACTATGCCTTCCATAGCTAGTCAGGTGGTCGCACTCAAGGTGCGTGATTCCAACTTCCCTGCTAGCCCGAGTTGCGGGCACCTTTTGAGTACCTTGATATCCGTTATCCCATCCTGCTCTGTTGTATATGGTATACTGCTCCATTGGTGGAGTCGCAGCCATGATAGTGGGTTCTCAGCTTGTTCAAGTCCTGAGGTAGAACTGACCAGGCCTGGTTCCCTTATTTGCAGATTCCCACGGCCCACTTATATGGCGCCGATTTTCATTTTGCTGATTTTTTCATCCAACATCGCGCTTATCCTCCTTAGGCATGCCCATTCTTCATTGATTTCATGAAGCCATCTGCTGCCGTGCCGAATAGCGTCTTGCAACCACTGAATGACCTCGTGTGTTGCGGTTTGGGAAGCTTCTTCTGTCCTCTTAGATCCCTCTTGTTTCACCATTTATAAGATCACCTTCACCCCCCTCCTTTTACTGATGGTATTATAGGCCCATCAAACCCCTAGTATCCGCAGATTCCCATTGGGTCATCTTATCAAGCGAACACTGTTCATGTTCCAACCTGTTTTCCTGATGGATTTTTCATGAACAACTGGTGGAATGCATCACTGTGGTGAACTCTAATTTTTTATTCTTAGTCGGTTATGCGACTGCACAACATACATCTGCATCTTACACCGCTAATGCGCCTACCTTCTACATTCATGCCAGTTCCTCCTAGTCTTTTGCTATGTATTCCACCCTTGTGCAGTTGTTGCGCACAACGCCCCTATTTGTGCACCCTGCCATTTTTGTTGTAGAATTAACTTTTTGCAGCGGTCTACAGGTTCCTCCACGTTCATTGCACCCGCATTGGTTGGAATTTCCTTTGCTTCTATCGTTACGCGGTGTAGCGATCTAACCATCATATTACAATTTAGTGTTATTACCTCATCCAATCAGTTATTCCATCGCTCAATCTCTTCATCTAAGTCCAACGTGCAGGAATGGTCACATTCCCATGAGATTCTCTCGTTCGCTGTCAAATTGACCCGATCCTGATCCTACGCTGTGATCTAGTAGATGAAGTCCAGTTCATCATGATTGTCCTCATCGCGCACAGGCTCAGTGTAGCACGCTCCTTCACCTTGGTCCAGCGGAACCACTACGCGTTGAGCCTTTTTCTCTAATATCATTTTCTGTCTCTTTAGGTTGATGACTCCATTCATATCTGTGGCCCAGTCTATCCCTAATAATGCAGGGTATGCGTTACTGTCGTCCAAAATTTTTGTTACCTCAAAATCTATTCGTGTGCTCGCGCCTTCGATGTCTACTGTAACACCTTGCAATCTCCCCATGGGCAAGATCTTCTGTTCGTTTTCGATCCATAATTGAATAGGAGACCATTGTAGGGCAGGCCTGTCCATGCGTTCCCAGGACTATTTAGGTAGCACATTTGCATCTAATCCCAAGTCGAGAACAACCTGATCCATCTCATAGTCACCAATTTGTGTAGTCAACCGCATTTTCCCCCCAGTGCGTAAAGCATGCTTGCCTAGCTTTTGGACCATGTGCGGTTCACCTAACCCTGCACACCTAGTTATCAGCTCTTGCAATCCCTTAACTACTTTATTGTCCCATAGTAGCTTCATGCATGTCTCTAAAAAGGTAGTTAGCATAGAAGTATCCACTTCAAGTTTAGTTTATCCTTGCTACCTGAAGTAGAGCCTTCCATGAAGCTCTTCTTAGCTTCCATAAATGTCTCCTTCATATGTTCCAAATCAAACTCAGGTTGCTTCATAGGGGCCTTGCGAACCCATGTATCCTCCCCTGTAGTTGCACCACTTCTGAGCACCATATTCATGTTACGGTCCTCTTCACGTGGTTCAGCCTTCATCATTTGGATATTCTACATGGGAGTAGATTGAAGCACCCTTTTTTCAAGCATCCATGCAATTAGCATGGGGCAATCTACCGCTTCATGATCAAGCTAGTAACAGTAAGGGCAACATGTTCTTGTCGAGTTCATGTAGTCATGCACGTAGTGCTCGGGTCCTCCACAATTGTAGCAAATTAATTGTCCACGTCCTCATCTGGGTCCCATTCCTCCTCGTCCCCATCCGCATCCCTGGAATCCACCGTGCGCTATTGCTGCAGCAGGATCCTGACCTCACGCCTCCATCTTTGTAGGAAGATCTTCGGTCCATTAGCAATTCATAACTCCGATAGTCTCGTTCATTGTGGCCCACCAATCTACAAAAATTGCAAAATAGCCGTTGGGGGGTCTATGTAAACTTCTGCAATAGATGATAGTTGTCTGTTGCATGCTTTCCTCCCACCTGACAGATCACACACCAGAGTGTGGGCACCACACTTGACCCAACATGTACCTCTGGTCTCAATGGCATTGGTTCTGCCAAATAGTTCACGAACTATTTGGCACACCCCGTGAGCTCCTCCTCGCTTTCTCGCTAAAGTGAAACCAGGGGACTGTTCTCTAATCCTTCGGTCCCTCTCTAGCCTCTTCCACTCCACATTACCCCAGACATCAATGGATGTGCATAACTTGTTTTTCACATAACAATATTTTAATCCAGGTATTCAACGATTTCATGTACTTACCCCGTGGTCCCTTGGGAAAATGCCACTCTGCTTCGGTATAGCTCACAGTCATGTTTATCGTGAACAGGGATAAACCCTCATATTATCCGATCCAGCCAGTGATCTACTACCCACGCGATTTTATCTTCAGATGCCTCTAGTTGGCGCACCAACTCTGGAGTCCACACGATGGGATGTTCCAGCGTGCACCTTCCCTGACTATTAGCTAGCGTCACGATCCACTCATACAATTCTTTCAAGAAGGACGCGAAGAAGATCTCATGGATTTTTCTGTATATGTAGTGATCCAGCCATATCTTCTCAGATATCTGTGGATTTTTTTTCTCCTGTATCACGAGCTCGTGAAGCTTCTGATCCAACCAATCTTCAAGTTCTTTCTTCATAGGGTTTCAGTGTTCTGACATCAGACATCCCTTAGGTAGATCCCAATCCTGGCAACGGAACCATTTGTTGGCTTATTGGGGCCTGACCTAGTTTCGGAAGTGTTTTAGCCAAACAAATCTTGCACTATCGGTCCTTTCAGCAATAGTCCGCGGAGCGTGGACTGAAGTCCCACCCGAGGTAGTAGGGTAGGGTGCTGCAACCAGGTTTCCACACCCTAGGGATATCTAGATGGGGATTGGACGAACCGCGAACCGATCGACGCACTTGCGCTACTCTGCACAGCGATTTGGTCTTCATGAAGCTCGATGATGAGGAACTTCTTAGATTCTTATTATCATACGGGTCTATTATCATTCATATCTACTTCTTAATGTCTTTAAGCAAACATTTAACAGTAATAACCAATGCGCGCAATCATAAATGCGAATAAATTCAGAACATAAGCATACAAATAGATTCGTGATACAGCGCACAATGATTCATAAACTCTTATCTTTCTTTATATTCCATTTTGTATAACTAGATCCGACCTACGCACTCAGCTGCAGGGGTCCATGCACACAACTGCGGACTCTACCCAGCCTCTGCGCACATAGCTGCAAAGCCTCTATTTATCTACCAACACCCTTGACTCATACTTACAGACGCAGAGAGAATATTTCCTTCATAAACCCATAACATTCAAGATCCAAACTAAGAACGGCCTTCTACCCGTAGAGCCTCGCTCTATTCATACATTCCCATGGTCTGCGGACCATGGCCAGGTCGACTCATTTTCTATTTTATTACATTATTTTCTGGTGGACAACCCTTTGACTCGACCTATTAAATTTCGCACTCCACACACTTCGCGGAACATTTACACCCCAAAAAGCATTACGCGGGGCCTCCGCTACGCATCAAATTATAACTCAATATTACAACTCATCCTTATCTCTTTAACTGATGGATAAATTCCTCAATCGATGGAGAAACTGTTGCATTTCCTCACCTAAATTTCATGTTTGATTTTACACGACTAATTAACTCAAGATGAATGAATTAATTATTTTACAAACAACTGCTAAGATCAAATTCAAATTTTACTTATCAATTTTACTCCAGGGGATAACTGAAATTGGAATCCATCCCGAAATGCTATTTATAGCAATGGTATTTTTAGCACTTCCATTTTTCATTCCTTGTTACCATGTCCAACACTGGTACCCAAACTGTTATATATAACAGTGCTATTTTTAGCATTTTGTGTTGCTATTTTCAACACTCCCTCTCATCAGGAAAGGCATTCAACTCAAACCCAATCCTGAACCTTTGGAATGTTCTGCATGCAACACTTCTCCCAAGTGTCATTGCTCCAACAACTCTAGAAGCAAAAAAACTCCCAACTGACCTTCCTGTTGAGCTAGAAACATCCACTGATGTTGAAGCTCCATCTGCCGCTGACAAGTGCTACCACTCTAACCTCTAAGCTGCTACAACACTCCATGCATCTCGCACCGTTGCAGAGCTCTCTGTGCCATCCTGCATTGGTGCAACACTCCTATGCCTCTCACATTGTTACAGCTTGCTAGCTCTGCACAGTCTTAAGACTCCTGCACTATACCTCTCTCTGACGCTCCATCCGCATCTGTCTCTACCTAGTCAACCAGTCCTACTACTCCTCGTCGGGGCTCCTGTAGCAAGGTCTAATCAAAGAGTTTGGGTACCTCAATGATCCTGCCCCCATTCCAGCGTTCTTGGGACTGTCACTCCACATCGCCCCACCTCCTACCTGGAGGTATGAATGCATGTGATCCCTCTACCCACCTGGATTGAAATTCCCCCCTACTAGAGGTCTCTGCATGATTGGATTCCTCCACTCTATCTCCTCTCAGCTTCCCCAGTTGTGCTACTCCACAACCTCTTGAAGCTCCTTCACCAATCGTGGCTCCTCCACAATTGTCTGGTACTCTGTCTGGCGTTGAATGTTGAGAGGTAATGTACTCTCCCTCTCAACCACCAAGTCTCCATCAGTTTCCTTGCTCGTCAAGGCTTTGCCTGCATCTTGAACCTTAAAAGCATACAATTTCTGGACCCGTGAACCAATTTGCTCCACTTGCCTAGTGGTGATGTGTCGAAGGAAAACCTTTCCCTTACTAAAGACTACATCTTAGTCTTTTTCTTCTAGCATTACGATCAACACCAAATTTCTCTTCAGTCCTAGTACATACTTGACATCGGTAAAGGTAATGTGATCTCCATGCCCCCTCTGAAAAACGACCGTGCATACACCTGAGACACTATACTTTTCATCATTACCCATCACTATGAGTATCTGGAGATCTTTCTCCTCCAAGGTACTGAACAAACTCTTGTCGTCGGTCATGTGGAAAGAAGGTCCACTATCAAGAAACCAACCACATCCCACCATGGATGAATCCATGCATGCGAAGAGAGTGAAATCCAACTCCAACTGTGCGGCCAATGTCTCACCTTCATATCCTTCCTAGGATCCCTTCTTGGATTTCTTTAGTGGAAAATTTGTAGCAAAATGGCCCACCTCATGACAACGAAAGCATCGCACTTTTGATTTGTCAAAATTCTTCCCACCATGGGAAGAACTGGATTTGGAATGAGAATCCTTCTCCTTCCCGTTCTTCGCCTTACTCACTTCTTATTATCTCCTCCTGCATCTGATCTGACCAAATTCGTTCCCAATGTGGTAGTTTTTCTCTTCCATTTACCGAGTCTTGGTAGCTATGCCAGCTCTTAGGAAGACCAAGGAGTGCAAGACTCACCATGTCATCATCGGCTGTCATGATCCCTACGCTTCCAAGCTCAACCCTGCCAGTGATGAGCTTGTTCATATACGTAGAGATCGTGTTACCCTTTTCATACTTGATTTTCCAAATCTTGTCTTTCAGAGCCACCTTCCTATGATCACTGCTATTCTGATGTAGATCTTTCAATGTTTTCCCCATCAAAAACGGTTTCTCCTTCCCATGGAGACTCGAGACTATGTGGTATCGAAATCCCTCCAGAAGGATTCGCCTTGCTCTAGCCACACATTTCTTCCATTCCGCAATTTCAGTAGCATCAATTGGCTTGGGGAATTCTTGATCAATGAAGTCCTTTAGACCATTATCCTCTAATACTACCTCCATGTGGTCCTTCTAGGCTATATAATTTGAACTGCCATCAAGAGCATATTCAAGTCTTAAACCGTTGAATGCCATTGATGAAACTGAGATGTGATAAGAACTCGATTTTTATATTCAGGAACCACAAACCTCAAACTTCTCCCTTCTTGTATATTATTCTCTCCTTTGATCACCTTTTCTCTAATACCATGTAGAATTTCCCACTATATATCAACATATTATGCAATATACTAAAGCAAAATAGAAGATCTACTTCTACAACAAAATTTGCGGAAGCCTAATCAAATATGAGCAAGATCAATAAGAACACATATAACTGAGAATGAGAAAGCAGTCACACATGAACACGGAAGAATAATCAGGGGAAAGCCTCAGCCTAAAACCCTGATTTCTGTAATATCATACAACTTGAAAATGGTCTGGATTACACAAAGCATTAGCTCAAAAGCTATCCTACTCTTAGTACAATCCCTCTGCTGCTCATAGACAGTCAAAGGATTCTCACAAACCTTCTCCTCTACCGTCCAAGCCTCCTATTTCCTTGCATAATTTTTCCTGGGGTCCAGTGCTTCCACTTGTGTGAATTCCCACCTCACACTGCTCACTTGGCTCAGTAGTAACTACGCAATCTTGAAGGAGATAATTCCTTCTGCATGGATGAGTTTCCTTTATAGGAAAATTCCTCTTACTGATAGTACATTGTCCCTTCCTCTAATCCCAATTGAGTCTCTGATTGAACTGACATGCATGAGTTATTTATGAGAGAATATTTAGTTATCTGGAGAGTAGCAGTTACATGCATGCAAGGATTAACCAACTGAACTCACAATTATTTCTACAAACTGTTAGAACTAATCTAACTGGACTTGACTCAGTTAACTGAGCCAACTAATTACAACTCATCCTTATCTCTTTAACTAATGGATAAATTCCTCAATCAATGGAGAAATTGTTACATGTCCTCATATAGACTTCATGTTTGATTTTCCACAACTAATTAACTCAAGATGAATTAATTAATTATTTTACAAATAGCTGCTAAGATCAAATTCGAATTTTACTTCTCAATTTTAATCTAGGGACTGACTAAAATTGGAATCAATCCTAAAGTGCTATTTATAGCAATGCTATTTTTAGCACATCCATTTTTCATTCCTTGTTTCCATGTCCAACACTGGTACCCGAACTACTATTTATAGTAGTGCTATTTTTAGCACTTCTATCATGGAATTAGGAAATAGAAATATCCATTGTTATTTAGACTGCATATTTTAATTAATTTGTTGAAATTATATAATGTGCTTTTAAATACATAGTTGTGGGTGCTATTCTGTCCCCATCAAGTGGTATTAGAGCTCAACTATGTTTTAGAGAATGTCAGAGCCATGAAAATATTTCATCTTTACAACTCTTGGATAAAGATACATGAAACTCTTGGAAGAAGCATAGTTTACAATAGATTGAGGTAAATCTTTGTTGAATTGAGGTTTACTGATTATGAGGTGTTGTACAGACATAATGGTTAGTGTTTACCTTGAGGTAGAATGGATTTCTCTTTGTCCATGTGTTGGGCATGATCGAACTTGGTCGAAGTTTTGGGTAAAAGACCTTATGAAAGGAGTGGACTGCTCAGAGCTAGTAGAGATATATTCATCGTGCAGACTTTTAGGGATTTGGGGATAGGAGAAAGCCCTTATTTTGTAACAGGTATTCGATAGTATTCATTGTTTTATGGCTGCATGGTATATGGACCATGGGTTTTTTATAGGTGAATTGTATAAATGGATATGTAATACTTTGTAAAGGATAATCTAATCTCAATAATAGAAGAATAAGTGAATCTATGTTTTCCCGTTTGTAGTGTGTGTTTTAGGAGAAGGCTCCGCAGCTAAGTTTACAGAGACCTTCAAGAGTCTGTTACTAAGTGCGCAGATAACCTACAACTATGTGTTCGGGTTAGAGAAGTGAATGTAAATGAATATTTGTGTAATAAAGAAGAAGTTTTGGAGAAGTGTTATATCTCTATACATGTTATTTGTCTACTGTTATGTATATGATTGTGTATGCTTTTCACTGAATTATTGCAAAGAACTGTAAGAGATACTGTTATTTGTAGTGTTTATGTGTTGCCATTAAATTAATCATCTGCACGAGGTTCTTATGCATGCAAGGTGATAAGCTTGATATACAATAGAAATAAATACACAGTGCCACATCACAGATATCCCTTCAGTGACAGAAACCTAGTTTTGCAACCTCCCATAATGGCTTTGGGTTAGAGTAAAACCTGCTCATTGGTCATTGTCGGAAGGGCCAGTGGTTGAAGGTTTTGTTGGTGCGTATCAAACTCTGAACCACGGTCAAGCCTCATATAACTAACAAATGGTTTTGTATGGAAACATGCGGAGAAACACCATGAGAATAGTTGGTGCATGGGTTCATCCATACCCTTGAAACAATCCCTCAGAACTAGTATTTGGAAACTAAACTTTGACATGGCACCACTAGCTGGGCAGAGATGGTGGATGGATTTGTCATAACATTCATATTTGAAGGTGATTGTCCACATATAGATGCAACTCTGAACATAGTGAAGAAAAATACTTTTGGAAACAAAGTTCTAGTTATCCAGCAACCTGATTCGACTGTGAAGATCTAAAATGTGATAGAATGTTATAATCTCACTACAGAAGAATATGAATATCCTCGCAACATTGGTATTAAAGAGACAAAAGGAAACCGTGAAGTAAATGGGCCTGCAATAGAGATTCGTAATATAACGAATCCATTAAATACTTGGAAGGTGAATATTGGTTCAGAAGATGAACCAAAGTATGTGACCATAGGGTATTATTGGACAAATACACTATTAGCAAGATAATAGATTTGTTGCATGAATACCAAGATCTTTTCCCCACTAAATTTTCAGACATGAAAGGCATCATAGGGGATTTGGGAGTTATGAGCATTCCTTTGAAGCCTGATGCGAAGCCTATTCAGTAGAGGCCTTAGAGACTGAGCCCAAATTATAAGGAAAATGTAAAATAAGAATTGGATAAGATGTTAGTGATAGTGATAATTGAACCTATTAAAGAGTGTGAATGGGTAAGTCCCATGGTATTGCAGGAGAAGAAGGTGAAAGGGGAAATTAGAATCTGTGTGGACTTGGGGAAGTTGAATGATGCACGCATGCATGCCCCTTTCCCTACACCATTTACAAATGAAGTGTTGGATAATGTAGGAGGACAAGAGGCTTACTCTTTTATAGATGGCTTCTTAGGGTACCATCATATAACAATTGCACCAAAAGACAAACATAAGACAATGTTTTCCACATAATGGGGCTCCTATCAGTATAGTGTGATGCCTTTTGGGTTGAAAAATGCACCTGCTATTTTTTCTAGAGTTGTAATTGCAACTTTCATGGAATATATACACAAATTTTTGCAAGTTTACATCAATGATTGGACATTATTTGGTCTATTAAAGAAGCATGTGGTGAACTTAAGATTGATGCTCGATACATGTAGGTAGTATCAAATATCGTTAAACCTGAAGAAGTGTATATTTTATGTGCCATTTGGAATAACGTTGGGACACGTGGTTTCTAAACAAGGATTCATGGTAGATCCAACGAAGATCACAATCATTGTGAAGCTACTAGTATAAAAAACAGTAAGACAACTATGTATTATGCTAGGACACACTGTTTACTGCATGAATTTTATAAAAGGCTATGCGCAGACAACTGCACCGATGGAGAAGTCGTTGAAGAAGGATGTGACCTTCTAGTGGGATGAGGATTGTTAGAAGAGCTTGGATGTGTTGAAAGAAAAGATGGTAACACCGATGATTTTAGTTTTCCCCGACTGGAAGAAAGAATTTCATGTGCATGTTGATGCATATTTGATAGCTTTGGGAGTAGTACTAGCACAACCGAGAGTACGGGATATTGATAATCCCATAGCATTTTCAAGTAGGAAGTTCTCTAAGGAAAAAAATAATTACAGCATGACATAAAGGTAGGGGTTAGCCATGGTGTATGCACTACAGAAGCTCATAGAGTACTTGTTGGGAGCACATTATAAATGTTCACAGAATTTGACTTCAAAGTTATAGAGAAGATTGGTAGATTGAATGTTGGGCCTAATCACCTATACAGGATAGGGACAAGAGAAGAACTTACAAACGTTGAATATAATTTGCTTGATGCACATATCTTTGCAATTAAAGTCAAATATGATCACTTCGGGTATATTATTCAGTTTTTGTCCATAAGAATGGAGCCCGCGGAGTACACTACAAAGAAAAAGAAGGAATTGGTGGTTCAAGTAATTGACTTTTTTTTTTATTGTGGGACACTTGTATAAAATGGGACCAGATGAAGTATTGTGCAGATACGTGTTACACTAAAAAATGTCACCTTGACTACTTACAGTTAGTATGGCTCAAATCAACAGTCATGCTACCCTCTTAGGCAAGTCTCATGCCTCTGTTATCCATCTCAAACTCAAAGAAGAGAGAAAGTCTTGTAAAAACTATGTTTATCTCTGGGGTCGCAGGTTCTCTCTAGCCTTACCTGCGGGGACGCTGACCATGTTCACAAAATCTGCGTCCATGGACGCTCTGTATGTTAAGGGACAGGTGCGTCCCTCTGTAAAAGGCAAAATGCGCGAGTTTTATCTTGAAAAAGTTACTTGTGGTTACTTCTAGAACATTCTAGAGGTCGGTTTGATGAAATGGATGCGCCTCCAGTTGGTTCATGTATCTCTATTAAGGGGGAACTTATCCCATCAATAAGGGAGCTATCCCACCCATAGAGGGGGATGATCCCATTGATAGTGGACCTGAATAACCTCTTTACAGCACTATAAATAAAGGCATTGAGCCAGAAGGAGGGGAGGTTGGAGCTATACATTTTCTTTGGGTAAATGCTGCAGGATTTAGGTCTTCCATTAGAGCCTTTGTGAGGAGAGATTGTCTTCACTTGATTCTACTTGGGAGAGGGTGAGCTTTGTCAAAGTAGAGGAAAACCCTTGATGGACCCTGGGAGGAACTTGCACAACACCAAGGCCAGGTTGTAAGAGTTTCTTTGTTTCGTTATTAATACAAACTGGTTTATTTTTCTCAATAGCTTGTGTTAATGAGTTATTTCATGTGTTCCTTGGTCTGCATGTTGAATATATGTTTTATTATATGAAATGCAAGTGCTTGGTAATTGTTTGATTGTTTGTGGTTGCAGGAATTGACTTGAAGGAGGAGCTCATCCGGATCGTCAAGAACGGACTTCAACAACAGCGTTTTGGAATAAGGTAAGCCTAAACACTTGTAGTTTTCATGTTGTAAAAGGTGTATTTAGAGAAAGATCACTCCATTTTGTCTTGTTTGTCATTAGAATGTCTTAGACTTCTAGGAAGGTCAGTCGTGTCCGCACCCTTGACAGATTCCGTGTGACAAATTGGCGACTCCGCTGGGGAATCCATTAATGAGAGAGTCTTTTCCTTTATATGAACTTTGCTTTGAGAAAATCATTTTTATTTTCTGGTTTTTGACTGTGAGAATTAGTATTTGGGTGGCTTAGCTTTAGATTTAGTTAGATTGGTTTTTCTTCATTTTCCCAGAAGGACGCAGTCTCTGAGTACTGCACAGTGCGTCTTTGGACGCGCTGTTGCCGTCTGCACAGAGCGGGGCCGCACCTGTGACAACGGGTTGCCTGCGTCTTCCTGTAAAACTTAAGAAAATTCCATTTTTGCTTCAAATTGCTTTTAGATTTTGTTTTTCCTTAGTGTTTTCTGCCCAGATCCTTTAGTACCCTGTCAAGAATTTTCACCTAAACTTGTTTTGTGAGCTTTGAGTGTTTTAGTGGTTTTCAACGAAGTTTCGACCTAGGGTTTGATTTTTGGAAAGGCTTTGTAGTGACTTTGATAGTAGAAAGTTGTCCAGCCTTAGATCTCTCTGGTTAGTCAACCTTCTTAGAAGTCGGGCCTGTCGTAAAGTCTCCTTTTGTGAGCAACTTGCCATTTGAGTTGTTTTGGGTCAAATTTCGAATTACTTGTTTATAAAGTATTGATTTCCATTTTACAAAAAGAACAAAAAGATTAGAGTTTTGTTTTGGCTAGTTTTTGATTCTGCAATAAGCTAGTCCTTGATTTGATTGTGATCAAGTAAAACACCTTAGAAATAATCATTGTTAGTTTTGGCCTCGTTAAGATTGCTTAGAGTAAATTTGCCTTTAGTTTGCTTATGAGTGCATTTTCATAGATTTTAAGAGTTGTTAAGATTGATTTTTGGTTACATTAGATTTACTTGCTTTATTAAAAGAAAAATACAAAAACATCTTCTTAAAAAGTCTTGTTTCAAGTAGCTTTTTGTTTTCAAAAGAAGAAAAGAGTTTTTTCGTGCATGTAAAGAGAAGTTATGTTTTTATGCTTGGAAAAGAAAAACGAATTGTTTCTTTGATTGTCTTCAATTAAGAAGTTGCTTTTATAAAGATTGCATTCTCTCAACTTTTTAGTTAAGCAATTCATCGAAAAAGTAAAGTAGTGGATAAATCATTCTAGGTGCATTTTGTAGTGGTTTCGAGTCGAGTCAACACACCACTGGTTTCACTTCCATCACCTTTTGACTTAAGAAACAACCTTAAAAGTAACGCTTAAATTAAAATCAATCTAGTAATCTTTATTTTTCTAGGGCTCTGAAGCACCAACATAGCTTAGGCTAGGGTCTTGGAGTAGGTGAGTACTTAACTCTCCAAGACTACAAAACCAAACAGATAGTCTATCTTGAGTAGAACAAATCCAATTGTTTCAGTTACATTCTGGGAAAGCTCCTCTTAAAGGAGAAACACGAGCTCGTGTCCGAACCAGTGAGGGGATCATTCCTCCCTCGTTGGGAACGACGCCAGGCAGTACGTATTACAAACGGTAAACCTCGGATTAACCATTGTCGAGGAGCCAGGGGTCACTTATCGGTAAACCTTGGATTGTTGTCAAGGAGCCGGTAAGGGGATTGGAGCTTGCTACTCTGCCCTTGCGTGCTGTCGGAGTTTAGACTGTTCCCCCAGGTGTAATTGTTGTGATTGGTAACCTTAGTGGCCATAATATCTAGGATTCTACCCAAGGTGACGGTGGAGGGAAGGTCCCACTGTACCTGGAGCAGACGTCGGTTATACTCACTTGGATTTTCTGGGGGGTTCGCTTCACTTCGAGACGGTTAAAGTGGAGGAACTTGGTCCAGTCTATTCATTAAGCAGGTTGCCGGGGTAACTGTTCCACCCACTATTTCTGTACTGAATCCTGCGAGGTTGGGCCTAATCACCAACTAGCGTTTTTGGTCCGGAAGACTACTGTTTGTGTGTGGTTTGACGCTCTAGATTATTTAGGCGTGTGCTTCAAATTTGATTGGTTCTTTAGAAGACTTTAGGTGGTTTGATTTGAAATTTTTTACTTTGTTTTCGTGTGTTGTAGTTAAAAATCTTTAATTGTGGCGGAATTACCGAGAAGGTCCCGTCGAATTGCGGGCCAGTCTCCTGAAGTTGTTTCTGTGGCCGAATTGTTGAGAAGATCCCGTAGACTTAGGGGATCCCCTCCTCGAGACGACCCAGGTAATTTAGAAGGGTTAAAGGTCCTTGTAACTCCTCCTAGTGGCAGTAGAGTAGGATCACCTGAAGAAGGAGAATTTTCCTTGGTAGTCCATCCAGATTACCAAAGTTTAGAAACAGGTTACAATCCCGAAGCTGTTACAGTTTCCGAGCTTGCTGGTAGTTTTTCATCTGCCAGTGAAACAGGCGAAGAACCTGAAATTTCAGAACCTGTTACTCCAACTCCTAGTGTTCCTGATTCACCAAGAATAGAAAGAATTATCACCGAAAATCTTCCTGTTGGATTAATTGCTATAGAAGAACTTGTTCCAGAGGAAGAAATAGGCGTTTCTGATTCTGAAGATCTAATTACCCTTGATCTAAGGGAGCGTGAATCCATCTTTTACAGTCCTCCTAGAAGTGAATCTTGGTACCTTGCATTAACCAATTTTTTAGACAACTCAGTAGGTTTTTCTACACCTCGTACTCCGGTTCCACCTAGAGGAATTCATTCTCCTGTAAATATGTCTGGTCAGTCATCTGTGTTTTCACAAAGTCCTGAATCATTTTTACATGGCGGTCCTTCTGTTCCTACTGGGTATCAATCACTTTCTGGTACCTTTGCGGGAGCATCTCCTCAACCCATTGATCATGGGTTATTAGTTGGAAACAGTGGTAATGTACCATTGAGTATAGGTGAAGTTTATATGATGTCAGGTTCAACTCCCATTAACCAACCTCAAGGTGGCCAATTACCGCCTGGGGGGCAACCTTCGTTAATGCCTGGGGGGCAACCTCAAGGTACTTCATTTGTGACTGGGGGGCAACCTCAAGGGTATCAACCCCAAGGGTATCAACCCCAGCCTCAATATGTACCCCAAAGTCAACCTCAGTATCAGTATCAACCTCAAGGATGGCAACCTCAAGGATGGCAACCCCAAGGGTATCAACCCCAAGGGTATCAACCTCAAGGATACCAACCTCAAGGTCAAGGTCAACCCCAGTATTCGTATTTACCTCAAGGTTATCAACCTACGGGTCAATACCCTGGTCAAGGTTATCAACCACCTCAAGGGCAATCATATGGGACTGCACCTTACAGTTATCAACCCTATCCTCAATACGGCTATGGATCTCAGTATCCTCAACCTGTTACGAGTCAATACCCTGGAATGTTAACATGGGATCCGTCACAGGGTCAACAGATGTCGCAACCAAGTATACAGTCGGTACCTCAAGCAGGACAACCTGCAGTTCCTGGTCCACCCCAGCAACCGCAACCTGTCCAGTCAAGTGTTCAGACCCCTGTAACTTCTGTAGTTACTCAGCCGCCAATTGCACCTGGTACTCCACCTCACACGGCTGCAGCAACTACCGCTTCATCTACCATGCTTACTTCTGGAGTATCGGCAGCTCCGGTTTCTACTGTCCCTGTAACCACTCCTCAGACATCTGTACCGTTGTCTGGACCCACGGTTCAAACCACAGTCCAGATGCCTGCAGGCCAACCTGGTACAAGTACGGTTGTTACTACTCAACCTCAATTTGTTCAACCTCCGTACCAGGGACAGTATCAACCTGGGCAAGCTGCCCAACAACCGGTTTACCAGTATCAACCGTATCCTGGGTACACTTATCAACCACCTCAGCAACCCCAGTACGGTCCGGTTAATCCTGGTTTTCCAGGAGGATATAATATCCCAAATGCGACTCCTGTTCCTAGTTATCCTGGATATCCTCCTCCTGGGGCTGGTATTGTGACTCAGAGTTTTAGAGATCCTAACCGGCAGTTACCGTTTATTGCGACTTTAGATTTACCCGACTTGACGCGCCTAACGAACGATCCAATTCAATATCTTCCGTTCTGGCCGCCAATGCCAAATAAGTTGCCCAGCGATATACCCAAGTTCGAAGGTAAGTCTGGAGAGGATCCGTCTAATCACGTGATGACTTACCACCTCTGGTGTGCATCAAATTCCATCTCAGATGATTCCATCCGCTTACGTCTTTTCCAGCGTACACTCATTGGTCTCGCAGCCAAGTGGTACATTGAGTTACCACGGGCCTCTTTTTACAACTTTAGCCAGTTAGCTACCTCGTTCTTAACTCATTTTCAGTTACCAGTCAGATACGATAATGGTACAGAATTATTAACTTCGCTAAAACAATCGACATCCACGTACATTTCTGATCACATCCATGAGTGGAGACGTCGAAGAAGATTAGTGAAAGTTTTTATCCCGGACCAAATCTTAGCTGAATGGTTTGTCAAATCATTATTACCAAGAATTACTGAAGATGTAGCTAAGGCCGGAGTAGTTACTGAGGAGCAAGTCATTGCTCAGGCACAATACCTTGACTTAGTTTACACTCAGTCGGGTACGTTACACGAGAAAATTCCGGATCTTCCAAAGTCAAACCAAATCGCTGCTGCTCCTTCGGGATCTCATGCCGCTGATGGTATGATCGGTATCGTGACTACGAAGAGTAAGAAGAAGTCTTCCAAGGCCTCCAATACTCCAATTATCACTTTGCCTGATTCTCCGACAGGAGAGTCTTCTCCTCCTGAACTTACCGCCGACATTCACGCTGTAGAGTCATCTACGGCCAAATCCAAAAACGGTGGAAAGAAGAAAGGAAAGAAGAAGGCTAAAGCAGACAAGGCTCCAAAGGAGAAAACGGAAAAGTCGGAAACCAATGACGAAAAGCGCAAACCTCGATATCCTTGTCTTATTTGTGAAGAAGATCATTTTACGAGAGACTGCCCTCATCGGGCCGAGGTAGTGAAAATAGTCAAAGGTTCTCCCACTCCTGCTGTGTTAAAAAATCCATTTCCAGAGCAGGAGAATAAGATGATAGGTTCTTCTTCGAATGCCAGTGAAGAACCCATTTTGATGATGTCTCATGTCAGGATTGCGACTCGATCGCAAGATTATGGTAGTAAGGCTCCTGTTGATGGTAAGGAAGCAGAATCTTCTCACTCTAACCCATCAACCTCAGCTCCTGGTTCCGATCCACTACAGATCGAAAAACCTAACCCAGACTTAGTGATTAAGCCGCCCGCCAAGGGTGTACTTCGAAGGTCTGCTTTCAATCCACATGCGAGAGCAGCCCAGAATTACAACATTGTTGAAGACTTAGCTGTTTCACCTTCAGCAATGTCGGCACTCGAAGTGCTGCAATCATGTCCAGCGCAACGAAAATTGCTTTTGTCGGCTATTGGAGCTGTCGATGTTCAGGACCCGAACCTAATGATCTTTGATCTAGAAAGTAGTACACCGCGTCTCCCCCATCAAATGGCTTTCCAAATTCCAGTGATAGTCAAAAACAGGCCTATTCATCGGACTGTGATTGATGAGGGAGCTTCTACGTGTATTATGTCGATTCAATGTTGGAGATCGCTTGGTTCTCCTTCGTTGAACCAATCCCCCACCATCCTTAAGGCCTTTGATGGCCGTGGGTTCCGTCCGTTTGGTATTCTACAAGAATTGCCTATAGGGGTCGAAGGTAAAACCGTTAGTCTGGATGTGGAAGTGGTTGATGCCCCTCTAGACTACAACCTTCTTTTGGGTCGAAGTTGGTCATATGCTATGACAGCGGTCGTTTCATCGGTCTTCAGAGTCATTAAGTTTCCACATAACGGTAAGATCGTGACTATTGATCAGCTGACATACTTTTCATCCGACCCAACCTCTTCAGAAACTATCCAGCATGTTGGTAAAACGACAATCCCTTATAGGGACATTGGTGTAGGTTTAGTTAAGGATTCCGGTTTACTGGGAACTTTTCCTCTCCCTCCACTCAATGCAGACCCTTCGTTCGCAACAATTCATATGATCACGTCAGAAAACATTATTTATGATGATCCTTGGTATGTTCCCTCTGACTCTGAGCTAGACTCACTCGGTGATGTTATGCCGTTGAGTCCGTATGAGATTGCTTATGAAGCTCTTATGTCTTTTACCGACTTTCATTCAACCGACCAAATGAATGTGGTCAGTGAAGAGTCACTTTTCACCTCACCCTTAGAACGGATAACGTTTCCCGAAGAAGTGTCATCTGACGAACAACTTCGCGAAATCCTAAGTGTAGATGATCTACCATGGGAAGATCTCCATCACAGATCTTCGTTTTTACCTAAGGATGATGCATTTGAAAATGATTTTTCATCTATCTTTACCGCTGAATATGTCAAAGACGCTCAGGATCCAACGAAACATTCTGATTCAGAGCTGAATTTAGGGAATATTTCTCGTACTATTCCCATTGATATTTCAGTGAAGCCCGGAATCGAGGAGAACATTCATATAGGTGCCGCATGTACTGAAGAAGAAATCCAAACTTACAAGGCCCTATTCCAAGAATTCCGCGACGTGTTTGCCTGGTCTTACGAGGAAATGCCGGGAATTGATCCTGCCATTGTTGTTCATGAAATCAAAACCTACCCGGATGCTAAACCCATTCGGCAACGGTTGCGTCAGATTCACCCTCGAAAAGCGGCTGCGATTAAAGCAGAAGTCGAAAAGCTGTTGAAAGCAGGTTTCATTTATCCGATCCCGTTAACGGATTGGGTATCGAATATTGTTCCCGTCAATAAAAAACAAGGAACAATAAGAATCTGTATCGACTATAGGGATATCAATCGAGCTTGTCCAAAAGACAACTATCCTACGCCTTATATCGATCAAATTATTGATGATTGTGCCGGAAGTGAGATGTTTTCCTTCATGGATGGTTTCTCAGGCTATAATCAAATCAATATTCTACCTGCCGATCAACCAAAAACGGCATTCATTTGTCCATGGGGGACATTTGCTTATTGCAAATTACCTTTTGGACTTAAGAATGCCGGGGCCACTTTTCAACGGGCAATGTCTTATGCATTTCATGACATCAAGCACATTGTGCAACCCTATCTCGATGATTTGCCTGCTCATTCTTTACAACGAGCTGATCACCTTGTCCACCTACGAGCAATCTTTATGAGGTGTAGGCATTATCGAATTCGGTTGAATCCCCACAAGTGTGTTTTCTGTATAGAAACAGGTCGATTGCTGGGATTTGTTGTTTCAAAAGCCGGCATTCGCGTCGATCCCTCGAAAGTCGAGGCTATCATCAAATTGCCTCCTCCTTCGAGTTTGCGCCAACTCCAAAGTTTGCAAGGGAAAGCGAACTTTTTACGCCGATTCATCCCAAACTACGCCGAGGTCACTAAAGGTTTTACACGGTTGTTGAAACAGAACGCACAATTCTTTTGGGACGAGATTGCCCAACAATCTTTTGATGCACTAAAACACGCGTTGACCCATGCACCGTTATTGCATCCTCCCAACTACAACCAGGACTACTTCTTATACCTCGCAGCTTCGCATTCCACCATTGGAATGGTGTTAGTTCAAGAAGATGAATTCAAAGCAGAGCATGTGATATATTATCTTAGTAGAACCTTAAATCCCACTGAGTTAAAATATTCGCATGTGGAGAAATTGGCCCTGGCAGCCGTTCAAGCTGTCCAGCGTTTTCGTCACTACATTCTTCTCCGCAAGACTACAGTTATTTCGGATTGCAACCCTATGATTTATATTTTGACAAAACAACTGCTAGGGGGCAAGTACTCTAAATGGATTGTTATCCTGCAAGAGTTCGACTTGGAGTTCGAGAAGTCCAAGTCTAAGAAATCTTTAGTTTTTGCGGAATTGATGTGTGATTTCCCGAGTGCTGACACAGAGACTGTGGCAGAGGAGTCCATTGTGGACGAATCTTTGTTTCTTATTAGCACTTTAGATCCGTGGTATGGGGATATAATCATCTATCTCCAAACCCAAACCTTTCGGCCTGAAGCTTCCAAGGAAGACCGTCGAAAAATTCGGTTTCGATCCCAGCAATACAGAATTATTGGAGATACACTTTATCGCCGGGGGGCAGACTTAGTTTTTCGACGTTGTTTAACTCACGAAGAGGCTGAGAGAGTTTTGAATGATTGTCACTCTGGAGCATGTGGCGGTCATATGTCTGGGTATGCCACAGCTCAGAAGGTGTTGCGCGCTGGCTATTTCTGGCCGTCTATGTTTAAAGATTGTATCCTTGCTGTCAGAACATGCCACAACTGTCAAGTGTTTGATCGAAAGATGCGCGCTCCACCTGCTCCTCTCCACCCTATAATTGCCGCTGGTCCATTCGCCAAATGGGGCATTGACTTTATTACTTGTAACCCTCACTCGGCCGGGGGGCATGCGTATATCATCCTCGCGGTTGATTATTTTACAAAATGGGCCGAGGCGATGCCTACATTCGACGCAAGCGGCAAGACAGCTGCAGTTTTCGTATTCAATCATATCATAACTAGGTTTGGTGTCCCACAAGCAATCATTACTGACCATGGGAGCCATTTTCGAAACGTCATGATGACTGAGCTTACAAGCCAGCTTGGTTTGCGCCACGATAGCTCTACTCCTTATTATCCGCAAGCCAACGGTTTGGTTGAGTCAATCAACAAAGTTCTAGTCATACAAAGTTCTAGTCATCATGATTCGACGGATCATTGGTATCCATCGAACGAATTGGCATAACATGTTATTTTCGGCGCTATGGGCATATCGAACTTCAGTGAAAAATTCAACAGGTTTCACCCCTTTCCAGCTAGTTTATGGCTTAGAAGCCGTGTTACCTATTGAATGCGAAATCCCATCACTTCAAATGGCTGTCGAATTACTTCCAGCTACTTCCGAAGAGGAGAAACGGTTATTATACTTGGCTAAATTAGATGAGACTCGACGTGACGCTACTTTAGCTATCGAGACTCACGCGAAACGAATGAAAGCTCAGTACGATAAAAATGTAACCCCTCGAAGTTTTTCGGAAGGAGACCTAGTACTATTATATGATCAAGCTAACGATAAGCTAGGTGCCGGAAAATTCGTTCCCATGTGGCATGGGCCCTACATTGTAAAGCGAAAGCTAGCAAAAGGGGCTTATGAGTTAGTTGATTTTGATGGGGACTCTTTGGGTAAACCCAGAAATGGACTTTACCTAAAGAGGTATTATGCTTAAAATGATGGGTATGGAGAAATTTTTAGATAGGTTAGATTTTCTTTCTAGCTAGCAAGTGTGTTAGTTTAGTCAGTGTGCTTAGCTTAGCAAGTGTGGTTTTTCGTCATTATTCTGGCTTATCTTGGTTTTACTCTTGATATTGTAGATGTCGACGCCTCTCCAAACATACATTGGATTTGCTGATGGTGCTTGTCGTAATACACGGAATATCTCTTCCGCAGCTTGGGTTATCTATTCGCCCTCTGACGAGTTAGTTTCTATGCATGGGGTAAGCCTCGGTCAAACAACGAATAACATTGCAGAATACAGTGCAGTGGTTGAATTATTATCCGAATCTATTTCATTTGGAATTCGACGTTTGATAGTGAGGTTAGATTCTGAACTTGTTGTATTACAGCTTAATAGAGTTTATGCCATTAGAAATCCTGTGTTATTAAGGTTGTTTTTGAGAGTGCGTCTCTTGGAACGTGAATTTGATTACATTGAATATCAACATATTCCAAGGTCTTTGAATACATTAGCAGATGCAATTGCTTCTCGAATGTTGGACAGACATTTACAATAATCATGCAAGTAAATTTAAAAACATTTCATCACATATGTTAAACAAGATAAGCCGGTAATAGTGATATATATAGATAGAAGTGTGTCAAAAAATATATACATCGTCTTCGATCATAGGTTTAAAACACCTTATGATCGGCAAAATGATAGTACAAAAAGTCAAAAATGTCACATGTGACTACAAAAGTGACTAGTCAATCACTGGTGGTGCTCTCTGTACGACACCACTGCGCGGGCTACCTTACGCAAAAATCTCCTAAACGGTCCAGGGACCGCGACTACGAAGCGCTGAAGCCTGATAGGAATGTCGTCCATAGTAGTCTCAGGTATATCTGCCGTGAGACGCTCTAGATCATGCTCCAACTCAGCTAGTACTTCTGCTGTCGCATCCTGTGGGGCCGGTACCGGTGCAGCTGGATGTAGTCTATCATAAGGCCGGAGGTTGGCTGGACGCTGTGGACCAACATCTGCATTTTGAAAGATTTACTATTAGTTTTGAGACGATATATATAAAAAATACAAAAAATACATAACTAGAAAACTTGTGAAAATAAAAAGTACCTCTGTCGTCCCATTGTTCTCCCTGTGGAAGAACCATGTCCGGATCACCTCTGAAATCCATTCCGGCATACGGAAAGTCCTGTATCACAAAAAGCTGGCCCTCTAACCAGTCAAAATAACTATCTGAGAATCGAACTACTGTCGCGCCCTCGTCAGGATGCCGGGCCATCACCGCAACCCATCGTATCAGCTTTGGCTGCTGGGGACCCAAGATATCAACAGTGAGTTGCTGAGGGATCAGCATTGGAATTCTCTCCAAGGCAAAGCTCACGACTATAGGCCCATATCCAAAAGTCTTTAGTCGTCCGTTCTTTGCCTTGGTCAGTTGGCTCTTCATATGAGCCGACACAGCTTCACACCAGTTGAAAATGGTGCCTTGGTAACAGTCAATTGCCATCCGCATTTGGGATCCGGAAGCAATGTGTAAAGCGGCCGCGCCGCAAATTCTGGTAACCGTGAACGCTATGACTTTGAGTTCCGGTAGAGTGATGTGTTTTATCTCTATGCCTTTTGAATGGTGAGCCCCAGGTGTGCACCAATTCTCGCGGAGACTATCAAGGGATTGGCCACCCGGCCTAGTCCCCGCAAGACTGAGTTGCTCACCTCTGTTTGGCAAGCCAGTGAGAAAGTATACATCCGAGGGCTCTATCTCGAGCTGGTGCCCTCCTATGTAAAAGCATTGTTCTTGTACGTTCCATCGCTCAACCAGCCATTCCAAGAATCTTACCTGGCCCCTCATGCCCGGTATGGTCCAATATTTGTATAATCCGCATGCTCTTAGGGCATCCAGGGAAGGTTGATGATTTATCGCAGCTTCATCTTCCTCTACATGCTCTCTTTCTCTCCAGTCTAACATGATTAATGCCCTGCATATCAAAAATAGCAATTAGAAATTAATTTGGGAATTTTTGGTGGTTTTTTGAGAGAGTTGGGGTTTTGAAATGCGCGTTTCTCGGAGGACGCACCCCGGCTTTGTAGCACAGGGCGCCCGGACGCAGCTGGCCTGAAGGCGGGCTGCGTCTTCCGACCATTTCCCGTATGAGAAAAAGTCGGGGGACGCAGGTCACCCGAAGGGCACCTGCGTCCGCCGAGAGGCGCATTCCAAAACCAAAACCCCCCCAAAAAATGAAACTAAAACCTAAAAATTGATTCTAAACGGATAGAAATGCAGAGTAGGATGTGTAAAATACCTGGATGAGACGGCGTTCGATTCCAACGGTCAGATTTTCCGCAGCGACCACGGGAAGTTTCTTGTCAAAAGCTCCTTTTTCAACCTCAACAGTGAAACGGTAAAAATGACATGGTAAAAGGTCTTTTTATAGGTTTTTTGGATGAATTAGTTCATTTTTTACCATGAAAAGATGTTTTTGAATGTATTTTTGCCTATTTTAAACAGGTATGAGTAATGTGTCGCTTTTGTGCAGGACAAAGGGATTTCGAGGGAAATTGTAATTTTTCACAAACAAAATTTCAGAGTCATCTTTTAAGCCCTTTTCTGACTCCTAAAACATGAAAAGATCGCCGAGTGTTTCTTTTTCACTCGTTAAAACGGAATTAAAAGACGGTCCCCTTTTAGCTCTTTTCTGACCGCAAAATCAGGAAAAGATTGCCGGGTTTTTGTCGTTTCGAACTCGATAAGGAAATAAAACGACGTGTCCTTGATCGCTTTTTACTTTTCAGGTTAACGACACTATTATGAAAGTACTCCTTGGTCGCAAGATCAAGCGGTTCCCCCAGGTATTATTTTATACTTTTTCGGGCTTGAGGGACACAAATATACGAAAAAGTTCAACGTGGAGTCTCCTTTAGTTTTTTCAGACTCTCTAAAATTGAAAAACGCCGAGTTTCTCCTATACTGGGCTCGTTAAACTTTTACAGTAGAGGACCTGTTCAATTACAAACAGGAACGAACCACTCCTTCCTAGGGTTCGAATTTAAACTAGGTTGGACTCGTCCGAAGGATGAGCTTATAATCAAGCATATGTTATCCTCCTCAAGCTTGTTAAAAATAAAGAGGTACTTGCCAGAAATGGTGGGGGAAAAAAGAGAAGAATGAACCTATTTGTCACCTTTTGTCTCAGAAGAAACTTTATTACCGCTCTTGAACACGACACTTTTCATTCACCTGGGTTGGGAAATCTTTTACCTCACAGTTGACCAAATCACTTTGAAAGTCTTTAACCGGGTTCCAGGGGTTAACTTTGAGTTATTCGTCACCAAGCCATCTGTTGTGTCGTTATGTGTTCAAGAGGTCTGCAAGAAAAAACTTTCATCTGCAAAATACTTGTCATCCATTTGACCATCCCTGAGTCAGTCCTTACAGCAACATTTCTTCAACTTGAACAATGATTTCGTGTTGCGGGCTTGCCTGCAACGGGTCGCTTTCTATCGACATCGACACATTATCTAGAAAGATGACTTAGGAATCGACAGTACCTTGAAGTCTGCATGCATCAATGGCAGGTTTCTCGCCTTTGACGTCAGTTTACATCATTGACTTTCGATCAGAGGATTCCGTGAAGTGTTCGACATCAAAACATCTATTCACATTTCACGGGTTGTGCTTGGTACTTTGAGAACCATTGACATTACTGGTGGTTTCTCTCACGCTTGTTAACAGTTTACATCATTGACTGGTAATCAAGTGGTTTCTACCATGTTCATCACATGGCTAGAATCGTACCAATTCGGGAAGTAGAAGTGAAGACCCTGGATCTAGTTTCTACCATCCAGGCTGCGAGGAGTTTTGTATTCATTATCTATGTAGACTAATCATAAACAGATGGCTGCGTCCATACTGTGTCTACAAAAGTCTATAAAAATGATGTACTGCAAGATCATTCCTGTATCAGAATAGTTAGTCCATTAGTTAAAGTTTTGAATCTGAGTATGGGAATGCCTACCTCAGTGATGATATAATCTTATCCATGTATTTTGTGTTGAAAATTGCAGGTTCCAACCAGGCCATCCACAAGGCAATCCTTGAAATGATAAAGCGCTTCACCCTTCCTAGAATTACAAAACCCTATTCTATTCCAGGCTTCGCACTTTAGGGGGCAATCTGTTACACTAAAAAATGTCACCTTGACTACTTACAGTTAGTATGGCTCAAATCAACAGTCATGCTACCCTCTTAGGCAAGTCTCATGCCTCTGTTATCCATCTCAAACTCAAAGAAGAGAGAAAGTCTTGTAAAAACTATGTTTATCTCTGGGGTCGCAGGTTCTCTCTAGCCTTACCTGCGGGGACGCTGACCATGTTCACAAAATCTGCGTCCATGGACGCTCTGTATGTTAAGGGACAGGTGCGTCCCTCTGTAAAAGGCAAAATGCGCGAGTTTTATCTTGAAAAAGTTACTTGTGGTTACTTCTAGAACATTCTAGAGGTCGGTTTGATGAAATGGATGCGCCTCCAGTTGGTTCATGTATCTCTATTAAGGGGGAACTTATCCCATCAATAAGGGAGCTATCCCACCCATAGAGGGGGATGATCCCATTGATAGTGGACCTGAATAACCTCTTTACAGCACTATAAATAAAGGCATTGAGCCAGAAGGAGGGGAGGTTGGAGCTATACATTTTCTTTGGGTAAATGCTGCAGGATTTAGGTCTTCCATTAGAGCCTTTGTGAGGAGAGATTGTCTTCACTTGATTCTACTTGGGAGAGGGTGAGCTTTGTCAAAGTAGAGGAAAACCCTTGATGGACCCTGGGAGGAACTTGCACAACACCAAGGCCAGGTTGTAAGAGTTTCTTTGTTTCGTTATTAATACAAACTGGTTTATTTTTCTCAATAGCTTGTGTTAATGAGTTATTTCATGTGTTCCTTGGTCTGCATGTTGAATATATGTTTTATTATATGAAATGCAAGTGCTTGGTAATTGTTTGATTGTTTGTGGTTGCAAGAATTGACTTGAAGGAGGAGCTCATCCGGATCGTCAAGAACGGACTTCAACAACAGCGTTTTGGAATAAGGTAAGCCTAAACACTTGTAGTTTTCATGTTGTAAAAGGTGTATTTAGAGAAAGATCACTCCATTTTGTCTTGTTTGTCATTAGAATGTCTTAGACTTCTAGGAAGGTCAGTCGTGTCCGCACCCTTGACAGATTCCGTGTGACAATACGTCCTTGAACATGAAAGGAAAAACATTGTGATGAAAGCTCTTGGAGGAGTTGTGAGTGGGAATTATGCAAGAAACGCCACTGTGCAGAATATTTTGAGAGCCAAATTATGGTGGCCTACATTGCATAAGTAAAAGACTTTTTTGAAGCATGTGATGTATCTCAAAGCATAGGAAATCCATCTAGAAGAGATTAGATGGCACTAATACAACAGGTGACTTTGCAAGCTTTTGATAAGTTGTTAATTGACTTAGTTGGACCTATTAGTCACCTGGAGAAAAACATTGGTTAAAGATACATCATCGCTGCGACTGATTATTTGACAAGGTGGGCCGAGGCAAAATTTGTAAAGGATTGCAACACAAAAACAACTGTGAAGTTCATTGTTGAGTATATATTGTCTAGGTTTGGTTGTTCGAAGTTCTTGGTGACTGACCAAGGGACACATTTTTTAAATAAGATGATTGAAGCACTAATTGATGAATTCCAAGTTTACCATTATAATACCACTCCCTACCATCCTCAAGAAAAATTGGATAGTGGAAGATTTCAATAGGATTTTGGAGAATGCATTGACCAAGGTGTGAAACATCAACAAAGATGACTAAGACTTGAGGATTCCAGTGGTGTTTTTGGCATAAAAAATGACATGAAAAAAATTCACTAGGGAAACACCTTTCAGGTTGGTATATTGAAAAGAAGAAGTTATTCCAATGGAATACCTTATTCCAAGTCTAAGAATTGCAGTTGTTAGATATATGGAAGACCTTGGTAAGATGAATGAAAGAATGTTGCAGATACTAGCTTTAGAAGAAGACAAATTTGTAGCAGGATTCCATCAGTAGGTGCAAAAAGAAAGGGATAAGGCTTGGTATGACATGCACATCAAGATGAAGATACCTTAGAAAGGGGATCTTCGATTATTATACGACATAAAGTTGGGGAAGCTCTCGGAAAAATTCAAAATGCATTGATTGGGGCCATATATCATCAAGAACATTTCCGATGCTGGTGATGTTCAACTCACAAATTTGAATGGTCATATGATTTGAAGGTGAGCTAATGGTAGTAGATTGAATATATATAGGAATGACTAAGTCCTTGGAGCTTCACACTAAAAAATCAAGGAGATAAAGTCTTAGTGCCACCTTTAGTTGAAAGTGGCCACAAGACTATAAACTACTATGGAGGAATGGACTTTGTTGAAGGAAGATTGTTGCGCGATACTTAGTAGTATGACGAAGTTCAAGGGTGCTACGAAGAAGAAGGGGTGATTGCGTGAAAGGGGAAATCTAATGAAGTTTTCCATAAATATGACCATCAAAAGGAAAAGGGGTGTCGCTAAAAATAAGTTACCGTTGAAAGGTGCAGGAGAAAAGAATTTATGAATAGCAACTATCTCTATCTAGCCCATACCTGCATTAAAAGCCAAATATAAGCCAATCATGAGGCTGGGAATTCAAAATTGTTGTAAAACCCATATCTCATACCACATTTTACACTTTTATGCCTCAACGAATCATAAATGGCTCCTAATTGAAGAAGAGTTATTGCATGTGTGAGAGAAGCTGGGAAGAGTTGGTCAGAATATTTAAGAATAAAGGGCTAGATCGTATCATGGAGTCACAAGTAGGAAAGAGCACAAGAGAAAATGTACCTATGTCACATATGCGCTTAAGGTCACCAATGAAGGTGCCAAATGCACAGTCGTTGTCACAAAAGGAGAAGAGATCAGCTAAGGTGTCCAAAATAGAATTGAGAGCGTCAACACAAAAGAAGGTGAAAAAGGAAGTGTGATTGAAGAACATGAAGGATAAGGGGAAAAATCCCATGCAGAAAGGAAAGTGATCGATGCAATAGGAGGGACCTCAGCAGGTCCACCACAGTGAGGAAGAAGTTAAATTTTAGCAGAAGGAGACAAAGGATGTGGAGATTCCCTCTGTCCTCCCAGTGTACATGCCACCAAGAAAGTCGAGCGCAAAGCCAATTAGGGAGCCAAAAGAAGGGAAATTTTCTACCTACACGCCACTATTTCTAGAGGAGGTTATTTTGAAGGAGAAGTTTTGGGGAAGATCCCCTAGCTCAAATTGGAAGATTGGGATT
Organism: Pinus tabuliformis; assembly: GCA_031772625.1. Classification (NCBI taxonomy): domain Eukaryota; kingdom Viridiplantae; phylum Streptophyta; class Pinopsida; order Pinales; family Pinaceae; genus Pinus; species Pinus tabuliformis. The sequence continues at coordinate 1,505,426,438 of CM062819.1, read as the reverse complement.
TTAACGACATAAGAAAATTCCCATAGTTTAAGGCCAGTAGGTACGTAAAGAAAGTTTATTACCCATATAGCGAAGTTACAAGATTAGAAGCACAACAATGGGTTAAGGGAGTCTAGGGAGCAGGGATTTTGAACATGTTGAATGTGCCACACTTCAGTCGAAGCCCATTCAGTAAAATCTGTGTGCGATATCTCCTCACATGGCTGCATGATAATTTCATTTGTCTACAGATGAGGATTCCAATTGAGGATTTCGATTGATGATATTCTCATCAAAAAAATAATAGCACTGTCATATCAAGGAAAGGACCCAAAAAATGAATTCATGGGTAAAAAAAGGACAAGGAGATGGCCCATATGATGAAAGAAAATTTCAAGTTACTAAAGCAATCTAGCGGGTATGAGATAAACTTCATCAGGGATCAGGGTGTGTGCTTTGGTGCACCTATCTTAGTGGGGAAGATCATGAGGAAGTGTAGGGCCAATGAGGTGCCTGCAATAGTAGTGTCATTGGTAGAGTAGTGTAGTGCAGGGGTCGAGTTCAAATTCTCTTCTTATTTATGTAAGGATTTTTTGATGGATTGCATGGAAGCACTATGCCTACTTACTAATTCTTATTACACTTATTGCATGGAAGGAGCCGAAAGATTCTCAATTTCCGACTGTTGAGGTGTATGTATGTAAAGAAGAAAGGTATGCTTCACTATGGTTTACGAATGAGCTGACGCGTGGAGCAAAGAACAAGATGTTATTTGTAGCCATGGTCATGGATTTCCATATGATGGTGAATTAGTATCCTAGATTGTCAAGAGCTTGTACAAATAATACCGTCATATTGCAGAGTTGAAGGCAAAAATTCACAGGGAATATGTGAAAGAGAGGAATGATCCAATGGAGACATGGTATCTATTGCCATACTTAGTGATAGAATTTGATCTCCTCATGGTAGTGCAGGATTGGCTGGAGGAATGGATGACTCCACCTAGAGGAAAAGTTGTAGGATTTGGGAAAAAGAAAGGTACTTCAAAGGGTGCCGGTACGAGTAGGAAGGATGTTGATAGAGAGATAGAGGAAGCAGTTTGAGGACAAGAAAATGAAGAACACCTCAACAATGTGGAGGTATGAGAAGATTCACCCTTTATGGTGAAAATGATGCAAATAAAGACAAGGACAACAGGTAAGGTTCATGGAGCAATGCCACTTTTCCACACTGATGAGGGCATCGATGAGATAACATAAAATATCTAGGAGATCAATGTGGAAAATATTGATGATCGTTACAAGACAATCTTTCCTGAGGTAAAACATGACATCGCGAAGCTGAAGGCATTGCCATAGGTAGTGATGCAACCAGAGTAGACAACATAGATGGTGCAGCTAAAACAGAGACTGGAAATAACCTACAGAAGTAGGATGCATAGCGTGCCAATTGGGGCACTAAAATTTGAAGCAAAATAGTCAGAGAGAAAGCCAAAGCATGGAACAATATAGAAATGAATTTCGCTGCGCTACCCCTCCAGAGGCTACATGAATTTGACGAGGGCATCACAACATAATTGGAGGAAGGAGAGTAGTGTATGTCACTTGTAAGAGAAATGGCAGAGTCAGAGAAATATACGATGTAGAAGGAACTGAAGAAATTGGCCAAGGATAGACAGGAAGTGAGGCAACAACGAGAACAACTAGAGAAGGCCATTGCTGAGACTTGCAGCAATGATCTAGACGTGCATGTCTGTGAGGGTGAAGAATCAAGAAAAAAGGTTGGGAAACTCACCCTCATGATCAAGGAATCAAAGAATGCTATAGATAAGCTTAAGTTTGATTACGAAGTGAATATATTAGAGCTGCAAATAAGGTTGCAGGGAAGTACACCACCAAAGGTTCTGGAGTAGAGACAAAGGAACCTCAATGCAACATTGAAAGCAATATGTGATACAGTGGCAGATTATGGGTAGTTTCTCAACGACACAATGTACATTTGGACCTCGCTACAACAGGATACAAACATCATGAAGATTGCAGAGGAACTACAGGCTAAGCATAAGTGTCATGATGAGATCTTGGCATCTATGAAGACCTTACTAGTCTTGCATCGTTTTGCCAAGATTTCTGAAGGGAAGAACCTCAAGGTGCAAATGGATGATATATGGAGGAAAGCGCAGATCCCACAGGAGGGGACTCACGTGTGACAGGAGGGAGCGCTACAACTTTCACAGGTAGTAGATGAACGACTGAAGTAATTGAGGAAAAGGGAAGTGGAACTACTATAGAAGACTGTTGGCCCTACTAGAGAACCTTTCCTGAAGGATGTGCAATAGGAAGAAAAGTTGATGGAAGAATCACTACAACACTACAATGCAGTATGCAACGACATAGAAGCAAAAATTAAGGGCTTTGAAGTTGGGTGACTCGGGAGGAGTCACAAGTGAGTGTTTGAGGCCTATTGGGCATGGGCCAACTTGGTCCAAGTTTTGGGTAAAAGACATTGGGAAAGAAGGAGCAGACCACACAGAGTTATATTCATCGTGCATAATTTTAGAGCTTTAGGGATGGGACAAAGCCCTTATTTTGTAACAAGTATCAGGTATTAATCCTTGTTTTATGGATCCATTGTATGTGCCATGGTTTTTGTATAGAGGAATTGTATAAAAGGATATGTAATACTTTGCAAATGATAATCTAAACTCAATAATAGAAGCATAAGTGAATATATGTCTTCACGTTTGTAGTATGCAGTTTTGGAGAAGGTTCCACAGCTGAGTGTGCGTAGACCTTGAAGAGTCTGCAACTATGTGTGCAGGTCAGGGAAGTGTATTTAATTGAATATTTGTTTAATAAATAAGAAGTTTTGGTGAAGTGTTGTATCTCTGTACATGTTATTTGTCTACTATTATGTATGTGCTTAAGTATGTTTTCTAATTAATTATTGCAAAGAACTATAAGATATATTGTTATTTGTAGATTTAATTCATTTATATTAAATTAATCATCTGAGCGAAGTTCTGATGCATGTGAAGTTATAAAATTGATATACAGTAGAAGTAAATACATGATGCCACTTCGTGGATATCGCTTCGGTTGCAGAAACATGGTTCTGCAACCTCCCATAACTACTTTGGGTGAGACTATGACCTACTTGTAGGTTGTTGCTGAAAGTTCTAGTAGTTGAGGGTTTTGTTCGTGTGGAACACACTCTAAACCTGCGTGAATCCCCCACATACCAACATGATGTAGTTAGAATAACAGAGAATTGATAGTTGATATGCTTGCATGTTTGAAGAAAACTTTGCAGTGAAAAGAGGCGGAAGAGAAAAGGAACATTACAATAGTAAGTGAGGTGATTGTAGGGGAGTGAATAGTGGATATGTTGTTGAAAAAGATCAAGTGCATTGGTTGGAGAGGAATTTGCTCAACAAGTAAGGGAATATGAGATCGTGTTATAGATCTTATATAATTTAATATTATAATATAGCTTGAGTGGGCCTAATGGTTAAGAGCATGTGTTTCCTCCTAAGAGGTCACAGGTTCAAAACCAGAGGGGGGTAGGGTATGTATGCCTTCGTAGACTCTAGCAGTCAAATCGCTGCGCGGAGGTGGGTCCCTTGTCCCACAAGCAAGGGGGTCTCATACATCAATTTGATGTCTGGCTTGGCTGTGACCTTAAAATTGGATATTATTATTATTATTATTATATTAATTTGGGTCATTAAAAGAATTTTGTTTGCAAGAATAAATTGGTAGCAACTACCATAGCAAGTAAGCTACGTCAAGGGAGAGTAAGCGATAAAATAACTTGCATGAAGAAATGGTGATCAACTGATAGTAAAAATAAGAAAAGTGAGCAATTGAAGATGCAACAACCAACAAATTTGAAAGTTGAGGAGCAAGCATGCTTAAGAAGGGGTTCTACTATGAAATTAGAGAAGAGAAGATACCAAGAGGATGACTTGGAATGGGTGAAAAATAGAATTTTTTTACAATAAGGGCTAATTTCAGCTGAGTAATGGAGAATGATAATTCAGCAAGACGAAGAGACGAAGATGGTTGTTATTAGTCATAGCATGGGTTGAGAGGAAAATCACAAGCATAAGAAGAAAAGGACCAAGGCTGTTGGACTCAAAGGAATGAGTGATAAAGGATGGAGAAGGAGATGGTTGAGTTAGAGGATAACTCAAGCATGTGTAATAATTGATACAAGAAATTCAAGATGACCAGAGTTATGAGTAAGAAGAATGGTGTTAAACAAGAAGGTTTGCAACAAAAAAGGGATGACAACAATAACTTTATTTTTAAAACAACAATTACATGTTCAAGTGAATATTGAACAATGAGCGATGAATGTTTGTAGCTGAGGAAGATGGAAAGGAACCTTGTGGTAGAAAGTGAGGAGGAAGAACAAATTTCTCAGAGAAAGAGGGTGAGTCAATTTCTTGCAAAAGATAGAAGATTAGAGAGTGATCAGATGAAGATTACAAAGGAAGGAGTCAACAGATATACCAGGATAATATTAGGCATGGATTACCTTAGTATGGTATTTACAAACATGTTGATCGAGCAAGGAAAATTTTAAGGATGGAAAATTTTCTTGAAGTTTAAAAACATTGGCGAATCTCACTAATTCCTAATATGCAAATTATGAAATGTTTATTGATATATTTGTAAAATTATTCAAATTTATAATGATTTTATATATAGTCTTTATATAACGTTGGAAATTTTTGAGGTAAAATAATTTTATATTCTAAAATTTTGGTGAATCATATTTTATAAAAATTGGAAATTGGTGAATCTTTTTTGTGGAAAAATCATGGAAAATTAGCACACTGAGTGAACATTAGCCCCTAAAATTTTCCATGTGATCGAGTCAACTTGTTGCAATGGCTTTTTTATAGCTCATAGTGACTAGGAAGAATCTCATAGAATATGGAAATTTGTGAATACTGAGATTCATAGTAAAGGTTAGGAGAGAAGCCATAGTAGATCAAGTCAAGACAAGCTTGATAGATAAGTTGTTGAAATCAAATTATAGCTAGAGACGATGAGAGGACTGCTACGAAAAGCTGAGAAAGACCAGGGTTACAGATGGACCCTTAAGAAGAGAGTGAAATGGAATTTGTGGGAGGTGAATTTGAAACAAAGATAAAATGTTCAGTTGGAGGAAAATCCCAAAGGTAGTTGATTTACAACCAAAGAAGAACATCCTAAGGGTGATGAACACATGTGATGAGGTAGATGAATATTTGAGGATCAACTTTAAGACCAAAAATTTTAGCTAAAGACTGATTTAGAAAATGAAATAGACAAAAGGAAATAATAAATGTTTAGTTGGTTTCACGAAGAGGCAACCTATTATTATGAGGAGTTTTTTGGAATGTTTGAACAGTTCAAGAGCAAGTAAAAGTTCAGATTTAACAACGATAGTGGTAGAAGAATGTACAAGTTGATTAAGGATATGGAAAGATATTGTTTTCCCTGTTCAGGTGATAGTGGAGGAAGGTGAGGAGATTTGTAGCATCCTAGAGGAAGGAGTGCTCAAAGGGTTCTGGAGAAGAGAACTGGGAAGATGACAAAAGCCCAAAATCAAGAGAAAGTTTGGTTAGGTATCATGTAGCAAGGTGGAGGGTTGTTACTTCAAAGGCATGTTGTAGCTCATGAGTTGAGGTGGTCACGACAAGACGAAATGAATATGACTATGAGGTCATATATTTTTGTAGCTTGGTAGTCTAATGCAGGGGTATAGATGAAGCAAAAAATTCGATAATACTGTACCAAAGCTTGCCAATGTGATGGGATGGTCACATCGTGATGTTGGGGAGTATTTTAAACATTTTGTAAATATTTGCATTAGCATGTGAATTTTTTTTTGGAATATGTTGGAGGAAATAATTCCTAATGTAAATGTAATCTAGTTTCCCTTATTTTGTGAGAAGAGGAAATGAACCAACACTTGTGACTCTTGGTTACCCATATTATCTTCCTTTATAAAGAAATGAGTGTTTGAGAAGAAGAGAAGAGTGTATAAAAGAGGAGAAGTGTAGTGGAAGAAGAAAAGAGAATCTCTAGTGCAATGAGAAGAGACAGAGGATGAGGGTATTGGGTTGAATATGTCCGCATTGTATATTTTGGCTAGTTTAATGTGTTTCTTAATTTGATTAATGAGAAGTATGGTTATATGCCTTTGTACATGTTTATTTATTTGTCTGTATAACTTTAACTTGATTTGTTGAGTGCTTCACTTGTTGAGTCAATTTATATTAAGAATTTGATGTGTCAAGAGTTTGGTGACTATATTCTTTAGGAACAAGTTGATTTCTTGTTCAAGTATAACTTGGGGCTAAATATATTTACCTATGTGTATGGGTCATATATTATGTGATGAAGTCTTGTTGCCATTGTTGTGTATTTATGGGTTGTGTCTAATAGTTGGTTGATTCCTCTGTATTTCTTACCTTTGAAGGTGTGTTCTTATTCCATAGAGTTTTTCTTTGAGGCCACCACCATTTTGTTGATTCCCTTTGTGTCTTGACTCTTGTTGTGTGAGATGAAAGTTGAGAACGAAAGTTCCTATGCATTCTGGATATTAGTGGGTTTATGTGTTATGTCTTGTGAAACCCATCCACAAAATAGAGAACCACCTTTCAAATGTAGTCATGCCTTGTCGTCTGGAATATGATGTGATTGTTTGGTTATGTATTCCGCTAAGGTTAGAAATGGTGTGCTTGAGAATGGAACAAACCCGCTTGTCACTTATATTTGTGTTATCATTATTTTTTTATTTGTTGTAGTTGTACAATTCTTTCATATGGAGCAAAACCAAAGCCCTTGATTTTGTGAACATTGTCAAACCCCTTTTTTGTGACTGACTTGTTGGGAAAATGTCTTCGCTTTTTAATCCCAGTGAAGAAGGGCGTAATAATTCAATGGCTTAGATAAGAAACAAGTTAACTCAATGTATATGTGATTTGGAAGTCACCTATAATGAGGGAGAGTTGTTTTGGGTTCCAATAATATGGAAAGATAGTTTTGAGGTGCTACAAAAATCTTTTGCAGCGCCCATAGCAAACACTATTTAGGGCTTCATGTTAGTTGTTGAAACCATGATTTTTCTAGCATGTTGTGCCATCTAATAGTTTGAATATGATGGATTTTAATTGGGTTTGAATAAGGATTGAAAGGTGGGAGAAATATCACTCATGGAATTAGGCAAAGGAAACCTCCATTCTAATTTTGAATGCATATTTTAATTAATTTGTTGGAATTTCATAATGTGTTTAAATATAGAGTTGTGGGTGCTTTTTTTGGAGTATCTTGGGGGAAACCTAACCATTCCACATCATTAAGCATGTACAATTATTGAATTTATCGTAACCCTTGATTTCTTATAAATATATGATAATGTCTTAATGGATTCATTTTTTAAAGAATATTTCATGAACAACCATAAAAATGAACTTCGGTGATTACACATGATGCATCTCTCAACCAAAAATTTGGCTGATTATGAAAAGTCTAAGGAAGATGATATTTTTTTTAGCATCTGAACCAAAATACCTTCATTCACTAGCTATCCTACACCTATTTTGGAAATTATTGATATTTCCTCCACTTATTAACCATTAAGATTTCAAAAGTTACCTTAAGAAGAAATGTAGGACACCAATTCCTGAATATTTGCTACAATTGCTATAAATAGTGTTTCAAAGGCAACACATGCATGTAAAAAACTTTATTTCGAATGTATATACTTTCACCATACTACTTGAAAGATATGGAAATTGAATACATCCTTTCAACTACTATTAAATGACATAACCTCTATCATGCAAGATGGAACGACCTTGCAATCCACTTATGAGGAACCCAAAATATATAGTTTTTCAATATTAGTTTTTATTAGCATCAAAATATTTCAGGTTTAGTGGTTAAATCAAGAAAATAAAATGGATTATTTTTGTTGATAGTTGTGTCGATTATAGTCTTGTTCATAAGAGAGTGGCTAAGGAAACCTATTGTATATTTTTTCCATATCCAATTTTCAAATTACGATAGCTATTGATTTTGTGATTAAATGTGGTTTTTGATGTTGAAATGGGTAACTTGAAATGAGAGAGTGTCGTCTCCAATATCATATTATTTTCATTGAAATGGTTGGTCATGATGTTTTCCTCAGGGCAGAATGGTTATGCACTTTTGGAGTTATCACCATTTATTTCAACATTTTATATATGAAATTCATCAAGGATTGAAAGAAGCATACCCTTAATGGCATCACATATAATTCTCCTAAAATTGTGGCCTCTTATCAAATCAAAAGGTTACTAAAGAAAGGTGTTTTTTTCCATTATCACACACCTCAATGCAATATAATTAGTGGAAAACCGTCCATATCAGCTCCACCTTAACGTTTAATGTGACCTAGCTAAATATTATGAGATAATTGAAACCGCTTAGGGCTAACCTCCTTCATATGAGTACATGACCATTTTATTCCCTTAATTACAGGTAGGTAGCTAGCAAATGGACATAATTATAAGCATCTTTTTGTAAAAAATATGAAATAGAAAACATATTTCATCGATTGTTGGAAGTTGGACTCATGAATCCAAGTACCATGAACTACCCATGATAGGTCTTTAAGGTATTAAATAAGGTATGTGATTGGGAAACTTGTCATGATTTCTTAACTTCTCAATAACTTAACCATAAAGGATTGCTTTTACGTCTTGGTTATTATTGATATCTTTGATGAAATTTATGACACTATTTACCTTAATTTTATATATTACCAAATACGGATGAAAATGGTGGAGATACCTAAGGAAACATTTTGTGAACGTGAATGATCGATTCCTTGGCCTTCATAATGATCCATTCACTTTCCATAGCTTCACGAACAAAAAATTTCATGTTTACAACATAATTCTTTTCTAGTATTCTTTTGTTACACATTCATCTACAAAAAAAAGGGAATGCCACATACATCATGTAAATATAGAAATTCAATTCCATCAACACCACCATTTATTTTTAAAATGTTACAAATGTTCTTTTGGGGTTACATAATTTGAATGCATGTGTAATATTATAAGTTGGGATGGAATATGAGTATATCCTAAGGAAGTTGTGGCTTTACAAGATCAAACATACTCTAATACATTGAAGACATTTCATGGGTCCTTTTTCCTTTGAAGTTATTATATAAATTTTGTAAGATAGCAGACAAATTACTAGTCTCTTAACTTCACATGTAAAAATGAATGGCATTGTATGGAGCAAGATAGTAAAGAAAGTATTATCAATTTTCAAGGGATACATCTCAACTAATCTATTATTAGTAGTTCCAAATTTTCCTATGTTTGTTTTATCAAATGTAATTTATTAGGTGAACATCTTGTAGTAGTTTCGAAGTCGGCCTTTACAATTCATTAATAAGGACTAGTGTGACCACAATTGGGTTAAATACACTTATGAGAAAGAGATGATGGATTTCCTACATGAAATTGAGATATGGGGTCAACATGTTGTAAGAATACATTCTTACATTGAAGCTAGCCATTCAATATTTTTCTAGAAGAAATTTCATCACTTCCTAAGAAATATAAGTGGGTTACTAAGATACTATGGTATGCTTTGATACTATACATGAGAAGGATAAAATAAGCATGGGGGATAATATTTTATGTAAGTAATTTTAGAAGCAATGATCCCTTTTATTCCTTGTGTTCCACCATTCCAAACTATCTCAAGGAATTCCATGAAGAATGGCTAGAAAAATGGCACCATATACACATTCAAAGGATGTGGGAACATCCTAAACCTACTAGAGATTATAATACATGGAAGTTAGAATTATATAAAGTATTAAGGGAACATTTCTTTTGTAAATAATTTTTCCTTCAAATAAAAGTCATTATAGTTACATTCATTGCATAGATAAAGTAACTTTAAAGCTGTAATTAAAACTAGGAAATAGATAACAAGATATTCCTTCGGAGGGAATGAAGATAAGATTCCAAGATTTTCTAGCAACCTATTACACTTTGTAAAAAAATAAGCTTAAGGCAATGAAGATCCTAGTACCATTGGAACCAATACCAATCCCAACACATATATGGACTCACATCTCCATGTATTTTATAGTGCGAGTCAAAAAGTATTCTAGCATATCAACAATCCTGATGGTATTTGGTCATCTATCCTAGTATAACCATTTGTCTCTTTTATAGTTTCCCAACAGTTAATGGATTATATTTCGATGTTACATGGAATGGGCACTTCTCTTTTCTAATGTTTGGGACCTAATTTCACTGGTAAATATCGAGTGGATATATTTAAATGTTACGATATGTAAATATATATGAACACTATGTATCATCCCCATATACATGGTCAAATTGAATTTGCAAACAAATGTTTAGAAATATGTTTTTGATCATTATCTTCTAAAAATACGTGTTAATGGGCACAATGACCATCGCTATCAAAATAGTGCTACAACACCATATTTCATCTAGCTATGAAAATGACATCATATGATGTTGTCTATGGAAAAATAATCCATTTTACTAACTTCTTATTTACAAACAACCTTTAAGTTTGATGTAGTGGATATATACATTATATTATGGGAAATAATTTCCACAAGCATAGGGATAATTTGGTTAAACTCATATTAAAATGAAATAACAAGCTAACTAGCATCAACAATGAAAATTTTATAGATGGAAATTTATTTTAAAGCATAGAAGCCTTGTCAAAACTTACTAGTCCATAATATGTAAATTGTAAAATGTTTAGTGATAGATTTCTAAAAGGATTCAAATTTTAAGGATGCTATATTATTTTATGTAAACTTTGGGTAATTCTTAAGGTAAATAATTTTTACCTTGTAGAATTTGGAAAACAGAAAAGAAAAAATGAAAAAAAGTGGGAAATGAATAATAATTTTTTGGAGAAATAATGGAAGATTATCCCATGATCGAAATTTGGTGCCTAATCTTTTCACTTAGAATCACTATCAAGACTCTTTTGTAGAATAGAATATATTATTTCTTTTCCTTGAACCCTATAAATAAATATCACTAAAAGATAATGCCTATTAGAGATCAACACCAAAATTTTGTATAACATACAATATCATCTAGCCCATTGGATAAGTGGCATAAATACTAGCTCGTTCAATCAACCCTGAAATTTGTCTAGTCTTTGATGTGTCTTGTTTGAAGAAAATCACATGGTATAATGGGAAGGTTGATATTCACTTATGATAAATTACAAAATAAGTCTCTAGTTGGGTCGAAATATAAGCATTATAAGATACCAAAGAGTTTCAACTACACCCATGCATGGGATGAGAGATATCGATTTACTGGAACGAAATGTAGCCAAAATATGCCACATGTGATCTACCAATAATTCTATAGACATTCCATTACCTATACTTTTTAGGTAAACATTTAGTTTGAAGGGAGTGGGTATATTGGCGTTCGACCTTAGCCTCCATATTTTATCCTACCCAGGAATTATTCAAATGATATATGTGTCCATATTTGGTATATGGTCCATAGATAAGAGTGGATAATTATTCAATGTAAAAATGAACACTATAGTAAACAAGTTCCAAGAGGTCATTAGTACTCATTAATTATGAGACCACAGGTACTTAGGTTTTTTCCACTGGGAAGTTAGTTAAAGGATGGGAGGATACAAACTATTTCATCAATGACGTTGTATTTCGAGACATTTTCTTAGTGAAATGTTTTGTGACATAAAGGGGAAAGGGAACATTTATTCCTTTTATTTATTTATAATAATAATAATACAAATATCTATTTTACATATTTTTTATAATTAATATCAAATACATTCTTCAATAACTTATAATATGTTTATACTTACGTTTGCTTCAAGTAGAAGGATTAAGGAACACCACACTACCTTAACAATAATCTTGTATAGAACTAAAAGGATTTACAAAGAAAATACAATAGTAGAATCAATAATGAATTACAACCCATGCCCCTTCAATGAAAAGTTATTTAAAACCTAGCATAAATTTATGCTTGGACAACTATTCATTTATGTGACTTTTTTTGCAATTTTTTACAATAGTGGTCATCTCTATGAAAATAGAAACCTTTGAAAACATAATAATGTGGAATACTTTTTATGAAGTGCACAAGAAACTTGATGTGTTTATTGCATTGATGTTGAAATAAATATATGGTGGGATAAATGAAACTCTAATTATCATAGTAAAGTGTCATTAGGTGTTGTTAATATAGTTATCATCTTAACAAAGAATGCATCATAAAAACTTGATTTTTTTAACCAAAATTATCCCTTGTTTCGAAAATCAGTTTCATAAGTGGTAACATTTCTTGGTGATGGAGGGATGATGGATGGGAGTGTTAAAATTATTAAAAAATTCAATCATGGTTTTAACAATGTCATAACTTCTCCTTAACATCAATGGAAAAATTGAAAGTAGTTCTATTAGAAGCATAATATTTTTAGTCTTAAATTGTAATTTCTTCTTGTAATAAAATTTCAAAGGTATAACAGAGAATTAATCATTAAATTTTCAACATAAGCAGTAAATAAATTAATATATCCATGAAATTCACCAAAATAGCACAAGAAACCTTGAGTAATGATATACGATCAAATACTCTGTATGGAAGGAATTAATCCACAAGCCATCCTTTCTATAAGACAATACAATCCAACACACCCCAATGCAATCATATTCATATGTATTAATACTTTTTCATTGGTATTCCTATGGGAATATGCCAAATACCCATTCTTATAACATAATTTCATTTCAACTACATAGTGGGCCTACTCCATTATTATGGCCATATTACATCCATTAACCCCTTTAGGCACCCCAATAGGTATATTACACTATATTTCCCTTGGCATGATTCAACCTTGAAACATGGGAAGAAATGGTATAATATGACGTAATGGATAAGGTAATCCACTGGTGCCATGGATGAGAATCCATCCATCCTTGTGAAATGTAAATATGGGGTCCAACTGTGGCCTTTCCTTGATCTTAGTTTTGGTTCCTTCTTGGGACTGATGTTTTCACTACACCACTATGATATTTCAATACATTCCTATTAGATCTTGATGTGTCTCTTTATTTCATTCCATGTTCATCTATATTTTGTTTTCTCATTCTCATGCATTTTCCATGATCATTGTTGTTTTCTTAGATGGTGTAGGTGGAAATATACAAAAAACATATGCATTGACTCTTCTTTATTTATCTCTTCAAGATTTATTTACTTAACCTTGTCTTCCACCTTATGCCCTCCCATTGGCATTTCTTCAAGTTCTTTTGTAATCTCATTTTCTGTTTCAACCATGGACTCTTAATATAATGTTTAATTAGGTAATGCAATTATTTTCTCTATGGTAGCTTCTTCATGTTCTCCTTGGGCTCTTATTTCTTGCTAAGAGACATTACCTATAACATAATCTTCTTTTTCCTATAGTAGAGATTGAAAAAAAAATATCCACATTAATATTATTTTTATCAATTAAGTCCATTGAAGGATATCTAAATATAATATCCACATCATGCACATCTATAAATTAAAATATCAATGCAACAAACAATTATCCACAAAAGTTTTTAAACATTTCAACATTTTCACCCATAACATGTGTGCTTTGAATATTAGTTCTATGAACTTGAAATGTTTTAGGAAAATTAATATTAATTGAGGTATGCTTACAACGAGGGTTAATAGAAACAATGACCATCTCTTATTGGGAACCTCGATGAACCTATAATATGATCTTGTGACAAGAAAATAAATCCTTCCTCATCTTCTTATGCTTCTCCACAACATTAGACCACTTGTATAAAAATAAATTTTCATATTCTTCATCTAGGAGTTCCATCATATTTTTTGTTGATTTTCTAATTGCAATAAAGACTAGCACAATACTTTTGAAATACTAACAATTAATTTTTAATATGATCTTCTTTTAAATTATGTAATATATCATTCAACAATTAAACTTCATAAATTAAACCCTAATAAAATAGTGGAAAAATAGAGATCACAATGCAAAAAGAGAAGAAAAGACCTACCCTCGGAAATCCCACCAAGGGAGAAAACATAACAACGTTTTTAATAGAGAAATTATATTTTTAAATAAGAGAAACACCTAAACCTATGGTGAAACTCAGCCAAACCCTCCAATTCAAGCCTCCAGAATGGGTCTACAATTTAGCTCTTACTTCATCTAACCGAAAATTTTGGTCCTCCTACAACTACTAGTTACCTTAGAATTTCGACCCTTATAACTTCCTAGAATTTTATCCCCCTTACAAAAGGACTCCGAAAATAAGTTGGAAACTAGGACAACATATATTATTGGTCTTTGTTGAGATGCCCATAAAATATCTTCTTGAGGAAGTGTAAATTGGTGCCAGAAAATGATATTATATTGTCTTTATATAGTGATATGTTAGGTTGAATGGATGTATCCTTTGCCTAGGACAACTTGACTTGGAGGGGGAATAACTTGACAATTTTGGAGCCAAAAATTTCAATTTCAAAATTCAAATTTTCTTCTTTTAAAATTTGCAATGGTATGTTGACTCAAAATAGGTTCTTATTTCAAATCTAACATTTAAAATATGATTTAAAATAATAAATAGAAATACACCAAGTGGCCAAATATTAAATATGAACATAGACCATAGTTATAAATTCAACACTCTCAGTTAACTAGGGAGGTATTCATAATAACTCTCATAGATGTTCTCAAGTTAACAAATTTCTCTACTAAAAGGTTATATCAAATCACCATCAAGATCATCATCTAATGCAAACATTTGTTAGTGGACATAGACAAGGTGGTACAAAACCCATCGCATTTTCATCTACATATCAGGACTCACTCTTCTAGAGTGATCCATCATAAAATCCCAAGGCCTCTCCCTAAGACAAAATGTTGAGGCCTCAACTAGAAAGCACTCACTCAACCTTCAGCAGTTTGGGCTAAGACCTCACCCAACCTTCCATAGTTGGTGATCGATCTAGACGTTGAAGGACCTCACTACACCCTTCCCTATTGTGCAATCAACATCAAGACCACACTACACCCTTCCTTCATATGTTATCAGTTCTAGATGCTAAACCTCATAACACCCTTCCCTAATGTTTGACTGAGTCCACAAACCTCAGTACATTCTTTCCCTGGTGTGTGATTTTCTCCCCTCTCAGAGAAACTCACTAAAACCGACATGTTGAGTACTTTGGGACTCTTGGAGAATTCTACCCAATGGGGGAATGTCCATCCATTCTTATATCAAATCACCACTCCCTCTTAATGAGAGGCATAATCTCCACAAGCCCTAGTGTATCTCTAAAGTACACAATGTT
The DNA here is from genome assembly GCA_031772625.1 of Pinus tabuliformis. NCBI lineage: Eukaryota > Viridiplantae > Streptophyta > Pinopsida > Pinales > Pinaceae > Pinus > Pinus tabuliformis. The sequence goes on along the minus strand of CM062819.1, from coordinate 1,505,411,026 downwards.
CTCCCTAGGAAACAATTTTATTAGAACATCAGTTTTCTGCTCATCGATGGAGATGTAGTCAAGCCTTATTGCTATCCTTTTGAAGATGTCATGATTGTAGTGGTACTTGATCTCAATATTCTTTGACCTTCCATCGAAAATCAGATTATCTAAAATATTTACACAATTTGGATCATCACAATATATCACAGTTAGTTGCAACACTTGGTTGAACAATCATGAATATAACTTTCAACATTAGAATAATTATGTACATAGTTTATTTTTTATAATATATTCCTCTTTTTTAGTGCTAAGTGCAACAGATCTCTACTTCCTGGTAACCTAAGGTATCATTGCGGAGCCCAAGATTAAGAATAACCCTGAACTGATGTTCCTATCACCAACACTTCTTATCTTGTTAACATTTGTTTATCCTTGAAGTTGTACATACTTGTTTGCAACATATCTCAAAACATAATTTCATAGTACCATGAAGTTATCACAAAATGTTCTTTCCTCTAATCCAATTCTCATTCCTTGGTTCAACCTAGAACTATATCAATGTGTTTACAAAAAATAAAATGTTGATACTCGTGTTAACCAAATACATCAATGATCCAATAAATTGTTGGTACATCAACATATATACCAAACTATATTTAGAGCCAAATATATTCTTCAAGTTAGTTACCATGGTAGTAGCCACAGATTTACAATCCATCATATGGAACTTCTAAAGGATATCAATAACCTATTTTCCCTTATCAAGGAAGACCTTTCGATGTTTCAGCCATACTTATAGTCCCAAGTAGTAACCTGTCAAACCAAGATCCTTCATATAAACTTCAAAGGTCGATTGATTCTTACACAAAATAATAAAATCCCCAACACCTATCAAAAACAACTCATCGGAATATAGGAATAGGATCACAAATGAATTCTTCACAACCTTCAAATAAATGTTTGGGTCCACATTTCCCTTGGTAAATCAAAATCTCTTCAAATGGTTGTCGATATGAGCATGCCAAGTCTTTCGAGCTTGCTTGATTCTATAAAAGGCCTTATTTAACTTGAAAACATGAGATTCCTTTCCATGCACCTCAAAGCATTGAGTTTTCTCTATGTACACATATTCCTCAATCACACTTTTGAGGAATTTAATCGTCACATCCATCTAATATAAGTTCCATCCCAATGATGCAACAAAAGAAATCTATGGCTCTAATGGAGGCGTACTTAGAAACTCGATAAAAGTTATCATCATAATCTTATCCCTCTTTCTGGGAAAACCCTCTAGCAATGAAACACACCTTGTATTTGTCAACACTTCCATATGCAACACTCTTGATCTTGTATGTCCACTTGGAAGTCACCATTGACTTCCCTTCCAGCCTTGGCTCAATATTCCTAACATCCTTCTTCATGATAGAGTGGTATTCTTCATTCATAACTTCATTCCATACCTACTAGCTATCTTCTTCATAAGTGGAAGGATTTGCATCAATAAGGTTGGTCATGAGAACTACATAGCTAGAAAAAAATTTAGGTTTATTTATTTCTTTGTATGTTCCATCAAGGGATGCATTTCCTTCTCCTTCTTCTAATGTAGGTCTAAGCCATGCTAGTATTTTTCTGGTTTCTAGCACAAAAAATAGTTCTACTGATTCATGAAGCCCTTTTGTGTCCTCCAGGACATTTTTATATAACTTTAAGCTCTTCCCTTGAAGCCTCTACTTTTACTTCATCATAGCAATCCATGGAGACATACTTATACTTCCGATATGCTAATTTCACGTCAAAATTGACATCATGGCTGACCTCAATCCTTCGCTGCTATGGTATGTTGACTCTACAGGGACTTGATGATTCATTGTGAAAAACAAATAGGCCTTTCTTTCCTGAGGGTTCTAGCTTCTTCCTTTTATCATTAGTAATATTAATGAAGACAGGGAAACCAAATATTCCTATACATCCAACCTCTGACTTTAGTCTAGATAACTCCTCTTTAGGAGTGATATCTTTTAGAATTCATTGAAGAGTTTGATTTTGAATATATACATATTTCAATGATGCTTCTCTCCATAAGAAATAAAAAAAATATTGATCATGCATTACGGCCTTGGTAGACGTTCAATGGACATGTTCCTTCATTCTTCTACACCATTATGTTTTAGCTTATAGAGGATTATCAACTACCTCTTAATCCTAGGTTTCCTATAGATATTATCAAGTTCTTTCATGGTGTATTCTCTTCCATTTTCAGATCCCAAAATCTTGATCTTATTACCTATCAAGTTCTCCACTTCACCTTTGATTGAAACCTTGTGAAGACTTCATACTTGGTCCTCATAAGATATATTCATTTCTTATGAGAGAATTCACGAGTAAATGTCACATAGTAGAATGAACCTCCAAGCAATCTTACATGAATCAAACCACACACATGAGAGATTACGAAATCTAAAACATCTTTAGATCTATTTTCTATACTTGGAGAAGGTTTCTATATATTATTTCAAATTGCACAACCCTTACAAACACATTCATGATTTATTTGTAATTTACGGACACCTGAAAATATTTGATCCAATTTAGGTAATTCTCTATAATGAAGGTTACCATACATTCGATACCAAAACTTGCTTGACTCATTTTATCATGTACCAGAGCTTGAGTTGGTTGACTCACAATTTGATACTATATTCATTCACAAATGTCGGGTGTGGAGCCTGATTATCTTCTATATTCAAAGGTATCGCCACATAGGACCCCAGTTCGAAATGGGGGCGGCAACGCCGCCCGTAAAATATTCGCTGCAGGGGGGTCCGGGGGGGGCTGGCTGCGACCTTTGGGAGCCCCCCCTGGCGGGGGGTTTCGGGGGCAGCGCCCCTGAAGCTAAAAACAACTGTAAAATTGCCTTGTAAAAGTATAGTAATTTGTAGTCAATCTGGGCCATTCATTAGGCGGATGATCTGACAGTAGAACTTATGTCTAGTTTAGGGTTTTTCGCCCTAGAAGGCAACCCCTCTCTTTGTATGAGGGTATTGTATTTGAGGTTGTGTGATAGACGTGTATTCTGTGAGTGAGAAACAGAGAGGTGAGACTGTGAGAGAAAACAGAGGATATTACAGCAGATTTGTTGTAGGTTGTGTCTCTTCCTTTTGCTGGATAATAGAAAGGAAGGACTGGTTGTTCGGGGTGGACGTAGCCCAAACTGGGTGAACCACATATATCTGTGTCTCTCTTGTTTTGTGCGTTTTCTGTGTTTATATTTCTGCAATATTTTATGTGTTCCATTGCTCTGTAATATATAATTTTCTAACAACTGGTATCAGAGCCGAAGGTCTATTTGGCTAATAAACTCGCAGGAAAGAAGGGTTCCTAGTTCGAGTGGGAGCAATGGCGGAAGATGGTAAGTTTAGGGTCAAGAAATTTAACGGCAAAAACTTCTCGCTGTGGAAGATGTAGATGGAAGATTATCTGTATCAGAAAGATTTATACCTACCATTGGGAAGAAAAACAAAGATGTCGACGGGTATGAAAGACGAAGAATGGAACCTTCTCGATAGAAACACACTCAGAACAATACGGTCGTGCCTTGCTGTGTCAGTCGCCTTCAACATTTCGAAGGAAACCACGATAGAGGATTTGATGCAGACATTGTCGAAACTATATGAAAAAACCTCGGCCTCAAACAAGGTATTTCTTATGAAACAGTTATTTAATATGAATATGTCGGAAGGTGGATCTGTTGCAAACCATTTAAATGATTTTAATACAGTTACAAGTCAGTTAAGTCCTGTAGGGGTAAACTTTGATGACGAAGTTAGAGCTTTGTTATTCTTGTGCTCATTACCAAAATGTTGGAATGGTTTGGTAATGGCCATTAGTAACTCCATTTTTAGATCTAGTACTTTAAAGTTTGATGATGTTGTCGGTGCTATCCTTAGCGAGGAAATGCGACGGAAAAGCTCCGGTGAGACATCGGTAAATGCTTTGAGTGCAGAGTCTAGAGGAAGAAAAATGGAAAGAGGAAAGAGCTCAGGATATCGCAGTAAATCAAGGAAAGGCATATCCAAGTCCAAATCAGGGATAGTGTGCTTGAAACGTGGAAAGAAAGGACGCCTAAAGAAAGACTGTAGATTTCGGAAGGGAAAAGAAGGAGATGCACAGCAAGAAAACAATCATGAAGAAAATGTGACAGGTGAGGTGTTACAAGATGCTTTGATTCTCTCTTTCGAAAATATTATTGATTCCTGGGTGGTAGATTCAGGGGCTTCATTCCATGCCACACCTGATAAGAAATACTTTCATGACTATGTTCAAGGAGATTTTGGACAAGTTCGTCTGGGTGATGATAAACCATGTAAAATCGTTCGAATGGGTAAGGTTCTTGTAAAACAACAGAATGGAAACCAATGGCTACTAAAGGAGGTAAGGCATGTTCTAGATCTAAAGAAAAATCTGATTTCAACATGGGAGTTAGGCGGTGAAGGTTGTGTGACAACTTTCATAGATAAAGCTTGGAAGGTCACTAAAGGAGCCCTGGTAATAGCAAAAGGCGAAAAGGTTGGTACATTGTATTTATGAAATGGTATTTCTAACTCTGTTAATGTTTTAACTTCCAAAGGAGCAGATGTAGTATTATGGCATCATAGGCTCAGACAAATGAGTGAAAAGGGGATGAATATTCTTCACTCAAGGAATTTGTTCTCGGGTTTGAAGAATGTTGATTTCGACTTCTGTGAGAACTGCATTTATGGAAAACAGAAGAGAGTCATATTTCTCAGAGTTGGGAAAGAAAGGAAGAACGAAAAATTAGAGCTTGTGCATACAGACGTATGGGGACCTACTCAGGTATCATCTCTCGGTGGATCTCGTTATTATGTTACTTTTATTGATGATGCAACTAGAAAAACTTGGATTTATTGTATTAGGAATAAGTTTGATGTATTTGATACTTTCAAGAAATGGAAAGCTTTGGTTGAGATTGAGATAGGAAAGAAATTGAAGTGTCTTAGATCAGACAATGGAGGTGAATATTGCAGTAAAGAGTTTGATAGGTATTGTTCAAAGCATGGAATTCGCAGAGAGAAGACAGTTCCAAGAACACCACAAGAAAATGGTGTGTCAGAAAGGATGAACAGAACAATCATGGAGCGTGCAAGGTGCATGAGATTGCATGCAAGATTGCCTTTACAGTTTTGGGTAGATGTTGTAGATACTGTTGTTTATCTAATAAACAGAGGGCCTTCAAGTTCCTTGGATGGTGGTGTTCCAGAGGAAGCATGGACAGGTAAAAAGGTAAACTACTCTATTTTAAAGCCTTTTGGTTGTGAGGCCTTTATCCATATTGATAAAGAAAATATAACAAATCTTGAGGCAAAGTCAAAGAAATGTACCTTTATTGGATATGGTGTTAATGATTTTGGTTATCGCTTATATGATTACGAAAATCACAAAATCATTAGGAGCAGAGATGTAATATTCAATGAAAAGGTCTTGTATAAGAATCAATTGCAGGAAAAGAGACAGGAAAAGGAAAACAAGGAATACACAGTTCTTGATGAAATCACTGAAAAAGTAAAGGTGCCTGAAAATAATAATAATCAACAACAACAACAACAACAACCACCACAACAACAACAGTGACCCCAAACACCTGAAAGTGGTGTTAGAAGATCTACCAGGATAAGTAGACCCCCTGAACGATACTCTCCTTCATTATATTATTTATTGTTGACTGATTCCGGTGAACCCGAATGTTATGAAGAAGCAATGCAGGTTGAAAGCAGGAAGAAGTGGGAGGTAGCCATGGAAGAAGAGATGGACTCCTTAATGCATAACTAGACTTGGGATTTAGTCAGGTTTCCTGTAGGAAAAACTACATTGAAGAATAAATGGGTTTACAGGCTGAAGGAAGAAGATGGAGGAAAACAGAGGTATAAAGCTAGACTTGTGGTGAAGGGGTTTACACAGAAGAAAGGTATTGATTTTGATGAAATATTTTCTCCTGTTGTTAAAATGACTTCAATCAGAACTATTTTAAGTCTTGTAGCATCTGAAGATTTTGCATCTTGAGCAGTTAGATGTAAAGACAACCTTTCTCCATGGGGATTTGGAGGAAGAGATATATATGCAGCAGCCACAAGGATATGAGGTGAAAGGGAAGGATAAACTAGTGTGCAGGTTGAAGAAGAGCTTGTATGGCTTAAAACAGGCTCCAAGGCAGTGGTATCTAAAATTTGTCAAGTTTATGTCTGAACAAGGTTATACTAGATGTCACTCTGATCATTTTGTTTATTTGAAAAAGAAAAATGATGGCAGCTATATTATATTGTTATTGTATGTAGATGACATGCTTGTTGGCAGGATCTAACATGCAGGAAATAAATGTGATCAAAAGAAAATTGGAAAATTCATTTGCAATGAAGGATTTGGGAGCTGCAAAACAAATCCTTGGTATGAGAATAAATAGAGACAGAAAAAATCGTAAATTAATATTGTCTCAGAATGAGTACATACAAAAGGTGTTGAAAAGATTTAACATGCACAATGCAAAACCAGTTAGTACACCTTTTGCTAGCCATTTCAAACTTTGCAAGGAAATGTGCCCAAAGACCCAAGAAGACATGGATTATATGTCTAAAGTTCCATATGCATCAACAGTTGGAAGCTTAATGTATGCAATGGTCTGCACAAGGCCTGATATTGCACATGCAGTGGGAGTTGTAAGCAGGTACATGAACAATCCAGGAAAGGAACATTGGATGGCAGTGAAATGGATTCTCAGATATTTGAAAGGTACCACAAATCAAGCATTATGCTTTGGTGGTTCAAACATCTGCCTACAAGGATATGTTGATGCAGATATGGCAGGTGATAGAGATAATAGGAGGAGCACTACAGGATATGTATTTACTGTTGGAGGAACAACTATCAGTTGGGTTTCAAAAATCCAAAGTGTTGTTGCACTTTCAATAATAGAAGCAGAGTATGTTGCTGCTACACAGGCTAGTAAAGAAATGATTTGGTTACAAAGATTTATGGGTGAATTGGGTAAGGAGCATGATATGGGAACGTTATACAGTGATAGCCAAAGTGCCATTCATCTTGCAAAGAACTTAGCATTTCATTCCAGGACTAAACACATACAGCTCAAGTACCATTTCATACGATCAGTGTTGGAAGATGGAGAGTTGAAGCTGGAAAAGATACACACTAGCCAAAATCCTGCAGATATGCTAACAAAAGTTGTCACCAGGGAGAAACTGAGAATATGCTCAGTTTCAGTTGGTCTTCAAGGATGACGATGAAGATGAGAAACAGCCAGGTCCAAAGAGGAGTCATCGTCCAGCAAATGGAGCAACGATGGAGTTAATACAATCAATATCCAAGTGGGAGATTGTTGGGTGTGGAGCCTGATTATCTTCTATATTCAAAGGTATCGCCACATAGGACCCCAGTTTGAAGCCGCCCGTAAAATATTCGCTGCAGGGGGGGTCCACGGGGGGGTGGCTGTAACCTTTGGGAGCCCCCCCCTGGCGGGGGGTTTTTGGGGGCAGCGCCCCCGAAGCTAAAACCAACTGTAAAATTGCCTTGTAAAAGTATAGTAATTTCTAGTCAATCTGGGCCGTTCATTAGGCGGATGATCTGACGGTAGAACTTATGTCTAGTTTAGGGTTTTTTGCCCTAGAAGGCAACCCCTCTCTTTGTATGAGGGTATTGTATTTGAGGCTGTGTGATAGACGTGTATTCTATGAGCGAGAAACAAAGAGGTGAGACTGTGAGAGAAAACAGAGGTTATTACAGCGGATTTGCTGTAGGTTGTGTCTCTTCATTTTGCTAGATAATAGAAAGGAAGGACTGGCTGTTCAGGGTGGACGTAGCCCAACTGGGTGAACCACGTATATCTGTGTCTCTCTTGTTTTGTGCGTTTTTTGTGTTTATATTTCTGCAATATTTTATGTGTTCCATTTCTCCGTAATATATAATTTTCTAACAACAAATCGAAATAACCTTAGTAACATCTACACTAGAGCTCATGGAACATTGATAAGATGTACATTGTTACCAAATTTGAGCTATATGGATGCCTTTCCAACTCCTTTGACTGCATAGTTGTGATTGTCTACAAACCATACCATTTGGGACAACCTATTTTCCATCATGCTAGTAATAATTGCATGCTATCACATCATATGTCTTGATTCACAAGTATCTACTAGCCACATGCCATCATCATCTATAATAGAACCTATTAGAGAAGTTAAATACAAGAAGTCTTTATCACCTTTCAGCTTCTTTAGGTGTTCATATTTAAATGTATAAGATTCAAAAGCATGTTGTTTTCCTTTTCTCTTTTTCTATTAACCATATCCGGACAATTTATTTTAAAATTCCCAGATTTTAACAAGTATAAAATTGAATTATTGACCTGTCCATCCTCCATTAGGAAGGAGCTCTTTTTCTCTAATTTTGTTGAGATTCAACCTTCTTCTTTCCTTTACTCTTGAAGTAGGTTGATATTTCTTACAAATATTCTTCCTTCCTATATCTCTATATAAGCTTTGATTGTTCTTAAGAGCAAGAGGCCCACAATTCTTTAGATGATGGATTTTATTTCCTGCTTCTTAGACCTATAAATGCATCCCGTGATCTAGGTATACCATTGAGTGTTGTAGTCACAAGTTTATTATTAGGAATAGTTTCTCGAATTACTTGAATTTGGTGCTTTATTTATGAAATTATTATGAAATATAATGCTATGATGTCATCATTCAAAGTTGTCACATCTCGAAGTTCATTCTCCATACTTATGACATGACCACCTTATTTGATAGTGAATAGATTTGTTATGGCATCATACATCTTCTTTGAAGTATCAATATTTTCAATCTAAGGTATTAGATGATTTATAATGGACTCCAAAATAATTCTCATGGAGTTGAGATCATATTCCTTAAACTTATCCTTTCTTGCAACATTTTTTAGTTCTACAAATTTCCCTGTCACAATATCCAACACTTTGTTCTCTACTAGAATAATATCAATTCTATTTTTCCAAGCTATGAAGTTTGAGGATCCTTCCAACTTATTATCATTTTTCATAGAGGAATCCAAAGATGTGAATCAACAAGGACATCAGCAAAGACACTTTTAGAGTAGGGTTTCTTTAAAGGTGATCTTAGTGTCCTTCCTTCACCAAATATCTAATCCCATGTTCAGTTTCTATGTGTAATATAGACTAGCACAATATTTTTGAAATACTAATAATTAATTTTTATTTTGATATTTTTTTAAATTATTCAATTTATTATTAAATATTTATACTTTAGAAATTCAACCATATGAGAACAATGGAACAATAGATATCACAATGCACAAAGAGAATACAAGATTTACCCTAGGAAAACCTACCAGGGGGGAACCCAACAACCTTTTCCATAAAGATAATATTTTGTTCAACAAGAGACACACCTAAGCCTATGGTCAAACTTGGTAAATCCCTCTAAGTCAAGACTCCCAATTTAATCTAGAATTTCACACTGCATGATTTGACCTAGAATTCTAGCTCCCTTGCAACAACCAATTACCCTAAAATGTTTGCCCCTGCAACTACCTAGAATTTCGGCCCTCTACAATAGGACTACCCAAACGAAACCGTGAATCGAGAGAAGAAGAGACTATCCACGTGTGCAAGCTTGAGAGAGAGAAAGAGATTTAATTTGTCTTATTTTTCATCCTCCTTGTCCTTCTTGATCTTCACTAAGATGCCTAGAAAATGTCTTCTTGAGAAAGTGAAAATTCATGCTAAGAGAAAAATATTGAGTTACCTTTATATAATGATCTTTTAGGTCAAATGGGTGTGTCGTTTTCCCTTGACTGACTTGGCTTGGATGGAGGAAGCATTCACAACATTAGAGCCAAAAAATTCAATTTGAATCTTTTAATAATTGAAATGGGGCTTTGACTCAAAATACATTTTTCTTTTGACTCTAGCATTTAAAATATTGTTTACAATAATCAATACAAATACGTCAAGTGGATAAGTATACATTATGAAGAATACCATACTTACAAATTCAACAATTTAATACATAAGCTAATTGTAGAAATATGATACATCAACTCTTAAATTATTTTGGAGCCAAAATTATCTCCAAAATACTACTTTATCCTTCAATTCCTTTATGTATTCCTCATTACTAAAATCCTTGTGTTTTCCTAGAAAATACATCTTGTCTTATTTGACCAAAAAATAGAACTAGGGTTTGAAAGAGAGTCACTTGTTTTTGAATGGAGCTCCATTAATTTGTTAGGGTTTGAGTATAAACATGTAAAATTTCATAGATGTAGGTATATTTTTATGGTTTTTAACTCTTACCCCAATTGCAAATTGAAACAACTTTTTGAAATCTATCAGCACTTGTTTGACTAAAATATGTGTCATAATTTAATATTATATTGAGAAGAGAGTGAATCAATATGATGGAAAATGTTAACTATTAAAACAATTCAATGCATATAAATTTTCAATCACATCATGAACACAAGAATACATGAGATATGTATGGAAACCCTTATGGGAGAAAACCACAAAATTTATTTATATGAATGATCTTGTACGAACCAACCTATTTTTAGAAAAATTCACTGACACTAACTAAAATGAGACATAAATCCCCTGAAATAATTTAATGGCACCAAATAGCAGGAGACACCAATCACTTGAAATGATTTACTCACACCAGCCAATAGCATACACCAATCCCTTCAATTGGTTTACTATAACCAAGCACAAGAAAACATCGATCCCCAGAGCTCACCTACCTGAAATACCTATGAGATCCCTTTATTTTATAATATTTTGAAACTAAGATTCATAGGACTTCCATAATCAAAGAAACTACTTGATTTCTGATCTGACTCTTACTACTTTACAAATAATGACATTCTACTCCTTCACTTTTTAACTCTATTTTCTCTACACATTTTTTCATATCAGGATTCTACCACATTTATCTTCACTTCCATAGAACTAACACCCTATCTAGATCACAATCTTATTTATAATTCATTATCGAACTTTTTTGGATTCACTCCTATCTAAAACTTAGACTTCTCAATTATGTATTTATTTATCATACATGGTCATATGCTCTTGATCTCCTCAAGATTCTCTGGCTTAAAATATTTATATTGAATTACTTCAATAAAAATTTAACAAAGCCAACATGCCATGGAGGACGAATTCTATGTAACCTAGATTTTCATGGTTCATAGGCCCACTCGTGGCTTAATTTTTAATTCACACAACCATATGACCAAGTTCCATGATCACAACTTTAATGTCTATTTCTAATCTTTACATAATTTAGATCCATGAAGACATATTAAAATTCGCAAACTATTGGATATCCCATACTTGACATTGGCTTCAAGTGTTGGAAATGTTTCCCTTCATGATTTCGGACTAGGACCATAGTCTAAACTGGCCTTTTCAGTGTATCTAGAATTTGTGCCTTTAATACTTGACAATAGTGCTTCATGGATGGATCTCCAGATTCCCTGACACATTTTCCACTATACACAAAACATTAACTCAATGGAATGCTGAATATTTTTCTTCACTTTCATCAAAATTTAGGTCTTTGTCAAATGACCTAACTTTGTACACATCCAAATTCCTAGATTCTTGGATAATATTTGTGTGTGGAACCTTGACCCGTTTTTTTTTTTTTATTTCCTCCTTTGCTTCACTTGCATCAATATATACATATTTTTCTAAGGAGAATTATTTCTCCACACCTAAATGTGTGTAACATGCTCGTATAGCCTCAAAACTTTGACATCCTAGAACCTTTACCATTAACCTTTGCTTGAATCTAAATACGGTTAAGTTTCTTCATGGTTTCCTTGGTACTCCCTTAGATGCTTGGATAATATTGAATACTCCTAAATATCTAGATAACTTGTTAAGGGCCCCACTATAGTTGGTCATTGTCAGGCGGAAAGAGTCAATAGTGCGGACACAACCAACCTCCCTAGGAGCCTAAGACTCTGTAGTGACAAACAAGACAAACGAGAGCAATCCTTCTCTAAACATGCATTTACTATACGAGAAATCAAGTGTTTAGATCCTGCCTGTAGTCCAACGTTGTTGTAGCAGTCCAGCCTCGCTGATCCGGATGAGCTCCTCCTTCACTTTGAAACCTGCATTCACTAACAATCAAACGATTAAATAGCACTTGATAATCTCATAAAATAAAACATATTTAACACATAGACCAAGGAGTACATGAAACAACTCATAAATAACAAGCTATTGAGAAGAATGGACTCATTTGCATTAATAGGAAAGAAAAGGAACAATTACAACCTGAGCCTTGGTGTTGTGCAAGTCCCTCCCAGGGTCCATCAAGAGTTCTCCTTTACTTGACAAAGCTCACCCACTTCCAAATAGAACAAGCAAAGATGGCAATCTCTCCTCACAAGCTTCTAAATGGGAGTCCTAATTCCAGCAGCATCTACCCTTAGAAATGTTTAGCTTTCAACCTCCCCTCCTTCTGGCCCAATGCCTGTATTTATAGTGCTCAAGAGGAAGTTAATCAGGTCCACCATCAATGGGATAAGCCCCTCTTTGGATGGGATAGCTCCCTTATTGATGGGATAAGTTCCTCTTTAGTAGGGGTACATGAACCATCTGGAGGCGCTTCATACACGTCAAACATACTTCTAGAAGCCTCTAGAAATGACCACAAGTAACTTTTTTGGAGTGAAACTTGCGCCTTTTGACCTTTACAGGGGTACGCACCTGCCCCTTTACATACAAAGCGTACAAGTACGCAGTTTTTGTGAACATGAGGTGCGTATACGCAGGTAAGGCCGAGAGAATCTGCGTACCCAGAGATAAACACATTTACAAAGACTTTCTCTCTTTTTGGAGTTTGACATGGAGAGCAGAGGCATAAGACTTGCCCAGGAGGATAGCATGACTGTTGATAGAGCCATACCAACTGTAAATAGTCATGGTGACATTTTTTAGTGTAACAGATTGCCCCCTAAAGTGCGAAGCCTGTAGTAGATTAGGGTTTTGTATTATCTAGGAAGGGTGAAGCGCTTTATCATTTCAAGGATTATCTCATGGAGAGCCTGGTCAGAACCTACAATTTTCAACACAAAATACATGTATAAGATTATATCATCGCTAAGGTAGGCATTCCCATACTCAGATCAAAACTTTAACTAACAGACTAACTATTCTGATACAGGAATGATCTTGCAGTACATCATAATCATAGACTTTTGTAGACACAATATGGGCACAGCCATCTGTTTATGATTAGTCTACTTAGATAATGAATACAAAACTCCTCGCAGCCTGGATGGTGGAAACTAGATCCAGGGTCTTCATTTCTACTTCCCGAATTGGTACGATTCTAGCCATGCGAATAAATGAGTTGATGTCGAACATGGTAGAAACCACTTGATTACCAGTCGATGATGTAAACTGTTAACAAGTGTGAGAGAGACCACCAGTAATGTCAATGGTTCTCAAAGTACCCAGTACAATCCATGAGATGTGAATGAATGAGTTGATGTCGAACATTTCACGGAATCCTTCGATCGAAAGTTAATGATGTAAACTGACGTCAAAGGGGAGAAGCCTGCCATTGATGCATGCAGACTTCAAGGTACTGACGATTTCTAAGTCATCTCTCTAGATAATGTGCTGATGTCGATAGAAAGTGACCCATTGCAGGGAAGCCCACAACACGAAATCATTGTTCAAGTTGAAGAAATGTTGCTGTAAGGACTGACTCAGGGATGGTCAAATGGATGACAAGTATTTTGCAGATGAAAGTTTTGCTTGCAGACCTCTTGAACACATAAGGACACAACAGATGGCTTGGTGACGAATGACTCAAAGTTAATCCCCGGAACCCGGCTGAATACTTTCACTGTGGTTTGATCAACTGTGAAGCAAAGGATTTCCCAACCCAGGTGAATCAAAAGTGTCGTGTCCAAGAGTGGTAATAAAGTTTCTTCTGAGACAAAAGATAACAAATAGGCTCATTCTTCTCCCTTTTGCCCCACCATTTCTAGCAAGTACCTCTTTATTTTAACAAGCTTGAGGAGGATAACATATGCTTGATTATAAGCTCATCCTTCGGATGAGTCCAACCTAGTTTTTATTCGAACCCTAGGAAGGAGTGGTTCGTCCCTGTTTGTAATTGAACAATTCCTTTACTGTGAAATTTTAACGAGCCCAGTATAGGAGAAACTCGGCGTTTTTCAATTTTAGAGTGTCTGAAAAACTTAAGAAGACTCCAGGTTGAACTTTTTCGTAAATTTGTGTCCCCCAAGCCCGAAAAAGTATAAATTAATACCTGGGAGAACTGTTTGATCTTGCGACCAAGGAGTACTTTCATGATTAGTGTCTCTAACCTGAAAAGTAAAAAGCAATCAAGGACACGTCGTTTTATTTCCATATCGAGTTTGAAACAACAAAAACCCGGCAATCTTTTCCTGTTTTTACGGTCAGAAAAGAGCCATAAGGGGACCGTCTTTTAATTCTGTTTTAACGGGTGTAAAAGAAACGCTTGGCAATCTTTTCATGTTTTAGGAGTCAGAAAAGAGCTTAAAAGAAGAACTCCAAGGTTTCACTTTTTCGTAAGTTTTAACGAGTTTGAAAAAATGATAAAAATGTACTCATGATTTTCACTTTTTCATAAGTTTTAATGAGTTCGAAAAAGGGATAAAATGTACTCATATGGCCGACTTTAAATTTAATTTACGAGCAGGAAAAGGTGGAAAGAACTCAGTATTTTCATTTGTTTTACGAGAATGAAAGATAACAAAATAATCTCGAGATTTTCATGAGTTTAACGAGTCTTGAAAATAACTGAAATTGACTCAGGATAGGTTTCATTTTTACAAAATCTTGAAACAGAGAAAAACTATGCTTCAAAGTAGTTTCATTTTTTTCACAAGCTTGAAACAGAGATAAAACTATGCTTGATGTCCCCTAAGCATAACTGCTAGAGTGTATGCCCCCCCAAATTCATTTCATTCAACTAAGTACAAGCTGGATGGAATGAAGGTTCAAGTATGAGATCATTTGAAAGACTCGGCCTAAAACTGTAAGAAAATTATGTAAAAACTAAAATAACTATCCTAAGTATACAACTTAACATTTATGAGATCTAGTCAAACTCTTGACTTAATTAGAGGAGGATTTGTTTCATCTTTTAACGAGCTTGACACAGGAAAAGAACTATGCTCGGATTCGGTTTCATGTTTACGCAAGCTTGAAATGAAAAACTATGCTTGTTATTAGTTCACATGCCCCCAACATAATGACGCAAATCAAGGTACATGCCCCCCAAGCTTCATTGCATTCAATGAGGTGGATGGAATGAAGCTTTACTTTCAAGATCTTGGAAAGACTCGTGGGAGTTGTTTCATTTTTTAGGGAGGTTGACACAGGAAAAGAACTATCCTCAAAACCCTTGTTTCATTTTTTAAATGAGCTTGACACAAGATAAGGAACTATGCTCATAACTACTCTCTACAATCTACCTAATAACAAATCTACTCTAAAAACCTTGATTCATTTTTTAACGAGCTTGACACAAGACAAGGAACTATGCCCTAAAAACCATGATTCATTTTTTAATGAGCTTGACACAAGACAAGGTACTATGCTCTAAAATCCTTGTTTCATTTTTTAATGAGCTTGACACAAGACAAAGAACTATGCTCATGACTACTCTCTACAATCTACCTACTTAACCTACCCTTGTTTCTTTTTTTAACGAGCTTGACACAAGACAAGGAACTATGCTCAAGACTCCTTGTTTCATTTTTTAACGAGCTTGACACAAGACAAGGAACTATGCTCAAGAAGTTCGCATGCCCCCAGTATAATAATGCAAAGCGAGGTACATGCCCCCCAGGCTTCATTGCATTCAACCAGATGGATGAAAGGAATGAAGGTTTACTTTCAATATTTAACTTGAAAAGGGAGTTGTTTCATTTTTAAGGAGGTTGACACAAGAAAAGAACTATCCTCATACCTGATTCGTTTTTTATCGAGGTTGACTCAGTAGCAAGAACTATCCTCAAAATCCTACTTATCCTAAAATCTAGCTGATTCATTTTTTAATGAGGTTGACTCAGTAAAAGAACTATCCTCATGCACACTGATCATTTTTTTAACGAGGTTGACACAGTAAAAGGAACTTTCCTCATGCCCTCCTATTTCATTTTTTAACGAGGTTGATACAGGAAAAACTATCCTCGCTAGCCTGTTTCATTTTTTAACGAGGTTGATACAGGAAAAAACTATCCTCGTACACCCTGTTTCATTTTTTAACGTGGTTGACACAGGAAAAAAACTATCCTTGCACCCGATTCATTTTTTAACGAGGTTGACCCAGTAAAAGGAACTTTCCTCATTGCAGCTTGTTTCATTTTTTAACGAGGTTGGTACAGGAATAAACTATCCTCGCACACTGATCATGGCTTCCAACTGGAAGAAAGACATGTCAATGGACACACCTTGATCATGGCTTCCAAGAGGTCTTCATCAGAAGGAAGAATAGTTCTTTGGAAGGAACACATATCAAGGGACTCAAAAGGGATAAGAACATCGTGTTGAAGTAATCCCATAGAGTTTTTCATGTCAATTACCGGATCTAAATCAAAGGAAGATGAGAAAACAGTGAGAGGCTCACTTACATCGGTAACTGAAAACATGGGACCTGTTGCCACATAATTAATCCGTGGTAGGGTAGATACCACTTGAGAATCAGGAACATTTAGGGGTGTCATATTATTGGTAGTTGAGAGAGGACTAGGGAACGAAAGCTGGTCTACAGACACAATACTGCCATTGTGAGGGAAAGACATCACGCAAAAGAGTATCGATACGACAGCTTTCATTGCATAAACATAGTCTCGTCCAAGGAGTAAATTGAAATCCAAGGGACCTCGAACTACCATAAGATCAATACAGATAGTTTTACCTTCCAAAGTAATGGAAAAATTAGGAAGGATCCCTAAAGGTTCACTAATGGTTCTGTTAAAAGCTTTCAGATTCTGCGTAATAGGCGCAAGCTGAGGGGAACCCAAAGCTTTCCAAAAAGTTGAGGATAAAATACTAACAGAAGCACCTTCATCTACCTGAGTACGATGTATGTCCCTACCACTAGCCTTGACAATGATTTGTAAAGGGATGGAGGAAGGAAGACGAGGTTCTGTCAGTCTATTCCAATCAAAGGAAAAGACCTCAGTACTTGGAGGGGGTTCTGTAGAAACAGGTGAAATGCCCCCCGACATACAAGAATCTGATGTAACAAGAAGAACCTGAGCGGTATGAAGTTCACTTTCTAAAGGGAAAGTGGGATCGACCGAATGTGTAATTGAATCAACCACTTGATCAACTAATTGATCATCAACCTGAGTGACATGAGTTTCACTCTCCAATGGGAGAGTGTGATCGACTGTACTTTAATTTAAATCAATCACTCCGTCAGTTGACGGTAGGTTGGGAGAAATTTTACGGTAACCAGTTGGAAATTCTTGCTGTGGAACAGTAAGGTTTTCCAACAATGTTGAGGCTTCATCCATGTGAGGGAAAATGTGAGTTTGATGACTCCCTTTGCATAACTTACAAGGAAACCTAACTTTACCCTTTTTCCCAGGAACCTGACTATCACTGGTTGATGGATCAATGGAAAGTTGATGAGATTTTTCTGACCACACTTCCAAGACCTTTGGAATACCAGGACAATTGACAAGGAAGTGATCACCCTTACAAAGCCTGCAAGGGTATTTGGGTTTACGATGCATGTCGGAGTTTTCGTCAACAACACTAACACTTACAGTTGTGGTTGGTTGGTCGACTTCTTTCTTATCTTGCTTCTCCTTCTTCTTCTTATTCTTCCCTTTCTTCTTCTTCTTAGACACCTGGTTACTAGCATCAAGGCTTTTACCAAGCGAAGAGGAAGAAATGGAGGAATAAAAATTAGGTGAAGAAGGTAAAGGGTCAACAGAAGGTTGGTGATGTTGAGATGGTGAACTCTGTTGAGGTGAAGCATCCGGTTGAGGTGGAACAATTGGAGTATTTTGGGCCAACGAAGTTGAAAATAACCATATCGGTAATCCTATTGTAAATCCAGGTAATGACAAAGTAGCCATATAAGGAGGACCAACATTTCCAAAGTAAGGAAAAGTACTAGGATTCTCGTTAGGAGGGGTTCCTAGGTTGGTAAATTCCGGAACATTTGCCATGATATTCAACTTCAGTGAATTTTATTAACAATTTATAACTAAAATTAACAATTCACAATTCACACCTAACAATTAAAAGTCACAATTCACACCTATGGTCTCTAAAAGTAAAAACAAACAAATTAACACGCGCTATCAAATCTAGGAATCAAACCACACACAAACAGTAACTTTCCGGACCGAAAACACTAGTTGGTGATGAAATCCAACATCGCAGAATTCAGTACAGAAGTGGCGGGTGGAACAGTTACCCCGGTAACTTGCTTAATGAATACACTGGACCAAGTCCCTCCACTTTAACCGTCTCGAGTGAAGTGAACCCCCCAGAAAATCCAAGTGAGTCTAGCCGACGTCTGCTCCAGGTACAGTGGGATCTTCCCTCCACCGTCACCTTGGGTAGAATCCTAAAGATAATGGTCACTAAGGTTACCAACAGCAACAAATATACCTAGGGGAACAGTCTACGACCCGATAGCACGCAAGGGCAGAGTAACAAGCTCAATCCCCTTGCCGGCTCCTTGACAATAATCCAAGGTTTACCGACAAGTGACCCCAGGCTCCTCGACAATAATCTGAGTTTTACTATTTTTATTACGTGCGTATCTGGCGTCTTTCCCAATGAAGGAGGATTGATCCCCTCACTGGTCCGGACACGGTCTCGTGCTTCTCCTTTAAGAGGAGCTTTCCGAGAGCATAAATGTAACAGTTGGATTTATCCTACCAGAAGATGAGCTACTTGTTTGGTTTTGCTGTCTTGGAGAGTTAATTACTATCCTACTCCAAGACACTAGCCTGATCTATATTGGTGTATCAGAGCCCTAGAAATGTAAAAATTACTAGATGAATTTTAATTAAGCGCTGTGTTATTAAGGCTGTTATTACTCAAAAGGGTAAATGGATATGAAACCAATGGTGTTATGACCCGACTCAACTGAATGCAATCGAATATTGATAATGTAATCTTTTCAATTCGATGAATCCTATGTAAAGTAAGGAGAGAGTTTCCATTCACTTCCAACAATGCAAAAATTGATCACTAAGAGAAAATATAACAAATTCTCTGATGCACTAATTTCATCAAGAAAAACTAATGCAAATCAATTCCAAACCATTTTTTTATTTTTATTTTTGTGTAAATTCAAATCAAAGAAAGTTGATCTAAATCTACAATTGATTTTTCAGAATGTAAACTATCCAATGGTAATCTATGCACAATTCACTTGAAAAGTATGCAAATGTAATCTATGCACATTTTTCAATAATATTCTGAAAATGAGAATTGTAATTATGCAAATCTGATCTATGCAAGAGAAATCTCAAACACAAGATGATTCTAATGTAATCTAAGAACCAATCAAGTGCAAGTCGAGAAAATTGGGTGAGAGTTCCAAAGACCAAAAAATAAAAACACTCAAAGGTGATTAACACTCATACACAATTTAGCCCCCCCCCAGCGAATGAGGGGGAATTTTTTTTGCAAAAACAAAAGCAAAAAGATGCAAAATTGTGAAAATACTAAGGCAAACCTCCAAGTAATGACCAAAGGAAATCAAATTAAGAATTACTCAAAAAAGAGACTTAAAACACCCAATTGATGAAAGCGTAGGAATGCCAATGAAACAAGCTTAGGTGAATATTTATGGCAGGTAACCAGTGGATCTGGGCAGTAAAAACAAATTAAAACCAAAATCTAAAGAGCAAAAAGCAAAAATTGAAATTTTCTCAAAATTGACAGGGGTACGCAGGTCATCTGTTCACACAGGCGCGGGTACGCACTGTGCGCAAAGACGCAGTGCGTACAAGTATGCACTGTTAAACCCAGAGACTGTGTACTACTGGCAAGGCTAAGAAAAATAAAAAACTAAATTGACTCTAAGCTAACCCACCCAAATACACAGCTAGACAACCAAAAATCAGAAAACAAGCAATTTTTCTCAGACCAAAATATCAAATCAAAAAGAACTCAAACACATTCATGGAGTCCCCAGTGGAGTCGCCATTTTGTCAGGCGGAAAGAGTCAATAGTGCGGACACAACCAACCTCCCTAGGAGCCTAAGACTCTCTAGTGACAAACAAGACAAACGAGAGCAATCCTTCTCTAAACATGCATTTACTATATGAGAAATCAAGTGTTTAGATCCTACCTGTAGTCCAACGCTGTTGTAGCAGTCCAGCCTCGCTGATCCGGATGAGCTCCTTCTTCGCTTCGAAACCTCCATTCACTAACAATCAAATGATTAAATAGCACTTGATAATCTCATAAAATAAAACATATTTAACACATAGACCAAGGAGTACATGAAACAACTCATATATAACAAGCTATTGAGAAGAATGGACTCATTTGCATTAATAGGAAACAAAAGGAACAATTACAACCTGAGCCTTGGTGTTGTGCAAGTCCCTCCCAGGGTCCATCAAGAGTTCTCCTTTACTTTGACAAAGCTCACCCACTTCCAAATAGAACAAGCAAAGATGGCAATCTCTCCTCACAAGCTTCTAAATGGGAGTCCTAATTCCAGCAGCATCTACCCTTAGAAATGTTTAGCTTTCAACCTCCCCTCCTTCTGGCCCAATGCCTGTATTTATAGTGCTCAAGAGGAAGTTAATCAGGTCCACCATCAATGGGATAAGCCCCTCTTTGGATGGGATAGCTCCCTTATTGATGGGATAAGTTCCTCTTTGGTAGGGGTACATGAACCATCTGGAGGCGCTTCATACACGTCAAACATACTTCTAGAAGCCTCTAGAAATGACCATAAGTAACTTTTTTGGAGTGAAACTTGCGCCTTTTGACCTTTACAGGGGTACGCACCTGCCCCTTTACATACAGAGCGTACAAGTACGCAGTTTTTGTGAACATGAGGTGCGTATACGCAGGTAAGGCCGAGAGAATCTGCGTACCCAGAGATAAAAACATTTACAAAGACTTTCTCTCTTTTTCGAGTTTGACATGGAGAGCAGAGGCATAAGACTTGCCCAGGAGGATAGCATGACTGTTGATAGAGCCATACCAACTGTAAATAGTCATGGTGACATTTTTTAGTGTAACAGTCATTCCACTAAATTTCGTGCAACTCTCTTATTCATCACCATTGGACAAAACAAAGTACATAAGAAATATTTGTCAAAGTACTTCCATGGTGAAAATACTTGGAGTAGCACATAAGTTTCCATGTCACTACCATGTCGTGTTTTAATTTAAAACATTTCCACGTGGCATTCCATACTACTTTTGCATGTCCAATACCTAAGACTTGTCTAATTTGACACACAATATTTGAAATATGAGTGCCACAAGCAAACTTCTCATGTTGCCACATCACCTTATTTACCATATCACACTAGTGGACATGCTACCTACATTAATAAATTATACTTGGGGTCCAAGTATTGGCCATGCAAAAAATGCATATCTAGGTGTTTTATTAAGCTACCACTTTAGTGCACAATCAGAAACCTAGATGACCAAATATGCCTCATAGGCCCAGATACAACAAGAGACACAAATGCCTAGATTTATGCAATGGTCCCAGATATAGAGTTTCATCTAGATATCTTCCTTGATAGACATTCATCTAAAGTCTTTAACATCTATATTTCTCTTGTTGTTGAAACAATGACGCTCCAAGATTCTTTCTTAAATCTAATTTTCGAGCCTACATCAACTATTGTTTCAATCTAACCTATGTTGTCTTGTCATGTGTTCATGCTTCTTAAATATCGATCATTCTTACACTACTCCTCTGTGTAACCCTTTCCCATAAGTCAAGGTTCACTATGTGTCATCACTCTATCTTTGGAAATACTTGAGTTATCTTGTTAAGGGCAGAAGCATTAGATTTATTTAACTTAGTGACTAGTATTCTTCTCTGACACACACACACACACAACAAAAGTAGGTAAAGCATGGCCTTTCCTCCAAGAAAATAATAATTTTCTTACTCAACAGTCACAAAATTCACTCTTGTGAAAGAATGTGCCCTCCCATACAAAAATCAAACTTCTAGCTCTGAAGAGATCTCACTTCATTCAAACAGTCGAGTGCATTCCAATTATTTCGGGAGAGCACACTCCTTGTTTCCAACAATTGTTCCCTAACCAAGGGCACTCCTTTAGATTAGTGCATGCACCCTCATGGTCCCAGTGGAGCACAGTCCATCTTGCCAAGGACTTTACCCTCCTTCCTTTGCATGCATGCACTTTCCTTGTTGGCATGATGAGCTCACTCTTAGAAAATATGAGGCCACTCCAGTTTAACTAACTAACTCACTCATCGATCAAAAAGTGATGGAAATGGATGAGTTTGTTTCGCATTAATATTTTCTTATAACCAACCCATTCTTTCATTCATTCCCACATTTATTCCTCATTATAGGATGAGCGTACTTCTTTTCATGAAGGAGCTTATCTTCGATATTGATCACAAGTAACACTTCCATGTATTTTTCTTGATTTATTTTACGATTTTCATTATCGCTTTTGTTTCCCTTTTTAGTGTTTATCTTTGCTTAATTTTTTGTAGAAAATTTTATATCCATTCTTAATATTACAAGAGTTAGCTTTTTGTCACAATTGACTCCTCACATTCCATGACCCTTCCCCTTATGGTCATAATCATGATAGAGTCCACAAATATTTGTTGATCCTTCCTCTCAGCGTTATTAAGATCCTACTAGGTAGTTGGCCATTACTTGGCCCATTTCAATTAATCTAATTCAAAAGCACACTCTTGAAGGCCAAGTTCCAACTTAGGCACACTCGTGAGAAACAAGATTTTCTTCCCTTAAAAAGTTTCACATAGCAAGAAGTCTTGTTTCTCTTGAGTGCACGGCATAATAATCTGTAACAAAATAGATGTCATGATCATTGAGCATGCACCTTGTGCCCTCCCTAGTTCCCTTGAGCACATGACACACCATCAAGCACCAAGCTTCACCCCTTGGCCACTGAATGTACACCCTCTGGCCTCATTAATGTCTTGGGGGTATATCACATCCTTAAGCTCCACCAATCCATCCTAGTGGCTTGAGCATATACCTTGTGCCCCTTAGCCTCTCTCTCTCTCTCTTTATGATGAGAACATGGCACACTCACAAACCCCTAGCAGGACAAAACTGACAATTGTTGCTACGATATAAGCCCTCCTATTACCTTTATCTAATTTTCACTCCTGAAGTCTTATGAACATTGTTTCACAGATTCGATAAGTTCTATTTTTCTTATTTAGTCATGGTTTTACCTCTGTCACTATAATTTAAATTATTTTGCATGCATTAGATAGGAAATTATTTCAAACTAGTTCTTGGTTTCCTTTAAGTGTATCTCCACATGTAGGCTTTCCAGGTACAATTTGTATCACTCTTTTTTCATTTTTTTGAACTATGCCTTCCACCACCCATCGAATAGTGTAAATGGAAACCTCAAAAGTAAGTACTGAGGAGGAAGTAATGAATTTTAAGCCTATGATGCATGTCCTTTCAGATACACAATTCTTTGTTGATAAATCATTCATGGGCTCATGGTAAGAAATGAAGGATACTTTCCTAGAAGAAACATTCTCTGAGAACTTCGAATATAAGGAAATATATGTCAAAATCAAATAGTCTGTATTACACAGGATTGCATGAGGATTCCCAGTGATGACATGTGTAAATTCCATTGAATGGATCATATCACACAAGGATAATGCAAATGTGGTCCTATGTAGTGAAACAGGAATAGAGGTGAACACTTATCATCATCATGGCATGAATTATTACAATAATATGTTAATGCCCAATCACTATGAAAAAAATTTGTTCTATACAACATCGAAAAGCCTCAACACAAAGGAAATAATTAAGTCCTGGGGTTAATATCCCACCAAGTTTCATCATAGACCAAGTTCCATTTATCCAACGAAAATATTAAGAAAGGTTTACTAGTACCTCATTTATATGTTACGTAGGTTGTATGGGTGGAAGAGTGTAGAGACCTTTGAAGGGAATTGGATTTTCCTGCTCAACATGGTTTTCACCGAAAGTAAAATATTTAATTGGGTAGATATCCTTTCTCATAAATTGAAGGATCATGTTGAGCAGGTGAAAACAACATTACTAGAAAAGGAAGCACTAGATTTCTAGATGTAAGCTTTCCTGTTATATGGGATTTGCGCTAGGTATGATTTCACTCGGATGAATTGGAATTGAATCCTGCAAGAGAAGCTACATATCTATTGGCATTACAAAGCTTTATTAGAGAGAAAATTTTGAGAGGTATATGATCAAATAACAAAACCTTAATAAAAGGTTAAGAATTGGTACAAAAAAATAAGAAAATATCTCCCTATACATGAAATTGGTTCCTCTAAGATTATAAGGATTCCAGAAGTATACATGGAGGAAGAAAAATAAAGAGAAACTACTCAAGTGGCCAGTACATCACGTATAAATAAATTGAAGCATGATTTAGTGGCAGAAACCAACAAAAACTTTAAATTTGGTCCTATGAGAAAGGGTGCCTTTGAAGAAAAGTAGTAGAGGAAGCAAAGGGAAGAAGAGGAAAATGAGAAGTAAAATGATTTTCTTAGACAACAACAAGAAGCAAAAGAAGAAAATAGGAGCATAGAAAAATAGCAACAAAAGAAATTATTGTGGAGTACTAAAAAGGTATATTTTTAATGATCATTTCAATGGATTTTCAGTGGGACTTGTGAATCTTTTACATCATGAATGTGGAAAACAATAGAGAATTATGATAAAATATGTGGAATTAGTATGCAAGACTTAACCGCTGATAGTTGTCATTCTCTTGTGTAGGAAAGGGTAAAAACGAGGAGCTATTGTTCCAAAGAAAAAGACAAGAACGGGGTAACTATTGTCCCTTTGAAGAAGGACCGAGTGCAAACGAGGCTAAGCAGGTTGAAGCAAACTGGTCTGGAAAAGTAGGAGAAGGCACCAGCTCGGCGGAGGAGAAAAGAAGTGATTAAGGATTAACAATTTGGCGAATCCCTCAGGATCTTCTGTCCTGAGGGATCGTTGCTTTATTTATCTTATTGCTTAGACATCTCCGTCGTTACCCTTATATAAAGGGACGACACTGTTAGTCTTGAGGACGATGCTTTTTATGTAACTTTTTGTTAAAGATTGAACTTTGATCATCGAGTCTCGTTGAACTTGGCTCACTGTACTTTCTATTTCGTGCATTAATATAAACTTCGTGATTATCTCATCTCTGCGTCTGGATTAACTTAAAGCGGTGTACCCTTGAGGCTAAGGGCCCGGACCCAGAGGACACTTTCTTCTGTACCACTACGATTTGATTTCTGTGTGGTTTGCTTATCGTAACTAGTTGGTAATCTGATATTCTTTATAAGTTACATCATATGCTCTGTTAAGATTCATTCATTAATGTTCTTTATATTGACTCTGCATTACATCATGAATACTTTCAAAGTTGATTCAATATTATTAGACTTAATTGAACATTGTTATCATTTTGTTACAGAGCTTTTATGCTGTGTATTTGTGTTAAGGAAATTATCTGAAAGATGTTTTCTTTATGATGCATGATTTATTCTATTCCATTTTGAAACAAAAGTGTAATTCCTGTTGATGATTGGTGTTAAATCGGCTTACTTTTCCAGAGTGTTGTGTGTGTATGATTTCCACATGCCATTCCATAATTAGTAATTAATGTTGTTCCATTAGTTGGTTGCGTGATTTGCTTGGAGAATGAAAGATTGGAGTTTCGATTATAATGAGTGCATTTGAGTTGACAGAATAAATTTTGATTATTGCTCGTGAGGTTTAGTTATACGATTGCTGTTCCATTTCAGAATTGTTGTTCCATTTTAAGCATTGTTGGTCCATTCTAGATTTGTTGTTCAATTTCCTATTTGCCGTTCCATTTTTATCTGCTATTTCATTTACTCACATTTGGTGTGAGAGACGATTTGTGGTTGTAGTGAGCTTCCGCATTTACTGCCTCACTCCCAGACCCATGGTCCATGCTCTAATTTCCTTTCCATCAGTTTCCAGAGGGATGGGCTATTGCTGTCAAACCCTTGACTGATAAATTTTCCTAGCTTTAAGAGTGTGTGCTTTAGTCATTTGAAGTAACTTAGTCATAGACAAGCATCAATTTACTCTTGTATTTTTGTAGAACGCTGTACTACTAGAATTACTCTAACAAATAGCTTCAGATTGAGTCACTCTTTGAAATAACCAAACGCTCATGGATTGACATATTAATGTGAGGTAATTAGAGGTGAAAGAGACCCTTTTTATAGCTCTACAATTATAAGAAGGAGAATTTGCACAAGTGTAAGAAGAAGAACATATGACCTAGGAAATAGAAGCAGAACTAGAGGAAGAAGACAATATTAGATTTATCAAGGATGAGCTAGGTAATCCATTAGATGCTCCACTCACAAGTGGCCATCTCCTTTCAAAGATATGGAGATTACACTCCACTAGAAGACGGGGTCATGGATGTATGTAATGTGACCTTCGATCATTTGTAAAAGATAATTGTACAAGAAAGGTGAAGGTAATTCCAAAATCACCCTAAGCATATAGTCTATATATTCACGAAGAAGGTGATAGCTCCCATCAATATGATAAACCCACATGCAGTCATGGTAGCTAATGATGATTTCATGACAACAACACATGACAATTATGAGTATGTCAGGAGTGAGAATGCATGGTTGAGAAAGGAGTTGGTTATGAAAAAGAAACAAGTAGATCGTCTCACTACAAAGAACCAACAAATGTCTTATGGTAGTCTCAACACAATGGATTTCATGTCACATGTACTTGAAGAACTAGGATGAATGCAGGACAACATGATGAAATTATATGATGAAATTTTTCTCCTACATGAGATGGTGGCACATTTGATTGGAATAAAGAGGAAGCCTCAAGATATTATTAAACTTTTGAAGGTTGCAAACAAATGTATCGATATCATACAAGAGTTGGGTGCTAAGTATTCATATGTGCCAGAGAACTTGATTAGAAAGGATATCATATTTACTAAGATGGACAGGGTACAGTTAAGGCTCCAGATTAAGAACTACACCCAACTTGGAAAGCAGGAAACCAATACCATTTTTTATTATGGATGAATACATAACACTTTGGCATCCCTAATGTAGAAACATGGAGGATCTACTGTGGGTGAAATAGGGGAAATAAGGGGAAAGGATATCATTATGCAGGAGGTAAATTATCTCATTAAACATATGAAGCAAGAATGAGATCAAGAAGGCTTTAAGGCTACCAAGATCATTATCGTATATTATTCCATCACACCCGAGAACGTCCACATGAAATTGTCATGGATGTCAAACAATGTGCAAACCAACTCCAAATCTATGATGTCAGAATCAATGGAGGTTGAGATGTGATTTGTGAAAGAGTTGTTGATCTGAATGAAAGTCATCTCAATGGGGTTCAAGGCATCGCACTCATATATCACCAATGAGCTCCATGAAGAAGAAACTAATTAGTCCATTTGAGAATAATTTATCTTGTTAGAATTTTTTGATATAAAATCATACTCTTATATATATTTTGTCTTTTGCAATAAGTCCAATGTAATGGATTACAAGAGACATGTGTGAAATATAAAGAGTCATATGTGGAATGTGAAAAGTTATATTGTAGCCCATAATTCATAGAAGTCAAAGAGTCATGAGGAAACTCAAGACATTCTCATTTGTTATAAATAATTCCTCATAACTCAAACAAAGGGATATGACTATTAGATACTTGGATTTGGCTTCTCGAGTGTTGCATAGTAGGTGAAACAATTCTTTAGAGAAGAATGTTGTAACTTTATGTTCCACTACTAGATCTAGTGTTTCATTGATGTAATAGTGTTCTTGGAATCTTCCATTAATCATCAGAATCTCTTTGAGCCAAGACTCCATCATGCATGTATCGCAGGTGTAGTAAGGATACTATTTACATGTTTGCAGTATATGTTGATGTAACACATACTAAGGGTAATTAACTATTTCATTTCTTAGGTATGGATATTGTTGAATGGCTATTGTTTATTATTTTATGATTGTTATTTATATTGTGAACTGATTTGCATGTTAATCAATACATTTTTCTCTTTGGCTCGCGTGTCTCTATTAGGATAGCACTATTACTTTATCCATTAAAGGCCCATCTCTCCTACATCTATGGAAGTTCCCCTTACACTCTGCATGCAATGTAACATAAAGCTTACATAATCTCTACCCCAAGGTCATGTTTATAATCTCGTGTGTATATGTTGTTGTTAAGAAATAAATACTAGTAGGATTTAGGGTTTAATTCCTCTTTCTTGATAATTACTTGTGAATTATATTGGCCTATTTTAAATCTTTATTAGTTTATCTTTCATCAAGAAATTACCAAATTATATGTGTATGAATATCACAAGAACAAGAGACACAAGATGTATGCCCACAACCAAGAAAAAACGCCTATAAGGGGATACCCAATCAATAACTCTTCCTTCAGCAGATTCAATTCAACATGATTGTAATACATATAATGATAGACCTATTTCAACATGCCAAAGGGGAAGAGGGATTACGAAAATGAGTTGCGCTGTCATGACACCATAAAGGAATATTTCACTAATTCAATTTTATTAGGGGATAGTTATTTATTTATTAACGAGTTGTATTCATATAGTTAGTAAAGGAAACTCAAAGCATATCTACCATTCATAATAGTATAACACATTATCATATATATTATCACACTATATATTTATTTCAGAAAGGCCACATGATCATATATATTATCACCCCAAAAATTTATTTCAAAAAGGCCACATTTTATTTATGTTTAGTATTTAAAAATACATTGTTGTAACAATATTATACACTTAGGCAATATATCAGTTTGTCTCAGCCAATTTAATCCCTTAACAACAAATTACTAACCAACCCTTTACATTATACATACTCTCTTGGGTGCCATAATCTTATTAAATGATTGAGATTGTTATCACATAGCCGCTAATATTAATGTATTCTTTTTCATCACTCACATCTCCATGTGATTGATGCCAACACCCGATCACTATCTTCTCAAAACTATCAATTGCATCCATCATATTCCTCCCCTATTGGTTTTTCCTATGGTTATCCTAGTGTTAAACATTTTTTTTTCATCTCTAATTATACATTTTTTTTAAATTTTCACCATCATATTCATTATCCAAATGAAGGTGCCAACAAACCCACACGACATATCTTGAGGCTAGCTCCTTGACCTACTTATATACAAATATATATTGTTCAAATACTTGTAAATTTATATACCATTTAGGTATTAATATGTTTTGTCTTACCAACAATGTGCTAGATCACTCTAAGTTTCATTGAACCCTTATCAGATGCCCAAACTATATCCTTCAAAGCTAGAAATTTTTGGAGGCATTTTTTTACCTTTTTAGCAATCAATAACAATTGGTGAAGTTGAGCTTATGCATAATGAGAATATAAATGTATAATCTAATTGTTCATTAGTTTTATATAGTTTAACCAAATTTTCTTTAGAAATGAATTATTAATTTATCAATCTCAATCTACAAATACATAATATTTGAATAGATTTTCTTTAGTACCTTTTCCTGTAGTGTTCATAAATCTTGTATGCTTTTGTGTACACCTATTTTTTACAATAATAATTAGTTGATGTACCAAATAATTGCAGTAAGAAGGTTGAATTACTCATTTTAAATGTTAATGAGTAGTGCATACAAACATTCCATGTACCTCAATATATGTGAAAAATACGTTGAAACTAGTATGTTTGAAAAATGGTGAATGTTATTTCTAAAAATATCATAAATAATGAAATAAATTGACATAAATTAAATACTGATTTTATTACAAGACAAAAATTGAATTAAAAACTACATCAAAGAAAATGACAATAAAATCAATGTGCATAAGGCAAATAAAGTAGAAGTATGTTTTTAGAAAAAATAAATTATTTTATCATTAAGAAATAACAAACCACAAACCAAACTATTGTAATGGAAAACCATAAGGAACACTATTCTAATTGAAAATCATAAAGAAAGGGAAATAAAGGAGATATAAGAAAATAAACGCAACACTATTTTTAGCAATAAACTTCAAAGAAAACTTTGTATTACTTCGAAATTTGAATTTACAAAAGTAATGGTGATTCAATCTTCTAGAGGAGACTTCATATTCTATTTGAAAAAAAAAAAATCCTATTTAATTTTTATTAATCCCTTGATTGGAAATTTGTCCCAAATTATCCTTAAATCATGAATCTAATTTCGTGAGATTACTCTAGTCATCAATAAATGGCGCAGGTAGAGAACCCCTTAAAAACCTGGACAATATTCAAGTTTTTCTCGAATAATGATTGAGAGAAATCAATGTTGTTTTCTTAATTGATTTATTTTACTTGACACTTGGATATCATATTAATCTTCATATATATATATATATATATATATATATATATATATATATATATATATATATATATATATATATATATATATATATTATACAATAATAAAATTTATAAATCACACTAAGATCAAGAATATGCCACATTTCAACTCAAATTAAATGGATTATATATAATTGGGAAACCATAATTAATATTGGTCATCCAAATAATTATTTTTTCTTAAAGGTTATGACCATTTTTTCTTAAAAGTTGTGATCAATAATGTATTTAATGTAGATATAGAATGGAGCATAAAATTAGACAATTTGGAGAACCATCATGAATCTTGTACATTCGTCTACAACAAAATAATTTTTTTAAAAATGATGTTGACCAAGCTCAATCCTTTTATAATTTTAGCCTTTGGTTTTTATTATTTGCAGATGTTGGAGTTTAGACAGACTACAAGGAAAAAGGACATTGGTGAGGGGTGGAAAATGTCACCATAAGCTCATTAGTGACGGTCAAAAGAGCCTTCGTCACCAAAAACTGAACGTCGCCAAAAGTATAGGTGTTGTAGTGACATTCAAAGTTCATCACCAATAATGATTTATAATGATGGATAGCGACCGTCACCATTTCATATGAGAAATGGTGATGAACCATAACCTCTGTCACCAAAGGTGGAATCGCCAAAAGTATAGGTGTTGTAGTGACATTCAAAGTTTGTCAACAATAATGATTTATAATGACAGATAGCAACCATCACCATTTCATGAGCAATGGTGACGGACCATAGCCTCCATCAATAAAAACAGAATGTCACCAAAGGTGGCTTCACCAAAAGTATAGGTGTTATGTTGGCATTCAAGGTCCGTCATAAATATTGATTATAATGATGGATAGTGACTGCCACCATTTCATATGAACACCAACAATTTATTGTGATGGATATTTCATGGTCGTCACTATTGGTGCATATATATGTTAACGTTCGTTGACCGTCACCAAAAGCTGAATCACCAGAAGTATAGGTGTTGTGGTGACATTCAAGGTCTGTCACGAATAATGACTATAATGACGGACATTGACCATCACCATTTCATATCAAGAACAATAATTTATGATTACGGACCTTTGAGGGTCGTCACTATTGATGCGTATATATGGTGGCGTTCGTTGACCGTCACCATTTCATATTTGGTGAGGGTCGAAAAATGTCACCAAAGCTCATTGTTGATGGTAAAAAGAGCCTCTGTCACCAAAATTTTATCATCGCCATTCCATATGGATGTCAAGGCACGATGGAATCGAACCACCAACCTCTTGCTTGTAAAGCAGGTGCTCTTCTATTAAGCTAGCACCCTTTAAAGAATTAGACTTAAAGTCTCAGCAATATTTTACTAAACAAGCAAAGAAACATCGAAGCTATGAAAAGTGGATGGAGGGAAAAATAATTATGTATAAGAGAATCAATATGTTATAGAAGTTATGAAAAGTGGGTGGAGGGAAAAATAATTATGTATAAGAGAATCAATATGTTCAGTTGAATACTCAATTAGAAGTGAAACTCTGAAGACATTTACAATCTATAAATGACCTATAACTAGCAAGTGCACCAAATATTACAAAGGAAATGTCATAAGTGGATAGCATATGGAAGAATAATATTAATGAAGACATATGCAATATGATGTAAGTTGAGTGAAAGAAAATTATCAATGTTGTTGTTTGGTGTTTAGATATCTGAATGATATCTAAACTTTTGTGCAAATGTAACATGGATCTCTGGAAACCATGAGCGACATATGATAAAAAAATATTATATATATATATATATATATATATATATATATATATATATATATATATATATATATATATATATATATATATATATATATATATATATATATATATATATATATATATATATATATATATATATCCCCTTTACATCAACCAACATGCAAATTGGAATTTCACAAGTCCACACTCAAAACATGAAAACAACCAACAAATAATAGAAATTAACTTGGATAGAAAGTAATAGCTTCACCTTCATTCTTGAGTTTATTCTGTTTATTTGAATTTGACTTGTGACATTCTTTATCTGACAAGGAATCAAAAT
Source organism: Pinus tabuliformis (assembly GCA_031772625.1). Taxonomy (NCBI): domain Eukaryota; kingdom Viridiplantae; phylum Streptophyta; class Pinopsida; order Pinales; family Pinaceae; genus Pinus; species Pinus tabuliformis. The sequence goes on along the minus strand of CM062819.1, from coordinate 1,505,378,184 downwards.
CATCACTAGTATTAAATTCATCCAACACGGACTTTGGAGATCCCACTGACATCTGTGTTTTTGTTGCCATGCCTAAAAACCATGGATATCCATGTCGATAGTAGAATAATATGTGTGTTTTCTACTCAAGAACACATTCCTTATTAACCATTGTTACCTGACAGAAACCAAAGAGACAACACAATAATAGCGTACATGAAATCCCCTACTGAAATATAATCATAACATAGCTAAGAAGTCTAAAAGATGTTCATAATTAATAAACTTTGTATTTGGAAATTTTGTTTCCTTATATTTAAAAAAGACTATGTTGTACAACACTTTTGTTTATTTATCCAGGCAATTATATCATAGCATATGTCACATGGTAGAAGTCTACAATACCTAAACTAAAAAGACAAATTTGCTCAAATATATTTAGAAAAGAGCTTTCAAAACTATAAGTTTGTCATCAAAGATTTAATTAGTTTAACGACAAAGTAGGTGGAGTTTGAAAACAAAAACCATTCATAAGAAACGAACAGCACAATGGCCAAAGTCTCTTTCATAAAAATAAAGCTAGAGTCACTATTGTCATTGCAGATAACTAAAATTTGGGCAGTGGTCTAATAGTTAGAGCTTATTTGTAGGGAAGACTTGTCAATACCATCATTTTTTTCCCACAGTATTTTGTGTCTCTATATTCAGATCAGATAGCTTATTATTCTCAAGTTCTACCTTTCAAGTGTTGATTTCTGTCTCACCCTTTAAAACACAATTCTACCACTCCATTTGATTTTGTTTTGTCAAGAGAAATGGTGGGGCCTTCCCATCCTCTATTTTACATCAATCAATAACCATCCATCAATGATATAAATAATAACGTATACACAACAAAGGCCAAAGATGCACTTGTTGTATACCTATGTTCTAGGAATCATCTAACCTTACTGGTGCAAAGAGCTCACCATTAAATAATAACATCCACATGGAATTTACAAAACAAATCATGAACATCCTTTTAATTAATAAAATCTCTGACATAAAATAAAAGTGGCCTAGAATTGAAGGTTATATCAACCATGTCAAGTAACTAACATTAGGTGAGAAATACAGGCCATGCATATTGGATTCGTGAAACAATTGATGTGATAACGCTCAGAATCAAACAAATGACTTACAACTAAGAAACACAAATATATGACTTACAACTAAGACATGAGGTTTCCCTTTCAACCCTGTCATTAAATAACTCTTCTTTATGTCACAGACCATTAAACTTTTTCTGATACCAGGTGGAAGTGGTATTGTAACATTAACCTCTAATAGAGTCTATGTCCACCACTACTTCTCAATATCCACTCCATTACAAACATTTGGGGCTAGATAAGATACATGCAAAACCAATCAACATGAAAATGAAATCTACATCCTTGTAAAAAAATGGGAGGAAAAAAAAATCCACAAATTGAAACAAAGTGTAGGATAATTCATTCCTACAACATGATTATCTTGTCATGAACAATGAAAAAGGAAATCAAGAGAAATATAAATTTTTCCACATTTTTACAATCATTTCGCTTTCATGTTCTAAGAGGAATTGATGAAAAAAGTCAGCTAAATCTTGTCAGCATCAAGATTATAGTAAAACATAAAGGAACTGCTCCAACACATATAATCCTAAACATAACTATTTATACATATAAGTGTTTAATGAGGACATTGCATTTTGTAAAAATATGGAAGTCAAATCTTTGAAATAACACAATTTATCTTACCACTACCTTACGAAGTCCATTCACTCGAGTATTTACGAAGTCCATTCAAGAATTTTTTCAAAGTTCAAAGTTCAAACAATTAACATGTAGCCTAAAAAAACTCAAATTAGAGATAACCCAAATATGTAGAGTATATATCTCATATTTATATATCCTAATTTCCAAACATTGAAATGACACTTTTTAGCATACTATTGTGAATTCAACCCAAAATGCTAGAAAAAAATATTGATGGTTATTTTTGTTAAAAATGGAAACTAGGTCCAATTCCACTTTAAACAGCTCCTTTGGGGAATATGATTGTGGAATTGAATTCCTCTTTTCGAGAGGACCAAAATTGATCTAAAGATAGTCAAATTTGGATAAGTAGAAGTGGAATTTTGAATTTATGTTTCTCTCATGTAAATTATTTAGGTCGGCCTCAACTATATGTCAGCTTAAGATGATTAAAAGTCATTTCCCCTAAACTCCACTAAATTGTATATATAGAGGAGCATACTCTCTCATTTGCGACACATCAATCAAAATAAAAAGATATCTTTGTGGCAACGAAGATTAAGGAGGATAAATTCTGGTTATTGTTGGGACTGTTTTGGTTAGGGGTTTTTTCATAACATGTCTGAGTTTGGAAGCACTGTTTTGTTATCATTAAGGAAAATCTTATATATGGGTTGTGACTTGTTTCGTATGGTACTTCTTCCTGTAGTTTGGCCGCAGCTAGAAGATATTCTCACAGCTTGACCTCAGGCCTTGAATCGCTTGCCGAGGAAGCTGAAATACAATAGAAATTCATTGACCTTATATGACAGTATTCATGTGCTTATTGAGGATGACATGGAAACTTAAAAATAGGCTAGGAATACTACAAATAATAGAGCCCTTGTAAGAAGAAAAAAGTCGCACTATTTAAAGAATTCAAAGGTTGCAACATCATGCTTCAGAAGCCCTAATCCAGAAGCATAGAGATAATATCAACGGTGACCTTAATGTGGTCATAAAACAGCTCAAGCCAATGAAAGGGAGCATCATGTGATATAAGGAAGGTCACAGTAGAAATAAGGATTTTTGGATCAGTCAACTTAGAAAGCAGTGCATTGTTTTTACCCTAACCAAACCAATCTTGTACAACAATTTGATTTGTCCTCTATGAACAAACTGCCTAGATTACATGATTGAATGGGTCTAAGAGAAGTGATGCCTAATATTCATATTGGCAAGTTATTTTATATCATTTTACTCTCTCTCTCTTTCTCTACTAAACATTTGATGATAATAATAAGAAGATTTAATCAAGGGATTTTGCCATCTTGGGGTTTTTCCCCAGCTTGAGCCATATTCTCGTGTCTTTCTCTCTTGGCTTGTCTTCTGCATCTATCTTTTATGTTATTTCATCAGTTATTGTTATATAATGTGTAATGTGATTGGTAAATGGATTAATGAGCATATGGTTGAATGAAGTATCTAACCTAAGCAAAGAACATGTTAACTGAAAATTAACATGGTATCAGAACTCGGGTGAGGACAAGCTCAAGCTTAAATAGATTGTAATCACTAAATAATTTCGTTGATGCCTCCAGCTCTCTATGGTAAATCAAGTAAGATTTCAATCTAGGTTATTTCTCAAGGCCTTCTTCAAGCCCTAATTAGTAAACATTGGCACCAATCCTAAATATATTCAACTATCATGAGCAAAACTTGGAAGACAACAAGGTATGTCCTGTACTTTATAACGGTCCTACTCATCAAGCTTAAGACTGTATCATCATCGTAAGATTATGTAAATATGGTTTCCATGGTCCCTGGAGGTAAGTTCAATCCTCTACAAATACTTGTCTGAAATATTATTCTCATCTCTAGAGGACTGACCTAGTGTAGGATATATCTATCTAAGATATATCGAATACCTAAGATAGCAAGTATAGGCTTGCATTCATTCTATCATTACTTTTGAAGTTGAGATTCTTTGCTAAGAAGTTAGAGTCCTAGACATCGATCAAGAGTATGAAATCCTAGACCAAATCATATTTTAGAAGGATCCCAGAATCTAAATTCCTCCATCAAATTCTGAGCATGATCACCATGATCGTTGATTAGTATCAAGTGTTCAGAAACTATTCTCTCTATCACTGCCTTTGGTTTTGGAAGGATATTTCGCTTTGAAGATATAATTTTTTGTGATAGGGCCAAGTCACTATGATTCCTTTCTTGAAGGATCGAATCATCTAACTTGTTGCAGGAATAAGGCCGAGGGATTATGTAAGAGAAAAGTTAAAGAAGGATCATATCGATCTCAATAGACATATTATGGTTATGTTGGTGGTATCCCTGAAACAAAGTTATCAATAATCTGAGCACAGAGGTTCAATTAGTCAACATTGGGAACTCGATGGTCATTTTACGCAATATCTCAGCCTCCTTGAAGGTCATTGTTACAGTGAAATTATAGTATATTCATGTTGGTGAAAGCTACAATGACTATGCATACTTGGTTATTATTATTTGGAAGGCTCATATCTGAATGTTGTGGCATATTGAACTTGCACGTTGACTGAAGCATGATAACCTTGTCATTAACATAACTTCGTGGCCTCCTTGAGAGAGAACTGGTTCATTATACCATCCTACAACTCACAAGTTGATTGGCTATTAACATTAGATACATGTGAGCATGAAAGTTTAAATAACTCATCTTTGTCAAGATTCTGACAAAGGTCAACTATAGCAGCAAGACCAAGATGACTCTATCTGATGGAAAACAATAACACAAATGAGAATAAGTGAACACAGTCCACATAATAATGGTTTTAAACTTTTATTGTTGAATATCTTACAATTGTGATAATTATCATCAACACATGTATCTATTGTCCTTTGATAAAACTACATCTTGATAACTTAAAAGCAATACAGCTGAAACACAAACAAAAAATTTACTACATGTAGAATTTCTTGCCAAGACTCTCATCAGATTTGTAGTCATGTGTTTATGCTTTATTTTTGTCACACTCACTATTTCCAAACTAAGGACTACATGGACAAAGATAAAAATAACTTGGTGAAGTTGAAGGCTCTATTTTCCTTATTAACATCTTCCTTTGACAGGGATATTGGTCATCTATAAGTCTTTGGGCACTCATCAGTGGATGTTAATCGGATGAATGTACAAGGTTTGATTCAGGATACTTCCTTATCTCCCTTAGCTACTCACACGAGAGACCTCTCTAAGCAGTTCCAGATGATCATAACCTCTCATTTGTTCAGAGAACTTAATAGCACAACATATACTCTCTCAAAGGAAGGACTGTAGTTGTAGGAGAACTTAGTTCTAGAGAAGGAATTCATTAGTGGTCATTTATCTTATTTCAGAGAAAATCATAATAGATTCCACAACATGGATACCTTCCTTCAAAGCATTCATATAGAACTACAATTGTTTAACATTTTTAATTTGCAGTAAGCAGATAAAGGTAATTTTATTGATGTCCAACAAATAACAAAAAAATATGCCAATGAGACTAGAATGTACAATCAGTAATTACCAATATGTAGGGGTGTCCTAGGCTACCCTCAAAGCATAAAGAGAAACTTGTTTAGTTTTTTTACAGTGCACTTGTGCCAAATTTTTAATTCTAAACTTGGTTTCTCTTTACAGACAACTTCCACACAAGTCTCCTTGATATCCCACTTTCATCAATAAATGATACCCACATTTAGTGCAAAAAATAGTAGTGGAGTTTTAAGGCCTCCTAGTAATTAGGGAAGTTGATTATTAGGATTACTTGTGACATCCTGTGTATTTTTCAAATGCCAATACACCATATATAATTATTACGTATTTTAGAAACTGCAATAAAAAATCAATATTACTAGGAGTTATCAAGGCCAACAAATATATCTTCAACCATATACATAGTGAAGACATACTTGTTTAATAGTGATGAGATGATATAACATAATATGCTTTGGTACAAGTATTTTTTGGTACAAGTGTCTATATGCTGGAAGAAATAGGCCTATAATGTTGTAGTTGAAAATACCACTGGAAAATGTGCCTAGACTAGTTATACTATGCTTCAACCTATTGGGAGTGGGAGATCTATTGCATAATTTCCATAAAGCAATAAAGTTGTTTCATGATTATCCCTGAGGTTGAAATGAAACCCTGAAATCACATGTGATGTGGTATAAAAATCCCCTAAAGTAATTGGCAACAATTGTGGCCAAGGTGAATCTCTAACTTCCCTCTACACAGAACAATTTTCTTGAATAATTGAATAATTTTGTCTAACAATAGTAATATATCCTTTGTCCCAAATACATTAGTTTTCCCTAATGAATTTCTTATTGAAAGGTATTCTGGGTCTTTTTGCTCCACAATACCAAAAAAAACAGTAGTGACATGTGAATCCCTTTGGTCTAAAATATTTTCCAATCCAAAGTCTCCCATGATGGCTTCAAAATGTTCATGCAGTAAAATATTTGTTGCTTTGACATCACCATGAATTATCTTGGGGTCACATTGATCATGCACATATAAATAATAAAAGTCCCCTTGCTACTCCAAGTGTGATCTATTTGGGAGTATACTAATCGAGAGCTAGTTTCCCCACCAATATTATCACGTAGATGATAGGCCACACTTGTAATTCATATTTACGCTGTTAAGAAAAATCACATAATTCCAAAATAGAATGAAAGTGCCACAACCTTATTATCCTTGCTTTATAAATATCAAAATGTTATTGTACCTTCTTGTACCTTTGTTTAGTATGTCCATCATCAAGTGACCTTAGATGTTGCCTTAAGACCTCTAGTAGTAAGTCGTAGTAGAGGGTAGCAATGCTCTCACATGCATCAAAGTTCCCTGAATTCATATGAAAAGTCTTAGCTGATTTCCCCTTTGCTTTTATATTCAATGCATTTATGAGTGCAATGCCTTTGCTCACTACTCTCTAGCTATAAAGTGAGGGTGTTTTGTTTGTTAGCTTGGGAATGCTAAGGCAAATGTCAGTAGTGGGAATGCACAATTTGCTCAAATTTCAATAGGTTCATTTTTCAACTTAATATTCAATTGGATGTAATTTCTTCAAAGATGAACAAAGCTAAGACATCATCATTGCTCTATGGGATATCAATTTGAATTCTCATGGTTAGATATCATTGTTTTTTATAACAGAAGCTTTATAAAATATTCCCAGGATTAACAAATACATACATACATATCTATATATATATATATATATATATATATATATATATATATATATACAACTTGAAGAATTGAGTAAATCCATCACATACTCTTATAATCATCACGTAGTTGAGTGTGCATTGTCATATACAAGTTAGATATGGTGTGTAGTACAAAGATGTATGATAGATCATAATTCCAACATTTCAATGATTAGAATGGATGCTAGAGGTGTGAGTTGGATTTATATAGAATCTAGATTAGGAACTGCAACATGATTTTAAGGAATGGTTGACTACAATATGAAATAGTGATGTAGCAATCATATGTCAAAGGAGCTCTCCTTGGAAGGATTTAGCAAGCGATGGTGTAAGGCTTGAGTCTTGACATAGAAATACTTATCAGTTGTGATGGCATGACTATGCATATTTGGAATGAAGGAGGCTCTTGCATGTTGGTGTCTCCATCCTATACAGATCATCTTCTGGCTAAGTTTGAATATAACGACTGTTGGGTAATTGTAGTTGTTTGTTTTCTCACAAGATTTAGGGGAAAGCTAAACATGACATATTTTTATCATGATTTTGTTGGTGTTGATCTTATGATTCTTCTTGAATTGCACCTACAGAATAGGTAATCTTATGTTAAAAGTTTAGGTGGCACCTTGGCCAACTTTAGAATTTTCTTGTTTAGACGATATTAATTTAATAATTTGTGGAAGATCTGGGAAGGAGAATCACGTTTCCTTCACTAAATGTATATGTAAGATGAATTCTACTCACATCCAAATATATGCTTCTAAGAAATAACTTGCAGGTTATTTAAGGATAATTTAAGAGGTATTGTCCAAATCATAGAGGTTAATTGTGTGTGCAAGTGTTGTAAAATTTAAATACACCTGGCTCTGGTGTGCAGTGCTCTACTTACATTTTCCTAAAGGCAGATAGCATCATGTACCTCATGTGGAGTGCTCTGTTTACTTTTTCCTAAAGGAAGATAACATTGACTAGAAGTGGAGAGGTATACTCATCTGGATAATTGAAAAAATCTATTTTGTTCATTGTCATGTCTTGAGGCTCCACTTCTCAACATACCACAAACACCTGAAACAGTGTTGGTCGAAAGGCATGACACCATGACAAAGGTTGTACCACACCTCGCAATGAACTTGTATGAACTTGAACCTTCCAGAATTCCTGGAAACTGTTTTTATTGATGTTATTTCTTAACCTTCACTTTCTTCTTAGAACACTAAGAAGCATAGTGGTAGGCCATACTCGAACCTTCTACAATTCTTGCAAACTATTTTACTATTATTGTTGCTTACGCTTCCCCTACTTCTCAAGGTACTGTGAAGCATATTGGCCATGCTTCTTGCACTTGATATGGCTCAAATTATTCTTTTTCTAGTTAGAAGAGATTGAATCTTCCTTCGTCTTCTAACCCTTCAAAAATCCTATTTTATTTCCTCCTTTCCTCACCCTCCCAGTGAGGGATAGCTCTGGTACATCCTCATCACTGGCTAAAACCATCTCCAATCTCATTTCCTCCTTGATAAATGCATCCCACAAACTTTTGATTTGATGGTAGCTTCTCACAAGCACATACAAACTATACAAAATGGTTCCAAGATGGACCAAAGCCATTCAAACTGAACCAACTTAGTCCATTCTCTTCTACCTTGTCATCAAGTGTATCTCATTGATCTCTCAACTCTTGATCTTTTTCAGATAGATAACTATTGTAGTAGTGTTGTTCATGCAAGTAATTGACAATTTCTTCATCAAGAGCATTCTCCTAGACAAGATCAACTCTTGATCTTTATCAGATAGATAACTATTGTAGTAGTGTTTCTCATGCAATTAATTGATGATTTCTTCATTAAGAGAATTCTCCTAGACATGTTCTTGCTCCAATACAATGTAAACAAGGTAATATGCATTTTTGTATCAATATTTTTCTCTATAATGAAAGCTGTTAGATTGTTTTTCAGTAAATCAAAAACTATTCGTTCCAGTTTGACCAATTTTTAATCATGCTCAGCCAACTCCTTGGTATCTGTTGAAAGTAAAATATCCTTCTCCATGAGTTACGACAATTCAACCTCTTCCGAGAGATGTTGCATCTTGAACTATAATAGATTTGGAAGTTCCCTCCAACATGTGACAATCCTAAAGACCCTAACTACTTCTGATATTTTGGGCAAGTTATTGACAATAATACATTCTTCACAATCGTAGTTTTGAACAAGTCATGACCATGGGTAGTATGGTGCCATTTGTATCTCTCTGCTGATCTACCGAGGGGTTGATTCAATAGCCCAAACAGGCTGAGTTAGTTTCTGAAGGAATCAAGTCCTAGAGCGTCCTATGGAGGATTCATTCTGAAAAAAAAAGATGCAACCCAAAATTCCATGACAATTGAGAACTTGGATATTTAGACCATGCTTAAGCATGAATGATAATGACAAACATTAATTTGGCACCAATATTCATGTGTATAGAAAACACATATATGTCATCAGTAATCCAAGATACCTCTTCCTAGATATGATCCAGTAATTTGAAATAGAAGCAAGACAAATATGTGCCCTGGTCCCTTCTTTTGAAGAATATTTTAAATCATGCCAATTTCAAGCATTCCTCTAATATATATATATATATATGTATATCTATATATATCTAATATTAAAGATCTCAAGCATAAACACACTTTATGACGTTATCTTTGTGGTCTGAGTTTACAAGGCTTTGTGAATGTGGCTGATTGAGGAGACTGGTATGAAAGAATTCAGGGAATGAATGGCATTCAACTATTCACCTAAAAGAAGCTACATGTTCCAGATCCTATCAACTTTTATTATGTTATTCAGCACACCTTGTTTTGAGGTCATTACAATGTTTCTTCCAAAGACAACAAGCAACAAGATTGATTTTTCATTATTAATGATGATAACATATTTTGATGGTTTTGAAAGAGATATATTGTGAGTGAATTGATCTGAAAGAAGTTATAAATGCATCACTTATAGAGATATAAACCATTGAATTGGGTGCCAGAGTATGGGAGGCTTTGACTATATATAGACTTTGTTTGAACTTAACGCAGGGATTGGATTGACATTGGATCACATCAGTCACAACTACAAGAGTAAAGGTTGCTTGCACCGATTCCAGGATTGTATGTTGCACTACTTCAATCAAAGTTATATCACATCAATTCAGGCGAGCGTTGTTTGGCTTTCCACGAAACAGACCTAAGGTTGCAATGAGTATACTCCATCTCCTCAAGTGAAGTAAATCACAACTATGTCCACAAAGGATTGTATCCATTTCTAATAGAAGTTACTTACAATAATTGCCAACAATATTTTCTCTCGCAGGTTAAAGCTAAAGAAATATCAGTCCTCCAGTGAAAATGGGAAGCCCTAGTTAGAGGGCTAAATACCTATTGAAATTTTGTGTGGCAACATATTTGTAGGCAGATCAATATTGGCATCATCATTTATACACACAGTCAGCATAAGAGGAAGTATTGAAATGAAACTCCTCCAGTTGAAGGTATTTGTTACATTTTGGGAAAATTATTGACGATAATACCTTGTTCACAATCAAAGTTGTGAATAAGTCATGACCATGGCTAGTATGGTGCCATTTGTATCTCTCTGTTGCTCTACCAGGGGGGTGATTCAATAGCCCAAACAAGATGAGTTAGTTTCCCAAGGAATCAAGTCCTGGAGCTGCATATGGATGATTCATTCCAAAAGCAAAGGTGTAGCTAAAAATTCAATGACAATTGGGCACTTCGATATTTAGATCATGCTTAAGCATGAATGATCATGAAAAAAATTAATTTGGAAACACTATTCATGTGTATATCCAACACATATATGTCATAAGTAATCCAAGATACCTCTACCTAGATATGATCCAGTACTTTGAAATAGAAGCATGACAGAGACGTGCCCTAGTCCCTTCTTCTAAAGAATATTTTAAATCATGTCAATGTCAAGAATTCCTATGAGTCCTTCAGTCATTTGCATTAAAGGAATGAAATTTGAAAACTTCATTAAATCTCTTCATTCTCACCTAAAGTTTGATCTTTCTATAGTGGCATGTTTAGTGCTTTGATGTTCTACCTTGAATGGCTGGTTATATCTACATCCATGTGTTGCTTTCACCCAACCTATTTAAGTTGAAGTGAAAACGAATCAGAATTAAGATATTATCATTTTCACAGTAGCCGTGTTGTCAATCAGTCTCTCTATACAATATCTTTATTGTCATACAACAAAAAGCTTCATGGTTTCATCACTATTACCCCTCAGTTGTTGCCCAGATCTGCCACTATACATCTGGTGAAAAATTCCTAATGATAAATACTCCTGTGAACCTATTCAATATATATGTGCAGTGAGGAACCTCAGAAGATCATTCACAATAGCATTAGCTAGCATGATATTATCATTGTCTTAAATGAATGGTTTGTGGGCTAGAGGCTCCACTAAGAGTGTGCAGGAGGAGTGGAAATGCATAAGTATGGTCATGGTGGTAGCATATGATGTAGTGAATTTTAGCAGGAATTACAGGAGTAGTAATTATATATGGAAGCAGCCATTTATATCTACATCTAGCAGTTGGAGTAATGAAATTTTATGCACACCTTATGATTGACACCCTTAGATACCCGTGGATATTTGTGCATGGCACTTTGGAGCAATTTCTTGTAACGACCCTTACAAGCATGAAATCAGAGGTGAATTGTAGAAAATGCATACCAGATCCTATGCCTCAACAAGCACAATGAGCAAAGGAAATTTTCAGGATCCTGATTAGGTCATTCGGCTCTTTAATGCGTTGAGCCTAAAGAATGTCTAACGAATATGAATGCCTGAGTAAGGAAGATCCCTCCTCATCATGGAAGGGATAACTTAATGCATTGGCCACAATAATCTAGCAAAGGAAGATAATGCAACTTTTTTATGGACAATATCATGGTGCCCTATGAAAAGTCTTTCACATAAGAACCTCATGAAACAAGGCTTCAGAGGGAGCTATAAAATCCCTGACAGTATGACCAGATGATTTGATGTTTGTTGATAAAGGAAGTCTTGGAAGATGATTATGATTGATGATGGCTCCATGATAACCCTAATTCTGAACATCTTCTAGTTGAAATAATAAAAGTCATCAGAAAGTGGCACATGAAGAAATACTTTTCTCATTGTTATTTGGTCTCTTTATGTTCTTGAAGTCATCTAAAGATAAGTTGATGTGACATTATGCTCAATGGCTCATTTAATACTCAGATTTAAAAGTTGGCATTATGTTTACTATGGAAGCCTGCATGTGAATACGTTGCACCATCTCTGATGATATCTATGCTCTAAAGGAAATTCATATCCTCACATAATACATTATTCTTCAGATTTATTAGAATTGTTAATGAAGGTATGATTGTCTACAAAGGTTAGTGATTTTGTATATGTCTTGACTGAACAATTTTTGGGTAGCATTTCTGCACTTAATACAACTAAAATATTTCCTTTAATGAAACAATGTGATGACTCTTTGAACGCTATGATATCATAGTGGCACGTTACATTCGGTTATAAGTTTGTCCCGAGGGTCAAACTTTGGTAAAATTGTAGAATTAATGATCTATTTCCTGATTTGAATTATTCATATTTAATACATGACTATAAATACAGATGTTTTGGGCATAACACAATCATAACTAAGAAAACATTGTATTGTTTGATGTCTAAAGTCAGAATTTGTGCCAACACTTTGGATATCTGATTCAGATGACAGCTTTAGATCTATGCTTGGCTACAATTTTGTGGATAGTAGTTTAACATAAGCTTAGATCATCTGTGAACATTAACTTGAATGACATCTGAATGATATATATGTTAACTATGGTATTTTCATGACATCTCTGAGAATTGCAAATGCCTAAGTTCATGATCTAGATAATGCACTAGCTGTTACATTCTCACCTTATTTGATAACACTCTGGTGTTGCTTTAGATGGTGACAATTTGAGTTTGGATTTTTGCACTTTACACTTGATACACAAATGGGATAAAACCATGGTAATTGGCACTCAAACATCTTAATAATAAATGTTATGATACTGCTATCTTTTGGCTTTCATTGATGCATAAGAAATATCTCTAGAATGCTCTAAACACTATTGTCATCCTTGTTGTAATACTCTTGAGCATTGTGTTTTCTAAGCACTACTAACACGTTTGTATTTCCTCCATAGTATCGAACTCATGGTTATATTGGTTGCTCATTGTTTCTTCTATTACAGTTCTGCTCTGTGACATAATTTCTGCTCCTAGTAACATTGTTGAACATACTTTGATGCTTGAACTAAATCATCATTATAAGGATTGTGGAATGGTCTAGCTTATCTTTAAATTTTGGCATCATAAATTTCTTTGAGAATTAAGTTCGTTTGTGGTGATGATGAAGGGATGACCTATGGTTTTTCATGCACTGATTTAACATATAACCTACCTTGTTTTTCCATGAGTTGATGTTTCTTCATGGGGTAATTGAATATCTAGTTGTGGGAATTATTAAGAGATCACAATTTCCAAATTCATGGAGATATGATTGATGAACTGGTTGAAACTCTTCATACATATATACAGATCCTTATACAAGGCCTCAATCCAGATGAGGCTAACTATCTATCGAGATATTATCCATCCACAAATAATAATGTAAAATACCTCAATTTTTCCAAGGAAAAGCACGAAAATGCAACATGCCAGCAAGTAGTTGTAATCTTGATTGGTCAAGATGGAGAGACAGTAATAGAATAGTGGAACAATGGAGCGATTTAGAATTGGACACCTTTCAGGTTATTTAACTCAAAGGTTGAGGACACAACATTCTTATTGAGTCATATAGCATAGATGTAATATGGGCAATATAATGACTTTGTAGAGCGTGGGAAATACCTTCTTGTTTATGAATATCTGAACAATGGAACTCTCCATGATATGTTACAATTTGAAAATGATAGTGGTAAGAGATTGAGCTAGAACTCTTATGTGAGGATTACACTAGCCATTGATTATGCTGTAATTTTCCTCCATATATCTCCTAAGAACATAACAATAGAAAGAAGCTCACAAAAGTTATTGTACAAAAAAGGAGGTGCGCTAGGAGCTATAAGACTGTACACCATGTGTAACACTCAATTATGGAGGTGTCAGTCTTAGCATTACTCTTAAAATTAGGGGTATTGTTGGCCCAAATGTGAAGTTGCAGGCAAGCATTTAAAAAACTATTAGAGGCTGCAGCATATAAGCTTAGTTTGGCTCAATAGAGGAAGTGTAGAGGATGGGTCTATGCCTCCAAAGAAGTGATCTGCATCCACTACAACATTCATGTCAAATAAGCCAAATAGCCTAACTTTCCTCTTGGAAACTTTTGAGGCTATAGGAGTTAGAATTAATCTAATTGCTACCTTTGATGTGTTCTTGTTTGACCTTTGGTTTAATTTGCCATGAAGGAAAAGCAATGGATTGAATGCATAGAGTTTAGGGTCTGCCACATCTTCATATGTTAATTCTTATTATTGTGATATACAATAGCCATTTATATTTCTGTTGTACGATTCCTCTGGAGATTTTTATCCAACAACAACATCTTTGTGGAAAAAGGTGTATTATCAGAGGTTGCTCCGTCAAAAATAACAACCAAAAGGGACCTTACTATGCACACATTTGAAGAATTAAGAAGATTGTTATCTATAAGTGCTAATGTTGAGGTATAGGACAAAATTACATAGGCAGTGAACCTTTTTGTTCTACCAATCAGGATCTAAAAAGGAAAATGTGTAATTATATATACATGTGTGATAGTATTTGGAGAAATGCCAACCTAAACCACAAATTGGTCTACATTTTGTTGGAGCTGACCTATAATTGTTCCTGAAGTTAATAAACAGGTAAAATAGGACTGAATTTTCAATACAAAATATAAATTGATAGGAACAGGGCCAAATTGTGAAAGTGTAAAAATTGGTATGGTTTAAAGGGACCAACCCCTTTGAAAAGTATTAAATGTGGAAATGAAGGTTGAGCCTCATTCTAGAACCCCTTGGGGCATCCATCTTAGGAATTGGTGTAGGATGCAACACTTCAGAATAATTTTTGTAGCAGTCATGTCAACACTTGTATGGTGACATGGGGTTGGAATTGGCCTATGAAAGCCATACTCCCTATGAGTAGGATGCATGATGTTCAACAACTCGATCACTTGTGATCAAGTTCAGTTAGGGGTTAGGCTAGGATATGGAATACATACTCATTCTTCCTCGATAAAGCCACCCTAAAATGTCAAGGTCATTTGATCTAATAAATTTCCTATATTCGAGTCAAAACAATGTGTATCATTAAGATCTATTAAAACTCCATTTAGTCTAGCTTCGAGCTAGCTAGATCTGAACTTCATGCAGAAGACTCTAGCTGATTGGCAAGATACCAGTAATACAAAAAAATGGAATTTAAATAAAGGAATACCACATTTATCCTAGGTCCCAAAATGCTTCGAATCTAGGATTTCTGGAACTATAAAAGAGAAGAGGGTCAAACTACTATTTGTATTGACATCAAATCCCAAGAACAAATTACAAGTAGAAAGAAGAATGAAGCCCCATATCAAACCTACTTATCCATCTCTAAAGACTAATTAAATAGATGTACCATCCTTTTAAGTAATGTCTTGTCACCACCCAAATTCTCTCTACATTGAAAATTCTAAGGATGCCATAATCATATGATCTTGGAGGTAACTACTAGGCAAGCCACTTGCTTTGACCTTAGAAGCCTCAACTAGAAGTTTCCTCTGTGCTCTAACATTTGTGGTTTGGACTTCTAAACATGGTGAGAGTTTGAGCAATAACAAAGCCCCACTCTTCACCAACAATAGGCATGCATTCTCACTCTAACTAAACCTTGAACATAATATCTTAAGCAAGACATAATAATCTATGTTTAAGCGGATAATACTATATGCAAGGCACACTTAATTGTAGCTAGATAGATAAGATTAAGTTTGAAATAAACTACACGTATCCACCTTGACAAGTGTACTATCTTGGGCATGAAAGTTCCTTTACCATAAATAATTTCCAGCCAACTATAACCGTTCAAGTATGATGCCATGTAACATCGATTTGATTTCTAAATTATTCTAAATTTAGATTTTCCACCAATAAATGTAAATTCCAAGTTTTTCATGAGAAATTTTGTTCCCAAAAGGAGGTTGGACTTGGTAAAATTGAAAATTGTTAAAATTGAAAACTAGGGCCAAACTCCATGTGGGTCATATTATTTATGGAAGCTGATCTTTTTCTTTGATTCCTCTCATCGAGAGGTGTAGGATTGATCTAAAGATCATCTAATTCTGATAAGTATTCATGGAGATATGAATTTATTTGTCTTATGGGACAATTCGTCAAGGTCGGCCAACAACTAAACTGCCCCTACTTGTGCTCCACATTTTTGTATAAATACAAGTGCCTTGCAAGTCATTTGTGCACACAAATCTCTTAGGATTTATTCTTCTACACTTGTTTTGGGTTTTAGTGGACAGAATAATCTCTAAGGGAAAATGCAGGTCTAAAAGGAAACCCTATAAGCAACAAAAGGAGGATGCCCTAGTCATTGTCATAATGAAGCCTTACCTCACGTCTTGTGAAGGTTTGGCCACAGTTCAATGGGAGATCTAGCACGGTGAAGGAGGTGTAACAGCTGATCCTGAATGCAGTCTTATCATACCCTAGATGCCCTAATCTATACGTTGTTTTTGAAGGGTTTGAGACAACCCTTAAACGCAACAAAAGGGATACCCTAACTATAGTAATGAGGCTCCCATACACTACCCTAACCTGGCTGTCTAAAGGATGCCTAAACGTAGTTATGGAGATCCCTTAAATACCTAGCCATGGAAATGAAGGCAAGAACCCTAGCCATAGGACTAAGGGAGAGGAGATTCCCTAAAGTTAGTTTCTACGTTGGCTAATGAAGATGCCACCTAAATGTTGCCTTAGAAGAGTGTTCTACACAAGGTATACCCTCATTGTCATGGAAGGAATGCTCTCACACTTAAACACTGAGATAAAGAAGCCAGACCTTCAACTATCCTTAACGTTGTTCAAAATAAGGATGTTCTAGCTGTTGTTTTGATTGAGACACAATCATGAGTGATAGATTCAATTGTTGTCTTAATGAAAGCTTATTGATGTCACTCTGACGTTGTCATAGAGGAGAAGACATTGGCATTTTTATGTGCTAGGCCATAGGCCATAGCACTATAGCTAGCCATCTTGGTCTTATGATAAATGTTGTAACATTATAGGCATCATAGTATATGATAGTAGGATGCATAGTGCACATAGTAGCATCGATGGGTAGAAGATGCATAGTGTAACATAGTGCACATAGTAGTAGTGATGGGTACAGGATGTATGGTGCAGCATGGTGTACCTCAGTGATGTTGGACATAGTGATGGTGTAGCATGGTGTAGCTCAGTGATGTTAGACATAGTGATGGTGCATCATGGTGTAGCTCAGTGATGCTGGACATAATGATGGTGCAGCATGGAATAGCTCAGTGATGTTGAACATAGTGATGGTGCAACATGGTGTAGCTTGGTGACACTAGACATGGTATGATAGTGTAGCACAGTGATAGGCTCAACATGGTGATGGAGTCACCTTGGAGAATCAGTTGAAGTAGCATGTCTTTAACTGAGTCCAGCTACCTCATGTATCATCTTCTTAGAGATGATCTTTTCTCTTATTTAGATAAGTCAAAGTCTTAACTTTTGTTGAGGCAACTAAGGTTTTTACTATTCAGGCTCCTAACCAAAATGCTTATTGGCAAGGGCACTCTTAGGTGTTTTTATTCACTCTCGATGTGCTTATATTTCATATATGAATGTTATTTCTCCTTACCATAAAAAATTGTCTACTTTACTACTACAATCCTTTTTGCGTTCTATTTATTTTATGTATTTTATGTTGACTATCTTAAGCTAATGACATCTACAATCATCAAATATTGTACTCTAACCCTCATTCATAATGAAATTCATAGAAACAAAGACATGAATTAAAGGTTAGCTGACATGGAAAAAATGCCACATTGTCATGTATCTTGTGGAAAGATACCAAGAACTTACATTAGGAAACCCTAACCACCAGTGACACATTATATTTATGGAAAAAAGGGCATCAGAGATGATGGGTCTAGGTGGAGTTCATGCATTCAAGTTGAGGTTAAGGAAGAGGTCCAAGCTAGCTCAACACCATAAATTGAAGACTCTGAAAACTCATTGGAAGAAAGGACCATTGTCAGATGAGAGAATCTCCTCTTGGGTTTAATTATTCATGTGAACAGAAAATATTGATTTGTGAGCTGCTAAGAATGCAAACTAGAGTATTTTTCACCCCAAGAAAATTTGTGTCCAATTTTAAAACATCTATGTCTAATTTATAGTGTGAATTTATTATTAGTTGTTTCATTCACTGCACAAGGGTTGTATATTATAACTATTAGATGCTTGTTGTAGCAGAGTATTTTGCATAAAACAGAGGGGTAGAAGCAATTTAACTGTTTTTCTTGATTATTTTAAGTTGTTGCTCATTCTATTCTTTGTTTATTTTAATTTCTCCCAAAAACCTCTGTTGAATCCAGCAAGGGTGAGCTTTGAAAGCATAGCCATATTGCAACAATTCAGGAGTGATTTAGTCACTATGTTTTTCAAAAGTCTTGTTTTTCTCGAGAATTCCAAATCAAACCCAGAGACATGAAAAACAAACCTTGAAAACAACCAAATGACCATAAATAAATGAAATGCATGCCAAGCAAACAAAATAGTTAATGAAATGTATGTGTTTTTATCATGGAAACAGGGGTATTTTGAGCATGCCCTGATTTGCAAATCATATATAGGTGTGGACAAAAGAAGTATCCAAACTTTTCTTAAAATATTTAATCGTAGATATATAAATCTTATTAATAGGTAGGGAATTGAATACCTAAATTTCATAATGATAACTCTCGAGAAACAATTATCTATCCATCTCTACACAATGATGTTTCACATATTAAGAAAATTGGCTAACGTGTAGATTTCCTTCAAATCGAAACTCTAGGAATGCATACGATTCATCAAACAGTTGATCATGCAAGGAAGGAAGTACTGAATTTATGAAATTAGTGGTCATAGAGTAGTTTGTAAAGGAAAAATATCTGATGTAGTATCAATTCCCAGAAACCGTCAGATCAGTTTCCATTAATCTCAACAAACTACTCTAATAAAACAGATAAACAAGGGCACAAAGGGATGTTTCTCCCCAAAATTGGTGAATTGCAAAGGAGGGTCATCAACGATAACAAACAAAAAAAAACACTAAGATCAGTAGGTGACTACTTAGTTTAGTTTAGGGCATATAGCATTCATTTGGTTCTCCCTAAATAGTAAATATAAAAATCTTGATTTAATACGACATTAGTTAAGATTCATTTTCGAATAGTAGCAAACAGAAATCATTGCAATTTCATATACCCTAAAAACTCGAATTACATTTTCATTATGGAGGATTTAGAGAAAGTGTGTACATACTTGGTCGAAATCTAAGGTAACAAGAGCGATGTCTGAGGACGGGCCAAAAGTGAAAGCAATGGAGGAACCAGATCTATGGAAGAAGAAAGAATCCCCCATAGAATAAATTGTGAACCCTCTTCACACAATTGTCCAGCTGGGTCACTCTGACGGTGCCATCAACAGTCGGCCGCTATCTCATGACCATGTAATGACTCTACTATTGGCATTATGATACAGGTATGACACAGGTGTTGTCCTTGATGGCAACTCTCTCAGATGGAATATCACCGTGTAGTAGGTAAACAACAAAGAATGAAGGAAGAAAGGTATACGCAGGTTCACCATTGACCAAGCTGCATATACACGCAAGTTCACTGTATACAAAGTCACGTATACGAAAAGGTATATGCAGATTCACTATATACCAAGTCGCATATACACGCAGGTTCACTATATACAAAGGTCCGTATAACATACACACACACTTTCACAGAAGGAAAGGCACGTACATGTTGGAAAAATAAGTTTTGGTCCATGGTATTTAGACCATGGTATTTTGGTATTGGTCCATGGTATTTGGTCTGAGGTATTGACCATAGGTATTGGGTCCAAGGTATCAGCCCTACGTGGTTTTGGACCATGGTATTGAGAGAGGCGTAAACCTATATAGGGAGAATAAGATCATTAGGCCAAAGGGAAAGTGTGCAAGTGATGAATACCTGATGAAGTGTGAGATCTAGTATGCAGGTTATGGCTATGTGATGCTTTGTTAACGATGCACCTATGTGGCAAATGAAGGTTGATGGATTGGGATCATGAAGAATAAAATGCATTATCATTATATGGTATGCTCATTAATAGTTCAGATCTAAATATTGACGCATGTCTTGTCCTTTATATCTGATGATCTAGGTATATCTAAAGTAGAAAATTGCAGCGAGGGTATAAGTAATTATTTTAAGATCTATACGCTAGTTCCCTTCGGTGAAACGGTGTATACACACTGGTTCGACATAGCCAAGTGGCATATACGTTATGATATTTCATATTTGAGGTTGCTATTGGTTCTAGTGGTTGTTGAAGGGTTTTGAGTTCTTCTTTGTGTTCTGGTAACTATGTTTTGACGACAGGGTTTCAGCGATTCAATAGTTGGGTGATTTAGAGGTTGATGATGCAGATATAGTTGATGGTCGTATTTCAGTGGTGATTCATTTTGTATTGATGGATCCAGTCTGAAAATTTATGAAACGTGGTACGTGGAAGAAAAGAGAAGGTCGTAGCCTTCTGTAGGTCGGCGCCTACATACTAGTAAATATACCGGCTAGTACAAGAGCTAGGGGGTTGTAGATCCCTTCCAATAGAAGCTAGAGAACGAGATAAGGTTGTAGCCTTCTGCAGGTGGGTGACTACATACTGGTATGATTATGTGCCATTACAATATTGTAAACAGGGTTTTTCTTATCTTAAAGAAAACAACATCAGGTGGTTTTTGTCCTGAATTTGGTTTCCACCATAAATCATGGTGTTCATGTGTGTGTCTTATGTGTGATGAGCTGCTTTTTTTTACTGCACCTAGTTACTATTTATATGGTTAATGAAGCTTTGATGCACTGATTAAAGATCAACATATGATGAATTAACTGAATCATAAGTTTGCTGAATATACACTAGTTGCATTAAACACAGTTGCATGTACATGCGGGTTCCCTTAACTGAAGTAGCATATATGGGTCTAATTATGGAAATGAAAAAGCTAATGATTTTCTCATACTGATTCACGCCCCCCCTCTCAGTATTATTTCCAACAATTGGTATAAAAGCAGGTCCTTCAGAAGAAGCTTGATCGCTTGAAGGAAGATCCATCATCATGAGTAATCAAGAAAGAGAGGGATCTATGAGACCACCAATCTTCGATGGGAGAAATTTTCATTACTGGAAGATAAGAACCACAACCTATCTACAATCACTTGGAACAGATATTTGGAAAATCATGGAAGGAGGATATACATTTCCATCAGCAATTCCTACAGATACAGCAAGTAGAAAGCAATATGAAATCAATGCCAAAGTTGTTACTATCTTATTGGCAAGTTTGTCAAAATCAAAGTTTTTCAACATCATGCAGCTCAAATCAGCTAAAGAAATATGGGACAAAATCATTCTAAGCTATGAAGGAGATGCTCAGGTCAAACGTGCTAAGCTTCAAACTCTCAGAATTCAGTATGAAACTCTTAAGATGCAGAGTGATGAAAGCATAGCTAATTACTTCCTACATATAGATGAGATTGTCAATTGTATGAAGAATCTGGGTGAAGAAATTAAGGAAGTTGTTTTAGTTGAGAAATTTTTGAGATCCTTGTTTGATAAATTTGATCCCAAAGTGTCTGCCATAGAAGAAAAGCAGGATCTGTAGAATATAACTATGACGTAGCTTCACGGAATCTTAACTGCTTTTGAAATGAGAAAAGGAGGACCATTAGATATGAGAGAAGCCGCATTTAAAGTATCATCAAAGGGAAAAGAAAAACTTAATGAATCAAAATATATTTCAGAAGAAGAATATGAGGTAAATTTTGTCAAGAAGCTTCAATGGGGATCTGGAAGGTTCAAAGGTAAGCTACCTTTCAAATGTTTTTCTTATGGTAGAGTTGGTCATTACACTGGTAGATGCCCACATAACAAAGGAAAAATGTTTGAAGAAGGTAATAGAAGTTATTATACTCATGATAATGGTGATGATTAAGATAATCAGGAAATTAAATTTCTCATGGAATATGAAAATAATGACATAGAAAAAGAAGAAGTTACCAGATTAAAAGTTCAGCTGCAGACAATAACCAGAGTAAGGGAGAAATTGCAGGAGGTAGTAAAATGTTAGAGTATAACAATCCAGAGACTTGAATCTAATATCCTCTCTCGAAAAGAATGTCTTGAAGAATCAAAGAAGCAGAATGAACAAGCTCTTGAAGAACAAGAACATGAAGTGCTCGAGTTAAGGCAACAAGTGGAAAAAGGAAGAAAATATTAAGAAAACATAAAGAAGGAATATCTAGGAAAGGAAGAACAACATTAGATTGAGGTAAATATCTTAAAAGGTAAATTAGAAGAAAAGGATAAACTGTTACGATTTAAAGACAATGCTAAGATTTTGGATGATATTCTTAGTAGTCAAAGATCCCCTGCTATCAAATATGGTCTTGTTTTTATGAAACTGTTGAATGTCAATCTAGCTCACAGGGTGAGGCAAGGAACTCTAAAGCAAAACCCGAAATGCTCAACAAGGAGATAAGAGGTCAACCCTAGCAACAACCAAGGAAAGAAATTCTTCAAAGAAAATCGTTTGCTCCTAACTGTGGAAGTGATAGATGGTTATTTCCTCCAATGAATAATGTTGAATGTTATGAATGTCATAATCTTGGACATGTTGGAGCCAGATGTAGAGGTAGAATGGTTCAAGACCATCACACAGAAATATCATCACGTTCCAGGTACTTTAAGGGATATTGTTTTGCTTGCAATATGTTTGGTCACAAAGCTATTGATTGCAATAAAAGGAATATGAAACATGTAAGATGTTATGTACGTAACAAGTTTGG
Source organism: Pinus tabuliformis (assembly GCA_031772625.1). Classification (NCBI taxonomy): domain Eukaryota; kingdom Viridiplantae; phylum Streptophyta; class Pinopsida; order Pinales; family Pinaceae; genus Pinus; species Pinus tabuliformis. The sequence continues at coordinate 1,505,354,998 of CM062819.1, read as the reverse complement.
ACATAAAGTAAAGGAATGCAGGAGAAAAATTTGAACACCAAAGCGAAAGGAGAATACATCATCTCAATCCTAGATATTAAAGAAGATAGAATTAGTGTCAGAAAGATGTGGCATAACTCAGTTAGCAGACATAACAGACCCATGGGAAGCTGAAAGTGTAAACCTTCATTATTCCAATATGCATACACATCTATTATGAAGAGAAGTCGGGTATATACACGAGTTAAAGGCTACAGAGGCGCGTATATGGAGCTCTGAAGAAAAAGCAATAGAACATATTTAGGAAAAGAAGTCTGATATGGTTCGGTCATGGTATATGTTGATTGGCATAGGTTTAGGCGGAGCATATGCTTTGAATAATGCATTGTTGGCATTATGGTTAGAAATCTTTGGTGATGATGCTTATGTGACTAAATGATACATCTTGCTACTTATTGTTGGTTGGCCAAGAGAATGGTATTGCAGGTTACAGGTCTGGATGCTGGTGAGAGATGCTTATGATGTAGATCATATATGGTGTACGATAGTTGTTGATGACTATCATGGTCTTGTTTAGATTATTGGTCTTTGTTATAAAAGTAATGAATACCATTTGGTGTAAAGGTATTCGAAAGACTAAATTGTACCGCACTATGCATGGGAAGGATGATGTAATAATTTCTATTTTCAGACATGTATAAACATTTGGTATACCCCCACTTGGTTGGGTGGATGAGTAAAAGTGGTGTATCCCCACTTAGTTGGGAGATTGATGTATGTATGATTCATTTGTGATAGGAAGGTCATACTCACTTAGTTGAGTTGTACAGTCATGTTATTCTTTTGAAAAATATTTTTTCAAACTTGGCATGTGCTTAGGAGGAGCATGGGCGGATTGATACATATTAGCATGTACAAAGGCGGAGCTCAATCATAGATTTCAGCATGTACACAGGGGGAGTATGGAAATCATAATTTATATCAAGGTAGAGAATATCTTGGTCTGCCCTTTGCCCTTGATGTCAAAGGGGGCGAGTGACTTGGTGTGGTTGTTGCCATCAAGTCCAAAGGGCAAGATTGTTCGCATTATGATACAGGAAAACTATGTTTTGGTCCATGGTATTTCGCTATTGGTCCATGGTATTTGGTTTGAGGTATTGATCCCAGGTATTGGGTCCAAGGTATCGGTCCTACGTGGTTTTAGACCATGGTATTGAGTGAGGCCTAAACCTATATAAGGAGAATAAGATCATTAGTCCAAAGGGCAATTGTGCAAGTGGTGAATACCTAATGAAGTGTGAGATTTAGTATGCAGGTTATGTGTATGTGATTATTTGTTAAGGATGCACCTATGTGGCGAATGAAGATTGATGGACCAGGATCATGAAGGCTAAAATGCATTATCATTATATGGTACAATCATGAATATTTCAAATCTAAATACTGACGCATGTCTTATCCTTTATATCTGATGATCTAGGTATATCTAAAGTAGAGAATTGCAGCGAAGGCATAAGTAATTATTTTCAGATCTGTAAGCTGGTTCCCTTTGTTGAAAGGGCGTATACATGTTGGTTCGACACAGCCAAGTAGCGTGTAAATTATGAGATTTGATATTTGAGGTTTCTGTTGGTTCTAGTGGTTGCTCCAGGGTTCTGGGTTCTTCTCTGTGTTATGGTGACTGTGTTTTGACGACAGGGTTTCAATGATTCAGTGGTTGGGTGATTCAGAGATTGATGATGCAGGTATTGTTGATGCTCGTTTGCAGTGGTGATTGATTTTGTATTGATGGATCCAGTCTAAAAAATTATGAAACGTGGTCCCTGGAAGAAAATAGAAGGTTGTAGCCTTCTGTAGGTCGGCGCCTACATACTAGTAAATATATTGGCTAGTACAAGAGATAGGGGGTTGTAGCTCCCTTCCAGTAGAAGCTAGAGAAGGAGAGAAGGTTGTAGCCTTCTGTAGGTGGGTTCCTGCGTATTGGTATGAGTCTGCACTAGTACAAGATTGTAAACAAGTTTTTCTTATCTTAAAGAAAACATCAGCAGGTGGTTTTTGTCCCGCATTGGGTTTCCACATTATATCATGGTGTTCATGTGTGTGTCTTAGGTGTGATGATCTATTCTGTTTTTACTGCACCGAGTTATTGTTTATATGGTGAATGAAGTTTTGATGCACTGATAAAAGGTCAACATATGATGAATTAACTAAATCATAATTTTTTTGAATATACGCTAGTTGCATTAAACATAGTTGCGTGTACATGCGGGTTCCCTTAATTGAAGTAGCGTATATGAATCTAATTATGGAAATGAAAAAGATATTCATTTTCTAATACTGATTTACCCCCCTCTCTCAGTATTATTTCCAACATCTACTTGCCAAGTGATTCATCATACATGTAATTTCTTTTTCTTTCCATTTGATGTTCAGGTGTTAACCTTGTGCAGACAAAGAGCTTAATATAATGAAGTCCATTCAATGAACTTGCACAACCGATATCATTGAGATAAAAACCCTGACATGAAATTACGGTGATAAAACTGAAAATGGAGTGGATTAAGCTTGGGCAGACAAAGATCATAATATAATTAAGCTTGTTCAATGAACTTGCACAACTGATATCATTGAGATCAAAATCGCGACATGAAAGCATGCCGATAAAACTGAAAATGGAGTGGTTTACAGACTAAGTTTTATGGATAAAATTATTGATTTCTTTCGAGCGGGAATCATAACGTGGGGCATGATGATGAAAAATAATGAATATTCTATGGAATCAGGTGGCATGACTTTTGACCAAGAGAAATAAGGTTATACTAAGATACGATGCGTAGTACTTACTGAAATCAAAATGTACATATTCAAACCATCAATATCAAACATTTATGTGAATAAAATTATGAAACATTGTGGAGCCACTCACTTTAGAATTTATAGCCAAAGCATTTAACAGTTACAAAAGAGTTTTTAAGTGATCAAAATAAAAATAATACATATTAGAGATATTATATACACATGGATTATAGATATCAAGCTAAATGTGGTTGCTAAAGCAACATTTTCCTATACCTAGTGTCTTAGATGGCCAGGGCAAGGTGTCATTAAACCAGTTATACATCCATCTATATACCTCAGTTGGAAAATGACTAATGTCACAAGAATCACAGGGGTTGAGATGTCAATCAAAATTTAAAACTGTCCTCTAAAAACTCATATTGAAAGTGGGGTAAATTCCTATGACATCCAACCTGCAATTTGAAATGGGAAATCATCAAAAGTATCTTTGAAGAAAGAATGTCCTATTGAGGGGTTCAAGAAGATATATGAGGCCCCACCAATTTGATAGTTGAAGAAGTTTGAATACGGGTTTGTCAATTTTGGCCCTAAGTAGGCAAGGAAACATGGAAGAAGCTGACCCCCTTAGAAGAGTTCAAAAGGGAAGACCACATAAGTTCTTATATAAATATCTAAATCCAAGGACCTCCATCATAGAAAGAGTTAGACATGTATTGAAAGAAAGTAGACAACGACCCATATAAATCTTGATAATAAAAATACAGAACATCCCTTGAATCCCATAATAAATGGAGCATCTACAAATGAGGTGATCCTTTAACTCAATCTCGTGTATATGGGAAAGCTAGAAGATGTTATTGGGAAGAGGATTGTCATGATGATTAGTTTCAACTAGATGCTAATGTAAAACCACTTTAAACCCACCAAGGGAGATCTTAAGGGAAACATCTAGTGTTCTTGTGTGTATGAGTTAAACAATAAGGCCCCCTCTCATTTGCATGAAGTGTTCCTAGTACAAATCTATCTTAGAGTCAAGGCCATGAAAAGATGAAGTCCAAGTACACTTAATTTGTTGTCTATAAATAACATCTTTAACAACTTGACCCAAACATATAATGATGTCATTTACATTGGAGGTGTATGTCACTTGAATTGTGTTACAACTTTAATCGCTCCCCCAAAAAAATGTGCCAGACTCCCTTGTGATGATGCATCGACCCTAATGGAGAATAATCTCATTATTTAAAAGGAATTTAAACACGATGTAACTTTAATAGTACCCTACTCACCACTGGCTCACGACTCATGGCAAATGTGAGGATATTTCAAGCATTGATGTGGATAATATCATTTTATTTTCTCTTATGTGTAGTATTCTACATTGACACGATTGTGATTTTTAGCAAACAAAATATTCGTATCAAGGGTTAACTCCTTGTGCATTAGGGCTGAAGAGGTCGAGTCATTATGAGTGATCTATTCGTTGCCAACTCCTCATGTGGGAGAACACTACAAGCTCCATGTCGACATGAAGTGTAGATATTGTGAGCAATTATGATTGAGGTTTTGCATATTATCCAATTGTTCTACATTAGGTATACATGGTAATAAGGGCATCACACACAAACACACACCCTTGAGACCAATACCTAGTTCTCTAAAAATAAAATGGTCCCAATATTCTTAGTTAGAGGTGAAGGATTCCCCTAAGAGGTTAGTTTGTTGCTTTGAGGCATTATCTTTGGCCTTGGATACTACGTGGTTAACGGCTTCAGAGGTTAAGACAGAGCCAATGGCTTGGGGACCACATGATTCGGGTCGAAGGGCTTAAGAGTTAGGGGATTTAGGTGTTTGGGGTTAAGGGCTTAGGTTTTAAGGTGTTTTAGGGTTAGGGGTTAAGGTTTAACGGTCATGGGTTAAGAGAATACAGGGTTATTGCTTAGGGGTTCATGGATTCTAAGTTACCAATTAATGGCTTAAGGTTTAATCGGCTAAGGGGTTGATGGGTTATGAGTTATGAGTGTAGTGGTTAATGGATTATGGCTTGCGGGTTTAGGGGATAGGGATTTTTGTGGTTATGGGTTAATGTCTTATGGGTTCTGATAATGGGTCCCCTAATCACCTTATCACTGCTATCGAGGGTTCCCCTTTCAATTTCTCTTATTGCCTTCCCTCTAGGCCCCCTAATCCCCTTATCACCACTATCGAGGGTTCCACTTTCAATTTCTCTTGTTTCCTTCCATCTAGGCCCCCTATCCCCTGTGACATTAGGTCCTAAGCCCCCTTATCATTCACTAATGCTAGGATTATAGATCTTAATAAAACATGCTTGGACATCCCACTTCTTCCCATCCATGCTACCCTTGTGTCCCCTAGTCCTGTTTAATACACCACAAAACACTCCTCCGACCTTTTTAGTCATATCATTCTACTCATCCTAACATTATGAACCCAAAATTTGGCCCCAATGTCCCTACAACTACACCCTTCGGCCACCGTGACTAAGGGCTTAAATGCAGTAGGGCTAACAAGTTGTGATAAGGGGGGGCATAATCCCCTTATCACAACTATTGGGGGTTCCCTTATCAACTACAGTTGCTTCATAAAGAAGGCAAATGGAGAGGAAAAGACAAGTGCTAAGGCATGCTAAGGTGTGTCAAGTTCTAGGGTGTGGTGCCAATAGATGCTAGGGAGTGTTAGGGCCAAGTGTCAGGGAAACACAAGGGAGAACTAGTTTCAGATGCATGGAAATGAATGAATATGAGTGTGTAATAGGGAGTGTCAATGATGCCCATGTTTGCTAAGGAGGGAGTGACAAGGCATGTTAGAGTGTTATGGAAACATGCCACGATGTGCCAAGTGTCAAGGTGTGTCAATGCTTGATAAGGAGTGTTAGTGAATTCTATGGAAACACAAGGGAGCACTAGGTCAAAATAAATGGAAATGAATGAATAAGAGTGTGTGATAAGAAGTGTTAGTGAGTTTTAGGTGTGCTAAGGAGGGAGTGACAAGGTTATATGCTAGGTAGTGCTAAGGCATGCTAGAGTGCCAAGTCATGTCACGGAGTGCCAAAGAATGCCAAAAAATGCAAGGGGTATTAACACATGCCACATGGTGCCAAGCAATTGTTAGACGTGCAAGGTGTTATTCCATGTCAAGATGTAAACTATGTTGCTTAGTTGTTTTATGGCCATGCTTTGACCTGAGCCTTGACTTCCTAAATGGTAACTTGTTAAGTGGGATAAGTTGAAATTCGACATGAGTAGCCTAATATGAGTTATAGTTGGTTATTAGGTGAACAAGGCATAGTATAGTTATAGTAATCGTAACTTGGCCAAGATGTTGTAGTCGAGGGAGGACTTGGTTTGGTTCCGAAGTCTAGAAAAAATAAGGGTAGTTGTGAGGGCATGATAGCTAAGGAGTGTCAGGGCATGCCAACGAATGAAAACGCATGCTAATGCATGCTAGACAATGTCAATGCATATTGAGGTGTGCTAGGGAGTGCCAAGGCTATTGAGAAATCTAGGGCACAATAATTAAGTTATTTCTTTTTCTATGCTAATTGATATGAATGCTTTTTACTTCTTAAGATGAGGATCTTCTCTTTGCTTAGATTATTATAGTGTTCTTCTTCATCAAACAACTACCAATGCATAAACAATGAGGTGACCAAAGACAAAGAGAATAGGTGATCAGCCAGGGCCAAACCTCTCCAACATGAGAGGAAAACTCAAATGAATTCTTCTTCTTGTAGAGACTTCAATTGACGAATACCAAGAACATGACCTAGACCCTTGACTCAATGACCTATCCAAGAACAAGTAGTAAGACTCCTTGATTCAATTTCCTTATTTTTCGTTGAGTGAATGATGATCAAGCTTCTTTCTTCAATAACTCAAATATCCTTCAAATTTCATTTCCCTGGATCACATCTATAGTTCTTGGCCCTCTGACAGAAACCCTAGCATGTGTGGTTGACCAACCTTTTGAACCTTGAACTTCTTCTCTTGGATGGTATGACCTCTTATTATAATTCGACTTATAACCTTGCTTATCTTCTTCCTTGATTCGACTTCTTGGACAACAGCAAGAGCTTGAACCTTTTCCACAACATATAGTTCTTCCTTCCTTCTGACATGTGGAGGTATTAGTCATAAATCAAACCCATAAACAACACCAAAATCTTCACTCTTCATTTCCCTCTCTTCTTTATTAATCTTCAAACTTCTTATTGTAGACTTACTTAACTGGATTTGCTTGTCCACAAATTGAGGCCGATTTCCCCTTTATATAGTGTTTCATCCATCAAAATAAACCAACTTGTGATATAGGTAAGCCAACTAGAAATTTTGGAAGCATCCTTAGGCCGACATGAAGATTAGTTTGTGACAAGGCCTTGGAGGGCTAACAAAATTTCTTTTACAATGGATTACATGCACAAAATGGGTCTTCAATATTTGACATTGACTCTATGAATTGTATCACTTGATGACCAAACCTAATAGCTCACAATGGAAGCTTTAACTAAAAATAAAATTCCTTGATGATGAAACCCATGATTCAATCATTACAAAAATAATTTTATTTTCTTCTTTACATAAATAACATAAAATCACAATTACACATGTCATTATGAAGACCAAGCCTAGTTACACTTTTCAACGAGGGAATCACAAAGGGTAACTAGGTCAAAATGCATGGAAATAAATAAATAAGAGTCTGTGCCAAGGAGTGACAACAAATTCTAGGTGTCCCAAGGGCGAAGTGTGCAAGGAGAAGTTCATAATAGGACTTGCAGGAAAAAATCCTTTGGTTACGATAAGGGGCTAGAAAAAGAATTTTCAAAGAAAGGGAGACTTTGGGTTGGGCACAACATTGTTTTTCCAATGCCTTGGTTGGGTTCCCAAGCCGCAAAAAAGGTAAGGTTGTCTATGAGGGCATGACAACTACGGAGTGCCAAGGTGTGCTAGGGAATGTTGGGAAGTACTAACACATGCTAGACAGTTCCAAGGCATGTTATGCATGCCAAGACATGCCAAGTGCTAAGGATTGCCAAGATCTACCAAGTGCTAGGTTGTGGGGTGAGCACATGATAGGGAATGTTAGGGCCAGGTGTCAAGGAAGTACAAGGGAGAACTAGTTTCAAATTGATGGAAATGAAGTGTTAATGAGTTCCAGGTGTGCTAAGGAGGGAGTGACAAGATATTCTAGATAGTTACAAGGCATGCTAGAGCGTTAGGGAAGCATAACAGGGTGTTCCAAGTGTGAAGGTGTGTTAATGTGTGCTGAGTGTTGGGGAGTGCCAACGAAACAAAAGGGAGCACCACGTCAAAATGCATGGAAATTAATGAAAAAGAGTGTTTGACAAGGAGTGTTAGAAAGTTCCAGATGTGTTATGGAGGGAGTCACATGGTATGCTAGGTAGCACTAATTTACTGAACTCAACTGATCAAAATTTTCCCTCTAAGGGTCACGACCCCTCTTCTTCTACACAGATTTGTCACAGTCTTAAGGGAATGCCTTATGGAATGAACATGCTAGGAAACCACACTAGATAGGGCATTATACTTATATTCAAATTGCTTTAGAATAAAGCATATCCATCCATAGCAAAAATAACAACTCTTTCCTCCATAAGAGACTCTGCCTAGCTCATGTGGATCCATAGATTCTTGGCATTTTTTTTACTGAATCTTAGCCTGAACTTCAGATATCTATAACTCTCAAACTACAGTTACCTCGGTCAATATTACACCCGCGACTACTTATGTTTTGGCCCTCAATTCTAGTGTAGGCCCTCCTCCATTTTTGTTGGTCTTTATCATAAACCTTGCAACCTACTGACCACCATAATATAGGGTCTCAAGCGTCCCTCCTATTTTAGAATTTGATGTGGCCTTCACACAAAAAAACCTCTGAAATCACATGCCAAAATTCTCATGAGTCGCCTCTCTTGAGCTCAATCTAGCATAAGAGAACCAACAATATTTCATCCTACTTCCTAGCTCGAACCCATTAAGGTATGTGAGATTCTTGTGAACCCTCTGATGATGATCTTGCTCTTTGTGGATTATCATGGCCTCCCTTTAATAACCCTTACTCAATCTCTAACTTGGCCTACTTTAGGACTACATCTCTCCTAGATTCCTTGACCAAATGAGCTCCTTCTCACTTGATGTTCCAACGTTGATACTAATGCCTCCTTAAATATATTTTCCTAGCTAGGTCTCTTAGGAACCCTCTAGAAGTTATGCTTTTTATCCACGTAGACCTTATGAAATATTAATTTTCCTTTTTAATTTTATTTTACATTTTAAACCCCATCTTGGGTTCAAAATGATCCAAATTTAAACAGGAATGCAACAAATTATAGAGATAACCATAAATATAGAGATGCAGTGGAAATAATACCTCAATTCATCAATGTAAAATACTAAAATATGCTTAGAAACAACAATAGAAAGAAACCAGCTAGGGCAATGGTAGCTTATCTCTGAGAAGAGATGTGGCAGCTACTTGCCTCTGAACTATGTTACAATGAGGCTCGAAGGCGTATTTATTGTTGAGAAACAATGTAAAACCCTAAACATCCAAAAAAATAACCCTAGAGGATGAAACGCCAAAGTGTGGGCCCCGTTTGGGTAAATTGGTACATCAATTTCCCGAGGTCATAGCTTTGGCATACAATCTTCGTTTGACGCGTACAATATCGCATTAGAAAGATCTATCCAAGAACTACAACTTTTGGAAGAGAAAAATCAGTCCATGGACCCATGTTGCTCCTAGTTTTCCCAAAAAAATGTCGTTTAGGGCCTCAAAATGGCTCGGGAAGTTCAAGACCCAAAAAACTGCTAAAAATAGTAAATTGTGCTACAATTAAGGAAACTGAAAAGCTGAAAGAAAAAATGGTGGGGGTCCAAGTGGACTTGGTGGATGGCCACCAATATCCACCTGGATCATTCCTTCCCCCTTAGGAAGCAATGTTCCCTATTGCGTTGAGTTCCTCCATGAGATGAGGAAACTTCTGTTGAACTTGGTCCGAGCCACTTGCGTTGGTGAAGCAGTTGGCCTGCTTTGAAAACTCGATACAGTGGGATATTCTGTTGGTATGTGTGCTTGATCTGTGTGTCGATGATCTAACTAGCTGCCGCTTGTTCCATGCCATCTGGATTTAACTCTGTGGGTGTGAGTTGTTCTGCAATGTTGGATGTGTCTAGTAATGGTGGAAAGTATGGCCGGAGGCAGTCCACATTGAACATTGGGTGCATGCTAAGGAATGGCGGAATGATGAGCTCAAATGCATTGTCTCCCATAGCCTTTGTAATGGTGTAAGAACCATATCATAGTGGTCTTAGCTTCCGATAGGCTCCAGTAAGGCATTCGTTTTGCAAATGCAACCAGACTTTGTCACCCACCTGAAACTTGTGTGGCACCTGATGTTGATCATGTCGTTGCTTGTACTTGGCATTTGATTTCTCTAGAATATCATGGGCCTTCTAGAGAATATTTTGGATGTGCTCTTGAAGTTGTTTTCCTTATCTGTTTCAGACTGGACATGAGCTGAATCTGCTTGAGTAGCTGCAAATGGCATGGCCACATCAATGGGACACAGTCGTTGGAATCCCAAGCCCACCTGAAAAGGGCTATGGCCCGTCAAGCTGTGGAGAGCCTGGATGGAGCTGTGGTGAACATAGGGGAGTCTCTTGTCCCATGTGCGTTGATGCTCTGAGTTGTACATGCACAGAATGTGTACAATCATCCTGTTGACAACCTCTGCCTGGCCATCAATTTGTGGATGGAAGGCTGTGAACTTAGTGAGTTTGGTGTCTAGCATCGACTAGAGACTGGACCAAAATGTACTGAGGAACCTGCTATCCCAATCTGAGATGATATACTGTGGGATCCCAAAGTGTACCCACACTCATTCAAAGAAGAGTTTAGTAGTGGCTTCCGCTGTGATATTCTTCTTACAGGTCGCCATAATGGCCATTTCCGAGAACCTGTAGACTACCACAAAAACACAGTCATTTCCATGCTTAGTGGAAGGAAGGCCTGACATGTAATCCATGGATATGGATTCCCAACGTCGACTAGGGGTAGGTAGTGGGGTATAGAGGCCTTTCTTCTTGATGACCAGTTTGGAAATGGTGTAGTCACTACATGATCTGATGTACTTTCCGACATCCTGTCGAAGATTCAGCCAATAGAAATACTTTTGCAATACTGCCACCATTTTCTCGACCCTAGAATGCCCAGTAGCCTGACTGTAGTGTGCTTCCCAAATCATCCTGGAACTCTCGCTTGAAGGAACACAGAGGTGACCCAAGTGGCATAATAGGGCATTTTGGAGGTGAAAATATGGAACATGCCGACCCTCCAAGAGTGTCTAGTATGTGTGGCCGAATTCTGGGTTGCTTTTGTAGAGAAGTGGCAAATCAGAAGTCGCATGCCCATAAGAGTTTAGTACGGTGGTTAGTGCCATGATCGATGGTCAATTGAGACAATCTACAACATTATTGGTGCTGCCCTTCTTATACTTGATATTCAAATGGAACTGTTGCAAGTATGTGGACCACTTCTGATGGTGATCATTCTATAATTTCCCTTGGGTCTGTATGAACTGTAGGGTCAGTGGTCTGTCTGGATGACTGTTTCCTTCCCCAAAATGTAATGTTTCCTTTGTCGGTAGGCCTGCAAAATGGAATACATCTCTTTTTCATAAGTGGGATACATACAGACTGTGTTTGAAAGTTTCTCACTGTGATATGCCATTGGATGCCCGTGTTGAGTAAGGACTACCCCAATAGCATAGTTAGAGGCATCTGTCTCGACCTCAAATGTTTGTTGCAAGTCTGGCAATTTGAGAACTAGTGCTGAGCGGAGGCAGTCTTTCAACTCTGTGAATGCCTTCTATTGAGATTTAGAACAAAATAATTTCGCTTTCGCTCCTCTCTTGGTGACTTGACTCAAGGGTCAAGTGATATGAGAAAATCCCAACACGAACTTGTAGTAGAAGTAGGAAAGACCTAGTAATCTGCGGAGCTCTGTTAGAGTGGTTGGAAAGGGCCAATCCCGAATGACTTGGATCTTGGATGGATCCACATGCACCCCTTGTTCATCAATAATGTATCCCAAATACTAAACCTGGGTCATGCCAAAAGTGCATTTGTCCAAATTGGCACATAACTTGTGTTGTCGCAATGTTTGGAGAACCGATCGGATGTGGTGGAGGTGCTCTTCCCAGCTCTGGCTGAAGATCAGGATGTCATCCAAGTATATCACTACAAATGAGTTGGTGAATGGCCACAAGATGTCATCCATTAGCCTCATGAAGGTTGCAAGACCATTCGCCAATCCGAAAGGTATAACCAACCATTCGAGAAGGCCCTCCTTGGCTTTGAAGGCAGTCTTCCACACATCAGAGGGTTTGATTGGTACCTGGTGATATCCTGACTTCAAATCGATCTTGCTGAAATATTTTTCCCACTTCAGTTGGTCCAGGAGGTCATCAATCCGTGGGATCAGGTACCTATTACGAATAGTGATCTTGTTCAGTGCCCGATAGTCAATATAGAGTCTCCAAGTCCCATCCTTCTTTTGAACAAACACGATCGGGCTCGCACAGGGTGATGAACTCGAACAGATGTGACCTTTCTGCAGTAGCTCATGAATCTACCTGTTGATTTCATCATTCTCTAGAACAGAGCACCGATAGATTGGTCCATTGGGTAGCGGTGCACCTGGGGTCAGATCGATGGAGTGCTTGACCTGATAGTGCAGAGGAACACCTGCGGGGGAGGTGAAGATGTACTCGTACTCCTTCATGACCTTGTCCATCTGTAGTTGTCGTGCGAAGGGGCCCTGTCTGGAGGTCATGGCCACCATCTTCTTCTTTCCTTGAGGGTGTATCATCAGGAAAGAAAAAATCCCGGTCTTGGAGATGAGCTTACTACATTGTTTTGCAGTAACCAAAGAGATGGTGGTAGGCGATGCTATCTCCGGTATTCTATACAACTTATTTCCAAAAGTAATAATAACAACATGGGGCCTTGATTCATACACAACATGTCGCTTCCAAAAGTATGGTTGTCGTAATAATACATCACAAAATTCAAGGGGAGAAATGTCACACAATACGTCATCCCTGAAGGGCTTGATGTTGTATTGAAGGCAACATTGTTGGCTCACACGAAGATCCCGTCCTTGGTGAAGCCACTCGATGGTGTACAGTTGTGGATGTGTTGTGGTCGGTAAGCCCAGCCGCTTCACGACCTCTACCGAAATGAGGTTATTTTGGCTCCAACTGTTGACAATGAACTGTAGTAGGGATCCCTTTACCCACATCTAGGAGTGGAAGAGATGCTCCTCCTCCTCTAGATCTTCGGGTTCCTCCTTCTGGATCTTCGTGGTGGCAACGGTGGCGTTGAGCTCTGCATCAATAATCTGCTTCCCTTTTTCATTCACCTTGTTGGGTTCTGACTCAGAATTAGAACATGCATCTGATTCTAAAACCTTTAGCTCAGCCACCAGTGACTGCTTAGCCCGACACTCACATGTGTTGTGAGTGTAGCTCTTATGGAAGTCACACCATTTTCCGATGTCCTTTTTCGGCCTCGCGACGCTGTTCTTTGCTTGCAGCTTTGGTGCGTTGTCTTGGGCTACCCCGCCTTAGCTTTGTCCTTTGTTCTGTGGTTTGGGGGCACCTCTCTCTTACTTCGGATTCACAGATCCAAAGTCTCTCTTCTTATGTTTAAACTTTTGCTCGACCTTGATGGCATATTGATATGCCATACCTAGCGAGGAGATGTTCAAGAATTCTGTTTCTTCCTAGATGTACTTATGCAGGAAGCCACGGTATTTGAGTATCAAATGCTACTCTTAATACTTGATACCCAACTTTGTGTGAAGGGTATGGAAAATATTTCTAAACTCCAGCACGTCTTGGTCCCTTGCTTGCCACAGCATGGTCCACTTTATGTATTGATCCTAATAGCTTCCTACAGGGTAGTACTACTCCATGATGGCATTCTGGAATGAGTTCTAGGTGGGTACTGCTGAGAATAGTGAGCTAATACTTTCATCCTTCTGCTCACAGTAGGTTTCCCACCAGTCCTTGATGTGGGGGGCTACTTTGAGAAGAGCGAAAAGAATCTTTTCCTGACTCGAAAATTCATGAACAGAAAAATAACTCTCTAGCAGATTTAACCATTTATCTATGACATCTACTCTATATAACCCTCAAATATGGGGATTTCAAAATTAACTTGTACCTTAAAGGACATGGTGTTTCCAGAGTAGCTACTGGAGGCCGATGCGTCGCCTCTGGGTAGTCGCTAATGGATCTGGGCAAAGCTGTCCATCATCGCGTTCCTTTGTCGCTCGAGGGCTTCTTCGAGCAAGATTTTGATAGGATCTAGTGCCCCCTCGTCTTTGTTCTCATCCACCTTGCGAGGCCATCAGGATTTAAGAGGTTGGTCTTGCAAAGGTTCGACTAGTTCATGCCCTAACTCCTTATATCCCGATCTCGTTGGGGACATGCAGAGAAAAACAGAGAAAAAGCAAACTACTCTGATACCACTGATCTGAATTTAAATAGGAATGCAACAAATTACAGAGATAACAATAAACACAGAGGTGCAGCGGAAATAATACCTCAATTCATTAATGTAAAATACTGAAATATGCTTACAAACAACAATAGAAATAAACCAGCTAAGGTGATGGTAGCTTATCTCTACGAAGAGATGTGGCAGCTACCTGCCTCTGAACTGTGTTACAATGAGGCTCGAAGGCCTATTTATTGTTGAGAAACAATGGAAAACCCTAAACATCCAAAACCCTAACCCTAGAAGATGAAACACCAAACTGTGGGCCCCGTTTGGGTAAATTGGTACATCAACTTCCCAGGGTCGTAACTTTGGCATACGATCACCGTTTGTCGCATACAGTATCTCGTTAGAAATATCTATCCGAGAAATACAACTTTGGGAAGAGCAACATTAGTCCATGGATTGATGTTGCTCACATTTTTCCCAAAAAATGTCGCATAGGGCCTCAAAATGGCTCCAGAAGTTTAGGACCCGAAAAAATGATAAAAATAGTAAATTGTGCTACAATTAAGGAAACTAAAAAGATGAAAGAAACACTGGTGGGGGTCCAAGTGGACTTGGTGGGCGGCCACCAATATCCACCTAGATCACAAAACCCCTTCACTTGGGCTCTTTTCCCACAATGCCTTTTGTGACCGAACTCACACAAACCCAACTCACTAGGATTGTGGAGTACCTCCCTAGATTCACAATTCAACAACATAGTCTAGTTGTAGTGATCGTAATTTGTTCAAGCTCTTGTAGTCAAGCGAGGACTTGTTCGGGTTCCAAAGTTGAAAATTAAGTAAGGGTAGTTGTGAGGGCATGATAGCTAGGGAGGGTCAGGGCATGATAAGGAATGAAAAGGTGCGCTAACACATGTCAGACAATATCAATACATGTTGAGGAGTATTAGGGAGTGTCGAGGCATCACAAGGGAGAACTAAGTCAAAATGCATGGAAATGAAAAAATAAGTGTGTGTGTCAGGGAGTTTCAGTGAATTCAATTGTGCCAAGGATGAAGTGTGTTACGAGAAGTTCATAATAGGATTTTCTAGAGGTAAGCCTACGATTACGATAAGGGGCTCTATAGAGCAGTTCTAGACAAAGGGAGACTTTGTTCTAGGCACAACACTATTTTTCCTTTAGATATTATTTTTATATGATATGTGGCACATTTTGGCCAAATGCTCATGTTTTAAACTATTTTAGACAATTTCATATTGTACATTGTTGTTTATAATTTTTGGGGCACTCGACTTGTGTCAAATTATATCATGTGTGTCTTGTGCATCTTGTGGTTATTGCAAACTCTTAGTTAATGCTCTATTATTTATATAAACTAGATATGCATGTGAAATATTGTCTATGTGAGCTATGTTGGTTATTTTCTTTATAGCCATGGCTAGATGTGATCCTTGTCTTGGTAAGTTCTTAAGTGGGACACATTGAGCTTGGACATGAGTGGCCTAAGACGTGTTATAGAATGTTCTTAGGTGAACAAGGTACAATCTACTTGTAATAAGTGAAATTGGTCAAGTTATTGTGGTTGAAGTAGGTCAATGTCACATTAATTGCAGTAGTTAAGGACTTGATTGGGTTCCCAAGTCATGAAAAAATGTAAGGCTAGTTCTACGGGTGTGAGTAACAAGGCGTGCTAAGGAATGCTAACATGTACCAGATATTGTGAAGGCATGTCAAATATGCTAAGATGTGCCAAGTGCTAAGGCACACCTAGATGTTCAAGGGTGTCAAAATACATGCTAGGGATTGTCAAGGAAACAAAAAGAAGAAACAAGTTAAACTACAAGGAAATGAACACATAAGAGCATTAATAAGTCATAAATTTACCTTTTCCAAGAGGGTCATGCTAGGCACACCAACACTAGGTACCAATATGTGCCAAGTGCCAAGTGTTAGTGCATTCTAAGTGTTAAATACTCCTCTGTTACTTCTCATTTACTTTCCAATAGTTGATATAAAATAACTTTAATATTAAACCATGCTAAAGCATACCAAGGCATCTCAATGAAAAATAAACATGATAAGAATTGCCAAGTGCCAATGTGTGTTAGAGAGTGATACACATGTTATGAAGTGGCAGGGAATGTCGAAGAGTGCTACGCTGTGCCAGAGAGTGCTAATGCATGCCAAGGAGTGTTAGGCAGTACTAGGGAAACACAAGGGAGCACTAGGTCAAAATACATGGAAGTGAATGAATATGAGGGTGTTTTGGGGAGTGTCAATGAGTGTTATATGGCATGCCAAGGAGGGAGTGACAAGGTATGCTAAGTGATGGTAAGGCATGCTACGGAATATCAGGGCATGTTAAGAAGTTCCAGAGTGTGCTAGGGAGTTCTAGTGTGTGTTGAGATGTGCCAAAGAGTGCCAAGGTATGCCAAGACATGACAAATGCTCTGTAAACCCACTTCCACAAGCCCTGCTGGTGGATGCCCCATAAAAAATAAAAATAAAAAATAAAAAATAAAAAAATAAATTATGACCATAGCTCCATGAGTTGAAAATGTCTTCTAGGTTGTTCCTCCTTCATTAGCCATATATCCATAAAATGTGAAAAGATCTTTAAATAGGCATCTCTAGTATTTGGTTATGCTTGTTCAAAGATCTTCTCATTCTTGCTTCTCCATATGCCCCACAAAATATAAAAAGGAAAGGAATGATATGTCTTAAAAAATTCAAACCATTGAGTGAGACATCTCTAAATGGTAACCATGTTCTAGACTACATGTATTTTAAGTGTTTGAAGAACCCCACTCCATACCGAGATCATAAAAGGACATGTTAGAATTATATGTTCCACGTATTCTAAAACTTCTTTGCATAAAGAGCATCTTCCAAGATCCTGAAAGACCCTTTTATGGATATTATCCCAGGTTAAAATATTATTGTGGACCACCAACCACATAAAACATTTTAATTTCAAAGGTATATCCGATCTCCATGTGTTATGAAACAAAAAAGTGTTATCATTCAAGCCACCTCCATGAGAAATATGTTTATAAATCTCCTTAACTGAGATCTACTCATTACACATAACACCTTCTCATTTTATCTTTTCTTTCTTCTCAGTGAGTTTTAAACCTGTTAGACTTAATTGTGTTGTGAAATGTGCCCATTATACAAATAGATCATGTGTAAATCCAAGTCCAAATGCATTAATCCAATAACTCATAACAAAAGAAGATCCTCAATCAAAAGAGATTTATTTCATAAAGTAAAGCCTTTTCTTATGTAAATGCTCAAGGATGTGAATAGAAAGAGTATGTATTCCCTCCACTCCTTTGATATCGTCTAGTCCTATTTCTATCATATTCCCCCTTCAAACCTCCCATCTCGGATTTCGTAGTAGCCAATATTTGTTTCTCATCATGCTTCTCCATATATAAGATGCCACTTTCTTCTTTGGAGCCGCCTCTTTAATCCATTCCTTAAGCTATCTATTTTTCAAATATTTCTCTTTAATAACCTCTTACCAAATACCTTTTCCCTAGAAAGTTTTACATAATTTATTGAGTACAATTAAAGCCATACTAAAACATTATGTGTCCTTTATACCCCACCCTCAATCCTTCTCATGTCTCACAAGAACCTATAAATAGACCAAAAGTATCTTATTTGTGGATTTAGGCCTAGCCCAAAGGCACCTACCTATAATAACAACAATTCTTTTGGTGTAAAGATATTGAGGGGGGAAGAGACTGAGATTTGAGCCCTCTAATTGCAATAAAATAACCACCTCCCCATTTGTCATGAAATTATTTGAAGATGTCAATTGTTTAGGGTTATGTCAAAGATTCCAGGAAGTAGGTTACCATGAGAATCTCACGGGTATATTTTCCCTCACCTTGAAGGAAGACAAGATCACCATTGCATGGATTGATTTCATGTTTTCAGTGGATGCCATCTCTCAAGCTACAGGAATACCAAACCATGGTGAAAATTGGTTCAAAGGAATGAACCTAGACCTAGAAGAGTACAAACCCTACTTGAAATCACAATACAAAGGAGCTCACTCACATGTTTTCCCATTTAGATACTTCTTGGAGATATATGCACCATTGATGAAGGTTGTCATGAAGTTCTTCACATGTGAGGACAAATTTTCTAGGCTATATCAATACCACATAATACTACTCATGCACTTTACAACTTCCAAGTCTCTAAATTTTTCCAACTACTTGTATAGGAGCCTAACCAAAATGTCTGAACGGGTGAAATTGAAAGGAAAACTACATTATCCCAACCTCTTTCACCATATCCTGATAAAGGTTATCGTACTCCATCAGTTGAGAGAGCATAACATGACATGGGACACCTTCATTGAGGCAGCCTTGAAAATGCATATAATTAGTTCACCAAGCCAACACCAAACCATGTTAGTACAACCCATGGAGGTGGGGTCATCAAGAAAACATGGTGAGCCTAAATTTTCCAAAACGCACATGAGCCTAGCCTAAAATCCTTTACATTCCAGTCATCTCTTAGTTGTGATTTGATAGAGAGAGCCCTCTCTGGTTTGGTAGGGCTAGCTACCAAACTAAAAGCTTGGTCTGTGGTTACCTCTGTCAATCTCCTCATCTGCCTAGGACATTGTGGAGGATAACAGAGGACATGACAACTAGGGAGTGCCAAGGTGTTCTAGTGAATGTAAGGTTCCCAAGTCATGGAAAAATGTAATGCTAGTTGTGAGGTCATCAATGCCAAGGTGTGTTAGGGAATGCTAGGGCATGCTAACATGTACTAGATAGTATGAATACATGCCAAACAAGCTAAGATGTGCCAAGTGCTAAGGCATGCCAAGATGTACAATGGTGTGACAATGCATGCTAGGGGCTGTCAAGGAAACAAAATGCAGGAACAAGCTAAAATACAAGGAAATGAGCACATAATAGGGTGAATAAGTTATCAATTTACCTTTTACATGAGGGGCATGCTAGGCACACCAACATTAGGTGCCAATAGGTTCCAAGTGCCAAGTGTCAATGCATTCTAAGTGCCAAATCTTCCTTTGTTTCTTCTCATCTAGTTTCCAATAATTGATCTCAAATAACTTTAATATTTAACCATGCCTAAGCATACCAAGTCATCTCAACGCATGCCAAACATGCTAAGACTTGCCAAGTGCCAACACGTGCCAAGTGCCAATGTGCATCAGGGAGTGTGATGCATGCTATGAAGTGGCACAACATATCGAAGAGTGCTAAGGTGTGCTAGAGAGTGACAAGGCATGCTTATGAGTGATAGGGAGTACTAGGACAACACAAGGGAGCACTAGTCAAAATTCATGGAAGTGAATGAATATGAGGGTCTATCAGGGAGTGTGAATGAGTGCTAGTTGTCATGCCAAGGAGGGAGTGACAAGGTATGCTAAGCACGGGTAAGGCATGACAGGGAATATCATTAAATGTCAAGAAGTGCTAGAGTGTGCTAGGTAGTTCCGAGGTGTGCTAACATGTGCCAAATAGTGCCAAGGCATTCCAGGTGCTAAGGCATGCTAGGATGTGTAGACTACCAGAGTATACCAATATGCGTTAAGGAGTTTCAAGGAAACAAAATGAATAACATAGCTAAAATGAAAGGAAATGAACACATAATAGGGTTAATAAGTCGAGACTTTATCATTTTCAAAAGGGGCATGCTAGGCACACTAATAATATGTTCCAATACATGCCAAGTGCCAATCTGTGTCAAGCGCTAATGTTTATCAATGCAATATATTCCAAGGTGGTCTAGGGCATGCCAGGGACTATAGGGCATGCCAACACATGATAGTGGAGTGCTATGCTATGCTAGGGCATGCAACAGGTGCTTGTCCATCCTACTCATGGAAAGATGTTGTAGGTACAAATATGCTCTAGGTGCAAAGATGTTACAGGTGCAAAGATGTTCCAAGACATGTGAGGTGGCAAGGAATGTTAGTGTACTATTAAAAAGCATGTTAACATGTGTTATGAGTGTTGAGGAGAGCTAGGTCTCTCTCATTAATAATTGAAAGAGCTTGATTATGTATTAGATAATATAGTTCCTACACACATTAGTGGAACTTTATTTAAAGGAAATTTGCTAGATAATAAACCTAATAGAGATGAATCATGGGTCGACTCATAGGAAAACTATATTCTTATGAATTGAGGGAAATGATACACACTAATTACTTCTTAAAAAATTGACTGACTATCATAACCACTATGACCTTGGACACATAATGAAAAAGAATCCACAACAATGGTCTTAAATTGTTATCTTTTGATAAAAAATATAGTAACAGGTACATAGCGTCATCAAAAACTAATTGTAATGATCAATGATGACGAAAATATTTTGACCGTCACCAAAAGTAACCAAAAAAAGCATTGGTGAAGGTCAATAAAAGATCATCACTAGAAGTGTTACCAAAGAGAGAATTAATGATGGGCCTTTAATGACCCTCGCCAAAAGTGTCGCCAAAGAGAGAATTAGTGATGGTCCTTTAACGACCATCACCAAAAGTGTCAGTGAAAATGGCTTTGGTGATAAACCTTAAAGGACCATCACTATATACACTTAAAACAATTATTTTTTAAACACTATCACAATATGCGATATTGGTGACAAACCTTAAAGGTTTGTCACAGACATGAAGTGTCATCAAAAACTCACTGGAATGATCAATGATGACGAAAATTAATTGAGCATCACCAAAAGTAACCAAAAATATCATTGGTGACGATCAATAAAAGATCGTCACTAGAAGTGTCACCAAAGGGAGAATTAGTGATGGGCCTTTAATGAGTGTGACCAAAGACAGAATTAGTGATGAGCCTTTAACGACCATCACCAAAAGTGTCATTGAAAATGGCTTTGGTGACAAACCTTAAAGGACCATCACTATATACACTTACAACAACACTTTTTTAAAGACCGTCACCATATGCGACATTGGTGACGAACCTTAAAGGTCCGTCATAGGCATAACCCTCACTAATGAACTTTTTTCTTGTAGTGACAGAATCATTATAGTATTTACAATCCATTTACTCTATTTTAGTGTCTCCTTCAATTGTGATGTGTAATTGAATTATTTGAGAAAATATCTTCTAATTCAATCTCGATGAAATTTACATTCGAAATAGATAAGGATATTATTTGTATCCTGTAAAAACTTTAAGATCTCGTTAGATGGAAAGAGAGAGGAGCAATCAAAACATTTGAAAGACTTAATTCTAAAACATATGAAATACTTAGTTTTTTTGGGTTTTGTAGAGTGTTCCTATTCGTGAATTTAGTAAAATTATTTAAAACAATTATGATGAATAAATTAACTGAAAATTTTATACAATATAGGGAAGGATTTCCTAAAAGTGTCAAATCTTGAGTCCAAGGAAAGAGTGAGAATCAATAAGAATACTAGAGAACTCTATTTTTTCTATGTTTCTTACAATTCTTTTGTTGTGGTTTATAATAAAAAATTTAGAACCACTTTAACTAAATAATTTTTCCTTAAAGTTTTATGGAGGATAGATAAATATGTTATATAACTTCTATAAAAGATTCAAATTCTTATTCAAAATATTCAATGAGTATTGATCAAAAGATGAGACTATTGTCATTAAAGAAAAAATTCAAATAACGTGAACAATTGGAGCGTTGAATTTTTCTTCTATATTAAGGAAAACTTTAACCAAATATTCTTGATGTGAAAATTTCATTAACACAAAGGTCTTTGTGTAGCTTTATTATCAATCACCATGTGGATTAAAAATATTGGTGGATTTGAAACTTGAACCTAGATTTAAGGGTTGATGACTATGGAATATGACATGCAAATATTATCTATACATAACTAACTTAAATTACGATTATTGCGACATTCTTTTCTTTTCTTTCGATCTGCATTTGTTTTTTTGCATGTTACGAATTGTTCATGCATGTTAGCTATAGCCTATGTTTCCATAGTTTTACATTTCTTCTGATTTTGTTTCTTGTGGGAGACCCTTGTTGATGCTTCATGTGGAGCTCTTTGAGCCACACAAGCTTTTGTTATGACATTCCATCCTCTGCTATTGAATTTTTCAAGTTGATTCTTTTGTTTTATATGCAAGTACATATTGCTTGCTAGTATTCATTTTAAATGTCGTAAACCCACCTCGAGACTTGGAAACTTTGTCGATTTCATGTGTGGTGAGAGAGGAATATATATTTTTTGTATCATTGACATCTCATCCTACTATTTTATTTTTATACTTACAATCAAGGCTCATGTATAAATATACAACATTCTGTAGAAACCCTAGAAAAAATATTTTATTTTTGTTATATGTGAATGGTATAATAATGATACCTTATTCAAAATCGAGAGGTCTAGAAATGGATATATCTATGACCTGTAATATTTCAGTTTTCCTACAAGTTCTTATAAAAATACATGAATTCTACACAGAACACTATAGGTGGATACTTCGATCCATATTAAAATGGTTATGGATACCTCTCATAATATTTTTATTGATTTGTTCAAAATATGAAGATAAATTAGGGATATCGTGTTAATG
Organism: Pinus tabuliformis; assembly: GCA_031772625.1. Lineage (NCBI taxonomy): Eukaryota > Viridiplantae > Streptophyta > Pinopsida > Pinales > Pinaceae > Pinus > Pinus tabuliformis. Next base: position 1,505,332,080 of record CM062819.1, on the reverse strand, counting down.
GGCTCATAAGTTGTCCCATGGTCCATACTCATAACATGGAAACCAATGGGGGCCAACATATTATGTACTAATATCATTCAAACCTGCTTTAGCTGATTAGCAAGGTATGAGTAACTGAAATATTGAAATATCTTCACACATTTCTCAACAAATTACCAAGCAAGATAAGTATTTGAAAGAATGGATAGGATTGATACTAACATTTAGAAAAACTAACAACATACATGCATCGATGGGATAATATTTAAGAGGTGAAGAGAGGCACCCTAGCACACTCTTTTTATTTAAAGATAGTAATCACACAACCTTTCAAGATCACAATTTATGGCATTAGATTCTAAGATGTAATGTGAACCAATTTTATAGTTATTCTAATTTTTTAAAGTTTTGATGAAATGGAATGCTATTTCTCTCTCCATTTATTATCAATGAACCATTGAAGCTAAAATTAGGGATATTATATTTGGATTTAAAATATTAGCAATGGTGGAAACCTTACAAGAAATTTTATGGAGGTTACGTTGATTCCACTCAGTATGTCAAGTCAAATTATGTCATTTTAAATGTTACACTCACTATCTAGGATGACTAAAATTTTTATGTCAAGTGATGTGGGTTCATAAATGGAGCACAATGTTTAATGAAGATTAGACGAGAGCTTGCCAATGTGATGCGATGGTAACATGTTGATGTTGGGAGAGATTTTAAATGTTTTGTAGATATTTGCATTAGGATGTGCTTTTTGTTTTTATAATAAGTTGGAGGAAATATTTCCTAATGTAAATGTAATTTAAGTTTCCCCTAGTTTGTGAGAAGTGGAAATGAACCATAACTTCTGCCTCTTGGTTACCCATGTCAGTTTGTTTTATAAAGAAATGATTTTTTGAGAAGAAGATCAAAGCGTGCAGGAGAGGGGAAGCGTAGTGGAAGAAGAGAGTAAGAGTTCCAGCGTTGGGAGAAGAGGAAAATCATGAGAGCTACGGTTTGCACATGCCCACTTTGTATATTCTTTATAGTTTAATGTATGTCTGAATTTGATTAATGAGTAGTTTGGTTATATGTCTTTCTACATGATTATTTCTCTCTCTGTATAATGTTAACTTGAATTGTTGAGGGCTGCACTTGTTGAGTCAATTTGTAGTAATAATTTGAATGTTTCAAGAGTGTGGTGATTGTATGCTTTAGGAACAATTTGATTTCTTATTCAAGTAAAAATTGGGGCTAAATATATTTACCTATTTGTATGGGTAAAAGATTGTATGATGAAGAATTGTTTCCATCATTGTATTCTTATGGGTTGTGTGTAATTTTTGGGTTGAATCTTGTGTATTTCTTACCTTTGAAAGTGTATTCTTATTCCATAGAGTTATATTAAGAATTTTCACTTTGAAGCCTCCACCATTGTGTTTAGTCCCTTTGTGCCTTGACTCTTGTTGTGTCAGCTAAATGTTGAGAAAGAAAATGTTTATGGGTTCTAGATATTAGTGGGTGTATTGGTTTTGTGTTGTGAAACGCATCCACGAAACAGAGCACCATTGTTCATATTCAATCACTCCTTATTGATTAGAATACAATGTGTTTGTTTGGTTATGTATTCCCTTGAGGTTAGAAATAATGGGTTTGAGAATGGAGAAAACCTACAAGTAGATTATAGTTGTGCCATAATTTTTTGTTGAGTTATTGTAGTGGTATAATTTCTACATATGGAGAAAACCTGAGCGCCCTGTTGTGTGAACAATGCCAAACCCCTTTTTTGTGACTGATTTTGATGGGAAAATATGTTCGCTTTGCAATCCCAGTGAACAAGGGCATAATAATTCGATGGTTGAGATAAGAAATAAGTTAAGGTCATGTAGATTTTATTGGGGAGACAACTAGAATGAGGATAAGTCATTTTGGATTCTTGGAATACGAAAAGATAGAGTTTTGAGGTGATATGAAAATATTTGCAGCTCCTACAAAAAATAGTTTGTGGGCTACCTCTACATTGTCGAAAGCTTGTTTTGGCTAGCATGTTGTGCCATATGATGGTTTGAAGCCTATGGAGTTTCATGGTGTTTGAATAAGGATTTCAAGATGGGAGAAATCCCACTCATGGCATTAGGAAATGGAAATATCCATTCTTACTTAGACTGCATATTTTAATTAATTTGTTGAAATTATATAATGTGTTTTTAAATACATAGCTGTCGGTGCTTGTGTTGGAGTATCTTAGGTTATGGGTAGCCAGGGAAAATCAGTCTGTCCCCATCAAGGGGCATCAGAGCTCAACTATGTTTTAGAGAATGTTAGAGCCACAAAAATATTTCATATTTACAACTATAGGATAAAGATACATGAAACTCTTTGAGGAAGCATAGTTTACAACAAATTGAGGTGAATCTTGGTTGAATTGAGGTTTACTGATTGGGAGGTGTTGTACAGACATAGTGGATAGTGTTTACCTTGAGGTAGAATGGATTTCTCTTTGGCCATGTGTTGGGCATGGCTGAACTTGGTCCAAGTTTTGGGTAAAAGACCTCATCAAAGAAGGAGTGGATTGCGCGAAGCTGGCATAGATATATTCATCGCACAAATTTTTACGGATTTGGTGATGGGAGAAAGCCCTTATTTTGTAATAGGTATCAGGTAGTATTTCTTAATTTATGGATGCATGGTATGTGGACCACGGGTTTTGTATAGATGAATAGTTTAAAAGGATATGTAATACTTTGTAAAGGATAATGTAATCTCAATAATAGAAGCATAAGTGAATCTATGTTTTCCCGTTTGTAGTATGTAGTTTTGGAGAAGTCTCTGCAGCTAAGTGCATAGAGTCCTTGAAGACTATGTGTGGAACCAGAAAATTGATTATGAAAGTGTCCTCTTCAGATGTCGATCCTGATTTGAGACAGGGCATCTAGCCAAAAATTGCCTAAAAGCCTTTGAGAAAAATTTTGCTAGAAAAAACCACCATAGATCTACATGGTGGGAAGGAGCACAAAAAGAACACTACACTGTCGTCAAAGAAGAATATTCTAGAGAAAACTCTGAGTCACAAGAGATGAGGGAAGAAAGAAACAACTCTCAAGACAAGCAAGGAGAAAGACTGCCCCAACAAATCAACAGTTATGAGGATTCAAATACCGCAGAAAATAAATCTTCATTTAATAGCAAAGCAGATCTCCCAGACCAAACTTCTTCTCTGACTATCTTCAAAAGAGTGAACACAATAGATCGTGAAGCTAAGACACCAATGTCCCAAGAACCAGAAGAGATGAATGAGATGCAAGATAAAGGAAGTTGGAAGACCGTAGAGAAAAAAAAGAAAGCTACAACACCAATCTCACCAAGAAAGACGAGGAGCCAGACAAGTAAAAATTAGGAAAATTGTAGGTCCGATAGACCAATTTGGTCTCAGTGGAGCATCATCATCATCATATCAACTACGACTGGGTGTGTAGGTTAGAGAAGTGAATGTAATTGAATATCTGTGTAATAAAGAAGAAGTTTCAATGGCAAAGTGTTGTATCTCTGTACAGGTTATTTGTCTACTATTATGTATCTAACTATGTATGCTTTTCACTGAATTATTGCAAAGAATTGTAAGATATATTGTTATTTGTAGAGTTTATGTGTTTCCATTAAATTAATCACATGCATGAAGTCCTTATGTATGATAGGTTATAATATTGATATACAGTAGAAATAAATACACGATAACACATCATAGATATCCCTTCAGTTATAGAAACCTGGTTTTGCAACCTCCCATAACTGCTTCAAGTGTGACTACAACCTGCTTGTTGTTCGTTGCCAAAAGGGCCAGTAGTTGAGAGTTTTGCTGGTGCGTAGCACACTCTGAACCTCGGTCAAGCCTCATCAAACTAACAAATGGTTCTATATGGCAGCATGGGGCAAAATTTCGTCAAAAGAATGGGTGCATGGGTTCATCCATACCCTAGAAATAGTCCCTTAGAACTAGTATTTGGAAATTAAACTTTGACATGGCACCGCTAGCTGGGCAGACATGGTAGATGGATTTGTTGTAACATTTAGATGTGAAGGCGATTGTCCACATATAGATGCAGCTCTGAAAATAGTTAAGAAAAAGACTTTTGAAAGCAAAGTTCCAGTTAATTGGCAACCTGATCAAGCTGTGAAGATTTGAAATGTGATAGAATGTTATAATCTCACCACAGAAGAAGATGAATATCCTCGCAACATTAGTAAGAAAGAGTCAAAAGATCACCCCAAACTAAATGGACATGCGATAGAGATGCCTAATATAATGAATCCATTGAATACTTTGAAGGTGAATATTGGTTCAGAAGATGAACTGAAGAATGTGACCATAGGGCATTATTGGGATGAAGACACTGTTAGCAAGATAATAGATTTGTTTCATGAATACCAAGATCTTTTCCTGACTAAATTTTCAGACATGAAAGCCATCATAGGGGATTTGGGAGTTATTAGTATTCCTCTGAAGCCTGATGTGAATCCTATTAAGCAGAGGCCTTATAGAATGAACCCAAATTATAAGGAAAAGCTAATGGAAGAATTCGACAAGATGAATTGGACAAGATGTTAATGACTGTGATAATTAAACCTATTGAAGAGTGTGAATGGGTAAGTCCCATGGTAGTTCAAGAGAAGAAGGTGAAAGGGGAAATTACAATCTGTGTGGACTTGAGGAAGTTCAATGATGCATGACCCTTTCCCTACACCATTTACAGATGAAGTGTTGGATGATGTAGGAGGACAAGAGGCTTACTCATTTATACATGGATTCTTAAGGTATCATCAGATAAGAGATGCACCAGAGGACAAACATAAGGCAATGTTTGCCAAAAAATGGGGCTCCTATAAGTATATAGTGATGCCTTTTGGGTTCAAGAATGCACCTGCTATTTTTTCTAGAGTTGTAATTGCAACTTTCAAGGAATATATACACAAATTCTGGCAAGTTTACTTCAATGATTGGATATTATTTGGTCTATTAAAGAAGCATGTCATGAACTTAAGATTGATGCTCGATACATGTAGGTAGTATCATATATCGTTAAACCTAAAGAAGTGAATTTTTTTGCACCATTTGAAATAATGTCAAGACATGTGGTTTCTAAACAAGGATTGATGGTAGATCCGACGAAGATCATAGTCATTGTGAACCTACCAATACCAAAAATAGTAAGACAACTATGTACAACACTAGGACACATTATTTACTGCAAGAATTTTATAAAAGGATATGTACAGACAACTACGCCAATGGAGAATTTTTTGGAGAAGGATGTGACTTTCCAGTGGGATGAGGAATGTTAGAAGAGCTTGGATGTGTTGAAATAAAAGATGGTAACTCCGTTGATTCTAGCTTTCCCCGACTGGAAGAAAGAATTTCATGTGCATGTTGATGCATCTTTCATAGCTTTGGGAGTAGTACTACTATAACCGAGAGTAGGGATATTGATCATGCCATAGCATTTGCAAGTAGGAGTTGTCTAAGGAAAAAAAGAATTACAGCATGACAAAAAGGGAGGGGTTATCCATGGTGTATGCACTGTAGAATTTCATATAGTACTTGTTGGGAACATTTTAAAATGTTCAAAGATAATTCCATGCTGAAGTACTTGGTGAACAAGCTTATTTTAGGAGAGAAGATTTGTCGATGGTTGTTATTATTCCAAGAATTTGACTTCAAAGTTATAGTGAATATTGGTAGATTGAATGGTGGACCTGATCACCTATCCAGGATAGAGACATGAGAAGAACCTAGAAACATTGAATATAATTTTCCCGATGCACAAATCTTTGCAATTAAAGTCAAAGATGATCACTTCGGGGATATTATTTAGATTTTGTCCATAAGAATGGAGCCCGCGGAGTACACTACAAAGAAAAATAAGGAATTGGTGGTTCAAGCAATTGATTTTTTGCTGATTGTGGGACACTTGTATAAAATGGGACCGGATGAAGTATTGTGCAGATACGTCCTTGAACATGAGAGGAAAAACATTGTGATGAAAGGTCTTGGAGGAGTTGTAAGTGGGAATTATGCAAGAAATGCCACCGCTCATAATATTTTGAGAGCCGCGTTATGGTGGCCTATAGTGCATAAGGAAGCAAAATACTTTTTTCAAGCATGTGTTGTATCTCAAAGCATAGGAAAGCCATCTAGAAGAGATGAAATGTCATTGGTACCACAGGTGACTTTGCAGCCTTTTGATAAATGGGCAATTGGCTTAGTTGGACCTATCAGTCACCTAGGGAAAAGGACCAGTTAAAGATACATGATCGCCGTGACTGATTATTTGGCAAGGTGGGCTAAGGAAAAATCGGTAAATGATTGCAGCATAAAAACTATTGCAAAGTTAATTTTCGAGTATAAATTGTCTAGATTTAGCTGCCCAAAGATCTGGATGAGCGACCAAGGGATACATTTTTTGAATAAGACGATTGAAGCATTTACTAACGAATTCCAAGTTTACCATTAGAAGAGCATTCCCTACCATCCTCAAGCAAATGGGATAGTGGAAGATTTCAACAAGATTATGGAGACTGGATTGACCAAGGTGTGAAACATCAACAAAGATGACTGGGACTTGAGGATTCCAATGGTATTGAGGGCATAAAAAAGGGCATGCACAAAATTCACTAGGGAACACCTTTCAGGTTGGTATATTGAGAAGAAGCAGTTATTCCAATGGAATACATTATGCCAAGTTTAAGAATTGTGGTTGTTACATATATCGAAGACCTCAATATGATGAATGAAATAATTTCCTAGATACTAGCTTTAGAAAAAGATAGATTTGTAGAAGGATTCCATCAGCAAGTGCAAAAAGAAAGGGAGAAGGCTTGGTATGACAGGCACATCAAGAAGAAGATATTTTGCAAAGGGGACCTTATATTATTATATGACAGTAAGTTGGGGAAGTTCCCAGCAAAATTAAAAATGCATTGGTTGGGGCCATATATCGTCAAGAACATTTCAGATGGTGGTGACGTTCATCTCGCGAAGTTGAATGGTTAGATGATTTCAAGGTGAGTGAATGGTAGTAGATTGAATGATAGTAGATTGTATGATTCATGATTTCACGATTGCTAATTTTTTCTATAGTTGGTAGAGTAGATTAAACTCTATTGTTTTAGTAAATTACAATTAGTAGTTTGAATCTACAAGGAATTTCTACATGATATCAGAGTTGAAATCGCACTAGAAGAAAATAATATGAGTTTATCTTTATCGGTGAAATCAAATTTGCAAAATCATTCTTCAGAGCTAGTAGGATATCATTCAACGGATTAGGACACGAGTATGCCCTTGAGGGTAGCTAAAATTATATTGCTTGGAAGGACATGATGGGGGTATTGTTAGAAGGAAACATGTTGAAGGAATTCATAGACAATGATAGTCCTAAGCCTCCAACAATCAATGCCCAAGATCTGGTGAAGTGGAAGAAATGCGTGTCAAAGGTGAGGAGGATCTTACTAGAAGGATTTCAATATCGTATTGTCTCGAATCTACATGGGAATGATGCACCATATGCAATGTGGAAGCCTTGATAGACTCGTTTGAAAACAACAGTGACCACAGGAAGTTGCAATTGAAGGACAAGATTTGAAACATCAAGATGGAGAAGGGCAACACAATACCAAAGTACTTGAGCAGGTTCACCCAATGTGAAGATGAGCTTGGGATAATTGGTATTATAGTTTGTAAAGATGATTTGGTCAGCCTAGCACTTCTAGGCCTTTCCAGTAGCTCACACAACTAACAAGGTCCAGTAAATGGAAGGGAGAATCTACCAAAGTCGGAGCATTTGTGGTCCGGTATGGTGTAAGAAGAGATAAGATGGAACACCAAATATGGAACCTCATCCAAGAGTGATGGTGATGATAAATTTTCCTTGGTTGGAAAGGAAAAGAAAGGGAAAGTGAAAAAATCCCAATCCAAAGGAGATTATAGTTATGTAGGAAAGAACAAGGACTTGTTGAATATTAAATGTTTTCTCTATCATGAATTGGGACACTATGCCATGAAGTTTCCACTCAAGAAGGACGATAGGTAGCCCTCAGGAGGATCAATAGGTGAATCTCCACCTTCACAATTCGAGTTGGATTTATCCCTCATTATAGGTATAGTGACACCAATGACGGGTAGTGTGTGGTATCTGGATAGTGGAGCTTCATTCCATATGATCGACAACAAATAATTTTTCAATGACTTGGAGGAGAAAGACCTCCAGATATCAATATTGTTATGTTTCATACGGAGTCTGATGGAACGTATAGCACAACCAATATCGACACTATTACTTTTCAGAGGGAGTCGGGTTCTCCTCTCACATTAAAAGATGTCATGTATGTTTCGGGTCTTAAGAAGAATTTAGCTTCAATTGCTATATTGGAACAACATGGCTACGATGTGATATTTAGAAAAGGAAAGGATTTCATTCGTCACATAGCCATAGGAAAAGTGGAGCAGATCAAGGTTTGAGTGAAGAAATTTTACAAATTGGATGTAGAAGATTGTGCTTCTTTGAGCATGAAAGTAGAGAAGGTACAGAGCCAAGACATTAGTGAATTATGGCATAGAATATTGGGCCATTTTCACCATGGATATTTGAATATCATGCAACTTATTTCTACAAGACTTCCCAAGGGTGCACTAGAGGAGCGAGATACATGAAAATGTTGTACACTGGGGAAGTACACCAAGGCCACCTTTCATGATAAGGATAGTCGAGCACAAGTGATCTTTGAAAGATTTCACTCAAATGTGTGTGGACCATTCTTGATAACCTCCATGTCCAAACACATGTATTATGTCATATTTTTAGATTATTTATCACGTAAGTGCTGAATATTATTCATTCAAAAGAAATACTAGACATTCTCAAAATGTTGTGAATTTAAAGCACTTTTTGAGAAAAACTGAGGCAAGAAAGTGAAGGCTCTCAAGGGTGATAATGATGGTGAATATGTGTTGAATGAGTTCAAGAACTTTTATTCCATAAGCCACATTAGAATGGGGTTGCTGAAATAAAGAACAAAAGTATCGTGGGATATGTGGTGATGTTGCATTATCAGGGCCTACCATTGCACTTGTGGGCGAAAGCATGTAAAACAATTGTATATGTGTAGAACAATAGTCCTCATCAGATTCTAAATATGAGTACATCAGAAGAAGATTATTCAGGGAAGAAACCAGATGTGTTACACTTTAGGATCTTCGGTTCATCAGTTTAGTGTCATGTTACCAAGGATGCAAGGAAAAATCTAGAGTGGATAGTTGAGTTGGGAATATTTGTGGGGTAAACTGATACACCCCACAACTATCGAATGTACCTTCCATATCATAGGATGATAGTTGTTCATAGATATGTGAATTTCGATGAAGAGAAGGCCATGAGATGTTCCCTTGAGAGGGAGCTTCAATTACATGCAGATAAGGAGCTTTTAGCTCCAAAGGAAGAACCTCAGGATGATGTGAAGGAGCCACAAGTAGAGTGTTTCCGGGAAAACTAGTGTCTTTTCGATCTACTAGTCCCACTAGGATTGGTAGCTATCCTAGAAACAAACAATAAAAGCAATTTGTGATTTCCTTTATGTATGATAGGTAAGAGAGGAACAAAGAGACCAATCTGGATCTTCCACTTGATTCCTTGCTTGATTCCTCTCTCCCTTGATAGAGCTTTCACCTCTTCTCCTACTTATCCCGCTCAATGAATACCTATAGAGACAAAGTAACAAAACACCATCAAAGCATCTCGATCTATTATATCATAAACAATGTAGAATAAGAAGTACATTGATTATACAATGGCATTAAAAAACAACAACATTCACAAATACACGATTGTGTGGAGGAATACTAAAAGAACTTTATTAATAGTAGAAGGGAGAATTACAACCCAGTTGTCTCATCCAGCATCATCCTCCGAGCATCAAAGACCTCTTCACCTCATGAAAATCAAGATCACCCAACAATATAATGCTCTTTCTCAAAGATAAACTATCAGCACTTCCCTACAAATTACAAACTTCCAGCCTCTAGATCTCTCAGATTAGGGATCCATTTATAGATGTCTGCAAGGGTGTGAGTCATCTCTAGGTTTTTGATTAGTGTCATTCCACTTGTTTTTATTGGTTCCAGTTGGAGATTTCTTGTATCTCTTACTCACCCCTAGGCGAATTCAGAGAGGAAAGTTTCATAGGATAAGTTTCTGGAAGATTCGAGCATCCACTTAGCAAACTGTCTCGGACATTTGTCCATCCTCACCCATCGCACCCTATAGAAGGCCCCTTCAGTATGCATGGCACATGGCTAGTGTAGAAGTCAGTATGCATCACACCTTGACAGTGGGGCAGTCAGTATGGTCCAGTTTCGACCAGTTCTGAGTGGTCTTTCAGGTGGAACTTTTAGGGAATGATGTAATCAGTTGACAATGATCCTTTAGGGTATGAAATAACACTTTTAGGGGTTAAAGAGCCCTTGCTTTATCGACATATAGGACTGGAGTTTCAGTGCCCAAATATGTCTATAACAGTTGCCCCCTAAAGCATGAAGTTGTAAATATTTGGATGTTGGGTGAAATGCTTTATCATGAGGATCCAAGGTATTCGAACTGGATGGTGACCTGTATAAGATACAATACAATACATCATCATCATATTATTTTCATAATCTAGATGAGGCAAGCATTCCCATGCTCAACTTTATAAATTCATTTTCATGTACATAGGACAGAAAATCGTCTGCTGTTGCAGACTAGTGATTCTTCACATGAAGAGTCATCTTCCATGGCTTAGATGACTATCTATCCAACTTCTGTGTACATTTTATGTCTTTATGTTCCTGAATATATCGCAACCCGAATGGATGAAACTAGATCCGGGGTATTCAAAACTCGTCCAATCTCTGCCTGATGTACACTTCAAATATTAGCAATTCAAATCAAATACAATGACAAAAGTACAATCAACTATCTAGAGGAGGAAGACTCTACGACGCTCTTCTTTTTTACTCAGAATGACATTTACGACATTTTTTTGCATCAAAATGGCAGTTTAATTAAGCTACTTTTGACTAAGGATTGCAAATGATGGACAAATGCATAAAACATTCACTAATCCTAATTAATGGAGGCTGAATTATGTAAAGGAAGGAGGCTTCAGCAATGAGATACTGATCATAAGAAGAAAAACAACTGAATAGAGCTTAAAACAAGGAGAAAAATCCAAATTTCAAGGCAAGAAATAAGATTACTCAGTCATCGCACCTATGCTTCATAGAAACAGGGATGCATCTCATCTGTTACATGTGAGAGGTGCAATGCATACTGGCTTCCAGTGATAGATAGTGCAATGGGCCAGGGAATGAAACTGAGGTGGGTTTTCACTGAAATTTGTAGCTGAGTTTAGTGATTTAGGCTGAGCTATCATGAATAGTATAGAACAAAGTACAGTGGTCTAATCTTGGGAGGTTATTGAGCTACCAACAGGGAATCTAGGATGCTTGTAGGTCAGATGTTCAAATCATAAACTAAACAGGAGATTTAGTAAAGCAGCATTCATCTACTTTGCAGTTGTAGAGCAAAAGCGGTTCAAAGGCTATCTCGCTAACTTTAGGCTCCTTCTATAGTTTATAAAATAAGCAATCAATAGTAAACAAACAAACTATTCAATCCCCAACGGAGTCGCCATTTTGTTTCTAGGAAAACTAGTGTCTTTTCGATCTGCTAGTCCCACTAGGATTGGCAGCTATACTAGAAACAAACAATCAAAGCAATTTGTGATTTCCTTTATGTATGATAGATAAGAGAGGAACAAAGAGACCAACCTGGATCTTCTGATTGACTCCTTGCTTGATTCCTCTCTCCCTTGATAGAGCTTGCACCTCTTCTCCTACTTATCCTGCTCAATGAATACTTGTAGAGACAAAGTAACAAAACACCAACAAATCACCTCGATCTATTATATCATAAACAATGCATAATCGGAAGCACATTGATCATACAATGGCATTCATAAACAACAACATTCACAAATACAAGATTGTATGGAGGAAAACTCAAAGAACTTTATTAATAGTACAAGGGAGAATTACAACCCAGTTGTTTGATCTAGCATCATCCTCCCAGCATCAAAGCCCTCTTCACCTCATTAAAAGCAAGATCACCCAATAATACAATGCTCTCTCTCGAGCATAAACTATCAGCACTTCCTTACAAATTACAAAATTACAGCCTCTAGATCTCTCAAATGAGGGATCCATTTATAGATGTCTGCAAGGATGTGAGTCATCTCTGGGCTTTTTATTAGTGCCATTCCACTTGTTGTTCTTGGTTCCACTTGGAGATTTCTTAGATCTCTTAGTCATCCTAGGGAAAATTCAGAGGGGCAAGTGTCATAGGAGAAGTTTCTGGAAGATTCAATGAGGATCCACTTAGAAAATTGTCTCAGAAATTTGTCCATCCTTGCCCATCGCACCCTACAAAAGGCCTCTTCTGTATGCATCGCACTTGGCTAGTGTAGAATTCAGTATGCATCACACCTTGACAATGGGGCAGTCAGTATGGTCCATTTTTGGCCAGTTCTAAGTGATTTTCCAGGTGGAACTTTTTGGGAATGATGTAATCAGTTGACCATGATCCTTTAGGGTATGAAACAACACTTTTAGGGGTTAAAGAGCCCTTGGTTTATTGACTTATAAGATTGGGTTGCAGTGCCCAAATATGTCTATATGAAGAGGAGCAGAGAGTGGAAGTAACCACTAATGCAAAGACATTGAGAGATAGAAGGAAGCAAACAAGAGAAGCTGATATATTATTGCATGATTCTAGAATGAATTTCGAAGCACCCACATTATAGAGTAAGTAGAGGAGGTCACCAGATCGGCACACTGGCTACATGGCTCTGATAAGCGAGAGTGTAGAGAAGAAGCCATCCTCATTCGAGGAAGATGTGAAAAAATTAGTGTGGGTTGAAGACATGGTAGAGGAGTATTACTCTGTTATGAGGAACACTGATTGGGAAGCTATCCGAAGTCCAAAGGGAAATTCAGTGCTAGGTTCCAGGTGGATCTATAAGGTGAAAAAAGCAGCAAATGGGAGTGTTGAGAAACACAAGGCCAAATTTGTGGCCAAGGGGTGCTCTCAAGTTGAGGGAATTGATTACAATGAAGCATTTTCTCTAGTAGCAAGGTACTCTTCAATCAAATGTATTTTAGCACTTTCAGTGCATATGTGATGGAAGATACATCAGATGGATGTCAAGACAACCTTCCTCAATGAAGTGATTGAGAAAGAGGTGTACATTGAGTAGGCGAAAGGATTTGAGACCTTCAATAGAGAGTCGCATGTGTGTAGACTCAAGTGAGAGTTGTATGGATTGAAACAAGCACCCCATTCTTGGTACACCAGAATTAATAGTTATTTCACTAACTTGGGCTTCACCAAATGTAAAGCAGATGCGAGCATTTACCATATTGTGGGTGAAGGTAAATTATTTATAATAGTATATTTGTCGATGATTTAATTCTAAAAAGTGATGAGAAGTTAGTCAAATCTTGCAAAGAGGATCTTACAAGAGAATTTGAGATGAATCACTCATGGCTCATAAATTATTTCCTTGCTATGGAAGTATGGCAAGGAGATGAGGAACTGTTTGTCTTGTAGGGAAAGTATGCCAATGAGGTACTGAAAAAGTTCCACACGGAGATCAACAAACACATGGAGACTCATCTAACAGGAAATTGGAGGAAGTAAGACGCTACTTCAAGTGAAGTAGTGGAGGCTACTATTTATAGGAATCTTGTGGGTTCACTTATGTATTTGGTGAACACATGATAGGACATGTGTTTTGCAGGTAACGAGCTTAGTGAAGCAATGGTTAAGCCAACCAAACTCTATCTAAAGGAAGTTAAACATGTGTTGAGATACCTCAGAGGCACCACTCAGTTTGATCTTTGGTACAGACGAAAAGATGGAGTGAAGATTCAAGGATTCAGAGATGCATATTGGGCAGGGAGTCCATCAGACAAGAATAGTACCTTAGGGGGAATATTCAGTATTGGGCTAACAAGAGTTTCTTGGTATAGTAGGAAGCATAGATCTGTTGAACTCAATTCAATAGAGGCAGAGCACATGGCTACTAGTTAAGAAACTTCTTAGGCTATGTGGGTGAGGAAGATCCTCGTTGGGTTATTTGGTTAGAAGATGGATCATATAGTGATTTACTGTGAAAATAATAGTTGTATCAATTTCTCTGAGAATATAGTTTTTCATGATCGGTCCAAGCATATCGACATTCGTTATCACCATCTATGAGATTGTGTGTAGAGGAGAATGATGTTGTTGGAATACATTCCTACAGAGGAACATGTTGTAGACATGTTGACTAAAGCACTATGAAGAGGAAAATTCAATTTCAATAGAGGTAGGATTGGGATATGTGATAGTCCCTTTCTTAGTGAGAGGGAGTGTTGAAAATGCAACTAGAAAATCTTGATTTAATTTTTCCCTTGAGTTAAATAAGGAGAAAAATTGGAATTCCACATCACAAGAAAACTTGTACAAGTTAACTAAGTGAATTTGACTTAGTTGGTTCAGCTAATTCAAGTTGAGGGTCTAACTTGTGTCATGTAGAGTGGATCCTACTTTATAGGAGTCATGATTGAGATTACTTTTAGTTGTAATTAATTAATTCAGTTTAACTGAGTTAAAGTCAGTTAAACTAGTTCCAACTGTTGGAGGAACTAGTAGGAGGTCTAGGAGTGGGGTGCAGCTTTAGTGTTCAACCAATTAACTAATAATTCAACCATAAATAACTCATGCATGCATGATCTGAGAGTTACCCAGTTGAGACTGGAGTTCAAGAACGGTGTACTATCAGTTTTATAATCATCGAAATTGTACGGGTGGTGCATGCATTTAGAGGAAGGCTTGTGATGGATTGCACAATTGAAATTGGGGAATTTCCCTAATTAATAGGGGTTAATTCCAAAGGAAACAACACAAGGAATTAATGACTTGGGTAAGCATAAAATTTCCTAAGTATTGGCCAAAGCTTGTCTAGGAATCTGTGAGACAAATAGAGATAGTGTAGAGGTTGCTCGGGCTTGAGAAAAACAATGTAATATTCTAATATTTTCTGAGTAAACATAGTTATCGATCAAACGAGAAAATGACCTCGTACCTATTTTTTTGAGGTAGCAAAAATTCACTCGATTTTGAAAAATGGTGATTCAGAATACACCTTTTTTTTCTCGAGCATATTTTTGCCACTTCAAATTTTTTATGTATCAAGTATGAACATTTTTTTTAAATGTTAGTGATTTTTATGCTAATTTTGAAAAGTGTTGATGCAACACCAACACATTTTTCTAGAGGGTTTATTTTTGTTTATGTATCAAGTGTGAACAATTTTTTTAATGATTTTCATCTTGATTTTGAAAAGTGTTGATGAGCATCAACCCTTTTTGTTTAAAGCGCTTAGTTTTTACACATCAAATTTTTTTAATGAATTAAAGGTGGATATTTTTTTAAACGTTGGTGACTATCATGTGAGTAATAAAACATAAAAGTACAAATAAAAAACATGGCAAAAAAAAATTTCAAATAAAAAAATATATATATAAAAAAAAAAACTTAAAAAAACTAGAAAAAAAAACCAAAATTAATAAGTAAAAATAAAAAAATTAACCAAAAAAATAAAAATAAAATAAAATAATATAAAAAATAAGTTAAAAAATGAAATTTAATATATATATATATATATATAATTTTTAAAGAAAAATAAATTAATTAAAAAAATGTAATTTACATTTTTCTAAGTTAAAAAACAAATAAAAGATAAAACCTCAATAGGAAAAAAAAACTTTAGAAAATTACCCCATATATATATATATAATAATAATTTAAATAAACAAAATAAAATATAATAAAATAAAAATTTAAGAATCATTATTTTTAATTAAAATTATAAAAATAAAGAAATAACGTAAAAGAAAAGTATATGTCTGTTTTAACTAGCTCAAAGAAGAAAATTAATATAGCGAAACGAACTCTAATGAGCTCCATAGCAAAACAAGTCGTTGGGCAACTCCTAAAACACCATGGAAGGTCCATAGTGAAATAGGTCCTTGGGTAGTTCTTAAAACACCATGGATGGAAAGGATCTGCCATCTCTGTTAGAATAGGAACATCGAGGATGAAAACCACTTCCTGTTTGAGTGCCCCACGTACAACCACATTAGATCTCAGTTTCATAATCTGTGTCGCAATACTGACCTTCCTAGCCTTTTACAATGTCAAAATTATAGTGAGCTCTAGAGGCTTCTCCAAGCTTTTTGAGCATAGGAATACAATCTTAAATCAAACTAAATAATTTGTTTCTTTAAGTCTGATAGACCAAATTTTGGTCTCAGTGGATGATAACCACCACCACCATCATCATCATTATTAAGTTAATATTTATTTTTAGAGTAAAATATTTTATATCTAATTTATCCTTATCAATTTTTTAATCATTATTATTATTCATAATATTTTATACCGATATAAAATAGTTTAGTCTAAAGAGCCCACAGATTAGTCCCAAAAATAATTGAAATTCTCGCAAGATTATATATATATATAGATATCAAATTAATTTAAAATAAAATAAAATAAAAAAAACAAAACATATTAAAAAAATTAAAACAAAATACAAAATAAAAATAAAAATCAAAACAAATTAAAAAAATAAAAACAAAATTAGTTTAAATTAAAATTAGAAGATTTAATTTTGGAAAAAAAAGGGAAACAATAAAAAAAACAATTAAACAAAATATATATATATATATATATATATATATATATATATATATATATAACTTAAAAAAGAAAATTAAAAAAAATAAAAAACTCCAAAAAAAAATGGTAAAAATTATAAAAAAATAATAAAAGATAAAACCATTAAGAAAAACATTCAAAAAACCAATTAAAAAAAAAAAATTATAAAAATTAAAAAAAAAAAGTTCAAAACAATTAAAAAAAATATTGAATTGTAAAAATTAAAAAACACAATTAAAAAAAAGTTATAAAAATTAAAAACCAAAATTAAAAAAATAAAAAAAAATATTCAAAACGTATTAAAAGAAAATCAAAACAAATTAAGAAATTAAAATTTAAATTTAAAAAAATTGAATTTAAAAATTAATGATTTTCATCTTGATTTTGAAAAATCAACACTTTTTTATTAAAGGGCTTATTTTTTAGAGGTTAAATTTTCTAATGAATTAAAGGTGGATATTTCTTTTAAAATGTTGATGACTATCATGTTAGTAATAAAACATCAAACAAATAATAAAAAACATGGGAAAAAAAAATTCAAATAAAAAAAAAAAAAAAACAAGCTTATAAAAATGTAAGAAAAAAAAAAAAACCAAAATTAACACGTAAAAATAAAAAAATTAACCAAAAAAATGAAAATATAAATTAAAAATGAAATTTAATAATTATATATATATATATATATATATATATATATGAAAAATAAATTAAATAAAAAATAAAGTAAAAACATTTTTTAAGTTAAAAAATAAATAAAAAATAAAAACCTCATTAGGAAAAAAACTTTAAAAAAATTACCTATATATATGTAAATTAAATAATTTAAATAAACAAAATAAAAAATGCAAAATATAATAAAATAAGAATATAAGAATTGTTATTTTTAATTAAATTTATAAAAATAAAAAAATAACATTCATATATATATATAAACAAAATTTGAAATAAAATATGAAAAAAATCAAAACAATTAAGAAAATTTAAATAAAATGAAAAATTTTAAAACTTATTAAAACACAATTAAATTATAAACATTAAAAAAAAAATTCAAAACATATAAACAAAATTTGAAATAAAATATTAAAAAAAATCAAAACAATTAACAAAATTTAAATAAAATGAAAAATTTTAAAACTTATTAAAACAAAATTAAATTAAAAAAAAAAAAATCGAAACATATTAAAAAAATGAAAAAATCAACATAAAATAGAAAAAATAAAAAAAAAAAAAAAAAAAATTTGAATTATAATTTAAATTTGAAAAAAAAATGGGGGAAACAATTAAACAAAACAATAAAAAAAACAATTAAACAAAATATATATATATATATATATATATATATATATATAAATTAAAAAAATAATAAATAAAATAAAATTCAAAACAATAAAAAAATGAAAATTTGTAAACATTAAAAATAAAAAATAAAAAAATTCGTTAAAAAACCAATTAAAAAAAATAATGGAAAAAAAACAAAATTTAAAAATTTAAAAACAAAATTTAAAAAAATAAAAAAGTTGAAAACAATAAAAAAAAATATTGAATTGTAAAAATTATATAACAAAATTATAAAAATTAAAAAACAAAATTTTAAAAAATGAAATAAAATAAAATTCAAAACATATTAAAACAAAATTTAAAAAAAAAAAAATTAAAAATTGATTTTAAAAATTAAAAAAAAAACAAGAAAAAAAATACTTAACCATTAATATATATATATATATATATATATATATATATATATATATATATTAAAAGACAATTAAAAAAATATTTAAAAAAAACAAAAAAAAAAACCAACCCCGCCTGCTCCTCTTCCTCCCGCGTGCCTCACTCCCCCCCCCCCTCCACCTCCCTCACCCCCCTCCAGTCGCCACCATCTCCCACCCCCACTCCCCATCCCTCCCTTGCCCCTTCCATCTCTCACCCCCCCCCCCCCCCCCGGCTTATTCTCCCTCTCCATCCCCGCTTCACTGACCCTCTCCCCCTACCCCTCCCTCACCCTGCTCCCCTCTGAAAACTTTAAATTTCCAACGATTTTGCATCAGTGTTAGTGATCCTTGAACCCTGCCGCATCCCTCTCCCTGACCCACCTCCCCTACCCAATCAAGACCCCAACCATATGATCAGATATAAACCAATATAATACTTAGAGAAATACAAGGATAAATAACCTCATATTGATGATGAAAAATCTAAACCCAGGATGGGACTCCCACGTTTCACCCGACCATAGAATGACTGATTCAAATTTCATACCTTTTCTCTGCAATGATGTGATAGGATAATAAATCTATGAGAGGTTCTTGATGAACCTCCTGTAATAACATAGAAACCCCATGAAATATATCACCTCATCTATGTTTCTAGGAGCTACCCACTCCATGATGGCCCTTATCTTTTCTGGATCTACTACAATGCCCTCCTTAGAGATAAGATGTCCCAAATAATGTACCTCACTCTATAAGAAACTAGGCTTGTTGAGCTTAGCATACAATTCATGCTCTCTCAACAATCTCAATACTGTTTCTAAATGATTGGCATGCTCTTCCTCATCTTTTAGAATATATGAATATGTCATCAATGAACACAATAAGAAACTTATCCAAATATGGACGCAACACATTATTCATCAAGCACATAAAAGTAGCTGGAGCATTATTCAAATCAAATGGAACTACAACAAACTAATAATGCCCATAACTGGTCTAGAAAAATATCTTGTAAATGTCCTACTATTTGATGTGTACCTGATGGTGTCCAGATCTCAAGTCGATCTTAGAGAACAATGTTGCTCCCTTCAACTGATCGAACAAGTTATCAATCCTCAGTAATGGGTACATGTTCTTGATGGTCACTTTTTTCAACTGCCTATATTCAATGCTTAATATATGATTGCCATCTTTCTTCTTTACAAACAATACTGGTGTGCCCCAAAGTGATACACTTGGTCTAATGTTTCCTTTTTCCAACATTTCCTTCAACTCAAACTTCAACTCTACCAACCCAGGTGTGCCCATACTATAAGTTTCTTTTGATGATGGAGTTGCCCCTAGAACTAACTCAATAGAAAATTCTACTTCTCTGTGAGGTGGAAACTTTGAAATGCCC
Source organism: Pinus tabuliformis (assembly GCA_031772625.1). NCBI lineage: Eukaryota > Viridiplantae > Streptophyta > Pinopsida > Pinales > Pinaceae > Pinus > Pinus tabuliformis. The sequence continues at coordinate 1,505,312,149 of CM062819.1, read as the reverse complement.
TCGAGAAACACATCCTATAATTTTTGTAGAACTAGCTACCTGCTGAAAACATTTGTATCCTCTACTTCCTTACCTTTGTCGCTAGAAATATGTAGGGAAAACAACACACACCCTTCCTACAACTACGCTTTTCCTGCATCGTTGTCACCATCCTAACTGATGTGCCTTTCTTCTTCCCTTGTAAGACTCTCGGTTCCCCATTGTCATCTACACACTCAATGGCATTGTGATAACAATCCACCGTGGTCCTATGAAGGTACAACCGACCCATGCCCAATGGCATACTGTATGATCCCAATGGTAATACATTCAAATGTGTTGCAGTAGGCATACCATTCAAATAAAATGCACAAGCTCTTACCAAATAATGACCTAGCTTCTTTGTACATGTAGCCAACTAAATTAACCAAAATTTTGCATGCAATTCCTTACTCAAACCACACTTATCCGCCAAGTCAGGACTAACATAACTATAATTAGATCCATGGTCAATCAAAATAGAAATAACTTGATCACAATCCTTACTTTCAATCTCAATGATAGATGTTTGATGGTCTACATGTTTGTTATCCAATGTCCCATAAATAGGAGGAACTATTTGACCAACATCCCCAACAGTTTGTGCCTCCGCCACACTATATGTCTAGGGCCTACCACCGTAATTCTATGGACAATATCTCTTAAGCTACTCCTTTCTGCATGCCCAAAAATCCAACTGACTAGTACCCTCACCTCTATGTTGTTGTTGTTGTGACCCATGTCCCTGTCAAGCTACATTGAACCTATTTTGTGGTGCCACATTTTCTTTCTCTTCTGCATTTTGAGGCCTTGCTCTTTTAGGTCGCCATTTACATTTACTTTTTTCTTTCCCTTTCCAACCTTGCTGAGATTGATTCTTATGCTTTGACTGTTCAGAAAAATGATTCAATTTCCCCATAACCTCCTCAAGTGACCAAGGCTCATCATACTCAATCCGATCTGTAAATTCTAATGGAAATCCAATGAAAAATCGTTGAAATTTAGTCTTCTCATATTTAAGATATGGTACATACCTCAATAGCTCCAGGAACTTAGTCGTGTACTCTTCATCTGCCATTGATCCCATATTTAGTTCATAGAATTATTTGAACTTATTGTCGTAGTACCTTTCCGACAAGTACTTCTTCCTGGAAAGCCTCTTGAACTCCTCCCAACTCAAGTCATCAGTTATGATGTCTCTAACCCAGTACACATATTCCCACCAGATGTCTGCTTTACCTCTCAGGCTGAAGATAGCTACTTTGGCCTTCTTATTATCTATGTAATTATGCAAGTTCTCAAAGAACTTATTCATCCCAAGTATCCAAGCCTCTGCATCTTCCAAATTCTTCAAATCTCCATGAAAATTAGGTGGATTTTCTTTCTTAAAATCATTTCGAAAGTATACCCTATCACTCCTCATGTAAGGATGATAACGATGATGATCATGACGCGTGTGAGAACCAAAACTATAATAATACATGTATCCATCACCTCTCCTATCCAAAGTATCCAACAACTGCCATCTCTAATAGTGTCATCTATATCCGACCTATAACAACCATGAGACCTACTTCCATATGCCCCATTAATATCGTCCTCCTGTACATGTCTGATCCGAAGTGGCCCTTCTCATTAGAAATTCTGACAAACTTTATAGAAGTATAGAATTAACCTCAGTTTGTTTCTCTTGTGCATGTATGATCCTTTCATTGTGTGCCTTACCACTCCTTATTTCTTCCTTCAAGCTTCTCAATGTGTGTGCCAAATCAGAATTGTGCCCCACACCACACTACTCATCTGATTCATAGGGAGATTCTTTGTAGTCTACCATCTTTCTAGTCATTTTGATCTTTCTCTTGCAAGGCACACTATGTTAGCTAAACCAAATTACAATAAACCAACGTATATTAGCAAAACTTCGGGGAGGATATCTGTTAGGCCCCTATACTACTAGTGTAACCCCTTATTGTTATTAGTATAACCCACTTATTATATTGTTGTACCCATGTAGTGCCCATATTGTTACTATTGTGCACCATGGAAGCCCACTATTGTTATTATTGTTCCCTTACATTATTATTGTTATGTCGGCTCTTATTATGTTATGACCCCTTCGACTCCTATATATAGAAAGGAGGTCTTTTCATTTGTATCACCCAAGAATTGTTCATTTATGTAATGTAAAGGAGGTTTCCCCCTCGAACGGGCTGAATTCTAAGGTGTTGATCTATCTTTTCTATCTTTTCTTGAGTTGGTTCCATAACATTTGGTATCGTGGCATTTTCGCTATAACTTTTTTTCTGTGATGTTTCAGAAGTTGCGAAAAAAACTCATTTGAGAAGAAATCGTGCTGAACCTTGGGTTCGAATTTCATAGGTTCTAATTTCATATCTTTTTGTGTGATATTTGCAGAGATATGATCTGAGGAAGTTGGTCTTTTTGCAGACTCCTGAATTACATTCAAAACAGGTCACCTGGGGTAAATTGTCATAACTTTTGCTCTGGGGATCGGATTGAAATTTCGTAAGAAGGTACAGAAATAGGATGGACTGTAGTTTTTCGTATATCTTTTCAGATCCAAAGGTCAAAACAGTGACACGTGGCACTTCATACCAGTTAGCTCTTCTGGAAAGGTCTATAATCAGGTCATCTTGGGAGATTGTGCATAACTCTTTCTTAGAGAATCCAATTTGGATAAGACCTGTGGCATTAGAAAGAGGACATAGAGGGCTACTAGAGGTCACAATTTCAGAACTTAAAGATCTGAAAGTACAGAGTTATAGTCGTTTCAAGGTCGAGCTCCTAAAATCAAGAAAAAGCAAGATGAGGAAGTTTGATGGCAAGGGTCCGGTAAATTGGATACTTCAGATGGAGCAATATTTTGATCTACATGGTGTACAGTTGTTACAAAAGGTATGTATTGCATCTTCATATCTAGAACCAGATCAATTTTTATGGTACGAAGGGATTTTTTCTCGTAAAAAACTTGTTACGTGGTCAATTTTCATGGAGGAAATGATAGCACATTATGAGGATACAAAGAGCAACACCTTCTTTAGAGCAACACCACAATAATTGGAAAGAGTAAAAGGGCTTTGTGACATAGTGGAAAGAAAAATTATGGAAACCAGGAAGCATACCACTCACAACTATAAAGATTGAAGTGTTGCTTGTCCTAGCCTTCCACAACCTACAAGGGTTACACCACAACAATTGGAAGAAAAAAGAGAAAAAGGGCTTTGTTACAATTGTGATACGAAATGCACTAAAGGTCATAAGTGTGCTCAGAAGAAATTATTTTACATAGAATATGAAGAGGAGGAAGAAAAGGATCAAGAAACATCAAAAGAAGAAGATATACGCCATGACCCCACCCTAGAGAAAGAAGAAATGAATCAGACCATATCTTGTAAAGCATTGGCAAGAATTACTACTCCTCAAACTCTCAAGATAGAAGGACATATCAAGAACAAAAATGTTCAAGAAGTGAAAGATCACATCGAGCATCAAGAAATGAATCCGACCATATCTTGTGAAGGATTGGAAGAAATTACCGCTCCTCAAACTCTAGAGATAGAAGGACATATCAAGAAGAAAAAGGTTCAAGTAGTGAAAGATCACATCAAGCATCAACAACAAGTTCTCCAACTTTTAAAGGATAACGCCTTTCACATCGAGCATCAACAACAAGTTCTCCAACTTTTAAAGGATAACGCCACTTCGGTGCAAAATCAAATGAAACAATAGGTAGATCAACATCATAGTGAAAAATGTTTTGATGTAGGTGATTGGGTGTTTTTACTGCTACATCTCAAGCGAGTTATTTATGAGAAGGAAATGTTGGCAATACTACATGCACTTAAAAAATGACGACCTTACCGAATGGGAAGACTCTTCAAGGATCAGGATGTGGAAGCATTGTTTTGTACTATTTCTATTATCCAACCAGATTGGATAAACGAAGCAAGGGATGAATGGAAGAATTACGAAGAAGTATGACCACTTATTCAAAAGTTGCAAAAGATCCCAATTCAAACAATATTGCCAGAAATTGAAAAGAGGAAGGAAAAATCATATTGGAACCTAGAGCAATCATAGAAACAAGAACCCGACAGCTATGAAATCGATCAACTTCAGAGTATCTGATCAAGTGGAATAACTTACCCACTGAAGATTCCACATGGGAGGACAAGAATTTTATACAGAAGCATCAAGAACTACTCAAGCATTGAGGACAACACTTTTTGAAGGAGAGGGGCATGTTAGGCCCCTATACTACTAGTGTAACCCCTTATTGTTATTAGTATAACCCACTTATTATATTGTTGTACCCATGTAGTGCCCATATTGTTACTATTGTGCCCCATGGAAGCCCACTATTGTTATTATTGTGCCCTTACATTATTATTGTTATGTCGGCTCTTATTATGTTATGACCCCTTAGACTCCTATATATAGAAAGGAGGTCTTTTCATTTGTATCATCCAAGAATTGTTCATTTATGTAATGTAAAAGAGGTTTCCCCCCTCGAAGAGGCTGAATTCTAAGGCGTTGATCTATCTTTTCTATCTTTTCTTGAGCTGGTTCCATAACAATATCTCATCTACAATATCGTCAAATCAACGTGATACATGTATAAACATAATCATAACAACATATAGACATGATACATAAGCATATAACCATGTAACCATTAGTGTAGCTAGAGTCCAATAATCAATGCATGACCATATCAACTACACACACCATGACATCATGCATGAAAACAACAACCATAATGATGTACACTGATAACATGCAAGCATAACAACATGTAACCAATCATATACTCATGATGACATACTTCATAACAACAACATCCTCTTCAACATGGCATCATTGCTATAATGATGACTGACACCATGCATATGTAATACACACATAGACCACACGAATGACCAATCACACATTAAAACGACATGAATGCATGACCAACACACCACCCATCGAATCCGAGGGGTGGACCATGCTCTGTTTCCACTTTGTAACGCCCTCCTCCAACATCTACCCAAGTAACCATCCAACTGGGGTAAATATGTTATGGGAGACTACTATTATTAGATTCAACCTCTTATGTGAAATTAAGGAAGTGTAATCAATGGAAACACGACATATAGGCATTCCACAAAAGCTATAACACTCCTAGGAACCATCCCAACAATTCAGATATCTAACAGTTGGGTCCCACTGATATTTTTGACCACTTGACCTTTGAATGCTCTCATGCTATAGGTCTTCTAGTGTCCAAGATGCTCTAGACTCTCTCATGACACGACATGCCAATGTCCAAGGACTATTTTTCTTATTGTTATGCCAACTTCCTTGAGATTTGAACCACTTTATAAGGCCCAGGGCCCAGGTCACTGCCTAGAATTGTATGACGCCTTCATATCAGTAAGATAGCAGTGAAAAAATGATGCAAAAGTAAATACTTGAACAAGCCCTTAACTTGACCCCTACTAGCCATGACAGCCATTTCTTCAAACATATCACAATTATGTAGTCTACAAGTGTAAACCACAGATTTTAGCATAGGTATCTCATACGTATCTGAGAATATCTAAGAACCATTATTCCCTAATATCATTTGTTGCATTATCATCTATAAGGTCATAGATACACTATCCATTCTTTTACAAGTAAAAACATGATGAGAGCCATACATAGCCACTATCATAAAAAACATACATAACCAACATGATAGAAACATAAATACCAATGAAATCACAACCATATAATCCACATATAAACCAATATAATACTCATAGAAATAGAAGTCCGAGAAATAACCTCATATTGATAATGCAGAATCCAAACCCATGATAGGAATACCATGTTCCACCGGACTATAGAATGACTAAGCCAAATCTCTCTTTGGCCAGTCACGGAGAAGGATAATTTTAGGGGTGAATGTTCGCCCTTTGGCGAAATTAAGGGGTTTTAAATTTTTAGTGGGCGAATATTTTGTATCATAGTACATTTTTACAAATCACCTCAGATAGCCCACCTTATTTTAAGGGAGAGGGTAAAAAAGGTTAATTTAGCCCTTGAAATTAGGACTTACAACCTTCCATTGGCCCATTTTCAAGAATAGGTTTTATTTAAGTGAATCCTATGGGCCAAATACCATATTTATAAAAGAGGTATGGTAAATTAATAAAAATATAAATAAATGAGAGGTATGGTAAATAAATAAAAATATAAATTAACTAGACGTATCATAAACAAATAAAACCTCTTTTTATATTTAGTCCATAAGCCTCGTTCTATTTATGAAGGCTCAAGAAAGAGGTTTTATTTAAGTGAATCCTATGGGCCAAATACCATATTTGTAAAAGAGGTATGGTAAATCAATAAAAAATATAAATAAACTAGAGGTATGGTAAACAAATAAAACATTTTTTTATATTTACTCCGTAAGTCAGCTTATATTTACAAACACTAAAAAAATGGGTTATATTTAGGTGAAACCTATGGCCAAAATACTATGGGACAAATACCATGGACTAGATTGTTATTAATACCATGCAAAAAACCATTATTAACCCTAATATTAGAATTAATAAAAATAAAAATGGCACATGGTATTGAACCATGGTATTCACCAAAATGACACATGGTATTGACCCATGGTATTCACCTGGAATGTAGCCTATTTAAATGGGGGAATTAAACCAGCATGTAGCCTATGCTAAGATTCACTAGGACTTTACAAAGTTTTATTATTTAGTGAAAGACTCGCCAAGATCTTACAAGATTTTATAATTGAGTAAAATATTCGCCATTCTTGGTGAGAGATTCGCCAAAAAATTATATATACATATTGTATTATTGATAAAATCACCTTCCATTTTTCCTATATACCATGGAGATTCGCCCATTTATTATATTTATAAATTTAGAGGGGTTCTTAAAATTTTCCCTGGTCACGACCTTGCCATATTCCAAGCATGAATGTGGGACTCAAACCAAAAAAACCAACCAGAGCATCCTAAGGCTAAAACACCTCACCCTCATCAATAGAAACCACGTTTTACCATAATCCATCCTGAATCACTAGGCCAATGTAATGAACATGTAATAATAGGCTTTACCTTAATCTCCACCAAATCGCTAGGCGAAATATGAATTGATGCCACCAAATTCCTACAGCTACACCATGAGTAATTTTCATGTCTCCTAGTCTCTCAGCCTTTACCGCAATCCACCACAGATCACTAGGTCCTAAACCGAGACCCACTCTCTAGTCTTTACCACATATCGCAACCCGATATTACTGGGACAACTAAAGAGAAATCCACCTCTTGGCTTTACCGTATATCCCGCCATTCACCAACAATGATTCTTAGGCCCACTGAGGCAAAACAATCCTAACTTTACCAAAACCCATTGAATGGCTCGGGGGTCACGACTCACTAGGCCAGTGGATTTACCCTGATCCACTCTCTGGTTCAAGGAACACTAGGCCATGTGTTCTATCATTCGGAGATCCACCTCCCTCAGCTTTGAATCCATCAGGCAATCCAGCTCAACCAAAACATGAGAACCCCATCATTCCATGGCTATCCAGAAATGACAAGGCTAGACTAAAAATATTGTCACACCTGGCAAAACCCATGCCATCACAACAAAAAAACCACATGAAATATAGCAAGGAAAATACACATGCAAATCGATACCTGCAAAGAATACTAGTGTAGTTGCTTGATCCTTTCTTCCTCTTGCCTTCTTTTCCTTTCTTGATCCACTGCAAAAGTGCTCCAAGAAAACTCTAAGTGTCCAAGAGTGAGAGAGAGAGCAAGAGAATAATGAGAGAGCTTCAAAACTGAACTGACAAAACGTTAAAAATTGATCCTCAGAAGCCTTTTTATAGATTATGGATCTATTTTATTCATTTTCCATTATTTTCCTTCATTTTATTCCTCACATGCAACCTGTGACCTTTCACCTTCCTTTTTTCCTAATTTCCATTATTTTCATAAATAAATGTGACAAAAATGCCATTTTTCCTTTCCAAAGCCTTATCCATTGCCTTTGCCAATTTCCTTAGCCATAACAAACCAAATTACCACCCACACTAGGATGTCTTGCCCAACGTTCAGCTTGGAATAAATGCCCCATCAACCGTGGCTATTATTTTTCCTTTATTAACTTTTATTACATGGAATTTTCACTAGGGTTGTTGCAATAGATATAATATGTGTTCCCTTAAAATATTACATCATAACCCTTAAAATATTACATCATAACCATGGTACAACAATCGACCTACATTAATGAGGTTATGCTTTAGATGTGGAATATAATAAACATTAGGTATGTAATAATGTTGATTTTATTTAGTAAGAATAGGGACAATATCTTTCCCTTAAGCTTTAATACAACAAGAATCTCCAAGAGTGATTTCGAATGTCATGGAAGCATCAAGATAAGAAAGCAGATTCTTTTTACCTCTAATATAATTGTTGCAGCCATTGTCCAACAACCAAAGTTCCTTGTTGTGAGGGTCTTTAGAAAGATGGCATGAAAGAAATGTGGTCTCAGGGGATTCTCCTTCATTATTGGAGAGGTGGACATTGCCTCTTTGTTGATCTCACTATTTCTTCTGCATTCATGTTCATAATGCCCAAATTTCTTGCATTATTAACATCGAACATTAGATTTTCTTCATGTTTTGCTTCTCTAATTTTGGTTTTGTGGAGGTCTTCACTGGTTGGCTGCACAATGATGTTCCAATTTTCCTTTGCCTCAGCCTCTGTCTCACTTTTTTCTACCTCTATATCCTCTACTCTACCTCTACCAAAAAAGATTTATGCTTTGAAATCTTATTCCATGGAATCTTCTGCCTAACTGAGTCCTATTTTTTGTGTTAGAAGTGATCCAGTCAACTGTTCAACTGAGAAATTTGTAAAATCTTTGGACTCCAAAATGGTTGTTACAGTCATGTCATATTTCCCGGGTAGGCTTCAAAGGACTTTTTCAACAATATTTTGATCTGTAATGGTTTCACGAATCAGTTTGATGTGATTGAGTATTCCCATGACTCTAGTCATGAACTGGTCCACATTCTTTGTGTCAGTCACCTTCAAGGATTCAAACTGAGCTCTCAATTTTTGCAATTTAATGGTCTTCAATGTATCATTGCCAGGATACATAACTTTCAAGATTTCCAAAGCTTATTTTGTTGTGGATGCACGAGTTATCTTGTTGAGATAGAGTCATCAACCGAGTTTTGTATCCAACATTTGGCTTTGTGCTCTTTCTTTCTTGGGTTGGCTCTACACAGTCATTCTGAAGTGTACCCGACAATCTTGGACTTGCAGAAATGTCTTCATTTTTAAAAACCAAAACTTGTTATTTTTTCCAAACAAAATCAAAGTCTTGAGCAATGAGATAAAGAAAAATTCCAAAACTAAAAAATATCTCCTTAAAAACAACCCAACCCTTTCCTTTCCTAAGTCAAACAATACTTAAAAAAAAACATTTTTATGTTGTAACGAATTTAAATAAAACTCTTTAACAATGACACCACATTATATAAGTTCTTCTTTTAATTTTGATTTACTCATTTGAAAAACGGGGGAAATTGAAATAGGATTTTCGAATGTTATAATGTACTTTTTAAATTGTAAATTGAAAAAAATGAGATATCACGTGCACTTTTGACTGGGTTCAACTTGTGCTCCTCGAGCTTCGACAAACGAATCTTTTCAAATCGGATCTTCAAAGGTTATCAGGTACTTTCTAAATTGTAAATTGAATAAAATGAGATATCACGTGCACCTTTGACTTGGTTCAACTCGTGAGTTGTGCTCTTTAAACTACGTGGAAGCTCCTTTGAATTGGTTTGACTGTCGAAAAATAATGAACCTATGAAAAGTCGTGGAGCCTTTTGTTGTGAGTTTTCCGTGACCTTTTCTAACCTGGGCAGTGCACTTCACAATTATGATGGGCAGTGTTGCATTGCAAAAAAGGAAACACACTTGGTCATTGTGGAGGGTCGGGGTTCATCTAACTAGCTTTTTCAAGAACGATTTTGGAGTAAATCATATGTAGAAAATATTTGCCTACACATTTCAAACCAACTAGTGTGGATCATCGTCAAGACAAGTTGAAGAGTCAGATCATGGTTGCATATTAAATAGGGAGAGAAGATCTTCCAAACGGCTAGGTGTGACCATCAACCACTATATAAAAACGGCTAGATTTGTAATATTATATTGAAATACTCTTATAACGTTAATCATGGGTTAATAAGTCAAAAGTTAATAACTAATATTAATAATTAATTTAATAATTCATATATTTTAATATAATTATATATTAGTATTTTATTCTATTTTATTTTATTTATATATTTCTATTTAGTTATTAAATTAATTTATTTAATTCTTTTTAATTTATTTATTCATTTAATATCCAATAGGGATAAGCTATACTCAATCTAGGTAAATAAGTCTACAAATCTTAATTCCTATTCATATTATCAGTACAAGGTTATACAGGTAAGACACGTAAAGGGGGTGTTTTATAATAATATTGATTTAATATAACTAATAATGGAATGGAATTCATAAATTATTATTGAATATTAGTTTTAAAAAATTGGAATTATGAAGGTAAGGCTAAAATCTTAATATCAAAATTATTAGTAAACTCATCTAATGGATCTAGGGATGTTGGTACAAGCCAGGATTGATAATATTAAGATATTAATATTATGGTATTAGTAATAAAAATATTATAACGAGAGACAAATTCTAAATTCAAGAAGGTCAAGAAAAGGACAATCAATAAAATAAATTAACTAGAGGAGAAACCCTAGGAGGCTCAAAGGAAAAGGATCCGGGATAATACGGGGAAATACAGGGAAACCTAGAAATCTAGAAAAGGTCAAAAAAGGGGAGAGGGGGGGAAGGGGAAGGCATGACTAGGAAGAAAGGGTAGGGATCCAACAACTATTGATCTTCCAGTCATCATCTCTATTGAGATTGTTTGGCCTTCTTTCAATTTCAATAGCTTCCCTGAATTTACGGTGATGGAATTGCACAACCTTGGCAATAACCTTGGCCTCTTCAATACACACATGATGCTTGGTCTTTTCTGCATGCTCTGCTAATGCTGAAGAATTGGTTCTCCAAACTAGCCTTTTCAAAACAACGGAAGCTTGTTCTCTTTCTCAATTTCTTTGGCGTAGTTTAACGAGGTGGAGGAGTTTCCCGGAAAGATATGGAAATTCCTGTCATATTTAGAGAAAATCTGGTGAGGATTTTTGTAAATCCAAGTTATAGTTGTTAAACTTCAAAATTTTAGGTGTCTTAGACATTCTGATGGTGTTGAATCAATTTCCACCATCAAAAACACGATTCAAACACTACCTCTATAAAAGAATTTGAATTTTTTTTCCTGGATTTCGGCCATTTTTGGCCGTCCGGGGAATTCCTCTGCCTCGTTAGATGACTCCGAATTTTTTGGTCTCTATTTCTCTTTCTGGAGTCTCATGTGAACTGAAGGTCTGATACTATGATTAAAAATGAAAACAAAAAACTGAAGCTTTAATCTATTGATGTTTGTATTTTTCTTCATACTATTTTTCTGTTTAAACTTCGATTATGAAGATCCTTAGCAAAACTGTTGATCTTGGAATAGACCATCGATCACTTCACTACTTGTTATTTTCAGGACTATATAGAACAGTACCCGATGCAAGCATTTTAGTTTTTAATCTAAAATTAATATATAACATTTAAAATATATTATGAATAAATAAAAATTTAATGTACGTCATAATGAAATATTTTAACATTTAGAGTTAATTAATATTGATTTATATTTAACAATATAATAATAATAATAATAAATTATCCCCAAAGGATAGTTTAATTGGTCCAGTTTAAGTACCTTGCCAATTGGGAGGTCATGGGGTCAAATGTCTTCGATGCCCTTGGGGATAGGCCCGGCCAGAAAAGTCGAAGGGTAGATCCCTTCGGGTGGATCTGCTCAAATTATTACCGGTGGATGCCGAGATTATTACTACCAGTCGATGTAGTGGCCACTCAGTGAAACACAGTTGAAAAATAATAATCATAAGAAAAACATTTTAATGTAAGCATTCTCTTACATAAATAAAATGTGAGTGACTATATTGAGTAAAATATTTTAATGTTAAGCATCCACTTGGCTTTAAAAACTATTTAGATATTATATAAAAGCTTGAAAATAGAAATTCTACTGTTAAAATAATTGAATTAGTGAATTTTACATTTTGGTCTAAAATTCTAATAAAAAATTGTTAGAATCAAAGTTTAAGCTATGTAGCCTACATAATCCAAGTGCTCAAGGGTATTTTCAAGGTGTTGAATCTATTTAGGTGTTAAAAAAAGTTGCTTAAGCAATAATATATTTCTATATATATATATATATATATAGATAGAGAGAGAGAGAGAGAGAGAGAGAGAGAGAGAGAGAGAGAGAGAGAGCTTGACTAGGCCTAATGGTTAAGAGCATGTGTATGAGATGATGCACTATATGTGCTGACAATAGATAAGTTATGTTGCCTGTTGCGTATAGTCTAGATAGTGAGTACTTCAAATTAACACTCATTCTACAAACTTTAATTCATTCATCACATAATTAATGAAAATCCACACGATGCTCAAACACTATAAATTGAATATTTTAAATTAGGTAACGAGTTCCTCCATTTATAGGCTCATGAAATAACAAGATGGACTTAACTCCATTTTGTGCAACTATTTATCTTACCCAACTCAATTCATTGCATTTAATTATTAAACAAGGCAATCAAAACTAGTGTCTATAAACTGAATATTTCAAATCAGGTAACGACCTCCTCCATTTATAGGCTCATGAAATAACAAGATGGACTTAACTCCATTTCCTGCAACTATTAATCTTAAGCAACTCAATTCAATGCATTTAATTATTAAACAAGGAAATCAATACCAGTGTTTGTAAAATGAATATTTTAAATCACGTAACGAGTTCCTCCATTTATAGGCTCATGAAATAACAAGATGGACTTAACTCCATTTCCTGAAACTATTAATCTTAACCAACTCAATTCATTGCATATAATTATTAATCAAGGAAATCAAAACCAGTGTAGGAAATAGTTGATAAGAGTATTCATTAGTGGCGCATGTAGGTGAATGGTGAGATCTCAAACCTTATCCTTCCTGTGCTTCAAACAATCAATCTTTAAATTTGTAACTCATATACAATTTAAACTAAGAAACTATCACTCATAAAGAAAAACTAGAAACACTAAACTATTTAATAACTTAAAAACAAAATAACTTGCCTTGATGTCGTCATTGGGCCCTTGCCAAGGTAGTAAGGTAAGCTTAAAAACTTATAGAGCTAAGAAGGAAGTCAACACACTGATCTTAACAATTGTTGCTCATATTTTTAATAAGAAAAAAGGATTACAACTTAACATTTCATCAACCTTAAAAATCTCAGAGCGTTGGAGAGATGTTTCTAATTCTTTGATTCTTCAACCTAATCTCTCTCTGAAGACTAAAATATTAAAATACTAAGAGATAAAAATATTATCTTAATTATTAGACAAACCTTTATTTTATAAAAAATATGGGAGTTACAATCAAAGTTACATGAGATAATCATCATATTTGTATAGTTAAACTAAATTTACATTTGTCACTTCATCCTCATGACATTAAGTGAATGAGGAGGAAGTGAATCTTGAATCACTAAGTAAGCAAGATGTCTTCAACAACTTTCTGATTCGATCGTAGACTATTTGTTGGTGAACTAAGTCTGGAGGTGATGTTTGGAACTAGAATCACATAGTAGAACACTAGTACCGAAATAGAATAAATGAACAGTCGGTACCGGAATCGAACTACTGGAACAAAACAATATAGCATGGGTAGCAGAGTTAAATGGTAGAAAAAGTGTTACCAGAATTCAACAATGGAGCAACTGGTACCAAAATAAAATAGTGGAACGACTAGTACCAGAATAGAATAATATGATGAGTGCAATAGCCAAGAGCTCGATCCACTGGTCAAGTGTCGGCTAGGTGCACGTGTGTGATGAGCATAATTGTTGAGAAGATGACTATTAGCAGAGTATTGGATGGTTGGACATGTATTTTATGAAGACTTGAGTGCCCTATTGCTGAAGAAGCTAGCCAATAAGAACAAGGTACCAAATCATTGAACTACCTGAGTACCAGAATGTTGAGCTCCATGAGTACCAGAATGTTGAATGAGTATTGGATGACTAGGAGTGGAAATCCAAAGATCTATGTGACCTAATAAGAGAAATTAGAGAGTAAAATATCAAATAATGTTATTTTTACTACAATAAAACATAGAAATTTCATTTTGAAATATAGATTACCTCATATAGACATCATAAGGCTAAAAGTGCATATACTTCAAGAAAACAGGAGAATAGTAGATATAGTTGAGGCAAAGTAGGTCAAAAATGGAGGTCAATTAGTGAATTATAAGTATCAAAATTGACACCCAACATTCCCCCATGCTCAAGTTGTTGCATGCCTTCATTCAAAAAAAGGATTGAATCAATCTTCAGAATTTCCAAAGATGAAGCCTTCCTTGTCGGGGTATCAGTTACTTGGTTCCAAGAACTTCACACCAGAGGCATCTTCCTTAAGTTCCCTGATAATGACCCTGGTAAAATGGACAAGATGAAGAACCTTCTTGTTATGTGGAATTTTGCATCTATGGATAAACACAATTTCCCTAGGTGGGTAGCTACACCTAGAACAACAGATTTAAAGCGCTTAACCTTTTTCTATGGATCTTGTCGCTCCTTCTCGAACTTAATCTGCTCGAGAAGTACCTGCAATCATCAACAGAGGACAAAAACCAATGAAATCAAGAGATCCATCTACTATAAGAAAATGGAATCATAATCATTTACACATATAATCGTCATACATAAATGCGAGAATATGGGAAAATGTGTAAACAACTTTATTAAGTAGGAGGAAGAATTACAACCATGAAGTTTGATCCATTATCACTCTTCTAGCTTGGGTTCCAACCAAAATCACATCAAAATCACAACACTCCGGCAACATAACAATACTTTCTTACAATCTCAAACCTCACACCAACAATATCTCCTTACAAATTCGCAAAGTCCAGCCCCTGATCACTTAGATGAGTTCTTAATTAATATAGGAAAATGGAGTTGGTTTGGTCATAAATGAGGGTATTAAATGGCCTTCCAAACATAGAGTTAGTTTCCATCGAGGAAGGGATGAGAGGATAGGAGGTTACTTAACCCATTCCCTATACAATTTCGAGCTCATAGGAGATGATAATTGTGCGAATCTTCTTGATGGCTCTAGAAGATAAGAATATTCCCAATACCCTATGATGATTTTGCTTAATATCGCCCAGCGCAGGTCAAAGTGGGCCTAAGTGCTCTGGAAAGCACCTTGACATTGGCCTACCTGCACTGAAGCGCACTTACCCCTCACCATGGTTGTACTGGTCCCTCAAGGAGGAATTTCTAGAGGGCTTCGGGCGAAGAAACTCTCAGGGAAGGAGGCAGTTAAAGTGATGAATTGTCTAGGGCATGTAGCAACTGAATTAGGGTTTGATGAGCCCTAATAATATTGATCTAAGTGATGGCATTGATGTGCCGAAATGGATCTGTAACAGTTGCCCCCTAAAGCATGAAGTCGAAAATGATAATGTCAAGTGACATGTTTTACGATGTGATGAGGAGGTTCCAAAGCATATGGTGACTGACATCGATTACAATACATGATATTTTGATTTTTTGATTTTTTCTCATGAATTGCTGAGGGAAGGCATAGCCATGATCAACATATAAACTTTCATTACAGGTACCTAGATAGTTGTCTACAGATATAGACTCATGATAGGATGACCATCAGTGTAAATCCATTGTACGGATGATTTGGTACTTTCCTGAAATGGATGAAACTAGATCTAGGGTTTTATATCTCTTTCAATCATCCTCTCAAGTATGAGTCTAATGATGTGAATATGTAATTTGAAGTCAAACATGGGAAGACACTGTCTGATTACCAGCCAATGATGTAAGTTGTTAACAAACTCAAGAGAAATCACCGATAATGGTAATGATCCTCAAGGTACTTCAATACATTATGCATGGTTTGAATGGATGTTTTGATGTCGAACACCATAAAATGTCTTTCGGTTGAAGGCTACTGATGTAAACCTATCACCAGAAGCAAGAATCCTACCATTGATGTATGCAAGCTTCAAGGTACTGGAAGGGTGTTTCTAAGTCAACTTCCTTGATAATGTGCTGATGTCAACAAGAAGTGACTCGTCACAGGAGGGCCTTGATGTATCCCACATCAACGACATGAAATGAGTGTAATGATTTCTGGAGATGAAATGTGATTGAAGACATAAGGTCCAGGAATGGAGGTCATGAAAATGAAGGTTTATAAGTATTGCAAAGGATGAATTTTTAACTCAGTGACTTCTATTGAACATATCAGTGACACTGAATGAATTGGCAGCATCGACCCAAAACCAAAGTAATGGATGATATGATAGACCACAGTGTGATGACCATCAATCAGATAACCCAACCCATGTAGTCACAATGATGAAGTTAAAGTGTCATCTTCAAGAGTGACCTGCGGCCATAAAGTGGTTTACCCCTTTTCCCATTTTCCCCAGTCATTGCTAACCAATACCTCTTTATTTTTTATCAAGGTTTAGGAGGATAACAGATGCTTGTTGTATAGTTCCACCCTTTAGGTGAATCCATTGCTATGTGATGTTTTAATAAGTCTATCGAAAGTGAAACTCGGTCTTGTCATGATGGACAATTTTGTCACTATTTGATGTTTTAACAAGTTTAACGACAATGATAACTCAGTCCTTCTCATGTTTAGAGAGTTCAAAAAGGGACAAAAAGAAAACTCCACAAGTTCTTTTTCGTAGATTTGTCTCTCAAGTCTGAAAAAGTGAAAGATAATATGAGAGAGAACCTATTGACCATGTTCGATCAACATATTCCTTTTTCGTAAATAATCTATCTCAGTTCTGAAAATGGTGAAAATTATATTGAGTATATGTTATTTACAATCCGTTTACGAGCTGAAAATGACAAGAGCCTGGAAACCTTTTCATGTTTCAAGAGTCTGAAAAGAGTTTAAAGAGGACTCTACCTAGAGGAAGGAGTGGTGTCTAGGAGATAAAATGGTTCTGGTGATGCTGGAACTTCTCAAAACATGTTGATTTATGTGAAGAGGTTGGTTAATAAGACCACTCATTGCAACTATTCCTCAAAAAGGGTAAAACAACCAAGTGAAAGAGTATGATCAACCAAGCAGATAGTGACGATGGAAGGAGAAAAACCAAGGCCCTTCTGATGGAGGAGGCTAATAGAATGGCAATCATGAGGGTTAAAATGCAAGTGGGTTCATTTTTACACAAACTTGAAACATAGGTAACTATGCTTAGATTCAGTTTCATGATTATAGAAGCTTGAAAAGAAAAAGTATGCTTGGGTTTAGTTTCATTTCTACACAAGCTTCAAACAAAAAACTATGCTTGGATTTAGCCTCATGTTTACGCAAGTTGGGTTCATTTTTACACAATCTTAAACCATGAAAAAATTATGCTTGAGATTGTCTTACATACCCCCAGTATGATGACTCGATTCTAAGTGCATGCCCCCCAAGCTTCATTACATTCACCTATGTAGACTACTTGTGGCTATCAGGTGGATGGAATGAAGGTTCATTTATGAGATCAAGTGAAAGACTTGACTAGGATTTTATGAGATCTAATCAAAGACTCGAATTGAAGCATTGCTCTAGGGGACCTTGTTTCATTTTTTAATGACCTTGACGCAAGACAAGGAACCCTGCTCAGATTCCTTGTTTCATTTTTAATGAGCTTGACACAAGACAAGGAACTATTCTCTGGAACATGTTTCATTTTTTAATGAGGTTGAAATAGTAAAAGAACTATCCTCATATTCCTTGTTTCATTTTTTAATGAGCTTGACACAAGACAAGGAACTATGCTCATATTCCTTGTTTCATTTTTTAATGAGCTTGACACAAGACAAGAAACTATTCTCATATTCCTTGATCACGACCCATAAGAGGTCATGACTTCCAAGAGGTTCTCATCAGAGTAGAAAGTAATCCATTAGAGAGATCTGGTTCCAGTGCCACCAGTACATGATGCACAACATCACGGAATTGATCGTTAGTTGATGTAGGCATGGAACGGGTTGCCACATAATTGACCCATGGAGGGGAACATACCATTGGGACAAAAGGACCATTTAGGGAATATGATTGACTGGAAGCCATATTTGGACCGGGAAATGAAAGTTGGTCAACAGTGACAATTCAGCCTTCATGCGAGAAACACATCACTCGAAAGAGTGTTGAAACAATAGCTCCCATGTCATAAACATAGTCGCACCCAAGAAGTAAATAATAATCTAAAGGGATTGGGAATACCATCACATTGAGACAAAAATATTTTCCTCCCAAAGTAATAGGCAACTAAGGAAGGATCCCTAATGGTTGAATGGTTCCTATGTTAAAATCCAATAGATTCTAGGTAACAGGAACAAGTGGCCGAGAACCGAGCGCTTGCCAAGCAGTGGAGGAAAGGATACTCACAGATGCACCTTCATCTAAAATAGTGCCAGATATAATCATTTTATAAACCGATTCTATGATTTACAAAGGCACATAAGAAGGAAGATGACATCCTTCGAGTCGATTCTAATCAAAGGAAGTGATTAGACTACATGGAGGGGGTACCGTTAGAATGGGAGAATTATCCCCTTGAGTTACGAGAAAGGGGGGATTTTCCTCTTGTGTTGATGGAATGGGATGGTTTCCTCCAAGCTCATTGGAATATGAAGAAATGAAAAGAACCTCAGTGGTATCATACTCACTGTCTAGGAGAAAGGTACGATTAACTGAAGGTGAAATCGGGTCAAATTCTTCCTCGACTTGTGATTGGTTAAGTACATACTCATGGGATTCACATTCAGAGATGGTGGGGTTGATCGATGGTTGATTTGGGTCAGTAACTTCATAAACTAGTGAAGGATTAAGGGAGAGTCTCCTATAGCCATATGGAAGTTGTTGCGGTGAAGCAAGACAGTTATCCAACACTTTTTGGCTTCATCGAGATAGGGACAAAGGTGAATTGGGTGATTTCCTTCTCATAACCTACAGGGAAACTTAACTTTACCCTTCTTTCCATTAACTTTACTACCACTAGTTGATGGTGTGTCACCAGCATGAACTCCAAAAGTTGATCAAATAGGATGATGTGAATGAGAAGACCATTCCTCTAATATCTAAGGAATACTAGAACAATTTCGAAAAAGATGGTCTCCTGTACAAAGTTTTCATGGATATCGAACTTTGTGAGGCTTATCGAACGGTTTCTCATCAGACGTTGCATTCGAAGCAATGGTTGCTTGGTTTCCCCATGTTGAATTTTCTTTTTATTTTTCTTCTTCCCTTTCTTATTCTTCTTAGCCACCTGGTTACTAGTGTCAATACTTTCACCTAGTAAAGAGGAAGAAGGGGAGGAAGAAACAACAGCTGAAGAAGGCAAAGGGTCAACTTTAGGATCAACTGGAGGATGATTTTTTCCAGTTGAAGGAATATTCAGTTGCGGGGCCAAGGAGGTTGAAAAAAACCATACTGGCAAGCCGATGGTAAGTCTCAGAAGGGACAATGTAGCCATATAAGGAGCACAAATATTTCCAAAAGGATGAAAAGGACTAGCATTCCCATCAAAAGGAATTCCTTGATCGGTGGAATCCAGAGTTGTTGCAATATGTCTCAACCTAAGATCAACTAAGGAGAGACATGGAGGATGTTATCCGTGGTCAATTAATTTTATTTTAATCAAAATAACGTAACAAAACAAAACAGAGATAATCTAGGCAAAAGGATTACCAAGTAACTATGGATTGCAATATACTGCCTCAGTAAACCAAGGACTTAACATACGTGCAAGAAATCTACCTGAATGATGTTTTTGGTGTATCACAGTGTACAAGGTGGCCAACTTGATTACCTAAGAAGGGACAACAACCTAATGTAGTCCTCCCATATATACTTGAATGTACATGGAGGCCCAATCCAAGTTAGCGCTATATAATGCAAAACCGCACAGTGAGAGCATTCCTTTATACTTTACATATTGTAACACTGCCCTATATACTCGAAGGTATGTGGAACAACTACGATATAATTACATACGTGGAATGAGGTATCACACTTGGAATGTATCACAGACATGTTAGCGACAACTGCTATGTTTAACGACACTTGAACTTGTCTCTAGCAGAGACCTCTAAATGTTATGCATTAAGTTACAATGCTCCATTAGGTTAATTGAGATAACTTTTAAGTTGATCTTCTTAAGAATTTTCCTTTCAAGGTTCACCACGTGATGTATGTTTGCAATTCCTAGAATTAAACTAACATGAGAAAAATTCTTTCATTCAATTTTAACAATGAAAACCTTAGCTAGTAGGGATAAAGCAACCAGATTATTTTATTCAAAGAACAAAGAGCACATCTAACGCAATTCCCATAAACTATTCATATGAGCACACACAAACTATTTCAATGCACAATGCAAGTTTTTATTTTCAATTTCCTTAATGTTGGAATGAACAAAAGGAAAATAATGCACATGCAATCAATCAATCTTTTTGAAAGAACGAAGACTTTACGATAGTTCTGTTTCGAAAGGAATGAACACTTTTATGACACTTTCTTTTGAACAAAGATTAATCGACTATAAACTAACTTTGACAATGTATTGATAGTGATAAAGAAATCGTTTAAGAAACACTAAAAAATCAAGGCCAAAGTAGGGCTAGCAAAGGAAACATAAATTGATTTTAGAGATGCAAGCATCATTGATCTTTCAGCAAGCAGAAACATAAGGAAATTTGGGAATAATCAAGTGGAAGGAGGGATTTTTTGACCTATGGAGGATCAACGTAACCTTGAATTGGAGACAATGCACTTCAGAGCATTGTCATCAAGCTAGGGGTGCTCTGGAGTGCTCTCTCTCTTGAGCAGACCTGTGTTGGTGCTAGAGAGGCCATCATAGGGGCTTGCAAACACAATTTTTACCAAAAAACACTTCAAAAAGGGTTGAAACAAGATCAATTGAAGCAAGTAAAGTATACTACGGTGTACTATGATGAAGGTAGACTACCTGGAATGATGATGATTCCCCAGCTGACTCGCCAATTTGTTATGTGGAATTCTGTATCTACGGATAAACATAATTTCCCTAGGTGGGTAGCTACACCTAGAACAACAAATTTAAAGAACTTAACCTTCTTCTATAGAAGATAAATAAGACAAGGGACCTACTTGTTATCTTTTGCTTTCCCTTTGTCTCCTTTGTATGGTTGACATTGCTCCTTCTTGAACTTAATCTACTCGACAAGTACTTGCAATCATAAACAAAGGACAAAAATCAACCAATGCAAATTATCTATCGACTATAAGCAAATGGAATTGAAAGAATTTACACATATAATCATCATACATAAAGACAACAATATGGGAAAAGGTGTAAACAACTTTATTAAGTAGAAGGAAGAATTACAACCATGAAGTCTGATCCATTGTCACTCTTCCATCTTGGGTTCCAACCAACATCACATCAAAAGCACAACACTCTGGTAGCATAACAATACTTTCTTACAATCTCAAACCTCACACCAACAATATCTCCTTACAAATTCGCAAAGTCCAGCCCCTGATCACTTAGATGAGTTCTTAATTAATATAGGAAAATGGAGTTGGTTTGGTCATAAATGAGGGTATTAAATGGCCTTCCAAACTCAGATTTAGTTTCCATGGAGGAAGGGATGAGAGGATAAGAGGATACTTAACTCATTCCCTATCCAATTTCAAGCTCATAGGAGAAGATAAGTGTGGGAATATTCTAGATGGCTACAGAAGATAAGAATATTCCTAGAACCCTATGATGATTTCTCTCAATCTCGCTGAGCGTAGGTCAAAGTGGGCCTAAGTTCTCTAGAATGCACCATTAGATGTGCCTACCTACACTTAAGTGCACTTACCGGTGATAAGGCTATGGTGGTCCCTTAAGGAGGCATTTCCGGAGGGCTTCATGCCAAGAAAATATTAGCGAAGGAGGCATTCAAAGTGATGACTTGTCTAGGGCATGTAGCAACTGAATTAGGGTTTTATGAGCCCTAATAGTACTGATATGGATGATGGGAGTGATCTGCCCAAATGGATCTATAACACTTCTTCAACTTAGTGGAGGCCTCATCACACTCCTCTTGCAACTTTTGGCTATTCTTCTTAAGCTACTTATTTTCCTTGTTTTCCTTTTGAAGTTTTTCAATCTTGGCCATCATCTGTTGCTTAGCTAAAGAAATATCTAGTTAAGGTGTTTTCTGTTTGGCCAATCTCCTCTTACGCTCTACTTCTGTTCTCAATTCTTGCAAAGCTTCTGTGAAAAGCTCTTATGTTTCATTGAGTGTCTCCTCTTGTACATGTTCTTCTTAAGGAGAGGCAGAGATGTCAATCAAATGTGCTAGAATAGGAGTAGTGGGAGTAGTTATTACCAATTTTTCCATACTTCTAGTGGTTCAAGGCAGGGTTGTGGATGGATCATTATCCTCAAAAAACCTTCTCTTATTTTCGTTTGATGATTGTACAGTCCTTGTGGCTTCCTTTTCTTGTGCATGTATATTCTTCTTTTTAGAAATTTGAGCCTTGTCATTGCCTTCACTAATTTTAGACTTCTTTTCTTTCTTAGCATTTGGTGTAGGAGTTTCTTCTTGGGGTAATTCGACAACTGCCTCTGAAATGGTACCTGTGAATTCTTCTTTGTCACTGCTAGCTGAATTTTTCTTCTTCTTCTCACTGGCTGAAATTTTGTTCAGAGTGGGTGAATAGATAGAAGCCCTATTACCCTTTGAAGACTTTATTGTTGATGCAGAAGTTTCTTTCTTGCCTTCAACTTCAAACTTATCTAACTTGTTTATAGAGCTCGATGGAGTGGGGCTATCAATAGCCTCCTTGGACTTTGATTTTTTCTTATGCTTCTTACTACTTTCTTATTTTTTGTCGAGGTCCTTAGCGCTCTCTTCTAGTAGGATTTCCTACATGTTTTGGGAACCTTCGGCATCAGAAAAATGTTGTGTTAGAAATGTCTTCCAGTCACTTCCCTATTTCTTGATTTCATGGACAACTAATAGTTTGATTAACCCATCATGGTAAATACTGGTTTCAATATTTTTAGAGGATGACTTAGTTCCTCTTGCCATCTTATTTAGGATTATCCATAGAAATTATGGAAAATTCATTTCTGGACCTCCCTTGAAATGCAACAAAAGTCTCAAATGATAAAGGAAGTTAACAAACTAATTTCCCTCACTAGTCACAAGCCATTGTAGACCATTGAGAATTAATTTATACTCTTATTTAACCCAACTTATCTAAATCCCTTTAGTCTAGTCTGGGTTCTACTGTTCTGGAGTCAAGAATTTGTGACAAAGCTTCTTGTTGATGACTGCAACTTTAAAATACTTCTCTCTTGTGGCTAGTAAACCCATGGCCTCTATTATAGTGGTCTCGATAAATTTAAATGGTGGTCTTGGTAACTTTAAACTGTAGACCTCCAAATTGAACGTTCTCACCATCAAAATTCTGACTAAAAGCGAGAGAGACACCTTCATGATACCCTTTAAATTTTCTAAGGAATGAAGTCCACCTAGCCTGCTTGAACTTATCACTACACAACTAATACTCCTCGGTGTCTCTGTAAGAACAAAATTCTAGTTCATGCCTATCCACCCCCATGTTAGCTGTAAAAACGAGTCTCGAACTTGAGACGGGTTTTGTACAGGAAATGGTAAACGAGTACTAGAAATGCTTGATAGAGGGTACCAAAAGTAATTTTATAGAGTACCAGATGTAATTGGAAAACACATTACTGGAAATGGTTGACACACAGTTTTAAAAATGGGGATATAGGGGTACTAAAAAATTGGTCACACAGCGTACTGAAGGCAAATCAAGAAAGGAAATAATGCTCATCTAGATGGAAAATCCATCGCGAGGGGAATTTATAATTCAAATGGAAATGATAACAACTACAATGTTTACCCAATTGATAACTGAGTGGTGTGTATGAAAATAATACATTAAAAGCAAAGATTGTTCAGAACTTATTTCCATGTCTAACATCCTATTTATGAGAATGAGTGTTAGAAATTATACATAGGATGTCACTGGTCGGGTACATAGGTATGACATAGTTCACATTACAGTACCCTTAGTCCTTATTGCAAAAATTCATCTTTACAGCTATGAAATACTGGGATCGTCGTTACCTAAACGACCCATGGAGGTGGAATAACAGATAATCATATAGTATACTTGCCTAGATTATGATCAATATTCAGTTAATCATACCCATAGCCATCCCACTCAATCACAGGAAAGGATTTTCCTTTGTTTATAGAGATAGCAATTAAAGGTAATAAAACTGAGGATAATCATATTTCATCACACAATTAATATGAATCCTTAATAGAAAAATGTTAAAATATTATCTCATGCCTCCATTACAAAATTATACATCAAACATTCCTTTAGTACCGGATGAACACAAAGAACTTCTTCACTAGTGGATGAACACAGAGAGCTTCTTTAGTATTGGATGAGAACAATGAGCTTTGTCAGTACCGGATGAAAAAAAATGTCTTATTTAGTATCGTATGAACACAAATGTCTTTTTTAGTACAGGATGAACACATATGTCTTAGTAAAATCTCCAAATTGAGATTTTGCAGGATTCCTCTTGAAACATAACATATTTTGATGGTCTAAATAGAGTAGATAATGATAATTGTTGATGTTGTATATGAATTCATTTATTGGAACAAAAAAGAAAATGAACAATACACAGTGGTGCAAGAATTCAAAAATTGCAATGGAAGTGGTGGATACTGAAGAAAAAGAAGTCATTGATCAGGTTCCAAGGTTCTATAATCGAAAGGAATGTTGTAGTTGGATACCTTCCTCTTCTTTTAATTAAGCCGACCTTTGTTTCCTATTTCCATTTCCATTCTATTGGAAAATCATCTAACTTCTACTTTTTTGTGGATTTTTCTCGAGCCCTTATCAATTAGTGATTGTTGGTAATATCAATTTTGAGGAGCCTAAAAAATTTAAAGAAAACTCCATTCACTCTCCCGTGCATTTTTTTCAAGCCCAGTCTAGTTCATGCTTGCCAGTATTTTCAATTTTTAGGAGTTTGAAAAACTTAAAGAAAACTCCCTTCACTCTCTCGTGGATTTCTGTCGAGCCCAGGATAGTTCATGCAGCCTAGTGTTTTCAATCTTTAGGAGCCTAAAAACCTTAAAGAAAACTCCATAAGCCCCCTTTTCCATAGCTAATCTACCAAGGTTGGATAAAGGAATAAACCTACACCTGGTAGATGTTCTCCTTATTCCTTATTTACATGAGAACACATTCAACTTTTGTTTTTGTTAGTAACACAAAATTCATCATATACATTAGCACACCTGTATACATATATGTAGAAAATCAAACTAATTATGCAATGAAACTTACAAAGTTGGATCAGTGAGAGGAGGGTTCCTCTTTCCGATCAATTAAATTTTAGAATTATGAATAACATGATTGGAAAATTTCTCTTTTGATAGTGGATTTTGATTAAATTTAAATACATGTCCATCAATTACAAAAGAGGTCTTCTCTTCGAGCCATCTGGTTGACAACTTCCCCTTGATGTTCTTAAACCTCCTGGCATATAACAAAGCCTAGTCGCCAGGTTGAAAAAAATTGTCTTTAAGGAACTTATCATGCCATTGGTTCCCTCATCTTGGACAAGCATTGTTCTTTCAAGTGCGTCTTGGCTCATTTCATCTAATTCATTCAACTCCATCAATCTTTGTTTTCGTGGCTGACCCAAATCCATTCCTAGCTGCATGGCTTTTCTGAAGGTTTTAATTTGGAACTCTATAGAAAGGAGTACATGTTTTCCATAAACCAACTCGTAAGGTGAGTGTCTCGTTTGGTGTGTCCAGGTTCTCCTATAGGCCGACAAAGCTTTAGGTAACCTATCGGCTCAGTCTTTGTGATGCAGTTGTACTATCTTGGTGAGAATGGCTTCAATAAATTTATTAGTGGATTCCACGGCCATTTTCTTGTGGATGATAAGGGTTGGATTTTCGGTGTCTGATTTCGTATTCCTCAGTAATGGATTTGACCAATTTAGAGGTAAATTGGGTTCCCTGATTAGTTACTATTTCTCTCGGTACATCAAATCGAGTAAATATTCCATCAAATAAGAAATCAACAACTTATTTCTCATTAGAATAAGATAATGCTTTCGATTCTACCCACTTGGTAACATTATCCATACATACGAAAATATACTTTTTCTTTTTAGGCATAGGAGTAACTGGACCAACAAAATCTAATGCGCATTTGTCAAAGACTAGAATAACTACATGTTCTTGAAGAGGAATTTCATTTGATGGGGTTGGTTTTCCCATACTTTGACAATCATCACAGCTAGCCACATACTTCTTTGCATCTTCAAAAATAGTCCACCAATAATATCTAGACTGTAACACTTTCTATGTGATCCTTTTGTCAGTGAAATGTCCACCACATGGCTCATTATGGAAATCTTTTAGGATGTCCTCCATTTCATCATCTCATACACATATTATAATTACAATATCTAGACCAATAAAGTACAAACAATAATCTTTCCACATATAATTAGCACTCAGTTGAATGATTCTTTGTCTTTCTCTTGACGATAATTTCTATGGAAGTTTTCTAGTAATCAGGTAGTTGAATACATATGGATACTAAGGAGTATAAGAGGAAATAGAAAATAAATTTTTATCAGGAAAATCATTAGCAACTAGTACACTATCACATATATGAAGAAGTCTAGATGATAAATCAGCAAAAAGATTATCTCTTCCTGGCCTATTAACAATAGTAATATTGAATTCTTGCAATAGTAGCAACCGTCTAGTATCTCGGGCATTAGTGATTGATTTATTAATTAAAATCTAATAGTTGAATGATTTGTATGTAGAAACACTTCATACCTGGTTATATAATGTCTAAACATATTGATGGCATGAACTACTGATAATAATTCCTTTTCTGTGACTATATAGTTATGCTCGATAGGGAAAATATTTTTTTTGAGAAAGTAAATGGAATAGGGGATTTGATTTTCCCTTTTTCCCATAACTGCCCCAAAAGTTATATCTAAGGCATCAATACAAATGTGAAACAGGAGGCTCCAATTTGTTCCTCTTAGAACTGGAGTAGTTGACAGTTTTTGTTTAAGAGTTTGAAAGGAAATTTGACACTGAGAATTGCACTGAAAATCTGCATCTTTAGTTATAAGTTTAAACATAGGATTGACTATTGAGGTAAAATTTGGAATAAATATTCTATACTATCCGGAATGACCTAGAAACATTCTAACTTCCCTTTGAGTGTTGGGAGTTTTGATTTGAGTAATTATTTCAATTTTAGCAGGATCCACTCTTATCCCAGTTTTAGAAATATGATGACCTAGCACAATACCCTCAGTAATCATCATTCTATATTTTTCATTGCTAAAGGCAAGGTTAGTCTCTTGAAATATGATTAATACTCTCTCCGTGTTGTCTAAACCTTGTTGAAAATTTTTATCATATACTGTGAAGTTATGTATATAGACTTCGACATAGTCTTGGGTTAGATCTAAGAAAATAATAACGGCAACCATTTGAAAGGTGACAGGGGCATTACATAACCCAAAAGGAAGAACCCTATAGGCATAAGTACCCCACTAAAAAGTAAAGGTGGTCTTTTCTTGGTCTTTAGGTGCAATTTAGATTTGGTTATAGGAACTAAATCCATCCAGGAAGGAAAAATATTTCTTCCCAGTCAAGGTATTCAATACCTTATCAATGAAAGGCAATGGGAAATACTCTCTAAAGGTGGCCTTATTCAGTTTCCTAAAATCCACACAAATCCTCCATTTACCATTTTTCTTAGGTACGATGACTAGTGGTGACACCCATTTGCTATGAGAAATAGGGTAAATGAAGTTAGCATTCAAGAGTTTTTGAAGCTCTTCTTTTACTAGATGTTTTAGGGTTGGGTTCATTCTCCTTTGATGGTGACTTACTCGTCTAATTTCATTGTTTGTATAGATATGGTCCATGTAGGTATCTCTGTGAATTCATTTCATGTCAGAGTAGTCCCCTGAAAAATCACCAGATTTCCTCCTAATCATTTGGACCTGTTTTTCTTGTTGTTCTATCACTAGACTAGAATTAATGTATAGAGAATTCCAAGGATAAATTTCAACATCATGGATAGATGACTTCTTTATTTCATATGTTGTTGTTATTGCAAGAAAGTAGAGGTAGAAAGATGACATGTTTCCTGAAATTCAAAAACTGGAAATATGCTCATATTCTTGGAAAGATTGCAGGAAATCATATCATCTCATTGTGGCTAAGAACAAGTTCAAAACTTCATCTTCAGTCTATTCTTGAAGACCTTTAGACTCTTCAATTCTTAACAATGTTTTAGCACATTCCTCCTCTCCATATGGGCTTTCTAACAACAAAGTAACTTCCGTAGCAAGTTGGGTAGGAGGAAATAAAACAATCTTTTGACTTTGACACCCATTAGAAATTGTCATCTCTCGAGACCTGCATCTAATAAAGGCATCAACATAGCGAGCCAAGGATGACCCAGTACTACTAGATGTGCAGGTTGGGAGGATTTTGGATGGATCGCAAATAAATCTACAGGATATTCCCAAGAATCTAGTACAATTGTTACATCATCCAGCATTCATGTAGGTTTAAGAATAGATTTTTCTGCTAATTCCAATAAGTTTTGAGTGGGCCTCTAGCCTGCTAGCTACAACGTTTGTGTGATATCCATAGTCATGAAATTTATTGTTGCACCTATATCAACAAGGGTGTTTTTTAAATATGTACAATTGATATGTATGGTCACTACCAAGTTCCAAAGATCAGTGTATTTACAAGGCATCCCTAACATGGTTTTCAATAATTGGCGAACTAGATTGATAATAGGGGGATCCTTCGTCTTTCTTCCTACCTTTTAATGCCAAGGTCCCTTACAATCTCAACATAAATGGGGATTTATTTTATTTCATGTAACAAGGGTATCCTCACTGACATTTAGTAGTTTGACCTCTAAGTCATATTCTGATGGGACCTTAGGATTTTTAACAAGCAACCTTTTTGGGTAAGTTGGCTGAGTAATTTATTGAGATGGTTTAGGTTGTGTAGTAAAATTTATTACTACTTTAGGAGGGTTTTCTTCCTCACCAAGAGAAAAATATTCCTCTTCATTTTCAAGAGGTGAATTTGTTGGTTGTTCTTCTTGAATAATGACTGCAAGTCCTATTTTATTTAATATCTTCCCTGATATTAACCTCATCTCATTGATTAGAGCTGAAGTGATGGTATAATTAGCGAAGGTCTATAGCTCCACATTCTGCACAGGTTGAGCAAGATTATTATTAGGGTTTGGAATAGGTTGTGCAGGAAATTGGGTAGGTCGAGGAGGATTCGGATTCAGTGGTACCTGTTGTTGACCCATACTCATGGGTAGAGAAAATTGTTGTGCGCCTGTGTTGATAGGCAACTGTTGTGAATTTGGATTCATGGGCAGTTGTTGTTCTTGGAACGAAGGTAAGAGCGGTGGGTTAAACCCTAGAAATAACTGCGAAATATTTGAAGGATATTATGTGTAGTTTGGATAAGATGGTGGTTGGTAAGGTTATGGAGGTATGTATCCATACACAATTCCCCTCTAGCCTTATTGCCAAGAATTCGCTTGTAGTGATTGGGGTCCCCATTGAGAATTAGGCACATAAGGGACCTATTGTTTTTGAGTGAACTACATGTAAGAATCTTGGGACATGGAGGGGTTTTGTTGCCTCTATGGTCTCCTAAAGGGATAGGATGAATATCGTGGTTCTATCCCCCCTTTGTATATAGCTTTCAATCCTCCTAACGAACGAAATTATTTGCTTCAGTTCTTATCGATTCAAATTCTACAAACCTCTAGGGTATTAAGGGGACATTATTTTTCAAGATGTTTCTTCCTAAAATGAGGAAGAAAGATAGCTAAAGTAACATTTTTCTTTTCTCTCTTCCTTTTTCCATTAAGAGAATCTATATGGTTAATAATGGTACTAAGGATATCACTTTTAAACTTTTCCAATAGATTCCCCAATTTTATTCTAGCTACCCCACTTGTGGTTGGTTGGACAACTCTACTTGTAAGTTCTCTAGGACATTTTCCAACTTGGGCTTGACTGTGGGAGTACTTTTTACAATATTCAAGAATCTCGACAAATAATTTTTCATAAATATCACCTGAAATCATAAGGTTAAGTACTTCTATGCAGTCATCCAATACTCATTTTAGAAAAATGGTCTTAACTATGTCTAGGTCAAGAGACACTTGTTTGGATTTTTGGTAGTTTGTAAAGAACCTTTCTAAATAGTCTTCTAGGCTTTCATCTTCATCTTACTGCAATCTAAAGATATCATTCCAAGCATCCTCAGGTCTATATTAGTCTTCGTATTCTTGTAGAAAGGTTGATTGCATATCATCCCAAGATGTAATATTATGTTCCCCTAGACTCATGGACCATCTTAATGTAGTGTTTTTTATGGTGGCTATGAAAAGTTCCAGTTTTTGAGCATTATATGTATAATTATAAATTCTACACAACATATAAAATAAAAACAAAAATGAATCCGGATCTTTGGATGTCATACCATTGAAATGAGGTAATGCTAACAAGGGAATGTTCCTCATATTGACATTCCTAGTAATGTCAAGGATTAGAAATCCAAATGTTTTTGGTTCAATGTTTTTTAGGTTGTCGAATCTTCCTCCTTCTCCTTCCATTATTCCTTCCCACACTTTAATGTTTGTGGCAGTTGGAGATGTATCACTTGCAGAAGATGATGGTTTAGTCACTGTATTATCTGTAATGTTCTAAGGTATTGTCCCCACTGCAGTCTGCACTTCCTCTACCACTTATTGGTTTCTATTGATGTCTCCTCTCCTACTATCACCAAACTTTCCTCCTTTAGTGTTTTCCTTGCATAATTATTAACAAAATTAGTCAGGGTTACAATTTTAGGATCATATATATTTTCTGCGGTTTTAGATGAAATGATTCTACCTTTCCTATGTCTAATCCTTTTCATAAAAACAAAACCATCAAACTCTAACTACATACCAAAAGAGAGGACGAATTAACTTTGGAGCGACTCCACCAAAGTGGATGCGTAGGTTCTTACCTCTTGTCTTACCATCTTATCTCCACCCTTAGGTCATCCTCAATATTACTCACAATCCATCAACAAATCTATCACCGTTTACGACTCGCCGACAATGCAGCCAAAAATAATGGGGCAATTATATGAGTATATATATATATATATATATATATATATATATATATATATATATATATATATATATGTGTGTGTGTGTGTGTGTGTAAGTTTTTTACTCAATACTTAATTATCGACAAGGGAATTATAAATTGTAGAGCTGATTCACTATATGTGCCGAAAATAAATAAGTTGCATTGACTACTACGTATACGGTAGATAGTGAGTACTTCAAATGAACACTTCATTCTACAAACTTTAATTCATTCCATCGCACAATTAATGAATAGCCACACAATTCTCAAACATTGTAAACTGAATATTTTAAATCAGGTAATGAGTTCCTCCATTTATAGGCTCATGAAGTAACAAGATGGACTTAACCTTGTTTCATGCAAGTATTAATTTGAACCAAATCAATTCAATGCATTCAATTATTAAACAAGGAAATCAAAACTAGTACAGGAAATAGTTGATAAGAATCTTCATTATTGGTGCATGTAGGCGAGTGGTGAGATCTCAAGTATTATCCTTCTTGTTCTTAAAACAATCAATCATTAAGTTTGTAACTGAAATACAATTTAAACTAAGAAACTATCACTCATAAGGAAAAACTAGAAACACTAAACTATTTAATAACTTAAAAAAAAAAAAAAAACTTGCCCTGATGGCTTTAGTGGGCCCTTTTCGAGCTACCATGGCAGGATTGAAAACTTACAGAGCTAATAATTAAGTTAACGCACCGATCTTAACAATTGTTGCTCATATTATTAATCAAAAAGAAGGATTACAACTTAACAATTCATAAACATTACAAATCATAGAGTATTAGTGCTCTGTTTCTAATTCTTTGATTCTCTAACCTAATCTCTCTTTGAACAGTAAAATATTTAAAGAATAAGAGATTAAAATATTAACATAATCATATTAAGACCCTTTTTTTTATAAAGAATATGGTTGTTACAATCAAAGTTACAAGAGATAATCATCAAATATGTATAGTTAAATTGAATTTACATTTGTAACTTCGTCCTCATGACACGAAGTGTATGAGGAGGGAGTGAGTCTCAACTGAATAAGTAAGGGAGATGTCTTCAACAAATTTCTTGGTTTCATTGTAGATTATTTGATGAAGTACGAAGTCTGGTACCAGAATCAGATAGTAGAACATTGGTACTAAAATAGAACAAAGGAAAAACTTGTATTGGAATCGAATAAAGGAACACTGGTACTAGAAAAAAACAATATAACATGGTTACCAGAGTTAAATGGTAGAAGAGATGGTACCAGAATCGAATAGTGGAACAACTTGTACCAGAACAGAACAATATGATAAGCACAATAGCCAAGAGATCGGTCCACTAGTCAAGTGCCAGATGGGTGCACGCATGTGGTGATCACGTTCATTGAGAACACGACTATTGGCTGAGTACTAGATGGGTGCACATAAATTTACGAAAACCCGACTGCCAGATTGTTGAAGAGGCTGGACAAATAAGAACATAGGTACCAGATCATTAAGCTACTCGAGTAACGGAATGATGAACTACCCAAGTGTTGGAATGTTGAATGTGTACTAGATGAATAGGAGTGGAGATCCAAAGATCTATGGGAATCAATCAGAGAAATTAGAGAGTAAAAGATCACATAATGTTATTTTTACTACAAGGAAACATAGAAATTGAATCTTGAAATATATATTACCTCATATAGACATCATAAGGCTAAAAGGGCATATACTTGAAGAAAATAGTTGAATAGTAGATATATTCGAGGCAAAATAGGTCAAAAATAGAGGTCAATTAGGGCATTATAAGTATCAAAAGGGAGACCCGACGTGGATGTTGATAGTAATGATAGTATACGTATAAGTTGCAATTGTGATATATATATATATATATATATATATATATATATATATATATATATATATATATATATATATATATATATATATCTCCCAAGATGCATACCTTGTTTCATTTTTGTTTTCATTCTGAAGCTAGCATGTCAAGAGAGTTGGTCCCTCTTGGCTCTTTCTAAATCCACAACTATAATGGATCATACTAGCTTATTATTTTGAAAATATAATTTTTCAACTAGATAATAATACATTCTTTATTTTCCTAAATATCTTTCTTTATAAAAGGGAAAATTTATATCTAGAAACATATTCTTAAAAATAATTTTGCAATAGTAATTTCTAAAACATTTATCCATATATTTTGGTTTAAGGGATCTTTCTTATAAATATTAATATAAGTATTTTCCTACATTCACATTTCCCTACTATATAGGAGGAGTCTTATTTAGAGAATTTATATTTTTAAAAAGTAGTCAATTTATATTGGGTAATCTATTTATAAAATATCATTTTAAAACATGTCTATTTTTAATGAGTGTTCTATCTATAATAGGTCCATTTTTTAGCAAATCAAGTCACTAATGCATGAGTTGCACACCAGTTCAGTTCTATGTACATGAGTTATCACTTATGCATGGCTAACTCCGTTTATTGCTAGCTTTAATTAGGACTAGCTACGTCGTAAGGCATTTGTTTTCAAACAACTCCCTTAGCTTCCACTGTGTACTGGATTGTTGTGTAGGATCGAATTTTAGAAGATTAAATAACCCTCTATTATTGGATTGAAGTGGTTATAGAAAAATTCCTTAGTTGGAGAAAATGATTAACGATTAAAGAATCCTCTACCATCGAATTGAAATGGTTATAGAGACCATCCCCGGTTGGACATAATGTTTAGTGAGAGATATGCATCACACAAGAGCCCACATGAGCCATACTGGCAATGATAAATCATTGTTCCTGGTTTGAAACAATAGGCATTGAACTTGAACATTGAATGGATCTTACAAAAGTGTGATGAGTCACATAGTTGCTCCATCCCTATTTGATTGGTAGCTTCAAGATTTTCCTCTTCCTCGATTCTTCGTTGGTCTTCCTCTTTTCTGGTTTGTCTTTTTTTATTTCTAAGAAAATAGAATAATATGTATTCATTTATTTATGTGGTTATTATTGTAAGAATTGTTCCTGATGCGCCAATATAAGTAGGTGTGTTCCAATAACCAGCATGGGTTATTTCCCAAGTTGACCTCTCTCTTTTACCGATGTTTAAAGGATCAAATATGGATGGAAGGTGATAGGGGTAGCCCCTCATTATAACAAAAAGGGTGGAACCTATCTCTAAGGCATACACCTATCTTTTCCATTCATCTATACAAATGATGATATACATTAACACCCTGTAAAAAAGATCCCTCTTTTTGAAAATTTGACATTTCAAAACTATACAGGGCTAAGCAATGTGAAAATTTGTGTGGCCAATCTCTAGTGTATGGATTTCAATGGAGTTGAGTGTGAAAGCTCAATGAGAGTTAAGTACCCAAAGCTGGTAAATGTCATAGTGCATAATTGTCTTTGGATGTCAACGTTTGAGCTCAAGCCTTATTTGTATCTGCATCTGTCCAAGATGAAGCTTGTTGTATTTAAAGGATTTATTGTTACAAACTCGCTGAAGAAAGTTTCCCTTCATGGGCTTGGTAGAAAATCACCTTTTCTTCCAATTCTCGAATGTTTGGTCACTCTTGAATAACTCTCAATAGAATGTAAATGTTTTAAGCTTAGTAATTCTCTTACTTATAGCATCATTGTAATAGTGTTTTGAACACAATAATTGTATTATATAGGGAGATTTATCATACCAAGCTTGGATTGTAGAACCACACAATAAGCCTCGAGGCATTAAGTTTAACCCCTTCACTCAATAGTTTGAAAGTTTTTTGCATGAACGTTTCCAAAATTGATAAGAAGAAAACTTCTCTAATAGGTTTCATGTTCATAAGTTTCCCTTTGTTGCAAAAAATGACACTTACCTTGCCAAGATGATCCCTATTTACTCATGAGAAGAGATTCTTAAAACAACTTCTTGGTTTGTAAAGAAGTAGTAAAGCATGTGTGTATATATCAAAAGAACATGGAGACTGCTGCCAGACATGTATTGGAGATGATTTACAAATGATTCATGATTGACTTTGTAATTGATTGAAATATGCCATACAAAGAATGAATTGATTTTTGAGGTCAAGATACATTCTCCTCTTTTGTTAAAATTTTATGGAAAATGAATTCTCCCATTTTGTCCTTCACCTACATATACCATACCAATCTTATATGGAAAGTTTTGTTAGTTATTAAGAATCATAGATGATGTCTTGTTGGGGGTAGTTTATTTTGTCATGGCTTCATCATTGTAAGTGTTGATCACTTTAAATCATATTTTCCTTCTCATCTTGTTCATGTGAAAGCCCACTTCATTCATGTAAGGCATCTGATTTATTCTAAAATTACATGAATCTGATTTGTTCTAAAATATTAATTTATTTCAAATGTACAAGCTCACTTCGCTCCAGATAGCAAGTTTGATTTTCATGAATATATCAAGAGATATTTGGATGCTGACTTCAATAGTGTGGTTGGAATCAGGTTAGTAATGTTTTCTGTGATCGCAAAAGCTTTTGGTCTGTGAAAGAATTATGTATACAAAATTTCCCTAGTTTCACCTTTCTTTGTAATCCTCCAGTTTCTTTTTGAAATCCTATTCTTGAATTTTAACTAACACAGACCCTTGATGCACTATTTGCAGTCCTCCTATGTGGGTTTTTTCTATAATCTTTATGCTTCTTAATGTCAATGGTAAAACTTCAGCACTCTACACTTCTTCTAAAGTCTTCATTCTACATATCCACAATTATTTAAACTATCATTCTCCTTATGATTGGATGGAATCCTTTGAGAAGGGTGGTATACATTCTTTTGGTCCTATGTAATGCTAGAGTAGTGACTCCCCATAAATTGAAATAAGAAACAATGTTTTTATTTAGAATTAAAGTGCCATTTCATAAGCTTAGGCCCTAAATTAGAAATAAATTATTTGTTTTTACTATACAACTATAGGTATCAAAATAAATGAACATAAGTAATAAATTCATTACTTCGAATGAGGGACAAGAGGAATTAGTACAACTCACCTCGTGAGTTGTCCTATACAACTACAAGTATGGAAATAAGTGAATATATATGGAAATTAGTGAATGTAATTCATCAATTATTTCTAATAGAACTCACCATGGGCAAGACAAAATAGTTTCTAGAATATTCTCATTTCAGTAAAGGTTTGAAACAATTGTGATCTATGTTAATGGAAAATTCTTATGGGTATGGATACTCAATCCAACCCTATCAAAACATTGACAAAGATTACTGCAGCATAAAATAGGTGGTTGTCTATAGGTGGTAGGTTGACTTTTGTAAAATATTCTCTAGAGGAATTTCCTGTTTATTTTTTCTCTATGTCCTATATCCTTGTTGGAATGTTGGAAGAGAAGATTTTTTATTTTTATTTTCATGGAAATGAAGGAGAGAAAAATATGGAATTGCTCGTCAATTGGGAGAAATAACCAAGGTCAACATTTTTGGTGTGTGGGGTTTAAAAGTATACATTAGTTTGGCAAATCATTAACTACTAAGATCTTTGCATAATGTTGTATTGCAAAAATATCTTGACCCACTGGCTTTTGATTGAATTTGGATCCCAAACACTTATTAAATCTATTGCTTTCATTATCTAGAAATCCCTAGTCCTATCCTTCTCTCTTGGGAAAATTCTTGCATGGATAATGTGGGATGAAGAGAAGGTAGTATTAGGGATAGATCCTTGGATGGGATGTGTGGGGAAACATCATCTCTTGTAGCACATGTTAAATAAATTGAATTAACAACGCATACTAGTACTATCTGATGTTGCAAATCCAACTATTACTGATATTTGGTCAGTGGCAAGAAGGATTGGTGGATTCTCAGTCTTTAGGATTGGAAGGTTTAGATGCAGACCCATAAGGATTACACTTAAATTTTGGATGAGAGTTCTATCAAATTGAGGGTGGAGGGTGATACCTTAGTATGCTCCAACAATCCTGCCATATGACTGTTGATAGCTAGCTTGTGGTGCAAGGATATCTTTGATGATGAAGCAGTAGTAGTAGATTGGTGGTGGGGAAGATTCAGAAAGTTAAATATTCAATGAGATCCAATATTTTTATTTGTTTGACCCTAACGAATAGTTTTTTGACGTGAGAGGTTATACAAAATAGGGCAAGGCAGGGTCCTAGAATTTTCACTCTATACAAATGTGAAGGGGAAAGAATATACAATGTGGTGGTTCATTTGTATTTTTTCTCGGGAGTTATGTGGTGCTATTACTCCTTACAATCTTTGGGTTTTTGCTTTTTCTTTTCAAATGTCTAGTGCTTCGATTTCATCAAAATTTTGGATATTGATATGCATGCGGTCCTGAATTGAAGAATTTGGATCCTTTCCTTCTTTTGGAAAAATTTGCAATTAAATTGAACCTAATTCACTTAGCAAGCAGATCATGAGATTCGAACTCTTTCCCTTCTAATGTAAGAAAATCCTTTGAGCTTGCTTGGGCCATAGTTGGGTTATGATAAACATGATCGGTCTTGATCAGACTGGAACATAAGTTTTCAATTTTGAGTTTAATGTTTTTCATTTTGCTAATGTGGTTTGTCAAGGGAACTATTTGTTTAATGCTAAATTTAATTTGGCTTGAAATTTCTCCTCTTGCTAGCTTTTCGAACCATCCTCACATAGGTACAATCTTTTTCCTTTTTAAAACTCAGTAACACTTTGATTTTTCCATTGTGTGTGTGGTATCTGCTATGGAAGCCTAGGTACTTTTCTTTTTCTTTTACGGAAAACTAATTGTATTTTTCTTTAGTTTTTTTGTTTAGATTTTGAGACTATCACATATATGCTCAAGGTAAACCCATCCAAGAGAAGCTTCATCTGCCAATACTTGGGCCTTTCATGGTTTCATCTATTTATTTACCAGATGTGGATATATTTTCTTCTGTATATTTTAGAAGAGGAAATGGTTGCCTTCTGCGTTGAGAAGATGGGGTAAGCACCCATACATTTTGTTGGTTACTAGATTATCTCAATAATCATGCTCACTATCATGCTCTGCTTAAATTTCTTAATGGGAAGGGAATTTATAGCATCACAGTTGACTAAAAGAAGTTCCATTTATAATGTTTGATGGTTTGTGTGGGACCTTGATCCTATTATTTGTTGATTTGAGAGCAAATTTCGTCAAATAACTTACAGGACATGGCTTGTCTACATGGAGCTTTTACACATCAAGATTTTGTAGGACATAAGGGTACTGTCAAAGCTAGTGATCGGCAAGTTGGAGAATTTTCATTCTCTTGTGGTTTTGATGAACTTTCTTTTAAGGTCAACAATTATTGATATAAGCGTTGAGTATTAGACCTAGGTCATTGGAATTTGTGATAACGTTCTAAGTAAAAGTTTATTATGTTTTTCAGTGCATGAAAACTAGAAGAGGTATAGTCCACTGTGAAATTCCAGCAAGAAAAGGGGCCCATATTAGCTCCCAACTTTTGGTAAATATTTCATCAAAAGACAAAATGTATGTACCTTTGTTTCTAACAAGATAATTTATTTAATATTTTCTATTTCTAATTCAGTTACCGACTTACAAGACATTGGTTTTTTGTATATGATTGAACCTACATATAAAGAATTGGAAGGTAAATATATACCAAAGGTTGAGAAATATGGTGTTAGAGCATTTGTTATAATTGGAGAAGCTTTGGGCATTAAGTCCCTTGCATACAACCAAACTCCAACAATGTTCTTGGATTTCACAATGAAGCCAGGAGTTGCTCTTCATCAACCTATTCGAGAGTGTTTGAATGCATTTGTCTATGTTTGATAAGGTGAGGCAATTTTTGGAGATCTTAGTTCATCAGCTATTGGTGCTCACCAAACTGCTCAATAAAGCTATGGCAATGGATTGAGTGTTTGGAACAAGTCAAATATTCCCCGTAAATTCTTCCTAATTGTGGTGAAGCCACTTAATGAACCAGTCATTCAATATGGTCCCTTTTTTATGAATAATAAACAAGAAATAATTTAGGCTCTTGAAGATTATCAATGTTCTAGAAATGGATTTGAGAGAGTTGTTGGATGGCGTCGTGACACTGTTGGGCTTAGTGATGCTGAATAGACAACATATTGAATTCAAAACTATGATACCAAAATTACTTTTGCTAACATGCCTTCGAGAGCATAAGAGATAATTCTTTAGAAGTACATTCACAAAGTTGCTTCCCTATATTTTTTTCTCTGAGTTCATTGAGTTATGTTCTATTACTCCTTCCCTACATTTCTAACATAGTGGAAACTTTAGGAATGCCCCTTTCAAAGGTAAACCTTGGATTCTGGAATGAATTTATTCAACGCTTCAAACTCTATGATCAACGACATTGGAATGAATTTTCTCAACCACTCAAAATCCATAGCCACCAACTTTGGCCTTGATAGCAACCTTAGCATATATAAAGAAAGCAGTTATAATTGGTAATCAAGACAAATATGATTTCCTCGAAACCCTCATCAAAGATTTGTGTAATGGAACAACTTTTAAGGAATTATTTACTACAACAATAAATCCATCCAAGGTATATTTTGCAGCTACTTGATCTTGCATAGCTCTAGTATATTTATATTTTTAGAGTAAATCAGATATGGCACAAATGAGTTTCTAAAGGATACAAATATGTACATATTTCTCAATTAGATTCCATTATTAATCTTCTCTTTTCTTATTATCTAGCAAGAGAATACACCATACATATTATTGATTTTCCACACCTTAATTGGCATGAGGCACACATATGCCAATTTAAAGGTCAACTAGATAGGCAATACTAAGTTCAACTAAACTATAGCATGGTCATGACAAATAAAATAAATTTTCACAGACTTGTCAAGTGCTTCAACTAAAAAGAGTTTGATTTATTTTAGAAGTGTCCTACCTAGTCATCCGTGGTAGATCCATATTGTCACAAACCCCGGTAACCTCGCATGTAATAATAGGGTGTTAGAATTTTTTTATACAAATTACCACAAGTAATTAACCAATTCACAGCTCCACAATTCATCATTAACCATTAGAGATAATATTCGTTAGTACAATAAGTAAATTGCCATCAAGACAGCAAGTTGCATAACCATTGCATAACCTACTATGGTAGTGTAATGACATAAACTGTCTCATGAATCCTTGCATCCATTTCTTGATATCCTTAGCCTTATTAAATAATCATGTACTAGGACATTATGGTTGTCACATTAAATAAAGAACCATCAACATCAAGGACTCATCATTATCAAATTGACACAAAAGGCAATCACACCATTTGAACACCAATTTACCCTGGAAACCCTGTAGGGTGAAAACCAGCAAACGTTTAATCTTATTATTAAACGCTCGTGAGGAATTTCACCCCTCACTCAATGGCTTATAAGGGATTCCATCCCTTAACCATTGTTATCAAATCATTACAATAAGTTATCATTAAGTTATCACATAACTAGCTAAAAGCTAATACATTTTCCATGTAATCTTTCACTTACATACCACCACATGCAACATTCCTTGTAGCATGATGGTTTTAGTAATGGACAATCCTGGAACTTGAACTCATCTGCATGGACCAATAATCCTTTTCCTGCCACCATGTTAAACCTCACTTTCCTTTGGCATCAACCACCATCGTTTCCTGTCAATGTAGTTGTCAACAAGCTTTGGCAACAATATTAGATACATTATTAATCAAGCAATAAGCAGTCTCTAAAAGTGATCTTTCAATGTCTACTCATGCACATCTACTCATCTTCATGAACAAGCATAACGTACTAATTAACTAGTACATATATTCAAGTAAATTCTTATTCTACTTTTCACAATGCTTATTCACACTAAAGCAAATCTCTCTTGAAGAGATCTAACCGTTAGTTTCACAAGTCCATGTTTCTTTTTTTTAAACATATAACACATTGGTCATGTTTACATACCAGGTAATACTATTGGTAATAACTATTGTTCTGCGCCCTTGCACATGCATTCCTGTCACATAGTTATTTTTCAAGAGTTTATCATAGTTTTTCTAACATGCAAAGAACACATACTTGAAGTATGCACTCTGTAACGAGACTTTCCAAACATAAAAAGCTGCCTGCTGCAGCAATAATAGACATCCGAGGGATTGAAGGGCTGGGAGTCTTGTACCAGCGGTTCATTTCAAAGTCAAATGCGCATGAGAATTTACCGGTTGTGCAGAGGAAGGACCATGCATGTCTCTTCTTGATCTTGATTTTTATCCATCTGGTATCTTCTCCTCCAATACCCGTCTGATAGGAACAGAGAGTTCCATTTTTTTGCACACACTCCTAAATTGGACGGTGCTGGCCAGAGGAAAGCACAACAAGATCCTTTCTATTACCTTCTTCTGGAAGCCCACTCCATGGCTCTGCTTTTCTAATTTCAGGCAAACTTCCGAGAGAAGTTGCTTGTCATTTTTGGGTTTGGACTCAGCATTATCTGTCTGCGTCACCACGAATGAAATTTGGTAAATAAATTTATCCACGAGTCTTTCACGTTATGAAAGAGATAAGATGGGATCAGAAAAACTTCATGAAAATGATCAAATTGAACTTAGAAGCAAAGAATAGTATCAAGAAATGATCGTTATTTGGAAAACAAGAAAAATATCAAGAAACTGATTTCAAAAACCAACAAAGATTCCATTAATGGTTGCGACAACATGAATCTGAGCACTCCATCGAGATGCTAATCCACAACATGGACTAACCCACCAAGCTACTGTTATAGGCCCAAAATGCATTAAAACAAATGTGCGAGCTGACGAAATCCTCCCTAACCTTAGAACAATGACTGCATGACCGAACAGACCGAGCAATGGCAAAGTCAAGGAAAAAATGAAACACAGAATGTGAAATATATAGCACATTCTCCTTGTATCAGATTAGGGGTAAAATAATAAATAAATAAAAAACATATGTTGATTCAAGATACCTAAGAAACAATCGTCCCCACGCCTCATGAGTCATAATATTTGCCGAGCATGAGTGGTCCAGTTTCGTGTATACTGTAAATCAAAGAAAAGATCGTGACATCCCTGTAACAGGGTTCGTCTGCGGGTTTAATGGACGACAACAGTCCACGTTAAGCAACAACCAGACCTTTTCAAAATACCAACTTTTACCAAACGCTCTAAAGTGCCTCCTCTTTTACTCTTTGCATCTAACTTCTGCAGAAAAGGAATCAATGCCAACGATAAAGAATCGAAGCTCCCAGGCATAAGACGGTGCAGTAGGCTAAACTCTTCCATGAAACCATGTCCACCGAACCTCTGTTCCCTAGAATGTAGAACTCAAATACACTTTCTAACCTTAACATATAATGGAATTGCGGCCACGCTTCTCCTTCCATTTTACCATACCGAGAATCGGTTCTCCATACCAAGAATCAGTTCTGGATACTAAGAACCAGTTCCGAAACTACCTATTAACTCTTCATAACTGATTTGTAATGATTTTTTTTATTTATTTTACCATGAGTTATTTTGGGGATGTTACATACTCCCCCCCTTAACAGGAACACCGTCCTCGGTGTTCATCACTTGTTGGAACTTGAGATTTTACTCATGATATAACCATCTAAATCACACAAAATGTGATCTTTCCTCTTTTAAAATTAAAGATTTCATTCCAAGAATGACAACAACCAAAATACTAATGATATAATCATAAGAAAGATCATTAGTTATAAGCATCAATAGTCATAAGCATCCATAATTGCAGAACTATGCAAGTTCTAATTTCCATTACTTGACCCGTATTCAATTTCATAATAAACAATTCTTTGTGTCAACTTACCATTACTTACCATCTATTCCTAAAAATCATGAATACTTTCATGTAAGCCTTTTAATAGTGGTTGGACAATTCTTCAACCCTTCATGGTAAGTAATTCCTGTAATATATGACTAACAAATTCAATTGCATTAGCCACTATATTTTGAGTCAAATGAAATACTTTTGACTATCCATCAATTGTGCAATGTCAGATGATTTTTAAATCGCAGTACTTTTACAAGTACTTAAAGAGCACTAACACTAATCATCAAATGATAAATCACTGCTCTACATGCACACTGAACGAATTTTCACTAAAGACATCCACAATGTACTTCTAGAAGTACCAAAAGAGCACCTAGCTCTCTAATCATCAAAACAGTCAATCACTGCATCATTTGAAAAGGGTCTTAGCCCCTACTAAGACTTTCACAAGATTAGTAATACAACAAAGGAATTAAAACTTCCAATAACCCCTTATTGAGTACTAAATTCATTTCCTGTTAAACGTGCATAACATATTTTACACAACTATATATAGAATTCATCTTTAACATATCATATAGTTGATTCATTAATTTCTTTAGCTATGAGTACCATAATAAGCTAAAGAATTCCCAACCCATGGGAACTAGTTTCCACAACCAGATCGAGTCATTTTCACATCCAGACAGTTTCTTTGACAGAGACCTTACTAGGTCTAACATGGGATTCCACTGGCCAACCAGCTCAAGACTT
This sequence comes from Pinus tabuliformis, assembly GCA_031772625.1. Lineage (NCBI taxonomy): Eukaryota > Viridiplantae > Streptophyta > Pinopsida > Pinales > Pinaceae > Pinus > Pinus tabuliformis. The sequence continues at coordinate 1,505,267,964 of CM062819.1, read as the reverse complement.
CCAATGTCCACATAAAATATTTTCCCTCATTGATATAATTTATCTCTAGGGAGAGGAAATCCAGGCAGACAAGTACCATCAACCCTTCTGGGCAGGTAACTGTCATCAACCTAAGGCATATCCGGGTAGACAAGTACCATCAACCCCTCTGGGCAGGTAGCTGCCATCAACCCAAGGCATACCAGCCTTTCACAATCCAGGCAGACAAGTACCATCAACCCCTCTGGGCAGGTAACTGTCATCAACCCAAGGCATTCAACCCTTTCTCAATCCGGGCAGACAGGTACCATCAACCCCTCCAGCCAGGTAACTGTCATCGACCCAACTATCCGCAACTGTCTGGCATGTTAAATTTCTCTTTTGTTACTCTTTCTCAAAGTAATTTACACAATGAACCATATGAACATTATTATTAGCACAACAAACATGCATGTACACCATGCATTTACACTTAACCCTCAACATGGGTCCACAACATCTAGATTGATGGGAACCATATCTATCATACACGTTGTATACATGCAAATTTTCCAAATAACATAATTCATGCATATCATATAACATCATTCTTTCTCATTTATGATTGCATTTCACATTGCAGCTATTTATGTGATGAGTTTTTTTGTTGCCATTAAGCTACCACTACTTAATCCCATCAGCAACGTTAGTTATAAATATGCATCAGTTAACACGTATTCAATTTCCAAGAATGTGCATGCTTACAATATTGTCATGTATAAAAGCATATGAAAATACTCATTAATGTATAAATGTCAACAACAGTTGAGTTAATACTCTCAGCATTCCCAATTTTGCCATAGTCTGTTGTTCCAATTCAAATCATCATTAATGGAGTATTATCTTACGCTTACTATGGCTAGCTTGGGTCATGCATTGTTAATGTAATTAAACATAATCTCTCTAACATACAAAGATCATAACTCTATATCACAATGACTAATCTTTGTGCATACCATTGCTTATCATATAAGCCTTTCACTAGAATACTACCATCATTTCATACAACAAACTACATACCTCTTTATTAAAGGAAGTCATTTTAACCTCATTCTACTATCTTCCCTTTCAGGGAATTATCAAACATATCCATCTTTATATATAAAAATCAAGATACAGAACAAGATTTACTTATCCATCCAAAATCAAGAAATCAACACAACTCATCTAGCAAGACAATCTCTTCAAAATATTATTGTCTTCAAGAAAGTTAACATGATCACTCTCTCTATGTACACACAGAGTCATAGTTCCAAAGTCACAACAGCTACCATTATGCAACATGTGTTCTCTAACACAATTACTTTACTTCAATGCACATAGTTCTTTTCATGAAACAAGTAAGGATTTTGGTTCTTGTATGAACACTATTCTAATGTGTCTTTAAGGAAAGAACCTCTATTTTTATTTTCAAGAAAATTCTCATAAAATCCTTCATCTTCATACATGAAGTATGCACACTCTTCTAGAATGAAACTATATTTAAGTATATATATAATACACTCTTTCTTCAAGAAAGTTAGAAATGAATATCTATGTGCCTAGAAGCACATCTTTAGCTATCTTTATCATGCATGTAATGCATAATCATTTCACTAGAACTTAGAAACTAACTAGAATCATAATGCAATTAGCATATATATATATATATATATATATTTGCAAGAAGATTTTATCAAATAAAGATACATATTTTAATTCAAGAAAACATGGCCACCGTCCATGCTATGTCCTCAAGACATTTATATGCCTCATCCTCTTTTCTCAAGAAGATACTTTGGCTATATTTAGCAATGATTTTATAGACAAGAGACAAGCATTTCACACACAAGACTCACGTGGAGTCTTTCTAATAGGAACTACCTATTTTCTTTACCAAGAAAACATACAAAATAATCAATCTTTAACTGCATGCCTTAACACATTTTCTTTACCAAGAAAATCTATAAAAGAACCATTCTTTTATTGCATGCATTCAAATACTTTCTCTACTAAGAAATCATATAAAACATTCATACGTGTTCTTCAAGAAAGTGAGCAAGATACTTATCTTATCCTTGGATCAACATTCATAACTAACAAATTAAACCACCCTTACCAGAAGCAATTACTCTACTTATGCAATTAGAAGCATAATCTCCAAAGTGTCACACATGCACCAGAGTTACCACTTGGTGCTATATGTAACAACTATCATAACACTACTATGTGACCATTCTAGAATAATGACTTCAAGGAGACATTACGAAAATCATTATCATCAACACACTATAGTTATCATTTTCCAACTCCTTAAGCATGGTCAAGGGAATACTCACATGCACATCGAGCGCTATCTGGTCATCACCAGATTTAGCATCTTCTACAAGATTCTGGCACTCGAAGCTTGCGTTATCTGGTCATCACCAGACTTAGTGATTCTTTTTTCCCATCTCCGTCTGTCCTTACAGCACGGTCTTCTTCCTTCTCCTTGCTTCTTTTCCTTTGGAAGCATCTATAGTTGGGGAAGGTAATTAGAGTTTACTGACAACTGTATTAACAAAGGTAGTCTATTTATGAATAATTATTGCATGTAATTATACCATGAATGGGTCCTAGAAATGTTACCCACTAAACATGCCTCTACAATTAACTTCACCCTGGAATGCAACATGCATAAGAAATCCATCATTCCCATAGTAGAGATAAATTCAACCATCGTTAAATCAAGGCTCCAATGGTTTTTATTTCCCAACAAGTAATGATTAACATAAACACATACCATGCTAATGGATTTCACTTAATTAGAGGGTAATCATCATTAAATCTATTAAGACATAAGCATATACTATTCATCATGCATTCTCATGGTGAATAAAATTAAGAACTCTTCTCATAAACAACTGGAACTATAGCACAGAGAGAGTAAAAATCTTCATACACACACTCCATGCATGTGACATCAATCAACCTTCACTTGTTTTCGAATTTTAATAATCTTAAGTCCAATTCAATTAATGCATATAAGTTCTATGGGTTAGTCATACAACACTAACCAATCTCAACTACCAATCGTCTTCATGCATCCATTACAAGACTGAATCAAAAGTTAGTTATGAAAATCAAGTCTCGCTACTTGACTCATTGCATGTTTTCAATATCTAAGGGGGTTGTTCTAATGTCCTTTTAAAACAATTTTTCATCCTATTCAAGGATGTTCCCCATAATTTATATTCATGCATTGACTCATTAAGTTTTGTTCATTGTAACTTCAATTTTGTTTTTAAAAAAATGAATCATTGTTATTGCCATATTTGCAAAGTAAAAGTTGGTAGTTGATTGTCACCTTCCTCAATGAGTGTTCAATATTGTTCTAAGTGTGACAAAAGTTTCAATGTATTTTATCCTCATCAGGAATATAATGTCATGAACATAGCTATGCAACAACTTTATTACTTACTACTCAAAACAGTTTAAACATGAATCACACTTATCATACCAGAAATAGTGTACTATGTAAATCAATATCTGAGTGATTAAACTCATACCTGAGTTAATTCTCACTGGTGGCATACCTCCATCTATTTCCCGCTTACCAATTCCCAAAGGCGCCAGTGCTGCAACATTTAGCTCTGATACCACTTGTCACAAACCCCGGTAACCTCACATGTAATAGTAGGGTGTTAGAATTTTTTTATATAAATTACCACAAGTAATTAACCAATTCACAGCTCCACAATTCATCATTAACCATTAGAGATAATATTCATTAGTACAATAAGTAAATTGCCATCAAGACAACAAGTTGCATAACCATTGCATAACCTACCGTGGTAGTGTAATGACATAAACTGTCTCATGAATCCTTGCATCCATCTCTTGATATCTTGAGCCTTATTAAATAATCATGTACTAGGACATTATGGTTGTCACATTAAATAAATAACCATCAACATCAAGGACTCATCATTATCAAACTGACACAAAAGGCAATCACACCATTTGAACACCAATTTACCTTGGAAACCCTGTAGGGTGAAAACCAGCAAACATTTAATCTTATTATTAAACGCTCGTGAGGAATTTCACCCCTCACTCAATGGCTTATAAGGGATTTCATCCCTTAACCATTGTTATCAAATCATTACAATAAGTTATCATTAAGTTATCACATAACTAGCTAAAAGCTAATTCAATTTCCATGTAATCTTTCACTTACATACTGCCACATGCAACATTCCTTGTAGCATGATGGTTTTAGTAATGGACAATCCTGGAACTTGAACTCATCTGCATGGACCAATAATCCTTTTCCTGCCACCATGTTAACCTCACTTTCCTTTGGCATCAACCGCCATCGTTTCCTGTCAATGTAGTTGTCAACAAGCTTTGGCAACAATATTAGATACATTATTAATCAAGCAATAAGCAGTCTCTAAAAGTGATCTTTCAATATCTACTCATGCACATTTACTCATCTGCATGAACAAGCATAACGTACTAATTAACTAGTACATATATTCAAGTAAATTCTTATTCTACTTTTCATAATGCTTATTCACACTAAAGCATATCTCTCTTGAAGAGATCTAACCGTTAGTTTTACAAGTCCATGTTTCTTTTTTTTAAACATATAACACATTGGTCATGTTTACATACCAAGTAATACTATTGTTAATAACTATTGTTCTGCGCCCTTGCACATGCATTCCTGTCACATAGTTATTTTTCAAGAGTTTATCATAGTTTTGCTAACATGCAAAGAACACATACTTGTAGTATGCACTCTGTAACGAGATTTTCCAAACATAAAACGCTGCCTGCTGCAGCAATAATAGACATCCGAGGGATTGAAGGGTTGGGAATCTTGTACCAGTGGTTCATTTCAAAGTCAAAGGCGCATGAGAATTTACCGGTTGTGCAGAGGAAGGACCATGCAGGTCTCTTCTTGATCTTGATTTTTATCCATCCGGTATCTTCTCCTCCAATACCCGTCTGATAGGAACAGAGAGTTCCATTTTTTTGCACACACTCCTAAATTGGACGGTGCTGGCCAGAGGCAAGCACAACAAGATCCTTTCTATTACCTTCTTCTGGAAGCCCACTCCATGGCTCTGCGTTTCTAATTTTAGGCAAACTGCCGAGAGAAGCTACTTCTCATTTTTGGGTTTGGACTCAGCATTATCTGTCTGCGTCACCACGAATGAAATTTGGCTAATAAATTTATCCACGAGTCTTTCACGTTATGAAAGAGATCAGGTGGGATCAGAAAAACTTCATGAAAATGATCAAACTGAACTTACAAGCCAAGAATAATATCAAGAAATGACCGTTATTTGTAAAACAAGAAGAATATCAAGAAACTGATTTCAAAAACCAGCAAGGATTCCATTAATGGTTGCGACAACATGAATCTGAGCACTCCATCGAGATGCTAATCCACAACATGGACTGACCCACCAAGCTACTGTTATAGGCCCAAAATGAATTAAAGCAAATGCGCGAGCTGACGAAAGCCTCCCTAACCTTAGAACAATGACTGCATGACCGGACAGACCGAGCAATGGCAAAGTCAAGGAAAAAATGAAACGCAGAATGTGAAATATATAGCACATTCTCCTCGTATCAGATTAGGGATAAAATAATAAATAAATAAAAAACATATGTTGATTCAAGATACCTAAGAAACAATCATCCCCACGCCTCATGAGTCATAATATTTGTCGGGCATGAGTGGTCCAGTTTCGTGTATACTGTAAATCAAAGAAAAGATCGTGACATCACTGTAATAGGGTTCATCTGCGGGTTTAATGGACGACAAGAGTCCACGTTAAGCAACAACCAAACCTTTTCAAAATACCAACTTTTACCAAATGCTCTAAAGTGCCTCCTCTTTTACTCTCTGCATCTAACTTCTGCAGAAAAGGAATCAATGCCAGCGATAGAGAATCGAAGCTCCCCGGCATAAGACGGTGCAGTAGGCTAAACTCTTCCACGAAACCCTGTTGTAATGACCCCAGACGATGTAAATGTGAAATTTTACTGTGGTAAAAGACACTATGACAGTTGTTGTTTTATGTTTAAAAAACAAAACTTTGACAAACTATTTTATTAAAGTAATTTAAATATTTTCTTGAAATGCTGGCAGCCTCTAGGAGGTGGATTTCAAAGAAAGAGATCAGTTGTAATAACTGATTGAAACTACCCTCCCAAACAGGAAAAGTCCTGGCTGTAGGGAGGAAGTTCTGTGCTGTTGGGACAGACAGAAGAGATCTTTTCCAAGGAAAAGGAAAAGGAAAAATACAAAGGAAAACTGGTTAAGTCTGGTAAGGACCAGATAACCAGGCACAAGGTGCACAGATCTTGTTGAGGGCTTGAGGCCTGCAAGATGGCTCGGGGGGAGAATTCCGTCTGAGAGATGGATCTCATGGCTGGGTGGAAGAGCAGAATCAAAGTACAGGTGACTTGCTTGAGTACCTATTTATGACTCTGGTGAACCAGGTATGGTTTCAAACCGCAGAGTCTCTGTTGAATTTAATGAGAAATATACAGTGAACTTACAGTAGTCAAATAAGTCTGTGTTTCATTCTCTTAGAAACTGTCATATTATTAATGTAACTGCACAAGTGTAGTATTAAATTAAAGGACAGATTATCAATCGATAGACATGACCTGAAAACTAGTCATGCTGTTAATAAAGCTACATAGGTGTAGTTTGATTCAAAGACCGATTATTGAATGAGAGTCATGGCACGAAACAATCAGAGAGACAGAGGTATTTTAAGTAAAGAAAAGCTACTAACGAGACAAACAGTCCCGAATACCTTGAATATAATCAAACTGTTAATATAATGTGCCAACAAGAACGAGACTAGAAAACCTCAGAGCCTAGGTAGAAACCACCGGCTGTAGTCAGATTCTAAACTCGTCGACAGGAAGGAGAAGAATCTATTGTGATTTATAAGGAACTGTTGAAATGCGAAGATTAAACATACTGTTCCAGACAAGGAAATTTATTCTGTAGTTGTACGAGATGGAGAGAGAGCCATACCGTAATCGGTGATAACTAATGTTATCAAACCACAGTGCTCGCAGATACAATAGCAGAGGTACCAGTTCATTAAAGAACAATAAAGGAAAACCGAGATATCCAAACAGGAACCCTGTGCATGCTACATCAGAGAGGAAAAACTCCAGACATGTGTATATTCCGACATTCTTATAAAGAAAGGAAGAAGTATGGTATTGCTAATATAACTAACCGAGAGCATCCATTGAAAAATTAGCAAAGACGAGAGCCGCATAGAAATTCCAGAACGCATGACTCGAAACGATAAGCATAACTTGAGTAAATCTATGAGCTATGTCGTCGCTGAGATGAGCAACTTATCCATAGTGAAAGGCAGAAACCAATGATAACAAAGTAAACAACCATGCACTGTATTAATAATGCTAAGTATACAGACTATATTAACAAATTGCGCAAAGCGTAAGCTGCCCTGAGGGCTCAGACAGAGTAACATTTTCATATATAAATTACAAAAAAATAATACCCGGTTAGTGTAATCTTGGAAGGGTAACAACTGTACATACAATGATAAACGGAAAACTTCAAAATAGAGCCTGATTCCGCTAACCCCAGAACTGAGCATTACGGCCAGATCCGGTGTCGTATGTCTTATATCTAATACAGAAAACCAAAACTCTGGGTATGCCGCAAGGGCAGTTATACAACAAAAATTAATCCATAAATACATGAAATAGAACACATGAGTTCCGCCATGGACGATAACTCATCAGGGCAGGTCATTGACTCAAACCAGACAATAAAACATAAATGTAAACCATGAGGGTCCTCCTTGGAGAATACCTCGGCAATCGAAGCAAAGAAACCAACATATGAACGGTGGTCTGCAACAAACCATAATGCGAACAGCTCAAGATCAAGGAACTCTGAGCTCTCGTATGCATGGGAAAAGTAAATAAGAGTTGAGAGCTTACCTGTAGCCGTCGAGAGGGTTGAACCGTCAAGATTAGTCACCTTGACACCATCGGAGGGGTTTGAATAATCCCATCTGCACGCGCTACCAGCGAAAAGGATCAAATAAGCATGAATCGCTACAATTAACAATAGAACTGTAAACACAAACCAGTAAATTTAGACAGAGGGTTATTACCTGAGTAAGCCTAATGCTGGGCACTTCACGGCTTCCGGAGAGGTTGCAGGTTGTGCAGACGACACTGGGGGTTTCGAACCAGCGTCTGAGCACCGAGGCAGAGCCAGAAGGGCAGTGCGAACAAATAAACCCTGAGCTTGCTCCGATGAGTTATGTAATAACTTAAAACCCTCGCACACATCCCAACCCTTTGATCCAAGGGTGAGATCTCGACCGTCCAAGCAAAGCGGGAAAAGGAAGCGAGAAGGCCGAGAAACCCAAACCCGAGGTGTCATATGGCTGGATGGGCAAGCCATGCCACCTGCCCTAGTGTGGACTGAAAAGTCAACTATTCATAAAACATATTATAGCGTAAACATGGTACCATGATAGCATACGCAATTTAGATTGCAAAGTAATTAAGCGTTAGGCTAACCAGTGTATTATTACAATGATGCATGGCATAAAGTTTTTGTCTATGCGGCATGGAGTTTAAACATGCGGCAATGCACAAAGTATAAAGCATATAGTATAGCGAAGCTTATATGTATGGCATACATTAATTTTTTTTTTTTCTGTGTATATGTGAACAAGGTTGTGACAAATTGGTATCAGAGCCCAGTTTCAACACTGTGGCCTTAAGCATGACATGTTTCACTGTGCAGAAGCTTATACCATGCATACATATGAAAGCTAATAAATTCATTAACTGTTGTTCTGTCTATTTAGGGGTGAAATACATAATTATAACAGCTAATAGTTAAACCAGAAAAAGTAACGAAATGCAAGGAGCTTGCAGCAACCCTTGGGAAAACCCAGAGCTGTGGGTACAGTTGGGTGAGGAAACACGAAGTACCAATCTTGCAATACTGGAAACTGTTCAGGAGTTGAAAAATGAGATGGCACGATTGCGAGAAGGCAACGCGCGTTTGACGGTAGAACAAGAGAGAATTCTGAAGAGTTTGTCGGACAGGCAAAACCCACCCTTATCTAACCCCAGCGTGGAATAGCAGAGGATGACAGAAGGACAAGACTATCAGATTGAACCTGAAAATTCAGAAGGCAAATAGGATCATTCTGATAATGTACCAGAGTAGCAAACCTCAAAACGTCAGAGAATGGAGCTGCAGGGAGAATTTCGAAAAATTAAACCCCCACATTTCGATGGAGAACAGGAAGAAGCAGTTGAAGCATGGTTAATAAATATGAATAAATATTTTCAGTTGTACGAGTATGATCATAACTTGAAGGTGACACTGGCTATCTTCAAGTTACAAGGTAAGGCAACCTTGTGGTGGGAGGAAATCAAGATTGTGAAGGGGGTAAGTGAACGGACCATTACATGGGAGAAGTTTCAGAAATACTTCAAAGAAAGGTACCTGACCGAGCACTTCTACGATGAAAAGGCAAGAGAATTCCATGATTTAAGACTGGGGCAACAGACTATGGACGAGTTCATTAATCGCTTTACCTCTCTGCTACATTATGTACCTTATATCAAAGAGGAAAAAGCCAAGGTACAAAGGTTTGTGAGCAGCTTACCTTCATATATAAGAGAGAGGATTGAGTTTGACAATCCTAGGACCATCGATGAGGCTATTCGTAAAGCAAGGATCTGCTACCGGCAGAATAAACAGAAGGGGGATGCTTCAAATAAAATATGGAATGAAAAAAGGAGTAGTCGGATGGTTGGAAGCAGCAAAGGAGGTCGCAGCAATGGAGGTAAGGGAGCTGGTAAAGGATTAAACAGTAGAACTGTAGCAAAGAGTGCGCCCCGAGCTAGGCCAATAAGTGAATCTAGAGTAAGTGAGCAGCCTGTTAGGCCAGAAGGTGAAGGGATGACCAGACCCCCAGTTCAATGTTGGGGCTGTGGAGGACCTCACTATGTTAAAAACTGCCCACAGCGAAAGGGGACGGACCAGATTTCCCAAATTCATGAAGCATCGACCGTTGGGGACGTGGCACGTAGTGTACCAAGAATTAACGCAGCCTTGGAGGACCGCCAAGCGGAATACCAGCCGCCTATGCTGGAATTTGAAGGTAAAATTTCAAACCTTTCTATAGCTGTTCTTATTGATCCAGGAGCTACTTTAAGTTATATTAGCCCAAAGATAGTAGAACAATGTAAGTTAAAATCTCAAAAATTTAGAAATCCGTGGTTGGTCCAATTAGCTACAGGAGCCAAGAGACGGGTCTTGGCAAAAATAAATAATTTCTCTTTAACCATAGCAGGACAGCCAATAGTGGCGGACCTAAACGTACTACCCTTGGGTTCATATGACATTCTGATTGGGATGGATTGGCTGGAGAAACACTGGTCCTTAGTGAATTGCAAGACAAAAACCATTTACTATAAGAATGACCGTGGTGAGCAACAGGAACTGCAAGGAATCAAGCATCCCGTACAGATTCGACCCATTACAGCATCTCAGTTAGCTAAATGCATTAAAAAGAAATGTCAAATTTACGTTATTCAGGTGGGTTACGCAAATCAGAAAAATAAAACTGCTATGCTGGGCAACATTCCGGTGGTACAAGAATTTGCAGATGTTTTTCCAAAGGAAGTACCGGGATTACCACCTAAAAGAGATGTGGACTTTACCATTGAATTGATTCCGGGGGCAGCACCCGCGTCACGGGCACCATACCGAATGAGCGTACCAGAACTAACAGAATTAAAAATGCAACTGCAGGAGCTGCTAGCAAAAATTACATCCGTCCCAGTGTATCACCCAGGGGAGCCCCAGTGTTATTTGTCAAAAAGAAAGATGGGACTTTTTGGATGTGTATTGATTATCGTCAGCTGAATAAGCTCACGATCAAAAATAAATATCCTTTGCCCCGGATTGACGAACTTTTTGATCAAGTGAAGGGGGTAACGGTGTTCTCTAAGATCGATCTTCGATCTGGTTATCATCAGATTAGAATTAAAGAGGAGGATATCGCTAAGACAGCTTTCAGAACGCGGTATGGGCATTACGAGTTCGTGGTGCTACCTTTTGGTCCGACCAATGCACCTGCTACCTTCATGTGTTTGATGAACAGTGTGTTTCATAGGTTCTTAGATAAATTTGTGTTGATATTCATAGACGATATTCTGATTTACTCCTGATCAAGGAAGGAGCATGAGGAACACCTTAGAGTGGTGTTGCAAACTTTGCGAGAACATCAGTTATATGCAAAGTTTAGTAAGTGTGATTTCTTTCGGGAGGAGATACAATACTTAGGCCATGTAATCACAAAGGAGGGGATTGCAGTAGACCCTGAAAAAATCAGAACTATAATGGAATGGCCCATACCAAAGGACGTGGCAGATATTAGGTCCTTTATGGGGCTAGCGGGTTATTATAGAAGGTTTGTGGAAGGCTTTTCAAGGGTAGCATACCCTATCACCTCCTTACAAAAGAAAGGGAAGGTATTTAAGTGGACCTCAGAATGTCAGCGGAGCTTTGAGCAGCTTAAGCACTTACTCACCACGGCGCCCATTTTGAGTATAGCTGATCCTAATAAGGATTACGTGGTTTGTACTGACGCGAGTAAAGAAGGTGTGGGAGAAGTGTTGATGCAAGAAGGAAGAGTAATTGCATATGAATCAAGGAAACTGAACGAACATGAGCAGAAATACTCTGCTTACAACTTGGAGTTGGCAGCTGTTATCCATGCACTGAAAATGTGGCGACATTACCTATTGGGAATGAAATTTCTGTTGTTGACAGACCATCACAGCTTAACAAACTATTTCAGCCAACCCACCTTAAATACGAGACAAGCTCTTTGGGCAGACTTCTTAAGTGGGTTTGATTTTGAAATTAAGCATTTAAAGGGGAAGGAGAACCGGGTAGCTGATGCATTGAGTCAAAAGGTACAATGCGTGTGCAGGATTTCGGTCAGTAAATGGTAGAGTACCCTACTTGAAAGGATAAAAATAGCGGCTGATCAAGATGATGTTTACCAGGAAACTAAACAGCAGGTACAACAACTTTCTGGTAAGGAAACACAACAGGGATATGAGCTGGATGATGCCGGAATGCTATATTTTAATAAAAGGTTGTATGTACCCAATGAAGATAGTCTTAGGAAACTGATTCTGGACGAATTTCATATCAACCATTATACTGGGCATCCTGGGTACCAGAAAATGGTCACCGCACTTCGGAAGGAATACTACTGGCCAAAAATGAAGAAGGAGGTAGCTGAATATCTAGCGCGATGTCTAGAATGTCAACAGATTAAGGCGGAGCATTTGCATCCAGCAGGGCTGCTACAACCCTTACCCATTTCGGAATGGAAATGGGAAACTATTTCCATGGACTTTATAACCGGATTGCCTCGAACGAAGGAAAATAATGATTCCATTATGGTGGTAGTGGATAAGTTAAGTAAGGTAGCACACTTCATACCTGTACAATCCACGTATAAGGTTGTGCAAATTGCTCATATTTTCATGCAAAATGTGTTCAAATTGCATGGACTCCCGAAGGTAATAATTTCTGATCATGATGTTAAGTTCACATCAACCTTTTGGAGGACATTGTTTGCTGAACTAGGAACACAGCTAAACTTTAACACATCCTATCATCCCCAGACCGATGGTCAAACGGAACGGGTAAATCAGGTAGTGGAGGACATGCTGAGAGCATGTGTTATGATGAAACCAACCCAATGGGAGGAATACCTCCACCTGGTGGAATTCGCATATAATAATGGGTATCACTCGTCAACACAGCTGAGTCCTTTTGAGGTCTTGTATGGGCGAAAGTGCCGCACACCCTCAAGTTGGGGTGGACCTAAGGATAGGTTAAGATTTGGTCCGGAAATGCTCAAGGAAATGGAAGACATGGTGAAAAAGGTGCGTACCAACTTAAAGGCCGCTCAGGACAGACAAAAAAGTTTTGCAGACCGGAAGAGAAGGTTCAAAGAATTCCAAGTTGGAGACCATGCTTTTGTAAGAATTCAAACCAGAAGGAGTACCTTGCAGTGGAGCGGGTGTGTCAAACTTGCCCTCGCTATTTTTGACCCTTCCAAATCCTGGCGAGAGTGGGGCCAGTAGCTTATCAACTCGCCCTGCCGAGTCATATTAAAATCCATAATGTTTTTCACGTATCTGTACTAAAAAAGTACGTTTACGATCCTAAACATGTGATCCAATGGCAGGATGTTCGGGTAAGAATTAATCTGGTCGTTCTAGTTAAGCTTTGTTCTTAAAACCAGGAAATAATTAAATCTGTTGCTGTTTGCAGTTCGAGCCGGAAGGCGAGGTTCTGGTCGAACCACTGAACATTCTCGACCGGAGAGAAGTGCGGCTGCGAAAGCGGGTTATTTTCCAAGCTAAAGTGTAGTGGCAGAACTATGGGCCTGAAGAGGCCACTTGGGAGGATGAGGAATTCCTTAAAGAAGCTTACCCGAATTTGTTTAAGGGAAACAGACATCGGGACGATGTCCAATCACATGAGGGGGAGATGTAATGACCCTAGACGATGTAAATGTGAAATTTTACTGTGGTAAAAGACAGTATGGCAGTTGTTGTTTTATGTTTAAAAAACAAAACTTTGACAAACTATTTTATTAAAGTAATTTAAATATTTTCTTGAAATGCTGGCAGCCTCTAGGAGGTGGATTTCAAAGAAAGAGATCAGTTGTAATAACTGATTGAAACTACCCTCCCAAACAGGAAAAGTTCTGGATGTAGGGAGGAAGTTCTGTGCTGTTGGGACAGACACAAGAGATCTTTTCCAAGGAAAAGGAAAAGGAAAAATACAAAGGAAAACTGGTTAAGTCTGGTAAGGACCAGATAACCAGGCACAAGGTGCACAAATCTTGTTGAGGGCTTGAGGCCTGCAAGATGGCTCGGGGGGAGAATTCCGTCTGAGAGATGGATCTCATGGCTGGGTGGAAGAGTAGAATCAAAGTACAGGTGACTTTCTTGAGTACCTATTTATGACTCTGGTGAACCAGGTATGGTTTCAAACCACAGAGTCTCTGTTGGATTTAATGACAAATATACAGTGAACTTACAGTAGTCAAATAAGTCTGTGTTTCATTCTCTTAGAAACTGTCATATTATTAATGTAACTGCACAAGTGTAGTATTAAATTAAAGGACAGATTATCAATCGATAGACATGACTTGAAAACTAGTCATGCTGTTAATAAAGCTACACAGGTGTAGTTTGATTCAAAGACCGATTATTGAATGAGAGTCATGGCACGAAATAATCAGAGAGACAGAGGTATTTTAAGTAAAGAAAAGCTACTAACGAGACAAACGGTCCTGAATACCTTGAATATAATCAAACTGTTAATATAATGTGCCAACAAGAACGAGACTAGAAAACCTCAGAGCCTGGGTAGAAACCACCGGCTGTAGTCGGATTCTAAACTCCTCGACAGGAAGGAGAAGAATCTACTGTGATTTATAAGGAACTGTTGAAATGCGAAGATTAAACATACTGTTCCAGACAAGGAAATTTATTCTGTAGTTGTACGAGACGGAGAGAGAGCCATACCGTAATCGGTGATAACTAACGTTATCAAACCACAGCGCTCGCAGATACAATAGCAGAGGAACCAGTTCATTAAAGAACAATAAAGGAAAACCGAGATATCCAAACAGGAACCCTGTGAATGCTACATGAGAGAGGAAAAACTCCAAACATGTGTATATTTCGACATTCTTATAAAGAAAGGAAGAAGTATGGTACTGCTAATATAACTAACCGAGAGCATCCATTGCAAAATTAGCAAAGACGAGAGCCGCATAGAAATACCAGAACGAATGACTCGAAACGATAAGCATAACTTGAGTAAATCTATGAGCTCTGTCGTCGCTGAGACGAGCAGCTTATCCATAGTGAAAGGCGGAAACCAATGATAACAAAGTAAACAACCATGCACTGTATTAATACTGCTAAGTACACAGACTATATTAACAAATTGCGCAAAGCGTAAGCTGCCCTGAGGGCTCAGACAGAGTAACATTTTCATATATAAATTACAAAAAATAATACCCGGTTAGTGTAATCTTGGAAGGGTAACAACTGTACATACAATGATAAACGGAAAACTTCAAAATAGAGCCTGATTCCGCTAACCCCAGAACTGAGCATTACGGCCAGATCCGGTGTCGTATGTCATATATCAGATACAGAAAACCAAAAGTCCGGGTATGCCGCAAGGGCAGTTATACAACAAAATTAATCCATAAATACATGAAATAGAACACATGAGTTCCGCCGTGGACGATAACTCATCAGGGCGGGTCATTGACTCAAACCAGACAATAAAACATAAATGTAAACCGTGAGGGTCCTCCTTGGAGAATACCTCGGCAATCGAAGCAAAGAAACCAGCATATGAACGGCGGTCTGCAACAAACCATAATGCGAACAGCTCAAGATCAAGGAACTCTGAGCTCTCGTATGCAGGGGAAAAGTAAATAAGAGTTGAGAGCTTACCTGTAGCCACCGAGAGGGTTGAACCGTCGAGATTAGTCACCTTGACACCATCGGAGGGGTTTGAATAATCCCATCTGCACGCGCTACCAGCGAAAAGGATCAAATCAGCATGAATCGCTATGATTAACAATAGAACTATAAACGCAAACCGGTAAATTTAAACAGAGGGTTATTGTGTGAGTAAGCCTAATGTTGGGCACTTCATCGCTTCCGGAGAGGTTCGAGGTTGTGCAGACGACACTGGGGGTTTCGAACCAGCGTCTGAGCACCGAGGCGGAGCCGGAAGGGCAGTGCGAACAAATAAACCCTGAGCTTGCTCCGATGAGTTATGTAATAACTTAAAACCCTCGAACACATCCCAGCCCTTCGATCCAAGGGTGAGATCTCGACCGTCCAAGCAAAGCGGGAAAATGAAGCGAGAAGGCCGAGAAACCCGAACCCGAGGTGTCACATGGCCGGATGGGCAAGCCATGCCACCTGCCCTGGTGTGGACTGAAGTCATTAAGGCAACGGATGAGTTGGCGCCTGCAAGGGCTGCGGCCGGACCACCAAACCCCGCGCCTAATTAATATACACCGTATACTGAGGTGGTCTAGTAGTTAGGTTCAGCTGTAAAGTCAAAAGCTATTCATAAAACATATTACAGCGTAAACATGGTACCATGACAGCATATGCAATTTAGATTGCAAAGTAATTAAGCGTTAGGCTAACCAGTGTATTATTACAATGATGCATGGCATAAAGTGTTGGTCTATGCGGCATGGAGTTTAAACATGCGGCAATGCACAAAGTATAAAGCATATAGTATAGCGAAGTTTATATGTATGGCATACATTAATTTTACAAGGTTGGTGTCCACCGAACCTCTGTTCCCTAGAATGTAGAACTGAAATACACTTTCTAACCTTAACATATAATGGAATTGCGGCCATGCTTCTCCTTACCGAGAATCAGTTCTCCATACCAAGAATCAGTTCCGGATACTAAAAACCAGTTCCGAAACTACCTATTAACTCTTCATAACTGATTTGTAATAATTTTATTTATTTATTTTACCATGAGTTATTTTGGGGATGCTACACATATTCAAATTAAATAATACATTTTGACAAATGACTGCATTTGGTTCTGAATAAAAAGACATAATTTGATTCAATATGACAAGATAGTTGACACATAAGTTTGCATCGGAGATAATATTCTTCAGTAAAAGAATATGTGGACCGAAAGAACATGTTACTAATTTACTGTAGAAACCAAGAGGTCTCAAGCATTTGGTTCTGAATAAAAAGACATAATTTGATTCAATATGACAGGATAGTTGACACATAAGGTTGCATCGGAGATAATATTCTTCAGTAAAAGAATATGTGGACCGAAAGAACATGTTACTAATTTACTGTAGAAACCAAGAGGTCTATATGAGACAAATGGTTTGTAAAGCCTTGACCTACAAACATGAAATTTTTACTACTCAAATTTATTCCACATATCTATGAAATCCAAGCTCCTCTTGAACACGAACGTGAAGAAAGAATGAATCACTAAGATACCTGAAGAGACAGTCGTAAAGAAAAATTCTCAATTATGATATGTCAAGGTTATTTGAACATTAGCAATGACGGAAATAGTATAAGTAATATTAATGATGGCTGGAAGTTTTTGGAGTGCTTGGAAATGATAATATCTTAGTTGATTAAGATATGAGGAAATTCTTGTTGAAGATTTAGTTTGTTATTTTGATGAGTTGGCTGCTACTTTCGAAAAATAAATTGGGCATAAATTACTTCTTAAGAAGTAAAATTAAATTCGGCATGGAAAATTAATAGCATAATGGTTTATATTGAAAGAGGAAAAAATAATCATCATGCTAGAGAATAGGGCAAGGAAATTACTTTTTATAAACACGAATTTCAATTTCAACCAGCAAATATAGAATAGGACCATACAATCTAAGAACACAGTAAAAATTCATGATTCAAGTCTAATTTTTTTTTTTAATTAAGATTTACTCTGCATCTGATTTGTTCTAAAATATTAATTTCTTTTAAATGTACAGGCTCACTTGGCTCCAAATAGCCAGTTTGATTTCAGAAATATATCAAGAGATCTTTGGATGATGACTTGAACAACGTGGTTGGAATCCGATTAGTAACATTTTCTATGTGCACATCAACTTTGATCGACGACACTTCGCTTGGAAGGTAAGCCATGCTTCAATTAGCTGGACATCTTGTTAATGCAACAGAATGCACTGCTAGAAAATGTGTTCAATCCTAACTTCATTTACACAATCGAAGCAACAAATAATTAAAACTGGCATTTTCATATATTTAAAACTATGGAAGAAATTCTGGCTAAATAAGTTCTGCGACAGAAACTCAGATCGAATCACAATGTTCACAATCTGGAGCTTTAGCTGGCAGCGACCCAAATAAAGACAACAACAAAGTTCAGAGTTCGAAGCATAATCATATTTTTCGATCAGTGAGGAGATTAGTCTCAACGGAAGAGGGTAGACAAGGAAATATCACTAGTTTCGCCTTATTCTCAAAGTAAGCAATAGCGAACATTTTTATTTATGTCTACAGTGGCTCCCATAACTGCAGTGGATCTATGTCGTCTAAAACGAGCGAGCAGTATTCACTCTCTTCAAGTGACGGGATGTAATAATTGCGTTCCCAGACTTCATGGTATCCAGAGATGATGTTTAAGAGATTTGCATTTTCCTCAGAAATCCTTGCTCCCTCTGCTTGCTCGGAAGCCAATTGTGATTGCAGCTCTGAAATTTTATTCTGGAGATCATTGATTACTCCTGCGCAGCCAAAGACAGGATCGCGAGCTCTCTCGCTCGCCTCGTACACCATGCTTCTTACACCATCATTTCTCTTGTCGGCCGGAAGATCCTGTAACACCCTGAAAACTTACTAAATATAAATTTAAAAACTTAATAAATATAAATTTAATTATAAAGAGATAGAAATTAATATTTACAATAAATAATTTCTTCTAAATTATATAGCTGTGTTTTTTTAATGCATATCACATTAAAAAATTAAATTAAAAGGTTAGAAATTATGTTAAACAAAAATTCACATATATATAAATATGTATTATCAAAAGAAATAAAAATAAAATATTTTTATATATGAAAGAGTAAAATTCAAATAAATATAAATAATATTATTATGAATTAGTATAGAGGAATCAAAGTTTTACATGTGTAAATCTTTTTTAAAGTTTTGCATTAAAAAAGAAGTTTGTGTATTGAGAGATTTGATTCTTCTAAGTGTTTTATAGATAAAGAGTTAACATGGATCTATGTTGGTCTCTCAATGGTTAATGATCATCCAAGCTCTTATCCAAGCTCTTATGTGATGATACATCCTATATTGCCAATATGAAAACATATCATAGCAATTAACTTTTATAAGTTTATTTTAAATCATTACTAATTATAAAAGGTATTAATATATGAGTTAAATATATATAAATTTAAGAAACATGTAACAAAGAACATGTAACGAAAAAACTATAGCAAAGGTATAATAAGAAGTAAGAGATATTTGTCTTTCTTTTCAATTAAATTGTAAGTAAAAGGCTTATAACTACCTTTGCAATAAATCTCAACATTTTATCTTAATTATTACAAAAAAATAGTGTTTCATATATATTACATGGAGTCCTAATCCTTACCATCCACTTATTTATTTTTTTATAGCTTAACTATTATTGTAAAAGCATATTCTAAAGTAGACATGCTATCCAATTAAAAAAATGCATTTTTTTTATAGATTAATTATTATTGGAAAAACATATTCTAAAATAAACACGCTATCCAATCAGAAAATGCAATATCCATTTGTACCATATATTATGTTATTTTTGTTAAAAACATATCAAGCTTATAATTATTTTCTTTATAAATAATGACAATGATAATAGTAGTTTATTTTATTTTTTTTCAATGTGGTTCACGGGCACTCAATGAGTGGCTGCTACGTCCACGTAGAGAAGCGAGGCAGTTCCACCCGAAGGGATCTACCGGTCGGCCATATCAGGCCTAACCCCGAGGGCGTCGAGGAGATTTGACCCCGTGACCTCCCCACTGGGAAAGTGCTTAGAAACGGGAACTCGACCATTTGAGTTATCCCTTGGGGCAGATAATAGTAGTTTATTATAACTTATAGTTATTTTATTTATAATTAATCATAATTATAATAAGAATTTATTATAAAATTATAAATTAGTTAATTGTTATAATTTTTTAAATATTAACTAAATAAGATGCATCACATAAATAAGTTTATCAATGTTTATTTTCTTTTACTACCCAATTAACTGATATAATAAGAGAAAATATTAAATATAATAATCACATAGGTAACATAGATAAAAGATAAAGGATTGTGATTCCTAAAAAGAAAGTATTGCAATGTGAGGAACAATATTGTATGAAAGAATAATGATGTACAGTTTAGAGCGGTGGATGCCTTTAAAAAGATTTTGGAAAGAAAATTATTAAAGAACTTAATTAGACTAAGATCTATGTGATGATTATAATAGTTTAATCGAAAAAATATAATTAAAAAAATTATATAAATAATTAATTTTCAAATATTTTTTAGGAAATTAAGGAAATTATAAACAAAATGAAAAATGAATGTGAGAAAATGAGATTTTATCTATGGTAAACATCATTATTTCAGTGTAGTCTATATTTTATAAATTGAGGATAAAATGAGTATGATGGGACACTGCGATATGTTAACAAGCTAGTAAAAGTAGTAAGTTACATTAGTCATCCATTTTAATAATACAATAAAAAATACGGCTACTAAAGAATTCTTTAAAACATCACCATCATTTAAGGACATTTAAGGAGATTTTAAGTTAGTGAAAAAGTGAGTGGACAAATTCATAATTGTTTATATTTTATAATATTTAAAATAAAATAAAAAATAATTAAAATTAAGATGTTAAATTTAAAAGAGAAGTTTAATTATATGTTTATATGTTTAATTGGATTAAAAGTTTAATAAAAGCTTATGTATTTTTTTCTTTTTTTTTTTTATTTATACAGGGACATTGTGCTTAATATGGAGTTGATAAGTGATATTAAAAAAAAATCTATATTTATTATAAATAGAATATTTTAATTACCATTTTGAGAAAATGTTTGTCATTTCTAATAGGCTTACTAAAAAGAATTATGATAACACAAACACTTGATTTTTGATAAAAATAAAGTTAGTATTTTTTAAAGAACTAAAATAATGAATATACTATCTCATGTCAAACCATTAATATATTTGCGTTATAGCTAAGAATTTGAAATCCCATTAGAAGTCCAAGAGACTTTTGAATATGAATCCCATAGTCTTAAATAAAATGGTTTTATATGTGTATTATTTGAATAATATGAATTGTAATCTTATATTTATTTCTATGTACACTATACAAACAGTATCAAAGTGATGGACTTACGCTTCTACACATGGGTGCTCTCTAGAGCATATCAGACATGTATCCTTTCATGTCTAGCATTCCATAAGTTTTTTCTCTATCTACACCCATTCCCTCAAGACGTGTACGTTCAATTTGTAAGAGGTTTACCCCGTGTGGCTTTTCTTCTGTATCTTCGCACTTGGGGATTTTAATATTTCTTTTCTCAAACAATGTATTGCTTGACGAATGGTCTATTTCAATTCACTAGGTGAGATAACAATAGATTGTTCTAGAAGCATCACAACACATACTTCTCCCTCCTCCCTAATTTGTGCTTACATTTCATGAACAATTGAATCTATCTCTTCATTTCCATCGGCTATGACATTTAGAGAATGAGCATGCTCAATTGTTGTGATAGATCCTATAACGGTTGAAGGGACTTTTTGTTTGTAGATTGTTGAAGTATGGACATCCTTACCGATTTATAAGCAAGAAAGGATGGATCAAATGATGCTTCGTACATGTATATGTATGCCCAAACAAATTTAGCTTCATTAATTCTCCACTTAATGATTATGTGTCCTAGCACCTGCATTTGTTGGATAATAAAGTATACCACTAATCTCACTAGATATCGATAAGAATTTCTAAATATCCTTTTATTTGGCTCCCTTCCAATACATATTTTGAATAAAAATAAGCCCTATTTTTAATACATATCCTCTATTTTTAACAAATACCACTTTCCATACTCCGAAATATCTATCATTCCTCCTTACCATACATCCCCACCCAAACACTCATATATATTGACTTTATTTTTCGGAATTCAAAGACCCCATTATGAATGGAAGTTTTATGGTTTTGCTCAATGATGTGAACGTTGTATGTTTAGCTTATGCTTGATATGTATTTACTGTACACCTATATATTGAAATCTAGTTAATTTCCCAAAGGGTTGCAATGGTAATTGAAGTTGTGTTTCATAGTTTACTGAGTTTCAAAGTTAGTTGCATTATTATTTACTTTCTACAAACACATTAAAAATTGCATTTTTCTTTTACTTTCTATCAACATATTAAAAATTGGAGTGATGAGGATATTTGAAGAAAGAAAAGGAATATTCATTTTATATTTTATGTAAATGTGTTAATTTGAAATTTCACAGTAAACCAAGATGCCTCGAAATATCGACATGTAACCATGATTTCAGTTCCTTATGTGACTGTAGATCCATTTACCTTAGTCATGTAAAAAAGCATGCTATTTAGCGAATTTCTTTAACTAAAATGTTTGTGGAAGTATCAATTGTTTGTTGCATAATCTATTTTTTTAGCACCTTTTACCTTGATATGGGTTATTTTTTAGGCAGATTTCATAGCATCAAAAAGATAGGTTAACTACAGTAGGGATGATATGTAGATTTGGAGCTTTCCAATAAACTAGATATTTGTAGAGTCAATTTCTTTGTTTAGGAATTGCTTTGACAATGAAGAAACAATTGAGGTTCTATAATTGTAGATCTATGTCTCAAAAACTTTATGGTTACGAAGTATCTATTTAGTGATCATGTGTCATAACACATTTATTTGTTGGATATTGAATAATACCACTAGTCTCGCTAGATATTGATATGAATCTCACAAAATTCTTTCTTATAACACCTTCCCAATACATATTTCCAATAAAAAAAACCTGTATTTTCAGCTAGGGAATATGATTGTTCTCTTGTTTTTATAAATCCTACAAAGGTTCTAGGGAATCTTCTCTTTAATATAGTGGAGGTATGGATATGCTTGGAGGAATAATTAAGGTTTTATACATGTATATATATGTCCCAATAATTATAGTTTCATGAAGTCTCCACTTAGTCATCATGTGTCATAGCACTAATCTTAATAGATATTGATAAGAATCTCAAATATTTTTGTTTATCCCACTCCAAATACATATTTCCAATAAAAATGATCCCTAATTTTAATAAATATCCCATTTATTTAAGTAACACCCCTTTTTATACCACAAAATTCCTATAATCTATCCCTACTCCACATCCCCACCCATGTTCCTACAATATATTGACTTTATTTTTTACAATTTAGAAACTGTTTTTATTATTAAATATGGTACAATATTGCTCAATAAAGTGAATTACCTAGGTTTCTCTAAATTCCAAATTAATCCATCGCTTTTATCTCAATTTTCTACAAACATATAAAAAATAGTGACTGATGGATATTAAGTGTAAAGAATATCAAATGACGGGGTTATTTAATTAAAAAGAAGAAGAAGGGGATTACTCATTTTAAAGTTTGTGTAAATGTGGGTTGATTTGAATCTCCCCTCTTTTTCATGTCTAATAAGACAAGTTGCCTCTAGATATCGACATGTAATGATGATTTTAGTTCCATGTGTGGCTCTAAAGTGAATTTGTTTAACTAAAATGTTCGTGGAGGTTGTCATGGTATTCCATGATCTATCTTTTTTGACACACAAAAACCAGATATGGCTTAGTTTTTGAGGTGGACTTCATTTTACCAAAAAAAATAGGGTAGCTAATGTAGGGATCGGACGTAAATTCGGAGCTTTTCAGCTATATGTTAAACTGGATATTTGTAAAGTCAATTTCGTCGTTTAGAAATCGCTTTGACAATGAGATTGTATTGAATTTAAAATCACTTATGAGAGAATATTTCGATCATGTCTCTTCGTAAATTGGAGATATTGAGTTCCCGTTGAGAAGTCTTTGTTGCTTATTAAATGTAAGTTCACTAGATTTTCAATCCGTAACACCGTTAACTTTTATGTATTTTTCTTCTACGTTTTTGTATATGTTCATGAAGGGAATGGGTGTATTTTTGGTAGGCATGTTTATATGGTTGGCCGTTGGCCACATGAAGTATCATATTTTTTTTGCTTTTATCTTCGTAAGTATTCTGTAAAGAATTCCATTTTCTCACTTCCTACTTAATATGGGGAAGTAATTTAAGTGATTGATATAGCTAGAATTTCTAGTTTTGAAATTCTATCACCAAAAAAGAAACAATTAAATTAGAGTTACAATAAAATTCTACATCATGAGTTATCTAGATCAAATAGTTGTATTTAAAGTGAGAGTCATGAGTGTGATTTGGTTTATGGTCTTCTTCAAACAACCATTTTGTAGAAAAATCATAACTTTTGCTATAGCTTAGTTTACAATCATCTTCAAGTCAACATTTGTGAGCACATCTATTTAGCTGAAGACATCAACTTTGATATAAATGATGAAATCATCCACCAACCATTAAGCCTTAGAGCGAAGTTCCATTATTTGTTGTCATCTTGAAACCACCATAAATTTGTCCGATAACTTATAAAGTAAATTGCCATAACAATGCACATGGAATGAAGAAAAAAAATTCTAATGTTGATACAAGAGTGTAATTTAATGTAAAAGTATATTTTGGAATAGAGATCCAATGAAATGAATTAAAAAATAAAGACATGAAAAGAAGTTTTTCAGATAAGTAACTAGCACAACCACATTAATGAATGTGGTTGATATATGCACATAGGCGTCAATGATATACTTTTAATATTAATATTAATATTAATATTAATCAATATGTAATAATAATAATAATAATAATTATATCACAAATCCAATAATTATTGTAACAATTTTAATGACAAATTATAATAATAATTATTATATTATAATAATATAACCATAATATTAATATTATCAAAAATATAATAAATCCAAAGGTTTATTGATATTATTAACGAAAACAATTATTAATATTATAAACTGAAAGCATTATAAACCTCGAGGAATAATATTAAGCCCAAAAGATTAAAATAAAACTAAGGTATTTATATTAAACCATCGGATTAATATTATAAATTATATGAATAATATTATACCCTAGGAATATGAACCTTTAGATTAATAAACCCAAGAGATTGATATTATAAAGCCAAGGGATTAATAGTAAAACCTTGAGACATTATAAGAATAATATTAAACCCAAGATATTAATATTATAAAATAGAGAGATAAATCTGCAATACATTATAATATGATCGACCATGGTTGACCATGGTTCATGATGGTTGACTCTGATTAACCATGGTTGAGCATCAATCACCATCGTTGATTTTCAATTTGAGACAATATTTGCCACAATATCATGTTGAACCATGATTGACCATAATTGACCATGGTTTACCATGATTGACCATCGCTGAGCATGGTTGATTTCCATACTAATATAATCTTTGTCACAAACCTAAGGGATTTATACTATAAACCCAAGGGACATAAACCCTAAGATCAATATTATAAACCCTAAAAGTAACATTAAACCCTAATTATTGACCACAATTTATTTTCATATTGAGCCAATATTTGTCACAATGTGATATTGGACCATGGTTGATGATGATTGGCCATAGATGGCCATGGTAGACCATGATTGATTTTCATATTGAGACAATTGTTGTCACTATGTGGCATTGGGCCATGATTGACTATAATTGATTTTCATATTGAGATAGTATTTGTCACAAAACGAAGCAATTAATATTATTAAACAAAGGGATATAAACCCTAAGATAAATATTATAAAACCTAAAATAAATATTAAACACTCACATTAATATTATAAACCTTAGGATCAATGTTATAAATGGAAGGGATTAATAAACCCAAGGGATTGATATTGTAAACCCAAGGAATTAATATTAAAAACCAAAGGGATTAAACCCTAAGAATAATCTTATAAACTCAAAGTACTAATAAACCTAAGGAACTAATAAACTCTAGGATTAATATTATAAAACTTGTGAATAATATTATACCCTAGGATCATGAGCCTTTAGATTAATATTATAAACCCTAAGATTATTATTATAAGACCAAAAGATTAATAAACCCTAAGAATAATACTATAACCTATATGAATAATAATATATAACTTAAGAATATAAATCCTTCGATTCAATGTATAAATTGACATAGAGATCCAACGAAATAAATTAAAAAAAAAAGAATTTGAAAGGAATCTTTTGTGATAACTAATTAACTTTGAAATATGTACGATAAAATAGAAAGACAGTAGAAAATGTAATAATGCGAAAGTGGAGTTATTGATGGAATGGATTAAAAATAAAAATATTGAAAAAAAATATTCTTCTAGGATAAGTAATTAAGTTTTAAAGACTTCTTATAAAATAACTAGACAATATAGAAATTCACATAACAATGTTGATTAAAACATTTGATTCTATCTGTATTTACTCTTAATTGGTTTATATTTATTATTTAAATAAAGAAAAATAATGAGTCCAGAAAAATTGTGGATAGAATATTTGTTAAAGAATGACACCAATTAATGTTAATAATGTAATTATTTTAGTAAATATGGTTTTACTGGCGAGGCAGTTGTGTAACCATAGGGAGTTATGTAATAAAGTCTTTGTATTAAAATTATGATTTTCCGAGAGGCTTGATGTAACTTTGGAGAATCATTTTTTCACCTGGAGCAATAAAAATTCCAACCCCTTGCCCCGTTGAGGTTTCCATTACACACTGTTGGGGTTTTACCATGTAAATTCACTTGTTCGTTTTTGTGATACATTTTCTATTTTTTGTTCATTTCTTTCATATTTAAATGTTAATGGGCTCAAAATATGAACAAGTGGTATCAGAGAAAGGAGTGTGAGGACCATGGTCTGCTAGCAAAAGAAATTTGAAGAAAGGTTCAAAACAAGCCATTATTCAAAGAAAACCAATCTTGGCGCAAATGGGATAGTTACATTCTTGGAGGCCACATTCTTCGAGTAAGAGAAAGTAGCAGAAAACACATAAAAGAAAGTGCAGAGCCGAACTCTACTGATATAATAATAGTTGACGCTGGAAGAAGTCAAACAAGTCGTTGGAAGTTGAGAAGAGAAGTGTTGTAGGGAGCCAACCCTGTCTTGAGCCTCGTAAATGAAACGATTGTTGTTGACTAAAACGATTCCTAGAGTATTCGAGGCATGTCATTGTTTAATCTTGAAGTGCATAAGAGGACCAGACAACCAGCTCAGGGGTAGATTATTTGTATTGTTGTTTGTTTTTAGGGTTGATTTAAAGTTGTGTATGAGATCCACATAACCGCCTTTTATTTTTTATTGCATTGCCACTCAGTATAAAAGTAAGCCCCATAAAAGGAGTAAGGCAAGCTTGAAAAGAGATTGCTGAGTGGAAGGTGCCATCTACTTTGTCCTAGTAATTTTTTTTTTGGCAATAGAAAAATTTATTTGTTGAAGAATTCATTTATGAAAGTAAATAAAATTTTGAAGAGTTAAACATTATTGTTGGGCTTTTTTACAAAGAACAATAAAGTTCTAAAAAATTCTCTCAATTTCTTTTTTGGTTTCTTCAAAGAAAATTGGAGTAGGGGTTTGAAGTTTTTTTCTAGTTGAATATGTTATTAAAAAGAGAAAACCTAGTGAAAGAAACCAAAAATAAAGAAATTCATAAAAAAATCCTAGTTGAAGGAAAAATTAAAAAGGGAAAACCCTAGTTGGAAGTGGAGAAGTTCACCGGTAAGAACAATTTTGCATTATGTAAACTGAAGGTATGGGATTCGCTGGTGTAACAAGGGTTTCAAAAAGCATTAGATGGGGCTAGAAAGAAAGCTATTGGCATGAAAAACTTGGATTGGAAAGACATGGATACTCGAGCTCTCATTACCATCAGGTTGCGCCTAGAAGATGAAGCTCTCTTCAACATTATTGAAGAAACCTCAGTAGAAGGTTTGTGGGGAAAATTGGAAACATTGAAAATGACTAAGTATTTAACTAACATAATCTATTTGAAGAGTCAGTTGTATAGTCTCCAGATGAAAGAGGGTACTAAACTTGTAGAATTCTTAAAATGTATTTAATACACTTTTTTGCGAGTTTTCAGATATCAATGTTAAATTTGAAGAAGAAGATAAAGTTGTCACTTTCTTGTGTTCCTTTCCCAAGTCTTAGGATCACTTTGTGACTTATATTAGTTTGAGCACAATCGAATCTTTAGAACCCGATTCTCTTGTGGGAGCTCTATTATCTGAAGAAGTATGGAGGAAGTCTAGCATTGAAACTTCCATGTGACAAGCCATGGTAGCTAGAGGCCAATGCAAGGAAAGAGGGGAGAAAGAAAGAAGTTCTTCTAGATAAAAACCAAAAGGCAAGAAGTGTAAAGTCAAATGTTGGTATTTCAACAAAAATGGGCATATCAAAAAAGATTGTTGGAAATGAAAGGAATCCATTGAAAACCCAAATAAGGAAGAAAATCAAGTTGACTTAGGTATGATTGGTGAAGTTTTATCTACTAAATTAGGTATGGTAGATGAAGTTATCTATGTTTGCAATGTTTCTCATCATTATGAAAATTGTTTGTTAGATTCTGGTGCTTCTCATTACATGAGTCCACACAGAAGTTGGTTTACTTCATATCAAGCTATGAATGGTAGTTTTATGTTTATGAGTAATAATGTATCTTATCAAATGATTGGGATGAAAAACACAAGAATTAAAATGTATGATGATACAGTTAGAACATTGACTAATGTTAGAAATCTGCCTGAGTTGAGAAAGAATTTGATTTCTTTTAGAGTATTGGACTCGAAAGGTTACAAATTTACAAGTCACAATGGAGTGTTAAAAGTCTCAAAGGGAGCTCTAGTTGTTATGGAAGCAAAGAAGATCGAAAACCATTACAGAATCAAAGGAAGTACTCAGGTCAGTCAGGCAGTGATTGTATCTGAGATGGAAAAATAATATATTCTCCCATGGCATCAGCGGCTCGACCACATGAGTGAATAGGTGCTTCAGGGACTAATGAATCATAAATTACTTCCTAACTTGAAATCATTGAGATTGGATTTTTGTAAACATTGTGTATATGGAAAATAATGTAAAAGAAAATTAAAACCAAAAGTCTTAATAGTAAATAATTTTTCGACTATATTCATTCTGATCTTTGGGGACCATTTACTACAATATCTTATGGAGGTGCATATTACTGTGAAACATTTACTCATGATTACTCCAGGAAAGTATGAGTCTATATGTTAAAAAGAAAAAATCATGTATTTAATGTCTTTAAATAGTTAAAGCTATGGTTGGAGAGAAAATAGACAAATTAATTCAATGTTTAAGAACTGACAATGGCTGTGAATTTACTTCCTTATAACTTGAACAATATTGCAATGATGAAGGGATTGTTAGACATTAAAAAAATTTATATACTCAGCAAAATGGCATTGTTGGACATATGAATTAGACTCTTATGGAGAGGGTCATAAGCATGATAAACAGTGTTAACTTGCAAAAGGAGTTGTGGGAAGAAGTAATATCTATTGCTTGTTATTTGGTAAAAATATCACTTTCAATTGACATTAATTGTAAAATTCCTGAAGAAGTTTGTTCGGGCCAGTCTCGTGATTATTCATATTTAACAATTTTTGGTTGTGATGCCTATGCTCTTATCCGAAAGAATCATTTTTCTAAGTTAGATCCAAAAGAAAAATGTTATGTCTTTTTTAGGTATGACTATGCAGTGAAATGATAATGGTTGTGGGATCCTTCTTCACGTAATATAGTCATTAGTAGAGCTATAACAATTGATGAATATTCTCTTCTAAAATCCAATGTTGGAAAAGTTGAATAGCAACAAGTGTCACCAAATCAACAAATTTAGTTGGAGACTCAACCTTTTTTCGAAAAGTCAGAAGGAAGAAGATACTTCTAAAGGAAAAGGAGAAGAAGATGTAAATGAAATTGTAGAAGGTTAGGAACCAGTTCAACAACGAGTCACTCTCAGGAGGTCTATAAGGGAATGAATAACATCCAAAATGTATGAAGATTTTGCTTCATCTATTGCATTGATTACTGAAGATGGGGAGCCTTCTTATTATGAGGAAGAAATCTATGATGTGTATAGTGAAAAATGGAATAAGGCTATGGAAGAGGGAATGGATTCCTTAGCCGAAAAAAAAACCTGGGATCTTGTAGAAATTCCTAAAGGGAGAAGTGTTGTCGGATGAAAATGGGTCTTTAAACTGAAGCAAAATATTGATGGACGTATTAACAGATATAAGGTGAGACTGGTAGGAAAAGGGTATTCTTCGGTAGAAGGTATTGACATTCATGATATGTTTTTATGAGTTGTAAACCTTGTTTCTATTCCTACTGTGTTAGCACTAGCTACATTACTTGATCTTGAGTTAGAACAGTTTGATGTTAAAACAACTTTTCTTCATGAAGATTTGAATGAAGAGATTTATATGGAACAACCAAAATTCTTTGTACAGGGTCAAAACAAAGTATTATTTTGCAATATTGAAAAATCATTGTATGGCCTAAAGCAGTCTCCGAGGTAGTGGTACAAGAAGTTTGAATCCTTCATGGTGAAAGAGAACTACACTAGAATATTCAATGGAATATTCATTATCTTGGTTTTGTATGTTGACGATATTCTTATTCCAAGAAAAAGCATGGAAGAAATCAACAAGTTAAAGGCTTAGCTTTCTAGGAAGTTTGATATGAAGGATCTTGGAACTGCAAATTTATCTTAGGCATCAAAATACATAGAGATAGGAAAATGGAGAAAACACTTGCAAAGTTGGATATGGACAATGTGAAACTTGGTATTGTTCCTTTAGCTACCCACTTTAAGCTTTCTCCAAGTCTGAGTCCGAGAACTAATGAAGAAAAGAATTATATGTCTCATGTACCATATGGAAATATGGTAGGAAATTTAATGTTTGTGATGGTATCTACAAGACCTAACATTTCAGATGCAGTTAGAGTTGTCAGCAGGTTCATGGAAAATCCAGGTGAAGAACATTGGAGAGTACTTCGATATTTGAGTTGCACAAGTCACCAGTGTATGATATTTAATGGTAGTTGAGGTTCAGTCTGCATATATATGGATACTGATTATGTAGATGACTTGGACAAAAGTAGATCTAATACATGACATGTCTTTACTCTTGCAGGTGGAGCAATTACTTGGATGTCAAAGCTTCAAGATGCGTTTGTTTTGTCCACTACTGAAGAAGAGTATATAGCTGCTTCATATAGTTGTAAAGAGACAATCTTGTTGAAATGTCTACCTGATGAGATTGAAAGTTGGCAAGAGAAAGTGAATCTATTCTGTGAGAGTCAAAGTGTTATTAATTTGGCTACAAATCCGGCTTATCACAGCAAGACTAAGCATATTGATGTTAGATACCACTTTGTCAGACATATGATCAATGGTTGCAAGGTATCTCTCAAGAAGTTCCATACACAGGAAAATCATGCATACATGTTCACGAAGCTAGTTTTAGTTGAGAAGTTGTGACGGTGTTTGGCTTCTCTTGGCTTGCAAAAGAGATGAGGAATGGGCATGGGCAATAGATTAAGAAAATTGTTGTCAAGGTGGAGATTGTTAAAGAAACAACATAGATCCATTTTAAGTACGAATCTAACATGAGCGGAAAGGGATCAAATTTCTTCAGGTGCAAACTTATTTTAAAGTGCAAAAAAAAAGTGTAATTATTCCTTGTTTAAATTGTATTTTTGATACAACTAATTAAACATGCATAGCATATTGTTTGCGATTATAGTTAATATCTCTTTTCGATTTAGACAATATTTTATTTTTATTTTAAGAGGTACACGTGTGAAGTCCAAATTGAACATGGACATATCGCATTCACATAAGGTTGTAGAATTAGCTTTTGCACTCAATCACAACAATTAATGTTAATAATGTAATTATTTTATTAAATATGGTAATTGTGTAAGGAAATTGTGTACCATAAAGAGTTATGTAACAGAGTCTTTGTATTAAAATGATCATTGTCCGAAAAGTTTAATGTAACTTTGGTGAGTCATTTTTTGACATCAACCAATAAAAAATCCAGTCCCTTAGGAGTGAATATTTCTTTGACATATTGTCAACGTTTTACCATTTAAATTCTTATATTGATTTTTGTGATTCACTTCCTATTTCTGATACATTTCTTTCATATTTAAATATTAACCGGTTCAAAATACAAAAAAAAAAAGGGAGGTTTTAACCTTATTTTCATAATTCTTTCTCTACCTTTATAAATCATCCCACCCCTCAAATTAATAGAAATAATCAAATTCAATAATTCTTTCTATACCTTTATAAATCTTCCAACCGCTCGAATTAAATAAAATAATCAAATTCAATAATTCTTCATATACAAATTCTACAGCCTTCCAAATTAGATAAAATTCGGTATATCAGATCTCAGGATATCTAACCTAAGGGATAGAAACTCGTTCAGCGGCCGTTTATTAGGATTTATCTATTGCCTGGTGTGGTAATAATAAATATACGTTAGGCAGCAGGGCCTAAATAATAGAATTGCATTAGGGCTATCGAACCAACCTTGACTAGTTTGATGAAGCGGCTATTTCCAAAAACACTGCGTACCATCAGGAACTTGTCGGTATCGTCCGGTGGAAAATATGGTGCCAGGATGCATTTTTCTGAGCACTTTCTCCTCTGGACTCTGCAAGCAGCGCATGCAGATGTGTTCGGTGCTTGTGAAGTGGACGAAGTGGCGTAGCTCATCTTCACAAAAAAAGGAAAGAAATCTGTCGTATCAGAACCTTCCTATCATTAATTTTCTGAAACAGAATTATATTACGATATCATCCACAGAGTATTGCTTAGCTTTGGATTTTATCATGGAATTAGCGGAAACAGAACGTTAGAGTTCAACCCTAATAAGCAAAAGTTGGAGAACGACTAATACAGTGAACACGACGAATTCTCTGAAGCAATAAGACCCGCTAATTGTTATTAAAGACTGAGACAGTACGTCGGTAAGAAGGTTCTGACATTAGTTTGCGTCTAAATGTCGGACTTTCTTCGTTATTTTTTAAACGATAAAGTTTTTCAAAACAATGGGAAGACTTATATGATCATAACGATTCAATGAATTTATTAAAAGTTTAAAATTCAGAATTTAAACTGTAATGAAAT
Source organism: Pinus tabuliformis (assembly GCA_031772625.1). Classification (NCBI taxonomy): domain Eukaryota; kingdom Viridiplantae; phylum Streptophyta; class Pinopsida; order Pinales; family Pinaceae; genus Pinus; species Pinus tabuliformis. Next base: position 1,505,234,879 of record CM062819.1, on the reverse strand, counting down.
TTTAGCATATTTGAACTAGCTTTTTAATTTTATTAAATTTGAGATTTTAAATTTTGTCCGATCACATTTATAATTAAAAACAACTTTAAAGGACCACGGAAATCTCACGGAAGTAACCCAGAAATTGGGAGAGTAACCCATCTATGAAACGTTTCCGTTGACTGCCGGAAATTGGGAGAGTAACCATAAAATATTCAACGCGTCTTACTGTTTAAACATATTGTCGTCCACTTGATTTCGATTCAAAGATGATTATTTTTCCGTTTTCCCTCAAAGGTGAAGGCCCTCAATTTCGCCTTCCATTTTCATACCAATTTACTATGGGTGACGGTGAAGGCCCTCAATTTTATTATTGTTAATGGGCATTGAATGTGCTTTCCGACTGCATATTTCAAAGTTTGAAACTAATAGAGAAAAATTGGGAGAGTAATCATAAAATATTCAACGCGTCATAGTGTTTAAACATATTGTCGTCCACCTGATTTCGATTCAATGATGATTATTTTTCCTTTTTCCATTCATTGGGTGACGGTTAAGGCCCTCAATTTCGCCTTCCATTTTCATACCAATTTAAGATAAGATGAGACAAGTTGCCGTCAGATGACGCAACCAACCATGATGTAATTGATATGATATATAGTAATTTCAGGTAATAGTCAAATAATTCAATTCGCCCACTCCACTTCAATTACAGCAATTATCCACATCACATCATTTACAGCACGAAAAATGTGCTGAATATGATCGAGCAGCAACGAGGAAGTTTAATTCCCCAAGGTTCATTCTCCGTCTACTAGTGTTCACGTATTATGCGGGATGCCCATGAATAGAAAGATAGACCTATTTCAACATGCTGAAGGGGAAGAGGGATTACGAAAAGGAGTTGCGTTGTCGTGACACCAAAAAGGAATATTTCACATAGTTAATTATTTATTAAGGAGTGCTATTCATATAATTAGTGGAGGAAAGTCAAAGCATATCTCCCATTCATAATAGTATAACACATTATCATATATATTATCACACTATACATTTATTTCAGAAATGGTACATGATTATATATATTATCACACGATACATTTATTTCAAAAAAAACCACACTTTATTTATGTTTAGTATTTACAAATACATTGTTGTAACACTATTATACACTTAGGTAATATATCAGTTTGTCTCAGCCAATTTAATCCCTTAACAACCAATTACTAACCAATCCTTTACATTATGCATACTCTCTTGGGTACCACAATATCATTCAAGAAAAAATTCAAAGAACGTGAACAATTCTAAAACATATGAAATACTTAGTTTTTTTGGGGTTTTGTAGAGTGTTCTAAAATTATTTAAACCACTTATGATGAATAAATTAATTGAAAATTTTATAGAATATAGGGAAGGATTTCCGTCAAATCTTGATTCCAAGCAAAGAGGGAGAATCAATAAGAATACTAGAGAACTTTATTTTTTCTATTTTTATTACAATTCTTTTGTCGTGGTTTATGATTAAATTTTTAGAACCACTTTAACTAAATAACTTTTTAAGTTTTGTGCAGGATAGATAAATATGTTATATAACTTCTCTAAAAAAATTCAAATTCTTATTCAGAATATTCAATGAGTACCAATCAAAAGATGAGACTCTTGTTATTAAAGAAAAAATTCAAAGAACGTGAACAATTGAAGAGTTGAATTTTTCTTCTTTATTAAGAAAGCCTTTAATCAAATATTCTTGATTTGAAAATTTCATTAACACAAAGGTGTTTGTGTAGCTTTATTATGAATCACCATGTGGATGAAACATATTGGTGGACTGGAAACTTAACCTAGGTTTAAGCGTTGATGACTATGGAATATGACATGCAAATATGATCTATACATAACTAACTTAAAATAGGATTATTGCAACATGCTTTCTTTTCTTGTGATTCTCCTATTTTTTTTTGCATGTTACGAATTGTTCATGCATGTTAGCTATAGCCCATGTTTCCATAGTTTTACATTGCTAGCAAATTTTTTTCTTGTGGGAGACCCTTTGTTGATGCTCCATGTGGAGCTCTTTGAGTCACACTATCTTTTGTTGTGACATTCCAGCTTCTACTATTGAATTTTTCAAGTTGATTATTTTGTTTTATATGCAAGTACATATTGCTTGCTACTATTCGTTTTAAATGTCATAAACCCATCTTGAGACTTGGAAATTTTGCTGATTTCATATGTGGTGAGATAGGAATGTTTTTTTTTTGTATATTGATGTCTCATCGTACTATTTCATTTTTATATTTACAGTCAAGGATCATGTAGAAATACACGACACTCTATAGAAACCCTAGAAAAATATTTTATTTTTGTTGTGTGTGAATGGTATAGTAAGGATATCTTATTCAAAATAGAGGCCTACAAATGGATATATCTATGACGTGTAGTATTTTAGGTTTCCTACAAGTTCTTACGAAAATACATGAATTCTACATGGAACCTGATATGTGGATACTTAGATCCATATTAAAATGGTTATGGATACCTCTCATAATATTTTTATTGATTTGTTCAAAATATGAATATAAATTATGGATATCATGTTAATGGGCTCTTAAGTTGTCCAATGGTCCATACTCATAACATGGAAACCAAAGGGGCCAACATATTATGTACTGATATCATTCAAACCCACTTTAGATGATTAGGAAGATATGAGTAACTGAAGTATTGAAATACCTTCACATTTCTCTCAACAGATTACCAAGCAAGATTAGTATTTTAAATAATGGATAGGATTGATACCAACATCTAGAAAAACTAACAACATACATGCATCGATGGGATAATATTTAAGAGGTGAAGAGAGGCACCCTAGTACACTCTTTCTATTTAAACATAGTAATCACACAACCTTTCAAGGTGACAATTCATGGCATTAGTTTCTAAAATTTAATGTGAACCAATTTTATAGTTCTTATGAATTTTCATAGTTTTGATGAAATGGAATGCTATTGCTCTCTCCATTTATTATCGATGAACCATTGAAGCTCAAATTAGGGATATTGTATTTGGATTTAAAAGATTAGAAATGGTGGAAACCTTACAAGAAATTTTATGGAGCTTACATTGGTTCCACTTAGTATGTCAAATCCATTTATGTCATTTTGAATGTTAGACTCACTATCTAGGATGACTAAAAAATTTATGTCAAGTGATGCAGGTGCATAATTGGAGCACAAAGTTCGATGAATATTAGACTAGAGCTTGCCCATGTGATGGGATGGTAACATGTTGATGTTGGGAGAGATTTTAAATGTTTTGTAGATATTTGCATTAGGATGTGATTTTTGTTTTTATAATAAGTTGAAGGAAATATTTCCTAATGTAAATGTAATTTCAGTTTCCCCTATTTTGTGAGAAGTGGAAATGAACCATAACTTGTGACTCTTGGTTACCCATGTCAGTTTGTTTTATAAAGAAATGATTGTTTGAGAAGAAGAGCAGAAGCGCAGTGGTAGAAGAGAGGAAGAGTTCCAGCATTAGGAGAATAGGCAAGGCATGAGAGAAATGGTATGCACAGACCCACTTTGTATATTATATATAGTTTAATGTATGTATGAATTTGATTAATGAGTAGTTTGGTTATATGCCTTTCTACATGTTTATTTCTCTGTCTGTATAATGTTAACTTGATTTGTTGAGGGTTTCACTTGTTGAGTCAATTTGTAGTAATATTTTGAATGTGTCAAGAGTGTGGTGATTTTATGATTTAGGAAAAATTTGATTTCTTATTCAAGTAAAAATTGGGGCTAAATATATTTATTTGTTTGTATGGGTTAGAGATTGTATGATGAAGAATTGTTTTCATTGTTGTATTCTTATGGGTTGTGTGTAATTTTGGGTTGATTCTTATGTATTTCTTACCTTTGGAAGCATATTATTATTCCATAGAGTTATATTAATAATTTTCGCTTTGAAGCCTCCACCATTGTGTTGAGTCCCTTTGTGCCTTGACTCTTGTTGTGTCAGCTAAAAGCTAAGAAAGAAAGTGTTTATGCATTATGGATATTAGTGGGTGTTTGGGTTTTGTGTTGTGAAACCCATCAGCAAAACAAAGCACCATTGTTCAAATTCAATGACTCCCTACTGATTGGAATACAATGTGTTTGTTTGGTTATGTATTCGATTGAAGTTAGAAATAATGGGCTTGAGAATGGAGAAAACCTACAAGTAGCTTATAGTTGTGCATTTATTTTTTGTTAAGTTATTGTAGTTGTATAATTTCTGCGTATGGAGAAAAACTCGAGCACACTGTTGTGTGAACGATGCCAAACAAATTTTTTGTGACTGATTTTGATGGAAAATATGTTCACTTTGCAATCCCGTTGAGCAAGGGCATAATAATTCGATGGTTGAGATAAGAAACAAGTTAAGGTCATGTAGATTTGATTTAGAAGTCGACTAGAATGAGGAAACGTCATTTTGGATTCTTGGAATATGAAAAGATAGAGTTTTGAGATGCTATGAAAATATTTGTAGTGCCTACAACAAATAGTTTTCAGGGCTACCTGTGCATTGTTGAAAGCTTGTTTGGCTAGCATGTTGTGCCATATGATGGTTTGAAGCCTATGGAGTTTCATGGGGTTTGAATAAGGATTGCAAGATGGGAGAAATCTGTAGAATTTCCCACTATAGATCAACATATTATGCAATATACTAAAGCAAAATGCATGATCTGCTTCTACAACAAACTTTATGGAAACTTAATCGAATATGAGCAAGATCAATAAGAACACATATAACTGATAATGAGAAAGCAATCACACATGAACACGAAAGAATACTCTGGGGAAAGCCACAACCTAAAACCCCGATCTTTGTAATATCATACAAGTGGAAAATAGTCTGGATTACACAAAGCATTAGCTCACAAGCTATCCTGCTCTCAGTACAATCCCTCTGTTGCTCATAGACAGTCAAAGGCTTCTCACAAACCTTCTCCTCTTCCCTCCAAGCCTCCTATTTCCTTGCGCAGTTTTTCTGGGGTCCAGTGCTTTCACTTGTGTGAATTCCCACCTCACACTGCTCACTTGGCTCTGTAGTAACTGCGCAATCCCGAAGGAGATAATTCCTTCTCCATGGATGAGTTTCATTTATAGGAAAATTCCTCCAACTGATAGTACATTATCCATTCCTCTGGTCTCAATTGGCTCTCTGACTGAACTGGCATGCATAAGTTATTTACGAGAGAATACTCAGTTATCTGGAGCGCAAAAATTACATGCATGCAAGCATTAACTAACTCAACTCACAATTAATTCTACAAATTGTTAGAACTAATCTAACTGAACATGACTCAGTTAACTGAGCCAACTAATTATGTTGGCTTGTTGGGGCCTAACCCAGGTTCGGAAGTGTTTTAACGAAACAAATCCCACCCTACCGACCCTTTCGACAACAGTCTGCGGAGCACGGACTGAAGTCGCACTCGAGGTAGTAGGGGAGGGTGTTGGAACCAAGTTTTCATGCCCTAGGGATGTCTAGATGGGGACTGGACGAACCACGAAGCAATCGGTGCGCTTGCACTACTCTGCACAGCGATCTGGTCTTCGCAAAGCTCGATGATGAGGCACTTCCTAGATTCTTATTATTATACGTGTTTATTATCATTCAGATCTACTTCTTAAGGTCTTTAAGCAAATGTTTAACAATAATAACCAGTGCGTGCAATCATAAATGCGCATAAATTCAGAACATAAGAAAACAGATAGATTTGTGATAAAGCGCACAATGATTCATAAACTCTTATCTTTATTTATCATCTATTTAGTACAACCAGATCCACCCTGCGCACTCAGCTCCAGGAGTCCGCGGACATAGCTGCGTACTCTACTCGGCCACTGCGCACACAACTGTAGAGCCTCTATCTATCTACCAACACTGTTGACTCGGACTTACAGATGCAGAGAGAATATTTCCTTCATAATCCCATAACATTCAAGATCCAAACTAAAAATTGACTTCTAGTCGTAGAGCCTTGCTCTATTTATACATTCCCATGGTCTGTGGACCATGGGCAGGCCGGCTCATTTTCTATTTTCTTACATTATTTTTGGGCGGACAACCCTCTGACTCGACCTATTACATTTCACGCTTCGCACACTTCGTGGAACTTTTACAATATCCTTACCCTAACTTATTTGCTTTACGACCCAAAAACCCTTACGTGGGGCCTCTGCTACCTAACAGGCCCCCAACACAATCATCATGTCTCGTCCTGAGTCACTCGACTGGTGTGACAATGTTCACGCGGAGGTCATTCACCAACTTCTGCGCTTCGCTTATACTCACAACAAAGTCTTCCGTGATCTGTTGTACCCATTGTATGCGAGCTACCGATGCATAAGTATCAGTTAAAGTTGCTTGTCTTGTTTCATATGTTGCCTGCATGTGTGGTAACTTTCCCTCGATGTTGGTGGAGACTGTGAATGCCTCATCAAGCCAAGTCTGAATGCATTCTTTAAGCACTGCCTCCTTCTACCGCGCAATGTCAACTTGTGCCTTGAGAACTTGGGCCTCCCTCATCTTGGCCAATCGCTGGTGATGGCGACCGCTTGCACCGTCCCTCAGACTTGGTCATAAGCCTACTACAACTCCCGTGCTTCTGTCTCTACCTACTATAGCGTTGGGTCTTCCTGAAGGGATGTGAGCATATGGAGTGACTGATCCAACAATCTCGAGAAATCTTGGATAGCGTGCACTATCACTTCCCATCCCGCTTGGATTGCGCAGAAACGCTACTCTTAATCTTTTGGGGGTGTAGGAGGCTGCGTCTTCATCCTTAGTTCCACGATTTGTAAGTTTAATTCCCACTAAGCTTTCGTGGCCTCCTCTTTGGCCGTACGGAATCCTGCGGCCATGAATCTTGGCAGCTATTGGGAGTTCTGCTGACACAACCAACTCTGGTACATTTTTACAAACCTCCGCCATGGCCTATTCCAATTCCTTGTTGTGTCCAATCATGTCATCGCGCTGTAGACTAACCTGCGCCATATTTTCCTTGTGCTCCATTAAGACTTGGAGGGTGTGGCCTTCCCTGGCATGGAGCTTAGTGGTGACCCCATCCTGTAGCTCGTATATGATTTCTCTGGGAAGGGCAGCGAAGTTCAACCCCAAACTTCCCATGTCACCTTTCGCCTTTGCTAGGAGAACGCCTGCTGGCAACACTATGGTGCTCATTGTGTGGGCTTGCACCATTTGCTCAGTTGCGATTGCGTCGTCTGCGAGGTTTGGTATAATCCCTCCCAGGGGTCGCACCTGTAGTGCCTGCAGCTACGGTCTGAGCTCCCCCAACACAGTTGTCTCCTCTGTCATTAGCTCTTCCAAAGCTCCTTTAGTGACATCACATGTCATTTCACTGCTGTTAAGAAACTCTTTCTCCAAAGTCTTTGCTATCTTTGTCTTTTTACGTATATGTGGCAGGTCCTTGATGCGCTGCCTCTTGACTTGGGTCAATTTTGTGGTAAGGTCCGTGTGTTCCTGTGTCTCTGTTTCCCTCTGCATGTCTTGCTCCGAGGACATTTCCTGATCTTCCTTGATCTCTTCGGCGATTGCTTCCTCGGTCGCCTCCTGCTGCGAAGCTACCTTTTGTCCCTGACGCGTCCTTTCTGCCATTTTAGTGAGTCACAACAGGATTTCCATTTTTCACTATTATGCTGCCATCCTTTCTAATGCAGCCAAGTCTTGGGCATGCCACTCTGGAGGCCATGCTACCATTACCTCATAAATTGCATCGTCCATTGTGATGAACGAAAGCTTTACCCATGTCTGATTTGGATCCTTCCACTCTCGGATATATAGATTATGCATGTCTGCTTTGAATTCAGCTGCGCTTTGCGAATTGTTGTATACTTTCAGCGATAACCGCACTCTGCGAGTGATCCATGTCTGGATACTCACCTCCATAAATATCCAAAACACCTTGATCTCATGAATCCTTGTGGTATCTTTCGTAGCCAAGAGTGAGTTATACCACATGGCTTCAGGGAGGTTGTCCTCAATGTTGAGAAATTGGCTGCCCTGCAGCAGCTCTCCTACAACCAGTAGGATTGTTAGGAGAATCCATGCGTAATTGAAAGTCCTTCTCGACAATTCATCAAAAATTTGTTGCAGAGAAACTATGGCTAATTGAACTGAACACTTTCTACACACTGCTCCGCGAGCATAATGACATTGGCTGGCACTTCATCTGCTTGGCATTTTCTCATGAGCTTACCGTCCAGTAATTGGGTGGAAATGCACACCCCTCAGCCTTTGATGGTTTCTATTAGATAACCTCGCTTACGTTTCTCTAGCTTATATTAAACCTTCATGGCTTCTGAAAGCCCCACATCACTACTCGTTCTAGCAATGTCTCTAGGATCGTTCCCTTTAGTAGGAAGCTAGGAAATTCAGTGTACTAAATTGGCCAGGATGGGAATCGGTTCCTCCAACCAGAGATACCCATCATGTACCAGACATAGTAAATGTTGGATAACAAAAATGGTGATGGTCGCGTGGTGATAGTGGGGTATCCACCTCAGATTGAGTAATCTCACCTTCTCCACACCCCGTAACCACTTCTGCCGCAATAATTTCTCTTAGGCCAATTGGGGGAACTTCTCGCAATCCGCAAGATCCCAATCTTCGAACTTGATTCTCATTACTTAGCCCAGCGACAGACCGTTAAACCTTATCTCATTTGGACGAAGTGAGGTTTGAAGCATACTCTTCGTGGCCTCCAGGTCCTTTGGTATCTTGTACGCCACTTTCCATAGAGACATATATGGTGGTAGCGAAGGCATTTAGACAACATCCTCCTCTTCCTCATCCTGTGCTTTAATCTGAGTGATCAGGGCTTGCAAATATTCTACATCCTCATCGATTTCCATGGTGATTACTTTGCCCTTTTCTGCCACTGATAATTTACCGAATCCCAGTGATGCTCGAACTACTCCCATAGTCTGCTTGTCTTTCCAGGGTCGCAACGTGTGTGGGGACTTTGGAACTTCTCACGCAGCGACCGTTGCTCCCGGCTCCTCCTGGGTCAAATAGGGTGCTTCCTCGAACCTTACCCTGGTTCTCATGGTTTCTATCTTGAATTCACTCGGGGACATGCTCTCGAGGCACCAGGTAGGTGGGTGCTCATTGTTCTGTACTAGCTTGAGTCTCACAAAGGCAAAGGTTGTTTTACGACTATCCCAATGGTTTTTATAAGAACATGTGAATTTGAATTTAACCCTTCCCACCAATTCGGATTCATTAATATCTTCTTGGTGGTAGATCTTTTCATATCTAGCTCATAACTCCTGTCTTAATTGCTCGTCGTGCACTCCTCTCTGCTGTAACTCTAACTTCTTGTCATGAACAGTGACCTCAACTGTCACCTCCCAGTCTTCCCATGTGGCAGCGCAACCCCTTCGGCGCGACCGCGATCTTGCTAACCGACTGGCCCTGCACGGACCCTTCTATCTGCGCAAGTCTTTTGCAGACTTGTTTATAGTCCCTCACCTCCTCTCAACTACTTGGAACACTGAGACTGTGCCTTCCACAGCTAGTCAGGTGGTCGCACTCTAGGTGCGAGATTCCAACTTCCCTGCTAGCCCGGGTTGTGGGCACCTTTCGAGTACCTTCATATCCATTATCCCATCGTGCTATGTTGTATATGGTATACTGCTCAGTTGGTACAGTCACAACCATGATAGCAGGGTCTCATCTTGTTCTAGTCTCGAGGTAGAATCGACCAGGCTTGGTTCCCTTATTTGCAGATTCACGCAGCCTGCTTGTATGGCATCGATTTTCATTTTACTGATTTTTTCATCCAACATCGTGCTTATCCTCCTTATCCATGCCCATTCTTCATTGATTTCATGAAGTCGTCTGCTGTCGCTCCGAATAGCTTCCTACAACCGCTGAATTACCTTGCATGTTGCGGTCTAGGGAGTTTCTTCTGTCCTCTTAGTTCCCCCTTGTTTCACCATTGATAAGATCACCTTCGCCCCCCTCCATTTGCTAATGATATTATAGGACCATCGAACCCCTGGTACCCACAGATTCCCATTGGGTCATATTATCAGGCAAACGTTATTCATGCTCCAACCTATTTTCCTGATGGCTTTGTCGTGAATAGCTGGCGGAATGCATCACTGTGGAAAACTCTGATTTTTGATTCTTAGTCGATTATATGGCTGCACAACATACATCTGCATCCTACGCCGCTGATGCACCTACCTTCTACATTCATGCCAATTCCTCCTAGTCTTTTGCCGTGTATTCCACCCTTGTGTAGTTGTTGCACACAGTGCCCATGTTTGCTCACCCTACCGTTTTTGTTGCAGAATTACCTTTTCGGAGTGGTCTACAGGTTCCTCCATGTTCATTGCACCCGCATTGGTTGGCAGTTCCTTTGCTTCTATCATTACGCGGCGTAGTGATCTAACCATCATATTACAATTTAGAATTGTTACCTCATGCATTCGGTTCTGCCATTGCTCAATCTCTTCATCTGAGTCCGACGTGCAGGAACAGTTATGTTCCCATGAGATTCTCCCATCCGTTGTCAGATTCACCCAATCATGATCTTACGCTGTGATCTGGTAGATGAAGTCTAGTTCATCGTCATTGTCCTCATCGCGCATAGGCTTAGTGTAGTGCGCTCCTTCGCCCGGGTCTAGTGGAACCACTACGTGTTGAGCCTTTTTCTCAAATATCATTTTCCGTCTCTTTAGTTTGATGACTCCATTCATATCCGTGGCCTAGTCTATCCCTAACAATGCAGGGTACGGGTTACTGTCATCCACAATTTCTATTACCTCAAAATCTGTTTATGTGCTCACACCTTCGATGTCTATTGTAACTCCTTGCAATCTCCCCATGGGCAAGATCTTCTGTTGGTTCGCCATCCATAATTGAATAGGAGACCATTGTAGGGCAAGCTTGCCCATGCGTTCCTAGGTCTGTTTAGGTAGAACATTTGCATCTGATCCCAAGTCCAGAACAACCTTATCCATCTCATAGTCACCAATCTAAGTAGTCAACTGCATTTCCCGCCCAGTGCGCAAAGCATGCTTGCCTAGTTTCCAGACCATGTGCAGTTCACCTGACCCTGTGCACTTAGTTATCAACTCTTGCAATTCCTTAACTAATTTATTGTCCTGTAGTAGCTTCATGCATGTCTCTAAAAAGGTAGTTAGCATAGAAGTATCCATTTCTGGTTCAGTTTATCCTTGCTACCTGAAGTAGAGCCTTCCACGAAGCTCTTCTTAGCTTCCATAAATGTCTCCTTCATACGTTCCAAATAAAACTCAGGTTGCATCATAGGGGCCTTGCGAACCAATGTATCCTCGTTAGGTTGTTTCCCCTTATCCTCTCCTATAGTTGCACCACTTCTGAGCACCATATTCATGTTATGATCCTCTTCACGCGGTTCAACCTTCATCATTTGGATATTCTGCATGGGAGTAGACTGAAGCAACCATTTTTCATGCATCTGTGCAATTAGCATGGGGCAATCTACCGCTTCATGATCAAACTAGTAACAGTAAGGGCAACATGTTCTGGTCGGGTTCGTGCAGTCATGTGCGTAGTGCCCGGGTCCTCAACAATTGTAGCAAATTAACTGTCCATGCCCTCCTCCGAGTCCCATTCCTCCTCATCCCCGTCTGCGTCACTGGAATCCACCGCACGCTATTGCTGCAGCAGGCACCTAACCTCGCACCTCCATCTACATCTTGTAGGAAGATGTTTGGTCCATCAGCAATTCATAACTCCGACAGTCTCGTTCATCGTGGCCCACCGATCTATACAAATTGCAAAATAGCTGCTGGGGGGTCTGTGTGAAATTTTGCAATAGATGACAGTTGTCCATTGCATTCTTTCCTCCCACCTGACGGATCGAACACCAGAGTGTGGGCGCCACATTTGACCCCACCTGTACCTCTGGTCTCAATGGCATTGGTCTTTCCAAATAGTTCGCGAATATCAGACAATGATCCTTATCGTGGCCTTGGCCTTTACATTTAATGCACCATACCTCTTTGTGTGCTACTGGCCAGGGTGCCTTATCTTCTTTTAAACTTTGCATCTCTAAGCATAGGTTTTGTAGTTGTGCATGGATTTGTTGAACTTCCAACCCAGGATCCTGTATTGGAGTTTCATGAAACCTCATTGATATCTCCAATGCTCCAGCCTGGGTCAAGATATTTTGCTATGATAGTGCTGTCCACAAATGTGGTTTCAAAGACGCCACAAACCACACACAGTGCTGCGCATCCGTAAGCGTCATCTTAGCCTCACGGATCGTACTTTTCAGTCTCTGATCCAGATCCCAAGGGGTTTCACCGGGCAACATCACAATTTCCTTGAACTCGATGATCGACTGTGTTTATGATTTTGGCTAGCTAAATTCTTTGTTCAATGCATCTTCGATAGCCGCTATTCCCGCATTTGGGAGATCACCAGAGTACTTTATATACCATGTCAATGAGCAATCCTCCAACGTGCTTACCAAAGTAGCCTTTTTGATGTTATCATCTGTAACACCTTGGGCTTCTCATACTGCCCTTTCCACAAACCAGAACTATTCTGGCTCCTCATTTCCTACGCCTCTAAATACAGGGAACTTGATTGCATTCACCATCCCAACCTTCAGTGGTGGAGGTGGAGTAGGTGAAGATGGGGTTGATATAGGTGAAGTGAGTGATGGCATGGATGGCGGTGATATCAGTGGAATGCACTACCTTATCAATCGGACTGTGCTTCTCAGAGAGAACCTCACGAGCTCCTCCTCGCTTTCTTGCGAAAGCGAAATCGGGGGATTGTTCTCTAATCCTTCGGTCCCTCTGTAGCCTCTTACATTCCATGTTACTCTAGACATCAATGGATGTGCAGAACCTGTTTTTCACATAACAACATTATAATCCAGGTATTCAAGGATTTGATGTACTTACCCCGTGGTCCCTTGAGAAAACGCCGCTCTGCTTCACTGTAGCTCACAGTCGTGTTTATCGCGAACAGTGATAAACCCTCGTATTATCCGATCCAACCTATGATCTATTACCCACACGATTTTATATTCAGATGCCTCTAGTTGGTGCACCAACCCTGGAGTCCACATGATGGGTTGTTCCAGCCTACACCTTCCCTCACTGTCAACCAGCCTCATGATCCACTCATACAGTTCTATCGAGAAGGACGCAAAGAAGATCTCATGGATTTTTGTGTATATGTTTCGATCTAGCTATCTATCCTCAGATATCTGTAGATTTTTGTTCTCTTGCATCACCAGCTCGTGAAGCTTCTGATCCAACCAATCTTCAAGTTCTTTCTTCGTAGGGTTCCAGGGTAGATCCCGGTCCCGGCAACGGAACCATTTGTTGGCTTATTGGGGCCTGACCAAGGTTCGGAAGTGTTTTAGCCAAACAAATCCCACACTGCCAGCCATTTCGGCAAGAGTCCACAAAGTGTGGACTAAAGTCTCACCCGAGGTAGTAGGGGAGGGTGCTGGAACCAAGTTTCCACACCCTAGGGATGTCTAGATGCAGACTGGATGAACCGCGAACCGATCGACGTACTTGTGCTACTCTGCAAAGTGATCTAGTCTTCGTGAAGCTCGATGATGAGGCACTTCTTATATTCTTATTATTGTACATGTTTATTATCATTCAGATCTACTTCTTAAGGTCTTTAAGAAAACGTTTAACAGTAATAACTAGTGCGTGCAATCATAAATGCGCATAAATTTAGAACATAAGCAAATAGATAGATTCGTGATAAAGCGCACAATGATTCAGAAACTCTTATCTTTATTTATCTTCCATTTAGTACAACTAGATCCACCCTTCCCACTCAGCTGTAGGGGTCCGCGCACACAACTCCGAACTCTACCTGACCTCTACGCACATAGCTGCAAAGCTTCTATCTATCTACCAACACCCTTGAATCAGACTTATGGATTCAGAGAGAATATTGCCTTCATAAACCCATAACATTCAAGATCCAAACTAAGAACTGCCTTCTAACTATAGAGCCTTGCTCTATTTATACATTCCCATGGTCCGCGGACCATCGGTAGGCCGACTCATTTTCTATTTTCTTACATCATTTTTGGGTGGACAACCCTTTGACTCAACCTATTACATTTCGAACTCCGCACACTTCGTGGAACTTTTACAATATCCTTACCCTAACCTATGGGCTCTACGCCCCAAAAACCCTTACGTGGGGCCTCCGCTACCCAACAAATTACAATTCAATATTACAACTCATCCTTATCTCCTTAACTGATGGATAAATTCCTCAATCAATGGAGAAACTGTTGCATGTCCTCACATAGACTTCATGTTTGATTTTCCACAACTCATTAACTCAAGATGAATTAATTAATTATTTTACAAACAACTGCTAAGATCAAATTCAAATTTTACTTCTCAATTTTACTATAGGGGCTGACTAAAATTAGAATCCATCCTGAAATGTTGTTTATAGCAATGTTATTTTTAGCACTTCCATTTTTCATTCCTTGTTGCCATGTCCAACACTGGTACCTGAACTACTATATATAATAGTGCTATTTTTAGCACTTCTATTTTTAGCATTTTGTGTTGCTATTTTCAACACTCCCTCTCATCAAGAAAGGCATTCAACTCGAACCCAATCCTGAACCTTTGGAATGTTCTACCCGCAACACTTCTCCCAAGTGTTATTGCTCCAGGAACTGTAGAAACAAGAAAACTCCCAACTGACCTTCTTGTTGGGCTAGAAACATCCTCTGATGTTGAAGCTCCATCTGCTACTGACAAGTGCTTCCTCTCTAACCTCTAAGCTGTTGCAACACTACATGCATCTTGTACCATTGCACCCCTCTCTATGCCATCCTACATTGGTGCAGCACTCCTGTGCCTCTCGCATTGCTGTAGCTTGCTAGCTCTGCAAAGTCTTAGGACTCCTGCACTATAGCTCTCTCTGACGCTCCATCCGCATCTGCCTCTACCTACTCAGTTAGACTTGCTACTCCTCATCGGGGCTCTCGTAGCAAGGTCTAACCAAAGAGTTTGGGTACCTGAATTATCCTACCCCCATTCCAACCTTCTTGGGACTGTCACTCCACATCGTCCCACCTCCTACCTGGAGGTTGGATGCATGCGATCCCTCTGCCCACCTAGCTCAAAATTTCCCCCTACTAGAGGTCTCTACATGATTGGATGCCTCCGCTCTATCTCCTCTCGGCTTCCCTAGTTGTGTTACTCCACAACCTCCTGAAGCTTCTTCACCAATCATGGCTCCTCCACAATTTTCTGATACTCTGTCTAGCACTACATGTTGAGAGGTAATGTACTCTCCCTCTCAACCACCAAGTCTCCATCAGTTTCCTTTCTCCTCAAGGCTTTTGCATGCATCTTGAACCTCAAGAGCATATGAGCTCTTGACCCGTGAACCGATCTTCTTGACCTTTCTAGTGGTGATGTGTCGAAGGAAAACCTTTCCCTTACTAAAGACTACATCATAGCCTTTTTCTTCTAGCATTGCGATTGACACCAAAGTTCTCTTCAGTCTTGGTACATACTTCACATCAGTAAAGGTAATGATATCTCCATGCTCCCTCTAAAAAACAACCGTGGATACACCTGAGACACTATACTTTTCATCATTACCCATCGCTATGAGTATCTGGAGATCTTTCTCCTCCAAGGTATTGAAAAAACTCTTGTCGCTAGTCATGTGGAAAGAAGCTCCACTATCAAGAAACCAACCACATCCCACCATGGATGAAACCATGCATGCGAAGAGAATAAAATCCAACTCAAACTGTGAGGCCAATGTCTCACCTTCATATCCTTCTTTGGATCCCTTCTTGTATTTCTTCAATGGAAAATTTGTAGCAAAATAGCCCACCTCAAGACAACGAAAGCATCACACTTTTGATTTGTCAAATTTCTTCCCACCATCGGAAGAACTGGATTTGGAATGAGAATCCTTCTCCTTCCCCTTCTTTGCCTTACTCGCTAAAGCACAATTTTCTTCATCCTCCTTGGATGAAGAATCATCTCTGGTGCTTCTTATTATCTCCTCCTTCATCAGAACTGACCAAAGTCATTCCCAATCTGGCAGTTTTTCTCTTCCATTTACCGAGTCTTGGTAGCTATGCCGGCTCTTAGGAAGACCGAGGAGTGCAAGACCCACCATGTCATCATCGGCTGTCATGATCCCTACGGTTCCAAGCTCAACCCTGCTGGTGATGAGCTTATTCATATACATAGAGATCGTGTTGCCCTCTTCACACTTGATTTTCCGAAGCTTGTCTTTCAGCTCCACCTTCCTCTAATCGGTGTTATTCTGATATAGATCTTTCAATGTTTTACACATTGAAAACAGTTTCTCCTTCCCATGGAGACTCGAGACTATGTGGTCTCGAACTCCCTCCAGAAGGATTCGCCTTTCTCTAGCCACACATTTATTCCATTCCGCCAATTCAGTAGCATCATTTGGCTTAGGGACTTCTTGATCAAGGAAGTCCTTTAGACCATTATCATCTAATACTGCTTCCATGTGGTCCTTCCAGGTTATGTAATTCTAACTGCCATCAATAGCATATTTGAGTCTTAAACCATTGAACGCCATTGATGAAACTGAGATGTGATAAGAACTGGATTTCTATATTCAGGAACGACATACCTCAAAATTCTCCCTTATTGTATATTGTTCTCTCCTTTGATCACATTTTCTCTAATACCATGTAGACTTTCCCACTGCATATCAACAGATTATGCAATATACTATAGCAAAATACAAGATCTACTTCTACAACAAACTTTACGAAAGCCTAATCGAATATGAGAAAGATCAATAAGAACACATATATATCTAAGAATGAGAAAGCAATCACACATGAACACAAAAGAATAATCTGGGGAAATCCTCAACCTAAAACCTCGATCTTTGTAACGTCATGAATACAAGTGGAAAATAGTCTAGATTACACAAAGCATTAGCTCAAAAGCTATCCTACTCTCAGTACAATCCCTCTGCTGCTTATAGACAGTCAAAGGCTTCTCACAAACCTTCTCCTCTACCCTCCAAGCCTTCTATTTCCTTGCGCAGTTTTCCTGGGGTCCAGTGCTTCCACTTGTGTGAATTACCACCTCACACTGCTCACTTGGCTCAGTAGTAACTACGCAATCCTGAGGAGATAATTCCTTCTACATGGATGAGTTTCCTTTATAGGAAAATTCCTCCAATTGATAGTACCTTGTCCTTTCCTCTGATCCCAATTGAGTCTCTGACTGAACTGACATGCATAAGTTATTTATGATAGAATATTCAGTTATCTAGAGAGCTCAACTATGTTTTAGAGAATGTTAGAGCCATGAAAATATTTCATCTTTACAACTCTTGGATAAAGATACATGAAACTCTTGGAGGAAGCACAGTTTACAAAAGATTGAGGTAAATCTTTTTTGAATTGAGGTTTATTGATTATGAGGTGTTGTACAGACATAATGGATAGTGTTTACCTTGAGGTAGAATGGATTTATCTTTGGCCATCTGTTGGGTATGATCAAACTTGGTCCAAGTTTTCGGTAAAAGACCTTATTGAAGAAGGAGTGGACCACTAAGAGCTGGCAGAGATATATTCATCGTGTAGACCTTTAGGGATTTGGGGATGTGAGAAATCCCTTATTTTGTAACAGGTATCGGGTAGTATTCCTTGTTTTATGGATGCATGGTATGTGGACCATGGGTTTTTTATAGGTGAATTGTATAAATCGATATGTAATACTTTGTAAAGGATAATATAATCTCAATAATAGAAGCATAAGTCAATCTATGTTTTCCCGTTTGTAGTGTGTGTTTTTGGAGAAGGCTCCGCAACTAAGTTCGTAGAGACCTTGAAGAGTCTGTTACTGAGTGTGCAGATCACCTATGACTAGGTGCGGGTTAGAGAAGTGAATATAATTGAATATCTGTGTAATAGAGAAGAAGTTTTGGAGAATTGTTATATCCCTATACATGTTATTTGTCTACTACTATGTATATGATTATGTATTGTTTTCACTGAATTATTGTGAAGAACTGTAAGAGATATTGTTATTTGTAGTGTTTATGTGTTTCCTTTAAATTAATCATCTGCACAAATTTCTTATGCATGCTAGGTGATAAGCTTGATATACAATATAAATAAATGCATGGCGGCACATTGCAGATATCCCTTTAGTTACAGAAACCTGGTTTTTCAACCTCCCATAATGGTTTTGGGTGAGACTACAACCTGCTCACTGGTCATTGACGGAAGGTCCAGTGGTTGAAGGTTTTGTTGGTGCGTATCACACTCTGAACCATGGTCAAGCCTCATCAAACTAGCAACTGGTTTTGTATGGCAGCATATGGAGAAACTCCATGAGAATAATGGGCACATGGGTTCATCCATACCATGGAAACAATCCCTCAGAACTAGTATTTGGAAACTAAACTTTGACATGGCATCGCTAGCTGGGCAGAGATGGTGGATGGATTTATCATAACATTCAGATTTGAAGGTGATTTTCCACATATAGATGCAACACTGAACATAGTGAAGAAAAAGACTTTTGAAAACAAAGTTCCAGTTATCTGGCAACCTGATTTGGGTGCAAGGATCTGAAATGTGATAGAATGTTATAATCTCACTGCAGAAGAAGACGAATATCCTCGCAACATTGGTATTAAAATGACAAAAGGAAACTGCAAAGTAAATGGACTTGCGATAGAGATTCCTAATATAATGAATCCATTAAATACTTGGAAGGTGAATATTGGTTTAGAAGATGAACCAAAGTATGTGACCATAGGGTATTATTGGACGAATACACTATTAGCAGGATAATATATTTGTTGCATGAATACCAAGATCTTTTCCCCACTAAATTTTCAAACATGAAAGGCATCATAGGGGATTTGGGAGTTATGAGGATTCCTCTAAAGCTTGATGTGAAGCCTATTAAGTAGGGGCCTTATAGACTGAACCCAAATTATAAGGAAAAGGTAAAATAAGAATTTGATAAGATGTTAATGATAGTGATAATTGAACCTATTGAAGAGTGTGAATGGGTAAGTACCATGGTAGTTCAGGAGAAGAAGGTGAAAGGGGAAATTAGAATCTGCGTGGACTTGAGGAAGTTGAATGATGCATGCATGCATGCCCCTTTCCCTACACCATTTACAAATGAAGTGTTGGACAATGTAGGAGGACAAGAGGCTTACTCTTTTAGAGATGGCTTCTCAGGGTATCATCAGATAAAAATTGCAGCAGAAGACAAACATAAGACAATGTTTTCCACATAATGGGGCTCCTATCAGTATATAGTGATGCCTTTTGGGTTGAAGAATGCACCTGCTATTTTTTCTAGAGTTGTAATAGAAGCTTTCATGGAATATATACACAAATTTCAACAAGTTTACATCGATGATTGGACATTGTTTGGTCTATTAAAGAAGCATGTGGTGAACTTAAGATTGATGCACGATACATGTAGGTAGTATCAGATATTGTTAAACCTAAAGAAGTGTATATTTTTTGCGCCATTTGGAATAATGTTGGGACATGTGGTTTCTAAACAAGGATTGATGGTAGATCGGATGAAGATCACAATCATTGTGAACCTACTAGTACCAAAAATAGTAAGACAACTACGTACTATGCGAGCACACACTGTTTACTGCACGAATTTTATAAAAGGCTATGTGCAGACAACTGCATCGATGGAGAAGCTGTTGAAGAAGGATGTAACCATCTAGTGGGATGAGGAATGTTAGAAGAGCTTGGATGTGTGGAAAGAAAAGATGGTAACACCATTGATTTTAGTTTTCCCCGACTGGAAGAAATAATTTCATGTGCATCTTGATGCATATTGGATAGCTTTGGGAGTAGTACTAGCACAACCGGGAGTGCGCGATATTGATAATCCCATAGCATTTTCAAGTAGGAAGTTTTCTAAGGAAAAAAATAATTACAGCATGACATAAAGGGAGGGGTTAGCCATGGTGTATGCACTGTAGAAGTTCATAGAGTACTTGTTCGGAGCACATTATAAATGTTCACAAAATTTGACTTCAAAGTTATAAAGAAGATTGGTAGATTGAATGGTGGGTCTAATCGCCTATCCAGGATAGGGACAAGAGAAGAACCTACAAACGTTGAATATAATTTGCTTGATGCACAGATAGTTGCAATTAAAGTCAAATATGATAACTTCGGGGATATTATTCAGTTTTTGTCCATAAGAATGGAGCCCACAGAGTACACTACAAAGAAAAAAAAGGAATTGGTGGTTCAAGCAACTGATTTTTTGCTGATTGTGGGACACTTGTATAAAATGGGACCGGATGAAGTATTGTGCAGATGCATCCTTGAACATGAAAGGAAAAACATTGTGATGAAAGCTCTTGGAGGAGTTGTAAGTGGGAATTATGCAAGAAGCGCCATTGCATGGAATATTTTGAGAGCCGAGTTATGGTGGCCTACAGTGCATAAGGAAGTAAAAGACATTTTTCAAGCATGTGATGTATCTCAAAGCATAGGAAATCCATCTATAAGAGATTAAATGGCACTAGTACCACAGGTGACTTTGCAGGCTTTTGATAAGAGGTTAATTGACTTAGTTGGACCTATTAGTCACCTAGAGAAAAACGTTGGTCAAAGATACATCATCGCTGCAACTGATTATTTGACAAGGTGGGCTGAGGCAAAATTGGTAAAGGATTGCAACACAAAAACAATTGTGAAGTTCATTTTCGAGTATATATTGTCTAGGTTTCATTGTCCGAAGATCTTGATGAGCGACTAAGGGACACATTTTTTAAATAAGACGATTGATGCACTAATTGATGAATTCCAAGTTTACCATTATAACATCACTCCCTACCATCCTCAAGCAAATTGGATAGTGAAATATTTAAATAGGATTTTGGAGAATGCATTGACAAAGGTGTGAAACATCAACAAAGATGACTAAGACTTGAGGATTCCAGCGGTCTTTCGGGCATAAAAAACGACATGCAAAAAACTCACTAGGGAAGAACCTTTCAGGTTGGTATATTGAAAAGAAGAAGTTATTCCAATGGAATACCTTGTGCCAAGTCTAAGAATTGCAGTTGTTACATATATGGAAGACCTCGATATCATGAATGAAAGAGGGTCGCAGATACTAGCTTTAGAAGAAGACAAATTTGTAGCAGGATTCCATCATCAGGTGCAAAAAGAAAGGGAGAAGGCTTGGTATGACATGCACGTCAAGAAGAAGATATTTCACAAAGGGGATCTTGTATTATTATATGACAAAAAGTTGGGGAAGTTCTCGGACAAATTCAAAACACATTGATTGGGGCCATACATCGTCAAGCACATTTCCGATGGTGGTGATGTTCAACTCGCGAATTTGAATGGTCATATGATTCAAGGTGAGTGAATGGTAGTAGATTGAAGATATATAGGAATGACTAAGTCCTTGGAGCTTCACACTAAAAAATGAAGGAAAGAAAGTCTTAGTGCCACCTATAGTTGAATGTGGCCACGGGACTATAAACTACTATGGGGGAATGGACTTTGTTGAAGGAAGATTGTTGCGTGATACTCAGGAGTATGATGAAGTTCGAGGGTGCTACGAAGAAGAAGGGGTGATTATTTCAAAGGGGAAATCTAATGAAGTTAGCCAGAAATATGACCATTGAAAGGAAAAGGGGCATTGTTAAAAATAAGTTACCATTGAAAGGTGCAGGAGAAAAGAATTTATGAATAGCAACTGGCTCTATCTAGCCCATAATTGCATTAAATGAGCCAAATATAAGCCAATCATGAGGTTGGGAATTCAAAATTGTTGTAAAAACCATATCCCGCACCACATTTTACACTTTGTTGCCTTGAGGAATGAAAAATGGCTCCTAATTGAAGAAGAGCTATTGCATGTGTGAGAGAAGCTGGGAAGAGTTGGTCAGAATATTTAAGAATAAAGGGCTAGATGGTATCATGGAGTCACAAGTAGGAAAGACTGCAAGAGAAAATTTACCTATGTCGCAGATGCACTTAAGGTCACCAAGCAAGGTGCCACATGCACAGTTGTTGTCGCGGAAGGAGAAGAGATCAGCTAAGGTGTCCATAATAGAATTGAGAACGTCATCATGGAAGAAGGTGAAAAAGCAAGTGCGATTGAAGAACATGAAGGATAAGGGGAAAAATCCCATGTAGAAAGGAAAGAGACTGATGTAGTAGGAGGGACCTCAACAGGTCCATGACAGTGAGGAAGAAGTTAAATTTTAGCAGAAGGAGACAAAGGATGTGGAGATTCCCTATGTCCTCCCAGTGAACATGCCACCAAGAAAGTCGGGTGCAAAGCTAATTAGGGAGACAAAAGAAGGGAAATTTTCTACCTACATGCCACTATTTCTAGAGGAGGTTCTTTTGAAGGAGAAGTGTTGGGGAAGATCCCCTAGCTCAAATTGGAAGATTGGGATTTTAACGACATAAGAAAATTCCCACAGTTTGAGCCTAGTCGGTACGTAAAGAAATTTTACTACCCATATAGCGAAGTTACAAGATTAGAAGCACAAGAATGGGTTAAGGGAGTCTACGGAGCAGGGATTTTGAAAATGTTGAATGTGCCACACTTCAGTCGAAGCCCATTCAGTACAATCTGTGTGCGATATCTCCTCACATGGCTGCATGATAATTTCATTTGTCTAAGGATGAGGATCCCGATTGATGACATTCTCATCAGAAAAATAACAACACTGCCATATCACAGAAAGGACCCAAAAAATGAATTCATGGGTAAAAAAAAAGACAGGGAGATGGCCCAGATGATGAAAGAAAATTTCAAGTTACTAAAGTAATCGAGCGGGTATGAGATAAACTTCATCAAGGATCAGGGTGTGTGCTTTGGTGCACCTATCATAGCGGGGAAGATCATGAGGAATTGTAGGGCCAATCAGGTGCCTGCAGAAGTAGTGTCATTGGTAAAGCAGTGTAGTGTAGGGGTCGAGTTCAAATGCTATTCTTATTTATGTAAGGATTTTTTGATGGATTGCAGGGAAGAACTATGCCTGGTTACCAATTCTTATTACACTTATTGCATGGAAGGAGCCAAAATATTCTCAATTTCCCACTGATGAGGTGCATGTATGCGAAGAAGAAAGCTATGATTCGCTATGGTTTATGAAGGAGCCGACATGCGGAGCAAAGAACAATATTTTATTTGTAGCCGTGGTAATGGATTTGCATATGATGGTGAATTAATATCCCAGACTTTCACGAGCTTGTACAAATAATACTGTCATATTGCGGAGTTGAAGGCAAAATTTCATAGGGCATATGTGAAAGAGAGGAATGATCCAATGGAGACATGGTATCTATTTCCATACCTAGTGATAAAATTTGATCTCCTCACGGTAGTGCAAGATTGGCTGGAGGAATGGATGACTCCACCTAGAGGAAAATTTGTAGGAGTTGGGACAAAGAAAGGTACTTCGTAGGGTGCGGGTAAGAGTAGGAAGGATGTTGACAAAGAGACAGAAGAAACAGGTCAAGGAAAAGAAATTGAAGAACACCACTGCGATGTGGAGGTATCAGAAGATTCACCCTTTATGGTGAAAATGACACAAAGAAAGACAAGGACGATGGATAAGGGTCATGGAGCAATGCCACTTATCCACACCGATGAGGATATCGACGAGATAACATAAAATATCTAGGAGATCAATGCAGAAACCTGGGACAAGATTGATGATCATTACAAGACAATCTTGCCTGAGGTATAACATGACATCACAAAGCTGAAGGCATTGCCATAAGTAGTGAGGCAACCAAAGAAGACAACCTAGATGGTGCAGTTAAAACAGAGACTAGAAATAACCTACAGAATTAGGATGTTATGCGTGCCAATTGGGGCACTTAAATTTGAAGCAACAACAGACAGAGAGAAAGCCAAAGCATGGCACAATATAAAAATTAATTTCGTTGTGCTACCCCTCCAGACACTACATGAATTTGACGAGGGCATCACAACATAATCGAAGGAAGGAGAGCAGTGTGTGTCACTTGTAAAATAAATGGTAGACTCAGAGAAATATACGATATAGAAGGAACTGAAGAAATTTGGCCAAGGATAGAGAGGAAGTGAGGCAACAACGAGAACAACTAGAGAAGTCCATTTTTGAGATTTGCAACACTGATCTGGACATGCATGTCTGTGAGGATGAAGAATCAAGAAAAAAGGTCAGGAAACTCACCCTCATGATCAAGGAATCAAACAATGCTATAGATAAGGTTAAATTAGATTACGAAGTGAAGATATCAGAGCCGCAAATAAGGTTGCAGGGAAGTACACCACCAAAGGTTCCGGAGTAGAGACAAAGGAACCTCAATGCAACATTGAAAGCAATATGTGATACGGTGGTAAATTATGGGTAGTTTCTCAATGACACGTTGTACATTTGGACCTCGCTATAGCAGGATACAAATGTCATGAAGATTTCAGAGGAACTGTAGGCTAAGCATAAGTGTCACGATGAGATCTTGGCATCTGTGGAGACCTTACTAGTATTGCATCATTTTTCCAAGATTTCTGAAGGGAAGAACCTCGAGGTGAAAATGGATGATCTATCGAGGAAAGCGCAGATCCCATATGAGAGGACTCAGGCATGCTAGGAGGGAGTGTTGCAACCTTCGCAGGTAGTAGATGAACGGCTGAAGGAATTGAAGAAAAGGGAATCAAAACCACTATAGAAGACTGTTGGCCCTACTAGAGAACCTTTTCTAAACGACATGCAAGAGGAAGAAAAGTTGATGGAAGAAACACTACAGCACTACAATGTAGTATGCAATGACATAGAAGAAAAAATTAAGGGCTTCGAAGTTGGGTGACTCGGTAGGAGTCACAAGTTAGTGTTTGGGGCCTATTGGTCATGGCCCAACTTGATCCAAGTATTGGGTAAAAGACCTCGGCAAAGAAGGAGTGGACCGCGCAGAGTTATATTCATCATGTGTAATTTTAGAGCTTTAGGGATGGGACAAAACCCTTATTTTGTAACAGGTATCAGGTAGTAATCCTTGTTTTATGGATCCATTGTATGTGCCATGGTTTTTTTATAGAGGAATTGTATAAAAGGATATGAAATACTTTGCAAATGATAATATAATCTCAATAATAGAAGCATAAGTGAATATATGTCTTCACGTTTATAGTATGCAGTTTTGGAGAGGGTTCCACAGATGAGTGTGCGTAGACCTTGAAGAGTCTGCAGCTGTGTGCACAGGTTAGGGAAGTGAATTTAATTGAATATTTTTTTAATAAATAAGAAGTTTTGTTGAAGTGTTGTATCTCTGTACATGTTATTTGTCTACTATTATGTATGTGCTTAAGTATGTTTTTTAATTAATTATTGTGAACAACTGTAAGATATACTCTTATTTGTAGAGTTTATGCATTACTATTAAATTAATCATCTGTGTGAAGTTAGAACATTGATATACAATAGAAGTAAATACATGATGCCACTTCGTGGATATCGCCTTGGTTGCAGAAACCTGGTTCTACAACCTCCCATATCTGCTTCGGGTGAGACTATGACCTACTTGTAGGCTGTTGCTGAAAGTTCCAGTAGTTGAGGGTTTTGTTCGTGTGCAACACACTCTAAACCTGGGTGAATCACCCTCATAACAACATGATGTACTTAGAATAATAGAGAATTGATAGTTGATATGCTTGCATGTTTGAAGAAAACTTTGAAGTTAAAAGAGGCTGAAGGGAAAAGGAACGTTACAATAGTAAGTGAGGTGATTGTAGGGGAGTGAATAGTGGATATGTTGTTGAAAAAGAGCAAGTGCATTGGTCGGAGAGGAATTTTTTCAACAAGTAGGGGAATATGAGATCGTGTTATAGATCTTATAAAATTTAATATGATTTTTATATTAATTTGGGTCATTAAAAGAATTGTGTTTGCAAGACTACATTGGTAGCAACTACCATAGCAAGTAAGCTATGTCAAGGGAGAGTAAGCGATAAAATAACTTGCATGAAGAAATGGTGATCAACTGATAGTAAAAATAAGAAGAGTGAGCAACTGAAGATGCAACAACCAACAAATTTCAAAGTTGAGGAACAAGCATGCTTAAGAAGGGGTTCTATTGTGAAATTAGAGAAGAGAAGATACGAAAAGGATGACTTGGAATGGGTGAAAAGTAGAATTTGTTTTACAATAAGGGCTAATTTCAGCTCAGTAATATAGAATGATAATTCAACAAGACGAAGAGATGAAGATGGTTGTTATTAGTCATAGCATGGGTTGAGACGAAAATCACAAGCATAAGAGGAAAAGGACCAAGGAAGCTGGAATCAAAGGAATGAGTGATGAAGGATGGAGAAGGTGATGGTTGAGTTAGAGGATAACTCAAGCATGTGTAGCAATTGGTACAAGAGAGTCAAGATGACTAGAGTTATGAGTAAGAAGAATGGTGTTAAACAGGAAGGTCTGTAACAAAAAAGGGATGACAACAGTAACATTATTTTTACAGCAAAAATTGCATGTTGAAGTGAAGATTGAACAATGAGCAATGAATGTTTGTAGCTGGGGATGATGGAAAGGAACCTTGTGGTAGAAAGTGATGAGGAAGAACAAATTTCTCAGAGAAAGAGCGTGAGTCAATTTCCTGCAAAAGATAGAAGATTAGAGAGTTCTCAGATGAAGATTCCAAAGGAATTAGTTAATAGATATACTGGGATAATATTAGGCATGGATGACCTTAGTATGTTATTTACAAATAGGTTGATCGAGCAAGTAAAATTTTAAGGATGGAAATTTTTCTTGAAGTTTAAAAACATTGGCGAATCTCACTAATTCCTAATATGCAAACTATAAAATGTTTATTGATATATTTGTAAAATTATTCAAATTTATAATGATTTTATATATAGCCTTTATATAACATTGGAAAATTTTAAGGTAAAATAATTTTCTATTCTAAAATTTGGGTGAATCATCTTTTATAAAAATTGGAAATTGGTGAATCTTTTTTGTGGAAAAATCATGGAAAATTAGCCCATTGAGTGAACATTAGCCCCTAAAATTTTCCATGTGATGGAGTCAACTTGTGGAAATGGCTTTTCTGTAGCTCATAGTGACTAGGAATAATCTCATAGAATAAGGAAATTTGTGACTACTGAGATTCATAGTAAAGGTTAGGAGAGAAGCCATAGTAGATCAAGTCGGGACAAGCTTGATAGAGAAGTTGTTGAAATCAAATTATAGCTAGAGATGATGAGAGGACTGCTACAAAAAGATGAGAAAGATAGGGGTTACATATGGACCCTCCAGAAGAGAGTGACATGGAATTTGTGGGAGGTGAAGCTGAAACAAACATCAAATGTTCAGTTGGAGGGAAATCCCAAAGGTAGTTGATTTGAAACCAAAGAAGAACATCCTAAGGGTGATGAAAACATGTGATGAAGTAGATGAATATTTCAGCTAAGGACTGATTTAGAAGATGAAATAGATAAAATGAAATCATAAATGTTTAGTTGGTTTCACGAAGAGGCAACCTATTATTATGAGGAGTTTTTTGGAAAGTTTGCACTGTTCAGGAGCAAGTAAAATTTTAGATTTAAGAACGATAGTGGTAGAAGAATGTACAAGTTGATTAAGGATATGGAAAGATATTTTTTTCCCTGTGCAGGTGATAGTGGAGGAAGGTGAGGAGATTTGTAGGATCCTAGAGGAAGGAGTGCTCAAAGGGTTCAGAAGAAGGGAACTAGGAAGATGACAAAAGCCCAAAATCAAGAGAAAGTTTGGTGAGGTATCATGTAGCAAGGTGGAGGCTTGTTACTGTAGAGGCATGTTGTAGCTCATGAGTTGAGGTGGTCACGACAAGACGAAATGAATATGATGAGAAGATCATATATTTTTGTACCTTGGGAGTCTAATGCAGGTGCATAGATGAAGCAAAAACTTCAATGAAGACTGTACCAAAGATTGCCAATGTGATGGGATGGTCACATCATGATGTTTGGGGGTATTTTAAACATTTTGTAAATATTTGCATTAGCATGTGATTTTTTTTTCGAATATGTTGGAGGAAATAATTCCTAATGTAAATGTAATTTAGTTTCCCTTATTTTGTGAGAAGAGGAAATGAAGCAACACTTGTGACTCTTGGTTACCCATATTATCTTCCTTTATAAAGAAATGAGTGTTTGAGAAGAAGAGAAGAGTGTATAGAAGAGGAGATGTGTAGTGGAAGAAGAGAAGAGAAGCTCTAGTGCAATGAGAAGAGGCAGAGGATGAGGGGGTTGGGCTGAATATGCCCACATTGTATATTCTGGCTAGTTTAATGTATTTCTTAATTTGATTAATGAGAAGTTTGGTTATATGCCTTTGTACATGTTTATTTATTTGTCTATATAACTTTAACTTGATTTGTTGAGTGCTTCACTTGTTGAGTCGATTTATAGTAAGAATTTGATGTGTCAAGAGTGTAGTGACTATATTCTTTAGGAGCAAGTTGATTTCTTGTTCAAGTATAACTTGGGGCTAAATATATTTACCTATGCATATGGGTCATGTATTGTGTAATGAAGTCTTGTTGCCATCGTTGTGTATTTATGGGTTGTTTCTAATAGTTGGTTGATTCCACTGTACTTCTTACCTTTGAAGGTGTGTTCTTATTCCATAGAGTTTTGTTTTGAGGCCACCACCATTTTGTTGATTCCCCTTGTGTCTTGAACCTTGTTGTGTGAGATGAAAGTTCGGAACGAAAGTGCCTATACATTCTAGATATTAGTGGGTTTATGTGTTATGTCTTGTGAAACCCATCCACAAAATAGAGCACCACCTTTCAGATGCAGCCTTGCTGTCTAGAATATGATGTGATTGTTTGGTTATATATTCCCCTAAGCTTAGAAATGGTGCGCTTGAGAATGGAACAAACCCACCTGTGGCTTATATGTGTGCTATCATTATTTTTTGATTTGTTGTAGTTGTACAATTCTTGCATATGGAGCAAAACCAAAGCACTTGTTTTTGTGAACATTGTCAAACCCCTTTTTTGTGACTGATTTGATGGGAAAAGGTCTTCGCTTTGCAATTCCAGTGAAGAAGGGCATAATAATTCAATGGTTTAGATAAGAAACAAGTTAACCCAATGTATATGTGATTCGGAAGTCACCTATAATGAGTGAGAGTTGTTTTGGGTTCCAATAATATGAAAAGATAGTTTTGAGGCGCTACAAAAATCTTTTGCAACGCCTATAGGAAACACTATTCAGGGCTTCATGTTAGCTGCTGAAAGCATGATTTTTCCATCATGTTGTGCCATCTAATAGTTTGAATCTGATGGAGTTTAATGGGGTTTGAATAAGGATTGAAAGGTGCGAGAAATCCCGCTCATGGAATTAGGCAAAGGAAACCTCCATTCTAATTTTGAATGCATATTTTAATTAATTTGTTGGAATTTCATATTGTGTTTAAATATAGAGTTGTGGGTGCCTTTGTTGGAGTATCTTGAGGGAAACCTGAACATTCCACATCATTAAGCATGTACAATTATTGAATTTATCGTAACCCTTGATTTTTTATAAATATATGATAATGTCTTACTGGATTCATTTTTTATAGAATATTTCATGAACAGCCATAAAAAAGAACTTCGAGCATTACACATGATGCATCTCCCAACCAAAAATTTAGCTGATTGTGAAAAGTCTAAGGAAGATGATATTTTTTTTAGCGTCTGAACCAAAATACCTTCATTAACTAGTTATCCTACACCTATTTTGGAAATTATTGATATTTCCTCCACTTATTAACCATTAAGATTCCAAAATTTATCTTAGGAAGAAATGTAGGACACCAATTCCTGAATATTGGCTACAATTGCTATAAATATTTTTTCAAAGGCAACGCATGCATGTAAAAAACTTTATTTCGAATGTATATACTTTCACCATACTACCTGAAAGATATGGAAATTGAATACATCCTTTAAACTACTATTAAATGACATAACCTCTACCATGCAAGATGAAACCACCTTGCAAGCCACTTATGAGGAACCCAAAATATAAAGTTGTTCATTATTAGTTTTTATTAGCATCAAAATATTTCAGGTTTGGTGGTTATATCAAGAAAATAAATTGGATTATTTTTATTGATAGTTGTGTCGATTATACTTTTGTTCATAAGAGAGTGGCTAAGGAAACCTATTTTATCTTTTTTCCATATCCAATTTTCAAATTATGATAGCTATTGATTTTGTGATTAAATGTGGTTTTTGATGTTGAAATGGGTAACTTGAAATGCGAGAGTGTCATCTCCAATGGTTATGCACTTTGGGAGTTATCACCATTTATTTCAACATTTTATATATGAAATTCATCAAGGATTGAAAGAAGCATACCCTTAATGGCATCACATATAATTCTCCTAAAATTGTGGCTTCTTATCAAATCAAAAGGTTACCAAAAGAAAGGTGTTTTTTCCATTATCACGCACCTCAATTCAATATAATTAGGGGAAAACCCTTTGTATGAGATCCACCTTAACGTTTAGTGCGACCTAGCTAAATATTATGAGATATTTGAAACCACTTAGGACTAACCTCCTTCATATGAGTACATGGCCATGTTATTCCCTTAATTCCATGTAGGTAGCCAGCAAATGGACATAATTATAAGCATCTTTTTGTACAAAAATATGAAATAGAAAACATATTTCATCAATTGTTGGAAGTTGGACTCATGAATCCAATTACCATGAATTACCCATGATAGGTCTTCGAGGTATTAAATAAGGTATGTGATTGGGAAACTTGTCATGATTCTTAACCTCTCAATAACTTGACCATAAAGGATTGCTTTTATGTCTTGGTTATTATTGATATCTTTGATGAAAGTTATGACACTATTTACCTTAACTTTATATATTACCAAATACGGATGAAAATGGTGGAGATACCTAAGGAAATATTTTTTGAACATGAATGATCCATTCCTTGGCCTTCATAATGATCCATTCACCTTCCATAGCTTCACGAACAAAAAATTTCACGTTTACAACATAATTCTTCTCTAGTATTATTTTGTTACACCTTCATCTACAAAAAAAGGGGAATACCACATACTTCATGTAAATATAGCAATTCAATTCCATCAACACCACCAATTATTTTTAAAACGTTATAAATGTTCTTTTGGGGTTACATAATTTTAATGCATGTGTAATATTATAAGTTGGGATGGAATATGAGTATATCCTAAGGAAGTTATGGCTTTACAAGATCAAACATAATCTAAACATTGAATGCATTTCATGGGTCCTTTTGCCTTTGAAGTTATTATAGAAATTTTGTAAGATAACAGACAAATTACTAGTCTCTTAACTTCACAAGTAAAAATGAATGGTTTTGTATGGAGCAAGATAGTAAAGAAAGTCTTATCAATTTTCAAGGGATACATCTCAACTAATCTATTATTAGTAGTTCCAAGCTTTCCTAAGTTTTTTTATCAAATGTAATTTATTAGGTGAACATCTTGTAGTATTTTCGAAGTTGGCCTTTACAATTCATTAATAAGGACTAGTGTGACCACAATTGGGGTAAATACACTTATGAGAAAGAGATGATGGATTTCCTACATGAAATTGAGATATGGGGTCAACAGTTGTAAGAAGACATTTTTACCTTGAAACTAGCCACATAGTTAGAATATTTTTCTAGAAGAAATTTCATCACTTCCTAAGAAATACAAGTGGGTTACTAAGATACCATGGTATGCTTTGATACTATACATGAGAAGGATAAAGTAAGAATGGGGGATAATATTTTATGTGAGTAATTTTAGGAGCAATGATCCCTTTTTTTGCTTTTGTTCCACCATTCCAAGCTATCTCAAGGAATTCCATAAGGAATAGCTAGAAAAATGGCACCATATACACATTCAAAGGATGTGGGAACATCCTAAACCTACTAGAGATTATAATACATGGAAGTTAGAATTATATAAAGTATTAAGGGAACATTTCTATTGTAAATAATTTTTCCTTAAAATAAAACTCATTATAGTTACATTCATTGCATAGAGAAAGTAACTTTAGCTGTAATTAAAACTAGGAAATAGATAACAAGACATTCCTCGGGAGGGAATGAAGATAAGATTCCAAGATTTTGTAGCAACCTATTACAGTTTGTAAAAAAATAAGCTTAAGGAAATGAAGATACTAGTACCATTGGAACCAATACCAATCCCAACACATATATGGACTCACATCTCCATGTGTTTTATAGTGCGAGTCATAAAGTATTCTAGCATATCAACAATCCTGATGGTATTTGGTCATCTATCCTAGTATAACCATTTGTCTATTTTATAGTTTCCCAACTCTTAATGGATTATATTTCCATGTTACATGGAATGGGCACTTCTCTTTTCTAAAGTTTGGGCCCTACTTTCACTAGTAAATATCGAGAGGATATATTTAAATGTTATGATATGTAAATATATATGAACACTATGTATCATCCCCATATACATGGTCTAATTAAATTTGCAAACAAATGTTTAGAAATCTGTTTTTGATGATTATCTTCTAAAAATATGTGTTAATTAGCACAATGACCATCGCTATCAAAATAGTGCTACAACACCATATTCCATCTAGCTATGAAAATGACATCATATGATGTTGTCTATGGAAAAATAATCCATTTTACTAACTTCCTTTTTACAAACAACCTTTAAGTTTCATGTAGTGGATATATACATTATATTAGGGGAAATAATTTCCACAAACATAGGGATAATTTGGTTAAACTCATCTTAAAATGAAATAACAAGCTAACTAGCATCAACAATGAAAATTTTATAGATGGAAATTTATTTTAAAGCGTAGAAACCTTGTCAAAACTTACTAGTCCATAATATGTAAATTGTAAAATCTTTAGTGACAGATTTCTAAAAGGATTCAAATTTTAAGGATGTTATATTTTTTTTATGTAAAATTTGGGTAATTCTTAAGGCAAATAATTTTTACCTTGTAGAATTTGCAAAACAGAAAAGAAAAAATGAATAAAAGTGGGAAATGGATAATATTTTTTTGGAGAAATAATGGAAGATTATCCCATGATTGAAATTTCGTGCCTAATTTTTTCACTTAGAATCAATCTCAACACTCTTTTGTAGAATAGAATATATTATTTCTTTTCCTTGAACCTATAAATAAATATCACTAAAAGATAATGCCTATTAGAGATCAACACCAAAATTTTGTATAACATACAAGATCATCTAGCCCATTGGATAAGTGGCATAAAGACTAGCTCGTTCAATCAACCCTGAAATTCGTCTAGTCTTTCATGTGTCTTGTTTGAAGAAAATCACATGGTATAATGGGAAGGTTAATATTCACTTATGATAAATTACAAAATAAGTCTCTATTTGGGTCGAAATATAAGCATTATAAGATACCAAAGAGTTTCAACTACACCCATGCATGGGATGAGAGATATCGATTTACTAGAACGAAATGTAGCCAAAATATGCCACATGGGAGCTACCAATAATTCTATAGACATTCCATTACCTATACTTTTCAGGTAAACATTTAGTTCGAAGGGAATGGGTATATTATGGTTCGACCTTAGCCTCCATATTT
Organism: Pinus tabuliformis; assembly: GCA_031772625.1. Lineage (NCBI taxonomy): Eukaryota > Viridiplantae > Streptophyta > Pinopsida > Pinales > Pinaceae > Pinus > Pinus tabuliformis. The sequence goes on along the minus strand of CM062819.1, from coordinate 1,505,201,195 downwards.
TAGCCTACCCAGGAATGATTCAAATGATATATGTGTCCATATTTGATATATGGTCCATAGATAAGAGTGGATAATTATTCAATGTAAAAATGAACACTATAGTAAACAAGTTCCAAGAGGTAGTTAGTACTCATTAATTATGAGACCACAAGTACTTAGGTTTTTTCCACTAAGAAGTTAGTTAAAGGAATGGGAGGATACAGACTATTTCATCAATGACGTTGTATTTGGACATTTTCTTAGTGAAATGTTTTGTGACAAAAAGGGGAAAGGGAACATTTATTTCTTTTATTTATTTATAATAATAATAATACAAATTTCTATTTTACATATTTTTTATAATTATTCTCAAATACATTCTTCAATAATTTATAATATGTTTATACCTACGTTTGTTTCAAGTAGAAGGATTAAGGAACGCCACACTGCCTTAACAATAATCTTCTATAGAACTAAAAGGATTTACAAAGAAAATACAATAGTAGAATCAATAATGAATTACAACCGATGTCCCTTCGATGAAAAATTATTTAAAACCTAACATAAATTTATGCTTGGACAATTATTCATTTATGTGACTTTTTTTGCAATTTTTTACAATAGTGGTCATCTCTATGAAAATAGAAACCTTTGAAAACTTAATAATGTGGAATACTTTTTATGAAGTGCACAAGAAACTTGATGTGTTTATTACATTGATGTTGAAATAAATATATGGTGGGCTAAATGAAACTCTAATTATCATAGTAAAATGTCATTAGGTGTTGTTAATATAGCTATCATCTTAACAAAAAATGTATCATAAAAACTTCATATTTTAAACCAAAATTATCCTTTGTTTGGAAAATTGGTGTCACAAGTGGTAACATTTCTTGCTGATGGAGGGATGATGGATGGGAGTGTTAACATTATAAAAAATTTCAATCATGGTTTTAACAATCTCATAACCTCTCCTTAACATCAATGGAAAAATTGAAAGTGATTCTGTTAGAAGTATAATATTTTTAGGCTTAAATTGTAATTTATTCTTCTAATAAAAATTCAAAGGTATAAAAGTGAATTAATCATTAAATTTTCGACATAAACACTAAATAAATCAATATATCCATGGAATTCACCATAAACAACACAAGAAACCTTGAGTAATGATATACGATCAAATACTATGTATGGAAGGAATTAATCCATAAGCCATCCTTGCTATAAGACAATACAATCCAACACACCCCAATGCAATCATATTCATATGTATTAATACTTTTTCATTGGTACCTGTGGGAATATGCCAAATACCCATTCTTATAAATAATTTCATTTTAACTACATAGTGGGACTACTCCATTATTATGGCCATATTACATCCATTAACCCCTTTAGGTACCTCAATAGGTGTATTACACTATATTTCCCTTGGCATGATTCAACATTGAAACATGGGAAGAAATGATATAATATGACGTAATGGATAAGGTAATCCATTGGTGCCATGGATCAGAATCCATCCATCCTTGTGAAATGTAAATATGGGTTCCAACTGTGGCCTTTCCTTGATATTAGTTTTGGTTCCTTCTTGGGACTGATGTTTTCACTACACCACTATGATATTTCAATACATTTCTATTAGATCTTGATGTGTCTCTTTATTTCGTTCCCTGTTGATCTATATTTTGTTTTCTCATTCTCATTCATTTTCCATGATCATTGTTGTTTTATTAAATGGTGTAGATGGAAATATACAAAAACCATATGAATTGACTCTTCTTTATTTATCTCTTCAAGATTTATTTACTTAACCTTGTCTTCCACCTTATGCCCTCCCATTGGCATTTCTTCAAGTTCTTTTGTAATCTCATTTTCTGTTTCAACCATGGACTCTTCATATAATGTTTAATTAGGTAATTCAATTATTTTATCTATGGTAGCTTCTTGATGTTCTCCTTGGGCTCTTATTTCTTGCTAAGAGACATTACCTATAACATAATCTTATTTTTCCTATAGTACAGATTGAAAAAAAATAATCCACATTAATATTATTTTTATCAATTAAGTCCATTGAAGGATATCTAAATATAATATCCACATCATGCACATCTATAAATTAAAATATCAATGCAACAAACAATTATCCACAAAAGATTTTAAACATTTCAACATTTTCACCCATAACATGTGTGCTTTTAATATTAGTTGTATGAACTTGAAATATTTTAGGCAAATTAATATTGATAGAGGTATGTTTACAATGAGGGTTAATAGAAACAGTGACCATCTCTTATTGGGAACCTTGATGAACCTATAATATGATGTTGTGACAAGAAAATAAATCCTTATTCATCTTAGACCACTTGTATAAAAATAATTTTTCATATTCTTCATCTAGGAGTTCCACCATATTTTCTGTTGATTTTCTAATTGCAATAAAGACTAGCGCAATATTTTTCAAATACTAACAAGTCATTTTTAATATGATCTTCTTTTAAATTATGTAATATATCATTCAACAATTAAACTTCATAAATTAAACCCTAGTAGAATAGTAGAAAAATAGAGATCACAATGCAAAAAGAGAAGACAAGACCTACCCTCGGAAATCCCACCAACGGAAGAAAGATAACAATGTTTTCGATAGAGAAATGATTTTTTTCAATAAGCGACACACCTAAACCTATGGTGAAACTCAGCCAAACCCTCTAATTCAAGCCTCCCAATCGGGTCTAGAATTTAGCTCTTGCTTCATCTAACCCAAAACTTTGGTCCTCCTACAACTACTAGTTACCCTAGAATTTCGACCCTTATAACTTCCTAGAATTTTATCCCCCCTATAACAGTACTACCAAAAAGAAGCTAGAAAGTAGGAGAAATATATTATTGGTCTTCGTTGAGATGCCCATAAAATATCTTCTTGAGGAAGTGTAAATTGGTGCCAAAAAATGATATTAGATTGTCTTTATATAGTGATATGTTAGGTTGAATGGATGTATCCTTTGCCTAGGACAACTTGACTTGGAGGGGAAATAACTTGAAAATTTTGGAGCCAAAAATTTCAATTTCAAAATTTAAATTTTCTTCTTTTAAAATTTGCAATGGGACATTGACTCAAAATAGGTTCTTATTTCAAATCTAACATTTAAAATATGCTTTACAATAATAAATACAAATACATCAAGTGGCCAAATATTAAATATGAACAGAGACCATAGTTATAAATTCAACACTCCCAATTAACTAGGGAGGTATTCATAATAACTCTCATATATGTTCTCAAGTTAACAAATTTCTCTACTAAAAGGTTATATCAAATCATCATCAAGATCATCATCTAATATAAACATCTGTTAGTGGCCATAGATGATGTGGTACGAAACCCATCACATTTTCATCTACATATCAAGACTCACTCTTCCAGAGTGATCCATCATAAAATCCCAAGGCCCCTCCCTAAGACAAAATGTTCAGACCTTAACTAGAAAGCACTCACTCAACCTTCCTAGTGAGCACTTTGGGCTAAGACCTCACCCAACCCTTCCCTAGTTGGTGATTGATCTAGATGTTGACGGACCTCACTACACCCTTCCCTATTGTACAATCAACATCAAGACCACACTACACCGTTCCTTCATTCGTTATTGGGTCTAGATGCTAAACCTCATAAAACCCTTCCCTAATGTTTGACTAGGTCCACAAAACTCAATACATTCTTTCCCTGGTGTGTGATTGTCCCTGCTCTCAGAGAAACTCACTAAAACCTAGATGTTGAGTACTTTGGGACTCTTGGAGAATTCTCCCCAATGGGGGAATGTCCATCCATTCTTCTATCAAATTACCATTCTTTTGCTCATCGGTGGAGATGTAGTCAAGCCTTATCGCTATCCTTTGGAAGATGTCATGATTGTAGTGGTACTTGATCTCAATATTCTTCGACCTTCCAAGGAAAATCAGATTATCTAAAATATTTACACAATTTGGATCATCGCAATGTATCACAGTTAGTTGCAACACATGGTTGAACAATCATGAAAACAACTTTCAACATTACACTAATTATATACATAGTTTATTTTCTATAATATATTCCTCTCTGTAGTGCTAAGTGCAACAGATCTCTACTTCTTGGTAACCTAAGGTATCATAGTGGAGCCCAAGATTAAGAATAACCCTGAAGTGATGTTCCTATCACCAACACTTCTTATCTTGTTAACATTTGTTTATCCTTGAAGTTGTACATCCTTGTTTGCAACATATCTCAAAACATAATTTCATAGTACCATGAAGTTATCATAGAATGTTCTTTCCTCTAATCCAATTCTCATTCCTTGGTTCAACCTAGAACTATATCAATGTGTTTACAAAAAATAAAATGTTGATACTCGTGTTAACCAAATACATCAACGATCCAATAAATCGTTGGTACATCAACATATATACCAAACTATATTTAGAGCCACATATCTTCTTCAAGTTAGTTACCATTGTAGTAGCCACAGATTTACAATCCATCATACGAAACTTCTTAAGGATATCAATAACATATTTTCCTTGATCAAGGAAGACCTTTCGATGTTTCAACCATACTTATAGTCCCAAGTAGTAACCTGTCAAACCAAGATCCTTCATTTAAACATCTAAAGTCAATTGATTCTTACACAAAATAATAAAATCCCCAACACCTGTCAAAAAAAAATCATCAACATATAGAAAGAGGATCAAAAATGAATTCTTCACAACCTTCAAATAAAGGTTTTGGTCCACATTTCCCTTGGTAAACCAAAATCTCTTCAAATGGTTGTCGATATGAGCATGTCAAGTTGTTTGAGCTTGCTTGATTCTGTAAAAGGCCTTCTTTAACTTGAAAACATGAGATTCATTTCCATGCACCTCAAAACCTTGAGTTTTCTCTATGTACACATATTCCTCAATCACACTTTTGAGGAATTTAGTCATCACATCCATCTGATGTAAGTTCCATAACAATGAAGCAACAAAAGAAATCTATGGATCTAATGGAGGCATACTTAGAAACTCGATAAAAGTTGTCATCATAATCTTATCCCTCTTTCTGGGAAAACCCTTTCGCAATGAATAACACCTTGTATTTGTCAACACTTCCATATGCAACATTCTTGACCTTTTATATCCACTTGGAAGTCACCATTGACTTCCCTTCCAGCCTTGGCTTAATAATCCTAACATCATTCTTCATGTTAGAGTGGTATTCTTCATTCATAACTTCCTTCCATACCTACTAGCTATCTTCTTCATAAGTGGAAGGATTTGCATCAATAAGGTTGGTCATGAGAGCTACATAGCTAGAAAAGAATTTAGGTTTATTTATTTATTTGGATGTTCCATCAAGGGATGCATTTCCTTCTCCTTCTTCCAATTTAGATCTAATCCATGCTAGTCTTTTTCTAGTTTCTAGCACAAAAAATAGTTCTACTAATTCATGAGGCCCTTTTGTGTCCTCCAGGACATTTTTATATAAATTTAATCTCTTCCCTTGAAGCCTCTAGTTTTACTTCATCATAGCAATCCATGGAGACATACTTATACTTCCAATATGCTAATTTCACATAAAAATTGACATCATGGCTGACCTCAATCCTTCGCTGCTATGGTATGTTGACTCTATAGGGACTTGATGATTCATTGTAAAAAAAAAAGAGTCCTTTCTTTCCTAAAGGTTCTAGCTTGTTCCTTTTATCATTAGTAATATTAATGAAGATAGGGAAACCAAATATTCTTATACATCCAACCTCTGACTTTAGTCTAGATAACTCCTCTTTAGGAGTCATATCTTCTAGAATTCATTGAAGAGTTTGATTTTGAATATATACATATTTCAATGATGCTTCTCTCCATAAGAGATAAAAAAAATATTGATCATGCATTATGACCTTGCTAGATGTTCAATGGACATGTTCCTTCATTCTTCTACACCATTATGTTTTGGATTATAGAGGATTATCAACTCCCTCTTAATCCTAGCTTTCCTATAGATATTATCAAGTTATTTCAAGGTGTATTCTCCTCCATTTTCAGATCCCAAAATCTTGATCTTATTACCTATCAAGTTCTCCACTTCACCTTTCAATTCTTGAAACCTTGTGAAGACTTCATACTTGGTCCTCATAAGATATACTCATTTCTTATGAGAGAATTCATGAGTGAATTTCACATAGTAGAATGAGCCTCCAAGCAATCTTACATGAATCAAACCACACACATGAGAGATTACGAAATCTAAAACATCTTTAGATCTATATTTTGTACTTGGAGAAGGTTTCTATATATTCTTTCCAAGTGCACAACCCTTACAAACACATTCATGATTTATTTGTAATTTACGGACACCTGAAAATATTTGATTCAATTTAGGTAATTCTCTATAATAAAGGTTACCATACATTCAATACCAAAACTTGCTTGGATTCATTTTATCATGTACCGGAGCTTGAGTTGGTTCACTCACAATTTGATACTATCTTCATTCACAAATCCAAATAACCTTAGCAACATCTACACTAGAGCTCATGGACCATACAAGTACTTTTCCATCCAAAAAAGATACTCTATCTCCTTTGTCTTCTAAAGATGAAATAGAGACAATATTGTTTTCAAACCTCATACATATAGAACATTGCTAAGATGTACATTGATTACCAAATTCGAGCTATATGGATGCCTTTCCAACTCCTTTGACTTCATAGTTGTGATTGTCTGCAAACCATACCATTTGGGACAACCTATTTTCCATCATGCTAGTAATAATTCCATGGTATCACATCATATCTCTTGATGCAAAACTATCTACTAGCCACATGCCATCATCATCTATAATAGAACTTGTTAGAGAAGAAAAATACAAGAAGTCTTTATCACCTTTCAGCTTCTTTGGGTGTTCATATTCAACATAAGATTCAAAAGCATGTTTTTTTCCTTTTCTCTTTTTCTATTAACCATATCAGGAATTTTTTTGTTTAAATTCCCAAATTTTTACAAGTATAAGATTGAATTCTTGACCTGTCCCTCCTCCATTAGGAAGGAGCTCTTTTTCTTGAATTTTGTTGAGAGTCAACCTTCTCCTTTCCTTTACTCTTGAAGTAGGTTGATATTTCTTACAAATATTCTTCCTCCCTATATATCCATATAAGCTTTGATTCTTCTTAAGAGCAAGAGGCCCACAATTCTTTAGATGATGGATTTTCTTTCCTGCTTCTTAGACCTGCTATAAATGCATTCCGTGATCTAGGTATACCATTGAGTGTTGTAGTCACAAGTTTATTCTTCGGAATAGTTTCTCGAATTACTTGAATTTGGTCCTTTATTTATGAAATTATTATGAAATATGATGCTATGATGTCATCATTCATCATTGTCACATCACGAAGTTCATTCTCCATACTCATGGCATGACCACCTTATTTGATAGTGAATAGGTTTGTTAGGGCATCATACATCTTCTTGGAAGTATCAAGATTTTCAATGTAAGGCATTAGATGATTTATAATGGACTCCAAAATAATTCTCATGGAGTTGAGATCATATTCTTTAAACTTATCCTTTCTTGCAACATTTTCTAGTTCCACAAATTTCCCTGTCACAATATCCAACACTTTGTTTTCTACAAGAATAATATCAATTCTATTTTTCCAAGCTATGAAGTTTGGTGATCCTTCCAACTTATTCTAATTTTTCATAGAGGAATCCAAAGACGTGAATCAACAAGGACATCAGCAAAGACACTTTTAAAGTAGGGTTTCTTTAAAGGTGATCTTATTGTCCTTCCTTCACCAAATATCTAATCCCATGTTGAGTTTCTAAGTGTAATATAGACTAGCACAATATTTCTGAAATACTAATAATTAATTTTTATTTTGATCTTCTTTTAAATTATTGAATATATTATTAGATATTTCTACTTTAGAAATTCAACCATATGAGAAAAATGGAACAATAGATATAACAATGCACAAAGGGAAGACAAGATTTACCCTAGGAAAACCTACCAGGGGGAAACCCAACAACCTTTTCCATAAAGATAATATTTTGTTCAACAAGAGACACACCTAAGCCTATGGTCAAACTTGGTAAACCCCTCTAAGTCAAGCCTCCCAATTTAATCTATAATTTCACACTGCGTGATTTGACCTAGAATTCTAGCCACCCTACAACATCCAATTACCCTAAAATGTTTGCCCCTGCAACTACCTAGAATTTCGACCCTCTACAATAGGACTGCCCAAACGAAACCATGAAACGAGAGAAGAAGAGACTATCCACATTTGCAAGCTTGAGAGAGAGAGAGAGAGAGATTTAATTTGTCTTATTTTTCATCCTCCTTGTCCTTCTTGATCTTCACTAAGATGCCTAGAAAATATCTTCTTGAGGAAGTGAAAATTCGTGCTAAGAGAAAAAGATTGAGTTACCTTTATATAATGATCTTCTAGGTCAAATGGGTGTGTCGTTTTCCCCTGACTGACTTGGCTTGGATGAAGGAAGCATTCACAACATTAGAGCCAAAAAATTCAATTTTAAAATTCAATTTGAATCTTTTAATAATTGAAATGGGGCTTTGACTCAAAATACATTTTTCTTTTGACTCTAGCATTTAAAATGTCTTTTACAATAATCAGTACAAATACGTCAAGTGGATAAATATACATTATGAAGAATACCATACTTACAAATTCAACAATTTAATACATAAGCTAATTCCAGAAATATGATACATCAACTCTTAAATTAATTGGGAGCCAAAATTATCTCCAAAATACTACTTTATCCTTCAATTCCTTTATGTATTCCTCATTACTAAATTCCTCGTGTTTTCCTAGAAAATACATCTTGTTTTATTTGAGCAAAAAATAGAACTAGGGTTTGAAAGAGAGTCACTTGTTTTTAAATGGAGCTCCATTAATTTGTTAGGGTTTGAGTATAAACATGTAAAATTTCATAGAGGTAGGTATATTTTTATGCTTTTTAACTCTTACGCCAGTTGCAAATTGAAACAACTTTTTGAAATCTATCAGCACTTGTTTGACTAAAATATGTGTCATAGTTTAATATTATATTGAGAAGAGAGAGTGAATCAATATGATGGAAAATGTTAACTATTAAAACAATTCAATGCGTATAAATTTTCAATCACATCATGAACACAAGAATACATGAGATATGCATGGAAGCCCTTATGGGAGAAAACCACAAAATTAATTTATATGAATGATCTTGTACGAACCAACCTATTGTTAGAAAAATTCACTGAAACTAACTAAAATGAGACATAAATCCCCTGAAATAATTTAATGGCACCAAATAGAAGGAGACACCAATCACTTGAAATGATTTACTCACACCAGCCAATAGCAAACATCAATCCCTTCAATTGGTTTACTATAACCAAGCACAAGAAAACATCGATCCCCAGAGCTCACCAACCTGAACTACCTATGAGATCCCTTTATTTTATAACATTTTGAAACTAAGATTCATAGGCCTTCCATAATCAAAGAAACTACTTTATTTTTAATCTAGCTCATACTACTTTACAAATAATGACATTCTACTCCACTATTTAACTTTCTTTTCTCTACACATTTTTTCATATCAGGATTCTACCACATTTATCTTCACTTGCATAGAACTAACACCCTATCTAGATCACACTCTTATTTATAATTCATTATCGCACTTATTTTGGATTCACTCCTATTTAAAACTTATACTTCTCAATTATGTATTTATTTATCATACATGGTCATATGTTCTTGATCTCCTCAAGATTCTCTGGCTTAAAATATTTATATTGAATTACTTCAATCAAAATTTCACAAAGCCAACATTCCATGGAGGAAAAATTCTAAGTAACCTAGGTTTTCATGGTTCATAGGCCCACTGGTGGCTTAATTTTTAATTCACACAACCATATGAAAAAGTTCCATGACCACAACTTTAATGTCTATTTCTAGTGTTTACATAATTTATATCCACAAAGACATATTACAATTCCCAAAGTATTGGATATCCCATAGTTTACATTGGCTTCAAGTGTTGGGAATTTTTCCCTTCATGATTTGGGACTAGGACCATAGTCTAAACTAGCCTTTTCAATGTATCTAGAATTTGTGTCTTTAATACTTGACAATAGTGCTTCATGGATGGGTCTCCAGATTCCCTGACACATTTTCCACTATACAAAAAACATTAACTCAATGGAACGCTGAATATTTTTCCTCACTTTCATCAAAATTCAGGTCTTTGTAAAATGACCTAACTTTGTACACACCCAAATTCCTAGATTCTTTTATAATTCTTTGTGTGTGGAACATTGACCGATTTTTTTTTATTAACTCCTTTGCTTCAGTTGCATCAATATATACGTATTTTTCTAAGGAGAATTCTTTCTCCACACCTGAATGTGTGCAACATGCTCGTATAGCCTCGAAACTTTGACATGCTAGAACCTTTACCATTAACCTTGGCTTGAATCTAAATATGGTTAATTTTATTCATGGTTTCCGTGGTACTCCCTTAAATGCTTGGATAATATTGAATACTCCTAGATATCTAGATAGGTTGTTAAGGGCCCCACTAGAGTTGGTCATTCCACTAAATTTCGTGCAACTCTCTTATTCATCACCATTTTGGCCAAAACGAAATACATAAGAAATATTTGTCAAACTACTTCCGTGGTGAAAATACTTGGAGTAGCACATAGGTTTCCATGTCACTACCATGTCATATTTTAATTTAAAACATTTCCACGTGGCATTCCCTACTACTTTTGCATGTCCAATACCTGACACTTGTCTAATTTGACACACAATATTTGAAAGATGAGTGCCACAAGCAAACTCCTCATGTTGCCACATCACCTTATTTACCACATCACACTAGCGGACATGCTACCTACATTAATAAATTATACCTGGGGTCCAATTATTGGCCATGCAAAAAATGCAGATCTAGGTGTTTTATTTAGTTGCCACTTTAGTGCACAATCAGAAACCTAGATGACCAAATATGCCTCATAGGCCTAGATACAAAAAGAGACCCAAATGTCTAGATTTATGCAATGGTCCCAGATATAGAATTTCATCTAGCTATATTCCTTGATAGACATTCATCTAGGTTCTTTCACATCTATATTTGTCTTGTTGTTGAAATAATGACGCTCCAAAATTCTTGCCTAATCTAATTTTTGAGCCTACATCAACTGTTGGTTTAATCTAACCTATGTTGTCTTGTCATGTGTTCATCCTTCTTAAATATCGATCATTCTTACACTGCTCCTCTGTGTCACCCTTTCCCATAAGTCAAGGTTCACTATGTGTCATCACTCTATCTTTGGAAATACTTGAGTAATCTTGTTAAGGGCAAAAGCATTAGATTTATTTGACTTAGTGACTAGTATTCTTCTCTGACACACACACACACACACAACAAATGTAGGTAAAGAATGGCCTCTCCTCCAAGAAAATAATAATTTTCTTACTCAACAGACACAAAAGTCACTATTGTGAAAGAATGTGCCCTCCCATACAAAAATCAAACTTCTGGCTCTTAAGAGATCTCACTTCATTCAAACAGTCGAGTGCATTTCAATTATTTCAGGAGAGCACACTCCTTGTTTCCAAAAATTGTTCCCTAGCCAGGGGCACTCCTTCAGATTAGTGCGTGCACCCTCATGGTCCTCGTGGAGCACAGTCCATCTTCCCAAGGACTTCACCCTCCTTCCTTTGCATGCATGCACTTTCCTTGTTGGCATGATGAGCACACTCTTAGAAAATATGAGGCTAGTCCAGTTTAACTAACTAACTCACTCATCGATCAAAAAGTGATGGACATGGATGAGTTTGTTTCGCATTAATATTTTCTTATAGCCAACCCATTCTTTCATTCATTCCCACATTTATTCCTCATTATAGGATGAGCGTACTTCTTTTCATGAAGGAGCTTCTCTTCGATATTGATCACAAGTAACACTTGCATGTATTTTTCTTGATTTATTTTATGATTTTCGTTGTCCATTTTGTTTCCCTTTTTAGTGTTTATCTTTTCTTAATTTTTTGTAGAAACTTTTATATCCATTCTTAATATTACAAGAGTTATCTTTTTGTCACAACTGACTCCTCACATTCCATGACCCTTCCCCTTATGTTCATAATCATGACAGAGTCTACAAATATTTGTTGATCCTTCCTCTCAGTGTTATTAAGATACTACTAGTTAGTTGGCCATTACTTGGTCCATTTCAATTAATCTAATGCAAAAGCACACTCCTAAAGGCCAAGTTCCCACCTAGGCACACTCCCAGGAAACAAGATTTCCTTCCCTTAAAAAAATCTGCATAGCAAGAAGTCTTGTTTCTCTTGAGTGCGTGGCATAATAATATGTAACAAAATAGATGTCATGATCATTGAGCATGCACCCTGTGCCCTCCCTAGTTCCCTTGAGCACATGACTCACCGTTAAACACCAAGCTTCACCCCATGGCCACTAAATGTACATGCTATGCCCTCATTAATGTCTTGGGGGTATAGCGCATCCTTAAGCTCCACCAATCCATCATAGTGCTTTAAGCATATACCTTGTGCCCCTTAGCCTCTCTCTCTCTCTCTCTTTATGATGAGAACATGGCACACTCACAAACCCCTAGCAGGACAAAACTGACAATTGTTGCTATGATATGCGCCCTCCTTTTACCTTTATCTAATTTTCCCTCCCGAAGTTCAGTGAACATCCTTTCATAGATTCGATAAGTTTTATTTTTGTTATTTAGTCATGCTTTCACCTCTGTCACTATAATTTAAATTATTTTCCATGTGTTAGATAGGAAATTATTTCGAACTAATTCTTGGTTTCCTTTAAGTGTATCTCCACATGTAGGTTTTCTAGGTACAATTTGTATCACTGTTTTTTCATTTTTTGGAACTATGCCTTCCACCACCCATCAAATAGTGTAAATGGAAACCTAAAAAGTATGTACTGAAGAGGAAGTAAAGAATTTTAAGCCTATGATGCATGTCCTTTCAAATACACAATTCTTTGTTGATAAATCATTCATGGACTCATGGTAAGAAATCAAGGATACTTTCCTAGAAGAAACATTCTCTGAGAACTTGGAATATAAGGCAATATATGTCAAAATAAAACAGTCTGGATTACACAAGATTGCATGCAGATTCCTAGTGATGACATGTGTAAAGTCCATTGAACAGATCATATCACACAAGGATAATGCAAATGTGCTCCTATGTAGTGAAAGAGTAATCGAGATCAACACTTACCATCATCATGGCATGAATTATTACAATAATATGTTAATGCCCAGTCACTATGCAAAAACTTTGTTCTATACAACATTGAAAAGCCTCAACACAAAGGAAATAGTTAAGTCCTGGGGCTAATATCCCACGAAGTTTCATCATAGACCAAGTGCCATTTATCCAATGAACATATTAAGAAATTTTTACTAGTACCTCATTTATATGTTATGTAGGTTGTATGGGTGGAAGAGTGTAGAGACCTTTGAAGGGAATTGGATTTTCCTGCTCAACATGGTTTTCACCAGAGGTAAAATATTTAATTAGGTAGATATCCTTTCTCATGAATTGAAGCATCATGTTGAGCAGGTCAAAACAACATTACTAGAAAAGGAAGCACTAGATTTCTAGATGTAAGCTATGTATGATTTCACTGGGATGAATTGGAATTGAATCCTACAAGAGAAGCTACCTATCTATTAGCATTACAGAGTTTTATTAGAGACCAAATTTCGAGAGGTATATGATCAAATAGCAGAACCTTAACAAAAGGTTAAGAATTGGTACAAAAAAATAAGAAAATATCTCCCTATACATGAAATTGATTCCTCTGAGTCTATAAGGATTCTAGAAGTATAGATGGAGGAAGAAAAATAAAGAGTAACTACTCAAGTGGCTAGTACATCATGTAGAAATAAATTGAAGCATGATTTAGTGGTAGAAACCAACAAAAACTTTAAATTTGGTCCTATGAGAAAGGGTGTCTTTGAAGAAAAGTAGTAGAGGAAGCAAAGGGAAGAAGAGGGAAATGAGAAGAAAAATGATTTTCTTAGACAACAAGAAGAAGCAAAAGAAGAAAATAGCAACATAGCAAAAGAACGACAAAAGAAATTATAAGAAGGAGAATTCGCACAAGTGTAAGAAGAAGAACATATGACCTAGGAAACAGAAGTAGTACTAGAGGAAGAAGACAGTATTGGATGTATCAAGGATGAGCTAGGTAATCCATCAGATGCTCCACTCACAAGTGGCCATCCCCATTCAAAGAGAAGGAGATTACACTCCATTAGAAGACAGGGTCATGGATGTATGTAATGTGACCCTCGATCATTTGTAAAAGATAATTGTACAAGAAAGGTGAAGGTAATTCCAAAATCACCCTAAGCATATAGTCTCTATATCCACTGAGAAGGTGATAGCCACCAACAATATGATAAACCCACATGCATTCATCATAGGTAATGGTGATTTCATGACAACAACACATGACAATTATGAGTATGTTAGGAGTGAGAATGCATGGTTGAGAAAGGAGTTGGTTGTGACAAAGAAACAAGTAGATCATCTCACTACAGAGAACCAACAATTGTCTTATGGTAGTCTCAACACAATGGATTTCATGTCACATGTACTTGAAGAACTGGGACGAATGGAGAACACCTTGATGAAATTATATGATGAAATGATTCTCTTACATGAGATGGTGGCACATTTGATTGGAATAAAGAGGAAGCCTCAATATATTATTAAACTTTTGAAGGTTGCAAAAAAATGTATCGATATCATACAAGAGTTGGGTGCTAAGTATCCATATGTTCCACAGAATTTGATTAGAAAGGATATCATATTTACTAAGATGGATAGGGTACAGTTAAGGCTCCAGATTAAGAACTACACCCAACTTGGAAAGCAGGAAACCAGTACCATTTTTTATTATGGATGACTACATAACACTTTTGCATCCCTAATGTAGAAACATTGAGCACCTACTGTGGGTGAAATAGGGGAAATAAGAGTAAAGGATATCATTATGCAAGAGGTAAATTATCTCATTAAACATATGAAGCAAGCATGATAACATGAAGGCCTGAAGGTTACCAAGATCATTATCCTATATTATTCCATCACACTTGAGAGAGTCCACATGAAATTGTCATGGATGTCAAACAATGTGCAATCCAACTCCAAATCTATGATGACAGAATCAATGGAGGTTGAGATGCGATTTGTGGAAGAGTTGTTGATCTAAATCAAAGTCATCTCAATGGAGTTCAAAGCATCGCATTCATACATCACCAATGAGCTCCATGAAGAAGAAACTAATTGGTCCATTTGAGAATAATTTATCTTGCTAGAATTTCTTGATATAAAATCATTGTCTTATATATATTTTTTATTTTGTAATAAGTCCAATGTAATGGATTCCAAGAGACACATGTGAAATATAAAGAGTCATATGTAGAATGTGAAAAGTTATATGGTAGCCCATAAGTCATAGAAGTCAAAGAGTCATGAGGAAGCTCAAGACATTCTCATTTTTTATAAATAATTCCTCATAACTCAAACAAAGGGATTGGACTATTAGATACTTGGATTTTGCTTCTCAAGTGTTGCAGAGGAGGTGAAACAATTCTTTAGAGAAGAAGGTTGTAACTTGATGTTCCACTACTAGAACTAGTATTTCATTGATGTAATAGTGTTCTTGGAATCTTCCATTAATCATCAGAATCTCTTTGAGCCAACACTCCTTCATGCATGTATCGCAGGTGTAGTAAGGATACTATTTATATGTTTGCAGTATATGTTTATGTAACACATACTAAGGGTAATTAACTATTTCATTTCTTAGATATGGATATTGTTGAATGGCTATTGTTTATTATTTTATTTTTTATTTATATTGTGAACTGATTTGCATGTTAATCAATACATTTTTCTCTTTGGCTCTCATGTCTCTATTAGGATAGTACTATTACTTTATCCATTAAAGGCCCATCTCTCCTACATCTATGGAATTTCCCCTTACACTCTGCATGCAATGTAACATAAAGCTTACAGAATCTCTACCCCAAGGTCATGTTTATAATCTCGTGTGTATATGTTGTTGTTAAGAAATAAATACTAGTAGGATTTAGGGTTTGATTCCTCTTTCTTGATAATTACTTGTGAATTATATTGGCCTATTTTAAATCTTTATTAGCTTATCTTTCATCAAGAAATTACCAAATTATATGTGTATGAAGATCACAAGAACAAGAGACACAAGATGTATGCCCACAACCAAGAAAAAACCCTTATAAGGAGATACCCACCAGTAACTCTTCCTTCAGTAGATTCAATTCAACATGAGTGTAATACATAGAGTGATAGACCTATTTCAACATGCCGAAGGGGAAGAGGGATTACGAAAATGAGTTGCACTATCATGACACCATAAAGGAATATTTCCCTAATTCAATTTTATTAGGGGATAGTTAATTATTTATTAACGAGTTCTATTCATATAATTAGTAGAAGAAACTCAAAGCATATCTACCCTTCATAATAGTATAACACATTATCATATATATTATCGCACTATACATTTATTTTAGAAAGGCCACATGATCATATATATTATCACACCAAACATTTATTTCAAAAAGGCCACATTTTATTTATGTTTAGTATTCACAAATACATTGTTGTAACAATATTATACACTTAGGCAATATATCAGCTTGTCTCAGCCAATTTAATCCCTTAACAACCAATTACTAACCAACCCTTTACATTATACATACTCTCTTGGGTGCCATAATCTAATTAAATGATTGACATTGTTATCACATAGCCGCTAATATTAATGTATTCTTTTTCATCTCTCACATCTCCATGTGATTGATGCTAACCCCCGATTAATATCTTCTCAAAAATATCGATTGCATCCATGATATTCCTCCACTATTATTTTTTCCTATAGTTATCCTAGTCTTAAACATTTTTCGTTCATCTCTGATTATATTTTTGTTAAATTTTCACCATCATATTCGTTATCCAAATGAAGGTGCCAACAAACCCACACCACACAGCTTGAGGCTAGCTCCTAGACCTCCTTATATACAAATATATATTGCTCAAATACTTGTAAATTTATATGCCATTTAGGTATTAATATGTTTTGTCTTACGAACAATGTCCTAGCTCACTCTAAGTTTCATTGAAGCCTTATCAAATGCCCAATCTATATCCTTCAAAGCTAGTAATTTTTGGAGGCATTTTTTTACCTTTTTAGAAATCAATAACAATTGGTGAAGTTGAGCTTATGCATAATGAGAATATAAATGTATAATCTAATTGTTCATTAGTTTTATATAGTTTAACCAAATTTTCTTTAGTAATGAATTATTAGTTTATCAATCTCAATCTACAAATGCATAATATTTGAATAGATTTTCTCTAGTACCTTTTCATGCAGTGTTCATAAATCTTGTATGCTTTTGTGTACGTCTATTTCTTACAATAATAATTAGTTGATGGACCAAATAATTGCAGTAAGAAGGTTGAATTACTCATTTTAAATGTTAATGAGTAGTGCATACAAACATTCCATGTACCTCGATATATGTGAAAAATACATTGAAACTAGTATGTTTGAAAAATGGGGAATGTTATCTCTAAAAATATCATAAATAATGAAATAAATTTACATAAATTAAATACTAGTTTTATTACAAGAAAATTTTTGAATTAAAAGCTACATCAAAGAAAATGACAATAAAATCAATGTGCATAAGGCAAATAAAGTAGAAGTATATTTTTAGAAAAAATAAATTATTTTATCATTAAGAAATAACAAACGACAAACCAAACTATTGTAATGGAAAACCATTAAAAACACTATTCTAATTGAAAATCATAACGAAAGGGAAATAAAGGAGATATAAGAAAATAAACACAACACTATTTTTAGCAATAAACTTCAAAGAAAACTTTGTATTACTTCGAAATTTGAATTTACAAAAGTAATGGTGATTCAATCTTCTAGAGGAGACTTCATGTTCTATTTGAAAAAAAAATAATCCTATTTAATTTTTACTAATCCCTTGATTGGAAATTTGTCCCAAATTATCCTAAAATCATGCATCCAATTTTGTGAGATTACTCTAGTCTTCCATAAATGACGCAGGTAGAGAATCCCTTAAAAACCTAGACAATCTTGAAGTTTGTCTCGAATAATGATTGACAGAAATCAATGTTGTTTTCTTAATTGATTTATTTTACTTGACACTTGGATATCATATTAATCTTCATATATATATATATATATAACATATACAATAATAAAATTTATAAATCACACTAAGAGCAAGAATATGCCACATTTCAACTTAAATTAAATGGATTATATATAATTGGGAAACCATAAGTCATATTGGTCATAAAAAAAATTATTATTTCTTAAAGGTTATGACCATTTTTTCTTAAAAATTATGACCAATAATGTACTTAATGTAGATATAGAATGGAGCATAAAATTAGACAATTTGGAGACCCATCATGAATTTTGTACATTCGTCTACAAAAAAATAATTTTTGCAAAACTGATGTTGACCAAGCTCAATCCTTTTGTAATCTTAGCCTTCGGTTTTGATTATTTGCAGACGTTGGAGTTCAGACACACTAGAAGGAAAAAGCACATTGGTGAGGGGTGAAAAATTTCACCATAAGCTCATTAGTGACGGTCAAAAGAGCCTTCATCACCAAAAACTGAGCCAAAAGTATAGGTGTTGTAGTGACAT
This sequence comes from Pinus tabuliformis, assembly GCA_031772625.1. Classification (NCBI taxonomy): domain Eukaryota; kingdom Viridiplantae; phylum Streptophyta; class Pinopsida; order Pinales; family Pinaceae; genus Pinus; species Pinus tabuliformis. Next base: position 1,505,182,369 of record CM062819.1, on the reverse strand, counting down.
TCAAAGTCCGTCACCAATAATGATTTATAATGACGGATAGTGACCGTCACCATTTCATATGAGAAATGGCGATGAACCATAACCTTCGTCACCAAAAGGTGGCATCACCAAAAGTATATGTGTTGTAGTGAAATTCAAAGTTCATCACCAATAATGATTTATAATGACAGATAGTGACCATCACCATTTCATGAGCAATGGTGATGGACCATAGCCTCCGTCACCAAAAACTGAACATCACCAAAGGCGGCGTCCCCAAAAGTATAGTTGTTATGTTGACATTCAAGGTCCATCACAAATATTGATTATAATGACGAATAGTGACCATCACCATTTCATATAAACACCAACAATTTATTGTGATGGATCTTTCATGGTCGTCACTATTGGTGCATATATATGGTGACGTTCATTGATCATCACCAAAAGCTGAATTACCAGAAGTATAGGTGTTGTGGTGACATTCAAGGTCCATCACGAATAATGACTATAATGACAGACATCGATTGTTACCATTTCATATCAAGAACATCAATTTATGGTTATAGACCTTTGAGGGTTGTCACTATTGATGCATATATATGGTGGCGTTCGTTGACTGTCACCATTTCATATTTTTGTGAGGGTAGAAAAATGTCACCGAAGCTCATTGTTGATGGTCAAAATAGCCTCTATCACCAAAATTTGACGGTCGCCATTGCATATGGATGTTAGGGCACGATGGAATCGAACCACCAACCTCCTGCTTGTAAAGCAGGTGCTCTTCCATTAGCTAGCACCCTTTAAAGAATTAGACTTAAAGTCTCGGAAATATTTTACTAAACAAGCAAAGCAACATCGAATGTGCAAGTCCCTACCTAATGGTTATAGAAGTTATGAAAAGTGGGTGGAGGGAAAAATAATTATGTATAAGAGAATCAATATGTTCAGCTGAATACTCAATTAGAAGTGAAACTCTGAAGACATTTATAATCTATAAATGACCTATAACTAGCAAATGCACCAAATATTGCAAAGGAAATGTCATAAGTCGATAGCATATGGAAGAAGAATATTGATGAAGACCGATGCAATATGTTGTAAGTTTAGTGAAAGAAAATTCTCAATGTTGTTGTTTGGTGTTTAGATATCTGAATGATATCTAAACTTCTGTGCAAATGTAGCATGGATCTCCCGAAACCATGAATGACATATGTTAAAAAAATATATATATATATATATATATATATATATATATATATATATATATCCCCTTTACATAAACCAACATGCAAATTGGAATTTCACAAGTCCGCACTCAAAACATGACAACAACCAACAAATAAAAGAAATTAACTTGGACAGAAAGCAATAGCTTCACCTTCATTCTTGATTTTACTCTGTTTATTTGAATTTGACTTCTGAAATTCTCTATCTGACAAGGAATCAAAATCATCACTAGTATTAAATTCATCCAACGCGGACTTTGGAGATCCCACTGACATCTGCGTTTTTGTTGCCATGCCTAAAAACCATGGAGATCCATGTCGATAGTAGAATAAGATGTGTCTTTGCTACTCAAGGACCCATTCCTTATTAACCATTGTTACCTAATAGAAACCAAAGAGACAACACAATATCAGTGTACATGAAATCCCCTACTGAAATATAATCATAACGTAGCTAAGAAGTATAAAAGATGTTCTTAATTAATAAACTTTGTATTTGGAAATTTTGTTTCCTTATATTTAAAAAAGACTATGTTGTACAACACTTCTGCTTATTTATCCATGCAATTATATCATAGCATATGTCACATGGTAGCAATCTACAATACCTAAAGTAAAAAGACAAATTTGCTCAAATATATTTAGAAAAGAGCTTTGAAAACTATAAGTTTGTCATCAAAGTTTTAATTAGTTTAACAACAAACTAGTTGGAGTTTGAAAACCAAAACCATTCATAGGAAACGAACAGGACAATGGCCAAAGTCGCTTTCATACAAATAAAGCTAGAGTCACTATTGTCATTGCAGATAATTGAAATTTGGGCAGTGGTCTAACAGTTAGAGCTTATTTGCAAGGAAGAATCGTCAATACCATCATTTTTTTTCCATGGTCTATTGTGTCTCTATATCCAGATCAGATAGCTTGTTATTCTCAAGTTCTACCTTTCAAGTGTTGATTTCTGTCTCACCCTTTAAAACTCAATTCTACCACTCCATTTGATTTTGTTTTGTCAAGAGAATTGGTGGGACCTTCCCATCGTCTGTTTTACATCAATCAATAACCATCCATCAATGATATAAATAATAACATATACACAACAAAGGCCAAAGATGCACTTGTTGTATACCTATGTTCTAGGAATCATCTAACCTTACTGGTGCAAAGAGCTCACCCTGAGAAAATAGCATCCACATGGAATTTACAAAACCAATCAAAATATGAACATCCTTTTAATTAATAAAATCTCTGACTTAAAATAAAAGAGGCCTAGAATTGAATGTTATATCAACCATGTCAAATAACTAACATCAGGTGAGAAATATAGGCCATGCATATTGGATTCATGAAATAATTGATGTGATAATGCTCAGAATCAAACAAATGACTGACAGCTAGGAAACACAAATATATGACTTACAACTAATACATGAGGTTTCCTTTTCAACCCTGTCATTAAATAACTCTTCTTTATGTCACAGACCATTAAACTTTTTCTGATACCAGGTGGAAGTGGTATTGTAACATTAACCTCTGATAGAGTCTATGTCCACCACTAGTTCTCAATATCCGCTCCATTACCAACATTTGGGGCTAGATAAGATACATGAAAAACCCTTCAACATGAAAATGAAATCTACATCCTTGTCAAAAAATTGGAGGAAAAAAAAATCCACAAATTGAAACAAACTGTAGGATAACTCATTCCTACAACATGATTATCTTGTCATGAACAATAAAAAAGGAAATCAAGAGAAATATAATTTTTTCCACATTTTTACAATCATTTCCCTTTGCATATTCTATGAGGAATTGATGAAAAAAGTCAGCTAAATCTTGTCAACATCAAGATTATAGTAAAACATAAAGGAACTACTCCAACACATATAATCCTAAACATAAGTATCTATACATATAAGTGTTTATTGAGGACATTGCATTTTTTGAAAATATGGAATTCAAATCTTTGAAATAACACAATTTATCGTACCACTACCTTACGAAGTCCATTCACTCGAGTATTTACGAAGTCCATTCAAGAATTTCTTCGAAGTTCAAAGTCCAAACAATAAACATGTAGCCTAAAAAAACTCAAATTTGAAAAAGAGATAACCCAAAGATGTAGAGTATATATCTCATATTTATATATCCTAATTTCCAGACATTGAAATGACACTTTTTAGCATACTATTGTGAATTCAACCCAAAATGCTAGAAAAAAATATTGATGGTTATTTTTGTTAAAAATGGAAACTAGGTCCAAATTCCACTTTTAATAGCTCCTTTGGGGAATATAATTGTGGCATTTAATTCCTCCTTTTGAGAGGACCAAAATTGATTTAAAGATAGTCAAATTTGGACAAGTAGAAGTGGAATTTTGAATTCATGTTTCTCTCATGTAAATTATTTAGGTCAGCCTCAACTATATGTCAGCTTAAGAAGATCAAAATTCATGTCCCCTCAACTCCACAAAATTTTATATACATAGGATAATTCTCTCTCATTTGGGACACATCAATCAAAAGAAAAAGATATCTTTGTGGCAATGAAGATTAAGGAGGATAAGTTCTGGTTATTGTTGGGACTGTTTTGGTTAGGGGTTTTTTCATAACAGGTATGAATTTATAAGCACTGCTTCACTATCATTAAGGAAAATCTTATATATGGGTTGTGACTTGTTTCGTATGGTACTTCTTCCTGTAGTTTGGCCGCATCTAGAAGATATTCTCACAGCTTGACCGCAGGCCTTGAATCACTTGCCCAGGAAGCTGAAATACAATAGAAATTCATTGACCTTATATGATAGTATTCATGTGCTTGTTGAGGATGACATGGGAACTTAAAAATAGGCTAGGACTACTACAAAAATAGAGCCCTTTTAAGAAGAAAAGGGTTGCACTATTTACAGAATTCAAGGGTTGCAGCAGCATGCTTCAGAAGCCCTAATCTAGAACCACAAAGATAATATCAATGGGGACCTTAATGTAGTCATAAGCCAACTCCTTAAGCCAGTGAAAGGGAGCATCATGTGGAATAAGGAAGGTCGCAATAGAAAGGAGGATTTTTGGATTAGTCAACATAGAAAGTAGTGGATTGTTGTTACCCTAACCAGACCGATCTTGTACAACAATATGATTTGTCCTCTATGAACAAACTTCCTACATTACATGATTGAATGGGTCTAAGAGAAGTGATGCCTAATATTCATATTGGCAAGTTATTTTATATCATTTTACTCTCTCTCTTTCTCTACTAAACATTTGATGATAATAATAAGAAGGTTTGATCAAGGGTTTTCACCATCTTGGGGGTTTTCCCCAGCTTGAGCCATATTCTCATGTCTTTCTGTCTTGGCTTGTCTTCTCCATCTATCATTTATGTTATTCCATCAATTACGGTTATATAATGTCTAATGTGATTGGTAAATGGATTAATGGGCATATGGTTGAATGAATTATCTAACCTAAGCAAAGAACATGTTAACTGAAAATTAACATGGTATTAGAACTCGGGTGAGGACAAGCTCAAGCTTAAAGAGATTGCAATCACTAAATAATTTCATTGATGCCTCTAGCTCTCTGTGGTAAATCAAGTCATATTTCAAATCTGGGTTATTTCTTAAGGCCTTCTTCAAGCCCTAATCAGTAAACATGGGCACCAATCCTAGATATATTCAACTATCACGAGAAGAAGTTGGAAGACAACAAGGTATATTCTGTACTTTATAACAGTCCTACTCATCAAGCTTAAGAATGTATCATCATCATAAGCTTATTGAAATATAGTTTCCATGGTCCCTGGAGGTAAGGTCAATCCTCTACAAATATTTGTTTGAAATACTATTCTCATCTCTAAAGGACTAATCAAATGTAGGATATATCTATCTAAGATATATCGAATACCTTAGATAACAAGTATAGGCTTGCATTCATTCTATCATTACTTTTGAAGCTGATATTCTTTCCTAAGAAGTTACAGTCCTAGACACCGACCAAGAGTACCAAATCCTAGACAAAATCATATTTTAGAAGGGTCACAGAATCTAAAATTCCTCCATCAAATTTTGAGCATGATCACCATGATCATTGATTAGTATCAAGTGTTCAGAACATATTCTCCCTATTAGTGCCTCTGGTGTTGGAAGGATATTTCACTTTGAAGATAGAACTTTTTTGGGATAGGGTCAAGTCACTATGATTCCTTGCTTGAAGGATCGAATCATCTAACTTGTTGCAGGAATAAGGCCAAGGGACTGTGTAAGGGAAAAATTAAATAAGGATCATATCGATCTCAATAGACATATTATGGTTATGTTGGAGGTATCTCTGAAACAAGGATATCGATAATCTGAGAACAGAAAGGATCGATTAGTCAACACTGGGAACTCGATGGTCATTTTACACAATATCTCAGCCTCCTTGAAGGTCATTGTTGCAATGAAATTATAGTATATTCATGTTGGTGAAAGCTACAGTGACTATGCAGACTTGGTTATTATTATTTGGAAGGCTCATATTTGAACCCTGTGGCATATTGAACTTGCTCGCTGACTGAAGCATGATAACCTTGTCATTAACATAACTCTGTGGCCTCCTTGAGAGAGAACTGATTCATTATACCATCCTACAACTCGAAATTTGATTGGATATTAAATTTATATATATGTGAGCATGAAATTTTAAGTAAGTCATCTTTGTCAAGATTCTTACAAAGGTCAACTGTAGCAGCAAGACTAAGATGATCTGATGGAAAACAATAACACAAATGAGACTAAATGAACACAGTGCACATAAAAATGGTTTTAAACTTTTATTGTTGAATATCTTACAATTGTGATAATTATCATCAACACATGTATCTATTTTCCTTTGATAAAACTACAGTTTGATAACTTAAAAGCAATACAGTTGAAACACAAACAAAAAATTTACTACATGTAGAATTTCTTGCCAAGAGTCTCGTCAGATTTGTAGTCATGTGTTTGTGCTTTATTGTTGTGACACTCACTATTTCCAAACTAAGGAAAACATGGAAAAATATAAAAATAACTTGGTGAAGTTGAAGGCTCTATTTTCCTTATTAACATCTTCTTTGACAAGGATATTGGCCATCTATAAGTATTTGGGCACTCAGCACTGGATGTTAATCAGATGAATGCACAAGATTATATTCAAGATACTTCCTTATATCCCTTAGCTACTCAGATGACAAAGCTCTCTAGGTAGTTCCAGATGATCATAACCTCTCATGTGTTGAGAGAACATAATAGCACAACATATACTCTCTCAAAGGAAGGACTGCGGTTGTAGGAAAACTAAGTTCTGGAGAAGGAATTCATTGATGGTCATTTACCTTATTTAAGAGAAAATCATAATAGGTTCCACAACATGGATACCTTCCTTTAGAGCATTCATATCAAACTACAGTTGTTTAACATTTTTAATTTGCAGTAAGTAGAGAAAGGTAATTTTATTGATGTCCAACAAATAACAAAAAAAAATCCAATGAGACTAGAATGTACCATCAGCAATTACCAATATGTAGGGGTGTCCTGGGCTACCCTCAAAGAATAAAGAGAAACTTTTTTAGGTTTTTTAGAGTGCACTTGTGCCAAATTTTTAATTCTAAACTTGGTTTCTCTTTACAGACAACTTCCACACAAATCTCCTTGAGATCCCACTTTTATCAATAAATGATACCCACATTTAGTGCAAAAACCACTAGTGGAGTTTTAAGGCATCCTAGCCATTAGGGAAGTTGATTATTAGGATTACTTGTGACATCCTATGTATTTTTCAAATGCCAATACACCATATATAATTCTTACGTATTCTAGAAACTCCAATAAAAAATCAATATTACTAGGAGTGATCAAATATATCTTCAACCATATACATAGTGAAGACATACTTGTTTAATAGTGATGAGATGATATAACATAATATGCTTTGGTACAAGTATTTGTTGGTACAAGTGTCTATATGCTGGAAGAAATAGGCCTATAATGCTGTAGTTGAAAACACCACTGGAAAATGTGCCTAGACTAGTTATATTATGCTTCAATCGATTGGGAATGGGAGATCTATTGCATAATTGCCCTTAAACAATAAATTTGTTCCATGATTATCCCTAAGGTTGCAATGAAACCCTGAAATCACATGTGACATGGTACAAAAATCCCCTAAAGTAATTAGAAACAGTTGTGGCCAAGGTCAATCTCTAAGTTATCTCTGCACAGAACAATTTTTTTGAATAATTGAATAATTTTGTTTAACAATAGTAATATATCCTCTGTACCAAATGCATTAGTTTTCCCTAATGACTTTCTTATTGAAAGGTATTCTGGGGCTTTCTGCTCCAATCCAAAGTATCCCACGATGGCTTCAAAATGTTCATGCAGTAAAAAGTTTGTTGCTTTGACATCACAATGAATTATTTTGGGGTCACATTGATCATGCACATATAAATAATAAAAGTCCCCTTGCTACTCCAAGTGTGATCTATTTGGGAGTATACCTATCGAGATCTACTTTCCCCACCAATATGATCACTTAGATGATAGGTCACTCTTGTAATTCATCTCTACTCTGTTAAGAAAAATCACATAATTCCAAAATAGAATGAAAGAAACACAATCTTATTATCCTTGCTTCATAAATATCAGAATGTTATTGTACCTCCTTCTACGTTTGTTTAGTATTTCCATCATCAAGTGACCTTAGATGCTACCTTAATACCTCTAGCAATAAGCATTAGTAGAGGGTAGAAATGCTCTCGCATGAATCAAAGTTCCCTGAATGCATATGAAAAGTCTTAGCTGATTTCCCCTTTGCTTCTATATTTAATGCATTTATGAGTGCAATGCCTTTGCTCACTGCTCTCTAGCTATAAAGTGAGGCTATTTTGTTTGTTATCTTGGGAATGCCAAGACAAATGTCAGTAGTGGGAATACACAATTTGCTCAAATTTCAATAGACTCCTTTTCCAACTTAATATTAAATTGAAAGTAATTTCTTCAAAGATGAACAAAGATGAGACATCATCATTGCTCTATGGGATATCAATTTGAATTCTCGTGGTTAGATACCATTGTTGTTTATAACAGAAGCTTTATAAAATATTCCCAGGATTAACAAATATATATATATATATATATATATATATATATATATATATATATATATATATATATATATATATGCAACTTGAAGAATTGAGGAAATCCCTCACATACTCTTATACTCCTCACGTAGTTTAGCGTGCATTGTCATATACAAGTTATATATGGTGTGTACTACAAATATGTATGCTAGAGCATAATTCCATCATTTCAATGATTACAATGTATGGTAGAGGTGTCAATTGGATGTATATAGAATCTAGATTAGGAACTGCAACATGATTTTAAGGAATGGCTGACTGCAATATGAAATAGCGATGTAGCAATCATATGTCAAACGAGCTCTCCTTGGAAGGATTTAGCAGGAGATGGTGTAAGGCTTGAGTCTTGACATAGCATTACTTATCAGTTGTGATGGCACGACTATGCATATTTGGAATGTAGGAGGCTCTTGCATGTTGGTGTCTCCTTCCTATACAGATCATCTTCTAGCTAAGTTTGAATATAGCGACTGTTGGGTAGTTGTAGTTGTTTGTTTTCTCACAAGATTTAGGGCAAAGCTAAAAATGACATATTTTTTTATCATGATTTTGTTGGTGTTAATCTTATGATGCTTATTGAATTGCACCTGTAGAATAGGTAATATTATGTTAAAAGTTTAGGTGGCACCTTGGCCATCTTTAGAATTTTCTTGTTTAAATGATATTAATTTAATAATTTGTGCAAAATCTGGGAAGGAGAATCACGGTTCCTTCACTAAATGTATATGTAAGATGCATTCTACTCACATCCAATTATATTCTTCTAAGAAATAACTTGTAGGTTATTTAAGGATAATTTAAGAGGTATTGTCCAAATCATGTAGGTTAATTGTGTGTGCAAGGGTTGTAAAATTTAAATATACCTGGCTCTAGTGTGCAATGCTCTATTTAAACTTTCCTAAAGGCAGAGAGCATCATGTACCTCATGTGGAGTGCTCTGTTTACTTTGTCCTAAAAGAAGATAACATTGACTAGAAGTAGAGAGGTATACTCATCTGGATAATTGAAAAAAGCTATTTTGTTCACTGTCATGTCCTGAGGCTCCACTTCTCAACATACCACAAACACTTGAAATAGTGTTGGTGGAAAGGCATGACACCATGGAAAAGGTTGTACCACACCTGTCAATGAACTTGTATGAGCTTGAAGCTTCTATAATTCCTGTAAACTGTTTTTATTGATGTTATTTCTTAACCTTCCCTTTCTTCTTAGAACACTAAGAAGCATAGTGGCCATCCATACTCGAATCTTCTACAATTCTTGAAAAATATTTTACAGTTATTTTTTCTTACCCTTCCCCTACTTCTCAAGATACCGAGAAGCATATTGGCCATGCTTATTGCACTTGATATGGCTCAAATTATTCTTCTGCTAGTTAGAAGAGATTGAATCTTCCTTCTTCTTCTAACCCTTCACAAATCCTATTTTATTTGCTCCTTTCCTCACCCTCCCAATGAGGGATAGCTCTGGTACATCCTCATCATTGGCTAAAACCATCTCCAATCTCATTTCCTCCTTGATAAATGCATCCCACAAACTTTCGATTTGAGGGTAGCTTCTCACAAGCACATACAAACTGTACAAAATGGTGCCAAGATGGACCAAAGCCATTCAAACTCATCCAAATTAGTCCATTCTCTTCCACCTTGTGATCAAGTGTAGCTCATTGATCTCTCAACTCTTGATCTTTTTTAGATAGATAGCTATTTTAGTAGTGTTGCTCATGCAAGTAATTGACGATTTCTTCATTAAGAGCATTCTCCTAGATGAGATCAAATCTTGATCTTTATCAGATAGATAAATATTGTAGTAGTGTTTCTCATGCAAGTAATGGACAATTTATTCATTAAGATTATTCTCCTAGACATGTTCTCACTCCAATACAATGTAATCAAGTTAATATGCATTTCCCTATCAATCTTTTTCTCTACAATGAAAGGGGTTAGATGATTCTTCACCAAATAAAAAAATGTTCATTCCAGTTTGACCAATTTTTAATCATGCTCAGACAACTCGTTGGTATTTGTTGAAAGTAAAAACCCCTTCTCCACGAGGTACCACAATTCAACCTTTTCCAAGAGATGTTGCATCCTTAACTATAATAGAGTTGGAAGTTCTCTCCAGCATGTGACAATCCTAAAGACCCTAGCTACTTGTGACATTTTGGGCAAATTATTGACGATAATACCTTCTTCAAAATCATAGTTATGAACAAGTCATGACCATGGGTAGTATGGTGCCATTTGTATCTCTCTGTTGATCTACCGATGGGTTGATTCAATAGCCCAAACAGGCTGAGTGAGTTTCCCAAGCAATCAAGTCCTAGAGCTGCCTGTGGAGGATTCATTCTGAAAACAAGATGCAGCCCAAAATTCAATGACAATTGGACACTTGGATATTTAGACCATGCTTAAGCATGACTGATAATGACAAACATTAATTTGGCAGCAATATTCATGTGTATAGAAAACACATATATGTCATCAGTAATCCAAGATACCTCTGCCTAGATATGATCTAGTAATTTGAAATAGAAGTAAGACAGAGATGTGCCCTGGTCCCTTCTTCTAAAGAATATTTTAAATCATTCCAACGCCAAGCATTCCTCTAAATATATATATATATATATATATATATATACATATACTATTACAGATCTCAAGCAGAAACACACTTTAAGACATTATCTTTGTGGTCTGAGTTTACAAGGCTTTATGAATGTGGCTGACTGAGGAAACTGGTATGAAAGAATTTAGGGAATGAATGGCATTCAACTCTTCACCTGAAAGAAGCTACATGTTACAGATCCTATCAACTTTTATTATGTTATTCAACAAACCTTGTGTCGAGGTCATTTCAATCATTCTTCCAAAGACAACAAGCAACAAGATTGATTTATCATTATTAGTGATGATAACATATTTTGATGGTTTTTAAAGAGATATATTGTGAGTGAATTGATCTGAAAGAAGTTATAAATGCATCACTTATAGAGATATAAACCATTGAATTGGGTGCCAGAGTATGGGACGATTTGATTATATATAGACTTAGATTGAACTTAACGCAGCGATTGGATTGACATTGGATCACATCAATCACAACTACAAGAGTAAAGGCTGCTTGCACCCATTCCAGGAGTGTATGTTGCACTACTTCAATCAAAGTTATATCACATCCACTAAAACGAAGGAGATCGCATCAATTTAGGCGAGCGTTGTTTGGCTTTCCATGAAACAGACCTAAGGTTGCAATGAGTATACTCCATATCCTCAAGTGAAGCAACTCACAACTATGTCCACAGATGATTGTATCCATTTCTAATAAAAGTTACTTGCAACAATTTCCAACAATATTTTCTCTCGCACGTTAAAGCTAAAGAAATATCAGTCCTCCAGTGAAAATGGGAAGCCCTAGTGAGAGGTTTGAATACCTATTGAAATTTTGTGTGGAAACATATTTGCTGGCACATCAATATTGGCATCATCATTTATACACACAGTCAGCATAAGAGGAAGTATTGAAATGACCCTCATCCAGTTGAAGGTAGTTGTGACATTTTGGGAAAATTATTGACAATAATACCTTGTTCACAATCAAAGTTGTGAATAAGTCATGACCATGGCTAGTACGGTGCCATTTGTATCTCTCTGTTGATCTACCAAGGGGTTGATTCAATAGCTTGAACAGGCTGAGTTAGTTTCCCAAGGAATCAAGTCCTAGAGCCGCATGTGGAGGATTCATTACAAAACCAAAGATGTAGCCAAAAATTCAATGACAATTAGGCACTTCGATATTTAGATCATGCTTAAGCATGACTGATCATGAAAAAATTTAATTTGGCAGCACTATTCATGTGTATATCCAACACATATATGTCATAAGTAATCCAAGATACCTCTACCTAGATATGATCCAGTACTTTGAAATAGAAGCATGACAGAGATGTGCCCTGGTCCCTTCTTCTAAAGAATATTTTAAATCATGTCAATGTCAAGAATTCCTTTGAGTCCTTGAGTCATTTGCATTAAAGGAATGAAATTTGAAAACTTCAATAAATCTCTTCATTCTCACCTAAAGTTTGATCTTTCTACAGTGGCATGTTTAGTGCTTTGATATTCTACCTTGAATGACTAGTTATATCTACAGCCATGTGTTGCTTTCACCCAACCTATTTAAGTTGAAGAAGAAAAAAGGAATAAGAATTAAGATCTTATCATTTTCACAGTAGTCGTGTTGTCCATCAGTCTCTCTATACAATATCTTTGTTGTCATAGAACAACAAGCTTCAAGGTTTCATCACTATTACCCCTCAGTTGTTGCTCAGATCTGCCACTATACATCTTGTGAAAAATTCCCAATGATAAATACTCATGTGAACCTATTCAATATATACGTGCAGTGAGGAACCTCAGAAGATCATTCAGCACATCATTAGCTAGCATGATATTATCATTATCTTAAATGAATGGTTTGTTGGCTAGAGGCTCCACTAAGAGTGTGCAGGAGGAGTGGAAAGGCATCAATTATGGTCATGGTGGTAGCATATGCTGTAGTGAATTGTAGCAATAATTACAGGAGCAATAATGATATATGGAAGCATCCATTTATATATACGTCTAGTAGCTAGAGTAATGAAATTTTATGCGCACCTTATGATTGACACCATTAGATACCCTTGGATATTTATGCATGGCACTTTGGAGAAATTTCTTGTAATGACCCTTACAAGCATGAAATTAGAGGTGAATTGTAGAAAATGCATACCAGATCATATGCCTCAACAAGCACAATGAGAAAAGGAAATTGTGAGGATCCCAATTAGGTCATTGGGCTCTTTAATGTGTTGAGCCTAAAGAATGTCTGATGAATATGAATGCCTGAATAAGGAAGATCCATCCTCATCACGGAAGGGATAACTTAATGCATTGGTCACAATCATCTAGTAAAGGACGATAATGCAAATTTTTTAGGGACAATGTCATGGTGCTCTATGAAAAGTCTTTCACATAAGAAGCTCATGAAACAAGGCTTCAGAGGGAGCCATAAAATCCCTGACAGTATGACCAAATGATTTGATGTTTGTTGATAAAGGAAGTCTTGGAACATGATTATGATTGATGATGGCTCCGTGATAATCCTAATTTTGAACATCTGCTAGTGGAAATAATGAATGTGATCAGAAAGTGGCACACAAAGAACTACTTTTCTCACTATTATTTGGTCTCTTTATGTTGTTGAAGTCATCTAAAGATAAGTTGATGTGACATTATGCTCAATGCCTCATTTAATACTCAAATTTAAAAGTTGGCATTGTGTTCACTATTGGAATCCTGCATGTGAATACATTGTGCCATCTCCAATGATATCTATGCTCTAAAAGCAATTCATATTCTCACATAATACCTTATTCTTCAGATTTATTAGCACTGTTAATGAAGGTATGATTGTCTGCAAAGGCTAGTGATTTTGTATATGTCTAGACTAAAATTTTTTTGGGTAGCATTTCTGCACTCAATACAACTTAAATATTTCCTTTAATGAAACAATGTGATGACTCTTTGAACGCTATGATATCACGATGGCATGTTACATTTGGTTATAAGTTTATCCTGAGGGTCTAACTTTGGTAAAATTGTAGAATTAATGATCTATTTCCTGATCTGAATTATTCATATTTAATACAGGACTATAAATACAGATGTTCTGGGCATAACACAATCATAACTAAGAAAACATTGTATTGTCTAATGTGTAAAGTGTGAATTTGTGCCAGCACTTTGAATATTTGATTCATATGACAGCTTTAGATCTATGCTTGGCTAGAAATTTGTGGACAATAGTTTAACATAAGCTTGGATCACTTGTGAACATTAACTTGAATGACATCTGGATGATATATACATTAACTATGGTATTTTCATGACATCTCTGAGAATTACAAATGCCTAAGTTCATGATCTTAATAATGCACTAGCTATTACATTTTCACCTTATTTTATAACACTCTGGTGTTGTTTAAGACGCTGACAATTTGAGTTTGGTTTTGTACACTTTACACTTGATACACAAATGGGATAAAACCATGGTAATTGGCACTCAAACATCTTAATAATAAATGTTCTAATACTGCTATATTTTGGCTTTCATTGATGCATAAGAAATATCTCTAGAATGCTCTAAACGGTATTGCCATCTTTGTTGTAATACTATTGAGCATTGTGTTTTCTAAGCACTGCTAGAACATTTATATTTCCTCCATAGTATCGAACTCATGGTCAGATTGGTTGCTCACTATTTCTTCTATTACACTTCTGCTCTGTGACAGAATTTCTGCGCCTAGTAACACTGTTTAACATACTTTGATGCTTGAACTAAATCATCATTATAAGGATTGTGGAATGGTCTAGCTTATCTCTAAATTCTGCCATCATAAATTTCATTCAGCATTAAGTTCGTTTGTGGTGATGATGAAGGGATGACCTATGGCTTTTCATGCACTGATTAAACATATAACCTACCTTGTTTTGTCATGAGTTGATGTTTCTTCATGGCGTAATTGAATATATTATTGTGGGAATTATTAAGAGATCACAATTTACAAATTCATGGAGATATGATTGATGAACTGGTTCAAATTGTTCATACATATATACTGATCCTTATACAAGGCCTCGATCTAGATGAGGCTAACTATCTATCGAGATATTATCCATCCACAAATAATAAAGTAAAATAGCTCAATTTTTCCAAGGAAAAGAATGCAAATGCAACATTCCAACACGCAATTGTAATCTTGATTGGTCAAGATGGAGAGACAGTAATACAATAGTGGAAAAATGGAGCGATTTGGAATTGGACACCTTTCAGGATATTTAACTCAAAGGTTGAGGACACAACAATCTTATTGAGTCATATAGCATAGATGTAATATGGGAAATACAATGATTGTGTAGAGCGTGGGAAATACCTTCTTGTTTATGAATATCTCAACAATGGAACTCTCCATGATATGTTACAATTTGCAAATGATAGTGGTAAGAGATTGACCTAGAACTCTTGTGTGAGGGTTACACTAGCCATTGTTTAGGCTGTAATTTTCCTCCATATATATCCTAAGAACATAACAATAGAAAGAATCTCACAAAATTTATTGTACAAAAAAAAGGAGGTGTTCTAGGAGCTATAAGATTCTACACCATGTGTAATACTCAATTATGGAAGTGTCAGTCTTAGCATTACTCTTAAAATTAGGGTATTGTTGGCCCAAATGTGAAGTTTCGGGCAAGCATTTAAAATACTATTAGAGGCTGCAACATATAAGCTTAGTTTGGATCAATAGAGGAAGTGTAGAGGATGGTTATATGCCTCCAAAGAAGTGATCTGCATCCACTATAACATTCATGTCAAATAAGCCAAATAACCTGACTTTCCTCTTGGCAAATTTTGAAGCTATAGGAGTTAGAATTAATCTAATTGCTACCTTTGATGTGTTCATGTTTGACCCTTGGTTTAATATTCCATGAAAGAAAAAGAAATGAATTGAATGCACAGAGTTTAGGGTCTGCCACATCTTCATATGTTAATTCTTATTATTGTGATATACAATAGCCATTTATATGTCTAGTGTAAGATTTCTCTAGAGATTTTTATCCAACAAAAACATCTCTGTGGCAAAAGGTGTACTGTAAAAGGTTTCTCTGTAAAAAAATAACAACCAAAAGGGACCTTACTATGCACACATATGAAGACTTAAGAAGATTGCTATCTATGAGTGCTGATGTGGAGGTATAGGAAAAAATTACATAGGCAGCGAACCTTTTTGTTCAACCAATCAAGATCTAAAAAGGAAAATGTGTAATTATATATACATGTGTGATAGTATTTGGAGAAATGCCAACCTAACCCAAAAATTTGTTGACATTTTGTTGGAGCTGACCTATAATTGTTCGTGAAGTTAATAAACAGGTAAAATAGGAATGACCTTTCAATACAAAATATGAATTGATAGGAACAGGACGAAATTGTGAAAGTGTAAAAATTGGTATGGTTTAAAGGGACCAATCCCTTTGAAAAGTCTTAAATGTGGAAATGAAGGTTGAGCCTCATTCTAGAACCCCTTGGGGCATCCATCTTAGGAATTGGTGTAGGATGCAACACTTCAGAATAATTTTGGTAGCAGTCATGTCAACACTTGTATGGTGACATGGGGTTGGAGTTGGCCTGTCAAAGCCATACTTCCTATGAGTAGGATGCATGATGTTCAATAACTTGATCACTTGCGATCAAGTCCAATTAGGTTTTGGGCCAGGATATGGAATACATACTCATTCTTCTTCCATAAAGCCACCCTAAAATGTCAAGGTCATTTCATCTAATAAATTTATATATTATAGTCAAAACAATGTGTATCATTAAGATCTATTAAAACTCCATTTAGTCCAGCTTCGAGCTAGCTAGATCTCAACTTCATGCAGAAAACTCCAGCTGATTGGTAAGATACCAGTAATACAAAAAAATGGAATTTAAATAAAGGAATAACACATTTATCCTAGGTCCCAAAATGCTTTGAGTCTAATATGTCTGGAACTATAAAAGAGAAGAGGGTCAAACTGCTACTTGTATTGACATCAAATACCTAGAACAAATTACAAGTAGAAATGAGAATGAAGCCCTGTGATCAAACCTACTTATCCATATCTAAAGACTAATTAAATAGATGTACCATCCTTTTAAGTAATGTCCTGTCACCACTCAAATTCTCACTACATTGAAAATTCTAAAGATGCCATAATCATATGATCCTGGACGCAACTACTAGGCAAGCCACCTGCTTTGACCTTATAAGCCTCACCTAGAAGTTTCCTCTATGCTCTAACATTTGTGGTTTAGACTTCTAAACATGTTGAGAGTTTGAGCAATAACAAAGCCCCACTCTTCACCAACAATAGGCACGCATGCTCACTCTAACTAAACCTTGAACATAAATCTTAAGCAAGACATAATAATATATGTTTAGGTGGATAACACTATATGCAAGGCACACTTAATTGTAACTAGATAGATAAGATTAAGTTTGAAATAAACTACATGTATCCACCTTGACAAGTGTACTATCTTGGGCATGAGAATTCCTTTACCATAAATAATTTCCAACCAACTATAACCCTTCAAGTATGATGCCATGTAATGCTGATTTGATTTCTAACTTATTGTACATTTAGATTTTGCACCAATAAATGTAAATTCCAAGTTTCTCATGAGAAATTTTGTTCCCACAAGGAGGTTGGACTTGGTAAAATTGAAAATTGTTAAAATTGGCAACTAGGGCCAAACTCCATGTGGGTCATCTTATTTATGGCAGCCAATATTTTTCATTGATTCCTCTCATTGCGAGGTGTAGGATTGATCTAAAGATCATCTGATTCCGATAAGTATTCATGGAGATATGAATTTATTTGTCTTATGGGACAATTCGTCAAGGTCAGTCGGCAACTAAACTGCGCCTACTTGTGCTCCACATTTTAGTATAAATACAAGTGCCTTGCAAGTCATTTGTGCACACAAATCCCTTAGGATCTCTTCTTCTCCACTTTTTTTTGGTTTTAGTTGAAAGAAGAATCTCTAAGGGAAAAACGTAGGTCTAGAAGGAGACCCTATAAGCAGCAAAAGGAGGATGCCCTAGTCGCTGTCATAATGAAGCCTCGCCACACGTCTTGTGAAGGTTTGGCCACAGTTCAAAGGGAGATCTAGCATGGTGAAGGAGGCCTAATAGCTAATCCTAAATGCAGTCCCATCATACCTTATATGCCCTAATCTATACGTTGTTTTGGAAGGGTTTGAGACAACCCTTAAACGTAGCAAAAGGGATACCCTAACTATAGTAATGAGGCTCCCATACACTGCCCTAACTTGGCTGTCTAAAGGATGCATAAAAACAGTTATGGAGATGCCTTAAATACGCAGCCATGGAAATGAAGGCAGGAACCCTTGCCGTAGGACTAAGGGAGAGGAGATTCCCTAAGCTTAGTTGCTACGTTGTCTAATGGAGATGCCACGCAAACATTGCCCTAGAAGAGTGCTCTACAAAAGGTATACCCTCATTTTCATGGAAGGAATGATCTCACACTTAAATGCTGAGATAAAGAAGCCATGCCTTCAGCTATCCTTAACATTGTTCTAAGTAAGGATGTTCTAACTGTTGTTTTGATTGAAACACAATCATGAATTATAGATTCAATCATTATCTTAACGAAACACTATTGATGTCACTCTAACGTTGTCATAAAGGAGAAGAAATTGGCATTGTTATGTGCTAGGCCATAGGCCATAGCACTATAGCTAGCCATCTTGGTCTTATGATGAATGTTGTAACATTATAGGCATCATAGTATATGACGGTAGGATTCATAGTGCACATAGTAGCATCGATGGGTACAAGATACATAGTGTAACATAGTGCACACAGTAGCAACGATGGGTACAAGATGCATAGTGCACACAGTAGCAGTGATGGGTATAGGATGCATAGTGCACACAGTAGTAGCGATGGATACAAGATGTATGGTGCAACATGGTGTATCTCAGTGATGTTGGACATAGTGATCGTGCATCATGGTGTAGCTCAGTGATGTTGGACATAGTGATGGTGCATCATGGAATAGCTCAGTGATGTTGAACATAGTGATGGTGCAACATGGTGTAGCTTAGTGATGCTAGACATGGTATGATGGTGCAACACAATGATGGAGTCACCTTGGAGAATCAGTTGAAGCAACATGTCTTCAAATGAGTCCAGCTACCTCATGTATCATCTTCTTAGAGATGATCTCTGCTCTTATTTAGATAAGTGAAAGTGTTAATTTTTGTTGAGGCAACTAAGACTTTTATTATTGAGGCTACTAACCAAAATGCCTATTGGCAAGCCCACTCTTAGGTGTTTTTATTCACTCTTGATGTGCTTCTATTTCATATATTAATGTTATTTCTCCTTACCATAAAACATTCTCTATTTTACTACTACAATCCTTTTTGTGTTCTATTTATTTTATGTATTTTATGTTGACTATCTTAAACTAATGACATCTACAATCATCAAATATTGTACTCTAACCCTGATTCATAATGAAAATCATAGAAACAAAGACATGAATTAAAAGTTAGCTGACATGGACATCATTAGGAAACCCTAACCACCATCGGCACATTATATTTATGGAAAAAAGGGCATCAGAGAAGATGGGTCTAGGTGGAGTTCAAACATTCAAGTTCAGGTGAAGGAAGGGGTCCAATCTAGCTCAACACCCTAAATTCAAGACTCTGAAAACTCATTGGAAGAAAGGACCATTGTTAGACTAGCGAATCTCCTCTTGGGTTTAATTATTCATGTGAACAGAAAATATTGATTTGTGAGCTGCTAAGAATGAAAACTAGAGTATTTTTCACCCCAAGAAAATTTGTGTCCAATTTTAAAACATCTATTTCTAATTTATCGTGTGAATTTATTATTAATTGTTTCATTCACTGCGTAGGGTTTGTATATTGTAACTGTTAGATGCTTGTTGTAGCAGAGTATTTTGCATAAAACAGAGGGGTAGAAGCAATTTAACTATTTTTCTTAATTATTTTAAGTTGTTGCTCATTCTATTCTTTATTTATTTTAATTTCTCCCAAAAACCTCTATTGAATCCAGCAAGGGTGAGCTTTGAAAGCAAAGCCATATTGCAACAATTTAGGAGTGATTTAGTCACTGTATTTTTCAAAAGTCTCATTTTTCTCGAGAATTCCAAATCAAACCCAAAGACGTGAAAAAAAAACCTTTAAAAAAACCAATTGACCATAAATAAATGAAATACATGCCAGGAAAACAAAATAGTTAATGAAATGTATGTGTTTTTATCATGGAAACACGGGTATTTTGAGCATGCCCTCATTTGCAAAGCATATAGAGGTGTGGACAAAAGAAGTATCCAAACTTTTATTATAATATTTAACCTTAGATGTATAAATCTTATTAATAGGTAGCAGATTGAATACCTAAATTTCAGAATGATAACTCTCGAGAAAAAATTATCTATCCACCTCTGCACAATGATGTTTCACATATTGAGAAAATGGGCTAACGTGCAGATTTCCTTCAAATTAAAACTCTAGGAATGCATACGATTCATCAAACAGTTGATCATGTAAGGAAGGAAGTACTGAATTTATGAAATGAGTGGTCATAGAGTAGTTTGTAAAGGAAAAAGATCTGATGTAGTATCGATTCCCAAAAACCATCAGATCAGGTTCCCTTAATCTCAGCAAACTACCCTGACAAAACAGATAAACAAGGGCACAAAGGGATGTTTCTCCCCAAAATTGGCCAATTGCAAAGGAGGGTCATCAACGAAAACAAACAAAAAAAAACACTAAGATCAGTAGGTCACTACTTAGTTTATTTCAGGGCATATAGCATTCATTTGGTTCTCCCTAAATAGTAAAGATCAAAATCTTGATTTAATATGACATTAGTTAAGATTCATTTTCAAATAGTAGCAAAGAGAAATCATTGCAATTTCATATACCCTAAAAACTCGAATTACATTTTCATTGTGGAGGATTTAGAGAAAGTGTGTACATACTTGATCGAACTTTAAGGTAAAAAGAGCGATGTCTAAGGACAGGCCAAAAGTAAAAGCAATGGAGGAACCAGATCCATGGAAGAAGAAAGAATACCCCATAGAAGAAATTGTGAACCCTCTTCACACAATCATCCAGCTGGGTGACTCTGAGGGTGCCATCAATAGTCGGCCACTATCTCATGACCATGTAATGACTCTACTATTGGCATTATGATACATTTATGACACAGGTGTTGTCCATGATGGCAACTCTATCAGATGAAAGATCACAGTAAAGTAGGTAAACAACAGAGAATGAAGAAAGAAAGGTATACGTAGGTTCGCCATTGACCAAGCTGCGTATACACACAGGTTCACTGTATAGAAAGTCACGTATACGAAAAGGTATATGCAGGTTCACAATATAACAAGTCACATATACATGCAGGTTCACTATATACAAAGGTGCGTATAACGTACACACACACTTTCACTGAACGAAAGGCACGTACATGTTGGAAAACTAAGTTTTGGTCCATGGTATTTGGACCATGGTATTTTGGTATTGGTCCACGATATTTGGTCTGAGGTATTGAGCCCCGGTATTGGGTCCAAGGTATCGGTCCTAGGTTTTTTTGGACCATGGTATTGAGAGAGGCATAAACCTATATAAGGAGAAGAAGATCATTAGGCCAAATGGAAAGTGTGTAAGTGATGAATACCCGAGGAAGTGTGAGATCTAGTATGCAGGTTATGGGTATGTGATGCTTTGTTAAGGATGCACCTATGTAGCGAATGAAGCTTGATGGACCGGGATCATGAAGACTGAAATGCATTATCATTATATGGTATGATCATGAATAGCTCAGATCTGAATATTGACGCATGTCTTATCCTTTATATCTGATGATCTAGGTATATTTGAAGTAGAAAATTGCAGCAAGGGTATAAGTAATTATTTTTAGATCTGTACGCTAGTTCCCTTTGGTGAAAGGGTGTATACACACTGGTTTGACATAGCCAAGTAGCATATACATTATGAGATTTGATATTTGAGTCTGTTGTTGGTTCTAATGGTTGTTGCAGGGTTCTGGGTTCTGCTCTGTCTTCTGGTAACTATGTTTTGATGACAGGGTTTTAGTGAATCAGTAGTTGGGTGATTCAGACGTTGATGATGCAGACATAGTTGATGGTCGTATTGCAGTGGTGATTGATTTTGTATTGATGGATCTAGTCTGAAAATTTATGAAACATGGTCCCTGGAAGAAAAGATAACGTTGTAGCCT
Source organism: Pinus tabuliformis (assembly GCA_031772625.1). Taxonomy (NCBI): domain Eukaryota; kingdom Viridiplantae; phylum Streptophyta; class Pinopsida; order Pinales; family Pinaceae; genus Pinus; species Pinus tabuliformis. The sequence continues at coordinate 1,505,160,115 of CM062819.1, read as the reverse complement.
TCTATAGGTTGGTGCCTACGTACTAGTAAATATATCGGCTAGTACAAGAGCTAGGGGGTTTTAGCTCCCTTCCAGTAGAAGCTGGAGAATGAGAGAAGGTTGTAGCCTTCTGCAGGTGGGTGCCTGCATATTAGTATGATTCTGCACTATTACAAGATTATAAATAGGGTTTTTCTTATCTTAAAGAAAACAGAAGCAGGTGGTTTTTGTCCCGCATTGGGTTTCCACCTTATATCATGGTGTTCAAGTGTCTGTCTTATGCATGATGAGATGTTCTATTTTCGCTGCACCTAGTTATTATTTATATGGTTAATGAAGTTTTGATGCACTAATTAAAGATCAACATATGATGAATTAACTGAATCATAAGTTTGCTGAATATACGCTAGTTGCATTAAACATAGTTGCATGTACACGCGGGTTCCCTTAACTGAAGTAGCGTATATGAATCTAATTATGGAAACGAAAAAGCTATTGATTTTCTAATACTGATTCACCGACCCCTCTTAGTATTATTTCCAACAATTGGTATTAGAGCAAGTCCTTCAGAAGAAGCTTGATCGCTTGAAGGAAGATCCATCATCATGAGTAATCAAGAAAGAGAGGGATCCATCAGGCCACCAATCTTCGATGGGAGAAATTTTGATTACTGGAAGATAAGAACCACAACCTATCTACATGTTGGGACTCAGAATTGACCTATTTTTGACATTATCTTTTTGCCGTATTATTATCCTTTTGCAGTGATAGGTTGAAAGCTTTTATTTTATAATGACATAATGACCTCAAGGTACGAAGTAACCTCCCGCATATCTATGTTTAATTGTTCATTGCATATTTGTGAATATCTTTATATTTATCCTTGGAAACGCTGACTAAACTGTCAAGTAATTGCCTTAAGCTTGCAGGAATTATAATGTATAGTTGCTGTAACACCAAAAACAGCAACTACGCAGTTGCTGCAACACCAGAAGCAGCAACTCCGTAGTTGCTACAGTCAGCAACAACAATCACCTATAGCAAGCGATTTTGTAACAACCGCAAATAACAGATGGCAACTATTTAAAGAACGCTGACGTGGCATAATCAAGCAGAGGTCTAAAGCAAGAAGAACACAGTCAGCATGGCCTAAATCAGGAATAGCATGGGGAAATGGCAAAGGAATATGAAGATCCCGAGAAGACGGTCGAAGTCAGTTACCAGCTGTGTAACAGCGAGAACTCAAGAAAGAACATATTATCATATTGTTGTAACAGCGTTCTGAATTGCTTATTTTTGATAAGATGGGTTAACTGAATGGGCTGTAATACTTTATTATAATAGATGTCCCCTCTATAAAGAGGAGACATCTACATGAAAAGGGGATTAGTCAGTGTCTATGGTCAGTTTGTAAGAAGAGATCTTGAGAACATCAGCAAGTCTGAACTTTATTGTATTCAAATCTTTTTGGTAGATGAATATAAAACTGTTTTGAGAACTTAATCCAGTCTTCGTTTTCCTGGGGAATCTTGTGAGAGGGACTGGGCCCACCTTCGTCACAAGATTCACCCATTTTCTTTCTTGTCAAGTGTGTAAGTGTGCAATAGTTTCTTTCTAGTACTCTGTTTTGCTAGTACTCTGTTTCATTAATCACTTGAGTTTGTTTCTCACCGGTGAATGAGAGTGCAGTGTGCATTAGTAATCTGATTACAGGGGCAGGTGCTGAACGTCCCCACCTGGAGGATAGGGTCCTGATCCTCTCCCAACGTAGCATCCATCATTTCGCTTTCCAGATTTGTAGTTTTAATTAATTGCTTTTATTTTAACAAGTACTGTAATGACATAGCGTAAGAATCACGTATACTACAGCTTTTCAATGCTTTTAGATTTTGAGTACATATAGTACGCAGTAGCCTTTGGAATAAAAAGACTTTCCCTGGTTGACAATTAATGTGGTACTTGAATGTTTAATTCATAAACAATTCAAGTAGCCAACACTACAATCACCTGGAATAGATATTTAGGAAATCGTGGAAGGAGGATATACATTTCCATCAGCAATTCCTACAGATACATCAGGTAGAAATCAATATGGAATTAATGCCAAAGTTGTTACTATCTTATTGGCAAGTTTGTCAAAATCAGAGTTTGTCAAGGTCATGCAGCTCAAATCAGCGAAAGAAATATGGGACAAAATCATTCTAAGCTACGAAGGAGACACTCAGGTAAAACATGCTAAGCTTCAAACTCTCAGAATTCAATATCAAAGTCTTAAGATGCAGAGTGATGAAAGCATAGCTAATTACTTCCTACGTATAGATGAGATTGTCAATTGTATGAAGAATCTGGCTGAAGAAATTAAGGAAGTTGTCTTAGTTGAGAAAGTTTTGAGATCCTTGTATGATAAATTTGAACCCAAAGTGTCTCCCATAGAAGAAAACCAGGAACTGCAGAATATCACTATGACGCAGCTTCACGGAATCTTAACTTCTTTTGAAATGAGAAAAGGAGGACCATTAGATATGAGAGAAGCCACATTTAAAGTATCAACAAAGGGAAAAGAAAAACTCAATGATTCAAGATACATTTCAGAAAAAGAATATCAGGTAAATTATTTCAAGAAGCTTCAACAGGGATCTGGAAGGTTGAAAGGTAAGCTACCTTTCAAATGTTTTTCTTGTGGTAGAGTTGGCCATTACGCTGCTAGATGCCCTCATAACAAAGGAACGATGTCTGAAGAAGGTAATAGAAGTTATTATACTCATGATAATAGTGATGATGAAGATAATCAAGAAATTAAACTTCTCATGGCATATGAAAATAATGACGTAGAAAAGAAGAAGTTACCAGATTAAAAGTTCAGTTGGAGACAGTAACCAAAGTAAGGGAGAAACTGCAGGATGTAGTAAAAGTTCAGAGTATAACAATCCAGAGACTTGAATCTAAGATCCTCTCTCTAAAAGAAGATCTTGGAGAATCAAAGTAGAATGAAGAAGCTCTTGAAGAACAAGAACATGAAGTGCTCGAATTAAGGCAACAAGTGGAAAAAGGAAGAAAAGCTTAAGAAAACATAAAGAAGCAATATCTGGAAAAGGAAGAACAACATCAGGTTGAGGTAAATATCTTAAAAGGTAAATTAGAAGAAAATGATAAACTGTTATGATTTCAAGACAGTGCTAAGATTTTGGATGATATTATTAGTAGTGAAAGATCCCCTGCAATCAAAACTAGTCTTGGTTTTTATAAAACTGTTGAAGGCGAATCTAGCTCACAGGGCGAGGCAAGGAACTCTAATGCAAAACCCGAAATTCTCAACAAGGAGATAAGAGGTCAACCCCAGCCACAACCAAGGAAAGAAATTCTTCAAAGAAAATCTTTTTCTCCTAACTGTGGAAGTGATAGATGGTTATTTCCTCCGATGAATAATGTTGAATGTTATGAATGTCATAATCTTGGACATGTTGCAGCCACATGTAGAAGTAGAATGGCTCAAGACCATCACACAGAAAGATCATCACGTTCTAGGTACTTTAAGGGATATTGTTTTGCTTGCAATATGTTTGGTCGCAAAGCTATTGATTGCAATAAAAGGAATATGAAACATGTAAGAAGTTATGCATGTAATAAGTTTGGACATAAAGTAAAGGAATGCAAGAGAAAAATTTGGACACCAAAGCAAAAGGAGCATACATCATCTCAATCCCAGGTATTAAAGAAGACAGAATTAGTGTCAGAAAGATGTGGCATAACTCAGTTAGTAGACATAACAGACCTATGGGAAGCTCAAAGCATAAACCTTCAATATTCCAATTTGCATACACAGCTATTATGAAGATAAGTCACATATATACATGATTTAAAGGTTGTAGAGTCGCGTATATGGAGCTTTGAAGAAAATGCAACAGAACAAATTTAGGAAAAGAAGTCTAATATGGTTCGGTCATGGTATATGTTGGTTGGCACAGGTTCAGGGGGAGCATATGCTTTGAATAATGCATTTTTGGAATTATTGTTAGAATTCTTTGGTGATGATTCCTATGTGGCTAAATAATACATCTTGCTACTTATTGTTGGTTGGCCAAGAGAAAGGTATTGCAGGTTATAGGTCTGGATGTTGGTGACATATGCTTATGGTGCAGATCATATATGGTGTACGATAGTTGTTGATGACAATCATGGTCTTGTTTAGATTGTTGTTCTTTGTTATAAAAGTCATGATTATCATTTGGTGTAAAGGTCTTGCAAAGACCTAATTTGTACCCCACTATGCATTGGAAGGATGACGTAATAATTTCTATTTTCAGTCATGTATAAACAATTGGTATACCCCCACTTGGTTGGGTGGATGAGTCAAAGTGGTGTATCCCCACTTAGTTGGGACATTAATGTATGTATGATTCATTGGTGATAGGAAGGTCATACTCACTTAGTTGAGTTGTAGAGTCATGTTATTCTTTTGAAAGATATTTTTGCAAACTCAGCATGTGCTCAGGAGGAGCATGGATGAATTGATACATATTAGCATGTACAAAGGCGGAGCTCAATCAGAGATTTCAGCATGTACTCATGGGGAGTATGGACATTAGAATGTATGTCAAGGGAGAGAATATCTTGGTCCACACTTTGCCCTTGATGTCAAAGGGGGAGAGTGACTTGGTCTAGTTATTGCCATCAAGTCCAAAGGAGGAGATTGTTGGCATTATGATACAGGTATGACACAAGTATTGTCCTTGATGGAAACTCTCTCAGATGAAAGATCGCAATATAGTAGGTAAACAATAAAGAATGAAGAAAGAAAGGTATATGCAGGTTCACCATTGACCAAGCTGCGTATACACACAGGTTCACTATATACAAAGTCGCATATATGAAAAGGTATACGTAGGTTCACTATATACCAAGTCACATATACACGCAAGTTCAATATATACAAAGGCGCATATAACGTACACACGTACTTTCACAGATGGAAAGGCACGTACATGTTGGAAAACTATTTTTTGCTCTGTGGTATTTGGACCATGGTATTTTGGTATTGGTCCATGGTATTTGGTCTGAGGTATTGATCACAGGTATTGGGTCCAAGGTATCGGTCCTACATGGTTTTGGACCATGGTATTGAGAGAGGCCTAAACCTATATAAGGAGAAGAAGATCATTAGGCCAAAGGGCAAGTGTGCAAGTGATGAATACATGATGAAGTGTGAGATCTAGTATGCAGGTTATGTGTATGTGATGCTTTGTTAAGGATGCACCTATGTGGCGAATGAAGGTTGATGGACCGGGATCATGAAGACTAAAATGTATTATCATTATATGGTATGATCATGAATAGTTCAGATCTGAATACTGATGTATGTCTTATACTTTATATCTGATGATCTATGTATATCTGAAGTAGAAAATTTTAGCGAAGGCATAAGTAATTATTTTCAAATATGTACGCTGGTTTCCTTTGGTGAAAGGGCGTATACACGCTGGTTCGAAACAGCCAAGTAGCGTATATATTATGAGATTTGATATTTGAGGTTGTTTTTGGTTCTAGTGGTGGTTGCAGGGTCTTGGGTTCTGCTCTATGTTATGGTGACTGTGTTTTGATGACAAGGTTTCAGTGATTCAGTAGTTGGGTGATTCAGAGATTGATGATGAAGTTATATTTGATGGTCATTTGCAGTGGTGATTGATTTTGTATTGAAGGATCCAGTCTAAAAATTTATGAAACGTGGTCCCTGGAAGAAAAGAGAAGGTCGTAGCCTTCTGTAGGTCGGTGCCTATGTACTAGTAAATATATTGGCTAGTACAAGAGCTAGGGGGTTGTAGCTCCCTTCCAGTAGAAGCTAGAGAATGAGAGAAGGTTGTAGCCTTCTGTAGGTGGGTGCCTATGTATTGTTATGAGTCTGTGCCAGTACAAGATTGTAAACAATTTTTTTCTTATCTTAAAGAAAACAGTAGCAGGTGATTTTTGTCCCGCATTGGGTTTCCACCTTATATCATGGTGTTCATGTGTGTGTCTTAGGTGTGATGATTTGTTTTGTTTTTACTGCACCTGGTTACTGTCTATATGGTTAATGAAGTTCTGATGCACTGATAAAAGATCAACATATGATGAATTAATTGAATCATAAGTTTGTTGAATATACGCTAGTTGCATTAAACACAGTTGCGTGTACATGTGGGTTCCCTTAACTGAAGTAGCGTATATGAATCTAATTATGGTAATGAAAAAGCTATTGATTTTCTAATACTGATTCACCCCCCCCCCCCTCTTAGTATTATTTCCAACATCTACTTGCCAAGTGATTCATCATACATGTAATTTATTTTTCTTGCCATTCGATGTTCGGGTGTTAAGCTTGTGTAGACAAGCAGCTTAATATAATGAAGTTCGTTCAATGAACTTGCACAACCAATATCTTTGAGATAAAAACCCCGACATGAAAGCGCCATGATAAAACCAAAAATGGAGTGGATTAAGCTTGGGCAGATGAAGATCATAATATAATGAAGCTTGTTCAACGAACTTGCATAACTGATATCATTGAGATCAAAATCTCGACATGAAATCATGTCGATAAAACTGAAAATGGAGTGGTTTACAGACTAAGTTTTATGGATAAAATTATTGATTTCTTTCTAGTGGGAATCATATCGCAGGACATGATGATGAAAAACAATGAATACTCTATGGAATCAGGTGGCATGACTTTTGACCAAGAGAGGTAAGGGTATACTAAGATACAATGCGTAGTACTTACTGAAATCACAATGTACATATTCAAGCCATCTATATCAAACATTTATGTGAATAAGATTATGAAACATTATGGAGCCACTCACTTTATAATTTATAGCCAAAGAATTTAAGAGTTACAATAGAGTTTTTAAGTGATCAAAATAAAAATAATACATATTAGAGATATTATATACACATGGATTATAGATATCAAGCTAAATGTGGTTGCTAAAGCAACATTTTCCTATGCCTAGTGTCTTAGATGGCCAAGGCAAGGTGTCGTTAAATTAGTTATACATCCATCTATATACCTCAGTTGGAAAATGAGTAATGTCACAAGAATCATAGGGGTTGAGATGTCAATCAAAATTTAAAACTATCCTCTAAAAACTCATATTGAAAGTGGGGTATCAAGTCCTATGACATCCAAGCTGCAATTTGCAATGGGAAATCCTCAAAAGTCTCTTTGAAGAAATAATGTCCGATTGAGGTGTTCAAGAAGATGTATGACGCCCCACCAATTTGATGGTTGAAGAAGTTTTAATATGGGTTTGTCAATTTTGGCCCTAAGTAGGCAAGGCAACATGGAAGGAGGTGACCCCCTTAGAAGAGTTCAAAAGGGAAGGCCACATAAGGTCTTATATAAAGATCTAAATCCAAGGACCTCCATCATAGAAAGAGTTAGACATGTATTGAAAGAAAGTACACAACGACCCATATAAATCTTGATGATAAAAAAATAGAACATCCCTTGAATCCCATAATTAATGGAGCATCTACAAATGAGGTGATCCTCTAACTCAATCTCGTGTATATGGCAAAGCTAGAAGATGTTATTGGCAAGAGGATTGTCATGATGATTAGTTTCAACTAGATGCTAATGTAAACCCACTTTAAACCCACCAAGGGGATCTGAAGAGAAACATCTAGTTTTCTTTTGTGTATGAGTTAAACAATAAGTCCCCCTCTCATTTGCATGAAGTGTTCCTAGTACAAATCTGTCTTAGAGTCAAGGCCATGAAAAGATAAAATCCAAGTACACTTAATTTTTTGTCTATAAATAACCTCTTTAAAAACTTGACCCAAACATATAATTATGTCATTTACATTGGAGGTGTATGTCACTTGAGTTGTGTTACAAGTTTAATCGCTCCCCCAAAAAATGTGCCAGTCTCCCTTGTGATGATGCATCAACACTAACGGAGAATAATCTCATTATGTAAAAGGAATTTAAACATGATGTAACTTTAATAGTGCCCTACTCACCCCTGGCTCACCACTCATGGAAAATGTGAGCATATTTCAAGCATTGATGTCGATGATATCATTTAATTTTCTCTTATGTGTAGTATTCTACATTGACACGATTGTGAATTTTAGCAAACAAAATATTTGTATCAAGGGTTAACTCCTTGTGCATTAGGGCTGAAGAGGTCATGTCATTATGAGTGATCTATTCATTGCCAACTCCTCATGTGGGAGAACACTACAAGCTCCATGTCAACATGAAGTGTAGATATTGTCAGCAATTATGATTGAGGTTTTGCAGATTATCCAGTTGTTCTACATTAGGTATACATGGTAATAAGGGCATTACACACAAACACACGCCCTTGAGACCTGTACCTAGTTCTCTAAAAATCAAATGGTCCAAATATTCTTAGTTAGAGCTGAAGGAGTTTCCTAAGAGGTTAGTTTGTTGGTTTGAGGCATTGTCTTTGGGCTTGGATACTAAGTGGTTAAGGGCTTCAGAGGTTAAGAGTTAAGAGCCAATGGCTTGGGGACCACGGGATTGGGGTCGAAGGGCTTAAGAGTTAGGGGATTTAGGTGTTTGGGTTTAAGGGGTTAGGTTTTAAGGTATTTAGGGGTTAGGGGTTAAGGTTTAAGGGTCATGGGTTAAGAGAATAAGGGGTTATTGCTTAGGGGTTCATGGCTTCTAAGTTAGCAATTAATGGCTTAAGGTTTAATGGGCTAAGGGGTTGATGGGTTATGAGTTATGAGCGTAGTGGTTAATGGATTATGGCTTGGGGTTTCAGGGGATAGGGAGTTTTGTGGTTATGGGTTAATGTCTTATGGGTTCTGATAATGGGGCCCCTAATCCCCTTATCACTGCTATCAAGGGTTCCCCTTTCAATTTCTCTCGTTGCCTTCCCTCTAGGCCCCCTAATCCCATTATCACCACTATCGAGGGTTCCCCTTTCAATTTCTCTTGTTGCCTTCCCTCTAGGCCGCCTATCCCCTGTGACACTAGTTCCTAAGCCCCTTTATCATTCACTAATGCTAGGATTATAGATATTAATAAACCATGCTTGGAAATCCCACTTCTTCCCATCTATGCTACTCTTGTGTCCCCTAGTCCTGTTCAATACACCACAAAATACTCCTCCCACCTTTTTAGTCATATCATTCAACTCATCTGAACGTTATGAACCAAAAATTTGGCCCCAATGGCCCTACAACTACACCCTTGGGCCACCGTGACTAACAACTTAAATGTAGTAGGGCTAATGAGTTGTGATAAGGGGGGCCATAATACCCTTATCACAACTATTGGGGGTTTCCCTATCAACTACAGTTACTTCATAAAGAAGGGAAATGGAGAGAAACAGACAAGTGCTAAGGCATTCTAAGGTGTGTCAAGTGCCAGGGTGTGGCGCCAATGCATGCTAGGGAGTGTTAGGGCCAAGTGTCAGGGAAACAGAAGGCAGAACTAGTTTCAAATGCATGGAAACAAATGAATATGAGTGCGTAACAGGGAGTGTCAATGATGTCCATGTTTGCTAAGGAGGGAGTGACAAGGCATGCTAGAAAGTGCTAAGGCATGTTAGAGTCTTAGGGAAACATGCCATGATGTGCCAAGTGTCAAGGTGTGTCAATGCTTGATAAGGAGTGTTAGTGAATGCTAGGGAAACACAAGGGAGCAATAGGTCAAAATGCATGGAAATGAATGAATAAGAGTGTGTGATAAGAAGTGTTAGTGAGTTTCAGGTGTGCTAAGGAGGGAGTGAGAAGGTTATATGCTAGGTAGTGCTAAGGCATGCTAGAGTGCTAGGTCATGTCAAGGAGTGCCAAAGAATGCCAAGAAATGCAAGGGGTGTTAACACGTGCCACATGGTGCCAAGTGATTTTTAGACGTGTAAGGTGTTATTCCATGCCAATATGTAAACTATGTTGCTTAGTTGTCTTATGGCCATGCTTTGACGTGAGCCTTGACTTCCTAAATGGTAACTTGTTAAGTGGGATAAGTTGAAATTGGAAATGAGTAGCCTAATATGAGTTATAATCAGTTCTTAGGTGAACAAGGCATATTATAGTTGGAGTAGTCGTAACTTGGCCAAGATGTTGTAGTCGAGGGAGGACTTGGTTGGGTTCCCAAGTCCCAAAGAACATAAGGGTAGTTGTGAGTGCATGATGGCTAAGGAGTGTTAGGGCATGCCAAGGAATGAAAATGCATGCTAATTCATGCCAGACAGTGTCAATGCATACTAAGGAGTGCTAGGGAGTGCTAGGGCTATTGAGAAATCTAGGGCACAATAATTAGGTGATTTCTCTTCTTGTGCTAATTTGTTATGAATGCCTTTTACTTCTTAAGATGAGGATCTTCTCTTTGGTTAGATTATTATAGTTATTCTTCATCAAACAACTACCAATGCATAAACAATGACGAGACCAAAGACAAAGAGAATAGGTGATCAACCAGGGCCAAAACTCTCCAACATGAGAGGAAAACTCAAACGAATTCTTCTTCTTGTAGAGACTTCAATTGACGAATACCAAGACCATGACCTAGACCCTTGACTCAATGACCTCTCCAAGAACGAGTAGTAAGCCTCCTTGATTCAATTTCCTTATTTTTCCTTAAGTGAATGATGATCAAGCTTCTTCCTTCAATAACTCGAATATCCTTCAAATTTCAGTTCCCTAGATCAGATCTACAGTTTTTGGCCCTCTTACAGAAACCCTAGCATGTGTGGTTGACCAACCTTTTGAACCTTGATCTTCTTCTCTTGGATGGTATGACCTCTTATTATAATTTGACTTATAACCTTGCTTATCTTCTTCCTTGATTCGACTTCTTGGACAATAGCAAGACCTCCAACATTTTCCATAGTAGATAGTTCTTCCTTCCTTCGGACGTGTGGAGGTATTAGCCCTAAATCAAACCCATAAACAACACCAAAATCTTCACTCTTTATTTCTTTCTCTTCTCTAGTTATCTTCAAACTTCTTATTGCAGACTTACTTAACTGGATTTTCTTGTCCACAAATTGAGGCCAATTTTCCTTATAGATAGTGTTTCATCCATCAAAATAAGTCGACTTGTGATATAGGTAAGATAACTAGACATTCTGGAAGCATCCTTAGGCTGACATGAAGAAGAGTTTGTGACAAGGTCTTGAAGGGCTAACAAAATTTATTTTACAATGGATTACATGCCCAAAATGGGTCTTCAATATTTGACATTGACTTTATGAATTGTATGGCTTGATGACCAAACCTAATAGCTCAGAATGGGAGCTTTAACTAAAAATAAAATTCCTTGATCATGAAACCCATGATTCGAGCATTACAAAAATAATTTTATTTTCTTCTTTACATCAATTACATAAAATCACAATTACACATGTCGTTATGAAGACCAAACCTAGTTACACTTTTCGACGAGGGAATCACAAGGGGGAACTAAGTCAAAATGCATGGAAATAAATGAATAAGAGTGTGTGCCAAGGAGTGTCAGCAAATTCTAGGTGTCCCAAGGATGAAGTGTGCAAGGAGAAGTTCATAATAGGACTTGCAGGAAAAAAATCCTTTGGTTGCGATAAGGGGCTAGAAAAAGCATTTTCAAACAAAGGGAGACTTTGGGTTGGGCACAACATTGTTTTTCCAATGCCTTGGTTGGCTTCCCAAGCTGCAAAAAAGGTAAGCTTGTCTATGAGGGCATGACAACTACGGAGTGCCAAGGTGTGCTAGGGAATGTTGGGAAGTACTAACACATGCTAGATAGTTCCAAGGCATGTTATTCTTACCAAGACATGCCAAGTGCTAAGGCCTACTAAGATCTGCCAAGTGCTAGGTTGTGGGGTGAATACATGCTAGGGAATGTTAGGGCTAGGTGTCAAGGAAGCACAAGGGAGCACTAGTTTAAAATTGATGGAAATGAAGTGTTAATGAGTTCCAGGTGTGCCAAGGAGGGAGTGACAAGATATTCTAGATAGTTCCAAGGCATGCTAGAGTGTTAAGGAAGCATAACAAGGTGTGCCAAGTGGCAAGGTGTGTCAATGTGTGCTAAGTGTTGGGGAGTGCCAAGGAAACACAAGGGAACACTACGCCAAAATGCATGGAAATGAATGAAAAAGAGTGTGTTACAAGGAGTGTTGGAAAGTTCCAGGTGTGTTATGGAGGGATTCACATGGTATGCCAGGTAGCACTAATTTAATAAACTCAACTCATCAAAATTTTCCCTCTAAGGGTCACGACCCCTCTTCTTGTACGTAGATTTGTCATAGTCTTAAGGGCATACCTTATGGAATGAAAATGTGAGGAAACCACCCTAACTAGGGCATTAGACTTATATTCTAATTGCTTTAGAACAAAGCATATCCACCCATAGCAAAAATAACAACTCTTTCCTCCATAAGAGACTCTACCTAGCTCATGTGGATCAATAGATTCTTGGCATTTTTTTTACTGAATCTTAGCCTAAACTTCAGATATCTATAACTCTCAAACTATGGTTACCTCAGTCAATATTACACCCGCAACTACTTATGTTCTATCCCTCAATTCCAGTGTAGGCCCTCCTCCATTTTTGTTGGTCTTTATCATAAACCTTGCAACCTACTGACCACCATAACATAGGGTCTCAACCCTCCCTGCTATTTTAGAATTTGATGCAGCCTTCACACAAAAACACCTCTTAAATCACATGCCCAAATTCTCATGAGTCGACTTTCTTGAGCTCAATATAGCATAAGAGAACCAACAATATGACATCCTTCTTCCTAGCTCTAACCCATTAAGGTACGTGACATTCTTGTGAACCCTCAGATGATGATCTTGCTCTTTGTGGATTATCATGGCCTCCCTTTAATAACCCTTACTAAACCCTCTAACTCGGCCTACTTTAGGACTACATCTCTCCTGGATTCCTTGATCAAATGAGCTCCTTCTCACTTGATGTTCCAACATTCATACTAATGCCTCCTTAAATATATTTTCCTATCTAGGCATCTCAGGAACCCTCTAGAACTTACAATTTTTATCCACATAGACCTTATGAAATATTAATTTTCCCTTTTAATTTTATTTTAGATTTTAAATCCTATCTTGGGTCCAAAATGATCCAGATTTAAAGAGGAATGCAACAAATTACAGAGATAAACATAAACACAGAGATGCAGCATAAATAATACCTCAATTCATCAATGTAAAATACTAAAATATGCTTACAAAAAACAATAGAAAGAAACCAGCTAGGGCAATGGTAGCTTATCTCTGAGAAGAGATGTCGCGGCTACCTACCTCTGAACTATGTTACAATGAGGCTCGAAGGCCTATTTATTTTTGAGAAACAATCGAAAACCCTAAACATCCAAAAACCTAACCCTAGAAGATGAAACGCGAAATTGTGGGCCCCGTTTGGGTAAATTGGTACATCAACTTCCCGGGGTCGTAGCTTTGGCATACAATCTCCATTTGACGCGTACAATATCTCGTTAGAAAGATCTATCCAAGAACTACAACTTTGGGAAGAGAAACATCGGTCCATAGACCCATGTTGCTCCAAGTTTTCCCAAAAAATGTCATTGAGGGCCTCAAAATGGCTCGGGAAGTTCAGGACGCGAAAAACTGCTAAAAATAGTAAACTATGCTACAATTAAGGAAACTGAAAAGCTGAAAGAAAAAATTGTGGGGGTACAAGTGGACTTGGTGGGTGGCCACCAATATCCAACTCGATCATTCCTCCCCCATTAGGAAGCAATGGTCCCCATTGCTTTGAGTTCGTCTAGGAGATGAGGAAACTTCTGCTGAACTTGGTCCCTCATGAGCCACTTGCCCTGGTGAAGCAGTTGGCCTGCATTGACAACTCGATACAGTTGGATATTCTACTGGTGAGTGTGCTTGACCTGCGTGTCCATGATCTGGTTAGTTGCAGCTTGTTCCATGCAATCTGGATTTAACTTTGTGGGTGTGAGTTGTTTTGCAATGTCGGATGTGTCTAGTAATGGTGGAAAGTATGGCCGAAGGCTGTCCACATTGAACACTAGGTGCAGACAAAGGAATGGGGGAATGTTGAGCTCAAATGCATTGTCTCCCACAGCCTTGGTAATGGTGTAAGAACCATATCCGAGTGGTATCAGTTTCCGATAGGCTCCGGTAAGGCGTTCCTTTTCCAAATGCAACCAGACTTTGTCGCCAAATTCAAACATGTGTGGCATTCGGTGTTGATCATGTTGCTACTTGTACATGGCATTTGATTTCTCCAGAATGTCATGGAACTGCTGGCGAATATGTTGGATGTGCACTTGAAGTTGTTTACCTTATCTATTTCGGACTAAAGATGAGGTGAATCTGCTTGAGTAGCTGCAAATGGCATGGCCACATCAATGGGACATAGTGGTTGGAATCCCAAGCCCACTTGAAAACGGTTGTGGCCAGTCGAGCTGTGTAGAGCCCAATTTTAGCTGTGCTAAACATAGGGGAGGCTCTCGTCCCATGTGCGTGGATGCTTTGAGTTGTACATGCACATAATGCGTACAATCATCCTGTTGACAACCTCTGTCTGGCCATCCGTTTGAGGATGGAAGGCTGTGGACTTAGTGAGTTTGGTGTCTAGCATTGAAAAGAGACTTGACCAAAATGTATTGAGGAACCTATTATCCCGATCTAAGATGATAGACTATGGGGTCCCAAAGTGTACCCACACTCGTTCAAAGAAGAGTTTAGTAGTGGCTTCTGCTATGATATTCTTCTTGCAGGCCGCAATAATGGCCATTTCTGAGAACCTGTCGACTACCATAAAAGCACAGTCATTTCCATGCTTAGTGGAAGGAAGGCCTGACATGTAATCCATGGAGATGGATTCCCAAGGTCGACTAGGGGTAGGCAGCGGGGTATAGAGGCCTTTCTTCTTGACGACCGATTTGGCAATGGCACAGGCACTACATGATCTGATGTACTTTCCGACATCTTGTCGAAGATTGAGGCAATAGAAATACTTTTGCAATACTGCCACCATTTTCTCGACGCTGGAATGCCCAGTAGCTTGATTATAGTGTGCTTCCCAAATTATCTTGGCACGCTTGCTTGAAGGAACGCAAACCTGACCTAGGTGGCATAACAGGGCATCCTGGAGGTGAAAATATGGAACATGCCGACCCTCCAAGAGTGTCTGGTATGTGTGGCCGAATTCTTGGTCGCTTTTGTAGAGAAGTGGCCAATCAAAAGTATCGTGCCCACAAGAGTTGACCACAGTGGTTAGTGTGATGATCGGTGGTCAACTGAGACAATCTGCAACATTATTGGTGTTTCCTTTCTTATACTTGATATTCAAATGGAACTGTTGCAGGTATGTGGACCACTTCTGATGGTGATCATTCTGCAATTTCCCTTGGGTCTGTATGAACTTGAGGGTGGGTGGTCTATGTAGATGACCATTTCCTTCCACAAAATGTAATGTTTCCATTGTCGGTAGGCCTGCAAAATGGAATACATCTCTTTGTCATAAGTGGGATACATATTGACTGTGTCTGAAAGTGTCTCACTGTGATATGCCATTGGATGCCCGTGTTGAGTAAGTACTGCCCCATTAGCATAGTCAGAGGCATCTGTCTTGACCTCAAATGTTTGTTGAAATTCTAGCAATGTGAGCACTGGTGCCGAGCGGAGGCGATCTTTCAACTCTGTGAATGCCTTATATTGAGATTCATACCAAAATAATTTTGCTTTCGCTCCTCCCTTGGTGACTTGACTCAAGGTCCAAGTGATATGAGAAAATCCCAACACGAACTTGTAGTAGAAGTTAGCAAGACCTAGAAATCTGCAGAGCTCTGTTAGAGTGGTTGGAGAGGGCCAATCCTGAATGACTTGGATCTTGGCTGGATCTACATACACCCCCTGTTCATCAATAATGTACCCTAGATACTGAACCTGGGTCATGCCAAAAGTGCATTTGTCCAAATTGGCACATAACTTGTGTTGTCGTAACATTTGGAGAACCGGTCGGATGTGGTGGAGGTGCTCTTGCCAGTTCTAGCTGAAGATCATGATGTCATCCAAGTATACCACTACAAATTAGTTGGTGAATGGCCACAAGATGTCATCCATTAGCCTCATGAAGGGTGCAGGAACATTCGCCAATCCAAAAGGCATAACCAACCATTCAAAAAGGCCCTCCTTGGCTTTGAAGGCAGTCTTCCACACATCGGAGAGTTTGATTGGTACCTGCTGATATCCTGACTTCAAATCGATCTTGCTGAAATATTTTACCCCCTTAAGTTGGTCCAGGAGTTCATCAATCCGTGGGATCAGGTACCTATTATGGACAATGATCTTGTTCAGTGTCCGATAGTCAATACAGAGTCTCCAAGTCCCATCCTTCGTTTGTACCAACACAATTGAGCTCCCACAGGGTGATGAACCCAGATGGATGTGACCTTTCCGCAGCAACTCATGAATCTGCCTCTTGATTTCATCATTCTCCAGAATGGAGCACCGATAGATTGGTCCATTGGATAGTGGATCACCTAGGGTCAGATCAATGCAGTGCTTGACTTGATAGTGCAGAAGAACACCTACGAGGGAGGTGAAGATGTCCTCGTACTCCTCCATGACCTTGTCCATCTATAGTTGTCGTGTGGAACGGCCCTGCCTGGAGGTCATGGCCACCATATTCTTCTTTCCTTGAGGGCGTATCATCAGGAAAACAAATTCCCCGTTTTTGGAAATGAGCTTACTACATTGTTTTGCAGTAACTAAAGAGATGGCGGTAGGCGGTGCTACCTCTGGTATACTGTACAACTTATTTTCCAAAGTAATAATAACAGCACGGGGCCTTGATTCATACACAACATGTCGCTTCCACAAGTATGGTTGTCCTAATAATACATCACAAACTTCAAGGGGAGAAATGTCACACAATACCTCATTTGTGAAGGGCTTGATGTTGTATGGAAGGCGACATTACTGGCACACGCGAAGATCACATCCTTTGTGAAGCCACCCGATGGTGTACAGTTGTGGATGTGCTGTGGTCGGTAAGCCCAGCTGCTTCATGGCCTCTACTGAAATGAGGTTCTTTTGGCTCCCACTGTTGACAATGAACTGTAGCAGGGATCCCTTTACCCACATCTAGGAGTGGAAGATACACTCCTCCTCCTTTGGATCTTTGGGTTCCTCCTTCTGGATCTTCGTGGTGGCAATGGTGGCATTGGGCTCTGCATTAACAATTTGCTTCCCTTTATCATTCGCCTTGTCGGGTTCTGACTCAGAGTAAGAACATGCATCTAATTCTAAAACCTTTAGCTCAGCCACTAGTGACTGCTTAGCTTGACACTCACATGTGTTGTGAGTGGAGCTCTTATGGAACTCACACCATTTTCCCGTGTCCTTTTTCAGCTTCGCGACGCTGTTCTTTTCTTGCAGCTTTAGCAGGCTGTCTTGGGCCAGCCCACCTTAGCTTTGTCGTTTGTTCTGCGGTTTCGGGGCACCTTTCTCTTGCTTCAGATTCACAGATCCAAAGTCTCGCTTCTTCTGTTTAAACTTTTGCTTGACCTTGACGGCATATCGGTATACCGTGCCTAGTGAGGAGATGTTTAGGAATTCTATTTCTTCCTGGATGTACTTGTGTAGGCAGCCACGGTATTTGAGTATCAAATGCTGCTCTTAATCCTTGATACCCAACTTTTTGTGAAGGCTATGGAAAATATTGCTAAACTCTAGCACGTCTTGGTCCCTTCCTTTCCACAGCGTGGTCCACTTTATGTATTGATCCTCATAGCTTCCTATAGGGTAGTACTGCTCCTTGATGGCATTCCAGAATGAATTCTAGGTGGGTGCAGCTGAAAATAGTGAGCCGATACTTTCATCCTTCTGCTCGTAGTAGGTTTCCCAGCAGTCCTTTGCGTGGGATGCTACTTTGAGAAGAGCGAAAACAATCTTTTCCTGACTCGAAAATTCATGAACAGAGAAATAACCCTCTAGTATATTTAACCATTTATCTACGACATCTACATCTATCTAACCCTCAAATATGGGGATTTCAAAATTAACTTGTACCTGAAATGGTGTTGTGTTTCCAGAGTAGCTGCTGGAGGCCGATGCGTCACCTCTAGGTAGCTGCTGAAGGATCTGGGCAAAGTTGTCCATCATCGCATTCCTTTGTCGCTCGAGGGCTTCTTCGAGCAAGATTTTGATAGGATCTTCTGCCCCCTCATCTTTCTTCTCATCCACCATGGGAGGCTATCAGGATTTGCGAGGCTGGTATTGCAAAGGTTCGACTAGTTCAAGCCATAACTCCTTATATCCCAACCTCATTGGGGACATGCAGAGATAAATAGACAAAAAGCAGACTGCTCTGATACCACTGATCTGGATTTAAATAGGAATTCAATGAATTATAGAGATAACCATAAACACAAAGATGTAGTGGAAATAATACCTCAATTCATTAATGTAAAATACTAAAATATGCTTACAAACAATAATAGAAATAAACCAGCTAAGGTGATGGTTGCTTATCTCTGGGAAGAGATGTGGCAGCTACTTGCCTCTGAACTGTGTTACAATGAGGCTCGAAGGCCTATTTATTGTTGAGAAAAAACGGAAAACCCTAAACATCCAAAAAACTAACCCTAGAAGATGAAATGCCAAATTGTGGGCCCCGTTTCGGTAAATTGGTACATCAACTTCCCAGGGTCATAACTTTGGTATACGATCTCCGTTTGACACTTACAATATCTTGTTAGAAAGATCTATCCGAGAAATACAACTTTGGGAAGAGAAAAATAGATCCATAGACCCATGTTGCTCACAGGTTTTCCAAAAAACATCGTCTAGGGCCTTAAAATGGCTCCGGGAGTTCAGGACCCGAAAAACTGCTAAAAATAGTAAATTGTGCTACAATTAAGGAAACTGAAAGGCTGAAAGAAACAATGGTGGGGTTCCAAGTGGACTTGGTGGTTGGCCACCAATATCCACCTGGATCACAAAACCCCTTCACTTGGGCTCTTTTCCCACAAAGCCTTTTGTGACCGAACTCACACAAACCCAACTCACTAGGCTTGTGGAATACCACCCTAGATTCAAAATTCAACAACATAGTCTAGTTGTAGTGATCGTAATTTGTTCAAGCTCTTGTAGTCAAGTGAGGACTTCGTTGGGTTCCCAAGTTGAAAAGTAAGTAAGGTTAGTTGTGAGGGCATGATAGCTAGGGAGGGTCAAGGCATGACAAGGACTGAAAAGGTGTGCTAACACATGTCGGACAATATCAATACATGTTGAGGAGTGTTAGGGAGTTTCAAGGCATCCCAATGGAGAACTAAGTCAAAATGCATGGAAATGAAGATAAGTGTGTGTGCCAGGGAGTGCTAGTGAATTCAAGTGTGCCAAGGATGAAGTGTGTTAGGAGAAGTTCATAATAGGATTTTCAAGAGGTAAGCCTACGGTTGCAATAAGGGGCTTTACAGAGCAGTTTTAGACAAAGGGAGACTTTGTTCTAGGCACAACACTGTTTTTCCTTTAGCTATTATTTTTATATGATATGTTGCACATTTTGGCCAAATGCTCATGTTTTAAACTATTTTAGACAATTTCATATTGTACATTGTTGTTTATAATTTTTGGGGCACTCGACATGTGTCAGATTATATCATGTGTGCATTGTGCATCTTATGGTTATTGAAAACTCTTAGTTAATGCTCTATTATTTATATGAACTAGATATACATGTGAAATATTGTCTGTGTAGGCTATGTTGGTTAGTTACTTTATGGCCATGGCTAGATGTGATCCTTGTCTTGGTAAGTTCTTAAGTGGGACACGTTGAGCTTGGACATGAGTGGCCTAAGACGAGTTATAGAAAGTTCTTAGGTGGACAAGGCACAATTTACTTGTAATAGGTGAAATTGGTCAAGTTATTGTGGTTGAAGCAGGTCAATGTCACATGAACTGCGGTAGTTAAGGACTTGATTGGGTTCCCAAGTCGTGAAAAAATGTAAGGCTAGTTCTGTGGGTGTGAGTACTAAGGCGTGCTAAGGAATGCTAACATGTGCTATATAGTTCGAAGGCATGTCAAATATGCTAAGATGTGCCAAGTGCTAAGGCAAGCCAAGATGTTCAAGGGTGTCAAAATACATGCCAGGGATTGTCAAGGCAACAAAAAGGAGAAACAAGTTAAACTACAAGGAAATGAACACATAAGAGCATTAATAAGTCATAAATTTACCTTTTCCAAGAGGTTCATGATAGGCACACCAACACTAGGTACCAATATGTGCCAAGTGCCAAGTGTTAGTGCATTATAAGTGCTAAATACTCCTCTGTTACTTCTCATCTACTTTCCAATAGTTGATATCAAATAACTTTAATATTAAACCGTGCCAAAGCATAACAAGGCATCAGAATGAAAAATAAACATGATAAGACTTGCCAAGCACCAATGTGTGTTAGAGAGTGATACACATGTTATGAAGTGGAAGGGCATGTCGAAGAGTGCTAAGGTATCCTAGAGAGTGCTAATCCATGCTAAAGAGTGTTAGGGAGTACAAGGGAAACACAACGGAGCGCTAGGTCAAAATACATTGAAGTGAATGAATATGAGGGTGTTCTGGGGAGTGTCAATGAGTGTTAGCTGGCATGCCAAGGAGGGAGTGACAAGGTGTGCTAAGTGATGGTAAGGCATGCTACGGAATACCAGGGCATGTTAAGAAGTTCCAGAGTGTGCTAGGGAGTTCTAGTGTGTGTTAAGATGTGCCAAAGAGTGCCAAGGCATGCCAAGACATGACAAATGCTCCATAAACCCACTTCCACAAGCCCTGTTGGTGGATGCCCCATAAAAAATAAAAAATAAAAAAATAAATTATGACCATAGCTCCATGAGTCGAAAATGTCTTCTACGTTGTTCCTCCTTCATTAGCCATATCTCCATACAATGTGCAAATATCTTTAAATAGGCATCTCTAGTATTTGGTTTTGTTTGTTCAAAGATATTCTCATTCTTGCTTCTCCATATGTCCCAAAAAATATAGAAAGGAAAGGAACGATATGTCTTAAAATATTCAAACCATTGAGTGAGTCATCTCTAAATGGTAACCATCTTCTAGATTACATGTATTTTAAGTGTATGAATAACCCCACTCCATACCGAGATTGCAAAAGGACATGTTAGAAATAGATGTTCCACGTCTTCTAAAACTTCTTTGCATAAAGAGCATCATCCAAGATCCTGAAAGCCCCTTTTATGGATATTATCCCAAGTTAAAATATTATTGTGGACCACCAACCACATAAAACATTTTAATTTTAGAGATATATCTCATCTGCACGTGTTATGAAACAAAAAAGCATTATCACTCAAGCCACCTCCATGAGAAATATGTTTATAAATCTCCTTAACCGAGATCTGTTCATTATACATAACACCTTCCCATTTTAGCTTTTCTTTCTTCTCAGTGAGTTTTAAACTTGTTAGACTTAATTGTGTTGTGACTTGTGCCCATTACACAAATAGATGTTGTGGAAATCCAAGTTCAAATACATTAATCCAATAACTTGTAACGGAAGAAGATCCTCAATTACAAGAGATTTAGTTCATATAGAAAAGCCTTTTCTTATGTAAATGCTCAAGGATGTGAATAGAAAGAGTATGTATTCCCTCCACTCCTTTGATATCATCTAGTCCTATTTCTATCCTATTCCCCCTTCCAACCTCCCATCTCAGATTTCATAGTAGCCAATATTTGTTTCTCATCATGCTTCTCCATATATAAGATGCCACTTTCTTCTTTGGAGCCGCCTCTTTAATCCATTCCTTAAGCTGTCTATTTTTTAGATATTTCTCTTTAATAACCTATTACCAAAAACCTTTGCCCTAGAAAGTTTTCCATAATTTATTGAGTACAATTAAAGCCTTACTAAAACATTATGTGTCCTTTATACCCCATCCTCAATCCTTCTCATGTCTCACAAGAACCTATAAATAGACCAAAATTATCTTATTTGTGGATTTAGGCCTAGCCCAAAGGCACCTAGCTATAATAGCATCAATTCTTTTGGTTTAAGGATATTGAGCGGGGAAGATACTGAGATTGGAGCCCTATAATTGCTATGAAATAACCTCCTCCCTATTTTTCATGAAATGCTTTGAAGATGTCAATTGATTAGGGTTTTGTCAGAGAGTCCAGGAAGTAGGTTACCATGAGAATCTCATAGCTATATTTTCCCTCACCTTGAAGGAAGACACGATCACCATTGTAGGGATTGATTTCATGTTTTCAAAGGATGCCATCTCTCTATACCTAGAAGAGTACACACCCTACTTGAAATCACAATACAAAGGAGCTCACTCACATGTTTTCCCATTCAGATACTTGTTCGAGATATATGCACCATTGATGAAGGTTGTCATGAAGTTCTTCACATGTGAGGATAGATTTTCTCGGCTATATCAATACCACATAATACTACTCATGCACTTTACAACTACCAAGTCTCTAAATTTGTCCAACTACTTATATAGGAGCCTAACCAAAATCTCTGAAAGGGTGCAATTGAAAGGAAAAGTGCATTATCCTAGCCTCTTTCACCATATCCTGATAAAGGTTATAGTACTCTATTAGTTGAAAGAGCATAACATACATGGGACACCTTCATTGAGGCAGCCTTGAAAATACATATAACTAGTTCACCAAGCCAACACCAAACCATGTTAGTATGACCCATGGAGGTGGGGTCATCAAGAAAACATGATGAGCCTAAATTTCCCAAAACCCACATGAGCCTAGCTATCTAGCCTAAAATCCTTTACATTCCAGTCATCTCTTAGTTGTGATTTCATAGAGAGAGCCCTCTCTCATTTGGTAGGGCTAGCTACCAAGCTAAAAGCTTTGTCTGTGGTTACCTCCGTCGATCTCCTCATCAGCCTGGGACATTGTGGAGGATAACAGAGGACATGATAACTAGGGAGTGCTAAGGTGTTCTAGTGAATGTAAGGTTCCCAAGTCATGGAAAAATTTAATGCTAGTTGTGAGGTCATGAATGCCAAGGTGTGTTGGGGAATGCTAGGGCATGCTAACATGTACCAGATAGTACGAAGATGTGTCAAACAAGCTAAGATGTGCGAAGTGCTAAGGCATGCCAAGATGTACAATGGTGTGACAATGCATGCTAGGGGCTATCAAGGCAACAAAATGGAGGAACAAGTTAAACTACAAGGAAATGAGCACATAATAGGGTTAATAACTTATCAATTTACCTTTTACATGAGGGGCATGCTAGGCACACCAACACTAGGTGCCAATAGGTGCCAAGTGTCAAGTGTCAATGTATTTTAGGTGCTAAATCTTCCTCCGTTTCTTCTCATATAGTTTCCAATAATTGATCTCAAATAACTTTAATATTAAACCATGCCTAAGCATACCAAGTCATCTCAACGCATGCCAAACATGCTAAGACTTGCCAAGTTCCAACACGTCCCAAGTGCCAATGTGCATCAGGGAGTGCGATGCATGCTATGAAGTGGAAAAACATATCGAAGAGTGCTAAGGTGTGCTAGAAAGTGACAATGCATGCTTATGAGTGTTAAGGAGTACTAGGACAACAGAAGGGAGCACTAGGTCAAAATGCATGGAAGTGAATGAATATGAGGGTCTGTCAGGGAGTGTGAATGAGTGCTAGTTGTCATGCCAAGGAGGGAATGACAAGGTATGCTAAGCATGGGTAAGGCATGATAGGGAATATCATTGAATGTCAAGAAGTGCTAGAGTGTGCTAACATGTGGCAAATAGTGCCAAGGCATGCCAGGTGCTAAGACATGCTAGGATGTGCAGACTGCCAGAGTATACCAATATGCGTCAAGGAGTTTCAAGGCAAAAAAAGGAATAAGAAAGCTAAAATTAAAGGAAATGAACACATAAGAGGGTTAATAAGTCGAGACTTTATCTTTTTCAAAAGGGGCATGCTATGGACACTAATAATATGTTCCAATACATGCAAAGTGCCAATGTGTGCCAAGTGTTAATGTTTGTTAATGCAATATAATTCCAAGGTGGTCCAGGGCATGTTAGGGACTACAGGGCATGCCGACACATGATGGGGGAGTGCTATGCTATGCAAGGGCATGCCAACATGTGCTTGGCCATCCTACTCATGGCAAGATGTTGTAGGTACAAATATGTTCCAGGTACAAAGATATTCCAGGTACAAAGATGTTCCAAGACATGCTAGTTGCCAAGGAATATTAGTTATTGTTTCAAAGCATGTTAACATGTCTTATGAGTGTTGAGGAGAGCTAGGTCTCTCTCATTAATTATTGACAGAGCTTGATTATGTATTAGATAATATAATTCCTACACACACTAGTTCCAATTTATTTAAAGGAAATTTGCTAGATAATAAACCTAATAGAGATGAATCATGTGTTGACTCATAGGAAAACTATATTCTTATGAATTGAGGGAAATGATACACACTAATTACTTCTTAAAAAATTTACTGACTATTATAACAACTATGACCTTGGACACATAATGAAAAAGACTCCACAACAATGGTCTTAAATCGTTATCTTTTGACAAAAAATATAGCAATAGGTACATAGCGTCATCAAAAACTCATTGGAATGATCAATGATGACGAAAACATTTTGACCGTCACCAAAAGTAACCAAAAAGAGCATTAGTGAAGGTCCATAAAAGATCGTCACTAGAAGTGTTACCAAAGAGAGAATTAATGATGGGCCTTTAACGACCCTCACCAAAAGTGTCACCAAAGAGAGAATTAGTGACGGGCCTTTAACGACCATCACCAAAAGTGTCATTGAAAATGGCTTTGGTGACAAATCTTAAAGGACCATCACTATATTCACTTACAACAATGATTTTTTAAACACCGTCACCATATGCGATATTGGTGACAGACCTTAAAGGTTCGTCACAGACATGAAGCCTCATCAAAAACTCATTGGAATGATCAATGATGACAAACATTTATTGAGCGTCACCAAAAGTAACCAAAAAGATCATTGGTGATGGTCAATAAAAGATCGTCACTGGAAGTTTCACCAAAGGGAGACTTAGTGATGGGCCTCTAATGAGTGTCACCAAAGACAGAATTAGTGACAGGCCTTTAACGACCCTCACCAAAAGTGTCATTGAAAATGGATTTGGTGACAAACCTTAAAGGACCATCACTATATACACTTACAACAACACTTTTTTAAAGATCGTCACCATATGCGACATTGGTGACGGACCTTAAAAGTCCATCACAGACCCTCACCAATGAACTCTTTTCTTGTAGTGTTAGAATAATTATAGTATTTACAATCCATTTTCACTATTTTATTGTGTCCTTCAATAGTGATGTGCAATTGAATTATTTGAGAAAATATCTTCTAATTCAATCTCGATGAAATTTACGTTGGAAATAGGTAAGGATATTATTTGTATCTTGTAAAAAATTTAACATCTCGTTAGATGGAAAGAGTGAGGAGCAATCAAAAAATTTGAAAGACTTAATTCTAAAACATATGAAATACTTAGTTTTCTTGGGTTTTGTAGAGTGTTCCTATTCGTGACTTTAGTAAAATTATTTAAAACAATTATGATGAATAAATTAATTCAAAATTGTATACAATATAGGGAAGGATTTCCTAAACGTGTCAAATCTTGATTCCAATGAAAGAGTTAGAATCAATAAGAATACTAGAGAACTCTATTTTTTCTACTTTTCTTACAATTCTTTTGTTGTGGTTTATAATAAAAATTTTAGAACCACTTTAACTAAATAATTTTTCATTAAAGTTTTATGGAGGATAGATAAATATGTTATATAACTTCTGCAAAAAATTCAAATTCTTATTCAAAATATTCAATGAGTACTGATCAAAAGATGAGACCATTGTCATTAAAGAAAAAATTCAAAGAATGTGAACAATTGGAGCATTGAATTTTTCTTCTATATTAAGAAAAACTTTAACCAAATATTCTTGATGTGAAAATTTCATTAACAAAAAGGTCTTTGTCTAGCTTTATTATCAATCACCATGTGGATTAAACATATTGGTTGATTGGAAACTTGAACCTAGATTTAAGGGTTGATGACTATGGAAGATGACATGCAAATATGATCTATACATAACTAACTTAAATTAGGATTATTGCAACATTCTTTTCTTTTCTTGCAATTTGCATTTGTTTTTTTGCATGTTACGAATTGTTCATGCATGTTAGCTATAGCACATGTTTCTATAGTTTTACATTTCTAGTGATTTCTTTTCTTGTGGGAGACCCTTGTTGATTCTTCATGTGGAGCTCTTTGAGCCACACTAGCTTTTGTTATGACATTCCATCCTCTGCTATTGAATTTTTCAAGTTGATTCTTTTGTTTTATATGCAAGTACATATTGCTTGCTAGTATTCGTTTTAAATGTCGTAAACCCCCCTTGAGACTTGAAAGTCAATTTCATGTGTGGTGAGAGAGGAATGGTTTTTTTTGGTATCATTGACGTCTCATCCTACTGTTTTATTTTTATACTTACAATCAAGGCTCATCTATAAATATATAACACTCTATAGAAACCCTAGAAAAAATATTTTATTTTTGTTGTATGTGAATGGTATAATAATGATACCTTATTCAAAATTGAGAGGTCTAGAGATGGATATATCTATGACCTATAGTATTTCAGTTTTCCTACAAGTTCTTATAAAAATACATGAATTCTACACAGAACCCTATAGGTGGATACTTCGATCCATATTAAAATGGTTATGGATACCTCTCATAATATTTTTATTGATTTGTTCAAAATATAAAGATAAATTAGCGATATCGTGTTAATGGGCTCTTAAGTTGTCCCATGGTCCATACTCATAACATGGAAACCAATGGGGGCCAACATATTATGTACTAATATCATTCAAACCTACTTTAGCTGATTAGCAAGATATGAGTAACTGAAGTATTGAAATATCTTCACATGTTTCTCAACAAATTACCAAGCAAGATAAGTATTTGAAAGAATGGATAGGATTGATACCAACATTTAGAAAAACTAACAACATACATGCATCGATGGGATAATATTTAAAAGGTGAAGAGAGGCACGCTAGTACACTCTTTCTATTTAAAGATAGTAATCACACCACCTTTCAAGATCACAATTCATGGCATTAGTTTCTAAAATTTAATGTGAACCAATTTTATAGCTCTTCTAAATTTTTATAGTTTTGATGAAATGGAATGCTATTTCTCTCTCCATTTATTATCAATGAACAATTGAAGCTCAAATTAGGGATATTATATTTGGATTTAAAATATTAGCAATGGTGGAAACCTTACAAGAAATTTTATCGAGGTTACATTGATTCCAATCAGTATGTCAAGTCAACTTATGTCATTTTAAATGTTACACTCACTATCTAGGATGACTAAAATTTTTATGTCAAGTGATGCGGGTTCATAAATGGAGCACAACGTTCAATGAATATTAGACAAGAGCTTGCCAATGTGATGGGATGGTAACATGTTGATGTTGGGAGAGATTTTAAATGTTTTGTAGATATTTGCATTAGGATGTGATTTTTGTTTTTATAGTAAGTTGGAGGAAATATTTCATAATGTAAATGTAATTTCAGTTTCCCGTATTTTGTGAGAAGTGGAAATGAACCATAACTTCTGCCTCTTGGTTACCCATGTCAGTTTGTTTTATAAAGAAATGATTTTTTGAGAAGAAGATCAGAGTGTGCAGGAGAGGAGAAACACAATGGAAGAAGAGAGGAAGAGTTCCAGCATTAGGAGAAGAGGCAAAGCATGAGAGCTATGGTTTGCACAGGACCACTTTGTATATTCTATATAGTTTAATGTATGTCTAAATTTGATTAATGAGTAGTTTGGTTATATGCCTTTCTACATGATTATTTCTCTCTTTGTATAATGTTAACTTGATTTGTTGAGGGCTGCACTTGTTGAGTCAATTTGTAGTAATAATTTGAATGTGTCAAGAGTGTGGTGATTGTATGCTTCAGGAACAATTTGATTTCTTATTCAAGTAAAAATTGGGGCCAAATATATTTACCTGTTTGTATGGGTCAGAGGTTGTATGACGAAGAATTGTTTCCATCATTGTATTCTTATGGGTTGTGTGTAATTTTGGGTTGAATCTTGTGTATTTCTTACCTTTGAAAGTCTATTTTTGTTCCATAGAGTTATATTAAGAATTTTCACTTTGAAGCCTCAACCATTGTGTTGAGTCCCTTTGAGCCTTGACTCTTGTTCTGTGAGCTAAATGTTGAGAAAGAAATTTTTTATGCATTCTGGATATTAGTGGGTGTCTTGCTTTTGTGCTGTGAAACCCATCAGCAAAACAAAGCACCATTGTTCAGATTCAATCACTCCCTATTAATTAGAATACAATGTGTTTGTTTGGTTATGTATTCCCTTGAGGTTACAAATAATGGGCTTGAGAATGGAGAAAACCTACAAGTGGATTATAGTTGTGCCATAATTTTTTGTTGAGTTATTGTAGTTGTATAATTTCTCCATACAAAGAAAACTTGAGCACCCTGTTGTGTGAACGATGCCAAACCCTTTTTTTGTGACTAATTTTGATGGAAAAATATGTTCGCTTTGTAGTCCCAGTGAAAAGGGGCTTAATAATTCGATGGTTGAGATAAGAAATAAGTTAAGGTCATGCAGATTTGATTGGGAAGCTGACTAGAAAGAGGATAACTCATTTTGGATTCTTGGAATACGAAAAGATAGAGTTTTGAGGTGATATGAAAATATTTGTAGCGCCTACAAGAAATAGCTTTGTTGGCTACCTGTGCATTGTCGAAAGCCTGTTTTGGCTAGCATCTTGTGCCATATGATGGTTTGAAGCATATGGAGTTTCATGGTGTTTGAATAAGGATTTCAAGATGGGAGAAATCCCACTCATGGCATTAGGAAATGGAAATATCCATTCTTATTTAGACTGCATATTTTAATTAATTTGTTGAAATTATATAATGTGTTTTTAAATACATAGTTGTTAGTGCTTGTGTTGGAGTATCCTAGGTTATGGGTAGCCAGGGAAAATCAGTCTGTCCCCAACAAGTGGTATCGAAGCTCAACTATGTTTTGGAGAATGTTAGAGCCATGAAAATATTTCATATTTACAACTCTAGGATAAAGATACATGAAACTCTTTGAGGAAGCATAGTTTACAACATATTGAGGTAAATATTGGTTGAATTGAGGTTCACTGATTGGGAGGTGGTGTACAGACATAGTGGATAGTGTTTACCTTGAGGTAGAATGGATTTCTCTTTGGCCATGTGTTGGGCATGGATAAACTTGGTCCAAGTTTTGGGTAAAAGACCTCATCAAAGAAGGAGTGGACCGCGTGAAGCTGGCAGAGATATATTCATCACACAAATTTTTAGGGATTTGGTGATGGGAGAAAGCCCTTATTTTGTAACAGGTATTGGGTAATATTCCTTGTTTTATGGATGCATGGTATGTGGACCATGGGTTTTTTATAGATGAATTGTATAAAAGGATATGTAATACTTTGTAAAGGATAATCTAATCTCAATAATAGAAGCATAAGTGAATCTATGTTTTCCCATTTGTAGTTTGTAGCTTTGGAGAAGGCTCTGCAGCTAAGTGTGTAGAGTCCTTGAAGAGTCTGCTACTAAGGGCGCAGATCACCTATGTCTGGGTGTGTAGGTTAGAGAAGTGAATGTAATTGAATATCTGTGTAATAAGGTAGAAGTTTTGGCGAAGTTTTGTATCTCTGTATAGGTTATTTGTCTACTATTATGTATCTGATTATGCATGCTTTTCACTGAATTATTGTGAAGAACTGTAAGATATACTATTATTTGTAGAGTTTATGTGTTTCCGTTAAATTAATCATATGCATGAAGTTCTTATGAATGCTAGGTTATAATATTGATATACAGTAGAAATAAATACACGATGCCACATCATAGATATCCCTTTGGTTACAGAAACCTAGTTTTGCAACCTCCCATAACTGCTTCGAGTGTGACTACAACCTGCTTGCTGGTCGTTGCTGAAAGGGCCAGTAGTTGAGAGTTTTTCTAGTGCGTAGCACACTCTGAACCTTGGTCAAGCCTCATCAAACTAACAAATTCTTCTGTATGGCAGCATGGGGTGAAATTTCGTCAGAAGAATGGGTGCATGGGTTCATCCATACCCTAGAAACAATCCTGCGGAACTAGTATTTGGAAACTAAACTTTCACATGGCACTACTAGCTCGGAAGACATGGTGGATGGATTTGTCATAACATTCAGATTTGAAGGCGATTGTCTAGATATAGGTGCAGCTCTGAAAATAGTTAAGAAAAATACTTTTGAAAACAAATTTCCAGTTATCTAGCAACTTGATCAGGCTATGAAGATTTGAAATGTGATAGAATGTTATAATCTCACCACAGAAGAAGACAAATATCCTCACAACATTGGTAAGAAAGAGTCAAAAGATCACTGCAAAGTAAATGGACCTGCGATAGAGATGCCTGATATAATGAATCCATTGAATACTTTGAAGGTGAATATTGTTTCAGAAGATGAACTGAAGTATGTGACCATACAGTATTATTGGGACGAAGATACTATTAGCAAGATAACAGATTTGTTGCATGAGTACCAAGATATTTTCCCCACTAAATCTTCAGACATGAAAGGCATCATAAGGGATTTGGGAGTTATGAGTATTCCTTTGAAGCCTAATGTGAATCCTATTAAGTAGAGGCCTTATAGAACGAACCCAAATTATAAGGAAAAGCTAAAAGAAGAATTGGACAAGATGTTAACGACTGTGATAATTAAACCTATTGAAAAGTGTGAATGGGTAAGTCCCATGGTAGTTCAAGAGAAGAAGGTGAAAGGGGAAATTACAATCTGTGTGGACTTGAGGAAGTTGAATGATGCATGCATGCATGACCCTTTCCCTAGACCATTTACAAATGAAGTGCTGGATAATGTAGGAGGACAAGAGGCTTACTCTTTAATACATGGCTTCTCAAGGTATCATCAGATAAGAATTGCACCAGAAGACAAACATAAGACAATGTTTGCCACAAAATGGGGCTACTATAAGTATACAGTGATGCCTTTTGCGTTCAAGAATGCACCTGCTATTTTTTCTAGAGTTATAATTGCAGCTTTCAAGGAATATATACACAAATTTTGGCAAGTTTACTTCAACGATTGGACATTATTTGGTCTATTAAAGAAGCATGTGGTGAACTTAAGATTGATGCTCGATACATGTAGGCAGTATTAGATATCATTAAACCTAAAGAAGTGCATTTTTTTGTGCCATTTGGAATAATGTTGGGACATGTGGTTTCTAAACAAGGATTGATGGTAGATCCGGTGAAGATCACAGTCATTGTGAACCTGCCAATACCAAAAATAGTAAGACAGCTACATACTACACTAGGACAAACTGTTTACTGCAAGAATTTTATAAAAGGATATGCGCAGAGAACTACGCCAATGGAGAAGTTGTTGAAGAAGGATGTGACCTTCTAGTGGGATGAGGAATGTAAAAAGAGCTTGGACGTGTTGAAAGAAAAGATGGTAACTCCGTCGATTCTAGCTTTCCCTGACTGGAAGAAAGAATTTCATGTGCGTGTTGATGCATCTTTCATAGCTTTGGGAGTAGTACTACTGTAGTCGGGAGTAGGGATATTGATCATCCCATAGAATTTGCAAGTAAAAAGTTTTATAAGGAAAAAAAGAATTACAACATGACAAAAAGGGAGGGGTTATCCATGGTGTATGCACTACGGAAGTTCATATAGTACTTGTTATGAACACATTCTAAAATGTTCAAAGATCATTCCATGCTGAAGTACTTTGTGAATAAGCTTATTTTAGGAGGGAAGATTTGTCAATGGTTGTTCTTATTCCAAGAATTTGACTTCAAAGTTATAGTGAATATTGGTAGATTGAATGGTGGACCTGATCACCTATCCAGGATAGAGACATGAGAAGAACCTAGAAACATTGAATATAATTTGCCCGATGCACAAATCTTTGCAATTAAAGTCAAAGATGATCACTTCAGGGATATTATTTAGTTTTTGTCCATAAGAATGGAGCCCGCGGAGTACACTACAAAGAAAAATAAGGAATTGGTGGTTCAAGCAATTGATTTTTTGTTGATTGTGGGACACTTGTATAAAATGGGACCGGATGAAGTATTCTACAGATACATCCTTGAACATGAAACGAAAAACATTGTGATGAAAGTTCTTGGAGGAGTTGTAAGTTGGAATTATGCAAGAAATGTCACTACGCATAATATTTTGAGATCTGAGTTATGGTGGCCTACAATGCATAAGGAAGCAAAAGACTTTTTTCAAGCATGTCATGTATCTCAAAGCATAGCAAAGCAATCTAGAAGAGATGAAATGGCACTGTTACCACAAGTGACTTTGCAGGTTTTTGATAAATGGCAATTGGCTTAGCTGGACCTATCAGTCACCTAGGGAAAGAACTGGTTAAAGATACATCATTGTCGCGACTAATTATTTGACAAGGTGGGCCGAGGCAAAATCGGTAAATGATTGCAGTGTAAAAACTGTTACGAAGTTAATTTTCGAGTATATATTGTCTACATTTGGCTGTCCAAAGATCTTGATGAGTGACTAAGGGACATATTTTTTAAATAAGACGATTGAAGCACTTACTGACTAATTGCAAGTTTATAATTAGAAGAGCACTCCCTATCATCCTCAAGCAAATGGGATAGTGGAATATTTCAATAAGATTATGGGGAATGCATTGACCAAGGTGTAAAACATCAACAAAGATGACTGGGACTTGAGGATTCCAGTGGTGTTGTGGGTTTAAAAAAGGGCATGCACAAAATTCACGAGGGAACACCTTTCAGTTTGGTATATTGAAAAGAAGTAGTTATTCCAATGGAATACATTATGCCAAGTTTAAGAATTGCAGTTGTTACATATATCGAATACCTCAATATGATGAATGAAATAATGTCCTAGATACTAGCTTTAGAGAAAGATAGATTTGTAGAAGGATTCCATCAGTAGGTGCAAAAAGCAAGGGAGAAGGCTTGGTATGACAAGAACATCAAGAAGAAGATATTTCGCGAAGGGGACCTTAAATTATTATATGACAGTAAGTTGGGGAAGTTCCTGACAAAATTCAAAATGCATTGGTTGGTGCCATATATCGTCAAGAGCATTTTAGATGGTGGTGATGTTCAGCTCGCGAAGTTGAATGGTCAAATGATTTCAAGATGAGTGGATGGTAGTAGATTGAATGCTAGTAGATTGTATGATTCATGATTTCACGATTGTTAATTTTTTCTATAAGTTGGTAGAGTAGATTAAACTCTATTGTTTTAGTAAATTACAATTAGTAGTTTGAATCTACAAGGAATTTCTACATGGTATCAGAGTTGAAATCACACTAGAAGAAAATAATATGAGTTTATCTTTGCCAGTGAAATCAAATTTGAAAATTCATTCTTCAGAGCCAGCAGGATATCATTCAATGGATTAGGATGCTAGTATGCCCTTGAGGGTAGCTCAAATTATATTGCTTGGAAGGACATGAAAGACGTATTTTTAGAAGAAAACAGGTTGAAGGAATTCATAGACAATGATAGTCCTAAGCCTCCAACAACCGATGCCCAAGATCTTGTGAACTGGAAGAAATGCATGTCAAAGGTGAGGAGGATCTTACTAGAAGGATTTCAAGATCATATTGTCTTGAATCTACATGGTAATGATGCACCATATACAATTTGGAAAGCCTTCATAGACTCATTTCAGAACAACAGTGACCACAGGAAGTTGCAACTGAAGGACAAGATTTGAAAGATCAAGATGGAGAAGGGTGACACAATACCAAAGTACTTGAGCAAGTTCACCCAATGTCAAGATGAGCTTGGGAGAATTGGTATTATAGTTTCTAAATATGATTTGGTTAGCGTAGCACTTCTAGGCCTTTCCAGTAGCTGGCACAACTAACAAGGTTCAGTAAATGGAAGGGAGAATCTACCAAAGTGGGAGCAGTTGTGGTCTGGTATGGTGTAAGAAGAGATAAGACGGAACACCAAATATGGAACCTCATCCAAGAGTGATGGTGATGATAAATTTTCCTTGGTTGGAAAATAAAAGAAAGGGAAAGCGAAAAAATCCCAATCCAAAGGAGATTATAGTTAGGTAGGAAAGAACAAGGACTTGTCGAATATTAAATGTTTTCGCTATCATGAATTGGGACACTATGCGATGAAGTTTCCACTCAATAAGGATGATAGATAGCCCTCATGAGGAGCAATAGGTGAATCTCTACCTTCACAATTTGAGTTGAATTTATCGCTCATTGTAGGTACAGTTACATCAGTGATGGGTAGTGTGTGGTATCTGGACAATGGAGCCTCATTCCATATGATCGACAACAAATAATTTTTCAATGACTTGGAGGAGAAAGACCTCCAAATATTAGTACTGTTACGTTTCAGAGGGAGTTTGATGGAAGGTATAGCACAACCAATATCGATATTGTTACTTTTTATAGGGATTATGGTTCTCCTCTCATATTAAAAGATGTCATGTATGTTCCGGGACTTAAGAAGAATTTAGTTTCAATTGCTATGTTGGAACAACATGGCTACAATGTGATATTTAGAAAAGGAAAGGCTTTCATTTGTCACATAGCCACAGGAAAAGTGGAGTAGATCAAGGTTCGGGTGAAGAAATTTTACAAATTGGATGTAGAAGATTGCACTGCTTTGAGCATGAAAGTAGAGAAGGTTCAGAGCCAAGACATTAGTGAATTATGGCATATAATATTGGGCCATTTTCACCATGGATATTTGAAGATCATGCAACATATTTCTACAGGACTTCCCAAGGGTGCACTAGAGGAGCGAGATACATGAAAATGGTGTACACTGGGGAAGTACACCAAAGCCACCTTTCATAATAAGGATAGTCGAGCACAAGCGATCCTTGAAAGAGTTCACCCAGATGTGTGTGGACTGTTATTGATAGCTTCCATGAACAAGCACATGTATTATGTGATATTTTTAGATTATTTATCACGTAAGTGCTGAATATTATTCATGCAAAAGAAATACTAGACATTCTCAAAATGTTGTGAATTTAAAGCACTTTTTGAGAAAGACAGAGGCAAGAAAGTGAAGGCTCTCAGGAGTGATAATGATGGTGAATATGTGTTGAATGAGTTCAAGAACTTTTATTCATCATAAGTAATTCGACAAGAGTTAATATCACCCCATAAGCCACATCAAAATGGGGTTGCTGAAATAAAGAACAAAAGTATTGTGGGATATGTGGTGGTGTTGCATGATCAAGGCCTACCATTGCACTTGTGGGAGAAGGCATGTAAAACAATTGTATATCTGCAGAACAATAGTCCTCATCAGATTCTCAAGATGAGTACACCAGAAGAATCTTTTTAAGGGAAGAAACTAGATGTGTTACACTTTAGGATCTTTGGTTCATCGGTTTAGTGTCATGTTACCAAGGATGCAAGGGAAAATCTAAAGTTGATAGCTGAGTTGGGAATATTTGTGGGGTAAACTGATACACCCCACAACTATCGACTATACCTTCCATATCATAGGATGATAGTTGTTCATAGAGAGGTGAAGTTCGATGAAGAGAAGGCCATGAGATGTCCCCTTGAGAGGGATCTTCAATTACATGCAAATAAGGAGCTTTTAGCTCTAAGGGAAGAACCTCAGGATGATGTGGAGGAGCCACAAGTAGAGTGTTTGAAGGAAAACTAGTGTCTTTTCGATCTACTAGTCTGACTAGGATTGGCAGCTATCATAGAAACAAACAATCAAAGAAATTTACGATTTCCTTTATGTATGATAGATAAGAGAGGAACAAAGAGACCAACCTGGATCTTCCGCTTGACTCCTTGCTTGATTCCTCTCTCACTTGATAGAGCTTGCACCTCTTCTCCTACTTATCCCACTCAATGAATACCTGTAGAGACAAAGTAACAAAACACCATCAAAGCATCTCGATCTATTATATCATAAACAATGTAGAATCATAAGTACATTGATCATACAATGGCATTCATAAACAACAACATTCACAAACACACGATTATATGGAGGAAGACTCAAAGAACTTTATTAATAGTAGAAGGGAGAATTACAACACAGCTGTCTGATCCAACATCATCTTCCCAGCATCAAAGCCCTCTTTACCTCATGAAAAGCAAGATCACCCAACAATACAATGCTCTTTCTCAAAGATAAACTATCAGCACTACCTTACAAATTACAAAATTCTAGCCTATAGATCTCTTAGATGAGGGATCCATTTATAGATGTCTGCAAGGGTGTGAGTCATCTCTGGGTTTTTTATTAGTGTCATTCCACTTGTTTTTCTTGGTTTCACTTGGAGATTTCTTGGATATCTTACTCATCCTGGGCGAATTCAGAGAGGCAAGTGTCATAGTAGAAGTTTCTGGAAGATTCCATGAGCATCCACTTAGAAAACTGTCTCGAACATTTGTCCATGCTTGCCCATCACACCCTACAAAAGGCCTGTTTAGTATGCATCACACCTGGATAGTGTAGAAGTTAGTATGCATCACACCTTGACAGTGGGGCAGTCAGTATGGTCCAGTTTTGGCCAGGTTTGAGTGGTTTTTTAGGTGGAACTTTTGGGGAATGATGTAATTAGTTGAACATGATCCTTTAGGGTATTAAAAAACACATTTAAGGGTTAAAGAGCCCTTGGTTTAGTGACATATAAGATTGCTGTTGCAGTGCCAAAATATGTCTATAACAGTTGCCCCCTAAAGCATGAAGTCGTAAATATTTTGATGTCGGGTGAAATTCTTTATCATGAGGATCTGAGGTATTCAAACTGGAAGGTGACCTGTATAAGATACAATACAATACATCATCATCATATTATTTTCATAATCCAGTTGAGTTGGGCATTCCCATGCTCAACTTTATGAATTCATTTTCATGTACATAGGACAGACAATCGTCTGCTGTTGCAGACTGTCGATTCTTCACATGAAGAGTCATCTTCCCTGGCTTAGATGACTATCTGTGCAGCTTCTGTGTACATTTGATGTCTTTATGTTCCTGAATATATCGTAGGCCAGATGGATGAAACTAGATCCGGGGTCTTCAAAACTCATCCAATCTCCGCCTGATGTACAAGTCGATCCATGTGAAAAGATGTTCTGAAGTCGAAGATGGAAAGACATTGCCGGATTACCAACAATAATGTAAGCTATTAATAGGTGCGAGAGGAATCACCAATAATGATAGTGATCCTCAAGGTGCTACAATACAATTCATGTGGTGTGAATATATGAGCTGATGTCGAACACCACACAAAATATTTCGGTCGAAGGCCGTTGATGTAAACCTATCGCCGGAAGTGAGAAACTTGCCATTGAGGCATGCAAGCTTCAAAGTACTGAAAGGGTTGTTTCTAAGTCAACTTCTTGGATAATGAACTGATGTCGACAAGAAGTGACCCATCATAGGAGGGCGTTAATGTATCCCACATCTATGACACGAAACAGAGCAAATGATTTTCTGGAGGTGAAAACGATCTGATGATACAAGGTTCAGGAATGGTAGTCATGAAAAATAGGGGGTGAAGATATTGCAGTGGATGAAGCATTGGCTGGATGGTGAATTCTCTAAATGACTTCTCTTGAACATATCGGTGACACTGAGATGGATTAGTAACATTAACCCGAAAAGATGGATGGTACGGAAGACCAATGGTGATATAACCGGTGAATGGAATAAGCCAACCCGACTCAATCATGGTGATGGAGCAAAAGTGTCATGTTGAAGAGCGACCTGCTACCATAAAATTCTTCAAGTTTTCTTCCCTTTCTCCCCAGTCATTGTTGACCAGTACCTCTTTATTTTTTTCAAGCTTGAGGAGGATAACATATGCGTGTTCTATAATTTTCCCTTCGAGTGAACCTGTCACTATGTTTTAGTGAGCCTAGTGACAGTGAAACTTGTTCTTGTCTGAGTGGAAAAGTTTGTCGCTATTGTTATAACGAGTTTAACGACAAAAACAACTCGGTCCTTTTCATATTTAGAGAGTTTGAAAAGGGACGAAAAGAAACCTCCATTAGTTCGTTTTTGTAACATAATCCCTTAAGTTAGAAAAAGATTAAAATAATACAAAAGGGATGACTTTTCGATCACTCTAGCAAGCCGAAAAAGACAAGCGCTTGAACCTTTTCATGAGATAATCCCTCAGGTCTAAAAAGCTTAAAACAAATAGGAGGGATGGTGCTTCCAATCACTTTAGTGAGCTGGAGAGGCCAATTTCTCGACAATCCTTTCATATTTAAAGAGTCTGAAAAGGGTTTAATGTGGACTCATTTTTTGAGGAACGAGTGGTATCCGGGGTATCAACTGGTTCTGGGTAATCTCGGAACTTCTCAAAACATGGTGATGTAAAGAGGGTGGCTAACCAGACCACTCGTCGTAGTTGTTCCTCAAAATGGTAAACAATCAAGTGGAAGTGTAATTATCGGCCAAAAGAATGGAGGTGATGGCAGGAACACAACAAAGGCTCAAAAGGCTTATGTAGTGGCAATCACAAAGGTTATTTACCGAAGGTGGGTTCATTTTTTAATGAGCTTGAACTTTGGGGGAACATATGCTCATTGGTAGGTTTACTTTTTAATGAGCTTGAACCATACGTTAACATTGCTCATTGGTAGGTTTATTTTTTAACAAGATTGAACCATACGATAACATTGCTCATTGGTAGGTTTATTTTTTAATGAGCTTGAACCATACGATAACATTGCTCATTTGAGTGCGGGTTCATTTTTTAGCGACGAGCTTGAACCTTGCAGAAAGTATGCTCGGTAGCCTTTTCATGTAGGCTAGCAATGACCAAACTACAAAGCTAGAAAAACTATTAAAGCTAAAGAACTACTGAGGTTAGGTAGGATGGTTTCATCAACTTGTTTAGACAAAACCCTTCCTTTGCTTCACCCACAAAATAGACGAAGGTGAATGGTGTGTCAGACCAATCACCTGACCTTAGGAGTTAAAAAACTAAAAATCTAAAAATCTAAAAAGCTAAAAAATGAAATTGGTCCTTTTTCGCTTGCATAAAAAGGTTTGCATGTGCCCAACATAATGAAAAAAAAAATCGGTAACCATATGGAAACTTACTTAAGTAGGATGATTTTCTGTCAATACTTAGACAAAACACTTCCTGCACTTTGTCCACCAAATAGACAAAGGTGAAAGGTCACCTAGACTGATCACATAACCTACAGGGAAACTTATCTCTATAGCTGGGTTCGTCCGCCAAA
Source organism: Pinus tabuliformis (assembly GCA_031772625.1). NCBI lineage: Eukaryota > Viridiplantae > Streptophyta > Pinopsida > Pinales > Pinaceae > Pinus > Pinus tabuliformis. The sequence goes on along the minus strand of CM062819.1, from coordinate 1,505,120,820 downwards.
TAGAAAAGGCTGCATGGCCCCTAAGCTTCGTTACGTTCACTGTCTACTCACGGTAATTAAGTGGCTGCAATGAAGGTTGAAGCGTCATATTTGACTCAAAGAGACCATTTAGGGATGATGCTTGGTTTAGCACTGTGTTTGAACCAGGAAATGAAAGTTGGTCAATAACCTGGACAATTTTACCTTCATGTGGGAAGCACATCACTCGAAAGAGTGTGGAAACAATAGCTTCCATGCTATAAACATAGTCACGTCCAAGGAGTACATTGTAATATAATGGTACTTGGACCACCATCATGTTCAAGTGAACGATTTTCCTTCTCAAAGTTATCGACAACTTAGGAAGGATCGCTAACGGTCGACTGGTTCATTTTTTAAAGCCTGATAAATTTTGTTTACCAGGCATAAGCGATGGTGAACCAAGCGCTTTCCAAGAACTTGAGGAAAGGATACTCATTGAAGCCCCTTCATCTATGATAGTGCTAGACATGTTCATTTTGTAAACTTGTGCTATGATTCAGAATGGTACATTATAAGGAAGGTGATATCTTGCTAGTCGATTCCAATCAAAGGAAGCGATTAGACTGCTTGGAGGGGGTACCACATAAATGGGTGAAATAACCCCTTGAGTAGCGAGAACTGGGGGATTCTCTTCCTGTTGTGAAGGAACAGGTAGATTGCAACCAAGTTCATCGGGCTCCGAATTGACAAAAAGAATTTGAACAGTATCGTTCTCACTCTCTTTGGGAATGATATCATCTGAAGGTGGATCTTCTGAAGTCAAGACTGTGTCGATTGTCATCTGGACTTGTTGACATTGGTCCAGTGTGGACTCAAAAGATTTACTTTCAACGATAAGCTTTTCGACCAATGGTTGAGTTAAGTCAGTCATATTTTCAACTAGTAAAGGATTAGGGGAAAGTTTCTTGTATCCAGGTGGAAGTCGCTGTGGTGATGTAGGATGGTTATGCAAGACTCTTTTGGCCTCATCCAGAAAAGGACAATGGGGAAGATGATGATCCCATTCACATAATCCACATGGAGTTCTGACCTTTCCTTTCTGCCCAGGAATTTCATTTTCACTAGTTGATGGTGTGCTGTCAACATGATCACCAGAGGTTGAAGACACTGGACGGTGCAAACAGGGAGACCATTCTCTCAACATCTGCGGAATGCAAGGACAATCTTTATGAAAATGGTTTTCTCCACAAATTAGACAAGGATATTTTGGAGATTTAGTGTGTGGATTTTCACTGATGATTCATGGTTGCCCCCTTGTTTAACTGCCTTCTTCTTTTTCTTCTCCTTTCCTCTCTTCTTCTTCTCAGGCACTTAGTTACTAGCATCGCTATTTTCACCAAGTGAAGATGAAGAAGGCGAGGGAGAAACAAATGAAGAGGAAGGTGAAGGGTCAACTTCAGTATCAACTAGACGTTGATTCGATTGCTGAGGAATCACGTTATTTTGAACCACAGAGGTTGAGAAAAGCCAGACTGGCAGGCCAATAGTCAAACCTGGCAAAGGAAATGTGGCCATATGAGGTGCACCAATATCTCCCCAAGATGTAAAAGGGCTAGGAATCCCCTCAAGAGGGATTCCATGATTGGTAGACTCCATTAACTCTACCTAAGATCAAAAAAGGAATAGGGATGTTATTCTGAATTTAATAAATTTTAATGACGCTTTGACACAACTTTGCTTTTTCAATTTTTGAGAGTCGAGAAAAAGCTAAAGATGACTCTAGTCCCCTTTGATTTTTAATGAGCCTGAAGTGACAAGTTCTCAGATGGACCTTTTCTTTTAAGGAGTCGAAAAGGAATGAAAGTGACTACTCTGGAGATCTAGACAGAGGGATTACCAAACCAATCACAAAACTAAAAAATACACATTGGTGATCAATTAAAGAGAAATTACCAAGGACTTATGTACGACAGTCAATCTTCCTAAATGTTGTGTTCAGTGCATTGCGATCGATAGGGCGGCAGACACAGCTTCCTATGGATAAATGATATAAGCCTATTGTGGTCTCCCAATATATACTCGACGGTATGAGGAGCACAAGTTCGTGCTAACACTTGTCGTATCAAGGAGGAGGAATCACCCAACCTACGATGAAAATGATAGTTACTAGGTTTCATGACACTGGAACACGTCTCTAGCCTAAACATCTAGATGTGTTGCATTAGGTTCCGAAGAGTTGTTAAGTTCATTGAAATTTATTTTAGAGTTGATCTTGCTTAGAAGTTTTCCTTTCAAGGTTCACCACGTGATGTATATGTAAAATTCCTAAATATACAACTTAAAATGATAAACAATCGTTGTTTATTTTTAGAAATGAAAATCCTAGCTACTAAGGAAAGAAGATTATGATCCTTTCAAACAGAGAGAAAAGAGCACACACTAAATGCACTTTTCCTAAATCATTTTTCGCACAGAGTCTAAATGCAAATGCAAATGCATGTATTTGTTTTTCGTTCCCTTTAATATGAAGAATGGAGAAAAAGGAAAACTAAGTATAGACCTGAAATATTTTCTTCAAAGGGACATTTCAACAATTTCTTTTCAAAATGAAAGGAAGACTAAACGAAACTTTTCAATTTCGAATAGAAAACTGCTTTCGACACTTCAAATACTAACAATTCAAATCAAGTACAATGACAAAAGTAAAATCGAATATCTAGAGGAGGAAGACTATACAACACTCTTCTTTTTTACTCAAAATGACAGTTACGACATTTTTTTGCATCAAAACGATAGTTCGATTAAGCTACTTTTGACTAAGGATTGCAAATGATGGACAAATATATAAAAACATTCACTAATCCTAATCAATGGAGGCTGAATTATGCAAAGGAAGGAGGCTTCAGCAATGAGATACTGATCATAAGCAGCAAAACAATTGAAGAGAGCTGAAAACAAGAAGAAAAACCCAAATTTGAAGGCGAGAAATAAGATTACTCAGTCATCACACCTGTGCTTCACATAAACAGGTATGCATGTCACCTGCTACACACGAGAGGTATGATGCATATTGGCTTCCATTGATAGATAGTGCGATGGGCCAGGGAATGAAACTAAGGTGGGTTTTCACTCAATTTTGCACCTGAGTTCAGTGATTTAAGCTGAGCTATCATGAGCAGTAAAGAACAAAGTATAGGGGTCTGATCTTGGGAGGTTATTGAGCTACCAACAGGGCATCTAGGATGCTTGTAAGTTAGATGTTCAAATCATAAACTAAACCAGAGATTGACTAAAGCAACATTCATCTACTTCGCAGTTGTAGAGCAAAAGCTGTTTGAAGGCGATCTGGCTAACTTTAGGCTCCGTCTATAGTTTATAAAACAAACAATCAACAACAAACAAACAAACTATTTGATCCCCAACGGAGTCGCCATTTTGTTTCTGGGAAAACCATTGTCTTTTCGATCTGCTAGTCTGACTAGGATTGGTAGCTATCCTAGAAACAAACAATCAAAGCAATTTGCGATTTCCTTTATGTATGATAGATAAGAGAGGAACAAAGAGACCAACCTGGATCTTCCGCTTGACTCCTTGCTTGATTCCTCTCTCCCTTGATAGAGCTTGCACCTCTTCTCCTACTTATCCCACTCAATGAATACCTGTAGAGACAAAGTAACAAAACACCATCAAAGCATCTTGATCTATTATATCATAAACAATGCAGAATCAAAAGTACATTGATCATACAATGGCATTCATAAACAACAACATTCACAAATACACGATTATATGGAGGAAAACTCAAAGAACTTTATTAATAGTAGAAGGGAGAATTATAACCCTGCTGTCTGATCTAGCATCATCCTCCTAGCATCAAAGCCCTCTTCACCTTATGAAAAGCAAGATCACCCAACAATACAATGCTCTTTCTCAAAGATAAACTATTATCACTTCCTTACAAATTACAAAATTCCAGCCTCTAGATCTCTCAGATGAGGGATCCATTTATAGATGTCTACATGGGTGTGATTCATATCTAGGTTTTTTATTAGTGTCATTCCACTTGTTGTTCTTGGTTCCAATTGGATATTTCTTGCATCTCTTACTCATCCCTGGGCGAATTTAGAGAGGCAAGTTTCATAGGAGAAGTTTCTAGAAGATTCCATGAGCATCCACTTATCAAACTGTCTCGGACATTTGTCCATCCTCACCCATCACACCCTACAAAAGGCCTCTTCAGTATGCATCACAACTGGCTAGTGTAGAAGTGAGTATGCATCACATCTTGACACTGGGGCAGTCAGTATGGTCCAATTTTGGCCAGTTTTGAGTTGTTTCTTAGGTGGAACTTCTGGGGAATGGTGTAATCAGTTGACCATGATCCTTTAGGGTATGAAACAACACTTTTAGGGGTTAAAGAGCCCTTGGTTTATCGACATATAAGATTTGGTTTGCAGTGCCCAAATATGTCTATAACAAGAGGAGCAGAGAGTGGAATTAACCACTCATTCAAAGACATCGAGAGATGGAAGGAAGCAAACAAGAGAAGCTGACATATTATTGTATGATTCTAGAGAGAATGTGGGAACACCCATATCATAGTGTAGGCAGAGGAGGTCACAAGATCAGCACACTGGCTACATGGCTCTGATAAGAGAGGGTGTAGAGAAGAAGCCATCCTCATTCGAGGAAGAAGTGAAAAAAATAGTGTGGGTTGAAGACATGGTAGAGGAGTATTACTCCATTATGAGGAACACTGATTGGGAAGCTATCCCAAGTCCAGAGGGAAATTCAATGGTAGGTTCCAGGTGGATCTATAAGGTGAAAAAAGCATTTGATGGGAGTGTTGAGAAACGCAAGGCCAGATTTGTGGCCAAGCGGTGCTCTCAGGTTGAGGGAATTGATTACAAGGACGCCTTTTCATTAGTAGCAAGGTACTCTTCAATCAAATGTATTTTAGCACTTTTAGTACATATAACATATATTTCCTTAGAATTGGAATTTTTTATTACAAGGAGATAACTAGAATTGAGTTACTTGGTTACTATGAAATTCTAAATCCATTATTTAATTACAAATTTAATGAAATATGTGTTATATGTCATGGAAGATACATTAGATGGATGTCAAGATAACCTTCCTCAATGGAGTGATTAAGGAAGAGGTGTACATTGAGTACGCGAAAGGATTTGAGACCTTCAACAGAGAGTCGCATGTGTGTAGACTCAAGTGACCGTTGTACGGATTGAAACAAGCACCCCATGCTTGGTACACCAGAATCAACAGTTATTTCACCAACTTCGGCTTCGCCAAATGTAAAGCAGATGTGAGCCTTTACCATATTGTGGGTGAAGGTAAATTATTTATTATAGTATATTTGTCGATGATTTAATTATAACAAGTGATGAGAAGTTATTTAAATCTTGCAAAGAGGATCTTACGAGAGAATTTGAGATGAAGGACCCGTGGCTCATAAATTATTTCCTTGGTTTGGAAGTATGGCAAGGAGATGAGGAATTGTTTGTCTTGTAGGGAAAGTATGCCAATGAGGTACTGAAAAGTTCCACATGGAGATCGACAAACCCATGGAGACTCCTCTAATAGGAAATTGGAGGACGTAGGACGCTACTTCAAGTGAAGTAATGGAGGCTACTATTTACAGGAATCTTGTGGGTTCACTTATGTATTTGGTGAACACATGATAGGACATGTGTTTTGCTGTTAACGAGCTCAGTGAAGCAATGGTTAAGCCAACCAAACTCTATTTGAAGGCAGTTAAACATGTGTTGAGATACCTCAGAGGCACCACTTAGTTTGATCTTTGGTATAGATGGAAAGAGGGAGTGAAGGTTCAAGGATTCAAAGATGCATATTGGGCAGGGAGTCCATTAGATAAGAATAGCACCTTAGGGGGGATATTCAGTATTGGGTGAACAATATTTTCTTGGTATAGCAGGAAGCATAGATCTGTTGAACTCAATTCAATAGAAACAGATTACATGGCTACTAGTTAAGCAACTGCTTAGGCTATCTAGGTGAGGAAGATCCTTGTTGGGTTATTTGGTTAGCAGATGGATCCTATAGTGATTTACTATTAGTTGTATCAATTTCTATGAGAATATAGTTTTTCATGATCGGTCCAAGGATATCGACATTCGTTATCACCATCTATGAGATTGTGTGTAGAGGAGAATGATGTTGTTGGAATACATTCCTACAGAGGAACATGTTGCAAACACGTTGACTAAATCACTGTGAAGAGGTAAATTCAATTTCAATAGAGGTAGGATTGGGGTATGTGATAATCCCTTTCTTAGTGAGAGAGAGTGTTGAAAATGCAACTAGAAAATCTTGATTTAATTTTCCCTTGAGTTAAATAAGAAGAAAAATTGGAATTCCACATCACAAGAAAACGTGTACGAGTTAACTAAATGAATTTGACTTAGGTGGTTCAGCCAATTCGAGTTGAGGGTCTAACTTGAGTCATGTAGAGTGGATCCTACTTTATAGGAGTCCTGATTGAGTTTGCTTTTAGTTGTAATTAATTAATTCAGTTTAATTGAGTTAAAGTCAGTTAAACTAGTTCCAACTGTTGGAGGAACTAGTAGGAGGTCTAGGAGTGGTGTGCAGCTTGAGTGTTCAATCAATTAACTAATAATTCAACCATAAATAACTCATGCATGCGTGATCTGAGAGTTACCGAGTTGAGATTGGAGTCCAAGCACGGTGTACTATCAATTTTATAATCATCGAAATTCTACGGGTGGTGCATGCATTTAGAGGAAGGCTTGTGATGGGTTGCACAATTGCAATTGGGGAATTTCCCTAATTAACAGGGCTTAATTCCAAAGGAAACAACGCAAGGAATTAATGACTTGGGTAAGCTTAAAATTGGCTAAGTATTGGCCAAAGGTTGTCTGGGAATCTGTGAGGAAAATAGAGGTAGTGTAGAGGTTGCTTAGGCTTGAGCAAAACAATGTAATATTCTAATATTTTCCGAGTAAACATAATTACCGATCAAACGAGAAAATAACCTAGTACCTGTTTTTTTGAAGTAGCAAAAATTCACTTGATTTTGAAAAATGGTGATTCAGAATACACCTTTTTTTCTGGAGCATATTTTTGCCACTTCAATTTTTTATGTATCAAGTATGAACAATTCTTTTAAATGCTAGTCATTTTCATGCTAATTTTGAAAAGTGTTGATGAAACACCAACACAATTTTCTAGAGGGTTTATTTTTGTTTATGTATCAAGTGTGAACATTTTTTTTATAATGATTTTCATCTTGATTTTGAAAAGCGTTGATGAGCATCAACCCTTTTTGTTTAAAGCGCTTAGTTTTTACACGTTAAATTTTTTAATGAATTAAAGGTGGATAATTTTTTTAAATGTTGGTGGCTATCATGTGAGTAATGAAACATAAAATTAAAAATAAAAAACATGGCAAAAAAATAAATAAATAAATAAGAACAAAAAAAAAAAAAAAAAAAAAAAAAAAAAAAACAAAAGGCTTATAAAAACGTAAAAAAAAACCAAAATTAACATGTAAAAATAAAAAAATTGAATAAAAAATTAACAAAAAGACAAAAAATAAATTAAATAATATCGAAAAATAAATTAAATCAAAAAATGTAAAAACATTTTTTTATGTTAAAAAACAAATAAAAAATAAAAACCTCAATAGGAAAAAAAACTTTAAAAAATTACATTTATATATATATATATATATATATATATATATATATATATATATATATCTATTAAATAATTTAAATAAAAAATATAATAAAATAAAAATTTAAGAATTATTATTTTTAATTAAAATTATAAAAATAAAGGAATAACATAAAAGAAAATTATCTGTCTGCTTTAACTAGCTCAAAGAAGAAAATTAATATAGCGAAGATTAGAATGAACTCTCATGAGCTCCATAGCAAAATAGGTCGTTAGAAAGTTCCTAAAAGACCATGGAAGATCCATAGCGAAACAGGTCATTGGGCAGTTCCTCAAACACCATGAATGGAAAGGATCTACCATCTTTGTTAGAATAGGAACATCGAGGATGAAAACCACTTCCTCTTCGAGTGCCCCGCATAAAACCACATTAGATCTCAGCTTCATAATCTTTGTCGCAATACTGACCTTCCTAGCCTTTTACGATGTCAAAATTATAGTGAACTCGGGAGGCTTCTAGACAAGTTTTTTGAGCATAGGAATGTTGGCATTATGATTCAAATGTTGTCCTTGATGGCAACTCACTCAGAGGTTGGTATAGGTGATGGCAACTTAATCAGAGGATAGATCTTAGTACAGCAGGCCAAGAAAGTTCATACACACAGGTTCATTAAGCCCAAGTCGCGTATACACGCTGGTTCACTACATACCAAGTCGTGTGTACGTAGGTTCGCTATATACCAAGTAGGGTATACACGCAGTTTCATGAACGGAAAAGAGCGTACATGTCGGAAAGCTTACTTTTGGTCCGTGGTAGTTAGTCCTTGGAATTTGTGCCTATGGTTTTGGACCATGAAGTCTCGACAAACATGTTGATCCCTAGTATTGAGTTGATGGTATTGGGTTACTATGGTTTTGGACCGTGGTATTGTGAAGGGCTTAAAGCTATATAAGGAGAAAGATCATTAGGCCAAAGGGTGAGTGTGTGAGTGATGAAGATCTGAGGAAGTGTGAGATCCAAATGCTGGTTATGGGTTGGTGATCTGAACCAAGGTTTCACTCATGTGGAGGATGATGGAACAAGATCTCAAGGCTTGGAATGATTATCTTCATATGGTTTGACTGTGGATAGACTAGATCTACTGACGCATGTTTATTGTTATGATCTGGGTATGTTTTGATGTCTGATATAGCTACGGAGTTTTAAGCTTGAATTTGTAGATCTGTACGCAGGTTGGTTTTGGTAAAAGGGCGTATACACCCAGGTTGGGTTCATCCAAGTAGCGTATACAATGTGAACTATGATATTTGAAGATGGAATTGGATCTGGTTGTTGTTATGAAGTTGTTGAGAGGGTCTCAGTGATTCAGTATTGGGTGTTTCAGTGATTGATGATGCAGGTTGTACTACAATGGTGATTGTCTTATGGATCCAGTATGAAAATGTATGAAACATGGTCCTGGGAAGATCGTAGGCCGGCACCTACGTACTGGTAAACATATCAGCTAGTACAAGAGCCAGGAAGAACCTATCATCTTATTCTCCTGCTCTGGAAATGGATTTTTTAACACAGCAGGAGTGGGAGAACCTTTGACTATTTTCACAACCTCGGCTCGATGAGGGCAATCTCTTGTAAAATGATCCTCTTCACAAATAAGACAAGGATATCGAGGTTTGCGCTTTTCGTCATTGGTTTCCGACTTTTCTGTTTTCTCCTTCGGAGCCTTGTCTGCTTTAGCCTTCTTCTTTCCTTTCTTCTTTCCACCGTTTTTTGATTTGGCCGTAGATGACTCTACGGTGTGAATATCGTCGGAAATTTCAGGAGAAGACTCTCCTGTCGGGGAATCGGGCAAAGTGATTATAGGAGTAGTAGAAGTCTTGGAGGATTTCTTCTTGCTCTTTGTATTCACGATGCCAATCATACCATCAACGGCATGAGATCCCGAAGGAGCAGCAGCGATTTTATTCGATTTTGGAAGATCTGGAATCTTCTCGTGTAACGTACCCGACTGAGTATAAACTAAGTCAAGGTACTGTGCCTGAGCAATGACTTGCTCCTCAGTAACTACTCTGGCCTTAGCTACATCTTCAGTAATCTTCGGTAATAATGATTTATCAAACCATTCAGCTAAGATTTGGTCCGAAATAAAAACTTTCACTAGCCTTATTCGACGTCTCCACTCATGAATGTGATCAGAAATATACGTGGACGTCGATTGTTTTAGTGAAGTTAATAACTTCATGCCGTTATCGTATCTGACCGGCAACTGAAAGTGAGTTAAGAACGAGGTAGCTAACTGGCTGAAATTGTAAAAAGAGGCCCGTGGTAACTCAATGTACCACTTGGCCGTGAGACCAATGAGTGTACGCTGGAAAAGACGTAAGCAGATCGAATCATCCGAGATAGAATTTGAAGCACACCAGAGATGGTAAGTCATCACATGATTGGACGGATCCTCTCCAGACTTACCTTCGAACTTGGGTATATCACTGTGCAACTTATTTGGCATTGGCGGCCAGAACAGAAGATATTGAATTCGATCGTTCGTTAGGCGTGTCAAGTCTGGTGAATCCAAAGTTGCGATAAACGGTAACTGCCGGTTAGGATCTCTAAAACTCTGGGTCACAAGACCAGTCCCAGGAGGAGGATATCCAGGATAACTAGGAACATGAGTCGCATTAGGGATACTATATCCTCCTGGAAAACCAGGATTAACCGGACCGTACTGGGTTGTTGAGGTTGTTGATAAGTGTACCCAGGATACGGTTGATACTGGTAAACTGGCTGTTGGACAGCTTGCCCATGTTGGTACTGCCCCTGGTACGGTTGATGAACAAATTGAGGTTGAGTAGTGACAATCGTACTTATACCAGGCTGACCTGTAGGCATTTGGACCGTACTTTGAATCGTAGATCCAGACAACGGTAAAGATGTCTAAGGAGTGGTTGCAGAGACAGTAGAAACCGGAGCTGTCGATACTCCAGAAGTAAGTGTGGCAGACGTAGCGGTAGTTGCAGCAGCCGTTTGAAATGGATTACTAGGTGCAATTGGTGGCTGAGTAACTACCGAAGTTACAGAAGTTTGAACATTTGACTGGACAGGTTGCGGTTGCTGGGGTGGACCAGAAACTACGGGTTGTCCAACTTGAGGTACCAACTGTATACTTGGCTGCAACACCTGTTGACCCTGTGATGGATCCCACACTAACATTCCGGGGTATTGACCCGTAACAGGTTGAGGATAATGAGATCCATAACCGGATTGAGGATAGGATTGATAATTGAAAGGTGCAGTTCCCATACCTTGAACATATGACTGACCTTGAGGTGGTTGATAACCTTGACTCGAGTATTGACCTTGAGGTTGATAACCTTGAGGTAAATACGGATACTGGGGTTGACCTTGACCTTGAGGTTGATACCCTTGAGGTTGATACCCTTGGGGTTGATACCCTTGAGGTAAATACTGAGGTTGACCCTGGGGTACATATTGAGGCTGGGGTTGACCTTGAGGCATGTATTGCACCATAGGTACATACTGACCTTGAGGTTGCCCCCCAGACACGATTTGTGTACCTTGAGGTTGCCCCCTAGGCGTTAATTGAGGTTGCCCCCCAGGTGGTAATTGGCCACCTTGAGGTTGGGAAACAGGAACTGAACTTGACATCATGTAAATGTCTCCTACACCCAATGGTATATTACCATTGTTTCTAGTTAATAACCCATGATCAATGGGTTGAGGAGATGCCCCCGCAAAGGTACCAGAAAGTGATTGATACCCGGTGGGAACAGAAGGACCGCCATGTAAGAAAGATTCAGGAGTTTGAGTAAACACGGACGACTGACCAGACATATTTACAGGAGTATAAACACCTCTAGGTGGAAAGGGAGTACGAGGTGTAGAAAAACCTACCCCTGAGCTGTCTAAATAATTGGTTAACGAAAGGTACCAAGTAGTACTTGTAGGAGGACCGTAAAAGATAGATTCACGCTTCCTGAGCTCAATAGTAAGTTGATCTTCAAGGTTAGAGATGCCTATTTCTTCCTCTGGAGCAAGTTCTTCGATAGCAATCACACCAGTAGGAAGATTTTCGGTGATAACTCGTTCTACTCTTGGTGAATCTGGAACACTAGAAGTCGGAGTAACAGGTTCAGATATTTCAGGTTCTTCGCCTGTATCACTAGCAGACGAAAAACTACCAACAAGCTCAGAAACTGTAACAACTTCGGGATTATAACCTGTCTCTAGACCTTGGTAATCTGAATGGACTACCAAGGAAGATTCTCCTTCTTCAGGTGAACCTACTCTACTGCCACTAGGAGGAGTTACAAGGACCTTCAAACCTTCTAGATTACTGGGGTCGTCTCGAGGAGGTTCACCCCTAAGTCTACGGGATCTTCTCAAAAATTCGGCCACAGAAACAACTTCAGGGGACTGGCCCCGAAGTCTACGGGACTGTCTCGATAATTCCGCCACAGCTAAAAACTTTTAACTACTACACACGAAAACAAAGTAAAATCTCAAATCAAACCACCTAAAGTCTCTAAAAAACCAAAACAAAATTGAATCACACGCCTAAAGAATCTAGGGCGTCAAACCAAGCACAGACAATAGCCTTCCAGACCAAAAACGCTAGTTGGAGATGAAACCCAACATCGCCGAATTCAGTACAGAAGTGGTGGGTGGAACAGTTACCCCAACAACCTGCTTAATGAATAGACCGGCACAAGTTCCTCCGCTTTAACCGTCTTGAGTGAAGTGAACCCCTCGGAAAATCCAAGTGAGTCTCGCCGACGTCTGCTCCAGGTACAGTGGGATCTTCCCTCCACCGTCACCTCGGTAGAATCCTAAAGATAATGGTCACTAAGGTTACCAACCGCAACAATGCACCTGGGGGAATAGTCTACACTCTAACAGCACGCAAGGGCAGAGTATCAAGCTCAATCCCCTTGCCAGTTCCTTGACAATAATCCAAGGTTTACCGACAAGTGACCCCTAGCTCCTCGACAATGGTTAATCCGAGGTTTACCGTTTGTAGTACGTGCATGTCTCGCGTCGTTCCCAACGAGGGGGGATTGATCCCCTCACTGGTTCGGACACGAGCTCGTGCTTCTCCTTTAAGAGGAGCTTTCCCAGAGTACAAATGAGACAATTGGATTTATTCTATCACAAGATAAGCTACTTGTTTGGTTTTGTTGTCTTGGAGAGTTAATTACTCTCCTACTCCAAGACACTAGCCTGATCTAAATTGGTGTTTCAGAGCCCTAGTAAATAAAAGTTACTACGTTGATTTTACTTTAAGCGTTAATTTTATGGTTTTTCTTAAAGCCAAAAGGTAGCGGAAGTGAAACCAATGGTGTGTAGACTCGACTCAAACCACTACAAAGATGCACCTAAGATGATTTATGCTACTTTTCTCTTTCAATGAAATTCCTAACTAAGAGAGTTGAGAGATGAAAATTTTATAGAAAACAACTTTCTTAGTAAAGACAATCAAAGAAACAATTCTCTTTATCTTTCCAAGCATACAAACACGACCACTCCTTACGTGCACGAAAAACTCTTTTTCTTTCAAAACTCTTCAAATCTACATGAAACAAACTTTTCAAAGGAGATGTTTTTGTATTTTCTCTTATTTAATAAAGCATATAAATCTATTTTAACGAAAATCAATCTCAAAAGTTATAAAATCTATGAAAACTTGACTCACAAGAAAATCAAAAAGAAATTTACTCTAAGCAAACCTAACGAGGCAAAAGCCTACAAGGATGATTCTAGGTTGTTTTACTTGACCACAATCAAGTCAAGGACCAGCTAATGCAGAATCAAAAGACCAGTCAAAACAAAACTCAAATCTTTTTGTTCTTTTTGTAAAATGGAATTCAATACTCAATCAACAAGCACTTCAAAATTTGCCAAAGAGATAACTCAAAGGTAAGTTACTCTCACAGGTAGACTTTATGACAGGTCCGACTTCTAAGAAGGCTGACAAAACCAGAGAGATCTAAGGCTTGACAACTTCTACCGCCAAAGTCACTACAAGACCTACTAAAAAATCAAACCCTAGGGCTTAAACTTCTATGAAATCCACTAAAACACTCAATGCTATCGAAACAAGTTCAGATGAAGATCTTTGACAAGAGACTAATGGATCTGGGCAGTAAAACCTAAGAAAAAGCAAAATCTAAGAGGAAAAATGTAAAAAATGGAAATTTCTTAATTTTTAGCAAGGTACGCAGGCAACCCGTTAAGACAGGTGTGGGCCCGCTCTGTACACACAGCAACAGTGCGTACAATTATGCATTGTGCAATACTCAGAGGGTGCGTACTACTGAAAAAACCAAGAAAAGCTAAATTCAATCTGACCCTAAGCTAACCCACCCAAATACAAAGTCACAGAGCCAAAAACCAGAAAATAAATGACTTTTCTCATATCAAAGTTGCATACAAAAGAAAAGACTTTCACATCAATGGAGTCCCCAGTGGAGTCGCCATTTTTTTAGGCGGAAAGAGTCGATAGTGCGGACACAACCAACCTCCCTAGGAGCCTAAGACTTTCTAGTGACAAACAAGACAAATAAGAGCAATCCTTCTCTAAACATGCATTTACTATATAAGAAATCAAGTGTTTAGATCCTACCTGTAGTCCAACGTTGTTGTAGCAGTCCAGCCTCGCTGATCCGGATGAGCTCCTCCTTCACTTTGAAACCTGCATCCACCAACAATCAAACGATTAAATAGCACTTGATAATCTCATAGAATAAAACATATTTAACACATAGACCAAGGAGTACATGAAACAACTCATAAATAACAAGTTATTGAGAAGAATGGACTCATTTGCATTAATAGGAAACAAAAGGAACAATTACAACCTGAGCCTTGGTGTTGTGCAAGTCCCTCCCAGGGTCCCTCAAGAGTTCTCCTTTACTTTGACAAAGCTCACCCACTTCCAAATAGAACAAGCAAAGATGGCAATCTCTCCTCACAAGCTTCTAAATGGGAGTCCTAATTCGAGCAGCATCTACCCTTAGAAATGTTTAGCTTCCAACCTCTCCTCCTTCTGGCCCAATGCCTGTATTTATAGTGGTCTCGAGGAAGTTATTCAGGTCCACCATCAATGGGATAATCCCCTCTTTGGATGGGATAGCTCTCTTATTGATGGGATAAGTTCCTCTTTGGTAGGGGTACATGAACCATCTGGAGGCGCTCAATACACGTCGAACAACCTTCTAGAATGCTCTAGAAATGACCACAAGTAACTTTTTAAAGATGAAACTTGCGCATTTTGACCTTTACAGGGGTACGCACCTGCCCCTTTACATACAGAGCGTACAAGTACGCAGCTTTTGTGAACATTGGGTGCGTACCCGCAGGTAAGGTTGAGAAAACCTCCGTACCCAGAGATAAATACATTTATAAAGACTTTCTCTCTTTTTGGAGTTTGACATGGAGAGTAGAGGCATAAGACTTGCCTAAGAGGATAGCATGACTGTTGATAGAGCCATACTAACTGTAAATAGCCATGGTGACATTTTTTAGTGTAACACTCCCTTCCAGGAGCAGCTCGAAAACGAGTAAAAGTTGTAGCATTCTATAGGGTTGGCACCTACGTACTAGTAAATGGATCGGCTAGTACAAGAGCTATGAGGGTTGTAGCCCTCTGCAGGTTGTAGCCTGCGTGCTGGTAAAGGACTGCACCAGTACATTGTAAAAGAAGTTTCTTAGTAAAGGAAGATAGAAACAAATTGCAGCAGGTGGTTTTCACCCACATTGGGTTTCCACCTTATATCATGGTGTTCATGTGTGCGCCTTATGTGTGATGATCTGTTCTGTTATACTGCACCTGTTTACTGTTAATATGGTTAATAATGTTCTGATGCATTTACTGAAGATAAGCTAACTGAATCATAAGATTACTGCATGTACGCTAGTTTCCCTTAACAAAGTCGCGTATATACGCTGATATCCTTAACTGAAGCTGCGTGTATGAATCTGAGTATGAAATTGAAAAAGTTTTATCTGATCTCATAATACTGATTCACCCCCCTCTCAGTATTATTTCCAACAAGGAATACAATCTTAAATCAAACTAAATAATTTGTTTCTTTAGGTCTCATAGACCAAAATTTGGTCTCAATGGACGTTAACCATCATCATCATCATCATCATTATTAAGTTAATATTTATTTTTAGGATAAAACATTCTATATTTAATTTATCCTTATTAATTTTTTAATCATTATTATTATTCATAATATATTATACCAATATAAAATAGTTTAGTCTAAATAACCCACAAATTAGTCCTGGAAATAATTGAAACTCTTTCAAGATTATACATACATAGATATATATATATATAATTTAAAATAAAATATAAAAAAAAAAATCAAAACATATTAAAAAAATACAAAATAAAATAGAAAAGAGAATAAAAATCAAAACAAATTAAAAAGAAATTTAAATTAAAATTAAAAGAATTCAAATTTGAAAAAAAAGGGGAAACAATAAAAAAAACAATTAAACAAAATATATATATAAAAATTTAAAATGAAAATTTAAAAAGAAAATATTAAAAAAAATAAAAAAATCAAAACAATAAAAAAATCAAATTGTAAAAATTATAAAAAAAAATAATAAAAAATGAAACAATTAAAAAAAACATTAAAAAAACAATTAAAAAAAATATAAAAATTAAAAGACAAAATTGAAAAAAAAAAAAAGGGTTCAAAACAATTAAAAAAAATTATTGAATTGTAAAAATTATAAAACACAATTAAAAAAAACTAAAAAAAAATAAAAAATTCAAAACATATTAAAAGAAAATCAAAATAAATTAAAAATAAATAAATAAAATTTAAAAAAATTGAATGTAAAAATTAATGATTTTCATCTTGATTTTGAAAAGGGTTGATGAGCATCAACCTTTTTTGTTTAAAGGGCGTAGTTTTTACAGGTTAAATTTTCTAATGAATTAAAGGTGGATATTTTTTTTAAAATGTTGGTGATTTTCATGTTAGTAATAAAACATCAAAGAAAAATAAAAAACATGGGCAAAAAAAAATTCAAATACAATAAAATATAAAAAAAAAAAACAAAAAGCCTATAAAAATAAAAAAAATAAAAAAACCAAAATTAACAAGTAAAAATAAAAAAATTGAATAAGAAATTAACAAAAAAACAAAAAATAAATAAAATAAATATCAAAAAATAAATTAAAAAATGAAATTTAAAATATATATATATACATATAGATATAGATATAGATATACATATATATATATATATATTTATAATTTAATGAAAAATAAATTAAAATTAAAAAAAAAAGTAAAAACATTTTTTCTAAGTTAAAAAACAAAAAAAAAAAAAACCTCCTTAGAAAAAAAAGCTTTAAAAAAATACCAAAAATAAAATAAAAATAAAAAAATAAAGAATATTTAAATTAAATAATTTAAATAAACAAAATAAAAAATGCAAAATATAATAAAATAAAAATTTAATAATTATTATTTTTAATTAAATTTATAAAAATAAAGAAATAACATTAAAATATATATATATAAACAAAATTTAAACTAAAATATAAAAAAAAAAAATTCAAAACAATTAAAAAAATTATTAAAATTAAAATAAAATGAAAAATTTTAAAACTTATTAAAAAAAAATTAAATTAAAAAAATAAGAAAAAAAATCAAAACATTTTTAAGAAAAAAAATCAACATAAAATAGAAAAAAATTAAAAATCAAAACAGATTTAAAAAAAAAAATAGTTTAAATTATAATTAAAAGAATTTAAATATGAAAAAGGGGAAAAAATTAAAAAAACAATTAAAAAAAAACAATTAATGAAAATATATATATAAAAATTAAGAAACAACACAAACAAAAAGAAAAAAAAATTCAAAACAATAAAAAAATAATTGTAAAAATTGAGAAAAAAAATAAAAAAATAAAACTATTAAAAAAATCATTAAAAAAAAATTAAAAAAAAAACAAAATTTAAAAGATGAAAATGAAAAAAAAAATAAAAAACTTCAAAACAATAAAAAAAAATATTGAATTGTAAAAATTATAAAACAAAATTATAAAAAAATTTATAAAAATTAAAAAACAAAATAACAAAAAAAAATTCAAAACATATTAAAACAAAATCAAAATAAATTAAAAAAAAAATTAAAAAATTTGATTTTAAAAATTTAAAAAATAATAATAAAAAAAAAACATTTAACCATATATATATGTGTGTATATATGTTAAAAAACAATTAAAAAAAAAAAAAAACCAACCCCACCCGCTCCTCTTCCTCCCACTCACCCCGCTGCCCCCCCCCCCCAACGTCCCTCACCTCCCTCCACTCCCCACCATCACCCAGCCCCACTCCCCCTCCCTCCCGTGCCCCTCCCATCTCTCACCCACACCCCCCCCTCCGGCCTCTCCTCCCTCTCCGTCCCTATTTCACCGACCCTCTCCCCCCACCCCTCCCTCACCCTTCTCGCCTCTGAAAACTTTAAATTTCCAATGACTTTGCATTAATGTTAGTGATCCCTAAATCCCGCTCTGTCCCTCTCCCTAACCCGCCTCCCCTACCCAACTGGGCCCCCAACCATATGAACCACATATAAACCAATATAATACTCAGAGAAATGCAAGGATAAATAACCTCATATTGATGATGCATAATCTAAACCCGGGATGGGACTCCCATGTTTCACCTGAACATAGAATGACTGATTCAAATTTCATACCTTTTCTTTGCAATGATGTGATAGGATAATAAATCTATGAGAAGTTCCGGATGAACCTCCTGTAATAACAGAGAAACCCCATGAAATATCTCACCTCATCTACGTTTCTAGGAGCTACCCACTCCATGATGAGCCTTTTCTTTTCTAGATCTACTACAGTGCCCTCCTTAGAGACAAGATGTCCCAAGTAATGTACCTCACGCTTGTTGAGCTTAGCATATAATTGATGCTCTCTCAATAATCTCAACACTGTTTCTAAATGATTCCCATGCTCTTCCTCATTTTTTAGAATATATGAATATGTCATCAATGAACACAATAAGAAACTTATCCAAGTATGGTTGCAACACATTATTCATCAAACACATAAAAGTAGCTGGAGAATTATTCAAATCAAATGGAACTACAACAAACTAATAATGCCCATAACTGCTCCAGAAAAATATCTTTTCAATGTCCTCCTATTTGATGTGTACCTGATGGTATCCAGATCTCAAGTCGATCTTAGAGAACATTGTTGCTCCCTTCAAGTGATCGAACATGTTATCAATCCTCGGTAATGGGTACATGTTCTTGATGGTCACTTTTTTCAACTGCCTATAGTCAATGCATAATAAATGACTACCATCTTTCTTCTTTACAAACAATACCGGTGTGCTCCAAAGTGATACACTTGATCTAATGTATCCTTTTGCCAACAGTTCCTTCAACTGAAACTTCAACTCTACCAACTCAGGGTTGCCCATCCCATCAGTTTCTTTTGATGATGGAGTTGCCCCTAGAACTAACTCAATAGAAAATTCTACTTCTCCGTGAGGTGGAAACTCTGAAATGTCCTCAGGAAACACATCCTAGAATTGTTGTAGAACTAGGTAGCTGCTCAAAACATTTGTATCCTCCGCTTCCTTACCTTTCTCACTAGAAATATGCAGGGAAAATAACGCACACCCTTTCCTACAACTATGCTTTTCCTACGTCGTTGTCACCATCCTAACTGATGTGGATTTCTTCTTCCCTTGTAAGACTCTCGGTTCCCCATTGTCATCTACACACTCAATGGCTTTGTGATAACAATCCACCATGGACCTATGAAGGTACAACCGATCCATGCCCAAAGACATACTGTATGATCCCAATGGTAATACATTCAAATGTGCTGGAGTAGGCATACCATTCAAATAAAATGCACAAGCTCTTACCCAATGATGAACTAGCTTCATTATACCTGTAGCCAACTACATTAACCAAAATTTTGCATGCAATTCCTTACTCAAACCACACTTATCCGCCAAGTCAGGAATAACATAACTATAATTAGATCTAGGGTCAATCAAAATAGAAATAACTTGATCACAAACCTTACTGTCCATCTGAATGATAGATGTCTGATGGTCTGCATGTTTTTTATCCAATGTCCCATAAATACGAGGAATTCTTTGACCAACATCCCCAGCAGTTTGTGCTTCCCGCACACTATATATCTAGGGCCTACCACCCTGATTCTGTGGACAATATTCCTTAAGCTACTCCTTTCTGCATGCCCAACGATCCAACTGACTAGTACCCTCACCTTTATGTTGCTATTGTTGTGACCCATGTCCCTGTCAAGCTACATTGAACCTATTTTGTGGTGCCACGTTTTCTTTCTCTTCTACATTTTGAGGCCTTGCTCTCTTAGGTTTCCATTTAGATTCACCTTTTTCTTTCCCTTTCCAACCTTGCTGAGATTGATTCTTATGCCTTTACTATTCATAAAAATGCTTCAATTTCCTCATGACCTCCTCAAGTGACCAAGGCTCATCATACTCAATCCAATCTGTAAATTCTAATGGAAATCCACTGAAAAATCATTGAAATTTAGTCTTCTCATATTTAAGATATGGTACATACCTCAATAGCTCCAGTAACTTAGTCGTGTACTCTTCATTTTCCATTGACCCCATATTTAGTTCATAGAATTATTTGACCTTATTATCGTAGTACCTTTTTGACAAGTACTTATTCTTGGAAAGCCTCTTGAGCTCCTCCCAACTCAAGTCATCGATCTTGATGTCTCTAACCCAGTACACATATTCCCACCAGATGTCTTCTTCACCTCTCAGGCTGAAGATAGCTACTCTGGCCTTCATATTATCTGTGTAATTATGCAACTCCAAGCACTTCTTCATCCCATGTATCGAAGCCTCTGCATCTTCCAACTTCTTCAAACCTCCATCGAAATTAGGTGGCTTTTCTTTCTTAAAATCATTTGGAAAGTATACCCTATAACTCCTCATGTGAGGATGATAACGATGACGATCATGATGCCTATGAGAACAAAAACTATAATAATACATGTATCCATCACCTCTCTTATCCAAAGTATCCAACAACTACCATCTCTAATAGTGTCATCTATATCTGACCTATAACCACCATGAGACCTACTTCCATATGCCCCATTAATTTTCTCCTCCTGTACATGTCTGATCCGAAGTGGCCCTTCTGACTAGAAATTCTGACAAACTTTAAAGAAGTATAGAATTAACCTCAGCTTGTTTCTCTTGTGCATGTATGATCCTTTCATTGTGTGCATTACAACTCCTTATTTCTTCCTTCAAGCTTCTCAATGTGCGTGCCAAATCATAATTATTCCCCACACCACACTACTCATCTGATTCATAGGGAGATTCTTTGTAGTCTACCATATTTCTAGTCATTTTGATCTTTCTCCTACAAGGCACAATATGTTAGTTAATCCAAATTACAATGAACCAACGTATATTAGCAAAGCTTCGGGGAGGATATCTCATCTGCAATATCATCAAATCAACATGATACATGTATAAAAATAATCATAACAATATATAGACATGATACATAACCATATAACCATGTAACCATCAGTGTAACTAGAGTCTAGTCATCAATGCATGACCATATCAACTACACATACCATGACATCATGGATGAAAACAACAACCATAATGATGTACATTGATAACATGCAAGCATAACAACATGTAACCAATCATATACTCATGACGACATACTTCATAACAACAACATCCTCTTCAACATGGCAGCATCGCTACAATGATGACTTACACCATGCATATGTAACAGGCACATAGACCACACGAATGACCAATCACATGTGAAAACGACATGAATGCATGACCAACACACCACCCATCCAATTTGAGGGGTGGACCATGCTCTCTTACCACTTTGTAATGCCCTCCTCCAACATCTACCCAAGTAACCGTCCAACTGGGGTAAATATGTTATGTAAGGCTACTATTATTAGATTCAACCTCCTATTTGAAATTAAGGAAGTGTAATTAATGGAAACATGACATACGAACATTCCACATCAGCTATAACACTCCTAGGAACCATTCCAATAATTCAGATAGCTAGCACTTGGGTCCCACTAATATTTTTGACCACTTGACCTCTCAATGGTCTCATGCTATAGGTATTCTAGTGTCCCAGAGGCTCTAGACTCTCTCACGACAAGGCATGCCAATGTCTAGGGACTATTTTTCTCATTGTTATTCCAACGTCCTCGAGATTTGAACCACTTTATAAGGCACAAAGCCCAGGTCACTACCTAAAATTGAATGACACCTTCATATCAGTAAGATAGACATGAAAAAATGATGGAAAAGTAAATACTTGAACAAGCCCTTAACTTGACCCCTACTAGCCATGACAGACATTTCATCAAACATATCACAATTATGTAGTCTGCAAGTGTAAACAACAGATTTAAGCACAGGGATCTCATACGTATCTGAGGATATCTAAGAACCATTATTCCCCCATATCATTTGTTTCATTATCATCTATAAGGTCATAGATACATTGTCCATTCTTTTAGAACTAAAAACATGATGAGAGCCATACATAGCCACTGTAAAAAAAAACATACATAACCAACATGATAGAAACATAAATACCAATGAAATCGAAACCATATAATCCACATATAAACCAATATAATACTCATAGAAATAGAAGGAGAAATAACCTCATATTGATAATGCAAAATCCAAACTTGGGATAGGAATACCACGTTCCACTTGACCATAGAATGACTAAGCCAAATCTCTCTTCGGCCATTCACAGCCTTTCCATATTCCAAGCATGAATGTGGGACTCAAACCAAAAGAACCAACCAGAGCATCCCAAGGCTAAAACACCTCACCCCCATCAATAGAAACCAAGCTTTACCGTAATCCATCCCGAATCACTAGGCCAATGTAATGGACATGTAATAATAGGCTTTACCATGATCTCCACCAAATCACTAGGACAAACAAGAATTGATGCCACCAGATTTCTACAGCTACACCATGAGTAATTTTCATGTCTCCTAGTCTCTCAGGCTTTACTGCAATCCACCCCAGATCACTAGGTCCTAAAATGATACCCACTCTGTAGTCTTTACCGCATATCACAACCCGATATTACTAGGACCAATTAAAGAGAAATCCACCTCTCAGATTTACAGTATATCTTGCCATTCACCAACAAGGATTCTTAGGCCCACTGAGGTAACACAATCCTAACTTTACCAAAACCCATAGTATGGCTTAGGGGTCACAACTCATGAGGCTTGTGGATTTACCGTGATCCATTGTCTGGTTCAAGGACCACTAGTCCATGTGTTCTATCATTCGGAGATCCACCTCCCTCGGCTTCGAATCCATCTGGCAATCCAACTCAACCAAAACATGATAACCCCATCATGCCATAGTTATCCAGAAATGACAAGGCTAGACTAAAAATATTGTCACACCTGGCAAAACCCATGCCATAACAACAAAAAAACCACATGAAATACCATGAATGCCAAATCTAGCAAGGAAAATACACATACAAATCGATACCTACAAAGAATACTAGTGTAGTTGCTTGATCCTACTCTTCCTTGCTTGATCCTTTCTTCCTCTTGCCTTCTTTTCCTTTCTTTATCCACTGCCAATGTCCTCCAAGAAAACTCTAAGTGTCCAAGAGTGTGAGAGAGAGTGACAGAATAATGAGAGAGCTTCAAAACTGAATTGACAAAAGGGTACAAACTGATCCTTAGAGGCATTTTTATAAATTATGCATCTATTTTCTTCATTTTCCATTATTTTCCTTCATTTTATTCCTCACATGCAACCTGTGACCTTTCACCTTCCTTTTTTCCTAATTTCCATTATTTTCGTAAATAAATGTGCCAAAAATGCCATTTTGCCTTTCCAAAGCCTTATCCATTGCATTTGCCAATTTCCTTAGCCATAACAAACCAAATTACCACCCACACTAGGATGTCTTGCCCAACGTTCAGCTTGGAATAAATGCCCCATCAACTGTGGCTATTATTTTGCCTTTATTAACTTTTATCACATGGAATTTTCACCAGAGTTGTTACAATAGATATAACATGTGTTCCCTAAAATATTACATCATGACCATGGTACATCAATTGAACTACATTAATGAGGTTATGCTTTAGATGTGGAATATAATAAACATTACGTATGTATTTATGTTGATTTTGTTTAGTAAGAATAGGGAAAATACCTTTCCCTTAAGCTTTAATACAACAACGATCTCCAAGAGTGATTTCTGATGTCACGGAAGCATCAATATAAGAAAGTAGATTCTTTTTACCTTTGAAATGATTGTTGTAGCCATTGTCCAACAACCAAAGTTCCTTGTTGTGAGTGTCTTCAGAAAGATGGCATGAAAGAAACATGGTCTCAGGGGATTCTCCTTCATTGTTGGAGAGATGGACATTGCATCTTCGTTGATCTCACTATTTCTTCTGCATTCATGTTCATTATGCCCAAATTTCTTCCATTAATAGCATCTAACATTATATTTTCTCCATGTTTTGCTTCTCTAAGTTTAGTTTTGTGGAGGTCTTCATTGGTTGGCAGCACAATGATGTTCTAATTTTCCTTTGCCTCAACCTCTGTCTCGCTTTTTTCTGCCTCTATATCCTCTACCTCTGCCTCTACCAAAAGAGAGTTGCGCTTTGAAATCCTGTTCCATGGAATCTTCTGCCAAATTGAGTCATGTTTCGTGTGCAAGAAGTGATCCAATCAACTGTTCAACTGAGAAATTTGTAAAATCTTTGGACTCCAAAATGGTTGTTACAGTCATGTCATATTTCCTGGGTAGGCTTTGAAGGAATTTTTCAACAATATTTTGATCTGTAAAGGTTTCACGAATCAGTTTGATGTGATTGACTATTACCATGACTCTAGTCATGAACTGGTCCACATTCTTTGTGTCAATGACCTTCAGGGTTTCAAACTGAGCTCTCAATTTTTGCAATTTAATGCTCTTCAATGTATCATTTCCATGATACATAACTTTCAAGATTTCCCAATCTTCTTTTGTTGTGGATGCACGAGTTATCCTGTCAAGATAGAGTCATCGACTGAGTTTTGTATCCAACATTTGGCTTTGTGCTCTTTCTTTCTTAGGTTGGCTCTACACAGTCGTTCTGAAGTGTACCCAACACTCTTGGGCTTGCAGAAATGTCTTCATTTTAAAAAACCAAAACTTGTGATTTTTTCCAAACAAAATCAAAGCCCAGAGCAATGAGATAAAGAAAAATTCCAAAACTAAAAAATATCTCCTTAAAAACAACCCAACCCTTTCCTTTTTTAAATCAAACAATACTTTAAAAAAAAATCCTTTTTATTTTGTAACAAATTTAAATAAAACTCTTTAACAATGACACCACATTATATAAGTTCTTTTTTTAATTTTGAATTACTCATTTGAAGAAGGGGGGAAATTCAAATAGGATTTTCAAATTTTATAATGTACCTTTTAAATTGTAAATTGAATAAAATGAGATATCACGTGCACTTTTGACTGGGCTCGGCTTGTGCTCCTCAAGCTTCGACAAACGAATCTTTTCAAATCGGATCTTCAAAGGTTATCAGGTACTTTATAGATTGTAAATTTAATAAAATGAGATCTCACGTGCACCTTTGACTTGGTTCAAATTGTGAGCTGATCTCCTTGAGCTTGGACAAATGAAACCTCTGCTCAGTGGAGGAATAACATGAGGCTTTAAACTGTGTGGAAGCTCCTTTGAATTGGTTTGACTGTCGAAAAAAATGAACCTATGAAAAATTGTGGAGCCTTCTGCCGTGAGTTTGCCATGACCTTTTCTAACCCGGACATCGCACTTCGCAATTCTGATGGGCAGTGTTGCATTGCAAAAAAGGGAAACACACTTGGTCACTGTGGAGGGTCGGGTTTCACCCAACTAGCTTTTTTAAGAAGGATTTTGGTGTAAATCACATGTATAAAACATTTGTCGACGCGTTTTGAACCAGCTAGTGTGGATCATCATCGGGACAACTTGAAGAGTCAGATCATGGCTGCATATTAAATAGGGAGAACAGTTCTTCCCAATGCCTAGGTGTGACCATCAACCTCTATATAAAAACGGCTAGATTTGTAATATTATATTAAAATATTCTTATAATGTTAATCATGGGTTAATAAGTCAAAAGTTAATAACTAATAGTAATAATAAATAATATAATATTATCATCATTGTAAATAATTTTCTTCTTAATAATTAATTTAATAATTCATATATTTTAATATATTATATATTGGTATTTTATTCTATCTTATTTTATTTATATATTTCAATTTAGTTATTATATTAATTAATTTAATTCTTTTTAATTTATTTATTCATTTAATATCCAATAGGGATAAGATATACTCAATCTAGGTAAATAAGTCTAGAAATCTTAATTCCTATTCATATTATAAGTACTAGGTTATACAGGTAAGACACGTAAAGGGGGTGTTTTATAATAATATTGATTTAATATAACAAATAATCGAATGGAATTAATAAATTATTATTGAATATTAGTTAAAAAAATTTGGAATTATTAAGGTAAGGGTAAAAGCTTAATATCAAAATTATTAGTAAATTCATCTAATGGATCTAGGGATGTTGGTACAAGCCACGATTGATAATATTAAGATATTAATGTTATGGTACTAGTAATAAAAATATTAGAATGAGAGACAAATTCTAAATTCAAGAAGGTCAAGAACAAGACAATTAATAAAATAAATTAACCACAAGAGAAACCCTAGGAAGATAGAAAAGTCATGGCTCAAAGGAGAAGGATCCAGGATAATACGGGGAAATACGGGGAAACCTAGAAAGCTATAAAAGGTCAAAAAAGGGAAGGAGGTGGAAGGGGAAGGCATGACTATGAAGAAAGGGCAACGATCCAGCAACTACTGATCTTCCAGTCGTCATCTCTATTGAGATTGTTTGGCCCTCTTTCAATTTCAATAGCTTCCCTGAATTTACGATGATGGAACTGTGAAACCTTGGCAATAACCTTGGCCTCTTCAATACACACATGATGCTTGGTATTTTCCGCATGCTCTGCTAATGCTGAAGAATTGGTTCTCTGAACTAGCTTTTTCGAAACAATGGAAGCTTATTTTATTTCTCAATTTTTTTTCGCGTAGTTTAACGAGGTGGAGGAGTTTCCTGGAAAGATATGGAAATTCCTGTCATATTTAGAGAAAATCTGGTGAGGATTTTTGTAAATCCAAGTTATAGTTGTTAAACTTCAAAATTTTATGTGTCTTAGACATTTTGATGGTGCTGAATCAATTTCCACCATCAAAAACACGATTCAAGCACTACCTCTATAAAAGAATTTGAAATTTTTTTGCTCGGATTCTAGCCACATTTGGCCGTCCATGGAATTCCTCTGCCTCATCAGATGACTCCAAATTTTTTGGTCTCTATTGCTCTTTCTGGAGTCTCATGTGAACTGAAGGTCTGATACTATGATTAAAAATGAAAACTAAAAACTAAAGCTTTAATGTATTGATGTTTGTATTTTCCTTCATACTATTTTCCTGTTTAAACTTCGATTATGAAGACCCTTCGCAAAACCGTTTATCTGGGAATGGGCCGTCAATCACTTCACTACTTGTTATTTTCAGGACTATATAGAATAGTACCAGATTCAAGCATTTTAGTTTTTAATCTAAAATTAATATATAACATTCAAAATATATTATGAATAAATAAAAATTTATGTAGGTCTTAATGAAATATTTTAACATTTAGAGTTAATTAATATTGATTTATATTTAATAATATAATAATAATAATAAATTAGCCCCAAAGGATAGTTTAATTGGTCCAATTTAAGTACCTTTCCAATTGGGAGGTCATGGGGTCAAATGTCTTCGATTCCCTTGGGGATAGCCCCGACCAGAAAAGTCGGAGGGTAGATCCCTTCGGGTGGATCTGCTTAGATTATTACTGGTGGATGCTGAGATTATTACTACCGGTGGAGGTAGCGGCCACTCAATGAAACCCATTTGAAAAATAATAATAAGAAGACAAACATTTTAATGTAAACATTCTCTTACATAAATAAAACGTGAGTGACTGTATCGAGTAGAACATTTTAATGTTAATCATCAACTTGGCTTTAAAAACTATTTGGATATTATATAAAAACTTGTTAAAATCAAAGTTTAAGCTATGTAGCCTACATAATCCAAGTGCTCAAGGGTATTTTCAAGGTGTTGAATCTATTTAGGTGTTAAAAAAAGTTGCTTAAGAATATATATATATATCTATATATATATATATATATATATATATATATATATATATATATATATATATATATATATATATATATATATATATATATATATATATATATATATATATATATATATATATATATATATATATATATATATATATATATATATATATATATATATATATATATATATATATATATATATATATATATATATATATATATATATATATATAGTTATGGATATAGATATAGAGCTTGAGTGGGCCTAATGGTTAAGAGCATGTGTTTCAGATGATGCACTATATGTGCTGACAATAAATAAGTTATGTTGCTTGTTGCGTATAGTCTAGATAGTGAGTACTTCAAATTAACACTTCATTCTACAAACTTTAATTCATTCATCACATAATTAATGAAAAGCCACACAATGCTCAAACACTATAAATTGAATATTTTAAATCAGGTAACGAGTTCCTCAATTTATAGGCTCACAAAATAACAAGATGGAGTTAACTCCATTTTGTGCAACTATTAATCTTAACCAACTCAATTCATTGCATTTAATTATTAAACAAGGCAATCAAAACCAGTGTCTGTAAACTGAATATTTTAAATCAGGTAACGACTTCCTCCATTTATAGGCTCTTGAAATAACAAGATGGACATAACTACATTTCCTGCAACTATTAATCTTAACCAACTCAATTCAATGCATTTAATTATTAAACAAGGCAATAAATACCAGTGTCTATAAAATGATTATTTTAAATCAGGTAATGAGTTCCTCCATTTATAGGCTCATGAAATAACAAGATGGACTTAACTCCATTTCCTGCAATGATTAATCTTAACCAACTCAATTCAATGCATATAATTATTAATCAAGGAAATCAAAACTAGTGTAGGAAATAGTTGATAAGAGTCTTCATTAGTGGCGCATGTAGGTGAATGGTGAGATCTCAAATCTTATCCTTCCTGTGCTTCAAACAATCAATCATTAAATTTGTAACTCATATACAATTTAAACTAAGAAATTATCACTCATAAAGAAAACTAGAAACACTAAACTATTTAATAACTTAAAAAAAAAAAAATAACTTACCTTCATGTCTTCATTGGGCCCTTGCCAAGCTAGTAAAGTAATCTTAGAAACTTATAGAGCTAAGAAGGAAATTAAAACACTGATCTTAACAATTGTTCCTCATATTTTTAATAAAAAAAAAGGATTACAACTTAACATTTCATCAGCATTAAAAATCTCAGAGCGTTGGAGCAATGTTTCTAATTCTTTGATTCTTCAACCTAATCTCTCTCTAAAGACTAAAATATTAAAATACTAGGAGATAAAAATATTATCTTAATTATTCGAAAAACCTTTATTTGATAAAAAAAAAGGGGAGTTACAATCAAATTTACAGGAGATAATCATCAAATTTGTATAGTTAAACTGAATTTACATTTGTCACTTCGTCCTCATGACATGAAGTGAATGAGGAGGAAGTGAATCTCGAATCACTAAGTAAGGGAGATGTCTTCAACAACTTTCTTGGTTCCATCGTAGACTATTTGTTGATGAACTAAGTTTGGAGATGATGTTTGGAACTAGAATCACACAGTAGAACACTAGTACTGAAACAGAATAAATGAACAGTCAGTACAGGAATCGAACAGAGGAACTCTGGTACCAGAACAAAACAATATAAAATGGGTACCACAGTTAAATGGTACAAAAATTGGTACCAAAATTCAACAATGGAGCAACTGGTACTAGAATCGAACAGTGGAACGACTAGTACCAGAATAGAACAATATGATGAGCGCAATAGCCAAGAGCTCAAGCCACTGGTCAAGTGTCGACTGGGTGCACGCGTGTGGTGAGCGTAATCGCTGAGAACACGACTATTGGCAGAGTATTGGATGGGTGGATAGGTATTTGATGAAGACTTGAGTGCCCTATTGTTGAAGAAGCTAGCCAATAAGAACAAGGTACCAAATCATTGAACTACTTGAGTACTAGAATGCTGAGCTGCCTGAGCGCCAGAATGTTGAACGAGTATTGGATGACTAGGAGTGGAAATCCAAAGATCTATGTGATCTAATAAGAGAAATTAGAGAGTAAAAATTCAAATAATGTTATTTTTACTACAAGGAAACATAGAAATTACATTTTGAAATATAGATTACCTCATATAGACATCATAAGGCTAAAATGGCATATACCTCAAGAAAATATGAGAATAGTAGATATAGTTGAGGCAAAGTAGGTCAAAAATGGAGGTTAATTAGTGAACTATAAGTATCAAAAGGGAGACCCAACATTCCCCCATGCTCAAGCTGTTGCTTGCCTTCATGCAAAAAAAGGATTGAATCAATCTTCAAAATTTCCAAAGATGAAGCCTTCCTTGTTTGGGTATCAATTACTTGGCTCCAAGAACTTCACATAGGAGGCCTCTTCCTTAAGTTCCCTCCTAATGACCCTGGTAAAATGGACAAGATGAAGAACCTTCTTGTTATGTGGAATTTTGCATCTATGGTTAAACACAATTTCCCTATGTGGGTAGCTACACCTAGAGCAACAGATTTAAAGCACTTAACCTTTTTCTATAGAAGACAAATAAGACTAGGGAACTACTTCTTATCTTTCGCTTACCCTCTGTCTCCTTTTTATCGATCCTGTCGCTCCTTCTCGAACTTAATCCGCTTGACAAGTACCTACAATCATAAATAGAGGACAAAAACCAATCAAATCAAGAGATCCATCTACTATAAGCAAATGGAATCATAATCATTTACACATATAATCATCATACATAAATACGAGAATATCGGAAAATGTGTAAACAACTTTATTATGTAGAAGGAAGAATTGCAACCATGAAGTTTGATCGATTGTCACTCTTCTAGCTTGGGTTCCAACCAAAATCACATAAAAAGCACAATACTCTGGCAGCATAACAATACTTTCTTACAATCTCAAACCTCACACCAACAATATCTCCTTACAAATTTGCACAGTCCAGCCCCTGATCACTTAGATGAGTGCTTAATTTATAGGAAAATGGAGGAGGTTGGTCATAAATGAGGGTATTAAATGGCCTTCCAAACTTAGAGTTAGTTTCCATTGAGGAAGGGATGAGAGGATAGGAGGTTACTTAACCCATTACCTATCCAATTTCGAGCTCATAGGAGATGATAAGTGTGGGAGTCTTCTTGATGGCTCTAGAAGATATGAATATTCCCAGAACCGTATGATGATTTTGCTTAATCTCGCCCAGCATAGGTCAAAGTGGGCCTAAGTGCTCTGGAAAGCACCTTGACATTGGCCTACCTACACTGAAGCACACTTACCCCTAACAAAGGTTGCAATGGTCCCTCAAGTAGGAATTTCTGGAGGGCTTCGGGCCAAGAAACTCTCAGGGAAGGAGCCATTTAAAGTGATGAATTGTCTAGGGCATGTAGCAACTGAATTAGAGTTTGATGAGCCCTAATAGTACTGATCTGAGTGATGGCATGGATGTGCCCAAATGGATTTGTAACAACTACCCCCTAAATCATGAAGTCAAAAATGATAATGTCAAGAGACATGTTTTACGATGTGATGAGGAGGTTCCAAAGCGAATGGTGACCGAAATCGATTACAATACATAATATCATGATATTTTGATTTTTTCTCATGAATTGCTAAGGGAAGGCATACCCATGATCAACATATAAACTTTCATTATAGGTACATAGATTTTTGTCTACAGATATAGACTCATGATAGGATGACCATCAATGTAAATCGATTGTACGGATGATTTGGTACTTTCCTGAAATCGCAGCCCAGATGGATGAAACTAGATCTAGGGTTTTATATCTCATTCAATCATTCGCTCAAGTACGAGTCTAACAATGATAATATGTGATCTAAAGTCAAACATGAGAAGACACCGTCTGATTACCATCCAATGATGTAAATTGTTAACAAATGCGAGAGAAATCACCGATAATGATAATGATTCTCAAGGTACT
The DNA here is from genome assembly GCA_031772625.1 of Pinus tabuliformis. Classification (NCBI taxonomy): domain Eukaryota; kingdom Viridiplantae; phylum Streptophyta; class Pinopsida; order Pinales; family Pinaceae; genus Pinus; species Pinus tabuliformis. The sequence goes on along the minus strand of CM062819.1, from coordinate 1,505,088,799 downwards.
ACAGTACATTCTACATGGTGTGAATGGATGTTTTGATGTCAAACACCATACAAAGTCTTTCGGTTGAAGGCTAGTGATTTCAACCTACCACCGGAAGCGAGAATCCTACCATTGATGTATGCAAGCTTCAAGGTACTGGAAGGGTGTTTCTAAGTCAACTTCCTTGATAATGTGATGATGTCAACAAGAAGTGACTTGTCGCAGGAGTGCCTTGATGTATCCCACATCAATGAAATTAAACGAGTTTAATGATTTTTGGAGACGAAATGTGGCTGATGACACAAGGTCCAGGAATGGAGGTCATGGAAATGAAGATTTATGAGTATTGCAAAGGATGAATTTTTAACTCAGTGACTTCTCTTGAACATATCAGCGACACTGAATGAATTGGCAGCATCGACGCAAAACCAAAGTAATGGATGGTATGATAGACCATAGTAAGATGACCATAAAGTAGATAACCCAACCCATGTAGTCACAGTGATGAAGTGAAAGTGTCATGTTCAAGAGCGACCTGCTGCCATAAAGCGATTTACACCTTTTCCCATTTTCCCCAGTCATTGCTGACCAATACCTCTTTATTTTTTATCAAGGTTGAGGAGGATAACATATGCTTATTGTATAGTTCCACCGTTTGGGTGAATCCATTGCTATGTGATGTTTTAATGAGTCTAGCGAAAGTGAAACTCGGTCTTGTCATGATGGACAAGTTTGTCACTATTTGATGTTTTAACGAGTTTAACGACAATGATAAATCGGTCCTTTTCATGTTTAGAGAGTTTGAAAAGGGACAAAAATAAAACTCCACAAGTTCTTTTTTCGTAGATTTGTCTCTCAATACTGAAAAGGTGAAAAATAATAAAAGAGAGAACCTATTGACCATGTTCGATCAACATATTCCTTTTTCGTAAATAATCTATCTCAGTTTTGAAAATGGTTAAAATTATACTGAGTAGATGTCATTTCCAATCCGTTTACGAGCTGAAAAGGATAAGAGCTCGGCAATCTTTTCATGAGTCAAGAGTCTAAAAAGAGCTTAAAGAGGACTCTACAAAGAAGAATGAGTGTTGTCTAGGAGAGCAACTGGTTTCGGTGATGCCGGAACTTCTCAAAACATGTTGATCTATGTGAAGAGGTTGGTTAATAAGACCACTGATTGCAACTGTTCATCCAAAAGGGTAAAACAACCAAATGAAAGAGTATGATCGACCAAGTAGATAGTGACGATGGAAGGAGAAAAACCAAGGCCCATCTGATGGAAGAGGCTGATATAATGGCAATCACGAGGGTTAAAATGGAAATGGGTTCATTTTTACACAAGCTTGAACCATAGGTAACTATGCTTGGATTCAGTTTGATGATTACAGAAGCTTGAAAAGAAAAAATATGCTTGGGTTTAGTTTCATGTCTACACAAGCTTGAAATGAAAAACTATGCTTGGATTCAACTTCATGTTTATGTAAGCTGGGTTCATTTTTACACAATCTTGAACCATGAAAAAATTATGCTTGAGATTGGTTTACATACCCCCAGCATGATGACTCGATTCTAAGTGCATGCCCCCCAAGCTTCATTACATTCACCTAAGTAGACTACTTGTGGCTATCAGGTAGATGGAATGAAGGTTCATTTATGAGATCAAGTGAAAGACCCAACTGGGATTTTGCGAGATCTAATCAAAGACTCAAATTGGAACTTTGCTCTAGGGGACCTTGTTTCATTTTTTAATGAGCTTGACACAAGACAAGGAACCCTGCTCAGATTCCTTGTTTCATTTTTAACGAGATTGACACAGGACAAGGAACTATTCTCTGGAACATGTTTCATTTTTTAATGAGTTTGATATAGTAAAAGAACTATGTTCATATTCCTTGTTTCATTTTTCAACGAGCTTGACACAAGACAAGGAACTATGCTCATATTCCTTGTTTCATTTTTTAATGAGCTTTACATAAGACAAGAAACTATGCTCATATTCCTTGATCACGACCCATAAGAGGTCATGACTTCCAAGAGGTTCTCATCAGAGTAGCAAGGAATCCATTAGAGATATCTGGTTCCAATGTCGCCAGTACATGATGCACAACATCATGAATTGATCGTCAGTTGATGTAGGCATGGAACGAGTTGCAACAAAATTGACCCATGGAGGGGAAGATACCATTGAGACAAAAGGACCATTTAGGGAATATGGTTGACTGGAAGCCATATTTGGACCGGGAAATGAAATTTGGTCAATGGTGACAATTCTGCCTTCATGCGAGAAACACATCACTCGAAAGAGTGTTGAAACAATAACTCCCATGTCATAAACATAGTCACACCCAAGAAGTAAATAATAATCTAAAGGGCCTGGGACTTCCATCACATTGAGACAAACAAATTTTCCTCCCAAAGTAATAGGCAGCTGAGGAAGGATCCCTAGTGGTTGAATGGTTCCTATGTTAAAATCCAACAGATCTAAGTAACAGGCACAAGAGGCGGAGAACCAGGCGCTTGCCAAGCAGTGGAGGAAAGGATACTCATAGATGCACCTTCACCTAAAATAGTGCCAGATACAATCATATTATAAACATGTACTATGATCTGCAAAGGCACATAAGAAGGAAGACGACATCCTGCGAGTCGATTCTAATCAAAGGAAGTGAACAGACTACACGGAGGGGTACTGTTAGAATGGGAGAATTACCCCCTTGAGTTTCGGGAACAGGGGGATTTTCCTCTTGTCTTGATGGAACAAGAGGGTTTCCTCCAAGCTCATTGGAATATGAAGAAATGAAAAGAACCTCAGTGGTATCATAATCACTCTCTAGGGGAAAGGTACGATTAACTGAAGGTGAAATCGGGTCAAATGTTTACTTGACTTGTGATTCGTTAGGTATAGACTCATGGGATTCACATTCAGAGATAGTGGGTTTGACCGAGGGTTGATTTGGGTCAGTAACTTCATAAACTAGTGAATGATTAAGGGAGTCTCCTATAACCATATGGAAGTCGTTGCGGTGAAGCAGGATGGTTATCCAACACTTTTTGCGCTTCATCCAGATAGGGACAAAGGTGAATGGGGTGATTTCCTTCGCATAACCTACAGGGAAACTTAACTTTACCCTTCTTTCCATGAACTTTACTACCACTAGTTGATGGTGTGTCACCAGCATGACCTCCAGAAGTTGATCAAACATGATGATGTTAATGAGAAGACCATTTGTCTAAGATCTGAGGAATACTAGAACAATTTCAAAAAATATGGTCTCCCGTACAAAGTTTGCACGGATATCAAACTTTGTGAGGCTTATCAAATGGTTTCTCATCAGAAGTTGCATTCGAAGCAATGGTTGCTTGGTTTCCCCATGCTGAATTTTCTTTTTCTTCTTCTTCTTCCCTTTCTTCTTCTTCTTAGCCACCTGGTTACTACTGTTAATACTTTCACCAAGTGAAGAGGAAGAAGCGGAGGAAGAAACAATAGATGAAGAAGGCAAAGGGTCAACTTTAGGATCAACTGGATGTTGATTTTGTCCATTTGAAGGAATATTCAGTTGTGGGGCAAAGGAGGTTGACAACATCCATACTGGCAAGTCGATGGTAAGTCTCAGAAGTGACAATGTAGCCATATAAGGAGCACCAATATTTCCCAAAGGAGGAAAAGGACTAGGATTCCCATCAAAAGGAATTCCTTGATCGGTGGACTCTAGAGTTGTTGCAATATGTCTCAACCTAAGATCAACTAAGGAGAGACATGGAGGATGTTATCCATGGTCAAATAATTTTATTTTAATCAAAATAACATAACAAAACAAAAGAGGGATAATCTAGGCAAAAGGATTACCAAGTAACTATGAACTGCAATATACTGCCTTAGTAAACCAAGGACTTAACATACGTGTAAGAAATCTACCTGAATGTTGTGTTTGGTGTATCACAATTTAAAAGGCAGCCGACTCGGTTACCTAAGAGGGGGCAACAACCTAATGTAGTCCTCCCATATATATTCGAATGTACATGGAGGCCCAGTCCATGTTAGCGTAATATAATGTGAAACCGCACAGTGAGAGAATTCCTTTATACTTTACATATTGTAACATTGCCCTATATACTCGAAGGTACGTGGAAGAGATACGATATAATTACATACGTGGAATGAGGTATCACACTTGGAATGTATCGCAGACATGTTAGCTACAACTACTATGTTTAACGACACTGGAACACGTCTCTAGCCTAAACCTCTAAATGTTATGCATTAAGTTACAATGCTCCACTAGGTTAATTGAGATAACTTTTAAGTTGATCTTCTTAATAATTTTCCTTTCAAGGTTCACCATGTGATGTATGTTTGCAATTCCTAGAATGCAACTAACTTGAGAAACAATCTTTCATTCAATTTTAACAATGAAAACCTTAGCTATTAGGGATAAAGAAACCAGATTCTTTTAATCAAAGAACAAAGAACACATCTAATGCAATTGCCATAAACTATTCCTGTGAGCTCACACAAACTATTTCAATGCATAATGCAAGTTTTTATTTTCAATTTCCTTAATGTTGAAATGAACAAAAGGAAACTAATGCACATACAATCAATCGATCTTTTTGAATGAATGAAGACTTTATGATAGTTCTGTTTCGAAAGAAATGAACAGTTTTACGACACTTTATTTTGAACAAATATTAATCGACTATAAACTAACTTTGACAATGTATTGATAGTGATAAAGAAATCATTTAAGAAACACTAAACAATCAAGGCCAAAGTAGGGCTAGCAAAGGAAACATAAATTGTTTTCAGAGATGCAAGCATTATTGCTCTTTCAGCAAGCAGAAACAGAAGGAAATTTGGGAAAAATCAAGTCAAAGGAGGGATTTTTTGACCTAGGGAGGATCAACGCAACCTTGAATCTGAGACAGTGCACTTCAGAGCATTGTCCTCAAGCCAGGGGTACCCTACAGTTCTCTATCTCTTGACCAGACCCGCGTTGGTGCTAGAGAGGCCATCCCAAGGGCTTGCAATCACAATTTTTACCAAAAAACACTTCAAAAAGGGTTGAAACAAGATCAATGGAAGCAAGTAAAGTATACTACGGTGTACTAGGATGAAGATAGACTACCCGGAATGATGATGATTCCCTAGTGGACTTGCCAATTTTGTTATGTGGAATTCTATATCTACGGATAAACATAATTTTCCTAGGTGGGTAGCTACACCTAGAACAACAAATTTAAAGCGCTTAACCATTTTCTATAGAAGATAAATGAGACAAGGGACCTACTTGTTATCTTTCGCTTTCCCTTTGTCTCCTTTGTATGGCTGTCGTTACTCCTTCTTGAACTTAATCTGCTCGACAAGTACCTACAATCATAAACAAAGGACAAAAATCAATCAATGAAAATTATCTATCTACTATAAGCAAATGGAATCAAAAGCATTTACACATATAATCATCATACATAAAGACAAGAATATGGGAAAATGTGTAAACAACTTTATTAAGTAGAAGGAAGAATTACAACCATGAAGTCTGATCCATTGTTACTCTTCCATCTTGGGTTCCAACCAACATCACATCAAAAGCACAACACTCTAGTATCATAACAATACTTGCTTACAATCTCAAACCTCACACTAATAGTATCTCCTTACAAATTCTCAAAGTCCAACCCCTGATCACTTAGATGAATTCTCAATTTATAGGAAAATAGAGGAGGTTTGGTCATAAATGAGGGTATTGAATGGCCTTCCAAACTTAGATTTAGTTTCCATGGAGGAAGGGATGAGAGGATAAGAGGTTACTTAACTCATTCCCTATCCAATTTCAAGCTCATAGGAGAAGATAAGTGTGGGAATATTATAGATGGTTACAGAAGATAAGAATATTCCCATAACCGTATGATGATTTCGCTCAATCTCGCCGACCGTAGGTCAAAGTCATCCTAACTTCTCTAGAAGGCATCCTTAGATGTGCCTACCTACACTGAAGTGCACTTACCCTTGACCAAGGCTATGCTAGTCCCTCAAGCAGGCATTTCTGGAGGGCTTCAGGCTAGGAAAATATTAGAGAAGGAGGCATTCAAAGTGATGACTTGTCTAGGGCATGTAGAAACTGAATTAGGGTTTGATGAGCCCTAATAGTACTGATCTAGATGATGGGAGTGATCTGCCCAAAAGGATATGTAACACTTCTTCAACTTAGTGGAGGCCTCATCACACTACTATTGAAACTCTTAGCTATTCTTCTTAAGCTACTTATTTCCTTGTTTTTCTTTTGAATTTTTTCAATCTTGGTCATCATCTGTTGCTTAGCTAAAGAAATATCTAGTTAAGGTGTTTTCTGTTTGACCAATCTCCTCTTAGGCTCTACTTCTGTTCTCAATTCTTGCAAATATTATGTGACAAGCTCATATGTTTCATTGAGTGTCTCCTCTTGTACATGTTCTCCTTCAGGAGAGGTAGTGATGTCAATCAAATGTGCTAGAATAGGAGTAATGGGAGTAGTTATTACCAATTTTTCCATACTTCTAGTGGTTCAGTGCAGTGTTGTGGATGGATCATTATCCTAAAAAAACCTTCTCTTCTTTCCTTTTGATGATCGTAGGGTCCCTGTGGCGTCCTTTTCATGTGCATGTATATTCTTCCTTTTAGAAATTTGAGCCTTGTCACTTCCTTCACTAATTTTAGGCTTCTTTTCTTTCTTAGCATTTGGTGCAGGAGCTTCTTCTTGGGGTAATTCGACAACTGCCTCTGAAATAGTACCTGTGAATTCTTCTTTTTCACTGCTAGCTAACTTTTTCTTCTTCTTCTCACTGGTTGAAATTTTGTTCAGAGTGGATGAATAGATAGAAGCCCTCTTACTCTTTGAAGACTTGATTGTTGATGCAGGAATTTCTTTCTTGCCTTCAACTTCAAACTTATCTAACTTGTTTATAGAGCTCGATGGAGTGGGGCAATCAATCGCCTCCTTGGGCTATAATGTTTTCTTATGCTTCTTACTACTTTCTTATCTTTTGTTAAGGTCCTTAGTGCTCTCTTTTAGTATGCCTTCCTCCATGTGTTGGGAACCTTCGGAATGAGAAAATGTTGTGTTAGAAATGTCTTCCAGTCACTTCCCTATTTCCTGATTTCATGGACAACTAACAGTTTGATTAACCCATCGTTTAAAATATTGGTTTCAATATTTTTAGAAGATGACTTAGTTCCTCTTGCCATCTTATTTAGGATTATCCATAGAAAGTATGGAAAATTCATTTCAGGACCTCCCTTGAAATGCAACAAAAGTCCCAAATGATAATGGAAGGTAACAAACTAATTTCCCTCAGTAGTCACAAACCTCTGTAGACCATTGAAAATTAATTTGTACTCCTCTTTAACCCAACTTATCTTAATTACTTTAGTCTAGTCTAGGTTCTACTGTTATGGAGTCAAGAATTTGTGACAAGGCTCCTTGTTGATGGCTGCAACTTTAAAATACTTCTCTCTTATGGCTAGTAAACCCATGGCCTCTGTTATGGTGGTCTCGATAAATTTAAATGGTGGCCTCAGTAACTTTAAACTGTAGACCTCCAAATTGAACGTTCTCACCATCAAAATTCTGACTAAAAGTGAGAGAGACACCTTCATGATACACTTTAAATTTTCTAAGGAATGAAGTCCACTTGGCCCCCTTGAAATTCTCATTACAAAACTGATACTCCTCGGCATCTCTGTAAGAACGAAATTCTATTTCATGCCTATCCACCCCCATGCTAGATATGATAATGAGTCTCGAACTTGAGAGGGGTTTTGTACAGGAAATGGTAAACGAGTAGTGGAAATTCTTAATAGAGGGTTCCAAAAGTAATTTTACGGAGTACCAGATGTAATTGGAACACACATTACTGGAAATGGTTGACACACAATTTTAAAAATGGGGATATAAGGGTACTAAAAAATTGGTCACACAGCATACTGAAGGCAAATCAAGAAAGGAAATAATTCTCATCTAGATGGAAAAGCCATCGAGAGGGGAATTTATAATTCAAATGGAAATGATAACGACTACAATGTTTACCTAATTGATAAGTGAGTGGTGTGTATGAAAATGACACATTGAAAGCAGAGATCGTTCAGAACTTATTTCCATGTCTGACATCCTATTTACGAGAATTAGTGTTAGAAATTATACGTAGGATGTCACTGGTCAGGTACATAGGCATGACACAGTTCAAATTAGAGTACCCTTAGTCCTTATTGCAAGAATTCATCTTTACAACTATGAAATAGTTGGATCATCATCACTTAAATGACCCATGGAGGTGGAATAACAGATAATCATACAGTATACTTGCTTAGATTAGGATCAATATTTAGTTAATCATACCCATAGCCATCCCACTCAATCACAGGAAAGGGTTTTCCTTTATAATGAAGTTAAGTGGTTTAGGATTAGGATAGGGCTAGCAATTAAACGTAATAAAAATGAGTATAATAATATGTCATCACACAATTAATATGAATCCTTAATAGAAAAATGTTAAAATACTGATCTCATGCCTCCATTACCAGATTATACGTAAAACATTTCCTTTAATACCGGATGAACACAGAGAACTTCTTCACTGGTGTATGAACACAGAGAGCTTCTTTAGTACTGGATGAGCACAAAGAGCTTCATCAGTACTGGATGAACAAAAATGTCTTCTTCAGTATCGTCTGAACACAAATGTCTTTTTTAGTACAGGATGAACACATCTGTCTTAGTAAAATCTCCAAATTGAGATTTTGCAGGATTCCTCTTGAAACTTAACATATTTTAAAGGTCCAACTAGATTAGATAATGATAATTGTTGATGTTCTATATGAATTCATTTATTGGAACAAACGAGAAAATGAACAATACACACTAGTGCAAGAATAACATGACTGGAAAAATTCTCTTTTGATAGTGGTTTCTGATTAAATTTAAATACATGTCCATCAATGACAAAAGAGGTCTTCTCTTCGATCCATCTGCTTGACAGTTTTCCCTTGAAGTTTTTAAACCTCCTGCCATATTACAAATCCTAGTCACCAGGTTGAAAAAAATTATCTTTAAGGAACTTATCATGCCATTTGGTTCCGTCATCTTGAACAAGCATTGTTCTTTGAAGTGTGTCTTGTCTCATTTCATCTAATTCATTCAACTCCATCAATCTTTGTTTGTGTGCCTCACCCAGATCCATTCCTAGCTGCATGGCTATTCTGAAGGTTTTAATTTGTAACTCTATAGAAGGGAGTACATGTTTTCCATAAACCAACTCGTAAGGTGAGTGTCTCGTTTTGTGTCTCCGGGTTGTCCTATAGGCCGACAAAGCTTCAGGTAACCTATCGGATCAATCTTTGTGATGCAGTTGTAATATATTCGTGAGAATGGCTTCAATAAATTTATTAATGGACTCCACCTAGCCAATTTCCTGTGGATGATAAGGGTTGGATTTTCGGTGTTTGATTTGGTATTCCTCAGTAATGGTTTTGACCAATTTAGAGGTAAATTGGGTGCCCTGATTAGTTACTATTTCTCTCGGTACACCAAATTGAGTAGATATTCCCTCAAATAAGAAATCAACAACTGATTTCTCATTAGCATAAGATAATTCTTTCGATTCTACCCACTTGGTTACATAATCCGTACATACCAAACTAAACTTTTTCTTTTTAGAAATAGGAGAATTTTCACCAACAAAATCTAATGCACATTTTTCAAAGAGTTGAATAACTACATGTGCTTGAAGAGGCATTGCATTTGATGGGGTTGGTTTTCCCATCCTTTGGCAATCATCATAGCTAGCCACATACTTCTTTGCATCTTTAAAAATAGTGGGCCAATAATATCCAGACTATAATACTTTCTATGTGATCTTTTTGTCAGTGAAATTTCCACCACATGGCTCATTATGGAAATCTTTTAGGATGTCCTCCATTTCATCATCTCATACACATATTATAATTACAATATATAGACCAATAAGGTACAAACAATCATCTTGCCACATATAATTAGCACTTAGTTGAATGATTCTTTGTCTTTCTCTTGAGGATAAATTCTATGGAATTTTTCCTGTAATCAAGTAGTTGCATACATATGGATACTAAGGAGTATAAGAGGAAATAGAAAATAAAATTTTATCAGGAAAATCATTAGCAACTGGTACACTATCACATATATGAAGAAGTCTAGATGATAAGTCAGCAACAAGATTATCTCGTCCTGGCCTATTAACAATAGTAATATTAAATTCCTGCAGTAGTAGCAACCATCTTGTATCTTGGGCATCAGGGATAGATTTATTAATTAAAAATCTAATAGTTGAATCATCGTTATGTAGAAACACTTCATACTCGATTATATAATGTCTAAACATATTGATGGCATGAACTACTGATAATAATTCCTTTTCTGTGACTGTATAGTTATGCTCGGTAGGGGAGATATTTCTGTTGACAAAGTAAACGGAATAGGGGATTTGATTTTCCCTTTGGCCCAGAATAGCCCCAAAATTTATGTCTAAGGCATCAATACAAATGTGAAAAGGGAGGCTCCAATTTGGTCCTCTTAGAACCAGAGTAGTTCACAGTTTTTGTTTATGAGTTTTAAAGGAAATTTGACATTGAGAATTGCACTAAACATTTGCATCTTTAGTTATAAGTTTAAAGATAGGAGTGACTATTGAGGTAAATTTTTGAATAAATATTCTATAGTATCCGACATGCCCTAGAAACATTCTAACTTCTCTTTGAGTGCTAGGAGTTTTGATTTGAGCAATTATTTCAATTTTAGCAGGATCCACTCTTATCCCAGTTTTATAAAAATGATGACCTAGCACAATACCCTCAGTGATCATCATTCTATATTTTTCATTGCTAAAGGAAAGGTTAGTCTCTTGACATCTGATTAAGACTCTCTCCACGTTGTCCAAATCTTGTTGAAAATGTTTATCATATACTGTGAAGTCATGTATATAGACTTCGACACATTCTTGGGTTATATCTGAGAAAATAACAAGGACAACCATTTGAAACGTGATAGGGGCATTACATAACTCAAAAGGAAGAACACTATAGGCATAAGTACCCCATGGAAAAGTAAAGGTGGTCTTTTCTTGATCTTTAGGTGCAATTTAGATTTGGTTATAGGAACTAAATCCATCCAGGAAGGAAAAATATTTCTTGCCAGTCAAGGTATCCAATACCTTATCAATGAAAGGCAATGGGAAATACTCTCTAAAGGTGGCCTTATTCAGTTCCCTAAAATCCACATAAATCCTCCATTTACCATTTTTCTTGGGTACGATGACTAGTGGTGACACCCATTTGCTATGAGAAATAGCGTAAATGAAGTTAGCATTTAAGAGTTTTTGAATCTCTTCTTTTACAACATCTTTTACGGTTGGGTTCATTCTCCTCTGATGGTGCCTTACTGGTCTAATTTCATTGTTTGTATAGATATGGTCCATGTAGGTATCTCAGTGAATTCATTTCATGTCAGAGTAGTCCCATGAATAATCACTAGATTTCCTCCTAATCATTTTGACCTGTTGTTCTTATTGTTCTAACCCTAGACTAGAATTAATGTATAGAGAATTCTGAGGATAAATTTAAACATCATGGATAGATGACTCCTTTATTTCATATGTTGTTGTTATTGCAAGCAAGTAGAGGTAGAAGAATGACATGTTTCCTAAAATTCAAAAACTGGAAATATGCTCATATTCTTGGAAGGATTGCAGGAAATCGAAACATCTCATTGTGGCTAAGAAGAAGTTCAAAACTTCATATTCAGTCTATTCTTGAAGACCTTTAGACTTTTCAATTGTTAACAATGTTTTAGCACATTCCTCCTCTCCATATGGGCTTTCTAACCACAAAGTAACTTCTGTAGTAGTTTGGGTAGGAGGAAATAAAACAATCTTTTGACTTTGACACCCATTAGAAATTATCATCTCTCGAGACCTGCATCTAATGAAGGCATCAACCGTAGCAAGCCAAGGTCGACCCAGTACTACTGGATGTACAGGTTGGGAGGATTTTTGATGGATCACAAACAAATCTATAGGATATTCCCAAGAATCTAGTACAATTATTACGTCATCTAGCATTCATGTAGGTTTAAGAATAGATTTTTCTGCTAATTCCAACAAGGTTTGAGTGGGCCTCAAGCCGTCTAGCTACAATGTTTGTGTGATATCCATAGTCATGACATTTATTGCTGCACCTATATCAACAAGGGTGTTTTTTAAATATGTACAATTGATATGTATGGTCACTATGAGGTTCCCAGGATCAGTGTATTTACAAGGCATCCCTAACATGGTTTTCGATAATTGGCCAACTAGATTGATAACAGGGGGTTCCTTCCTCTTTCTTCCTTCCTTTTCAATGCCAAGGTCCGTTACAATCTCGACATAAATGGGAATATATTTGATGTCATGTAACAAGGGTATCCTCACACAGACATTTAGTAGTTCGACCTCTAAGTCATATTCTGATGGGACCTCAGGATTTTTAACAAGCAACCTTTCTGGGTAAGTTGGCTGAGTAATTTATTGAGATGGTTTAGGTTGTGTAGTAAAATTTATTACTACTTTAGTAGGGTTTTCTTCCTCACCAAGAGAAAAATATTCCTCTTCATTTTCAAGAGGTGAATTTGTTGGTTGTTCTTCTTGAATAATGACAGCAAGTCCTATATTATTTAATATCTTCCCCAATATTAACCTCATCTCATTGATTGGAGCTGAAGTGATGGTATAATTAGGGAAGGTCTGTAGCTCCACATTTTGCACAGGTTGATCTAGATTATTATTAGGGTTTGGAATAGGTTGTGAATGGAATTGGGTAGGTCGAGGAGGATTTGGATATAGTGCTACCTGTTGTTGACTCATATTCATGGGTAGAGAAAATTGTTGTGGGTCTATGTTGATAGGCAACTATTGCGAATTTAGATTCATGGGTAGTTGTTGTTCTTAGAACAAAGGTAAGAGCGGTGGGATAAACCCTGGAAATAACTGGGAAATATTTGAAGGATATTGTGTGTAGTTTGGATAAGATGGTGGTTGGTAAAGTTGTGGAGCTATGTGTCCATACATAGTTCCCCTCTAGCCTTGTTGCAAAGAATTTCCTTGTAATGATTGGGGTCCCCATTGAGAGTTAGGCATATAAGGGGCCCATTGTTGTTGAGTGAACTGCATGTAAGGATCTTGTGACATGCAGGGGTTTTGTTGCCTCTATGGTCTCCTAAAGGGATAGGATGAATATCATGGTTCTATCCCCCCTTTGTATATAGCTTGCAGTCCTCCTAATGAAGGAAATTATTTGCTTTAGTTCTTATCGGCGCAAATTCTACAAATCTCTAGGGTATTAAGGGGACATTATTTTTCAGGATGTTTCTTGCTACAATGAGGAAAAAAGGTAGCTAAAGCAACATTTTTATTTTCTTTCTTCCTTTTTCCATTAAGGGAATCTAGATGGTTACTAATGGTACGAAGGATATCACTTTTAAACTTATCCAATAGATTCCCCAATTTTATTCTAGTTACCCCACTTGTGGTTGGTTGGACAACTCTATTTCTAAGTTCTCTAGGACGTTTTCCAACTTTGGCTTGACTGTGGGAGTACTTTTTACAATATTCAACAATCTCGAAAAATAATTTTTGATAAACATCACCTGAAATCATAAGGTCAAGTACTTCTATGCAGTCATCGAGTACTCCTTTTAGAAAAATGGTCTTAACTATGGCTAGGTAAAGAAAAACTTGTTTGTATTTTTGGCAGTTGGTAAAGAACCTTTCTAAATAGTCTTCTAGGCTTTCATCTTCATCTTACTGCACTCTAAAGATATCATTCCAGACATCCCTAGGTCTATAATAGTCCTCGTATTTTTGCAGAAAGGTTGATTGCATATCATCCCAAGATGTAATATTATGTTCCCCTAGACTCATGGACCATCTTAATGTAGTTTTTTTTATGGTGGCTAGGAAAAGTTTCAGTTTTTTAGAATTATATGTATAATTATAAATTCTACACAATATATAAAATTCAAATAAAAATGAATCCAGATCTTTGGATGTCATACCATCGAAATGAGGTAATGCTAACAAGGGAATGTTCCTCATATTGACATTCCTAGTAATGTTAAGGATTGGAAATCCAAATGTTTCTAGTTCAATGTTTTTCGAGTTGTCGAATCTTCCTCCTTCTCTTTCCATTATTCCTTCCCACACTTTAATATTTGTGGCAGTTGGAGATATATCACTTGCAGAAGATGATGGTTTAGTCACTGGATTATCTGTAATGTTCTAAGGTATTGTCCCCACTGCAGTCTGAACTTCCTCTACCACTTCTTGATTTCTGTTGATGTCTCCTCTCCTACTATCACCAAACTTTCCTCCTTTAGTGTTTTCCTTGCATAATGATTAACAAAATTAGTCAGGGTTACAATTTTAGAATCGTATATATTTTCTGTGGTTTTAGATGAAATGATTCTACCATTCCTATCTCTAATTCTTTTCATAAAAACAAAATCATCAAACTCTAACTACATACCAAAAGAGAGGACAAATTAACTTTGGAGCGACCTGACCAAAGTGGATGCGTAGGTTCTTACCTCTTGTCTTACGATAGTATCTCCACCCTTAGGTCATCCTCAATATTACTCACAATCCATCCACAAATCTATCATCGTTTACAGTGCCCCGACAACGTAGCCAAAAATAATGGGGCAATTATATATATATATGTGTGTGTGTGTGTGTGTGTGTGTATGTATTTATAAGTTCTTTACTCAATACTTAATTATCAACAAGGGAATTGTAATTAGTAGAGATGATGCACTATATGTGCCGACAATAGATAAGTTGTGCTTTCTGTTGCGTATACTATAGAAGGTGAGTACTTCAAATGAACACTTCATTCTACAAACTTTAATTCATTCCATCGCACAATTAATGAAAAGCCACACAATTCTCAAACACTGTAAATTGAATATTTTAAATCAGGTAATGAGTTCCTCCATTTATAGGCTCATGAACTAACAAGATGGACTTAACTTTGTTTCCTGTAAGTATTAATTTGAAACAAATCAATTCAATGCATTCGATTATTAAACAAGGAAATCAAAACTAGTACAGGAAATAGTTGATAATAATCTTCACTATTGGTGCATGTAGGCGAGTGGTGAGATCTCAAGTATTATCCTTCTTGTTCTTCAAAGAATCAATCATTAAGTTTGAAACTCAAATACAATTTAAACTAAGAAACTATCACTCATAAAGAAAAACTAGAAACACTAAACTATTTAATAACTTAAAAAAAAAAAAAAAACTTGCCTTTATGGCTTCAGTGGGCCCTTTTTGAGCTACCATGGTAGGCTTGAAAACTTACAGAGCTAATAAGTAAGTTAACGCACTGATCTTAACAACTGCTACTCATATTATTAATCAAAAAGAAGGATTACAACTTAATAGTTCATTAACATTACAAATCGCAGAGTATTAGTGCTATGTTTCTAATTCTTTGATTCTCTAACCTAATCTCTCTCTGAACACTAAAATATTTAAAGAATAAGAGATTAAAATATTAACATAATCATACGACGACCCTTTTTTTATAAAGAATACGGTTGTTACAATCAAATTTACAAGAGATAATCATCAAATCTGTATAGTTAAATTGAATCTACATTTGTAACTTCGTCCTCATGACACGAAGTGTATGAGGAGGAAGTCAATCTCAACTGAATAAGTAAGGGAGATGCCTTCAACAACTTTCTTGCTTCCATCATAGATTATTTGATGAGGTATGAAGTCTGGTACCAGAATCAGATTGTAGAACATTGGTACTAAAATAGAACAAAGGAATAGCTAGTATTGGAATCGAATTAAGGAACGCTGGTACTAGAACAAAACAATATAACATGGTTACCAGAGTTAAACGGTAGAAGAGATGGTACCAAAATCGAACAGTGGAACAACTTGTACCAGAATAGAACAATATGATGAGCGCAATAGCCAAGAGATTGGTCCACTGGTCAAGTGCCAGATGGGTGCACACATGTGGAGATCACGGTCATTGAGAACATGACTATTGGCCGAGTACTGGATGGGTGCACATAAATTTATGAAACCCTGACTGCCAAATTGTTGAAGAGGCTGGACAAATAAGAACGTAGGTACCAGATCATTGAGCTACTCGAGTATTGTAATGATGAACTACCCAAGTGTTGGAATGTTGAATGTGTACTAGATGAATTGGAGTGGAGATCCAAAGATCTATGGGAACCAATCAGAGAAATTAGAGAGTAAAAGATCACATAATGTTATTTTTACTACAAGAAAACATAGAAATTGAATTTTGAAATATATATTACCTCATATAGACATCATAAGGATAAAAGGGCATATACTTGAAGAAAATAGCTGAATAGTAGATTAGGGCATTATAAGTATCAAAAGGGACACCCGAAGTGGATGTTAATAGTAATGATAGTATACGTATAAGTTGCAGTTGTGATAGTTATATATATATATATATATATATATATATATATATATATATATAAAAATCTCCGAAGATGCATACCTTGTTTCATTTTTGTTTTCATTCTAAAGTTAACATGTCAAGAGAGTTGGTCCTTCTTGGATCTTTCTAAATCCATGGCTATAATGAATTATACTAGTTTATTATTTTGAAAATATAATTTGTCAACTAGATAATAACACGTTCTTTATTTTCCCAAATATATTTCTTTATAAAAGGGAAAATTTATATCTAGAAAATAACATATTCTTAAAAATAATTTTGCAATACTAATTTCTAAAACATTTATCCATATATTTTGGTTTAAGGGATCTTTCTTATAAATATTAATATAGGTATTCTCCTACATTCACATTTCCCTACTATTTAGGAGTCTTATTTAGAGCATTTATATTTTTAACAAGTAGTCAATTTATATTGGGTAATCAATTTATAAAATATCATTTTAAAACATGTCTATTTTTAATGGGTGTTCTATCTATAATAGGTCCATTTTTAGCAAATCAAGTCATTAATGCATGAGTTGCACACCAGTTTAGTTCTATGTACATGAATTATCACTTATGCATGGCTAACTCCATTTATTGCTAGCTTTAATTATGACTAGTTAAGTCGTAAGGCATTTCTTTCTTAAAACAACTCCCTTAGCTTCCACGGTGTACTGGTTTGTTGTGTAGGATCGAATTTTAGAAAATTAAATACTCCTCTGTTATTGGATTGAAATGGTTATAGAAAAATTCCTCAGTTGGAGAAAATGATTAACGATTAAAGCATCCTTTGCCATCGAATTGAAATGGTTATAGAGACCATCCCCAGTTGGAGAGAATGTTTAGCGAGAGATATGCATCACACAAGAACCCGCGTGAGCCATACTGACAATGATAAATCATTATTCCCGGTTTGACATGATAGGCATTGAACCTGAACACTGAAGGGATCTTACGAAAGTGCGATGAGTCACAGAGCTGCTCCATCCCTATTCAATTGGTAGCTTCACCATTTTCCTCTTCCTCGATTCTTCGTTGGTCTTCCTCTTTTTTGGTTTCTCTTTTTTCTTTTATTTCTAACCAAATAGAATAATATGTATTCATTTATTTATGTGGTTATGATTGTAAGAATTATTCTTGATGCGCCAATATAGGTAGGTGTGTTCCAATAACCAGCATGGGTTATTTCCCATGTTGACCTCTCCCTTTTACCGATGTTTAAAGGATCAAATATGTACGGAAGGTGATACGGGTAGCCCCTCATTATAACTAAAAGGGTGGAACCTATCTCTAAGGCATACACCTATCTTTTCCATTCATCTATACAAATGATGATATACATTAACACCTTGTAAAAAAATTCCCTCTTTTCGAATATTTGACATTTCAAAACTATACAGGGCTAAGCAATGTGAAAATTTGTGTGGCCAATCTCTAATGTATGGATTTCAATGGAGTTGAGTGTGAAAGCTCAATGAGAGATAACTACCCAAAGCTGGTAAATGTCATAGTGCATAATTGTCTTTGGATGTCAATGTTTGAGCTCAAGTCTTTATTAATTAAATCAAATAAAGTAGTTAAGTGATTGATAATTTTTACGCAAAAATAATAAATATAATAATAATTAAATCAATAAATATTAAAATTAAGTAATTAATTTATATCTCATCAATTAATTAGTTAATTAATCAAATTAATAAATCATTGAAAAATAAAAAATAATAATAAAATAAAATAATAAAATATATAGTATTTAATCAACTCGTTTAATAAAAAAATATAGAATAAAATTAAAAATTAAAAATTAAAAAATTAAAATAAAATAAAGTAAATAAAATAAATAAATAAATAATAATTGATAATAATAAATAAATAAAACAAATAAATAATTAAATAATTAATTTTAACAAATTAATAAATTATGTAAATCATTATTCAAAATAATTAATTTTATATATAAATAAATTAGTAAACATAATAATTAAACCCTAAACCGTAACCTTCAGAAAGGTGTTTATGTCATTCTTTGCTCATGCGGTAAGGAATACATAGGTGAAACAGGTAGGCCTCTTAATGCTAGAATTAAAGAACACAGTGCTAACTTAAGAAGAGAAACAATTTCTAAATCAGCCCTAGCAGAACATGTTCACTGTTCCTCTCATTACATCTGCATGGAAGAAGCCAAACTTGTTAGAAAACAAGAACACTATCTTAAAAGGAAAATTAAAGAAGCCATTGAAATAGAAAAAAGGAAAAACAACTTTAACCGGCATGATGGACTAAAACTAAGTAACACTTGGAAACTTTTACTTGAAATCTTAAAAAAACAATAATCAACTCTTACCCCTTATATTAACCTATTCGAATGAGGTACAAGAGGAATTACTACAACTCAGCTTGTGAGTTGTCCTATACAACTACAAGTGTGGAAATCAGTGAATACATATGGAAATTAGTGAATGTAAATCATCAATTATTTCTAATAGAACTCACCATGGGAAAGACAAAATAGTTTCCAAAATATTCTCATTTCAGTAAACGTTTGAAACAATTGTGATCTATGTTAATGGAAAATGCTTATGGGTATGGATACTCAATCCGGCCCTATCAAAACATTGACAAAGATTACTGAAGCATGAAATAGGTAGTTGTCTGTAGGCGGTAGGCTCACTTTTCTAAAATATTCTCTAGAGGCATTTCGTGTTTATTTTTTCTCTATGTCCTATATCCTTGTTGGAATGTTGGAAGAGAAGATTTTTTATTATTATTTTCATGGAAATGAAGGAGAGAAAAATATGGAATTGCTCGTCAATTGGGAGAAATAACCAAGATCAACGTTGTTGGTGGGTGGGGTTTAAAAATATACATCAGTTTGGCAAATCATTAACTACTAAGATCTTTGGCATAATGTTATATTGCAAAAATATCTTGACCCACTGACTTTTGATTGAATTTGGATCCCAAACACTTATTAAATATATTGCTTCGATTATCTGGAAAGCCCTAGTCCTATCCTTCCCTCTTGGGAAAATGCTTGCATGGAGAATGTGGGATGAAGAGATGGTAATATTAGGGATAGATCCTTGGATGGGATGTGTGGGGAAACATCATCTCTTGTAGCACATGTTAAATAAATTGAATGAACAAGGAATACTAGTACTAGCTGAATGTTGCAAATCCAACTTTTACTGATATTTGCCCAATGGCAAGAACAATTGGTGGATTCTTAGTCTTTAGGATTGGAAGGTTTAGATGCAGACCCATAAGGATTACACTCAAAGGTTGGATGAAAGTTCTATCAAATTGAAGGTGGAGGGTGATACCTTAGTATGCTCCAACAATCCTACCATATCACTGTTGATAGCTAGCTTGCGGTACAAGGATATCTTTGATGATGAAGCAATAGTAGTAACTTGGTGGTGGGGAAGATTTGGAAAGTTAAATCTTCAACGAAATCCAAGATTTTTATGTGTTTGACCCTAACAAATAGTTTTTTGACCTAAGAGGTTATACAAAATAGGGCAAGGTAGGGTCCTAGAATTTTCACTCTATACAAATGTGAAGGGGAAAGAATATACCATGTGTTGGTTCATTTGTATTTTCTCTCAGGAGTTATGTGGTGCTATTACTCCTTACAATCTTTTGGTTTTTTCTTTTTCTTTTCAGATGTCTAGTGCTTCGATTTCATCAAAATTTTGGATATTGATATGCATGTGGGGGTAAATTGAAGAATTTGGATCCTTTCCTTCTTTTGGACAAATTTACAATTAAATTGAACCTAATTCACTTGGCAAGCAGAGCATGAGATTCGAACTCTTTCCCTTCTCATGTAAGGAAATCGTTTGAGCTTGCTTGGGCTACAATTGGGTTATGATAAACACGATCAATATTGATCAGACTGGAACATAAGTTTTCAATTTTGAGTTGAATGTTTGTCATTTTGTTAATGTGGTTTGTCAAGGGAACTGTTTGTTTAATGCTAAATTTAATTTGGCTTGCAATTTCTCCTCTTGCTAGCTTTCCGAACCATCCTCACAGAGGTACAATCTTTTTCCTTTTTAAAAACTCAATAACACTTTGATTTTTCCATTGTGTGTGTGGTATCTGTTATGGAAGCCTAGGTACTTTTCTTTTTCTTTTACGAAAAACTAATTGTATTTTCCTTCCTTTTGTTATTAAGGTTTTGAGACTATCCCATACATGCTCAAGGAAAACCCATCCTAGAGAAGCTTCATCTTCCAATACTTGGGCCTTTCATGGATTCATCTATTTATTTACCAGACGTGGCTATATTTTCTTCTATATATTTTAGAAGAGGAAATGGTTGCCTTCTGCGTTGAGAAGATGGGGTAAGCACAAATACATTTTGTTGGTCACTGGATTATTTCATTAATCATGCTTACTATCATGCTCTGCTTAAATTTCTTAATGGGAAGGGAATTTATAGCATCACAGTTGACTAAAAGTGGTTTATGTGGGACCTTGAGCCGGTTAGTTGTTTATTTTAGAGCCAATTTCGTTAAATAACTTACAGGACATGGCTTGTCTGCATGGAGCTTTTACACATCAAGATTTTGCAGGAGATAAGGGTACCGTCAAAGCTAGTGATCTGCAAGTTGGATAATTTTCATTCTCTTGTGGTTTTGATGAACTTTCTTTTAAGGTCAACAATTATTGATCTAAGCGTTGAGTATTAGAACTAGATCATTGGAATTTGTGATAACGTTCTAAGTAAAAGTTTATTATGGTTTTTAGTGCATGAAAACTGGAAGAGGTATAGTCCACTGTGAAATTCCAGCAAGAAAAGGGGTCCATATTTTCTCCCAACTTTTGGTAAATATTTCATCAAAAGACAAAATGTATGTATGTTTGTTTCTAATAAGATAATTTATTTAAGATTCTGTATTTCTATTACCGACTTACAAGACCTTGGTTTTTTGTATATGATTGAACTTACATATAAAGAATTGGAAGGTAAAGACATACCAAAGGTTGAGAAATATGGTGTTAGAGCAGTTGTTATAATTGGAGAAGCTTTGGGCATTAAGTCCCTTGCATACACCCAAACTGCAGCAATGTTCTTGGATTTCACAATGAAGCCAGGAGTTGCTCTTCATCAACTTGTTCGAGAGTGTTTGAATGCATTTGTCTATGTTTGAGAAGGTGAGGCAATTTTTGGAGATCTTAGTTCATCAGCTATTGGCGCTCACCAAACTATTCAATAAAGCTATGGCAATGGATTGAGTGTTTGGAATAAGTCAAATATTCCCTTGTAGATTCTTCCTAATTGCGGGGAAGCCACTGAATGAACTAGTCATTCAATATGGTCCCCTTTTTATGAATAATAAACAAGAAATAATTCAGGATCTTGAAGATTATCAATGTTCTAGAAATGGATTTGAGAGAGCTGTTGGATGACGTCATGGCACTGTTGGATGTCATCGAATAGACAACATATTGAATTCAAAACTATGATACCAAAATTAATTTTGCTGACATGCCTTCGAGATCATAATAGATAATGCTTTAGAAGTACATTCACAAAGTTGCTTCCCTATATTTTTTTGTCTGAGTTCATTGAGTTATGTTCTATTACTCCTTCCCTACAGTGCCAACATAGTGGAAACTTTAGAAATGTCCCTTTCAAAGGTAAACCTTGGATTCTGGAATGAATCTATTCAACCCTTCAAACACTATGACCAACTACGTTGGAATGAATTTGCTTAACCACTCAAAATCCATAGCCACCAACTTTGGCCTTGATAGCAACCTTAGCATATATAAAGAAAGCAGTTATAATTGGTAATCAAGACAACTATGCTTTCCTTGAAACCCTCATCAAAGATTTATGTAATGGAACAACTTTTAAGGCATTATTTACTACAACAATAAATCAATCCAAGGTATATTTTGCAACTACTTGATCTTGCATAGCTCTAGTATATTTAAGTTTTTAGAGTAAATCTGATATGTCACAAATGAGTTTCTAAAGGATACAAATATCTACATATTTCTCAATTAGATTCCATTATTAATCTTCTCTTTTCTTATTATCTAGCAAGAGAATACACAATACATATTATTGATTTTCCACACCTTGATTGGCATGAGGCACACATATGCCAATTTAAAGGTCAACTAGATAGGCAATACTAAGTTCAACTAAACTATAACATGGTCAAGAAAAATAAAATAAATTTGCATAGACTTGTCAAGTGCTTCAACTAAAAAGAGTTTGATTTATTTTAGAAGTGTCCTATCTATTCATCCGTCGTAGATCCATATTCAAATTAAATAATACATTTTGACAAATGCCTAGGATGAGGTATTTGGTTCTGAATAAAAATAAATAATTTGATCCAATATGATAGGATAGTTGACACACAAGGTTACATCGGAGATAATATTCTTACAGTAAAAGAATATATGGACTGAAAGAACCCTGTTACTAATTTAATTTAGTGCAGAAACCAAGAGGTCTATATGAGACAAATGGTTTCTAAAGCCTTGACCTACAAACATGAAATTTTTAGTACTCAAATTTATTCCATATGTCTATGAAATCCAAGCTCCTCTTGAACACGAACTTGAAGAAAGAATTAATCACTGAGATACCTGAATAGAGAGTCGTAAAGAAAAATTCTCAATTATGATATGTCAAGGTTATCAGAACATTAGCAATGCCGGAAATAGTATAAGTAATATTAATGATGCTGGGAAGTTTTTGGAGTGCTTGGAAATGATAATATCTTAGTTGATTAAGATAGGAATAAATTCTTGTTGAAGATTTAGTATGTTATTTTGATGTTGGAGGCTACTTTTGAGAAATACATTGGGCATAAATTACTTTTTAAGAAGTAAAATTAAATTGGGCATTGAAAATTAATAGCATAATGGTTTCTATTGAAAGAGGAAAAAATAATGATCAAGCTAGAGAATAGGGCAAGGAAATTACTTTCTATGAACACTAATTTCAACAAACAAATATAGAATAGGACCATGCAATATAAGAACACAGTAAAAATTCATGATTCAAGTATGATTTTTTGTTTTTAATTAAGATTTACTCTCTGATTTGTTCTAAAATATTAATTTCTTTTAAATGTACAGGCTCACTTGGCTCCAAATAGCCAGTTTGATTTGAGAAATATATCAAGAGATCTTTGGCTGATTCTCTTTGGCTGATGACTTGAGCAAGGTGGTTGGAATCGGATTAGTAACATTTTCTATGTGGACAACAACTTTGGTCTCAAAAAGAATGATGTATGCAATATTTCCCTTGGTCTGACCTTGCTTTGTCATCATCTGCCTTTTTTTAAAACCTATTCTTGAATTATAACTGATACACACCCTTGATGCATTATCTGCTATCCTCTTTTGTGGTATTTTTCTATAGTATTTATGATTCTTAATGTGGATGGTAAATCTTTAATACTCTACCCTTCTTCCAAAGTCATCATTCTACATATCCATTGTTGTTTAAACTAACATTCTCCTTCTGATTTGATGTATTCCTCTGAGCATGGTGGTATAAATAAGAAGGACATGGAGACTATTTCGAGACATGTATTGGAGATGCTTTACAATTGATTGATGTTTCACTTTGTAATTGATTGAAATATTCCATATGAAGAATAAATTGATTTTTGAGGTCAAGATACATTTTCCTATATCTTTGCATCTTTGTTGTGTTCTAGAGATACAAGATACCAATTATAATGTAGTACTATGTTGTGTGAAAATCTATCACTCAGGGGATAGAATCTCCCAATAGGTAATTCTTTGGGGGAATATTAGATAAGAGAAAGGAGAGGAAAACCTTAGGATGAGCATATTTTGAAAAATAGAACAAGTGCTCAAAGGTTTCATTTTTGCTACATGGTGGGCATTTAAGGTGTATAATTAGTAGGTGTTCAAATTCAAGTTATTCTTCTTGAATTCAGACCTTACTCCGTTTCCTTTGCAATATCTGGTGCAATTGATAGTTAACTCATAGTAAGAGGCTAATTATTCTTAGTTTTACATGTAAATAAATGATAAACTACCACATAATGTGTAATTTCTCTCTCCTATAGGGTATAATAAATATGTACTAAGGACTTTAATTCCTTATTGACATAGCGTTATTCTCCAACTAAGCAATAGCGATTCATTTTTATTTAGGTCTACAGTGCCTCCCGTAACTGCAGTGGATCTATGTCGTCTAAAACGAGCAAGCAGTATTCACTCTCTTCAAGTGACGGGATGTAATAATTGCGCTCCCAGACTTCATGGTATCCAGAGATGATGTTTAAGAGATTTGCATTTTGCTGAGAAATCCTGGCTCCCTCTGCTTGCGTTCTTTATTTCTGTTTAATTGTAATTATTATTTTTTTATTTTTTAAGTTCAGTAAATTCTTTATTTGTTTTTTGTTTCTTAAGTTTATCAAATTCTTTTTTAGAAGTGATGTAACGAGCTTGCAGCAAGAAGCCAGAAACAATTTTATGTGTCTCTAAAAGCTGCATTTTCATTTTTTATTTTTCTCCCTGTTTTTACCTTTTAAACTTTCCTTTTACTTTTGGTGAGTTTTACCCCAACACTCGATGGTAAGCCAGCTATTTGATAAAACACGCATCTCAAGGAAAACGTAACATCATCTATGTTATTCTCTCTATATATGAATGAATATTAAGATATCAAAGTTGTGTTTTTATGAGGATTCGATATTAGCCTGGATTAAAGTAGATATTATACAGAGAAACATATGTTGAAAACGGAAACGTAGCTGTTCTACTGTTTCTTGATGTCGTTCAAAGCCATAGGAGGACCACGATTCATACTCTCGATGATTCCGATGGTGGGATGTGGGATCATCGAGAGTATCCAGACATGATCGACGACACTTCGCTTGGAAGGTAAGCCATGCTTCAATTAGCTGGACATCTTGTTAATGCAACACAATGTACTGCTAGATAATGTGTTCAATCCTACCTTCATTTACACAATCGAAGCAACAAATAAGTAAAACTAGCATTTTCATATATTTAAAACTATGGAAGAAATTCTGGCTAAATAAGTTCTGCGACAGAAACTCAGATCGAATCACAATGTTCACAATCTGGAGCTTTAGCTGGCAGCGACCCAAATAAAGACAACAACAAAGTTCAGAGTTCGAAGCATAATCATATTTTTCCATCAGTGAGGAGATTAGTCTCAACGGAAGAGGGTAGACAAGGAAATATCACTAGTTTTGCCTTATTGACATAGTGTTATTCTCAAACTAAGCAATAGCGAAACATTTTTATTTATGTCTACAGTGGCTCCCATAACTGCAGTGGATCTATGTCGTCTAAAACGAGCGAGCAGTATTCACTCTCTTCAAGTGACGGGATGTAATAATTGCGCTCCCAGACTTCATGGTATCCAGAGATGATGTTTAAGAGATCTGCATTTTCCTGAGAAATCCTTGCTCCCTCTGCTTGCTAGGAAGCCAATTGTGATTGCAGCTCTGAAACTTTATTCTGGAAATCATTGATTACTCCTGCGCAGCCAAAGACAGGATCGCGACCTCTCTCGCTCGCGTCGTACAGCATGCTTCTTACACCATCATTTCTCTTGTCAGCCAGAAGATCCTGTAACACCCTGAAAACTTAATAAATTTAAATTTAAAAACTTAATAAAGCAGTAAGGCATAAAGTGCAGAAATCCATTATCGATATAGTGTGTATTATGTCAATAACTTAAATATCAACATATCTATTCACTTTTTCTAAATGTTGTAACCAACCACAATTATAGAAATATTCTTAAATGTGTACCAATATTTATAGGCACACTCCCTATACAAAAAGGGTAAATGCAAAAATAAAGATAGAAGAAACTCACGATGACCATATTCAACAAGAACTAAAGAAGAATATAGATATGGGGATTTGTTAAATACTTCAATGGGAAAGGACAAATATAACATGGAGGAAATGTCAAATAATAAACCAAACCAATCATGAGAAAGGAATATAATCTGCCACACATCCGTTGCTGAGTATCAGAACAGCTCTAATGAACTCAATGTTGATGAAACTCAAATTTCCTTTATAGTAAAAAGCAATAATCTACAGAAAGGTATTTTGGTTCCTCCATCTTCTCAAGTTAGTTCTAATACATTCAATTATCTAGACAAAAGCTTGAAAAAAACTTCAATGAGCAGTGCTCTTTATATGTTTCTCCCAATACAAAATTATCATTCCCTGTTCAACAAAGGCACTGAAACGATCCCTAAGCCTATGAATGCATTGGACCATTGATAAGTACAATTCTTAACATTAGAGAAGTAACAGAGGTCACCTATTCATAGCCAACCATCCGAATACAGAGTTGAACTAGTCGCTTCCGGATTGCTGAAATAACCTGCAATAAAGTAAAAATGATTTTTTAAATCTTTAAATCTGAACTTAAAAGATCTGTTTATTTAAGGCAACGATACATTTTCGCGATCCTCATCTGCCAGAAGTTTCCTTTTCCAACAGATGTAATTTTCTAAGGGTTAAACGAAGAAGTCAAGTTCAAGGGCTTGCTTCACCACAACTAATTGAGAACCTCTAGAGAATTGGATTGGAATTCTTTCCACTTGCATAACTCTATTCCACCATCTTTAAATTTTGTTTGTTGGTATAAAACTTCGATGAAATACTTCCTCTAGAGCAGGTTTTGAACTATGCATTGTATTTTAGGTTGTGTCTTGTTCAATATCTTTATTATGAACAAAAGAAAGTTATAGAAAGAGAACATACCTTTCATGACATATGGACCACGAAGCCACAGTTCTCCTTTCTGGTTTGGGGGTAGAGGAGCTCCTGAAATAGGATCAACTATCTTTGCTTCAGTATTTGGAGACAACAAGCCAGTCGTTCCATAGTGTCTACTTTCTTCTTGACTGTGTGTGGATGCCCCCATTCCCATTGTTTCTGTTAGCCCATAGCACTGCACAATATCATGCAACCTTACTTGAGAAAAAGCATAGCCTAGGTGTAAGCTAACCGAGATAGTCGTAAGGTCATGGCTCTAATAACTTTGTAGCAAGCAAAAAAATGGCAGAAACTGTCTTAGTTGTTGATGATTAGTCAAAGATATTCAATGCTCAGTGCAAGCCCCTGTACTTGTTAGATGCTTGTGTGTAAGCATGGCTAGGCATATACACGCTGGCTAAGAAGACCCCATAGGTGTGATGTTGCTAATATCTGCGATCCACCATCTCGGATATACTTCAAATTACCTCTAAATGCTTTCTATGTTTGGTACATGTGCCCCTGGGCTCTAGAGTATCATATGGGTGGGAAAAAGTTATCAGTCAAACCTCTGTGCAGGCCAAGAAAAGGCTTATCCTACCCATACAGTCATCTGCTCAGTAGGCTTCAAGTTTGTGACTAGCTATTTTTTAATCCCAGATGCCTAGTCACCCAAGCTATAGCAATTTGGTCCCAAAGACAAACACCACTATTGTGCACAGATTTAGCGAGACTACACAACCTGGTTTGTTAAGAGCAAGGAAATCTGCCTAACATCGAAGCTGGAATATAGTCTAATGAACTCTACTTTTCCTTGAGGTGAGTGATTCTTGAATGCAGATTCTTGTTTCTAAAAACTTGAAAAAATTCCGTGAATTTTAATCTTGACTTTGTTATAGCTAGCTAGAGGGAAAGGTTATTGCTTATTAGTTCAATTCCAAAATACTTTTCTCTGATCCATAGCTAGGGAAAAATACATTTAAAAAATAGATTCCAAATCTGGCTGGTAAAAGCTCTGTTGTATGGGTACTGAAAGGTCAATCCTGTGTTTAAAGGTAAAGATAGAAGGCACGTGTTAGCCCTCATTTTCCCTTACAGGAAGACCACTGCACTAGGCTAAAAATGAATGAGGCACACTTAACCTACCTAATAAAGAGGGATAGTAACTTTTTATACCCTCCTGAGTGGTTGGAGAGAGTGATTATCTAGTGAGTGTCCATATCTTGAAATTATGTAAAAGAAAGCAAAGTTAGTGTTCTAGTATTTGTATTTCTATAGTAAGTAGACGAGCATGGCAGAAAAGAAGAAAACAACTTTACTTGTCTTATTGTGACTCCAGGGAACCAAGAAATAAACTCCTCTCTAGACTCTTTGCTCAGAGGAGCTCCACCACATATAATAGTGTGCAGGAACTCAAATCATATTTCTTTGCAATATCGACTTTGTTCATAGCCAACAGGATGGGAGGCACAAGAGGCAAATAGGTGATTCTATATTTGTGAATCAACCGAAGCATCTCCACGAGATCAAACTTAGACATCACAACAATGGTGGATCCGGAACCAAGCAACACACAAGCAAAAGCTGCAAGCCCATATATATAAAACACATCAAATTCAACTAAAATATTAGTACAAGGATTTTTAAAAACTATGGATAGTGGAAACAACTTATATACGAATAACAACGAATCCAATATGTTTCAAAATGTTTTATAAAGTATTATTTCAATCCTTCACAGTCCCAAACTCCACATAAACCCTTAACTATTTGACCATATTTAAAATTCAATATGTTTTAAAATGTTTTATAAAGTATTCTTTCAATCCTTCGCAGTTCCAAACTCCACATAAACCCTTAATTATTTGACCATATTTAAAATTCAACTACTAAGCGAAATATAAATCCACATATCACAGTTCCAAACTCCAAAGAAACCCTTAACTAGTTAACTGTATTTAGAATTCAAATACTAAGTGAAATAGAAATCCATATCATCACAGGGGTCATGACTAACAATTACGGGTCAAAATTTGGCTTCTAAAGCTTGACTTAGACTCTTATACCCCGTTGTCCTAAGCATGCATTCAAAACTATTTGACAATATTTAAAATTCAATATGTTTCAAAATGTTTTATAAAGTATTCTTTCAATCCTTCACAGTTCCAAACTCCACATAGACCCTTAACTATTTGACCATATTTAGAATTCAACTACTAAGCGAAATAGAAATCCATATCACAGTTCCAAACTCCAAAGAAACCCTTAACTAGTTGTCCGTATTTAGAATTCAAATACTAAGTGAAATAGAAATCCATATCATCACAGGGCTCATGACTAACAATTACAATTCAAAATTTGGCTTCTAAAGCTTCACTTAGACTCTTATACCCCGTTGTCCTAAGCATGCATTCAAAATAGGGCAGATTCGTGAGAAATAGTAAGTGTAACTCTGTCGCAAGAAATGTTGTAAAAATAAGGCCTAGATTCTTCATGAGTCGAATGGATGCCAGTTTCTGCGCTTATTCGAGCACTTATTTGAACTATCACCGGGGCTCTTCCTTAATATTGTGAAAAAAAACTTCAATGAGCAGTGCTCTTTATATGTTTCTCCCAATACAAAATTATCGTTCCCTGTTCAACAAAGGCAGTGAAACGATCCCTAAGCCTGCGGTGACTAGATCTTACCTCGTGTTTGTAATGGCAGGATCGCATTACGAAGGACTCTTCCCAGGACAAACCATAGATTTTTGCCACTCGTCCAATAGTTTGAACTGGCTAAGATCTGTAATTTTAAGATTTGAAGATATTTTATAGTTTCCACATAAATAAATTTATAAAACCCATTAAACATCATACTATGGATTTTCTATATAATTTCAACGAATTCCATTCATCTGTTTATGATATCATGGCAGGTAAAATTTGAAATTCCAAAGTAGTTTTAGTTCATAGAAAAACATATCTTAACGCAGTTATACATTAAGCTATAGCACATTCCAAATGCTCTTATGAAATGCCTCCATGTATTATTTTCAGTTCATTCGGTGTTTGAATATTTTGTGTACATACATCCTTGTTCCAAAAGAATTGAAGTCTTCAAATCAAATACAAGGAAAAATCTTTGATATTACATCCCCCATTGCATGCAAAAAAAATTACAATTTCTTAGACTAATACCTATAAAAATTAAGAATAAATTCGTTGGTTAAGATAGTCTAACAGTGATAATGTGTGCTCTTGTTGCACATCCTGGCCCCTGTGCATAAACATAAGAACATGTCTGTGGATTCTTATAGTAACAACATCAGAAAGAGTGATTTGAATACAGGAAAATACAAACAACTGAAACCCTTTAACATGAAGAAAGGATGCAGTTGCAGAGTCACTATAGCCTAGTTGGCCCAGAGGATGGATGCCCTCTAAGTTTATCTTTTCATTCTCAATCTAGAAATTAAAGACCAATGTGCAACGATTTCAAATGAGATGGGTGATTTTCTACATAAATAAATTTATAAAACCCATTAAACATCATACTATGGATTTTCAATATAATTTCAACGAATACCATTCATCTGTGTATGATATCAGGGTAGGTAAAATTTAGAATTCCAAAGTAGTTTTAGTTCATTGAAAAACATATCTTAACGCAGTTATACATTAAGCTATAGCACATTCCAAATGCTGTTATGAAATGCCTCCATGTATTATTTTCAATTCATTCGGTGTTTGAATATTTTGTGTACATACATCCTTGTTCCAAAAGAATTGAAGTCTTCAAATCAAACACAAGGAAAAATCTTTGGTATTACAACCCCCATTGCACGCAAAAAAAATTACAATTTCTTAGACTGATACCTATAAAAATTAAGAATAAATTCATTGGTTAAGATAGTGTAACAGTGATAATGTGTGCTCTTGTTGCACATCCTGGCCCCTGTGCATAAACATAAGAACATGCCTATGGATTCTTATAGTAACAACATTAGAAGCAGTGATTTGAATACAGGAAAATACAAACAGCTGAAACCCTTTAACATGAAGAAAGGATGTAGTTGCAGAGTCACGATAGCCTAGTTGGCCCAGAGGATGGATGCCCTCCAAGTTGATCTTTTCATTCTCAATCTAGAAATTAAAGATCAATGTGCAACGACTCAAATGAGATGGGTGAGTTTCTACATAAATAAATTTATAAAACCTAATAAACATAATACTATGGATTTTCAATATAATTTCAACGAATGCCATTCATGTATGATATCGAGGCAGGTAAAATTTGAAATTCCAAAGTAGTTTTAGTTCATAGAAAAATATATCTTAACGCAGTTATACATTAAACTATAGCGCATTCCAAATGCTCTTATGAAATGCCTCCATGTATTATTTTCAGTTCATTCGGTGTTTGAATATTTTGTGTACATACATCCTTGTTCCAAAAGAATTGAAGTCTTCAAATCAAATACAAGGAAAAATCTTTGATATTACATCTTCCATTGCACACAGAAAAAAAAAACAATTTCTTAGACTGATACCTATAAAAATTAAGAATAAATTCGTTGGTTAAGATAGTCTAACAGTGATAATGTGTGCTCTTGTTGCACATCCCAGCCCCTGTGCATAAACATAAGAACATGCTTGTGGATTCTTATAGTAACAACATGAGAAGCAGTGATTTGAATACAGGAAAATACAAACAGCTGAAACCCTTTAACATGAAGAAAGGGTGCAGTTGCAGAGTACATGTAAAAGAAAGCAAGTTAGTGTTCTAGTATTTGTATTTTTATAGTAAGTATACCAGCATGGCAGAAAAGAAGAAAACAACTTTACTTGTCTTATTGTGACTCCAGGGAACCAAGAAATAAACTCCTCTCTAGACTCTTTGCTCAAGGGAGCTCCACCACATATAACAGTGTGCAAAGAACTCAAATCATATTTCTTTGCAATATCGACTTTGTTCATAGCCAACAGGATGGGAGGCACAAGAGGCAAATAGGTGATTTTGTACTTCTGAATCAACCGAAGCATCTCCATGAGATCAAACTTAGACAGCACAACAATGGTGGATCCGGAACCAAGCAACGCACAAGCAAAAGTCGTAAGCCCATATATATGAAACATGGGCACCATACCCAGGAACGAATCAGTAAGCCATAGTTCTCCTTTCTGGTTTGGGGGCAAAGGAGCTCCTGAAACAGGATCAACTATCTTTGCTTAAGTGTTTGTGGACAACAAGCCAGCCGTTCACCGAAGCACCTCCACGAGATCAAACCTAGACAGCACAACAATGGTGGATCCGGAACCAAGCAACACATAAGCAAAAGCCGCAAGCGCATATATAAGAAACAAGGGCACCA
Source organism: Pinus tabuliformis (assembly GCA_031772625.1). Classification (NCBI taxonomy): domain Eukaryota; kingdom Viridiplantae; phylum Streptophyta; class Pinopsida; order Pinales; family Pinaceae; genus Pinus; species Pinus tabuliformis. The sequence goes on along the minus strand of CM062819.1, from coordinate 1,505,056,154 downwards.
TACCCAGGAACGAATTAGTCTGATTCTGGGTACTATTCTCAGGAGTGAATCCCAAGCACTTTAGCACAATGCAAACCATAGCAATCAGATTTCTGTGGGTGCAAATGACCCCTTTGCTCATTCCAGTAGTCGTGCAGGAATAGAGCAGTGTGGCAGTATCGTCTTGCCAGATTTTAACAACAGGGGCATGGGCAGTATTCGAAGTATGTAGTACGTCTGGTTGGAGCTGCAATATCCATTTTCGATTCAAAATTTGGCTTCTAAAGCTTGACTTAGACTATTATACCCCGTTGTCCTAAGCATGCATTCAAAACAGGGCAGATTCGTGAGAAAGAGTAAGTTTAACTCTGTCGCAAGAAATGTTGTAAAAATAAGGCCTAGATTCTTCATGAGTCGAATGGATGCCAGTTTTTGTGCTTATTCGAGCACTTATTTGAACTATCACCGGCGCTGTTCCTTAATATTGTGAAAAAAACTTCAATGAGCAGTGATCTTTATATGTTTCTCCAAATACAAAATTATCATTCCCTGTTCAACAAACGTAGTGAAATGATCCCTAAGCCTGTGGTGACTAGATCTTACATCGTGTTTGCAACGGCAGGATCGCATTAGGAAGGACTCTTCCCATGACAAACCATAGATTTTTTCCACTCCTCCAATTGTTTGCACTAGCTAAGATCTGTAATTTTAAGATTTCAAGATATTTTATAGTTTCTACATAAATAAATCTATAAAACCCATTAAACATCATACTATGGATTTTCAATATAATTTCAATGAATGCCATTCATCTATGTATGATATCACGACAAGTAAAATTTGAAATTCCAAAGTAGTTTTAGTTGATAGAAAAACATATCTTAACGCAGTTATACATTAAACTATAGCACATTCCAAATGCTCTTATGAAATGCCTATATGTATTATTTTCATTTCATTCGGTGTTTGAATATTTTGTGTACATACATCCTTGTTCCAAAAGAATTGAAGTCTTCAAATCAAATACAAGGAAAAATGTTTGATAATACATCCTCCATTGTACGCAAAAAAAAATTACAATTTCTTAGATTGATACCTATAAAAATTAAGAATAAATTTGTTGGTTAAGATAGTCTAACAGTGATAATGTGTGCTCTTGTTGCACATCCTCGCCCCTGTGGATAAACATAAGAACATGCCTATGGATTCTTATAGTAACAACATCAGAAGCAGTGATTTGAATACAGGAAATTACAAACCGCTGAAACCCTTTAAAATGAAGAAAGGATGAAGTTGCAGAGTCACGAAAGCCTAGCTGGCCCAGAGGATGGATGCCCTCCAAGTTGATCTTTTCATTCTCAATCTAGAAATTAAAGATCAATGTGCAACGATTTCAAATGAGATGGTTGAGTTTCTACATAAATAAAAATATAAAACCCATTAAACATCATACTATGGATTTTCAATATAATTTCAACGAATTCCATTCATCTGTGTATGATATTAGGGCAGAGCAAATTTGAAATTCCAAAGTAGTTTTAGTTCATAGAAAAACATATCTTAACACAGTTATACATTAAGCTATAGCACATTCCAAATGCTCTTATGAAATGCCTCCATGTATTATTTTCAGTTCATTCGGTGTTTGAATATTTTGTGTACATAGATCCTTGTTCCAAAAGAATTGAAGTCTTCAAATAAAATACAAGGAAAAATATTTGATATTACATCCCCCATTGCACGCAAAAAAAATTACAATTTCTTAGACTGATACCTATAAAAATTAAGAATAAATTCGTTGGTTAAGATAGTGTAACAGTGATAATGTGTGCTCTTGTTGCACATCCCGGCCCCTGTGCATAAACATAAGAATATGCTTGTGGATTCTTATAGTAACAACATCAGGAGTGGCGATTTGAATAGAGGAAAATACAAACAGCTGAAACCCTCTAACATGAAGAAAGCATGCAGTTGCAGAGTCACGATAGCCTAGTTGGCCCATAGGATGGAGGCCCTCCATGTTGATCTTTTCATTCTCAATCTAGAAATTAAATATGAGTGTGCAACGATTCCAAATGAGATGGGTGAGTTTCTAAATAAATAAATTTATAAAACCGATTAAACATCATACTATGGATTTTCAATATAATTTCAATGAATGCCATTCATCTGTGTATGATATCAGGGCAGGTAAAATTTGAAATTCCAAAGTAGTTTTAGTTCATAGAAAAACATATCTTAACGCAGTTATACATTAAACTATAGCACATTCCAAATGCTCTTATGAAATGCCTCCATGTATTATTTTCAGTACATTCAATGTTTGGATATTTTGTGTACATCATCCTTGTTCCAAAAGAATTGAAGTTTTGAAATCAAATAAAAGGAAAAATCTTTGATATTACATCCTCCATTGCACGCAAAAAAAATTACAATTTCTTCGACTGATACCTATAAAAATTAAGAATAAATTCATTGGTTGAGATAGTATAATAGTGATAATGTGTGCTCTAGTTGCACATCCTGGCCCCTGCGCATAAACATAAGAAGATGCATGTGGATTCTTATAGTAACAACATCAGAAGCAGTGATTTGAATACAGGAAAATACAAACAGCTGAAACCCTTTAACATGAGGAAAGGATGCAGTTGCAGAGTCACGATAGCCTAGTTGGCCCAGAGGATGGAGTTCCTCCAAGCTGACCTCTTCATTCTCAATCTAGAAATTAAAGATCAATGTGCAACGATTCCAAATGAGATGGGTGAGTTTCTACATAAATAAATTTATAAAACCCATTAAACATCATACTATTGATTTTCAATATAATTTCAACGAATGCCATTCATCTGTGTATGATATCAGGGCAGGTAAAATTTGAAATTCCAAAGTAGTTTTAGTTCATAGAAAAACTTATCTTAACACAGTTATACATTAAGCTATAGCACATTCCAAATGCTGTTATGAAATGCCTCTATGTATTATTTTCAGTTCATTCGGTGTTTGAATATTTTGTGTTCATACATCCTTTTTCCAAAAGAATTGAAGTCTTCAAATCAAATACAAGGAAAAATCTTTGATATTACATCCTCCATTGCACGCAAAAAAAATTACAATTTCTTAGACTCATACCTATAAAAATTAAGAATAAATTCGTTTGTTAAGATAGTGTAACCGTGATAATGTGTGCTCTTGTTGCACATCCTGGCCCCTGTGCATAAACATAAGAACATTCATGTGGATTCTTATAGTAACAACATCAGAAGCAGTGATTTGAATACAAGAAAATACAAACAGCTGAAACCCTTTAACATGAAGAAAGGATGCAGTTGCAGAGTCACGATAGCCTAGTTGGCCCAGAGGATGGATGCCCTCCAAGTTGATCTTTTCATTCTCAATCTAGAAATTAAAGATCAATGTGCAATGACTCAAATGAGATGGGTGAGCTTCTACATAAATAAATTTACAAAACCCATTAAACATCGTACTATGGATTTTCAATATAACTTCAACGAATTCCATTCTTCTGTGTATGATATCAGGGTAGGTAAAATTTAAAATTCCAAAGTAGTTTTAGTTCATAGAAAAACATATCTTAACGCAGTTATACATTAAACGGTAGAACATTTCAAATGCTCTTATGAAATGCCTATATGTATAATTTTCATTTCATTTGGTGTTCGAATATTTTGTGTACATACATCCTTGTTCCAAAAGAATTGAAGTCTTCAAATCAAATACAAGGAAAAATCTTTGATATTACATCCTCCATTGTACACAAAAAAAATTACAATTTCTGAGATTGATACCTATAAAAATTAAGATAAATTCGTTGGTTAAGATAGTCTAACAGTGATAATGTGTGCTCTTGTTGCACATCCTGGCCCCTGTGGATAAACATAAGAACATGCCTGTGGATTCTTATAGTAACAACCTCAGAAGCATTGATTTGAATACAGGAAATTACAAATAGCTGAAACCCTTTAACATGAAGAAAGGATGCAGTTGCAGAGTCACGATAGCCTAGTTGGCCCAGAGGATGGATGCCCTCTAAGTCGATCTTTTCATTCTTCAAGAAGTTTAATTATATGTTTATATGTTTAATTGGATTAAAAGATTAATAAAAGCTTATGTATTATTTTTTAAGAAAATTGATATGTGGACATTGTGATTAATATGGAGTTGATAAGTGATATTAAAAAAAAATGTATATTTATTATAAATAGAATATTTTAATTACCATTTTGAGAAAATGTTTGTCATTTTTAATAGGCTTATTAAAAAGAATATGATAACACAAACACTTATTTTTGATAAAAATAAAGTTAGTATTTTTTAAAGAATTTAAATAATGAATAAACTATCTCATGTCAAACCATTAATATATTTGTGTTATAGCTAAGAATTTGAAATCCCATTAGAAGTCCAAGAGACTTTTGAGTATGAATCCCATAATTTTTTTCTCTATCTACACCTATTCCCTCAAGATGTGTACATTCCATTTGTAAGAGGTTTCTCCCCATGTGGCTTTTCTTCTGTATCTTCGCACTTGGGGATTTTAATATTTCTTTTCTCAAACAATGTACTGCTTGTCCAATGGACTATTTCAATTCACTAGGTGAGATAACAATAGATTGTTCTAAGAAGCATCACAACACATACTTCTCCCTCCTCCCTAATTTGTGCTTACATTTCATGAACAATCATCTATCTCTTCATTTCCATCGGCTATGACATTTAGAGAATGAGCATGCTCATAGATCCTATAAGGGTTGAAGGGACTTTTTGTTTGTAGATTGTTGAAGGATGGACATCCTTACTGATTTATAAGTAAGAAAGGATGGATCAAATGAAGCTTTGTACATGTAGATGTATGCCCAAACAAGTTTAGCTTCATTAATTCTCCACTTAATGATTATGTGTCCTAGCACCTGCATTTGTTGAATAATAAAGCATACCAATAATCTCACTAGATATCGATAAGAATCTCCAAATATCCTTTTATTTGGTTCCCTCCCAATACATATTTTGAATAAAAATAAGCCCTATTTTCAATACATATCCTCTATTTTTAACAAATACCACTTTTCATACTCTGAAATATCTATCATTCCTCCTTACCATACATCCCCACCCAAACACTCATATATGTTGACTTTATTTTTCAGAATTCAAAGACCCCATTATGAATGGAAGTTTTATGGTATTGCTCAACGATGTGAACGTCGTATGTTTAGCTTATGCTTGATATGTATTTATTGTACACCTATATATTTAAATATAGTTAATTTCCCAAAGGGTTGCAATGGTAATTGAAGTTGTATTTCATAGTTTACTAAGTTTCAAAGTTAGTTGCATTATTATTTACTTTCTACAAACATATTAAAAATTGCATTTTTCTTTTACTTTCTACCAACATATTAAAAATTGGAGTAATGAGGATATTTGAAGAAAGAAAAGGAATATTCATTTTATATTTTATGTAAATGTGTTAATTTGAAATTTCACAGTAAACCAAGATGCCTCGAAATATCGACATGTAACCATGATTTCAGTTCCTTATGTGACTCTAGATCCATCTACCTTAGTCTGGTAACAAAGCATGCTATTTATCGAATGTCTTTAATTAAAATGTTTGTGGAAGTATCAATTGTTTGTTGCATAATCTAATTTTTTAACACCTTTTACCTTGATATAGATTATTTTTGAGGCGGATTTCATAGCATCAAAAAGATAGGTTAACTATTGTAGGGATGATATGTAGATTTGGAGCTTTCCAATAAACTCGATATTTGCAGAGTCAATTTCTTTGTTTAGGAATTGCTTTGACAATGAAGGAACAATTGAGGTTCTATAATTGTAGATCTATGTCTCAAAAACTTTATGTTTACGAAGTCTCTATTTAGTGATCATGTGTCATAACACATTTATTTGTTGGATATTGAATAATACCACTAGTCTCGCTAGATATTGATATGAATCTGGCTAAATTCTTTCTTATAGCACCCTCCAAATACATATTTCCAATAAAAATAATCCCTGATTTTATACCACAAAATTCCTATAATTTATCCCTACTCCACATCCCCACCCATGTTCCTACAATATATTGACTTTATTTTGCACAATTTAGAAACTGTTTTTATTAATAAATATGGTACGATATTGCTCAATAATGTGAAATACCTATGTTTAACTAAATTCCAAATTAATCCATCACTTTTATCTCACTTTTCTACAAACATATAAAAAATATTGAATGATGGGGTTATTTAATTAAAAAGAAGAAGAAGGGGGTTACTCATTTTAAAGTTTGTGTAAATGTGGGTTGATTTGAATCTCCCCTCTTTTTCATGTCTAATAAGCCAAGATTCCTCTAAATATCGACATGTAATGATGATTTTAGTTCCATGTGTGGCTCTAAAGTGAATTTGTTTAACTAAAATGTTCGCGGAGGTTGTCATGGTATTCCATGATCTATCTTTTTTGACGCATGAAAACCAGATATGGCTCAGTTTTTGAGGTGGACTTCATTTTACCAAATAAAAATAGGGTAGCTAATGTAGGGATCACACGTAAATTTGGAGCTTTTCAGCTATATGTTAAACTAGATATTTGTAAAGTCAATTTTGTTGTTTAGAAATCGCTTTGACAATGAGATTATATTGAATTTAAAATCACGTATGAGAGAATATTTCGATCATGTCTCTTCTTAAATTGGAGATATTGAGCTCCCGTTGATAAGTCTTTGTTGCTTATTAAATGTAAGTTCATTAGATTTTCAATCCGTAACACCGTTAACTTTTATATATTTTTCCTTTACGTTTTTGTATATGTTCATGAATGGAATGGGTGCATTTTTGGTAGACATGTTTATATCATATTTTTTTGGCCTTTATCTTTGTAAGTATTCTGTAAAGAATTCCATTTTCTCACTTTCTATTTAATATGGGGAAGTAATTTAAGTGATTGATACAGCTAGAATTTCTAGTTTTGAAATTCTATCACCAAAAAAGTAATAATTAAATTAGAGCTACAATAAAAGTCTACCTCATGAATTATCTAGATCAAATAGTTGTATTTAAAGTGAGAGTCAAGAGTGTGTTTGGTTTATGGTCTTCTTCAAACAATTATTTAGTAGAAAAATCATAAGTTTTGCTATAGGTTAGTTTACAATCATTTTCAAGTCAACATTTGTGAGCACATCTATTTAGCAGAAGACATCAACTTCAATATAAATGATGAAATCATCCAACAACCATTGAACCTTAGAGTGAAGTTCCATTATTTGTTGTCATCTTAAAACCACCATAAATTTGTCTGATAATTGATAAAAGATATTGCCATAACAATGCACATGGAACGAAGAAAAAAAAATCTAATGTCGATACAAGAGTGTAATTTAATGTAAAAGTATAGTTTGACATTGAGATCTAATGAAATCAATTAAAAAATAAAGACATGAAAAGAAGTTTTTCACATAAGTAACTAGCACAACCACATTAATGAATGTGGTTGATATACACTCATAGGCGTTAATGATATACTTTTAATATTAATATTAATCGATATGTAATAATAATAATAATAATCGTTATATTAAAAATCCAATAATTATTGTAACAATTTTAATGAAAAATTATAATAATAATTATTATATTATAATAATATAACCATAATATTAATATTATCAAAAATATAATAAATCCAAAGGTTTATTGATATTATTAACCAAAACGATTATTAATATTATAAACCGAAGGCATTATAAACTTCGAGGAATAATATTAAGACCAAGAGATTAAAATAAAACTAAGGTATTTATATTAAACCATCAGATTAATATTATAAATTATATTCATAATATTATACCCTAGAAATATGAATGTGTAGATTAATAAACCCAAGAGATTGATATTATAAAGCCATGGGATTAATAGTAAAAGCCTGAGACATTATAAGAATAATATTAAACCCAAGATATTAATATTATAAAACAGAGGGATATAAATCCGTAATACATTATAATATGATCAACCATCGCAGACCATGGTTGGCCATGGTTCATCATGCTGAATCATGATTGACCATAATTGACCATGGTTTACCATGATTGACGATGGCTGACCATGGTTGATTTTCATACTGATATAATCTTTGTCTCAAACCTAAGGGATTTATACTATAAACCCACGGGACATAAACCCTAAGATAAATATTATAAATCCTAAAATTAACATTAAACCCTAATTATTGACCATGATTGACCATAGTTTATTTTCATATTGAGCCAATATTTGTCACAATGTGACGTTTGACCATGGTTGATGATGATTGACCATTGATGGCCATGGTAGACCATGATTGATTTTCATATTGAGAAAATCTTTGTCACTATGTGGCATTGGACCATGATTGACTATAATTGACCTTCATATTGAGATAGTATTTCTCACAAAACCAAGAAATTAATATCATTAAACAAAAGGATATAAACCCTAAGATAAATATTATAAAAGCTAAAATAAATATTAAACCCTAACATTAATATTATAAACCTTAGGATTAATGTTATAAATGGAAGGGATTAATAAACCCAAGGGATTGATATTGTAAACCCAAGGAATTAATATTAAAAACCAAAGGGATTAAACCCTAAGAATAATCTTATAAACTCAAAGTACTAATAAACCTAAGGAACTAATAAACTCTAGGATTAATATTATAAACCTTATGAATAATATTATACCCTAGGATTATGAGCCTTTTGATTAATATTATAAACACTAAGATTAATATTATAAGACCAAAAGATTAATAAACCCTAAGAATAATACTATAAACTATATGAATAATAATATATAACTTAAGAATATAAATCCTTCGATTCAATGTATAAATTGACATAGAGATCCAACGAAATAAATTAAAAAAAAAAAGAATTTGAAAGGAATGTTTTGTCACTACTACATGTAGGGGGGGTTTTAAGACAATATTTAAGACAATATTTGAGTCAATTGTCTTAACTTAAGACAAAAAGAAACTTGTATATTGTCTTAAATATTGTCTTTAAGTGGGTGTCTCAAAATATAATGTCTCAAAAATTTGTCTCTATAAAGACAATATAGAACACATTATTATTGTCTCTATAAAGACAAGAATTATTGTCTATTAAGAGACAATTTGATTGGTCTCTCTAGAGACAATTTCATTTTTGTCTTTCTAGAGACAATAGCTCAGATTAAAAACATATTGTCTGTATAAAGACTATATGTCCATAATTCAAACTATTGTCTCTCTAGAGACAATATAAAAAATTATTTAAAAATAAATAAATAAATTCATTTTGAATGTTCTTTCAAAGTAGTTTCACATTCAAACTTCACAAATAGTGATTTTAATTACCTTAAATCAATGTTGTTTATGGATACCAACAGAATAAAAAATAGATAAATCCATTATTTTCAACGCTAACAACAAAGTAATTTTAAATCTAAATGAGAAAACAATTTTGGAAAGTAACATTGAAAATAATAAGGCAACACACTTATATTTTCTGAAAATGCATTCACATCATTTGAACATGCAGGATCCTCAGTTGGAACTTCATTTTAAGACATAGTATGAGTCAAAAAATAAATGTTCTATATTTCTCCATCCTACAAGAGGGTTTACTCTCTAACATAGAAATTCAAAGCTTCAATCACATTAAATGGTGGAAATTAAATTCATATCCAGTGGTTAAACCACAATTTCAATACCCTTGTATAATTGGAATTGGATTCCTTGATAAAAAAGAATTGTAATAATGTATATGAATTTGAATTTACAATTGATTGGAAATTCTGTCTTCATCAAGGTTTTACAAAAGATGAAAAATTGACATAGGTCCTGGGAACATCATATAGGCCAATTCTCAATCTATTAGTGACCTACATAATTATCTTCTCCACTATTGGCTTTCACAATTCGAGTTAGCTCCTTCTCCTGTTGCAGCCCAAGAATTGCAACAATTGCTATCCAAATTGGTGGTGATATAGTTCCCGAGGAAGCATCATATCCAATGAATCTAATTCGGGTAATGAACTATTATGGTCAACTTCATAACAAGCTAAAGTTGCATAAAAGTCTCTATCACTAGATGTTTTCTTGGCACTTAATCATTTCTTGGAGGTACACCAAACCACCCATCCTTCTTCCTGTTAAGAATAAAATAATAAATTCTTGTAAGGCAAGTTTCTCAACCATTTCCAAGAGAGCTACTTACTGAAATAAATAAAATAAATGTAGTGCGTACCTGAAATAGAAATGTGTGCACTCTTAGTATTTCTTCATTATCACTTGCCTTGCCTTACATGATTCCCGGGAGCACCTGCCAATGCAATAGTAGAGTCATTTTATTTTTTTAATAATAAAAACCCCTACCATCTTTATAATAATTAATAATTGAAAGAAAAATAAGATTCTGCAAACTTATTAAACTCTCAATATAAAAAAGAATAAAAAACGAAACCAATATACTCCTTAATATAAGCATAAATTTTAATGATGATACCATCTCTATTTTTGGTTGGTAGCACTGTTTGTTCCCAATCAAAGCCCAAAAATGTCATGAATACTAGTGAAAATAATAGGTAAGTTTCAAACCCTTTTAAAATAAAAGTACATCACCTATTTTTCTCTGCATTGGGATGGGAATTATTTGAAAACTCTTATTAGAAAAGTGAACAGAGTCTCTGACTAAAACTTGCAGAATCTCAATCAACATTAATACTCAATAATCATATGGGATTTTCCCTAAATGAGGCTTTTATAATTATATATTTATTAATTTAAATTTAACTAGCATTTGCACCAGATGCTGCAAAGGAAACGTCGTAAGTCGGTAGCGCATATGGGAGAAGAACATAAATGAAAAAAATGTGATATCTTAGGTGATCTAACTATAGCCAAATTTGAATGAAAAAAAAATCTAAATGTTAAATTTAATACAATCAAACAATCTACTCAAACCAAAGGCATGCACAACTTCCTTAAAATAGAATAAGTTTATCATTATATTTCAGGTTAAAGATACAATGCTAAAGTTAGATCAGGTAGTTCTGTTTTATTTTTCGCATCTTTCTGAATTCATTTTTTATCAGTTAGATAGAGTGCATATCCATATATCTAAGAAATATATATATTTTTATCAACCCTATGTGTCACTTATAAAAGAGAGTGAGAGTATCACTGCCCTTCCATGCTTAGCTAAGGATGGAGTTCGTCTCTCAGCACAATATAATAAGAGGTATAGAACATGTTGTATAGTGTAAAAATTTATTTCCACATAAAACATGCATTTTTGCATTTTAAGTGTCAACTTGTTGAAAAAAAAATATAAATTGAAATGTAAACCAACGCATATGGGTTATTAATATTACCTTTGTTTAGCAAGAGGGGATTCAATTCATTACTAAATTTATGCCCAAGTTTTACTACTTCAAATCGGAGTCAGAAGTTTGGATTTAAGATGCTACCTTAGCTTTGATAAGCGTTCCATCTCCCAGTTTTACTATAGTTAAAGAAGAATCTATAGACTGTTGAATGGAAACAACTTTAGCATTGAATTTGATCGTTCCTAGAACCAATTCTTTTGCAAGGGTATCCAGAAGCATACTGCTTTGCACGCATCGAACTTCATGATTTCCACTAATAGACAGAAAATGTACTTAGTATTACAAAGCATGCGAAAAAAAGATGACCAAAATAGTTAATGGGATAGAAAGTACATCATGTCATAGAGGCAATGAGGGAGTGCTGAAGCCATCTCCTAGACGCAGAAATGACAAGGAACAAAAATAAAGAATACAAACTGGTATAACGTAGACAAAGAAGCAGCAGGTGAAGCATTAAATCTGAAATAGAGAAGCACAAGCATTAATCTGAAAGAACCAACCAGACTAAAAAGTGAGGGATTTGAGACGAGAAGCATTGGATAACAAAATGGGAAAATGAAGAAAACATCCAATGTAAGTGAGATTGTTTTTTTAAATAGAAGTTTGAGGTACCCTCTAGATGTGAAATAAAAGACTACCTGATATCAATCTGGATAGCCATATTTTTGTTGGGTTGTGTTATATTCTTTCCACGACTAACCGACGTAGTTAAATAGGGTGTTAGAGGGGGGCGGTAGCCCCAGTTTGTTGTGCCGATTGCGTAGTGGGGGGGCGGCAGCCCCCCTGTTCGGGGGGTTTGAGGGGGGCGGGTAGCCCCCCTCTATGGGGTCCGGGGCAGCGCCCCGGGAAATTTTTTTTGGACCCTATATTAGGTTGGGCGAACCTACCTATGGTTTTGTGCATGATTTTCGCACATGGTATTGGACGCGATGGTTTTTCGGTCCATGGTATTGGATGCTTCGGCATGTATAAATATGTATTGTAACATTGAAAGGAACATAATGAAAAATCAAGCTGGTAGTCCCGGTTTTGGGATCCAGGGAAAAAATCTCTGTGCATATGTGTTTTATGGGTTATGCTCTCGCATTGTTTATTTTCTTTGTTTAAGAATTCGTATGCAGGTAATTTCTGTATAGGTTTAAAACCTACATTTGGTATCAGAGTTGTTTTGGCTTCAAGGGGACGCCTTTGTTGCTGAGGGGTTTCGCTCGGGCCTGTGGTAGACCCTGTTCAGTGGGAGATCTGCGAGATCGATTCTGGTGGTGAAAGAAGATGGCGAGCAGTGGAAAGATCGAGATTGAGAAGTTCAATGGTCAGAATTTTGAGTTGTGGAAACTCAAGATGGAGGATCTGTTGGTGGATAAAGATCAGTGGATCGCGGTAGATCTGGGTACTAAACCATCGGGAGTGACCGATGAAGAATGGAAGAAGTTGGATCGGAAGGCAAAGAGCACAATACGATTGTGTGTCTCAGATTCAGTATTGTTGAATGTATCATGGGAAGCTACGGCGAAGGCTTTGTGGGTCATGTTAGGGACTTTGTACCAATCTAAGTCTCTGGTGAATAAATTGTTCCTGTGGAAAAAGCTGTATAACCTAAGGATGAAAGATGGAGACTCGGTGACCAAGCATCTGAATGCGTTTAATACTGTGGTAAGTCAGTTATTATCTGTTGATATTAAAATTTCAGATGAAGATAAGTGCATCAGTCTATTGTGTTCTCTACCAGATTCGTGGGATAGTCTGGTTATTGCAATAGGTAGCAATGCAACTGCTTTGCAGTTTGATGAAATAGTCTCAGCCTTGCTGACGGAGGAGATGAGACAGAAGAATATGGACAACCAGAATGGTGATGCCTTGTCTGTACGAGGACGGTCCCAGAACAGAAACAAAAATAAGTCATCGAGTGGGAGATCTAAATCTAGAGGGAGATCTAAATCTCCAGGAAAACCTACAAAGGTGGTGTGCTGGAAATGCGGAAAGGAAGGACACTTCAGAAGGGATTGTAAATCTAAAGCTCCTGATAAAGGAAAGGGATTTGATGATGCTCCTTCTACATAGGCAAAAACCACCTCAGATGAAGGTGGGGATGTGTACTTGGCTTCTTCAAGTAGACATGTAGATCATGAGGCATGGTTGATTGACTCAGGTGCATCCTTTCACTTCACTCCCCATAGAGAGTGGTTCTGCGAGTATGAGATATACGATGGTGGTGATGTCTTCTTAGGAGATGATAGGAAGGCTAGAATCATTGGTCGGGGAAAAGTAAAGTTGAAGTTGCAAGGTGGAAGGGTTAGAACACTTCTGGGTGTTCTACATATTCCTGCATTGGCCAGAAATCTGATTTCTGTAAGCAAGTTGGATGATGCAAGTGTAAAGACGGTGTTCGAGAAAGATACCTGCAAGATGGTTCGAGGAGCACTGATATTGATGCGGGGAGTTCGGACTGGAACTCTGTACAAACTGCAAGGTAGCACTGTTGTTGATGGGTGCAATAGTTCTATGGTTCCTGAAAACGGAGTAGAAAATATAGTGGTCTCTGGAGATAAGACCATGTTATGGCATCAAAGGCTTGGACATATTGGAGAGAAGGGCCTTCGAATACTTCATAGTAAAGGTATGGTAGAAGGTATGAATGATAGCTCTCTGGATTTTGATTTCTGTGAAAATTGTGTGTATGGGAAGCAGAATCGAGTGAGTTTCCCCTCTGGTGGTAAGAGGACGAAACATATATTAGAGTTTGTGCATAGTGATGTGTTTGGACCTGTGAAGCTTCCATCACTGGGTAAGTCTGTGTACTATGTATCATTCATAGATGACTTCTCAAGGAATACATGGATATATTTCCTTAAGAAGAAATCTGAAGTCTTTGACAGGTTTAAAGAATTTAAGGCTCTGGTGGAAAATCAGACAGAGAAGAAGATAAAGGTGCTGAGGACAGATAATGGTGGATAATTTTGTAGCAAGGAATTTGAAGAATTTTGTAAGAAGTGTGGTATAGCACGGCAGAAGACTACTCCATATACACCTCAGCAAAATGGAGTCGCAGAAAGAATGAACAAGACGTTGATGGAAAGGGCAAGAAGCATGCTCAGTGGTGTCGGGTTAGGACAGGAATTCTGGGCAGAGGCGGTGGATACTGCATGTTACCTGATCAACAGATCACCTTCATCAGCGTTGGAGGATAAGACTCCACAAGAAGTATGGACTGGTAAGAAACCCTCTCTTTCACATCTGAGGGTATTTGGATGTGTTGCATATGTACATGTTCCAAAGGAGAAACGAACCAAGTTGGATAGTAAATCTGAAAAGTGCATCTTTATTGGGTATAAGGATGGTTTAAAGGGTTATAAGCTTTGGAACCCAGTCACACGGAAGGTTGTGTACAACCGAGATGTGGTTTTCAGAGAGGTAAAAGATGTTATTCAACATGAAGTCCAACCAAAGGAACCTGAGAAGATAAAGTTTGAGCCAAAGGAGGAAGAATCAGACTCTGCAGTAGAGGAGGAATCAGAAGATGAAGAGCCACTAACTCCGGCTGTGAGAAGATCAGGTCGAGAAAGAAGGCAGCCAGAAACGTATAGTCCATCTGCTTTCAGTTCAAATTTTGCTTTGTCTGTTACTGATGATGATCCCAGAACTGTGAAGGAAGCAGTGGATTCAGAGGATGGAAAACTCTAGAAAGAGGCCATGGTTGATGAAATGGCATCTTTGCACAAAAATGAGGCTTGGGATCTGGTAGAGTTGCCGGCTGGAAGGAAACCCATTGGCAGCAAATGGGTGTTCAAGAAGAAGACTAATGCAGAAGGAAAGGTGAAGAAATAGAAAGCTTGGTTGGTAGCAAAAGGTTATTCCCAGGTGCCAGGAATTGATTTTGGTGATATTTTTTCTCCTGTTGCCAAGGTAGCTTCTATTAGATTACTTTTATCTGTTGCTGCTGCTTTTGATTTTGAGGTAGAACAGATGGATGTGAAGACAACATTTCTTCACGGGGATTTGGAAGAGGAAATCTACATGAAGCAACCTGAAGGCTTTGTGGTGAAGGGTAAGAAAGAACTGGTATGCAAGTTAAAGAAGTCTCTGTATGGGTTAAAACAATCACCAAGGATGTGGTATCAGAAATTTGATACATTTATACGGGGACTTGGCTTCACCAGAAGTAAAGCAGATCATTGTGTGTATTTTAAATTAATTGGTGACCGTGTTATTTATCTGGTGCTGTATGTGGATGATATGTTGCTGGTTGGAAATGACAAAGAAATTATCCAGGATTTGAAGACCCAATTGTCCTCCAAATTTGACATGAAAGATCTTGGTGCTGCAAACTATATTTTGGGCATGGAAATTAAAAGAGATCGGGCAAAGAGGAAGCTCTGGTTAAACCAGACGAAGTATGTCGAGACAATACTGCAGAGGTTTAATATGCAGGATAGTAAACCGGTGAAGGTTCCTATTCCTGTAGGTGTGAGGTTATCTGCTGAACAGTGTCCCAAGACACAAGAAGAGGAAGAGGACATGTCCCGTGTTCCATATGCAAGTGCAGTCGGTAGCCTGATGTATGCAATGGTCTGTACTAGACCAGACATTGCACATGCAGTGGGAGTATTGAGCATGTTTATGTCAAAACCTAGGAAGGAGCACTGGACAACAGTGAAGCGGGTTTTCAGGTATTTGCGTGGCACTAGTGATTATGGTTTGTGCTACCAAGGAAGACCAGGATTGGACAGAGTGTTGGATATTCATGGTTTTGTTGATGCAGACTGGGCTGGAGATCTGGATCAGAGAAGATCTACAAGTGGGTATGTGTTTAACCTATTTGGAGGTGCAGTCAGTTGGATGAGTAAGAAACAATCTGTAGTGGCACTATCAATTACAGAGGCAGAATACATGGCAGCCACTCATGCAAGCAAGGAAGCAGTTTGGTTGCAGAGATTGTGTTCAAGTATGGGGTTAGTACAGGGAGCTATAAGAATAGACTGTGACAGCCAAAGCGCAATTTTCTTGGCAAAGAACCCTGCTTATCATTCAAAGACAAAGCACATTGATGTTCAGTATCACTTTGTGAGGGATATGATAGAAGACAAAAAGGTGTTGCTGGTAAAGGTGGACACTTTGAAGAATACTGTAGATGCATTGACAAAATCTGTGAGCTCTGAGAAGTTCTCTTGGTGTAGAGAAACAATGGGTGTTTCAGGGCTGGAAAAATGACTAAGCTCTCCTGTGGCCCCTTGTGGAAAGAAAACAACAAGTGGGAGATTGTTGGTTTGTGTTATATTCTTTCCACGACTAAGCTACGTAGTTAAATGGGGGGTTAGAGAGGGGCGGTAGCCCCCCTTCGTTGTGTCGATTGCGCAGCGAGGGGGTCACAGGGGGGGCGGCAGCCTCCCTGTCCGGGGGGTTTGAGGGGGGCGGGTAGCCCCCCTCTACGGGGTCCGGGGCAGCGGCCCGGGAAATTTTTTTTTGGACCCTATATTAGGTTGGGCGAACCTACCTATGGTTTTGTGCATGATTTTCGCACATGGTATTGAACGCGATGGTTTTTCGGTCCATGGTATTGGATGGTTAGGCATGTATAAATATGTATTGTAACATTGAAAGGAACATGATGAAAAATCAAGCTGGTAGTCCCGGTTTTGGGATCGAGGGAAAAAATCTCTCTGCATATGTGTTTTACGGGTTATGCTCTCGCATTGTTTATTTTCTTTGTTTAAGAATTCGTATGCAGGTAATTTCTGTATAGGGTTAAAACCTACAATTTTTTCTCCTCTGTTTTATTATGCTGTTTTTGGATACCAGGTTTCATAAGTGTTGTGATTGCAAACAATGTTAAGAATGTTGTGCCCAATAAGAATTGGCTTATATGATTTTTGAATTTCTATTGGTTAAAATCAAGGTTCATAGCTTTTAGGAGTCCATATTCTAGCATGGCATGGACTATCTGCCATGGAAAACCTCTCTAGTGAGCCCTACGGTCATTGTAATCTTCAAAATATTCAAATGAATATGGACATTTTTCTAACTGTCCAATAAGTACACCTATATCAACCCCCTGTAAACGGTAAAACTAAAAATCTATTACTCTATATGCAATGCTGCATGCCCTGAGATAAGTTGTGTAATGGCGATTGTGGTCTTATTGTTTTGGTGATCAAGTCCTGAATGCATGAGGGAAAAAACAATAATATGGTGAGCTTTTACAATTTCTACATCTATGTTTTCTATGGTCTTACATGCTTTCCGAGACATTTATCAGCCAAGAGTTATGATGGCGTACTTACCATTTTCCAAAGCCAGTGTACGAGAGCTATTTGGTAAATGGTGAAAAGAAGGAAGTCACTTGCCCCCTGTAAATTGGCATACAAGAAGCTAAATTATAGTGGGAAGAGCAGCTGGAGGTAAAGTATAGAAGATAAAATTGAATGATGTAATGACAATACCCTTCTAACTGTGGATGTTTCAGGCGAAGGGACTCTGCAACACTGAGAACATCGAGAGCCCTCCATAGTAGTTTGCATACACAAATGATAGTTTGAATATATCGACTAGTCACTAAACAAAGAATGTAACTTATGAATTCATGAGGCAAGTGTTAGAATGCAGGGTTTGGAGCATACAAACAGATAAAGAGTATAATTTTGTAATTCCTAATGAACAGCTAAAGTAGCTTACTTTAAATTGTGAGTCTCCTTATAGCTTCTATTCTAAACGCAATGTTGCATGCCTTCAGATAAGTTGTGTGTTGGCCATTGTGGTCTTATTGTTTTGGCGATCAAATCCTGAATGCATGAGGGTAGAAACAATAATACGGTGAGCTTTTACATCTTCTACATCTATGTTTGCTATGGTTTTGCATGCTTTCCGAGACATTTATCAGCCAACAGTTATGCTGGCATACCTACCATTTTCCAAAGCCATTGTACGAGAGTCTTTTGGTAATAGTTAATGGGATAGAAATTACATCATGTCATAGTGGCAATGAGGGAGTGTTGAAGCCATCTCCTAGATGCAGAAACAATAATACATTGAGCTTTTACAATTTCTACATCTACATTTGCTATGGTCTTGCATGCTTTCCAAGACATTTATCAGCCAAGAGTTATGCTGGCGTACTTACCATTGTCCAAAGCCGGTGTACGAGAGCTGTTTGGTAAATGCTGAAGGGAAGGGAGTCACTTTTTCCCTATAAATTGGCATACAAGAAGCTAAATTATAGTGGGAAGAGCAGCTGGAGGTAAAGTACAGAGGATGAAATTAAATGATGTAATGACAATACCCCTGTAACTGTGAATGCTTCAGGCGAAGGGACTCTGCAACACCGAGAACATCGAGAGCCGTCCATAGTAGTCTGCATACACAAATGATAGTTTGAGTATATCGAATAGTCACTAAACAAATAATGTAACTTATGAATTCATGAGGCAAGTGCTAGAATGCAGGGTTTGAAGCATACAAATAAATAAAGAGTATAATTAAGTAGTTCCTAATGAACAGCTAAAGTAGCTTACCTTAAATTGTGAGTCTCCTTATAGCTTCTACTCTAAATGCAACACTGAATCCCTTGAGATAAGTTGTGTGTTGGCCATTGTGGTCTTATTGTTTTGGCGATCAAATCCTAAATGCATGAGGGCAGAAACAATAATACGATGAGCTTTTAAAATTTCTACATCTATGTTTGCTATGGTCTTGCATCGTTTTTGAGACATTTATCAGCCAAGAGTTATGATGGTGTAATTACCATTTTCCAAAGCCAGTGTACGATAGGTATTTGGTAAATGTTGAAGGGAAGGAAGTCACCTGTGCCCTGTAAATTGGCATACAAGAAGCTAAATTATAGTGGGAAGAGCAGCTGGAGGTAAAGTACAGAGGATCAAATTGAATGATGTAATGAAAATACCCTTGTAACTATGGATGCTTCAGGTGAAGGGACTCTGCAACACCAAGAACATCAAGAGCCCTACATAGTAGTTTGCATACACAAATGATAGTTTGAATATATTAACTAGTCACTAAACAAAGAATGTAACTTATGAATTCATGAGGCAAGTGCTAGAATGCAGGGTTTGGAGCATACAGACAGATAAAGAGTATAATTTAGTAATTCCTAATAAACAGCTAAAGTAGCTTACTTTAAATTGTGAGTCTCCTTATAGCTTCTATTCTAAATGCAACGCTGCATGCCTTGAGATAAGTTGTGTGTTGGCCATTGTGGTCTTATTGTTTTGGTGATCAAATCCTGAATGCATGAGGGCAGAAACAATAATACGGTGAGCTTTTACAATTTCTACATCTATGTTTGCTATGGTTTTGCATGCTTTCAGAGACATTTATGAGCCAAAAGTTATGTTGGCATACTTACCATTTTCCAAAGCCGGTGTATGAGAGTTGTTTGGTAATAGTTAATGGGATAGAAAGTACATCATGTCATAGTGGAAATGAGGGACTGCCGAAGCCATCTCCTCGATGCAGAAATAATAATACATTGAGCTTTTACAATTTATACATCTATGTTTGCTATGGTATTGCATGCTTTCCGAGACATTTATCAGCCAATCGTTATGCCCGCGTACTTACCATTGTCCAAAGCCAGTGTACGAGAACTATTTGGTAAACGCTGAAGAAAAGGAAGTCACTTTTGCCCTATAAATTGTCATACAAGAAGCTAAATTATAGTGGGAAGAGCAGCTGGAGGTGAAGTATAGAGGATCAAATTAAATGATGTAATGACAATACCCCTGTAACTGCGAATGCTTTACGCGAAGGGACTCTGCAACATCGAGAACATCGAGAGCCGTCCATAGTAGTCTGCATACACAAATGATAGTTGGAGTATATTAACTAGTCACTAAACAAAGAATCTAACTTATGAATTCATGAGGCAAGTGCTAGAATGCAGGGTTTGGAGCATACAGGTAAATAAAGAGTATAATTGAGTAATTCCTAATGAAAAGCTAAAGTAGCTTACCTTAAATTGTCAGTCTCCTTATAGCTTCTACTCTAAACGCAATGTTGCATGCCTTGAGATAAGTTGTGTGTTGGCCATTGCGGTCTTATTGTTTTGGCGATCAAATCATGTATGCATGAGGGCAGAAACAATAATACGGTGAGCTTTTACAATTTCTACATCTATGTTTGCTATGGTCTTGCATTCTTTCTAATACATTTATCGGCCAAGAGTTACGATGGCGTACTTACCATTTTCGAAAGCCGATGTACGAGAGCTATTTGGTAAATTCTGAAGGGAAGGAAGTCACCTGTGCCTTGTAAATTGGCATACAAAAAGCTAAATTATAGTGGGAAGAGCAGCTGGAGGTAAAGTACAGAGGATCAAATTGAATGATGTAATGACAGTACCCTTGTAACTGTGGATGCTTCAGGCAACGGGACTCTGCAACACTAAGAACATCGAGAGCCCTCCATAGTAGTTTGCATCCACAAATGATAGTTTGAATATATCGACTAGTCACTAAACAAAGAATGTAACTTATGAATTCATGAGGCAAGTGCTAGAATGTAGGGTTTGGAGCACACAGACATATAAAGAGTATAATTTAGTAATTCCTAATGAACAACTAATGTAGCTTACTTTAAATTGTGAGTCTCCTTATAGCTTCTATTCTAAACGCAACACTGCATGCCTTGAGATAAGTTGTGTGTTGGCCATTGTGGCCTTATTGTTTTGGCGATCAAATACTGAATGCATGAGGGAAGAAACAGTAATACGGTGAGCTTTTACAATTTCTACATCTATGTTTGCTATGGTTTTGCATGCTTTCCGAGACATTTATCAGCCAAGAGTTATGCTGGCATACATACCATTTTCCAAAGCCAATGTATGAGAGCTGTTTTCTAATAGTTAATTAGATAGAAAGTACATCATGTCATAGTGGTAATGAGGGAGTGTTGAAGCCATCTCCTAGATGCAGAAACAATAATACATTGAGCTTTTACAATTTCTACATCTGTTTTTGCTATGGTATTGCGTGCTTTCCGAGACATTTATCAGCGAAGAGTTATGATGGTGTACTTACCATTGTCCAAAGCCAGTGTACGAGAGGTATTTGGTAAATGATGAAGGGAAGGAAGTCACTTTTTCCCCGTAAATTGGCATACGAGAAGCTAAATTATGGTGGGAAGAGCAGCTGGAGGTAAAGTACACAGGATCAAATTGAATGATGTAATGACAATACCCCTATAACTGCTAATGCTTCAGGCGAAGGGACTCTGCACCACTGAGAACATCGAGAGCCCTCCATAGTAGTCTGCATACACAAATAATACTTTGAGTATATCGACTAGTCACTAAACAAAGAATGTAACTTATGAATTCATGAGGCAAGTGCTAGAATGCAGGGTTTGGAGGATACTGATAAATAAAGAGCATAATTGAGTAATTCCTAATGAACATCTAAAGTTGCTTACCTTAAACTGTGAGTCTCCTAATAGCTTCTACTCTAAACGCAACGTTGCATGCCTTGAGATAAGTTGTGTGTTGGAAATTGTGGTCTTATTGTTTTGGCGATCAAATCCTGAATGCATGAGGGCAGAAACAATAATACGGTGAGCTTTTAAAATTTCTACATCTATGTTTGCTATGGTCTTGCATGCTTTCTAAGACATTTATCAGCCAAGAGTTATGCTGCCATACTTACCATTTTCCAAAGCCGGTGTACGAGAGCTGTTTGATAAATTTTGAAGGGAAGGAAGTCACTTGTGCCCTGTAAATTGGCATGCAAGAAGCTAAATTATAGTGGGAAGAGCAGCTGGAGGTAAAGTATAGAGGATCAAATTAAATGATGTACTGACAATACACTTGTAACTGCAAATGCTTCAGGCGAAGGGACTCTGCAACACTGAGAACAGTGAGAGCCCTCCACAGTAGTCTGCATACACAAATGATAGTTTGAATATACTGACAAGTCACTAAACAAAGAATGTAACTTATGAATTCATGAGGCAAGTCCTAGAATGTAGGGTTTAGATCATACAGATAAATAAAGAGTATAATTGAGTAATTCCTAATGAACAACTAAAGTAGCTTACTTTAAATTATGAGTCTCCTTATAGTTCCTACTCTAAATGCAACACTGCATGCCTTGAGATAAGTTGTGTGTTGTCCATTGTGGTCTTATTGTTTTGGCGATCAAATCCTGAATGCATGAGGGCAGAAACAATAATACGGTGAGCTTTTACAATTTCTACATCTATGTTTGCTATGGTCTTGCATGCTTTCTGAGACATTTATCAGCCAAGAGTTATGTTGGCGTACTTACCATTTTCCGAAGCCCGTGTACGAGAGCTGTTTGGAAAATGCCGAAGGGAAGGAAGTCACCTGTGCCTTGTAAATTGGCTTAGAAGAAGCTAAATTATAGTGGGAAGCATAGCTGGAGGTAAAGTACAGAGGATCAAATTGAATGATGTAATGAAAATAGCCCTGTAACTGCAGATGCTTTAGGCGAAGGGACTCTACAACACCGAGAACATCGAGAGCCCTCCATAGTAGTCTGCATACACAAATGATAGTTTGAATATATCGACTAGTCACTAAACAAAGAATGTAACTTATGAATTCATGAGGCAAGTGCTAGAATGCAGGGTTTGGAGCATACAGATAAATAAAGAGTATAATTGATTAATTCCTAATGAACAATTAAAGTAGCTTACTTTAAATTGTGAGTCTCCTTATAGTTTCTATAACAATGTGTAAAGCCCCCAAATCCTTGTTGCACTATTCCTATTATATATGCTCCACTTATCAGCCCAAATGCTCTCCATCTCCTCTCCTCCACATATTTCTTCAGTGCTGCTTCAATTCTTTTGTCTTCTTCTAGACCATTCATGATTG
The DNA here is from genome assembly GCA_031772625.1 of Pinus tabuliformis. Lineage (NCBI taxonomy): Eukaryota > Viridiplantae > Streptophyta > Pinopsida > Pinales > Pinaceae > Pinus > Pinus tabuliformis. Next base: position 1,505,032,898 of record CM062819.1, on the reverse strand, counting down.
TCTTTGCTTTCCCAAGCACCTTCCTAGCACCACTGCATCCTCAAGTGTAGAACATCCACCTTGTACTATGTCTGGAGTCATAGGATGCATTGCATCCCCTGCAACAAAGACATTTCCCTTACATAGTTTTCCTAATAACATTGCCGATGGCCACCTCAAGCTAAGTGCATTAATGTTAAAATGTCTATTTGAGTTTTCTTTACTATATCCATAATCTCCTCTGGATAGTCTCAAAGTCTTTCCAATGCATTTTCCAATATACTCTTTGGATCACGTCCAATATCTGAATTTGCAACACATCCAATTAGGCATGCCTTATAGTCTTGTTATTTTCTGTCAAATAGTTCTCAGAGCTTCTGACTACTATATGAGGATTATAATATCAAGGTAAGCAGTTGCTCAAAATTATCTGAAAGGAATATAATATAAGGTTTCAATAATTTTTGAAGAATCTATTTTTAAGATTGATGATTTCCTACACCGACACTTGATCCACAGAACAATTATAACAAAGGGTGCTATAATATTATACCACAAGGAAGTGAACTCTAGGTTGTGAACCAGTAAACATCCTTCTCATTGCATGGAACAAAACCTGCCCACAAATGTTCTCCCCAAAATAGCTACGTCTTTGGCCCAAACTTATGTCCTTCAGGGTACGTTGCCAATCCCATAATAGTATATCTACCAGAAAGACTAGGGGCTGGAAGACCCAGCCATTCAGTGACTACAAAATTCCCTCCATCACAACCTATCAGTACCTGTGAGTAGAAACAAATTCCAAATGGTTGAGAGAAACTTGATAACATAGAAGATAGATTTAATGATCAAACTTGCATTCAATAGACCCTTGTCATTTTTTCTCAAATACAAAAGGACATCTAATACTCGTGTATGAGAGAAACAACCACAGAAATTCATGTCTGATAGAAACCAACGCATATGGGTTATTAATATTACCTTTTTTTAGCAAGAGGGGATTCAATTCATTACTAAATTTATGCCCAAGTTTTACTACTTCAAATGGGAGTCAAAAGTTTGGATTTAAGATGCTTCCTTAACTTTGATAAGCGTTCCATCTCCCAGTTTTACTATAGTTAAAGAATAATTTGTAGACTGTTGGATGGAAACAACTTTAGATTTAGACAATGCAAATCTTTATGCAGAAATCAATCGAGAGCCCAATTAATGAAATGACAATACCTTTATGTGTTCGACAGATAACATACCCATAAGAATACCTAGGCAGGCTTGATAGCCACAGTTATCAACTATGTAAACCAATTTCAGAGTTAAAATAAATCCTCAGACATAGTTAGAATTTTCAGAGAATGTTTTAACAAGCCATAATATATTACAAGAAACACTCATCGCAACTAGCATTTCCCCCAACAATACACAATGAAAGGAACTTGAGCATTCTTGAAATATTTGAAGAGTACAAAAAGTTCTTGTGCAAAATGTGCAAGACTATATACGGAAAAAACTATCTTAGCATATAAAAATAGCTCTGTAATGGAGTTGAACTAAGATAGCTTAGCCAAATCCACTGATGAAAACATTTTCACAGTACCCAAATCACATATAGAGAGATGCGATAATGCTATTCTAAGCCCCAAATACAAATCAGAATTAAATGTCGGAACTCAAGAGCAAACTCCAATGATACAAAACTAATTGAACCCACCAATCCCTAAATATGCAAAAGCATCTTAAGAAAGCTATTCAAAAGCATCATCATCGTCATCTGGAAGGGGTCGGGTCGCAGCTACTACAAGTTTTGCCTCATACCTGACAACATAAAAGATTGTAAGCCAAAGTTTCAATCTTTTAGAAATGGAACAAATTATTTCAATAAAAATTAACAAAAAATAATAAGAAAATAGCATTCCACTTACTGCTGCTGGGTTGCAAGGTCTATCTGAACCTTAGGAGGGGCAAGAGTAGGTGACTCCACAAAATGAAGGTTTGGATCCTTATAAAAATAAACCATTATAGAATCAATGCAAATTTTTTAATATAACATTCATATTAGGGAGCATCAGAAACTAGATTAAAGGCTCACGCTGAGAGCTTCCGTGCCAAGTACAGGAATGGCTTCTCAAAGTTGTAGTTACTTTTTGCAGATATCGCATAGTACTGAAGATTCTTCTTTCTATGAAAAGTAACTTGCTTATCTTTCACTTTCCTATTCTTCACATCAACCTTGTTTCCACAAAGAACAATAGGAATGTTCTCACACACCCTGAAATTCACAAAGATATTTAGCTAATCGATTCAGGTAGTTGTGCCACCACACAATTAAGGAACCTTCATTTCTACTTAGAGATCCAACCCCTCTGCAAAAGAGATACCTGCAAATATCTCTGTGCCACATTGGGACATTCTTGTAAGTCAATCATGCAGTAACATCAAACATGATAACTTCACATTGCCCATGAATATTGCAACAAAAAAATCCCAATCAGTAAATAAGAAGGAAACAAATAAATAGAAGTGGAAAAATATGAAACCCTCGCCAATTCAATCAGGAAAATGCCAACAGAAACAGGAAAAGCAAACCAGTATTGATCAAAACCACCAATAACATAGTCTGTCTATAAATTCAAAATTAAACTAAATTCAAATTCAGATAAATATAACTGGAAAAATACAGAACCCTTACCAATTCAATGAGGAAAATGCCAACAGAAGCAGGAAAAGCAAACCAGTATTGATCAAAACAACCAATAACATAGTCTGTTTATAAATTCAAAATTAAATTAAATTAAAATTGAAAAGAAAGAGACATAAATGAGTAAAATAGAGCACTAATAAAAAGGAACCAAAAAGGGGCTCATAGTTGCTCCATTATCATTGATATTGAGGTTAAAAGGTGTTGCTACTGAGGCCACACTACATACATATCAACAGGGGAAAATAGAATTGATAAGTCAAAAGTTCTCTTGGGATCGATCCAAGTTTAAATCCACGTAGGACCTTTTTAAACAAAAAATTAAAAAGGAACCCCAAAAGCTCAAATGTACAGTGCTCCAATCAACAGGTGTCTACTACACTTGCAGAGGATGACAAAAAACACTACTTTCGTAAAGTCCCAAGAGACCGCTCCTCTACCAAAGGATCCAACAAAGAGAATTATGACAAGGCATGATTAAGATTCTTCATATTAAGGAAAAGATTCAGTTCTTAGAATCCCAAAAAATAAGTATAAGAAATTAATGGTGGTTGAATCTCCTAGAGTGATTTAATCAGAAAACTGATTGTAAGAAGGTAAGGAGAAAGAAAGGGGAACTAGCAAGATTTCCCTTAAGGCTTAAGGCATTATATTATCTTTCTAATTTACACAACCCAAGATCTACCTGCTGATGAATAAAATCATATTTGAAGTTTTGTCCATGGGCATATTTATGGTAAAGACTGTAGATCAAATTGCAAAACCACTAAAAATAGGATCTGATATTTGTAATTTTTTGTTGGGCCACCCAGATCCTTGTTGCACTATTCCTGTTATATATGCTCCACTTATCAGCCCAAATGCTCTGCATCTCCTCTCCTCCACATATTTCTTCAATGCTGCTTCAATTCTTTTGTCTTCTTCTAGACCATTCATGATTGTCGTTGCTTCTCCCAAACACCTTCCTAGCACCACTGCATCCTCAAGTGTAGAACATCCACCTTTTACTAAGTCTGAAGTCAAAAGATGCATTGCATCCCGTAGAACACAGACATTTCTCTTACATAGTTTTCCAAATAACACTGCCCATGGCCACCTCAAGCTGAGTGCATTAATGTTAAAGTGTCTATTTTAGTTTTCTTTACTTTATCCAGAATCTCCTCTGGGTAGTCTCGAAGTCTTTCTAACTCATTTTCCAATATACTCTTTGGATCACGTCCAATATCTGAATTTGCAACACATCTAGTTAGCTATGCCTTATATTCTGGTTATTTTCTGTCAAATAGTTCACAGAGCTTCTGACTACTATATGAGGATTATAATATCAAGATAAAAATTCAAACGCAATGCATTTGTTCAAGATTATCTGAAAGGAATATAATAGAAGGTTTCAATAATTTTCGAAGAAACTATTTTTAATATTGATGATTTCCTGCACCTACACATGATCCACAGAACAATTATAACAAAGGGTGCTATAAGATTATACCACAAGGAAGTAAACTCTAGGTTGTGAACCAGTAAACATACTTCTCATTCAATGGAAAAAAACCTGCCCACAAATGTTCTCCCCAAAATAGCTGCGGCTTTGGCCCAAACTTATGTCCTTCAGGGTACGTTGCCAATCCCCTAATAGCAGATCTCCTAGAAATACTAGGGGCTGGAAGACCCAGCCATTCAGGGACTACAAAATTCCCTCCATCACAACCTATCACTACCTGTGAGTAGAAACAAATTCCAAATGGTTGAGAGAAACATGATAACATAGGAGATAGATTTAATGATCAAACTTGCATTCAACAGACCCTTTTCGTTTTTTCTCAAATACAAAAGGACATCTAGTACTTGTGTATGAGAGAAACCACCATATAAATTCCTATCTGATAGAAACCAGTGCATATGGGTTACTAATATTACCTTTGTTTAGCAAGAGGCAATTCAATTCACTACTAAATTTACGCCCAAGTTTTACTACTTCAAATGGGAGTCAGAAGTTTGGATTTAAGATGCTACCTTAGCTTTGATAAGCGTTCCATCTCCCAATTTTACTATAGTTAAAGAAGAATCTATAGACTGTTGAATGGAAACAACTTTAGCATTGAATCTGATCATTCCTGGAGCCAATTCTTTTGCAAGGGTATCCAGAAGCACACTCCTTTGCACGCATCAAACTTCATGATTTCCACTGATAGACAGGAAAAGTACTTAGTATTACAAAGCATGTGAAAAAAAGATGACCAAAATAGTTAATGGGATAGAAAGTACATCATGTCATAGTGGCAATGAGGGAGTGCTGAAGCCATCTCCTAGATGCAGAAATGACCAGGAACAGAAATAAAGAATACAAACAGGTATACCCTAGACAAAGAAGCAGCAGGTGAAGCATTAAAGCTGAAACAGAGAAGCAGAAGCATTAATCTGAAAGAACCAACTAGACTAAAAAGTGAGGGATTTGAGACGAGAAGCATTGGATAACAAAATGGGCAAATCAAGAAAACATCCAATGTAAGTGAGATTTTTTTTTAAAATAGAAGTTTAAGGTACCCTCTAGATGCGAAATAAAAAGCTACCTGATATCAATCTGGATAGCCATATTTTTTCTCCTTTGTTTTATTATGCTGTTTTTGGATACCAGGTTTCATAGGTGTTGTGATTTCAAAGAACGTTAAGAATGTTGTGCCCAATAAGAATTGGCTTATATGATTTGAATTTCTATTGGTTAAACTCAGGGTTCACAGCTTTTAGGAGTCCATATTCTAGCATGGCATGGACTATCTACCATGGAAGAGCCCTCTAGTGAGCCCTACGGTCATTGTAATCTTGAAAATATTCAAATGAATATGGAAACTTTTCTAACTGTCGACTGGGTGCACCTATATCAACCCCCTGTAAACGGTAAAACTAAAAACTAAAAACCTGTGGAGGCTTAGAACACATCCTCTGGTCACAAGGTTTGGAAATGCTAGTAGCCTTACATTTATAACAAGACATCAATCATCCTCCCTTATGAATCTTGATAAAATAATAGCACAGGCGTCTGTATGAAGAGACTTGAGCATTAGAAAAAGACTGATAGGAAATAGATGAGTGCATGTGTTTTGCACGCTCCATCTCATAAATAGAACGAATGTGTAACAATTGTATATACCTATTAGCCAGTTGGTTGTGAAAAATGGTGTATATAGAGAGGATATACGTGAATTAGAATTGTAGCAGAATAAAAAATGCATGGAAATGCTCGCAACCTTAGATTTCTAGCAAAATCAACCATACGAATATATACAATTTCATGAATTAGACTTGTAGCACCTCAAAAATGTTTGGAAGTGCTAGCAGTCTAGGATTAATAGAAAAAAACATTTACCATCATCACTTGCGAGCCTTAATAAAGCAATGGCGAGGGCATTTGTATGAAGAGACTCTGACATTCGCTAAAGACTAACTGAAAATAGATGCGTGTGTTTTGTATGCTCCAACTCCTGAAAAAAAGGGATGACCAACAACCCTGTTCCGTGTTGGATGTAAACAATGGTGGATGTACAAAATGTATATAGGAATTGCAGTGAAACATTAAAATAGGATACAAAGGCACCCTGGGCATACATCCACTCAGCACAAGATAAAATGGATGGAAGTATACACATTGAGTATATGTCGAATCGCGATAGAGATGAAAGAATAATTTCATTCAGAGGTGGATGAGGAAAGCGTGATTCTCCTTCATTTCTTGGACCTTTAGCACTAGGTGGAACAGGTATCTTTGCTGGACCATCAGCACCAGGTGGAGTCATGTTTGAATACAGTGAATCAGGTTTCTTCGCTTCAAATAAATGTGTAACAGGCGTACCATTTGATCCTTGGCAGATTACAGTTGACTGGACCAGTAATTGGGTGAATTACATAAACGATCAGAACCAAAAACTTATGTCTGTATATGAGATAAAAATCCAAGAATATTTCAAGGACATATAGGCAAGTAACCAAATAATAACCAGACAAAGAATAATAAATTGATAAATGAAAACAGAGCAGGCTCACTGGAAACATTGTAAGAAATTGATTTGTAAAAGCAGAGCCAGATAAAAAGCAGGTACAGGAGCCAGAGGTTCACTTTTTCATTTCAATCCAGAATAATAAAAACCATTTGCAAAACTGCTATGACAGAAAATAATTTTTGAACTGAATTGGACAGAAAAAACACATCTAAGGATGGCACATGCATTGTTCAGTAGATTTGCAGCAACCTCAGCTCAACCATATATTAAAAGCTGAGTTGGAGACTAAATTGGTTTCTGATCCCCCGTTGTTTGTGAGACAAGGGATCTCATCCACATAGAAATTTGACTACTAATGTCTACCATACATGTTAGGGAACCTATCTACTTTTTGTACATTGACAAATCAACCAAATCTGAATCTGAATCTACTGAAAACTTCAAAATATGTATCATAATAGTAGCCTAGGGTTTATTGTCCATTATCCAAAACTTCTTCAGAATCTCAATTGCTTACTTACCACTATTCAAGGACCAGCTCACCTCAACTCAGCCAAACCTCCAAGACCAAGAAATAACACATGAGGTTGATGTCCTTCATGTCAACTTCAATTGCTAGTTTCTTAATGCACCATGGGATAGAGTTTTTTAAACTAATTGTTAGGACTAGGTAATCTACATACAACACAAATATAAGCATATCAAATTTATCATAATCAAACAAATAATAAAATTTAGGACCTGCAACGGTCTTAGTGATGCCCATGATCTGTAAGTACTCATAAATCCATTATTACCAAGCACAGGAGGCTACTTTGGCCCAGAAAGGGACTTCTTCAACTTGCACACATGGGTATCCCATCCTAACAAAGATATTATATTTGAACCCAAGCTAAAACAAAACCATGAATCACTCTTCCTGCCGCTTGCATCTCTGGCCCTGTCAAAATCCACTAGATCATGCAGCAGCTCAAAGCATTGTGCCAGTGTGCCCTTTAAGTACCTCACATACCTTAGACCACGGAGCATATTTGCAGCAACCTCAGCTCAAACATATATTAGCAGCCAAGCTGGACACTAAATTTGTGTCTGAGTCCCCCTTGTTTGTGAGACACAATAATTCAAAGTTGGACAAAATATACAACTTGTGAAAGCAGACAAAGTGGCCAGCAACCAGGAGCCTTCTAACATGGATACTCCATTGAAGATGCCTATGCTTACAAAAGACCTTGATATATCTCCTTGCTTGAATTCTTTGTTTGGATTGGACAGTAGTGATCCATTAGATATGCCCAAGATTATGGAGAGTAATGATGGATTATTTTTTTAAGTATAGTTGATTCTCTTACAGAAAATATCTCAGAGATTGTTACAGAAGCTGCATGCATGTAGGAACTTTACCAATTAGATAATCCTTTGAAGAGCGCTAAGGTTACAGAGGGATATAAGATAGCTATGGAAAAGAATGAAGTTGAATATGGAGCATGCCAGGAAAGCATTTTTATTGTTGGTGGCATAACTGATGCAAGTGCAATTAGAGAACAATTGTTTGATATGGACAACAACAAAAAACATGAGTGATTCATTGACCCTGCCAAAATTGAGGGAAACAATGGTCAAGAAGCTGGAGACACCCAAAATTTCAATGTTGGAGAAAATATACAGATTGTGGTGAGAAAGCAGGAACCTTCCCAATTTGATACTCTGTTGAGGATCCCTGAGGTTACGGAGGGATATAGTATATCTCCTTGTTTAAGCACCTGATTTGGCCTGGACTCCAGTATTCAATCCAAAAGTTCATGAACTTAGAAAAAGTTACAATATATCCCCTTGTTTAAGTATGAATGAATCTGTTCTAGAAGGCAAGGATGTGTGCAATCAGGAACTTTCTTTGGATCATCCATTGAAGAGGCTTGAACATGTCGAGGGACCAGAATATGATACCCTAGTGAAAAATCTTGAGCTTATAGAAATTGATGTGACATCAAAGACTGAATATTTGTCACTGCGTGTCCCACTTGGAGACCATGTGTGCGTCATGGAGAAGGATGCCACGATTTTGGATGGGACAGATCATTCTGAAAGTATTCTCCTCAAACAAAATCCTATATAATCTGGAGAAGTAGCTCAGGGTTATACTATTTTGGATGATATGAATGTTCCTAGTAAAGGGGATTCAAGAAGAACCAAACTTGTAGACAGAATATTGACTTTGAGCAATAGATTACAAAATTTGCAATTGGACTTACAAGGACCATTCCCTATATTGTTGATAAAGAAAATTTCCATATTATATGTGATTTTATCTTGCTGGTAACAGCAAGTTGTGTGTGATATGGACCTATTTCATGCTAAATAATTAGAGTCTAATGCCAAACACATGATCACATATCCAAGCAAAAGATCATCCCAATGCATCTCCTAGAATGGTAGATATCAAGTGACACAATGTGGCCATTTATTGCACAGAAGTTGAATTATATAGCAATGAGCCAATGGGGAGTGCATTTTCATAAAAGGATGACCTCATTTCTCAAAACACACCCAAAGGAACTAGGATTGTTACAATGTTGTATGTTGGGTTAGGGTGCAACACTATCATGTTATAAGACACAATTGCATATAAAAGGTTATACTCCATTATTAATTTAAATTGTGATGCTAATTTACAACTAATTATTGAATTTTTTGCATTACAACACTAAAAAGAAAATATAATTGAGTGAAAAAAGTGGAACCAAAATCACAAGAAAAATCCAATATGGTATGATTTCCTCTTGAAGAAACTAACCATGTCAAATGTGAGGAATATCAAGAGAGGATGAATGTAGAAAAAACCCTAAATCTTGCAGAAATGGTGAGGATCCTAAAGTAGAAACACTCCTAAATCTTGCAAAAATAGTGAGGAGCCTAAAAGAAATACTCTAAAGCTACGTGATAGATAAGGAAAGGATAATACAAGAGAGAGAAAGACCGTTAGAATTGAATGCGTTGTTGATAGAAAATCTATTTGAAATTCAGAAGAAATTGCAACAAAGACCTAATGATACCAATGATTAATTTCAAAGATAAAGATTTGTTAAGAGGTTAAAAAACACATATTATCTACAAATAAAATGAGGAAAATCACCTCCATAAAAATACACCATGCTAAAAGGATAGATAAATCTAGTAACAAATCATTATGTGATTCATCTAATGTTGGGATAGTCAATTCATATGAGCTTCTTGGAAATGGTTCCAAGAGTGAATTACATAAGAAAAATAAAAATAAGCATTCATGAACAAAAATTCCTTGAAGGAGAATAGATTCAAATCACAATAATGCAAGACTTTAGGAAATGGTACCAAGATGGGTTTCTTAGCCAAGATAAAACTATAATAGAAAGATATAAGTGTGAAAAAATACTAGATAGTTACTTGCAAAACAAGAAACAAGAGAGAAAAAACAACTAAGAAATTAACTAATGAATGAGAGAGACAATTCAAATTTCTAATAAAATCTAATAATATGTTATTGATGAACATGAATGCAATATATAGACTCTGCTAGAGACCAATTAATTTAAATTAGGTTGGGGTTCCATGTTCATCCACTAGTATAATTCAAAAGTACTTTCCCTAGTTGGAAAACACGTTAAATTATACTCACAAACCCAAATATACCCTGAAAATAATCCCAATTCCTACAGCTATACCAATGAATACAACTATGCAAGGAAAATAATACCAATGCCAATATCTTTGCAAGGGAAATACATCAAATTGAAAGGAAAATACCTGTGGAAAGTAAACCCTTTGTTGTCTTCCTTGAAACTTCTAGCTCAGCTTTGAGTTCCTTTGCAAAATAACAGTTAAAGCCCCAGCATATAAAAACTAAAACAATTTTGTGCCAGAAATATTTTCGGCCTCTACACACAAGAAGTTTTAGTGGTTTCAGCTATCTTATTTCCATTTTAAGCCACCCTGTTTCCATTTTAAGATGGCCTAGCCCGTTGTTTCCTACTGTTTCCCACTCAGGTGGCGCCCATGTCTCCCACTTTTCCTAAGAACGAGGGTCTTAATACCTATCTCCCGCCACCCACGAATAAACGAGTATGTGCTCTACTGCCGTTGGGCCTCATGCCCTTAATGCCCATCACAGAAAGCCTAGTCTCATGACTCTCAAACATTGGTGTTTGTCTCTCCATTTTCTCGACAAACCCTCCACTGCAATGGGGAAAACAAGGAGGAAGGTTTGGTTGATGACGAGGAGGAAGGTTTGGTTGTAGAAGCAAAAGTGTTGGTTAATTGCTGTGTGGAGGAAGGTTTGGTTGATGAAGATGCGGCACCATTTTCAAATGGATTCGTAATGGAAAGTCGTGGCAGGAATCAGGAAGGGGATGGAGTAGTTCTGCTAGGCCCACCATTGGATTCCATTCCATCAATTCCTCCCAAAAGCCCAATTTCTCATGTCATTTGGAGAATCCCTCTGGAACAAATCGAGGCGATTCTCTAGCCATCTGTTAGCACAATAGAAAAAAAAAGTGACATTGTTGTGGCACTGTCACCATCTTCGTGAATCTGCAAACATTTCTCAATCTTTTTCATTCCTCTGTTCCTTGCAGAAACCCTCTCTGTTCCTTGAAACCCTCTATGTTCATGTATATACTTATGAATACAAATTGGCAAAACCAAAGTAATTAAGGTATCAAACCAATGAGTCATGAGTGATTTTGCAAAGCGACCATCACCTTTGTTGACAGATGAATTCGTTAGTGCAAAAATATGATCACGAGTTAATGTAGATCAACGTGTTTCTACAAGCGGCTTTGAGAATCTAAGTGTGGAATCACCATATTGGAATATTTTAGAACCGATTGTGTGTGCAATTGGAAATAAATTGGTATTTAAATCGAACATTGGTTCCTTCTTCAATTTAATTCATTTAAAATGAGGAAACCATACTTAGGGAAACCCTAACCTACAAAATTGAACCTCGAAAATATTAAATAAAAAATGAGTACATCGAGCATGTAAAAATGAAATCAAACCTTTGCACATCAACCTTGGCAAAATGAACCTGGGTACATTGGTTGCAAAATAACTCTGAAAAACATGAAATCGAAATGGGTACATGGAGCATGTAAAAGATGAAATACTACACATGTTCTCTAAGATAGCATTAACCGAGTTAACAATTTAACTAGCATTGGAAAACTAAGTCAATACTACCTAATTTAACTAGCATTTATTTTCAAATAATCAAGTATCAAAACCAACGAGTTATGATGATATCTATGTGAATCGTAAATGTAAGTCAATACTACCCAATTTAGCTAGCACTATAAATATTATTCAAAGACACAATGATCAACATTAAAATTTTGTTGAATACATCTAGTTACTTGTCATGTCTTCATTGCTAAGTTTTGGTACAATTATAGAGTATCACATTGTGATGTAAATGTAATCCAAATTAAATTTTTTAAATTAAACCATTTATTACTATATCTACTAAACATAATACAATGACCACAAGGTACCACTACTCATATTGACATGAAAAATAATTGAGCTACCACTATAACAAATAGATTTTCACTACCATGGACATAGATAAATTAGGCATTACTTTTCCACATGTATAAGAAACTATATAGATATAGTTTCCCATTGTTACTTCTATCACACTACTTATGACAACACTTACTTTAAGACAATCTCCCCTTAACAATAAGGACATGATTATTGAAGCAACCTAATTTAATAATATAAAAGAGAAACACATCTATTATATTGGGACAAATATACTAACCTTGGATCTATCAAGGGAGGAATGGGGTCATATTACTATAAGTGAAAACCCCTTTTATAATGTGAAATTTTGAGTAAATTTTTGCATCATATGTATCATCTCAGTACTTATATATCTATGTGAGTTCTCTTAAAAAAATTTATCTTAATTGTTTTAAAACTAACATTGGACATTAAGTCAAGCTGACTATCCACTTTCCAAGGCAAAGAATATGTCAACTTGGCAGTTACCTGCATCATAACTTAATATTAAATACTATTCTTATTTTTTATATTAATATGAATGCTTCTAATATTTAATATATTGTTAAGTAGATTACCCATTGAATAATTAGTGAAGTATCTAATATTGGATGAGAGAGTTCTAAGTCTAAAATTTTGGCTACGACCGGTTAAATTTGGTGTTTGTATCATGTCATGCAAAATTAGATTTCACACCTCTCCAAGAAACAATCAAAATAATTTACACATACCAATCAAAGCCATTCAATAGATGGTTAAAGTAGTGGTTGGGAGGACTTCATTGTCAAAACATCCAAGGGTTTCCAAACTAGAGAAACAAGGGCATGTGTTTGATTTATGGGCTATTGTTTGAAAATTTTCTATGAGAAGAAGAGTTGGTGGGAGTCCTTATGGCAAGGGCTTGCACCTCTTCCTTTATTTCTTAAAGTAGGCTTGAAATAAGATATTATAGATATATGATACATTTAATATGCAAAGCACTCACAACACAATAATATTGAACATTTTCATGAGACATAACTTAATTTATTTTCAATATATTTTTGCTTTAAAAAAGGAAATGTATGCTACCACGATGCAATACCATGATTCACCAACATTGGGCACCAAACAAATGAATTGGACCATGGATGTTACGTACGATGACAATCATCCACGATAAACTATGATTATTAGCCACTCTGCAATCAAAGGCACAATACAGGGACAACATGTATCCATCTTGGAGGACAGTGGGGAAACCCAAAATTTTATTGATGCAAAGTTGGTGGAGTGTAGAGGCATTCATAGATTGATATATATCTTGAACAACGTGGGCGAGAGAGGGTGCCCATGCTTCACCTAAGTTGTCTTCTTGATTGCTGGTTAGATATGTTGAGGATATGGTTGATGGGACAAATGTTGAGGATATTGTTGATGGTTCGATATTAAAGTCAAAATCCTCCCTTAACCCTTTAACCAATAAGATGTCTCCTCAAGTATCTCCAATAATATCATATGAAGAGTCATAATATTTAACTTGGAATTATGGCCCACCGTGATCATCTAATAATTAATTGAAATAGTAGTAGAACCCCATTTAGGGATTTGGTGGATCATATGGTGGGACTATGCTAGTGGGAACCCTATATAAATGACTTAAAACCCCCTTGATTTTCTACCTTGATGGCATTCATCTCCCAAATTTCTTGTTGGATACGCAAGTCCTGAAAACATGACAAGGAAGATGAGAGGAAGTTGACAAGGACATTAGGTTGTCATAGAACATCATAAAGTGCGTCCACATGGATGAACATGGAATGGGAATTAAGGTCATAAAGTCATAAAGGTCAAAAAGGTGCATCAAAATATTTTTGGAGTGTCCCAAAGCTAAATATACGATTCTTGTCTCCTATAAAATAAAATATACATTTATTGCGGTGATAGTGTACACAAGATTCTTAGAACTAGTGATATAGTGTTTGGCAATGAATGAATAAGCAAGAAAAGGGGGAAAGTATCTAACAAATATGGTTAGAGTACACATCAAATTCCCCATCCTTGAATGAAATGGTGGTTTACACAGGGCTCATGAGAGAATATGGGATGGAGGGTAGATTGGCATGGTCAGAAAATGAGAGAAGGGTTTTATCTAATAAAGGAATATGGGATGGAGGTTATGTCTAAGTTCAGGGAGGCTTTTAGCTTTTCTGACAAGGATGGAGGTGGATGTATCACAACAAAGGAGCTCAGGACAATAATGCTATATTCGGGTTGAAACCCCAATGTATATTGGAAGTGGTCCAAATGTTTTATATTCAATAATCCAGTCTCGAATACAATCAACCACAAAAGAGTAGTTATAATATTCCTGTAAATGCAACATATTAAATACACCATTCCGAAAAGATTTTTCTGAGGAGAATCAAAGAAATAGATGAGTCTAGTTATCCATCACCTCCATACATAGTAAAAAACAAATAGTCCCACTCTGTCCTTTACGACACATTGTCTCATGCCACGATGAAGCTAAAAATATACATTTACTGATATTCTTAAGCAGAGTGAAAATATGAAGCCAATATACAGAGATTCTCTGAAGGACTGCTCGAGCTAGAGTCAACTTTCCTCCTAGGGAGAGCCACCTCTATGCCCATGATAAAATTTTAAAGTGGATTTTCTCTATAAGTCAACTCCAATCCTTAATTCCATAACAATTAGGTTGGAGCATAAATCTAAGATTTTCAAAATTTGCATCCAATGCAGTGGAGATAACACCAAGAATATGATAAATCTCCAGTACCAATGCATCATCTTGGTAAGAAGAGATCATATGAGATTTATTATTATTCATAAGGAGTGCAGATACTGATCAAAAGTGGTCAATATACCAAATAGTAACACATCGTCGACAAATATCAAAGCAGTAGCTGTGACTTGTCTACTACACAATTACATTTAATCCATCTACCTCCACACTTGCAACCAAAATTACTGCCCTTGTGAATTTTGTCACTAATTCTTCCACAATCCAATATTTTATCCTCAACATCTTCTTCTCGTAAAAGTTCTCATAGACACTTTTAAGTAGGGATATTGTCTACTAACAAATATTTTGTAATTTTCCTCCACCATCCTTGTAGAAATTATGGTGTAGAGTTGCAACTACTTATGAAGTTTTAATCAAAATCACAAGACACAAACCTACTCTATTTCTCTCTCGAAGTTAATTCACAATTTAGAACCAAAATTTCATACATGCAATAAGAAATAACACACATGCACACATATTTTTCCCGAGGAAAGAAATATGCTATAAAACCCAATCTTTGCTTGCATTGATATGATGAGTAGAAATGTATTGCAATTTATTTGCTCAACTGAGCACAACCTACAAGTGAATAACCTATCTCTCATCTCACTGAGAAGCTATAACCCAGACTTAGTTAATTTCTACCTCTGTTTGAGCCCATATTTCCTTGCGCAATTCCTTGAGAAATTAGGCCACTATTATTTAGGAATTTTTACAAAATGGATTGTAAAATTCCCAAGGTTGATCATGTGACTACATGCAACACCTGTACACTCAAGGCTAGTCTACAATTAATGTTACATTGCCTTGGAATCTCCACCATATTTGGGTAACTCGAATTCTCCATGCACTAGATATTTTGGGTTGATTGATAAATTAATTGGATGATCACTGAGTTTGACTCACTGCACAATTGGCCTTCCACTAGTATGGGCTCTAAAATGTTCCATGATAATTTCTTATTCTTGGGGGTTGGTTTTCAAGGCAAAGTCCAACATTCACTCTAGACTAACTATGATCATCAATAACCACTTAGTGAATGCTAGTAGTCAACCAATAAACCAACCACACAAGAATTTGAAACCGAATAGGTCAAAATGAAAATTAAGTATGTTAATGCAATAGTTCAATAAGAACTTGAATTTAGTTACTTGTGCCTACTAGGGAGATATTTCCATTAAAGGAAATCATAACACAAGAAATAACACAACAAAGTATAAGTGATCTGAATGATGATGTTACCAAATATGTAAGTGAAGGACTCAGAAATTTATAGTGACCATGGGAATGATAGATCTCGAAGAGAGCATGATTATATTGTTGGGGAGGGATATATCATTGTGGAGGGATGGATTTAGTTTCTAAAAGGGCCTCAACTCAACCTACCCAGTTGGATTGATTGTTTATTTCAGATACATTGAGATTGGTTAAATTCATCTTATCGGGTTCATGAGGGTAGGAGAGGGAGGCGAAATAGAGATGGGAAGCTTAACAGTCATCCATAAGGAAAGTATATGTCTGCATGTAAAGGTAAAGGGAATGCTAGGGGGGCAATTTGATTCAAACAAAGGGTGAATTATGCTTCCCTGAATGGACATCATGAGACTGTGTTTAAGATTCACCATTCTGAAGCTGCGAGAAGACTAGAGTGTAAGCACAAGAGAGAAGCAAAACATATTGTGGGTTGTGAAGAGGGCCAAGAAGGCACTTTTTGGTTCTTCCTATTTTATATTGGAGACACAAGATTTAAGAGTGTTTATAAGGTAGCAATAAAGATGAGATGGATTGTTAAGCATATGCTCGTAGGGGTGTTGTTGGACTGTCACAGTGGAAGAAATGATCTAATGGATAAAATGGATGTCTACTGAAAAAGAAAATTTCAATGTTGAGGTGCAACTTGGGAGGGGTAGCTGATGGTTACCTAAGCTAGGTCAAGTGCTTGCAATGGATTAAGGATCAACTTCTGCTGCAAAGTCTCACGAGGAATATGATTATGCAATAACTGCACTTGAAAAATTGGAAGTCAAAGTGTAGGACTCATTATAAAGAAGCCATTCAAACAATAACCACTAAGTTTTGAATGGGATCTAAAGTTTGTCTTTCTAAAAATTGAATGAAGTTGGAACCACTTTGAAACAACTCGAAACAATTAATGTTAATATTAAAAATTTAAGTAAAAGATGACATTATCCTTATCTTTCCTTTTCAAAAAGGAAAGATAAGGATAATGTCAACTTTTAGTTTAACTTTAAAAATTAAATATTACCATTAATTACTAGGGTTAGGTTTTGTAGGGCCCTTGAGTTAATAATTTTTTTTCCTTTTTCAGTATTTTTTATTAAAAAATTATTATTTGGTGGTCATTAGCTATATTGCACTACATTCTTCAGAATTGGTCAGTTTATTAGAGAACTAGTGAATTTGGTGTTTTAAGATCAGTTCAATACAAGACCAACCTTAGCCAATCTGAACCACCAAACTAGACTAGTACAACTCTAAAACCATTGGGACCAACCAATTCCACTAGTTCTAGGCTAGTTCCAATAAGAGTTTTCCCTTCTCATCTTCCCCTAAAGTTGTTTTGTTGGATCCTTTCAGGAATGGTGATTTGGAAAGTGCCATAAATTGTTGAATTGTTGTGAACACCTAAGATCATAAGTAGTTATGCCTTGGCAACCTAAAATTTACAAGGACCTAGTACAAATATCCCAAAAGATATTTAGTGAGGATGTGCATGCATGGAACTATTACAGACCTCCCAAGATACTTAGTGAGGAAGTGCATGACCAAAAAGCATAAAAAAAAAATATCCACCCTCAAAAACCATGCCCAAAACATTGAAGTGTGGTGCAAAACAAATTTCTGGTAGGCTATTAATGCTACCAACAATCATTCGCTCTCTAATTTCACAAGAAGCTCCTAATCAAGCTACCTCCTCCACTATGGTTATAGCAAGTTCTTGCAGCTGTGTGAGCTACAAGAAATTAAAACTACCTTCGAATCTCCACCAATTTTAGGGGACTTGACTTCTCTTCATGCCCCAACTATTTTGGGTTGATTGATCAGTTATTTAGATGATCACCGAGTTTGACTGAAGTCCCACTGCTTAAATGTCCTTCCACTAGTTCATCCAAAAGTTAGAACTAGTTTAACTGACAACAACCTGAGATAATTGACCTTTATTGCCACAAGTTAGCAATCGCATATGCAGAACTAAACTCTAACTCCTCCAACTCGAATTTATTGAGTAAACTAGGTGACGCAAGCCATGTCACACAAGTTAACATCATCCAAGTTGTCTCTTGATGTGGAAATTTGAATTTTTCCAATTTAATCAAGGAAAAATCAATTTGAGAATTTCTTGCTGCATTTTTCAACACATAGTTCATTGGAATGCATTACCACACATACTTCATTGGAATGTATTACCTTCACTATGAACTTGGCATAGTTCACATGTTAAGTTCATAAGGTTTTGGGTTGATGTGGTTCTATGTGTTGTGTATATAAATAATAGGTGTCCAACTCTTGCTATTAGAAACAAGACTCCCTATGAAATGTGGTATGGCCACATTCGTTTGGTGAGGCATCTCAGGGTTTTTGGTTCCTCATATTATGCCTTCATACCTAAGGAACAGATAAAATAAATCAGTGCAAGGAGTCACAAATGTATCTTCTTTGGGTACTCATACCTCCCAAGCATACCATCTCTATGATGAAGTGAATAAGAAGTTTATAATATCTAGAGATGTGATATTTCTTGAGTCTTCCAAGATTGACAATGTTGTTGAGTGGTAGCTTAATTGTTTGGATATATTCGAATATGGAAAGTATTTTCAAGAGTTTGATAGTGAGATTCCACATCTCCTTCTCTTAGCTCTATAATTTCTATGAAGAGCCTTGAAGAAATCAGGTTGAAGGAAATTCCTTCACCTGCTTTGTCAGGAAAGAGCTAAGAGACTATTGGCAGCAAGTAGCCAAATCTGACAAGCGGTGGGGGTACATGCAAGATACAAAGCAAGGATTAATGCAAAGGAGTAATGCAGAGGAGTGTACTGACTAAATACATATCATCAAACATCTTTCATCCCACTTAGGATGCCTTGCATTGTGCCTGGTTAGTCATAAGATCATGTTGGTCACAACCTCAGTAGCTTAAATAAACAAGTGGTAATACTCTTCATCTTCTAAGCTATGTAATAAACAAGTGAAAGGGAGCAAGACACATAGATCAAACACATGGAATGAATTTCAGTTCTTGCAACCATGAATGCCATTGAAGATGGAATGATACGACAATGATAAGCAAACTTTTAAGCTACATTAAGAGGTGTATTTCAAAAGACGTGCTTTGTTTTCCATATCTAACCTCCAAAGGATTATGCATCAGATGGAGTGTTCATGTGGTCCTAATATTCTATCATACCTTCGGTTTCTTGGTCTGCTTATTTTTCTCCTCAGCTCCTTGAGAGTCATCTATCATGTCATCTTTCTTCGTGGACCGTGAGAGACATAATTGTGTAGTTCCAATGGGCAGTGACTATTGCGGGATGACGCCTTGGGAGGACACATTCGCACAATTTTAAGATGTAAGGCACTACTTGGGACGAGGCCCTGGGAGGACACAACTATGCAATTTCAGGATGCAAGGCAGACTAGGTAGTTAAGGGACAAAACTGCACAAGTTTTGGAGACAGTGGGTTCCCGCTAAGGGAAGGACACTAGAGGAAACAACTGTGCATTTTTGAATGGTAAGGGAGGTTGGGATTTCTGCACATTGCACGGTTCGAACAACCAATGGAAAAGCTTGAGGGTTACATATGTGATGTGTGTAGTTCAGGAAAGTTGGATGAGGCTAGGTTGCTAAGGAAACTCTGAAATTTAGCTAAGTGTGGGATCAGTGGAACTTATGTGAATAGTGTTACAACCTCACTATGATCACACACTTGAAAACTTATCGATACAACATATACCATCCAGAACATATAACACATACTTCACTTAATGCAACAACCTTTGTGGCAGCTTACAGCAAGTGCGGCTTCGATTATAGACTTTGGGAGGATAAAGGTGACACTGGTGTAAGAGTGTGTGAAATGAGTGTTAAACATGTCTCATTCTCATAAATATTTCCCCTTGAAGAAAAAAAAACCTCCCTTTGCATGACAAGCGATTACCCCCATGCCCAAAGATGACACATTCTATGTAAAGATAAAATCATAAACGACTCTTAAGATTGAAAAGCGGAGCTTGAGATCGTCAACTTACCAATAAGTGACTAAGGAATGATTGATCACAATATCCATAGTAGGCTCTGAAATTTAAGTGCAGGCCAAAATTTTGGAGGGTGTTGCAGCCTCTACAACAGAGCCTTCACCTTCTTGCTAGCTTCGTTTTTAACTAGTGTCTTGAATTCTATGAACTTAGAGAATGTCTCATCTTTATTCCACGTGAAGAAGATCCAACACTTCCGTGAAAATTCATCAATAAAAGTGACAAAATATTTCTGTCTGACAGTGTAGGTTGTCGAGAAAGGTCAATAAACATCATAGTGGATCCTTTCTAGGACTGCATGTGCTTTGTTTTTCTGATCATGGAATGTGGATTTTATGTACTTTTGTAATGTACATCCTTTGCATATATCCTATTACATAAGCGCTCCTTTAGAGAGGCGAGTGGTAATTTGTTCTATAATATTCAAGGTACCATGATACAAATGACCAAGTATTTTGTGCCAAAGTTCATCGACATCACGAACTTCACTTTCTTCGCCTTAGTTCTTAATGTAGCACATTCTTCCACATCTAGCTTATACAGGTTCTTCACATGAACCACGATTTGCTTCACCTGCCCCAAGGATAATTTTAGGGGCGAATGTTCGCCCTTTGGCAAAATTAAGGGGTTTTAAATTTTTAGTGGGTGAATATTTTGTATCATAGTACATTTTTACAAATCACCTCAAATCACCCACCTTATTTTAAGGGAGAGCGTAAAAAAGGTAAATGTAGCCCTTGAAATTAGGACTTACAAACTTCCATTCGCCCATTTTCAAGAATAGGTTTTATTTAAGTGAATCCTATGGGCCAAATACCATATTTATAAAAGAGGTATGGTAAATTAATAAAAATATAAATAAATGAGAGGTATGGTAAATAAATAAAACATTTTTCATATTTACTCCATAAGTCACCTTATATACATGTAAGGGTGTAAACAAATAAAAATATAAGTAAAGTGGAGGTACGGTAAATAAATAAAACGTCTTTTTATACTTACTCAAAAGGTATGGTAAAGAAATAAAAATATAAATAAACTAGACGTATCGTAAATAAATAAAACTTATTTTTATATTTAGTCCATAACCCTCGTTCTATTTATGAAGGCTCAAGAAAGAGGTTTTATTTAAGTGAATCCTATGGGCCAAATACCATATTTGTAAAAGAGGTATGGTAAATTAATAAAAATATAAATAAAAAAGAGGTATGGTAAACAAGTAAAACATTTTTTATATTTACTCCATAAGTCACCTTATATTTACGAACACTCAAAAAATGGGTTATATTTAGGTGAAACCTATGGCCAAAATATTATGGGACAAATACCATGGACTAGATTGTTATTAATACCATGCAAAAAACAATTATTAACCCTAATATTAGAATTAATAAAAATAAAAATGGCACATGGTATTGACCCATGGTATTCACCAAAATGGCACATGGTATTGACCCATGGTATTCACTGGAATGTAGCCTATTTAAATGCGGGAATTAAACCAGCATGTAGCCTATGCTAAGATTCACTAGGACTTTACAAATTTTTATTATTTAGTGAAAGACTCCCCAAGATCTTACAAGATTTTATAATTGAGTAAAATATTCGCCATGCCTAGTGACAGATTCGCCAAAAAATTATATATACATATTATATTATTGATAAAATCGCCTTCCATTTTTCCTATATACCATGGAGATTCGCCCATTTATTATATTTATAAATTTAGGGGGGGTTCTTAAAATTTTCCCTGACCTGCCCCATGGCTATGTGTCTCAGGAATGCTTTTCCTTTGTTGAATATCACTTCATAACCATGGTAAACCAACCACTTAGTGAATGCTAGTAGACAGACCCCTAATCCTTTACCTTCACCTTTTTTTACTATCACCTCATATTGAAATTTTGAAGACAAAATATTTCTTTTCTCTTAAAAAATTGTCTTAATGTCCCCCTCCATGTAGTAGTGCCGAATGCAACAATAGACAAGTTGTCTCTAATCGTATCAACATATATGAAAGGGACGGAAGAGGAATTGACATCAGACAAATCTTGTCAGTAAAACTTGTCACATTCTTCTTAGTCGACTACCCCCACAAAACAAAGAGCCCAACAAATCATTGTCTTTATATAAGATAACGTGAATGGTAAGTAAAATAACAACCTCGGTATAGGCGCAAGACAATAGTTGTCTACATGCTGGCCGAATTAGGGCACACTGTCACAGTCAATTTTTCAGTTGTAATTAGATAATATCATCTTAAATTGATATGTTTGTGTCTTAATTGTTAATTGTAATAAACATAAGTTTGATCTAAAGTAGTCATTGTATTAAATATAAAGTTTTGTTTTAAATTTTTTTTGTCTCAAAATGACTTTGCCTTAAATATAAAGTTTTGCCTTAAAATAATTTTGTCTTAAACTGTTTTTGTCTTAAAATAATTTTGTCTTAAAATAATTTTGTCTTAAACTATTTTTGTCTTAAATATAAAGTTTTGTCTTGAAATTTTTGTCTCAAACTACTTTTGTCTTAAATATAAAGTTTTGTCTCAAAATATTTTTGTCTTAAATATAAAGTTTTGCCTTAAAATATTTTTGTCTCAAACTACTTTTGTCTTAAAATATTTTTATCTTAAACTATTTTTGTCTTAAATATAAAGTTTTGTCTTAAAATATTTTTGTCTCAACCTATTTTTGTCTTCAAGTTTATATTTAAGACAAATCAATTGATATTAATTTTTAATGTAAAATAACTAAAATAAAAAATGATTTTTTAAGACAAAATATTTCTTTTGTCTTAAAAAAATGTCTTAAAAGTGCCCTTGCTGTAGTAGTGTGTCATTACTAATTAACTTTGAAACATGTATGATAAAATAGAAAGACAGTAGAAAGTGTAATAATGCAAAAGTGGAGTTCTTGATGAAATGAATTAAAAATAGAAGTATTGAAAAAAAAAATCCTTCTAGGATAAGTAATCAAGCTTTAAAGACTTCTTATAAAATAAATAGACAATATAGAAATTCACATAAGAATGTTGATGAAAACATTTGATTCTATCCGTGTTTACTTTTAATTGGTTTATATTTATTATTTATATAAAGAAAAATAATGATTCTAGAAAAAATGTGGATAGAAAATTTGTTAAAGAATGACAACAATTAATGTTAATAATGTAATTATTTTAGTAAATATGGTTTTACTGGTGAGGTAGTTGTGTAACCATAGCGAGTTATGTAACAAAGTCTTTGTATTAAAATTATGATTTCCCGAGAGGCTTGATGTAACTTTGGAGAATCATTTTTTCACCTGGAGCAATAAAAATTCCAATCCCTTGCCCCGTTGAGGTTTCCATTACACACTGTTAGGGTTTTACCATGTAAATTCACGTGTTCGTTTTTGTGATACATTTTCTATTTTTTGTGCATTTCTTTCATATTTAAATGTTAATGGGCTCAAAATATGAACAAGTGGTATCAAAGCAAGAAGTGTGAGGACCATGGTCTGCTAGCAAAAGAAATTTGAAGCAAGTTTCGAAACAAGCCATTATTCAAAGAAAACCGATCTTGGTGGAAATGGGATAGTTACATTCTTGGAGGCCACATTCTTCGACTAAGATAAAGTAGTAGAAAACAAATAAAAGAAAGTGCAGAGCCGAACCCTACTGATATAATAATAGTTGACATTGGAAGAAGTTAAGCAAGTCGTTGGAAGTTGAGAAGAGAAGTGTTGTAGGGAGCCAACCCTGTCTTGAGCCTGGTAAACGAAATGATTGTTGTTGACTGAAACGATTCCTAGAATAGTCGAGGCATGTCATTGTTTAATCTTGAAGTGCATAAGAGGACCAGACAACCAGCTCAGGGGTAGATTATTTGTATTGTTGTTTGTTTTGAGGGTTGATTTAAATATGTGTATGAGATCCACATAACCGCCTTTTATTTTTTATTTCATTGCCGTTGAGTATAAATGTAAGCCCCATAAAAGGAGTAAGGCAAGCTTGGAAAGAGATTGTTGAATGGAAGGTGCCATCTACTTTGTCCTAATATTTTTTTTTTTGGCAGTAGAAAAATTTATTTGTTGAAGAATTCATTTATGAAAGTAAATAAAATTTTGAAGAGTTAAACATTATTGTTGGGCTTCTTTACAAAGAACAATAAAGTTATCAAAAATTCTCTTAATTTTTTTTTTTGGTTTCTTCAAAGAAAATTGGAGTAGGGTTTTGAAGTTTTTTCTAGTTGAATACGTTATTAAAAAGAGAGAACCTAGTGAAAGAAACCAAAAATAAAGAAATTCATAAAAAATCCTAGTTGAAGGAAAAAATAAAAAGGGAAAACCCTAGTTGGAAGTGGAGAAGTTCACCGGTAGGAACAATTTTTTATTATGTAAGCTTAAGGTACGGGATTTGCTGGTGTAACAAGGGTTTCAAAAAGCATTAGATGGGGCTAGAAAGAAAGCTATTGACATGAAAACCTTGGATTGGAAAGACATGGATGCTCGAGCTCTCATTACCATCAGTTTGTGCCTAGCGGATGAAGCTCTCTTCAACATTATTGAAGAAACCTCAGTAGAAGGTTTGTGGGGAAAATTGGAAACATTGAAAATGACTAAGTATTTAACCAACATAATCTATTTGAAGAGTTAGTTGTATAGTCTCCGGATGAAAGAGGGTACTAAACATGTAGAACACTTAAAATGTATTTAATACACTTATTTGTGAGTTTTTAGATATGAATGTTAAATTTGAAGAAGAAGATAAAGCTATCACTTTCTTATGTTCCTCTCCCAAGTCTTAGGATCACCTTGTGACTTCTATTAGTTTGAGCACAATCAAATTTTTAGAACCTGATTCTCTTGTGGGAGCTCTATTATCTGAAGAAGTACGGAGGAAGTCTAGCATTGAAACTTCCATGCGTCAAGCCATGGTAGCTAGAGGCTAGTGCAAGGAAAGAGGGGAGAAAGAAAGAAGTTCTTCCAGATCAAAATAAAAAGACAAGAAGTGTAAAGTCAAATGTTGGTATTTCAACAAAAATGGGCACATCGAAAAAGATTGTTGGAAATGAAAGGAATCCATTGAAAACCCAAAGAAGGAAGAAAATCAAGTTGACTTAGGTATGATTGATGAAATTTTATCTACTGAATTAGTTATGGTAGATGAAGTTATGTATGTTTGCAATGTTTCTCAGCATTATGAAAATTGTTTGTTAGATTCTGGTGCTTCTCATTACATGAGTCCGCACAGAAGTTGGTTTACTTCATATCAAGCTATGAATGGTAGTTTTATGTTTATGAGTAATAATGTATATTATCAAATGATTGGGATGAAAAATGCAAGAATTAAAATGTATGATGGTACAATTAGAACATTGACTAATGTTAGAAATCTGCCTGAGTTGAGAAAGAATTTGATTTCTTTTAGAGTATTGGACTCGAGAAGTTACAAATTTACAAGTCATAATGGAGTGTTAAAAGTTTCAAAGGGAGCTCTAGTTGTTATGAAAGCAAAGAAGATAGAAAACCATTACAGAATCAAAGGAAGTACTTAGGTCAGTCAGGCAGTGATTGTATCTGAGAAGGAAAGGTAAGATATTCTCCCATGGCATCAGCGGCTCGACCACATGAGTGAAAAGGTGCTTCAGGTACTAATGAATCATAAATTACTTCCTCACTTGAAATCGTTGAGATTCGATTTTTGTAAACATTGTGTATATGGAAAACAATGTAAAAGAAAATTAAAACCAAAAGTCTGAATAGTAAATAATTTTTCGACTATATTCATTTTGATCTTTGGGGACCATTTACTACAATACCTTATCGAGATGCATATTACTGTGAAACATTTACTCATGATTACTCCAGGAAAGTATGAGTCTATATGTTAAAAAGAAAAAAGCTTGTATTTAATGTCTTTAAATAGTTAAAGCTATGGTTGGAGAGAAAATAGACAAGTTAATTAAATGTTTAAGAACTGAACATGGCTGTGAATTTACTTCCTTAGAATTTGAACAATATTGCAATGATGAAGGGATTTTTATACATTAAATTTTTTTCTATACTCCTCAGCAAAATGGCATTGTTGGACATATGAATTAGACTCTTATAGAGAGAGGCATAAGCATGATCAAGAGTGTTAACTTGCAAAAGGAGTTGTGGGAAGAAGTAATATCTATTGCTTGTTATTTGGTAAAAAAATCACTTTCAATTGACATTAATTGTAAAATTCCCGAAGAAGTTTGTTTGGGCCAGTCTTGTGATTATTCATATTTAACAATTTTTTGTTTTGATGCCTACGCTCTTATTCCAAAGAATCATCTTTCTAAGTTAGAACCAAAAGAAAAATGTTATGTCTTTTTTGGGTGTGACTATGCGGTGAAATGATAATGGTTGTGGGATCTTTCTTCACGTAATATAGTCATTAGTAGAGTTGTAACAATTGATGAATATTCTCTTCTAAAATCCAATGTTGGAAAATTTGAATAGGAACAAGTGTCGCCAAATCAGTAAATTTAGTTGGAGACTCAACCCTTTTTCGGAAAGTCAGAAAGGAGAAGATACTTCTCAAGAAAAAGGAGAAGAATATGTAAATGAAATGGTAGAAGTTTAGGAACCAGTTCAAGAACGAGTCACTCTCAGGAGGTCTATAAGGGAATGAATAGCATCCCAAATGTACGAAGATTTTGCTTCATCTATTGCATTGATTACTAAAGATGGGGAGCGTTCTTATTATCAGGAAGAAATCTATGATGTGGATAGTGAAAAATGGAATAAGGCTATGGACGAGGGAATTGATTCCTTAGCCAAAAAAAAAACTGGGATCTTGTAGAAATTCCTAAAGGGAGAAGTGTTGTCTAATGAAAATGGGTCTTTAAACTGTAGCAGAATATTGATGGACGTATTGAAAGATATAAGGTGATACTAGTAGGAAAAGGGTATTCTTTGGTAGAAGGTATTGCCATTCATGATATTTTTTCATTAGTCGTAAACCTTGTTTCTATTCCTACTGTGTTAGCACTAGCTACATTACTTGATCTTGAGTTCGAATAATTTGATGTTAAAACAACTTTTCTTCATGGAGATTTGAATGAAGAGATTTATATGGAACAACCAAAATTCTTTGTACAAGGTCACAACAAAGTATTATTTTGCAATATCGAAAAATCATTGTATGTCTTGAAGAAGTCTCCAAGGTAGTCGTACAAGAAGTTTGACTCCTTCCTGGTGAAAGAGAACTACACTAGAAGTGAGTAGGATCATTATGTATACTTTAAAAGTTTCAATGGAATATTCATTATCCTGGTTTTATATGTTGATGATATTCTTATTCCAAGAAAAAGCATGGAAGAAATCAACAAGTTAAAGGCTTAGCTTTCTAGGAGGTTTGATACGAAGGATCTTTGAATTGCAAATCTATCTTAGGCATCGAAATACATAGAGATAGGAAAAATGGAATTCTCTAGTTATCACAACAGAAGTATGTGGAGAAAACACTTGCAAAGTTGGATATGGACAATGTCAAACTTCGTATTGTTCCTTTAGCTACCCATTTTAAGCTTTCTTCGGGTCTTAGTCCGAGAACTAATGAAGAAAAGAAATATATGTCTCACGTACCATATGGAAATATGGTAGGAAATTTAATGTTTGTGATGGTATCTGTAAGACCTGACATTTCAGATTCAGTTAGAGTTGTTAGCAGGTTCATGGAAAATCCAAGTGAAGAACATTGGAGAGTACTTCGTAATTTGAATTGCACAAGTGACCAGTGTATGATATTTAATGGTAGTGGAGGTTCAGTCTACATATATATGGATACTGATTATGTAGATGACTTGGACAAAAGCAGATCTAATACATGACATGTCTTTACTCTTGCAGGTGGAGCAATTACTTGGATGTCAAAGCTTCAAGATGCATTTGTTTTGTCCACTACTGAAGAACAATATATAGCTGCTTCAGATGGATGTAAAGAGACAATCTCGTTGAAAGGTCTACCTGATGAGATTGAAAGAAGGCAAGAGAAAGTGAATGTATTCTGTGAGAGTCAAAGTGTTATTAATTTGGCTACAAATCTAGCTTATCACAGCAAGACTAAGCATATTGATGTTAGATACCACTTTGTCAGACATATGATCAATGGCTGTAAGGTATCTCTCAAGAAGGTCCATACACAGGAGAATCGTGCATACATGTTCACGAAGGTAGTTTTAGTAGAGAAGTTGTGACGGTGTTTGGCTTCTCTTGGTTTGCAAAAGAGATGAGGAATGGGCATGGGAAATAGTTTAAGAAAATTGTTGTCAAAGTGGAAATTGTTAAATAAACAACATAGATCCATTTAAAGCATGAATCTAACATGAGTGCAAGGGATCAAATTTCTTCGAGTGCAAACTTATTTTAAAGTGCAAAAAAAAAAGTGTAATTATTCCTTGTTTAAATTGTATTTTTGATACAACTAATTAAGCATGCATATCATATTGTTTGTGATTATAGTTAATATCTCTTTTCGATTTAGACAATATTTTATTTTTATTTTAAGAGGTACACGTGTGAAGTCCAAATTGAACATGGATATATCGCATTCACACACAGTTGTAGAATTAGCCTTTGCACTCAATCACAACAATTAATGTTAATAATGTAATTATTTTGTTAAATATGGTAATTGTGTACCAAAAAGAGTTATGTAACAGAGTCTTTGTATTAAAATGATCATTGTCCGAAAAGTTTAATGTAACTTTGGAGAGTCATTTTTTGACATCAAGTAATAAGAAATCCAATCCCTGAGGAGTGAAGATTTCTTTGACATATTGTCAACATTTTACCATTTAAATTCTTATGTTGATTTTTGTGATTCACTTCCTATTTCTTATACATTTCTTTCATATTTAAATATTAAAGGGTTCAAAATACAAAAAAAAAAAAAAAAAAGAAAAAAAGAAGGAGGTTTTAACCTTATTTTCATAATTCTTTCTCTACCTTTATAAATCATCCAACCTCTCAAATTAATAAAAATAATCAAATTCAATAATTCTTCCTATACCTTTATAAATCTTCCAACCGCTCGAATTAAATAAAATAATCAAATTCAATAATTCTTCATATACAAATTCTACAGCCTTCCAAATGATTTAAAAGTAATAAAATTCGGTATATCAGATCTCAGGATATCTAACCTAAGGGATAGAAACTCGTTCAGCGGCCGTTTATTAGGATTTATCTATTGCCTGGTGTGGTAATAAGGGCCTAAATAATAGAATTGCATTAAGGCTATTTCCAAAAACACTGCGTACCATCAGGAACTCGTCGATATCGTCTCGTCCGCTGCAAAATATGGTGCCAGCATGCATTTTTCTGAGCACTTTATCCTCTGGACTCTGCAAGCAGCGCATGCAGATGTGTTCGGTCCCTGTGAAGTGGACGAAGTGGCGTAGCTCATCTTCACAAAAAAAAGGAAAGAAATCTGTTGTATCAGAACCTTCCAATCATTAATTTTATGAAACATAATTATATTATGATAGCATCCACAGAGTATTGCTTACCTTTGGATTTTATGATGGAATTAGCGGAAATAGAACGTTAGAGTTCAACCCTAACAAGCCAAAGTAGGAGAACGACTAATACGGGGGACACGACGAATTCTCTGAAGCAATAAGACCCGCTAATTGTTATTAAAGACTGAGACAGTGCGTCGGTAAGAAGGTTCTGACATTAGTTTGCGTGTAAATGTCGGACTTTCTTCGTTATTTTTTAAACGATAAAGTTTTTCTCGATGATGGTTTTTTCAAAACAATGGGAAGACTTATATGATCATAACGATTCAATGAATTTATTAAAAGTTTAAAATTCAGAATTTAAACTGTAATGAAATTTTAGCATATTTGAACTAGCTCTTTAATTTTATTAAATTTGAGATTTTCAATTTTGTCCGATCACATTTTTAATTAAAAACAATTTTACGGTCCATTCTATTAACTCTAAAAAGGACCACGGAAATCTCACGGAAGTAACCGAGAAACATTTCTGTTTGCCCATCTATGAAACTTTTCCGTTGACTACGGCAAATTGAATGTGCTTTCCGACTCCATATTTGAAAGTAACCAATGGGAGAGAAAAATTGGGAGAGTAACCATAAAATATTCAAGGCGTCATGCTGTTTAAACATATTGTCGTCCACTTAATCTCGATTCAATGATGATTATTTTCCGCTTTCCATTCATTGGGTGACGGTGAAGGCCCTCAATTTCGCCTTCCATTTTCATACCAATTTACTATTTTATTATTTGTAATAGGCATTGAGATAAGATGAGACAACTTTTTGACTCTCCTATTACGTTTCTTGCTTCGCGTATTTCGCAAAACTTTTACAATATCCTTACCCTAACTTATTTGCTCTACGCCCCAAAAACCCTTATGCGAGGCCTCTACTACCCAACAAGCCCCCAACACAATCATCGTGACTCGTCCTGAGTCACTCGGCTGGTGCAACAATCTTCGCATGGAGGTCATCTAGCGACTTCTGCGCTTCGCTTATACTCGTAAAAAAGTCTTCCGCCATCTGTTGTTCCTGTTGTACACGAGCTACTGATGCATCAGTATCAGTTACAATTGTTTGTCGTGGTTCATATGCTGCTTTCATGTGTGGTAACTTTCCCTCGATGTTGGTGGAGACCGGGAATGCCTCATCAAGCCAAGGCTGAATGCATTCTTTAAGCATTGCTTCCTTCTAGAGCACGACATCAACTTGTGCCTTGAGAACCTGGACCTCCCTCATCTTGGCCAATCGTTGCGTGATGGCGACCGCTTGCACCATCCTTCGTACTTGGTCATAAGCCTGCTGCAACTCCTGTGCTTCTGTCTCTACCTGCTGTAGCGTTGGGTCTTCCTAAAGGGATGTGAGCGACTGATCCAAGAATGCAGAGAAATCTTCGATAGCGCGGGCTATCACTTCCCATCCTGCTTGGATTGTGCAGTGGTACTTCTCTTGAACTTCCGAGGGTGTAGGAGGTTGCGCCTTCATATTTAGTTCCACGATTTGTAAGTTTAATTCCCACTGAGTTTTCGCAGCCTCCTCTTGGGTCGTATGGAATCCTGCGGCCATGTGATCAATCTTGCCAGTTATTGGAAGTTCCGCTGGCACAGCCAACTCCGGTACATTGCTACAGACCTCCGCCATGACCTATTCTAATTCCTTGTTGTGTGCGATCAAGTCATCGCGCTGTAGACTGAACTGCTCCGGATTTGCCTTGTGCTCCATTAAGACTTAGAGGGCATGGCCTAGCCTGTCATGGAGCTCAGCGTTGACCCCATCCTGTAGCTCGTATACGGTTTCTCTAGGAAGGGTAGCTAAGTTCAACCCCTAACTTCACATGTCACCTTCGGCTTCTGCTAGGATAGTGCCTGCTGGCAATACTATGGTGTTCATTGCGTGGGCTCGCACCATCTTCTCGGTTGCGGATGCGTCGTCTGTGAGGTTTGGTATCATCCCTCCCAGGGTTCGCACCATTAGTGCCTATAGCTACGCTCTGAGCTCCCCCAACACAGTTGTCTGGTCTGTCATTAGCTCTTCCAAAGCTCCTTTAGTGACATCACGCATCGTTTCACTGCTGTCAAGAAACTCTTTCTCCAAAGTCTTTGCTCTCTTTGTCTTTTTGCGTATATGCGGCAGGTCCTTGATGCACGACCTCTTTACTTGGGTTGATTTTATGGTAAGGTCTGTGCGTTCCTGTGTCTTCATTTCCCTCTGCATGTCCTACTCCAAGGACATTTCCTGATCTTCCCTGATCTCTTCGGCAATTGCTTCCTCGGTCGCCTCCTGCTGCGAAGCTAAATTTTGTCCGTGACGCGTCCTTTCTACCATTTTAGTGAGTCGCAGCTGGATTTCCTTCTTTTGTTGCTATGCTGCCATTCTTTCTAATGCGGCCAAGTCTGGGGCACGCCACTCTAGAGGCCATGCTGCCATTACCTCATAAATTGCATCGTCCGTTGAGATGAACGAAAGCTTTACCCATGTTTCATTTGCATCCTTCCGCACTCGGATATATAGATTATGCATGTTTGCTTTGAATTCGGCTGTGCTTTGCAAACTATTGTATACTGTCGGGGATAATCGCAGTCTGTGACCGATCCATGTCCGGATACTCGCCTCCACGAATATCCAAAACACCTTGATCTCACGAATCCTCGTGGTACTTTTTGTAGCTCGGAGCAAGTTATACCACACGGCTTCAGGGAGGTTGTCCTAAATGTTGAGAAATTGGCTACGCTGCGGCAACTCTCCTGCAACCAGTAGGATTGTTAGGAGCAACCATGTGTAATGGAAAGTCTTACCATGCTCCTGAGCTTCCCGACAATTCATCAAAAATTCGTCGCAGAGAAACTGTGCCTAATTGAACTAAACCCATTCTGCACACTGCTCCGCGAGCACAATGACAGTGGATGGAACTTCATTTGTGTGGCATTTTCTCATGAGCTTACCACCCATTAACTGGGTGGCGATGCACACCCCTCGATATTTGATGCTTGCTATTACATACCCTCGCTTCCGTTTCTCCAGCTTATATTTAACCTTCATGGCTACTGCGAGCCCCACGTCGCTACTCATTCCAGCTATGTCTGCAGGATCATTCCCTTTAGTAGGAAGCTAGGAAATTCAATGTACTAAATCGGTCGTGATGGGAATTGGTTCCTCCAACCAGAGATACCCATCATGTACCAAACATAGTAACTGTCGAATAACAAAAATGGTGATGGCCGTGCGGTGATAGTGGGGTATCCACCTCAGATTGAGTAATCCCGCCTTCTCCACACCCCGTAACCACTTCCGCCGCAGTAATTTCTCTTAGGCCAATTAGGGGAACTTCTTGCTGTCCGCAAGATCCCAATCTTCAAACTTGATTCTCGGTACTCGACCCAGTGGCAGATCGTCAAACCTTATCTCATCTAGAAGAAGTGGGGTCTGGAACGTATTCTTCATGGCCTCGAGGTCCTTTTATATCTTGCCTGCCACTTTCCACGGAGACATATATGGTGGTGCCGAAGGTATTTGGACAGCATCCTCCTCTTTCTCATCATGTGCTTCAATCTGAGTGATCAGGGCTTGCAAATCTTTTGTGTCCTCGTCGATTTCCGTGGTGATTGCTTTGCCCTTTTCTGCCACTGATAATTTACCAAATCTCAGTCATGCTCGAACTGGTCCCATAGTCTACTTGTCTTTCTAGGGTCACAGTGTGCGTGGGGACATTGGAGCTTCTGGGGCAGCGGCCGCCGCTCTCGGCTCCTCCTGGGTCAGATAGGGCGCTTCCTCGAACCTTACCCTGGTTCTCATGGTTTCTATCCTGAATTCACTCAAGGATGTGCTCTCGAGGTGCCAGGTAGGTGGGTGCTCATTGTTCTATACTTGCTTGAGTTTCACATAGGCAAAGGTTGTTGTACGACTATCCCAACGGTTTTTATAAGAACATGTGAATTTGAATTTAACCCTTCCCTCCACTTTGGATTCATTAATATCCTCTTGGTGGCAGATATTTTCATATCTAGCTCAGAACTCCTATCTTAATTGCCTGCCGCCCGCTCCTCTCTGTCATAACTCTAAATTCTTGTCTTGAACAGTGACGTCAATGGTCACCTCCCACTCCTCCCACGGGGCAGCGCAGCCCCTTCGACGTGACCGCGATCTTGCTAACTGACTGGCCCTGTACGGACCCTTCTTTCCACGCAAGTCTTTTACACACTTGTTTATAGTCCCTTGCCTCCTCTTAGCTACCTGGAACACTGAGACTGTGCCTTCCATAGCTAGTCAGGTGGTTGCAGTCCAGGTGCTAGATTCCAACTTCCCTGCTAGCCCGGGCTACGGGCACCTTTCGAGTACCTTCATATCTGTTATCCCATCATGATCTGCTGTATATGGTATACTGCTCCATTGGTGTGGTCGCAGCCATGATTGTAGGGTCTCAGCTTGTTCTAGTCCCAAGGTAGAACCGACTAGGCCTGGTTCCCTTACTTGCAGATTCGTGCGGCCCGCTTGTACGGCGTCGATTTTAATTTTGCTGATTTTTTCATCCAACATCGCGCTTATCCTCCTTAGCCATGCCCATTCTTCCTTGATTTCATGAAGCCATCTGCTGCCGCGCCGAATAGCTTCCTGCAACCACTGAATGACCTCGCATGTTGCGGTCTGGGGAGCTTCTTCTACCCTCTTAGTTCCCTCTTGTTTCACCTTTGATAAGATCACCTTCGCCCCCCTCCTTTTTCTGATGGTATTATAGGCCCATCGAACCCCTAGTACCTGCAGATTCCCATTAGGTCATCTTATCAAGTGAACGTTGTTCATGCTCCAACCTGTTTTCCTGATGGCTTTGTTCCGAACAGCTGGTGGAATGCATCGCCGTGGTGAACTCTGATTTTTTATTCTTAGTCGGTTATGCGGCTGCACAACATACATCTGCATCCTATGCCACTAATGCGGCTGCCTTCTATATTCATGCCAGTTCCTCCTAGTCTTTTGCCGTGTACTCCACACTTGTGCAGTTGTTGCACACAACACCCCTGTTTGCGCACCCTACCGTTTTTGTTGCAGAATTACCTTTTCGCAGTGGTCTACAGGTTCCTCCACGTTCATTGCACCCACATTGGTTGGCAATTCCTTTGCTTCTATCATTACGCGATGTAGCGATCTAACCATCATATTACAATTTAGCACTGTTACCTCATGCAATCAGTTCTGCCATCGCTCAATCTCTTCATCTGAGTCTAACGTGCAGGAACTGTCACATTCCCATGAGATTCTCCCGTCCAATGTTGGATTTTCTCTATCCTGATCCTGCGCTGTGATCTAGTAGATGAAGTCCAATTCATCGTCATTGTCCTCATTGCGCACAGGCTCAGTGTAGCGTGCTTCTTCCCCTTGGTCTAGCGTAACCACTACGCGTTGAGCCTTTTTCTCGAATATCACTTTCCGTCTCTTTAGGTTGATGACTCCATTCATATCTGTGGCCCATTCTATCCCTAACAATGTAGGGTA
This sequence comes from Pinus tabuliformis, assembly GCA_031772625.1. NCBI lineage: Eukaryota > Viridiplantae > Streptophyta > Pinopsida > Pinales > Pinaceae > Pinus > Pinus tabuliformis. The sequence goes on along the minus strand of CM062819.1, from coordinate 1,504,997,620 downwards.
TGGGTTACTGTCATCCACAATTTCTATTACCTCAAAATCTGTTCATGTGCTCATGCCTTCGATGTCTATTGTAACTCCTTGCAATCTCCCCATGGGCAAGATCTTCTGTTGGTTCGCCATCCGTAATTGAATAGGAGACTATTGTAGTGCGGGCCTGCCCATGCATTCCCAGGTCTGTTTAGGTAGCACATTTGCATCTGATCCCAAGTCTAGAAAAACCTGATCCATCTCATAGTCACCAATCTATATAGTCAACCGTATTTCCCGCCCAGTGCGCAAAGCATGCTTGCCTAGTTTCTGGACCATGCATGGTTCACCCGACCCTGCGCACCTAGTTATCAGCTCTTGCAATCCCTTAACTGCTTTATTGTCCCGTAGTAGCTTCATGCATGTCTCTAAGAAGGTAGTTAGCATAGAAGTATCAATTTCTGGTTCAGTTTATCCTTGCTACCTGAAGTAGATCCTTCCGCGAAGCTCTTCTTAGCTTCCATAAATGTCTCCTTCGTACGTTCCAAATCAAACACAGGTTGCTTCATAGGGGCCTTGCGAAACCATGTATCCTCCTCTGGTTTTTTCCCCTTATCCTCCCCTGTACTTGTACCAGTTATGAGAACCATATTCACGTTACGTTCCTCTTCACGCGGTTCAGCCTTCATCATTTGGATATTCTGTTTGGGAGTAGACTGAAGCACCCCTTTTTCACGCATCTGTGTAATCAGCGTGAGGAAATCTAAGGCTTCATGATCAAACTAGTAACAGTAAGGGCAACATGTTTTGGTCGGGTTCATGCAGTCATGTGCGTAGTGCCCGGGTCCTCCACAATTGTAGAAAATTAACTTTCCACGCCCTCGTCTGGGTCCCATCCCTCCTCATCCCCGTCCGCGTCCCTGGAATCCACCTTGCTCTATTGCTGCAGCAGGATCTTGACCTCGCGCCTTCGTCTTTGTAGGAAGATGTTCGGTCCATCAGCAATTCATAACTCCGACAGTCTCATTCATCGTGGCCCACCGATCTACAAAAATTGCAAAATAGTTGATGGGGGGTCTATGTAAACTTCTGCAATAGATGACAATTGTCTGTTGTGTGCTTTCCTCCCACATGACAGATCGCACAATAGAATGTGGGCGCCGGACTTGACCCCACCTGTACCTCTAGTCTCAACAGCATTGGTCCTACCAAACATCTCACGAATATCAGACAATGATCCTTATCGTGGCCTTGGCCTTTACATTTAATTCACCATACCTCTTCGCATGCTACTCCCCGAGGTGCTTTATCTTGTTTTAAACATTGAATCTTCAAGCATAGGTTTTGCAGTTGCACGTGGATTTGTTGAACTCCCAACCCAAGATCCTGTATTGGAGTTTTAGGCAACCTCATTTCTATCTCTAATGCTTTAGCTTGGGTCGAGATATTTTGTTATGATAGTGCCGTCCACAAATGTGGTTTCAAAGATGCCACAAACCATGCGCGGTGCTGCACATCTGTAAGTGTCATGTTAGCCTCATGGACCATACTTTTCAATCTCTGATCCAAATCCCAAGGGGTTTCACCAGGCAACATCATAATTTCCTTGAACCCGATGATCGACTGTGTTTCTGATTTTTCCCAGCTAAATTCTTTGTTCAATGCATCCTCGATTGCCGTTATTCCCGCATTTGGGTGATCACAAGAGTACTTTATATAGCATGTCAATGCGTGATCCTCCAGCGCACTTACCAAAGTAGCCTTTTTGATGTTATCATCTGTAACGCCTTGGGCTTCCCATACTGCCTTTACCATGAACCAGAACTATTCTGGCTCCTCATTTCCTATGCCTCTAAATACAGGCAACTTGATCGCATTCGCCATCGCAAGCTTCGGTGGTGGAGGTGGAGTAGGTGAAGATGGGGTTTATATAGGTGAAGTGGGTGATGGCGTGGATGGTGGTGATATCAATGGAATGTCCTGCCTTATCAATCAGACTGCACTTCACAGAGAGAACCCCGCGAGCTCCTCCTCACTTTCTCGCGAAAGTGAAATCAGGGGACTATTCTCTAATCCTTCGGTCCCTCTGTAGCCTCTTCCACTTCACGTTACCCCGGACATCAATGGATGTGCATAACTTGTTTTTCAAATAACAGCATTTTAATCCAGGTATTCAACGATTTGATGTACTTACCCTGTGGTCCCTTGAGAAAACGCCTCTCTGCTTCGATGTAGCTCACAGTCATGTTTATCGCGAATAGTGATAAACCCTCGTATTATCAAATCCAACGAGTGATATAATGCCCACGCAATTGTATCTTCAGATGCCTCTAGTTGGCGTACCAACTGTGGAGTCCACATGATGGGCTGTTCCAGCCTACACCTTCCCTAACTGCCAGCTAGCCTCACGATCCACTCATACAGTTCTGTCGAGAAGGACACGAGGAAGATCTCATGGGTTTTTGTGTGTATGTAACGATCCAGCCATCTCTCCTCAGATATCTATGGATTTTTGTTCTCCTGTATCACGAGCTCGTGAAGCTTCTGATCCAACCAATCTTCAAGTTGTTTCTTCATAGGGTTCCAGTGTTCTGACATCAAGCACCCCTTAGGTAGTTCCCAGTCCTGGTAACAGAACCATTTGTTGGCTTATTGGGACCTAACCCAGGTTCGGAAGTGTTTTAGCCAAACAAATCCCGCACTACTGGCCCTTTCGGCAATAGTCCGCGGGGTGAGGACTGAAGTCTCACCCGAAGTAGTAGGGGAGGGTGCTGCAACCGGGTTTCCACACCTTAGGGATGTCTAGATGGGGACTGTAAGAACCGCGAACGAATCGACGTGCTTGCACTACTCTGCACAGTGATCTGGTCTTCGTGAAGCTCGATGATGAGGTGCTTCTTATATTCTTATTATTACACATTTTTATTATCATTCATATCTATTTCTTAAGGTCTTTAAGCAGCGTTTAACAGTAATAACTAGTGCGCGCAATCATAAATGCGCATAAATTTAGAACATAAGCAAACAGATAGATTCGTGATAAAGCGTAGAATGATTCAGAAACTCTTATCTTTCTTTATCTTCCATTTAGTACAACTAGGTCCACCCTACGCACTCAGCTACAGGGGTCCGCGCACACAACTGCAGACTCTACCTGGCCTCTGTGCACACAGCTGCAAAGCCTCTATCTATCTACCAACACCCTTGACTCAGACTTACAGACGCAGAGAGAATATTGCCAACATAAACCCATAACATTCAAGATCCAGACTAAGAACAACCTTCTAACCGTAGAGCCTTGCTCTATTTATATATTCCCATGGTCCGCGGACCATGGGCAGGCCGACTCATTTTCTATTTTCTTACATTATTTTTGGGTGGACAACCTTTTGACTCGACCTATTACATTTCGCACTCTGCGCACTTTGCGGAACTTTTACAATAACCTTACCCTAACTTATGGGCTTTACACCCCAAAAACCCTTACGCGGGGCCTCCGCTACCCAACAAATTACAACTCAATATTACAACTCATGCTTATCTCTTTAAGTGATGGATAAATTCCTCAATCAATGGAGAAACTATTGCATGTCCTCACATAGACTTCATGTTTGATTTTCCACAACTAATTAACTCGAGATGAATGAATTAATTATTTTACAAACAGCTGCTAAGATCAAATTCAAATTTTACTTCTCAATTTTACTCCAGGGGCTAACTAAAATTGGAATCCATCCCAAATTTCTATTTATAGCAATGCTATTTTTAGCACTTCCATTTTTCATTCCTTGTTGCCATGTCCAACACTGGTACCTGAACTGCTATATATAACAGTGCTATTTTAGCACTTCTATTTTTAGCATTTCATGTTGTTATTTTCAACACTCCCTCTCATCAAGAAAGGCATTCAACTCGAACCCGATCCTGAACCTTTGGAATGTTCTGCATGCAACACTTCCCCCAAGTGTTATTTCTCCAGCAACTCTAGAAACAAAAAAACTCCCAACTGACCTTCCTGTTGGGCTAGAAACATCTTCTGATGTTGAAGCTCCATCTGCCGCTGACAAGTGCTTCCTCTCTAACCTCTAAGCTGCTGCAACACTCCATGCATCTCGGACCATTGCACACCTCTCTGTGCCATCTTGCACTGGTGCAACACTCCTGTGCCTCTCGCATTGCTACAGCTTGCTATCTCTGCACAGTCTTAGGACTCCTGCACTATAGCTCTCTGTAACGCTCCATCCGCATCTGTCTCTACCTAGTCAGCTAGTCTTGCTACTCCTCATCTGGGCTCCCGTAGCAAGGTCTAATCAAAGAGATTGGGTACCTCAATGATCCTGCCCCCATTCCAGCCTTCTTGGGACTGTCACTCCACATCACCTTACCTCCTACCTGGAGGTATGGATGCATGTGATCCCTTTGCCCACCTGGCTGGAAATTTCCACCTACTAGAGGTCTCTGTATGAGTGGATGCCTCTGCTCTATCTCCTCTTGGCTTCCCCAATTGTGCTACTCCACAACCTCCTAAAGCTCCTTCACCAATCGTGGCTCCTCCACAATTGTCTGATAGTCTATCTGGCATTGCATGTTGAGAGGTAATTTACTCTCCCTCTCATCCACCAAGTCTCCATCAGTTGCCTTGCTCCTCAAGGCTTTGCCTGCATCTTGAACCTCAAGGGCATACATGTTCTTGACCCGTGAACCGATCTGCTTCACCTGTCTAGTAGTGATGTGTCGAAGGAAAACCTTTCCCTTACTAAAGACTACATCATAGCCTTTGTCTTCTAGCATTGTGATCAACACAAAATTTCTCTTCGGTCCTGGTACATACTTGACATCGGTGAAGGTAATGCGATCTCCATGCTCCCTCTAAATAACAACCGTGCATACACCTGAGACACTATACTTTTCATCATTACCCGTCGCTATGAGTACAGGAGATCTTTCTCCTCCAAGGTACTAAACAAACTCTTTTCACCGGTCATGTGGAAAGAAGCTCCACTATCAAGAAACCAACCACATCCCACCATGGATGAAACCGTCCATAAAAAGAGAGTGAAATCCAACTCGAACTGTGAGGCCAATTTATCACCTTCATATCCTTCCTTGGATCCCTTCTTGGATTTCTTCAGTGGACAATTTGTAGCAAAATGGCCCACCTCATGACAATGAAAGTATCGCACTTTTTATTTGTCAAACTTCTTCCCCCCATGGGAAGAACTGAATTTGGAATGAGAATCCTTCTCCTTCCCCTTCTTCACCTTACTCGATAAGGCACAGTTTTCTTCATCCTCCTTGGATGAAGAATCATCTCTAGTGCTTCTTATTATCTCCTCCTGCATCCGATCCAACCAAAGTCGTTCCCAATATGGTAGTTTTTCTTTTCCATTTATCAACTCTTGGTAGCTATGCCATCTCTTAGGAAGACTGAGGAGTGCAAGACTCACCATGTGATCATCGGCTGTTGTGATCCCTACGCTTCCAAGCTCACCCCTGCCAGTGATGAGCTTGTTCATATACGTAGAGATCGTGTTTCCCTTTTCATACTTGATTTTCTGAAGCTTGTCTTTCAGTGCCACCTTCTTCTGATCGCTGCTATTCTGATATAGATCTTTCAATGTTTTCCACATCGAAAACGGTTTCTCCTTCCCATGGAGACTTGAGACTATGTGGTCTCAAACTCCCTCCAAAAGGATTCAACTTGCTCTAGCCACACATTTCTTCCATTCCGCCAATTCAGTAGCATCAGTTGGCTTGGGGACTTCTTGATCAATGAAGTCCTTTACACCGTTATCCTCTAGTACTGCTTCCATGTGGTCCTTCTAAGCTATATAATTCGAACTGCCATTAAGAACATATTCGAGTTTTAAACCGTTGAACGCCATTGATGAAACTGAGATGTGATAAGAACTCGATTTCTATATTCAGGAACCACAAACCTCAAACTTCTCCCTTCTTGTATATTGTTCTCTCCTTTGATCACCTTTTCTCTAATACCATGTATAATTTCCCACTGTATATCAACAAATTATGCAATATACTAAAGAAAAATACAAGATCTACTTCTACAACAAACTTTGCGGAAGCCTAATCAAATATGAGAAAGATCAATAAGAACACATATAATTGAGAATGAGAAAGAAATCACACATGAACACAGAAGAATAATCTGGGGAAGGCCTCAGCCTAAAACCCCGATCTCTGTAATATCATACAAATGGAAAATAGTCCGGATTACATAAAGCATTAGCTCAAAAGCTATCATGCTCTCAGTACAATCCCTCTGCTGCTCATAGACAGTCAATGGCTTCTCACAAACCTTGTCCTCTGCCCTCCAAGCCTCCTACTTCCTTGTGCAATTTTTCCTGGGGTCCAGTGCTTCCACTTGTGTGAATTCCCACCTCACATTGCTCACTTGGCTCAGTAGTAACTGCACAATCCTGAAGGAGATAATTCCTTCTGCATGGATGAGTTTCCTTTATAGGAAAATTCCTCTTACTAATAGTACATTGTCCCTTCCTCTAATCCCAATTGGGTCTCTGACTGAACTAACATGCATGAATTATTTATGAGAGAATATTCAGTTATTTGGAGAGCAGCAATTACATGCATGCAAGCATTAACTAACTGAACTCACAATTAATTCTACAAACTATTAGAACTAATCTAACTGGACTTGACTCAGTTAATTGAGCCAACTAATTACAACTCATCCTTATCTCTTTAACTGATGGATAAATTCCTCAATCAATGGAGAAACTGTTGCATGTTCTCACATAGACTTCATGTTTGATTTTCCACAACTAATCAACTCAAGATGAATTAATTAATTATTTTACAAAATAGCTGCTAAGATCAAATTCGAATTTTACTTCTCAATTTTAGTGCAGAGACTGACTAAAATTGGAATCAATCCTAAAATGCTATTTATAGCAATGTTGTTTTTAGGACTTCCATTTTGTTAGGATATTCTGACACATAGGAAATAGTTAAGTTCAACTTGGTCTAGTATAGAGTTAGGTATAGAGTTAGGTAAAGTGTGTTTCTTTACCGTTGTACATTTTGTAACTTACAATCCGACGGTCACGATATGTAGTGATCCGACGGTTCACTCTCACCTCGGTATTACCGACACTTGATCCGTGGCTTGACACCCGATTGGTCCATGAGTTCTATTTAAAGCGCATGGAGGGTCATTGTTCGGGTAATCCATGCATGAGAGAAGCTTATGTAAATTTTCATTCTTTGATTAATAAATTGCCTGTAGTACCCACGTTGGGACAGGCCATGGACTGCTTCCCTCTTTGAGGGTTTTAACCACGTCAAAAATACTGGTGTATTGATCTGTGATCTGGTTGTGAGCGGTGTCCTTTTGGTTTTCTTTCTGAGGAACTTACCCTGTAAATTCCTAATTGGTATCAGAGCTATTTGAGGGCCACGTCCGTTGATGATCCAAATCTGAAGCTGGTAGAACTGCATGCGGCTGTCGTTTCCTAGATCTACTATTTCTGACTGCTTTCGGGCCAAGAGGACTACTCTGTTGCGTTCAGAGCATCTGTTCGAGTGAGGAACCCCTTTCGTTTCACGCGAAAAGGTTTCCGGTAGCCCTAGTTGCGTCATTTTTCAGATCGGGAGGTATACAGTGTTTTTGCAGTTTACTGTTATTTTTCTCTCTGCTTATTTCGGTTTCGGTTTATTTAGCCATTTTTTTTACCGGATCTATACCTTTCATTTCTGCGTATGCTATTTGCCCTGCGACTCTGTGCGATCTGGGCAAATCAGAAACAGAGAGGAAGGATTTTTCTCATGCGTATGCTCTTTTCCCTGCACCTTAGTGTGATCTCGGAAAATCAGAAACATTGAGAAAAATATTTAGTTTTTCGGCTAAAGCTAACTTTGAGATTTTTTTTTTTTTTAATTTCTAGTTTTTTTGCTAAAGCTAACTTCGAGTCGCAAGGTTCGTTTTTCTTTACATATTCGTGTTGGGTTTTGTGTTTTGTGTTTTGTAGGGAAAAAGAGCTTTCTCAAGGCAAGCACGCAAACCAAGGTCCCCCCCCCCCCCCTCTCTCTCTCTCTCTCTCTCTCTCTCAAATTTTTTGTATAGATCAATTGGTTCAAAACTATTTTAAGAGAGTAGAGGTCTTGGGTTCAAGTCTCCATTTTGTGGGGGCGGATTTTTTTCATTCCCGCACATTCGCGCACTTTGCCGGCAACTTCAACAATTTTTTTTCAAAAAGCCATAACTTCTTCATCCGGAAGCCTTTTTCAGAGCTGTTTTTTTTTAAACAGCCTAATTTTTCGATATCTATCCATTGGAACACTTACTTTCAGCATCTTCAGCTTCAGTTTTTTTTAAAAAATGGAAAGTCCATGCCAAGTCATTCTTGACAGCACTAACTACTTCCAATGGGTAGCCTACATGGAAGATTTACTTAGAAGTAAAGGTCTCTTCAGAATAGCCACAGACCAAGAGAAGAAACCAAAAGATGAAGACAAGTCTACAAAATGGGAAAATAGACAAGATCAAGCACGTGGTTTGATAGGGATGCCTATTTCTCCTGATCTTAGATTCCATATTGCAGAACTTGAGACTCCTCATGAAGCATTGGAAAAACTCGCTAAAGTTTTTGGGATTGAAAATGAAATTAGAGCCCATCAACTTGAAAATGAGTTTCTTACTTTGGATCCTAATAATTTTTCTTGCATTGAAGATTTCTTGTCCAAATTCAAGAACCTTAGATATCTCTAGGAAGGTGTTAAAGTTAAGAAAGAAGATGGTAACCTTATTTATTCCATCCTTACTAAGTTGGGACTAGCCTACTCTGTATTTGTTTCCACTTTCCATTCTACAAGGGAAGCTTTCATTTGTCAAGGAAAAGACTACAAGGCCCCTTCCCTTGACTCCTTTTGTGATTCCTTAATAAGAGAACAAGAAAAACTCTTACACCTTGGTCTTCTTAATCTTGGAAACTCTTCCACGAAAGCGTTAGCCGCCCAACAGCAACCAAATTCAAAGAATCCTAAGAAGTCATATCCTAAAAAGAATGGTCCTCAGCCTCAAAATGAAAGATCATTTCAGCAAAATGATAAGACCAATAAAAACAAATGGAAGAAGATTGATAGACATTGTAACTTTTGTAATCGAGATGGCCACTTAGAATCTAAATGCTTTAAGAAGATGGAAGCCTTGGAAGCCGCAATGAAGAAACATAACATCCATGTGGAGCATACTTCAACTTCGACTTTCGGAATGGCACTTTCTGCATGTCGTTGTCAATCATCTCAGTCTGGTTATGCATTAAATGTATCTTCTTCTTCTCCTTCTCATGAGTGGCTCATTGATTCTGGAGCCTCTTATCACATGGCCAAAAACCAAGCCATGTTTTCTTATTTAAATGATTGTAACACCAAAAATATATATGTTGGTGATGATAGATCTCTTAATGTTGTAGGGACTGGAGCTGTTCATCTAGACAATGGTCAGTTTAATGATATATTATGTGTTCCAACCTTATCCTGCAACCTTCTATCTGTATATCAGATAACTCATTCAGGTGAAGGTAAAATTGTTGAATTTTCACCTCATGATGTTGTAATCAAGGATCTAAGAGATCCTAAACAGATTCTAGCTACTGGTATTGCTGATGATTCCACAAGGTTGTATAAGTTTCACAACTTTGGGTCATCAAATCTTCCCTCAGTATTTGTTGCTCATAATGATGAAGTTAGAAAACTTTGGCATGAGCGATTTGGTCACTTAAACTATCGCTCCCTTCAGCATCTATGTAAAGAAAATATGGTGACAGGTCTTCCTATGGTATCTTGCAGAGATGGTGTTTGTTCCGGATGTGTACTCGGAAAACATCATCGGGACAGTTTTGACAAATGTGCCTCTTGGCACGCCTCAGCCCCTTTACAGCTTGTGCACAGTGATTTATGTGGTCCACTTCCTGTTGCTTCATTCTATAGCTGCAAGTATTTCTTAACTTTCATTGATGATTTCTCCAGACGCACTTGGGTATACTTCTTAAAACTCAAGAGCGAAGTATTTAACACATTTTTGGCCTTCAAAGCCTTTGTTGAAAAACAATCTGGACATCAAATTCTTAAGCTAAGAACTGATAATGGTGGAGAATATGTTAAAAACACATTCATCAACTTTCGCACCGAAAATGGAATTCAAATGCAACATACTGTTCCCTACACTCCACAACAAAATGGTGTAGCTGAAAGGAAAAATTGCACCTTAAAGGAAATGGCTAATTGTATGCTGCAATCTAAAGGACTCAGTCTTAGTTTTTGGGCTGAAGCAATTAAATGTGCAAATTATATAATCAATCGCACTCCTACTAAGGTTCTACAGAATATCACTCCAGAAGAAGCTTGGAGTTCCATTAAACCAGATGTAAGTCACTTTCGTGTTTTTGGAAGTGAAGCATGGGCCCATATTCCAGATGAAAAGCATAAAGCTTTAGAACCTAAGAGTGAGAAATGTACTTTTGTTGGATATTCTGAAGATCTAAAAGGTTATAGACTTATTCCATTTAAGTCCAAAAATGTTATCATTAGAAGAGATGTAAAATTTGATGAAAATAAATCGGCCTGCGAGCCTAGTCCGGCGGATGTGCCACCTCTTCCTATCTCTTCTACTTTTGAAAACATTTCTTCTTCAGATGATGAAAGTGAGGATGATAATCCTCCCCCACCTTCTCAGGATCCTCAACTTCCAAGATGGGTCCGTGCTACTCAGGATGCAGTAGGTGATCTTGTCGGTGATCCTACAGATCAGCGACGTACACGTTCTCAGTTTGAAAGAGCCTCTTCTTTACTGGCTCAAGCTCCAGTAAATCATGATCCTGACACTTTTGCAGAAGCTTCAGGCCATCCACATTGGGAACTAGCTATGAATGAAGAATATCATTCATTGATGACAAATGATACATGGGATCTTGTTCCTCTACCAAAGGGACGCAAACTTGTTAGATGTAAATGGGTTTACATAACCAAGTATGGACCAGATGGGAAAGTTGATAAAAATAAAGCTCGTCTTGTTGCTAAGGGCTTTTCACAGGTTGAAGGCATTGACTACACTAAAACCTTCTCCCCTGTTGCCAAAATGAACTCTATCTGCCTTGTTCTTTCCCTTGCGGCCTCTTTAAAATGGGAAGTCCATCAGATGGATGTTAAATCTGCCTTCTTGCATGGGGACTTGCAGGAAGAAATCTATATGGAACAACCCATTGGCTTCATACAAACAAACTCCAGCCTTGTTTGTCGACTTAAGAAATCCCTTTATGGTCTCAAGCAAGCTCCTCGAGCTTGGTATGCCAAAATGGATAGCTTTCTTTTAGAATCTGGCTTTTCTAGGTGTCATTGTGACAATACTGTCTACACCAAGAAAGTGGGAAACTCTCTTATCGTCCTTGTTCTTTATGTTGATGCTCTTATCCTTACTGGTAGTGATCCCAACCTTATCAACCATGTGAAGTCCAGCCTTAAAAAGAAATTTGAAATGACAGACTTACGACACTTACACTATTTTCTCGGTCTTCAAGTCTTGCAATCCAAGGAGGGTATTTTCCTTTCCCAGTCCAAGTATGCTTGTGATATTCTTCGTCATTTTCACATGGAAGACTGTAAGCCAGCTCCTTCTCCCTTTCAGTCTAGTGTCAAACTTTCAGTCTCTTGTACTTCTCCTGAAGTTGATGCTACCTTATACCATCAACTTGTAGGAAAACTCTTATATTTAACCCATACTCGTCCTGATCTTTCCTTTGTTGTTGGCCTTGTTGCTCGTTTTATGCAAAACCCCTATGAAAGTCATTGGAAAGCAGCCAAAAGAATACTTCATTATGTTCGAGGTACAGTACAGTTTGGGATTCATTACAGTGGCAAAGCAGCTCCTCTATTAGTTGGTTTCACTGATTCTGATTGGGCTGGTGACCCTGATGATCGGAAGTCTACTGCCGGTTATGTCTTCACTCTTGGTTCAGGACCTATTACATGGGCTTGTAAGAAAGAGGCTGCCATTTCTCTTTCGTCAGCAGAAGCAGAGATTGGTGGTGTCGTGGAAGCTAGTAAGGAAGCCTTGTGGCTTCGTCAGATCCTATCAGAGTTTGGCTTTGAGCAGCAGCATCCAACCACACTTTGGTGTGATAATCAAAGTTCCATTCGGCTATGCAAAGATCCAGTCCAGCATCAGCGCAGCAAACACATTGAACTACACATGCACTTCATCAGAAATCTCATTCATGACCATGTTCTTGAAGTGCAATATTGTTCAACAGATGATCAGGTTGCAGACATCTTCACAAAGGCTCTCACAGAGGCGAAGTTCACTAAACTTCGATATATGCTTGGAGTTCAGGAAGTTGTCACTAAGGGGGGATAGGCTCTAGTGCCTCCTTCCTTCTCCTATTGTGTCATATTTGTAAATCCTTCAATCCTATCCCAAGTTGTTCTTAAGGGGGGATGTTAGGATATTCCGACACATAGGAAATAGTTAAGTTCAACTTGGTCTAGTATAGAGTTAGGTATAGAGTTAGGTAAAGTGTGTTTCTTTACCATTGTACATTTTGTAACTTACAATCCGACGGTCACGATATGTAGTGATCCGACGGTTCACTCTCACCTCGGTATTACCGACACTTGATCCGTGGCTTGACACCCGATTGGTCCATGAGTTGTATTTAAAGCGCATGGAGGGTCATTGTTCGGGTAATCCGTGCATGAGAGAAGCTTATGTAAATTTTCATTCTTTGATTAATAAATTGCCTGTAGTACCCACGTTGGGACAGGCCGTGGACTGTTTCCCTCTTTCAGGGTTTTAACCACGTCAAAAATACTGGTGTATTGATCTGTGATCTGGTTGTGAGCGGTGTCCTTTTGGTGTTCTTTCTGAGGAACTTACCCTGTAAATTCCTACACATTTTTCATTCCTTGTTTCCATGTCCAACACTAGTACCCGAACTACTATTTATAGTAGTGCTATTTTTAGCACTTCGATTTTTAGTATTTCTTGTTGCTATTATCAGTAAAATTCCACTCATGGAATTAGGAAATGGAAATATCCATTGTTATTTCGACTGCATATTTTAATTAATTTGTTAAAATAAATACATAGTTGTTGGTGCTTGTGTTGGAGTATCCTAGGTTATGGGTAGTGAGGGAAAATCAGTCTGTCCCCATCAAGTGGTATTAGAGCTCAACTATGTTTTAGAGAATGTTAGAGCCATGAAGATATTTCATCTTTACAACTCTTGGATAAAGATACATGAAACACTTGGAAGAAGCATAGTTTACAACAGATTGAGGTAAATCTTTGTCAAATTGAGGTTTACTAATTATCAGGTGTTGTGCAGAAATAATGGATAGTGTTTACCTTTAGGTAGAATGGATTTCTCTTTGGCCATGTGTTGGGCATGGTTGAACTTGGTCCAAGTTTTGGGTAAAAGACCTTATGAAAGAAGGAGTGGATCGCTCGGAGCTGGCAGAGATATATTCATCGTGCGGACTTTTAGGGATTTGGGGATGGGAGAAAGCCCTTATTTTGTAACAGGTATCAGGTAGTATTCCTTGTTTTATGGATGCATGGTATGTGGACCATGGGTTTTTTATTGGTGAATTGTATAAATGGATATGTAATACTTTGTAAAGGATAATCTAATCTCAATAATAGAAGCATAAGTGAATTTATGTTTTCCTATTTGTAGTGTGTGTTTTTGGAGAAGGCTCCGCAACTAAGTTTGCAGAGACCTTGAAGAGTCTGTTACCGAGTGTGCAGATCACCTACAACTAGGTGTGCGGGTTAGAGAAGTGAATGTAATTGAATATCTGTGTAATAAAGAAGAAGTTTTGGAGAAGTGTTATATCTTTGTACATGTTATTTGTCTACTGTTATGTATATGATTATATATGCTTTTCACTGAATTATTGTGAAGAACTGTAAGAGATATTGTTATTTGTAGTGTTTATGTGTTTCCATTAAATTAACCATCTGCAGGAAGTTCTTATGCATGCAAGGTGATAAGCTTGATATACAATAGAAGTAAATACACGACGCCACATTACAGATATCCCTTCAGTTACAGAAACCTGGTTTTGCAACCTCCAATAACGGCTTTGGGTGAGAAGGCTCTGCAACTAAGTTTGCAGAGACCTTGAAGAGTCTGTTACCGAGTGTGCAGATCACCTACAACTAGGTGTGCGGGTTAGGGAAGTGAATGTAATTGAATATATGTGTAATAAAGAAGAAGTTTTGGAGAAGTGTTATATCTTTGTACATGTTATTTGTCTACTGTTATGTATATGATTATGTATGCTTTTCACTGAATTATTGTGAAGAAATGTAAGAGATATTGTTATTTGTAGTGTTTATGTGTTTCCATTAAATTAACCATCTACAGGAAGTTCTTATGCATGCAAGGTGATAAGCTTGATATACAATAGAAGTAAATACACGGCGCCACATCACAGATATCCCTTCAGTTATAGAAACCTGGTTTTGCAACCTCCCATAACGGCTTTGGGTGAGACTACAACCTGCTCACTGGTCATTGCTAGAAGGGCCAATGGTTGAAGGTTTTGCTGGTGTGTATCACACTCTGAACCACGGTCAAGCCTCATCAAACTAACAAATGGTTTCTTATGGAAGCATGGGGAGAAACTCCATGAGAATAATGGGTGCATGGGTTCTTCCATACACTGGAAACAATCCCTCAGAACTAGTATTTGGAAACTAAACTTTGACATGGCACCCCTAGCTGGCAGAGATGGTGGATGGATTTGTCATAAAATTCAGATTTTAAGGTGATTGTACACATATAGATGCAACTCTGAACATAGTGAAGAAAAAGACTTTTGAAAACAAAGTTCCAGTTATCTCGCAACTTGATTCAGCTGTGAAGATCTGAAATGTGATAGAATGTTATAATCTCACTACAGAAGAAGATGAATATCCTCGCAACATTGGTATTAAAGAGACAAAAGGAAATTGCGTAGTAAATGGACTTGTGATAGAGATTCCTAATATAATGAATCCATTAAATACTTGGAAGATCAATATTGGTTCGGAAGATGAACCAAAGTATGTGACCATAGGGTATTATTGGACGAATACACTATTAGCAAGATAATAGATTTGTTGCATGAATACCAAGATCTTTTCCCCACTAAATTTTCAGACATGAAAGGCGTCATAGGGGATTTGGGAGTTATGAGGATTCCTCTGAAGCCTGATGTGAAGCCTATTAAGTAGAGGCCTTATAGATTGAGCACAAATTATAAGGAAAAGGTAAAAGAAGAATTGGATAAGATGTTAATGATAGTGATAATTGAACCTATTGAAGAGTGTGAATGGGTAAGTCCCATGGTAGTTCAGGAGAAGAAGGTGAAAGGGGAAATTAGAATCTACGTGGACTTGAGGAAGTTGAATGATGCATGCATGCATGCCCTTTTCCCTACACCATTTACAAATGAACTGTTGGATAATGTAGGACGACAGGAGGCTTACGGTTTTATAGATTGCTTCTCAGGGTATCATCAGATAACAATTGCACCAGAAGACAAACATAAGACAATGTTTTACACATAATGGGGCTCCTATCAGTATACAACGATGCCTTTTGGGTTGAATAATGCACCTACTATTTTTCTAGAGTTGTAATTGTAACATTCATGGAATATATACACAAACTTCTACAAGTTTACATCAATGATTGGACATTATTTGGTCTATTGAAGAAGTATGTGGTGAACTTAAGATTGATGCTCGATACATGTAGGTAGTATCAGATATCATTAACCTTGAAGAAGTGTATATTTTTTGCGCCATTTAGAATAATGTTGGGACATGTGGTTTCTAAACAAGGATTGATGGTAGATCCGATGAAGATCACAATCATTGTGAACCTACTAGTACCAAAAACAGTAAGACAACTACGTATTATGCTAGGACACATTGTTTACTACATGAATTTTATAAAAGGCTATGCGGAGACAACTGCACTGATGGAGAAGTTGTTGAAGAAGCATGTGACCTTCTAGTGGGATGAGGAATATTAGAAGAGCTTGGATGTGTTGAAAGAAAAGATGGTAAATCCGTTGATTTTAGTTTTCCCCGACTGGAAGAAAGAATTTCATGTGCATGTTGATGCATATTGGATTTCTTTGGGAGTAGTACTAGCACAACTGCGAGTACGGGATATTGATAATCCCATAGCATTTTCATGTAGGAAGTTCTCTAAGGAAAAAAATAATTACAACATGACATAAAGGGCGGGGTTAGCCATGGTGTATGCACTGCAGACGTTCATAGAGTACTTATTGGGAGCACATTATAAATGTTCACAGAATTTGACTTCAAATTTATAGAGAAGATTAGTAGATTGAATGTTGGGCCTAATCACCTATCCAAGATAGGGACAAGAGAAGAACCTACAAACGTTGAATATAATTTGCTTGATGCACAGATCTTTGCAATTAAAGTAAAAAATGATCACTTCGGGTATATTATTCAGTTTTTGTCCATAAGAATGGAGCCCGCGGAGTACACTACAAAGAAAAAGAAGGAATTGGTGGTTCAAGCAACTGATTTTTCACTGATTGTGGGACACTTGTATAAAAAAGAAATGGGACGAGATGAAGTATTGTGCAGATAAGTCCTTGAACATGAAAGGAGAAACATTGCGATGAAAGATCTTGGAGGAGTTGTGAGTGGGAATTATGCAAGAAACGCCACTGCGCATAATATTTTGAGAGGCAAATTATAGTGGCCTACAGTGCATAAGGAAGTAAAAGACTTTTTTCAAGTATGTGATGTATCTCAAGGCATAGGAAATCCATCTAGAAGAGATTAAATGGCACTAGTACCACAGGTGACTTTGCAGGCTTTTGATAACTAGTCAATTGAATTAGTTGGACCTATTAGTCTCCTGGAGAAAAACATTGGTTAAAGATACATCATCACTGCGACTGATTATTTGACAAGGTGGGTCGAGGCAAAATAGGTAAAGGATTGCAACACAAAAACAACTGCGAAGTTCATTTTTGAGTATATATTGTCTAGGTTTGGTTGTCCGGAGTTCTTAATGAGTGACCAAGGGACACATTTTTTAAATAAGATGATTAAAGCACTAATTGATGAATTCCAAGTTTACCATTATAAGATCACTCCCTACCATCCCCAAGAAAATTGGATAATGGAAGATTTCCATAGGATTTTGGAGAATGCATTGACCAAGGTGTGAAACATCAACAAAGATGACTAAGACTTCAAGATTCCAGCAGTGTTTTGGGCATAAAAAACGACATGCAAAAAATTCACTAGGGAAACACCTTTCAGGTTGGTATATTGAAAAGAAGAAGTTATTCCAATGGAATACCTTGTGCCAAGTCTAAGAATTGTTGTTGTTACATATATGGAATACCTCGATATGATGAATGAAAGAATGTTGCAGATACTAGCTTTAGAAGAAGACAAAATTGTAGCAGGATTCCATCAGCAGGTGCAAAAAGAAAGGGAGAAGGCTTGGTATGACATGCACATCAAGAAGAAGATATTTCACAAAGGGGATCTTGTATTATTATATGACAGAAAGTTCGGGAAGTTCTCGGAAAATTCAAAATGCATTGACTGGGGCCATATATCGTCAAGAACATTTTCGATGCTGGTGATGTTCAACTCGCGAATTTGAATGGTCATATGATTTCAAGGTGAGTGAATGGTAGTAGATTGAAGATATATAGGAATGACTATGTCCTTGGAGCTTCACACTAAAAAATGAAGGAAAGAAAGTCTTAGTGCCACCTGTAGTTGAAAGTGGCCACAGGACTATAAAATACTATGGAGGAATGGACTTTGTCAAACGAAGATTGTTGCGCGATACTTAGGAGTATGACGAAGTTCGAGGGTGCTACGAAGAAGAAGGTGTGATTGCGTCAAAGGGGAAATCTAATGAAGTTAGCCAGAAATATGACCGTCGAAAGGAAAAGGGGTGTCGTTAAAAATAAGTTACCATTGAAAGGTGTGGAAGAAAAGAATTTATGAATAGCAACTAGCTCTATCTAGCCCATACCTACATTAAATGAGCCAAATATAAGCCAATCATGAGGCTGGGAATTCAAAATTGTTGTAAAAACCATATCCCGCACCACATTTTACACTTTGTTGCTTCAAGGAATCAAAAATGGATCCTAATTGAAGAAGAGCTATTGCATGTGTGAGAGAAGCTGGGTAGAGTTGGTCAGAATATTTAAGAATAAAGGGCTAGATGGTAGCATGGAGTGACAAGTAGGAAAGACCGCAAGAGAAAATGTACCTATGTCGTAGATGCACTTAAGGTCACCAAGGAAGGTGCCACATGCACAGTCATTGTCACAGAAGTAGAAGAGATCACCTAAGGTGTCCACAATAGAATTGAGAACACCAGCACGGAAGAAGGTGAAAAAGGAAGTGCGATTGAAGAACATGAAGGATAAGTGGAAAATTCCCATGCAGAAAGGAAAGAGACCGACGCAGTAGGAGGGACCTTAATAGGTCCATGACAGTGAGGAAGAAGTTAAATTTTAGCAGAAGGAGACAAAGGATGTGGAGATTCCCTCTGTCCTCCCAGTGTACATGCCACCAAGAAAGTTGGGCGCAAAGCCAATTAGGGAGCGAAAAGAAGGGAAATTTTCTACCTACATGCCACTATTTCCATAGGAGGTTCTTTTGAAGGAGAAGTGTTGGGGAAGATCCCCTAGCTCAAATTGGAAGACTGGGATTTTAACGACATAAGAAAATTCCCACAGTTTGAGCACAGTAGGTATGTAAAGAAAGTTTATTACCCATATAGCGAAGTTACAAGATTAGAAGCACAAGAATGGGTTAAGGGAGTTTAGGGAGTAGGGATTTTGAACATGTTGAATGTGACACACTTCAGTCGAAACCCATTCAATACAATATGTGTGAAATATCTCCTCACATGGCTGCATGATAATTTCATGTGTCTACGGATGAGGATCCTAATTGATGATATTCTCGTCAGAAAAATAACAACACTGTCATATCAAGGAAAGGACCCTAAAAATGAATTCATGGGTAATAAAAAAGACAAGGAGATGGCTCAGATGATGAAATAAAATTTCAAGTTGCTAAAGTAATCTAGTGGGTATGAGATAAACTTCATCAAGGATTAGGGTGTGTGCTTTGGTGCACCTATCTTAGCGGGGAAGGTCATGAGGAAGTGTAGGGCCAATGAGGTTCTTGTAGCAGTAGTGTCATTGGTAGAGGAATGTAGTGAAGGGGTCAAGTTCAAATGCTCTTCTTATTTATGTAAGGATTTTTTGATGGATTGCAGGGAAGCACTATTCCTAGTTACTAATTCTTATTACACTTATTGCATGGAAGGAGCCGAAAGATTCTTAATTTCTGACTGTTGAGGTGTATGTACGCAAAGAAGCAAGGTATGCTTTGCTATGGTTTATGAAGGAGCCAACGCGTGGAGCAGAGAACACGATGTTATTTGTAGCCATTGTGATGGATTTCCATATGATGGTGAATTAGTATCCTAGACTATCATGAGCTTGTACAAATAATATCGTCATATTGCGGAGTTGAAGGCAAAATTTCACAGGGCATATGTGAAAGAGAGGAATGATCCAATGGAGACATGGTATCTATTTCCATACTTAGTGATAGAATTTGATGTCCTCGCAGCAGTGCGGAATTGGCTGGAGGAATGGATGACTCCACCTAGAGGAAAAGTTGTAGGAGTTGGGACAAAGAAAGGTGCTTCATAGGGTGTGGGTACGAGTAGGAAGGATGTTGATAGAGAGACAGAAGAAGCAGGTTGAGGACAAGAAAATGAAGAACACTCAGCAATGTGGAGGTATCAGAAGATTCACCTTTATGGTGAAAATGACACAAATAAAGACAGGGATGACGAATAAGGGTCATGGAGCAATTCCACTTGTCCACACTGATGAGGACATCGACGAGATAACATAAAATATCTAGGAGATCAACACGGAAACCTGGGACAAGATTGATGATCGTTACAAGACAATCTTTCCTGAGGTACAACATGACATCACGAAGCTAAAGGCGTTGCCATATGTAGTGAGGCAACTAGAGTAGACAACCTAGATGGTGCAGCTAGAACAGAGACTGGAAATAACCTACAGAATTAGGATGTTACACGTTCCAATTGGGGAACTAAAATTTGAAGCAACAACAAATAGAGAGAAAGCCAAAGCATGGAACAATATAAAAATGAATTTCACTGCGCTACCCCTCTAGACGCTACATGAATTTGATGAGTGCATCACAACATAATTGGAGGAGGGAGAGTACCATATGTAACTTGTAAGAGAAATGGCAGAGTCAGAGAAATATATGCTGTATAAGGAAATGAAGAAATTGGCCAAGGATAGAGAGGAAGTGAGGCAACAACGAGAACAACTAGAGAAGGCCATTGCTGAGATTTGCATCACCGATCTGGACATGAATGTCTGTGAGGATGAAGAATCAAGAAAAAAGGTCAAGAAACTCACCCTCATGATCAAGGAATCAAAGAATGCTACAGATAAGCTTAAATTTGGTTACGAAGTGAAGATATCATAGCTACAAATAAGGTTGCAGGGAAGTATTCCACCAAAGGTTCTGGAGTAGAGACAAAGGAACCTCAATGCAACATTGAAAGCAATATGTGATACGGTGGAATATTATGGGTAGTTTCTCAATGACACGATGTACATTTGGACCTCGCTACAGCAGGATACAAATGTCATGAAGATTGTAGAGGAAATACAGACTAAGCATAAGTGTCACAATGAGATCTTGGCATCTGTGAAGACCTTACTAGTCTTGCATCATTTTGCCAAGATTTCTGAAGGGAAGAACCTCAAGGTGCAAATGGATGATCTATGGAGGAAAGCATAGATCCCACAGGAGAGGACTCAGGCGTGATAGGAGGGAGCGCTACAACTTTTGTAGGTAGTAGATGAACGGCTGAAGGAATTGAAGAAAACGGAAGCGGAACTACTATAGAAGACTGTTGGCCCTATTAGAGAACCTTTCCTAAAGGACGTGCAATAGGAAGAAAAATTGATGGAAGAAACACTACAGCACTACAATGCAGTATGCAATGACATAGAAGAAAAAATTAAGGGCTTCAAAGTTGGGTGACTCGGGAGGAGTCACAAGTGAGTGTCTGGGGCCTATTGGGCATGGCCCAACTTGGTCCAAGGTTTGGGTAAAAGACCCCGGGATAGAAGGAGCAGACAGCATAGAGTTATATTCATCGTGCGTAATTTTAGAGCTTTAGGGATGGGACAAAGCCCTTATTTTGTAATGGGTATCAGGTAGTAATCCTTGTTTTATGGATGCATTGTATGTGCCATGGTTTTTGTATAAAGGAATTGTATAAAAGGATATGTAGTACTTTGCAAATGATAATCTAATCTCAACAATAGAAGCATAAGTGAATATATGTCTTCACGTTTGTAGTATGCAGTTTTGGAGAAGGTTCCATAGCTGAGTGTGCGTAGACCTTGAAGAGTGTGCAGCTGTGTGCATAGGTCAGGGAAGTGAATTTAATTGAATATTTGTTTAATAAATAAGAAGTTTTGGTGAAGTGTTGTATCTCTGTACATGTTATTTGTCTACTATTATGTATGTTCTTAAGTATGTTTTTTAATTAATTATTGCGAAGAACTATAATATATACTGTTATTTGTAGATTTTATGCATTTCTATTAAATTAGTCATTTGTGCGAAGTTCTAATGCATGTGAAGTTATAACATTGATATACAGTAGAAGTAAATACATGATGCCACTTCATGGATATCGCTTCGGTTGCGGAAATGTGGTTCTGCAACCTCCCATAACTGCTTTGGGTGAGACTATGACCTACTTGTAGGTTGTTGCCAAAAGTTCGAGTAGTTGAGGGTTTTGTTCGTGTGCAACACACTCTAAACCTGGGTGAATCCCCCTCATACCAACATGATGTAGTTAGAATAATAGAGAATTTATAGTTGATATGCTTGCATTTTTGAAGAAAACTTTATAGTGAAAGGAGGCTGAAGAGAAAAGGAACATTACAATAGTAAGTGAGGTGATTGTAGGGGAGTGAATAGTGGATATGTTGTTGAAAAAGAGCAAGTGCATTGGTTGGAGAGGAATTTGTTCAACAAGTAGGGGAATATGAGATCGTGTTATAGATCTTATAAAATTTAATGTTATAGTACAGCTTGAGTGGGCCTAATGGTTAAGAGCATGTGTTTCCTCCCAAGAGGTCACAGGTTCAAAACTAGAGGGGGGTAGAGTATATATGGCTTCGTAGACTTTAGCAGTCAAATCACTGCGTGAAGGTGGGTCCCTTGTCCCACAAGCAAGGGGGTCTCATACACCAATTTGGTGTCTGGCTTGGCTGTGACCTTAAAAATGCATATTATTATTATTATTATATTAATTTGGGTGATTAAAAGAATTGTGTTTGCAAGACTAAATGGTAGCAACTACCATAGAAAGTAAGCTACGTCAAGGGAGAGTAAGTGATAAAATAACTTGCATGAAGAAATGGTGATCAACTGATAGTAAAAATAAGAAAAGTGAGCAACTGAAGATGCAACAACCAACAAATTTGAAAGTTGAGGAACAAGCATGCTTAAGAAGGGGTTCTACTGTGAAATTAGAGAAGAGAAGATACCAAGAGGATGACTTGGAATGGGTAAAAAATAGAATTTTTTTTACAATAAGGGCTAATTTCAGCTTAGTAATAGAGAATAATAATTCAACAAGTCGAAGAGATGAAGATGGTTGTTATTAGTCATAGCATGGGTTGAGAGGAAAATCACACGCATAAGAAGAAAAGGACCAAGGAAGTTGGACTCAAAGGAATGAGTGATGAAGGATGGAGAAGGAGATGGTTGAGTTAGAGGGTAACTCAAGCATGTGTAACAATTGGTACAAGAAAGTCAAGATGACCAGATTTATGAGTAAGAAGAATGGTGTTAAACAGGAAGGTCTGCAACAAAAAAGGGATGACAACAGTAACTTTATTTTTACAGAAACAATTGCATGTTGAAGTGAATATTGAACAATGAGCGATGAATGTTTGTAGCTGAGGATGATGGAAAGGAACCTTGTGGTAGAAAGTGAGGAGGAAGAACAAATTTCTCAGAGAAATAGGGTAAGTCAATTTCCTGCAAAATATAGAAGATTAGAGAGTGCTCAGATGAAGATTCCAATGGAAGGAGTCAATAGATATACCAGGATAATATTAGCCATGGATGACCTTAGTATGGTATTTACAAACAAGTTGATCGAGCAAGGAAAATTTTAAGGATGGAAAATTTTCTTGAAGTTTAAAAACATTGGAAAATCTCACTACTACCTAATATGCAAACTATAAAATGTTTATTGATATATTTGTAAAATTATTCAAATTTATAATGATTTTATATATAGTCTTTATATAACGTTGGAAATTTTTAAGGTAAAATAATTTTATATTCTAAAATTTGGGTGAATCATCATTTATAAAAATTGGAAATTGGTGAATCTTTTATGTGGAAAAATCATGGAAAATTAGCCCCTAAAATTTTCCATGTGATGGAGTCAACTTTTTGCAATGGCTTTTCTGTAGCTCATAGTGACTAGGAAGAATCTCATAGAATAAGGAAATTTGTGACTACTGAGATTCATAGTAAAGGTTAGGAGAGAAGCCATAGTAGATCAAGTCAGGACAAGCTTGATAGAGAAGTTGTTGAAATCAAATTATAGCTAGAGATGATGAGAGGATTGCTACAAAAAGATGAGAAAGGCTGGGGTTATAGATCGACCCTCCAGAAGAGAGTGAAATGGAATTTGTGGGAGGTGAAGCTGAAACAAAGTTCAAATATTTAGTTGGAGGAAAATCCCAAAGGTAGTTGATTTGCAACCAAAGAAGAATATCCCAAGGGTGATGAAAACATGTGATGAAGTAGATGAATATTTGACGATCAACTTGAAGACAACAAATTTCAGCTAAGGACTGATTTAGAAGATGAAATAGACAAAAGGAAATCATAAATGTTTAGTTGGTTTCATGAAGAGGCAACCTATTATTATGAGTTTTTTGGAAAGTTTTAACTGTTCAGGAGCAAGTAAAAGTTCAGATTTAACAACGATAGTGGTAGAAGAATGTGCAAGTTGATTAAGGATATGGAAAGATATTTTTTTCCTTGTGCAGGTGATAGTGGAGGAAGGTGAGGAGATTTGTAGCATCCTAGAGGATGGAGTGATCAAAGGGTTCCGGAGAAGAGAACTGGGAAGATGACAAAAGCCCAAAATGAAGAGAAAGTTTGGTGAGGTATCATGTAGCAAGATGGAGGCTTGTTACTGCAGAGGCATGTTGTAGCTCATGAGTTGAGGTGGTCATGACAAGACGAAATGAATATGACCAGGAGGTCATATATTTTTGTACCTTGGGAGTCTAATGCAGGTGCATAAATGAAGCAAAAAATTCGATGAAGACTATACCAAAGCTTGCCAATGTGATGGGATGGTCACATCGTGATGTTGGGGGGTATTTTAAATGTTTTGTAAATATTTGCATTAGCATGTGAATTTTATTTTTCAAATATGTTGGAGGAAATAATTCCTAATGTAAATGTAATTTAGTTTTCCTTATTTTGTGAGAAGAGGAAATGAACCAACACTTGTGACTCTTGGTTACCCATATTATCTTCCTTTATAAAGAAATGATTGTTTGAGAAGAAGAGAAGAGTGTATAGAAGAGGAGAAGTGTAGTGGAAGAAGAGAAGAGAAGCTCTAGTGTAATGAGAAGAGGCAGAGGGCGAGGGGGTTGGGTTGAATATGCCCACATTGTATATTCCAGCTAGTTTAATGTGCTTCTTAATTTGATTAATGAGAAGTTTGGTTATATGCCTTTGTACATGTTTATTTATTTTTCGGTGTAACTTTAACTTGATTTGTTGAGTGCTTCACTTGTTGAGTCAATTTATAGTAAGAATTTGATGTTTCAAGAGCGTGGTGACTATATTATTTAGGAACAAGTTGATTTATTGTTCAAGTATAACTTGGGGCTAAATATATTTACCTATTTGTATGGGTCATATATTATGTGATGAAGTCTTGTTGCCATTGTTGTGTATTTATGGGTTGTGTCTAATAGTTGGTTGATTCCTCTTTGTTTCTTACCTTTGAAGGTGTGTTCTTATTCCATAGAGTTTCGCTTTGAGGCCACCACCATTTTGTTGATTCCCTTTGTCTCTTGACTCTTGTTGTGTGAGATGAAAGTTGAGAATGAAAGTTCCTATGTATTATGGATATTAATGGGTTTATGTGTTATGTCTTGTGAAACCCATCCATAGAATAGAGCACCACCTTTCAGATGCAGCCATGCCTTGCTGTCTGGAATATGATGTGATTCTTTGGTTATGTATTCTGCTAGGTTAGAAATGGTGCGATTGAGAATGGAAAAAACCCGCCTGTGGCTTATATTTGTGCTATCATTATTTTCTGATTTGTTGTAGTTGTACAATTCTTGCATATGGAGCAAAACGAAAGCACTTGATTTTGTGAACATTGTCAAACCCCTTTTTTGTGACTGATTTGATGGGAAAATGTCTTCGCTTTGCAATCCTAGTGATGAAGGGCATAATAATTCAATGTTTTAGATAAGAAACAAATTAACTCAATGTATATGTAATTCGGAAGTCACCTATAATGAGGGAGAGTTGTTTTGGGTTCCAAGAATACAAAAAGATAGTTTTGAGGCGCTACAAAAATCTTTTGCAACACCTATAGCAAACACTATTTAGGGCTTCATGTTAGCTACTGAAACCATGATTTTTCCAGCATGTTGTGTCATCTAATAGTTTTAATCTGATGGAGTTTAATGGGGTTTGAATAAGGATTGAAAGGTGGGAGAAATCTCGCTCATTGAATTAGGCAAAGGAAACCTCCATTCTAATTTTGAATGCATATTTTAACTAATTTGTTGGTATTTCATAATGTGTTTAAATATAGAGTTGTGGGTGCTTTTGTTGGAGTATCTTGGGGGAAACCTGACCATTCCACATCATTAAGCATGTATAATTATTGAATTTATCATAACCCTTGATTTTTTATAAATATATGATAATGTTTTAATAGATTCATCTTTTAAAGAATATTTCATGAACAACCATAAAAATCAACTTCAGGCATTACATATGATGCATCTCCCAACCAAAAATTTGGTTGATTGCGAAAATTCTAAGGAAGATGATATTTTTCTTATCGTCTGAACCAAAATACCTTCATTCACTAGTTATCCTACACCTATTTTGGAAATTATTGATATTTCCTCCACTTATTAACCATTAAGATTCCAAAAGTTATCTTAGGAAGAAATTTACGACACCAATTCCTGAATATTTGCTACAATTGCTATAAATAGTCTTTCAAAGGCAACACATGCATGTAAAAGACTTTATCTCGAATGTATATACTTTCACCACACTACCTGAAAGATATGGAAATTGAGTACATCCTTTCAACTACTATTAAATCACAAAACCTCTACCATGCAAGATGAATCCACCTTGCAAGCCAGTTATGAGGAACCCAAAATATATAGTTGTTCATTATTAGTTTTTATTAGCATAAAAAATTTCAGGTTTAGTGGTTATATCAAGAAAATAAAATGGATTATTTTTATTGATAGTTGTGTCGATTATAGTTTTGTTCATAAGAGAGTGGCTAAGGAAACCTATTGTATCTTTTTTCCATATCCAATTTTCAAATTATGATAGTTATTGATTTTGTGATTAAATGTGGTTTTTGATGTTGAAATGGGTAACTTGAAATGGTTTTTATTTTTAAAACGTTACAAATGTTCTTTTGGGGTTACATAATTTGAATGCATGTGTAATATTATAAGTTGGGATGGAATATGAGTATATCCTAAGGAAGTTGTGGCTTTACAAGATCAAACATACTCTAATACATTGAATACATTTCATGAGTCCTTTTGCCTTTGAAGTTATTATAGAAATTTTGTAAGATAACAGAAAAATTACTAGTCTCTTAACTTCGCAGGTATAAATGAATGGCTTTGTATGGAGCAAGATAGTAAAGAAGGTCTTATCAACTTTCAACGGACACATCTCAACTAATCTATTATTAGTAGTTCCAAATTTTCCTATGGTTTTTTTTTTATCAAATGTAATTTATTAGGTGAACATCTTGTAGTAGTTTCAAAGTCGGCCTTTACAATTCATTAATAAGGACTAGTGTGACCACAATTGGGGTAAATACACTTATGAGAAAGAGATGATGGATTTCCTACATGAAATTGAGATATGGGGTCAACATGTTGTAAGAAGACATTTTTACATTGAAACTAGCCATCATAGTTTGAATATTTTTCTAGAAAAAATTTCATGACTTCCTAAGAAATATAAGTGGGTTACTAAGATACTATGGTATGCTTTGATACTATACATGAGAAGGATAGAATAAGCATAGGGGATAATATTTTATGTAAGTAATTTTAGGAGCAATGATCCATTTTTTTCCTTGTGTTCCACCATTCCAAGCTATCTCAAGGAATTCCATAAAGAATGGCTATAAAAATGACACCATATACACATTCAAAGGATGTGGGAACATCCCAAACCTAATATAGATTATAATACATGGAAGTTAGAATTATATAAAGTATTGAGGGAACATTTCTTTTGTAAATAATTTTTCCTTAAAATAAAATTCATTATAGTTACATTCATTGCATAGAGAAAGTAAGTTTAGCTATAATTAAAACTAGGAAATAGATAACAATACATTCCTTGGGAGGGAATGAAGATAAGATTCCAACATTTTGTAGCAACCTATTACACTTTGTAAAAAAATAAGCTTAAGGTAATGAAGATACTCGTACCATTGGAACCAATACCAATCCTAACACATATATGGACTCACATCTCCTTGTGTTTTATAGTGCGAGTCAAAAATTATTCTAGCATATTAACAATCCTGATGGTATTTGGTCATCTATCCTAGTATAACCATTTGTCTCTTTTATAGTTTCCAAACAGTTAATGGATTATATTTCGATGTTACATGGAATGGGCACTTCTCTTTTCTAATGTTTGGGCCCTACTTTCACTAGTAAATATCGAGAGGATATATTTAAATGTTATGATATGTAAATATATATGAACACTATGTATCATCCCCATATACATGGTTAAATTAAATTTGTGAACAAATGTTTAGAAGTCTATTTTTGATGATTATCTTCTAAAAATATGTGTTAATTGGCACAATGACCATCGCTATCAAAATAGTTCTACAACAACATATTTCATCTAGCTATGAAAATGACATCATATGATGTTGTCTATGGAAAAATAATCCATTTTACTAACTTCCTATTTACAAACAACCTTTAAGTTTCATGTAGTGGATATATACATTATATTATGGGAAATAATTTCCACAAACATAGGGATAATGTGGTTAAACTCATCCTAAAATGAAATAACAAGCTAACTAGCATCAACAATAAAAATTTTATAGATGGAAATTTATTTTAAAGCGTAGAAACCTTGTCAAAACTTACTAGTCCATAATATGTAAATTGTAAAATGTTTAGTGATAGATTTCTAGAAGGATTCAAATTTTAAGGATGTTATATTTTTTTATGTAAAATTTGGGTAATTCTTAAGGTAAATAATTTTTACCTTGTAGAATTTGCAAAAGAGAAAAGAAAAAATGAAAAGAATTGGGAAATGGATAATATTTTTTTGGAGAAATATTGGAAGATTATCCCATGATTGAAATTTGGTGCCTAATCTTTTCACTTACAATCACTCTCAAGATTGTTTTGTAGAATAGAATATATTATTTCTTTTCCTTGAACCCTAGAAATAAATATCACTAAAAGATAATGCCTATTAGAGATCAACACCAAAATTTTGTATAACATACAAGATCATCTAGCCCATTGGATAAGTGGCATAAAGACTAGCTCGTTCAATCAACCCTGAAATTCGTCTAGTCCTTCATGTGTCTTGTTTAAAGAAAATCACATGGTATAATGGGAAGGTTGATATTCACTTATGATAAATTACAAAATAATTTTCTAGTTGGGTTGAAATATAAGCATTATAAGATACCAAAGAGTTTCAACTACACCCATGCATGGGATGAGAGATATCAATTTACTGGAACGAAATGTAGCCAAAATATGCCACATGGGAGCTACCAATCATTCTATGGACATTCCATTACCTATACTTTTCAGGTAAACATTTAGTTTGAAGGGAGTGGGTATATTGGGGTTCAATCTTAGCCTCCATATTTTACCCTACATAGGAATGATTCAAATGATATATGTGTCCATATTTGGTATATGGTCCATAGATAAGAGTGGATAATTATTCAATGTAAAAATGAACACTATAGTAAACAAGTTCCAAGAGGTAGTTAGTACTCATTAATTATGAGACCACAAGTACTTAGGTTTTTTCCCCTGAGAAGATAGTTAAAGGGATGGGAGGATACAGACTATTTCATCAATGACGTTGCATTTGGACATTTTCTTAGTGAAATGTTTTGTGACATAAAGGGGAAAGGGGACATTTATTTCTTTTATTTATTTATAATAATAATAATACAAATTTCTATTTTACATATTTTTTATAATCAATATCAAATACATTCTTCAATAATTTATAATATGTTTATACCTACATTTGCTTCAAGTAGAAGGATTAAGGAACACCACACTAGCTTAACAATAATCTTGTATAGAGCTAAAATGATTTACAAAGAAAATATAATAGTAGAACCAATAACGAATTACAACCTATGCCCCCTTCAATGAAAAATTATTTAAAACCTAACATAAATTTATGCTTGGACAACTATTCATTTATGTGACTTTTTTTGCAATTTTTTACAATAGTTCTCATCTCTATGAAAATAGAAACCTTTGAAAACTTAATAATGTGGAATACCGTTTATGAAGTGCACAAGAAACTTGATGTGTTTATTGCATTGATGTTGAAATAAATATATGGTGGGATAAATGAAACTCTAATTATCATAGTAAAGTGTCATTAGGTGTTGTTAATATAGTTATCGTCTTCACAAAAAATGTATCATAAAAACTTAATTTTTTTGACCAAAATTATCCTTTGTTTTGAAAATTGGTGTCACAAGTGGTAACATTTTTGTTGGCATTGTGGCACTGATTTAGAGCTATGGCACAGGTGTTGTCCTTGATGGCAACTCACTTTGGTGACAGATCTCAGTACAGGCTCTCAGAATGAAGGAAAAGATATATACGCAAGTTCACCTAGACGACGGCGCGTATACACGTGGGTTAGACGTTACAAAGGCGTGTATGCGTATACACGCACTTTCACGCAAGGAAAATCACGTATATGTTGGAGAACTTACTTTTGATCTGTGGTAGTTAGTCCTTGGTATTTCAACCTATGGTTTTGGACCATCGTTTCTCGTCAGAAGTGTTGATCCCAAGTATTGGGTCCATGGTATTGTGAAAGGCCTAAGACTATAAAAGAGGAAGGAGATCATTTGGCAAAGGATCATCTGAATTAATTGAATATCTAATAAGTGCTATATCTAAAATATTGGTGATTGGGGTTATGGTGCAGATCTGGATCTGAATGAAGGAGGAACCTTAGCGCAAAGAGAAGGATAAGTTCTATTGATGGGTCATAATCTTTAGGCTTGAATGATAGTATCTTTGTATGATTTTCATCTGTTATATGTGGCGCATGCTTGATCTATAAATCTGATAATCTCGGTTAATTAGTGTCTGAATATTTGAAAGATTGAATTATCCTTTATAGATCTATACGCAGGTTCAGTGAAGCGAAGGTGCGTATACAAGCCGGTTCAGTGAATAAAAATAGTGTATACGCAGGTTGGTCCAAACATAAAAGCGTGTGCATGCAGGTTTTAGGTTATTAAAGTAGCATATATCTTTTGAGTTGTGATCTAGCTGCTTCTGTTTATTGCTACAGTGTTCTAGGTTCAGAATTTGGTGTGTGGTTATTGTTACTGTGTTTTGGGTATAGCCGTCAGAGAAGTATCTACTTGATTCAGTTCTAATTGGTGAAAAGGAGATTGTTTGATGCGGAAATTTTTGATGATTGATTGATGTTCATGGATCCAGTCTGAAAATTTATGAAATGTGGTCCCTGGAAGAAAGAGAAACTTGTAGCCTTCTGTAGGCCAGCACCTAGGTACTAGTATCTTGTCTAGTGCAAGAGCTAAGGGGGTTATAGCTCCCTTCTAGGAGAAGCTAGAGAACGAGAGAGGGTTGTAGCTCTCTGCAGGTTGCAGCCTACGTACTTGTAAAGGACTGCACTAGTACATTGTAAAAAGAAGTTTTTAATTAAAAGAAGATAGAGATGAATTGCAGCAGGTGGTTTTCACCCACATTGGGTTTCCACCTTATATCTTGTGTTCTTATGTGTGATTGTCTTCAAATCTATTTTACTGTTTCTGGTTACTGTTTATTTAATTCTAATACACTGATTAATGATCAACATCTGTAGGATAAATTAAATTATAAGTCTGCATTGCATCCGCGGGTTTCCTTCTCTGTATTTGCGTATATATGCGGTTTTATCTAACTTAACTAGCGTATATGATATGGGTTTGAAAAAGAAAATAAGTGACTTGATAATACTGATTCACCGCCCCCCCACTCAATATTATTTCCAACAATTGGTATCAGAGAAGGTCATTCTGAAGAAGCTTGATCGCTTGAAGGAAGATCCATCATGATGAGCAACTACGAGAGACAAGCATCAATCCGGCCACCAATTTTTGATGGGACCAACTTCGTCTATTGGAAGGTAAGAGTTACAGCCTATCTTCAATCTCTTGGTACAGAAGTCTGGGATATCATAGATACAGGGTATACTTTTCCTTCAGCAACTCCTACAGATCGAGCTGGTAAGAAGCAATATGAAACAAATGCAAAGGCTGTCAATACTCTATTAGGATGTCTATCTCAATCAGAATTCGTCAAGGTTATGCAGTATAAATCCGCAAACGAAATATGGGACAAGATTGTTCTGAGCTATGAAGGAGATGAATAGGTAAAACGAGCAAAACTTCAAACCCTCAAAATTCAGTATGAAAATCTCAGAATGCACAGTGACGAAAGTGTGGCTAACTATTTCCTTCGTGTAGATGAGATTGTTAATTGTACGAAAAACTTGGGTGGAGAAATAAAAGAGGCTGTTGTGGTTGAAAAGGTTCTAAGATCTTTGTCCCCTAGGTTTGAATCTAAAGTTTCTGCAATAGAAGAAAAAGAGAATCTACGAAACCTTACCATGTCACAGCTGCACGGAATTCTGACTGCTTATGAAATGAGGAAAGGAGGACCATCAGACAGGAGAGAAGCTGCTTTCAAGGCTTCAGGAAAAGGAGATTACTATGAGTCAGGACACGTGTCAGAAGAAGAGGAAGAATCAAGTTTTGTCAAGAACCTTCAACGGGATGCTGGAAGATTCAGAGGTAAGTTACCTTTCAAATGCTTTGCTTGTGGAAGAGTCGGTCACTATGCTGCCAAATTTCCTCATAAGGATAAGATTGACAAGGGTAAGGAACCTGTTAGATGGAACAAGAAACAGAATGCAAATAAGAAAAGCTATTACACTCATGAAGATAGTGATGGACTTTCAAATAGTGACGAAGATGAATAAGGTAATAAATATAAACTTTAAATGGCTTTTGAAGATGATGATTTTGTGGATGCTATAGATGAAGAAAGTCTTTATGAAGAGATTTCTAGACTGAAAATTTGTTTAGAAGAGAATAATGTGATCATAGATACTCTACAATTCCAACTTACTCAAAAGGAAAAACATCATGAAAAGTTAGAATGTGAAATTGTGGGACTGAGAAAAGAGATTGAGAAAACAAAAGCTCTTAATCTTAGATTTGTTAAAGGATCTGACACGTTAAATGAGATTATCAAAGTATAGCGCTCTCCACTAATCAAAACAGGTCTGGGATATAATGAAAAAGTAACTCAAGCGCAGAAACCAGCTACCTCCAAGAGTTATCTCAATGCTGCAAGGAGAAGTGAACAAAGACCCAATGGAAATCACCAGGTAAATCGGGGGCAATCTATTTTGAGGACAAATAGAAGCTACAACCAGCCACAGGTAAAACCTTCTCAATTTTCCTCAAGAATGGATGTCAATAGGAAATACAATCATTTGACTGGTAGATTTGATAATCACAGGAGTTTCTTCAATGGCCAATGTTTTTCTTGTCATAACTTTGGTCACAAAGCAGCTCAATGTGTTGCCTATAAGACAATCATGACTAGAGAAGCTCATAAACAGAGGAGTATGACTGGGATCATGAAAAGGACTTACAACAACTTCTCTGCTCTTGAAAATCAAGTAGAGTGTTCTATTTGTAACAATTTCGGTCATGAAGAGTCTGAATGCAGGAGCAGGTTTCGGCAGACAACTCAGAAGGCGCAAGCCTCAAGTGCCAAATCATGGAGAATAAAAGAACCCCAACCAGAAAGATGTGGTATAGCCTTATATGTGGAAGGGAAGGAAAATCAATGGTACATCGACAGTGGATGTTCAAAACATATGACAGGTGATAAAGAAAAACTTCATTCATATAGTGCCTTAGAGAAGGAGAAGAAGGTTTCTTTTGGAAATGACACCCCTGCTCTCATAAAAGGTAAAGGTTTTGTTCAGTTGAAAGAAAGGGTCAAAGAAGGAAATGTCATGTATGTTGATGGCTTAAAGCATAATCTATTAAGTGTCAGCCAGATGTGTGATGAAGGAACTAAGGTAATATTTCGATCAAATGGATGTAGTGTTCATGATCTTGATACAGGAAAAACAGTGATCAAAGGCGTAAGGACTCCAAATAATTTATACATATTCAAAGAAGGACAACATCAATGCTATCTGAGCAAGAATGATGAACACTGGCTATGGCACAGAAGATTGGGGCATATTAGTTTCTCACAGATAAGGAAAGCATGCAAATACCAGACAGTTCGTGGTCTTCCAGACATCAGAATCCCAGACAATACAATATGTAAATCATGTCAGTTTGGTAAGCAAACCAGAACTAACTTCCCTGAGAAGGAAGGATCAGCCAGGAGGTCGCTTGAAATTGTCCATACTGATGTATGTGGTCCAACTAGGAATAGGTCACCTCGAGGAGAAGAATACTCTATATTATTCATTGATAACTATTCTAGGATGTGTTGGATAGGACTTATGAAGCACAAAGACGAAGCCTTTGAAAAATTCAAATCATTCAAAGCCTTGGTGGAGAACGAATCAGATCTCAGAATCAAATGCCTCAGGTCTAATCGAGGAGGAAAATTTACCTCGAATGAATTTTTTGATTTTTGTGAAGAACATGGAATAAGAAGGGAATTCTCTACAGTTAGGAC
Organism: Pinus tabuliformis; assembly: GCA_031772625.1. NCBI lineage: Eukaryota > Viridiplantae > Streptophyta > Pinopsida > Pinales > Pinaceae > Pinus > Pinus tabuliformis. The sequence goes on along the minus strand of CM062819.1, from coordinate 1,504,963,198 downwards.
TCCTCAGCCAAATGGAGTAGTGGAAAAGTTGAATAGAACGGTTCAACAAATGGCTCGTGCAATGCTTGATGAGTCTGGAACTCTCGCAACTTTCTGGGGTGAAGCCACATTTGCTGCAGTTGTTATTCGCAACAAGACAAACGTCCGGGTGAACAACACTCAAACTCCTCATGAGCTCTGGTATGGTGAGACTCCTTCGGTAAAATATTTCAAAATTTTTGGAAGAAAATGCTATATTAAAAATAATGATGAAAATCTTGGCAAGTTTGAACCTAGAGCAGATGAAGGCATTCTCCTTGGTTATTCTCCCCACAGCAAAGCATATAAGTGTTAGAACAAAAGACTTGGAAGAATTGTTGACAGCATTGATGTAGTGGTTGATGACAAAGGAAACATTCCTAGGCAAGTGAATTCCGATGATTTCGAAGATGATGAGGACTATCCTTCAACATCAAATAAGAACTATGATGAAGAAGAAGCTCAAGAGGTACCAGAAGAACAGATAAGGATAGAAGATAAGACTCCATCCAGGTACGTTCAGAAGAATCATCTAGAATATCAAATTTTGGGGCAGAAAGAGGCAAGTATACAAACAAGAAGAACAATTGCAGAAGCCTCAAGCTATTTGGCTTTGCTCTCCTCCACTGTACCACAAAATGTAAAAGAGGCATGAAAATATGAATGCTGGGTCAAGGAAATGGATGAAGAACTTGGGCAGATCGTAAAGAATAACACTTGGGAGTTGGTTCCTAGACCAAAAGATAAGAATGTCATAGGGACAAAATGGATCCTCAAAAACAAGTTGAATGAAAATGGGGAAGTAATTAGAAACAAGGCCAGACTTGTCTGTAAAGGGTATGCTCAACAAGAAGGAATATACTTTGAAGAAACCTTTGCTCCCGTTGCTAGACTTCAGGCCATCAGAATGTTCCTTGCTCTCTCTAGCTTTTAGAAGTTCAAAGTATTTCAAATGGACGTGAAATCAGCCTTTCTGAATGGAGACTTAGAAGAAGAAGTGTACATTGAGCAACCAGATGGTTTCATTCTTGGGAATGATCCAAATCTTCTATGCAGACTAAAAAAGGCTTTCTATGGTCTTAAACAGGCTCCAAGGGCCTGGTACTACTGTTTGGACAAATATCTTCATCAACAAGGTTTTTCAAAAGGATCAGCAGATAGCAATCTCTATATAAAAATTGAAAATGACAAATTGCTAATACTTGTTGTGTATGTAGATGATATTATCCTTGACAGCAATGAAGAAACTATGAGTCAAAACTTTTCCTTGGTGATGTAGAAAGAATTCGAAATGTCCTTGCTTGGAGAACTGACATATTTTCTTGGATTATAAATCCAACAAAATGAAGGAGGTATCTTTTTATCTCAAACCAAGTACCTCAAGCAGATTTTGAAGAAATATGGCATGTAAGATTCGAAACTAGTATGTACCCATGTGGTTACAGGATGCAGCCTCAGTGCAAATGATGAATCAGCAGCAGTGCATCAACCAACCTATAGATCCATGATTGGAATTCCGCTTTATTTAACAGGTACCCGACCAGACATCATTCATGCAATGGGAATGGTTGGAAGATTTCGAGGAAATCCAAAGGAAACTCACCTTCAAGCAGTGAAGAGAATTTTCAAGTATCTTCAAGGAACTCAAAACTATGGCTTATGGTATCCTAGAGATACAGATCTCACTCTTCATGCTTATACAGATGCAGATTGGGCTCGAAGCGTGGATGACAGAAAGAGCACAAGTGGTGGTGCATTCTTTATGGGTTCTAGATTAGTATCTTGGTTCAGCAAGAAACAAATTTCGATTGCTTTATCTACAGTTGAAGCGGAATATGTGGCTGCTGCATCTTGCTGCACTCAACTCCTTTGGATGATGCAAACCTTGCAGGATTTTCAAATCACTTGTACACCACCCATCTCCATCTTATGTGATAATACAAGTGCAATCAGCATTTCAAAGAACCCAGTTATGCATTCAAAGAGCAAGCACATACCTATCAAATATCATTTTCTTCGGGAACAAGTGCTGGAACAAAAGGTCAAGCTGGAGTATGTTCCCTCTAAGGAACAAGTTGATGATATACTCACCAAACCACTGCCCAGGGAAACTTTTAAATACCTCAGGCAAAAGGTGGGAGTAGTTGATGCATCATTTTGTTATTAAAACTTGTCCGTTTTAGAGAAAAATGTGTGTACACGAGTTGCCTGAGGAGCATCCGCGTACATACGCCGGTTTGTGCAGAGACATTCGCGTATCTGGAGGCTTGATGGATATCAGTAGGGACAAGCTCTGGTTGAAGATAGTCTGATATGGGTCTGACAGAGACCATCTAGCACAGGTTCAGGGGGAGCAGATAAATGTCTAATGATGCATTGTTGGCATTATCTTAGAAGCTTTTGGTTCTAGTTCACAGCTGTTGTTGGTTTCAGGTGGAACAAATGTAGAGGGAGAATAGAAGGAAATCATGGATTTTGATATGAATGGTGATTGACAGATGCTGCTGATATCAGTTACTAGTGACTTTCATAAGTCTTGCTCTAGATATTTCATCTCTATGTCATGTATTTTTTTGGTGTCAAGGTCATGTAACGGCCTATTTTGGTTTCCCCACTATGCCTGGGATGAAGATGTAATGTACTTGGTTGTCATATGTAAATCTCTGATGTATCCCCACTTGGTTGGGTGGATGATCCCCACTTGGTTTGGTGAAGGATGTATGTATTGAGTCTTTGGTGATAGGAAGGTCCTTTATGATGTATAAGTCATGATTCTTCTTGAAGAACATCCTTTTACAGATCTTGCCTACAGTTAGGGGGAGCATGGTTAGCACATCAGGGTAGAGATTTCAGCATGTACTCAGGGGGAGCACAACCCTTTGCCCTTGATGAAAAAGGGGGAGAATGAATTTGAGGATCTTGGGGTTCCCATCAAGTCCAAAGGGGGAGATTGTTGGCATTGCGGCACTGATTTAGAGATATGGCACAGTTTTTGTCCTTTATGGCAACTCACTTTGGTGACAGATCTAAGTACAGGCTCTCAAAATGAAGGAAAAATATATATACGCAGGTTCACCTAGACGAAGGCACGTATACACGTGGGTTAGACGTTACAAAGGCGGGTATGCGTATACACACACTTTCACGCAAGGAAAAGAACGTATATGTTGGAGAACTTACTTTTGGTCTGTGGTAGTTAGTCCTTGGTATTTGAACCTATGGTTTTGGACCATGGTATCTCGTCAGAAGTGTTGATCCCAAGTATTGGGTCCATGGTATTGTTTTATTATGGTTTTGGACCGTGGTATTGTGAAAGGCCTAAGACTATAAAAGAGGAAGGAGATCATTTGGGAAAGGATCATCTAAATTAATTGAATATCTAATAAGCGCTAGATCTGAAATATTGGTGATTGGGGTTATGGTGCAGATCTGGATCTGAATGAAGGAGGAACCTTAGCGCAAAGAGAAGGATAAGTTCTATTGATGGGTAATAATCTTTAGGCTTGAATGATAGTATCTTTGTATGATTTTGATTTGTTATATGTGGCGCATGCTTGATCTATAAATCTGATAATCTGGGTTAATTAGTGTCTGAATATTTGAAAGAGTGAATTATCCTTTATAGATATGTATGCAGGTTTAGTGAAGCGAAGGCGCGTATACAAGCTTGTTCAGTGAATAAAAACAACGTATATGCAGGTTGGTCCAAACACAGAAGCGTGTGCACGCAGGTTTTGAGTTATTGAAGTGGCGTATATCTTTTGAGTTGTGATCTAGCTGCTTCTATTTATAGCTGAAGTGTTCTGGGTTCAAAATTTGGTGTGTGGTTACTGTTACTGTGTTTTGGGTACAACCGGCAGAGAAGTATCTACTTGATTCAGTTCTAATTGGTGAAAAGAAGATTGTTTGACGCATAAATTTTTGATGATTAATTGATGTTCATGGATCTAGTCTGAAAATTTATGAAACATGTTCCCTGGAAGAAAGAGAAGGTTGTAGCCTTCTATAGGCCAGCACCTACGTACTAGTATCTTGTCTAGTGCAAAATCTAAGGGGGTTGTAGCTCCCTACCAGGAGAAGCTAGAGAACGAGAGAGGGTTGTAGCTCTCTGCAGGTTGCAGCCTGCGTACTAGTAAAGGACTACACCAGTACATTGTAAAAAGAAGTTTCTAATTAAAGGAAGATAGAGACGAATTGCAGCAGGTGATTTTCACCCACATTGGATTTCCACCTTATATCTTGTGTTCTTGTGTGTAATTGTCTGTAGATCTGTTTTACTATTTCTGGTTAATGTTTATTTGATTCTAATACACAGATTAATGATCAAGATCTGTAAGATAAATTAAATTACAAGTCTGCATTGCATACGCGGGTTTCCTTCTTTGTAGTTGCGTATATACGCGGTTTTATCTAACTTAAGTAGCATATATGATCTGGGTTTGAAAAAGAAAATAAGTGACTTGATAATACTGATTCACCCGCCCTCTCAATATTATTTCCAACAATTTCTTGGCGATGGAGGGATGATGGATGGGAGATTTAAAATTATAAAAAATTTCAATCATGGTTTTAACAATCTCATAACTTCTCCTTAACATCAATCGAAAAATTGAAAGTGGTTCTATTAGAAGCATAATATTTTTAGGCTTAAATTTTAATTTCTTCTTGTAATAAAATTTCAAAGGTATAACTAAGAATTAATCATTAAATTTTAGACATAAACACTAAATAAATGAATATATCCCTGAAATTCACCAAAATAGCACAAGAAACCTTGAGTAATGATATACGATCAAATACTTTGTATGGAAGGAATTAATCCACAAGCCATCCTTGCTATAAGACAATACAATCCAACACACCCCAATGCAATCATATTCATATGTATTAATACTTTTTCATTGGTATTCCTGTGGGAATATGCCAAATACCCATTCTTATAACATAATTTCATTTTAGCTACATAGTGGGCCTACTCCATTATTATGGCCATATTACATCCATTAACCCCTTTAGGTACCTTAATAGGTATATTACACTATGTTTCCCTTGGCATGATTCAACCTTGAAACATGGGAAGAAATGATATAATATGACGTAATGGATAACGTAATCCAGCGGTGCCATGGATGAGAATCCATCCATCCTTGTGAAATGTAAATATGGTGTCCAATTGTGACCTTTCCTTGATCTTAGGGTTCCTTCTTGGGACTGATCTTTTCACTACACCACTATGATATTTCAATACATTTCTATTAGATCTTGATGTGTCTCTTTATTTTGTTCCATGTTGATCTATATTTTGTTTCCTCATTCTCATGCATTTTCCACGATCATTGTTGTTTTCTTAAATGGTGTAGGTGGAAATATACAAAAAACATATGCATTAACTCTTCTTTATTTATCTCTTCAAGATTTATTTACTTAACCTTGTCTTCGACCTTATGCCTTCCCATTGGCATTTCTTCAAGTTCTTTTGTAATATCATTTTCTGTTTCAACCATGGACTCTTGATATAATGCTTAATTAGGTAATGCAATTATTTTCTATATGGTAGCTTCTTAATGTTCTCCTTGGGCTCTTATTTCTTGCTGAGAGACATTACCTATAACATAATCTTATTTTTCCTATAGTAGAGATTGAAAAAAAAATATCCACATTAATATTATTTTTATCAATTAAGTCCATTGAAGGATATCTAAATATAATATCCGCATCATGCACATATATAAATTAAAATATCAATGCAACAAACAATTATCCACAAAAGTTTTTAAACATTTCAACATTTTCACCCATAACATGTGTGCTTTGAATATCAGTTCTATGAACTTGAAATATTTTAGGCAAATTAATATTGATTGAGGTATGCTTACAACGAGGGTTAATAGAAACATTAACCATCTCTTATTGGGAACCTCAATGAACATATAATATGATGTTGTGACAAGAAAATAAATCCTTATTCATCTTCTTATGCTGCTTCACACCATTAGACCACTTGTATAAAAATAATTTTTCATATTCTTCATGTAGGAGTTCCATCATATTTTCCGTTGATTTTCTAATTTCAATAAAGACTAGCGCAATATTTTTGAAATACTAACAATTAATTTTTAATATGATCTTCTTTTAAATTATGTAATATATCATTCAAAAATTAAAATTCATAAATTAAACCCTAATAGAATAGTAGAAAAATAGAGATCACAATGCAAAAAAAGAAGACAAGACCTACCCTCGGAAATCCCACCAAGGGAAAAAACATAACAATGTTTTTAATAGAGAAATGATTTTTTTCAATAAGCGACACACCTAAACCTATGGTGAAACTCAGCCAAAACCTCCAATTCAAGCCTCCCAATTGGGTCTATAATTTAGCTCTTTCTTCATCTAACCCAAAATTTTGATCCTCCTACAACTACTAGTTACCCTAGAATTTCGACCGTTATAACTTCCTAGAATTTTATCCCCCCTACAACAGGACTACCAAAAAGAAGCTGGAAACTAGGAGAAAATATATTATTGTTCTTCATTGAGATGCCCATAAAATATCTTCTTGAGGAAGTGTAAATTGGTGCCAAAAAATAATATTATATTGTCTTTATATAGTGATATGCTAGGTTGAATGGATGTATCCTTTGCCTGGGACAACTTGACTTGGAGGGGGAATAACTTGACAATTTTGGAGCCAAAAATTTCAATTTCAAAATTCAAATTTTCTTCTTTTAAAATTTGCAATGGGATGTTGACTCAAAATAGGTTCTTATTTCAAATATAACATTTAAAATATGCTTTACAATAATAAATAGAAATACACCAAGTGGCCAAATATTAAATATGAACACAGACCATAGTTATAAATTCAACACTCTCATTTAACTAGGGAGGTATTCATAATAACTCTCATAGATGTTCTCAAGTTAACAAATTTCTCTACTAAAGGGTTATATCAAATCATCATCAAGATCGTCATCTAATATAAACATCTGTTAGTGGCCATAGACGAGGTGGTACGAAACCCATCACATTTTCATCTACATATCAGGACTCACTTTTCCAGAGTGATCCATCATAAAATCCCAAGGCCTCTCCCTAAGACAAAATGTTGACGCCTCAACTAGAAAGCACTCACTCAACCTTCCTAGTGAGCAATTTGGGCTAAGACCTCACCCAACCTTCCCTAGTTGGTGATCGATCTAGATGTTGAAGGACCTCACTACACCCTTCCCTATTGTGCAATCAACATCAAGACCACACTACACCCTTCCTTCATTTGTTATTGGGTCTAGATGCTAAACCTTATAACACCCTTCCCTAATCTTTTATTGGGTCCACAAACCTCAGTACATTCTTTCCCTGGTCTACGATTGTCTCTCCTCTCAGAGAAAGTCACTAAAACCTATGTGTTGAGTACTTTGGGACTCTTGGAGAATTCTCCCCAATGGGCGAATGTCCATCCATTCTTCTATCAAGTTACCACTCCCTCTTAATGAGAGGGGTAATCTCCACAAGCCCTAGTGTATCTCTAAAGTACACAAAATTCTCCCTAGGAAATAGTTTTATTAGAACGCCAGTTTTCTGCTCATTGGTGGAGATGTAGTCAAGCCTTATTGCTATCCTTTGGAAGATGTCATGATTGTAGTGGTACTTGATCTCAATATTCTTCGACTTGCAATGGAAAATCAGATTATCTAAAATATTTACACAATTTGGATCATCACAATGAATCATAGTTAGTTGCAACACTTGGTTGAACAATCATGCAAATAACTTTAAACATTAGACTAATTATGTACATAGTTTATTTTTTATAATATATTCCTCTTCTGTAGTGTTGAGTGCAACAGATCTCTACTTCCTGGTAACCTAAGGTATCATTGTGGAGCCCAAGATTAAGAATAACCCTGAAGTGATGTTCCTATCACCAACACTTCTTATCTTGTTAACATTTGTTTATCCTTGAAGGTGTACATCCTTGTTTGCAACATATCTCAAAACATAATTTCATAGTACCATGAATTTATCACAGAATGTTCTTTCCTCTAATCCAATTCTCATTCCTTGGTTCAACCTAGAACTATATCAATGTGTTTACAAAAAAAAAAATGTTGATACTCGTGTTAACCAAATACATTAACGATCCAATAAATCGTTGGTACATCAACATATATACCAAACTATATTTAGAGCCACATATCTTCTTCAAGTTAGTTACCATGGTAGTAGCCACAGATTTACAATCCATCATATGGAACTTCTGAACGATATCAATAACATATTTTCCTTGATCAAGGAAGACCTTTTGATGTTTCAGCCATACTTATAGTCCCAAGTAGTAACCTGTCAAAACACGATCCTTCATATAAACTTCAAAAGTTGATTGACTCTTACACAAAATAATAAAATCCCCGACACCTATCAAAAACAAATCATCAACATATAGAAATAGGATCACAAATGGATTCTTCACAACCTTCAAATAAACGTTTGGGTCCACATTTCCCTTGGTAAATCGAAATCTCTTCAAATGGTTGTCGATATGAGCATGCCAAGTTGTTCGAGCTTGCTTGATTCTGTAAAAGGCCTTCTTTAACTTGAAAACATGAGATTCCTTTCCATGCACTTCGAGACCTTGAGTTTTCTCTATGTACACATATTCCTCAATCACACTTTTGAGGAATTTAGTCGTCACATCCATCTAATGTAAGTTCCATCCCAATGAAGCAACAAAAGAAATCAATGGATCTAATGGAGGCATACTTAGAAACTCGATAAAATTTATCATCATAATCTTATCCTTCTTTATGGGAAAGCCCTCTAGCAATGAATCACACCTTGTATTTGTTAACACTTCCATATGCAACATTCTTGATCTTGTATATCCACTTGGAATTCACCATTGACTTCCCTTCCAGCCTTGGCTCAATATTCCTAACATCATTCTTCATGATAGAGTGGTATTCTTCATTCATAACTTCATTCCATACCTACTAGCTATCTTCTTCATAAGTGGAAGGATTTGCATCAATAAGGTTGGTCATGAGAGCTACATAGCTAGAAACAAATTTAGGTTTATTTATTTCTTTGGATGTTCCATCAAGGGATGCATTTCCTTCTCCTTCTTCCAATGTAGATCTAAGCCATGCTAGTCTTTTTCTAGTTTCTAGCACAAAAAAAAGTTCTACTAATTCATGAGGCCCTTTTGTGTCCTCCAAGACATTTTTATATAACTCTAAGCTCTTCCCTTGAAGCCTCTAGTTTTACTCCATCATAGCAATCCATGGAGACATACTTATACTTCCAATATGCTAATTTCACATCAAAATTGACATCATGGCTGACCTCAATCCTTCGCTGGTATGGTATGTTGACTCTATAGGGACTTGATGATTCATTGTAAAAAACAAATAGGCCTTTCTTTCCTGAAGGTTCTAGCTTGTTCCTTTTATCATTAGTAATATTAATGAAGATAGGGAAACCAAATATTCTTATACATCCAACCTCTGACTTTAGTCTAGATAACTCCTCTTTAGGAGTCATATCTTCTAGAATTCATTGAAGAGTTTGATTTTGAATATATACATATCTCACTTATGCTTCTCTCCATAAGAAATAAAAAATATATTGATCATGCGCTACAACCTTGGTAGATGTTTAATGGACATGTTCCTTCATTCTTATACACCATTATGTTTTGGATTATAGAGGATTATCAACTAACTCTTAATCATAACTTTCCTATAGATATTATCAAGTTCTTTCAAGGTGTATTCTCCTCCATTTTCAGATCCCAAAATCTTGATCTTATTACCTATCAAGTTCTCCACTTCACCTTTGAATTCTTGAAACCTTGTGAAGACTTCATGCTTGGTCCTCATAAGATATATTCATTTCTTATGAGAGAATTCATGAGTAAATGTCACATAGTAGAATGAACCTCCAAGCAATCTTACATGAATCAAACCACACACATGAGAGATTACGAAATCTAAAACATCTTTAGATCTATTTTCTATACTTGGAGAAGGTTTCTATATATTCTTTCCAACTGCACAACCCTTACAAACAAATTCATGATTTATTTGTAATTTACAGACACCTGAACATATTTGATTCAATTTAGGTAATTCTCTATAATGAAGGTTACCATACATTCGATACCAAAACTTTCCTCGAATCATTTTATCATGTATCAGAGCTTGAGTTGGTTGACTCACAATTTGATACTATCTTCATTCACAAATCCAAATAACCTTAGCAAAATCTACACTAGAGCTCATGGACCATACAAGTACTTTTCCATCCAGAAAAGATACTCTATGTCCTTTGTCTTTTGTGGGGTACTAAAGAAGGTATGTTTTTATTGATTATTTTGTCATCTTTTCTTTAAAACTCATAACCTCTTTGCATCATGAACTAGGTAGATAATAAGAAATCATGACAAAATCTATGGGATTTATACGCAACTCAAAACTACTAATAATTGCCATTTCTTATGCAGGAAAAGGGAAAACAAAAGATTTTCGTCCCAAAGAAAAAGACAGGGAAAAGATAATTGTTGTCCCTTTGGCAAGGAACCACATGCAAACAAGGTGATCCAAATTGAAGCGTATTAGCCAAGGAAGGGAAAAGGAGATATCGAATCAACACAAGGAAACAAATGGATAACTGGGAATTAATAGTTTGATGAATCCCTCAGGATCCTTTGATCCTGAGGGATCGCTATCTTAACTATTTTTGCATCATTGATATCTCCGCTCAGTTGTTATAAAAAGGGGCAGCACTGCTAGCCCGAGGGGACGATTTGCTGTTATTTTTCTATGTAACTTTCCTTTGTATTTGAAACTTTAATCATCAACTCTTGTTGAGAAGTGATCCACTGTAACTCTGCTTTGATGCTTCAATATAAATCTAGTTGTTGTTCCATTTTTATCCTAGAATAATCTCAAATGGTGTGTCCCTGGAGGCTAAGGGCCCAGCCCCGGTGGAACAGTTGCTCCTTTACCCTTATCTTTAATTCGTGCGTCGTTTTCATTATCAGCTTTGTTCGCTAATTTGATGTGTTTTGTTGTTGTATATCACGGTTTTGTTATACTTGATTTATGTTCGACTGAGTAATATCGTTCTCTCTGACAGGAATTTTGCATTGTTCATTCTGACTTTGTAATGCATTGCTGCTCCTTTAATTATTGATATAACATTACTGGTCCTTACATAATGCTATTGTTGTTCAATTGCAGAGTAACCATGTTGTAACATTCATAAGTTGGTATTATATTCATCTATGGTTTACACTTAATCACGATTGTTGTTCAACTGACATTGTTGTTCCATTATGAATTACAATCGTTATTCTTTGTAACTGAGATTGATATTTGTGGTATCGAAGTCAGATTACTGTTTCTCTCAATATTAGAGTGTGATGTGTGAGTTATTTATTTTGGTTCATTATACATTTACATTTGGCTCTAAGAAATGTTCAATATTGCATTGCTAATTAGTTGTCGTTCTATTTCCGTTTGCTGTCCGATTTATTCTTAGAATAAAGATTGCTATCTGATTTTTGTAGGATACAATTTCCGCACCTATTTCTGTAGATTGAGGTTTTGTTGTTCCATTTCCTAGTTTTTGTTCCATTTCTTAGTTGCTATTCAATTTCCTCTTATTTGTGTTATCATTGCTTTGGTATGTAGAATGATCTGAGACTGTGGTGAGTGTTGACATTTGTTGTCTAGTTCCCAGGTTGATGATCTGTTCCTTGATTATCTTTATTTACATCAGTTTACAGAGGGATGAGTTACTATTACTATATCCTTGACTGGTAATTTTCTTAGTTTTTTGAATGCATGCTTTAATTCTCAAATTGCTTTGTTGTAAGTAGATTGTGTTTTAAGCATCCGTTTACTCTTGTATTCTGAGCATTATACTACTAGCATTACTCTGACAAATGACTGCCTCAAACTGAGTACACTCTTTGAGATAAAAAATTGTTTATGGATTGATAAGTTAATGTGAGGTAGATAGAGGTGAAAAATACCCTTTTTACTGCTCGACATTTTGGCACCGTTGCTGAGGAAGAATGTAGCCATTTGTTTCTTTTCCAGAGTAGTGTAAGAACCTGTTAGGAAAGAATTGGGTTTTAAAAATGGAAGGTAAGAACCTGCGTGTGGAGTATGTAATAAACCTACTCCCCTACCCACTTTCTTGTAGATTGGTTGCTATTTTGTTTGGGTGGAACTTAGCAGTTGATTTGTGTGCATGACTAAGCAGAAAAATCCTGAAAAGAATTCCAAACCTCTAGCCAAGATTGATAAAGCTAAGGGGCCGGTGACCCTTGGCAGATCGACCTTTATAGATGAAATCGTTAAGAAAGTAGAATCTCAGCCTTCAATAGGACCTAGAAAAGTTACTTCTAGATAGCCTACTAGTTCCCTCAGGTCACAGGACCACCATTTGTAGCCTTTGCCGAGGTGCATAGTCAAACCAAAGAGCAAGATTTTCAAGAAATTGAAAATTCTTGCTCAAAATCATTGCAATAAGGGAGCCCTAGCAACCTCTGTGAACGAAGAGGAGAAATAGGAGAGACTGAAGAACCAAGATCTCCTCTTGGGGTAGTTCAGCCACTAAGTAGCCCAGATAAGGGAAGTGATGCAAAAATCATTTATAATGAAGTTGAAGAAACTCAAGAACCTGAACCCCCCAGAAATTAGGCACTCTCATCATCCAAGATAAAGGAGGTGCTGTTAAGGCCATTCCCATTAGAGCCATTCCCCCTCGACAACCTAGGAATACCCTCCTAGATATCCTAGAAGGTTATTGGCATATATTTGACCAAATGGCCCAGAACCAGCCAAACACCCAAACCTCTACACTGCAATACCCCATTGTGGATACTGTAGCTAATGCACCTATGAAAGAAATTCCTCTCCAACATATCCCTACATTCCATGGCCTTACATCAGAAGATCCAGATGCATTCTTATTCGAATTCGATGTGCTGTGTAGAGGATATGACTATACCACCAATCCCCAAAAACTGAAATTATTTCCCTCTACATTAGAAGGGGTTGCTCTGAGATGGTTTATTGGATTGGGTGGTGGTGTTATAAATAACTGGGACCATATGAAAGAATCTTTTCTAAAAAAATATCAGGATTATTGTAGGTCTAGAGAGTTAAAAGATGAAATATTTCAGATGGTAGCTAGACCAAATGAAACATTAGAAGAGTACGTTGAACGTTTCCAGTATAATATTCAAAGATCTCCTTATGCATCATTACCTTTAGCTGATAATGTATTAAAAACAGCATTAATTAGGGAATGAAGGAACAATGGATTGAAACACTAAATATTATGGGAAAAGGAGATATTTTTCAGGAAAGTTTTGCTAACATTATTAATCTATATATCAGGAGCTTCAGAGGCAGCACAAGACTAAAACCAATAGAACATGATCGGTTTGCAAGAGATAATAGAATTTCGGCAGAAGGAGTAACTCGTGCAGAAATTGGAAATTTATTAGAAAATTTTAAAACCGACATATTGGGGACACTGACAACAAAACTTGATATTATGCAGGCCAAACAAAAGCAAGGAGAGGCAGAATAGAATTTGGTAATCTTCTGTCCCAGTTGCAGAAAGAAACACAGCCATAAGGAGTGCCCATTAGATGCAGTCCATGTTTGCGCCATTTGTACAAAAGACCACTCTACAGAGAGCTATCCCTCACTTCCTAGATTGAAAGTAGTATACAAGGAAGCAGAAGAAGAGCCAGAATCGGTGTATCTACTCAGTCAACGCCGTCAATGGCAGCCGTGACAATCAAGTATGTTCTCAAACCCAGCTTCTTCTTTTCAACCTCCACAATATCATGCTCATCAATATAATACAATGTGGCAAAATCAATCTCCCTTCCTGAATTGGTCACAACAATCTTTTCCTTCATCATCTCCATGGCCGAGTCAAGCAAGCCAACCCAATTGGCCAAATTTTCCCTATACCCCACCATATTGGCAAAACAATGTATATCCAACACAATGGACCCCTCCTACTTCATAGAGTCAGGCCTGGCAAATAAACTGGCAAAGACCAATGAATCAGCCAGTAGGAACCATCCCACTCCCACAACCTACACTTCCAGCATTACAACAAAAACCCCAGTCTAACTTAAGACCGCAAGTCCCAGCACAACCCAACCCCAATCCGAATACGAGACCGGTCCAATCCATTCAAATAATTGAAACACCAGAGATAGGAACCAATCTAAGGGAGTGTAACGACCTTCAGTTAAGATCTAGGCATATCATTGAAACAAAGGGAGATAAAACAACTCAAGTTGAAAATCAGTTACCTATAGAGCAACCGCTACAAGAAGAGGACATGACCAGACAAAAAATTCATGATCCAGCAACCACATGCTCTCCCCCATTCCCAGAACGATTAATTATACCTCGTCCTATATAATATCCTGATTTTGACATTGTGGGGGAACTAAAAAATATGTACATAAAAATCCCACTCCTCCAAGCCATCCAAGACATCTCGATATATCCAAAGACTATCAAAGAGCTATGTATAAAGAAACCTAGGAGGAAAATAACAAATAACCCAAAAGTCCAAGTATTTGGCACTATATCCGACTTATTATCAGGAAAAGAAACACCCGTTAAATATGAAGACCCAAGAAATCCAATAGTAACCGTAAAAATCAATGGACAAACCTTCTCAAATGCCTTAGTTGATCTAGGAGCTGCAATTAATATCTTAACAACCACCACTTGCGAAAAACTGGGCATTACATTAGTAGAACCGACCTCCACTTTACTAGAGTTGGCTGACTGATCTGTGGTTAGGCCAGAAGGCACACTACATGATGTCATGGTATCTGTTGACTCCTGGGAGTATCCGGCCGATTTTCTGATAATAAACCCGAAAAACCAACTTGATGGACATCCATTGATTTTAGGCAGACCTTGGCTTGCAACTGCCGATGCTATTGGCTTCCAACAAGGCAGTGTGACCATAACTAGGGTGGAAAATATCAAGAATCTAGCTTTATATCCCCCAGCATAGCCGAGTGTCACAATAATAAAAACTAACAAGCATCCAGTATCATACCTAACCAAAAATATTAGATCTCCATTAACCATAGAAGAGGCTCTCGATTTCAAAGACCAAACAGAAGATGATGCCATTAACAATTTTATTAGCCAAGCTGAACCCAGATCCCACATGTTACAATGTCACATGATAGAAGCAGCATTTGATAATGAATTAGAAGAAGCTCCTCTTAAAGATACACACTATCAAACAATACCTACTACCTCTATCTCAAATAGCAAAATTGTAGAAATTGAGCCAGGAAAGACTTTAAACATTAATGCCAACCTGGGTTTCGAACAAGAAAATAAGCTCATCCAACTACTGAGGAAATATAAAGAGGCATTTGCATAGGACTATCCTAATATGAAAGGAAATGATCCCCAGTTATGTACACACCACACTTACATAGAAAAGGATGTGAGACCTGTTTTCCAACCACAAAGGAGACTTAACCCTCATCTAAAAGACATTGTGAAAGCTGAACTTCAAAAACTTTTATATGTGAACTTCATCTACCCTATCTCCGATAGTAAATGGGTCTCTCCTCTTGTCGTGGTACCAAAGAAGAATGAAAAGTGGAGGATTTGTGTAGATTATAGAGAGCTAAATAAAGCAACACAGAAAGACCACTTTCCCCTTCCATTCATCGACCAAGTATTAGACACTTTGGCAGGAAATAAATTCTTTTCTTTCTTAGATGGCTTCAGCGGATATAATCAGATTCAGATTGCCCCTAAAGACCAAGACAAAACCACTTTTACTTGTCCTTGGGGAACATTTGCCTACAGAGTTCTACATTTTGGCTTATGCAATGCGCCTGCCACATTTCAAAGGGCTACCCTCAGCATATTTTCAGATTTAATAAATGAAGGGCTCGAAGTATACATGGATGATTTTACACCATACGGAGATGATTTTGACCCAGCATTGGACACACTGGAAAAGGTACTGCAGTGCTACATTGCCACAAGGCTTTGTTTGAGCCATGGAAAATGCTATATGATGATGACTGAAAGACTTATTCTAGGCCATTATATCTCAACAGCTGGCATATAGGTAGACCCAGCCAAAATTCAAATAATTTTTCTAATTCCCACTCCTACCACTCAAACAGAGGTACGCAGTTTTCTTGGATTTTTTGGTTACTATAGAAGATTTATAGAACATTTTTCATATATTGTTGCACCTCTATATGCATTGACAGGTAATGTTGACTTTCTTTAGACAGAAAAATGTGACCGTGCTTTCTAGGATCTAAAGAAGCTTGTGTCACAGCCCCAGTCCTTTGAGGTCCAAATTGGGACCTGCCATTTCAAATTTCATCAGATGCTTCAAATATATCTATTGGAGCAGTCCTTGGGCAGGAAGAAGATAAAAAACCATATGCAATTTATTATATTAGCAAGAATTTATCTCCTGCTGAATTGAATTATACTGTTACTAAAAATGAATTTCTAGCTGTAATACATGCTACCAATAAGTTCAGGCATTACATTACTGGATATCCTGCTATCTTGTATATAGATCACTCTACCATAAAGTATTTAGCAAATAAACCAATCACAAATGGTAGAATAACTAGATAGCTGATTTTATTGCAGGAATTTGATATCAAAATCAATGACCGACCTGGAAAAGAAAATCATGTAGCTGACTTTCTCTCGTGAATGCAAAAACCAGTGAATGCAGCAGTAGTTGAAGATCAATTTCCAGATGAGCATTTGTTTGTTGTCACTGTTAAAACACCTTGGTATGTTGATGTTGCGAATTAGTTAGTAGTACGCAAATTACCGAAACATATAACCCCCAATGAATGAAAACAGATAGTCCAGTGAAGTGCTCGATTTTCTTGGATTGGGGGCCACCTGTTCCATACTGGGGCAGATATACACATCAGGAGATGCGTCCGAGAGGATGAAATTTTTGACATTTTGAAAACTTGTCATGATGGACCATGTGGCAGAAATTTCACCGATCGAAGAACTGGACATGAGGTGCTACAAACAGGGTATTATTGGCCCATGATCTTCAAAGATGCAAAAAAGTTTGTTCAAGCTTGTGATAGTTGCCAAAGAGAAGGACGCTCTGGTCAGTCCGACGAAATGCCCCTGAATTCACAACTAGTTATTGAACCATTTGAGCGATGGGCCCTCGATTTAGTTGGTCCAATTAACCCATCCTCAAACCAAAAAACATATATTTTTGTAGCAACAGAATATGTCACCAAATGGGTTGAAGCAGAGGCATTGCCGAGAGCTACAGAGGATTTCGTTATACAGTTTCTGTTCCATATATTTGTGCAGTATGGGCTTCCAAGAGATATAATTATGGATGGTGGACCATAGTTTTCTGGTAACAAGATTGTTGCAACACTAAAAACCTATCATATCCAACACAAAATTACCACTCCATACCACCGATATGCAAATGGTCAAGTAGAAAGCAGCAACAAAATAATAGAAGCAATCTTAACAAAACCCATTGCATCACATAGACGTGATTGGGCTGCAAGATTACCAGAAGCCTTGTGGGCTTACAGAACAACATGGAGAAGCACTACCAGCTATTCACCATACCAATTGGTGTTTGGAAAGGAACCCATCTTTCCCACAGAATTCAAAATCCAAACACTGCGAGCAGCACAAGAAGTCGGTCTAGATCTAAACGAGGCACATATTAATATATTATAGCAGCTCAATGAGTTAGATGAAATTAGGCTCTCTTCCCTTCAAAACACTGCATTAATCCAACACCAGAGAGCTAAATGGCATGACGATCTCATTAAAAATAAAGTCTTCCGCGAAGGAGATTGGGCTCTCTTATACGATTCCAGGTTTCAGGATTCTCTCGAGAAGCTTCAGACTCGTTGGCTCGGGCCATATGAAATTCAGAAGGTATATGATAATGGAACCCTTACTCTAATCACTATTGACAGATCTAGACATACCTTCAAGGCAAACGACCACCGAGTTCGACTATACCGTAAACCACTTACTTGGGAATCCTTCTACCAACAACTTCGCGAAGACTTCGACATGCAAATTTTGGAGGAGGAAGAGAAATCTTCCTCACCTCTTGTTCATTAAAGTGATTCAACTATTCTTACATTTTTTACATAATTCCTTTCTTTTGTTAGCATAATTAATTCTTTGTACATATTTTTTTTTGTATTTGCTCTTTGCTGTTCCTTTTTTCAAAAGAACAACACTTGCAGTTTTCTGTTGTTCCTTTTTCAGAAGGAACAACACTGTCGTTTTTTATCTTCCTTTTTGAAGGAACAACATTTGTGTGCACTTTTTCTTTTCTGTTGTTCCTTTTCCAAAGAAACATCACTTTCGTCTTCTTGTTCCTCTCCCGAAGGAACAACACTTTTTTTATTAGCTGTTCCTTTTTCACTTTCATTTTGTTGTTCCCTTTCCAAAGGAACGGTACTTGCATTTTTTGTTGTTCCTTTTCCAAAGGAACAACACTTTTTGTTTCTACTATTCCTTTTCCAAAGGAACTACACTTTTGTTTTTTGTTGTTCCTTTTCCAAAGGAATGACACTTGCATTTTCTACTGTTCCTTTTTCAAAGGAACAACACTTTTGGTTTTTGTTGTTCGTTTTCCAAAGGAACGACACTTGCATTTTCTACTGTTCCTTTTCCAAAGGAACAACACTTTTGGTTTTTGTTGTTCCTTTTCCAAAGGAATGACTCTTGCGTTTTCTGTTGTTCCTTTTCCAAAGGAACAACACTTTTGGTTTTTGCCGTTCCTTTTCAAAAGGAATGACCCTTGCATTTTCTGCTGTTGCTTTTCTAAAGGAACAACACTTTTGGTTTCTGTTGTTACTTTTCCAAAGGAACAACACTTGCGTTTTTTGTTGTTCCTTTTCCAAAGGAACAATAGTTGTATTTTTTTTGCTTTTCCTTTTTGAATCGACAACATTCTCGTATTCCTTTTATTTATGCTTGTTCTCCTTACTGTTCCAATTAAAGGAAAACTGCTATTCCTCTCAATATATAATAATTTCGAGTCTTTTGGAGCACAACTATACACTTATGCAATGGATACAAAACTAGAGCATACTAAAATCAACAAATTATATAAAATCGGTATTTATACAAGAAATTTCTTTGAATTGATAGGAGGAAAGAGGAAAGGACATAGTATTCATCACTTTTGCTATCATTATCCTACTAATACTGATATGATTAGATATCTTTATCATAGTGGTTGTTTTTTTCCCATAATCTTCTTTGATCATTATTAAGGAATAAGAACAAAGGGTATATTTTTCTATTGAGATGTTAAGACTTCTTCCAGCATTCCTACTCTTAAGGAGTGTTGAACCACCCTTTGTGTATAAATAGGAAAGTAAAAAGAAAAAAAAGAGAAAAATGTTTATATGACTTGTTTATATGAGTTGTCAAATGTAGGATAGGGGGTCTCATCAAGAGCCAGTCTACCATGATCATAAGGAAGAGAGTCAAGTGGCATTCCCACTATGGCCACCACAGTAGGGATATGATCTAAGAGGCACATTAGAAAAAATAAAGAGTCCTTGGAATAGAAGGTCTCATCACGAGCCTGCCTGCCCACCTTTCACTCCTTTCTGGCGAATGGCATTATGATTTAATTTGTTACCAAGCTAGCATAATGACCTCCATTTTCACATCGCTCAGCACTTCCTAAGCATACACAAAGGATCATGGTTCCATGGGTGAAACAAACAACTCTGTCAAGGTTATGGACACCTATCGGCAGGAGACCACTGTTAATGGTATTGAAGTCACATTCCTTATACACCAATAACAATCATCAACACCCTTATTTGTCTTATACCTTTGTAATATGTCAAATAAGATTATGTATATCACTTCCCCGAACCATTAAACACATGAAAATCTATTATAACCAATCATGACGGAAAAGTCAATCATGACCACATTAGACTTTTTTGTGCACGTCAGCTGTCCTATCCTCCTAGCCTCGCATCATATCACAACATTCTCTTATTTGTTAAGCGATCCTATTATACACCTCGATTTCGGCAACCTTCTCCTTTTGTAAACATGCCATTTCGGCATACGCTGTTCCTTTATGACTCTGTACCATGGAAGTTCGACATGCCACTCCCTCATTTGACGGCCGAGGACAGCCTATCACATTGAAGGGGGGAGGCAGGTGAACTCATAATTTGTTGGTATACATGTAAGACTATTATTCGGAAAAAATTTACTTGGGAATAGCAAGGCTTAACGGTATATTGTTTTTCAATTTGCATGGCTTGATCTTCATAAGCTATTTCCATATTATGCTCTGCGGCAATTAGTAAGTGACTCAAGATTTTAACGAGCCTTATTATTTCGTTATTTTCTCTGTGTTTCTAATAGTTTGAACAGCCTATTGTTCCATTGTTGTCTCCTCGTTTTTACAGTGAGCTAAAACATGGAAGGAAGATCAATTCGGAGAGAACCACAGGTATTGACAGTTTTTGATGCTGCAGAGGAAATCCTGACAAGGGCAAGATGGTTAGTTTATCTTAATCGTTTACAGGAATCCAACGAGACTGTAGCAATAGAATTCTTGCAGAACTTGTAAGAATATCACTCCACAGTAAGGGGGAGACACATAGCAGTCACCGATGACATAATTGCAGAGGTCTCGGGACTGCCAAACACTAGATCTGTTTGGACTCTAAAGAAGGAGAGACTGCGAAAGATCATAAAAATCTTCCAAGATGAAGGCCAGAACCCAATAGTCAGAGGAAAGGGAGTTCTACCAGCAGCATTAAGGGAGCCGTGGGCAGAATTGGTGAAGATCATTCAGAGCTACATCACCTATGAAGGCAGGAAAGATGTCATAAGACCACAACACCTTAAACTCTTATTCGTATTAAAACAGAAATGCTCTGTGAACTTACCTGCATTTTTAAATTCACTACTTCATGATCTTTCCCTAAGCATGAAAAAATCGCAACATGTAGAATCGATAGTAAGTCACCATGGGCTGATACGACTGATAGTTAGCCACAGTCTTGCTCAGCAGCAGAGCAGTTGGGAAGAATTAATTTCCACGATAGATGGGGGACTTACTCTGCCAGCCCCTAAATGAAAACAAGCTACCAGTATATCGAATAGACTGTTGAAATGGAGGAAATCAGTTAGATTGGCATGGATCAGAGGGAGGCTAGAAAATTCCTGAGGGAATACCAGCCAACCAATGGAGGTAGATGATTCAGGGGATGAGCAAACCCCGCAATTAGAAGAAGAGAATGAGAAAGAATTGGAAGGAAATGAGGAAGGAGAAATGGAGGAAGAGACTGAGCAGCCTGGCCAGGCGAAGGAAGAGACAAAGCAACGCGAAGAAAGCCCATTACAAAATCCATTGCAAGAGAATGAATTGGCCCAAATTCTGGCCAATATGGGCGCATATGCCCAACCTCTCAGCGCACTAGGCCTCCATATTGAAGAAGAACCAAAAGAGCATTCTGCTCAGGAGAAAAATACACTCGAGGAATTATGTGACGAGGAAGAAAAAGAAGAGAATCATTCCATTCATGATGAAAGTATAACAGGAGAGAAAAGTGGTGAAGATACAGAAGAGGAACAATCTGCTCCCAGCCAGAGTACACCGGAAGAATTTCAGGGAGAAGAAGGGGTGGAAAAAGAAGTCACCTAGGAAATAATAGAACTGGCTAGGGTTTTTATTCCTGAGCAACCCGAACAGAACAACAAAGGAGCACCCCAAGAAGAAAACTAGGGAATTAACCAAGATGACAGTCCAGGCCCAAGTAAACAGACAACTGTTCCTTCTAAGAAAATAGAAGAAATTAAAATATTACGAAAATAACAACAAAGATTGTTGAATTTGATAGCATGACTTCGACAACAAATCAGGGTTTTGAAAATCAGAAAGAGAGCAAAAAGGACTTCGAGGGTAAGACATGCAACCACTCCGGCGAGACCCCTTAAGAAAAAGGTAAGGAGGACTCAAGACCAGCCTGCCGTTCGAAACAAAAAGGAACAACATTCAGCTGTTACCCATGTTGAAGTGCAAACAGATGATATAATGGCCTGTGACAAAGATGTTCAGACAGAGGCACAACCCTCTGAATAAATGTGAACCATAAACACGAGACGATGCAATAAGAAGATTCAAGTGAACCTTCCACTTACCACTACCATGTGGGATAGTGATCCGAGGACAGTAACCCTACGAGAGGGTTTGATGCAAGCTCAACAAGCAGTAGAAAAACTCACAGAACAAACGATTTCTCGAGAAAAGTATGAAGAATTACAACAACAGCTAAGGAATGTCAATTTATCCGAAAGCCAGGCTTTTGAAGGATGGTGAAAGGAAGAGGAAAAGGTCGCAAAGGTAACTCATAAGTTAGATGTAGTTATCAAGTAGATGGATACCTTATGCTCTTTGTACACTGACGTCCTAGCATGTAGAGCCCCTACTAAGAATTATGCCTTGTTTTTAATGGAACGATATTTGCAATTGAAAATTAAGGCTATCAAAGCAGGAGCCCCTATACAAATTAATACTATTGATGATTTTATAAATTGTTGTAAGCACTATGGAGTAAAGGTTCAAAGATTATTGTGTGAATTCTATCTGCATAACCTTGTGTTAGGTCAAGAAACAGAGCAGAACCCTGGCCCTTTTGTTGGGGATATCCAACTGCAGGCATTTATTTCATTTGGAGTTAATCAAATCAAATGGCTTAGAACCTATAATGCCTTCCAAAGGCAAGAAAACATATTAGATTTATGGGTAAGAGCTGAGCCTAGAAATCCAGTGCAGTTATGGAGGGAACATAGGAACCTCATGAGGACTCCAGGAGTGATTGAAGCATTAGGACCGATTCATATAGCAATCAATTGGCAAGGGATAGAATACCTCTTTACCATTAAAGACCTTGCCATTGACGCTGCTAAATTTCGATATCAGATTTCTGATCCAAATATCCAACTCAGGGAACCATTTAATTATGAGAACTTTAAATTAGCCACTGATCACTTGAGCCTCTATGGTGAACTTATGTTGAGGGCAGGGCCATCTTGCTTAGGATATAGGTTCCGAAGTCCGACTATTTGGCACCCTGCACCTGGATACCAAGCCCTGTATGAGATGCCTGAGGGTCAGACAGGCAATCCTTTTGAACACCTAGTTAGGCATCATGGTTGTAGACCACCACATGAGATCCCATCTCTCACCACCTTACATGTCAACTACAATGTTTTCATGACGGCATGAAAAAGGGTAAGCAGGGGGGTGTGTGGAGCACTGAAGAAGGTATGTTTTAATTGATTATTTTGTCATATTTTCTTTAAAACTCATAACCTCTTTGCATCATGAACTAGGTAGATAATAAGAAATCATCACAAAATCTATGGGATTTATACGCAACACAAAACTACTAATAATTTCCATTTCTTATGCAGGAAAAGGGAAAAACGAAAGATTGTCGTCCCAAAGAAAAAGATAGGGCAAAGTTAACTGTTGTCCCTTTGGCAGGGAACCACATGCAAACAAGGCGATCCAAATTGAAGCGTATCAACCAAGGAAGGGAAAAGGAGATATCGAATCAGTGCAAGGAAACAAATGGATAACTGGGAATTAACAGTTTGGCGAATCCCTCAGGATCCTTTGATCCTGAGGGATCGCTATCTTAACTAGTTTTTCATCACTGATATCTCCGCTCAGCTGTTATAAAAAGGGGCAACATTGCTAGCGCGGGGGGACGATCTACTGTTATTTTTCTATGTAACTTTCCTTTGTATTTGAAACTTTGATCATCAACTCTCGTTGAGAAGTGATCCACTGTAACTCTACATTGATGCTTCAATATAAATCTAGTTGCTTTTCCATCTTTGATCCTGGAATAATCTCAAGTGGTGTGTCCCTGGAGGCTAAGGGCCCGGCCCTGGTGGGACACTTGCTCCCGTACCATTATCTTTAATTCATGCGTGGTTTTCATTATTAGCTTTGTTCGGTAATCTGATGTGTTTTTTTTATTGTACATAATGGTTCTATTATACTTGATTTATGTTCAACTGAGTAATATCATTCTCTGTGACAGGAATGTCCTATTGTTCATTGTGACTTTGTAATGCATTATTGCTCCTTTAATTATTGATATAACATTGTTGGTCATTACAGAATGCTATTGCTGTTCAATTGCAGAGTAACCATGTTGTAACATTCATAAGTTGGTATTACTGTATTCATCTATGGTTTACACTTTATCGTGATTGTTTCTCAACTGACATTGTTGTTCCATTACGAATTACAATTGTTATTCTTTGTAACTGAGATTTATATTTGTGGTATCGAAGTCATATTACTGTTTCTCTCAATATTAAAGTGTGTTTTCTGAGTTATTTATTTTGGTTCATTGTACATTTATATTTGGCTCTAAGAACTATTCGATATTACATTGCTAATCAGTTGTCGTTCTATTTCCGTTTGTTGTCTGATATATTCTTAGAGTAAAGATTACTATCTAATTTTCTATAGGATACGATTGCCGCACCTATTTCTGTAGATTAAGGTTTTGTTGTTCCATTTCCTGTTATTTGTGTTATCATTGCTTTGGTATGCCGAACGATCTGAAACTGTAGTGAGTGTTGACATTTGTTGTTTAGTTCCCAGGTTGATGATCTATTGCTTGATTATCTTTAGTTACATCAGTTTACAGAGGGATGAGTTACTGTTACTGTACCCTTGACTGATAATTTTCTTAGTTTTACGAATGCATGATTTAAGTCTTAAAGTGCTTTGCTGTAAGTAGATCTTGTCTTAAGCATCTGTTTACTCTTGTATTCTGAGCACTATACTACTAGCATTACTCTGACAAATGACCACATCAAACTGAGTACACTCTTTGAGATAAAAAATCGTTCCTGGACTGATAAGTTAATGTGAGGTAGATAGAGGTGAAAAAGACCCTTTTTACTGCTTGACATCTTCTAAACATGAAATAGAGACAATATTGTTTTCAAACCTCATACATATAGAACATTGCTAAGATGTACATTGTTACCAAATTCGAGCGATATGGATGCCTTTCCAACTCCTTTGACTGCATAGTTATGATTGTCTGCACACCATACCATTTGGGACAATCTCTTTTCCATCATGCTAGTAATAATTCCATGGTATCACATCATATGTCTTGATGGACAACTATCTACTAGCCACATCCCATCATCATCTATAATCGAACCTATTAGAGAAGATAAATACAAGAAGTCTTTATCACCTTTCAGCTTCTTTGGGTGTTCATATTCAACATAAGATTCAAAAGCATGTTGTTTTCCTTTTCTCTTTTTCTGTTAACCATATCAGGGCAATTTCTTTTAAAATTCCCAAAGTTTGACAAGTATAAAATTGATTTCTTGAGCTGTCCCTCCTCCATTAGGAAGGAGCTCTTTTTCATGAATTTTGTTGAGAGTCAACCTTCTTCTTTCCTTTACTCTTGAAGTAGGTTGATATTTCTTACAAATATTCTTCCTCCCTATATCTATATATAAGCTTTCATTCTTCTTAAGAGCAAGAGGCCCACAATTGTTTAGATGGTGGATTTTCTTTCCTGCTTCTTGGACCTTCTATAAATGCATCCTGTGATCTAGGTATACCATTGAGTGTTGTAGTCACAAGTTTATTCTTAGGAATAGTTTCTCGAATTGCTTGAATTTGGTCCTTTATTTATGAAATTATTATAAAATATGATGCTATGATGTCATCATTCAACATTGTCACATCACGAAGTTCATTCTCCATACTCATGGCATGACCACCTTATTGATAGTGAATAGATTTGTTAGGGCATCATAGATCTTCTTGGAAGTATCAAAATTGTCAATGTAAGGTATTAGATGATTTATAATGGACTCCAAAATAATTCTCATGGAGTTGAGATCATATTCCTTAAACTTATCCTTTCTTGCAACATTTTCTATTTCCACAAATTTCCCTGTCAAAATATCCAACACTTTGTTTTCTACAAGAATAATATCAATTCTATTTTTCCAAGCTATGAAGTTTGAGGATCCTTCCAACTTATTCTCATTTTTCATAGAGGAATCCAAAGATGTGAATCAACAAGGACATCAACAAAGACACTTTTAAAGTAGGGTTTCTTTAAAGGTTATCTTAGTGTCCTTCCTTCACCAAATATCTAATCCCGTGTTGAGTTTCTAAGTGTAATATAGACTAGCACAATATTTCTGAAATACTAATAATTAATTTTTATTTTTATATTCTTTTAAATTATTCAATTTATTATTAAATATTTATACTTTAGAAATTCAACCATACGAGAACAATGGAACAATAGATATCACAATGCACAAAGAGAATACAAGATTTACCCTAGGAAAAGCTACCAGGGGGGAACCCAACAAACTTTTCCGTAAAGATAATATTTTGTTGAACAAGAGGCACACCTAAGACTATGGTCAAACTTGGTAAATCCCTCTAAGTCAAGACTCCCAATTTAATCTAGAATTTCACACTGCGTGATTTGACCTAGAATTCTAGCCCCCCTGCAATAGCCAATTACCCTAAAATGTTTTCCCCTACAACTACCTAGAATTTTGGCCCTCTACAATACGACTGCCCAAACGAAACCGTGAATCGAGAGAAGAAGAGACTATCCACATGTGCAAGCTTGAGAGAGAGAAAGAAATTTAATGTGTCTTATTTTTCATCCTCTTTCTCCTTCTTGATCTTCACTAAGATGCCTAGAAAATATCTTCTTGAGGAAGTGAGAATTCATGCTAAGAGAAAAAGATTGAGTTACCTTTATATAATGATGTTTTAGGTCAAATGGGTATGTCATTTTCCCCTAACTGACTTGGCTTGGATGGAGGAAGCATTCACAACATTAGAGCCAAAAAATTCAATTTTAAATTCAATTTGAATCTTTTAATAATTGAAATGGGGCTTTGACCCAAAATACATTTTTCTTTTGACTCTAGCATTTAAAATATTGATTACAATAATCAATACAAATACGTCAAGTGGATAAGTATACATTATGAAGAATACCATACTTACAAATTCAACAATTTAATACATAAGCTAATTCCAGAAATATGATACATCAACTCTTAAATTATTTGGGAGCCAAAATTATCTCCAAAATACTACTTTATCCTTCAATTCCTTTAGTATTCCTCATTACTAAAATCCTCGTGTTTTCGTAGAAAATACATCTGCTTTTATTTGATCAAAAAATAGAACTAGGGTTTGAAAGAGAGTCACTTGCTTTTAAATGGAGCTCCATTAATTTGATAGGGTTTGAGTATAAACATGTAAAATTTCATAGATGTAGGTATATTTTTATGGTTTTTAACTCTTACCCCAATTGCAAATTGAAACAACTTTTTGAAATCTATCAGCACTTGTTTGACTAAAATATGTGTCATAATTTAATATTATATTAAGAAGAGAGAGTGAATCAATATGATGGACAATGTTAACTATTAAAACAATTCAATGCATATAAATTTTCAATCACATCATGAACAAAAGAATACATGAGATATGCATGGAAACCCTTATGGGAGAAAACCACAAAATTTATTTATATGAATGATCTAGTACGAACCAACCTATTGTTAGAAAAATTCACTGACACTAACTAAAATGACACATAAATCCCCTGAAATAATTTAATGGCACCAAATAGAAGGAGACACCAATCACTTAAAATGATTTACTCGCACCAACCAATAGCATACATCAATCCCTTCAATTGGTTTACTATAACCAAGCACAATAAAACATCGATTCCCAGAGCTCGCCAACCTGAACTACCTATGAGATCCCTTTATTTTATAACATTTTGAAACTAAGATTCATAGGCCTTCCATAATCAAAGAAACTACTTGATTTCTGATCTTACTCTTACTACTTTACAAATAATGACATTCTACTCCTTAACACTTTAACTCTATTTTCTCTACACATTTTTTCATAGCAGGATTCTACCACATTTATCTTCACTTGCATAGAACTAACACCCTATCTAGATCACACTCTTATTTATAATTCATTATCGAACTCATTTTGTATTCACTCCTATTTAAAACTTATACTTCTCAATTATTTATTTATTTATCATACATGGTCATATGTTCTTGATCTCCTCAAGATTCTTTGGCTTAAAATATTTATATTGAATTACTTCAATCAAAATTTCACAAAGCCAACATGCCATGGAGGACGAATTCTAAGTAACCTAGATTTTCATGGTTCATAGACCCACTGGTGGCTTAATTTTTAATTCACACAACCATATGACAATGTTCCATCACCACAACCTTAATGTCTATTTCGAATGTTTACATAATTTAGATCCACGAAGACATATTAAAATTCCCAAACTATTGGATATCCCATACTTGACATTGGCTTCAAGTGTTGGGAATGTTTCCCTTCATGATTTGGGACTACGACCATAGTCTACAGTGGCCTTTTCAGTGTATCTAGAATTTGTGTCTTTACTACTTGACAATAGTGCTTCATGGATGGATCTCCAAATTCCTTGACACACTTTCCACTATACACAAAACATTAACTCAATGGAATGTTGAATATTTTTCTTCACTTTCATCAAAATTCAGGTCTTTGTCAAATGACCTAACTTTGTACACACCCAAATTCCTAGATTCTTGGATAATTCTTTGTGTGTGGAACATTGACCCGTTTTTTTTTATTAACTCCTTTGTTTCACTTGCATCAATATATACATATTTTTCTAAGGATAATTCTTTCTCCACACCTAAATGTGTGCAACATGCTCGTATAGCCTCGAAACTTTGACATGCTAGAACCTTTACCATTAACCTTTGCTTGAATCTAAATACGGTTAAGTTTCTTCATGGTTTCCTGGGCACTCCCTTAGATTCTTGGATAATATTGAATACTCCTAGATATCTAGATAAATTGTTAAGGGCCCCACTAGAGTTGGGCATTCCGCTAAATTTCGTGCAACTCTCTTATTCATCACCATTTTGGCCAAAACGAAATACATAAGAAATATTTGTCAAACTACTTCCGTGGTGAAAATACTTGGAGTAGCACATAGGTTTCCATGTCACTACCATGTCATGCTTTAATTTAAAACATTTCCACGTGGCATTCCCTACTACTTTTGCATGTCCAATACTTGACACTTGTCTAATTTGACACACAATATTTGAAAGGTGAGTGCCACAAGCAAACTCCTCATGTTGCCACATCACCCATTTTACCATATCACACTATCGGACATGCTACCTACATTAATAAATTATACATGGGGTCCAATTATTGGCCATGCAAAAAATGCAGATCTAGGTGTTTTATTAAGCTGCCACTTTAGTGGACAATCAGAAACCTAGATTACCAAATATGCCTCATAGGCCCAGATACAACAAGAGACCCAAATGTCTAGATTTATGCAATGGTCCCAGATATAGAGTTTCATCTAGATATCTTCCTTGATAGACATTCATCTAGGTTCTTTCACATGTATATTTCTCTTGTTGTTGAAACAATGACTCTCTAAAGTTCTTGCCTAATCTAATTTTCAAGCCTACATCAACTGTTGTTTCAATCTAACTTATGTTGTCTTGTCATGTGTTTGTGCTTCTTAAATATCGTTCATTCTTACAGTACTCCTCTGTGTCACCCTTTCCCATAAGTCAAGGTTCACTATGTGTCATCACTCTATCTTTGGAAATACTTGAGTTATCTTGTTAAGGGCGTAAGCATTAGATTTATTTGACTTAGTGACTAGTATTCTTCTCTGACACACACACACAACAAAAGTAGGTAAAGCATGGCCTTTCCTCTAAGAAAATAATAATTTTCTTACTCAACAGTCACAAAAGTCACTATTCTGAAAGAATGTGCCCTCCCATACAAAAATAAAACTTCTGGCTCTTAAGAGATCTCACTTCATTCAAACAGTCGAGTGCATTCCAATTATTTCAGGAGAGCACACTCCTTGTTTCCAAAAATTGTTCCCTAACCAAGGGCACTCCTTCAGATTAGTGTGTGAACCCTCATGGTCCTAGTGGAGCACAATCCATCTTGCCAAGGACTTCACCCTCCTTCCTTTGCATGCATGCACTTTCCTTGTTGGCATGATCAGCACACTCTTAGAAAATATGAGGCCACTCCAGTTTAACTAACTAACTCACTCATCGATAAAAAAGTGAAGGACATGGATGAGTTTGTTTCGCATTAATATTTTGTTATAACCAACCCATTATTTCATTCATTCTCATATTTATTCCTCATTATAGGATGAGCGTACTTTTTTTCATGAAGGAGCTTCTCTTTGATATTGATCACAAGTAACAATTGCATGTATTTTTCTTGATTTATTTGACGATTTTCATTGTCCCTTTTGTTTCCCTTTTTAGTGTTTATCTTTGCTTAATTTTTTGTAGAAACTTTTATATCCTTTCTTAATATTACAAGAGTTAGCTTTTTGTCACAATTGACTCCTCACATTCCATGACCCTTCCCCTTATGGTCATAATCATGATAGAATCTACAAATATTTTTTGATCCTTCCTCTTAGCATTATTAAGATCCTACTATGTAGGTGACCATTACTTGGTCCATTTCAATTAATCTAATGCAAAAGCACACTCCTGAAGGCCAAGTTCCCACCTGGGCACACTCCCAAGAAACAAGATTTCCTTCCCTTAAAAATTTTTGCATAGCAACAAGTCTTGTTTCTCTTGAGTGCATGGCATAATAATATTTATCAAAATATATGTCATGATCATTGAGCATGCACCTTGTGCCCTCCCTAGTTCCCTTGATCACATGACACACCATCAAGCACCAAGCTTGACCCCTTGGCCACTGAATGTACACTCTCTGCCCTCTTTAATGCCTTGGGGGTATAGTGCATCCTTAAGCTCCACTGATCCATCCTAGTGCCTTGAGCATATACCTTGTACCCCTTAGCCTTTCTCTCTCTCTTTATGATGAGAACATGGCACACCGACAAACCCCTAGCAGGACAAAACTGACAATTGTTGCTACGATATGCGCCCTCCTTTTACATTTATCTAATTTTCACTCCCGAAGTCTTGTGAACATCCTTTCACAGATTCGATAAGTTTTATTTTTCTTATTTAGTCATGGTTTTACCTCTGTCACTATAATTTAAATTATTTTTCATTTATTAGATAGGAAATTATTTTGAACTAATTATTGGTTTCCTTTAAGTGTATCTCCACATGTAGGTCTTTCAGGTACAATTTGTATCACTCTTTTTTCATTTTTTGGAACTATGCCTTCCACCACCCATCGAATAGTGTAAATGGAAACCTCAAAAGTAAGTACTGAGGAGGAAGTAAATAATTTTAAGCCTATGATGCATGTCCTTTCAGATACACAATTCTTTGTTGATAAATCATTCACGGACTCATGGTAAGAAATCGAGCATACTTTCCTAGAAGAAACATTCACTGAGAACTTGGAATATAAGGCAATATATGTCAAAATCAAACAGTCTGGATTACACAGGATTGCATGCGGATTCCCAGTGATGACATGTGTAAAGTCCATTGAATGGATCATATCACATAAGGATAATGCAAATATGGTCCTATGTAGTGAAATAGGAATAGAAATCAACTCTTACCATCATCATGGCATGAATTATTACAATAATATGTTAATGCCCAATCACTATGAATTTTTTTTTTTCTATACAACATCGAAAAGCATCAACACAAAGGAAATAATTAAGTCCTGGGGCTAATATCCCACCAAGTTTCATCATAGACCAAGTGCCATTTATCCAATGAAAATATTAATAAAGGTTTACTAGTACCTCATTTATATGTTATGTAGGTTGTATGGGTGGAAGTGTGTAGAGACCTTTGAAGGGAATTGGATTTTCCTGCTCAACATGGTTTTCACCAAAGGTAAAATATTTAATTGGGTAGATATCCTTTCTCATGAATTGAAGCATCATGTTGAGCAGGTCAAAACAATATTACTAGAAAAGGAAGCACTGGATTTCTAGATGTAAGCTTTCCTGTTATATGGGATTTGCGGCAGGTATGATTTCACTGGGATGAATTGGAATTGAATCCTGCAAGAGAAGCTACCTATCTATTGGCATTACTAAGTTTTATTAGAGACCAAATTTTGAGAGATATATGATCAAATAGAAGAACCTTAATAAAAGGTTAAGAATTGATACAAAAAAATAAGAAAATATCTCCCTATCCATGAAATTGCTTCCTCTGAGATTATAAGTATTCTATAAGTACAGATGGAGGAAGAAAAGTAAAGAGAAACTACTCAAGTGGCCAGTACATCACGTAGAAATAAATTGAAGCATGATTTAGTGGCAGAAACCAACAAAAACTTTAAATTTGGTCCTATGAGAAAGGGTTCCTTTGAAGAAAAGTAGTAGAGGAAGCAAAGGGAAGAAGAGGAAAATGAGAAGCAAAATGATTTTCTTAGACAACAAAAAGAAGCAAAAGAAGAAAATAGCAGCATAGCAAAAGAACAACAAAGAAATTATAAGAAGGAGAATTCACACAAGTGTAAGAAGAACATATGACCTAGGAAATAGAAGTAGAATTGGAGGAAGAAGATAGTATTAGATGTATCAAGGATGAGCTAGGTAATCCATCAGATGCTCCACTCACAAGTGGCCATCTCCATTCAAAGAGATGGATATTACACTCCACTAGAAGAAAGGGTCATGGATGTATGTAATTTGACCTTCGGTCATTTGTAAAAGATAATTGTACAAGAAAGGTGAAGGTAATTCCAAAATCACCGTAAGCATATAGTCTCTATATCCATTGAGAAGGTGATAGCTCCCAACAATATGATAAACCCACATGCAGTCATGGTAGGTAATGATGATTTCATGACAACAACAGATGACAATTTTGAGTATGTCAGGAGTGAGAATGCATGGTTGAGAAAGGAGTTGGTTATGACAAAGAAACAAGTAGATCATCTCACTACAGAGAACCAACAATTGTCTTATGGTAGTCTCAACACAATGGATTTCATGTCACATGTACTTGAAGAACTGGGACGAATGGAGGACACATTGATGAAATTATATGATGAAATGATTCTCCTACATGAGATGGTGGCACATTTGATTGGAATAAAGAGGAAGCCTCAAGATATTATTAAACTTTTGAAGGTTGCAAACAAATGTATCGATATCATACAAGAGTTGGGTGCTAAGTATCCATATGTGCTAGATAATTTGATTAGAAAGGATATCATATTTACTAAGATGGACTGGGTACAGTTAAGGCTCCAAATTAAGAACTACACCGAACTTGGAAAGCAGGAAACCAATACCATTTTTTATTATGGATGACTACATAACACTTTGGCATCCCTAATGTAGAAACATGGATCACCTACTGTGGGTGAAATAGGGGAAATAAGGGGAAAGGATATCATTATGCAGGACGAAAATTATCTCATTAAACATATGAAGCAAGCATGAGAACATGAAGGCTTGAAGTTTACCAAGATCATTATCCTATATTATTCCATCACAGCCAAGAAAGTCCACATGAAATTGTCATGGATGTCAAACAATGTGCAATCCAACTCCAAATCTATGATGTCAGAATCAATGGAGGTTGATATGCAATTTGTGGAAGAGTTGTTGATCTAAATCAAAGTCATCTCAATGGGGTTGAAGGCATCACACTCATATATCACCAATGAGCTCCATGAAGAAGAAACTAATTATTCCATTTTAGAATAATTTATCTTTTTAGAATTTTTGATATAAAGTCATTGTCTTATATATATTT
Organism: Pinus tabuliformis; assembly: GCA_031772625.1. Taxonomy (NCBI): domain Eukaryota; kingdom Viridiplantae; phylum Streptophyta; class Pinopsida; order Pinales; family Pinaceae; genus Pinus; species Pinus tabuliformis. Next base: position 1,504,929,257 of record CM062819.1, on the reverse strand, counting down.
TGTCTCTTGTAATAAGTCCAATGTAATGGATTCCAAGAGAAATGTGTGAAATATAAAGAATCATATGTAGAATGTGAAAATTTATATGGTAGCCCATAATTCATAGAAGTCGAAGAGTCATGAGGAAACTCAAGACATTCTAATTTGTTATATATAATTCCTCATAACTCAAACAAAGGGATTGGACTATTAGATACTTTGATTTGGCTTCTCGAGTGTTGCATAGGAGGGGAAACAATTCTTTAGAGAAGAAGGTTGTAACTTTATGTTCCACTACTATATCTAGTGTTTCATTGATGTAATAGTGTTCTTGGAATCTTCCATTAATCATCAGAATCTCTTTGAGCCAACACTCCTTCATGCATGTATCGCGGGTGTAGTAAGTATACTATTTATATGTTTGTAGTATATGTTGATATAACACATACTAAGGGTAATTAACTATTTCATTTCTTAGATATGGATATTGTTGACTGGCTATTGTTTATTATTTTATGATTTTTGTTTATATTGTGAACTGATTTGCATGTTAATAAATACATTTTTCTCTTTGGCTCGCATGTCTCTATTAGGATAGTACTATTACTTTATCCATTAAAGGCCCATCTCTCCTACATCTATGGAAGTTCGCCTTACACTTTGCATGCAATGTAACATAAAGCTTACATAATCTCTACCCCAAGGTCATGTTTATAATCTCATGTGTATATGTTGTTGTTAAGAAATAAATACTAGTAGGATTTAGGGTTTGATTCCTATTTCTTGATAATTACTTGTGAATTATATTGGCCTATTTTAAATCTTTATTAGTTTATCTTTCATCAAGAAATTACCAAATTATATGTGTATGAAGATCACAAGAACAAGAGATACAAGATTTATGCCCACAACCAAGAAAAAACCCCTATAAGGAGATACCCAATCAATAACTCTTCCTTCAGTAGATTCAATTCAACATGAGTGTAATACATAGAATGATAGACCTATTTCAAGATGCCGAAGGGGAATAGGGATTATGAAAATGAGTTGCGCTGTCGTGACACCATAAAGGAATATTTCCCTAATTCAATTTTATTAGGGGATAGTTAATTATTTATTAACGAGTTCTATTCATATAATTAGTAGAAGAAACTCAAAGCATATCTACCATTCATAATAGTATAACACATTATCATATATATTATCGCACTATACATTTATTTCAGAAAGGCCACATGATCATATATATTATCACACCAAAAATTTATTTCAAAAAGGCCACATTTTGTTTCTGTTTAGTATTTACAAATACATTGTTGTAACAATATTATACACTTAGGCAATATATCAGCTTGTCTCAGCCAATTTAATCCCTTAACAACCAATTACTAACCAACCCTTTACATTATACATAATCTCTTGGCTGCAATAATTTCATTAAATGATTGAGATTGTTATCACATAGCTGCTAATATTAATGTATTCTTTTTCATCTCTCACATCTCCATGTGATTGATGCCAACCCCCGATCACTACTCAAAAATATCGATTGCATCCATCATATTCCTCCACTATTGGTTTTTCCTATCGTTATGCTAGTCTTAAACATTTTTTGTTCATCTCTAATTATATTTTTGTTAAATTTTCACCATCATATTCATTATCCAAATGAATTTTCCAACAAACCCACACCACACAGCTTGAGGCTAGCTCCTAGGCCTCCTTATATAAAAATATATATTGCTCAAATACTTGTAAATTTATATACCATTTAGGTATTAATATGTTTTGCCTTACCAAAAATGTCCTAGCTCACTCTAAGTTTCATTGAAGCCTTATCAGATGCCCAAACTATATCCTTCAAAGCTAGTAATTTTTGGAGGCATTTTTATACCTTTTTAGCAATCGATAACAATTGGTGAAGTTGAGCTTATGCATAATGAGAATATAAATGTATAATATAATTTTTCATTAGTTTTATATAGTTTAACCAAATTTTCTTTAGTAATGAATTATTAGTTTATCAATCTCAATCTACAAATGCATAATATTGAATAGATTTTCTCTAGTACCTTTTCCTGCAGTGTTCAGAAATCTTGTATTCTTTTGTGTACATCTATTTTTTACAATAATAATTAGTTGATGGACCAAATAATTGCAGTAAGAAGGTTGAATTACTCATTTTAAATGTTAATGAGTAGTACATACAAACATTCCATGTACCTCAATATATGTGAAAAATATGTTGAAACTAGTATGTTTGAAAAATGGGGAATGTTATTTCTAAAAATATCATAAATAATGAAATAAATTGACATAAATTAAATACTAATTTTATTACAAAAAAAATTTGAATAAAAACTACATCAAATAAAATGACAATAAAATCAATGTGCAGAAGGCAAATAAAGTAGAAGTATATTTTTAGAAAAAATAAATTATTTTATCATTAAGAAATAATAAACCACAAACCAAACTATTGTAATGGAAAACTGTTGGGTCCCTATAATACTAGTGATTACCCCATTACTATTGTAGTTGTACCCCTTATTTATATTGTTGTGCCCCTATTACCCCCATATTGTTATTTCTGTGCCCCATAGAATCCCTCTATTGTTATTTTTGTGGCTTTATATTATTATTGTTAGGTCGGCTGGATTATATTGTGACTCCTTAGACTCCTATATATAGAAAGGAGGTTTTGTCATTTGTATCATCCAAGAATTGTTCATTTACGTAATGTAAAGGAGGTTGCCCCCTCGAAGAGGCTGAATTCTAAGGCATTGATTTATCTTTTCTATCTTTTCTTGAGCTGGTTTCATAACATTTGGTATCAGAGCTTTGGATTCTAGGGTTTCGCTGCTCCAAACAGGTCATCGTGGCATTTTCGCTATGACTTTTTTTCTATGACATTTCAGAAGTCGCAAAAAAAACCCATTTGAGAAGAAATCGTACTGAACCTTGGGTCCGAATTGCAAAGCTTTTCGCACGATATTTGTGGAGATATGATCTGAGGAATTTGGTCTTTTTGCAGACTCTTGAATTACATTCAAAAAAGGTGACCTGGGGAAAATCGTCATAACCTTCTCTCTGGGGATCGGATTGAAATTTCATAAGAAGGTACAGAAAGAAGACGAACTGTAGTTTCTTGTATGTGTGTTTCCGATTCAAAGGTTGAAACAGTGACGCGTGGCACGTCGTACAAATTCACTCTACTGAACCAGTCTAAAAGCAAGTCACTGTGGGAGATTTCACATAACTCTTCCTTGGAGAATCCAACTTGGCTCAGACTTCTGGCATCAGAAAAAGGTCATAGAAGGCTACTACAGGTAGCAATTTCAGAACTGGATGATCTGAAATTACAGAGATACATCAGATTCAATATCAGGCTTCTATAAAGTGAAAAAAGGTGTGTAGTTTTTATTTTTAAATTTTTGTGTAAGCTTGGTTTAACGGAATTCAAAGGGCATAGTAAAGCATTATTATCGGTAACTGATGCCCCGAGGAAAGAAAATGCAAACACCTAGTAAGGAGCCTGAAAGCTCTAGCATGACTCATGAAGAAGAGGAAGAAATGCTACATGATATATCAAAATTACAAGAACAAGTGCAACAAATGTCACGCTCACAAAAGCTAACAGAAGCTAAGATAAGTGGCGTGGAATCTAAGATAAATGGCGTGGACTCTAAGATAAAGGGCATGGAAGCTAAGATGGAGGATTCGATGGCAGATTTGAAGATAGATTTGAAGACAGACATGGAATAATTGAAGAAGTTGCTACAAGAAAGGGTCACTAATGGTGAGAAGGTAGTAAAGGAAACTCATGATGAGAACAAAAGAAATGTTAATCATGATTCCATAGACGCTAATGTTTGATCGAAGAATCACCATATTCCAAAAATCCATATGAGGAAGTTTGATGGCAATGATCCCGCCACATGGATATTACAGATGGAGCAATTCTTCGATCTCAATAATGTGCAAAATGCACAAAAGGTACATATGGCAACTGTATATTTGGAACCAAATCAGTTTGTATCATATCAATGGCTTTGCTCTCGTAAACAATTTATCACTTGGGCAATTTTTACGGAAGAATTGATAGCACATTATGAAGATACAAAAAGCAACACTTTTTTTATCCAATTGATAAGTCTCAAACAAAAGGGTTCAGTAATGGAGCACATTGAGGAGTTCCAAAAATTGAACATAAGGGTAAAAGATATTCCAGAGGAGCATAGGATTGATGTGTTCATAGGGTCTTTAAAAGATAATATCCAACATGATGTTCGCCTTTGGGAACCTGACTCATTAGAGAAGGCATTCAGGTTAGCAAGAAAAATGGAAAGCAAAATTATGGCAACCAGGAAGCATACCACTCACAACTATAAAGACGGAAGTGTTGTTGCCCCTAGTCTTCCACAACCTATAACGTTGACACCACAACAATTGGAAGAAAAAAGAGCAAAAGGGCTTTGTTACAGTTGTGATAGAAAATACAGTAAAGGTCATAAGTGTGCTGAGAAGAAATTATTCTACATAGATTGTGAAGAGGAAGAAGAAAAGGAGCAAGAAAGGTCAAAAGAAGAAGATATACTCCAGGAACAAAGGCTAGATGAAGAACAAATAAATCCGACCATATCTTGTAATTCATTGGCGGGAATTACCACTCCTCAAACCATCAAGATAGAAGGACAAATCAAGAAGAAAAAGGTAATAGTGTTGATTGATTCAGGAAGCACCCACAATTTTATTCATTGTAGGGTAGCAAAAGAATTGAATTGCTTCCTATATCCAGCACCAGAATGTCAAGTGATGATTACAAATGGAGGAACAATAAATTGCTCTGGAAAGTGCCATAATATCAAGCTATCCATGGGAGAATATGTATTGACTAGCCCAATGCTTTCCATTTCAATGGGAGGTGCTGATGTTGTACTAGGAGTCCAATGGCTATAATCCTTAGGTACAATATCTTTTAATTTTCAAGAACGTTTCATCAAATTTTATACGGGAGGAAAGGAAGTTGAATTAAGGGGTATTGCAGGGAAACCAGGAAAGATAATCAGCTCTAATGGCATGACTAAGCTTCCTAAAAAGGAGCAAAGAGGTGTAATTGCACAATTATGTTCGCTAGATGTTTCCACATTGGAATCATCTATTTCTCCAGATCTCCAAAATGTCCTGGACAATCATTCCAAGGTATTTGAGACTCCTAAAGGTCTCCCACCTATGCGTGATCATGATCATGCTATTCATCTGATTCCAAGAAGTGTTCCTCCAAACATCAGGCCGTACAGATATCCCTATGCCCAAAAAAGTGAAATTGAACATATGGTTGCAGAAATGCTAGAGGGTCGTATAATTCAACCAAGTCAAAGTTCTTTCTCAGCTCCAGTAGTATTGGTGCACAAGAAGGATGGATCATGGCGCATGTGTCCGGATTATAGGGAGCTCAACAAGCTCACTATTAAAGATAAGTTCCCCATTCCTGTTATTTATGAATTATTGGATGACTTGCATGGATCAATTTACTTCACCAAGTTGGATCTTCGTTCGGGATATCATCAAATCAGAATGAAGATTGAAGACATTCTGAAAACGGAATTACAACTCATGAGGGTCATTATTAATTTTTGGTCATGCCTTTTGGCCTTACCAATGCACCTTCAACATTTCAAGGTTTGATGAATTCAATTTTCAAACCATTCCTTAGAAAATTTGTGTTAGTATTTTTTTATATACTAATCTACAGTAACTCTTGGAAGGATCATGTTTAACATGTTGACAGGGTGCTACAACTATTGGAGGAGAAACAATTATATGCAAAAAGATCCAAATGTTTCTTTGGAGTCCAGGAGGTAGAATATTTGGGTCATATTGTATCTCATGAAGGAGTTAAGGTATACCCTAGCAAAATTAAATCCATTAAGGAATGGAAAATCCCCACATCCATAAAGCATCTGCGAGGATTTCTTGGGTTGACAGGGTATTATCGCAAGTTTGTTAAGAATTATGGGAGAATAGTATCACCTCTATCAACATTATTGAAGAAAGATTCATTTTCATGGACTCTGGAAGCAACAAAGGCCTTTTAACATCTTAAAGAGGCAATGTGCCAAGCACCGGTCTTAGCTATGCCGGACTTCACAAAAACCTTTATTGTGGAATGTGATGCTTCAGGAAATGGAATTGGTGTTGTTCTAATGCAAGATAAAAGACCCATTGCTTTTGAAAGTCGTCCAATCAAGCGAAAGTTTTTAAGCAAAGCTATTTATGAGAAGGAAATGTTGGCAATACTCCATGCACTTAAGAAATGGTGACCCTACCTAATGGGAAGACACTTCAAGGTAAAAAGGGATCATGATAGCCTTAAATACTCTTTAGAACAAAGATTATCCTCTGAAGAGCAACAAAAGTGGGTCACAAAGATGTTGGATTATGACTTTGAAATCATCTACAAAAAAGGGAAGCAAAATGTGGTGGCGGATGCACTCTCAAGAAAGGATGAGGATGTGGAAGCATTGTTGTGTGCCATTTCTATTATCCAACCAGATTGGATAAATGAAGCAAGGGAGGAATGGAAGAATGAAGAAGAAGTGTGGGCACTTATTCGAAAGCTACAACAAGATTCCAGTAGTTCTGATACATTTAGCTGGAAAAATGATTCGTTATGGTTCAAAGATCGCTTATACCTCTGTAAGCATTCCTAACTAAAACAAAAGATTCTTATGGAATTGCACACTTCTCCCTTGGGAGGGCACTCTAGATTTTTAAAAACTTACCACAGGGTTAAGAAGGAATTTTTTTGGGATCGCCTTAAATCAGATATTCAAAAATTTTGTGGCGGAATGTTTGGTTTGCCAGCAAAATAAAGTTGAAACAATTAAGACACCGGGTCTATTACAACCTTTATCCATTCCAAGCCAACGTTGGGAGGAGGTTTCAGTGGATTTTATCACAGGTTTACCCAAGTCTGAGGGAAAGAGTGTCATCATGGTGGTAGTTGATAGACTTACCAAGTATGCACACTTTTGTGCATTATCACATCCATTTAAAGCCACTACAGTTTCTACTGCATTTATGGAAACAGTTCAAAAGCTACATGGAAACCCAAAGATTATTCTAAGTGACAGAGATCCCATTTTCACTGGAAATTTTTGGACATAACTATTTTCTTGTCTTGGTACTCAGTTAGCTCATAGCTCATCTTATCATCCTTAATCTGATGGGAAAACTGAGATAGTAAACAAATGTTTGGAAGGATATCTTCATTGCTTTGTATCTGATAAACAGACACAATGGGTCAAATGGTTGCCTCTGGCTGAATGGTGGTATAACACTTCCTTCCATACAGCAACAAAAATGACCCCATTTATGGCTCTTTATGGGTATCAACCACCATCCATCACATCATATTTAAAAGAAAATTCTAAGGTTCAGGCAGTGGAACATCACATCGAACATCAACAACAAGTCCTCCAACTCTTAAAGGATAACCTCATGTTGGCACAAAATAGAGTGAAACAACAGGCAGATCAACATCGCAGTGAAAGAAGTTTTTATGTAGGTGATTGGGTATTCTTACGGCTACAACCATATAAGAAAATGTCCCTAAAGCAAGCTAAGAAGGATAATAAATTATCACCAAAGTATTATGGTCCGTACAAGGTGTTGCAAAAGATTGGTACTATGGCATACAAATTGGAGCTTCCTGCAGCTTCTCGATTGCACCCAGTTTTCCATGTTTCATGTTTAAAGAAGGTTATAGGTGACAAACTCCCAATTCAAACAATATTGCCAGAACTTGACGAGGAAGGAAAAATTATATTGGAACTGGAAGCAGTCACAGAAACAAGAACTCCATAGCTACGAAATCGATCAATTTCAGAGTATCTTGTCAAGTGGAAGAACTTATCCGCTGAAGATTCCACATGGGAGGATGAGAATTTTATGCAGAAGTATCCATAACTACTCAAGCGTTGAGGACAACACTTTTTTGAAGGAGAGGGGCATGTTGGGTCCCTATAATACTAGTGATTACCCCATTACTATTGTGGTTATACCTCTTATTTATATTGTTGTGCCCCTATTACCCCCATATTGTTATTTCTGTGCCCCATAGAATCCCTCTATTGTTATTTTTGTGGCTTTATATTATTAATGTTAGGTCGGCTGGATTATATTGTGACTCCTTACACTCCTATATATAGAAAGGAGGTTTTGTCATTTGTATCATCCAAGAATTGTTCATTTATGTAATGTAAAGGAGGTTGCCCCCTCGAAGAGGCTAAATTCTAAGATGTTGATCTATCTTTTCTATCTTTTCTTGAGCTGGTTTCATAACAAAAACCATAAAGAACACTATTCTAATTGAAAATCATAAAGAAAGGGAAATAAAGGAGATATAATAAAATAAACGCAACACTATTTTTAACAATAAACTTCAAAGAAAACTTTGTATTACTTCGAAATTTGAATTTACAAAAGTAATGGTGATTCAATCTTCTAGAGGAGACTTCATACTTTATTTGAAAAAAAAATAATCCTATTTAATTTTTATTAATCCCTTGATTGGAAATTTTTCCCAAATTATCCTAAAGTCATGAATCCAATTTTGTGAGATTACTCTAGTCTTCAATAAATGGTGCAGGTAGAGAATCCCTTAAAAACCTGGACAATCTTCAAGTTTGTCTCGAATAATGATTGAGAGAAATCAATCTTGTTTTCTTCATTGATTTAATTTACTTGACACTTGGATATCATATTAATCTTCATATATATATATAACATATACAATAGTAAAATTTATAAATCACACTAAGATCAAGAATATGCCACATTTCAACTTAAATTAAATGGATTATATATAATTGGGAAACCATAAGTCATATTGGTCATCAAAAGAATTATTTTTTCCTAAAGGTTATGACCATTTTTCTTAAAAGTTATGACCACTAATGTATTTAATGTAGATATAGAATGGAGCATAAAATTAGACAATTTGGAGACCCATAATGAATTTTGTACATTCGTGTGCAACAAAATAATTTTTGAAAAACTGATGTTGACCAAGCTCAATCCTTTTGTAATCTTAGCCTTTGGTTTTGATTATTTGCAGATGTTGGAGTTCAGACACACTATAAGGAAAAATGACAATGGTGAGGGGCGGAAAATGTCACCATAAGCTCATTAGTGATGGTCAAAAGAGCCTTCGTCACCAAAAATTGAACATCGCCAAAGGTGGCATCGCCAAAAGTATAGGTGTTGTAGTGACATTCAAATTCCGTCACCAATAATGATTTATAATGACCGATAGTGACCGTAACCATTTCATATGAGCAATGGTGATGAACCATAACCTCTGTCACCAAAGGTGGTGTCGCCAAAAGTATGGGTGTTGTAGTGACATTCAAAGTTCGTCACCAATAATGATTTATAATGAAATATAGCGACCATCACCATTTCGTGAGCAATGGTGACGGACCATAGCTTCCATCACCAAAAATTAAATGTCACCAAAGGTGGCGTCGCCAAAAGTATAGGTGTTATGTTGACATTCAAGGTCCGTCACAAATATTGATTATAATGACGGATAGTGACTATCACCATTTCATATGAACACCAAAAATTTATTGTGATGGATATTTCATGGTTGTCACTATTGGTGCATATATATGGTGATGTTCGTTGACTATCACCAAAAGTCGAATTACCAGAAGTATAGGTGTTGTGATGATATTCAAGGTCCGTCACGAATAATGACTATAATGACGGACATCGACCATGACCATTTCATATCAAGAACAATGATTTATGGTTACGGACCTTTGAGGGTCATCACTATTGATGCCTATATATGGTGGCATTAATTGACCGTCACCATTTCATATTTGGTGAGGGTCGAAAAATGTCACCAAAGCTCATTGTTGATGGTCAAAAGATCCTCCCTCACCAAAATTTGATCATCGCCATTCCATATGGATGTCAAGGCATGATGGAATCGAACCACCAACCTCCTGCTTGTAAATTAGGTGCTCTTCCATTAAGCTAGCACCCTTTAAAGAATTAGACTTAAAGTCTCGACAATATTTTACTAAGCAAGCAAAGCAACATCGAAGCTGCAAGTCCCTACCTGATGGTTATAGAAGTTATGAAAAGTGGGATGAGGGAAAAATAATTATGTATAAGAGAATCAATATGTTCATTTGAATACTCAATTAGAAGTGAAACTCTGAAGACATTTATAATCTATAAATGACCTATAACTAGCAAATGCACCAAATATTGCAAAGGAAATGTCATAAGTGGATAGCATATGGAAGAAGAATATTAATGAAGACAGATGCAATATGTTGTAAGTTGAGTGAAAGAAAATTCTCAATGTTGTTGTTTGGTGTTTAGATATCTGAATGATATCTAAAATTTTGTGCAAATGTAACATGGAACTCTAGAAACCATGAACGACATATGATAAAAAATATTATATATATATATATATATATATATATATATATATATATATATATATATATATATATATATATATATATATATACCCTTATACATAAATATAACATACAAATTGGAATTTCACAAGTCCGCACTCAAAAAATGACAACAACCAACAAATAAAAGAAATTAACTTGGACAGAAAGCAATAGCTTCACCTTCATTCTTGAGTTTATTCTGTTTATTTGAATTTGACTTGTAACATTCTTTATCTGAAAAGGAATCAAAATCATCACTACTATTATATTCATCCAACACGGACTTTGGAGATCCCACTGAAATCTCTGTTTTTGTTGCCATGCATGAAAACCATGGAGATCCATGTCGATAGTAGAATAAGATGTGTGTTTGATACTCAAGAACACATTCCTTATTAACCATTGTTACCTGTCAGAAACCAAAGAGACAACGGAATACTAGTGTACACGAAATCCCCTACTGAAATATAATCATAATGTAGCTAAGAAGTCTAAAAGATGTTCTTAATTAATAAACTTTGTATTTGGAAATTTTGTTTCCTTATATTTAAAAAATACTATGTTGTACAACACTTCTGTTTATTTATCCATGCAATTATATCATAGAATATGTCACATGGTAGCAATCTAAAATACCTAAAGTAAAAAGACAAATTTTCTTAAATAGATTTAGAAAAGAGCTTTGAAAACTATAAGTTTGTCATCAAAGCCTTAATTAGTTTAACAACAAACTAGGTGGAGTTTGAAAACCAAAACCATTCATAGGAAATGAACAGGACAATGGCCAAAGTCGCCTTCATACAAATAAAGCTAGAGTCACTATTGCCATTGCAGATAACTGAAATTTGGGCATTGGTCTAACAGTTAGAGTTTATTTGCAGGGAAGACTCGTCAATACCATCATTTTTTTTTCCACAGTCTGTTGTGTCTCTATATCCAGATCAGATAGCTTGTTATTCTCAAGTTCTACCTTTCAAGTGTTGATTTCTGTCTCACCCTTTAAAACACAATTCTACCACTCCATTTGATTTTGTTTTGTCAAGAGAATTGGTAGGACCTTCCCATCCTCTGTTTTACATCAATCAATAACCATCCATCAATGATATAAATAATAATAGATACACAACAAAGGCCAAAGATGCACTTGTTGTATACCTATGTTCTAGGAATCATCTGACCTTACTAGTGCAAAGATCTCACCCTGAAAAAATAGCATCCACGTGGAATTTACAAAACCAATCAAAATATGAACATCCTTTTAATTAATAAAATCTCTAACTTAAAATAAAAGTGGCCTAGAATTGAATGTTATATCAACCATGTCAAGTAACTAACATTAGGTGAGAAATACAGGCCATGCATATTTGATTCGTGAAATAATTGATGTGATAATGCTCAGAATCAAACAAATGACTTACAACTAAGAAACAAAAATATATGACTTACAACTAAGACATGAGGTTTCGCTTTCAACCTTGTCGTTAAATAACTCTTCTTAATGTCATAGACCATTAAGCTTTTTCTGATACCAGGTGGAAGTGGTATTGTAACATTAACCTCTGATAGAGTCTGCGTCCACCACTACTTCTCAATATCCGCTCCATTATCAACATTTGGGGCTAGATAAGATAAATGCAAAAACCATCAACATGAAAATGAAATCTACATCCTTGTAAAAAAATGGGAGGAAAAAAAATCCACAAATTGAAACAAACTGTAGGATAACTCATTCCTACAACATGATTATCTTGTCATGAACAATAAAAAAGGAAATCAAGAGAAATATAATTTTTGCCACATTTTTACAATCATTTCCCTTTGCATATTCTATGAGGAATTGATGAAAAAAGTCAACTAAAGCTTGTCAACATCAAGATTATAGTAAAACATAAAGGAACTGCTCCAACACATATAATCCTAAACATAAGTATCTATACATATAAGTGTTTATTGAGAACATTGCATTTTTTTAAAATATGGAAGTCAAATCTTTGAAATAACACAATTTATTGTACCACTACCTTACGAAGTCCATTCACTCGAGTATTTACGAAGTCCATTCAAGATTTTCTTCAAAGTTCAAAGTTCAAACAATTATCATGTAGCCTAAAAAAACTCAAATTTGAAAAAGAGATAACCAAAATATGTAGAGTATATATCTCATATTTATATATCTTAATTTCCAGACATTGAAATGACACTTTTTAGCATACTATTGTGAATTCAACCCAAAATGCTAGAAAAAAATATTGATGGTTATTTTTGTTAAAAATGGAAACTAGGTCAAAATTCCACTTTGAACAGCTCCTTTGGCGAATATAATTGTGGCATTAAATTCCTCTTTGCGAGAGGACCAAAACTGATATAAAGATAGTCAAATTTGGATAAGTAGAAGTGGAATTTTGAATTTATGTTTCTCTCATGTAAATTATTTAGGTCGGCCTCTACTATATGTCAGCTTAAGAAGATCAAAAGTCATTTCCCCTCAACTCCACTAAATTGTATATATAGAGGAGCATTCTCTCTCATTTGTGACACATCAATCAAAAGAAAAGGATATCTCTGTGGCAATGAAGATTAAGGAGCATAAATTCTGGTTATTGTTGGGACTGTTTTGGTTAGGGGTATTTTCATAATAGGTCCAAGTTTGGAAGCACTGCTTCGCTATCATTAAGGACAATCTTATATATGGGTTGTGACTTGTTTTGTATTGTACTTCTTCCTGTAGTTTGGCCACAGCTAGAAGATATTATCATAGCTTGACCGCAGGCCTTGAATCACTTGCCCTGGAAGCTGAAATACAATCGAAATTTGTTGACCTCATATGATAGTATTCATGTGCTTGTTGAGGATGACATGGAAAGTTAAAAACAGGCTAGGACTACCACAAATAATAGAGCCCTTGTAAGAAGAAAAATGTCACACTATTTACAGAATTCAAAGGTTGTAGCATCATGCTTCAGAAGCCCTAATCCAGAACCACAGAGATAATATCAACGGTGACCTTAACGTGGTCATAAAATAGCTCCTTAAGCCAATAAAAGGGAGCATCATGTGAAATAAGGAAAGTCTTAGTAGAAAGGAGGATTTTTGGATCAGTCAACTTAGAAAGCAGTGGATTGTTGTTACCCTAACCAAACCGATCTTGTACAACAATATGATTTGTCTTCTATGAACAAACTGCCTAGATTACATGATTGAATGGGTCTAAGAGAAGTGATGCCTAATATTCATATTGGCAAGTTATTTTATATCATTTTACTCTCTCTCTCTCTCTTTCTCTAATGAACATTTGATGATAATAATAAGAAGATTTGATCAAGGGTTTTCGCCATCTTGGTCTTTTTCCCCAGCTTGAGCCATATTCTCGTGTCTTTCTCTCTTGGCATGTCTTCTGCATCTATCATTTATGTTATTTCATCAATTACTATTATATAATGTCTAATGTGATTGGTAAATGGATTAATGGGCATATGGTTGAATGAAGTATCTAACCTAAGCAAAGAACATGTTAACTGAAAATTAACATGGCATCAGAACTCGGGTGAGGACAAGCCCAAGCTTAAAGAGATTGCAATCACTAAATAATTTCGTTGATGCCTCCAGCTCTCTATGGTAAATCAAGTCAGATTTCAAATCTGGGTTCTTTCTCAAGGCCTTCTTCAAGCCCTAACCAGTAAACATGGGCACTAATCCTAAATATATTCAACTATCACGAGAAAAGGTTGGAAGACAACAAGGTACGTTATGTACTTTACAACAGTCCTACTAATCAAGCTTAAGACTGTATCATCATCGTAAGATTATGGAAATATAGTTTCCATGGTCCCTGGGGGTAAGGTCAATCCTCTACAAATATTTGTTTGAAATACTATTCTCATCTCTACAGGACTGATCAATTGTAGGATATATCTATCTAAGATATATCGAATACCTCAGATAACAAGTATCGGCTTGCATTCATTCTATCATTACTTTTGAAGCTGAGATTCTTTCCTAAGAAGTTACAGTCCTAGACATCGATCAAGAGTACTAAATCCTAGACCAAATCATATTTTAGAAGGGTCCCAGAATCTAAAATTTCTCCATCAAATTCTCAGCATGATCACCATGATCATTGATTAGTATCAAGTGTTAAGAACATATTCCCTCTATCAGTGCCTCTGGTTTTGGAAGGATATTTCGCTTTGAAGATAGAACTTTTTTGCGATAGGGTCAAGTCACTATGATTCATTGCTTGAAGGATTGAATCATCTAACTTGTTGCATGGATAAGGCCGAGGGATTGTGTAAGAGAAAATTTAAAGAAAGATCATATCGATATCAATAGACATATTATGGTTATGTTGGAGGTATCCCTGAAACAAGGTTAATGATAATCTGAGCATAGAAAGGTTCGATTAGTCAACACTAGGAACTCGATGGTCATTTTACACAATATCTCAGCCTCCTTGAAGGTCATTGTTGCAATGAAAGTATAGTATATTCATGTTGGTGAAAGCTACAGTGACTATGCAGACTTGGTTATTATTATTTGGAAGGCTCATATATGAACCCTGTGGCATATTGAACTTGCTCGCTGACTGAAGCATGATAACCTTGTCATTAACATAACTATGTGGCCTCCTTGAGAGAGAACTGATTCATTATACCATCCTACAACTCGCAAGTTGATTGGCTATTAACTTTAGATATATGTGAGCATGAAAGTTTAAATAAGCCATCTTTGTCAAGATTCTGGCAAAGGTCAACTGTAGCAGCAAGACCAAGATGACTCTATCTGATGGAAAACAATAACACAAATGAGACTAAATGAACACAATCCACATAAAAATGGTTTTAAACTTTTATTGTTGAATATCTTACAATTGTGATAATTATCATCAACACATGTATCTATTTTCCTTTGATAACACTACAGTTTGATAACTTAAAAGCAATACAGCTGAAACACAAACAAAAAATTTACTACATGTAGAATTTCTTGCCAAGACTCTCATCAGATTTGTAGTCATGTGTTTGTGCTTTATTGTTGTGACACTCACTATTTCCAAACTAAGGAAAACATGGACAAAGATAAAAATAACTTGGTGAAGTTGAAGGCTCTATTTTCCTTATTAACATCTTCCTTTGACAAGGATATTGGTCATCTATAAGTCTTTGGGCACTCAACATTGGATGTTAATTGGATGAATGCACAAGGTTAGATTCAGGATACTTCCTTATCTCCCTTAGCTACTCAGATGAAAGAGCTCTCTAGGCAGTTCTAGATGATCATAACCTCTCATGTGTTCAGAGAACTTAATAGCACAACAAATACTCTCTCAAAGGAAGGACTGCAATTGTAGGAGAACTTAGTTCTAGAGAAGGAATTCATTGGTGGTCATTTATCTTATTTAACGAAAAATCATAATAGGTTTGACAACATGGATACCTTCCTTCAGAGCATTCATATCAAACTACAGTTGTTTAACATTTTTAATATGTAGTAAGCAGAGAAAGGTAATTTCATTGATGTCAAACAAATAACAAAAAAATATGCCAATGAGACTAGAATGTACAATCAGTAATTACCAATATGTAGGGGTGTCCTGGGCTACCCTCAAAGCATAAAGAGAAACTCGTTTAGTTTTGTTAGAGTGCACTTGTGCCAAATTTTTAATTCTAGACTTGGTTTCTCTTTATAGACAACTTCCACACAAGTCTCCTTGAGATCCCACTTTTATCAATAAATGATAGCAACATTTAGTGCAAAAACCACTAGTGGAGTTTTAAGGCCTCCTAGTCATTAGGGAAGTTGATTATTAGGATTACTTGTGACATCCTATGTATTTTTCAAATGCAAATACACCATATATAATTCTTACGTATTTTAGAAACTGCAATAAAAATTCAATATTACTAGGAGTGATCAAGGCCAACAAATATATCTTCAACCATATACATAGTGAAGATATACTTGTTTAATAGTGATGAGATGATATAACATAATATGCTTTGGTACGAGTATTTGTTGGTACAAGTGTCTATATGCTGGAAGAAATAGGCCTACAATATTGTAGTTGAAAATACCACTGGAAAATGTGCCTAGGCTAGTTATACTATGCTTCAAGCTATTGGGAATGGGAGATCTATTGCATAATTCCCCTAAAACAATAAATTTGGTTCATGATTATCCCTAAGGTTGCAATGAAACCCTGAAAGCACATGTGACATGGTACAAAAATCCCCTAAAGTAATTGCCAACAATTGTGGCCAAGGTCAATCTCTAAGTTCTCTCTGCACAGAACAATTTTTTTGAATAATTGAATAATTTTGTCTAACAATAGTAATATATCCTCTATACCAAATACATTAGTTTTCCCTAATGAATTTCTTATTGAAAGGTATTCTGGGGCTTTCTACTCCACAATACCAAATAAAACAGTCGTGACATGTGAATCCCTTTGGTCTAAAATCTTTTCCAATCCAAAGTCTCCCATGATGGCTTCAAAATGTTCATGCAGTAAAATGTTTGTTGCTTTGACATCACAATGAATTATCTTGGGGTCACATTGATCATGCACATATAAATAATAAAGGTCCCCTTGCTACTCCAAGTGCGATCTATTTGGGAGTATACTAATCAAGAGCTAGTTTCCCCACCAATATGATCACTTAGATGATAGGTCACACTTGTAATTCATCTCTACTCTGTTAAGAAAAATCACATAATTCCAAAATAGAATGAAAGCACCACAATCTTATTATCCTTGCTTCATAAATACCAGAATGTTATTGTACCTCCTTGTACCTTTTTTTAGTATGTCCATCATCAAGTGACCTTAGATGCTACCTTAAGACCTCTAGTAGTAAGTCGTAGTAGAGGGTAGTAATGCTCTCGCATGAATCAAAGTTCCCTGAATTCATATGAAAAGTCTTAGCTGATTTTCCCTTTGCTTCTATATTCAATGCATTTATGAGTGCAATGCCTTTGCTCACTACTCTCTAGCTATAAAGTGAGGGTGTTTTGTTTGTTAGCTTGGGAATGCCAAGACAAATCTCAGTAGTGGGAATACACAATTTGCTCAAATTTCAATAGACTCCTTTTTCAACTTAATATTCAATTGAAAGTAATTTCTTCAAAGATGAACAAAGCTAAGACATCATCATTGCTCTATGGGATATCAATTAGAATTCTCGTGGTTATATATCATTGTTGTTTATAATAGAAGATTTATAAAATATTCCCAGGATTAAGAAATACATATATATATACAACTTGAAGAATTGAAGAAATCCCTCACATACTCTTATACTCCTCACGTAGTTGAGCGTGTATTGTCATATACAAGTTAGATATGGTGTGTAGTACAAAGATGTATGATAGAGCATAATTCCATCATTTAAATTATTACAATGGACGGTAGAAGTGTCAGTTGGATGTATATAGAATCTAGATTAGGAACTGCAACATGATTTTAAGGAATGGCTTACTACAATATGAAATAGTGATGTAGCAATCATATGTCAAAGGAGCTCTTATTGGAAGGATTTAGCAGGAGATTGTGTAAGGCTTGAGTCTTGACATAGCATTACTTTTCAGTTGTGATGGCATGACTACGCATATTTGGAATGCAGTAGGCTCTTGCATGTTGGTGTCTCCATCCTATACAGATCATCTTCTGGCTAAGTTTGAATATAGCGACTGTTGGGTAATTGTAGTTGCTTGTTTTCTCACAAGATTTAGGGGAAAGCTAAACATGATATATTTTTTATCATGATTTTGTTGGTGTTGATCTTATGATGCTTCTTGAATTTCACCTGCAGAATAGGTAATCTTATGTTGAAAGTTTAAGTGGCACCTTGGCCACCTTTAGAATTTTCTTGTTTAAACGATATTAATTTAATAATTTGCGCAAGATCTGGGAAGGAGAATCATGTTTCCTTCACTAAATGTATATGTAAGATGAATTCTACTCACATCCAAATATATGCTTATAAGAAATAACTTGCAGGTTATTTAAGGATAATTTAAGAGGTATTGTCCAAATCATGTAGATTAATTGTGTGTGCAAGTGTTGTCAAATTTAAATATACCTGGCCGTTATAGACATTTTTGTGCCTTACAGCATAGAGCATGAAATGTCAATAATCTAAGGGATCCAAAGTCCCTAAACAAGTTGTTCTTACCCTTAGAGGAACAAGGTCAGCAAACCACAGCACTACAAATCAGTTCTCCACTGAAAAACACTCAAAAACAGGCCAATTCTAGATCAAAGCAGCTGCTCCAAAGGCTACCTGCGCTGCATAGCAGGTGCAACAAAGGCTACCTGTGTTGCATAATAGGTAGAACAAAGGCTACCTACATTGGGCGTACTTGGACATGTGGAGGAATCTTTTTCTCAAAGTGCCAGTGCCCAAGAAGCTTCCAGAAAGACACTTGATCATAAGATTCACCTAATGATGAGTTAAGAGCTTCTAAAACTCCAAGTGGAAGGCAGAAACTCCAAGTGAAGAACTTAAGAACAACTGGAGTTGAAGAGGACAACAAGTCACACATCAAGCTGGCTTATCTTCACTCCAAAACTCTATATAAGGATCTCATCCCATGGGATCTGGAGGGCGGAATTCAGTGCAAAGAATCGCTGTTGGTTTGCAGTTGAGAGTATTGGGTGATTGCTTGAGGGAGGTGAAGAAGAGATTTCTCTCCGTCAGGAAGGTGATGCTGGATTGGACCTCGCATGGTTGTATCACCGCCTGAACCTTACTTCCATATATTAATAAAGCATTTGAGGTTCTTCTATTCGCATGTGTTTCAATGATGTATTGTCTTACTTGCGTTTTTGATTTATGCTAATCCTTGAATCATTTATGCATGCATGCTTCTTGTAGTTTCCTTTTCTTGTCTTATTTGCAGGATCTCGTGTAGCTGGGCCCGTGAAAAGACTTGGAGCTGGGAGCAAGCGGCAAACAAAGGAGATAGGATCGACCATTTGCGCAAGACATCGGTAAGTGGATCTATCCCTTGTATCTCTTGCATGTCATAAAGAAGAAACTTTAGATAGCTTTGCTTTCAGCTGTTGCTAAGGAACTGTCACCCTTAGAGTGGGTTAGGGTCATTCCGAGTTGGATACTTTCCCCCACAACAGACTGGCGACTCCACTGGGGATCGTGTCTTGTTGGTAGCTTGTGTTTCTTGCTATTCATTTCTTGAACAAAGAGAGTACCGAATCGAACTGCATTCGAGTCCTTCGAATGCAAAGTAGAAGGCTGCCACTCTAGCCCAGTGCTGGGCATGTTTATGACTTGAAGAGCTGATCCACAAGGACTCTTTTTAGCTCTTTGTGATAGTGTTCATCTTCCTTTAATTATCCTCTAGAGTATACTTGACTGATAGCCTCTGATTTGGCCAAAAACCGTTCATTTTTGAGCAAACTGTGAGCTGGAATCTGAGAGAGACGAGAGGTGTCTCATCAGTGTAGCTGCAACAAAGGCTACCTGCACTGACAACGCAGGTCCCCAAGGGGCTACCTGCGTTGCATCTCAGATTGACAGTGCAACACCTGCGCTGATCTAGTCTTGCCTTGTGCAGCTGGGATTACCCACTGTCTGTTGCCCAGTTTTCAGTATTGTTTTTGCAGCCTGTTGTCAACCTGTATACCCAGTTGAAACCACTTCTCTTTGCCTTCATTCCCCCTCAGTTGTATGAAGAAACCGTGATTGTTCTTATTGTATTTCTTGCTGTCATTCACTGTTTCCCATAGCGAAAGCGAACTAGTCTTGCTAGGACCTCTTGGATCTAGACCTGTGAGAAAGTGTCGTCGTGATTCTAAGAGCTAGTTTATTGCTGTTCATAGCTGCTTGAGCATTTGCTTTCGTTATATGGTTCAAATTTCAGTATTTCTTGTGTTGAAACGAGTGAATCTTAAGGTGTTCTTTTGATTATTGGACAAAACTTGTTTGCTTACGCTTGAAATCGAATTCGAAATTATACAACAACTTTCTTTTTGTATACATCAACATTAAGGAAGAAGAAAAGAAATACTTGCATTGTGCATGTGCATTTTGACAGTTTGCATGTTGATTTAGGAAAAGTGCATCAGTGTGTGCTCTATGATCTGTTTGAAAAGATGATGTCTTTCTTTTCCTTCAGTAGTTAAGGTTTTCATAAGTTGAAAGAATTGAAAAAGCTTTCTTATCATTCTTAGACTGCATTTAGGAGTTGTCTCATACATCACGTGGTGATCCATAAAGGCAAACTGCTAAGCAAGATCAACCTAAAAAGAACTGAATTTATCTAACAACGCTTTGAAACGTAATGAAACACAGTAGAGGTCTAGGTAGAGACGTGAACCGGCGTCGTTAAACATAGTGACTGTCGATCTCTACGAAGGTGGGTGATTCCTCCTGAGGGACGATAGCACTAATACGGACTTGTGCCCCCGCGTACCGTCGTGTATATTGGGGGACCCCTATAGGAACAAAGCCTTTATCCATAGGAAGCCGTGTCGGCCGCCCTACTGATCGCGATGCAGTGAACACAACATTCACGAAGATCGACCACTCGTACCGTAAAACGTATTCTGTGGTTTCGCGAAAGGTTTGGCACACCCTTGCCTAGAACTCCAGAGTAGTTTCTTTTGGCCTTTTTCAAACTCTATAACTGAAAAAGTCCATCCGAGCATTTGTCACTTCGGGCTCATTAATACATCGAAGGAGACTAGAGTCATCTTTAGCTTTTTCTCGACTCTTAAAACATGAAAAAGAAAGTTGTGTCTTAAAAGCGTCTAAAATTAATTCAATTCGAAAACACATTTTACCCTGTGCATTGTTGGTTGATCAAGTAATCCGCAATCGTGGAAGAAAGTCAATCGATGAACCGTCGTTCGCGGAGGAATACGAGACAAATGTCTTTGTCCCCGGAATCGAAAACAACCCGGGAAAAGCGACCTCGTTCAATTGGTTCCAAATCACCTGTCAAAGTTAGAAGAAGTGTTCCAACGACATCTGAGGTTCCGGTTACTCCAAGCATTTCTGGAAACCCTGCCCCTATTGAAGAAGTTCAACAGCCCCAGAAGGACAGTAACACTGATCCTAGTCTGAGAACAAATACTTGTGTTACTGAATCAGTTCCATCAGTGATCGGTTCAGAGAGTCTTGCTCCTCAAACAACTGTCGCTGTCGAAACAACCCCTTCTTCGGCACCAGAAATATTCTACGGACCTGACGGTCTTCCTCTTCCACCCGGTCTGATCGCAATAGAAGAGATTGTAGAAGATCCGCAAGCAACTACTCCAACACATTTTGGAGCAGGGATCACTCTACTTCCTACTGCATCAGAAGCTAGCCTATCACCTAGAGAAGTTCCTGAAGAATCAATAGGCAATCTATTGGATAGACTTAAAATGTCAGAACAACCGTCAACATCTAGGACTGTGCCAAATGACATAGCGACAGCAGAACTCCCTGCAGTCATTCCGACAATGTTCGCTGGCATACCATCTGTCCCTAACCCTCAACAGATGGAGGGAGTCCCTTCGAGGGCAATGACGACAGTATGGTCTGTTCCTGTTTGTTCTCCCGGGATAATACCCGGTAACTCCTATGTTGGAACTCAACATATTGATCCTTTTGGAAATCAGTTTGGGCAATCCGGTCCTTGAGGTGTAATAAATCCTCTTGGTTCCGGACCACCACCGTATGGGGGGAAATATGCTTTTTCATTACCCCCTCCGGGAGGTTACTCATACGGGAGTTCACAACCATACTCAGGTTATACTAGAATAACTACAAGTGGTTGGATACCTCTGCTACCCCAACAACCAAGAATTGTGTATTCTATGCAACAACAGATGCCTGTGACGAACATCCCGACGACACCAGCAATTGTGACTGTGTCGCAAGTTCAAACGATACCTGTTACATGTCAACCTCAGTTTTCTCAGGTTGTAATGTAACAACCCTTTGACCCTGCAACCCAACCACAATCGCTGGCTAGCGAGGCGTCACAAACACAAACGGGTACCCTTACCCCTCATCTTGGCCCAGCGGTAAGCATCGCACAACAACCAACGGTATCACAACCATGGTTGGTGCAGTATCAACAACCGTAGTTCCAGCAAGTGTACCAAGGTACCGAGCAGCAAATTTTTGCGAATAATGGACAACCGTACCTACAATACGGTCAAAACCAACCACTCTACGGTGGAGTAGTCCATCAACCGTATCAATCATATCAGCATCAATTACATTATGCTGGTATGCAAAGACCAACTGCTCAGGCGATTCCGTCGTATCCTGGGTACGCTTCACCTAACTTGAGTCAGCAGCTGCCATTCGTGGCAACTCTGGAGTTACCCGATCTACATCGGTTGACAAACGATCCAATTGCCTACGTCCCTTGGTGGCCGGCGATTCCTCACAAGCTTCCCTCCAACATTACTAAATTCAATGGAAACCCGGGTGAAGACCCGTCGAATCACGTCATGACCTTTCATCTGTGGTGTTCATCGAACACTCTGAACGATGATTCGATAAGACTTCGCCTCTTCCAGAGGACATTGACAGGTCGGGCGGCCAAATGGTATATAGAATTGCCAAGAGCCTCTTTCGACAATTTCAGTTCCTTAGCCACGACTTTCTTAACCCACTTTCAATTACCTATCAGGTATGAAACAGGAACCGAGATACTGACCAACTTCAAACAGACGACAGCTACTCACATATCTGATCATATACATGAGTGGCGTCGTCGTCGTAGGATGGTGAAAACATACGTTCCTGATCAGCTACTAGCTGAATGGTTTATAAAGTCATTACTTCCGGCTATAACGGATGATGTGGCCAAGGGGGGAGTCGTAACAGAGGAGCAAGTCATTGCTCGTGCTCAATATTTAGACTTGGTATATACTCAGTCGGGCACGCTCTATGACAAAATACCTGATGCCCCCAGACCTGAGTTTTCAATTCCTCCCCCTCCTAAATCGAATATTGACTCTCATGTCGGAGATGGCGTGATTGGCACTGCAAGCGCGAAGTCGAGAAAGGCTTCACCTCAGAAAGCCCGTAAGACTTCAGATCAAAATGCCCATGAAGAGATTCTTGCTTCAGAAGTAAATGCCATATCAGCAGATAAAGGCAAAGAAACCAATCAACCAGGAAGCAAGAAGAAGCAAAACAAAGGGAAGAAGAAGCAACAGGATGGTCCGTCACCTGAAAAAGCTTCTTCTAACTCTCCTGAGAAAGGGAAAAAGAAATGGCCCTGTATGATATGTGACGAAGATCACAAGACACCAGATTGTCCATACAAAGCTGAGCTCAAGAGATTCTTTAAAAGTCCAAAGAACCCAGCTGTGTTGACGGATCCATTTCCCAATCCAGGTCAAAATATGGTTGATAGTGGAAATGCTTCCCCGTCGCAAGTGCTGATGTTGTCGATCTCTAAGCAAAATGATGCTTTGATTTCGACAAGGAGCAAAGATTATGGGAATCCGCAACTGTCAAACGAAAAAGGTAAAGATCAACCTAGTAGTTCGACAACAACTTCGACAGAAGTTGTCCCACCCATAATGCCAGAATTAACGATAAAACCACCTAAGGGCGTAGTACACAAGTCGACGTTTAATCCTCGTGCCAGAGCGGCGCAGCATTATAACATAGTAGAAGATTTGGCTCAATCGCCATCCGCTATGTCGACTCTAGAAGTACTACAAAATTGTCCATCCCAAAGGCAGGCATTGTTATCGGCAATAAGGGGGGTTGATCCTAAAGATTCCAATCTTGTGTCCTTTGATCACAAAGGGTATGACCCTCAGTTACCAGCTCAGCTAGCTTTCCTGATTCAAGTGAAAGCCCTCAACAAAACTATTCACAGAACAATTATTGACGAGGGGGCATCGACATGTATTATGTCAATGAGCTGCTGGAAAACGCTAGCGTCACCAACCTTGTCGAGATCTTCGACAACACTAAAGGCTTTCGATGGTAGGACATATACCCCTTACGATATCCTAAGTAACTTGAAAGTTGAACTAGGAGGAAAAACAGTAGAGATTGATGTTGAAGTCATAGATGGAAATCTAGATTACAACATCCTACTGGGAAGACCATGGATTTATGCCATGGCAGCTGTCATGTCGACTTATTTTAGGAAGACCGCTTTCCCGTTTAAAGGAGGGATTACGGTCGTCGACCAACAGAACTTCCTCCTTAATGGTTCACAAGTTACGGGAAGCATTCCCATGATCCATGAGAGCGACCATTCAATTCAAGATATAGGAGTAGGCCTGTTGAAAGACCCCACGATGATGGAGACTTTCTCTCTACCAAATCATATGTACATAGGAAATGTACCATTGGTGGCTACCTGCAACATGATATCTTCCACGAAGGTCGCAAAAGACAAAGTCATCATGGATCGGGCAATGGTTTTGCACCCGAGCCCAATCGAAATATTGTAGCAATCAATGTTTCAGGCATGGGAGGCGAGCCCAAATCAATGCTCGTCAAGCGTTTGGGTAGATAGGTCAGGAGAATGTGGTACCCCTTTGGATCCTTGGTCACAAGTGCATGCAAGTGACGAAGGAATCCTGGAATCAATGTGGATTGAGGGGGCACCATGGGATGATAACCACCATCGTTCCCTTCCTAAGGAAGATACTCAAGGCGACCTGTATCACCCTTCAGTATTTGAATTCCTAACAAATACTGTAAATACGATGGACTCCGAGAGAAACCTATCCAATATAGAAGAGACTATAGCCATAAATATCTCGACCAAAACAGACATTGTAGAGAATATTTATATTGGCAAAGGTTGTTCCCCTTCAGAACAAGAAATATATAAAGCTCTTTTCCGCGAATTTAGAGATGTCTTTGCTTGGTCATATGATGAAATGCCAGGCATCGACTCGAGCATCATTGAACATGAAATTAAGATGTATCCTGATGTCAAACCAGTAAGACAACGACTTCGGCAGGTGCACCCCAAGAAAGCCGTTGCTATTAAGGCAGAAGTTGAAAAACTCCTCCATGCTGGTTTCATCTACCCGGTTCCTCTAACCGATTGGGTATCGAATATTGTCCCTGTTATGAAGAAACAAGGAACAATACGAGTGTGCGTCGATTATAGGGATGTAAATCAAGCTTGTCCAAAGGACAACTACCCTACACCCTTCATCGACCAGATAATTGATGAATGCGCCGGATGTGAAATCTTTTCGTTTATGGACGGATTTTTCGGGTATAATCAAATTAATATCCGCCCATAGGACCAGTCAAAGACTGCATTTATTTGTCCATGGGGCACCTTCGCTTATCGAAAATTACCCTTTGGTTTAAAGAACGCAGGGGCAACGTTTCAGAGAGCAATGAATTATGCTTTCCATGACATCAAGAACATCGTTCAACCTTATCTCGACGATCTTCCGGCTCATTCGCAAAAGCGGACTGATCATCCGCATCATCTAAGAGCAATATTTCTACGTTTCCAACACTACAAGATAAGACTCAATCCGCACAAATGTGTGTTTTGCATCGGTTCTGGTCGTTTACTTGGCTTTATAGTCTCCAAGGATGGGATCTGTCTCGACCCTTGCAAGGTGCAGGCAATCATTAATGTGCCTCCACCTTCGAACTTGCTTCAGATTCAGAAACTCCAAGGGAAAGCAAACTTTCTGAGGAGGCTCATTCTGAATTACGCAGAACTTGCTAAAGGTTATACCCGTCTCCTGAAAAAGGATGTACCTTTTGTCTGGGACCAGGTGGCACAAGCTTCCTTTGATGCTTTGAAAGAAGCGCTAGTCAAAGCATCATTAATGTACGCCCCAGACTATCTAATGGATTTTAACCTGTATCTGGCTGCAGCAGATACGACCATTGCGATTGTTTTAGTTCAAGAAGTCGACGGAATTGAACACCCTATATATTATTTAAGTAGAAACTTAAATGATATGGAAAGTAGATATTCTCATGTTGAAAAGCTGGCATTAGCAGCTGTTCAAGCGATTCAAAGATTTCGGCATTATGTCCTCTTTAGGAAGACCACTGTATTATCAGATTGCAACCCCATGACTTATATACTGTCGCGACAGTTGCTTGGGGGAAAATATTCAAAGTGGATAGCTATCCTTCAAGAGTTTGATCTGGAATTTGTGAAATCCAAATCAAAGAAAGCTTTAGTTTTCGCAGAATTATTATGCGATCTCCCGTCATCGTACAACGATGAAACGTCCAAAGAATCGATCGTGGACGAAAGTTTGTTTCTGATATCAGCAAGTGATGAGTGGTATGGAGATATAATAGTTTATCTCCAAACCCAAAAGTTTCGGCCGGACACCTCTCACTCAGAACAAAAACGCATTCGATACCAAGCAAAAGACTACATGATCGTCGGTGATACGCTTTATCGTCGTGGTGTCGATACGGTCCTGAGAAGGTGTCTAACCCATGAGGAGGCCGAAAAAGCCCTGAACGAATGTCATTCAGGCACCTGTGGGGGGCATCAATCTGGATATGCTATAGCACAAAGAATCTTACGAGCAAGATACTTCTGGCCAACCATGTTCAAAGATTGCATAACCGCAGTTAGAAGTTGCCATGCATGTCAGATTTTTGATAGCAAAACCAGAAGACCCCCTGCTCCACTACAGCCAATAATAGCTGTGGGGCCTTTCGCCAAGTGGGGCATCGATTTCATGCAATGTAACCCCACCTCGACCGGGGGGCATGGGTATATTATAGTCGCAGTTGACTATTTTACCAAATGGGCTGAGGCGATGCCTACATTGGATAACACTGGTGAAAAAGCAGCCCTATTCTTTTTTAATCATGTGGTTGCTAGATTCGGCGTGCCCCAGGCCATAGTAACAGATCATGGATCGCATTTCCGCAATCACATGATGGTTGAATTAACTGCCAAACTAGGATTGTCTCACGACAGCTCTACTCCGTACTATCCGCAAGCTAACAGACAAGTTGAAGCGATCAAAAACGTCCTGAAGCGCATGCTACAAAGGATGGTGGGGGTTCAAAAAAGAAGATGGCTTTTGATCTTGTACTCGACTTTGTGGGCCTACCAAACATCGGTAAGGAACGCCACTGGGTTCACACCGTTTCAACTGGTGTATGGCCTGGAAGCGATCCTACCAATCCAGTGCGAAATTTCATCCCTTAAACTCGCAATTGATCTCCTCCCCGGAACCTCAGAAGAAGAAGCTCGTTTCTTGGAGTTAATCCAGTTGGATGAAACCCGTCGTGATGCCGCCTTGGCCAACGAAGCCCATAAGAAATGAGTCAAAGCGCAGTTCGACAAAAATGTCAAACCCCGTGTCTTCTCGGAAGGTGATTTGGTCTTGCTTTATGACCAAGAATCCGATAAATTGGGAGCTGGGAAATTCAAGTCCTTATGGATGGGCCCTTATATTGTTAAAAGTGTGTTAGCAAAAGGTGCCTACGAGTTGGTAGATTATGATGGAATTCCACTGGCGCAACCCCGCAACGGGTTGTACCTTAAGCGTTACTATTCCTAATAGTAACCTGTATGCTTTTGTTACATTTTTGTTTTCGCTAAAGCGTTTGTTCCGGTTTAAGTAATCCGCTTTTTACATTTATTGCAGATGTCAAATCCATTGGAACCGTGGGTTGGAAATGCTGACGGAGCGAGTCGTAGTACGAGGAACCTATCCTCAGCAGCATGGGCCATTTTTAACCCAAGCGCCGAGTTAATGAGTTTCAGAGGGGTCTGTATTGGTCAATCAACAAATAATATCGCTGAGTATAGCGCGTTGATAGAGCTCCTCTCTGATGCCATCACCCATGCCATACGCCGGCTAGTCGTCAGGCTAGACTCACAGCTCGTGGTACTACAGCTCAATGGTACCTACTCTGTCTGAAATCCAGCTATTTATCGCAAGTTCCTAAGAGTTAAAATCTTGGAAAGACAGTTTGATTTTATCCAATATCAACACATTTCCAGAAACTTAAACACATTAACCGACTCATTAGCAAACTATGTGTTAGATAGACATTTGCAAATTTGATAAGAAGAGAAGCATGGATCACATAAAAACTGGAATAAACCCCGAAAATCAAAAATATATATAACTGTTTACGGTTTACATATAATGTTCTGTAACCAAGACAAAATCGGTCATATGACCCCAAAACTCAAAAATGGTTGGGGGGCACCCTAGCCTAGTGATGCTCATGATAACATGCCACGGCCTGTGCGATCATGCGCACAAGACGAGACCATCGTCTAGGAACACCAGCAATATGTCGCTGCAATCGCAGAGGCAACTCGTCAATCCGTACATCCGGAATCCCGAAGGTAAGACCCTCGACCTGTTCCTGCACAGCTGCAAGAGTCTCGGCCAAGTCAAGGTCATGGAGAATAGCTTTCCCTGGAGCCTCCCCTGCTGGGGCAGCAGCCGAAACTCTCGGGCGAAATGCTGGACGGATGGGGCCCACATCTGCATGCACACATGAGTTTGATTAGAGTCTTGATAGAGTAAAGCACAAGGACATTATAAATAAAAACAGTAAACAGTAATAAGGTAAAAATATTTACCGAGATCACCCCACTGCTCGCCATCCGGTAGTACCAAATCCGGATCACCTCGGAAGTCCATGCCAATATATGGATACTCAGAAAAAGCCATATCCTGCCGCTCGAACCACCTAAAGAAGGCATCCGTAAAAGTAATCTTAGATTGACCTGCATGTCTGGCCATGTGGTCAACCCACCTCTGCATGCGTGGCTCAGTAGGAGATGGCAAGTCGAGGATAATGTACTGAGGTTGCATTAGGGGTATCTTCTCCAAAGCGAAGGCAGTCAAAACTGAACCGAAGCCAAAATTCTTCAGTCTCCTGTCCTTTACTTTGGTCAACTGGTTTTTCATCTGAACCAGTACTACATCACACCAGTTAAAAACTTTCGGCTCAAGACATTCCAGGGCGTGCTGCACATATGACCTGTTGGCAACATGAGGGGATGCACTACCGGCCATCCTACAAATCGTGTACAGAATAGACCTGAGGGACCTGTCGGTAATATCACATATAGAAATCTTGCCGTCTCTGCTCGGCTGAGATCCCTCCCTGCAATACTGACAGATATAATCTTTCACGGAATCACTCCCTAGGGCCGAACCGGAAAGGGAGATGGGGGCACCCCGCCTTGACAACCCAGTCAAGAAGTAAATGTCCACTATGGTCAAAGGGATGGACTTGCCCCTAATCTGGAACACTTGGTTAACAGGATCCCAAGCATCAAGCAGGTACTGCAGTAAACGTATCTGTGCCCTCACGCTAGATATGCGGAAGAATTTTAGCAAGCCACAGTTCCGCAACGCGCTCACGGTAACAGGATCATGGAGGGCAATCATGTCCTCCTCTTCATGCTCTCGTTCTCGCCACGTAAGAGTCATTCTGCTCCAATAAACTCTGCAAAACAAACAAGAGGAGGAGTAAGATCCCTGACTCAGTGAAGAAAATGGCGAAATTCTCATGAAAAAACATGCAACAAAGAAGTTTTCTGCGCCCAACGCAGGTAGAGAAGGGTCTACCTGCGTTGGGGAACAAACTGCCTTTGAAAAAGAGGACCCCCAATGCAGGTTTCGATATAGGGCACCTGCGCTGATGGCAGAGCGCCATAGAGAGACCCCAGGGGCTCATAGGGGCAGGAAAACAAGCATGAAACTGAGAAATAAGACCATGAAAAGATAGAGCTAGGGTTTAGCTCCTACCTGGTGAAAACGGCGCTGAAAATCGTCCACAGAATCTCCCGAAATCAGCTGGTGAAAAATCAAGAGGAAGAGGCACCTCCAAAGCTCCAACAAACCAAATGCACATGAAATGGTAAAATGAGAGGTAAAAACATCTTTTAATTGCTTTTTACATAATTCAAAGTAAAATATTAGTATTTTTACTTCATGTTATCCGTTTCTAACAAGTTTGTTGCAGCAAGTTGATGAAAACAGTACTATCTCTGGAAAAGAAAAACTAGTCATGGTAAAATATGAATTTGACCTTATCAAACGAGCAGTTTTGGCAAAGTTCATGCTCGTTAAAAAATAAACGCAAGATCCGAGCAGTTTTAATGCGGAAATTCATGCTCGTTAAAAAATAAACATAAGCTTGTGAGCAGGCTTCCCCCAGTGTTCAAGCTCATTCAGAAAAAATGAACCGGTAAATAACCATTTGAGACCGTAAATTCATCAGTCGTAAAAGCCTTGGTCGTGTTTGTGCACCGTCACCTCCACTTTTCATTTGGCCGATCATTTACATCCACTTGATTGTTTACCTATTTTGAGAAACAGCTGCGAAGAGTGATCCCACCTAGCCATCCTTGTAATACTGCCGTGATTGGAAAATTCCAACCTGTACCTGGAATTTGCTGCTATCCCTGTTTATCACTCGTTCCTCAAAATACGAGTCTTCTTTGAGCTCTTTTCACTGACTCATAAAAAATGAAAAGTTTGCCGAGTTTTGGCCTTCCAGCTCGTTAAAAGGACCGGAAGAGCTATCCCTCCTCTAGATTTTAATCTTTTTGGACCTGAGGGATTATTGCACAAAAAGATCGAGCGCTTGTCTAGTTCATCTCGATAAAGATATCGAACATTCATCCCTTCTGTATTGTTTTATACTTTTTCGGACTTAAGGGATTAGACGACGAAAAAGGACCCCTGGAGTCTACTTTATGTACACTTTTCAGACTCTCTAAAAATGAAAAGGACCGAGTTGTCTTTGTCGCTGGGCTCGTTAAAAATATTAGATAGCGACAAACTTGTCTTTGGACGAGAACGAGTTTCCCTATCGCTAGACTCATTAAAAACATAGCGATGGGCTTGCCCGAAGGGCAGGTTATAGAACAAGCATATGTTATCCTCCTCAAGCTTGACAAAAATAAAGAGGTACTGGTCAGAAATGACTGGGGAAAAATTGGGAAGAACCTCAAAGCTTAATGGTAGCAAGTCGCTCTTGAACATGACACTTTTGCCTCCGTAAATATCGGGTTGGGTTATTATCATTCACCGGTCCCTTCACCATGGTCTCGCCATACCATCCATACATGGGGTAATGCTACTGATCCATCTCATCAGTGTCGTTATATGTTCAAGAGATGTCATTCAGAAAGTGTCAACCGGGTCCCATCCACTACCGTACATCATCTTTCATCCTTCCATGACCGCCACCCTGAATCATATTTCACAGATCGTTTTCACCAATCATCACTAGCTCTGTTCCGTGTCACTGATGTGGGATTCATTAAGGCCCTCCTTTGACGGATCACTTCTTGTCGACATCAGCTCATTATCCAAGAAGTTGATCTAGGAACACCCCCTCAGTACTTTGAAGCTTGCATGCCTCAATGGCAAGTTTCTCACTCCCGGCGATAGGTATACATTAATGACCTTCGACCAGGAGACTTTGCGTGGTGTTCGACGTCAGATCCTATATTCACACCACGTGAATTGTGCTGCAGTACCTTGAGGGTCATCATCATTATCGGTGATTCCTCTCGCGCTTGTTAACAGTTTACATTATTGACTGGTAATCAAGCGATGTCTTTCCATGTTCGACTTCAAGAAATTCTCACATGGATCGACTTGTACTAAAGTGAAGATCGGACAAGTTTGAAGACCCCGGATCTAGTTTCATCCATCCGGGCTGCGATATATATTCAGGAGATAAAAACATAGACATGTGCAGCAGATGATTATCCTACTAAAAGGATGATAATTAAAAGCAGAGAATTATCCGTCTATTATCAGACGATCGTCTGTTTATGTACAACAAATGTATTTATAAAGCTGAGCATGGGAAATGCCCGCCTCAGCTAGATCATGAAAAGAAAGTATGAAAAGATAATGTATTGTATTGTATTTTCACAGGTCACCTCCCGGCGATTGAATGAACTTCGGATCCTCTTAATAAAGCATTTCACCCGATAAACGACCTCATACTTTAGGGGGCAACTGTTATAGACATTTTTGTGCCTTACAGCATAGAGCATGAAATGTCAATAATCTAAGGGATCCAAAGTCCCTAAACAAGTTGTTCTTACCCTTAGAGGAACAAGGTCAGCAAACCACAGCACTACAAATCAGTTCTCCACTGAAAAACACTCAAAAACAGGCCAATTCTAGATCAAAGCAGCTGCTCCAAAGGCTACCTGCGCTGCATAGCAGGTGCAACAAAGGCTACCTGCATTGCATAGCAGGTAGAACAAAGGCTACCTGCGTTGGGCGTACTTGGAAATGTGGAGGAATCTTTTTCTCAAAGTGCCAGTGCCCAGGAAGCTTCCAGAAAGACACTTGATCATAAGATTCGCCTAATGATGAGTTAAGAGCTTCTAAAACTCCAAGTGGAAGGCAGAAACTCCAAGTGAAGAACTGAAGAACAACTGGAGTTGAAGAGGACAACAAGTCACACATCAAGCTGGCTTATCTTCACTCCAAAACTCTATATAAGGATCTCATCCCATGGGATCTGGAGGGCGGAATTCAGTGCAAAGAATCGCTGTTGGTTTGCAGTTGAGAGTATTGGGTGATTGCTTGAGGGAGGTGAAGAAGAGATTTCTCTCCGTTGGGAAGGTGATGCTGGATTGGACCTCGCATGGTTGTATCACCGCCTGAACCTTACTTCCATATATTAATAAAGCATTTGAGGTTCTTCTATTCGCATGTGTTTCAATGATGTATTGTCTTACTTGCGTTTTTGATTTATGCTAATCCTTGAATCATTTATGCATGCATGCTTCTTGTAGTTTCCTTTTCTTGTCTTACTTGCAGGATCTCGTGTAGCTGGGCCCGTGAAAAGACTTGGAGCTGGGAGCAAGCGGCAAACAAAGGAGATAGGATCGACCATTTGCGCAAGACATCGGTAAGTGGATCTATCCCTTGTATCTCTTGCATGTCATAAAGAAGAAACTTTAGATAGCTTTGCTTTCAGCTGTTGCTAAGGAACTGTCACCCTTAGAGTGGGTTAGGGTCATTCCGAGTTGGATACTTTCCCCCACAACACTGGCTCTAGTGTGTAGTGCTCTATTTACATTTTCCTAAAGGCAGATAGCATCATGTACCTCATGTGGAGTGCTCTGTTTACTTTGTCCTAAAGGAAGATAACATTGACTAGAAGTGGCGAGGTATACTCATCTGGATAATTGAAAAAGGCTATTTTGTTCACTGTCATGTCTTGAGGATCCACTTCTCAACATACCACAAACACTTGAAACAGTGTTGGTGGAAGGGCATGACACCATGGCAAAGGTTGTACCACACCTATCAATGAACTTGTATGAACTTGAGGCTTCCAGAATTCCTAGAAACTATTTTTATTGATGTTATTTCTTAACCTTCCCTTTCTTCTTAGAACACTAAGAAGCATAGTGGCCATCCATACTTGAAGCTTCTACAATTCTTGCAAACTATTTTACTCTTATTGTTGCTTACCCTTCCCCTACTTCTCAAGATATTGAGAATCATATTGGCCATGCTTCTTGCACTTGATATCGCTCAAATTATTCTTCTGCTAGTTAGAAGAGATTGAATCTTCCTTCTTCTTCTAACCCTTCACAAATCCTAATTTATTTCCTCCTTTCCTCACCCTCCCAATGAGGGATAGCTCTGGTATATCCTCATCACTGGCTGAAACCATCTCCAATCTCATTTCCTCCTTGATAAATGCATCCCTCAAACGTTCGATTTGAGGGTAGCTTCTCACAAGCACATACAAACTATACAAAATCGTGCCAATATGGACCAAAGCCATTCAAACTGATCCAGCTTAGTCCGTTCTCTTCTACCTTGTCATCAAGTGTAGCTTATTGAAATCTCAACTCTTGATCTTTTTCAGATAGATAACTATTGTAGTAGTTTTGCTCATGCAAGTAATTGACAATTTCTTCATTAAGAGCATTCTCCTAGACGAGATCAACTCTTGATCTTTATCAGATAGATAACTATTGTAGTAATGTTGCTCATGCAAGTAACGGATTATTTCTTCATTAAGAGCATTCTCCTAGATACGTTCTCGCTCCAATACAATTTAATCAAGGTAATATGCATTTCCCTATCAATGTTTTTCTCTACAATGAAAGCGGTTAGATGATTCTCCACCAAACCAAAAACTATTCATTCCAGTTTTACCAATTTTTAATCATGCTCAGCCAACTCCTTGGTATCTGTTGAAAGTGAATATGCTTCTCCATGAGGTACCACAATTCAACCTCTTCCGAGAGATGTTGCATCCTGAACTATAATAGAGTTGGAAGTGCCCTCCAACATGTGACAATCCTAAAGACCCTAACTACTTGTGACATTTTCGGAAGTTGCGACATTTTGGGCAAATTATTGATGATAATACCTTCTTGACAATCATAGTTGTGAACAATTCATGACCATGGGTAGTATGGTGCCATTTGTATCTCTCTACTGATCTACCGCGGGGTTGATTCAATAACCCAAACAGGCTGAGTGAGTTTCCCAAGGAATCAAGTCCTAGAGCTACATGTGGAGGATTCATTTTGAAAACAAAGATCCAACCCAAAATTCAATGACAATTGGGCACTTGGATATTTAGACCATGCTTAAGCATGACTGATAATGAAAAACATTAATTTTGCAGCAATATTCATGTGTATAGAAAACACATATATGTCATCAGTAATCCGAGATACCTCTACCTAGATATGATCCAGTAATTTGGAATAGAAGCAAGAAAAAGATGTGCCCTGGTCCCTTCTTCTGAAGAATATTTTAAATCATGCCAATGTCAAGCATTACTCTAATATATATATATATATATATATATATATATATATATATATATATATATATATATATACATATATATCTATATAATATTACAGATCTCAAGCAGAAACACACTTTAAGACATTATCTTTGTGGTCTGAGTTTACAAGGCTTTGTGAATGTGGTTGACTAAGGAAACTGGTATGAAAGAATTCAAGGAATGAATGGAATTCAACTCTTCACCTGGAAGAAGTTACATGTTCCAGATCCTATCAACTTTTATTATGTTATTCAACAAACCTTGTGTCGAGGTCATTTCGATCTCTCTTCCAAAGAAAACAAGAAAGAAGACTGATTTTTCGTTATTAGTGATGATAACATATTTTGATGGTTTTGAAAGAGATATATTGTGAGTGAATTGATTTGAAAGAAGTTATAAATGCATCACTTATAGAGATATAAACCATTGAATTGGGTGCCAGAGTATGAGAGGCTTTGATTATATATAGACTTAGTTTCAACTTAACACAGTGATTGGATTGACATTGGATCACATCAATCATAACTACAAGAGTAAAGGCTGCTTGCACCCATTCCGGGATTGTATGTTGCACTACTTCAATCAAAGTTATATCACATCTACTAAAACAAAAGAGATCACATCAATTAAGGTGAGCATTGTTTGGCTTTCCACAAAACAAACCTAAGGTTGCAATGAGTATACTCCATCTCCTCAAGTGAAGTAACTCACAACTATGTCCACAAAGGATTGTATCCATTTCTAATAAAAGTTACTTGCAACAATTTCCAACAATATTTTCTCTCGCGGTTTAAAGCTATAGAAATATCAGTCCTCCAGTGAAAATGGGAAGCCCTAGTTAGAGGGTTGAATACCTATTGAAATTTTGTGTGGCAACATATTTGTAAGCAAATCAATATTGGCATCATCATTTATACACACAGTCAGCATAAGAAGAAGTATTGAAATGACACTCCTCCAGTTCAAGGTAGTTGTGACATTTTGGGAAAATTATTGACGATAATACCTTGTTCACAATCAAAGTTGTGAATAAGTCATGACCATGGCTAGTATGGTGCCATTTGTATCTCTCTGTTGATCTACCAAGGGGCTGATTCAATAGCCCAAACAGGCTGAGTTAGTTTCCCAAGGAATCAAGTCCCGGAGCTGCATGTGGAGGATTCATTCCAAAAGAAAAGATGCATCTAAAAATTCAATGACAATTGGGCACTTTGATATTTAGATCATGCTTAAGCATGACTGATCATGAAAAAAATTAATTTGGCAGCACTATTCATGTGTATATCCAACACATATATGTCATAAGTAATCCAAGATACCTATACCTAGATATGATCCAGTACTTTGAAATAAAAGCATGACATAGATGTGCCTTGGTCCCTCCTTCTAAAGAATATTTTAAATCATGTCAATGTCAAGAATTCCTCTGAGTCCTTTAGTCATTTGCATTAAAGGAATGAAATTTGAAAACTTCATTAAATCTCTTCATTCTCGCCTAATGTTTGATCTTTCTACAGTGGCATGTTTAGTGCTTTGATATTCTACCTTGAATGACTGGTTATATCTATAGCCATGTGTTGCTTTCACTTGACCCATTTAAGTTGAAGAAGCGAAAACTAATCAAAATTAAGATCTTATCATTTTCACAGTAGTCGTGTTGTCAATCACTCTCTCTATACAATATCTTTATTGTCATACAACAACAAGCTTCAGGGTTCATCACTATTGCCCCTCAGCTATTGCTCAGATCTGCCACTATACATCTTGTGAAAAATTCCTAATGATAAATACTCTTGTGAACCTATTCAATATATACATGCAGTGAGGAACCTCAGAAGATCATTCAGCACAGCATTAGCTAGCATGATATTATCATTGTCTTAAATGAATGGTTTGCTGGCTAGAGGCTCCACTAACAGTGTGCAGGAGTAGTGGAAAGGCATCAACTATGGTCATGGTGGTAGCATATGCTGTAGTGAATTGTAGCAGTAATTACAGGAGCAGTAATGATATATGGAAGTAGCCATTTATATCTACATCTATCAGCTGGAGTAATGAAAGTTTATGCGCACCTTATGATTGACACCCTTAGATACCCTTGGATATTTGTGCATGGCACTTTGGAGAAATTTCTTGTAACGACCCTTAGAAGCATGAAATCAGAGGTGAATTGTAGAAAATTCATACCAGATCCTATGCCTCAACAAGCACAAAGAGCAAAGGAAATTTTGAGGATCCTGATTAGGTCATTGAGCTCTTTAATGCATTGAGCCTAAAGAATGGATGATGAATATGAATGCCTAAGTAAGGACGATCTCTCCTCATCATGGAAGGGAGGACTTAATGCATTGGTCATAATCATATAGCAAAGGAAGATAATGCAACCTTTTTATGGACAATACCATGGTGCCCTATAAAAAGTCTTTCACATAAGAAGCTCATGAAACAAGGCTTCAGAGGGAGCCATAAAATCCCTGACAGTATGACTAGATGATTTGATGTCTGTTGATAAATGAACTCTTGGAAGATGATTATGATTGATGATGGCTCCGTGATAATCCTAATTCTGAACATCTTCTAGTGGAAATAATAAACGTGATCAGAAAGTGGTACACAAAGAACTACTTTTCTCACAGTTATTTGGTGTCTTTATGTTGTTGAAGTCATCTAAAGACAAGTTGATGTGACATTATGCTCAATGCCTCATTTAATACTCAGATCAAAAAGTTGGCATTGTGTTCACTATTGGAATCCTAAATGTGAATACATTACGCCATCTCTGATGATATCTATGCTCTAAAAGAAATTCATATCCTCACATAATACCTTATTCTTCAAATTTATTAGCACTGTTAATGAAGGTATGATTGTCTACAAAGGTTAGTGATTTTGTATATGTCTTGACTGAACAATTTTTGGGTAGCATTTCTACACTCAATGCAACTTAAATATTTCCTTTAATGAAACAATGTGATGACTCTTTTAATGCTATGATATCATGGTGGCACATTACATTTGGTTATAAGTCTGTCCTGAGGGTCTAGCTTTGGTAAAATTGTAGAATTAATGATCTATTTCCTGATCTGAATTATTCATATTTAATACATGACTATAAATACAAATGTTCCGGGCATAACATAATCATAACTAAGAAAACATTGTATTTTTTGATGTGTAAAGTCTGAATTTGCGCGAGCACTTTGGATATTTGATTCATATGACAGCTTTAGATCTATGCTTGGCTAGAATTTTGTGGATAGTAGTTTAACATAAGCTTGGATCATCTATGAACATTAACCTGAATGACATTTGGATGATATATATGTTAACTATGGTATTTTCACGACATCTCTGAGAATTGCAAATGCCTAAGTTCATGATCTAGATAATGCACTAGCTGTTACATTTTCACCTTATTTGATAACACTCTGGTGTTGTTTTAGACACTGACAATTTGAGTTTGATTTTGTGCACTTTACACTTGATACGCAAATGGGATAAAACCTTGGTAATTGGCACTCAAACATCCTAATAATAAATTTTCTGATACTGCTATGTTTTGGCTTTCATTGATGCATAAGAAATATCTCTAGAATGCTGTAAACGCTATTTCCATCCTTCTTGTAATACTCTTGAGCATTGTGTTTTCTAAGCACTGCTAGCACATTTGTATTTCCTCCATAGTATCAAACTCATGGTTATATTGCTTGCTCACTGTTTCTTCTATTACACTTCTGCTTTGTGACAGAATTTCTGCTCCTAGTAACACTGTTGAACAAACTTTGATGCTTGAACTAAATCATCATTATAACGATTGTGGAATGGTCTAGCTTATCTCTAAATTATACCATCATAAATTTCATTGAGAATTAAGTTCGTTTGTGGTGATGATGAAGGGATGATCTATGGTTTTTCATGCATTGATTTAACATATAACCTACCTTGTTTTGTCATGAGTTGATGTTTGTTCATGGCGTAATTGAATATCTGGTTGTGGGAATTATTAAGAGATCACAATTTCCAAATTCATGGAGATATGATTGATGAATTGGTTCAAACTATTCATACATATATACAGATCCTTATACAAGGCCTCGATCTAGATGAGGCTATCTATCGAGATATTATCCATCCACAAGTAATAAAGTAAAATAGCTCAATTTTTCCAAGGAAAAGCATTCAAATGCAACATGCCAACAAGTAGTTGTAATCTTAATTAGTCAAGATGGAGAGACAGTAATAGAATAGTGGAACAATGGAGTGATTTGGAATTGGACACCTTTCAGGCTATTGAACTCAAAGGTTGAGGACACAACATTCTTATTGAGTCATATAGCATAGATGTAATATGCGCAATACAATGACTATGTAGAGCGTGGGAAATACCTTCTTGTTTATGAATATCTCAACAATGGAACTCTCCATGATATGTTACAATTTGCAAATGATAGTGGTAAGATATTGACATAGAACTCTTGTGTGAGGGTTACACTAGCCATTGTTTAGGATGTAATTTTCCTCCATATATCTCATAAGAACATTACAATAGAAAGAATCTCACAAAAGTTATTGTACAAAAAAAAGGAGGTGTGCTACGAGCTATAAGATTCTACACCACGTGTAACACTCAATTATGGAGGTGTCAGTCTTAGCATTACTCTTAAAATTAGGGTATTGTTGGCCCAAATGTGAAGTTCCAAGCAAGCATTTAAAAGACTATTAGAGGCTGCAACATATAAGCTTAGTTTGGATCAATAGAGGAAGTGTAGAGGATGGGTCTATGCCTCCAAAGAAGTAATCTGCATCCACTACAACATTCATGTCAAATAAGCCAAATAGCCTGACTTTCCTTTTGGAAATTTTTGAAGCTATAGGAGTTAGAATTAATCTAATTGCTACCTTTGATTGTTCATGTTTGACCCTTAGTTTGATCTACCATGAAAGAAAAAGCAATGGATTGAATGGACAGAGTTTAGGGTCTGCCACGTCTTCATATTTTAATTCTTATTATTGTGATATACAATAGCCATTTATATGTTTGGTGTAAGATTCCTCTGGAGATTTCTATCCAACAAAAACATCTCTTTGGTAAAAGATGTACTGTCAGAGGTTTCTCCGTCAAAAATAACAACCAAAAGGGACCTTACTGTGCACACATATGAAGAATTAAGAAGATTGTTATCTATCAGTGCTGATGTGGAGGTATAGGACAAAATTACATAGGCAGTAAACCTTTTTGTTCAACCAATCAAGATCTAAAAAGGAAAACATGTAATTATATATACATGTGTGATAGTATTTGGAGAAATGCCAACCTAACCCAAAAATTTGTTGACATTTTGCGGGAGCTGACCTATAATTGTTCCTGAAGTTAATAAACAGGTAAAATAGGACTGACTTTTCAATACAAAATATAAATTGATAGTAACAGGGCCAAATTGTTAAAGTGTAAAAATTGGTATGGTTTAAAGGGACCAATCTCCTTGAAAAGTCTTAAATGTGGAAATGAAGGTTGAGCCTCATTCTAGAACCCCTTGGGGCATCCATCATAGGAATTGGTGTAGGATGTAACACTTCAGAATAATTTTGGTAGCAGTCATGTCAACACTTGTATGGTGACATGGGGTTGGAATTGGCCTGTCAAAGCCATACTCCCTATGAGTAGGATGTATGATGTTCAACAACTTGATCACTTGTGATCAAGTCCAATTAGGTTTTGGGCCAGGATAAGGAATACATACTCATTCTTCCTCGATAAAGCCACCCTAAAATGTCAAGGTCATTTGATCTAATAAATTTCCTATATTATAGTCAAAACAATGTGTATCATTAAGATCTATTAAAACTCCATTTAGTCTAGCTTCGAGCTAGCTAGATCTGAACTTCATGCAGAAGACTCTAGCTGATTGGCAAGATACCAGTAATACAAAAAAATAGAATCTAAATAAAGGAATAACACATTTATCCTAGGTCCCAAAATGCTTCGAATCTAGGATGTCTAGAACTATAAAAGAGAAGAGGATCAAACTACTAGTTGTATTGACATCAAATCGCAAGAACAAATTACAAGTAGAAAGGAGAATGAAGCCCCGTGAGCAAACCTACTTATCCATCTCTAAAGACTAATTAAATAGATGTACCATCCTTTTAAGTAATGTCCTGTCACCACTCAAATTCTCACTACATTGAAAATTCTAAAGATGTTATAATCATATGATCTTGGAGGTAACTACTAGGCAAGCCACCTGCTTTGACCTTAGAAGCCTCACCTAGAAGTTTCCTCTATACTCTAAGATTTGTGGTTTAGACTTCTAAACATGGTGAGAGTTTGAGCAATAAAAAAGCCCCACACTTCACCAACAATAGGCATGCATGCTCACTATAAATAAACCTTCAACATAATATCTTAAGAAAGACATAATAATCTATGTTTAAGTGGATAACACTATATGCAAGGTGTTAGCCTCCTGCTGCAGCAGGTATTCATATTTCATGATTGACATTTTTACATGCCAAATATGTCATCTTTCATGCTGCAAGGTTCCATATTTCCAAAAAAAGGCCAAAGAAGATGCCATGAAAGTGTGCCAGTCTAAGCGCCACTGCTGTATTCCGATTTTGATGAGTTATTCCATTTTTGAAGAGTTTTTTAGTTAAGGGAGGTCCAAACAGTTTAATCTTGGCCTCCCTAGGTTTCAATTTCTTGTTTTAGAATATAGAGTTGAATATCTGTCCAAACAGTCTAATATTGGCA
The DNA here is from genome assembly GCA_031772625.1 of Pinus tabuliformis. Taxonomy (NCBI): domain Eukaryota; kingdom Viridiplantae; phylum Streptophyta; class Pinopsida; order Pinales; family Pinaceae; genus Pinus; species Pinus tabuliformis. The sequence goes on along the minus strand of CM062819.1, from coordinate 1,504,887,258 downwards.
GATGTGTACATAGGTAGAGAATCAAAGGAGCCCAACTGCTTAATCTGGGCCCTTGGCAGAAATAAGTGTACATTTAGATAGGAAAACAGGAAAAAGAAAAAAAATTGTAAAAGCTGGGTCTGCAAGTCTAAATGCGCCCAAACCAAAAGAAGAAAAAATGGTAGGAAAGTAGGCTGGGTAGGTAGTTGTGTGGTTGCAGAATGATGATTTATGATCAATTTTGTGTTTCAAAGTGTTATATCTTTTCAGATCACAGTCATGTAAGGCAGTTTTCATCTAGAGGAGCTCAATCTGGATATAACTAACTCCCCCTTCTTCTTATATCCCAATCCACTCACTAACTTCCCTGAAAAGGTCAAGAGTTGTTTGTCACCTCTTAGTTCATCATTTTCATTATCATTTGCCTTGGTAAAGATCTGCTTTACTTAAGGAGTATTCTTATGTTCTCTAACAGATCATTCTCACTTTCAAATAGCCTAAGGTCCCTTACCTTAGTGCTTTCTTGCCATCTCCATGTTAACTCCTGACTGTATTATATAGCCCCCTATCTATTTCCCCTTCCCCTACTAAAACTATGTATATAACTGCCCTAAAAACATTAAATATCCCCTCCCTGGCACTATAGCAATATTTCTTCTAAAGTCCGAGAAAAAACAGTCCATCTGGGGCTGTTTCTAACCCATCCATGTCCTAACAGGAGTTAGTTTGACCCCTGGTCAGACTAACAACCTTTCCCTTTAGCCCCAACCTTGCAAAACCCATTTTTGCGCCCGTATCCTAATGTTTTGTGCATAAAATATTAAATCCCCCGCTCAAACTAACACCAAAAACCCACATTTCCTAAGATTTTACCCTCCCCGCCGCGCAATATTAAAATTTGAATATTCACGCGCCTGTCCTTTATCCCTCCGCCGCCTTACCCTCGCCGCCGACCGTCCGATCTGGCCCACCCTAGATCTATGATGGGTGAGCCTTCCCATATCCCAACACACCGAAGGTTAGCGTCTGGACGATGGGCGGTATTCCTGTCGTACTCCCGCCATGCGTCACCTTCCCAGGCATGGCAGAGCCCCACTCCCAGGCATGGTGGAGCGCCCGAAAATCACTTACCACCTTCCGCCCAGTGACGTCAACTGCCTGCCCAATCACCCGCCACGTCACTGCCACCGTGTCCCTCCACCGTACTGCCACATCACCTCCGTACTTGCTGATGTCACCCACCACGTCATCTACCGTACCATGGTCCCAGCTACTGACCTCATGCTGACATCATCAGCAATTTTTGGCGCGAAGGGTGAAATCGCGACTCTGGAGCCCCGGAATCAGTTTCTAAGGCAGTTTTTGATGCGCGATTAGCGACTAGCGCTAATCGCGCATCGCTGGGTAAAATGGGTCAAAATGGAAAGCCTCTTCGTCATTCAGCTAACCTCAGGCCCAGAGTTCACGGTTTGTGCAGATTTTCTTCAATTTCACCTTTTTCAGAAGCGGTCAGCACCATCATCATTCCAGATGAATAGAGGATGCTTTTGCAGAGACCATTTTACCTAGACAGGACAAAAAAGGAGCAAAAAAGATTTTCTAAAGGACGCAGAGGGCCAAGCAGCGGCCATTAAATTTTGATTTGACACCCAGCACATCGAAGAAGCGACAAAGAGTATCAGCTGAATATTTTTAATAAAATTCTTCAGTTCCCAAAGCACGTTAACATTGAATGGCAGCCAACAAAGTTAAATCAAACAGTGTAAGCCCATCTGAGCTCTCAAACCACAGTTAAGGCATTTGAGGCCACCAAACAGCAAGGGTGCAAAGACCAAGATGCAGTTATGGCTAGATGAATAGCGCAGAGCCACCAAGACAGAATTAACTCATTTTGACACAGATGCCCCCAGTGCAGCTCAGAAGATATTTTCTTGCATTTACTTCTAGATAAGATTAGATTAAAGTAATATTTTTCTTTCAGACCTGTTAGGTCGGCTGTAATAGACACTTTTAGGTAAATTTTCCCTATTTATACCGCCCTTTGTATTGTTTAAAGGGTTGGTTGGTTGATAGTCTGCATGAGAGACTCGCACTATGTACTTGACATGTTTTCTGTAATCAAAGACTGTTGAAAAGCCTGGAAGAAAGACTGTCTACTCTGTGTCTAATGGTTTGAAGATGTGAATTTGGAATTCTTGTGTTGCAACATGACTCAATAAGTTTTCCTAACTTTGTTTTTCCCATTGATATACCGTCTAAATAGCAGAAAGAAGTAATAGTTTAGATTTGGTTTAACTGCCCTCTATGCTCATTTTCTGTTGTTTCTTTATGTTTTCATCTGGATTAGTAATGAATATGAACCCCCTGTGGCTCATATTTCCCCTAATTCATTCATCTTTGACAGTTGTCTATGGATTCTTAATTGCTACTAGACACAGTTCATTCACCTTCCCTCTGTTAAGTTGAGTGAGAGATTCTTTGTTGCCTCTCATTCCTTAGCAGTCATTCCATCCTTTTAAGCCTAAGTGTTGTTTCATGAGCAGCTACCTTGCTCCTTATTCCTCTTGTGACCAAGAAAACGCACCAGCAGTCTGACTCCTTGACTCCATGCCCAATGGTTTGAACCTTACGAGACTATGTTTTGCCTCTCTACTTGAAGCGTCTTCCTTCCCACCAAAATCAAAACAAAAACTCGTGAACTCAATAACTAGCCTAAAATCATTTTCAACAAAGCTAAATCCCAAAGAGAGAGCCCTCTCTGACTGCAGGAAGGCTAGGACCTGTAGTCCAAAGATTGGTTTGTGGTTACCTCGACCGTATTCCCTTGGGAGTCAAAGGGAATAACCTGAGTGATAACATAATGGGGACTCCACTGGGGACTATCATATGTTTATTACTGTAAATCCCCAATTTTGACCAGTTTGCCTTTCGCTTAAATCTTTTGGAAAAACCCCAAAACAAGGAATCAAAATAATCATAAAAATCTCAAAAAATCTCGTTCCCTGGAGAAGATCTCCCTTTCTGCAGGGTTATTTCATGCTTAGATCTGGTCGGTGTTGGTGGACAGATATCAGACCCTTCAACGTTAACTTATCCACCTGGTGACTCCACATCATCCTCATAATAAAGACTCCACTGGAGAAATGAACCCAAAAGAAATTTATGAGCAGATCAGGCTTTTGACATGGATTATTATTCAAGAGGTCATGTTCTTTCTCTTCCATAAAATTTTGCTGTCCATATTGTTTAAATTTAACCTTTATGATTTACCCTTTGAGAATGTTGAGGAAAGCCCTCCTTGCACACTAGAACAGCAGCCTTCAAATCCTGTTGATGCTCACCTTATAGCCAAGGAGGAAACAACTGTCAAAGCAAATCATCCTATACCTGTTCATACCGAACCCAGTCATTTAGTCCGTGTACACAATCCCGTGCCTCGTAAGGTTTCTGGTAGATATAAGCCACTCATTCTACCTCCCGTGCTCAATCCTTTGCCCAAAAATCATCCAGTGAATCTCCCAAGATTTGATGGAGAGAATGGAGTTACTGCCCAAAAGCATGTCCAGGCTTTTGAAGATTATTTAAATATTTTTGAAGTAGAAGATGAGGATGTTAGTATTAGGTTGTTTGCCCTTTCTTTGCAAAGTGAAGTTAGGACTTGGTTTAGAGCATTGCCTGAGGCAAGCATCTCAAAACTTAAGTATCTATTCAAACTCTTCCTTGAAAGATGGATGTTCAAAGTCAATTTCCTCATGCTCATAGATGAATATAATCAGTTAAAAAGGATTCCAAATGAATATGTTCAACAATTTTCTAACCGATTCAATCAAGTTTATCATTCTATACCATTGAATATAAGACCTCCCCCTGATTTGGCTCTACTACATTATCCATCAACATTTGATCCAGAAATAGAATTTCATCTGAGAGAGAGGAGTCCCTCCAGCATGCAACAGATGCAGAACATGGCAGTAGATGTTGAGGTTAATCTGAAAGTTAGGGAGAAGAAGTTGAAAGCAGTAAAAGAAGATGAACTTGATATCTTGGTAAAGAAAGCAGAGGAATTAAAGCAGATATTCACAATAGAAGTTGAAAGTTTAGAGCGCCATAACAGATCTGTTTTGCAAAAGGAAAGTCATGATATTCATGAACAAACCTGCCACAAAACAGATGACATATTCATACAGCCGTACATGAAGGAGCAAGCTCCTGATATACTTTGTGAATGTGACGGCTTTTCTTCTTTCAACTGCTTGCCAAAATATGATCTGTATGATGATGATTATGAGCCTAACGACCAAATCAGCCTTACAGAGGAGGCAGACCTTATTTTGGCAGAAAGCACAGTTCAGGCTCAGCTGCCTGAATCCAATAATCAGCGTGCCCAGTTCAGCTATGAAGAAAAGGAGGAAAGGGCAGAAAGGTTTAGTTTCAGCGAAGGAGCCTTACCATTTTGTGTCAAATATTTTCAGTTTATTAGGGAGAATTATCATGTAGTAAAAAACCAAGTGTCATTGTGTTCTGATATTGACCGGCTAGAGGAAAGTCGGGGCCCTACTCCTAATGCATTACCTCTAGGTTTGCAGCCCCAAAGTGCTAGTGAATGTTAGACTGAGTAAGACTTGGAAACAACAGTATGTGACCAGATAATCCAACTGGATCCCCTGCCTTGTGGTTTTCAGCCATCTCAGATATTTGAAGAAAAAAAGGAACAGTCAGCACAAATTTGTCAAGTGCCATCTGAGCTAGTTTTTAAGGAATTGCAAGTATCATCCCATGTTTTTTATGATTCATGTAATGGCAATTTGTATAATGAAGTAGATCACTGCTCTTCTCCGTTAGTAGGCTGCGAGGTTCAATATCAAGTTGTTGATGATCCCCCAATTCCAAAGCATGATAACTATCCCAAACTTTTGTACAGTTCTTTAATTCAGTCCAGCAATGATGTATATATGCTGCAGGACCCTTTTGCATAGTTTCTTGTTTCAGCAAAGAAGGTGAGCAGTTACCTGACCTTCTCAAAAATTTACAAAGCCATATCAGATTACAAGATCTCCATTTCAAGTAACAGCAAACACAAGCAGCAAAGACCATTCATGTTCGTAATGCTTAAATGGCTGCATTGGTTGTTTCATTACACCTAACAGCAAAGTAAGTGCTGGTTAGGGTAGGTAGGTAGGATTAATAAGGTAGCCAACCAAGGGAATTTTGCAGAATACATCAACAATTGAATACAAGGCAGTTTGACCTATTGTTCTTGGCTTTTCACAACGAAAAGCCATCCCCAAGTGGAGCCACTGTTAGCCTCCTGCTGCAGCAGGTATTCATCTTTCATGATTGACATTTTTACATGCCAAATATGTCATCTTTCATGCTGCAAGGTTCCATATTTCCAGAAAAAGGCCAAGGAAGATGCCATGAAAGTGTGCCAGTCTAAGCGCCACTGTTGTATTCCGATTTTCATGAGTTATTCCATTTTTGAAGAGTTTTTCAGTTAAGGGAGGTCCAAACAGTTTAATCTTGGCCTCCGTAGGTTTCAATTTCTTGTTTTAGAATATAGAGTTGAATATCTGTCCAAACAGTCTAATATTGGCAGATGTGTAGATAGGTAGAGAATCAAAGGAGCCCAACTACTTAATCTGTGCCCTTGGCAGAAATAAGTGTAGATTTAGATAGGAAAATATGAAAAAGAAAAAAAATTGTAAAAGCGGGGTCTATAAGTCTAAATGCGCCCAAACTAACAGAATAAAAAATGGTAGGAAAGTAGGCTGGGTAGGTAGTTGTGTGGTTGCAGAATGATGATTTATGATCAATTTTGTGTTTCAAAGTGTTATATCTTTTCAGATCACAGTCATGTGAGGCAGTTTTCATCTGGAGGAGCTCAAGCTGGACATAACTAACTCCCCCTTCTTATTATTTCCCAATCCACTCACTAACTTCCCTGAAAAGGTCAAGAGCTGCTTGTCACCTCTTAGTTTCATCATTTTCCATATCATTTGCCTTGGTACAGATCTGCTTTACTTAAGGAGTATTCTTATGTTCTCTAACAGATCATTCTCCCCTTCAAATAGCCTAAGGTCCCTTACCTTAGTGCTTTCTTGCCATCTCCATGTTAGCTCCTGACTGTATTATATAGCCCCCTATCTATTTCCCCTTCCCCTACTAAAACTATGTATATAACTCCCCTAAAAACATTAAATATCCCCTCCCTGGAACTATAGCAATATTTCTTCTAAAGTCCGGGAAAAAACAATCCATCTGGGGCTGTTTCTACCCCATCCGTGTCCTAACAGGAGTTAGTTTGACCCCTGGTCAGACTAACAACCTTTCCCTTTAGCCCCAACCTTGCAAAACCCATTTTTGCGCCCGTATCCTAATGTTTTGTGCATAAAATATTAAACCCCCCGCTCAAACGAACACCAAAAACCCACATTTCCTAAGCTTTTACCCTCCCTGCCGCGCAATATTAAAATTTGAATATTCGCGCGCCTGTCCTTTATCCCTCCGCCGCCTTCCCCTCGTCGCCGTCCGTCTGATCTAGCCCACCCTAGATCTACGGTGGGCGGGCCTTCCCATATCCCAACACATCGAAGGTTAGCGTCCGACAGATGGGTGGTATTCCCGCCGTACTCCCGCCACGCGTCACCTTCCCAGGCGTGGCGGAGCCCCCCTCCCCAATACCGCTTGTGCCCAATGGTGGTGCGCCCTAAAACCGCTTACCACCTTCTGCCCAGTGATGTCACCTGACTGCCCAGTCACCCGCCACGTCACTGCCACCGTGTCCCTCCACCGTACTGCCACGTCACCTCCGTACTTGCTGACGTCACTCGCCACATCATCCACCATACCATGGTCCCACCTGCTGACGTCATGTTGACGTCATCAGCAATTTTTGGCGCGAAGGGCGAAATCGCGACTCTGGAGCCCCGGAATCAGTTTCTGAGGCAGTTTTTGATGCTCGATTAGCGCCTAATCGCACATCGCTGGGTAAAATGGGTCAAAATGGAAAGCCTCTTCGTCGTTCAGCTTCCCTCAGGCCCAGAGTTCGCGGTTTGCGCAGATTTTCTTCAATTTCACCATTTTCAGAAGCGATCAGCACCATCATCATTCCAGATGAACAAAGGATGCTTTTGCAGAGACCATTTTACCTGGACAGGATAGAAAAGGAGAAAAAAAAACAGTTCTAAAGGACACAGAGGGCCGAGCAGCAGCCATTAAATTTTGATTTGACACCCAGCACATAGAAGAAGTGACAAAGAGTATCAGTTGAATATTTTTAATAAAATTCTTCAGTTCCCAAGGCAGGTTAACATTGAATGGCAGCCAACAAAGTCAAATCAAATGGTGTAAGCCCATCCGAGCTCTGAAATCACAGTTAAGGAATTGAAGGCCACCAAACAGCAAGGGTGCAGAGACCAAGATGCAGTTATGGCTGGATGAACAGCGTAGAGCCACCAGGACAGAATTAACTCATTTTGACACAGCTACCCCCAGTGCAGCTCAGAAGATATTTTCTTGCATTTGTTTCTAGATAAGATTAGATTAAAGTAATATTTTTCTTTTAGACCTGTTAGGTCGGCTGTAATAGACAATTTTAGGTAAACTTTCCCTATTTATATCGCCCTCTGTATTGTTTAAAGGGTTGGTTGGTTGATAGTCTGCATGAGAGACTCGCACTATGTACCTGACATGTTTTCTGTAATCAAAGACTGCTGAAAAGCCTGGAAGAAAGACTGTCTCCTTTGTGTCTAATGGTTTGAAGATGTGAATTTGGAATTCTTGTGTTGGAACATGACTCAATAAGTTTTCCTATCTTTGTTTTTCCCATTGATATACCGTCTAAATAGCAGAAAGAAAGAATAGTTTAGATTTGGTTTAACTGCCCTCTATGTTCATTTTCTGCTGTTTCTTTATGTTTTCATCTGGATTAGTAATGAATATGAACTCCCCGTGGCTCATATTTCCCCTAATTCATTCATCTTTGACAGTTGTCTAGGGATTCTTAATTGCTCCTAGACACAGTTCATTCACCTTCCCTCTCTTAAGCTGAGTGAGAGATTCTTTGTTGCCTCTCATTCCTTGGCCCTCATTCCATCCTTTCAATCCTAAGTGTTGTTTCATGAGAAGCTACCTTGCTCCTTATTCCTCTTGTGACCAAGAAAACGCACCAGCAGTCCGACTCCTTGACTCCATGCGCAATGGTTTGAAACTTACCAGACTATGTTTTGCCTCTCTACTTGAAGCGTCTTCCTTCCCACCAAAATCAAAACAAAAACCCTTGAACTCAATAACTAGCCTAAAATCATTTTCAACAAAGCTAAATCCCAAAGAGAGAGCCCTCTCTGACTGCAGGTAGGCTAGGACCTGTAGTCCAAAGATTGGTTTGTGGTTACCTCGGCCATATTCCCTTGGGAGTCAAAGGGAACAATCTGAGTGATAACACAAGGTACACTTGATTGTAACTAGATACATAAGATTAAGTTTGAAATAAACTACATGTATCCACCTTGACAAGTGTACTATCTTGGGCTTGAGAATTCCTTTACCATAAATAATTTCCAACCAACTATAACCCTTCAAGTATGATGCCATGTAACACCGATTTGATTTCTAACTTATTGTACATTTAGACTTTGCACCAATAAATGTAAATTCCAAGTTTTTCAGGAGAAATTTTGTTCCCACAAGGAAGTTGGACTTGGTAAAATTGAAAATTGTTAAAATTGGCAACTAGGGCAAAACTCCATGTGGGTCATCTTATTTATGGCAGATGATATTTTTCTTTGATTCCTCTCATCGAGAAGTGTAGGATTTATCTAAAGGTCATCTGATTCCGATAAGTATTCATGGAGATATGAATTTATTTGTCTTATGGGACAATTCGTCAAGGTCGGCCAACAACTAAACTACCCCTACTTGTGCTCCATATTTTAGTATAAATACAAGTGCCTTGCAAGTCATTTGTGCACACAACTCTCTTAGGATTTCTTCTTCTCCACTTGTTTTGGGTTTTAGTGGAAATAAGAATCTCTAAGGTAAGAATGTAGGTCTAGAAGGAGACCTTATAAGTAACAAAAGAAGGATGCCCTAGTCACTGTCATAATGAAGCCTTGCCGCACGTCTTGTGAAGGTTTGGCCACAGTTCAAAGGGAGATCTAGCATGGTGAAGGAGGCCTAAAAACGGATCATAAATGTAGTCTTATCATACCCTAGATGCCCTAATCTATACGTTGTTTTGGAAGGGTTTGATACAACCTTTAAACACAGCAAAAGGCATACCCTAACTGTAGTAATGAGGCTACCATACCCTGCCCTAACCTGGCTATCTAAAGGATGCCTAAACGTAGTTATGGAGATGCCTTAAATACGCAACCATGGAAATGAAGGCAAGAACCCTAGCCATAGGACTAAGGGAGAGGAGAGGCCCTAAACTTAGTTGCTACGTTGTCTAATGGAGATGCCGCCTGAACATTACCTTAGAAGAGTGTTCTACACAAGGTATACCCTCACTGTCATGGAAGGAATGCTCTCACACTTAAATGCTGAGATAAAGAAGCCACACCTTCAACTATCCTTAACATTGTTCTAAATAAGGATTTTCTAACTGTTGCTTTGATCGAAACACAATCATGAATGATAGATTCAATTGTTGTCTTAACGAAAGCCTATTGATGTCACTCTAACGTTGTCATAGAGGAGAAGACATTGGCATTTTTATGTGCTAGGCCATTGGCCATAGCACTATAGTTAGCCACCTTGGTCTTATGATGAATGTTGTAACATTATAGGCATCATAGTATATGATAGTAGGATGCATAGTGCACATAGTAGCATCGATGGGTACAAGATGCATAGTGTAATGTAATGCACACAGTAACAGCGATGGGTACAAGATGCATAGTGCACACAGTAGTAGCGATGGGTACAAGATGCATAGTGCACAAAGTAGCAGCGATGCGTACAGGATGTATGGTGCAGCATGGTGTAGCTCAATGATGTTGGACATAGTGATGGTGTAGCATGGTGTAGCTCAATGATGTTAGACATAGTGATGGTGCATCATGGTGTAGCTCAGTGACGCTGGACATAGTGATGGTGCAGCATGGAATAACTCAGTGATGTTGAACATAGTGATGGTGCAACATGGTGTAGCTTAGTGACGTTGCACATGGTATGATGGTGCAGCACAATGATAAGCTCAACATGGTGATGGAGTCACCTTGGAGAATCGGTTGAAGCAGCATGCCTTCAACTGAGTCCAGCTACCTCATGTATCATCTTCTTAGAGATGATCTCTGCTCTTATTTAGATAAGTCAAAGTGTTAGCTTTTGTTGAGGCAACTAAGACTTTTACTATTGAGGTTCCTAACCAAAATGCCTATTGGCAAGGACACTCTTAGGTGTTTTTATTCACTCTTGATGTGCTTCTATTTCATATATTAATGTTATTTCTCCTTACCATAAAAAATTGTCCATTTTACTACTACAATCCTTTTCGCATTCTATTTATTTTATGCATTTTATGTTGACTATCTTAAACTAATGACATCTACAATCATCAAATATTGTACTTTGACCATGATTCATAATGAAAATCATAGAAACAAAGACATGAATTAAAAGTTAGCTGACATGGACAAAATGCCACATTGTCATGTATCCTGTGGAAAGATACCAAGAACTCACATTAGGAAACCCTAACCACCAACGATGCATTATATTTATGGAAAAAAGGGCATCAGAGATGATGGGTCCAGGTGAAGTTCATGCATTCAAGTTCAGGTGAAGGAGGAGGTCCAATCTAGCTCAACACCCTAAATTGAAGACTATGAAAACTCATTGGAAGAAAGGACCATTATCAGACGAGCGAATCTCCTCTTGGGTTTAATTGTTCATGTGAACAGAAAATATTGATTTGTGAGCTACTAAGAATGCAAACTAGAGAATTTTTCAGCCCAAGAAAATTTGTGTCCAATTTTAAAACATCTATGTCTAATTTATAGTGTAAATTTATTATTAGTTGTTTCATTCATTGCACATGGGTTGTATATTGTAACTACTAGATTCTTGTTTTAGTAGAGTATTTTGTATAAAGCAGAGGGGTAGAAACAATTTAACTGTTTTTCTTGATTATTTTAATTTGTTGCTCATTCTATTCTTTATTTATTTTAATTTTTCTCAAAAACCTCTGTTGAATCCACCAAGGGTGAGCTTTGAAAGCAAAGCCATATTGCAACAATTCAGGAGTGACTTAGTCACTGTGTTTTTCAAAAGTCTTGTTTTTCTCGAGAATTCCAAATAAAACCCAGAGACATGAAAAACAAACCTTGAAAACAACTAAATAACCATAAATAAATGAAATGCATGCCAAGCAAACAAAATAGTTAATGAAATGTATTTGTTTTTATCATGGAAACAAGGGTATTTTGAGCATGCCGTGATTTGCAAAGCATATAGAGGTGTGGACAAAAGAAGTATCCAAACTTTTATTAAAATATTTAATCATAGATATATAAATCTTATTAATAGGTAGGGAATTGAATACCTAAATTTCAGAATGATAACTCTCGAGAAACAATTATCTATCCATCTCTGCACAATGATGTTTCTCATATTGAGAAAATTGGCTAACGTGAAGATTTCCTTCAAATCAAAACTCTAGGAATGCATATGATTCATCAAACAGTTGATCATGCAAGGAAGGAAGTACTGAATTTATGAAATGAGTGGTCATAGAGTAGTTTGTAAAGGAAAAAGATCTGATGTAGTATCAATTCCCAGAAACCATCAGATCAGTTTCCATTAATCTCAGCAAACTACTCTGAAAAAACAGATAAACAAGGGCACAAAGGGATGTTTCTCCCCAAAATTGGTCAATTGCAAAGGAGGGTCATCAACGATAACAAACAAAAGAAAACACTAACATCAGTAGATGACTACTTAGTTTAGTTTAGGGAATATAGCATTCATTTGGTTCTCCCTAAATAGTAAAGATCAAAATCTTGATTTAATACAACATTAGTTAAGATTCATTTTCGAATAGTAGCAAAGAGAAATCATTGCAATTTCATATACCCTAAAAACTCGAATTACATTTTCATTGTGGAGGATTTAGAGAAAGTGTGTACATACTTGGTCGAAATTTAAGGTAACAAGAGCGATGTTTGAGGACGGGCCAAAAGTAAAAGCAATGGAGGAACCAGACCCATGGAAGAAGAAAGAATCCCCCATAGAAGAAATTGCGAACCCTCATCACACAATCGTCCAACTGGGTGACTCTGAGGGCGCGATCAACAGTTGGCCACTATATCATGACCATGTAATGACTCTATTGTTGGCATTATGATACAGGTATGACATAGGTGTTGTCCTTGATGGCAACTCTCTCAGATGAAAGATCACAGTATAGTAGGTAATCAACAAAGAATGAAGAAAGAAAGGTATATGTAGGTTCACCATTGACCAAGCTGCATATACACGCACGCTCACTGTATAAAAAGTCACGTATACGAAAAGGTATATGTAGGTTCACAATATACCAAGTCACATATACACATAGGTTCACTATATACAAAGGTGCGTATAACGTACACATGCACTTTCACATAAGGAAAGGCACGTACATGTTGGAAAACCAAGTTTTGGTCCATGGTATTTGGACCATGGTATTTTGGTATTGGTCCATGGTATTTGGTCTGATGTATTGACCCCAGTTATTGGGTCCAAGGTATCGGTCCTACGTGGTTGTGGACCATGGTATTGAGAGAGGCCTAAACCTATATAAGGAGAAGAAGATCATTAGGCCAAAGGGAAAGTGTGCAAGTGATGAATACCTTATGAAGTGTGAGATCTAGTATGCAGTTTATGGCTATGTGATGCTTTGTTAAGGATGCACCTATGTGGCAAATGAAGGTTGATGGACTGGGATCATGAAGACTAAAATGCATTATCATTATATGGCATGATCATGAATAGTTTAGATTTGAATATTGACGCATGTATTATCATTTATATCTGATGATCTAGGTATATCTGAAGTAGAAAATTGTAGCGAGGGTATAAGTAATTATTTTCAGATCTGTACGCTAGTTCCTTTTGGTGAAAGGGTGTATACACACTGGTTCGACACAGCCAAGTAGCATATACATTATGAGATTTGATATTTGAGGTTGCTATTGGTTCTAGTGGTTGTTGCAGGGTTCTGGGTTCTGCTTTGTGTTCTGGTGACTGTGTTTTGACGACAGGGTTTCAGTGATTCAATAGTTGAGTGATTCAAAGGTTGATGATGCAGATATAGTTGATGGTCGTATTGCAGTGATGATTGATTTTGTATTGATGGATCCAGTATGAAAATTTATGAAACATGGTCGCTGGAAGAAAAGAGAAGGTCGTAGCCTTCTATAGGTCGGTGCCTACATACTAGTAAATATATCGGCTAGTACAAGAGCTAGGGGGTTGTAGCTCCCTTCCAGTAGAAGCTGGAGAACAAGAGAAGGTTGTAGCCTTGTGCAGGTGGGTGCCTACGTAGTGGTATGATTCTGTTCCAGTACAAGATTGTAAATAGGGTTTTTCTTATCTTAAAGAAAACAACAACAGGTGGTTTTTGTCCTTGGTCATGGTGTTCATGTGTGTGCCTTATGTGTGATGATCTGCTCTATTTTTTCTACACCTGGTTACTGTTTATATGGTTAATGAAGTTTTGATGCACTGATTAAAGATCAACATATGATGAATTAACTGAATCATAAGTTTGTTGAATATACGCTAGTTGCATTAAACACAGTTGTGTGTACACGCGGGTTCCCTTAACTGAAGTACCATATATGAATCTAATCATGGAAATGAAAAAGCTATTGATTTTTTAATACAGATTCACCCCCCCCCCCCTCTCAATATTATTTCCAACAATTGGTATCAGAGCGGGTCCTTCAGAAGAAGCTTGATCACTTGAACGAAGATCCATCATCATGAGTAATCAAGAAAGAGAGGGATCCACCAGACCACCAATCTTCGATGGGAGAAATTTTGATTACTGGAAGATAAGAACCACAACCTATCTACAATCACTTGGAATGGATATTTGGGAAATCGTGGAAGGAGGATATACATTTCCATTAGCAATTCCTACAGATACTACAGGTAGAAAGCAATATGAAATCAATGGCAATGTTGTTACTATCTTATTGGCAAGTTTGTCAAGGTCATGTAGCTTAAATCAGCCAAAAAAATATGGGACAAAATCATTCTAAGCTACGAAGGAGATGCTCAGGTCAAACGTGCTAAGCTTCAAACTCTTAGAATTCAGTATGAAACTCTTAAGATGCAGAGTGATGAAAGCATAGCTAATTACTTCCTACGTATAGATGAGATTGTCAATTGTATGAATAATTTGGGTGAAGAAATTAAGGAAGTTGTCTTAGTTGAGAATGTTTTCAGATCCTTGTCTGCTAAGTTTGAAACCAAAGTGTCTGCCATAGAAGAAAAGCAAGATCTGCAGATTATCACTATGATGCAGCTTCACGGAATCTTAACTGCTTTTGAAATGCGAAAAGGAGGACCATTAGATATGAGAGAAGCCGCATTTAAAGTATCAACAAAGGGAAAAGAAAAACTTAATGAATCAAGATACATTTCAGAAGAAGAATATGAGGTAAATTTTGTCAAGAAGCTTCAACGGGGATCTGGAAGGTTCAAAGGTAAGCTACCTTTCAAATGTTTTTCTTGTCGTAGAGTTGGTCATTACGCTGCTAGACACCCTCATAAGAAAGAAAAATTGTGTGAAGAAGGTAATAGAATTTATTATACTCATGATAATAGTGATGATGAAGATAACCAAGAAATTAAACTTGTCATGGCATATGAAAATAATGATGTAGAAAATGAAGAAGTTACCAGATTAAAAGTTCAGCTGGAGACAGTAACCAGAGTAAGGGAGAAACTGCAGGTGTTGGAAATAATACTGAGAGGTGGGGGGGGGGGGGTGAATCAGTATTAGCAAATCAATAGAACCTTTTCATTTCCATACTCAGATTCATATACGCTACTTCAGTTAAGGGAACTCGCGTGTACACGCAACTGTGTCTAATGCAACTAGTGTATATCTAGTAAACTTATGATTCAGTTAATCCATTAAATGTTGATCTTTAGTTAGTGCATATGAACTTCATTAACCATATTAAAAGTAAACAGGTACAGTAAAACAGAACAGATCATCACACATAAGAAGCACATATGAACACCATGATGTAAGGTGGAAACCCAATGTGGGTGAAAACCACCTGCTGCAATTCATCTCTATCTTCCTTTATTAAGAAACTTATTTTTACAATATTTCTGTACTAGAGTAGTCTTATACCAATACGTAGGCTTCTACCTGCAGAAGGCTACAACCTTCTCTCTTTCTCCAGCTTCTCCTGGAAGGGAGCTACAACCCCCTTAGCTCTTGTACTAGCTGATCTGTGTACTAGCACGTAGGTGCTGGCCTACTGAAGGATCCAACCTTCACTCATTTTCTAGCTACTACTGGAAGGGAGCTACAACCCCCTGTCTCTTGTACTAGCCAATATGTTTACCCGTACGTAGGCATTGGCCTACAGAAGACTAAAATCTTCTCTCTTCCTCCAGGGACCACGTTTCATAACTTTTCATACTGGACCCATCAATATCATTGAAGCAAAAAATCAATCACCACTTGCATCATCAATCTCTGAATCACCCAATACTGAATCACTAAAAACCTGTCAACAAAATGCAGTCACCAGTACATAGAGCAGAACACAGAACTCTACAACAATATTCAAAACCAACTATATCACAAGATATCATGCATCAGAGTCCATACGCTACTTGGAAGAGCTGAACCAATGTGTATACGCAACTTCACCAAGGTGAACCAACATATATGTCATCAATTACTTTCTTATAACTTCGTTGCACTTCCTGACTTCAGAGATACCCATATCATTACATATACAAGGATAATATGTATGTTAGCAACCAGATCTAGTCCATCAGATCACATAAAGATAATTCATTATGATCCTGATCCATTCATCCATCAACACTGAAGCTAAACATAATCAACCAATCTGAATATGCAAAATACTGACACCAGTAAATAGTCACCAGAACTGAGACTTTGCATCAACAACCAGAACCACATGTAACTTCAAAAATCATAGTTCATATTGTATACACTACTTAGATGTATCTAACCTACATATATACATGCTTTTATCAAAGTAAACTAGCGTATACATCTGTAAATATTCATTCATGATTTGCAGCTATTCCAAACTTGAGTTATACCCAGATCATAATATTTATAGATCATTACATGTGTTAGTATACAAATCTAGAATAAGCACGATCAAACCATATAGAGATGATTCATTCCAAGCCATTAGATCCTGATCTATCCTTAGATCTTGTTCTCCATCAACTGATGAGATTCCTCCTAGGCTCAGATCAAGCAACTCATCATGAACCCATAACTTGCATATTGGATCTCATACTTTATCAGATATCAAAGACTTTCTGAGTGCCTTTGCCTAATGATCTTCTTCTCCTTTTATAGTCTTAGGCCTTACTCAATACCATGGTCCAAAACCATAAAGAATCGATACCATGGACCCAATACCTGGGTTCAACACTTCGAACGAGATACCATGGTCCAAAACCATAGGTCCAAATACCATGGACTAAATACCACAGACCTGTTTTGGTCACCAACAACCCCCCTCTTTGTTTGGTATTAGCAATAACACCAAGCAAAGGGGGACCCTTAGAAAAAAATCCAAAAAAATATTTTTATCAAAATTTTTGTATCTTAACTCCCTAAAGCTATATCGCATCGCGAAGAGAAAGTGAAGCGTTTCTTATGTGCATAAATAAGCTGCGAAGAAGCGTCACGAAATTCATCGCATCGCATATATTGAAAGCGCTCTTAAATGAGAAACTTAAGGAATCGCCAACGGCCGATATACGACGTCGCATATCGCAACATCGCATAAGGAGGACACAGTGATTGAATAATAAAACCCGATTTGCGATCTGCGATCTTGCGATATGCGATCTTGCAATCTACGATCCTGCGATTTGCGATCTGAGATGAATGAGACTACCAATTCCTGTGATGACACTTCTTGACATCGCAAACCTCGATACTGCGATGCGAATCGCAGAAACGACTCATCGCAAAATTTCCTCGACATAGTCTGTAAACCCAAAATTGAGCGCGCACCTTAAGGGAAATTAATGATTGTACGCCAAAGTATCCAAGAATGATCGTGTTGCGTTTTTCGAAGAGCCAAGTCATTATGAGTGTCATGATTATGCATTCATTAGAACTTAAAGCTTTCATGTCAATCTTTTCGTCATTTCTCTTTTCCTTTGCGTAAACTGTAAGGCAGCAACTAATATAAATCAATATGCAGGAAACATCTAAGGAAAAGGGGAAAGCGCCAATACTCGGAGGACAGAGAGGGGATGCCTTCACAAATGGATGCCGCATGCAGCAGGACCGCGGATTCTAGAGTATCACTCAACAGATACTGATGAAAATAGACTATCCAAGACTTAGAGTCAAAGGCACACAAAAGAAGCATGTTTACAAAGGATCCTGAAGCTCAGACTGGGTAAAGCAAAAAGAAAGACGCTAAAGAGGGAAGACGCTCCAGAAAAGCCTAGAACAAAGAACGGAAGCAATTTTCAATACGGAAGATTGTTCAGACAACGAAATCCCTAACTCATTGAGTCATTCGCATGGCCGAAAACCGAAATAGCAACAACACAATCAGTTTGAAAGAAATCTGGGTTATACCAAGTATACACATAGTGAATACACCAAGCCAGAGGAAGATTTTCGAAAATATCTTGTAGTTTGTCAGAAAGAGGTGCCAGCTCTTGTTATTTCTACTTTTATCGCTCGAACGAAAGGAGAAGACAACCAGTCAACTCTTCCCAGGCGAACATTGCATTGCTTATAGTACTAAGGAGCAGATACAGAAACGGTTAGAAATTAGAATCAATTTTTAGAAATAAATTTGTTTTAGTAGAAGGGCGGTCATTTGAAGCTATTTCCTAAATTTTTGTAATTAAGATTAATTAGTTAGTAGTATTTAACCCTTCTCATGGCATTTGGAGAAGGGTCCGGAAATTTGTCAAAAAACTTGTCCTCGGAACATGCACTTTTGCACCCTCGGAGGGGGTTTTTGATGAATGGATGGATCGAGATTTATTAATGTTTGCATTTAATGTCTGCTACTGATGTTGCACTTCTGTACTCTTGGTAGATGTTAGAACAAGTAGAGATAAATCGTTATTTCTTGAAGTTTGTGAGTGAAATCAGTCATAAATGGTACTTTTATCTCTTGACCAATTTCTGCTTATATTCTTAGAGTGATATTCAACTTTAGTTGTTTATATGTTAATGTATGAATGTGTGGGTTACCATTTGGAACTTTTGTACGGTGGAGTCATTTATTTGTGCTTGACATATGAACAACTTATTATGCGATATGCTACTCACAACTGTTTTGCCTAACTTTTTATGCAGAATGGTTTATCTTAATTGATTTCTATTCTTATGATAGCTGAATGATCTTTATTACCAGTTATTGTTTGAAATATTTTTAGATCGCATAATAGAAGAAATATACCCCGGGTTAGCGTAGATTAGATGTGTTGTTTTTATTAGATTACAATAGCATAGAGTCAGTTTAGGAGTTAGAATTAAATTAGCTCTAGATTACTTCTAGGTCAGCATCATCCAACTCTACACATGCACACACCCCTTAGATTGGGAAACTGGTCCCATTATCCCCAGTCGGACCCGCTATACCAAACGGACAAGGAGCTACCAACCAAGTTCCGGACCGGGTGGGTATCCCCCTTGTTGTCGACCCGATTTCCGGGCCCTCAACATATTCGGTGCTAGAAGGAGGGCACGAACTATGAATGGCACCTAAATCAAAATCTAAATACCGTTATGAGAGTAAATCACCCTCATCAACTCCCCCGACTTCTCCAGTACGGTGAAACCCGGAGTTAGAAGTCACTCGAGTATCCACCGCTGCTACATGCCCTAATATATGAGACCAACTTATCATTGAACCCCCTGAAATTCAAACTCTGACTCGTAAACTACAGGGATTCTCTATTTTTACTCAGAGGTCTGATAAATCTCAAAGCAGCGTGACTTCGCAGTACAACCCTGCTCATCCCCTGACCAGATTGAAGAGTGAAAAATTTGGCATCCAACCAAGTGAACTCCCTCTCCCTACCAGGAAAAGACCAAGGAAAACACCACCAGAGTCTAACAGTGAGACTCTTTCATCTACTTCGTCCATTTCAACTCCCTCGCCGCGAAGTCAGCCACCCACATCTTCATCCCAAATCACTCATCCATCTTCCACAACGCTTCCTCTTCAATCATCAAAGATCATAATATCTTCATCTTCTCAGCATCAGCGATCATCCTCTGCACTTTCATTCACTAGCAGCTCAACGATGGCCCAGTCTCCATGGAACAATCCTGGGGCGGTTTTAATGCCTCCAACCCTGAGCCCAATACCGGCCCATCTTGAGAAATGGCTACCTAAATCCAATCCAGAAACAGGCATGCTAGCTGAAGAGCATATTAATAATTTATTGCTTTCTGTTAATCTCAATGGAGTTACCAACGAGGATGTTGTTGTCCGGCGTTTTCCCTATACAATGCAAGGAACAGCCGGGTCATGGTACTTTTCGTTACCTTCCGGGTCTATCACAAGTTGGGACATTTTTCAAAGTCAATTCCTTACCAAGTTCGGTGATGATAGATAAAGGGCGACGTTGATCAATGACCTATCCAATCTCAAAGCTGAGGCTAGAGAACCCATTAAAGATTTCAATTTACAGTTCAATAAGATCATCAACAAAATTCTCACTGCTTCCCAACCCAGCGAGGAAGTAAGATGTGAATGGTATATCATGGCCTTACCATAAAACTTGGCTATCTTCATAGATAGGGCAAACAAGACGACCTTAGTTGAAAACTTGACAGAGGCATTAGCAATAGAAAAACGCGTAGTAGCCCTAGAAAAGAGATCTGCAATAGAGGAACGCAAATCTAAGAAAATCTCTTTCAAAGAAGACACCAAGAAGAAACAAACGAAAGATCCTTTTGATTTGGAAGGATTACAAAGAGTATTAAAGGCCATGTCCAATGAGATGTTTGACATAAAAAAACAAGTAGCAGAAACTTCTTCAAAAAAGCCCTATAGAGCTTTTAAAAGAAATCCCTCCATGGATGTGAAACCACCCAATGCTGTCTCAAACGTCGAATCCGAAGAAGAAGAAGAAGAGAATACCATTGAAAGGCAAACCGATGATGAAGAAGTTGTGGAACTACAAGGAATGTGGGATTTCATCCTCCCACAAGAAGAATATCAAGAAGCATTTCCGGTTAGCACACGAAGCAAAAATCAACTTGATCCTCCCCAAACTACCCCTAAACAGAAGGGCGCAAGCCTTGCAACAAAAGATAAGGTCGCAACAAAGGAAACAACCGCTAGAGCGACCCAATTTAACCCAGTCCAATCAGATCAAACACCTCCATCAAGAACACTGATAGTGTCGAATGAAATGGAGTATAACATTATCGATGACATGAAAAATACTAGGGCTAATATCACTCTTTACGAGTTGAGCAAATTGAAACATCAACAGAAAATAATGATGAAAGAATTACATGCCGTGCCTACTACATCTTTACCTACAGCTGTAGCTTCCCACAACATGGGAAGACCTCCAACCAACACGATCAATAAGATTGACCCAAATGACATCGCCTTGATTGGAGGAAGATCAAGATCTCATACTCCCCCTTTTCTTCTCACTTATGAAATTTTCAATAAAAACGTGCACAATTGCTTGGTTGATTCTGGTGCTTCAACGAATATTTTACCCAGATCAATATGTGCCAAATTGAATGTTCAACCACAAAAATCCACAGTGCGCATAGTTCAACTTGATCGATCTCAAGTCGAAGTGATTGGTGAACTTAATCAAGTGACCATAAGATTGTCGTCTAACCCGAAGGTATGTCAGGTTATCGACATTCTAGTAGTTGATATCCCTGAATTATATGGTTTGATTCTTAGTAGGGATTGGTCCGAAAATCGCCACGGATATTTCTCAACCGACTGGTCGCACATGTGGTTACCCTACAATGGTAAAC
The DNA here is from genome assembly GCA_031772625.1 of Pinus tabuliformis. NCBI lineage: Eukaryota > Viridiplantae > Streptophyta > Pinopsida > Pinales > Pinaceae > Pinus > Pinus tabuliformis. The sequence goes on along the minus strand of CM062819.1, from coordinate 1,504,866,059 downwards.
CGAATCAAATAAAGGTTGAACGAGAGTTACACCAAAAGTACATAGTGACGGAATTGGAAGGAGAAAATGAAGCAATAACATACAATAGCAGTATCATAGGCAATTACTCTGTAGATTCTTTCCTCGGCAATTTCAATGCTCATACCTCACCTTACTTAGAAAATTCAGTTTTGTCCCAAGTTGAAAATTTTTCCCAAACTGATAATTCAAAGTGTGTTAATTTTTTAGATAACCCTGTAAATACATCTTTGTTTTGGAAATTATATTTTGATGGCTCTAAATCTAACGAGGGAGCAGGAGCAGGATGCGTTCTGATTAGCCCAGAAGGAAATAAGATCATGCTTACGTGCAAACTTGAATTCGATTGCACAAACAATACAGTGGAATACGAGGCCTTGGTGCAAGGCCTATACAAAGTAATCGGGTTGAATGTTAAGTACCTTAAAGTCTTTGGAGACTCTGAGATTGTTGTCAAACAAGTACGTAACACCATACATTCTCTATCAGGTCATTTAAAGCACTATCAATCTTTAGTACAAGATCTGACTTCACATTTCATAGCATTCAATATTTCGTCAATCCCAAGACTCCAAAATGCGAGTGCAGACCTGTTAGCTAACGTAGCCTCTAGACTTATTCCCTCTGAAGATTTTAGTCCAGATAGATTCTCAATAGAATTAATATTTAGACCATCCATCCCTAACAACATCACCAACTGGAGAGTATTCAACGACGACCCCGACATTGTAAATTTCCTCACTTCTGAAGGATCCTACTCAAACCAAATAATCGACGAAGACCATCATGATCACCAAATACAACAAAATAGCACTGATAATGCTATACCTAAATCGGTGTTAAGTTACAAGACTTATATGATTTGAAAAGGTTGTTTAAAAGGTCTACCAATTCTAAACTCTACAGTTCGACTCTGAACTACGAATTAGTAAACCTAGGAACCGATGAGAAGCCACAAAACGTTAATCTAGGACACGGCCTAGCCCCTGAAGAAAAATCAGCATATATCCGTCTTCTGAGACAATACAAGAACGTTTTTTCCTGGAATTACGATGAACTGAAGACATACGACACCTCTATCATTCAACACACTATCCCTATGATTGACAATGAAAAACCTGTCCAGCAGAAACTCAGAAAAATCCGCCCCAACTTAGAAAATCAGATAAAGACTGAGCTAAATAAGTTGTTGAGAGCCAGAATAATTTTCCCCCTCAGAAATTCCAAATGGGTATCCAATATGGTGCCCGTTAGAAAGAAAAACGGAGATATTAGAATCTGTATCGATTTCCGGAATCTCAACAAAGTCTGTCAAAAAGACAATTTTCCCGTCCCACCTATGGAGCAAATATTACAGGCAGTAGCAGGCTCAGAATTAATGTCTTTTCTGGATGGATTTTCAGGATACAATCAAGTGCTGGTACACCCCGATGATCAGTTAAAAACCACGTTCTGAACTAAATGGGGCACATACGCATATCGGAAGATGCCATTTGGTCTGATCAATGCCGGCACTACCTTTCAGAGAGCCATGGATATCGCATTTAAAGGTTTAGTAAATAAATTTGTAGTGATTTACCTGGATGATATAACAGTGTACTCCAAGAAGCGAAGCGACCATCTCAAAGACTTGAAACAAATCTTTCAACGATGTTTAAGGTATGGGATTTCACTTAACCCAAAGAAATCTTTTTTCGCATTAAGTGAAGGGAAATTGCTAGGATTCATAGTGTCAAAATCTGGTATTCACATTGAACCTGATAGAATCAAAGAAATTTCCGAAATATCCATGCCTCATAACAAAAATGCCATGCAATTTTTCCTTGGTCAAATCAATTTTGTTAAGAGATTTGTCCCAGATTTTTCACGTATTATTTATCCTTTACAAAATATGATAAAAAAAAATTCAAATTTTAAATGGGATCAAGATGAGCATGAAGCATTCAACCTGATCAAATAAGCTATCATTAACGCTCCATCTTTAGCGACCCCAAATTTTTCAGAATCTTTTATCTTATACACATTTGCCTCAAATAAATATTATGCCGCGATTTTAACTCAAGCAAATCAAGAGAAGGCGGAAACTCCAATCGCACTTTTTAGCTCGAACTTACAAGGTGATGAACTCAATTATTCAGATGTGGAGAAACAGGCATATGCTGTTTTCAAAGCGATCAAGTATTTCATACCTTTCTTACTTAAAGCCCATACCAAAGTCGTAGTACCGTTTCCAGCGGTAAGAAATTTTCTGATACAGAAGGATGTGGAAAAAAAGAGAGCAAATTGGATTATCGCTTTACAAGAATACGATCTTGAGATCAAGCCAGCAAACATCGTAAGAGGTCAAGGCTTCTGCAAGATGTTAGCTGGAGCATCACAAATTCCTGAGAACTCATCTGAAGAGGTACATACGTATGACGTAAGCCTAAACGACGCAGAATCATTATATGCTGACACCATTTATTATCTTAAGAACGGGTATGCTCCATCACACCTGGACCACACCAAGAAAAGAGCTCTGAGATTGAAAGCTAAACAATACCAGCTAATAAATGGTGTTCTGTTTAAAAGGAATTACGATTCTGTGCTTCTTAGGTGTCTTGAGAAAACTGAAGCCGAAAAGGTTTTGCAGGAACTCCACGATGGACCAGCAGGCAGACACTATGCTAGAGACGCTACTACACATAAAATCTTACGTGCATGATATTATTGGCCCACTTTGTTCAAAGACTCATACAATTACGTAAGGAAATTCCAAGTCTGCCAGACTGCTGCAGGGACACAAAAGAAATCGTCCATGCCACTATAGCCGGTTAACATCGAGCAACCATTCACTCAATGGGGCTTGGACATAATAGGTGAGATCGTTCCTCACTCTTCTAAGCAGCATAGGTATATCCTCACGGCAACAGATTATTTTACTAAATGGGTAGAAGCAGTTCCTCTCAAGAGAGCTAATTCTAAAAACATTATTGAATTCATAGATCAATTTATAATCACTAGGTTTGGATTGCCAACGGCCTTAATGTTTGATAATGCCTCATACTTTTCTGCAAATACAATGACTGAGTTTGCACTTAAAAGAGGGTTCAAACTGAAATATTCTACCAACTACTATCCGCAAGGTAATGGATTGGCTGAATCAACAAACAAGAACCTAATCAGGATTATTAAAAGAACAGTCGACCAAAACCAAAAGAATTGGCACAAAGCGCTGGTAAATGCTTTATGGGCAGATAGAATTACAAAGAAAGCTTCCATCGGCACTTCTCCCTTTAATTTAGTTTATGGGAAAGAAGTGGTTCTTCCAACTCACTTAGTCATTCCCTCTTTGTCTTTAGTGCAATACATCAATGAAGTATCTACTTCCTCCTTACAATCGAGACAAATGGAAATAATCAAACTAGAAGAACGATGAGAACAAGCTAAGAAAACCTATGCTCACCACCAAGCGCTAATAAAATCCTCTTTTGACTCAAGCATAATGACCAGAAAAAACTTTCAGATGGGAGATTTAGTTTTGAAATGGGATAAGGCTCATGAAGAAAAGGGCAAACATACGAAATTTCAGAAGTTGTGGCTTGGTCCTTTTCAGATTGTAGAATTCATAGGCCCATCGACGTTTGTGTTGCAGGATTTGGCAGGTAGAAGAGATTCTTTGCCTGTGAATGGACAGATTCTTAAAATGTATTTTCCATAGAAGATCATTCTTCTATTTTTGTAGGATAGTTTTAGTTTTTATTTGTTTTTCTCTTTTTTTTTTATAAATAAAACCTGTTGTAAATGGACACTAATAAGGATTCATGAAAGAGCACACCAATTCTCTATCAGATTTTGATTTCGCTTGTACAAGTAGCGAAACTTTTCGAAAAATATGATTTTTATTATTGACAAATAGAGTTAACTTTAGCCTAAATATGATGTTAGTTTCAACCTCAAAAAAAAAAACTTTGATGAAAGCAACCTTTGGTAAAAAATTGTTTTATATCAGCACAATGAAAGGTATCAATAATAAAATAAATATTCTCTGTAAAGATGCTGTTTTCAAACTCTATTATTGTCGTCCAGAGCTTTCTTAAGGAAAAACAATGACTTCCTCCCTGCTAAAGGAAATCGCAGCATTCAGAGGAACAATCCGAGAAAACACTGTATCTCAAAGAATAAGAGGTCTCATCACGAGCCGACTTATCATGATCACAGATATTATAACTTGCTGACTTTGCCAATACTGTCTACCAAAACAGGGCAACGACTCAAGATTGTTGCAATCAAAAGACAAGGGGTCTCACCACGAGCCAGCTTGTTCAACAAAAGTGTAAATCAAGTGAATGATTGTGTCATAATTTGGCCACCAAACCAAGACATTGTTCTTTAGAGAATAAAAAATGAAAAAGTGTCAAAAAGGATTTTTCTCTGAAATGTTGTAAATAACCTCAAGCAGGAAAAAGGATCATTGCTGGATAACAGGTAACCCTGTCGAGGCTATGGACGCTTGCGGGCAGCAGAGGCTCTACCTATGACAAATGAGCATATTTTAAAAAGACAATACGTAGAGAAGACCTTATTTTATCTTTAAAAAAGACCGAGTAATGTCTGGTGTGAATGCAAGAAATAAGCCTGAGGAAGCAGACAATTGGAATATAAAAAGGTTGAGACAAAGTATCATTGACAGGATAAGGAGTAATGTACTCTATCTGTCCATAACAAAATTTAGACATATGAAAATTTTTCTGTTTCGGAAGTGGAAATTCAATAGAAAAGCAGAGATAACTGGTTCTTCACAAAGAATCGCCATTGTTGTGGTCACCAACAACCCCCCTCTTTGTTTGGTATTAGCAATAACACCAAGCAAAGGGGGACCCTTAGCAAAAAATCAAAAAAAAAAATTTATCAAAATTTTTGTATCTTAACTCTGTAAAGCTATATCGCATCGCGAAGAGAAAGTGAAGCGTTTCCTATGCGCATAAATAAGCCGCGAAGAAGCGACGCGAAATTCATCACATCGCATATATTGAAAGCGCTCTTAAATGAGAAACTTAAGGAATTGCCGACGGCCGATATGCGACGTCGCATATCGCAACATCGCATAAGCAGCACACAGTGATTGAATGGTAAAACCCGATTTGCGATCTACGATATTGCGATCTGCGATCTTGCAATCTGCGATCCTGCGATTTGCGATCTGAGATGAATGAGACTATCAATTCCTGCGATGATACTTCTTGACATCGCAAACCTCGATACTGCGATGCGAATCGCAGAAACCACTCATCGCAAAATTTCCTCGACATAGTCTGTAAACCCAAAATTGAGCGCGCACCTTAAGGGAAATTAATGATTGTACGCCAAAGTATCCAAGAATGATCGTGTTGCGTTTTTCGAAGAGTCAAGTCATTATGAGTGTCATGATTATGCATTCATTAGAACTTAAAGCTTTCATGTCAATCTTTTCGTCATTTCTCTTTTCCTTTGCGTAAACTATAAGGCAGGAACTAATATAAATCAATATGCAGGAAACATCTAAGGAAAAGGGGAAAGCGCCAATACTTGGAGGACAGAGAGGAGATGCCTTCACAAATGGATGCCTCATGCAGCAGGACCACGGATTCCAGAGTATCACTCAACAGATACTGATGGAAATAGACTATCCAAGACTCAAAGTCAAAGGCGCACAAAAGCAGCATGTTTACAAAGGATCCTGAAGCTCAGACTGGGTAAAGCAAAAAGAAAGATGCTAAAGAGGGAAGATGCTCCAGAAAAGCCTGGAAAAAAGAACGGAAGCAATTTTCAATACGGAAGATTGTTCAGACAACGAAATCCCTAACTCATTGAGTCATTCGCATGGCCGGAAACCGAAATAGCAACAGCACAATCAGTTTGAAAGAAATATGGGTTATACCAAGTATACACACAGCGAATACACCAAGCCAGAGGAAGATTTTCGAAAATATCTTCTAGTTTGTCAGAAAGAGGTGCCAGCTCTTGTTATTTCTACTTTTATCGCTCGAACGAAAGGAGAAGACAACCAGCCGACTCTTCCCAGGCGAACATTGCATTGCTTACAGTACTAAGGAGCAGATATAGAAACAGTTAGAAATTAGAATCAATTTTTAGAAATAAATTTGTTTTAGTAGAAGGGCGGTCATTTGAAGCCGTTTCCTAAATTTTTGTAATTAAGATTAATTAGTTAGTAGTATTTAACCATTATCATGGCATTTGGAGAAGGGTCCGGAAATTTGTCAAAAAACTTGTCCTCAGAACATGCACTTTTGCACCCTTGGAGGGGGTTTTTGATGAATGGATAGATCAAGATTTATCAATGTTTGCATTTAATGTCTGCTACTGATGTTGCACTTTTGTACTCTTAGTAGATGTTAGAACAAGTAGAGATAAATCGTTATTGCTTGAAGTTTGTGAGTGAAATCAGTCATAAATGGTACTTTTATCTCTTGACCAATTTTTTCTTATATTCTTAGAGTGATATGCAGTTTTAGTTGTTTATATGTTAATGTATGAATGTGTGGGTTACCATTTGGCACTTTTGTACGGTGGAGTCATTTATTTGTGCTTGACATATGAACAACTTATTATGCGATATGTTGTTCAGAACTGTTTTGCCTCACTTTTTATGCAGAATGGTTTATCTTAATTGATTTCTATTCTTATGATAGCTGAATGATCTTTATTACCAGTTATTGTTTGAAATATTTTTAGATCGCATAATAGAAGAAATATACCCCGGGTTAGCGTAGATTAGATGTGTTGTTTTTATTAGATTACAATAGCATAGAGTCAGTTTAGGAGTTAGAATTAAATTACCTCTAGAATACTTCTAGATCAGCATCATCCAACTCTACACACACACACACCCCTTAGATTGGGAAACTAGTCCCATTATCCCCAGTCGGACCCGCTATACCAAATGGACAAGGAGCTGCCAACCAAGTTCCGGACCGGGTGGGTATCCCCGTTGTTGTCGACCCGATTTCCGAGCCCTCAACAGGACTAGAAATAAGTTTTCTCACATGTACGCGCTTTTCCTTGCATGAAAGTGTGTGAATACGTATACACGCCTTTGTATATAGTGAACCTGCGTGTATACACTACTTGGTATATAGCGAAGTTGCGTATATACGAGACTTGGTATATAGTGAACCTGCGTGTGTACACGACTTGGTATATAGTGGAGTTGCGTATGTATGCGACTTGGTATATAGTGAACCTGCATATACATTTTTCTTTCTTCGTTCTTTGTAGTCTAATCATCAATTCTTTGCTACTGACCTACTGCACTATGAGCTGTCATCTATGTGAGTTGCCATCAAGGACAATACTTGTATCATAATGCCAAAAATCGCCCCCTTTGGACTTGATGGCAACAACAACACCAAGTCACTCTCCCCCTTTGACATCAATGGCAAAGGGTGGACCAATATATTCTCTCCCTTGATATAAATTCTGTAGTCCATACTCCCCCTGAGTACATGCTGAAATTTCTGATTGAGCTCCCCCTTTGTACATGCTAAGATGTACCAATCTGTCCATGCTCCCTCTGAGTACATGCTGAAATCTTTGGTCTACTGAAGTGTGCTATTCATGCTCACCCTGACTGTAAGCAAGGTTTGCAAAAAGATGTTCTACAAGAAGAACATGACTCTATACATCATAAATGACCTTCCTATCACCAAAGACTCATACACACATCCATCTCCCAACCATGTGGGGATATACCAAGATTGACTTATCCACCCAACCAAGTGGGGATATACCAGATACCAATTGTTTATACATGACTGAAATATTACATCATCCTTCCCATGCATAGTGGGGGTACAAATTACATCATATGACCAAAAGGGATTCATCAAATGACTATAATAGATAGAGACAAACTATTACATCATGGGTCTTGATATGACCTTTACATTAACTGATATGACATTTATAACAGAGACCACATATCTAAACAAGACCATGATAGTCATCAACAACTATCATACACATTGTATGATCTGCTCCATAGGCATCTATCAACAACATCCAGACCAACAACTTGTATATGTCCATTAGTGTAGAATTCATCAATGTGTAACAAGGTATGTCTGCATATAGATATCAACTCATCCTTTTGAACATTATCATAGCCTTTCATGAATGAATTCTGCATGTGACATACAAAATCATTCACAGTATATCATATGTGAAAAACACCATAGCCATCTTATCATCATCAAGAACTGCATGATCTTATATACCATCCATGTATCATCACTTGGTGACATCCCTCATCTGCATCAATCGACATATGTAAGTATCAACCTATCATCATATAGGGAAGAACTCATAATCATCATGTCTCCAACAATGCAACCAGCATACTGTATATAGCACTATGTATCTTCAACTCAAGATCTTTTGTCAAGACTTCCTGATATCATCAACAGCAACAATCCTCATCCATGTGAGGGCCAAGAACTATAGGAATCCTACATCATAATTGTATTATATGTAGACAACAAAATATGAGTGACTCATCATCAAGTAATGAAGTTGTGTATTCAAGCTTTGTACTTCTCCTTATCCTTATGAAGATCACCATGTAAACACTATATATGCATCATCAGAGAATCAACCACAAATCTGATCTGAACACCAACTATGTAACCCCAAGAATCATATGAGATTTTGTCATGGAAAACTCATAACCATATCATAGCAAGATGTATCATTTAGCCATATAAGCATCATCACCAAGGAATTCTAACCATAATGCCAAAAATGCATTATTCAAAATATATGCTCCCCCTGAACCTGTGTCATCTGTTTATTGTCAGATCTGATCATGCATATATCAGCAAGAAGTATCAAGGAATAATTATCATCAAATTAGGATCAAAACACTTTTAAACATCTTACAAGTCTCAAGACATTTCTGGACATCATCAGCAGATTGTAACAATTATAAAACATAACAGATAATGGATTGAATCATATCAGACACTTTTTCCTGAGCCTGTCCCACTGCTTTTCCTCAAACTAACATATACGCAACTGTGCAGCTACTAACTCCTGTATATACATGACTTCTTTTCATGAAACTTGTGTATGAGGTTTAGAACACTGAAGTTTTACACTTTCAGCTCCCTCTGAGCCTGTTATGTCTTTATATTGTGTTGTGCCACATCTTTCTGATTGTACTTCCCTTTTCTTCCATATCTTCGAGTGTGATGATGTTTTCTCCTTTTGGTATGGTGCCCATACTTTGTTCCTGCATTCCCTTGCTATATGTCGAAGTGTGTTACATGCATAACATCTTACATGTTTCATATTCCTTCTGTAGCAATCAACAGCTTTGTGACCAAACATATTGCAAGAAAAACAATATCCCTTAAAGTACCTGGAACGTGATGATCTTTTCGTGTGATGGTCTTGAACCATTCTACTTCTGCATCTGACTGCAACATGTCCAAAATTATGACCTACATAACATTCAACATTATTCATCGGAGGAAATAACTTACTATCACTTCCATATTTAGGAGTAAAAGATTTCCTTTGAGGAATTTCATTCCTTGATTGTTGATGGGATTGACCTCTCTTCTCCTTGTTGAGCATTACAAATTTTGCATTAGAGTTCCTTGTCCTACTTTGTGAACTAGATTCACCTTCAACAAATTCATGAAAACCAAGACCATTTTTGATAGCAGGAGACCTTTTACCACTAAGAATATCATCCAAGATCTTAGTACTATCTTGAAATCATAAGAGCTTATCCTTTTCTTCTAATTTATCTTTTAGAATATTTACCTCAACTTGATGTTGCTCGTCCTTTTCAAGATACTGCTTCTTCATGATTCCTTCATCTTTTCTTCCTTCTTCCAACTGATGTCTTAATTCAAGAGCTCCGTTTTCTTGTTTTTCAAGAGCTTGGAGAAGTTCTTTATTCTGCTTATTTGATTCTTCAAGATCTTCTTTTAGCAAGAGGATCTTAGCTTCAAGACTTTCATAGTAACTGGATCTATCTCTGAGTTTCTTGATTGTTGTGCTCCCTTCATTTACTTCCTTTCTTAATGATGTCACTTCATCCTGCAACTTTTGACATTGATCTTCCTTTTCCTTGAATAACCTTCTTACCTTGTTTCCTTCCTCCAATTGAGCTTTTAGTTTGGTAACTTCTTCTTTGGAGACACATTCCCTTTTGTGCAATAGATCTTGTTGATCTCTAATTTTGTCTGTAATTATTTTAAATTCTTCCTCTATTTGATATCTTTCTTGCTCACCCATAAGAGAAAATTCAGTTGTTTCACTATCACTTTCATCTTCTTCAAATGGATAGAGAAATGTATCACCAGAGGATAACAAATTCATACCTGATAATTCTTTTGCTTGTTCATCTTCATTCTGAGGTGATTTTGAATCTAAAGTGTTGCTTCCACATATTCCCTAATTGATTCTCCCACTGTCATAGTTCTTCTGAGATGTCTTCTTCTTCTTAGGCACTTTCTTCTATAGCTTCTTTCCCATTGTTTTATGGATCTCCTTCAAGCGATCAAGCTTCTACCAAAGGACCTGCTATGATACTAATTGTTGGAAATAATACTAAGAGGGGGGGGGGTGAATCAGTATTATAAAATCAATAGAACCTTTTCATTTCCATACTCAGATTCATATACGCCACTTCAGTTAAGGGAACCCGCGTGTACACCAACTATGTCTAATGTAACTAGCGTATATCTAGTAAACTTATGATTAAGTTAATCCATTAAATGTTGATATTTAGTTAGTGCATCAGAACTTCATTAACCATATGAACAGTAAACAGGTGCAGTAAAATAGAATAGATCATCACACACAAGAATCACATATGAACACCATGATGTAAGGTGGAAACCCAATGTGGGTGAAAACCACCTGCTACAATTCGTCTCTATCTTCCTTTAATAAGAAACTTCTTTTTACAATATTTTTGTACTAGAGCAGTGTTATACGAGTACGCAGGCTTCTACTTGCAGAAGGCTACAACCTTCTTTCGTTCTCCAGCTTCTCCTGGAAGGGAGCTACAACCCCCTTCTCTCTTGTACTAGCCAATCCACGTACTAGCACGTAGGCGCCAACCTACTAAAGGTTCCAACCTTCACTCATTTTCCAACTGCTACTTGAACGGAGCTACAACCCCCTAGCTCTTGTACTAGCCAATATGTTTACCAGTACATAGGCGCTGGCCTACAGAAGACTATAATCTTCTCTCTTCCTCTAGGGACCACGTTTCATAAATTTTCATACTAGATAGTCTTGAGGCACAACACCATAATATGAAGGCCACGTTTCATCCAATTTTCATACTGGACCCATCAATATCATTCAAGCACAAAATCAATCACCACTTGCATCATCAATCTCTGAATCACCCAATACTGAATCACTGAAACCCTGTCAACAAAATGCAGTCACCAGTACACAAAGCAGAACACAAAACCATGCAACAATATTTAGAACCAATTGTATCACCAGAAATCATGCATCAAAGTACATAAACTACTTGGAAGAGCTGAACCAGCGTGTATATGCAACTTCACCAAGGTGAACCAGTGTATATGTCATCAATTACTTTCTTATAATTTCACAGCACTTCCTGACTTCAAACATACCCATATCATTACATGTACAAAGATAATATCTATGTTAGCAACCAGATCTAGTCCATCAGATAACATAAAGATAAGTCATTATGATCCTGATCCATTCATCCATCAACACTGAAGCTAAACATAATCAACCAATCTGAATATGTAGAATACTAACACTAGTAAACAGTCACCAGAACTGAGACTTTGCATCAACAACCAGAACCACATGTAACTTCAAACATCATAGTTCATATTGTATACGCTACTTAGATGTATCTAACCTGTGTATATACACGCTTTTATCAAAGTCAACCAATGTATACATCTGTAAATATTAATTCATGATTGCAACTATTCCAAACTTGAGTTATACCCAGATCATAATATTTATAGATCATTACATGCGTCAGTATACATATCTAGAATAAGCATGATCAAACCGTATAGAGATGATTCATTCCAAGCCATTAGATCTCAATCTATCCTTAGATCTTTTTCTCCATCAACCGCTGAGATTCCTCTTAGGCTCAGATCAAGCAACTTATCATGAACCCATAACCTGCATATTGGGTCTCATACTTCATCATATATTCAAGACTTTCTGAGTGCCTTTGCCTAATGATCTTCTTCTCCTTTTATAGTCTTATGCCTTACTGAATAACATGGTCCAAAACCATAAAGAATCAATACCATGGACCCAATACCTGGGTTCAACACTTCGGATGAGATACCATGGTCCAAAACCATAGGGCCAAATACCAAGGACTAAATACCATGGACCAGAAATATGTTTACCCACTGTACGTGATTTTCCTTGCATGAAAGTGCGTGCATACGTATACATGCCTTTGTATATAGTGAACTTGCATGTATACACTACTTGGTATATAGTGAACCTGCGTATATACGCGACTTGGTATATAGTGAACCTACGTGTGTACACGACTTGGTATATAGTGGAGTTGCGTCTGTACGAGACTTGGTATATAGTGAACCTCCGTATATACTTTTCTTTCTTCATTCTTTGTAGTTCGATCATTACTTCTTTGCTACTGACCTGCTGCACTATGATCTATCATCTATGTGAGTTGCCATCAAGGACAATACTTGTATCATAATGCCAACAACAGGATGTAGTAAAAGATCAGAGTATAACAATCCAGAGACTTGAATCTAAGATCCTCTCTCTAAAAGAATATCTTGAAGAATCAAAGAAGCATAATGAAGAAGCTCTTGAAGAACACGAACATGAAGTGCTCGAGTTAAGGCAACAAGTGGAAAAAGGAAGAAAAGCTTAAGAAAACATAAAGAAACAATATCTGGAAAAGGAAGAACAACATCAAGTTGAGGTAAATATCTTAGAAGGTAAACTAGAAGAAAAGGATAAACTGTTACGACTTCAAGACAGTGCTAAGATTTTGGATGATATTCTTAGTAGTCAAAGATCCCCTGCTATCAAATATGGTCTTGTTTTTTATGAAACTATTGAAGGTGAATCTAGCTCATAGGGTGAGGCAAGGAACTCTAATGCAAAACCCGAAATGCTCAACAAGGAGATAAGAGGTCAACCCCAGCAACAACCAAGGAAAGAAATTCTTAGAAGAAAACCTTTTGCTCCTAACTGTGGAAGTGATAGATGGTTATTTCCTCAAATGAATAATGTTGAATTTTATGAATATCATAATCTTGGACATGTTGCAGCCAGATGTAGAGGTAGAATGGTTCAAGACCATCACAGAGAAAGATCATCACGTTCCAGGTACTTTAAGGGATATTGTTTTTCTTGCAATATGTTTGGTCACAAAGCTATTGATTGCAATAAAAGGAATATGAAACATGTAATATGTTATGCATGTAACAAGTTTGGACATAAATTAAAGGAATGCAGAAGCAAAATTTGGACACCAAAGAAAAAGGAGCATACATCATCTTAATCCCAGGTATTAAAGAAGATAGAATTTGTGTCAGAATGATGTGCAATAACTCAGTCAGCAGACATAACAGACCCATGGGAAGCTGAAAGTGTAAACCTTCAGTATTCCAATTTTCATATGCAGCTATTATGAAGAGAAGTCATGTATATACACGAGTTAAAGGCTGTAGAGTCATGTATATGGAGCTTTGAAGAAAAAGCAACAAAACAGATTCAAGAAAAGAAGTCTGATATAGTTCGGTCATGGTATATGTTGGTTGGCACAGGTTCAGAGGGAGCATATGCTTCGAATAATGCATTGTTGGCATTATGGTTAGAAGTCTTTGGTGATGATGCTTATGTGGCTAAATTATACATCTTGCTACTTATTTTTGGTTGGCCCAGAGAATGGTATTGTAGGTTACAGGTCTGGATGCTAGTGAGAGATGCTTATGGTGCAGATAATATATGGTGTACAATAGTTGTTGATGACTATCATGGTCTTGTTTAGATTGTTGTTCTTTGTTATAAAAGTCATGAATATCATTTGGTGTAAAGCTCTTGCAAAGACTAATTTGTACCCCACTATGCATGGGAAGGATGATGTAATAATTTCTATTTTCAGACATGTATAAACATTTGGTATACCCCCACTTGGTTGGGTGGATGAGTCAAAGTGGTGTATCCCCACTTAGTTGGGAGATTAATGTATGTATGAGTCATTAGTGATAGGAAGGACATACTCACTTAGTTGAGTTGTACAGTCATGTTATTCTTTTAAAAAATATTTTTGGAGACTCGGCATGTGCTCAGGAGGAACATGAATGGATTGATACATATTAGCATGTACAAAGGCGGAACTCAATCAGAGATTTCAGCATGTACTCAGGGGGAGTATGGACATCAGAATGTATATCAAGGGAGAGAATATCTGGGTCCGCCCTTTTCCCTTGATGTCAGAGGGGGAGAGTAACTTGGTGTGGTTGTTTCCATCAAGTCCAAAGGGGGAGATTTTTGGCATTATGATACAGGTATCACACAAGTGTTGTCCTTGATGGCAACTCTCTCAGATGAAAGATCACAGTATAGAAGGTAAACAACAATGAATGAAGAAATAAAGGTATACGCAGGCTCACCATTGACCAAGCTGCTTATAAATGCAGGTTAACTATATACAAAGTCGCGTATACAAAAAGGTATACGTAGGTTCACTATATACCAAGTCGCATATACACGCAGGTTCACTATATATCAAGTCGCATATACACGCAGGTTCAATATATACAAAGGCACGTATAATGTACACATGCACTTTCACAGAGGGAAAGGCGCGTACATGTTGGAAAAGTAAGTTTTGGTCCATGGTATTTGGACCATGGTATTTTGGTATTGGTCCATGGTATTTGGTCTGAGGTATTGATCCCAGGTATTGGGTCCAAGGTATCGGTCCTACGTGGTCTTGGACCATGGTATTGAGTGAGGCCTAAACCTATATAAGGAGAAGAAGATCATTAGGCCAAAGGGTAAGTGTGCAAGTGGTGAATACCTCATGAAGTGTGAGATCTAGTATGCAGGTTATGTGTATGTGATGCTTTGTTAAGGATGCACCTATGTCCTGAATGAAGGTTGATGGACCAGGATCATGAAGACTAAAATGCATTATCATTATATGCTATGATCATGAATAGTTTAGATCTGAATATTGATGCATGTCTTATCCTTTATATCTGATGATCTAGGTATATCTGAAGTAGAAAATTGCAGCGAAGGCATAAGTAATTATTTTCAGATCTGTACGCTGGCTCCCTTTGGTGAAAGGGTGTATACACCCTGGTTCGACACAACCAAGTAGCGTATACATTATGAGATTTGATATTTGAAGTTGTTGTTAGTTCTAGTGGTTGTTGCAGGGTTCTGGGTTCTGCTCTGTGTTATGGTGACTGTGTTTTGATGATAGGGTTTTAGTGATTCAGTGGTTGGGTGATTTAGAGATTGATGATGCAGGTATAGTTGATGGTTGTTTGCAGTGGTGATTGATTTTGTATTGATGGATCCAGTCTGAAAATTTATGAAACATGGAAACTGGAAGAAAAGAGAAGATCGTAGTCTTATGTAGGTCGGTGCCTATGTACTAGTAAATATATTGGCTAGTAGAAGAGCTAGGGGGTTGTAGCTCCCTTCTAGTAGAATCTAGAGAACGAGAGAAGGTTTTAGCCTTCTACAGATGGGTGCCTACGTACTGGTATGAGTCTGCACCAGTACAAGATTGTAAACAGGTTTTTTCATATCTTAAAGAAAACATGGGCAGGTGGTTTTTGTCCCGCATTGGGTTTCCACATTATATCATGGTGTTCATGTGTGTGTCTTAGGTGTGATGATCTATTCTATTTTTACTACACCTAGTTACTATTTATATGGTTAATGAAGTTCTGATACACTGATAAAAGATCAGCATATGATGAATTAACTGAATCATACGTTTGTTGAATATACGTTAGTTGCATTAAACACAGTTGCGTGTACACACGGGTTCCCTTAACTGAAGTAGAGTATATGAATCTAATTATGGAAATGAAAAATCTATTGATTTTCTAATACTGATTCAGCCCCCCCTCTCAGTATTATTTCCAACATCTAGTTTCCAAGTGATTCATCGTAAATGTAATTTCTTTTTCTTGCCATTTGATGTTTGGGTGTTAAGCTTGTGCAGACAAAGAGCTTAATATAATGAAGTTCGTTCAATGAACTTGCACAACCGATATCACTCAGATAAAAACCCTGACATGAAAGCATGGTGATAAAACCGAAAATGGAGTGGATTAAGCTTGGGTAGACGAAGATCATAATATAATGAAGCTTGTTCAACGAACTTGCACAACTGATATCATTGAGATCAAAATCACGACATGAAAGCATGCCGATAAAACTGAAAATGGAGTGGTTTACAGACTAAGTTTTATGGATCAAATTATTGATTTCTTTCCAACAGGAATCATAGCACGGGACATGATGATGAAAAATAATGAATATTTTATGGAATCAGGTGGCATGACTTTTGACCAAGAGAAATAAGGGTATACTAAGATATGATGCGTAGTACTTACTGAAATCACAATGTACATTTTCAAACCATCAATATCAAACATTTATGTGAATGAAATTATGAAACATTATGGAGCCACTCACTTTAGAATTTATAGCCAAAGAATTTAAGAGTTACAATAAAGTTTTTAAGTGATCAAAATAAAAATAATACATATTAGAGATATTATATACACATGGATTATAGATATCAAGCTAAATGTGGTTGCTAAAGCAACATTTTCCTACACCTAGTGTCTTAGATGGCCAAGGCAAGGTGTCATTAAACCAGTTTTACATCCATCTATATACCTTAGTTGGAAAATTACTAATGTCACAAGAATCACAGGGGTTGAGATGTCAATCAAAATTTAAAACTAACCTCTAAAAACTCATATTGAAAGTGGGGTAATAAGTCCTATGACATCCAACCTGCAATTTGCAATGGGGAATCCTCAAGAGTCTCTTTGAAGAAAGAATGTCCCATTGAGGGGTTCAAGAAGATATATGACGCCCCACCAATTTGATAGTTGAAGAAGTTTGAATATGGGTTTTGTCAATTTTGGCCCTAAGTAGGCAAGGCAACACGGAAGGAGATGACCCCCTTAGAAGAGTTCAAAAGGGAAGGCCACATAAGGTCTTATATAAAGATCTAAATCCAAGGACCTCCATCATAGAAAGCGTTAGACATGTATTGAAATAAAGTAGACAATGACCCATAGAAATCTTGATAATAAAAAAGTAGAACATCCCTTGAATCCCATAATAAATGGAGCATCTACAAATGAGGTGATCCTCTAACTCAATCTCGTGTATATGGCAAAGCTAGAAGATGTTATTGGGAAGAGGATTGTCATGATGGTTAATTTCAACTAGATGCTAATGTAAACCCACTTTAAACCCACCAAGGGGGATCTGAAGGGAAACATCTAGTGTTCTTGTGTGTATGAGTTAAACAATAAGGCCCCCTCTAATTTGCATGAAGTGTTCCTAGTACAAATCTGTCTTAGAGTCAATGCCATGAAAAGATGAAGTCCAAGTACACTTAATTTGTTGTCTATAAATAACCTCTTTAACAACTTGACCGAAACATATAACGATGTCATTTACAGTGGAGGTGTATGTCACTTGAATTGTGTTACAACTTTAATCGCTCCCCCAGAAAAATGTGCTAGCCTCCCTTGTGATGATGCATCAACCCTAACAGAGAATAATCTCATTATGTAAAAGGAATTTAAACATGATGTAACTTTAATAGTTCCCTACTCACCCCTGGCTCACCACTCGTGGCAAATGTGAGGATATTTCAAGCATTGATGTGTATAATATCATTTTATTTTCTCTTATGTGTAGTATTCTACATTGACACGATTGTGATTTTAAGGAAACAAAATATTTGTATCAAGGGTTAACTCCTTGTGCATTAGGGATGAAGAGGTCAAGTCATTATGAGTGATCTATTCATTGCCAACTCCTCATGTGGGACAACACTACAAGCTCCATGTCAACATGAAGTGTAGATATTGTGAGCAATTATGATTGATGTTTTGCATATTATCCAGTTGTTCTACATTAGGTATACATGATAATAAGGGCATTACACACAAACACACACCCTTGAGACCAATACCTAGTTCTCTAAAAATCAAATGGTCCCAATATTCTTAGTTAGAGGTGAAGGATTCTCCTAAGAGGTTAGTTTTTTTCTTTGAGGCAGTGTCTTTGGCCTTGGATACTAAGTGGTTAAGGGCTTCAGAGGTTAAGAGTTAAGAGCCAATGGCTTGGGGACCATATGATTTCGGACGAAGGGCTTAAGAGTTAGGGGATTTAGGTGTTTGGGGTTAAGGGGTTAGGTTTTAAGATGTTTAGGGGTTAGGGGTTAAGTTTTAAGGGTCATGGGTTAAGAGAATAAGGGGTTATTGATTAGGGGTTCATGGATTCTAAGTTAGCAGTTAATGGCTTAAGGTTTAATGGGCTAAGGGGTTGATGGGTTATGAGTTATGAGTGTAGTGGTTAATGCATTATGGCTTGGGGATTTAGGGGATAGGGAGTTTTGTGGTTATGGGTTAATGTCTTATGGGTTCCGATAATGGGGCCCCTAATCCCCTTATCACTGCTATCGAGCGTTCCCCTTTCAATTTCTCTTGTTGCCTTCCCTCTAGGCCCCCTAATCCCCTTATCACCACTATCGAGGGTTTCCCTTTCAATTTATCTTGTTGCCTTTCCTCTAGGCTGTGTATCCCCTATGACATTAGGTCCTAAGCCCCCTTATCATTCACTAATGCTAGGATTATAGATCTTAATAAACCATGCTTGGACATCCCACTTCTGCCCATCCATGTTACCCTTGTGTCCCCTAGTCCCGTTCAATACACCACAAAATACTCCTCCCACATTTTTAGTCATATCATTCAACTCATCCTAACATTATGAACCCAAAATTTGGCCCCAATGTCCCTACAACTACACCCTTGGGCCACCTTCACTAAGGGATTAAATGTAGTAGGGCTAATGAGTTGTGATAAGGGGGGCCATAATCCCCTTATCATAACTATTGGGGGTTCCCCTATCAACTACAGTTGCTTCATAAAGAATGGAAATGGAGAGTAAAAGACAAGTGTTAAGGCATGTTAAGGTGTGTCAAGTGCCAGGGTGTGGCGCCAACACATGATAGGGAGTGTTAGGGCCAAGTGTCAGGGAAACACAAGGGAGAACTAGTTTCAAATGCATGGAAACAAATGAATATGAGTGCATAATAGGGAGTGTCAATGATGTCCATGTTTGCTAAGGAGGGAGTGAAAAGGCATGCTAGGAAGTGCCAAGGCATGTTAGAGTGTTAGGGAAACATGCCATGATGTGCCAAGTGTCAAGCTATGTCAATGCCTGATAAGGAGTGTTAGTGAATGTTAGGGAAACACAAGGGAGCACTAGGTCAAAATGCATGGAAATGAATGAATAAGAGTGTGTGATAAGAAGTGCTAGTGAGTTTCAGGTGTGCTAGGGAGGGAGTGACAAGGTTATATGTTAGGTAGTGCTAAGGCATTCTAGAGTGGCAGGTCATGTCAGGGAGTGCCAAAGAATGCCAAGAAATGCAAGGGGTGTTAACACATGCCACATGGTGCCAAGCGATTGTTAGACGTGCAAGGTGTTATTCCATGTAAAGATGTAAACTATGTTGCTTAGTTGTTTTATGGCCACGCTTTGACGTGAGCCTTGACTTCCTAAATGGTAACTTGTTAAGTGGGATAATTTGAAATTGGACATGAGTAGCCTAATATGAGTTATAGTCAGTTCTTAGGTGAACAAGGCATAGTATAGTTGTAGTAATCATAACTTGGCAAAGATGTTGTAGTCGAGGGAGGACTTGAATGGGTTCCCAAGTCCCAAGAAACATAAGTGTAGTTGTGAGGGCATGATAGCTAAGGAGTGTCAAGGCATCCCAAGGAATGAAAACGCATGCTAATGCATGCTAGACAATGTCAATGCTACTGAGGAATGCTAGGGAGTGCCAAGGCTATTGAGAAATCTAGGGCACAATAATTAGGTGATTTCTCTTCCTATGCTAATTTCTTATGAATGCTGTTTACTTCTTAAGATGAGGATCTTCTCTTTTCTTAGATTATTATAGTGTTCTTCTTCATCAAAAAACTACCAATGCATAAACAATGAGGAGACCAAAGACAAAGAGAATAGGTGATCAGCCATGGCCAATCCTCTCCAACATGAGAGGAAAACTCAAACGAATTCTTCTTCTTGTAGATACTTCAATTGACGAATACCAAGAACATGACCTAGACCCTTGACTCAATGACCTCTCCAAGAACAAGTAGTAAGCCTCCTTGATTCAATTTCCTTATTTTTCCTTGAGTGAATGATGATCAAGCTTCTTCCTTCAATAACTCAAATATCCTTCAAATTTTGGTTCCCTAAATCAGATCTATAGTTCTTGGCCCTCTTACAGAAACCCTAGCATGTATGGTTGACCAACCTTTTGAACCTTGAACTTCTTCTCTTGGATGATATGACCTCTTATTATAATTCGACTTATAACCTTGCTTATCTTCTTCCTTGATTCGACTTCTTGGACAACAGTAAGACCTTCGACCTTTTCCATAGCAGATAGTTCTTCCTTCCTTCGGACGTGTGGAGGTATTAGCCCTAAATCAAACCCATAAACAACACCAAAATATTCACTCTTCATTTCCTTCTCTTCTCTAGCAATCTTCAAACTTCTTATTGCAGACTTACTTAACTAGATTTGCTTGTCCACAAATTGAGGTCGAGTTTCCCTATATATAGTGTTTCATCCATCAAAATAAACTGACTTGTGATATAGGTAAGCCAACTAGACATTCTAGAAGAATCCTTAGGCTGACATGAAGAAGAGTTTGGGACAAGGTCTTGGAGGGCTAACAAAATTTCTTCTACAATGGATTACATGCCCAAAATGGGTCTTCAATATTTAACATTGACTCTATGAATTGTATGGCTTGATGACCAAACCTAATAGCTCACAATGGGAGCTTTAACTAAAAATAAAATTCCTTAATCATGAAACCCATTATTCAAGCATTACAAAAATAATTTTATTTTCTTCTTTACATCAATTACATAAAATCGCAATTACACATGTCATTATGAAGACCAAACCGAGTTACACTTTTCAACGAGGGAATCACAAGGGGGAACTAGGTCAAAACACATGGAAATAAATGAATAAGAGTGTGTGCCAAGGAGTGTCAGCAAATTCTAGGTGTCCCAAGGATGATGTGTGTAAGGAGAAGTTCATAATAGGACTTGCAGGAAAAAATCCTTTGGTTGCGATAAGGGGCTAGAAAAAGCATTTTCAAACAAAGGGAGACTTTGGGTTGGGCACAACATTGTTTTTCCAATACCTTGGTTGGGTTCCCAAGCCGCAAAAAAGGTAAGGTGGTCTATGAGGTCATGACAACTACAGAGTGCCAAGGTGTGCTAGGGAATGTTGGGAAGTACTAAAAAATGCTAGATAGTTCCAAGGCATGTTCTGCATGCCAATACATGCCAAGTGTTAAGGCCTGCCAAGATCTACCAAGTGCTAGGTTGTGGGGTGATCACATGCTAGGGAATGTTAGGGTCAGGCATCAAGGAAGCACAAGAGAGCACTAGTTTCAAATTGATGGAAATGAAGTGTTAATGAGTTCCAGGTGTGCCAAGGAGGGAGTGACAAGATATTCTAGATATTTCCAAGGCATGCTAGAGTGTTAGGGAAGCATAACAAGGTGTGCCAAGTGCCAAGGTGTGTCAATGTGTGCTGAGTGTTGGGGAGTGCCAAGGAAACACAAGGGAGAACTACATGAAAATCCATGGAAATGAATGAAAAAGAGTGTGTGACAAGGAGTGTTAGCAAGTAGCATATGTGTTATGGAGGGAGTCACATGGTATGCTAGGTAGCACTAATTTATTGAACTCAACTCATCAAAATTTTCCCTCTAAGGGTCAGGACCCCTCTTCTTCTACGCAGATTTGTCACAGTCTTAAGGGCATACCTTATGGAATGAACATGCTAGGAAACCACCCTAACTAGGGTATTATACTTATATTCTAATTGCTTTAAAACAAAGCATATCCGCCCATAGCAAAAATATCAACTCTTTCCTCCATAAGAGACTCTACCTAGCTCATATGGATCCATAGATTCTTGGCATTTTTTTTATTGAATCTTAGCCTGAACTTTAGATATCTATAACTCTCAAACTACGGTTACCTCAGTCAATATTACACCCACGGCTACTTATGTTCTGGCCCTCAATTCCAATGTAGGCCCTCCTCCATTTTTGTTGGTCTTTATCATATACCTTGCAACCTACTGACCACCATAATATAGGGTCTCAAGCCTCTCTGCTCTTTTAGAATTTGATGCGGCCTTCACACAAAAAAACCTCTGAAATCACATGCCCAAATTCTCATGAGTCACCTCTCTTGAGCTCAATCTAGCATAAGATAACCAACAATATGCAATCCTACTTCCTAGCTCGAACCCATTAAGGTATGTGACATTCTTGTGAACCTTCAAATGATGATCTTGCTCTTCGTGGATTATCATGGCCTCCCTTTAATAACCCTTACTCATCCCTCTAACTTGGCCTACTTTAGGACTACATCTCTCCTAGATTCCTTGATCAAATGAGCTCCTTCTCACTTGATGTTCCAACCTTCATACTAATGCCTCCTTAAATTTATTTTCCTATCTAGGCCTCTTAGGAACCCTCTAGAACTTATGATTTTTATCCACATAGACCTTATGAAATATTAATTTTCCTTTTTAATTTTATTTTACATTTTAAACCCCATCTTGGGTCCAAAATGATCTGGATTTAAACAGGAACGCAAAAAATTACAGAGATAACCATAAACACAGAGATGCAGTGGAAATAATACCTCAATTCATGAATGTAAAATACTAAAATATGCTTACAAACAACAATAGAAAGAAACCAGCTAGGGCAATGGTAGCTTATCTCTGAGAAGAGATGTGGCAGCTAACTGCCTCTGAACTATGTTACAATGAGGCTCAAAGGCCTATTTCTTGTTGAGAAATGATGTAAAACCCTAAACATCCAAAAACCTAACCCTAGAAGATGAAACACCAAAGTGTGGGCCCCGTTTGGGTAAATTGGTACATCAACTTCCCGGGGTCGTAGCTTTGGCATACAATTTCCGTTTGACGCGTACAATATTTCGTTAGAAAGATCTACCCGAGAACTACAACTTTGCGAAGAGTAGCATGGGTCCTCTCCATGGACCCATGCTGCTCCAAGTTTTCCCAAAAAATGTCGTTTAGGGCCTCAAAATGGCTCTCGAAGTTCAGGACCCAAAAACTGCTAAAAATAGTAAATTGTGCTACAATTAAGGAAACTGAAAAGTTGAAAGAAAAAATGGTGGGGGTGCAAGTGGACTTGGTGGGTGGCCACCAATATCCACCTAGATCATTCCTCCCCCATTAGGAAGCAATGGTCCCCACTGTGTTGAGTTCCTCCATGAGATGAGGAAACTTCTGCTGAACTTGGTCCCTCATGAGCCACTTGCCCTGGTGAAGGAGTTGGCCCGCTTTGACAACTCGATATAGTTGGATATTCTATTGGTGAGTGTGCTTGATCTGTGTGTCCATGATCTGATTAGCTACATCTTGTTCCATGAAACCTAGATTTAACTCTGTGGGTGTGAGTTGTTCTGCAATGTCGGATGTGTCTAGTAATGGTGGAAAGTATGGCTAAAGACGGTCCACATTGATTAGTGGGTGCAGGCTAAGGGATGGGGTAATGTTGAGCTCAAATGCATTGTCTCCCATATCCTTGGTAATGGTGTAAGAACTATATCGGAGTGGTCTCAGTTTCCGATAGGCTCTGGTAAGGCATTCCTTTTGCAAATGCAACCAGACTTTGTCACCCACCTGAAACTTGTGTGGCACCTGATGTTGATCATGTCACTGCTTGTACTTGGCATTTCATTTCTCCAGAATGTCATGGAATTTTTGGCAAATATGTTGGATGTGCTCTTGAAGTTTTTTTCCTTATCTGTTTTGGACTAGACATGAGCTGAATCTGCTTGAGTAGCTGCAAATGGCATGGCCACATCAATGGGAAGTAGTGGTAGGAATCCCAAGCCCACCTGAAAAGGGCTGTGGCCAGTCGAGCTATGGAGAGACTGGTTGTAGCTATGGTGAACATAGGGGAGGCTCTCATCCCATGTGTGTGGCTTCTTTGAGTTGTACATGCACAAAATGTGTACAATCATCTTGTTGACAACCTCTATCTAGCCATCAGTTTGAGGATGGAAGGCTGTGAACTTAGTGAGTTTGGTGTCTAGCATCGACCAGAGACTGGACCAAAATGTACTGAGGAACCTACTATCCTGATCTGAGATGATAGACTGTGGGATCCCAAAGGGTACCCACACTCGTTCAAAGAAGAGTTTAGTAGTGGCTTCTGCTGTGATATTCTTCTTACAGGCTGCCATAATGGCCATTTCCAAGAACCTGTAGACTACCACAAAAACACAGTCATTTCCATGCTTAGTGGAAGGAAGGCTTGACATGTAATCCATGGAGATGGATTCCCAAGGTCGACTAGGGGTAGGCAGCGGGGTATAGAGGCCTTCCTTCTTGACGACCGGTTTGGCGATGGCGCAGGCACTACATGATATGATGTACTTTCCAACATCCTGTTGAAGTTTCAGCCAATAAAAATACTTCTGCAATACTCCCACCATTTTCTTGACCCCAGAATGCCCAACAGCCTTACTGTAGTGTGCTTCCCAAATAATCTTGGCATGCTCGCTTGAAGAAACACAAAGGTGACCCAGGTGGTTGTTACACTAAAAAATGTCACCATGACTATTTACAGTTAGTATGGCTCTATCAACAATCATGCTATCCTCTTAGGCAAGTCTTATGCCTCTGCTCTCCATGTCAAACTCCAAAAAGAGAGAAAGTCTTTATAAATGTATTTATCTCTGGGTACGCAGGTTCTCTCAACCTTACCTGCGGGTACGCTCCCAATATTCACAAAAGCTGCGTACTTGTACGCTCTGTATGTAAAGGGGCAGGTGTGTACCCCTGTAAAGGTCAAAATGCGCAAGTTTCATCTTTAAAAAGTTACTTGTGGTCATTTCTAGAGCATTCTAGAAGGTTGTTTGACGTGTATTGAGCGCCTCCAGATGGTTCATGTACCCCTACCAAAGAGGAACTTATCCCATTAATGAGGGAGCTATCCCATCCAAAGAGGGGATTATCCCATTGATGGTGGACCTGAATAACTTCCACTAGAGCACTATAAATACAGGCATTGCGCCAGAAGGAGAGGAGGTTGGAAGCTAAACATTTCTAAGGGTAGATGCTGCTGGAATTAGGACTCCCATTTAGAAGCTTGTGAGGAGAGATTGCCATCTTTGCTTGTTCTATTTGGAAGTGGGTGAGCTTTGTCAAAGTAAAGGATAACTCTTGATGGACCCTGGGAGGGACTTGCACAACACCAAGGCTCAGGTTGTAATTGTTCCTTTTGTTTCCTATTAATGCAAATGAGTCCATTCTTCTCAATAACTTGTTATTTATGAGTTGTTTCATGTACTCCTTGGTCTATGTGTTAAATATGTTTTATTCTATGAGATTATCAAGTGTTATTTAATCGTTTGATTGTTAGTGGATGCAGGTTTCAAAGTGAAGGAGGAGCTCATCCGGATCAGTGAGGCTGCACTGCTACAACAGCGTTGGACTACAGGTAGGATCTAAACACTTGATTTCTTAGATAGTAAATGCATGTTTAGAGAAGGGTTGCTCTTGTTTGTCTTGTTTGTCACTAGAGAGTCTTAGGCTCCTAGGGAGGTTGGTTGTGTCCACACTATCGACTCTTTCCGCCTGACAAAATGGCGACTCCGCTGGGGACTCCATGGATGTGAAAGTCTTTTCCTTTGTATGCAACTTTGATCTGAGAAAAGTCATTTATTTTCTGGTTTTTGGCTCTGTGACTTTGCATTTGGGTGGGTTAGCTTAGAGTTAGATTGAATTTAATTTTTCTTGGTTTTTTCAGTAGTACGCACCCTCTGAGTATTTCACAGTGCGTACTTGTACGCACTGTTGCTGTGTGCACAGAGCGGGCCCGTACCTGTCTTAACGGGTTGCCTGCGTACCCTGCTAAAAATTAAGAAATTTCCATTTTTTACATTTTTCCTCTTAGATTTTGCTTTTTCTTAGTTTTTACTGCCTAGATCCATTAGTCTCTTGTCAAATATCTTCACCTGAACTTGTTTCGATAGCATTGAGTGTTTTAGTGGATTTCATAGAAGTTTAAGCCCTAGGGTTTGATTTTTGAGTAGGTCTTGTAGTGACTTTGGCGGTAGAAGTTGTCAAGCCTTAGATCTCTCTGGTTTTGTCCGCATTCTTAGAAGTCAGACCTGTCATAAAGTCTACCTGTGAGAGCAACTTACCTTTGAGTGGTCTCTTTGGCAAATTTCGAAGTGCTTGTTGATTGAGTATTGAATTCCATTTTACAAAAAGAACAAAAAGATTTGAGTTTTGTTTTGACTAGTCTTTTGATTCTGCATTAGCTGGTCCTTGACTTGATTGTGGTCAAGTAAAACAAACTAGAATCATCCTTGTAGGCTTTTGCCTGGTTAGGTTTGCTTAGAGTAAATTTCTTTTTGATTTGCTTGTGAGTCAAGTTTTCATAGATTTTATAACTTTTGAGATTGATTTTCGTTAAAATAGATTTATATGCTTTATTAAATAAGAGAAAATACAAAAACATCTCCTTTGAAAAGTTTTGTTTCAAGTAGCTTTGAGGCATTTTGAAAGAAAAAGAGTTTTTCGTGCACGTAAGGAGTGGTCATGTTTGTATGCTTGGAAAGATAAAGAGAATTGTTTCTTTGATTGTCTTTACTAAGAAAGTTGTTTTCTATAAAATTTGCATTTCTCAACTCTCTTAGTTAGGAATTTCATTGAAAGAGAAAAGTAGCGTAAATCATCTTAGGTGCATCTTTGTAGTGGTTTGAGTCGAGTCTACACACCATTGGTTTCACTTCCGCTACCTTTTGTCTTTAAGAAAAACCATAAAATTAACGCTTAAAGTAAAATCAACGTAGTAACTTTTATTTACTAGGGCTCTGAAATACCAATTTAGATCAGGCTAGTGTCTTGGAGTAGGAGAGTAATTAACTCTCCAAGACAACAAAACCAAACAAGTAGCTTATCTTGTGATAGAATAAATCCAATTGTCTCATTTGTACTCTGGGAAAGCTCCTCTTAAAGGAGAAGCACGAGCTCGTGTCCGAACCAGTGAGGGGATCAACCCTCCCTCGTTGGGAACGACGCCAGACACACACGTATTACAAACGGTAAACCTCGGATTAACCATTGTCAAGGAGCCAGGGGTCACTTGTCGGTAAACCTTGGATTATTGCCAAGGAACCGGCAAGGGGATTGAGCTTGATACTCTGCCCTTGCATGCTGTCGGAGTGTAGACTGTTCCCCCAGGTGCATTTGTTGCGGTTGGTAACCTTAGTGACCATTATCTTTAGGATTCTACCTAGGTGATGGTGGAGGGAAGATCCCACTGTACCTGGAGCAGACGTCGGCTAGACTCACTTGGATTTTCCGGGGGGTTCACTTCACTCGAGACGGTTAAAGTGGAGGAACTTGTGCCGGTCTATTCATTAAGCAGGTTGTCGGGGTAACTGTTCCACCCGCCACTTCTGTACTGAATCCGGCGATGTTGGGTTTCATCTCCAACTAGCGTTTTCGGTCTGGAAGGCTACTGTTTGTGCTTGGTTTAACGCCCTAGATTCTTTAGGCGTCTGATTCGAATTTGTTTGGTTCTTTAGAGACTATAGGTGGTTTGATTTGAGATTTTACTTTGTTTTCGTGTGTAGTAGTTAAAAGTTTTTAGCTGTGGCGGAATTACCGAGGCAGTCCCGTAGACTTCGGGGCCAGTCTCCTGAAGTTGTTTCTGTGGCCGAATTGTTGAGAAGATCCCGTAGACTTAGGGGTGAACCTCCTCGAGATGACCCCAGTAATCTAGAAGGTTTGAAGGTCCTTGTAACTCCTCCTAGTGGCAGTAGAGTAGGTTCACCTGAAGAAGGAGAATCTTCCTTTGTAGTCCATTTAGATTACCAAGGTCTATAGACAGGTTATAATCCCGAAGCTGTTACAGTTTCTGAGCTTGTTGGTAGTTTTTCGTCTGCTAGTGATACAGGCGAAGAACTTGAAATATCTGAACCTGTTACTCCGACTTCTAGTGTTCTAGATTCACCAAGAGTAGAACGAGTTATCACCGAAAATCTTCCTACTGGTCTGATTGCTATCGAATAACTTGCTCCAGAGGAAGAAATAGGCGTCTCTAACCTTGAAGATCAACTTACTATTGAGCTCAGGGAGCGTGAATCTATCTTTTACAGTCCTCCTAGAAGTAATACTTGGTACCTTTCGTTAACCAATTATTTAGACAACTCAGGGGTAGGTTTTTCTACACCTCGTACTCCTTTTCCACCTAGAGGTGTTTATACTCCTGTAAATATGTCTGGTCAGTCGTCCGTGTTTACTCAAACTCCTGAATCTTTCTTACACGGCGGTCCTTCTGTTCCCACCGGGTATCAATCACTTTCTGGTACCTTTGCGGGGGCATCTCCTCAACCCATTGATCATGGGTTATTAGCTGGAAACAATGGTAATATACCATTGGGTGTAGGAGACATTTACATGATGTCAGGTTCAGTTCCCGTTTCCCAACCTCAAGGTGGCCAATTACTGCCTGGGGGGCAGCCTCAGTTAACGCCTGGGGGGAAACCTCAAGGTACACAAATTGTGTCTGGGGGGCAACCTCAAGGTCAGTATGTACCTATGGTGCAATACATGCCTCAAGGTCAACCCCAACCTCAATATGTACCCCAGGGTCAACCTCAGTATCAATATTTACCTCAAGGGTATCAACCCCAAGGGTACCAATCCCAAGGGTATCAACCTCAAGGTCAAGGTCAACCCCAGTATCCGTATTTACCTCAAGGTTATCAACCTCAAGGTCAATACTCGAGTCAAGGTTATCAACCACCTCAAGGTCAGTCATATGTTCAAGGTATGGGAACTGCACCTTTCAATTATCAATCCTATCCTCAATCAGGTTATGGATCTCAATATCGTCAACCTGTTACGGGTCAATACCCCAGAATGTTAGTATGGGATCCATCACAGGGTCAACAGGTGTTGCAGCCAAGTATACAGTTGGTACCTCAAGCTGGACAACCCGTAGTTTCTGGTCCACCCAAGCAACCACAACCTGTCCAGTCAAATGTTCAAACTTCTGTAACTTCGGTAGTTACTCAGCCGCCAATTGCACCTAGTACTCCATCTCAAACGGCTGCTGCAACTACCGCTACATCTGCCGCACTTACTTTTGGAGTATCGACAACTACGGTTTCTACTGTCTCTGCAACCACTCCTCAGACATCTTTACCGTTGTCTGGATATACGATTCAAACCACGGTCTAGATGCCTACAGGTCAGCCTGGTATAAGTACGGTTGTCACTACTCAACCTCAATTTGTTCATCAACCGTACCAGGGACAGTACCAACATGGGCAAGCTGTCCAACAACCGGTTTACCAGTATCAACCGTATCCTGGGTACACTTATCAAAAACCTCAACAACCCCAGTACGGTCCGGTTAATCCTGGTTTTCCAGGAGGATATAATATCCCTAATGCGACTCTTGTTCCTAGTTATCCTGGATATCCTCCTCCTGGGACTGGTCTTGTGACCCAGAGTTTTAGAGATCCTAACCAGCAATTACCGTTTATCGCAACTTTGGATTTACCAGACTTGACGCGCCTAACGAACGATCCAATTCAATATCTTCCGTTCTGACCGCCAATGCCAAATAAGTTGCCCAGTGATATGCCGAAGTTCGAAGGTAAGTCTGGAGAGGATCCATCCAATCATGTGATGACTTACCCCCTCTGGTGTGCTTCAAATTCTATCTCGGATGATTCGATCCGCTTACGTCTTTTCCAGCGTACACTCATTGGTCTCGTGGCCAATTGGTACATTGAGTTACCACGGGCCTCTTTTTACAATTTCAGCCAGTTAGCTACCTCGTTCTTAACTCACTTTGAGTTGCCGGTCAGATATGATAACGACATAGAGTTATTAACTTCACTAAAACAATCGACGTCCACGTATATTTTTGATAACATTCATGAGTGGAGACGTCGAAGAAGGCTAGTGAAAGTTTTTATTCCAGACCAAATCTTAGCTGAATGGTTTGTTAAATCATTATTACCGAAGATTATTGAAGATGTAGCTAAGGCCGGAGTAGTTACTGAGGAGCAAGTCATTGCTCAGGCGCAGTACCTTGACTTAGTTTATACTCAGTCGGGTACATTACACGAGAAGATTCCAGATCTTCCAAAATCGAATCAAATCGCTGCTGCTCCTTCGGGATCTCATGCCGCTGATGGTATGATTGGCATCGTGAATACAAAGAGCAAGAAGAAATCCTCCAAGACTTCTACTACTCCTATAATCACTTTGCCCGATTCCCCGACAGGAGAGTCTTCTCCTGAAATTTCCGCCGATATTCACATTGTAGAGTCATCTACGGCTAAATCAAAAAACGGTGGAAAGAAGAAAGGAAAGAAGAAGGCTAAAGCAGACAAGGCTCCGAAGGAGAAAACGGAAAAGTCGGAAACCAATGACGAAAAGCGCAAACCTCGATATCCTTGTCTTATTTGTGAAGCGGATCATTTTACAAGAGATTGCCCTCATCAGGCCGAGGTTGTGAAAATAGTCAAAGGTTCTCCCACTCCTGCTGTGTTAAAAAATCCATTTCCAGAGCAGGAGAATAAGATGATAGGTTCTTCGTCGACTGCCAGTGAAGAACCCATTTTGATGATGTCTCATGTGAGGATTGCGACTCGATCACAAGATTATGGTAGTAAGAATCCTGTTGATGGTAAAGAAGCAGAATCTTCTCATTCTAATCCATCAACCTCAGCTCCTGGTTCCGATCCACTACAGATTGAAAAACCTAACCCGTACTTAGTAATTAAACCGCCCACCAAGGTTGTACTTTGAAGGTCTGCTTTCAATCCACATGCAAGAGCAGCCCAGAATTACAACATTGTTGAGGACTTAGCTATTTCACCCTCAGCAATGTCGGCTTTAGAAGTGCTGCAATCATGCCCAACACAACGAAAATTACTTTTGTCGGCTATCGGAGCTGTTGATGTTCAGGACCCGAACCTGATAATCTTCGATCTAGAAAATAGTACACCGCGTCTACCCCATCAAATGGCTTTCCAAATTCCAGTGATAGTCAAAAACAGGCCTATTCATCGGACTGTGATTGATGAGGGAGCTTCTACGTGTATTATGTCGATTCAATGTTGGAGATCGCTTGGTTCTCCTTCGTTGAACCAATCCCCGACCATCCTTAAGGCCTTTGATGGTCGTGGGTTCTGTCCGTTTGGTATTCTACAGGAATTGCCTATAGGGGTAGAAGGTAAAACCGTTAGTCTGGATGTGGAGGTGGTTGATGCCCCTCTAGACTACAACCTTCTTTTGGGTCAAAGTTGGTCATATGCTATGACATCGGTCGTTACATCGGTCTTCAGAGTAATTAAGTTTCCACATAACGGTAAGATCGTGACGATTGATCAGCTGACATACTTTTCATCCGACCCAGCCTCTTCAGAGAGTATCCAGCATGTCGGTAAGACGACAATCCCTTATAGGGACGTTGGCGTAGGTTTAGTTAAAGATTCCGGTTTACTGGGAACTTTTCCTTTCCCTCCAATCAACGCAGACCCTTCATTTGCATCAATTCATATGATTACATCAGAAAACATTATTTATGATGATCCTTGGATCGTCCCATTTGAATCTGAGATAGACTCATTCGGTGATGCTATGCTTTTGAGTCCATATGAAATTGCTTATGAAGCCCTCATGTCTTTTACCGACTCGCGTTCAACCGAGATCGACCAAATGAATGTGGTCAGTGAAGAATCACTTTTCACATCAACCTTAGAATGGATAGCATTTCCCGAAGTCATGTCATCTGACGAACAACTTCGCGAAATCCTAAGTGTAGACGATCTACCATGGGAAGATCTCCATCACAGATCTTCGTTTTTACCTAAGGATGATGCTTTTGAAAATGATTTTTCATCTATCTTTACCGCTGAATATGTCAAAGACGCTCAGAATCCAACGAAACATTCTGATTCAGAGTTGAATTTAGGGAATATTTCTCGCACTATTCCCATTGATATTTCAGTGAAGCCCGGAATTGAGGAAAACATTCATATAGGTGCCTCATGTACAGAAGACGAAATCCAAACTTACAAGGCCCTATTCCAAGAATTCCGCGATGTGTTTGCCTGGTCTTACGAGGAGATGCCGGGAATCGATCCTGCCATTGTTGTTCATGAAATAAAGACCTATCCGGATGCTAAACCCGTCCGGCAACGATTGCGTCAGATTCACCCTCGGAAAGCGGCTTCGATTAAAGCAGAAGTCGAGAAGTTGTTGAAAGCAGGTTTCATTTATCCAATCCCGTTAACGGATTGGGTATCGAATATTGTTCCGGTCAACAAGAAACAAGGAACAATAAGAATCTGTATCGACTATAGGGATATAAATCGAGCTTGTCCAAAAGACAACTATCCTACGCCTTATATCGATCAAAATATTGATGATTGTTCCGGAAGTGAAATGTTTTCCTTCATGGATGGTTTTTTGGGCTATAATCAAATCAATATTCTACCTGCTGACCAACCAAAAACGGCATTCATTTGTCCATGGGGGACATTTGCTTATTGCAAACTACCTTTTGGACTTAAGAATGCCTGGCCACTTTTCAACGGGCGATGTATTACGCATTTCATGACATCAAGCACATTGTGCCACCGTACCTCGATGATTTGCCTGCTCATTATTTACATCGAGCTGATCACCTTGTCCACTTACGAGCAATCTTTATGAGGTGTCGGCATTATCGAATTCGGTTGAATCCCCACAAGTGTGTGTTCTATATAGAGACGGGTCGATTGCTAGGATTTGTTGTTTCAAAAGCTGGCATTCGCGTTGATCCCTCGAAGGTCGAAGCTATCATCAAATTGCCTCCTCCTTCGAGTTTGCGCCAACTCCAAAGTTTGCAAGGGAAAGCGAACTTTTTACGCCGATTCATTCCAAATTACGCCGAGGTGACTAAAGGTTTTACACGGTTGTTGAAACAGAATGCTCAATTCTTTTGGGACGAGATTGCCCAACAATCTTTTGATGCACTTAAGCACGCGTTGACGCATGCACCGTTGTTGCATCCTCCCAATTACAACCAGGACTACTTCTTATACCTCGCAGCTTCGCATTCCACCATTGGAATGGTGTTAGTTCAAGAAGATGAATTCGGAGCGGAACATGTGATATATTATCTTAGTCGGACATTAAACCCCACTGAGCTAAAATATTCGCATGTGGAGAAATTGGCCCTGGCAGCCGTTCAAGCTGTCCAGCGTTTTCGTCACTACATTCTTCTCCGTAAAACTATAGTTATTTAGGATTGCAACCCTATGATCTATATTTTGACAAAACAACTGCTAGGGGGCAAGTACTCTAAATGGATCGTTATCCTGCAAGAGTTCGACTTGGAGTTTGAGAAGTCCAAGTCTAAGAAATCCTTAGTTTTTGCGGAATTGATGTGTGATTTCCCGCGTGCTGACACAGAAACTGTGGCAGAGGAGTCCATTGCGGATGAATCTTTGTTTCTTATCAGTACTTTAGATCCGTGGTACGGAGATATAATCATTTATCTCCAAACCCAAACCTTTCGGCCTGAAGCTTCAAAGTCAGAACGTCGAAAAATTCGGTTTCAATCCCAGCAATACAAGATTATTGGAGATACACTTTATCGCCGGGGGGCAGACTTAGTTTTTCGACGTTGTTTAACTCACGAAGAGGCTGAGAGGGTTTTGAATGATTGTCACTCTGGAGCATGTGGCGGTCATATGTCTGGGTATGCCACAGCTGAGAAGGTGTTGCGCGCTAGCTATTTCTGGCCGTCCATGTTTAAAGATTGTATCATTGTGGTCCGGAAGTGCCACAACTGTCAAGCGTTCGATCGCAAGATGCACACACCACCTGCTCCTCTCCATCCTATAATTGTCGTTGGTCCTCTCGCCAAATGGGGTATCGATTTTATTACTTGTAACCCTCACTCGGCCGGGGGGCATGCGTATATCATCCTCGCGGTTGATTATTTTACAAAATGGGCCGAGGCGGTGCCTACATTCGACGCAAGCGGCAAAACAGCTGCAGTTTTCGTATTCAATCATATTATAACTAGGTTTGGTGTCCCACAAGCAATCATCACTGACCATGGGAGCCATTTTCGAAACATCATGATGACTGAGCTTACAAGCCAGCTTGGTTTGCGCCACGATAGCTCTACTCCTTATTATCCGCAAGCCAAAAGTTTGGTTGAGTCTATCAACAAAGTTTTGGTTATCATGATCCGACGAACCATTGGTATTCATCGGTCTAATTGGCACAACATGTTATTTTCAGCGCTATGAGCATACCGAACCTCAGTGAAAACTTCAACTGGGTTCACTCCTTTCCAGCTAGTTTATGGCTTGGAAGCTGTGTTACCCATTGAATGCGAAATCCCATCACTTCAAATGGCTATCGAATTACTCCCAGCCACTTCCGAAGAGGAGAAACGTTTATTATACTTAGCTCAGTTAGATGAGACTCGACGTGACGCTGCATTGGCAATCGAGACTCACGCGAAGCGAATGAAAGCTCAGTATGATAGAAATGTGACTCCTCGAAGTTTTTTGGAGGGAGACCTAGTGCTATTATATGATCAAGCTAACGATAAGCTAGGTGCTGGAAAATTCGTCCCTATGTGGCATGGACCCTACATTGTAAAGCGAAAGCTAGCAAAAGGGGCCTATGAGCTGGTAGATTTTGATGGGGACTCTTTAGGTAAACCCAGAAATGGACTTTATCTTAAGAGTATTATGCTTAAATGATGGGTATGGAGAATGTTAGATAGGCTAGGTTTTCTTTCTAGCTAGTATGTTTGTTAGTTTAGTCAGTGTGCTTAGCTTAGAAAGTGTGTTTTCGTCGTTATTCTGGCTTATCTTGGTTTTACTCTTGATATTGCAGATCTCGACGCCTCTCCAAACATACATCGGATTTGCTGATGGTGCTTGTTGTAGTACACGGAATATCTCTTCCGCAGCTTGGGTTATCTATTCGCCCTCTGACGAGTTAGTTTCTATGCATGGGGTAAGCCTCGGTCAAACGACGAACAACATTGCAGAATACAGTGCAGTGGTTGAATTATTACCTGAATCTATTTCATTTGGAATTCGACGTTTGATAGTGAGGTTAGATTCTGAACTTGTTGTATTACAGCTTAATAGAGTATATGCCATTAGAAATCCTGTGTTATTAAGGTTGTTTTTGAGAGTGCGTCTCTTGGAACGTGAATTTGATTACATTGAATATCAGCATATTCCAAGGTCTTTAAATACATTAGCAGATGCAATTGCTTCTCGAATGTTGGACAGACATTTACGATAATCATGCAAGTAAATTTAAAAACATTTCATCACATATGTTAAACAAGATAAGCCAGTAATAATGATATATATATATAGATAGGAGTGTGTCAAAAAATGTACATCGTCTTTGATCATAGGTTGAAAAACACCTTATGATCGGCAAAAATGATAAGTACAAACAGCCAAAAATGTCATATGTGTCTACAAAAGTGACTAACCAATCACTGGTGGTGCTCTCAATAAGAGACCACTGCCCGCGCTACCCTACACAAGAACCTCCTAAAAGGTCCTGGGACTGCGACCACATAGCGCTGAAGTCAAATAGGAATATCATCTATGGTGGTCTCTGGTATATCCGCCGTCAGACGCTCTAGATCCTGTTCCAGCTCGGCTAAGGTCTCTGCGGCCACATCCTGTGGGGCTGGTGCTGGTAAAGCTGGTACTCTCCTCTCAAAAGCCCGGAGGTTGGCTGGACGCCGTAGACCTACATCTGCATTTTGAAAATTTGTGCTGTCAGTTCGAGGCGATATATATAAAAACAAAAAAACTATATATATAATTTGAAAACTTGTGAAAAATGAAATACCTCTGTCGTCCCACTGTTCTCCATGTGGAAGAACCATGTCCGGATCATTCCGAAAATCCATTCCGGCATAAGGAAAGTCCTGAATAGCAAAGACCTGGCTCTCTAGCCAGTGAAAGTAACCATCAGGAAATCGAACAACTGCTGCGCCCTCATCAGGATGTCGGGCCATTACTGCAACCCATCTTGTCAACTTAGGCTCCTGAGGCGCCCCAACTGGAACTGTAAGATGCTGGGGGACTAGCATTGGAACTCTCTCTAGGGCAAAGCTGACAACTATAGGCCCATATCCAAAGGTCTTCAGTTGTCCTCTCTTTGCCCTGGTTAGTTGGCCCTTCAAATTAGCCAACACAGCATCACACCAGTTGAAAATGGTGCCATGGTAACAGTCTATAGCCATCCGCATTTGAGACCTGGTGGCTTGGTGCAGAGCGGCCGTGCCGCAAAGTCTGGTAACAGTAAAGGCTATCACCATAAGTTTAGGTCGGGATATGTACTTGATTTCTATCCCCTTCTCATGGTTTTGGTTGTTGCACCACTCTAGTCGGAGACTAGCAAGGGATTGGCCACCCGGCCTAGTCCCGAATAGAGAAAGTTGCTCGCCCCTGTTAGGCAAGCCAGTGAGAAAATATATGTCGGAGGGCTCTATCTCGAGCTGGTGCTCTCCGATGTAGAAACATTGCTCCTAAATGTTCCACCTTTCAACCAGCCACTCAAGAAAAGGCACTTGGCCCCTCATGCCAGCTATGGCCCAGTATTTGTACAGTCCGCAGGCTTTTAATGCATCAATGGAAGGTTGATGACCTATCGCGGCCAAATCAACCTCCTCGTGCTCTCTTTCACGCCAATCAAGCATGGTGTGCTCCCTGCACATCATAAAACATCAGTGAGAATCCATAAAATTTAAAAATTTTGGTTTATTTTGGAGGTATAAGGGTTTCAAATTGTGTTTTGCGGGGTACGCACCCCAGCCTTTAGGGACAGAGCACCGGTACGCAGGTTCCCTTAAGGCCGGGTGCGTACACCACGTAATTTTCCCATTGGGAAAATATCGGGGTACGCAGGTCAGCAGTGCATGACCTGCGTACCCCAAAGGGCGCATTTTGAAACCCCAATGCTCCCAAAAAATAAAAAAAAAACTTAAAATTAGATTCTAAACCGATGAAAAACAAGAGAGGGGTGTTGTAGAATACCTGGTGAAACGGCGTTCGATTCTGACGGTCGGATTCTCCGCAATCTTCACGGGAAGTTTCTTGTCAAAAGCACTTTTCTCAACCTCAACAGTAAAATGGTAAAAATGACATGGTAAGAAGTATTTTTATAGGTTTTTTG
The DNA here is from genome assembly GCA_031772625.1 of Pinus tabuliformis. Classification (NCBI taxonomy): domain Eukaryota; kingdom Viridiplantae; phylum Streptophyta; class Pinopsida; order Pinales; family Pinaceae; genus Pinus; species Pinus tabuliformis. The sequence goes on along the minus strand of CM062819.1, from coordinate 1,504,828,411 downwards.
GATAAATAAATACTAGATTTGTTTATTTTTCACCATGAAAGGACGTTTTCGATCAATTTTTGCCCATCTTAAACAGGTATGAGTAATGTGTTGTTTCTGTGCAGGACAAAGCGACTTTAGGGTAAATTATCATTTTTCACGTCAGAGTCATCTTTTAAGCTCTTTTCTGACTCCTAAAATATGAAAAGATCGCCGAGCGTTTCTTTTACACTCGTTAAAATGGAATTAAAAGACGGTCCCCTTATAGCTCTTTTCTGACCATAAAATCAGGAAAATATTGCTGGGTTTTTGTCGTTTCAAACTCAATATGGAAATAAAACGACGTGTCCTTGATCGCTTTTTACTTTTCAGGTCAGAGACACTAATCATGAAAGTACTCCTTGGTCGCAAGATCAAGCGGTTCTCCCAGGTATTATTTTATACTTTTTCGGGCTTGGGGGACACAAATTTACGAAAAAGTTCAACCTGGAGTCTTCTTAATTTTTTCAGACTCTCTAAAATTGAAAAACGCCGAGTTTCTCCTATACTGGGCTCGTTAAAAATTTCACAGTAAAGGACCCGTTCAATTACAAACAGGAACGGACCACTCCTTCCTAGGGTTCGAATCAAAACTAGGTTGGACTCATCCGAAGGATGAGCTTATAATCAAGCATATGTTATCCTCCTCAAGCTTGTTAAAAATAAAGAGGTACTTGCCAGAAATGGTGGGGGAAAAGAGAGAAGAATGAGCCTATTTGTTATCTTTTGTCTCAGAAGAAGCTTTATTACCACTCTTGGACACGACACTTTTCATTCACCTGGGTTGGGAAATCCTTTACCTCACAGTTGATCAAACCACTTTGAAAGTCTTCAGCCGGGTTCCGGGGATTAACTTTGAGTCGCTTATCACCAAGCCATCTGTCGTGTCGTTATGTGTTCAAGAGGTCTGCAAGCAAAACTTTCATCTGCAAAATACTTGTCATCCATTTGACCATCCCTGAGTCAGTCCTTACAGCAACATTTCTTCAACTTGAACAATGATTTCGTGTTGTGGGCTTGCCTGCAATAGGTCGCTTTCTATCGACATCAAAATATTATCTAGATAGATGACTTAGAAATCGTCAGTGCCTTGAAGTCTGCATGCATCAATGGCAGGTTTCTCGCCTTTGACGTCAGTTTACATCATTGACTTTCGATCAAAGGATTCCGTGAAATGTTCGACATCAACTCATTCATTCATGTCTCATGGATTGTACTGGGTACTTTGAGAACCATTGACATTACTGGTGGTCTCTCTCACACTTGTTAACAGTTTACATCATCGAATGGTAATCAAGTGGTTTCTACCATGTTCGACATCAACTCATTTATTCGCATGGCTAGAATCGTACCAATTCGGGAAGCAAAAATGAAGACCCTGGATCTAGTTTCCACCATCCAGGCTGCGAGGAGTTTTGTATTCATTATCTAAGTAGACTAATCATAAACAGATGGTTGCGCCCATACTGTGTCTACAAAAGTCTATGATTATGATGTACTGCAAGATCATTCCTGTATCAGAGTAGTTGGTCTGTTAGTTAAATTTTTTATCTGAGTATGGGAATGCCTACCTCAGTGATGATATAATCTTATACATGTATTTTGTGTTGAAAATTGCAGGTTCTGACCAGGCTCTCCACGAGATAATCCTTGAAATGATAAAGCGCTTCACCCTTCCTAGATAATACAAAACCCTAATCTATTATAGGCTTCGCACTTTAGGGGGCAATCTGTTACACTAAAAAATGTCACCATGACTATTTACAGTTAGTATGGCTCTATCAACAGTCATGCTATCCTCTTAGGCAAGTCTTATGCCTCTGCTCTCCATGTCAAACTCCAAAAAGAGAGAAAGTCTTTATAAATGTATTTATCTCTGGGTACGCGGGTTCTCTCAACCTTACCTGCGGGTACGCACCCAATGTTCACAAAAGCTGCGTACTTGTACGCTCTATATGTAAAGGGGCAGGTGCGTACCCCTGTAAAGGTCAAAATGCACAAGTTTCATCTTTAAAAAGTTACTTGTGGTCATTTCAAGAGCATTCTAGAAGGTTGTTCGACGTGTATTGAGCGCCTCCAGATGGTTCATCTACCCCTACCAAAGAGGAACTTATCCCATCAATGAGGGAGCTATCCCATCCAAAGAGGGGATTATCCCATTGATGGTGGACATGAATAACTTCCACTAGAGCACTATAAATACAGGCATTGGGCCAGAAGGAGAGGAGGTTGGAAGCTAAACATTTATAAGGGTAGATGCTGCTGGAATTAGGACTCCCATTTAGAAGCTTGTGAGGAGAGATTGCCATCTTTGCTTGTTCTATTTGGAAGTGGGTGAGCTTTGTCAAAGTACAGGAGAACTCTTGATGGACCCTCGGAGGGACTTGCACAACACCAAGGCTCAGGTTGTAATTGTTCCTTTTGTTTCCTATTAATGCAAATGAGTCCATTCTTCTCAATAACTTGTTATTTATGAGTTGTTTCATGTACTCCTTGGTCTATGTGTTAAATATGTTTTATTCTATGATATTATCAAGTGCTATTTAATCGTTTTATTGTTAGTGGATGCAGGTTTCAAAGTGAAGGAGGAGCTCATCCGGATCAGCGAGGCTGGACTAATACAACAGCGTTGGACTACAGGTAGGATCTAAACACTTGATTTCTTATATAGTAAATGCATGTTTAGAGAAGGATTGCTATTGTTTGTCTTGTTTGTCACTAGAGAGTCTTAGGCTCCTAGGGAGGTTGGTTGTGTCTGCACTATCGACTCTTTCCGCCTGACAGTGGCATAACAGGGCATCCTGTAGGTGAAAATATGGAAAATTCCGACCCTGCAAGAGTGTCTAGTATGTGTGGCTAAATTCTAGGTCGCTTTTGTAGAGAAGTGGCCAATCATAAGTCTCGTGCCCACAAGAGGTGAGCATGGTGGTTAGTGCCATGATCGTTGGTCATCTAAGACAATCTAAAACATTATTGGCACTGCCCTTCTTATACTTGATATTCAAATGGAACTGTTGCAGGTACATGGACCACTTCTGATGGCGATCATTCTATAATTTCCCTTGGGTTTGTATGAATTGGAGGGTCGATGGTCTGTGTGGATGACCATTTCCTTCCCCAAAATGTAATGTTTCCATTGTCGGTAGACCTGCAAAATGGAATACATCTCTTTGTCATAAGTGGGATACATATGGACTGTGTTTGAAAGTGTCTCACTATGATATGCCATTGGATGCCCGTGTTGAGTAAGGAGTGCCCCAATAGCATAGTCAGAGGCATCTATCTCGACCTCAAATGTTTGTTGCAAGTCTGGCAATGAGCACTGGTGTTGAGTGAAGGCGATCTTTCAACTTTGTGAATGCCTTCTATTGAGATTCAGAACAAAATAATTTTTCTTTCGCTCCTCCCTTGGTGACTTGACTCAAGGGCCAAGTGATATGAGAAAATCCCAACATGTACCTGTAGTAGAAGTTGGCAAGACCTAGAAATCCGTGGAGCTCTGTTAGAGTGGTTAGAGAGGGCCAATACCGCATGACTTGGATCTTGGATGGATCCACATGCACCCCCTGTTCATCAATAATGTATCCCAGATACTGAACCTAGGTCATGCCAAAAGTGAATTTGTCCAAATTGGCACATAACTTGTGTTGTCGCAATGTTTGGAGAACCAGTTGGATGTGGTGGAGGTGCTCTTCCTAGCTCTGGGTGAAGATCAGGATGTCATCCAAGTATATCACTACAAATGAGTTGGTGAATGGCCACAAGATGTCATCCATTAGCCTCATGAAGGTTGCAAGAGCATTCACTAATCCAAAAGGCATAACCAATCGTTCGAAAAGGCCCTCCTTGGCTTTGAGGGCAGTCTTCCACACATCGGTGGGTTCGATTGGTACTTGGTGATATCGTGACTTCAAATCGATCTTGCTGAAATATTTTCCCCCATTCAGTTGGTCTAGGAGGTCATCAATCCATGGGATTGAGTACCTATTATGGACAGTGATCTTGTTCAGCATCCGATAGTTAATACAGAGTCTCCAAGTCCCATCCTTCCTTTGAACAAACACGATCAGGCTCCCACAGGGTGATGAACTCAAACAGATGTGACCTTTCTGCAACAGCTCATGAATCTGCCTCTTGATTTCATCATTCTCTAGAACGGAGCACCGACAGATTGTTCCATTGGGTAGTGGTGCACCTGGGGTCAGATTGATGGAGTGCTTGACTTGATAGTGCAGAGGAACACCTGCAGGGGAGGTGAAGATGTCCTCATACTCCTCCATGACATTGTAAATCTGTAGTTGTCATGCGGGGGGCCCTGTCTGGAGTTTGTGGCCACCGTCTTCTTCTTTCCTTGAGCGTGTATCATGAGGAAAAGAAATTTCCTGGTTTGGGAAATGAGCTTACTACATTGTTTTGCAGTAACCAAAGAGATGGTGGTAGGTGGTGCTACCTCCGGTATCCTATACAGCTTATTTCCCAAAGTAATAATAACAACACGGGGCCTTGATTCATACACAACATGTCACTTCCACAATTATGGTTGTCGTAATAATACATCACAAACATCAAGGGGAGCAATGTCACACAATACCTCATCCGTGAAGGGCTTGATTTTGTATGGAAGGCGACAATGTTGGTTCACACAAAGATCCCATCCTTGGTGAAGACACCCGATGGTGTACAGTTGTGGATGTGCTGTGGTCGGTAAGCCCAACCACTTCATGACCTCTACCAAAATGAGGTAGTTTTGGCTCCGGATGTTGACAATGAACTATAGTGGGGAACCCTTTACCCACATCTAGGAGTGAAAGAGATTATTCTCTCCCTCTGGATCTTCGTGTTCCTACTTCTAGATCTTCATGGTGGCAACGGTGGCGTTGGGCTCCACATCGATAATCTGCTTCCCTTTGTCATTCACCTTGTTGGGTTCTGACTCACAGTCAGAACATGCATCTGATTCTAAAACCTTTAGCTCAGCCACCGGTGACTGCTTAGCCCGACACTCACATGTGTTGTGAGCGTAGCTTTTATGGAACTCACACCATTTTCCCGTGTCCTTTTTCATCTTCACGACACTGTTCTTTGCTTGCAGCTTTGGCGAGTTGTCTTAGGCTACCCTGCCTTAGCTTTTTCCTTTGTTCTGTGGTTTGGGGGCACCTTCCTCTTGCTTCGGGTTCGTAGATCCAAAGTCTTGCTTCTTCTATTTAAACTTTTGCTCGACCTTGACGGCATATCGGTATGTCGTGCCTAGCAAGGAGATGTTCAGGAATTCTATTTCTTCCTGGATGTACTTGTGAAGGCAGCCATGGTATTTGAGTATCAAATGCTACTCTTAATCCTTGATACCCAACTTTGTGTGAAGGGTATGGAAAATATTGCTAAACTCCAGCACGTCTTGGTCCCTCCCTTGCCGCAGCATGGTCCACTTTATGTATTGATCCTAATAGCTTCCTATAGGGTAGTACTGCTCCTTGATGGCATTTCGGAATGAATTGCAGGTAGGTGTGGCTGAAAATAGTGAGCTATTGCTTTCATCCTTCTGCTCTCAGTAGGTTTCCCACTAGTCCTTGACGTGGGGGGCTGCTTTGAGAAGAGCGAAAACAATCTTTTCCTGACTCGAAAATTCATGAACAGAAAAATAACCCTCTAGCAGATTTAACCATTTATCTATGACATCTGCATCTATCTAACCCTCGAATATGGGGATTTCAAAATTAAGTTATACCTTAAAGGGCGAGGCATTTCCAGAGTAGCTGTTGGAGGCCGATGCATCGCCTCTGGGTAGCCGCTGAAGGATTTGGGCAAAGCTTTCCATCATCGCATTCGTTTGTTGCTCGAGGGCTTCTTTGAGCAAGATTTTGATAGGATCTCCTGCCCCCTCATCTTTCTTCTCATCCACCATGCAAGGCCATCAGGATTTGCGAGGCTGTTCTTGCAAAGGTTCAACTAGTTCAAGCCCTAACTCATTATATCCCGACCTCATTGGGGACATGCAGAGAGAAAAAGAGAAAAAGTAGACCGCTCTAATACCATTGGTCTAGTTTTAAACAGGAACGCAACAAATTACAGAGATAACCATAAACGCAGAGATGCAGTGGAAATAATACCTCAATTTGTTAATGTAAAATATTGAAATATGCTTACAAACAACAATAGAAATAAGCCAGCTAAGGTGATGGTAGCTTATCTCTGAGAAGAGATGTGGCGGCTACTTGCCTCTGAACTATGTTACAATGAGGCTCGAAGGCCTATTTATTGTTGAGAAACAATGGAAAACCATAAACATCCAAAAACCTAACCCTAGAAGAAGAAACGCCAAACTATGGGCCCCGTTTGGGTAAATTGGTACATCAACCTCCCAGGGTCGTAACTTTGGCATACGATCTCCGTTTCTCACGTACGATATCTCGTTAGAAAGATCTATCTGAGAACTACAACTTTGGGAAGAGCAACATTGGTCCATGGCCTCATGTTGCTCATAGTTTTCCCAAAAAACGTAGTTTAGGGCCTCAAAATGGCTTTGGAAGTTCGGGACCCGAAAAACTGCCAAAAATAGTAAATTTTGCTACAATTAAGGAAACTAAAAAGCTGAAAGAAACAATGGTGGGGGTCCAAGTGGACTTGGTGGGTGGCCACCAATATCCACCTGGATCACAAAACCCCTTCACTTGGGCTCTTTTCCAACAAAGCCTTTTGTGACCGAACTCACACAAACCCAACTCACTAGGCTTGTGGAGTACTTCCCTAGATTCACAATTCAACAACATAGTCTAGTTGTAGTGATCATAATTTGTTCAAGCTCTTGTAGTCAAGCGATGGCTTGGTTGGGTTCCCAAGTTGAAAATTAAGTAAGGGTAGTTGTGAGGGCCTGATAGCTAGGGAGGGTCAGAGCATGACAAGGAATGAAAAGGTGTGCTAGCACATGTCAAACAATATCAATACATGCTGAGGAGTGTTAGGGAGTGTCGAGGCATCACAAGGGAGAACTAAGTCAAAATGCATGGAAACGAAAAAATAAGTGTGTGTGTCAGGGAGTGTTAGTGGATTCAAGTGTGCCAAGGATGAAGTGTGTTAGGAGAAGTTCATAATAGAATTTTCAAGAGGTATGTCTACGGTTGTGATAAGGGGCTCTACTGAGAAGTTTTAGACAAAGGGAGACTTTGTTCTAGGCACAACACTGTTTTTCCTTTAGCTATTATTTTTATATGATATGTGGCACATTTTGGCCAAATGCTCATGTTTTAAACTATTTTAGACAATTTCATATTGTACATTGTTGTTTATAATTTTTGGGGCACTCGACTTGTGTCAGATTATATCATGTGTGTCTTGTGCATCTTATGGTTATTGCAAACTCTTAGTTAATGCTCTATTATTTATATGAACTAGATATACATGTGAAATATTGTCTATGTAAGCTATGTTGGTTAGTTGCTTTATGGCCATGGCTAGATGTGATCCTTGTCTTGGTAAGTTCTTAAGTGGGACACATTGAGCTTGGACATGAGTGGCCTAAAACAAGTTATAGAAAGTTCTTAGGTGAATAAGGTACAATCTACTTGTAATAGGTGAAATTGGTCAAGGTGTTGTGGTTGAAGCAGGTCAATGTCACATGAACTAAAGTAGTTAAGGACTTGATTGGGTTCCCAAGTCATGAAAAAATGTAAGGCTAGTTCTGCAGGTGTGAGTACCAAGGCGTGCTAAGGAATGCTAACATGTGCTAGATAGTGCGAAGGCATGTCAAATATGCTAAGATGTGCCAAGTGCTAAGGCATGCCAAGATGTTCAAGGGTGTCGAAGTACATGCTAGGGATTGTCAAGGAAACACAAAGGAGAAACAAGTTAAACTACAAGGAAATGAACACATAAGAGCATTAATAAGTCATAAATTTACCTTTTCCAAAAGGATCATGCTAGGCACACCAACACTTGGTACCAATATGTGCCAAGTGCCAAGTGTTAGTGCATTCTAAGTGTTAAATACTCCTCTCTTACTTCTCATCTACTTTCCAATAGTTGATATCAAATAACTTTAATATTAAACCATGCCAAAGCATACCAATGCATCTCAATGAAAAATAAACATGAGAAGAATTGCTAAGTGCCAATGTGTGTTAGAGAGTGATACACATGTTATGAAGTGGCAGGGCATGTCGAAGAGTGCTAAGGTGTGCCAGAGAGTGCTAATGCATGCTAAGGAGTGTTAGGGAGTACTAGGGAAACACAAGGGAGAACTAGGTCAAAATACATGGAAGTGAATGAATATGAGGGTGTTCTGGGGAGTGTCAATGAGTGTTAGCTGGCATGGGAAGGAGGGAGTGACAAGGTATGCTAAGTGATGGTAAGGCATGCTACGGAATATCAGGGCATGTTAAGAAGTTCTAGAGTGTGCTAGGGAGTTATAGTGTGTGTTAACATGTGCCAAAGAGTGCCAAGGCATGCCAAGACATGACAAATGCTCCATAAACCCACTTCCACAAGGCCTGTTGGTGGATGCCCCATAAAAAAAAAAAAATTAAAAAAAATTAAAGTATGACCATAGCTCCATGAGTCAAAAATGTCTTCTAGGTTGTTCCTCCTCCATTAGCCATATATCCATACAATGTGCAAAGATATTTAAATAGGCATCTCTAGTATCTGGTTCTGTTTTTTCAAAGATCTTCTCATTCTTGTTTCTCCATATGCCCCAAAAAATATAGAAAGGAAAGGAACGATATGTCTTAAAACATTCAAACCATTGAGTGAGACATCTCTAAATGGTAACCATGTTCCAGATTACATGTATTTTAAGTGTTTGAAGAACCCCACTTCATATCGAGATCACAAAAGGAAATGTTAGAAATAGATGTTCCACGTCTTCTAAAACTTCTTTGCATAAAGAGCATCTTCCAAGATCCTAAAAGCCCCTTTTATGTATATTATCCCAGGTTAAAATATTATTGTTGACCACCAACCACATAAAACATTTTAATTTCAGAGGTATATCCGATCTGCACGTGTTATGAAACAAAAAAGCATTACCATTCAAGCCACCTCCATGACAAATATGTTTATAAATCTCCTTAACCGAGATCTACTCATTATACATAACACCTTCCCATTTTATCTTTTCTTTCTTCTTAGTGAGTTTTAAACCTGTTAGACAAAATAATTTGTGAAATGTGCCCATTATACAAATAGATCCTATGGAAATCCAAGTTCAAATGCATTAATCCAATAACTTGTAACAAAAGAATATCCTCGATCACAAGAGATTTAGTTCATAAAGTAAAGCCTTTTCTTATGTAAATTCTCAAGGATGCGAATAGAAAGAGTATGTATTCCCTCCACTCCTTTGATATCATCTAGTCCTATTTCTATCCTATTCCCCCTTCCAACCTCCCATCTCAGATTTCGTAGTAGCCAATATTTGTTTCTCATCATGCTTCTCCATATATAAGATGCCACTTTCTTCTTTGGAGCCGCCTCTTTAATCCATTCCTTAAGCTTTCTATTTTTCAGATATTTATCTTTAATAACCTATTACCAAATACCTTTGTCCTAGAAAGTTTTCCATAATTTATTGAGTACAACTAAAGCCTTACTAAAACATTATGTGTCCTTTATACCCCACCCTCAATCCTTCTCATGTCTCACAAGAACCTATAAATAGACCAAAAGTATCTTATTTGTGGATTTAGGCCTAGCCCAAAGGCACCTAGCTATAATAGCATCAATTCTTTTGGTCTAAAGATACTGATATTTGAGCCCTCTAATTGCAATGAAATAACCTCCTCCCCATTTGTCATGAAATGCTTTGAAAATGTCAATTGTTTAGGGTTTTGTCAAAGAGTCTAGGAAGTAGGTTACCATGAGAATCTTACGGGTATATTTTCCCTCACCTTGAAGGAAGACAAGATCACCATTGCAGGGACTGATTTCATGTTTTCAGTGGATGCCATCTCTCAAGCTACAACAATACCAAACAATCGTGAAAATTGGTTCAAAGGAATGAACCTAGACCTAGAAGACTACAAACCCTACTTGAAATCACAATACAAAGGAGCTCACTCACATGTTTTCCCATTCAGATACTTGTTGGAGATATATGCACCATTGATGAAGGTTGTCATGAAGTTCTTCACATGTGAGGATAGATTTTCTAGGCTATATCAATACCACGTAGTACTACTCATGCACTTTACAACTTCCAAGTCTCTAAATTTGTCCAACTACTTGTATAGGAGCCTAACCAAAATGTTTGAAAGAGTGCAATTGAAAGGAAAAGTGCATTATCCCAGCCTCTTTCACCATATCCTGATAAAGGTTATAGTACTCCATCAGTTGAAAGAGCATAACATGACATGGGACACCTTCATTGAGGCAACCTTGAAAATGCATATAACTAGTTCACCAAGCCAACACCAAACCATGTTAGTACAACCCATGGAGGTGGGGTCATCAAGCAAACATGATGAGCCTAAATTTTCCAAAACCCGCATGAGCCTAGCCTAAAATCCTTTACATTCCAGTCATTTCTTGGTTGTGATTTCATAGAGAGAGCCCTCTCTGGTTTGGTAAGGCTAGCTACCAAACTAAAATCTTGGTCGATGGTTACCTCCGTCGATCTCCTCATCAGCCTGGGACATTGTGGAGGATAACAGAGGACATGACAACTAGGGAGTGCCAAGGTGTTCTAGTGAATGTAAGGTTCCCAAGTCATGGAAAAATGTAATGCTAGTTGTGAGGTCATGAATGCCAAGGTGTGTTAGCGAATGCTAGGGCATGCTAACATGTACCAGATAGTACGAAGACATGCCAAACAAGCTAAGATGTGCCAAGTGATAAGGCATGCCAAGATGTACAATGGTGTGACAATGCATGCGAGGGGCTGTCAAGGCAACAAAATGGAGGAACAAGTTAAAATACAAGGAAATGAGCACATAATAGGGTTAATAAGTTATCAATTTACGTTTTACATGAGGGGCATGCTAGGAACACCAACACTAGGTGCCAATAGGTACCAAGTGCCAAGTGTCAATGCATTCTAAGTGCCAAATCTTCCTCTGTTTCTTCTCATCTAGTTTCCAATAATTGATCTCAAATAACTTTAATGTTAAACCATGCCTAAGCATACCAAGTCATCTCGACGCATGCCAAACATGCTAAGACTTGCCAAGTGCCAACACGTGCCAAGTGCCAATGTGCATCAGGGAGTGTGATGCATGCTATGAAGTGGCACAACATATCAAAGAGTGCTAAGGTGTGCTAGAGAGTGACAATGCATGCTTATGAGTGTTAGGGAGTACTAGGACAACACAAGGGAGCACTAGGTCAAAATGCATGGAAGTGAATGAATATGAGGGTCTATCAGGGAGTGTGAATGAGTGCTAGTTGTCATGCCAAGGAGGGAGTGACAAGGTATGCTAAGCATGGGTAAGGCATGACAGGGAATATCATTGAATGTCAAGAAGTGCTAGAGTGTACTAGGTAGTCCCAGGGTGTGCTAACATGTGCCAAGGCATACCAAGTGCTAAGACATGCTAGGATGAGCAGACTGCTAGAGTATACACAAGGAGTTTCAAGGCAAAAAAAGGAATAACAAAGCTAAAATGAAACGAAATGAACACATAAGAGGGTTAATAATTTGAGACTTTATCTTTTTCGAAAGGGGCATGCTAGGCACACTAATAATATGTTCCAATACATGCCAAGTACCAATGTGTGCCAAGTGATAATGTTTGTCAATGCAACATTATTCCAAGGTGGTCCAGTGCATGCCAGGGACTACAGGGCATGCTAACACATGATAGGGGAGTGCTATGCAATGCTAGGGCATGCCAACATGTGCTTGGCCATCCTACTCATGGCAAGATGTTGTCGATACAAATATGTTCTAGGTACATAGATATTCCAGGTACAAAGATGTTCCAAGACATGTGAGGTGCCAAGGAATGTTAGTGTATTGTTCCAAAGCATGTTAACATGTGTTATGGGTGTTGAGGAGAGTTAGGTCTCTCTCATTAACAATTGACAGAGCTTGATTATGTATTAGATAATATAGTTCCTACACACACTAGTGGAACTTTATTTAAAGGAAATTTGCTAGATAATAAACCCAATAGAGATGAATCATGTGTCGAATCATAGAAAAACTATATTCTTATGACTTGAGGGAAATGATACACGCTAATTACTTCTTAAAAAATTGACTGACTATTATAACCACTATGACCTTACACACATAATGAAAAAGACTCCACAAATATGGTCTTAAATCATTATCTTTTGACAAAAAATATAGTAACAGGTACATCACGTCATCAAAAACTCATTGGAATGATCAATGATGACGAAAAAGTTTTGACCGTCACCAAAAGTAACCAAAAAGAGCAATGGTGAAGGTCAATAAAAGATCATCACTAGAAGTGTTACCAAAGAGAGAATTAATGATGGGCCTTTAACAACCCTCGCCAAAAGTGTCACCAAAGAGAGAATTAGTGATGAGCCTTTAACGACCATCACCAAAAGTGTCATTGAAAATGGCTTTGGTGACAAACCTTAAAGGGCCATCACTATATACACTTATAACAATGATTTTTTAAACACCGTCACCATATGCGATATTTGTGACAGACCTTAAAGGTTCGTCACAGACATGAAGCATCATCAAAAACTCATTGGAATGATCAATGATGATGAACATTTATTGAGCATCACCAAAAGTAACCAAAAATATCATTGGTCACAGTCAATAAAATATCGTCACTGGAAGTGTCACCAAAGGGAGGATTAGTGATGGGCCTTTAATGAGTGTCACCAAAGACAAAATTAGTGACAGGCCTTTAACGACCCTCACCAAAAGTGTCATTGAAAATGGCTTTGGTGAAAAACCTTATAGGACCATCACTATATAAACTTACAACGACACTTTTTTAAAGACCGTCACCATATGCGACATTGGTGACAGACCTTAAAGGTCCGTCATAGGCATGACCCTCACCAATGAACTTTTTTCATGTAGTGAGAGAATCATTATAGTATTTACAATCCATTTTCTCTATTTTAGTGTCTCCTTCAATAGTGATGTGCAATTGAATTATTTGAGAAAATATCTTCTAATTCAATCTCGATGAAATTTACATGTGAAATAGATATGGATATTATTTGTATCCTGTAAAAACTTTAAGATCTCGTTAGATGGAAAGAGTGAGGAGCAATCAAAACATTTGAAAGACTTAATTCTAAAAAATATGAAATAATTAGCTTTTTTGGGTTTTGTAGAGTGTTCCTATTCGTGACTTTAGAAAAATTATTTAAAACAATTATGATGAATAAATTAATTGAAAATTTTATACAATATAGGGAAGTATTTCCTAAAAGTTTCAAATCTTGATTCCAAGGAAAGAGTGAGAATCAATAAGAATACTAGAGAACTCTATTTTTTATATTTTTCTTACAATTCTTTTGTTGTGGTTTATAATAAAAAATTTAGAACCATTTTGACTAAATAAATTTTCATTAAAGTTTTATGGAGGATAGATAAATATGTTATATAAATTCTATAAAAAATTCAAATTCTTATTCAAAATATTCAATGAGTACTGATCAAAAGATGAGACTATTGTCATTAAAGAAAAAATTCAAAGAACATGAACAATTGGAGCATTGAATTTTTCCTCTATATTAAGAAAAACCTTAACCAAATATTCTTGAGGTGAAAATTTCATGAACACAAAGGTCTTTTTGTAGCTTTATTATCAATCACCATGTGGATTAAACATATTGGTGGATTGGAAACTTGAACCTAGATTTAAGGGTTGATGACTATGGAATATGACATGCAAATATGATCTATACATAACTAACTTAAATTATGATTATTGCGACATTCTTTTCTTTTGTTGCGATTTGCATTTGTTTTTTTGCATGTTACGTATTATTCATGCATGTTAGCTATAGCCCCTGTTTCTATAGTTTTACATTTCTAGTGATTTTTTTTCTTGTGGGAGACCCTTGTTGATGCTTCATGTGGAGCTATTTGAGCCACACTAGCTTTTGTTATGACATTCCATCCTCAGCTATTGAATTTTTCAAGTTGATTCTTTTATTTTATATGCAAGTACATATTGCTTGCTAGTATTCATTTTAAATGTCGTAAACCCACCTTGAGACTTGGAAACTTTGTCGATTTCATGTGTGGTGAGAGAGGAATATTTTTTTTTGTACCATTGACGTCTCATCCTACTGTTTTATTTTTATACTTACAATCAAGGCTCATGTCTAAATATACAACACTCTATAGAACCCTAGAGAAAATATTTTATTTTTGTTGTATGTGAATGGTATAATAATGATACCTTATTCAAAATCGAGAGGTCTAGAAATGGATATATCTATGACCTGTAGTATTTCAGTTTTCCTAAAAGTTCTATAAAAATACATGAATTCTACATAGAACCCTATAGGTGGATACTTCGATCCATATGAAAATGGTTATGGATACCTCTCATAATATTTTTATTGATTTGTTCAAAATATGAAGATAAATTAGGGATATCATGTTAATGGGCTCTTAAGTTGTCCCATGGTCCATACTCATAACATGGAAACAAATGGGGGCCAACATATTATGTACTAATATCATTCAAACCTGCTTTAGCTGATTAGCAAGATATGAGTAATTGAAGTATTGAAATATCATCACATTTTTCTCAACAAATTACAAAGCAAGATAAATATTTGAAAGAATGGATACTAGGATTGATACCAACATTTATAAAAACTAACAACATACATGCATCGATGGGATAATATTTAAGAGGTGAAGAGAGGCACCCTAGCACACTCTTTCCATTTAAAGATTGTAATCACACAACCTTTCAAGATCACAATTCATGGCATTAGTTTCTAAAATTTAATGTGAACCAATTTTATAGTTCTTCTAAATTTTTATAGTTTTGATGAAATGGAATGCTATTTCTCTCTCCATTTATTATCAATGAACCATTGAAGCTCAAATTAGGGATATTATATTTGGATTTAAAATATTAGCAATGGTGGAAACCTTACAAGATATTTTATGGAGGTTATTTTGATTCCACTCAGTATGTCAAGTCAACTTATGTCATTTTAAATGTTACACTCACTATCTAGGATGACTAAAATTTTTATGTCAAGTGATGCTGGTTCATAAATGGAGCACAAAGCTTGATGAATATTAGATGAGAGCTTGCCAATGTGATGGGATGGTAACATGTTGATGTTGGGAGAGATTTTAAATGTTTTGTAGATATTTGCATTAGGATGTGATTTTTGTTTTTATAATAAGTTGGAGGAAATATTTCCTAATGTAAATGTAATTTCAGTTTCCCCTATTTTGTGAGAAGTGTAAATGAACCATAACTTCTGCCTCTTGGTTACCCATGTCAGTTTGTTTTATAAAGAAATGATTTTTTGAGAAGAAGACCGGAGTGTGCAGGAGAGGGGAAGCGCAATGGAAGAAGAGAGTAAGAGTTCCAGCGTTAGGAGAAGAGGCAAAGCATGAGAGCTATGGTTTGCACAGGCCCACTTTGTATATTCTATATAGTTTAATGTATGTCTGAATTTGATTAATGAGTACTTTGGTTATATTCCTTTCTACATGATTATTTCTCTCTCTGTATAATGTTAACTCGATTTGCTGAGGGCTGCACTTGTTGAGTCAATTTGTAGTAATAATTTGAATGTGTCAAGAGTGTGGTGATTGTATGCTTTAGGAACAATTTGACTTCTTATTCAAGTAAAAATTGGCGCTAAATATATTTACATGTTTCTATGGGTCAGAGATTGTATGATGAAGAATTGTTTCCATCATTGTATTCTTATGGGTTGTGTGTAATTTTGGGTTGAATCTTGTGTATTTCTTACCTTTGAAAGTGTATTCTTATTCCATAGAGTTATATTAAGAATTTTCACTTTGAAGCCTCCACCATTGTGTCGATTCCATTTATGCCTTGACTTTTGTTGTGTTAGCTAAATGTTGAGAAAGAAAGTGTTTATGCGTTCTTGATATTAGTGGGTGTATTGGTTTTGTGTTGTGAAACCCATCAGCAAAACAAAGCACCATTGTTCAGATTCAATCACTTGCTATTGATTAGAATACAATGTGTTTGTTTGGTTATGTATTCCCTTGAGGTTAGAAATAATGGGTTTGAGAATGGAGAAAACCTACAAGTAGATTATAGTTGTGCCATAATTTTTTGTTGAATTATTGTAGTTGTATAATTTTTGCATACAGAGAAAACCTGAGCACCCTGTTGTGTGAATGATGCCAAACCCCTTTTTTGTGACTGATTTTGATGGGAAAATATGTTCGCTTTGCAATCCTAGTGAACAAGGGCATAATAATTCGATGGTTGAGATAAGAAATAAGTTAAGGTCATGCAAATTTGATTGAGAAGACGACTACAATGAGGATAAGTCATTTTGGATTCTTGGAATATTAAAAGATAGAGTTTTGAGGTGATATGAAAATATTTGCAGCACCTACAGCAAATAGTTTTGTGGGCTACCTGTGCATTGTTGAAAGCCTGTTTTGGCTAGCATGTTGTTCCATATGATGGTTTGAAGCCTATGGAGTTTCATCGTGTTTGAATAAGGATTTCAAGATGGGAGAAATCCCACTCATGGCATTAGGAAATGGAAATATCCATTCTTATTTAGACTGCATATTTTAATTAATTTGTTGAAATTATATAATGTGTTTTTAAATACATAGTTGTTGGTGCTTGTGTTGGAGTATCCTAGGTTATGGGTACCCAGGGAAAATCAGTCTGTCCCCATCGAGTAGTATTCCTTGTTTTACGGATGCATGGTATGTGGACCATGGGTTTTGAATAGATAAATTGTATAAAAGGATATGTAATACTTTGTAAAGGATAATCTAATCTCAATAATAGAAGCATAAGTGAATCTATGTTTTCCCATTTGTAGTCTGTAGTTTTGGAGAAGGCTCTGCAGCTAAGTGCATAGAGTCCTTGAAGAGTCTGCTACTACGGGTGAAAATCACCTGCGATTGGGTGTGTAGGTTAGAGAAGTGAATGTAATTGAATATCTGTGTAATAAAGAAGAAGTTTTGGCGAAGTGTTGTATCTCTGTACAGGTTATTTGTCTACTGTTATGTATCTGATTATGTATGCGTTTCACTGAATTATTGCGAGGAACTGTAAGATATATTGTTATTTGTAGAGTTTATGTGTTTCTGTTAAATTAATCATATGCATGAAGTTCTTATGCATGCTAGGTTATAATCTTGATATACAGTAGAAATAAATACACAACGCCACATCATAGATATCCCTTCGGTTATAAAAACCTAGTTTTGCAACCTCCCATAACTGCTTCGAGTGTGACTACAAACTGCTTGCTGGTCGTTGCCGAAAGGGCCATTAGTTGAGGGTTTGGTTGGTGTGTAGCAAACTCTGAACCTCAGTCAAGCCTCGTCAAACTAACAAATGGTTCTGTATGGCAGCATGGGGTGAAATTTCATCAGAAGAATGGGTGCATGGGTTCATCCATACCCTAGAAACAATCCCTCAGAACTAGTATTTGGAAACTAAAATTTGACATGGCACCGCTAGCTGGGCAGACATGGTAGATGGATTTGTTGTAACATTCTGATTTGAAGGCGATTATCCACATATAGATGCAGCTCTGAAAATAGTTAAGAAAAAGACTTTTGAAAACAAAGTTCTAGTTATCTGGCAACTTGATCAGGCGGTGAAGATTTGAAATGTGATAGAATGTTATAATCTCACCATAGAAGAAGATGAATATCCTGGCAACATTGGTAAGAAAGAGTCAAAAGATCACCGCAAAGTAAATGGACCTACGATAGAGATGTCTGATATAATGAATCCATTGAATACTTTGAAGGTGAATATTAGTTTAGAAGATGAACTGAAGCATGTGACCATAGGGTATTATTGGGACGAAGACACTGTTAGCAAGATAATAGATTTGTTGCGCGAATACCAAGATCTTTTCCCCACTAAATTTTCAGACATGAAAGGCATCATAGGGTATTTGGGAGTTATGAGTATTCCTCTGAAGCCTGATGTGAATCCTATTAGGTAGAGGCCTTATAGAATGAACCCAAATTATAAGAAAAAGCTAAAAGAAGAATTGGACAAGATGTTAACGCCTGTGATAATTAAACCTATTGAAGAGTGTGAATGGGTAAGTCCCATGGTAGTTCAAGAGAAGAAGGTGAAAGGGGAAATTACAATCTGTGTGGACTTGAGGAAGTTGAATGATGCATGCATGCATGACCCTTTCCCTACACCATTTACAGATGAACTGTTGGATAATGTAGGAGGACAAGAGGCTTACTCGTTTATACATGGCTTCTCAAGGTATCATCAGATAAGAATTGCACCAGAAGACAAACATAAGATAATGTTTGCCACAAAATGGGGCTCCTATAAGTACACAGTGATGCCTTTTTGGTTCAAGAATGCACTTGCTATTATTTCTAGAGTTGTAATTGCAGCTTTCAAGGAATATATACACAAATTTTGGCAAGTTTACTTCAACAATTGGACATTATTTGGTCTATTAAAGAAGCATGTGGTGAACTTAAGATTGATGCTTGATACATGCAAGTAGTATCAGATATCGTTAAACCTAAAGAAGTGCATTTTTTTTCACCATTTGGAATAATGTTGGGACATGTGGTTTCTAAACAAGGATTGACGGTAGATCCGGTGAATATCATAGTCATTGTGAACCTACCAATACCAAAAATAGTAAGACAACTATGTAGTACACTAGGACACACTGTTTACTGCAAGAATTTTATAAAAGGATATGAGCAGACAACAACGCCAATGGAGAAGTTGTTGAAGAATGATGTGACCTTCCAGTGGGATGAGGAATGTCAGAAGAGCTTGGACGTGTTGAAAGAAAAAATGGTAAGTCCGTCGATTCTAGCTTTCCCCAACTGGAACAAATAATTTTATGTGCATGTTGATGCAGCTTTCATAGCTTTGGGAGTAGTACTAATGTAGCCAGGAGTAGGGATATTGATCATCCCATAGCATTTGCAAGTAGGAAGTTGTCTAAGGAAAAAAATAATTATAGCATGACAAAAAGGGAGGGGTTATCCATGGTGTATGCACTGCAGAAGTTCATATAGTACTTGTTGGGAACACATTTTAAAATGTTCAATGATCATTTTGTGCTGAAGTACTTGGTGAATAAGCTTATTTTAGGAGGGAAGATTTGTCGATGGTTGTTCTTATTCCAAGAATTTGACTTCAAAGTTATAGTGATTATTGGTAGATTGAATGGTGGACTTGATCACCTATCCAGGATAGAGACATGAGAAGAACCTAGAAACATTGAATATAATTTTCCCAATGCACAAAACTTTGCAATTAAAGTCAAAGATGATCACTTCGGGGATATTATTTAGTTTTTTTCCATAAGAATGGAGCCCGCAGAGTACACTACAAAGAAAAAGAAGGAATTGGTGGTTCAAGCAATTGATTTTTTGTTGATTGTGGGACACTTGTATAAAATGGGACCGGATGAAGTATTTTGCAGATACGTCTTTGAACATGAAGGGAAAAACATTGTGATGAAAGGTCTTGGAGGAGTTGTAAGTGGGAATTATGCAAGAAATTCCACTGCACATAATATTTTGAGAGCCGAGTTATGGTGGCCTACAGTGCATAAGGAAGCAAAAGACTTTTTTCAAGCATGTGTTGTATTTCAAAGCATAGGAAAGCCATCTAGAAGAGATGAAATGGAACTGGTACCACAGGTGACTTTGAAACCTTTTGATAAATGGGCAATTGGCTTTGTTGGACCTATCAGTCACTTGGGGAAAAGGACTGGTTGAAGATACATCATCGCCACAACTGATTATTTGACAAGGTGGGCCGAGGCACAATCGGTAAATGATTGCAGCGTAAAAACTTTTGCGAAGTTAATTTTTGAGTATATATTGTCTAGATTTGGCTGTCCGAAGATCTTGATGAGCGACCAAGGGACACATTTTTTGAATAAGAATATTGAAGCACTTACTTATGAATTCCAAGTTTACCATTAGAAGAGCACTCCCTACCATCCTCAAGAAAATCAGATAGTGGAAGATTTCATTAAGAATATGGAGAATGCATTGACCAAGGTGTGAAACATCAACAAAGATGATTGGGACTTGAGGATTCCAGTGGTGTTGTGGGCATAAAAAATGGCATGCACAAAATTCACTAGGGAACACCTTTCAGGTTAGTATATTGAAAAGTATATTCCAATGGAATACGTTATGCCAAGTTTAAGAATTGCAGTTGTTACATATATCGAATACCTCAATATGATGAATGAAATAATGTCCTAGATATCGACTTTAGAAAAAGATATATTTGTCGAAGGATTCCATCAGCAGGTGCAAAAAGCAAGGGAGAAGGCTTGCTATGAAAGGCACATCAAGAAGAAGATATTTTATGAAGGGGACCTTATATTATTATATGACAGTAAGTTGGGGAAGTTCCCGAAAAAGTTCAAAATGCATTGGTTGGGGCCATATATCGTCAAGAACATTTCATATGGTGGTGATGTTCAGCTCATGAAGTTGAATGGTCAGATGATTTCAATATGAGTGAATGGTAGTATATTGAATGATAGTAGATTGTATGATTCATGATTTCACGATTGTTAATTTTTTCTATTGTTGGTAGAGTAGATTAAACTCTATTGTTTTAGTAAATTACAATTAGTAGTTTGAATCTACAAGGAATTTCTACATGGTATCAGAGTTGAAATCACACTAGAAGAAAATAATATGAGTTTATCTTTGCCGATGAAATCAAATTTGCAAAATCATTCTTCAGAGCTAGTAGGATATCATTCAATGGATTAGGACGCGAGTATGCCCTTGAGGGTAGCTAAAATTATATTGCTTGGAAGGACATGATAGAGGTATTTTTAGAAGAAAACAGGTTGAAGGAATTCATAGACAATGATAGTCCTAAGCCTCCAACAATCGATGCCCAAGCTCTGGTGAAGTGGAAGAAATGTGTGTCAAAGGTGAGGAGGATCTTACTAGAAGGATTTGAAGATCATATTGTCTCGAATCTACATAGCAATAATGCACCATATGCAATGTGGAAAGCCTTGATAGACTCGTTTCAAAACAACAGTGACCACAGGAAGTTGCAACTGAAGGACAAGATTCGAAATATCAAGATGGAGAAGGTGACACAATACCAAAGTACTTGAGCAGGTTCACCCAATGTCAAGATGAGCATGGGATAATCAGTATTATAGTTTCTAAAGATGATTTGGTCAGCCTAGCACTTCTAGGCCTTTCCAGTAGCTGGCACAACTAACGAGGTTTAGTAAATGGAAGGGAGAATCTACCAAAGTGGGAGCATTTGTGGTCTAGTATGGTGTAAGAAGAGATAAAACAGAACACCAAATATGGAACCTCATCCAAGAGTGATGGTGATGATAAATTTTCCTTGGTTGGAAAGGAAAAGAAAGGGAAATTGAAAAAATCCCAATCCAAAGGAGATTATAGTTATGTATGAAAGGACAAGGACTTGTCTAATATTAAATGTTTTCGCTATCATGAATTGGGACACTATGCCATGAAGTTTCCACTCAAGAAGGACGATAGGTAGCCCTAATGAGGAGCAATAGGTGAATCTCCACCTTCACAATTCGAGTTGGATTTATCCCTCATTGTAGGTATAGTGACATCAATGATGGGTAGTGTGTGGTATCTGGACAGTGGAGCCTCATTCCATATGATCGACAACAAATAATTTTTCAATGACTTGGAGGAGAAAGGCCTCTAGATATCACTACTGTTATGTTTCAGAGGGATTCTGATGGAAGGTATAGCACAACCAATATCGATACTGTTACTTTTCAAAGGGAGTCTGGTTCTACTCTCACATTAGAAGATGTCATGTATGTTCTAGGTCTTAAGAAGAATTTAGTTTCAATTGCTATGTTGGAACAACATGGCTACGATTCAATATTTAGAAAAGGAAAGGCTTTCATTCATCACATAGCTACAGGAAAAGTGGAGCAGATCAAGGTTCGGGTGAAGAAATTTTACAAATTGGATGTAGAAGATTGCGCTGCTTTGAGCATGAAAGTAGAGAAGGGGCAGAGCCAAGACATTAGTTAATTATGGCATAGAATATTGGGCCATTTTCACCATGGATATTTGAAGATCATGCAACATATTTCTACAGGACTTCCCAAGGGTGCACTAGAGGAGAAAGATACATGAAAATGGTGTACACTGGGCAAGTACACCAAAGCCACCTTTCATGATAAGGATAGTCGAGCACAAGCGATCCTTGAAAGATTTCACTCAAATGTGTGTGGACTGTTCTTGATAGCCTCCATGACCAAGCACATGTATTATGTGATATTTTTAGATTATTTATCACGTAAGTGTTGAATATTATTCATGCAAAAGAAATACTAGACATTCTCAAAATGTTGTGAATTTAATGAACTTTTTGAGAAAGACAGAGGCAAGAAAGTGAAGGCTCTCACGGGTGATAATGATGGTGAATATGTGCTAAATGAGTTCAAGAACTTTTATTCATTAGAAGAAATTCGACAAGAGTTAATAGCACCCCATAAGCCACATCAGAATGGGGTTGCTGAAATAAAGAACAAAAGTATTGTGGGATATCTGGTGATGTTGCATGATCAGGGCCTACCGTTGCACTTGTGGGCGAAAGCATGTAAAACAATTGTATATGTGTAGAACAATTTTCCTCATCATATTCTTAAGATGAGTACACAAGAAGAAGCTTTTTTAGGGAAGAAGCCAGATGTGTTACACTTTAGGATCTTCGGTTCATCAGTTTAGTGTCATGTTACCAAGGATGCGAGGAAAAATCTAGAGTGGATACCTGAGTTGGGAATATTTGTCAGGTAAACTGATACGCCCCACAACTATCGAATGTACCTTCCGTATCACAGGATGACAGTTGTTCATAAAGATAAGAAGTTCGATGAAGAGAAGGCCATGAGATGTTCCCTTGAGAGGGAGCTTCAATTACATGCAGATAAGGAGCTTTTAGCTCCAAAGGAAGAACCTCAGGATGATGTGAAGGAGCCACAAGTAGAGTGTTTCCAGGAAAGCTAGTGTCTTTTCGATCTGCTAGTCCCACTAGGATTGCTAGCTATCCTAGAAACAAACAATCAAAGCAATTTAAGATTTCCTTTAGGTATGATATATAAGAGAGGAAGAAAGAGACCAATCTGGATCTCTCACTTGACTCCTTGCTTGATTCCTCTCTCCCTTGATAGAGCTTGCACATCTTCTCCTATTTATCCCACTCAATGAATACCTATAGAGACAAAGTAACAAAACACTATCAAAGCATCTCGATCTATTATATCATAAACAATGCAGAATTAGAAGTACATTGATCATACAATGGCATTCATAAACAACAACATTCACAAATACACAATTGCATGGAGGAAAACTCAAAGAACTTTATTAATAGTAGAAGGCAGAATTACAACCCAGCTATCTGATCCAATATCATCCTCCCAGAATCAAAGCCCTCTTCACCTCACGAAAAGTAAGATCTCCCAATAATACAATTCTCTTTCTCAATGATAAACTATCAGCAATTCCTTACAAATTACAAAATTACACCCTCTAGATCTCTTAGATGAGGGATCCATTTATATATGTTTGCAAGGGTGTGAGTCATCTCTGGGTTTTTGATTAGTTTCATTCCACTTGTTGTTCTTGGTTCCACTTGGAGATTTCTTGGATCTCTTACTCATCCCTGGGTGAATTCTGAGAGGCAAGTGTCATAGGAGAAGTTTCTAGAAGATTCCATGAGTATCCACTTAGAAAACTATCTCGGAAATTTGTCCATACTCTCCCATCACACCCTACAGAAGGCCCCTTCAGTATGCACCACACCTGGCTAGTGTAGAAGTTAGTATGCCTCGCACCTTGACAGTAGGGCAGTGAGTATGGTCTAGTTTTGGCCAATTCTGACTGGTTTCTTAGGTGGAACTTTTGGGGAATGATGTAATAAATTGACCATGATCCTTTAGGGTATGAAACACCACTTTTAGGGGTTAAACAGCCCTTGGTTTATCAACATATAAGATTGGGGTTGCAGTGCCCAAATATGTCTATAACAATTTCCCCCTAAAGCATGAAGTTGTAAATATTTTGATGTCGAGTGAAATGCTTTATCATGAGGATCCGAGGTATTCGAACTGGATGGTGACCTATATAAGATACAATACAATACATCATCATCATATTATTTTCATAATCTAGTTGAGGTGGGCATTCCCATGCTCAACTTTATAAATTCATTTTCATGTACATAGGACAGACAATCGTCTGTTGTTTCATACTGGTGATTCTTCACATGAAGAGTCACCTTCCCTGGCTTAGATGACTATCTGTGCAGCTTTTGTGTACATTTGATGTCTTTATGTTCTTGAATATATCATAGCCCGAATGGATGAAACTAGATCCGGGGTCTTCAAAACACGTCCAATCTCCACCTGATGTACAAGTCGATCCATGTGAAAAGATGTTCTAAAGTCGAACATGGAAAGACATTGCCTGATTACCAGCCAATAATGTAAGTTGTTAATAGGTGCGAATGATAATGAACCTCAAGGTACTACAGTACAATTCACATGGTTGAATATATGATCTGATGTCGAACACCACACAAAATCTTTCAGTCAAAGGCCGTTGATGTAAACTTGTCGCCAGAAGTGAGAAACTTGCCATTGTGGCATGCAAGCTTCAGAGTACTGAAAGGGTTATTTCTAAGTCAACTTCTTCGATAATGAGTTGATGTCAACAAGAAGTGACCCGTCGTAGTAGGGCCTTAATGTATCCCACATCTACGACATGAAACAGAGCAAATGATTTTCAGGAGGTGAAAACGATCTGATGATACAGGGTTCAGGAATGGTGGTCATGAAAAATAGGGGGTGAAGGTATTGCAGTGGATGAGGCATTGGCTGGATGGTGAATTCTATGAATGACTTCTCTTGAACATATCGGTTACACTGAGATGGATTGGTAGCGTTAACCCCAATAGATGGATGGTATGGAGGACCAATGGTGATATGACCGGTGAACGAAATAACCCAACCCGACTCAATGATGGTGATGGAGTGAAAGTGTCATGTTCAAGAGAGACCCGCTACGATAAAATTCTTCAAGTTTTCTTCCCTTTTTCCCCAGTTGTTATAGCTCCAAATCTCACTCTTATGGTTTGTGATGCTGCACTCATGGCCTAGGGCAACCCCTCCTTCCAGACCTGGTCCTAAAATTTAAAAAACAATGTTTTATCCCTTATACGCGACATTGCCCTGAGTTAAATGCGTGTACACGCGGGTCTGTCTATACTCAACCCGCGTGTATGTATTAAAACACTTAAAAAAATAAATAATTCCTTATTTTCGGGCGGAGATCGCGGGTTTTACCTGCTGATCACCTATTAGTGCCCGTGGCCCAACGGTTCCCAACCAACTCCTAACTAAAAAAACTACTTTGGAGATGGTATAAAAAGACATCAAAGGGAAGGCCTAAGGGAGAGAGAGAAAGAGAGAAAGATTATTATGCTAAGATTTTCCCCTTAGACCAGGTCTGAAGTCCTTGGTGCTTTCTGCACTTCCCCCACTTCGCATAGGAAACCCTTGTTTCCATGTGTATTGGTGATCATTCATCCTTTATATCACCATTAAGTAACACTTGGAAGGAGCTCTTGTTGGAGGCTTGAGGCTGGAACGAATCCGGGAGGAAGCTTTGCTTGGAGCCTGCTGAAGGTGTTTCAGGTGAAATCTTTCCGTTATATGTACTTTACTTGCCCTTATATAAAGAAACACGTCTTGGTTCCCGAAACAATCTTTCTTTATGCTTATGAGATTCTTGTTTTGAATTCTTATGCAAGTAGTTACTTAAAGATTTTTATAACTAACTTTATAGCATGAAGATGGTTTATATATAAGTATTTGTCCATGTACTGCTATGTTCTTTGATTTGTTTGTTTTACAGGCCAAAGGAGAAGAAGGGAACTCCAAGAAGGGTTTGGACCCTAAAGGCCTTCTCGAACGTAGGACCTTAGGTACGTACCCTAAACATTAGAATTTTCTTAGAGTAAAGATAATGGCTGTGTGTGTGTTTCTTTGAATAGGCAATTTTCAGTCTAGTAGAGTCTTAACCCAAAGGACCCTCGGGGTACTTTCCCCTCAACCAGAATTGGCGACTCCACTGGGGAAACCACTCTTGTTGTTCCTAGTTTGGGGAGTCTTCAAGCCAATCAAGGCTCAGCCCCTCTGTTTGTTGGTTCTGACTGTCTGATCTGTTCTTGAACTCTAAGCTTTTCCAGTTTTTTCAGTCTGTATGTTTTATTTTTCTTGAAGATCTTCAGATACGCTGTTTTCGGGATTACAGAAGCGTATATACGCAAGTTGTACTAAGTGAACCCGCGTATACGCAGGTTTCCTCAGTTACAGTTGTGTGTACACGCATTCTGCACATCACTGCAGGCGCGTATATTATATAATTTTCAAGATTTGTAAATTTTCTTTTTGCTGAATGTTTGTCTGGTGGTTTGGCTCAGTTTCAAGCAGTAATTTTCCAGTAACAGTCCTCTGTTTAACAACGGGCATCTTTTTCTGAACTCTCTCTAGTTATAAAGAGTATTAGTCTTGTTTTCGTTGATTGCAAGCGTCATTGTTCTTTGACACAGAAGATTTCTGGTTAAGAATCTTGACTGCTCTGTTTTTGCAGAGTAGCAAGATTGGATTCAATCTTTGTGTTCATTTTGTTTGCTTAACGAAACCATTTTTGTGACCATTTGCTCCTTCGTTTCGGGAAAGTTGTTTGTTACCATTTTCTTGAAACTTGTCTTTCGATCTTTTGGACTTTCATTGTTGCTTTTGATTGTCAAGAGCGATTTCAAACACATTTATTTTTGTTGGGTTTTCATCATTTGAAAGGTGTCAATTCACAAAAGTGTTTGGTTTCCTATCTATCAATCATTGGTGTTAGTATTTTTGAGAGCATTCCTTGAAAAAGACATCAAAGGGAAGGCCAAGAGAGAGAGAGAAAGAGAGCAAGATTATTATGCTGAGATTTTCCCCTTAGACCAGGTCTGAAGTCCTTGGTGCTTTCTGCACTTCCCCCATTTTGCATAGGAAACCCTTGTTTCCATGTGTATTGGTGATCATTCATCCTTTATATCACCATTGAGTAAGACTTGGAAGGAGCTCTTGTTGGAGGCTTGAGGCTGGAACGAATCCAGGAGGAAGCTTTGCTTGGAGCCTGCTGAAGGTGTTTCAGGTGAAATCTTTCTGCTATATGTACAATTACTTGCCTTTATATAAAGAAACATGTCTTGGTTCCCGAAACAACCTTTCTTTATGCTTATGAGATTCTTGTCTTGAATTCTTATGCAAGTAGTTACTTAAAGATTTTTATAACTAACTTTATAGCATGAAGATGGTTTATGTATAAGTATTTGTCCATGTACTGCTGTGTTCTTTGATTTGTTTTCTTTACAGGTCAAAGGAGAAGAAGGGAACTCCAAGAAGGGTTTGGACCCTAAATTCCTTCTCGAATGTAGGACCTTAGGTACGTACCCTCAACATTAGAATTTGCTTACAGTAAGGATAATGGCCGTGTGTGTGTTTCTTTGAATAAGCAATTTTCAGTCTGGTAGAGTCTTAACCCAAAGGACCCTCGGGGTACTTTCCCGTCAACCACCAGTGATTGCTAACCAATACCTCTTTATTTTTGTCAAGCTTCAGGAGGATAACATATGCCTGTTTTATACTTTTCCCTTCAGGCAAACTTGTCACTATGTTTTAGCGAGCCTAGCGACAAAGAAACTCGTTCTTGTCTGAGTGGACAAGTTTGTCATTATTTTTTTAACGAGTTTAACAACAAAGACAACTTGGTCCTTTTCATATTTAGAGAGTTTGAAAAGGGATGAAAAGAGAATTCCAGTAGTTCTTTTTCATAACATAATCCCTTAAGTCCAAAAAATATTAAAATAATACAAAAGGGATGAATTTTCGATCACTTTAGCGAGCCAAAAAAGACAAGGGCTCGAACTTTTTCATGAGATAATCCCTCAGGTCTGAAAATTTTAAAACGCATAGGAGGGATGGCACTTCCAATCACTTTAGCGAGCTAGAGAGGCCAATTGCTCGACAATATTTTCTTATTGAACGAGTTTGAAAAGGGTTTAAAGTGGACTCATTTTTTGAGGAACGAGTGGTATCTGGGGTAGCAACTGGTTTCGGGTAATCTTGGAACATCTCAAAACATGGTGATGTGAAGAGGGTGGCTAACAAGACCACTCGTCACAGCTATTCCTCAAAATGGTAAACAATCAAGTGGAAGCGTAATGATCGGCCAAAATAATGGAGGTGATGGCAGGAACACAACCAAGGCTCAAAAGGCTGATGTAATGGCAATCACAAAGGTTATTTACCAAAGGTGGGTTCATTTTTTAATGAGCTTGAACTCTGGGGGAACATATGCTCATTGGTAGGTTTATTTTTTAACGAGCTTGAACCATACGATAACATTACTCATTGGTAGGTTTATTTTTTAACGAGCTTGAAGCATATGATAACATTGCTCATTTGAGTGCAGGTTCATTTTTTAGTGATGAGCTCGAACCTTGTGGAAAGTATGCTTGGGAGCCTTTTCATGTAGGCTAGCAATGACAAAACTACAAAGCTAGAAAAACTATTAAAGCTAAAGAACTATTGAGTTTAGGTAGGATGGTTTCATCAACTTGTTTAGATAAAACCCTTCCTTTTCTTCGCCCAAAAAATAGATGAAGGTGAATGGTGTGTCAGACCAATCACCTGACCTCAGGAGTTAAAAAACTAAAAAGCTAAAAATCTAAAAAGCTAAAAAATGAAATTGGTCGTTTTCCGCTTGCATGAAAAGGTTTGCATGCCCCCAACATAATGAAAAAAGTTTTCGGTAACCATATGGAAACTTACTGTGGTTTAGTAGGATGATTTTCTATCAATACTTAGACAAAACACTTCCTACACTTTGTCCACCAAATAGACAAAGGTGAAAGGTCACCTAGACCGATCACATAACCTACAGGGAAACTTATCTCTATAGCTGGGTACATCCACCAAATAGACAAGGGTGCATGCCCCTAAGATTTGTTACATTCATCATCTACTCACGGTAATTAGGTGGATGGAATGAAGGTTGAAGAGTCATACTTGACTCAAAGAGACCATTTAGGGATGATGTTTGGTTTGGCACTGTGTTTGAACCAGGAAATGAAAGCTGGTCAATAAGCTGGACAATTTTGCCTTCATGCAGGAAACACATCACTTGAAAGAGTGTGGAAACAATAGATTCCATGCTATAAACATAGTCACATCCAAGGAGTAGATTGTAATCTAACGGTCCTTGGACCACCATCACGTTCAAGTGAACGGTTTTCCTTCTCAAAGTTATCGGCAACTTAGGAAGGATCCCTAACGGTCGACTGGTTCCTTTGTTAAAGCCTGATAAATTTTGTTTACCAGGCATAAGAAATGGCGAACCAAGTGCTTTCCAAGTAGTTGAGGAAAGGATACTCACTGAAGCCCCTTCATCTATGATAGTGCCAGACACGATCATTTTGTAAACTTGTACTATGATTCAGAATGGTACATTATAAGGAAGGCGATATCTTGCTAGTCGATTCCAATCAAAGGAAGAGATTAGACTACTTGGAGGGGGTACCGCATAAACGGGTGAAATAACCCCTTGAGCAGTAGGAACTAGGGGATTCTCTTCCTGTTGTGAAGGAACGGGTGGATTGCCCCCAAGTTCATCGGGCTCTGAATTGACAAAAAGAATTTGAACAATATTGTTCTCACTCTCTTTGGGAATGATATCATCTGAAGGTGGATCTTTTGAAGTCAATACTAGGTCGACTACCATCTGGACATATTGACTTTGGTCCAATGTCAACTCAGAAGATTTACTTTCAACGATAGGTTTTTCGACCAACTGTTCAGTTAAGTCAGTCGGATTTTCAACTAGTAAAGGACTAGGGGAAAGTTTCTTGTATCTAGGTGGAAGTCATTGCGGTGAAGCAGGATGGTTATGCAAGACTCTTTTGGCCTCATCCAAAAAAGGACAATGGGGAAGACGATGATCCCCTTCACATAATCCACATGGAGTTCTGCACTTTCCTTTCTACCCAGGAATTTCATTTTCACTAGTGATGGTGTGCTGTCAACATGATCACTAGAGGTTGATGACACCAGATGGTGTGAACATGGAGACCATTCTCTCAAGATCCGTGGAATGCAAGGAAAATCATGATGGAAATGGTTTTCTCTGCAAATTAGACAAGGATATTTTGGATATTTAGTGTGTGGATTTTCACCAGATGGTTCATGGTTGCCCCCTTGTTTAACTGCCTTCTTCTTTTTCTTATCGTTTCCTTTCTTCTTCTTCTCAGGCACTTGGTTACTAGAGTCATTGTTTTCACCAACCGAAGATGAAGGGGAGGGAGAAACAAATGAAGAGGAAGGTGAAGGGTCAACTTAAGTATCAATTGGATGCTGATTCGATTGCTAAGGAATCGTGTTATTTTGAACCACAGAGTTGAGAACAGCCACACTGGCAGGCCAATAGTCAAACCTGGCAGAGGCAATGTGGCCATATGAGGTGCAGCAATATTTCCCCATGATGTAAAAGGGCTAGGAATCCCCTCAAGAGGGATTCCATGATTGGTAGACTCCATTAACTCTACCTAAGATCAACGAAGGAATAGGGATGTTATTCTAAATTTAATAAATTTTAATGACGCTTTGACACAACTTTGCTTTTTCAATTTTTAAGAGTCGAGAAAAAGCTAAAGATGACTCTAGTCCCCTTCGATTTTAATGAGCTTGAAGTGACAAGTGCTCAGATGGACCTTTTCTTTTAAGGAGTCGAAAAGGAATGAAAGTGACTACTCTGGAGATATAGACAGAGGGATTACCAAACCAATCGCAAAACTGCAAAATACACCTTGGTGATAAATTAAAGAGAAATTACCAAGGACTTATGTACGACAGTCAATCTTCCTAAATGTTATGTTCAGTGCATTGCGATCAATAGGGTGGCAGACATGGCTTCATACGGATAAACGATATAAGCCTATTGTGGTCTCCCAATATATACTCAATGGTACGAGGAGCACAAGTCTGTGCTAGCACTTGTCGTATCAAATAGGAGGAATCACCCAACCTACGATGAAAACGATAGTTACTAGGTTTTACGACGCTGGAACACGTCTCTAGCCTAGACCTCTAGATGTGTTGCGTTATGTTCCAAAGCATCGTTAAGTTCATTGAAATTTATTTTAGAGTTGATCTTGCTTAGAAGTTTTCCTTTCAAGGTTCACCACGTGATGTGTATGTAAAATTCCTAAATATGCAATCTAAAATGATAAACAATCATTGTCTATTTTTAGCAATGAAAATCCTAGCTACTAACGAAAGAAGATTACGATCCTTTCAAACAGAGAGCAAAGAGCACACACTAAGTGCACTTTTCCTAAATCATTTTTCACACATAGTCTAAATGCAAATGCAAATGCATGTATTTGTTTTTCGTTCCCTTCAATGTGAAGAATTTCAAGAAAGGAAGACTAAATGACACTTTTCGATTTCGAATAGAAAACTGCTTTCTACACTTGAAATATTAACAATTCAAATCAAATACAATGACAAAAGTACAATCGACTATCTAGAGGAGGAAGACTCTACGACACTCTTCTTTTTGACTCAAAATGACAGTTACAACATTTTTTGCATCAAAACGATAGTTCTATTAAGCTACTTTTGACTAAGGATTGCAAATGATAGACAAATGCATAAAAAGATTCACTAATTCTAATCAATGGAGGCTGAATTATGTAAAGGAAGGAGGCTTCAACAATGAGATACTGATCATAAGCAGCAAAACAACTGAATAGAGCTGAAAACAAGGAGAAAAACCCAAATTTCAAGGCAAGAAATAAGATTACTTAGTCATCGCACCTGTGCTTCACAGAAACAGGGATGCATCTCACCTACTACACGTTGGAGTTGTGATGCATACTAGCTTCCAATGATAGATAGTGCGATGGGCCAGGGAATGAAACTGAGGTGGGTTTTCACTCAAATTTGCAGCTAAGTTTAGTGATTTAGGCTGAGCTATCATGAATAGTAAATAACAAAGTACAGGGGTCTGATATTGGGAGGTTATTGAGCTACCAATAGGGCATCCAGGATGCTTGTAATTCAGATGTTCAAATCATAAACTAAACCGGAGATTGACTAAAGCAACATTCATCTACTCCGCAGTTGCAGAGCAAAAGCAGTTCAAAGGCTATCTCGCTAACTTTAGGCTCCATCTATAGTTTATAAAACAAATAATAAACAATAAACAAACAAACTATTTGATCCCCAGTGGAGTCACCATTTTGTTTCCGGGAAAACTAGTGTCTTTTCGCTCTGTTAGTCCCACTAGGATTGGCAGTAATCCTAGAAACACACAATCAAAGCAATTTGCAATCTCCTTTATGTATGATAGATAAGAGACGAACAAAGAGACCAAGATGGATCTTCTGCTTGACTCCTTACTTGATTCCTCTCTCCATTGATAGAGCTTGCACCTCTTCTCCTACTTATCCAGCTCAATGAATACCTGTAGAGACAAAGTAACAAAACACCATCAAAGCATCTCGATCTATTATATCATAAATAATGCAGAATCAGAAGTACATTGATCATACAATGGCATTCATAAATGACAACATTCACAATACACGAATGTATGGAGGAAACCTCAAAGAACTTTATTAATAGTAGAAGGGAGAGTTACAACCCAGCTGTCTGATCCAGCATCATCCTCCTAGCATCAAAGCCCTCTTCACCTCATGAAAATCAAGAACACCCAACAATACAATGCTCTTTCTCAAAGATAAACTATCAGTACTTCCTTACAAATTACAAAATTCCAGCCTCTAGATCTCTCAGATGAGGGATCCATTTATAGATGTCTCCAAGGGTGTGAGTCATCTCTGAGTTTTTTATTAGTGTTATTCCACTTGTTGCTCTTGGTTCTACTTGGAGATTTCTTGGATCTCTTACTCATCCTTGGGCAAATTCAGAGAGGCAAGTGTCTTAGGAGAAGTTTCTGGAAGATTCCATGAGCATCCACTTAGCAAATTGTCTCGGACATTTTTCCATCCTCACCCATCGCACCCTATAGAAGGCCTCTTTAGTACGCATCGCACTTGGCTAGTGTAGAAGTAAGTATGCATCACACCTTGACAGTGGGGAAGTGAGTATGGTCCAGTTTTGGCCAGTTCTGAGTGGTTTTTCAGGTGGAACTTTTGGGGAATGATGTAATCAGTTGACCATGATCCTTTAGGGTATGAAACAACAGTTTTAGGGGTTAAAGAGCCTTTTTTTTATCAACATATAAGATTGGGGTTTCAGTGCCCAAATATGCCTATAACAAGAGGAGCAGAGAGTGGAAATAACCACTCATGCAAAGACATTGAGAGATGGAAGGAAGCAAACAAGAGAAGCTGACATATTATTGCATGATTCTAGAGGGAATGTGGGAGCAACCACATCATAGTGCAGGCAGAGGAGGTCACTAGATCAGCACACTGGCTACATGGCTCCGATAAGAGAGAGTGTAGAGAAGAAGCCATCTTCATTCGAGGTAGAAGTGAAAAAATTAGTGTGGGTTGAAGACATGGTAGAGGAGTATTACTCAGTTATGAGTAACACTAATTGGGAAGCTGTCCCAAGTCCAAAGGGAAATTTAGTGGTAGGTTCCAGGTGGATCTATAAGTTGAAAAAAGAAATAGATGGGAGTGTTGAGAAACACAAGGCCAGATTTGTGTCCAAGGGGTGCTCTCAGGTTGAGGGAATTGATTACAAGGAGGCCTTTTCTCTAGTAGCAAGGTACTCTTCAATCAAATGTATTTTAGCACTTTCAGTGCATATGTGATGGAAGATACATCAGATGGATGTCAAGACAACCTTCCTCAATTGAGTGATTGAGGAAGAGGTGTACATTGAGTAGGCGAAAGGATTTGAGACCTTCAACAGAGAGTCACATGTGTGTAGACTCAAGTGAGCGTTTATGGATTTAAACAAGCACCCCATGCTTGGTACACCAAATTCGACAGTTATTTCACCAACTTGGGCTTCACCAAATGTAAAGTAGATGTGAGCCTTTACCGTATTGTGGGTGAAGGTAAATTATATATTATAGTATATTTGATGATGATTTAATTCTAACAAGTGATGAGAAGTTAGTCAAATCTTGTAAAGAGGATCTTATAAGAGAATTTGAGATGAAGGACTTGTGGCTCATAAATTATTTCCTTGGTATGGAAGTATGGCAAGGAGATGAGGAATTGCTTGTCTTGTAGGGAAAGTATGCCAACGAGGTACTGAGAAAGTTCCACATTGAGATCAATGAACCCATGGAGACTCCTGTAACAAGAAATTGGAGGAAGTAAGACACTACTTCAAGTGAAGTAGTGGAGGCTACTATTTACAGGAATCTTGTGGGTTCACTTATGTATTTGGTGAACACATGATAGGACATATGTTTTGTAGTTAACGAGCTCAGTCAAGCAATGGTTAAGCCAACCAAACTCTATTTGAAGGCAGTTAAACATGTGTTGAGATACCTCAGAGGCACCACTCAGTTTGATCTTTGGTACATACGGAAAGAGGTAGTGAAGATTTAAGGATTTAGAGATGCATATTGGGCAGGAAGTCCATCAGACAAGAATAGTACCTTAGGGGGAATATTCAATATTGGGTGAACAAGAGTTTCTTGGTATAGCAGGAAGCATAGATAAGTTGAACTCAATTCAATAGAAGCAGAGTACATGGCTACCAGTAAATCAACTTCTTAGGCTATCTAGGTGAGGAAGATCCTTGTTGGGTTATTTGGTTAGCAGATGGATCCTATAGTGATTTACTGTGAAAATAATAGTTGTATCAATTTCTCTGAGAATACAGTTTTTCATGATCGTTCCAATCATATCGACATTCGTTATCACCATCTACAAGATTGTATGTAGAGGAGAATGATGTTGTTGGAATACATTCCTACAGAGGAACATGTTGCAAACATGTTGACTAAAGCACTATGAAGAGGCAAATTCAATTTCAATAGAGGTAGGATTGGGGTACATGATAATCCCTTTCTTAGTGAGAGGGAGTGTTGAAAATGCAACTAGAAAATCTTGATTTAATTTTCCCTTGAGTTAAATAAGGAGAAAAATTCGAATTCCACATCACAAGAAAACTTGTACGAGTTAACTAAGTGAATTTGACTTAGGTGGTTCAGCTAATTCAAGTTGAGGGTCTAACTTGAGTCATGTAGAGTGGATCCTACTTTATAGGAGTCATGATTGAGTTTACTTTTAGTTGTAATTAATTAATTCAGTTTAATTGAGTTAAAGTCAGTTAAAGTAGTTCCAATTGTTGGAGGAACTAGTTGGAGCTCTAGGAGTGGGGTACAGCTTTGGTGTTCAACCAATTAACTAATAATTCAACCATAAATAACTCATGCATGCGTGATCTGAGAGTTACCCAGTTGAGATTGGAGTTCAAGCACAGTGTACTATCAGTGTTATAATCATCGAAATTGTACGGGTGGTGCATGCATTTAGAGGAAGGCTTGTGATGGATTGCACAATTGCAATTGGGGAATTTCCCTAATTAATAGGGGTTAATTCCAAAGGAAACAACGCAAGGAATTAATGACTTGGGTAAGCATAAAATTGCCTAAGTATTGGACAAAGATTGTCTAGGAATCTGTGAGATAAATAGAGATAGTGTAGAGGTTGCTCAGGCTTGAGCAAAACAATGTAATATTCTAGTATTTTCTGAGTAGACATAGTTACCGATCAAACGAGAAAATGAGCTAGTACCTATTTTTTTGAGGTAGCAAAAATTCACTCGATTTTGAAAAATGGTAATTCAAAATACACCTTTTTTTCTCGAGCATATTTTTGCCACTTCAAATTTTTTATGCATCAAGTATGAACAATTTTTTTAAATGTTAGTGATTTTTATGGTAATTTTGAAAAGTGTTGATGCAACACCGACACATTTTTCTAGAGGGTTTATTTTTGTTTATGTATCAAGTGTGAACATTTTTTTTTAATGATTTTCATCTTGATTTTGAAAAGTCTTGATGAGCATCAACCCTTTTTGTTTAAAGCACTTAGTTTTTACACATTAAATTTTTTTAATGAATTGAAGGTGGATATTTTTTTTAAATGTTGGTGACTATCATGTGAGTAATAAAACATAAAAGTAAAAATAAAAAACATGGCAAAAAAAAAAATTCAAATAAAAAAATATATAAAAAAAAAAAACAAAAAGCTTATAAAAACATAAAAAAAACCAAAATTAACAAGTAAAAATAAAAAAATTGAATAAAAAATTAACAAAAAAAATAATATCAAAAAATAAATTAAAAAATGAAATTATATATATATATATATATATATATATATTAAAGGAAAATAAATTAAATAAAAAAATTGTAAAAACAATTTTTTAAGTTAAAAAACAAATAAAAAATAAAAACCTCATTAGAAAAAGAGAACTTTAGAAAATTACATATATATATATAGATATTAAATAATTTAAACAAACAATTAAAAATATAAGAAAATAAAAATTTAAGAATTATTATTTTTAATTAAAATTATAAAAATAAAGAAATATCATAAAAGAAAATTATATGTCTGTTTTAACTAGCTCAAAGAAGAAAATTAATATACCGAAGATTAGAACGAACTCCCATGAGCTCCATAGCGAAAGGGCAGTTCCTAAAATACCAGGGAAGCTCCATAGCAAAACAGGTCCTTGGGCAGTTCCTAAAACACCATGGATGGAAAAGATCTGCCATCTCTGTTAGAATAGGAACATCGAGGATGAAAACCACTTCCTCTTCGAGTGCCCCACGTACAACCACATTAGATCTCAGTTTCATAATATTTGTCGCAATACTGACCTTCCTAGCCTTTTACGATGTCAACATTATAGTGAGCTCGGGAGGCTTCTCTCCAAGCTTTTTGAGCATACGAATAAAATCTTAAAGCAAACTAAATAATTTGTCTCTTCATGTCTAATAGACCAAAGTTTGGTGTTAGTGGATGTTAACTGCCATCATTTTCATCATTATTATTAAGTTAATATTTATTTTTAGAATAAAACATTTTATATCTAAATTATCCTTATTAATTTTTTAATCGTTATTACTATTCATAATATATTATACCAATATAAAATAGTTTAGTCTAAAGAGCCCACAAATTAGCCCTGAAAATAATTGAAATTCTCTCAAGATATATATATATATATATATATATATATATAAATAAAATATAAAAAAAAAATATAACAATTAAAAAAAAATAAAAAAAAATAGAAAAAAAATCAAAATCAAATAAAATTAAAAAAAAAAAAATAGTTTAAATTAAAATTAGAAGAAATTAAATTTGGAAAAAAAAGGGGAAAACTATAACTATATATATATATATATATAAAATTAAAAATAAGATATTAAAAAAAATAAAAAAAAATCAAAAATAATAAAAAAAAAATCAAATTGTAAAAATTATAAAAAAATAATAAGAAATAAAACAATTAAAAAAAACATTAAAAAAACCAATTATAAAAAATAATTACAAAAAAATTATAAAAATTAAAAAACAAATTAGAAAAAAAAGATTTCACAACAATTAAAAAAAAATATTGAATTGTAAAAATTATAAAACACAATTAAAAAAGAAAAAAATTATAAAAATTATAAAACAAAATTAGAAAAAAAAAAAAAAAAAATTCAAAACATATTAAAAGAAAATCAAAACAAATTAAAAAAAAAAAAAAAAAAAAATTTAAAAAATTGAATTTAAAAATTAATGTTTTTCATCTTGATTTTGAAAAGCGTTGATGAGCATCAACCCTTTTTGTTTAAAGGGCTTAGCATTTACAAGTTAAATTTTCTAATGAATTAAAGGTGGATATCTTTCTAAAAATGTTGGTGACTATCATGTTAGTAATAAAACATCAAAGAAATAATAAAAAACATGGGAAAAAAAAAATTCAAATACAAAAGAATATATATATATATATATATATATATATATATATATATATTATAAAAATGTAAAAGAAAAAAAAAAACCAAAATTAACAAGTAAGAATAAAAAAATTGAATAAAAAATTAACAACAAAAAACAGAAGAAGAAAGTTATATCGAAAAATAAATTAAAAAATGAAATTTAATATATATATATATAATTTAATGAAAATAAATTAAATAAAAAATAAAAAATATTTAAATTAAATAATTTAAATGAACAAAATAAAAAATGAAAAATATAATAAAATAAAAATTTAAGAATTATTATTTTTAATTAAAATTATAAAAATAAAGAAATAACATTATATATATATATAAAATTTAAAATAAAATATTAAAAAAAAATCAAAACAATTAAAAGAATTAAAAAAATTTTAAAAAAAGAAAAATTTTAAAACTTATTAAAACAAAATTAAATTATAAGAATTAAAAAAAAATAACATAAAATAGAAAAAAATGAAAAATCAAAATAAATTAAAAAAAGGGTTTAAATTATAATTAAGGGAATTTAAATTTGGAAAAAGGGGGAAAACAATTAAACAAAAACAATTAAACGAGATATATATATATATATATATATATATATATATATATATATATATATATATAAAAAAACAGAATTTAAAAATTTAAAAACAAAATAATAAAGAAAAAAAAAAAAAAATTTAAAACAATAAAAAAAATATTGAAATGTAAAAATTAAAAAATTATAAAACAAAATTTAACAAAAAAAAAAAAAAAAATCCTAAACATAATAAAGCAAAATCAAGACAAATTAAAAAAAAATTTAAAATTTGATTTTAAAAATTAAAAAAATAACAATAAAAAAAAACATTTAACCATTAAAATATATATATTAAAAAACAATTAAAAAAATATTAAAAAAAACAAAAAAAAAACCAACCCCACCCACTCCTCTTCCTCCCCCGAGCCCCGCTCTCCCCCCCACCTCCCTCAACCCCCTCGACTCGCCACCATCGCCCACCCCCACTCCCCCTCCCTCCCCTGCCCCTCCCATCTCTCAGCCCCCCCCGCCTCACCTCCCTTTCCGTCCCCGCTTCACCGACCCTCTCCCCCTACCCCTCGCTCACCCTGCTCCCCTCTGAAAACTTTAAATTTCGAATGATTTTGCATCAATGTTAGTGATCCCTAAACCCCACCCTGTCCCTCTCCCTGATCTGCCTCCCCTACCCAACCGGGCCCCCAACCATATGATCCACATATAAACCAATATAATACTCAGAGAAATACAAGGATAAATAACCTCATATTGATGATGCAAAATCTAAACCCGGGATGGGACTCCCACGTTTCACTTGACCGTAGAATGACTGATTCAAATTTCATACCTTTCCTCTGCAATGATGTCACACATCGT
Source organism: Pinus tabuliformis (assembly GCA_031772625.1). Lineage (NCBI taxonomy): Eukaryota > Viridiplantae > Streptophyta > Pinopsida > Pinales > Pinaceae > Pinus > Pinus tabuliformis. Next base: position 1,504,788,812 of record CM062819.1, on the reverse strand, counting down.
AGCTGTACATAATTTTTTTTTTTTTACAGCAATATTAACTTCTTTTACATATGGTTCCTATATTAATAATTACATATGCATGGTTACCTTAATCATAAAAATTGATTTATTAACGCAAATCCCAATTGCGCAATAGACATAAGGGAATATAATCAATAGATATCACTTGAAAGCTCACGGATATATTCATGCATTGCCTAACTATATGTACATATAAACATTGTAATGGTAACACACATATGTTTAATGTTAACCTGAGAACCAGTTAATCGCACAGTTGGCACTGTCAGTGTTAATGGCGTATTTATGGACACAACTATAAAACTTCAGGTTTCCATATCCCGAGATGTCTGGGATTTTGATAGTTTGTCCGACGTTTAACCTCGATCCAGCTGGAGGGTTTACCGTCGTCCATTTGGAAGGATGAAGGGCATATGGCAAACTGCCATGTGCACCCTGAACTCTAAGTGCCTATGGCCTGACTCCTCGGGCTTGCCATTTTCGCGCCCGAAGTTTCACTGAGGGTCACCGGCAATCGAACAACTACCAGGGATTTACTGCAGATCGAGGGTTATAACTGTGCCATGAAACGGTAATGCAATAAAGTTATTTATATGTCTGTTTATAGTTCTCATTTCATTGCCTCTGCATCGCCACAACACTGTAAGTCTTGACTCTGTCGACATTCCTTCTGCATCCGGCTACACCGCTCTTTAGCCTCAGACATGCAGCTCCTGCCATTCGGTTCGGCCTCATCACCCTTTGAAGTTATCGGGCATTCTGGTTTACACGACACCAGGTTCGGCTACGGTTAGTATTAATGTTTTTCTCTGTTCCTTGCATTCTTTCATGGATTTACACCAGGGTTTTTCCTATTTGCTAACCCGGCTAATGTTTTGTGCAGGTGGTTCATCGATACACCATAATGAACAAGGGTTTCTCTATTAGCTGTCTCGCCCATTGCCATGTAAGTTTTCGAAAACATTCACAGTTGTGTATACTGGATTTTTGTAAAACAATGGCTGAGTTTTCTTTTATTCCCTTGGCAGGGGTACCGGGCAATAAACCTCGGGTCTGTCCCCTGCACAAGCTCAGGGTCTTCCCTGAAGGCATTTGGTTTTTAGTCTCTGTTAGACGGACTCCTCTGTAAAGAGGCCCTTCTTTATGAGTTTGTCTGTATAGCCGTGACTTATCTATCATATGTAATTGTCATTTCAGATTATGTACTGGTTCCCTTTTGAACGCAGACCATAATTATTTTATTAAACTGTGCCTCAGTCTGAAAGGGTTTGATCTATCTAATCTTGTTGAAATATAGAGTTTGTATCACGGGTAATCCCCGTAGGTTCAACTTTACTCGGCCTGTTTCTTTCTGGTCATTCGCTTTCATTGAACTGTTACATGTTTACTGTTTGATGTCTAAATATATATATATATATCTTTTACCGAATTTATGTTGTTTCCTTTCAGTTTAAATGAGTAATATGTTTGCCATACGATTCCGACTTGGGTGCCTCTACTAGCTGAGCACGAGCTTCGGCTTCGGCTCGAATGGTTCACCAAATCGGGGTTTTTTTTTTGCTGGCTAGATCTGGCTGAGGGAGCATGTAACCCTGGTTACCATTGCTCTTTCCTCGGCATCCATACTTATTGGTTATGTTATTAACAGTGAATGTATAAATCTTTTTATTCAGTTCTCGCATCGCAACTATCTGATAATATAGAACTGTTACGATCCGGTTTTGTTAACCCTTTCTGTGTTTTCCTCGCGGTCTACTTGACCGGGGGTTCTATGTATAACATCGCTGTTTTTATGATATATCCCACATCTTGTTTACGGGTTCAGTTGGGTGGAGGAACACACCAGGTTCGCCTTATAATATATGTCATGATGTTACATGTATAATACAATCCTTAGCAAAGAATGTATATATATTTCTATTTCGATTATCTGTGCACAAAGATTGCTAGATTCTTTTCCTCGATTCTTGAATATAAATCTAGGGTTTACCATAGCGTTCTCTATTGATGACTTTCTTCTGTCACCGAAATGATTGAACTATTTATTTCTGTTTCTGTTCTTATTTCGAATAAGGAATGCAAGTTTTTCGTATGGAATTTTAATATTCTTTCCCTATCGAATGCATGTTATTTCAATCTCTGTCTATAATACAGAAGTTAGTGTTCTTTCTTGTTTTCTGTTAAAGAAGAACAGTCAGATGTCTTTCATCTATTTCTATTTTCTCAGCACAGAATAATACAAGGAATATTTCAGTAGATATATGCATTATAAGCCATACCTGGTTTTCTGCAAACCTACTTGTAATGCTTGTCAATCCACCCGTCCGTAGGAAGAATTCTTCTTTGATCTTCCACCCCCAAGCACTCGTAGGTCCTCTCGACTGTAATTCCACTGGTCTCGCCAGTAATCGCTATCTGGTCCTAACCAGATGTAGCATACACAGGAAAATTCCTTTCCTCCTATGCCATCTGATCCTAACCAGACATAGCATGACCATTTTCTTTTTTCTCTGCCATCTGATCCTAACCAGACATGGCAATATTTCCCCTTTTTCCTCTAGGGCCTCAACTACCTCCTGAAGGTAGTTAGGGTTCCATTGTAACTGCTTCCACAGTTACTAACCATGATTAATCATATGCTCAGCTCAAATAGTACTAACACAATTGTTTTTAATTAACATAAAATTAATAACAGAGTTATATACTTTTTCAAATAAAGTCTTTGTTCATAGTTACTTTTACTATTTACCAACATTAACTTTTCACGAGGGATGTTACATCTCCCCCTCTTGAAAGTCTACATCGTCCCAATGTTGTTGTTCATTCAAAAACAGTCTGGGATAAGTATCCCTCATCATTTGTTCATCCTCCGAGGTGGCCTCTTCAGGCCCAAAGTGCCGCCACTGCACTTTAACCTGGCTGATGACCTTTATCTGCAGCTCGACTCTTCGCCGATCTAATATGTTCACTGTTTTGACCAGGAACTCTCCTTCCGGTTCCACCTGAAACACATGACAATCGGATCAGCTGCTTACTAGTATTCTATTTCAGTTTACATTATATAACAGTATTCCCTTACCTGAATGTCCTGCCAACTTATTATATGCCTAGGGTCATACACATATCTCTTTAAAACTGATACATGGAAGACATTATGAACCCGAATATGGCTGGGTAGGGCGAGCTGGTAAGCTACCGGCCCTACTCGTGCCAGAATTTGGAATGGTCCACAAAAACGCGGTGCCAGTTTGGCACAAGCATTCCATTGGAGGGTACTTTTCCTAGCTCGTATTCTGATGTACACATGCTCACCCACTTGGTACTCTTTGAATGTTCTCTTCCGATCTGCAAAGTTCTTCTGCCTGTCTTGTGCCATCTTTAGATTAGCTCGAACTTTTTTCACCATAACTTCCATTTCTTCCAACATCTCAGGACTCAACAAGAACTTGTCCTCCGGTCCACCCCAACTGGAGGGTGTGCGGCATTTCCGGCCGTAAAGTACTTCAAATGGGTTCATCTTCAAGGATGCGTGATAACCATTGTTATAGGTGAATTCCACTAGGTGTAAATACTCCTCCCATCGTGTAGGTTGCTGCATCACATAAGACCTCAGCATGTCTTCCACTACTTGATTCACTCGCTCAGTCTGTCCGTCAGTTTGCGGATGATATGCGGTGATGAAGCTCAATTGAGTTCCTAGACCTTCAAATAAGGTCCTCCAAAAAGATGAGCTAAACTTAACATCACGGTCCGATATTATCACTTTCAGCAGCCCATGAAGTTTAAATATATTTTGCATGAAAATGTTTGCGATTTGAGCTACACGGTAAGTGGATTGAACCGGTATGAAGTGAGCTGACTTGCTGAGTTTATCTACTACCACCATTATAGAATCATTGTTCTTTTTGGATTTCGGCAAACCGGTAATAATGTCCATGGTTATGGTTTCCCATTTCCATTCTGGTATGGGTAATGGTTGTAGTAATCCGGCAGGGTGCTGATGTTCAGCCTTCACCTGTTGACACTCTAAACAGCGCGCCAGGTATTCTATAACATCCTTTTTCATGCCTGGCCAGTAATACTCCTTCCTTAGCGAGGTGATTAATTTCTGGTAACCAGGATGTCCTGCATAAGGACTTCTATGATTTTCATCCAGAATCTTTTCTTTAATACCGCTCTGATTGGGTAAATAAATCTTCTTCTGGTAGCACAAAATTCCGGCTGCATTCAAGGTGTAACCTTGTTGTATTGAACGGGTATCTGAATTCTGCACCAATTGCTTCTTTCGCAAATAAATCTGATCTTGCGCCGCAGCCTCCTCAATCTCTTTGTCAAGGGTGGACCATCCTTGACTAATACCAATCTCATAAATGCAATGCACTTTTCGGCTCAGTGCATCAGCTACTCTGTTCTCCTTTCCCTTTAAGTGTTTAATTTCGAAATCGAAATTTCCCAAAAGGTCCACCCATCTTGCTTGTCTTGCATTTAAAGTGGGTTGACTAAAGTAACTAGTCAAGCTGTGGTGATCCGTCATTAACAAAAATTTTCTCCCTACTAAATAATGGTGCCACATCTTCAATGCATGGATCACAGCGGTTAATTCCAGATCATAGGTAGAATATTTTTGCTCATGTTCTTTTAACTTTCTGGATTCATATGCAATCACTTTACCTTCCTGCATTATCACTCCACCCACGCCCTCCTTACTGGCATCTGTACAAACTACATACTCCTTTTTGGGATCTGCCACACACAACACAGGTGCAGTGGTAAGTAAATGTTTGAGCTGTTCAAAACTCCGTTGACAGTCTGCTGTCCATTTAAACACTTTTCCCTTCTTTTGCAAGGAGGTAATAGGGTAGGAAACTCTGGAAAAACCTTCTGCAAACCGCCGGTAATATCCAGCCAGCCCCATGAAGGATCGAATATCTGCTACATCCTTGGGTGTAGGCCATTCCATTATAGTTTTAATCTTTTCGGGGTCTACAGCTATACCTTCCTTCGTAATAATGTGGCCCAAATATTGGATCTGTTCTTTATAAAAATCATATTTGCTGAATTTTCCATATAACGGATGCTCCCGTAATGTCTGTAACACTATCCTCAAATATTCCTCATGCTCCTTGATATTCCGGGAGTATATAAGTATATCATCAATGAAGATCAATACAAATTTGTCTAGGTATTAATGAAATACACTGTTCATCAAACACATGAATGTTGCAGGTGCATTAGTTAATCCAAAAGGCAGTACCACAAACTCGTAGTGTCCGTAACGAGTACGAAAAGTTGTCTTGGCTATGTCCTCATCTTTGATTCTGATTTGATGGTAACCCGATCTTAAATCGATCTTTGAGAAGATTGTCGCCCCCTTTACCTGATCAAACAGCTCATCAATGCGGGGTAGGGGGTATTTGTTTTTAACCGTCAGTTTGTTCAACTGCCTATAATCTATGCACATACGCAGAGTTCCATCCTTTTTCCTTACAAATAGCACAGGAGCTCCCCAAGGAGAGACACTGGGGCAGATATACTTCTTTTCCAGCAGCTCTTGCAGTTGCATTTTTAACTCAGTTAACTCTGGCACACTCATCCGATAGGGTGCTCGGGACACTGGGGCTGCTCCGGGTATCAGCTCAATGGTGAAGTCTAAATCCCTTTTGGGCGGCAGCCCTGGAATTTCTTTAGGAAATACATCTGCAAAATCTTTCACTGCTGGTATATTTTTAACAGTTGCAACCTTATCCACTGAATCTGCGAACCCCACTTGTACTGCATAAATCTGGCATTTCTTCCGGATACACTTAACCAGCTGTGAGGCCGTGATCGGCCGAATCTGTACTGGTTTCTGGATGCCTTGAATCTCTTTTCCCACACCCAGTTCATCTCGGTAAGAGACTGTTTTTGTTTTACAATTAATTACAGACCATCGTCGTTCCAACCAATCCATTCCTATCAGCACATCATAGGAACCGAGAGGGAGTACGTTTAATTCAGTCGTTATTGTTTGGCCAGCTAACCTTAATGGACAATTGCTGACTTTAGTTAGTACTCGTCTTTTGGCCCCAGTGGCCAGCTGTACTAACCAAGGGCTTTTAAATTTAGTAGTTTGCAAACCACAGCTTTCCACAACTTTGGGACTTACATAGCTTAAAGTAGCTCCTGGATCTACTAAAATAGAAACAATTCGATCAAAGATCTTACCTTCAAACTCTATCATTGTTGGCTGTTAATCAGCTTTTCGATCCTGCAATGCTGCATTGATTCTGGGCATTGATCGAGCCACATCTCCTACTGTCGAAGCTTCGTAGATCTGGGACAACTGATCGTTGTCCTTCCGATGAGGGAAATTTTTAATATAATGGGGTCCACCACAACCCCAACACTGAACAGGTGGCCGAGCTGAGCCTTCATTGTCCAATCTAACTTGCTGTTCACTATATTTGGATTCTGCAGGAGGCTTGAATCTGTTCTGATTTTTAGTTGGATTTCTAGTATTGGCTCCTTTCGAGAATCCTTTTTGAAAACTGCTGCGTGCTCCCTTACTTCCCATAGGCATTATGCTTCCCCGCTTATCTGTCCAATGCTTCCCAGAATTTTCTCCTTTTGATTTGTTTTGCTGATAACACAGTCTTGCCTTTCGAATTGCTTCATCCATCGTCTTCGGATTATCGAACTCTATTCTTTCTCGCATTGCCAGAGGTAAGCTACTAACAAATCTTTGTACCTTAGCCTTCTCCTCACGAATATATGGCACGTAACGAAGCAGGGATGTGAATTTAGTTACGAACTCGTCAGTGGTCTGTTGTCCAAGCCGCAGATCATGAAATTCTCGTGATTTTTCATCATAAAAGCATTCTGTCAGATACTTCTCGTTGAAATATCTTTGAAACATTTCCCAGGTCACATCCTGTTCACTCACTCGCACCATCTTGACCTCCTCCCACCATAGCGTGGCTTTAGCCTGCAGCTGGAATATAGCCAGCCTTGCTTTAAGATGATGATCATATTCGTATACTTGGAAATACTTATTCATATTAATTAGCCATGCCTCTGTAGCTTCTTCTGATTCCCCATCGAAATGAGGTGGTTTAATCTTCCGAAACTCCCCTTGCAGTTCCATCCGTGGTCTTTTTGGAGTCTGATAATCAGAAGCATTGACAGACTTCTCTCCTCGCGTCTCTACTCTGTCCTCTGCTTCCTCTTGTTCAGTGTGAAAGCTGTGTTCATCTGTTACTCGTGGCTGTTTAGGCCTCGGATGTGACTGCTGTTGATGTTGCTTATCGGATAAACTTTTCAGAATCCTCTCCTGTTCCACATTTAATCTTGCGTTATCTGCATGCAACCGGGCCATTTCGTCCTTTAGTTCCTGAACTTTCCTCATTAGCGTCGAATCAGTATTGCGGCCTTCTGCTCCCAGTTTCACCCAAAACTCAGGATGTCCCTGAGGTTGTCCCACATTATCGGGTTGATCCAAATTTCCATGAGGAGTGTTATTTGCTCTCCTCATTCTGCTACTACCTGCTTAAGAATAACTCATTAAACAGATATAATTTATTTTTAGCGTATTCTGAACTTTTATCATGATACTGTTTATATTTATGTTACTGTAATTTTGAAATTTTCCCAAAGGTCACAGAGTTGTAAACCTTGGGCTCTGATACCAATTTGTCACACTTCCTAGCCGTACATAATTTTTTTTTTTTTTTTACAGCAATATTAACTTCTTTTACATATGGTTCCTATATTAATAATTACATATGCATGGTTACCTTAATCATAAACATTGATTTATTAACGCAAATCCCAATTGCGCAACAGACATAAGGGAATATAATCAATACATATCACTTGAAAGCTCGCGGATATATTCATGCGTTGACTAACTATATGTACATATAAAAATTGTGATGGTAACGCACATATGTTTAATGTTAACCTGAGAACCAGTTAATCGCACAGTTGGCACTGTCAGTGTTAATGGCGTATTTATGGACACAACTATAAAACTTCAGGTTTCCATATCCCGAGATGTCTGGGATTGTGATAGTTTGTGCAGCGTTTAACCTCGATCCAGCTGGAGGGTTTACCGTCGTCCATTTGGAAGGATGAAGGGCAGATGGAAAACTGCCATGTGCACCCTGAACTCTAAGTGCCTACGGCCTGACTCCTCGTGCTTGCCATTTTCGCGTCCGAAGTTTCACCGAGGGTCACCGGCAATCGAACGGCTACCAGGGATTTACTGAAGATCGAGGGTTATAACTGTGCCACGAAACGGTAATGCAATAAAGCTATTTATATGTCTGTTTATTCTTCCGGGTAGCTTTAGTTCTCATTTTATTGCCTCTGCATCACCACAACACTGTAAGTCTTGACTCTGTCGACATTCCTTCTGCATCCGGCTACACCGCCCTTTAGCCTCAGACATGCAACTCCTGCCATTCGGTTCGGCCTCATCACCCTTTGAAGTTATCAGGAATTCTGGTTTACATGACACCAGGTTCGGCTACGGTTAGTATTAATTTTTTTCTCTGTTCCTTGCATTCTTTCATGGATTTACACCAGGGTTTTTCCTGTTTGCTAACCCGGCTAATGTTTCTGTGCAGGTGGTTCATCGATACACCATAATGAACAAGGGTTTCTCTATTAGCCGTCTCGCCCATTGCCAGGTAAGTTTTCGAAAACATTCACAGCTGTGTATACTGGATTTTTGTCGAACAATGCCTGAGTTTTCTTTTATTCCCTTGGCAGGGATACTGGGCAATAAACCTCGGGTCTGTCCCCTGCACAAGCTCAGGGTCTTCCCTGAAGGCATTTGGTTTTTAGTCTCTGTTAGACGGACTCCTCTGTAAAGAGGCCCTTCTTTATGAGTTTGTCTGTATAGCCGTGACTTATATATCATACGTGTATTGTCGTTTCAAATTATGTAATGGTTCCCTTTTGAACGCAGACCATAATTATTTTATTAAATAGTGCCTGAGTCTGAAAGGGTTTGATCTGTCTAATCTTGTTGAAATATAGAGTTAGTATCACGGGTAATCCCCGTAGGTTCAAATTTACGCGGCCTGTTTCTTTTTGGTCATTCGCTGTCATTGAACTGTTACAAGTTTACTGTTTGATGTCTAAATATATATCTATATATATATATATATATATATATATATATATATATATATATATATATATATATATATATCTTTTACCGAATTTCTGTTGTTTCCTTTCAGTTTAAATGAGTAATATGTTTGCCATACGATTCCGACTTGGGTGCCTCTACTAGCTGAGCACGAGCTTCGGCTTCGGCTCGAATGGTTCACCAAATCGGGTTTTTTTTTTTGCTGGCTAGATCTGGCTGAGGGAGCATGTAACCCTGGTTACCATTGCTCTTTCCTCGGCATCCATACTTATTGGTTATGTTATGAACAGTGAATGTATAAATCTTTTTATTCAGTTCTCGCATCGCAACTATCTGATAATATAGAACTGTTACGGTGTGATCCGGTTTTGTTAACCCTTTCTCTGTTTTCCTCACGGTCTACTTGACCGGGGGTTCTATGTATAACAGCGTTGTTTTTATGATATATCACACATCTTGTTTACGGGTTCAGTTGGGCGGAGGAACACACCAGGTTCACCTTATAATATATGTCATGATGTTACATGTATAATACAGTCCTTAGCAAAGAATGTATAGATATTTCTGTTTCGATTATCTGTGCACAAAGATTGCTAGATTCTTTTCCTCGATTCTTGAATATAAATCTAGGGTTTACCATAGCGTTCTCTATTGATGACTTTCTGCTGTCACCGAAATGATTGAACTATTTATTTCTGTTTCTGTTCTTATTTCGAATAAGGAATGTAAGTTTTTCGTATGGAATTTTAATATTCTTTCCCTATCGAATGCATGTTATTTCAATCTCTGTCTATAATACAGAAGTTAGTGTTCTTTCTTGTTTTATGTTAAAGAAGAACAGTCAGATGTCTTTCATCTATTTCTATTTTCTCAGCACAGAATAATACAAGGAATATTTCAGTAGATATATGCATTATAAGCCATACCTGCTTTTCTGCAAACCTGCTTGTAATGCTTGTCAATCCACCCGTCCGTAGGAAGAATTCTTCTTTGATCTTCCACCCCCAAGCACTTGCAGGTCCTCTCGAATGCAATTCCACTGGTCTCGCCAGTAATCGCTATCTGGTCCTAACCAGACGTAGCGTACACAGGAAAATTCCTTTCCTCCTATGCCATCTGATCCTAACCAGACATAGCATGACCATTTTCTTTTTTCTCTGCCATCTGATCCTAACCAGACATGGCAATCTTTCCCCTTTTTCCTCTGGGGCCTCAACTACCTCCTGAAGGTAGTTAGGGTTCCATTGTAACTACTTCCACAGTTACTAACCATGATTAATCATATCCTCAGCTCAAATAGTACTAACACAATTGTTTTTAGTTAACATAAAATTAATAACAGAGTTATATACTTTTTCAAATAAAGTCTTTGTTCATAGTTACTTTTACTATTTACCAGCATTAACTTTTCACGAGGGATGTTACAAATGATGTGATAGGATAATAAATCTATGAGAAGTTCCTGATGAACCTCCTGTAAGAATATAGAAACCCCATGAAATATCTCATCTCATCTATGTTTCTAGGAGCTACCCACTCCATGATGGCCCTTATCTTTTCTGAATCTATTGCAATTTCCTCCTTAGAGATAAGATGTCCCAAGTAATGTACCTCACTCTATAAGAAACTATGCTTATTGAGCTTAGCATACAATTGATTCTCTCTCAACAATCTCAACACTATCTCTAAATGATTGACATGCTCTTCCTCATTTTTTAGAATATATGAATATGTCATCAATGAACACAATAAGAAACTTATCCAAATATGGACGCAACACATTATTCATCAAGCACATAAAAGTAGCTGGAGAATTATACAAATAAAATGGAACTACAACAAACTAATAATGCCCATAACCAGTCCAGAAAAATATCTTGTAAATGTCCTCCTATTTAATGCGTACATGATAGTATCCAGATCTCAAGTCGATCTTAGAGAACAATGTTGTTCCCTTCAACTGATCAAACAAGTTATCAATCCTCGGTAATGGGTACATGTTCTTGATGGTCACTTTTTTCAACTGCCTGTAGTCAATGCATAATATATGACTGCCATCTTTCTTCTTTACAAACAATACCGGTGTCACCCAAAGTGATACACTTGGTCTAATGTATCCTTTTTCCAACATTTCCTTCAACTAAAACTTCAACACTACCAACTCAGGTGTGCCCATCCTATAGGTTTCTTTTGATGATGGAGTTGCCCCTAGAACTAACTCAATAGAAAATTCTACTTCTCTGTGAGGTGGAAACTTTGAAACGTCCTCAGGAAACACATCCTGGAATTGTTGTAGAACTAGCTACCTGCTCAAAACATTTGTATCCTCTACTTCCTCACCTTTGTCACTAGGAATATGCAGGGAAAATAACACACACCCTTTCCTACAACTATGTTTTTCCTGCATCGTTGTCACCATCCTAAGAGATGTGGATTTCTTCTTCCCTTGTAAGACTCTCGGTTCCCCGTTGTCATCTACACACTCAATGGAATTGTGATAACAATCCACCGTGGTCCTATGAAGATATAACCGATCCATGCCCAATGACATACTGTATGATCCCAATGGTAATACATTCAAATGTGTTGCAGTAGGCATACCATTCAAATAAAATGCACAAGCTCTTACCCAATGATGAACTAGTTTCTTTGTACCTGTAGCCAACTAAAGTAACCAAAATTTTTCATGCAATTCCTTACTCAAACCACACTTATCTGCCAAGTCAGGACTAACATAACTATAATTAGATCCATGGTCAGTCAAAACAGAAATAACTTGATCACAAACCTTACTGTCCATCTTAATGATAGATGTCTGATGGTATGCATGTTTGTTATCCAATGTCCCATAAATAGGAGGAATTCTTTGACCAACATCCCCAATAGTTTGTGCCTCCCGTGCACTATATATCTAGGGCCTTCCACCCTAATTCTGTGGACAATATCTTTTAAGCTACTCCTTTCTGCATGCTCAACAATCCAACTGACTAGTACCCTCACCTCTATGTTGCTGTTATTGTGACCCATGTCATTGTCAAGCTACATTGAACCTATTTTGTGGTGCCACATTTTCTTTCTCTTCTGCATTTTGAGGTCTTGCTCTCTTAGGTTGGCATTTACATTTACCTTTTTCTTTCCCTTTCCAACCTTGTTGAGATTGATTCTTATTCTTTGACTGTTCATAAAAATGCTTCAATTTCCCCATAACCTCCTCAAGTGACCAAGGCTCATCATACTCAATCTGATCTGTAAATTCTAATGGAAATCCACTGAAAAATATTTGAAATTTATTATTCTCATATTTAAGATATGGTACATACCTCAATAGCTCCAGGAACTTAGTCGTGTACTCTGCATCTACCATTGATCCCATATTTAGTTCATAGAATTATTTGACCTTATTGTCGTAGTTCCTTTCCAAGAAGTACTTCTTCCTAGAAAGCCTATTGAACTCCTCCCAACTCAAGTCATCGATCCTGATGTCTCTAACCCAGTACACATATTCCCACCAGATGTCTGCTTTACCTCTCAGGCTGCAGATAGCTACTCCGGCCTTCATATTATTTGTGTAATTTTGCAACTCAAAGCACTTCTTCATCCCAAGTATTCAAGCCTCTGCATCTTCCAACTTCTTCAAATCTCCATCAAAATTAGGTGGCTTTTCTTTCTTAAAATCATTTCGAAAGTATACCCTATCACTCCTCATGTAAGGATGATAACGATGACGATCATGACGCCTGTGAGAACCAAAACTATAATAATACATGTATCCATTACCTCTCCTATCCAAAGTATCCAACAACTGCCATCTCTAACAATGTCATCTATATCCGACCTATAACCACCATGAGACCTACTTCCATATGCCCGATTAATTTTGTCCTCCTGTACATGTCTGATCCGAAGTGGCCCTTCTCACTAGAAATTTTGACAAACTTTAAAGAAGTATATAATTAACCTCAGCTTGTTTCTCTTGTGCTTGTATGATCCTTTCATTGTGTGCCTTACAACTCCTTATTTCTTCCTTCAAGCTTCTCAATGTGTGTGCCAAATCAGAATTGTGCCCCACACCACACTACTCATCTGATTCATAGGGAGATTCTTTGTAGTCTACCATCTTTCTAGTCATTTTGATCTTTCTCCTGCAAGGCAACAATTGTTAGTTAAACCAAATTACAATAAACCAACGTATATTAGCAAAACTTCGTGGAGGATATCTCATCAGCAATATCATCAAATCAACGTGATACATGTATAAACATAATCATAACAACATATAGACATGATACATAAGAATATAACCATGTAACCATTAGTGTAGCTAGAGTCCACTCATCAATGCATGACCATATCAACTACACATACCATGACATCATGCATGAAAACAACAACCATAATGACGTACACTGATAACATGCAAGCATAACAACATGTAACCAATCATATACTCATGACAACATACTTTATAACAACAACATCCTCTTCAACATGGCAGCATCGATACAATGATGACTGACACCATGCATATGTAATAGGCACATAGACCACATGAATGACCAATCACACGTGAAAACGACATGAATGCATGACCAACACACCGCCCATCCAATCCGAGGGGTGGACCATGGTCTGTTACCACTTTGTAATGCCCTCCTCCAACATCTACCCAAGTAACCATCGAACTAGGGTAAATATGTTATGGGAGGCTACTATTATTAGATTCAACCTCCTATGTGAAATTAAGGAAGTGTAATCAATGGAAACATGACATATAGACATTCCACACCATCTATGACACTCCTAGGAACCATCCCAACAATCCAGATAGCTAGCACTTGGGTCCCACTGATATTTTTGACCACTTGACCTTTGAATGTTCTCATGTTATAGGTCTTCTAGTGTCCAAGAGGCTCTAGACTCTCTCATCAAAAGGCATGCCAATGTCCAAGGACTATTTTTCTCATTGTTATGCCAACATCCTTGAGATTTGAACCACTTTATAAGGCCCAGAGCCCAGGTCACTGCCTAGAATTGAATGACGCCTTCATATCAGTAAGATAGCAGCGAAAAAATGATGCAAAAGTAAACATTTGAACAAGCCCTTAACTTGACCCCTACTAGCCATGACAGACATTTCGTCAAACATATCACAATTATGTAGTCTACAAGTGTAAACAACAGATTTAAACATAGGGATCTCATACGTATCTAAGAATATCTAAGAACAATTATTCTCTTATATCATTTGTTGCATTATCATCTATAAGGTCATAGATACACTGTCCATTCTTTTACAAGTAAAAACATGATGAGAGCCATACATAGCCACTGTCATAAAAAACATACATAACCAACATGATAGAAACATAAATACCAATGAAATCACAACCATATAATCCACATATAAACCAATATAATACTCATAGAAATAGAAGGAGAAATAACCTCATATTGGTAATGCAAAATCCAAACCCCAGATAGGAATACCACGTTCCACTTGACGATAGAATGACTGAGCCAAATCTCTCTTCGACCATTCATGGCCTTGTCATATTCTAAGCATGAATGTGGGACTCAAACCAAAAGAACCAACCAGAGCATCTCAAGGCTAAAACACCTCACCCTCATCAATAGAAACCAAGATTTACCCTAATCCATCCCGAATCACTAGGCCAATGTAATGAACATGTAATAACAGGCTTTACCATTATCTCCACCAAATCACTAGGCCAAACAAGAATTGATGCCACCAGATTTCTATAGCTACACCATGAGTAATTTCATGTCTCCTAGTCTCTCAGGCTTTACCGCAATCCACCCCAGATCACTAGGTCCGAAACCGAGACCCACTCTCTAGTCTTTACCGCATATCACAAACCAATATTGCTAGGACCAATAAAGAGAAATCCACCTCTTGGATTTAATGTATATCCTACCATTCACCAACAAGGATTCTTAGGCCCACTGAGGCAACACAATCCTAACTTTACCAAAACCCATAGTATGGCTTAGGGGTTAGGACTCACTAGACCAGTGGACTTACCGTGATCCACTGTCTGGTTCAAGGACCACTAGGCCATGTGTTCTATCATTCGCAGATCCACCTCCCTCAGCTTTGAATCCATCTGGAAATCTAGCTCAACCAAAACATGAGAACCCCATCATGCCATGGCTATTCAAAAATAAAAAGGCTAGACTAAATATATTGTCACACCTGGCAAAACCCATGCCATAACAACAAAAAAACCACATGAAATACCATGCATGCCAAATCTATCAAGGAAAATACACATGCAAATCTATACCTACAAACAATACTGTTGTAGTAGTTTGATCCTACTCTTCCTTGCCTGATCCTTTCTTCCTCTTGCCTTCTTTGCCTTTCTTGATCCACTGCCAAAGTTCTCCAAGAAAACTCTAAGTGTCCATGAGTGAGAGAGAGAGTGAGAGAATAATGAGAGAGCTTCAAAACTGAACGGACAAAATGTTACAAACTGATCCTCAGAAGCCTTTTTATAAATTATGCATCTATTTTCTTCATTTTCCATTATTTTCTTTCATTTTATTCCTCACATGCAACCTATGACCTTTCACCTTCCTTTTTTCCTAATTTCCATTATTTTCGTAAATAAATGTGCCAAAAATGCCATTTTGCCTTTCCAAAGCCTTATCCATTGCCTTTGCCAATTTCCTTAGCCATAACAAACCAAATTACCACCCACACTAGGATGTCTTGCCCAACTTTCAGCTTGGAATAAATGCCCCGTCAACCGTGGCTATTATTTTGCCTTTATTAACTTTTATTACATGGAATTTTCACCAGGGTTGTTACAATAGATATAACATGTGTTCCCTTAAAATATTACATCATAACCATGGTACATCAATCGACCTACATTAATTAGGTTATGCTTTAGATGTGGAATATAATAAACATTAGGTATGTATTTATGTTGATTTTGTTTAGTAACAATATGGACAATACCTTTCCCTTAAGCTTTAATACAACAACGATCTCCAAGGGTGATTTCCGATGTCATGGAAGCATCAAGATAAGAAAGAAGATTCTTTTTACCTCTAATATGATTGTTGTAGCCATTGTCCAACAACCAAAGTTCCTTGTTGTGAGGGTCTTCAGAAAGATGGCATGAAAGAAACACGGTCTCAGGGGATTCTCCTTGATTATTGGAGAGATGGACATTGCCTCTTTGTTGATCTCACTATTTCTTCTGCATTCATGTTCATTATGCCCAAATTTCTTGCATTAATAGCATCGAACATTAGATTTTCTCCATGTTTTTCTTCTCTAAGTTTGGTTTTGTGGAGGTATTCATTGGTTGGCTGCACAATGATGTTCTAATTTTCCTTTGCCTCAGCCGCTGTCTCGCTTTTTTTTGCCTCTATATCCTCTACCTCTACCTCTACCAAGAAAGATTTGTGCTTTGAAATCTTGTTCCATGGAATCTTCTGCCAAACTGAGTCCTATTTTGTGTGCGAGAATTGATCCAGTCAACTGTTCAACTGCGAAATTTGTAAAATGTTTGGACTCCAAAATGGTTGTTACAGTCATGTCATATTTCCTGGGTAGGCTTCAAAGGACTTTTTCAACAATCTTTTGATCTGTAATGGTTTTAGAAATCGGTTTGATGTGATTGAGTATTCCCATGACTCTAGTCATGAACTGGTCCACATTCTTTTTCTCAGTCACGTTTAGGGTTTCAAACTAAGCTCTCAATTTTTGCATTTAATGCTCTTCAATGTATCATTTCCATGATACATAACTTTCAAGATTTCCCAAGATTCTTCTGTTGTGGATGCACGAGTTATCTTGTCGAGATAGAGTCATCGATTGAGTTTTGTATCCAACATTTAGCTTTGTGCTCTTTCTTTCTTCGGTCGGCTCTACACAGTCGTTCTGAAGTGTACCCAGCAATCTTGGGCTTGCAGAAATGTCTTTATTTTTAAAAACCAAAACTTGTTATTTTTTCCAAACAAAATCAAAGTCCAGAGCAATGAGATAAAGAAAAATTCCAAAACTAAAAAATATCTCCTTAAAAACAACCCAACGCTTTCCTTTTTTAAATCAAACAATACTTTAAAAAAAAAATCCTTTTTATTTTGTAACAAATTTAAATAAAACTCTTTAACAATGAAACCACATTATATAAGTTTTTTTTTAATTTTGAATTACTCATTTGAAAAAGGGGGGAAATTCAAATAGGATTTTCAAATGTTATAATGTACTTTTTAAATTGTAAATTGAAAAAAATGAGATATCACGTGCACTTTTGACTAGGCTCAGCTTGTCCTCCTCGAGCTTCGACAAACGAATCTTTTCAAATCGGATCTTCAAAGGTTATGAGATCTCACGTGCACCTTTGACTCGGTTCAACTCGTGAGTCGTGCTCTTTGAGCTTGGACAAACGAAACCTCCGCTTAGTGGAGGAATAACGTGAGGCTTTAAACTACGTGGAAGCTCCTTTGAATTGGTTTGACTGTCGAAAAAAAATGAACCTATGAAAAGTCGTGGAGCCTTCTGCCGTGAGTTTGTCGTGACCTTTTCCAACCAGGGCAGCGCACTTCACAATTCTGATGGGTAGTGTTGCATTGCAAAAAGGAAATGCAATTGGTCAATGTGGAGGGTCAGGGTTCACCCAATTAGCTTTTTTAAGAAGGATTTTGGCGTAAATCACATGTACAAAACTTTTGTTAACGCGTTTCGAACCAACTAGTATGGATCATTGTCAGGACAAGTTGAAGAGTGAGATCATGGTTGCATATTAAATAGGGAGAGCAGATCTTCCAAACGGCTAGGTGTGACCATCAACCGCTATATAAAAACGGCTAGATTTGTAATATTATATTAAAATATTCTTATAATGTTAATCATGGGTTAATAAGTCAAAAATAATATAGTATTATCATCATCGTAAATAATTTTCTTGTTAATAATTAATTTAATAATTCATATATTTTAATATATTATATATTGGTATTTTATTCTATTTTATTTTATTTATATATTTCTATTTAGTTATTAAATTAATTAATTTATTTATTTAATATCCAATAGGGATAAGATATACTCAATCTAGGTAAATAAGTGTAGAAATCTTAATTCCTATTCATATTATCAGTACTAGGTTATACAGGTAAGACACATAAAGGGGGTGTTTTATAATAATATTGATTTAATATAACTAATATTCGAATGGAATTAATAAATTATTATTGAATATTAGTTAAAAAAAAATGGAATTATTAAGGTAAGGCTAAAAGCTTAATATCAAAATTATTAGTAAAGTCATCTAATGGATCTGGGGATGTTGGTACAAGCCAGGATTGATAATATTAAGATATTAATGTTATGGTATTAGTAATAAAAATATTAGAACGAGAGACAAATTCTAAACTCAAGAAGGTCAAGAATAGGACAATTAATAAAATAAATTAACCACAGGAGAAACCCTAGGAGGATAGAAAAGTCATGGCTCAAAGGAGAAGGATCCGGGATAATACGGGAAAATACGGGGAAACCTAGAAAGCTAGAAAAGGTCAAAAAAGGGGAGGGGGGAGGAGGGGAAGGCATGACTAGGAAGAAAGGGCAGGGATCCAACAACTACTGATCTTCCAGTCGTCATCTATATTGAGATTATTTGGCCTTCTTTAAATTATCAATAGCTTCCCCGAATTTACGGTGATGGAACTGCACAACCTTGGTAATAACCTTGGCCTCTTCAATGCACACATGATGCTTGGTCTTTTCCGCATGCTCTGCTAATGCTGAAGACTCGGTTCTCCGAACTAGCTTTTTCAAAAAAACGGAAGCTTATTTTCTTTCTGAATTTTTTTCACGTAGTTTAAGGAGGCAGAGGAGTTGCCCAAAAAGATATGGAAATTCCTGTCATATTTAGAGAAAATCTAGTGAGGATTTTTGTAAATCCAAGTTATAGTTGTTAAACTTCAAAATTTTAGGTGTCCTAGACGTTTTGATGGTGCTGAATCCATTTCCACCATCAAAAACATGATTCAAACACTACCTCTATAAAAGAATTTGAAATTTTTTTGCTCAGATTCCAGCCACTTTTGGCCATCTGGGGAATTCCTCCGCCTCGTTAGATGACTCCAAATTTTTGGGTCTTTGTTGCTCTTTCTGGAGTCTCATGTGAACTGAAGGTCTAACACTATGATTAAAAATGAAAACAAAAAACTGAAGCTTTAATCTATTGATGTTTGTATTTTTCTGTTTAAACTTCGATTATGAAGACCCTTCGCAAAACCATTGATCTGGGAATGGATCATCGATCACATCACTACTTGTTATTTTCAGGACTATGTAGAACAGTACCAGATGCAAGCATTTTAGTTTCTAATCTAAAATTAATATATAACATTTAAAATATATTATGAATAAATAAAAATTTAATGTAGGTCATAATGAAATATTTTAACATTGAGAGTTAATTAATATTGATTTATATTTAATAATATAATAATAATAATAAATTAGCCCAAAAGGATAGTTTAATTGGTCGAGTTTAAGTACCTTGCCAATTGGGAGGTCATGGAGACAAATGTCTTCGATGCCCTTGGGGATAGGCCTGACCAGAAAAGTTGGAGGGTAGATCCCTTCGGGTGGATCTGCTCAGATTATTACTGGTGGATGCCGAGATTATTACTACAGGTGGATGTAGCGGCCACTCAGTGAAACACAGTTGAAAAATAATAATAATAAGAAAAACATTTTAATGAAAACATTCTCTTACATAAATAAACTGTGAGTGATTGTATTGAGTAAAATCTTTTAATGTTAAGCATCCACTTGGCTTTAAAAACTATTTAGATATTATATAAAAACTTGAAAATAGAAATTCTACTGTTAAAATATTTGAATTAGTGAATTTTACATTTTGGTCTAAAATTCTAATAAAAAATTGTTAAAATCAAAGTTTAAGCTATGTAGCCTACATAATCGAAGTGCTCAAGGGTATTTTCAAGGTGTTGAATCTATTTAGGTGTTAAAAAAAGTTGCTTAAGCAATAATATATATATATATATATATATATATATATATATATATAGAGAGAGAGAGAGAGAGAGAGAGAGAGAGAGAGAGAGCTTGAGTGGGCCTAATGGTTAAGAGCATGTGTTTGAGATGATGCACTATATGTGCTGACAATAGATAAGTTATGTTGCCTATTGCGTATAGTCTAGATAGTGAGTACTTCAAATTAACACTTCATTCTACAAACTTTAATTCATTCATCACATAATTAATGAAAATCCACACAATGCTCAAACACTATAAATTGAATATTTTAAATCAGGTAACGAGTTCCTCCATTTATAGGCTCATGAAATAACAAGATGGACTTAACTCCGTTTCGTGCAACTATTTATCTTAACCAACTCAATTCATTGCATTTATGTACTAAACAAGGCAATCAAAAGTAGTGTCTATAAACTGCATATTTTAAATCAGGTAAAGACTTCCTCCATTTATAGGCTCATGAAATAACAAGATGGACTTAACTCCATTTCTTGTAACTATTAATCTTAACCAACTCAATTCAATGCATTTAATTATTAAACAAGGCAATCAATACCAGTGTCTGTAAAATGAATATTTTAAATCAGGTAATGAGTTCCTCCAATTATAGGCTCATGAAATAACAAGATGGACTTAACTCCATTTCTTGCAACTATTAGAAAATCAAGGAAATCAAAACCGGTGTAGGAAATAGTTGATAAGAGTCTTCATTAGTGGCGCATGTAGGTGAATCATGAGATCTCAAATCTTATCCTTCCTATGCTTCAAACAATCAATCATTAAATTGGTAACTCATATACAATTTAAACTAAGAAACTATCACTCATAAAGAAAAACTAGAAACACTAAACTATTTAATAACTTAAAAAAAAAAAAAAAAAACTTGCCTTGATGTCTTCATTGGGCCCTTGCCAAGCTAGTAAGGTAAGCTTCAAAACTTATAGAGCTAAGAAGGAAGTTAACACACTGATCTTAACAATTGTTGCTCATATTTTTAATAAAAAAAAGGATTACAACTGAACATTTCATCAACATTAAAAATCTCAGAGCGTTGGAGCAATGTTTCTAATTCTTTGATTCTTTAACCTAATCTCTCTCTGAAGACTAAAATATTAAAATACTAAGAGATAAAAATATTATCTTAATTATTCGACAAACCTTTATTTTATAAAAAAGAGGGGAGTTACAATCAAAGTTACAGGAGATAATCATCAAATTTGTATAGTTAAACTGAATTTACATTTGTCACTTCATCCTCATGACATGAAGTGAATGAGGAGGAAGTGAATCTTGAATCACTAAGTAAGGGAGATGTCTTCAACAACTTTCTTTGTTTGATCGTAGACTATTTGTTGATGAACTAAGTTTGGAGATGATGTTTGGAACTAGAATCACACAGTAGAACACTGGTACCGAAATAGAATAAATGAACAGTCGGTACTGGAATCGAACAGAGGAACTCTGGTACGGGAACAAAACAATATAACATGGGTACTAGAGTTAAATGGTAGAAAAAGTCGTACCAGAATTCAACAATGGAGCAACTGGTACCAGAACCGAACAGTGGAACGACTAGTACTAGAATAGGAAAATATGATGAGCGCAATAGCTAAGAGCTCGAGCCACTGGTTAAGTGTTGGCTGGGTGCACGTGTGAGGTGAGCGTAATCGCTGAGAACTCGACTATTGGCAGAGTATTAGATGGGTGGACAGGTATTTGATGAATACTTGAGTGCCCTATTGCTGAAGAAGCTAGCCAATAGGAACAACGTACCAAATCATTGAACTACCCGAGTACCAGAATGTTGAGTTGCCCGAGTGCCAGAATGTTGAACGAGTATTGGATGACTAGGAGTGGAAATCCAAAGATCTATGTGACCTAATAAGAGAAATTAGAGAGTAAAAGGTAAATTAATGTTATTTTAACTATAAGAAAACATAGAAATTACATTTTGAAATATAGATTACCTCATATAGACATCATAAGGATAAAAGGGCATATACTTCAAGGAAATAAGAGAATAGTAGATATAGTTGAGGAAAAGTAGGTCAAAAATAGAGGTCAATTAGTGAATTATAAGTATCAAAAGGGAGACCCAACATTCCCCCATGCTCAAGCTGTTGCATGCCTTCATGCAAAAAAAGGATTGAATCAATCTTCGGAATTTCCAAAGATGAAGCCTTTCTTGTCTCGATATCAGTTACCTAGCTCCAAGAACTTCACACTGGAGGCCTCTCCCTTAATTTCCCTCCTAATGACCCTGGCAAAATGGACAAGATGAAGAACCTTCTTGTTATGTGGAATTTTACATTTATGGATAAATACAATTTCCCCAGGTGGGTAGCTACACCTAGAACAACAGATTTAAAGCGCTTAAGCTTTTTCTATAGAAGACAAATAAGACAAGGGAACTACTTGTTATCTTTCACTTTCCCTCTGTCTCCTTTGTATGGATCTCGTCGCTCCTTCTCGAACTTAATCCGCTTGACAAGTACTTGCAATCATAAATAGAGGACAAAAACCAATCAAATCAAGAGATCCATCTACTATAAGCAAATGGAATTATAATCATTTACACATATAATCATTATACATAAATACGAGAATATGGGAAAATGTGTAAACAAATTTATTAAGTAGAAGGAAGAATTACAACCATGAAGTTTGATCCATTATCACTCTTCTAGCTTGGGTTCCAACCAACATCACATAAAAAGCACAACACTCTGGCAGCATAAGAATACTTGCTTACAATCTCAAACCTCACACCAACAATATCTCCTTACAAATTCGCAAAGTCTAGCCCTTGATCACTTAGATGAGTGCTTAATTAGTATAGGAAAATGGAGTTGGTTTGGTCATACATGATGGTATTAAATGGCCTTCCAAACTTAGAGTTAGCTTCCATCAAGGAAGGGATGATTGGATAGGCGGTTACTTAACCCGTTCCCTATAAAATTTCAAGCTCATAGGAGATGATAAGTGTGGGAATCTTCTTGATGGCTCCAGAAGATAATAATATTCCAAAAACCTTATGATGATTTTTCTTAATCTCGCTCAGCGCAAGTCAAAGTGGACCTAATTACTCTGGAAAGCACCCTGACATTGGCCTACCTGCACTGAAGTGCACTTACCCCTGACCAAGGCTGCGCTGGTCCCTCAAGGAGGAATTTCTCGAGGGCTTCAAGCCAAGAAACTCTCAGAGAAGGAGGCATTTAAAGTGATGAATTTTCTAGGGCATGTAGCAACTGAATTAGGGTTTGATGAGCCCTAATAGTACTAATCTGAGTGATGGAATTGATGTGCGCAAATGGATCTGTAACAACTTCTCCCTAAAGCATGAAGTCGAAAATGATAATGTCTAGTGACATGTTTTACGATGTGATGAGGAGGTTCCAAAGCAGATGGTGACTGACATCGATTACAATACATAATATCATGATATTTTGATTTTTTCTCATGAATTTCTGATGGAAGGCATACCCATGATCAACATATAAACTTTCATTACAGGTACATAGATAGTTGTCTATAGATATAGACTCATGATAGGATGACCATCAGTGTAAATCCATTGTACGAATGATTTGTTACATTCTTGAAATTGCAGCCCAGATGGATGAAACTAGATCTAGGGTTTTATATATCGTTCAATCATTCTCTCAAGTATGAGTCTAACCATGTGAATATGTGATCTGAAGTCAAACATGGGAAGACATCGTCTGATTACCAGCCAATGATGTAAGCTGTTAACAAACGCGAGAGAAATCACTGATAATGATAATGATCCTCAAGGTACTACAGTACATTTTTCATGGTGTGAATGGATGTTTTGATGTCGAACACCATACAAAGTCTTTCGGTTGAAGGCTAGTGATGTCAACCTATCGCCGGAAGTGAGAATCCTGCCATTGATGTATGCAAGCTTCAAGGTACTGGAAGGGTGTTTCTAAGTCAACTTCCTTGATAATGTGCTGATGTCAACAAGAAGTGACTCATCGCAGGAGGGCCTTGATGTATCCCACATCAACGACATGAAACAAGTGTAATGATGTTTGGAGATGAAATGTGACTAACGACATAAGGTCTAGGAATGGAAGTCATGAAAATGAAGGTTTATGAGTATTGCAAAGGATGAACTTTTAACTCAGTGACTTCTCTTGAATATCAGGGACACTGAATGAATTGGCAGCATCGACCCAAAACCAAAGTAATGGATGGTCTGATAGACCACAGTGTGATGACCATCAAGCATATAACCCAACCCATGTAGTCACAGTGATGAAGTGAGAGTGTCATGTTCAAGAGCGACCTACTACCATAAAGCGGTTTACCCCTTTTCCCATTTTCCCCAGTCATTGTTGACCAATACCTCTTTATTTTTCATGAAGGTTGAGGAGGATAACATATGCTTGTTGCATAGTTCCACCCTTTGGGTGAATCCATTGCTATGCAATGTTTTAATGAGTCTAGCGAAAGTGAAACTCGGTCTTGTAATGATGGACAAGTTTGTCGCTATTTGATGTTTTAACGAGTTTAATGACAATGATAATTCGGTCCTTTTCATGTTTAGAGAGATTGAAAAGGGACAAAAAGAAAAATCCACTAGTTATTTTTCGTAGATTTGTCTCTCAAGACTGAAAAAGTGAAAGATAATACGAGAGAGAACCCATTGACCATGTTCGATCAACATATTCCTTTTTCGTAAATAATCTATCTCAGTTCTGAAAATGGTTAAAATTATACTGAGTAGATGTCATTTCCAATCCATTTACGAGCTGAAAAGGACAAGAGCTCGGCAATATTTTCATGTTTCAAGAGTCTGAAAAGAGCTTAAAGAGGACTCTACCTAGAGGAACGAGTAGTGTCTAGGAGAGAAACTGGTTCTGGTGATGCTGAAACTTCTCAAAACATGTTGATTTATGTGAAGAGGTTGGTTAATAAGACCACTCATTGCAATTGTTCCTCAAAAGGGGTAAAATAACCAAGTGAAAGAGTATGATCGGCCAAGAAGATAGTGATGATGGAAGGAGAAAAACCAAGGCCGATCTGATGGAAGAGGCTGATAGAATGGCAATCACGAGAGCTAAAAAGGAAATGGGTTGATTTTTACACAAGCTTGAACCATAGGTAACTATGCTTGGATTCAGTTTCATGATTACACAAGCTTGAAAAGAAAAACTATTCTTTGGTTTAGTTTCATGTCTACACAAGCTTGAAACGAAAAACTATTCTTGGATTTAGCTTCATGTTTACACAAGCTGGGTTCATTTTTACACAATCTTGAACCATGAAAAAATTATGCTTAGGATTGGTTTACACACCCCCAACATGATGACTTGATTCTACATGCATGCCCCCCAAGCTTCAATACATTCACCTAAGTAGACTACTTGTGGCTATCAGGTGGATGGAATGAAGGTTCATTTATGAGATCTAGTCAAAGGCCTGACTAGGATTTCACGAGATCTAATCAAAGACTTGAATTGAAACTTTGCTCTAGGGGACTTTGTTTCATTTTGTAATGAGCTTGACACAAGATAAGGAACCCTTCTCAGATTCCTTGTTTCATTTTTAACGAGCTTGACACAAGACAAGGAACTATTCTCTGGAACATGTTTCATTTTTGAATGAGGTTGACATAGTAAAAGAACTATCCTCATATTCCTTGTTTCATTTTTTGAACAAGCTTGACAGAAGACAAGGAACTATGCTCATATTCCTTGTTTCATTTTTTAATGCGCTTGACACAAGACAAGAAACTATGCTCATATTCCTTGATCACAACCCATAAGTGGTCATGACTTCCAAGAGGTTCTCATCAGAGTAGCAAGGAATCCATTAGAGAGATTTGGTTCCAATGTTGCAATTACATGATGCACAACATCACGGAATTGATCATCAATTGATGTAGGCATGGAACATGTTGCACATAATTGACCCATGGATGGGAAGATACCATTGGGACAAAAGGACCATTTAGGGAATATGGTTGACTGGAAGCCATATTTGGACCAGGAAATGAAAGTTGTTCAACAGTGACAATTTTGCCTTCATGCGAGAAACACATCACTCGAAAGAGTGTTGAAACAATAGCTCCCATGTCATAAACATAGTCGCACATAGGAAGTAAATAATAATATAGTCCGAAACGTTGGTTTCTTAAACACTTACCAGGTTTTTTCCACAAAATTTTAAAAAAATTCTACCAACCTGTATGGACTCTCTTTTTAACACCATTAAGTCCCACCATGGAAGGGACATAAAGAACAATTCCCTAAATTTTTAGAAGCTGAGAATTTCCAGAGCTATATACCTATCATTTAACTATTAATATCTCCATGATTTCATGCTCTTTCTTCTCAAAAGACAAATCACATTGCCCTGATGATGGACTCACTAAGTTAGTCTGAAACGTTGGTTTCTTAAATAGTTCACAGGTTTTTTCCACAAAATTTTAAAAAAATTCTACCAACCTGTATGGACTCTCTCTTTAACACCATTAAGTCCCACCATGGAAGGGACATATAGAACAATTCCCTAAATTTTGAGAAGCTGAGAATTTCTAGAGCTAGATACCTATCATTTAACTATTAATAGCTCCATGATTTCACGCTCTTTCTTCTCAAAAGACAAATCACATTTCCATGATGATGGGCTCACTAAGTTAGTCCAAAACGTTGGTTTCTTAAATAGTTCATAGGTTTTTTCAACAAAATTTTGAAAAATTTGTACCAACCTGTGTGGACTCTCTCTTTAACACCATTAAGTCCCACCATGGAAGGGACATAAAGAAAAATTCCCTAAATTTTGAGAAGTTGAGAATTTCCAGAGCTAGATACCTATCATTTAACTATTAATAGCTCCATGATTTCACACTCTTTCTTCTCAAAAGACAAATCACATTGCCCTGATGATGGACTCACTAAGTGAGTCTGAAACTTTGGTTTCTTAAATAGTTCACAAGTTTTTTCCTCAAAATTTTAAAAAAATTCTACCAACCTATATGGACTCTCTCTTTAACACCATTAAGTCCCACCATGGAAGGGACATAAAGAAAAATGCCCTAAATTTTGAGAAGCTGAGAATTTCTAGAGCTAGATACCTATCATTTAACTATTAATAGCTCCATGATTTCACGCTCTTTCTTCTCAAAAGAAAAATCACATTGCCCTTATGATGGACTCACTAAGTTAGTTCAAAAAGTTGGTTTCTTAAACAATTCACAGGTTTTTTCCACAAAATTTTAAAAAAATTCTACAAACCTGTATGGACTCTCTCTTTAACACCATTAAGTCCCACCATGGAAGGGACATAAAGAACAATGCCCTAAATTTTGAGAAGCTAGGAATTTCCAGAGCTATATACCTATGATTTAACTATTAATAGCTCCATGATTTCACTCTTTTTCTTCTCAAAAGACAAATCACATTGCCCTGATGATGGACTCACTAAGTTAGTCCGAAACGTTGGTTTCTTAAACATTTCACGGGTTTTTTCCACAATATTTTGAAAAAATTCTACCAACCTGTATGGACTCTCTCTTTAACACCATTAAGTCCCACCATGGAAGGGACATAAAGAACAATGCCCTAAATTTTGAGAAGCTGAGAATTTCCAGAGCTATATACCTATCATTTAACTATTAATAGCTCCATGATTTCACACTCTTTCTTCTCAAAAGACAAATCACATTGCCCTGATGATGGACTCACTAAGTTAGTCCAAAACATTGGTTTCTTAAACAGTTCACAGGTTTTCTCCACAAAATTTTAAAAAAATTCTACCAACCTGTATGGACTCTCTCTTTAACACCATTAAGTCCCACCATGGAAGGGACATAAAGAACAATGCCCTAAATTTTGAGAAGCTGAGAATTTCAAGAGCTAAATACCTATCATTTAACTATTAATAGCTCCATGATTTCACACTCTTTCTCCTCAAAAGACAAATCACATTGCCCTGATGATGGACTCACTAAGTTAGTCCAAAACGTTGGTTTCTTAGACAGTTCATAGGTTTCTTCCACAAAATTTTAAAAGAACTCTACCAACCTGTATGGACTCTCTCTTTAGCACCATTAAGTCCCACCATGGAAGGGACATAAAGAACAATGATAAAGGGCCTGGGACTACCATCACATTGAGACAAACAAATTTTCCTCCCAAAGTAATAGGAAACTGAGGAAGGATCCATAATGTTGAATGGTTCCTATGTTAAAATCCAATAGATTTTAGGTAACAGGCACAAGTAGCAGAGAACCGAGCGCTTACCAAGAAGTGGAGGAAAGGATACTCACAGATGCACCTTCATCTAAAATAGTGCCAGATACAATCATATTATAAACTGGTACTATGATCTGCAAAGGCACATAAGATGGAAGACGACATCCTACGAGTCGATTCGAATCAAAGGAAGTGACCATAGTACATGGAGGTGGTACCGTTAGAATGGGAGAATTACCCCCTTGAGTTACGAGAACGGGGGGATTTTCCTCCTGTCTTGATGGAATGGAGGGTTTCCTCCAAGCTCATTGGAATACGAAGAAATGAAAAGAACCTCAGTGGTATCATACTCACTCTCTAGGGGAAAGGTACGATTAACTGAAGGTGAAATCGGGTCAAATCTTTCCTCGACTTGTGATTGGTCAGGTATAGACTCATGGGATTCACATTCAGAGATAGTGGGTTTGACCGAGGGTTGATTTGGGTCAGTAACTTCATAAACTAGTGAAGGATTATGGGAGAGTCTCCTATAACCATATGGAAGTCGTTGCGGCGAAGCAAGACGATTATCCAACACTTTTTGGGCTTCATCCAGATAGGGACAAAGGTGAATGGGGCGATTTCCTTCGCATGACCTACATGGAAACTTAACTTTACCCTTCTTTCCATGAACTTTACTACCACTAGTTGATGGTGTGTCACCAACATGACCTCTAGAAGTTGATCAAATAGGATGATGTGAATGAGAAGACCATTCCTCTAAGATCTAAGGAATATGTTGTGCCCTACAACAACCCCCCATTTCATATCATCTGTATTTATAAACAATCAACATATGAAACGGGTCCCTTTTAAAAAATTAATTGGTATTAATGAATTTGTTCGAAGAAGGAATGATAATAAAAAATGTTTGTGAATTGGAGCCTTTTTCGAATAACAATGTTCCCAAAATAAAACAATCTTTTATTATTGCGATAAAGCGATCGCAAGATCGTATATCGCAATAACAAGAGAGACGCATTTAAATGGCACTTCGGTCTTTGCCGATGCGATATCGCTATCGGCGATCGGCGGTATTCGATGCATACACAAAAAAGAGCACATATCTTATACCCCGATGCGACGTTATATCGGCAATCGGCTATCGACATTGCTTCTTGTGGGAAAACGCTTTAAGTTACAAACCACGACCCGATGCGATATCGCTATCGGCCGTCGGCGGTATCCCATGCACTCTCATAAGGCGCTCAGGTCTTTCCCCGATGCGATGCGATATCGCTATCGGAAGTCGTCAAATCACTTAATATGCATCTGGTAATGTGTTCACATGCTAGTCTGATGCGATGTCGCAATCGGCGTTCGCCAGGACTACTTTCAAACGATAATGCAACTCTTTCCCCGATGCGATGCGATATTGTTCATCGGTAATCGACATTTTCAAAAAATGTTTGCTTTAAGCTTTAAAGTTATATTTAAATCCAGTTGATAAAGCACAGATTTCAAAATGCCGTTAAATGCAGGGATAAGGTAATGCATGCGTATTTAATAACTTTGCCCCTTCGATTAACGAAAACTTGCGTCTAAGGCATTATCATATCTGTTGCACGCGTTAGGAGGTCATTCAACTGAATAACAGCGTAAAGGTCATTTAATGGGTAGCAGGCCTTAAAAACATCATTAATGCATATGCGATCTCTTACCAGTGATTGGATCCGCAGCCACTTTTTGAAAATTAATATCGCCACGCTTCAAGTGATATATATCTTTCCCTTTATGCTTTGTCTTCATTATTTCTCGTGTTACGATTTCTCTTGCACTTGTGTAGAGTTCGTTTGTTGAGAAAAGCCTGAACATGATGGGGAAGAAAAATAAGAGGAGTTGTTAAATAGGGAGTCCATACAGGTGAAGATGGTTTTAGATAGAGGAGGAATGACCTGTTGAAGAGTTTTGTGAACCCAAAATAAGAGGAGTTCCTCCTCTATCTAAAATAAGAGGAGTTCTGGTTCTACTACAACACCTGTTGCAGGTCAAGCTGCTTCAATTTCGAAGAAAGGCCTAATCTCGGACACTACGTGCACTGGTCTTGCTAGGACCACATGGCAGGGCACATATAATTTGTTGGAGGCCGAGCAACCAAAAGTGACAGTGAGAACGGCTAGTGTAGATGTACTGAGGAAGTCTGATGCAACTCTCAAAGACTTAGCCGACTCCTTTTTACACAGAATAGCGGCCAGAGAGCAGGTTCTCCCTTATACAGATGTGGTGCGCTGGGCAATTGAAGAAATCCCCATCACTGATAGAACTTTTCATACAAGGGATGGAAGGATTTTCGGGTCATTCAAGCCTGATGACCTGAGGCGAATGTATCATCTGCCTGAACCGGAGCTAGTCTACAACAGAGCCTTCATGGAGAAATTCGCAAATGAAAATGAATAACCATCCGAACCCCTCCGAGATTGGAGGCAGAACCCAGCCAAGCACAAGCATGAGAGTTCGGGTAAGTACTCCAACGTTTCTTTGGCTTCTCCCTATTGCTATGCGGGGATTATGATGTGTAGACTGTGGGGATTACATGACTCTGTTAATATCAATATTGACATGGTTCCCCTAATGGAAGCGGCTATCAATAGTATAAGCATGGATTGGGACACTATTCTTTCTGATAAGTTGGTCGTAGATGTTCGTGAATTTAGAGCCAAAACTATAGTCACCGAAAGGAAAATCCCGCCATTTTATTATTCTGCTTACATTATGGATACCCTGTGTCTTAATTCTGAGTTTCCTGTCCTCGGTTGGAGATGGACCACCCAAGATCCAACACCCATTCATTTATACCATCAGAAATTGTGGAAGTCCTCTTACAAGGACCATTTGTACCAAATTTGTAATGGTTTCATGGTACCCATTTACTATTCTATTTATGACAAACCCATTTCCAGAATTTCCTATGAAGCTTCTTTTGACTTACCAGCCGTAGCAAGTTGGTTCGGAGAAGAATATTTCTCCTATATCAGAGTTTTTGGGAGCAAGGCTAGGCCACATGTCCTCCCTTTATATATCCCAGACAAGCTGTTAGCCTGGGAAATCTGCTACCAGATTATGGCCGAGAGTGCCACACAAACTCTCAAAGAGGAGAAGAAGAAAGGTTGGCCCTCTTTTCCTTTAAGAATTGGGGTTTTTACGCTGCTTAATTACAAGCATGCAGAAAAAGAAGCGACAAAACTCCAAACTTTATCCCTGGCAACTATCCCAAGCAGACTCTATGATCCAAAGAAAACTGCCTACATTGCCCTTGAACAAGCAAAATTAACAAAAGTTGATCATCAAGATGATATGTTTGATGACCTGTTCGTAGGTGCCGAGACAACAAGCCAAGCCAAACAGCTTGCCATAATGAAATACAATGATGAGGCGTTGACAGAGTTTAATAAACTTAGGGAGCAGAGGTTGCAAACTCTGCCCCTAGAGTTCTTATCCACAACCCCAGCGTCTTCCTCAACCGAGCCTGGTCGGCAACATATACATTCACCTCTTGTTACAACTAAAGAACAAGATAAACAACAGGAGGAAAGACAGAAGAAGCTGCAGGCTGAGAAGCAGAGAAAAGAGCAAGCAGAGAGGCAGAAAAAGGAGCAGATAGAAAGGCAGCAAAAGGCACAGAAGGAAGAAGAGCAGAGGAAGAAGAAGGAAGAAGAGAAACTAAAGAAAGAACTAGCAGATAGGCAGAAAAGGGAATTGGAAGAGCAGCAACGGAAAACGCAGGAGGAGGAGCAGCGGAAAACACAGGAGGAGCAGCAGTGAAAAACACTTGAAGAACAACAGAAGTTAGAACAAGAAAGGGAACGGAGCAAAGCCCATACAGAGCAACATAAGCAAACCTCCATCGATCCTGAATTGATTAAACAATGGAACCAATTCGATTCCATTATCAGTGGTAAAGAAGGCTCCAAAGACACAGACGCCTCTAAAACAAGCGATGCGCCCGATACCACTTCTTCTCAGGTTCTAGGAGGAACCAGCGGCCCACCCATTTCACAGGATGTCGAGATAATCAATAAGGACCCTTCTGATCAAATTGTTCTCTAGGTGGAAGAAATTCCTCCCCTGGATATTTTCTACAGCCCAAAGCATAGAGCCATTATTAAGCGCTCTAAGAAAAGATGAAGGCTTGATCAACCTTCTATCTTGCCTGAGCAAACAGTCACGGGCAATATGGTCTGGAAGGAGGATTTGGATCCCTCCGATGATCTAACAAAACTATCTCAATTCGCAGGAGCTTATTCTGCAGCAACTATCGACAAAGCATCGGAGGTAAGTCTTCTGTTGATGACTAAAGATCATGAAATATATGCATTACAGGCAGAGGTAATTGAAGCGAAAAACAAAGCAGCACAGGTGGAAGAGCAGTTGCTGGCTCAACAGCAGGAAAACAATTTGTTAACCCAGCAACTGCAAATTGAAAGACAAAGGATAAACCAAAGTGAAACGCAGAAGGCAAAAGAATTGTCGGAGGCGTTGTCACAGTTGAAAGCATCAAATGAGCTGATGATGAAATCGAAAGATGAGCGAATAGCTCAACTATCAACACAGCTCGAAGGTATCAAGAGCACACAGAATGTGAAAAATTTCAGAGCAGAGGCAACTCAAATAAATGGTGCATTACTGTCTCAGATCAGACTTCTATGTCAACAACTTGCTAAGGCTGAGCCATTATGCGAAATATCTGCAACAGTGTGTGAGCAAATAGAGAAGGCCAGAAATGAGCTAGATCAGGCCGAAGATGCCATATCCGAATATGTTGAGTGGCAAGACACTGAAGAAGGGAAAGCGGCGAATTTGTCCCGAATCCATGAAATGTACAAGGACATACTCTTCACGGAATGGAATACTCAGGTAATGAAAGCAGAAAGGGCGGCTTCCAGGTGTAAAATAATTGCCAGCAATATGATCGACCTAGTCAATGATACACTTTATTTGGCAAACATGATCTCCAAGTGCACACCTGGAAGCATAACAACAGCGGATATGCTTGAACAAGCAAGTTATCATGGCTTGGAGGAACAGAGGAAATTAATTACCGGAGTAAATACTTTAACCTCTGAAGCATATTGGCTCTTTCTAGTCAAGCCACATACTCAAAGGTCTGCTCTCAAGTGTTTAACAGATGCCCTTGGATGCCTGATCCCCAACATTCAAGATGCTACATATGATGCCTAGCTAACTTCGCGTCTCAACACTCCACCAGAAGTAGAACCAATGCTGGCGATATGTCAGCTAAGGAGTAAAGGCAAAGAACCCACCGAATGAAGCATTGCCGCCAACTGCCAGATCGCCAAGAAAAATGAAAAAACATTTATTGATGCCAATTTAATAGCTTTTTAGTTGTTTAGATATTTAGATTAGTATAGTATTTATAGACCCTTGCATTGTTTTGGAAAAGGTCGTAAAATTTTGTAATAGTCTTAAAGGTTGAAGTTTGCACTATTGTGCTTCAGTCTATATTCTTTTTGTGAAATTCGACCAACGATTCTTAATTTTGATTAGAAGGCTGTTTCACACAATTGCGCACGACTGTCTGTTGTTTGGAATGCTTTTCTGATTTGAAGGAAGGACTGCGACATAGTGATTAATATACTGGATTGATCGAGCAGCTTACATGGTACTATTATCTGTATCTCTGTTCTTTCTTATTATATGAATTACTGTGTTATTATCTTTGCTATTGTTGAATGCATGTATGCGATATAACATCAAATCTTCATTTCGTTTCACTATTGAATGTTTTGATGATTTGTTATCTCTTTCACCCATGCATGTATCAATGATATGAATGATTAAGTGTAGTAATTTGCTCTAATCGCTCTGCATAACTAATTATGCAGAGCAATTTTAAATGGTTTAAACATCTATGCTTAAAGTGTTAGAGTCATCTATATGCCTGCCTTAAAGCACAGATCATCAAACGCTACGCTTTACCAAGTGATAAGTCCCGGGATTAAATTATAGTTATTACATTTCTCTTATAGTTTAGCTGTCCGCTTATTACCATCTCATGTCATAAGTCACTCATCCATCCCGTTTACTTATAATTCTTGGGAAACTGGTCCCATTATCCCCAGTCGGAACCACTATTCCAAACGGAAAAGGAGCTGCACTAAGGTCCGGACCGGGTGGTTTCCCCAATGTTGTTGCAACGATTTTCGGGGCATCAACAGAATACTAGAACAATTTCGAAAAGTATGGTCTCTCATACAAAGTTTGCATGGATATCAAACTTTGTGAGGCTTATCGAATGGTTTCTCATCAGAAGTTGCATTCGAAGCAATGGTTGCTTGGTTTCCCCATGCTGAATTTTCTCTTTCTTCTTCTTCTTCAATTTATTCTTCTTCTTAGCCACCTGGATACTAGTGTCGATACTTTCACCAGGTGAAGAGGAAGAAGGGGAGGAAGAAACAACATATGAAGAAGGCAAAGGGTAACCTTTAGGATCAACTAGAGGTTGATTTTGTCCAGTTGAAGGAATATTCAGTTGCGGGGCCAAGGAGGTTGACAACAACCATACTGGAAAGTCGATGGTAAGTCTCAAAAGGGACCATGTAGCCATATAAGGAGCATTAATATTTCCTAAAGGAGGAAAAGGACTAGGATTCCCATCAAAAGGAATTCCTTGATCGTTGGACTCCAGAGTTGTTGCAATATGTCTGAACCTAAGTTCAACTAAGGAGAGACATGGTGGATGTTATCCACGGTCAATTAATTTTATTTTAATCAAACTAACATAACAAAACAAAAGAGGGATAATTCAGGCAAAAGGATTACCAAGTAACTATGAACTGCAATATACTGCCTCAGTAAACCAAGGACTTAACATACGTGCAAGAAATCTACTTGAATGTTGTGTTTGGAGTATCACACTATACAAGGAGGACAACTCGGTTACCTAAGAAGGGACAACAACCTAATGTAGTCCTCCGATATATACTTGAATGTACATGGAGGCCCAATCCATGTTAGCGCTATATAATGCGAAACCGCACAATGAGAGCATTCCTTTATACTTTACATATTGTAACACTTCCCTATATACCCGAAGGTACGTGGAACAGCTACGATATAATTACATATGTGGAATGATGTATCAAACTTGGAATGTATCACATACATGTTAGCGACAACTGCTATGTTTAACGACACTGGAACACATCTCTAGCCTAGACCTCTAAATGTTATGCATTAAGTTACAATGCTCCATTAGGTTAATTGAGATAACTTTTAAGTTGATCTTCTTAAGAATTTTCCTTTCAAGGTTCACCACATGATGTATGTTTGTAATTCCTAGAATGCAACTAACATGAGAAACATTCATTCATTCAATTTTAACAATGAAAACCTTAGCTAGTAGGGATAAAGCAACTAGATTCTTTTAATCAAAGAAGAAAAAACACATCTAATGCAATTGCCATAAACTATTCCTATGAGCACACACAAACTATTTCAATGCACAATGCAAGTTTTTATTTTCAATTTCCTTAATGTTGAAATGAACAAAAGGAAAATAATGCACATACAATCAATCGATCTTTTTGAAAGAACAAAGACTTTACAATAGTTTTGTTTCGAAAGAAATGAACGCTTTTACGACACTTTATTTTGAACAAAGATTAATCTACTGTAAACTAACTTTGACAATGTATTGATAGTGATAAAGAAATCATTTAAGAAACACTAAACAATCAAGGCTAAAGTACGTCTAGAAAAGGAAACATAAATTGATTTCAGAGATGCAAGCATCATTGATCTTTCAGCAAGCAGAAACAAAAGGAAATTTGGGAAAAATCAATTCCAAGGAGGGATTTTTTGACCTAGGGAGGATCAACGCAACCTTGAATGGGAGAGAATGCACTTTAGAGCATTGTCCTCAAGCCAGGGGTGCTCTGTAGTGCTCTATCTCTTGACCATACCTGCGTTGGTGCTAGAGAGGCCATCCTAGGGGCTTGCAAGCACAATTTTTACCAAAAAACACTTCAAAAAGGTTTGAAACAAGATCAATGGAAGCAAGTAAAGTATACAACGGTGTACTAGGATGAAGGCAGACTACCCGGAATGATGATCATTCCCTAGAAGACTCGCCAATTTGTTATGTGGAATTTTGTATCTACGGATAAAAATAATTTCCTTTGGTGGGTAGCTACACCTAGAACAACAAATTTAAAGCGCTTAACCATTATCTATAGAAGATAAATAAGACAAGGGACCTACTTGTTATCTTTCGCTTTCCCTTTGTCTCCTTTGTATGGCTATCGTTGCTCCTTCTTGAACTTAATCTGCTCGAAAAATACCTGCAATCATAAACAAAGGAAAAAAATAAATCATCGCAAATTATCTATCTACTATAGGAAAATGGAATTGAAAGCATTTACACATATAATTATCATACATAAATACAAGAATATGGGAAAAGGTGTAAACAATTTTATTAAGTAGAATGAAGAATTACAACCATGAAGTCCAATCCAATGTCACTCTTCCATCTTGGGTTCCAACCAACATCATATCCAAAGCACAACACTCTGGTAGCATAACAATACTTGCTTACAATCTCAAACCTCACACCAGTAGTATCTCCTTACAAATTCTCAAAGTCCAACCCCTGATCACTTAGATGAATTCTCAATTCATAGGAAAATAGAGGAGGTTTGGTCATAAATGGGGGTATTGAATGGCCTTCCAAACTTAGATTTAGTTTCCATGCACAAAGGGATGAGAGGATAAGAGGTTACTTAACTCATTCCCTATCCAATTTAAAGCTCATAGGAGATGATAAGTGTCGGAATATTCTAGATCACTACAGAAGATAAGAATATTCCTAGAACCCTATGATGATTTCTCTCAATCTCACTTAGCGTAGGTCAAAGTGGGCCTAAGTTCTCTAGAAGGAACCCTTAGATGTGCCTACCTACACTGAAGTGCACTTACCCCTAACCAAGGCTGTGCTGGTCCCTCAAGGAGGCATTTCCGGAGGGCTTCAGGCCAAGAAAATATTAATGAAGGAGGCATTCAAAGTGATGACTTGTCTAGGGCATGTAGCAACTGAATTAGGGTTTGATGAGCCCTAATAGTACTGATGTGGGTGATGGGAGTGATCTGCCCAAATGGATCTGTAACACTTCCTCAGCTTAGTGGAGGCCTCATCACACTCCTCTTGTAGCTTTTGGCTACTATTCTTAAGCTACTTATTTTCCTTGTTTTTCTTTTGAAGTTTTTCAATATCGGCCATCATCTATTACTTAGCTAAAGAAATATCTAGTTAAGGTGGTTTCTATTTGGCCAATCTCCTCTTAGGGTCTACTTCTGTTCTCAATTCTTGCAAAGCTTCTGTGACAAGCTCTTATGTTTCATTGAGTGTCTCCTCTTGTACATGTTCTTCTTCAGGAGAGGTAGAGATGTCAAACAAATCTGCTAGAATAGGAGTAGTGGGAGTAGTTATTACCGCTTTTTCCATACTTCTAGTGGTTCAGAGCAGGGTTGTGGATGGATCATTATCCTCAAAAAACCTTCTCTTCTTTCCTTTTGATGATCGTAGGGTCCCTGTCGCTTCCTTTTCCTGTGCATGTATATTCTTCTTTTTAGAAATTTGAGCCTTGTCACTACCTTCACTAATTTTAGGCTTCCTTTCTCTCTTAGCATTTGGTGAAGGAGTTTCTTCTTGGGTAATTTGACAACTGCCTCTGAAATGGTACCTGTGAGTTCTTCCTTGTCACTACAAGTTGAATTTTTCTTCTTCTTCTCACTGGTTGAAATTTTATTCACAGTGGGTGAATAGATAGAAGCCCTATTACTCTTTGAACACTTGATTGTTCATGCAGGAGTTTCTTTCTTGCCTTCAACTTCAAACTTATATAACTTGTTTATAGAGCTTGATGGAGTGGGGTTATCAATAGCCTCCTTGGACTTTGATTTTTTCTTATGCTTCTTACTACTTTATTATTTTTTGCCAAGGTCCTTAGTGTGATATTCTAGTAGGCTTTCCTCCATGTGTTGGGAACCTTCAGCATGACAAACATGTTGGGTTAGAAATGTCTTCCAGTCACTTCCCTATTTCTTGATTTCATGGAAAACTGGCAGTTTGATTAATGCATCGTGGTAAATACTGGTTTCAATATTTTTAGAGGATGACTTAGTTCCTCTTGGCATCTTATTTAGGATTATCCATAGAAATTATGGAAAATTCATTTCAGGACCTCCCTTGAAATGAAACAAAAGTCTCAAATGATAAAGGAAGGTAACAAACTAATTTCCCTCACTAGTCAAAAACCTCTGTAGACCATCGAGAATTAATTTATACTCTTCTTTAACCGAACTTATCTAAATTCCTTTAGTCTCGTCTGGGTTCTATTGTTCTGGAGTCAAGAATTTGTGACAAAGCTCCTTGTTGATGGCTGCAACTTTAAAATACTTCTCTCTTGTGGCTGGTAAACCCATGGCCTCTGTTATGGTGGTCTCGATAAATTTAAATGGTGGCCTCGGTAAATTTAAACTGTAGACCTCCAAATTGAACATTCTCACCATCAAAATTCTGACTAAAGGTGAGAGAGACACCTTCATGATACCCTTTAAATTTTCTGAGGAATGAAGTCCGCCTGGCCCGCTTGAACTTCTCACTACACAAATGATACTCCTCGGTTTCCCTGTAAGAACGAAATTCTAGTTCATGCCTATCCACCCCCATGCTAGTTGTGAAAATGAGTCTCGGACTTGAGACAGGTTTTGTACAGGAAATGGTAAACGAGTAGTGGAAATGGTTAATAGAGGGTACCAAAAGTAATTTTACGGAGTACCAGATGTAATTAGAACACACATTACTGGAAATGGTTGACACACAATTTTAAAAATGGGGATATAGGGGTACTAAAAATTTGGTCACATAGCATAATAAAGGCAAGTCAAGAAAGGAAATAATGCTCATCTAGATGGAAAATCCATCGAGAGGGGAATTTATAATTTAAATGGAAATGATAACGACTACAGTGTTTACCTAATTGATAAGTCAGTGGTGTGTATGAAAATGATACATTGAAAGCAGAGATCGTTCAAAACTTATTTCCATGTCTGACATCTTATTTACAAGAATGAGTGTTAGAAATTATACGTAGGATGTCACTGGTCAGGTACATAGGTATGACACAGTTCACATTAGAGTACCCTTAGTCCTTATTGCAAAAATTCATCTTTACAGCTATGAAATAGTTGGATCATCATTACTTAAATGACCAATGGAGGTGGAATAATAGATAATCATGCAGTATAATTGCTTAGATTAGGATCAGTATTCAGTTAATCATACCCATATCCATCCCACTCAATCACAGGAAAGGATTTTCCTTTGTAACAAAGGTAAGTGGTTTAGGATTAGGATAGGGCTAGAAATTAAAGGTAATAAAAATGAGGATAATCATATGTCATCACACAATTAATATGAATCCTTAATAGAAAAATGTTAAAATATTGATGGCATGCCTCCATTACCAGATTATACATAAAACATTTCCTTCATTACCGGATGAACACAGAGAACTTATTCACTAGTGGATGAACACAAAGAGCTTCTTTAGCACTGGATGAGCACAAAGAGCTTCGTCAGTACCGGATGAACAAAAATGTCTTCTTCAGTATCGTATGAACACAAATGTCTTTTTTAGTACAAGATGAACACATATGTCTTAGTAAAATCTCCAAATTGATATTTTGCAGGATTCCTCTTGAAACTTAACATATTTTGATGGTCCAACTAGAGTAGATAATGATAATTGTTGATGTTGTATATGAATTCATTTATTGGAACAAACGCGAAAATGAACAATACACACTGGTGCAAGAATTCAAAAATTGCAATGGAATTGGTGGATACTGAAGAAAAATAAGTCATTGATCAGGTTCCAAGGTTCTATAATTGAAAGGAATTTTGTAGTTGGACACCTTCCACTTCTTTGGATTAAGCTAAACTTTGTTTCCTATTTCCATTTCCATTCTATTGGAAAATCATCTAACTTCTACCTTTTTGTGGATTTTTCTCGAGCCCGTATCAATTAGTGATGTCGGTAATATCAATTTTGAGGAGCCTAAAAAACTTAAAGAAAACTCCATTCACTCTGTCGTGTATTTTTCTCAAGCCCGGTCTAGTTCATGCTTGCCAGTATTTTCAATTTTTAGGAGTCTAAAAAACTTAAAGAAAAATCCATTCACTCTCTCGTGGATTTTTCTCTAGCCCAGGATAGTTCATTCTCACCAGTGTTTTCAATTTTTAGGAGCCTAAAAAACTTAAAGAAAACTCCATAAGCCCCTTTTTCCATAGATAATCTACCAAGGTTGGATAAAGGAATAAACCTACACCTGGTAGATATTCTCCTTATTTCTTATTTACATGAGAACACATTCAACTTTTTTTTTTGTTAGTAACACAAAATTCATCATATGCATTAGCACACCTATATACATATATGTAGAAAATTAAACTAATTATGCAACGAAACTGACAGAGTTGGAATAGTGAGAGGAGGGTTCCTCTTTCTTATCAATTAGATTTTAGAATTCTGAATAACATGATTGGAAAAATTCTCTTATGATAGTGGCTTCTGATTAAATTTAAGGACATGTCCATCAATTGCAAAAGAGGTATTCTCTTCGAGCCATCTGGTTGAAAACTTCCCCTTGAAGTCTTTAAACCTCCTGGCATATAACAAAGCCTAGTCACCAGGTTGAAAAAAATTATCTTTAAGGAACTTATCATGCCATTTGTTTCCCTCATCTTGGACAGGAATTGTTCTTTGAAGTGTGTCTTGTCTCATTTCATCTAATTCATTCAACTCCATCAATATTTGTTTTTTTGGCTCACCCAGATCCATTCCTAGCTACATGGTTATTCTGAAGGTTTTAATTTGGAACTCTATAGAAAGGAGTACATGTTTTCCATAAACCAACTTGTAAGGTGAGTGTCTTGTTTTGTGTCTCCAGGTTGTCCTATAGGCCGACAAAGCTTCAGGTAACCTATCGGCTCAGTCTTTGTGATGCAGTTGTACTATCTTGGTGAGAATGGCTTCAATAAATTTATTAGTGGATTCCACCTAGCCATTTTCTTGTGGATGATAAGGGTTGGATTTTCGGTGTCTGATTTGGTATTCCTCAGTAATGGTTTTGACCAATTTAGAGGAAAATTGGGTGCCCTGATTAGTTACTATTTCTCTTGGTACACCAAATCGAGTAAATATTTCCTCAAATAAGAAATCAACAATTGATTTCTCATTAGCATAATATAATGCTTTCGCTTCTACCCACTTGGTTACATAATCCGTACATACCAAAATATACTTTTTCCTTTTAGACATAGGAGAAATTGGACCAACAAAATCTAATCCGCATTTGTCGAAGAGTTGAATAACTACATGTGCTTGAAGAGGAATTTCATTTGATGGGGTTCGTTTTCCCATCCTTTGACAATCATCACAGCTAGCCACATACTTCTTTGCATCTTTAAAAATAGTGCACCAATAATATCCAGACTGTAACACTTTCTATGTGATCCTTTTGTCAGTGAAATGTCCACCACATGGCTCATTATGGAAATCTTTTAGGATTTCCTCCATTTCATCATCTCATAAACATATTATAATTACAATATCTAGAACAATAAGGTACAAACAATGATCTTGCCACATATAATTAGCACTCAGTTGAATGATTCTTTGTCCTTATTTTGAGGATAAATTCTGTGGAATTTTTCCTGTAATCAAGTAGTTGCATACATATGGATACTAAGGAGTATAAGAGGAAATAGAAAATAAATTTTTATCGGGAAAATCATTAGCAACTAGTACACTATCACATATATGAAGAAGTCTAGATGATAAATCAGCGACAAGATTATCTCTTCCTGGCCTATTAACAATAGTAATATTAAATTCCTACAGTCGTAGCAACCATCTAGTATCTCAGGCATTAGTGATTGATTTATTAATTAAAAATCTAATAGTTGAATGATATGTATGTAGAAACACTTCATACCCGGTTATATAATGTCTAAACATATTGATGGCATGAACTACTGATAATAATTTCTTTTCTGTGACTGTATAGTTATGCCCGATAGGGGAGATATTTTTGTTGAAAAAGTAAATGGAATAGGGGATTTGATTTTCCCTTTGGCCCAGAATAGCCTCAAAAGTTATGTCTAAGGCATCAGTACAAATGTGAAACGGGAGGCTCCAATTTGTTCCTCTTAGAATTGGAGTAGTTGACCGTTTTTGTTTAAGAGTTTCAAAGGAAATTTGACACTGAGAATTGCACTGAAAATCTGCATCTTTAGTTATAAGTTTAAACATAGGAGTGACTATTGAGGTAAAATTTTGAATAAATATTCTATAGTATCCGGCATGCCCTAGAAACATTCTAACTTCTCTTTGAGTGCTGGGAGTTTTGATTTGAGTAATTATTTCAATTTTAGAAGGATCCACTGTTATCCTAGTTTTAGAAATATGATGACCTAGCAACATACCCTCAGTAATCATCATTTTATATTTTTCATTGCTAAAGGCAAGGTTAGTCTCTTGAAATCTGATTAAGAATCTCTGCATGTTGTCTAAATCTTGTTGAAAATTTTTATCATATGCTGTGAAGTCATGTATATAGACTTCAACACAGTCTTGGGTTAGATCTGAGAAAATAATAAGGACAACCATTTGAAAGGTGACAGGGGCATTACATAACCCAAAAGGAAAAACCCTATAGGCATAAGTACCCCATGGAAAAGTAAAGGTGGTCTTTTCTTGGTCTTTAGGTGCAATTTATATTTGGTTATAGTAACTAAATCCATCCAGGAAGGAAAAATATTTCTTCCCAGTCAAGGTATCCAATACCTTATCAATGAAAGGCAATGGGAAACACTCTCTAAAGGTGGCCTTATTCAGTTTCCTAAAATCCACACAAATCCTCCATTTACCATTTTCCTTAGGTATGATGACTAGTGGTGAC
Organism: Pinus tabuliformis; assembly: GCA_031772625.1. Classification (NCBI taxonomy): domain Eukaryota; kingdom Viridiplantae; phylum Streptophyta; class Pinopsida; order Pinales; family Pinaceae; genus Pinus; species Pinus tabuliformis. The sequence continues at coordinate 1,504,745,356 of CM062819.1, read as the reverse complement.
ACCCATTTGCCATGAGAAATAGGGTAAATGAAGTTAGCATTTAAGAGTTTCTGAAGCTCTTCTTTTACTACATCTTTTAGGGTTGGGTTCATTATCCTTTGATGGTGCCTTACTAGTCTAATTTCATTCTTTGTATAGATATGGTCCATGCATGTATCTCAGTGAATTCATTTCATGTCACAGTAGTCCCATGAAAAATCACCAGATTTCCTCCTAATCATTTAGACCTCTTGTTCTTGTTGTTCTAACCTTAAACTAGAATTAATGTATAGAGAATTCCGAGGATAAATTTCAACATCATGGATAGATGAATCCTTTATTTCATATGTTGTTGTTATTGCAAGCAAGTAGAGGTAGAAGGATGAAATGTTTCCTAAAATTTAAAAATTGGAAATATGCTCATATTCTTGGAAGGATTGCGGGAAATCAAAACATCTCATTATGGCTAAGAACAAGTTCAAAACTTCATCTTCAGTCTATTATTGAAGACCTTTAGACTCTTCAATCGTTAACAATGTTTTAGCACATTCCTCCTCTCCATATGGGATTTTTAACCACAAAGTAACTTTTGTAGCAGGTTGGGTAGGAGGAAATAAAACAATCTTTTGACTTTTACACCCATTAGCAATTGTCATCTCTCAAGACCTGCATCTAATGAGGGCATCAACCGTAGCGAGCCAAGGTCGACCCAGTATTACTGGATGTCCAAGTTGGGAGGATTTTGGATGGATCACAAAGAAATCTATAGGATATTCCCAAGAATCTAGTACAATTGTTACATCATCCAGCATTCATGTAGGTTTACGAATAGATTTTTCTGCTAATTCCAATAAGGTTTGCGTGGGCCTCAAGCCTTCTAGCTACAATGTTTGTGTGATATCCATAGTCATGACATTTATTGCTGCACCTATATCAACAAGGGTGTTTTTTAAATATGTACAATTGATATGTATGGTCACTACCAGGTTCCAAGGATCAGTGTATTTAAAAGGCATCCCTAACATGGTTTTCAATAATTGGCCAACTAGATTGATAACAGGGGGATCCTTCCTCTTTCTTCCTACCCTTTTAATGCCAAGGTCCCTTACATTCTCGATATAAATGGGAATATATTTGATGTGATGTAACAAGGGTATCCTCAGACAAACATTTAGTAGTTTGACCTCTAAGTCATATTCTGATGGGACCTCGGGATTTTGAACAACCAACCTTTCTGGCTAAGTTGGTTGAGTAATTTATTGATATGGTTCAGGTTGTGTAGTAAAATTTATTACTACTTTAGGAGGGTTTTCTTCCTCACCAAGAGAAAAATATTCCTCTTCATTTTCAAGAGGTGAACTTGTTGGTTGTCCTTGTTGAATAATGACTGCAAGTCCTATTTTATTTAATATATTCCCTGATATTAACCTCATCTCATTGATTGGAGCTGAAGTGATGGTATAATTAGGCAAGGTCTGTAGCTCCACATTCTGCACAGGTTGAGCTAGATTATTATTAGGGTTTGGAATAGGTTGTGCAGGCAATTGGGTAGGTCGAGGAGGATTTGGATTCAGTGGTACCTGTTTTTGACTCATACTCATGGGTAGAGAAAATTCTTGTGGGTCTGTGTTGATAGGCAACTGTTGTGAATTTGGATTCATGGGCAGTTGTTGTTCTTGGAACGAAGGTAAGAGCGGTGGGTTAAACCTTGGAAATAACTGCGAAATATTTGAAGGATATTGTGTGTAGTTTGGATAAGATGGTGGTTGGTAAGGTTGTGGAGGTATGTGTCCATACATAGTTCCCCTCTAGCCTTATTGCCAAGAATTTCCTTGTAATGATTGGGGTCCCCATTGAGAATTAGGCATATAAGGGGCTCATTGTTGTTGAGTGAACTACATGTAATGATCTTGGGACATGGAGGGGTTTTGTTGCCTCTATGGTCTCCTAAAGGGATAGGATGAATATCGTGGTTCTATCCCCCCTTTGTATATAGATTACTATCCTCCTAACGAAGGAAATTATTCGCTTCAGTTCTTATCAGTGAAAATTATACAAACCTCTAGGGTATTAACGGGACATTATTTTTCAGGATGTTTCTTCCTACAATGAGGAAAAAGGATAGCTAAAGCAACATTTTTCTTTTATTTCTTCCTTTTCCCATTAAGGGAATCTAGATGGTTACTAATGGTACTAAGGATATCACTTTTAAACTTGTCCAATAGATTCCCCAATTTTATTCTAGTTACCCCACTTGTCGTTGGTTGGACAACTCTACTTGTAAGTCCTCTAGGACGTTTTCCATCTTTGGCTTGACTGTGGGAGTACTTTTTACAATATTCAACAATCTCGACTAATAATTTTTCATAAACATCACTTGAAATCATAAGGTTAAGTACTTCTATGTAGTCATCCAGTAGTCCTTTTAGAAAAATGGTCTTAACTATGGCTAGGTCAAGAGAAACTTGTTTGGATTTTTTGTAGTTGGTAAAGAACCTTTCTAACTAGTCTTCTAGGCTTTCATCTTCATCTTACTGCATTCTAAAGATATCATTCCAGGCATCCATAGGTCTATATTAGTCTTCGTATTTTTGCAGAAAGGTTGATTGCATATCATCCCAAGATGTAATATTATGTTCCCCTAGACTCATGGACCATCTTAATGTAGTGTTTTTTATGGTGGCTAGGAAAAGTTTCAGTTTTTGAGCATTATATGTATAATTATAAATTCTACACAATACATAAAATTCAAATAAAAATGAATCCGAATCTTTGGATGTCATACCATTGAAATGAGGTAATGCTAACAAGGGAATGTTCCTCATATTGGCATTCCTAGTAATGTCAAGGATTGGAAATCCAAATGTTTCTGGTTCAATGTTTTTCGGGTTGTCGAATCCTCCTCCTTCTCCTTCCATTATTCCTTCCCACACTTTAATATTTGTGGCAGTTGGAGATGTATCACTTGCAGAAGATGATGGTTTAGTCACTAGATTATCTGTAATGTTCTAAGGTATTGTCCCCACTGTAGTCTGAACTTCCTCTACCACTTCTTGATTTCTATTGATGTCTTCTCTCCTACTATCACCAAACTTTCCTCCTTTAGTGTTTTACTTGCATAATGATTAACAAAATTAGTCAGGGTTACAATTTTAGGATCGTATATATTTTCTGCGGTTTTAGATGAAATGATTCTACCTTTCCTATCTCTAATTCCTTTCATAAAAATAAAATCATCAAACTCTAACTACATACCAAAAGAGAGGACAAATTAACTTTGGAGCGACCCCACCAAAGTGGATGCATAGGTTCTTACCTCTTGTCTTACTGTCTTATCTCCACCCTTAGGTCATCCTCAATATTACTCACAATCTGTCAACAAATCTATCACCATTTACAGCTCCCCGATAACGCAGCCAAAAATAATGGGGAAATTATATGAGTATATATATATATATATATATATATATATATATATATATATATATATATATATATATATATATATATATATATATATATATATATATATATATATATATCTGTGTGTGTGTATGTATGTATGTATGTATAAGTTTTTTACTCAATACTTAATTATCGACAAGGGAATTGTAATTTGTAGAGATGATGCACTATATGTGCCGACAAAAGATAAGTTGCATTGTCTACTGCGTATACTGTAGATAGTGAGTACTTCAAATGAACACTTCATTCTACAAACTTTAATTCATTCCATCGCACAATTAATGAAAAGCCACACATTTCTCAAACACTGTAAATTGAATATTTTAAATCAGGTAATGAGTTCCTCCATTTATAGGCTCATGAACTAACAAGATGGACTTAACTTTGTTTCCTGCAAGTATTAATTTGAACCAAATCAATTCAATGCATTCAAGTATTAAACAAGGAAATCAAAACTTGTACAGGAAATAGTTGATAAGAATCTTCACTATTGGTGCATGTAGGCATGTGGTGAGATCTCAAGTATTACCCTTCTTGTTCTTCAAACAATCAATCATTAACTTTGTAACTCAAATACAATTTAAACTAAGAAACTATCACTCATAAAGAAAAACTAGAAACACTAAACTATTTAATAACTTAAAAAAAAAAAAAAAAACTTGCCTTGATGGCTTCAGTGGGCCCTTTTCGAGGTACCATGGTAGCCTTGAAAACTTACAGAGCTGATAAGTAAGTTAACGCACTGATCTTAACAACTGCTACTCATATTATTAATCAAAAAGAAGGATTACAACTTAACAATTCATCAACATTACAAATCGTAGAGTATTAGTGCTCTGTTTCTAATTCTTTGATTCTCTAACCTAATCTCTCTCTGAACACTAAAATATTTAAAGAATAAGAGATTAAAATATTAACATAATCATACGACGACCCTTTTTTTATAAAGAATATGATTGTTACAATCAAAGTTACAAGAGATAACATCAAATCTATATAGTTAGATTGAATTTACATTTGTAACTTCGTCCTCATGACACGAAGTGTATGAGGAGGAAGTGAATCTCAACTGAATAAGTAAGGGAGATGTATTCAACAACTTTCTTGGTTCCATCATAGATTATTTGATGAAGTACGAATTCTGGTACCAGAATCAGATAGTAGAACATTGGTACTGAAATAGAACAAAGGAACAATTAGTACTGCAATCGAATAAAGGAACACTGGTACTAGAACAAAACAATATAACATGGTTACCAGAGTTAAACGGTAGAAGAGATGGTACCAGAATGAAACAGTGGAACAACTTGTACCAGAATAGAACAATACGATGAGCACAATAGCCAAGAGATCGGTCCACTGGTCAAGTTCCAGATGCGTGCACGCATGTGGTGATCACAGTCGTTGAGAACTCGACTATTCGCCAAGTATTGGATGGGTGCACATAAATTTACGAAAACCGGACTGCGAGATTGTTGAAGATGCTAAACAAATAAGAACATAGGTACCAGATCATTGAGCTACTCGAGTACCGGAATGATGAACTACCCAAGTGTAGGAATGTTGAATGTGTACTAGATGAATAGGAGTGGAGATCCAAAGATCTATGGGAACCGATCAAAGAAATTAGAGAGTAAAAGATCACATAATCTTATTTTTACTACAAGAAAACATAGAAATTGAATTTTGAAATATATATTACCTCATATAGACATCATAAGGCTAAAAGGGCATATACTTGAAGAAAATAGCTGAATAGTAGATATATTCGAGGCAAAATAGGTCAAAAATAGAGGTCAATTAAGCCATTATAAGTATCAAAAGGGCGACCCGACGTGGATGTTGATAGTAATGATAGTATACGTATAAGTTGCAATTGTGATATATATATATATATATATATATATATATATATATATATATATATATATATATATATATATATATATAATCTCCCAAGATGCATACCTTGTTTCATTTTTGTTTTCATTCTAAAGCTAGCATGTCAAGAGAGTTGGTCCCTCTTGGCTCTTTCTAAATCCATGGATATAATGAATCATACAAGTTTATTATTTTGAAAATATAATTTGTCAACTAGATAATAATACGTTCTTTATTTTCTTAAATATATTTCTTTATAAAAGGGAAAATTTATATCTAGAAAATAATGTATTCTTAAAAATAATTTTGCAATAGTAATTTCTAAAACATTTATCCATATATTTTGGTTTAAGGGATCTTTCTTATAAATATTAATATAAGTATTTTCCTACATTCACATTTCCCTACTATTTAGGAGGAGCCTTATTTATAGCATTTATATTTTTAACAAGTAGTCAATTTATATTGGGTAATCTATTTATAAAATAACATTATAAAACATGTCTATTTTAATGGGTGTTCTATCTATAATAGGTCCATTTTTAGCAAATCAAGTCATTAATGCATCAGTTGCACACCAGTTCAGTTCTATGTACATGAGTTATCACTTATGCATGGCTATCTCCATTTATTGCTAGCTTTAATTATGACTAGTTATGTCGTAAGGCATTTCTTTTTTAAAACAACTCCCTTAGCTTCCACCGTGTACTGGTCTGTTGTGTAGGATCGAATTTTAGAAGATTAAATAATCCTCTGTTATTGGATTGAAGTGGTTATAGAAAAATTCCTCAGTTGGAGAAAATGATTAACGATTAAAGCATCCTCTGCCATCGAATTGAAATGGTTATAGAGACCATCCCCAGTTGGAGAGAATGTTTAGTGAGAGATATGCATCACACAAGAACCCGCGTGAGCCATATTGACAATGATAAGTCATTATTCCCGGTTTGACACAATAGGCATTGAACCTGAACACTGAAGGGATCTTACGAAAGTGCGATGAGTCACAGAGCTGCTCCATCCCTATTCGATTGGTAGCTTCACCATTTTCCTCTTCCTCGATTCTTCGTTGGTCTTCCTATTTTTTGGTTTCTCTTTTTTTATTTCTAACCAAATAGAATAATATGTATTCATTTATTTATGTGGTTATTATTGTAATAATTATTCCTGATGCGCCAATATAAGAAGGTGTGTTCCAATAACCAGCATGGGTTATTTCCCAAGTTGACCTCTCCCTTTTACCTATGTTTAAAGGATCAAATATGGATGGAAGTTGATAGGGGTAGCCCCTCATTATAACTAAAAGGGTGGAACCTATCTCTAAGGCATACACCTATCCTTTCCATTCATCTATACAAATGATGATATACATTAACACCTTGTAAAAATGTTCCCCCTTTTTGAAAATTTGACATTTCAAAACTATATAGCGCTAAGCAATGTGAAAATTTGTGTGGCCAATCTCTAGTGTATAGATTTCAATGGAGTTGAGTGTGAAAGCTCAATGAGAGTTGAGTACCCAAAGCTGGTAAATATCATAGTGCATAATTGTCTTTGGATGTCAACATTTCAGCTCAAGCATTATTTGTATCTGCATCTGTCCAAGATGAAGCTTGTTGTATTTAAAGGATTTATTGTTACAAACTCGCTGAAGAAAGTTTCCCTTCATGGGCTCAGTAGAAAAGTACCTTTTCTTCCTGTTCTCGAATGTTTGGTCACTCTTGAATAACTCTCAATATAATGTAAATGTTTTAGGGTTAGTAATTCTCTTACTTATAGTACCATGTTAATAGTGTTTTGAACATAATAATTTTATTATATAGGGAGATTTATCATACCAAGCTTGGATTGTAGAACCACACAGTAAGCCTTGAGGCATTAAGTTTAACCCTTTCGCTCAATATTTTGAAAGTTTTTTTCATGAAAGTTTCCAAAATTGATAAGAAGAAAACTTCTCTAATAGGTTTCATGTTCAGAAGTTTCCCTTTGTTGCAAACAATGACACTTACCCTGCCAAGATGATCCCTATTTACTCATGAGAAGAGCTTCTTAAAACAACTTCTCGGTTTGAAAAGAAGTAGTGAAGCATGTGTGTATATATCAAAAGAACATGGAGACTGTTGCCAGACATCTATTGGAGATGATTTACAAATGATTCATGATTGACTTTGTAATTGATTGAAATATGCCATACAAAGAATGCATTGATTTTTAAGGTCAAGATACATTCTCCTCTTTTCTTAAAATTTTATGGAAAATGAATTATCCCATTTTGTCCTTCACCTACATATACCATACCGACCTTATATGGCAAGTGTTTTTAGTTATTAAAAATCATAGGTGATGTCTTGTTGGGCCTAGTTTATTTTGTCATGGCTTCATCGTTGTAAGTGTTGATCACTTTAAATCATATTTTCCTTCTCATCTTGTTCATCTGAAAGCCCACTTCATTCATGTAAGGCATCTGATTTGTTCTAAAATTACATGAATCTGATTTATTCTAAAATATTAATTTATTTCAAATGTACAAGCTCACTTTGATCCAGATAGCAAGTTTGATTTTCAGGAATATATCAAGAGATATTTGGATGTTGACTTCAATAGCGTTGTTGGAATCAGGTTAGTAATGTTTTTTGTGATCACAAAAACTTTTGGTCTGTGAAAGAATTATGTATACAGAATTTCCCTTGTTTCACCTTGCTTTGTCATCCTCCAGTTTCTTTTTGAAATCCTATTCTTGAATTTTAACTAACACAGACCCTTGATGCACTATTTGCAGTCCTCGTATGTGGGATTTTCCTATAATCTTTATGCTTCTTAATGTCAATGGTAAAACTTCAGCACTCTACCCTTCTTCTAAAGTCTTCATTCTACATATCCACAATTATTTAAACTATCATTCTCCTTGCATGATTGGATGGAATCCTTTGAGAAGGGTGGTATACATTCTTTTGGTCCTATGTAATGCTAGAGTAGTGACTCCCCATAAATTGAAATAAGAAGTAATGTTTTTATTTAGAATTCAAGTGCCATTTCATAAGCTTAGTCCCTAAATTAGAAATAAATTATTTGTTTTTACTATACAACTATAGGTATCAAAATAAATGAACATAAGTAACAAATTCATTACTTCGAATGAGGGACAATAGGAATTAGTACAACTCACCTCGTGAATTGTCCTATACAAATACAAGTGTGGAAATCAGTGAATATATATGGAAATTAGTGAATGTAAATCATAAATTATTTCTAATAGAACTTACCATGGGCAAGACAAAATAGTTTCCAGAATATTCTCATTTCAGTAAAGGTTTGAAACAATTGTGATCTATGTTAATGGAAAATGCTTATGGGTATGGATACTCAATCCGGCCCTACCAAAACATTGACAAAGATTATTGCAGCATGAAATAGGTAGTTTTTTGTAGGCGGTAGGTTGACTTTTATAAAATATTCTCTAGAGGCATTTCCCTTTTATTTTTGCTCTATGTCCTATATCCTTGTTGGAATGTTGGAAGAGAAGATTTTTTATTTTTATTTTCATGGAAATGAAGGAGAGAAAAAAATGGAATTGCTCGTCAATTGGGAGAAATAACCAAGATCAACATTTTTGGTGTGTGGGGTTTAAAAATATACATCAGTTTGGCAAATCATTAACTACTAAGATCTTTGGCATAATGTTATATTGCAAAAATATCTTGACCCACTGACTTTTGATTGAATTTGGATCCCAAACACTTATTAAATCTATTGCTTTGATTATCTGGAAAGCCCTAGTCCTATCCTTCTCTATTGGGAATTGGCTTGCATGGAGAATGTGGGATGAAGAGAAGGTAATATTAGGGATAGATCCTTGGATGGGATGTGTGGGGAAACATCATCTCCTGTAGCACATGTTAAATAAATTGAATGAACAAGACATACTAGTACTAGCTGATGTTGCAAATCGAACTATTACTGATATTTGGCCAATGGCAAGAAGGATTGGTGGATTCTTAGTCTTTAGGATTGGAAGGTTTAGATGCAGACCCATAAGGATTACACTCAAAGTTTGGATGAAACTTCTATCAAATTGAAGGTGGAGGGTGATACCTTAGTATGGCCAATGGCAAGAAGGATTGGTGGATTCTTAGTCTTTAGGATTGGAAGGTTTAGATGCAGACCCATAAGGATTACACTCAAATTTTGGATGAAAGTTCTATCAAATTGAAGGTGGAGGGTGATACCTTAGTATGCTCTGACAATCCTGCCATATGACTATTGATAGCTAGCTTGTGGTACAAGGATATCTTTGATGATGAAGCAGTTGTAGTAGCTTGGTGGTGGGGAAGGTAGGGTCCTAGAATTTTCACTCTATACAAATGTGAAGGGGAAAGAATATACCATGTGTTGGTTCATTTTTATTTTTTCTCAGGAGTTATGTGGTGCTATTACTCCTTACAATCTATGGGTTTTTTCTTTTTCTTTTCAGATTTCTAGTGCTTCGATTTCATCAAAATTTTGGATATTGATATGCATGCGAGCTTGAATTGAAGAAATTGGATCCTTTCCTTCTTTTGGACAAATTTGCAATTAAATTGAACCTAATTCACTTATCAAGCAGATCATGAGATTCGAACTCTTTCCCTTCTCATGTAAGAAAATCCTTTGAGCTTGCTTGGGCTACAGTTGGGTTATGATAAAAAGGATCAGTCTTGATCAGACTGGAACATAAGTTTTCAATTTTGAGTGGAATGTTTGTTATTTTGCTAATGTGGTTTGTCAAGGGAACTATTTGTTTAATGCTAAATTTAATTTGCTTGCAATTTCTCCTCTTGCTAGCTTTCTGAACCATCCTCAGAGAGGTACAATCTTTTTCCTTTTTAAAATCTCAATAACACTTTGATTTTTCCATTATGTGTGTGGTATTTGCTATGGAAGCCTAGGTACTTTTCTTTTTCTTTTACACAAAATTAATTGCATTGTCCTACCTTTTGTTGTTCAGGTTTTGAGACTATCACATACATGCTCAAGGAAAACCCATCCTAGAGAAGCTTCATCTGCCAATACTTGGGCCTTTCATGGATTCATCTATTTATTTACCAGACGTGGATATATTTTCTTCCGTATATTTTAGAAGAGGAAATGGTAGCCTTCTGCGTTGAGAAGATGGGGTAAGCAGCAATACATTTTGTTGGTGATTGGATTATTTCAATAATCATGCTTACTGTCATGCTCTGCTTAAATTTCTTAATGGGAAGGGAATTTATAGCATCACAGTTGACTAAAAGAAGTTCCATTTATAATGTTTGATTGTTTGTGTGGGACCTTGAGCTTGTTATTTGTTTATTTGAGAGCCAATTTCGTCAAATAACTTACAGGACATGGCTTGTCTACATGGAGGTCTTACACATCAAGATTTTGTAGGACATAAGGGTACCATCAAAGCTAGTGATCTGCAGACAATTTTCATTCTCTTGTGGTTTTGATGAACTTTCTTCTAAGGTCAACAATTATTGATCTAAGCATTGAGTATCAGACCTAGGTCATTGGAATTTGTGATAACGTTCTAAGTAAAAGTTTATTATTTTTTTTTGTGCATGAAACCTAGAAGAGGTATAGTCCACTATGAAATTCCAACAAGAAAAGGGGTCCATATTGGCTCCCAACTTTTGGTAAATATTTCATCAAAAGACAAAATGTATGTACCTTTGTTTCTAACAAGATAATTTATTTAAGATTCTCTATTTCTAATTGAGTTACCGACTTACAAGACATTAGTTTTTTGTATATGATCGAACCTACATATAAAGAATTGGAAGGTAAAGACATACCAAATGTTGAGAAATATGGTGTTAGAGCAGTTGTTATAATTGGAGAAGCTTTGGGCATTTAGTCCCTTGCATACACCGAAACTCTAACAATGTTCTTGGATTTCACAGTGAAGCCAGGAGTTGCTCTTCATCAACCTGTTCGAGAGTGTTTGAATGCATTTGTCTATGTTTGAGAAGGTGAGGCATTTTTTGGAGATCTTAGTTCATCAGCTATTGGTGCTCACCAAACTATTCAATAAAGCTATGGCAATGGATTGAGTGTTTGGAACAAGTCAAATATTCCCTGTAGATTCTTCCTAATTTCGGGGAATCCACTTAATGAACCAGTCATTCAATATGGTCCCTTTTTTATGAATAATAAACAAGAAATAATTTAGGCTCTTGAAGATTATCAATGTTCTAGAAATGGATTTGAGAGAGCTGTTGGATGGTGTCGTGACACTGTTGGGCTTAGTGATGCTAACTAGACGACATATTGAATTCAAAACTATGATACCAAAATTACTTTTGCTGACATGCCTTCGAGAGCATAAGAGATAATGCTTTAGAAGTACATTCACAAAGTTGCTTCCCTATATTTTTTTGTGTGAGTTCATTGAGTTATGTTCTATTACTCCTTCCCTACAGTGCCAACATAGTGGAAACTTTATAAATGTCCCTTTCAAAGGTAAACCTTGGATTCTGGAATGGATCTATTCAACGCTTCAAACTCTATGACCAACGACTTTGGAATGAATTTGCTCAACCACTCAAAACCCATAGCCACAAACTTTGGCATTGATAGCAAACTTAGCATATATAAAGAAAGCAGTTATAATTGGTAATCAAGACAACTATGCTTTCCTTGAAACCCTCATCAAAGATCTGTGTAATGGAACAACTTTTAAGGCATTATTTACTACAACAATAAATCAATCCAAGGTATATTTTGCAACTAATTGATCTTGCATAGCTCTAGTATATTTATGTTTTTAGAGTAAATCAGATATTGCACAAATGAGTTTCTAAAGGATACAAATATCTACATATTTCTCAATTAGATTCCATTATTAATCTTCTCTTTTCTTATTATCTAGCAAGAGAATACACCATACATATTATTGATTTTCCACACCTTAATTGGCATGAGGCACACATATGCCAATTTAAAGGTCAACTAGATAGGCAATACTAATTTCAACTAAATTATAACATGGTCATGAAAAATAAAATAAATTTGCACAGACTTGTCAAGTGCTTCAACTAAAAAGAGTTTGATTTATTTTAGAAGTGTCCTACCTAGTAATCTGTGGTAGATCCATATTCAAATTAAATAATACATTTTGGAAAATTCCTACGACGAGGCATTTGGTTCTGAATAAAAAGACATAATTTGGTCCAATATGACAGGATAGTCGACACATAAGGTTGCATCGGAGATAATATTCTTCAGTAAAAGAATATATGGACTAAAAGAACTTGTTACTAATTTATTGTAGAAACCAAGAGGTCTATATGAGACAAATGGTTTCTAAAGCCTTGACCAACAAACATGAAATTTTTAGTACTCAAATTTATTCCATATGTCTATGAAATCCAAGCTCCTCTTGAACACGAACTTGAAGAAAGAATTAATCACTGAGATACTTGAAGAGAGAGTCGTAAAGAAAAATTCTCAATTATGATATGTCAAGGTTATTAGAACATTAGCAATGCCGAAAATAGTATAAGTAATATTAATGATGGTTGGAAGTTTTTGGAGTGCTTGGAAATGATAATATCTTAGTTGATTAAGATATGAAGAAATTCTTGTTGAAGATTTAGTTTGTTATTTTGATGAGTTGGAGGCTACTTTTGAAAAATACATTGGGCATAAATTACGTCTTAAGAAGTAAAATTAAATTGAGCATGGAAAATTAATAGCATAATGGTTTCTATTGAAAGAGGAAAAAATAATGATCAAGTTAGAGAATAGGGCAATGAAATTACTTTCTATGAACACGAATTTCAACAAGCAAATATAGAATAGGACCATGAAATCTAAAAAAATAGTAAAAATTCATGATTCAAGTCTGAATTTTTTTTTAATTAAGATTTACTCTGCATCCGATTTGTTCTAAAATATTAATTTCTTTTAAATGTACAAGCTCACTTGGCTAGAAATAGCCAGTTTGATTTCAGAAATATATCATGAGATCTACAAATAGCCAGTTTGATTTCATAAATATATCAAGAGATCTTTGGATGATGACTTGAACAACATGATTGGAATCCCATTAGTAACATTTTCTAAGTGCACAACAACTTTGGTCTCAAAAAGAATTATGTATGCAATATTTCCCTTGGTCTGACCTTTCTTTGTCATCCTCGGTCTTTTTTTAAAACCTATTCTTGAATTATAACTGATACACACCCTTGATGCATTATCTGCTATCCTCTTTTGTGGTATTTTGCTATAGGCTTTATGATTCTTAATGTGAATGGTAAATCTTTAATACTCTACCCTTCTTCCAAAGTCATCATTCTACATATCCATTGTTGTTTAAACTAACATTCTCCTTCTGATTTGATGTATTCCTCTGAGCAGGGTGGTATACATAAGAAGAACATGGAGACTATTTCGAGAGATGTATTGGAGATGCTTTACAATTGATTGATGCTTAACTTTGTAATTGATTGAAATATTCCATATGAAGAATGAATTGATTTTTGAGGTCAAGATACATTCTCCTATATCTTTGTTGTGTTCCAAAGATATAAGATACCAATTATAATCTAGTACTGTGTTGTGTGAAAATCTATCGCTCAGGGGATAGAATCTCCCAATACTTAATTTTTTGGGGGAATATTAGATAAGAGCGAGAGGAAAACCTTAGGATGAGCATATTTTGAAAAATAGAACAAGTGCTCCAAGATTTCATTTTTGCTACAAGGTGGTCATTTAAGGTGTATAATCAGTAGGTGTTCAAACTCAAGTTATTCTTCTTGAATTTAGGCTTCACTGTGTTTCCTTTGTAACATCTAGTGCAATTGATAGTTAACTTATAGTAAGAGGCAAATTATTCCTAGTTTTACATGTAAATAAATAATAAACTACGACATAATGTGTAGTTTCTCTCTCCTGTAAGGTATAATAAATATGTACTAAGGACTTTAATTCCTTATTGACATAGTGTTATTCTCAAACTAAGCAATAGCGAATCATTTTTATTTATGTCTACAGTGGTTCCCGTAACACCAGTGGATCTATGTCGTCTAAAACGAGCGAGCAGTATTCACTCTCTTCAAGTGACGGGATGTAATAATTGCGCTCCCAGACTTCATGGTATCCAGAGATGATGTTTAAGAGATTTGCATTTTGCTGAGAAATCCTGGCTCCGTCTGTTTGCGTTCTTTATTTCTGTTTAATTGTAATTATTATTTTTTTATATTTAAGTTCACTAAATTCTTTATTTGTTTTTTGTTTTTAAGTTCATCAAATTCTTTTCCAGAAGTGATGTAACAAGCTTGCAGCAAGAAGCCAGAAACAATTTTATGTTTTCTTTAAAAGCTACATTTTCATTTTTTATTTTTCTTCCTATTTTTACCTTTTAAACTTTCCGTTTACTTTTGTTGAGTTTTACCCCAACACTCGATGGTAAGGCAGCTATTTGATAAAACACGCATCTCAGGGAAAACGTAACATCATCTATGTTATTCTCTCTATATATGAATGAATATTAATATCTCAAAGTTGTCTTTTTATGAGGATTCGATATTAAAGTAGATATTATGCAGACAAACGTATGTCCTTCAAAGCCATAGGAGGACCACGATTCATACTCTCGATGATTCCGATGGTGGGATGTGGGATCATCGACAGTATCCATTAGCTGGACATCTTGTTAATGCAACACAATGCACTGCTAGAAAATGTGTTCAATCCTACCTTCATTTACAAAATCGAAGCAACAAATAATTAAAACTGGCATTTTCATATATTTAAAACTATGGAAGAAATTCTGCCTAAATAAGTTCTGCGACAGCAACTCAGATCGAATCACAATGTTCACAATCTGGAGCTTTAGCTGGCAGCGACCCAAATAAAGACAACAACAAAGTTCAGAGTTCGAAGCATAATCATATTTTTCCATCAGTGGAAATATCACTAGTTTCGCCTTATTGACATAGTGTTATTCTCAAACTAAGCAATAGCGAATCATTTTTCCCATAACTGCACTGGATCTATGTCGTCTAAAACGAGCGAGCAGTATTCACTCCAAGTGACGGGATGTAATAATTGCGCTCCCAGACTTCATGGTATCCAGAGATGATGTTTAAGAGATTTGCATTTTCCTGAGAAATCCTTGCTCCCTCTGCTTGCTCGGAAGCCAATTGTGGTTGCAGCTCTGAAACTTTATTCTGGAGATCATTGATTACTCCTGCGCAGCCAAAGACAGGATCGCGAGCTCTCTCGCTCGCCTCGTACACCATACTTTTTACACCATCATTTCTGTTGTTTTCCGGAAGATCCTGTAACACCGTGAAAACTTAATAAATATAAATTTAAAAACTTAATAAATATAAATTTAATTATAAAGAGATAGAAACTAATATTTAGAATAAATAATTTCTTCTAAATTATATACCTGTGTGGTTTTTTTTAATGCATATCACATTAAAAAAAATAAATTAAAAAGGTTAAATTATATACTTGTGTTTTTTTTAATGCATATCACATTAAAAAATTAAATTAAAAAGGTTAGAAATTATGTTAAACAAAAATGTCACATATATATAAATATGTATTATAAAAAGGAATAAAAATAAAAATATTTTTATATATGAAAGAGTAAAATTCAAATAAATATAAATAATATTATCATGAATTAGTATAGAGGAATCAAATTTTTAGTAAATCTTTTTTAAAGTTTTGCATTAAAAAAGAAGTTTGTGTATTGAGAGATTTGATCCCTCTAAGTGATTTATAGATAAAGAGTTAACATGGATCTATGTTGGTCTCTCAATGGCTAATCATCATCCAAGCTCTTATGTGATGATACATCCTATATTGCCAATAGGAAAACATATCTTAGCAGTTAACTTTTATAAACTTATTTTAAATCATTATTAATTATAAAAGGTATTAATGTATGAGTTAAATATATATAAATTTAAAAAACATGTAACAAAGAATATGTAACGAAAAAACTATAGTAAAGGTATAATAAGAAATAAGAGATATTTATCTTTCTTTTCAATTAAATTGTAAGTAAAATGCTTATAACTACCTTTGCGATAAATCTTAACATTTTATCTTAATTATTACAAAAAAAAATATTGTGTTTCATATATATTACATGGAGTCTTAATCCTTACCATCCACTTATTTTTTTTTTATAGCTTAATTATTATTGTAAAAGCATATTCTAAAGTAGACATGCTATCCAATGAAAAAATTGCATTTTTTTATAATTAATTATTATTCTAAAAAAATATTCTAAAATAAACATGCTATCCAATCAGAAAATGCAATATCTATTTGTATCATATATTATGTTATTTTTGTTAAAAACATATAAAGCTTATAATTATTTTCTTTATAGATAATCATAATGATAATAATAGTTTATTATAACTTATAATTATTTTATTTATAATTAATCATAATTATAATAATAATTTATTATGAAATTGTAAATTAGTTAATTTTTATAATCTTTTAAATATTAAGTAAATAAGATGCATCACAAAATAAGTTTATCAATGTTTATTTTCTTTTACTAACCACTTAACTAATGTAATAAGAGAAACTATTAAATGTAATAATCATATAGGTAAAATAGATAAAAGATAAAGGATTGTGATTCCTCCAAAGAAAGTATTGCAATGTGAGGAACAATATTGTACGAAAGAATAATAATGTACAGTTTAGAGCGGTGGATGCCTTTAAAAAGATCTTGGAAAGGATATTATTAAAGAACTTAATTAGAATAAGATTTATGTGATGATTACAATAGTTGAATCGAAAAAATATAATTAAAAAAGTTATATAAATAATTAATTTTCAAATATTTTTTAGGAAATTAAAAAAATTATAAAAAAGTTGAAAAATGAATGTGAGAAAATGAGATTTTATCTATGCTAAACATCATTATTTCAGTGTAGTCTATATTTTATAAATTGAGGATCAAATGAGTATGATGGGACACTACGATATCTTAACAAGCGAGTAAAAGTACTAAGTTACATTATTCGTCCATTTTAATAATAAAATAAAAAATACGGCTACTAAAGAATGCTTTAAAACATCACCATCATTTAAGGACATTTAAGGAGATTTTATGTTAGTGAAAATGTGAGTGCACAAATTCATAATTGTTTATATATTTTATAATCTTTAAAATAAAATAAAAAATAATTAAAATTAAGACGTCAAATTTAAAAGAGAAGTTTAATTATATGTTTATATGTTTAATTGGATTAAAAGTTTAATAAAAGCTTATGTATTATTTTTTTAAGAAAATTTATACGTGAACATTGTGCTTAATATGGAGTTGATAAGTGATATTAAAAAAAAATCTATATTTATTATAAATAGAATATTTTAATTACCATTTTGAGAAAATGTTTGTCATTTTTAATAGGCTTATTAAAAAGAATTATGATAACACAAACACTTGATTTTTGATAAAAATAAAGTTAGTATTTTTTAAAGAATTTAAATAATGAATAAACTATCTCATGTCAAACCATTAATATATTTGCGTTATAGCCAAGAATTTGAAATCCCATTAGAAGTCCAAGAGACTTTTGAATATGAATCCCATAGTCATAAATAAAATGGTTTTATATGTGTATTATTTGAATAATATGAATTGTAATCTTATATTTATTTTTATGTACACTATACAAATAGTATCAAAGTGATGGACTTATGCCTCTACACATGGGTGCTCTCTAGAGCATATCAGACATGTATCCTTTCATGTCTAGCATTCCACAATTTTTTTCTCTATCTACAACTATTCCCTTAAGATGTGTACATTCGATTTGTAAGAGGTTTCCCCCCATGTGGCTTTTCTTTTGTATCTTCGCACTTGGGGATTTTAATATTTCTTTTCTCAAACAATGTACTGCTTGTCCAATGGACTATTTCAGTTCACTAGGTGAGATAACTATAGATTGTTCTAAGAAGCATCACAGCACATACTTCTCCCTCCTCCCTAATTTGTGTTTACATTTCATGAACAATCATCTATCTCTTCATTTCCATCGGCTATGAAATTTAGAGAATGAGCATCCTCAGTTGTTGTGATAGATCCTATAAGGGTTGAAGGGACTTTTTGTTTGTAGATTGCTGAACTATGAACATCCATACCGATTTATAAGCAAGAAAGGATGGATCAAATATGTAGATGTATGCCCAAACAAATTTAGCTTCATTAATTCTCCACTTAATGATTAGGTGTCCTAGCACCTGCATTTGTTGGATAATAAAGTATACCACTAATCTCACTAGATATCGATAAGAATTTCCAAATATCCTTTTATTTGGCTCCCGCCCAATACATATTTTGAATAAAAATAAGCCCTATTTTTAATACATATCCTCTATTTTTAACAAACACCACTTTTCATACTCCGAAATATCTATCATTCCTCCTTACCATACATCCCCACCCAAACACTCATATATATTCACTTTATTTTTCAGAATTCAAAGACCCCATTATGAATGGAAGTTTGATGGTATTGCTCAATGATGTGAACGTCATATGTTTAGCTTATGCTTGATATGTATTTACTATACACTTATATATTGAAATCTAGTTAATTTCCCAAAGGGTTGCAATGGTAATTGAAGTTGTATTTCATACTTTACTGAGTTTCAAAGTTAGTTGCATTATTATTTACTTTCTACAAACATATTAAAAATTGGAGTGATGAGGATATTTGAAGAAAGAAAAGGAATATTCATTTTATATTTTATGTAAATGTGTTAATTTGTAATTTCACAGTAAACCAAACCAAGATGCCTTGAAATATCGACATGTAACCATGATTTCAGTTCCTTATGTGACTATAGATCCATTTACCTTAGTCTTGTAACAAAGCATGCTATTTAGCAAATCTCTTTAACTAAAATGTTTGTGGAAGTATCAATTGTTTGTTGCATAATCTATTTTTTTAATACCTTTTACCTTGATATGGGTTATTTTTGAGGCGGATTTCATAGCATCAAAAAGATAGGTTAACTACAGTAGGGATGATATGTAGATTTGGAGCTTTCCAATAAACTAGATATTTGTAGAGTCAATTTCTTTGTTTAGGAATTGCTTTGACAATGAAGGAACAATTGAGGTTCTATAATTGTAGATCTATGTCTCAAAAATTTTATGTTTACGGAGTCTCTATTTAGTGATCATGTGTCATAACCCATTTATTTGTTGGATATTGAATAATACCACTAGTCTCGCTAGATATTGATATGAATCTCGCAAAAATCTTTCTTATAGCACCCTCCCAATAAATATTTCCAATAAAAAAACCCGTATTTTCAGCTAGGGAGTATGATTGTTCTCTTGTTTTTATAGATCCTACAAAGGTTCTAGGGAATTTTCGCTTTAATATAGTGGGGGTATGGATATGCATGGAGGAATAATTAAGGTTTTATACATGTATATATATGTCCCAATAATTATAGTTTCATGAAGACTCCACTTAGTCATCATGTGTCATAGCACTAATCTTAATAGATATTGATAAGAATCTCCTTAAATACTTTTGTTTATCCCGCTCCAAATACATATTTCCAATAAAAATAATCCCTAATTTTAATCAATATCCCCTTTCTTTAAGTAACACCCCTTTTTATACAACAAAATTCCTATAATCTATTCCTACTCCACATCCCCACCCATCTTCCTACAATATATTGACTTTACTTTTCACAATTTAGAAACTGCTCTTATTAATAAATATGGTACGATATTGCTCAATAAAGTGAAGTACTTATTTTTATCTAAATTCCAAATTAATCCATCGCTTTTATCTCAATTTTCTACAAACATGACTGATGAATATTAAGTGTAAAGAATATCGAATGATGGGGTTATTAAATTAAAAAGAAGAAGAAGGGGATTACTCATTTTAAAGTTTGTGTAAATGTGGGTTGATTTGAATCTCCCCTCTTTTTCATGTCTAATAAGCCCAGATGCCTCTAAATATCGACATGTAATGATGATTTTAGTTCCATGTGTGGCTCTAAAGTGAATTTGTTTAACTAAAATGTTCGCGGAGGTTGTCATGGTATTCCATGATCTATCTTTTTTGAGACACGAAAACCAGATATGGCTCAATTTTTGAGGTGGACTTCATTTTTCCAAGAAAAAATAGGGTAGCTAATGTAGGGATCACACGTAATCGCTTTGACAATGAGATTATATTGAATTTAAAATCACTTATGAGAGAATATTTCGATAATGTCTCTTCATAAATTGGAGATATTGAGTTCCCGTTGAGAAGTCTTTATTGCTTATTAAATGTAAGTTCGTTAGATTTTCAATCCGTAACACCGTTAACTTTTATATATTTTTCTTCTACGTTTTTGTATATGTTCATGAATGGAATGGGTGCATTTTTGGTAGAGATGTTTATATAGTTGGTCGTTGGCCACATGAAGTATCATAATTTTTTTGGCCTTTATCTTCATAAGTATTCTGTAAAGAATTCCATTTTCTCACTTTCTACTTAATATGGGGAAGTAATTTAAGTGATTGATACAGTTAGAATTTTTAGTTTTGAAATTTTATCACCAAAAAGAAATTAATTAAATTAGAGCGACAATAAAAGTCTATATTATGAGTCATCTAGATCAAATAGTTTTATTTAATGTGAGAGTCACGAGTGTGATTTGGTTTATGGTCTTCTTCAAGCAACCATTTAGTAGAGAAATCATAACTTTTGCTATAGGTTAATTTACAAGCATCTTCAAGTCAACATTTCTGAGCACATCTATTTAGCAGAAGACATCAACTTCGATATAAATGATGAAATCATCCAACAACCATTGAGCCTTAGAGCGAAGGTCCATTATTTGTTGTCATCTTGAAACCACCATAAATTTGTGTGATAACTTATAAAATACATTGCCATAACAATGCACATGGAACAAAGAGAAAAAATTCTAATGTCGATACAAGAGTGTAATTTAATGTAAAAGTATATTTTGGAATAGAGATCCAATGAAATCAATTAAAAAATAAAGACATGAAAATAATTTTTTCAGATAAGTAACTAGCACAACCACATTAATGAATGTGGTTGATATATGCTCATAGGCGTCAATGATATACTTTTAATATTAATATTAATATTAATCAATATGTAATAATAATAATAATAATCATTATATTACAAATCCAGTAATTATTGTAACAATTTTAATGAAAAATTATAATATTAATTATTATATTATAATAATATAACCATAATATTAATATTATCAAAAATATAATACATCCAAAGGTTTATTGATATTATTAACCAAAACGAGTATTAATATTGTAAACCGAAGGCATTATAAACTTCGAGGAATAATATTAAACCCAAAATATTAAAATAAAACTAAGGTATTTATATTAAATCATCAGATTAATATTATAAATTATATGAATAATATTATACCCTAGAAATATGAACCTGTAGATTAATAAACCCAAGAGATTGATATTATAAAGCCAAGGGATTAATAGTAAAAGCCTGAGACATTATAAGAATAATATTAAACCCAAGATATTAATATTATAAAATAGAGGGATATAAATCGGTAATACATTATAATATGATCAACCATTGTATACCATGGTTAATCATGGTTCACTGTGATTGACCATGGCTGAGCATCAATGACCATCGTTTATTTTCATATTGAGACAATATTTGTCACAATATCATGTTGAACCATGATTGACCATAATTGACCATGGTTTACCATGATTGACCATGGCTGACCATGGTTGATTTTCATACTGATATAATCTTTGTCTCAAACCTAAGGGATTTATAATATAAACCCAAGGGACATAAACCCTTAGATAAATATTATAAACCCTAAAATTAACATTAAACCCTAATTATTGACCATGATTGACCATAGTTTATTTTCATATTGAGCCAATATTTGTCACAATGTGACGTTGGACCATGGTTGACGATGATTGACCATCGATCGCCATGGTAGACCATGATTGATTTTCATATTGAGACATTCTTTGTCACTATGTGGCATTGGACCATGATTGACTATAATTGACTTTCATATTGAGATAGTATTTGTCACAAAACCAAACAATTAATATTATTAAACAAAGGGATATAAACCCTAAGATAAATATTATAAAACCTAAAATAAATATTAAACCCTAACATTAATATTATAAACCTTAGGATTAATGTTATCAATGGAAGGGATTAATAAACCCAAGGGATTGATATTGTAAACCCGAAGAATTAATATTAAAAACCAAAGGGATTAAACCCTAAGAATAATCTTATAAACTGAAAGTACTAATAAACCTAAGGAACTAATAAACTCTAGGATTAATATTATAAACCTTATGAATAATATTATACCCTAGGATCATGAGCCTTTAGATTAATATCATAAACCCTAAGATTAATATTATAATACCAAAAGATTAATAAACCCTAAGAATAGTACTATAAACTATATGAATAATAATATATAACTTAAGAATATAAATCCTTCGATTCAATGTATAAATTCACATAGAGATCCAACGAAATAAATTAGAAAATAAGAATTTGAAAGGAATCTTTTGTGATAACTAATTAACTTTGAAACATGTACGATAAAATAGAAAGACAGTAGAAAGTGTAATAATGCAAAAGTAGAGTTCTTGATGAAATGAATTAAAAATAAAAGTATTGAAAAAAAATACTTCTAGGATAAGTAATCAAGTTTTAAAGGCTTATTATAAAATAAATAGAAAATATAGAAATTCACGTAAGAATGTTGATGAAAACATTTGATTCTATCTGTATTTACTTTTAATTGGTTTATATTTATTATTTATACAAAGAAAAATAATGAGTGCAGAAAAATTATGGATAGAAAATTTGTTAAAGAATGACAACAATTAATGCTAACAATGTAATTATTTTAGTAAATATGGTTTTACTGGTGAGGCAGTTGTGTAACCATAGGGAGTTATGTAACAAAGTCTTTGTATTAAAATTATGATTTCCCGAGAGGCTTGATGTAACTTTGGAGAATCATTTTTTCACCTGGAGCAATAAAAATTCCAATCCCTTGCCCCATTGAGGTTTCCATTACACACCGTTAGGGTTTTACCATGTAAATTCACGTGTTCGTTTTTGTGATACATTTTCTATTTTTTGTGCATTTCTTTCATATTTAAATGTGAATGGGCCCAAAATATGATCAAGTGGTATGAGAGCAAGGAGTGTGAGGACCATGGTTTGCTAGCAAAAGAAATTTGAAGCAAGTTTCAAAACAACCCATTAATCAAAGAAAACTGATCTTGGCGCAAATGGGATAGTTACATTCTTGGAGGCCACATTCTTCGAGCAAGAGAAAGTAGCAGAAAACACATAAAAGAAAGTGCAGAGCCGAACGCTACTGATATAATAATAGTTGAAGTTGGAAGAAGTCAAGCAAGTCATTGGAAGTTGAGAAGAGAAGTGTTGTAGGGAGCCAACCCTGTCCTGAGCCTGGTAAATGAAATGATTGTTGTTGACTGAAACGATTCCTAGAGTAGTCGAGGCATGTCATTGTTTAATCTTGAAGTGCATAAGAGGACCACACAACCAGCTCATGGGTAGATTCTTTGTACTGTTGTTTGTTTTGAGGGTTGATTTAAAGCTATGTATGAGATCCACATAACTTCCTTTTATTTTTTATTGCATTGCCACTGAGTATAAAAGTAAGCCCCATAAAAGGAGTAAGGCAAGCTTGAAAAGAGATTGCTGACTATAAGGTGCCATCTACTTTGTCCTAGCATTTTTTTTTTTGGTAGTAGAAAAATATATTTGTTGAAGAATTCATTTATGAAAGTAAATAAAATTTTGAAGAGTTAAACATTATTGTTTGGCTTTTTTACAAAGAACAATAAAGTACTGAAAATTTCTCTTAATCCTTTTTTTGATTTCTTTAAAGAAAATTGGAGTAGGGGTTTGAAGTTTTTTCTACTTGAATATGTTATTAAAAAGAGAAAACCTAGTGAAAGAAACCAAAAATAAAGAAATTCATAAGAAATCCTAGTTGAAGGAAAAATTAAAAAGGAAAAACCCTAGTTGGACGTGGAGAAGTTCACCGGTAAGAACAATTTTGCATTATGTAAACTAAAGGTATGGGATTTGCTGGTGTAACAAAGGTTTCAAAAATCATTAGATGGGGCTAGAAAGAAAGGTATTGGCATGACAAACTTGGATTGGAAAGACATGGATGCTCGAGCTCTCATTACCATCAGGTTGTGCCTAGCGGATGAAGCTCTCTTCAACATTATTGAAGAAACATCAGTAGAAGGTTTGTGGGGAAAATTGGAAACATTGAAAATGACTAAGTATTTAACCAACATAATCTATTTGAAGAGTCAGTTGTATAGTCTCCAGATGAAGGAGGGTACTAAAATTGTAGAACACTTAAAATGTATTTAATACACTTATTTGCAAGTTTTCAGATATGAATGTTAAATTTGAAGAAAAAGATAAAGCTATCACTTTCTTATGTTCCTTTCCCAAGTCTTAGGATCACTTTGTGACTTCTATTAGTTTGAGCACAATCGAATCTTTAGAACCTGATTCTCTTGTGGGAGCTCTATTATCTGAAGAAGTACAGAGGAAGTCTAGCATTGAAACTTCCTTGCGACAAGCCATGGTAGCTAGAGGCCAGTGCAAGGAAAGAGGGGAGAAAGAAAGAAGTTCTTCCAGATCAAAATAAAAAGGCAAGAAGTGTAAAGTCAAATGTTGGTATTTCAACAAAATTTGGCATATCAAAAAAGATTGTTGGAAATGAAAGGAATCCATTGAAACAAAGAAGGAAGAAAATCAAGTTGACTTAGGTATGATTGATGAAGTTTTATCTACTGAATTAGGTATGGTAGATAAAGTTATGTATGTTTGCAATGTTTCTCAACATTATGAAAGTTGTTTGTTAGATTCTGGTGCTTCTCATTACAGGAGTCTGCACAGAGGTTGGTTTACTTCATATCAAGCTATGAATGGTAGTTTTATGTTTATGAGTAATAATGTATCTTACCAAATGATTGGGATGAAAAATGCAAGAATTAAATGTATGATGATACAATTAGAACATTGACTAATGTTAGAAATTTGCCTGAGTTGAGAAATAATTTGATTTCTTTTAGAGTATTGGACTTGAAAGGTTACAAATTTACAAGTCATAATGGAGTGTTAAAAGTTTCAAAGGGTGCTCTAGTTGTTATGAAAGCAAAGAAGATCGAAAACCATTACAGAATCAAAGGAAGTACTCAGGTCAGTCAGTAGTGATTGTGTCTGAGAAGGAAAGGTAAGATATTCCCCCATGGCATCAGCGGCTAGACCACATGAGTGAAAAGGTGCTTCAGGTACTAATGAATCATAAATTACTTCCTAACTTGAAATCATTGAGATTGGATTTTTGTAAACATTGTGTATATGGAAAACAATGTAAAATAAAATTAAAACCAAAATTTTAATAGTAAATAATTTTTCAACTATATTCATTCTGATCTTTGGGGACCATTTACTACAATATGTTATGGAGGTGCATATCACTGTGAAGCATTTACTCATGATTACTCCAGGAAAGTATGAGTCTATATGTTAAAAAGAAAAAATCATGTATTTAATGTCTTTAAGTGGTTAAAGCTATGGTTGGAGAGAAAATAGACAAATTAATTAAATGTTTAAGAAGTGACAATGGCTATGAATTTACATCCTTAGAATTTGAACAATATTGCAAGGATGAAGGGATTTTTAGCCATTAAAAAATTTTCTATACTCCTCAACAAAATGACATTGTTGGACATATGAATTAGACTCTTATGGAGAGAGGCATAAGCATGATCAATAGTGTTAACTTGCAAAAGGATTTGTGGGAATAAGTAATATCTATTGCTTGTTATTTGGTAAAAAAATCACTTTCAATTGACATTAATTGTAAAATTCCTGAAGAAGTTTGTTCTGACTAGTCTTGTGATTATTCATATTTAACAATTTTTGGTTGTGATGCCTACACTCTTATTCCAAAGAATCATTTTTCTTTGTTAGAACCAAAAGAAAAATGTTATGTCTTTTTTGGGTATGACTATGCGGTGAAATGATAATGGTTGTGGGATCCTTCTTGACGTAATATAGTCATTAGTAGAGCTGTAACAATTGATGAATATTCTCTTCTAAAATCCAATGTTGGAAAAGTTGAATAGGAACAAGTGTCGCCAAATCAGTAAATGTAGTTGGAGACTCAACCTTTTTTCAGAAAGTCAGAAGGAAGAAGACACTTTTGAAGAAAAAGGAGAAGAAGATGTAAATGAAATTGTAGAAGTTTAGGAACCAATTCAACAACGAGTCACTCTCAGGAGGTCTATAACGGAATGAATAACATCTAAAATGTATGAAGATTTTGCTTCATCTATTGCATTGATTACTGAAGATGGGGAGCCTTCTTATTATCAGGAAGAAATCTATGATGTGGATATTGAAAAATGGAATAAGTCTATGGACGAGGGAATGGATTCCTTTGCCAAAAAAAAACCCGGGATCTTGAAGAAATTCCTAAAGGGAGAAGTGTTGTTGGATGAAAATGGGCCTTTAAACTGAAGCATAATATTTATGGACGTATTGAAAGATATAAGGTGATACTGGTAGGAAAGGTATTCTTCGATAGATGCTAATGACATTCATGATATTTTTTCATGAGTCGTAAACCTTGTTTCTATTCTTACTATGTTAGCACTAGTTACATTACTTGATCTTGAGTTCGAATGTTCGAACAGTTTGATGTTAAAACAACTTTTCTTCATGGAGATTTGAATGAAGAGATTTATATGGAACAACCAAAATTCTTTCTACAAGGTCACAACAAAGTATTATTTTGCAATATCGAAGAATCATTGTATGAGGTAGTGGTACAATAAGTTTGACTCCTTCATGGTGAAAGAGAACTACACTAGAAGTGAGTATAATCATTATGTATACTTTAAAGGTTTCAATGGAATATTCATTATCTTGGTTTTGTATGTTGATGATATTCTTATTCCAAGAAAAAGCATGGAAGAAATCAACAAGTTAAAGGCTTAGCTTTCTAGGAAGTTTGATACGAAGGGCCTTGGAACTGCAAATCTATCTTAGGCATCGAAATACACAGAGATAGGAAAAATGGAATTCTCTAGTTATTGCAACAGAAGTATGTGGAGAAAACACTTGCAAAGTTGGATATGGACAATGTCAAACTTGGTATTGTTACTTTAGCTACCCATTTTAAGCTTTCCTTAGGTCTGAGTCTGAGAACTAATGAAGAAAATAAATCTATGTCTCACATGCCATAAGGAAATATGGTAGGAAATTTAATGTTTGTGATGGTTATTGCAAGGCTTCACATTTCAGATGCAGTTAGAGTTGTCAGCAGGTTCATGGAAAATCCAGGTGAGGAACATTGGAGAGTACTTCGATATTTGAGTTGCACAAGTGACCAGTGTACGATATTTAATAGTAGTGGAGGTTCAGTCTGCATATATATGGATACTGATTATGTGGATGACTTAGACAAATGCAGATCTAATACATGACATGTCTCTACTCTTGCACGTGGAGAAATTACTTGGATGTCAAAGCTTCAAGATGCATTTGTATTGTCCACTACTGAAGAAGAGTATATAGTTGCTTCAGATTGTTGTAAAGAGACAATCTCGTTGAAAGGTCTACCTAATGAGATTGAAAGGAGGCAAGAGAAAGTGAATGTATTCTATGAGAGTCAAAGTGTTATTAATTTGGCTACAAATCTGGCTTATCACAGCAAGACTAAGCATATTGATGTTAGATACCACTTTGTCAGAGATATGATCAATGGCTGCAAGGTATCTCTCAAGAAGGTCCATACACAGGAGAATCGTGCATACCTGTTCATGAAGCTAGTTTTAGTAGAGAAGTTGTGACGGTGTTTGGCTTCTCTTGGCTTGCAAAAGAGATGAGCAATGGGCATGGGCAATAGATTAAGAAAATTGTTGTCAAGGTGGAGATTGTTAAAGAAACAACATAGATCCATTTTAAGCACGAATCTAACATGAGCGGAAAGGGATCAAATTTCTTCAGGTGAAAACTTATTTTAAAGTGCAAAAAAAAAAGTGTAATTATTCCTTGTCTAAATTGTATTTTTGATACAACTAATTAAACATGAATAGCATATTGTTTGTGATTATAATTAATATCTCTTTTTGATTTAGACAATATTTTATTTTTATTTTAAGAGGTACACATGTGAAGTCCAAATTGAACATGGACATATCACATTCACATAGGGTTGTAGAATTAGCCTTTGCACTCAATCACAACAATTAATGTTAATAATGTAATTATTTTGTTAAATATGGTAATTGTGTAAGGAAATTCTGTACCTTAAAGAGTTATGTAACAGAGTCTTTGTATTAAAATGATCATTGTCCAAAAAGTTTAATGTAACTTTGGAGAGTCATTTTTTGACATCAAGCAATAAGAAATCCAATCCCTTAAGAGTAAAGATTTCTTTGACATATTATCAACGTTTTGTCATTTAAATTCTTAGGTTGATTTTTGTGATTCACTTCCTATTTCTTATACATTTCTTTCATATTTAAATATTAACCGGGTCAAAATACTATCCAAAAAAAAGTTTTAACCTTATTTTCATAATTCTTTCTCTACCTTTATAAATCATCCAACCTCACAAATTAATAAAAATAATCAAATTCAGTAATTCTTTCTATACCTTTATAAATCTTCCAACCGCTCGAATTAAATAAAATAATCAAATTCAATAATTCTTCATATACAAATTCTACAGCCTTCCAAATTATATAAAAGTAATAAAATTCGGTATATCAGATCTCAGGATATCTAACCTAAGGGATAGAAACTGCCGCAAATTGGATGTGCTTTCCGACTCCATATTTGAAAGTAATCATTGGGAGAGAAAAATTGGGATAATAATCATAAAATATTCAACGCGTCATACTGTTTAAACATATGGTCGTCCACTTGATCTCGATTCAATGACGATTATTTTTCCGTTTTCCATTCATTGGGTGACGGTGAAGCCCCTCGATTTAGATAATGGGCATTGATAAGATAAGTTGCCGTCAGATGACGCAACCAACCATGATGTCATTTCAGCTAATAGTCAAATAATTCAATTCGCCCACTCCACTTCAATTACCAATTTACTATTTTATTATTGGTAATAGGCATTGAACACAGAGAAAATATATGCCCACCCACGATTAGAGATTAATTTCAGGTAATGGTCAAATAATTCAATTACTTCCACTCCATTACAGCAATTATCGAGCAGCAACGAGGAAGTTTAAATCCCCAAGGTTCATTCTCCGTCTATTAGTGTTCACGTTTTATGCGGGATGCCCATGCCACAATAAATAAATAAATCTGTTACAAGTGGGTCCTCTTCATTTTATTCGGGAAGAGTTGGACTCCCACAAAGCGATTTACACATTTGATACTTTTGGAGTGTAATACATAGAAAGATAGACCTATTTCAACATGCTGAAGGGGAAGAGGGATTACGAAAAGGAGTTGCGTTGTCGTGACACCAAAAAGGAATATTTCCTTAGTTAATTATTTATTAACGAGTGCTATTCATATAATTAGTAGAAGAAACTCAAAGCATATCTCCCATTCATAATAGTATAACACATTATCATATATATCATCACACTACATTTATTTCAGAAATGCTACATGATTATATATATTATCATACTATACATTTATTTCAAAAAAGCCACACTTTATTTATGTTTAGTATTTACAAATACATTGTTGTAACAATATTATACACTTAGGTAATATTTCAGTTTGTCTCAGCCAATTTAATCCCTTAACAACCAATTATTAACCAACCTTTTACATTATGCATACTCTCTTGGGTACCACAATATCATAGAGAAAAAATTCAAAGAATGTGAACAATTCTAAAACATATGAAATACTTAGTTTTCTTGGGTTTTTTTAGAGTGTTCTAAAATTATTTAAACCACTTATGATGAATAAATGAATTGAAAATTTTATAGAATATAGGGAAGGATTTCAGTCAAATCTTGATTCCAAGGAAAGAGTGAGAATCAATAAGAATACTAGAGAACTTTATTTTTTCTATTTTTATTACAATTCTTTTGTTGTGGTTTATAATTACATTTTTAGAACCACTTTAATTAAATAATTTTTCAAGTTTTATGCAGGATAGATAAATATGTTATAGAACTTCTCTAAAAAAATTCAAATTCTTATTTAAAATATTCAATGAGTACCGATCAAAAGATGAGACTCTTGTCATTAAAGAAAAAATTCAAAGAACGTGAACAATTGGAGAGTTGAATTTTTCTTTTTTATTAAGAAAGCCTTTAACCAAATATTCTTGATGTGAAAATTTCATTAACACAAAGGTGTTTGTGTAGCTTTATTATCAATCACCATGTGGATGAAACATATTGGTGGATTGGAAACTTAACCTAGGTTTAAGCATTGATGACTATGGGATATGACATGCAAATATGATCTATACATAACTAACTTAAAATAGGATTATTGCAACATGCTTTCTTTGCTTGTGATTTTCATTTTTTTTTTTTTGCATGTTACGAATTGTTCATGCATGTTAGCTATAGCCCATGTTTCCATAGTTTTACATTTCTAGCGATTTTTTTTCTTGTGGGAGACCCTTGTTGATGCTCCATGTGTAGCTCTTTGAGTCAGACTAGCTTTTGTTGTGACATTCCAGCTTCTATTATTGAATTTTTCAAGTTGATTATTTTGTTTTATATGCAAGTACATATTGCTTGCTACTATTCGTTTTAAATGTCGTAAACCCACCTTGAAACTTGAAAATTTTGTTGATTTCATGTGTGGTGAGATAGGAATAATTTTTTTTTGTATCATTGACGTCTCATCGTACTGTTTTATTTTTATATTTACAATCAAGGATCATGTAGAAATACACAACACTCTATTGAAACCCTAGAAAAATATTTTATTTTTGTTGTGTGTGAATGGTATAATAAGGATACCTTATTCAAAATAGAGAGGTCTAGAAACGGATATATGTATGACGTGTAGTATTTTAGGTTTCGTACAAGTTCTTACAAAAATACACGAATTCTACACAGAACCCTATAGGTGGATACGTAGATCCATATTAAAATGGTTATGGATACCTCTCATAATATTTTTATTGATTTGTTCAAAATATGAAGATAAATTAGGGATATCATGTTAATGGGCTCTTAAGTTGTCCCATGGTTCATACTCATAACATGGAAACCAACGGGGGCCAACATATTATGTATTGATATCATTCAAACCCACTTTAGATGATTAGGAAGATATGAGTAACTGAAGTATTGAAATACCTTTAGATTTCTCTCAACAAATTACCAAGCAAGATGAGTATTTTAAATAATGGATAGGATTGATACCAACATCCAGAAAAACTAACAACATACATGCATCGATGGGATAATATTTAAGAGGTGAAGAGAGGCACCCTAGTACACTCTTTCTATTTAAACATAGTAATCACACAAACTTTCAAGGTGAAAATTCATAGCATTAGTTTCTAAAATTTAATGTGAACCAATTTTATAGTTCTTATGAATTTTCATAGTTTGATGAAATGGAATGCTATTTCCCTCTCCATTTATTATCGATGAACCATTGAAGCTCAAATTAGGGATATTGTATTTGGATTTAAAAGATTAGAAATGGTGGAAACCTTACAAGAAATTTTATGGAGGTTACATTGGTTCCACTTAGTATGTCAAGTCCACTTATGTCATTTTGAATGTTACACTCACTATCTAGGATGACTAAAAAATTTATGTCAAGTGATGCAGGTGCATAATTGGAGCACAAAGTTCGATGAATATTAGACAAGAACATGCCCATGTGATGGGATGGTAACATGTTGATGTTGGAAGAAATTTTAAATTTTTTGTAGATATTTGCATTAGGATGTGATTTTTGTTTTTATAATAAGTTGGAGAAAATATTTCCTAATGTAAATGTAATTTTAGTTTCCCCTATTTTGTGAGAAGTGGAAATGAAGCATAAATTGTGACTCTTGGTTACCCATGTCAGTTTTTTTTATAATGAAATGATTGTTTGAGAAGAAGAGTAGAAGCGCAGTGGTAGAAGACAGGAAGAGTTCTAGCGTCAGGGGAATATGCAAGGCATGAGAGAAATGGTATGCACAGACCCAATTTGTATATTATATATATTTTAATGTATGTATGAATTTGATTAATGAGTAGTTTGGTTATATGCCTTTCTACATGTTTATTTCTTTGTCTGTATAATGTTAACTTGATTTGTTGAGGGTTGCACTTGTTGAGTCAATTTGTAGTAATATTTTGAATGTGTCAAGAGTGTGGTGATTGTATGCTTTAGGAAAAATTTGATTTCTTATTCAAGTAAAAATTTGCGCTAAATATATTTATCTGTTTGTATGGGTAAGAGATTGTATGATGTAGAATTGTTTCTATTGTTGTATTCTTATGGGTTGTGTGTAATTTTAGGTTGATTCTTGTGTATTTCTTACCTTTGAAAGCGTATTATTATTCCCTAGAGTTATATTAAGAATTTCCGCTTTGAAGCCGCCACCATTGTGTTGAGTCCCTTTGTGCCTTAACTCTTGTTGTGTCAGCTAAAAGCTAAGAAAGAAAGTGTTTATGCGTTATGGATATTAGTGAGTGTTTGTTTTTTGTGTTTTGAAACCCATCAGCAAAACAAAGCACCATTGTTCAGATTCAATCACTCCCTACTGATTGCAATACAATGTGTTTTTTTGGTTATGTATTCCCCTCAGGTTAGAAATAATGGGCTTGAGAATCGAGAAAACCTATAAGTAGCTTATAGTTACACCATCATTTTTTGTTAACTTATTGTAGTTGTATAATTTTTGCATATGGAGAAAAACCCGAGCACACTGTTGTGTGAACAATGCCAAACCACTTTGTTATCAGTGATTTTGATGGAAAATATGTTCACTTCGCAATCCTGTTGAACAAGGGCATAATAATTCAATGGTTGAGATAAGAAACAAGTTAAGGTCATGTAGATTTGATTCAGAAGTCGACTAGAATGATGATAAGTCACTTTGGATTCTTGGAATATGAAAAGATAGAGTTTTGAGATGCTATGAAAATATTTGCAATGCCTACAACAAATAGTTTTCAGGGCTACCTGTGCATTGTTGAAAGCTTGTTTAGCTAGCATTTTGTGCCATATGATGGTTTGAAGCCTATGGAGTTTCATGGGGTTTGAATAAGGATTGCAAGATGGGAGAAATCTGTAGAATTTCCCACTGTAGATCAACAGATTATGCAATATACTAAAGAAAAATACAAGATCTACTTCTACAACAATCTTTATGGAAGCTAAATTGAATATGAGCAAGATCAATAAGAACAAATATAACTAAGAATGAGAAAGCAATCACACATGAACACGGAAGAATACTCTAGGGAAAGACTCAGCCTAAATGTTGATCTCTGTAATATCATATAAGTGGAAAATAGTCAGGATTACACAAAGCATTAGCTCACAAGCTATCCTTCTCTTAGTATAATCACTCTGCTACTTATAGATAGTCAAAGACTTCTCTCAAACCTTCTCCTCTGCCCTCCAAGCCTCCTATTTCGTTGCATAGTTTTTCATGGGGTCCAGTGCTTCCACTTGTGTGAATTCCCACCTCACACTACTCACTTGGCTCAGTGGTAACTACGCAGTCCTGAAGGAGATTATTCCTTCTCCATGGACGAGTTTCCTTTATAGGAAAATTCCTCCAACCGATAGTACATTGTCCCTTCCTCTGATCTCAACTAGGTCTCTAACTGAACTGACATGCATGAGTTATTTATGAGAGAATATTCATTTATCTGGAGAGCAACAGTTACATGCATGTAAACATTAACTAACTGAACTCACAATTAATTCTATAAATTGTTAGAACTAATCTAACTAGACTTGACTCAGTTAACTGAACCAACTATTTATGTTCTCTTGTTGGGGCCTAACCCAGGTTTGGAAGTGTTTTAAACAAACAAATCCCGCACTACCAACCCTTTCGGCAACAGTCCGCGGAGGGCGGACTGAAGTCTCACTTGAGGTAGCAGGGGAGGGTGCTGGAACTAGGTTTCCACACCCTAGGGATGTCTAGATGGGGACTAGATGAACCGTGAACCAATCGACACACTTGCGCTACTCTGCACAGCGATCTGGTCTTCGCGAAGCTTGATGATGAGGCACTTCTTGGATTCTTATTATTATACGTGTTTATTATCATTCAGATCTACTTCTTAAGGTTTTTAAGCAAACATTTAACAGTAATAACCAGTGTGCGCAATCATAAATGCACATAAATTCATAACATAAGCAAACAGATAGATTCATGATAAAGCACACAATGATTCGAAAACTCTTATCTTTATTTATCTTCCATTCAGTACAACTAGATCTGCCCTGTGCACTCAGCTGCAGGGGTCCGCGCACATAGCTGCGGACTCTACTCGGCCTTTGCACACACAACTGTAGAGCCTCTATCTATCTACCAACACCCTTGACATGGACTTACAGATGCACAGAGAATATTTCCTTCATAAACCCATAACATTCAAGATCGAAACTAAGAACAGCCTTCTAGCCATAGAGCCTTGCTCTATTTATACATTCCCATGGTCCGCAGACCATGGGTAGGCTGACTCATTTTCTATTTTCTTACATTATTTTCGGGCAGACAACCCTTTGACTCGACCTATTACATTTCGCGCTCGGCAAACTTTGAGAAACTTTTACAATATCCTTACCCTAACTCATTTGATCTATGCCCCAAAAACCCTTACGTGGGGCCTTTGCTACCCAACAAGCCCCCAACACAATCATCGTGACTCGTCCTGAGTCACTCCGCTAGTGCGGAATTCTTCGCACAAAGGTCATCCAGAAACTTATGTGCTACACTTATACTCACAACAAAGTCTTCCACCATCTGCTATACCCATTGTACGTGAGTTACCGATGCATCAATATCAATTTTAGTTGTTTTTCCTGGTTCATATGCTGCCTGCATGTGTGCTAACTTTCCCTCGATATTGGTGGAGACCGCGAATTCCTCATCAAGCCAAGGTTGAATGCATTCTTTGAGCACTGCTTCCTTCTACCGTGCAGCGTCAACTTGTGCCTTGAGAACCTAGGCCTCCCTCATCTTGGCTAATTGTTGTGTGATGGAAACCGCTTGCGCTGTCCCTCGAACTTGGTCATAAGCCTACTGCAACTCCTGTGCTTTTGTCTCTACCTGTTGTAGCATTGGGTCTTCCTGAAGGGATGTGAGCGTAAGAAGTAACTGATCCAACAATCCCAAGTAATCTTAGATAGCGTGCGCTATCACTTCCCATCCTACTTGGATTGAGCAATGGCATTACTCTTGAACTTCTGAGGGTGTAGGAGGTTGCGCCTTCATCCTTAGTTCCGCGATTTGTAATTTTAACTCCCACAGAGCTTTCGCAGCCTCCTCTTGGGCCGTATGGAATCCTGCGGCCATGTGATGAATCTTGGCAGCTATTGGGAGTTCCACTTGCACAACCAACTATGGTACGTTGCTACAGACCTCCGCCATGGCCTGTTCCAATTCCTTGTTGTGTGCCATCAAGTCATCACGCTGTAGATTGACCTGCTCCAGATTTTCCTTATGGCCCATTAAGACTTGGAGGGCGTGGCCTTCACAGGCATGGAGCTCAGCGGTGACCCCATCTTGTAGCTAGTATACAGTTTCTCTAGGAAGGGCAGCCAAGTTCAACCCCAACTTCACATGTCACCTTCGGCTTCTGCTAGGATAGCGCTTGCTGGCAACACTATGGTTTTCATTGTGTGGGCTCGCACCATCTACTCGGTTGCAGATGCATCGTCTGCGAGGTTTGGTATCATCCTTCCTAGGGGTCGCACCTGTAGTGCCTGTAGTTGCGCTCTGAGCTCCCCCAATGCAGTTGTCTGCTCTGTCATTAGCTCTTCGAAATCTCCTTTAGTGACATCACGTGTCGTTTCATTGCTGTCAAGAAACTCTTTCTCCAAAGTCTTTGCTGTCTTCGTCTTTTTTCATATATGCGGCGGGTCCTTGATGCGCGACCTCTTGAATTGGGTTGATTTTGTGGTAAGGTCTGTGCGTTCCTATATATCCATTTCCCTCTGTATGTCCTGCTCTCAGAACATTTCCTGATCTTCCCTGATATCTTTGGTGATTGCTTCCTCAATCGCCTCGTGATGCGAAGCTACCTTTTGTCCCTGACGCGTCCTTTCTGCCATTTTATAAAGTCGCAGCTGGATTTCCTTCTTTCGCTGCTATGCCACCATCCTTTCTAATGCGGAAAATTCCAAGGCACACCAATCTAGAGGCCATGCTACCATTACCTAATAAATTGCATCATCCGTTGTGATGAACGGAAGCTTTACCCATGTTTGATTTGGATCCTTCCTCGCCCGGATATATAGATTATGCATGTCTGCTTTGAATTCAGCCACGCTTTGCAAATTGTTGTATACTGTGGGGGATAACCGCAGTCTGTGGGCAATCCACATTTGGATACTCGCCTCCACAAATATCCAAAAAAACTTGATCTCACGAATCCTCGTCGTATATTTCGTAGCCCGGAGCGAGTTATGCCACACGGCTTCAGGGAGGTTGTCCTCAATGTTGATAAATTGGTTCCCCTACGGCAGCTCTCCTGCAACCAGTAGGATTGTTAGGAGCAACCATGCTAAATGGAAAGTCTTACCATGCTCCTAAGCTTCCCGAAAATTCATCAAAATTCGTCGCATAGAAACTGTGCCTAATTGTACTAAACCACTTCTGCACACTGCTCCGTGAGCACAATGACAGTGGCTGGCACTTCATCTGCGTGGCATTTTCTCATGAGCTCACTGCCCAATAACTGGGTGGCAATGCACACCCCTCGGTCTTTGATGCTTGCTATTACATACCCTCGCTTCCGTTTCTCCAGCTTATATTTAACCTTCATGGCTTCTGCGAGCCCCACGTCGCTACTCATTCTGGCTATGTTTGTAGGATCGTTCCCTTTAGTAGGAAGCTGGGAAATACGGTGTACTAAATCAGCCGTGATGGGAATCACTTCCTCGAACCAGGGATACCCATCATGTACCAGACATAGTAACTATCAGGGTATAGTGGGGTATCCACCTCAGATTGAGTAATCTCGCCTTCTCCACACCCCGTAACCACTTTCGCCGTAGTAATTTCTCTTCGGCCAATTGGGGGAACTTCTCGTTGTCCACAAGATCCCAATCTTCGAACTTGATTCTCGGTACTCGGCCCAGCGGCAGACTGTCAAACCTTATCTCGTCTGGAAGAAGCGGGTTCTGGAGCGTACTCTTCGTGGCCTCCAGGTCCTGTGGTATATTGGCCGCCACTTTCCACGGGGACATATATGGTGGTAGCGAAGGTATTTGGACAGCATCCTCCTCTTCCTCATCCTGTGCTTCAATCTGAGTGATCAGGGCTTGAAAATCTTCTGTGTCCTCGTTGATTTCTGTGGTGATTTCTTTGCCCTTTTCTGCCACTGATAATTTACTGAATCTCAATGATGCTTGAATTGGTCCCATAGTCTGCTTGTCTTTCTGGGGTCATGGCGTGCGTGGGGACTTTGGAACTTCTGGGGTAGCGGTCGCCGCTCCCAGCTCCTCCTAGGTCAGATAGGGCGCTTCCTTGAACCTTAACCTGGTTCCCATGGTTTCTATCTTAAACTCACTCGGGAACATGCTCTCGAGGCGCCAGGTAGGTGGGTGCTCGTTGATCTATACTGGCTTGAGTCTCACATAGGCAAAGGTTGTTGTACGGCTATCCGAACGGTTTTTATAAGAACATGTGAATTTGAATTCAACCCTTCCCTCCACTTCGGATTCATTAATATCTTCTTGGCGGCAAATATTTTCGTATCTAGCTCAGAACTCCTGTCTTAATGGACCGCTGCCCATTCCTCTCTGTCGTAACTCTAACTTCTTGTCATGAACAGTGATTTCAATGGCCACCTGCCAGTCTTCCCACGCAACAACGCAGCCCCTTCGGCGCGACCTTGATCTTGCTAACCGACTAGCCCTGCATGGACCCTTCTTCCTATGCAAGTCTTCTGCAGACTTGTTTATAGTCCTGCGCCTCCTTTCAACTACTTGAAACATTGAGACTACGCCTTCGACAACTAGTCAGGTGGTTGCACTCCAGGTGCAAGTGCGAGATTCCAACTTCCCTGCTAGCCCAAGCTGCGGGCACCTTTCGAGTACCTTCATATCTGTTATCCCATCGTGCTCTGTTGTATATGGTATACTGCTATGTTGGTGTGGACACAGCCATGATAGCAGGGTCTCAGCTTGCTCTAGTCCCGAGGTAGAACCGACTAGGCCTGGTTCCCTTATTTGCAGTTTTGTGCAGCACGCTTTTACAATGTCGATTTTCATTTTGCTGACTTTTTCATCCAACATTGTGCTTATCCTCCTTAGCCATGCCCATTCTTCATTGATTTCATGAAGCCGTCTGCTGTCGTGCCAAATAGCTTCCTGCAATCGCTGAATGACCTCGTGTGTTACGGTCTCAGGAGTTTCTTTTGTCCTCTTAGTTCCCTCTTATTTCACCATTGATAAGATCACCTTTGGCCCCCTCCTTTTGCTGATGGTATTATAGGCCCATCGAACCTCTCGTACCCGCAGATTCCCATTTGGTCATCTTATCACGCGAACGTTGTTCATGCTCCAACCTGTTTTCCTTATGGCTTTGTCGTGAACAGCTGGCGGAATGCATCACTGTGGCGAACTCTGATTTTTTATTCTTCGTCAATTATGCGACTGCACAACATACAGTTGCATCCTACACCACCGATGCACCTACCTTCTACATTCATGCCAGCTCCTCCGAGTCTTTTGGCGTGTATTCCACCCTTGTACAGTTGTTGCACACGGCGCCTCTGTTTGCGCACCCTGCTGTTTTTGTTGTAGACTTACCTTTTCACAGTGGTCTACAGGTTCCTCCACATTCATTGCACCCACATTGGTTGGTAGTTCCATTGCTTCTATCATTATGCAACATAGCGATATAACCATCATATTACAATTTAACATTGTTACCTCATGCAATCGGTTATGCCATCGCTCAATCTCTTCAAATAAGTTCGACGTGCAGGAACTGTCACGTTCCCATGAGATTCTCCCGTCCGCTGTCGGATTCACCCGATCCCGATCCTACGTTGTGATATGGTAGATGTAGTCCAGTTCATCGTCATTGTCCTCATTGTGCATAGGCTCAGTGTAGGGCGCTCCTTTCCCTAGGTCCAGCGGAAGCACTACACATTGAGTCTTTTTCTCGAATATCATTTTCCATCTCTTTAGGTTGATGACTCCATTCATATCCGTGGCCCAGTCTATCCCTAACAATGCAAGGTATGGGTTACTGTCATCGACAATTTCTATTACCTCAAAATCTGTTTGTGTGTTCACGCCTTCGATGTCTACTGTAACTCCTTGCAATCTCCCCATGGGCAAGATCTTTTGTTGGTTCACCATCCGTAATTGAATAGGAGACCATTGTAGGGTGGGCCTGTCCATGCATTCCCAGGTCCGTTTAGGTAGCCCATTCACATCTGATCCCAAGTCCATAACAACCTCATACATCTCATAGTCACGAATCTATGCAGTCAACCGCATTTCACACCTAGTGGGCAAAGCATGCTTGCCTAGTTTCCGCACCATACGGTGTTCACCCGACCCGGCACACCTAGTTATCGGCTCTTGCAATCCCTTAACTACTTTATTGTCCTGTAGTAGCTTCATGCATGTCTCTAAAAAGGTAGTTAACATATAAGTATCCATTTCTGGTTCAATTTATCCTTGCTACCTGAAGTAGAGCCTTCTGGGAAGCTCTTCTTAGATTCCATAAATGTCTCCTTCACGTTCCAAATCAAACTCAGGTTGCTTCGTAGGGGCCTTGCGAACCCATGTATCCTCCTCAGGTTGTTTCCCCTTATCCTCCCCTATAGTTGCACCACTTCTGAGCACCATATTCACGTTAGGGTCCTCTTCACGTGGTTCAGCCTTTATCATTTGGATATTCTGCGTGGGAGTAGACTGAAGCACCCCTTTTTCATGCAGCTGTGCAATTAGCATGGGGTAATCTACCACTTCATGATCAAAGTAGTAACAGTAAGGGCAACATGTTCTAGTCAGGTTCGTGGAGTCACGCGCATAGTGCCTAGGTCCTCCACAATTGTAGCAAATTAACTGTCCACGCCCTCGTCCGGGTCCCATTCCTCCTTGTCCCCGTCTGCGTCCCTAGAATCCACCACGCACTATTGTTGCGGTAGGATCTTGACCTCATGCCTCTGTCTGCATCCTATAGGAAGATGTTCGGTCCATCAGCAATTCATAACTCTGATATTCTCGTTCATCGTGACCCACCGATCTACAAAAATTGCAAAATAGCTGCTCGGGGGTTTGTGTAAACTTCTACAATAGATGACAGTTGTCCATTGCGTGCTTTCCTCCCACCTGACAGATCGCACACCAGAGTGTGGGCGCCGCACTTGACCCTACCTGTACCTTTGGTCTCAATGGCATTGGTCCTGCCTAATAGTTCGTGAATATCGGACAATGATCCTTATCATGGCCTTGGACTTTACATTTAATGCACCATAAATCTTCACCCATTGCTAGCCGGGGCGTCTTATCTTGTTTTAAACTTTGCATATCCAAGCATAGGTTTTGTAGTTGCGTGTGGATTTGCTGAACTCCCAACCCAGGATCCTATATTGGAGTTTCATGCAACCTCATTTCTATCTCTAATGCTTCAGCCTGGGTCGAGATATTTTGCTGTGATAGTGCCATCCAAAATGTGGTTTTAAAGACACCACAAACCACCCATGGTGCTACGCATCTGCAAGCATCATGTTAGCCTCACGGATCGTATTTTTTAGTCTCTGAACCAGATCCCAAGGGGTTTCACTGGGCAACATCACAATTTCCTTGAACTCGATGACCGACTGTGTTTCTGATTTCGGTCGGCTAAATTCTTTGTTCAATGCATCCTGGATTGCCACTATTCCCGCATTTAGGTGATCGCCAGAGTACTTTATATACCATGTCAACGTGCGATCCTCCAGCACACTTACCAAAGTAGCCTTTTTGATGTTATCGTTTGTAACGCCTTGGGCTTCCCATACTGCCTTTACCATGAACCAGAACTATTCTTGTTCCTCATTTCCTACGCCTCTAAATATAGGCAACTTGATTGCATTTTCCGTCCCAACCTTCGATGGTGGAGGTGGAGTAGGTGAAGATGGGGTTGATATAGGTGAAGTGGGTGATGGCGTGGATGGTGGTGATATCAATGGAATGTGTTGCCTTATCAATCGTACTGCGCTTCTCTGAGAGAAACACACGAGCTCCTCCTCGCTTTCTCGCAGAAGTGAAATCAAGGGACTGTTCTTTAATCCTTTGGTCCCTCTGTAGCCTCTTCCACTCCGTGTTACCCCAGACATCAATGGATGCGCATAAACATTTTTTCACATAACAACATTTTAATCCAGGTATTCAATGATTTGATGTACTTACCCAGTGGTCCTTTGAGAAAACGCCGCTCTGCTTCGCTGTAGCTCACACTCGTGCTTATCGTGGACTCAGTCATAAACCCTCATATTATCCGATCCAAACAGTGATCTACTGCCTACGTGATTTTATCTTCAGATGCCTCTAGTTGGCGCACCAACTCTGGAGTCCACATGATGGGTTGTTCTAGCTTGCACATTCCCTGAATGTCAGCTAGCCTCGCGATCCACTCATATAGTTCTTTTGAGAAGGACGTGAAGAAGATCTTGTGGATTTTTGTGTATATGTATAGATCCAGCCATCTCTCCTCAAAAATCTGTGGATTTTTGTTCTCCTGTATCACGAGCTCGTGAAGCTTCTGATCCAACCAATCTTCAAGTTCTTTCTTCATAGGGTTCCAGTGTTCTGGCATCAGACATCCCTTAGGCATATCTCGGTCCCGGTAATGGAAACATTTGTTGGTTTATTGGGGCCTGACCCAAGTTCAAAAGTGTTTTAGCTAAACAAATCCTGCACTACCGGCCCTTTCGGCAATAGTCCACAGAGCGTGGACTGAAGTCTCACCCGAGGTAGTAGGGGAGGGTGCTGGAACCAGGTTTCCACACCCTAGGGGTATCTAGATGGGGACTGGACGAACCGTGAACCGATCGACACACTTGCACTACTCTACATAGTGATCTGGCCTTCGTGAAGCTCAATGATGAGGCACTTCTTAGATTCTTATTATTATACGTGTTTACTATCATTTAGGTCTACTTCTTAAGGTCTTCAAGAAAATGTTTAACAGTGATAACCAGTGCGCGCAATCATGAATGTGCATAAATTCATAAGATAAGCAAACAGATAGATTCGTGATAAAGCACACAATGATTCAGAAACTATTATATTTCTTTATCTTCCATTTAGTACAACTAGATCCGCCCCACGCACTCAGCTGTAGGGGTCCATGCACACAGCTGCGGACTCTACCCTGCCTCTGCGCACATAGCTGCAGAGCATCTATCTACCTACCAACACCCTTGACTCAGAATTACAGACACAGAGATAATATTGCCTTCATAAACGCATAATATTCAAGATCCAAACTAAGAACTTCCTTCTAACCATAAAGTCTTGCTCTATTTATACATTCTCATGGTTCGCGGACCATGGGCAGTCTGACTCATTTTCTATTTTCTTACATTATTTTCGGGTGGACAACCCTTTGATTTGACCTATTACATTTCGCACTCCGCGCACTTCACGGAACTTTTACAATATCCTTACCCTAACTTATGGGCTTTACACCCAAAAAACCCTTACGTGGGTCCTCCACTACCCAACAAATTACAACTCAATATTACAACTCATCCTTATCTCTTTAGTTGATGGATAAATTCCTCAATCAATGGAGAAACTGTTGCATGTCCTCACATAGACTTCATGTTTGATTTTCCACAACTAATTAACTCAAGATGAATTAATTAATTATTTTACAAACAGCTGCTAAGATCAAACTCGAATTTTACTTCTCAATTTTACTTCAGGGACTAACTAAAATTGGAATTCATCCTGAAATGCTATTTATACCAATGTTATTTTTAGCACTTCCATTTTTCATTCCTTGTTGCCATGTAGAACACTGGTACCCGAACTGCTATATATAATAGTGCTATTTTTAGCACTTCTATTTTTAGCATTTCTTGTTGTTATTTTCAACACTCCCTCTCATCAAGAAATGCATTCAACCCGAACCCGATCCTAAAGCTTTGTAATGTTCTGCATGCAACACTTCTCTGAAGTGTTATTTCTCGAGCAACTCTAGAGACATCCTTTGATGTTGAAGCTCCATCTATCGCTGACAAGTGCTTCCTCTCTAACCTCTAAGCTGCTGCAACACTCCATGCATCTCACACCATTGCACACCTCTCTATGCCATCTTACACTGGTGCAACACTCATGTTCCTCTCGCATTGCTGCAGCTTGCTAGCTCTGCACAGTCTTGGGACTCCTGCACTGTAGCTCTCTCTGACGCTCCATCTGCATCTGTCTCTACCCACTCAGCCAATCCTGCTACTCCTCGTCGAGGCTCCCATAGCAAGGTCCAATCAAAGAGGTTGGGTACCTCAATGATCCTGCCCCCATTACAGCCTTCTTGGGACTATCACTCCACATCGCCCCACCTCCTACGTGGAGGTATGGAATCATGTGATCCATCTTCCCACCTGGCTCAAAATTTCCCCCTACTAGAGGTCTATGCATGAGTGGATGCCTCCACTTTGTCTCGTCTCGGCTTCCCCAGTTGTGCTGCTCCACAACCTCCTGAAGCTCCTTCACCAATCGTGGCTCCTCCACAATTGTCCGATACTTTGTCTGGCACTGCATGTTCAGAGGTAATGTACTCTCCCTCTCAACCACCAAGTCTCCATCAGTTGCCTTGCTCCTCAAGGCTTTCCCTTCATCTTGGACCTCAAGAGCATATAGGTTCTTGACCCATGAACCGATCTGCTTCACCTGTCTAGTGGTGATGTGTCGAAGGAAAACCTTTCCCTTACTAAAGACTACATCATAGCCTTTGTCATCCAGCATTGCGATCGACACCAAATTTCTCTTCAATCCTGGTACATACTTGACATTGGTAAGGTAATGTGATCTCCATGCTCCCTCTGAAAAACAACCGTGCATACACCTAAGACACTATACTTTTCATCATTACCCATCGCTATGAGTATTTGGAGATATTTCTCCTCCAAGGTATTGAAACACTCTTGTCGCCGGTCATGTGGAAAGAAGCTCCACTATCAAGAAACCAACCACATCCCACCATGGACGAAACCATGCATGTGAAGAGAGTGAAATCCAACTCGAACTGGGAGGCCAATGTCTCACCTTCATATCCTTCCTTGGATCCCTTCTTGGATTTC
Source organism: Pinus tabuliformis (assembly GCA_031772625.1). Classification (NCBI taxonomy): domain Eukaryota; kingdom Viridiplantae; phylum Streptophyta; class Pinopsida; order Pinales; family Pinaceae; genus Pinus; species Pinus tabuliformis. The sequence goes on along the minus strand of CM062819.1, from coordinate 1,504,700,454 downwards.
TTCAGTGGACAATTTGTAGCAAAAGGGCCCACCTCCTGACAATGAAAGCATCACACTTTCAATTTTTCAAACTTCTTCCCACCATGGGAGGAACTAGATTTGGAATGAGAATCCTTCTCCTTCCCCTTCTTTGCCTTACTCACTAAGGCACAACTTTCTTCATCCTCCTTGGAAAAAGAACCATCTCTGGTGCTTCTTATTATCTCCTCCTGCATCAGATCCGAGCAAAGTTGTTCCTAATCTGGCAGTTTTTCTCTTCCATTTACCAAGTCTTGGTAGCCATGCCAGCTCTTAGGAAGACCGAGGAGTGCAAGACTCACCATGTCATCATCAGTTGTTGTGATCCCTATGCTTCCAAGCTCATCCCTACTGGTGATGAGCTTGTTCATATATGTAGATATCGTGTTGCTCTTTTCACACTTGATTTTCAGAAGCTTGTCTTTCAACGCCAGCTTCCTCTGATCGCTGCTATTCTGATATAGATCTTTCAATGTTTTCCACATCATAAATGGTTTCTCCTTCCCATGGAGATTCGAGACTATGTGGTCTCGAACTCCCTCCAGAAGGATTCGCCTTGCTCTAGCCACACATTTCTTCCATTCTGCCAATTCAGCAGCATCAATTGGCTTGGGGACTTCTTGATCAATGAAGTCCTTTAGACCATTGTCCTCTAATATTGCTTCCATGTGGTCCTTCCAGGCTATACAATTTGAACTACCATCAAGAGCATGTTCGAGTCTTAAACCGTTGAACAACACTGGTGAAATTGAGATGTGATAAGAACTGGATTTCTATATTTAGGAGCCACAAACCTCAAAGTTCTCCCTTCTTGTATACTATTCTCTCCTTTGATCACCTTTTCTCTGAGACCATGTAGAATTTCCCACTGTATATCAACAGATTATGCAATATACTAAAGCAAAATACAAGATCTACTTTTGTAACAATCTTTGCAGAAGCCTAATAGAATATGAGCAAGATCAATAAGAACACATATAATTGAGAATGAGAAAGCAATCACACATGAACACAGAATAACAATTTGGGGAAAGCCTCAGCCTAAAACCCCGATCCCTGTAATATCATACAAGTGGAAAATAGTCCGGATTACACAAAGCATTAGCTCAAAATCTATCTTGCTCTCAATACAATCCCTCTGCTACTCATAGATAGCCAAAGGCCTCTCACAAACCTTCTCCTTTGCCCTCCAAGCCTCCTATATCCTTGCACAGTTTTTCTTGGGGTCCAGTGCTTTCACTTGTGTGAATTCCCACCTCACATTGCTCACTTGGCTCAGTAGTAACTGCGCAATCCTGAATGAGATAATTCCTTCCGCATGGATGAGTTTCCTTTATAGGAAAATTTCTCCAACCAATAGTACATTGTCCCTTCCTCTGATCTCAATTGGGTCTCTGACTGAATTGACATGCATGATTTATTTATGAGAGAATATTCAATTATCTGGAGAGCAGTAGTTACATGCATGCAAGCATTAACTAACTGAACTCACAATTAATTCTACAAACTGTTAGAACTAATCTAACTGGACTTGACTCAGTTAATTGAGCCAACTAATTAGAACTCAATATTACAACTCATCCTTATCTATTTAACTGATGGATAAATTACTTAATCAATGGAGAAACTGTTGCATGTCCTCACATAGACTTCATGTTTGATTTTCCACAACTAATTAACTCGAGATGAATTAATTAATTATTTTACAAATAGCTGCTAAGATCAAATTCGAATTTTACTTCTCAATTTTAGTCTAGGGACTAACTAAAATTGGAATCAATCCTGAAATGCTATTTATAGCAATGCTATTTTTAGCACATCCATTTTTCATTGCTTTTTGCCATGTCCAACACTGGTACCCGAGCTACTATTTATAGTAGTGCTATTTTTAGCACTTCTATTTTTAGTATTTCTTGTTGCTATTTTCAACAAAATCCCACTCATGGAATTAGGAAATGGAAATATCCACTGTTATTTAGACTAAATATTTTAATTAATTTGTTGAAATTATATAATGTGTTTTTAAATACATAGTTGTGGGTGCATGTGTTGGAGTATCCTAGGTTAAGGGTAGCGAGAGAAAATCAGTCTGTACCCATCAAGTGGTATTAGAGCTCAACTATGTTTTCGAGAATGTCAAAGCCATGAAAATATTTCATCTTTACAACTCTTGGATAAAGATACATGAAACTCTTGGAGGAAGCATAGTTTACAACAAATTGAGGTAAATCTTTGTTGAATTGAGGTTTACTGATTATGAGGTGTTGTACAAACATATTGGATAGTGTTTACCTTGAGGTAGAATGGATTTCTCTTTGGCCATGTGTTGGGCATGATCGAAGTTGGTCCAAATTTTGGGTAAAAGACCTTATGAAAGAAGGAGTGGACCACTCGAAGCTGGCAAAGATATATTTATCGTGAAGACTTTTAGGGATTTGGGGATGGGAGAAAGCCCTTATTTTGTAATAGGTATCAGGTAGTATTCCTTGTTCAATGGAGCATGGTATGTGGACCATGGGTTTTTTATAGGTGAATTGTATAAATGGATATGTAATACTTTGTAAAGGATAATCTAATCTGAATAATAGAAGCATAAGTGAATCTATGTTTTCCCGTTTATAGTGTGTATTTTTGGAGTAGGCTCCACAGCTAAGTACGCAAAGACCTTGAAGAGTCTGTTACTGAGTGTGCAGATCACCTACGACTAGGTGTGTGGGTTAGAGAAGTGACTGTAATTGAATATCTATGTAATAAAGAAGAAGTTTTGCAGAAGTGTTATATCTCTATACATGTTATTTGTCTAGTGTTATGTATATGATTATGTATGCTTTTCACTGAATTATTGCGAGGAACTGTAAGAGATATTGTTATTTGTAGTGTTTATGTGTTGTTATTAAATTAATCATCTTCACAAAGTTCTTATGCATGCTAGGTGATAAGCTTGATATACAATAGAAATAAATACACAGCACCACATCGCATATATCCCTTCGATTACAGAAACTTGGTTTTGCAACCTCCCATAATGGCTTTGGGTGAGACTACAACCTGCTCACTGGTCATTGCTAGAAGGGCCAATGGTTGAAGGTTTTGTTGGTGCGTATCACACTCTGAACCACGGTCAAGCCTCATCAAACTAACAAATGGTTTTGTATGGCAACATGGGGAGAAACGCCATGAGAATAATGTGCACATGGGTTCATCCATACCCTGGAATCAATCCCTCAGAACTAGTATTTGGAAACTAAACTTTGACATGGCACCACTAGCTGGGCAGAGATGGTGGATGGATTTGTCATAACATTCAGATTTGAAGGTGATTGTCCACATATAGATGCAGCTCTAAACATAGTGAAGAAAAAGACTTTTGAAAACAAAGTTCCAGTTATTTGGCAACCTGATTTGGCTGCGAAGATCTGAAATGTGATAGAATGCTATAATCTCACTACAGAAGAAGATGAATAGCCTCGTAACATTGGTATTAAAGAGACAAAAGGAAACCATGAAGTAAATGGACCTATGAGAGAGATTCCTAATATAATGAATCCATTAAATACTTGGAAGGCGAATATTGGTTCAGAAGATGAACCAAAGTATGTGACCATAGGGTATTATTGGACGAAGAAACTAATAGAAAGATAATAGATTTGTTGCATGAATACCAAGATCTTTTCCCCACTAAAATTTCAGACATGAAAGGCATCATAGGGTATTTGGGAGTTATGAGGATTCCTCTGAAGCCTAATGTGAAGCCTATTAAGTAGAGGCCTTGTAGACTGAACCCAAATTATAAGGAAAAGGTAAAAGAAGAATTGGATAAGATGTTAATGATAGTGATAATTGAACCTGTTAAATAGTGTGAATGGGTAAGTCCCATGGTAGTTCAGGAGAAGAAGGTGAAAGGTGAAATTAGAATCTACGTGGACTTGAGGAAGTTGAATGATGCATGCATGCATGCCCCTTTCCCTACACCATTTACAAATGAAGTGTTGGATAATGTAGGAGGACAAGAGGCTTACTCTTTTATAGATGGCTTCTCAGGGTATCATCAGATAAAAATTGCACCAGAAGACAAACATAAGACAATGTTTTCCACATATTGGGGCTCCTATCAGTATACAGTGATGCTTTTTGGGTTGAAGAATGCACCTGCTATTTTTTCTAGAGTTGTAATTGCAGCTTTCATGGAATATATACACAATTTTCTGCAAGTTTACATCGATGATTGGACATTATTTGGTTTATTAAAGAAGCATGTGGTGAACTTAAGATTGATGCTTGATACATGTAGGTAGTATTAGATATCGTTAAACCTGAAGAAGTGTATATTTTTTGCGCCATTTGGAATAATGTTGGGACATGTGGTTTCTAAACAAGGATTGATGGTAGCTCTAACGAAGGTCACAATCATTGTGAACCTACTAGTACCAAAAACCAGTAAGCCAATTACGTACTATGCTAGGACACACTATTTACTGCACGAATTTTATAAAAGGCTATGTGCAGACAACTGCACTGATGGAGAAGTTGTTGAAGAAGGATGTGACCTTCTAGTGGGATGAGGAATGTTAGAAGAGCTTGGATGTGTTGAAAGAAAAGATGGTAATTCTGTGGATTTTAGTTTTCCCCGACTGGAAGAAACAATTTCATGTGCATGTTGATGTTGATGCATATAGGATAGCTTTGGGAGTAGTACTAGCACAACCGAGAGTACGAGATATAGATAATCCCATAGAATTTTCAAGTAGAAAGTTTTCTAAGGAAAGAAATAATTACAGCATGACATAAAGGAAGGGGTTAGCCATGGTGTATGAACTGCAGAAGTTCATAGATTACTTGCTGGTAGCACATTATAAATGTTCACAGATCATTCCGTGTTGAAGTACTTGGTCAATAAGCTTATTTTGGGAGGGAACATCTGTCGATGGTTGTTATTATTCCAAGAATTTGACTTCAAAGTTATAGTGAAGATTGGTAGATTGAATGCTGGGCTAATCACCTATCCAGGAAAGGGACAAGAGAAGAACCTACAAACGTTGAATATAATTTGCTTGATGCACAGATCTTTGCAGTTAAAGTCAAATATCATCACTTCGGGGATATTATTCAGTTTTTTCCATAAGAATGGAGCCCGCGGAGTACACTACAAAGAAAAGGAAGGAATTGGTGGTTCAAGCAATTGATTTTTTGCTGATTGTGGGACACTTGTATAAAATGGGACCGAATGAAGTATTCTGCAGATATGTCGTTGAACATGAAAGGAAAAACATTGTGATGAAAGCTCTTGGAGGAGTTGTAAGTGGGAATTATGCAAAAAACACCACTGCACAAAATATTTTGAGAGCCAAGTTATGGTGGCCTACAGTACATAAGGAAGTAAAAGACTTTTTTCAAGCATGTGATGTATCTCGAAGCATAGGAAATCCATCTAGAAGAGATTAAATGGCACTAGTACCATAGGTGACTTTGCAGGATTTTGATAAGTGGTCAATTGAATTAGTTTGACCTATTAGTCACCTGGAGGAAAACAATGGTTAAATATACATCATCGCTACGACTGATTATTTGAAAAGGTGGGCCGAGGCAAAATCAGTAAAGAATTGTAACACAAAAACAACTGCGAAGTTCATTTTCGAGTATATATTGTCTAGGTTTGGTTGTATAGGGAAACACCTTTCAGGTTGGTATATTGAAAAGAAGAAGTTATTCTAATGGAATACATTGTGCCAAGTCTAAGAATTGCAGTTGTTACATATATGGAAGACCTCGATATGATGAATGAAAGAATGTCGTAGATACTAGATTTAGAAGAAGACAAATTTGTAATAGGATTCCATCAACAGGTGCAAAAAGAAAGGGAGAAAGCTTGGTATGACATGCACATCAAGAAGAATATATTTCACAAAGGGGATTTTGTATTATTATATGACAGAAAGTTGGGGAAGTTCTCGGAAAAATTCAAAATGCATTGATTGGGGCCATATATCATCAAGAACATTTCCAATGGTGGTGATGTTCAACTCACGAATTTGAATGGCCATATGATTCCAAGGCGAGTCAATGGTAGTAGATTGAAGATATATATGAATCACTAAGTCGTTGGAGCCTCACACTAAAAAATGAAGGAAAGAAGGTCTTAGTGTCACCTGTAGTTGAAAGTGGTCACAGGACTATAAACTACTCTGGAGGAACAAACTTTGTCGAAGGAAGATTGTTACGCGATACTTAGGAGTATGATGAAGTTCGAGGGTGCTACAAAGAAGAAGGGGTGATTGTGTCAATGGGGAAATGTAATGAAGTTAGCCGGAAATATGATCGTTGAAAGGAAAATGGATGTCGTTAAAAATAGGTTACCTTTGAAAAGTGCGGGAGAAAAGAATTTATGAATAGCAACTGGCTCTATATAGCCCATACCTACATTAAATGAGCAAAATATAAGCCAATCATGAGGTTGGGAATTCAAAATTGTTGTAAAAACTGTATCCGGCACCACATTTTACACTTTTTTTCCTTGAGGAATCAGAAATGTCTCCTAAGTGAAGAAGAGTTATTGCATGTGTGAGAGAAGCTGGTAAGAGTTGGTCAAAATATTTAAGAATAAAGGGCTAGATGGTATCATGGAGTCACAAGTAGGAAAGACCGCAAGAGAAAATGTACCTATGTCACAGATGCACTTAAGGTCACCAAGGAAGGTGCCACATGCACAATCGTTGTTGCAGAAGGAGAAGATATTAGCTAAGGTGTCCACAATATAATTGACAATATCAACACAGAAGAAGGTTAAAAAAGAAGTGTGATTGAAGAACATGAAGGATAAGGGGAAAAATCTCATGTAGAAAGGAAAGAGACCGATGTAGTAGGAGGGACCTCAACAGGTCCACGAGAGTGAGGAAGAAGTTAAATTTTAGCAGAAGGAGACAAAGAATGTGGAGATTCCCTCTGTCCTCCCAGTGTACATGCCACCAAGAAAGTTGGGCGCAAAGCCAATTAGGGAGCCAAAAGAAGGGAAATTTTCTACCTACATGCCACTATTTCCATAGGAGGTACTTTTGAAGGAGAAGTGTTGGGGAAGATCTGCTAGCTCAAATTGGAAGACTGGGATTTTCACGACATAAGAAAATTCCCATAGTTTGAGCCCAGTAGGTACGTAAAGAAAGTTTACTACCCATATAGCGAAGTTACAAGATTAGAAGCATAAGAATGGGTTAAGGGAGTCCAGGGAGCAAGGATTTTGAACATGTTAAATGTGCCACACTTCAATCGAATGTCATTTAGTACAATTTGTGTGTGATATCTCCTCACATGGCTGCATGATAATTTCATTTGTGTAGGGATGAGGATCCTGATTAATGATATTCTCATCAGAAAAATAACAACACTACCATAACAACGAAAGGACCCCAAAAATGAATTCATGGGTAGAAAAAGAGACAAGGAGATGGCCAAGATGATGAAAGAAAATTTCAAGTTACTAAAGTAATCTAGCTGGTATGAGATAAACTTCACCAAGGATCAGGGTGTGTGCTTTGGTGCACCTATCTTAGCAGGGAAGATCATGAGGAAGTGTAGGGCCAATGAGGTGCCTGCAGTAATAGTGTCATTGGTAGAGTAGTGTAGTGCAGGGGTTGAGTTCAAATTCTCTTCTTATTTATGTAAGGATTTTTTTATGGATTGCAAGGAAGAACTATGCCTGGTTACTAATTCTTATTACACTTATTGCATGGAAGGAGCCGAAAGATTCTCAATTTCAGACTATTGAGGTGTATGTATGCAAAGAAGTGAGGTATGCTTTGCTATGGTTTATGAAGAAGCTGATGCACAGAGGAGAGAATAAGATGTTATTTGTAGCCATGGTGATGGGTTTCCATATGATGGTGAATTAGTATCCCAGACTGTCACGAGCTTGTACAAATAATACCGTCATATTGCGGAGTTGAAGGGAAAATTTCACAGGGAATATGTGAAGGAGAGGAATGATCCAATGGACACATGGTATCTATTGCCATACTTAGTGATAGAATTTGATCTCCTCGTGGTAGTGCAAGATTGGCTAGAGGAATGGATGACTCCATGTAGAGGAACAGTTGTAGGAGTTGCGACAAAGAAAGGTACTTTATAGGGTGAGGGTAAGAGTAGGAAGGATGTTGATGGAGAGACAAAAGAAACAGGTCTAGGACAAGAAAATTAAGAACACCTCAGTGACGTGGAGGTATCAAATGATTCACCCTTTATGGTGAAAATGATGCAAAGAAAGACAAGGACGATGGATAAGGGTCATGGAGCAATGCCACTTGTCCACACTGATGAGGACATCGATGAGATAACATAAAATATCTAGGAGATCAACGCAGAAACCTGGGACAAGATTGATGGTTGTTACAAGACAATCTTTCCTGAGGTACAACATGACATCGCGAAGCTAAAGGCGTTACCATAGGTAGTGAGGCAACCAGAGTAGACAACCTAGATGGTCCAGCTAGAACAGAGACTGGAAATAACCTACAGAATTAGGATGTTACACGTGCCAATTGGGGCACTAAAATTTGAAGCAACAATAGACAGAGAAAAAGCAAAAGCATGGCACAATATAAAGATGAATTTCGCGACACTACCCCTCTAGACGCTACATGAATTTGATGAGGGAATCAAAACATAATTGGAGGGATGAGAGTTATGTATGTCACTTGTAAAAGAAATGGTAGAGTCAGAGAAATATACGATGTAGAAGGAACTGAAGAAATTGGCCAAGGATAGAGAGGAAGTGAGGCAACAATGAGAAGAACTAGAGAAGGCCATTGTTGAGATTTGTAGCACCGATCTGGACGTGCATGTCTGTGAGAATGAAGAATCAAGAAAAAAGGTCGAGAAACTCACCCGCATGATTAAGGAATCATAGAATGCTATATATAAGCTTAAATTTGATTACGAAGTGAAGATATCAGAGCTGCAAATAAGGTTGTAGGGAAGTATGCCACCAAAGGTTCCGGAGTAGAGACAATGGAACCTCAATGCAACATTGAAAGCAATATGTGATACGGTGGTAGATTATGGGTAGTTTCTCAATGACATGATGTACATTTGGACCTCGCTATAGCAGGATACAAACGCCATGAAGATTGGAGAGGAACTACAGGCTAAGCATAAGTGTCACGATAAGATCTTGGCATCTATGAAGACCTTACTAGTCATGCATCATTTTACCAAGATTTCTGAAGGGAAGAACCTCAAGGTGAAAATGTATGATCTATGGAGGAAAGAAAAGATCCCACAGGAGAGGACTCAGGCGTGGCAGGAGGGAACACTGAAACTTTCGAAGGTAGTAGATGAATGGCTGAAGGAATTGAAGAAAAGGGAAGCAGAACTACTATATAAGACTATTGGCCCTACTAGAGAACCTTTCCTGGAGGACGTGCAATAGGAAGAAAAGTTGATGGAAGAAACACTACAGCACTACAATGCAGTATGCAATGACATAGAAGCAAAAATTAAGGGCTTCGAAGTTGCGTGACTCGGGAGGAGTCACAAGTGAGTGTTTGGGGCCTATTAGGCATGGCCCAACGTGGTCCAAGTTTTGGGTAAAAGACCCCAGGAAAGAAGGAGTGGACAACGCAGAGATATAGTCATCATGCATAATTTTAGAGCTTTAGGGATGGGAAAAAGCCCTTATTTTGTAACGGGTATCAGGTAGTAATCCTTGTTTTGTGGATCCATTGTATGTGCCATGGTTTTTGTATAAAGGAATTGTATAAAAGGATATGTAATACTTTTCAAATGATAATCTAATCTCAATAATAGAAGCATAAGTTAATATATGTCTTCACGTTTGTAGTATGCAGTTTTGGAGAAGGTTCCACAGCTGAGTGTGCGTAGACCTTGAAGAGTCTGCCGCTGTGTGCGCAGGTCAGGGAAGTGAATTTAATTGAATATTTGTTTAATAAATAAGATGTTTTGGTGAAGTGTTGTATCTTTGTACAGGTTATTTGTCTTCTATTATGTATTTGCGTATGTACGTCTTTTAATTAATTATTGCGAAGAACTGTAAGATATACTGTTATTTGTAGAGTTTATGCATTTCTATTAAATTAATCATCTGTGTGAAGTTCTGATGCATGCAAATTTATAACATTGATATACAGTAGAAGTAAATACATGATGCCACTTCATCGATATCGCTTCGGTTGCGGAAACCTAGTTCTGCAACCTCCCATAACTGCTTTGGGTGACACTATGACCTACTTGTATACTGTTGCCAAAAGTTCCAGTAGTTGAGGGTTTTGTTCGTGTGCAACACACTCTAAACCTGGGTGAATCCCCCTCATACCAACATGATGCAGCTTGAATAACAAAGAATTGATAGTTGATATGCTTGCATGTTTGAAGAAAACCTTGCAGTGAAAAGAGGCTGAAGAGAAAAGGAACATTACAATAGTAAGTGAGGTGATTGTAGGGGAGTGAATAGTGGATATGTTGTTGAAAGAGAGAAAGTGTATTGGTTGGAGAAGAATTTGTTCAACAAGTAGGGCAATATGAGATCGTGTTATAGATCTTATAAAATTTAATATGATGTTTATATTAATTTGGGTCATTAAAAGAATTATGTTTGGAAGACTAAAATGGTAGCAAAAACCACAGCAAGTAAGCTATGTCAAGGGAGAGTAAGTGATAAAATAACTTGTGTGAAGAAATGGTGATCAACTGATAGTAAAAATAAGAAGAGTCAGCAACTAAACATGCAACAACCACCAAATTTGAAAGTTGAGGAACAAGCAAGCTTAAGAAGGGGTTCTACTGTGAAATTAGATAAGAGAAGATACCAAGACGATGACTTGGAATGGGTGAAAAATAGAATTTGTTTTACAATAAGGGCTAATTTCAGCTAAGTAATAGAGAATGATAATTCAACAAGACGAAGAGATGAAGATGGTTGTTATTAGTCATAGCATGGGTTGAGAGGAAAATCACAAGCATAAGAAGAAAAGGACAAAGGCAGTTGGACTCAAAGGAATGAGTGATGAAGGATGGAGAAGGAGATGGTTGAGTTAGAGGATAACTCAAGCATGTGTAACAGTTGGTACAAGAAAGTCAAGATGACCAGAGTTATGAGTAAGAAGAATGGTGTTAAACAGGAAGGTCTGCAACAAAAAGGGATGACAACAGTAACATTATTTTTACAACAACAATTGCATGTTCAAGTGAATATTGAACAATGAGAGATGAATGTTTGTAGCTGAGGATGATGGAAAGGAACCTTGTGGTAGAAAGTGAGGAGGAAGAACAAATTTCTCAGCGAAAGAGGGTGAGTCAATTTCCTGCAAAAGATAGAAGATTAGAGAGTGCTCAGATGAAGATTCCAAAGGAAGGAGTCAAGAGATATACCAGGATAATATTAGGCATGGATGACCTTAGTATGGTATTTACAAACAGGTTGATCAAGCAAGGAAAATTTTAAGGATGGAAAATTTTCTTGAAGTTTAAAAACATTGGCGAATCTCACTAATTCATAATATGCAAACTATAAAAATCTTATTGACATATTTGTAAAATTATTCAAATTTATAATGATTTTATATATAGTCTCTATATAATGTTGGAAATTTTTAAGGTAAAATAATTTATATTCTAAAATTTGGGTGAATCATATTTTATAAAAATTGGAAATTGGTGAATCTTTTTTGTGGAAAAATCATGGAAAATTAGCCCACTGAGCGAACATTGGCCCCTAAAATTTTCCATGTGATGGAGTCAACTTGTTGCAATGCCTTTTCTGTAGCTCATAGTGACTAGGAAGAATCTCATAGAATAAGGAAATTTGTGACTATTGAGATTCATAGTAAAGGTTAGGAGAGAAGACATAGTAGATCAAGTCAGGACAAGCTTGATAGAGAAGTTGAAATCAAATTATAGCTAGAGATGATGAGAGGACTGCTACAAAAAGATGAGAAAGACCGGGGTTACAGATGGACCCTCCAGAAGAGAGGGAAATGGAATTTGTGGGAGGTGAAGCTAAAACGAAGATCAAATATTCAGTTGGAGGAAAATCCCAAAGGTAGTTGATTTGCAACTAAAAAAGAACATCCTAAGGGTGATGAACACATGTGATGAAGTAGATGAATATTTGAGTATCAACTTGAAGACAACAAATTTCAACTAAGGAATGATTTAGAAGATGAAATAGACAAAAGGAAATCATAAATGTTTAGTTGGTTTCACGAAGAGGAAACCTATTATTATGAGGAGTTTTTTGTAAAGTTTAAATTGTTCAGGAGAAGTAAAAGTTTAGATTTGACAACGATAGTGGTAGAAGAATGTACAAGTTGATTAAGGATATGGAAATATATTTTTTTCCCTGTGCAGGTGATAGTGGAGGAAGGTGAGGAGATTTGTAGCATCCTAGAGGAAGGTGTGCTCAAAGGGTTCTAAAGAAGAGAACCGACAAGATGACAAAAGCCCAAAATCAAGAGAAAGTTTGCTAAGGTATCATGTAGCAAGGTGGAGGCTTGTTACAATAGAGGCATGTTGTAGCTCATGAGTTGAGGTGGTCACGGCAAGATGAAATGAATATGACCAGGAGGTCATATATTTTTGTACGGAAGTCTAATGCAGGTGCATATATGAAGCATAAAATTCGATGGAGATTCTACCAAAGCTTGACAATGTGATGGGATGGTCACATCATGATGTTGGGGGGTATTTTAAACGTTTTGAAAATATTTGCATTAGCATGTGATTTTTTTTCGAATATGTTGGAGGAAATAATTCCTAATGTAAATGTAATTTAGTTTCCCTTATTTTGTGAGAAGAGGAAACGAACCAACATTTGTGACACTTGGTTACCCATATTATCTTCCTTTATAAAGAAATGTGTGTTTGAGAAGAAGAGAAGAGTGTATAAAAGAGGAGAAGCGTAGTGGAAGAAGAGAAGAGAAGCTCTAGTGCAATGAGAAGAGGCAGAGGACGAGGGGGTTGGGCTGAGTATGCCCACATTGTATATTCTAGCTAGTTTAATGTATTTATTAATTTGATTAATGAGAAGTTTGGTTATATGCCTTTGTACATGTTTATTTATTTGTCTCTATAACTTTAACTTGATTTGTTGAGTGCTTCACTTGTTGAGTCAATTTATAGTAAGAATTTGATGTGTCAAGAGTGTGGTGACTATATTCTTTAGGAACAAGTTGATTTCTTGTTCAAGTATAACTTGGGGATAAATATATTTACCTATGTGTATGGGTCGTATAATGTGTGATGAAGCCTTGTTTCCATCATTGTGTATTTATGGGTCGTGTCTAATAGTTGGTTGATTCCTCTGTATTTCTTACCTTTGAAGTTGTGTTCTTATTCCATAGAGTTTCGCTTTGATGCCACCACCGTTTTGTTGATTCCCTTTGTGTCTTGACTCTTGTTGTGTGAGATGAAAGTTGAGAACGAAAGTGCCTATGCAATCTGGATATTAGTGGGTTTATGTGTTATGTCTTGTGAAACCCATCCACAAAATAGAGCACCACCTTTCAGATGCAGTCATGCCTTGCTGTCTGGAATATGATGTGATTGTTTGGTTATGTATTCCCCTAAGGTTAGAAATGGTGCGCTTGAGAATGGAAAAAACCCGCCTGTGGCTTATATTTATGCTATTATTATTTTTTTATTTGTTGTAGTTGTCCAATTCTTGCATATGGAGCAAAACCAAAGCACTTGATTTTGTGAACATTGTCAAACCCCTTTTTTGTGACTGATTTGATGGGAAAAAGTCTTCTCTTTGCAATCCCAATGAAGAAGGGCATAATAATTCAATGGTTGAGATAATAAACAAGTTAACTCAATGTAGATGTGATTCAGAAGTCGCCTATAATGAGGAAGAGTTGTTTTGGGTTCCAAGAATACGAAAAGATAGTTTTGAGGCGCTACAAAAATATTTGGAACACCTATAGTAAACAATATTTATGGCTTCATGTTAGCTGCTAAAACCATGATTTTTCGAGCATGTTATGCCATCTAATAGTTTGAATCTGATGGATTTTAATGGGGTTTGAATAAGCATTGAAAGGTGGGAGAAATCTCGCTCATGGAATTAGGCAAAGGAAATCCCCATTCTAATTTTGAATGCATATTTTAATTAATTCGTTGGAATTTCATAATGTGTTTAAATACAAAGTTGTGGGTGCTTTTGTTGGAGTATCTTGGGGGAAACCTGACCATTCCACATCATTAAGCATGTACAATTATTGAATTTATCATAACCCTTTAGTTTTTATATATATATGATAATATCTTAATGGACTCATTTTTTAAAGAATATTTCATGAACAACCATAAAAATGAACTTCGAGCATTACACATGATGCATCTCCTAACCAAAAATTTGGCTGATTGCGAAAAGTCTAAGTAAGATGATACGTTTTTTAGCATCTGAACCAAAATACCTTCATTCACTAGTTATCCTAAACCTCTTTTGGAAATTATTGATATGTCCTCCACTTATTAACCATTAAGATTCCAAAAGTTATCTTAGGAAGAAATGTAGGACACCAATTCCTGAATATTTGCTACAATTGCTATAAATAGTGTTTCAAAGGCAAGCATGCATGTAAAAAACTTTATTTTGAATGTATATACTTTCACCATACTACCCGAGAGATATGGAAATTGAATATATCCTTTCAACTACTATTAAATGACATAACCTCTACCATGCAAGATGATACCACCTTGCAAGCCACTTATGAGGAACCCAAAATATATAGTTGTTCATTATTATTTTTTATTAGCATCAAAATATTTCAGGCTTATTGGCTATATCAAGAAATTCAAATGGATTATTTTTATTGATAGTTGTGTCAATTATAGTTTTGTTCATAAGAGAGTGGCTAAGGAAACCTATTGTATCTCTTTTCCATATCCAATTTTCAAATTATGATAGCTATTGATTTTGTGATTAAATGTGGTGTTTGATGTTGAAATGGGTAACTTGAAATGAGATAGTGTCATCTCCAATATCATATTCTTTTCGTTGAAATGGGAGGTCATGATGTTTTCCTCAGGGAAGAATGGTTATGCACTTTGGGAGTTATCACCATTTATTTCAACATTTTATATATGAAATTCGCCAAGGATTGAAAGAGGCATACCCTTAATGGCATCACATATAATTCTCATAAAATTGTTGCCTCTCATCAAATCAAAAGGTTACTAAAGAAAGGTGTTTTTTCCATTATCACACACCTCAATGCAATATAATTAGTGGAAAACCCTCCATATGAGCTCCACCTTAACATTTAGTGTGACCTAGCTAAATATTATGAGATATTTGAAACCACTTACGGCTAGCCTCATTCATATGAGTACATGGCCATTCTATTCCCTTAATTCCAAATAGGTAACCAGCAAATGTACATAATTATAAGCATCTTTTGTACAAAAATATGAAATAGAAAACATATTTCATCGATTGTTGGAAGTTGGACTCATGAATCCAAGTACCATGAATTACCCATGATAGGTCTTCAAGGTATTAAATAAGGTATGTGATTGGGAAACTTGTCATGATTCTTAACCTCTCAATAACTTGACCATAAAGGATTGTTTTTATGTCTTGGTTATTATTGATATCTTTGATGAAATTTATGACACTATTTGCCTTAATTTAATTTATTACCAAATACGGATGAAAATGGTGGAGATACCTAAGGAAACATCTTGTGAACGTGAATGATCCATTCCTTGGCCTTCAAAATTATCCATTCACCCTCCATAGCTTCATGAACAAAAAATTTCACGTTTACTACATAATTATTTTCTAGTATTCTTTTGTTACACCTTCATCTACAAAAAAAGGGGAATACCACATACATCATGTAAATATCGCAATTCAATTCCATCAACACCACCATTTATTTTTAAAACGTTACAAATGTTCTTTTGGGGTTACATAATTTGAATGGATGCGTAATATTAGAATCTGGGATGGAATATGAGTATATCCTAAGGAAGCTGTGGCTTTACAAGATCAAACCTACTCTAATACATTGAAGACATTTCATGGGTCATTTTGCCTTTGAATTTATTATAGAAATTTTGTAAGATAATAGACAAATTACTAGTCTCTTAACTTCACAAGTAAAAATGAATGGCTTTGTATGGAGCAAGATAGTAAAGAAAGTCTTATCAATTTTCAAGGGATACATCTCAACTAATCTATTATTAGTAGTTCCAAATTTTGTTATGGCTTTTTTATCAATTGTAATTTATTAGGTGAACATCTTGTAGTAGTTTCAAAGTCGGCCTTTACAATTCATTAATAAGGACTGGTGTGACCACAATTGGGGTAAATACACTTATGAGAAAGAGATGATGGATTTCCTACATGAAATTGAGATATGGGGTCAACATGTTGTAAGAAGAAATTTTTACATTGAAACTAGCCATCATAGTCTGAATATTTTTCTAGAAGAAATTTCATCACTTCCTAAGAAATATAACTGGGTTGCTAAGATACTATGGTATGCTTTGATACTATACATGAGAAGGATACGGTAAGCATGGGGGATAATATTTTATGTAAGTAATTTTTGGAGCAATGATCCCTTTTTTTCCTTGTGTTCCACCATTCCAAGCCATCTCAAGGAATTCCATAAAGAATGGCTAGAAAAATGGCACCATATACGCATTCAAAGGATGTGGGAACATCATAAACCTACTAGAGATTATAATACATGGAAGTTAGAATTATATAAAGTATTAAGGGAACATTTAGTTTGTAAATAATTTTTCCTTAAAATAAAAGTCATTATATTTACATTCATTGCATAGAGAAAGTAACTTTAGTTGTAATTAAAACTAGGAAATAGATAACAAGACATTCCTTGGGAAGGAATGAAGATAAGATTCCAAGATTTTGTAGCAACCTATTACACTTTGTAAAAAAATAAGCTTAAGGCAATGAAGATACTAGTACCATTGGAACCAATACCAATCCGAACACATATATGGATTCACATCTCCATGTGTTTTATAGTGCGAGTCAGAAAGTATTCTAGCATATCAACAATCTTGATGGTATTTCGTCATCTATCCTGGTATAACCATTTGTCTCTTTTATAGTTTCCCAACCCTTAGTGGATTATATTTCCATGCTACATGGAATGGGCACTTCTCTTTTCTAAAGTTTGGGCCCTACTTTCACTAGTAAATATCGAGAGGATATATTTAAATGTTACAATATGTAAATATATATGAACACTATGTATCATCCCCATATACATGGTCAAATTAAATTTGCGAACAAATGTTTAGAAATATGTTTTTGATGATTATCTTCTAAAAATGTGCGTTAATTGGCACAATGACCATCTCTATCAAAATAGTGCTACAACACCATATTTCATCTAGCTATGAAAATGACATCATATGATGTTGTCTATGGAAAAGTAATCCATTTTACTAACTTCCTATTTACAAACAACCTTTAGGTTTCATGTAGTGGATATATACACTATATTAGGGGAAATAATTGCCACAAACATAGGGATAATTTGGTTAAAATCATCTTAAAATGAAATAACAAGCTAACTAGCATCAACAATGAAAATTTTATCGATGGAAATTTATTTTAAAGCGTATAAACCTTGTCAAAACTTACTAGTCCATAATATGTAAATTGTAAAATGTTTAGTGATAAATTTCTAAAAGGATTTGAATTTTAAGGATGTTATATTTTTTTATGTAAAATTTGTGTAATTCTTAAGGTAAATAATTTTTACCTTGTAAAATTTGCAAAACAGAAAATAAAAAATGAAAAAAAGTGGGAAATGGATAATATTTTTTTGGAGAAATAATCAAAAATTATCACATGATTAAAATTTGGTGCCTAATATTTTCACTTAGAATCACTCTCAACACTCTTTTGTAGAATAAAATATATTATTTCTTTTCCTTGAACCATATAAATAAATATCACTAAAAGATAATGCCTATTAGAGATCAACACCAAAATTTTATATAACATACAAGATCATCTAGCCCATTGGATAAGTGGCATAAAGACTACCTCATTCAATCAACCCTAAAATTCGTCTTGTCTTTCATGTGTCTTGTTTGAAGAAAATCACATGGTATAATGGTAAGGTTGATTTTCACTTGTGATAAATTACAAAATAAGTCTCTATTTAGGTCGAAATATAAGCATTATAAGATACCAAAGAGTTTCAACTACACCCATGCATTAGATGAGAGATATCGATTTACTGGAACGAAATGTAGCCAAAATATGCCACATGGGAGCTACCAATCATTCTATAGACATTCCATTACCTATACTTTTCAAGTAAATATTTAGTTTGAAGGGAGTGGGTATTTTGGGATTCGACCTTAGCCTATATATTTTAGCCTACCTAGGAATGATTCAAATGATATATGTGTCCATATTTGGTATATGGTCCATAGACAAGAGTGGATAATTATTCAATGTAAAAATGAACACTATAGTAAACAAGTTCCAAGAGGTAGTTAGTACTCATTAATTATGAGACCACAAGTACTTAGGTTTTTTCCATTGAGAAGTTAGTTAAAGGAATGGGAGGATACAAACTATTTCATCAACGACGTTGTATTTGGACATTTTATTAGTGAAATGATTTGTGACATAAAGGGGAAAGGGAACATTTATTTCTTTTATTTATATATAATAATAATAATAATACAAATTTCTATTTTACATATTTTTTATAATTAATATCAAAAACATTCAATAATTTATAATATGTTTATACCTACGTTTGTTTCAAGTAGAAGGATTAAGGAACACCACACTACCTTAACAATAATCTTCTATAGAACTAGAAGGATTTACAAAGAAAATACAATAGTAGAATCAATAATGAATTACAACCCATGCCCCTTCAATGAAAAATTATTTAAAACCTAACATAAATTTATGCTTCGAGAACTATTCATTTATGTGAGTTTTTTTGCAATTTTTTACAATAGTGGTCATCTCTATGAAAACAGAAAACTTGAAAACATGATAATGTGGAATACGTTTTATGAAGTGCGTGAGAAACTTGATGTGTTTGTTGCATTGATGTTGAAATAAATATATGGTGGGATAAATGAAACTATAATTATCATAGTAAAGTGTCATTAGGTGTTGTTAATATAGTTTTCATTTTAACAAAAAATGTATCATAAAAACTTAATTTTTTTAACCAAAATTATCTTTTGTTTCGAAAATTGGTGTCACAAGTGGTAACATTTCTTGGTGATGGAGGGATGATGGATGGGAGTGTTAAAATTATAAAAAATTTCAGTCAGGGTTTTAACAATCTCATAACTTCTCCTTAACATCAATGGAAAAATTGAAAGTGGTTCTATTAGAAGCATAATATTTTTAGGCTTAAATTGTAATTTCTTCTTGTAATAAAACTTCAAAGGTATAAAAGAGAATTAATCATTAAATTTTCGACGTAAACACTAAATAAATGAATATATCCATGACATTCACCATAAACAACACAAAAAACCTTGAGTAATGATATACGATCAAATACTCTGTATGGAAGGAATTAATCCACAAGCCATCCTTGCTATAGGACAATACAAACCAACACACCCCAATGCAATCATATTCATATGTATTAATACTTTTTCATTGGTATTCCTGTGGGAATATGCCAAATACCCATTCTTATAACATAATTTCATTTTAACTACATAGTTGGCCTACTCTGTTATTATGGCCATCTTACATCCATTAGCCCCTTTAGGTACCTCCATAGGTATATTACACTATATTTCCCTTGGCATGATTCAACCTTGAAACATGGGAAGAAATGATAGAATATGACATAATGGATAAGGTAATCCACCGGTGCCATGGATGAGAATCCATCCATCCTTGTGAAATGTAAATATGGGGTCCAACTGTGGCCTTTCCTTGATCTTAGTTTTGGTTCCTTCTTGCGAATGATGTTTTCAATACACCACTATGATATTTCAATACGTTTCTATTAGATCTCGATGTGTCTCTTTATTTCGTTCCATGTTGATCTATATTTTGTTTTCTCATTCTCATGCATTTTCCATGATCATTGTTGTTTTCTTAAATGGTGTAGGTGGAAATATACAAAAACCATATGCATTGACTCTTCTTTATTTGTCTCTTCAAGATTTATTTACTTAACCTTGTATTCCACCTTATGCCCTCCCATTGGCATTTCTTCAAGTTCTTTTTTAATCTCATTTTTTGTTTCAACCATGGACTCTTCATATAATGTTTAATTAGGTAATGCAATTATTTTCTCTATGGTAGCTTCTTCATGTTCTCCTTTGGTTCTTATTGCTTGCTAAGAGACATTACCTATAACATAATCTTCTTTTTCCTATAGTAGGGATTGAAAAAATAAATCCAAATTAATATTATTTTTATCAATTAAGTCCATTGAAGGATATCTAAATATAATATCCACATCATGCACATCTATAAATTAAAATATCAATCCAAAAAACAATTATCCACAAAAGCTTTTAAACATTTCAACATTTTCACCCATAACATATGTGCTTTGAATATTAGTTGTATGAACTTGAAATATTTTAGGCAAATTACTATTGATAGAGGTATGCTTACAACGAGGGTTAATAGAAACAATGACCATCTCTTATTGGGAACCTCGATGAACCTATAAGATGATGTTGTGACAAGAAAATAAATCCTTATGCTACTTCGTATGCGTCTTCACAACATTAGACCACTTGTATAAAAAAAATTTTTTATTCTTCATCTAGGGGTTCCATCATATTTTCTGTTGATTTTATAATTTCAATAAAGGCTAGCACAATATTTTTGAAATACTAACAATTAATTTTTAATATGATCTTCTTTTAAATTATGTAATATATCATTCAACAATTAAACTTCATAAATTAAACCCTAATAGAATAGTAGAAAAATAGAGATCACAATGCAAAAAGAGAAGAGAAGACCTACCCTCGGAAATCCCACTAAGGGAAAGAACATAGCAATGTTTTTAATAGAGAAATGATATTTTTCAATAAGAAACACACCTAAAACTATGGTGAGACTCAGCCAAAACCTCCAATTCAAGCCTCCCAATTGGGTCTAGAATACATTTCTTGCTTCATCTAACCTAACATTTTGGTCATCCTACATCTACTAGTTACCCTAGAATTTCGCCCCTTATAACTTCCTAGAATTTTATCCCCCCTACAATAGGACTACCAAAAAGAAGTTGGACACTAGGAGAAAATATATTATTGGCCTTCGCTGAGATGCCCATAAAATATCTTCTTTAGGAAGTGTAAATTGGTGCCAAAAAATGATATTAGATTGCCTTTATATAGTGATATGTTAGGTTGAATGGATGTATCCTTTGCCTAGGACAACTTGACTTGGAGGGGAAATAACTTGAGAATTTTGGAGCCAAAAATTTCAATTTCAAAATTCAAATTTTCTTCTTTTAAAGTTTGCAATGGGATGTTGACTCAAAATAGGTTCTTATTTCAAATCTAACATTTAAAATATGCTTTACAATAATAAATACAAATACACCAAGTGGCCAAATATTAAATATGAACATAGACCATAGTTATAAATTCAACACTCCTAGTTAACTAGGGAGGTATTCATAATAACTCTCATAAATGTTCCAGAGTGATCCATCATAAAATCCCAAGGCCTCTCCCTAAGACAAAATGTTGAGGCCTCAACTAGAAAGCACTCACTCATCCTTCCTAGTGAGCACTTTGGGCTAAGACCTCACCCAACCCTTCCCTAGTTGGTGATCCATCTAGATGTTGAAAGACCTCACTACACCCTTCCCTATCGTGCAATCAATATCAAGACCACACTACACCCTTCCTTCATTTGTTATCGGGTCTAGATGCTAAACCTCATAACATTGTTCCCTAATGTTTTATTGGGTCCACAAACCTCAGTACATTCTTTCCCTGGTGTGTGATTGTCTCTCCTCTTAGAGAAACTCACTAAAACCTACATTTTGAGTACTTTGGGACTCTTGGAGAATTCTCCACAATGGGGGAATGTCCATCCATTCTTCTATCAAATTACCACTCCCTCTTAATGAGAGGGGTAATCTCCACAAGCCCTAGTGTATCTCTAAAGTACACAAAATTCTCCCTAGGAAACAATTTTATTAGAACGTCATTTTTCTACTCATCGGTGGAGATGTAGTCAAGCATTATTGCTATCCTTTGGAACATGTCATGATTGTAGTGGTACTTGATCTCAATATTCTTTGACCTACCATGGAAAATCAGATTATCTAAAATATTTACACAATTTGGATCATCACAGTGTATCACAGTTAGTTGCAACACTTGGTTGAACAATCATGCAAACAACTTTCAACATTAGACTAATTATTTATTTAGTTTATTGTCTATAATATATTCATCCTCTGTAGTGCTAAGTGCAACAGATCTCTACTTCCTGGTAACCTAAGGTATCATAGTGGAGCCCAAATTAAGAATAAACCTGAAGTGATGTTCCTATCACCAACACTTCTTATCTTGTTAACATTTGTTTATCCTTGATGTTGTACATCCTTGTTTGCAACATATCTAAAAACATAATTTCATAGTACCATGAAGTTATCTCAGAATGTTCTTTCCTCTAATCCAATTATCATTCCTTGGTTCAACCTAGAACTATATCAATGTGATTACAAAAAATAAAATGTTGATACTCGTGTTAACCAAATACATCAACGATTCAATAAATTGTTGGTACATCAACATATATACCAAACTATATTTAGAGCCACATATCTTCTTCAATTTAGTTACCATGGTAGTAGCCATAGATTTACAATCCAT
This sequence comes from Pinus tabuliformis, assembly GCA_031772625.1. Classification (NCBI taxonomy): domain Eukaryota; kingdom Viridiplantae; phylum Streptophyta; class Pinopsida; order Pinales; family Pinaceae; genus Pinus; species Pinus tabuliformis. The sequence continues at coordinate 1,504,677,588 of CM062819.1, read as the reverse complement.
CATACAGAACTTCTGAAGGATATCAATAACATATTTTCCTTGATGAAGGAAGACCTTTCGATGTTTCACCATACTTATAGTCCCAAGTGGTAAGCTATCAAACCAGGATCCTTCATATAAACTTCAAAAGTCGATTGATTCTTACACAAAATAATAAAATCATCAACATATAGAAATAGGATCACTAATGCATTCTTCACAACCTTGAAATAAAGGTTTGGGTCCACATTTCCCTTGGTAAATCAAAATCTCTTGAAATTGTTGTTGATATGAGCATGCCAAGTTGTTCGAGCTTGCTTGATTCTGTAAAAGGCCTTCTTTAACTTGAAAACATTAGATTCCTTTCCATGCATCTCAAAACCTTGAGTTTTCTCTATGTACACATATTCCTCAATCACACTTTTGAGGAATTTAGTCTTCACATCCATCTAATGTAAGTTCCATCCCAATGAAGCAAAAAAAGAAATCTATGGATCTAATGGAGGCATACCTAGAAACTCGAGAAAACTTATCATCATAATATTATCCCTCTTTCTCGGAAAACCCTCTAGCAATGAATCACACCTTGTATTTTTCAACACTTCCTTGTGCAACATTCTTGATATTGTATATCCACTTGGAAGTCACCATTGACTTCCCTTCCAGCCTTGGCTCCATATTCCTAACATCATTCTTCATGATAGAGTGGTATTCTTCATTCATAACTTCCTTCCATACCTACTAGCTATCTTGCTCATAAGTGGAAGGATTTCATCAATAAGGTTGGTCATGAGAGCTACATAGCTAGAAATGAATTTAGGTTTATTTATTTCTTTGGATGTTCCATCAGGGGATGCATTTCCTTCTCCTTCTTCCAATGTAGATCTAAGCCATGCTAGTATTTTTCTGGTTTCTAGCACAAAAAATAGTTCTACTGGTTTATGACACCCTTTTTTGTCCTCTAGGACATTTTTATATAAATTTAAGCTCTTCCCTTGAAGCCTCTAGTTTTACTTCATCATAGCAATTCATGGAGACATACTTATACTTCCAATATGCAAATTTCACATCAAAATTGACATCATGGCTGACCTCAATCCTTCGCTGCTATGGTATGTTGACTCTATAGGGACTTGATGATTCATTTTAAAAAACAAATAGGCCTTTCTTTCCTGAAGGTTCTAGCTTGTTCCTTTTATCATTAGTAATATTAATGAAGACAGGGAAACCAAATATTCTCATACATCCAACCTCTGACTCTAGTCTAGATAACTCCTCTTTAGGAGTCATATCTTCTAGAATTCATTGAGGAGTTTGATTTTGAATATATACATATTTCAATGGTGCTTCTCTCCATAAGAAATAAAAAAAATATTGATCATGCATTACAACCTTGGTAGATGTCCAATGGACATGTTCCTTCATTCTTCTACAACATTATGTTTTGGATTATAGAGGATTATCAACTCCCTCTTAATCCTAGATTTCCTATAGATATTATGAAGTTCTTTCAAAGTGTATTCTCCTCCATTTTTAGATCCCGAAATCTTGATCTTATTGCCTATCAAGTTCTCCACTTCACCTTTGAATTCTTGAAACCTTGTGAAGACCTCATACTTGGTCCTCATAAGATATATTCATTTCTTGTGAGAGAATTCATAAGTAAATGTCACATAGTAGAATGAACTTTCAAGAAATATTACATGAATCAAACCACACACATGAGAGATTATGAAATCTAAAACATCTTTAGATCTATTTTCTGTACTTGGAGAAGGTTTATATATATTCTTTCCAAGTGCACAACCCTTACAAACACATTCATGATTTATTTGTAATTTACGGACACCTGAAAATATTTGATTCAATTTGGGTAATTCTCTATAATGAAGGTTACCATACATTCGATACCAAAACTTGCTTGGATTCATTTATCATGTACCAGGGCTTGAGTTGGTTGACTCACAATTCGATACTATCTTCATTCACAAATCCAAATAACCTTAGCAACATTTACACTAGAGCTCATGGACCATACAAGTACTTTTCCATCCAAAAAAGATACTCTATCTCCTTTGTCTTCTAAACATGAAATAGAGACAATATTGTTTTCAAACCTCGTACATATAGAACATTGCTAAGATGTACATTGCTACCAAATTCAAGTTATATGGATGCCTTTCCAACTCCTTTGACTGCATAGTTGTGATTGTTTGCAAACCGTACCATTTTGGGACAAACTCTTTTCCATTATGCTAGTAATAATTCCATGGTATCACATCATATGTCTTGATGCACAACTATCTACTAGCCACATGCCATCATCATCTATAATAGAACCTGTTAGAGAAGAAAAATACAGGAAGCCTTTATCACCTTTCAGCTTCTTTGGGTGTTCATATTCAACATAAGATTCAAAAGCATGTTGTTTTCCTTTTCTCTTTTTGTATTAACCATATTAGGACAATTTCTTTTAAAATTATCAAATTTTGACAAGTATAAAATTGAATTCTTGACCTCTCCCTCCTCCATTAGGAAGGAGCTTATCTTTTTCTTGAATTTTGTTGAGAGTCAACCTTATTCATTCCTTTACTCTTGAAGTAGGTTGATATTTCTTACAAATATTCTTCCTCCCTATATCTCTATATAAGCTTTGATTCTTCTTAAGAGAAAGAGGCCCACAATTCTTTAGATGATGGATTTTCTTTCCTGCTTCTTAGACCTGCTATAAATGCATCCCGTGATCTAGCTATACCATTGAGTGTTGTAGTCACAAGTTTATTCTTAGGAATAGTTTCTCGAATTACCTGAATTTGGTCCTTTTTTATGAAATTATTATGAAATATGATGCTATGATGTCACCATTCATCATTGTCACATCACAAAGTTCATTCTCCATATGCATGGCATGACCACCTTATTTGATAGTGAATAGATTTGTTAGGGCATCATACATCTTCTTGGAAGTATCAACATTTTCAATGTAAGGTATTAGATGATTTATAATGGACTCCAAAATAATTCTCATGGAGTTGAGATCATATTCCATAAACTTATCCTTTCTTGCAACATTTTTTAGTTCCACAAATTTCCCTGTCACAATATCCAACACTTTGTTTTCTACAAGAATAATATCAATTCTATTTTTCCAAGCTATGAAGTTTGAGGATCCTTCCAACTTATTCTCATTGGTCATAGAGGAATCCAAAGATGTGAATCAACAATGACATCAGCAAAGACACTTTTAAAGTAGGGTTTCTTTAAAGGTGATCTTAGTGTCCTTCCTTCACCAAATATCTAATCCCATGTTGAGTTTCTAAGTGTAATATAGACTAGCACAATATTTCTGAAATACTAATAATTAATTTTTATTTTGATATTCTTTTAAATTATTCAATATATTATTAAATATTTATACTTTAGAAATTCAACCATACGAGAACAATGGAACAATAGATATTAGAATGCACAAAGAGAAGAAAAGATATACCCTAGGAAAACCTACCAGGGGGAAACCCAACAACCTTTTCCATAAAGAGAATATTTTGTTCAACAAGAGACACACCTAAGCCTATGGTCAAACGTGGTAAACCCCTCTAAGTCAATCCTCCCAATTTAATCTAGAATTTCACACTGTGTGATTTGACCTAGAATTCCAGCCCCCCTGCAGCAGCCAATTACCCTAAAATGTTTGCCCTTCCAACTACCTAGAATTTTGGCCCTCTACAATAGGACTACCCAAACGAAACTGTGAATCGAGAGAATAAGAGACTATCCACATGTGCAAGCTTGAGAGAGAGAGAAAGAGATTTAATATGTCTTATTTTTCATCCTCCTTGTCCTTCTTGATATTCACTAAGATGCCTAGAAAATATCTTCTTGAGGATGTGAAATTTCGTGCTAAGAGAACAACATTGAGTTACCTTTATATAATGATCTTTTAGGTCAGATGGGTGTGTCGCTTTTCCCTGACTGACTTGCCTTGGATGGAGGAAGCATTCACAACATTAGAGGCAAAAAATTCAATTTTAAAATTCAATTTGAATCTTTTAATTATTGAAATGGGGCTTTGAATCAGAATACATTTTTCTTTTGACTCTAGCATTTGAAATATGTTTACAATAATCAATACAAATACGTCAAGTGGATAAATACACAATATGAAGAATACCATTGTTACAAATTCAAAAATTTAATACATAAGCTAATTCCAGAATATGATACATCAACTCTTAAATTATTTGGGAGCCAAAATTATCTCCAAAATACTACTTTATCCTTCAATTCCTTTATGTATTCCTGATTACTAAAATCCTCGTGTTTTCCTAGAAAATACATCTTGTTTTATTTGACCAAAAAATAGAACTAGAATTTGAAAGAGAGTCACTTGTTTTTAAATGGAGCTCCATTAATTTGTTAGGGTTTGAGTATAAACATGTAAAATTTCGTAGATGTAGGTAGATTTTTATGGTTTTTAACTCTTACCCCAATTGCAAACTGAAACAAATTTTTGAAATCTATCAACACTTGTTTGACTAAAATATGTGTCATAATTTAATATTATATTGAGAAGAGAGAGCGAATCAATATGATGGAAAATGTTAACTATTAAAACAATTCAATGCAAATAAATTTTCAATCACATCATGAACACAAGAATACATGAGATATGCATGGAAACCGTTATGGGAGAAAACCACAAAATTTATTTATATGAATGATCTTGTACAAGCCAACCTATTGTTAGAAAAATTCACTGAAACTAACTAAAATGAGACATAAATCCCCTGAAATAATTTAATGGCACCAAATAGAAGGAGACACCAATCACTTGAAATGATTTACTCACACTAGCAAATAGCAGACAACAATCCCTTCAATTGGTTTACTATAACCAAGGACAAGAAAACATCGATCCCCAGCGCTCACCAACCTGAACTACCTATGAGATCCCTTTATTTTATAACATTTTGAAACTAAGATTCATAGGCCTTACATAGTCAAAGAAAGTACTTGATTTCTGATTTGACTCTTACTCCTTTACAAATAATGACATTCTACTCCTTCACTCTTTAACTTTGTTTTCTCTACACATTTTTTCATATCAAGATTCTATGACATTTTTCTTCACTTGCATAGAACTAACACCCTATCTAGATCACACTCTTATTTATAATTCATTATCAAACTTATTTTGGATTCACTCCTATTTAAAACTTATACTTCTCAATTATGTATTTCTTTATCATACATCGTCATATGTTCTTGATCTCCTCAAGATTCTCTGGCTTAAAATATTTATATTGAATTACTTCAATCAAAATTTCACAAAGCCAACGTGCCATGGAGGACGATTTCTAAGTAACCTAGATTTTCATGGTTCATAGGCCCACTGGTGGCTTAATTTTTAATTCACACAACCATATGACAAAGTTCCCTGACCACAACTTTAATGTCTATTTCTAATGTTTACATAATTTAGATCCACGAAGACATATTAAAATTCCGAAACTATTGGATATCCCATACTTGATATTGGCTTCAAATTTTGGGAATGTTTCCCTTCATGATTTGGGACTAGGACCATAGTCTAAACTAGCCTTTTCAGTGTATCTAGAATTTGTGTCTTTAATACTTGACAATAGTGCTTCATGGATGGATCTCCAGATTCCTTGACACATTTTCCACTATACACAAAACATTAACTGAATGGAACGCTGAATATTTTTCTTCACTTTAATCAAAATTCAGGTCTTTGTCAAATGACATAACTTTGTACACACCCAAATTCCTAGATTCTTGGATAATTCTTTGTGTGTGGAACATTGACCCATTTTTTTTTATTAACTCCTTTGCTTAACTTGCATCAATATATACGTATTTTTCTAAGGAAAATTCTTTCTCCACACCTAAATGTGTGCAACATGCTCGTATAGCCTTGAAACTTTGACATGTTATAACCTTTACCATTAACCTTTGCTTGAACCTAAATGCTGTTAATTTTCTTCATGGCTTCCTTGCTACTCCATTAGATGCTTGGATAATATTGAATACTCCTAGATATCTAGATAAGTTGTTAAGGGCCCCACTAGAGTTGGTCATTCCACTAAATTTCGTGCAACTCTCTTATTCATCACCATTTTGGCCAAAATGAAATACATAAGAAATATTTGTCAAACTAATTTCGTGGTTAAAATACTTGGAGTAGCACATAGGTTTCCATGTCACTAACATGTCATGTTTTAATTTAAAACATTTCCACGTGGCATTCCCTACTACTTTTGCATGTCCAATACCTGACACTTGTCTAATTTGACACGCAATATTTGAAAGATGAGTGCCACAAGAAAACTCCTCATGTTGCCACATCACCTTATTTACCATATCACACTAGCAGACATGCTACCTACATTAATAAATTATACTTGGGGTCCAATTATTGGCCATGTAAAAAATGCAGATCTAGGTGTTTTATTAAGCTGCCACTTTAGTGCACAATCAAAAACCTAGATGACCAAATATGCCTCATAGACCCTGATACAACAAGAGACCAAAATGTTTAGATTTATCCAATGGTCCTAGATATAGAGTTTCATCTAGATAGCTTCCTTGATAGACATTCATCTAGGTTGTTTCACATCTATATTTCTCTTGTTGTTGAAACAATGACGCTCCAAAATTCTTGCCTAATCTAATTTTCAAGACTACATCAACTATTGTTTCAATCTAACCTATGTTATCTTGTCATGTGTTCATGCTTCTTAAATATCGATCATTCTTACACTTCTCCTCTATGTCACCCTTTCCCATAAGTCAAGGTTCACTATGTGTGATCACTCTCTCCTTGGAAATACTTGAGTTATCTTGTTAAGAGTGAAAGCATTAGATTTATTTGACATAGTGACTAGTATTCTTCTCTGACACACACACACCCACACACAACAATAGTAGGTAAAGCATGGCCTTTCCTCCAAGAAAATAATAATTTTCTTACTCAACAGTCACAAAATTCACTATTGTGAAAGAATGTGCCCTCCCATAAAAAAAAACAAACTTCTGGCTCTTAAGAGATCTCGCTTCATTCAAACAGTCGAGTGCATTCCAATTCTTTCAAGAGAACACACTCCTTGTTTCCAACAATTGTTCCCTAGCCAGGGGCACTCCTTCAGATTGGTGTGTGCACCCTCATGGTCCTAGTGTAGTGTAGTCCATCTTGGCAAGGACTTCACCCTCCTTCCTTTGCATGCATGCACTTTCCTATTTGGCATGATGAGCACACTCTTAGAAAATATGATGCCACTCCAGTTTAAATAACTAACTCACTCATCGATCAAAAAGTGATGGACATGGTTGAGTTTGTTTCGCATTAATATTTTCTTATAACCAACCCATTCATTCATTCACTCACACATTTATTCCTCATTATAGGATGAGTGTACTTCTTTTCATGAAGGAGCTTCTCTTCAATATTGATCACAAGTAACACTTGCGTGTATTTTTATTGATTTATTTTACGATTTTCATTGTCCCTTTTGTTTCCCTTGTTAGTGTTTAACTTTGTTTAATTTTTTGTAGAAACTTTTATATCCATTCTTAATATTACAAGAGTTAGCTTTTTGTCACAATTAACTCCTCACATTCCATGACCATTTCCCTAATGGTCATAATCATGACAGAGTCTACGAATAATTGTTGATCCCTCCTCTCAGCGTTATTAAGATCCTACTAGGTAGTTGGCCATTACATGGTCCATTTTAATTAATCTAATGCAAAATCACACTCCTGAAGGCCAAGTTCCCACCTCGGCACACTACCGAGAAACAAGATTCCCTTCCCTTAAAAAAATGTACATAGCAAGAAGTCTTGTTTCTCTTGAGTCCATGGCATAATAATATGTAAAAAATTAGATGTCATGATCATTGAGAATGCACCTTGTGCCCTCCCTAGCTCCCTTGAGCACATGACACACCATCAAGCACCAAGCTTCACCCCTTGGCCACTGAATGTACACCCTCTGCCCTCATTAATGTCTTGGGGGTATAGCACATCCTTAAGCTCCACCGATCCATACTAGTGCCTTGAGAATATACCTTGTGCCCCTTAGCCTCTCTCTCTCTCTTTATCATGAGAACATGGCACACTCACAAACCCCTATCAGGAGAAAATGAATAATTGTTGCTACGATATGTGCCCTCCTTTTACCTTTATCTTATTTTCACTCCCGAAGTCTTGTGAACATCCTTTCACAGATTCGATAAGTTTTATTTTTCTTATTTAGTCATGGTTTTAGCTTTATCACTATAATTTAAATTAGTTTGCATGTGTTAGATAGGAAATTATTTGGAACTAATTCCTGGTTTCCTTTAAGTGTATCTCCACATGTAGGTTTTCCAGGTACAATTTGTATCACTCTTTTTTCATTTTTTGGAACTATTCCTTCCACCACCCATCAAATACTATAAATGGAAACCTCAAAAGTAAGTACTGAGGAGGAAGTAAAGAATTTTAAGACTATGATGCATGTCCTTTCAGATACACAATTCTTTGTTGATAAATCATTCACGGAATCATGGTAAGAAATCAAGGATACTTTCCTAGAAGAAACATTCTCTGAGAACTTGGAATATAAGGCAATATATGTCAAAATCAAATAGTCTGGATTACACAGGATTGCATGCGAATTCCCAGTAATGACGTGTGTAAAGTCCATTGAATGGATCATATCACACAAGGATAATACAAATGTGGTCCTATGTAGTGAAAGAGGAATCGAGATCAACACTTACCATCATCATGGCATGAATTATTAAAATAATATGTTAATGCCCAATCACAATGCAAAAACTTTGTTCTATACAACATCGAAAAGCCTCAACACAAATGAAATAATTAAGTCCTAGGGCTAATATCCCACCAAGTTTCATCATAGACCAAGTGCCATTTATCCAACGAAAATATTAAGAAAGGTTGACTGGTACCTCATTTATATGTTATGTAGGTTGTATGGGTGGAAGAGTGTAGAGACCTTTGCAGGGAATTGGATTTTCCTGCTCAACATGGTTTTCACCAAAGGTAAAATATTTAATTTGGTAGATATCCTTTCTCATGAATTGAAGCATCATGTTGAGCAGGTCAAAACAAAATTACTAGAAAAGGAAGCATTGTATTTCTAGATGTAAGCTTTCCTGTTATACGGGATTTGCGCTAGGTATGATTTCACTGGGATGAATTGGAATTGAATCCTACAAGAGAAGCTACCCATCTATTGACATTACAAAGTTTTATTAGAGACCAAATTTCGAGAGGCATATGATCAAATAGTAGAACCTTAATAAAAGGTTAAGAATTGCTACAAAAAAATAAGAAAATATCTCCCTATACATGAAATTGGTTCCTCTGAGATTATAAGGATTCCCAAAGTACAGATGGAGGAAGAAAAATAAAGAGCAACTACTCAAGTGGCCAGTACATCACGTAGAAATAAATTGAAGCATGATTTAGTGGTAGAAACCAACAAAAACTTTAAATTTGGTCCTATGAGAAAGGGTGCCTTTGAATAAAAGTAGTAGAGGAAGCAAAGGAAAGAAGAGGAAAATGAGAAGAAAAATGATTTTCTTAGACAACAACAAGAAGTAAAAGGAGAAAATAGCGGCATAGCAAAAGAACAACAAAAGAAATTATAAGAAGGAGAATTCGCACAAGTGTAAGAAGAAGAACATATGACCTATGAAATAGAAGCAGAACTAGAGGAAGAAGACGATATTGGATGTATCAAGGATGAGCAAGGTAATCCATCAGATGCTCCACTCACAAGTGGCCATCTCCATTCAAAGAGATGGAGATTACACTCCACTGTAAGACATGGTCATGGATGTATGTAATGTGACCTTCGGTCATTTGTAAAATATAATTGTACAAGAAAGGTGAAGGTAATTCCAAAATCGCCCTAAGCATATAGTCTCTATATCAACTGAGAAGGTGATAGCTACCAACAATACGATAAACCCACATGCAGTCATGGTAGCTAATGATGATTTCATGACAACAACACATGAAAATTCTGAGTATGTCAGGAGTGAGAATGCATGGTTGAGAAAGGAGTTGGTTGTGACAAAGAAACAAGTAGATCATCTCACTACAAAGAACCAACAATTGTCTTATGGTAGTCTCAACACAATGGATTTCATGTCACATGTACTTGAAGAACTGGGACGAATGGAGGAAACCTTGAAGAAAGTATATGATGAAATGATTCTCTTGCATGAGATGGTGGTAATAAAGAGGAAGCCTCAAGATATTATTAAACTTTTGAAGGTTGCAAACAAATGTATTGATATCATACAAGAGTTGGGTGCGAAGTATCCATATGTGCCAGAGAATTTGATTAGAAAGGATATCATATCCACTAAGATAGGTAGGGTACAGTTAAGGCTCCAGATTGAGAACTACACCCAACTTGGAAAGCAGGAAACCAATACCATTTTTTATTATGGATGACTACATAACACTTTGGCATCCCTAATGTAGAAACATGGAGCACCTACTGTGGGCGAAATAAGGGAAATAAGGGGAAAGGATATCATTATGCAGGAGATAAATTATCTCATTAAACATATGAAGAAAGCACCAAAACATGAAGGCCTGAAGGTTACCAAGATCATTATCCTATATTAATCCATCACATCCGAGAAAGTCCACATGAAATTGTCATGGATGTCAAACAATCTGCAATCCAACTTCAAATATATGATGTCAGAATCAATGGAGGTTGAGATGCGATTTGTGGAAGAGTTGTTGATTTGAATCAAAGTCATCTCAATGGGGTTCAAGGCATTGCACTCATATATCACCAATGAGCTCCATGAAGAAGAAACTAATTAGTCGATTTGAGAATAATTTATCTTGTTAGAACTTTTTGATATAAAATCATTGTCTTATATATATTTTGTCTTTTGTAATAATTCCAATGTAATGGATTCCAAGAGACACGTGTGAAATATAAAGAGTCATATGTAGAAGGTGAAAAGTTATATGGTAGCCAATAAGTCATAGAAGTCAAAGAGTCATGAGGGAACTCAAGACATTCTAATTTGTTATAAATAATTCCCCATAACTCAAACAAAGGGATTGGACTATTAGATACTTGGATTTGGCTTCTCGAGTGATGCATAGGAGGTGAAACAATTATTTAGAGAAGAAGGTTATAACTTATGTTCCACTACTAGATCTAGTGTTTCATTGATGTAATAGTGTTCTTGGAATCTTCCATTAATCATCAAAATCTCTTTGAGCCAACACTCCTTAATGCATGTATCGCGGGTGTAGTAAGGATACTAATTATATGTTTGCAGTATATGTTGATGTAACACATAATAAGGGTAATTAACTATTTCATTTCTTAGATATGGATATTGTTGAATGGCTATTGTTTATTATTTTATGATTGTTATTTATATTGTGAACTGATTTGCATGTTAATCAATACATTTTTCTCTTTGGCTCGCGTGTCTCTATTAGTATAGTACTATTAATTTATCCATTAAAGGCCCCTCTCTCCTACATATATGGAAGTTTCCCTTACACTATGCATGAAACGTAACATAAAGCTTACATAATCTCTACACCAACGTCCTGTTTATAATCTCGTGTGTATATGTTGTTGTTAAGAAATAAATACTTGTAGGATTTAGGGTTTCATTCCTCTTTCTTCATAATTACTTGGGAATTATATTGGCCTATTTTAAATCTTTATTAGTTTATCTTTCATCAAGAAATTAGCAAATTATATGTGTATGAATATCACAAGAACAAGAAACACAAGATATAGGCCCACAACCAAGAAAAAACCCCTATAAGGAGATACCTAATCAATAACTCTTCCTTCAGTAGATTCAATTCAACATGAGTGTAATACATAGAATGATAGACCTATTTCAACATGCCGAAGGGGAAGAGGGATTACGAAAATGAGTTGTGCTGTCATGACACCATAAAGGAATAATTCCCTAATTAAATTTTATTAGGGGATAGTTAATTATTTATTAACGAGTTCTATTCATATAATTAGTAGAACAAACTCAAAGCATATCTACCCTTCATAAAGTATAACACATTATCATATATATTATCACACTATACATTTATTTCAGAAAGCCCACATGATCATATATATTATCACACCAAACATTTATTTCAAAAAGGCCACATTTTATTTATGTTTACTATTTACAAATACATTGTTGTAACAATATTATACACTTAGGCAATATATCAGCTTGTCTCAACCAATTTAATCCCTTAACAACCAATTACTAACCAACCCTTTACATTATACATACTCTCTTGGGTTCCATAATCTCACTAAATTATTGAGATTTTTATCACATAGCCGCTAATATTAATGTATACTTTTTCATCTCTCACTTCTCCATGTGATTGATGCCAACCCTCGATCACTATCTTCTCAAAAATATCGATTGCATCCATCATATTCCTCCACTATTGGTTTTTCCTATAGTTATCGTGGTCTTAAATATCTTTCATTCATCTCTAATTATATTTTTGTTAAATTTTCACCATCATATTCATTATCCAAATGAAGGTGGCAGCAAACCCACACCACACAGCTTGAGGCTAGCTCCTAGACCTCGTTATATACAAATATATATTGATAGAATACTTGTAAATTTATATACCATTTAGGTATTAATATGTTTTGTCTTACCAACAATGTCCTAGCTCACTCTAAGTTTCATTGAAGCGTTATCAGATGGCCAATCGATATCGTTCAAAGCTAGTAATTCTTGGAGGCATTTGTTTACCTTTTTAGCAATCAATAACAATTGGTGAAGTTGAGCTTATGCATAATGAGAATATAAATGTATAATCTAATTGTTCATTAGTTTTATAGTTTAACCAAATTTTCTTTAGTAATGAATTATTAGTTGATCAATCTTAATCTACAAATGCATAATATTTGAATCGATTTTCTTTAGTACCTTTTCGTGTAGTGTTCATAAATCTTGTATGCTTTTGTGTACATATATTTTTTACAATAATAATTAGTTGATGGACCAAATAATTGTAGTAAGAAGGTTGAATTACTCATTTTAAATGTTAATGCGTAGTGCATACAAGCATTCCATGTACCTCAATAGATGTGAAAAATACGTTGAAACTAGTATGTTTGAAAAATGGGGAATGTTATTTCTAAAAATATCATAAATAATGAAATAAATTGACATAAATTAAATACCAATTTTATTACAAGAAAAAATTTGAATTAAAAACTACATCAAAGAAAATGACAATAAAATCAATGTCCATAAGGCAAATAAAGTAAAAGTATATTTTTAGAAAAAAAAAATTATTTTATCATTAAGAAATAACAAACCACAAACCGAACTATTGTAATGGAAAACCATAAAGAACACTATTCTAATTGAAAATCATAAAGAAAGGGAAATAAAGGAGATATAAGAAAATAAACTCAACACTATTTTTAGGAATAAAATTCAAAGAAAACTTTGTATTACTTCAAAAATTGAATTTAAAGAATTAATGGTGATTCAATCTTCTAGAGGAGACTTCATATTCTATTTGAAAAAAAGATAATCCTATTTAATTTTTATTAATCCCTTGATTGGAAATTTGTTCCAAATTATCCTAAAATCATGCATCCAATTTTGTGGGATTACTCTAGTCTTCAATAAATGGCGCAGGTAGAGAATCCCTTAAAAACCTGGATAATCTTCAAGTTTGTCTTGAACAATGAATGAGAGAAATCAATCTTGTCTTCTTAATTGATTTATTTTACTTGACACTTGGATATCATATTAATCTTCATATATATATATATATATATATATATATATATATATATATATATATATATATATATATATATATATATATATATACATATATATATATATATATACATATACAATAATAAAATGTATAGATCACACTAAGATCAAGAATATGCCACATTTCAACTTAAATTAAATGGATTATATATAATTGGGAAACCATAAGTCATATTGGTCATCAAAAGAATTAATTTTTCTTAAAGGTTATGACCATTTTTGCTTAAAAGTTATGACCAATAATGTATTTAATGTAGATATAGAATGGAGCATAAAATTAGACAATTTGGAGACCTATCATGAATTTTGTACATTCGTCTGCAACAAAATATTTTTTGAAAAACTGATGTTGACAAAGCTCAATCCTTTTGTAATCTTAGCCTTTGGTTTTGATTATTTGCAGATGTTGGAGTTCAGAAAAACTACAAGGAAAAAGGACATTGGTGAGGGGCAGAAAATGTCACCGTAAGCTCATTGGTGACTGTCAAAAGAGCCTTCGTCACCAAAAACTGAACGTCACTAAAAGTATAGGTGTTGTAGTGAAATACAAAGTCCGTCACCAATAATTATTTATAATGACGGATAGCGACCGTCACCATTTCATATTAGCAATGGTGATGAACCATAACCTCCGTCACCAAAGGTGGCATTGCCAAAAGTATAGGTGTTGTACTGACATTCAAAGTCTGTCACCAATAATGATTTATAATGACAGATAGCGACCATCACCATTTCATATGAGCAATGGTGACGAACCATAGCCTCTGTCACCAAAAACTGAATGTCACCAAAGGTGGCATCTGCTAATGTATAGGTGTTATGGTGACATTCAAGGTCCGTCACAAATATTGATTATAATGATGGATAGTGACCGTCACAATTTCATATGAACACCAATAGTTTATTGTGATGGATCTTTCATGGTCATCGCTATTGGTGCATATATATGGTGACGTTCGTTGACCGTCACCAAAAGCTAAATTACCAGAAGTATAGGTGTTGTGGTGATAGTCAAGGTCCATCACGAATAATGACTATAATGACGGACATCGACCATCACCATTTCATATCAAGAACAACAATTTATGGTTACGGACCTTTGAGGGTTGTCACTATTGATGCGTATATATGGTGGCATTCATTGACCGTCACCATTTCATATTTCGTGAGGGTAGAAAAATGTCACCAAAGCTCATTGTTGATGGTCAAAAGAGCCTCCATCACCAAAAATTGATCGTCGTCATTCCATATGGATGTCAGGGCATGACAGAATCGAATCACCAACCTCCTGCTTGTAAAGAAGGTGCTCTTCCATTGAGCTAGCACCCTTTAAAGAATTAGACTTAAAGTCTCAGAAATATTTTACTAAACAAGTAAAGCAACATCAAAGTTGCAAGTCCCTACCTAATGGTTTTAGAAGTTATGAAAAGTGGGTAGAGGGAAAAATAATTATGTATAAGAGAATCAATATGTTCAGTTGAATACTCAATTAGAAGTGAAACTCTGAAGACATTTATAATCTATAAATGACCTATAACTAGCAAATGCACCAAATATTGCAAAGGAAATGTCATAAGTGGATAGCATATGGAAGAAGAATATTGATGAAGACAAATGCAATATGTTATAAGTTGAGTGAAAGAAAATTCTCAATGTTGTTGTTTGATGTTTAGATATCTAAATGATATCTAAACTTCTGTGCAAATGTAACACGGATCTCCGGAAACCATGAACGACATATGATAAAAAATATATATATATATATATATATATATATATATATATATATATATATATATATATCTCCCCTTTACATAAACCAACATGCAAATTGGAATTTCACAAGTCTGCACTCAAAACATGACAACAACCAACAAATAAAAGAAATTAAATTGGACAAAAAGCAATAGCTTCACCTTCATTCTTGAGTTTTTTTTGTTTATTTGAATTTGACTTGTGACATTCTTTATCTGACAAGGAATCAAAATCATCACTAGTATTAAATTCATCCAACACAGACTTTGGAGATCCCATTGACATCTGCGTTTTTGTTGCCATGCTTGAAAACCATGGAGATCCATGTCGATAGTAGAATAATATGTGTGTTTGCTACTCAAGAACACATTCCTTATTAACCATTGTTACCTGATAGAAACCAAAGAGACAACACAATATCAGCGTACACGAAATCCCCTACTGAAATATAATCATAACATAGCTAAGAAGTCTAAAAGATGTTCTTAATTAATAAACTTTGTATTTGGAAATTTTGTTTCCTTATATTTAAAAAGACTATGTTGTACAACACTTCTGTTTATTTATCCAGGGAATTATATCATAGCATATGTCACATGGTAGAAATCTAGAATACCTAAAGTAAAAAGACAAATTTGCTCAAATAGATTTAGGAAAGAGCTTTCAAAACTATAATTTTGTCATCAAAGTTTTAATTAGTTTCACAACAAGCTAGTTCAAGTTTGAAAACCAAAACCATTCATAGGAAACAAACAGGACAAAGGCCAAAGTCATTTTCAAACAAATAAAGCTAGAGTCACTATGTTCATTGTAGATAACTGAAATTTGGGCAGTGGTCTAACAATTAGAGCTTATTTATAGGGAAGACTCGTCAATACCATCTTTTTTTTTCAGTGGTCTGTTGTGTCTCTATATCCAGATCAGATAGCTTGTTATTCTCAAGTTCTACCTTTCAAGTGCTGATTTTCGGCTAACCCTTTAAAACAAATTTCTACCACCCCATTTGATTTTGTTTTTTCAAGAGAATTGGTAGGACCTTCCCATCCTCTATTGTACATCAATCAATAACCATCCATTAATGATATAAATAATAACAGATACACAACAAAGATCAAAGATGCACTTGTTGTATACCTATGTTCTAGGAATCATCTAACCTTATTGGTGCAAAGAGCTTACCTTGAAAAAATAGCATCCACGTGGAATTTACAAAACCAATCAAAATATGAACATCCTTTTAATCAATAAAATCTCTGACTTAAAATAAAAGTGGCCTAGAATTGAATGTTATATCAACCATGTCAAGCAACAAACATCAGGTGAGAAATATAGGCCATGCATATTGGATTCATGAAATAATTGATGTGATAACGCTCAGAATCAAACAAATGACTTACAGCTAAGAAACAAAAATATATGACTTACAACTAAGACATGAGGTTTCCCTTTCAACCCTGTCGTTAAATAACTCTTCTTAATGTCATAGACCATTAAGCTTTTTCTGATACCAGGTGCAAGTGGTATTGTAACATTAAACTCTGATAGAGTCTGTGTCCACCACTACTTCTCAATATCCGATCCATTACCAGCATTTGGGGCTAGATAAGATACATGCAAAACCCATCAACATGAAAATGAAATCTACATCCTTGTAAAAAATGGGAGGAAAACAAAATCCACAAATTGAAACAAACTATAGGATAACTCATTCCTACAACATCACTATCTTGTCATGAACAATAAAAAAGGAAATCAAGAGAAATATAATTTTTGCCACATTTTGACAATCATTTCCCTTTGCATATTCTATGAGGAATTGATGAAAAAAGTCAGCTAAAGCTTGTCAACATCAAGATTATAGTAAAACATAAAGGAAATCCTCCAACACATATAATCCTAAACATAAGTATCTATAAATATAAGTGTTTATTGGGGACATTGCATTTTGTGAAAATATGGAAGTCAAATCTTTGAAATAACACAATTTATCCTACCACTACCTTACGAAGTCCATTCATTCGAGTATTTACAAACTCCATTCAAGAATTTCTTCAAAGTTAAAAGTTAAAACAATTAACATGTAGCCTAAAAAAACTAAAATTTGAAAATGAGATAACCCAAAGATGTAGAGTATATATCTCATATTTATATATCCTAATTTCCAGACATTGAAATGACACTTTTTAGCATACTATTGAGAATTCAAACCAAAATGCTAGAAAAAAATATTGATGGTTATTTTTGTTAAAAATGGAAACTAGGTCCAAATTCCACTTTGAACAACTCCTTTGGGGAATATAATTGTGTCATTGAATTCCTCTTTTCGAGAGGACCAAAATTGATCTAAGGATAGTCAAATTTGGATAAGTAGAAGTGGAATTTTGAATTTATGTTTCTCTCATGTAAATTATTTAGGTCAACCTCAACTATATGTCAGCTTAAGAATATCAAAAGTCATGTCCCCACAACTCCACTAAATTGCATATACAGAGGAGCATTCTCTCTCATTTGGGACACATCAATCAAAAGAAAAAAATATCTCTGTGGCAACGAAGATTAAGGAGGATAAATTCTGGTTATTGTTGGGACTGTTTTGGTTAGGAGTTTTCTCATAACATGTCTGAGTTTGGAAGCATTGCTTCACTATCGTTAAGGACAATCTTATATATTGGTTGTGATTTGTTTCGTATGGTACTTCTTCCTGTAGTTTGGTCATAGCTAGAATATATTCTCACAGCTTGACCACAGGCCTTGAATCACTTGCCCAGGAGGCTGAAATACAATAGAAATTCGTTGACCTTATATGATAGTATTCATGTGCTTCTTAAGGATGACATGGAAACTTAAAAATAAGCTAGGACTACTACAACTAATAGATCCCTTGTAAGAAGGAAAAGGTCACACTATTTATAGAATTCAAGGGTTGGAGTAGAATGCTTTAGAAGCCCTAATCCAAAACCACAGAGATAATATCAATGGTGACCTTAATCTGGTCATAAACCAGCTCCTTAAGCCAATGAAAGGGAGCATCATGTGAAATAAGGAAGGTCACAGTAAAAAGGATGATTTTTGGATTAGTCAACTTAGAAAGCAGTGGATTTTTGTTGCCCTAACCAGACCGATCTTGTACAACAATATGATTTGTCCTCCATGAACAGACTGCCTAGATTACAAGATTGAATGGGTCTAAGAGAACTGATGCCTAATCTTCATATTGGCAAGTTATTTTATATCATTTTACTTTCTCTCTTTCTCTATTGAACATTTGATGATAATAATAAGAAGATTTGATCAAGGGTTTCCCCATATTGGGGTTTTTCCATAGATTGAGCCATATTCTCGTGTGTTTCTGTCTTGGCTTATCTTCTGCATCGATCATTTATGTTATTTCGTCAGTTACTGTTATATAATATCTGATTTGATTGGCAAATGGATTAATGGGCATATGGTTGAATGAAGTATCTAACCTAAGCAAAGAACATGTTAACTAAAAATTAACATGGTATCAGAACTCGGGTGAGGACAAGCCCAAGCTTAAAGAGATTGCAATCACTAAACAATTTCATTGATGCCTCCAGCTCTCTGTGGTAAATCAAGTCAGATTTCAAATCTGGGTTATTTGTCAAGCCCTTCTTCAAGCCCTAATCAGTAAACATGGGCACCAATCCTAAATTTATTCAACTATCACAAGCAAAAGTTGGAAGACAACAAGGTATGTTTTGTACTTTATAACAGTCCTACTCATCAAGCTTAAGACTGTATCATCATCATAAGCTGATGGAAAGATATTTTCCATGGTCCCTGGAGGTAAGGTCAATCCTCTACAAATATTTGTTTGAAATACTATTCTCATCTCTAGAGGACTGATCAAGTGTAGGATATATCTATCTAAGATATATCGAATACTTTAGATAACAAGTATAGGCTTGCATTCATTCTATCATTACTTTTGAAGCTGAGATTCTTTCCTAAGAAGTTACAGTCCTAGACATCGATCAAGAGTACCAAATCCTAGACCAAATCATATTTTAGAAAGGTCCCAGAATCTAAAATTCCTCCATAAAATTCTGAGCATGATCACCATGATCATTGATTAGTATCAATTGTTCAGAACATATTCTCTTTATCAGTGCCTCTAGTTTTGGAAGAATATTTCGCTTTGAAGATAGAACATTTTTGCGATAGGATCAAGTCACTATGATTCCTTGCTTGAAGGATCGAATCATCTAACTTGTTGTAGGAATAAGGCTGAGGGATTGTGTAAGAGAAAGGTTAAAGAAGGATCATATCGATCTCAATAGACATATTATGGTTATGTTGGAGGTATCCCTGAAACAAGGTTATCGATAGTCTGAGCATAGAAAGGTTCGATTAGTCAAAACAGGCGGGAGCCAGCTGGAGAAGGAATGAGGAAGAAAGAGGTGAAGCCGAGGAGGCTGTAGGCCCCTCCAAATGATGCTAGGGAGAGAGAGCTGCTAGCGAGCGAAGTGGCCAAGGTCCCGGAGGGGCTTACGACCTTCTTCGTGTAGCATCCTTTGAAAGGAAAGAGTGTAGCATATTGACCGCCGCCCCGCCCTGCATTGACCCGTTGGAGCGTAGC
Source organism: Pinus tabuliformis (assembly GCA_031772625.1). Taxonomy (NCBI): domain Eukaryota; kingdom Viridiplantae; phylum Streptophyta; class Pinopsida; order Pinales; family Pinaceae; genus Pinus; species Pinus tabuliformis. The sequence continues at coordinate 1,504,657,386 of CM062819.1, read as the reverse complement.
TGACTGACGGTTGGTTGAGGGTGACCGAGTGTATCTATCTCTTGGAGCGCTGGGTACTTGATGGTCATTTTACACAATATTGCAACCTCCTTGAAGGTCATTGTTGCAGTGAAATTATAGTATATTCATGTTGGTGAAAGCTACAATGACTATGCAGACTTGGTTATTATTATTTGGAAGGCTCATATCTGAACCCTGTGGCATATTGAACTTGCTCGCTGACTGAAGCATGATAACCTTGTCATTAACATAACTCTGTGGCCTCCTTGAGAGAGAAATGATTCATTATACCATCCTACAACTCACAAGTTGATTGGCTATTAACTTTAGATATATGTGAGCATAAAAGTTTAAATAAGTCATCTTTGTCAAGATTCTAACAAAGGTAAACTATAGTAGCAAGACCAAGATGACTTTATCTGATGGAAAAGAATAACACAAATGAGACTAAATTAACACAACCCACATAAAAACGGTTTTAAGCTTTTATTGTTGAATATCTTATAATTGTGATAATTATCATCAACACATGTATCTATTTTCCTTTGATAAAACTATAGTTTGAAAACTTAAAAGCAATACAGCTGAAACGCAAATAGAAAATTTACTACATGTAGAATTTCTTGCCAAGACTCTCATCAGATTTGTAGTCATTTGTTTCTGTTTTATTGTTGTGACACTCACTATTTCCAAACTAACGAAAACATGGACAAAGATAAAAATAACTTGGTGAAGTTGAAGGCTCTATTTTCCTTATTAACATCTTCCTTTGACAAGGATATTGGTCATCTATAAGTCTTTGGGCACTCAGCACTGGATGTTAATTGGATGAATGCACAAGGTTAGATTCAGGATACTTCCTTATCTCCCTTAGCTACTCAGATGAAAGAGCTCTCTAGGTAATTCCAGATGATCATAACCTCTCATGTGTTCAGAGAACTTAATAGCACAACATATACTCTCTCAAAGGAAGGACTGCAGTTGTAGGAGAACTAAGTTCTGGAGAAGGAATTCATTGGTGGTCATTTATCTTATTTAAGAGAAAATCATAATAGGTTCCACAACATGGATACCTTCCTTCAGATCATTCATATCAAACTACAGTTGTTTAACATTTTTAATTTGCAGTAAGCAGAGAAAGGTAATTTTATTGATGTCCAACAAATAACAAAAAAATATGCCAATGAGACTAGAATGTACAATTAGTAATTACCAATATGTAGGGGTGTCTTGGGCTACCCTCAAAGCATAAAGAAAAACTTGTTTAGTTTTGTTAGAGTGCACTTGTGCCAAATTTTTAATTCTAAACTTGCTTTCTCTTTACAGACAACTTCCACACAAGTCTCCTTGAGATCCCATTTTTATCAATAAATGATACCCACATTTAGTGCAAAAACCACTAGTGGAGTTTTAAGGCATCCTAGTCATTAGGGAAGTTGATTATTAGGATTACTTGTGACATCTTATGTATTTTTCAAATGCCAATACACCATATATAATTCTTACGTATTTTAAAAACTCCAATAAAAAATCAATATTACTAGGAGTGATCAAGGCCAACAAATATATATTCAACCATATACATAGTGAACACATACTTGTTTAATAGTGATGAGATGATATAACATAATATGCTTTGGTACAAGTATTTGTTGGTACAAGTGTCTATATGCTGGAAGAAATAGGCCTATAATGTTGTAGTTGAAAATACAACTGGAAAATGTGCATAGACTAGTTATACTATACTTCAATCTATTGGGAATGGGAGATCTATTGCATAATTTCCATAAAACAATTAAGTTGTTTCATGATTATCCCTAAGGTTGAAATGAAATGCTGAAACCACGTGTGACATGGTACAAAAATCCCCTAAAGTAATTGGCAACAATTGTGGCCAAGGTAAATCTCTAAGTTCTCTCTGCACAGAACAATATTTTTGAATAATTGAATAATTTTGTCTAACAATAGTAATATATCCTCTATACCAAATACATTAGTTTTCCCTAATGATTTTCTTATTGAAAGGTATTCTAGGGTTTTCTACTCCACAATACCAAAAAAAACAGTAGTGACATGTGAATCCCTTTGGTCTAAAATCTTTTCCAATCGAAAGTCTCCCACGATGGCTTCAAAATGTTCATGCAGTAAAATGTTTTTTGCTTTGACATCAAAATGAAATATCTTGGGGTCACATTGATCATGCACATATAAATAATAAAAGTCTCCTTGCTACTCCAAGTGCTATCTATTTGGGATTATACTAATCGAGAGCTAGTTTCCCCACCAATATGATCACTTAGATGATAGGTCACACTTGTAATTCATCTCTACTCTGTTAAGAAAAATCAAATAATTCCAAAATAGAATGAAAGCACCACAATCTTATTATCCTTGCTTCATAAATATCAGAATGTTATTGTACCTCCTTGTACCTTTGTTTAGTATGTCCATCATCAAGTGACCTTAGATGCTTCCTTAAGACCTCTAGTAGTAAGCATTAGTAGAGGGTAGCAATGCTCCCACATGCATCAAAGTTCCTTGATTTCATATAAAAAGTCTTAGCTGATTTCCCCTTTGCTTCTATATTCAATGCATTTACGAGTGCAACGACTTTGCTCACTACTCTCTAGCTATAAAGTGAGGGTGTTTTGTTTGTTAGCTTGGGAATGCCAAGACAAATGTTAGTAGTGGGAATACACAATTTGCTCAAATTTCAATAGACTCCTTTTTCAACTTAATATTCAATTGAAAGCAATATATTCAGAGATGAACAAAGCTAAGACATCATCATTTCTCTATGGGTTATCAATTTGAATTCTCATGCTTAGATACCATTGTTGTTTATAACAGAAGCTTTATAAAATATTCCCAGGATTAACAAGTACACACACACACACACATATATATATATACAAGTTGAAGAATTGAAGAAATCCCTCACATACTCTTATACTGCTCACGTAGTTGAGCGTGCATTGTCATATACAAGCTAGATATGGTGTGTAGTACAAAGATTTATGATAGAGCATAATTCCATCATTTCAATGATTACAATGGCTGGTAGAGGTGTCATTTGGATGTATATAGAATCTGTATTTGGAACTGCAACATGATTTTAAGGAATGGCTGACTATAATATGAAATAGTGATGTAGCAATCATATGTCAAAGGAGCTCTCCTTGGAAGGATTTAGCAGGAGATGGTGTAAGGCTTGAGTCTTGACATAGCATTACTTATCAATTGTGATGGCATGACTATGCATATTTGGAATGCAGGAGGGTCTTGCATGTTGGTGTCTCCATCCTATACAAATCATCTTCTGGATAAGTTTGAATATAGCGACTGTTGGGTAGTTGTAGTTGTTTGTTTTCTCACAAGATTTAGGGGAAAGCTAAACATGAATTTTTTTTTATCATGATTTTGTTGGTGTTGATCTTATGATGCTTCTTGAATTACACCTCTAGAATAGGTAATCTTATGTTAAAAGTTTAGGTGGCACCTTGGCCACCTTTAGAATTTTCTTGTTTAAATGATATTAATTTAATAATTTGTGCAAGATATGGGAAGGAGAATCATGTTTCCTTCACTAAATGTATATGTAATATGAATTCTACTCGCATCCAAATAAATTATTCTAAGAAATAACTTGCAGGTTATTAAGGATAATTTAAGAGGTAATGTCCAAATCATGTAGGTTAATTGTGTGTGCAAGTGTTGTATAATTTAAATATACCTGGCTCTAGTGTGCAGTGCTCTATTTACATTTTCCTAAAGGCATATAGCATCATGTACCTCATGTGGAGTGCTCTGTTTACTTTTTCCTAAAGCAATATAACATTGACTAGAAGTGGAGAGGTATACTCATCTGGATAATTGAAAAAAGCTATTTTGTTCACTGTCATGTCTTAAGGCTCCACTTCTCAATATACCACAAACACTTCAAACAGTGTTGGTGGAAAGGCATGAAACCATGGCAAAGGTTGTACCACACCTGTCAATGAACTTGTATGAACCTGAAGCCTCCGGACTGTCTGGAAACTTTTTTTATTGATGTTGTTTCTTAACCTTCTCTTTCTTCTTAGAACACTAAGAAGCATAGTGGCCATCCATACTTTAAGCTTATACAATTCTTGCAAACTATTTTACTGTTATTGTTGCTTACCCTTCCCCTACTTCTCAAGATACTCAGAAGCATATTGGCCATGCTTCTTACACTTGATATGGCTCAAATTATTCTTCTGCTACTTAGAAGAGATTGAATCTTCCTTCTTCTTCTAACCCTTCAGAAATCCTATTTTATTTCCTCCTTTCCTCACACTCACAATGAGGCTAGCTCTGGTACATCCTCATAACTAGCTAAAACCATCTCCAATCTCATTTCCTCCTTGATAAATGCATCCCACAAACTTTCGATTTGAGGGTAGCTTCTCACAAGCACATACAAACTATACAAAATGGTGCCAAGATGGACCAAAGCCATTCAAAATGATCCAAATTAGTCCATTCTCTTCTACCTTGTCATCAAGTGTAGCTCGTTTATCTCTCAACTCTTGATCTTTTTCAGATAGATAACTATTGTAGTAGTGTTTCTCATGCAAGTAATTGATGATTTCTTCATTAAGAGCATTCTCCTAGAGGAGATCAACTCTTGATCTTTATCAGATAGATAACTATTGTAGTAGTGTTGCTCATGCAAGTAATGGATGATTTCTTCATTAAGAGCATTATCATAGACATTTTCTCGCTCCAATACAATGTAATCAAGGTAATATGCATTTCCCTATCAATCTTTTCCTCTACAATGAAAGGGGTTAGATGATTCTTCAGCAAATAAAAAACTATTCATTCCATTTTGACCAATTTTAAATCATTCTTAGCCAACTCCTTGGTATCTGTTGAAAGTAAAATCCCCTCCTCCACAAGGTACCACAATTCAACCTCTTCCGAGAGATGTGCATCCTGAACTATAATATAGTTGGAAGTGCCCTACAACATGTGACAATCCTAAAGACCCTAACTTCTTGTGACATTTTGGGCAGTTGTGACATTTTGGGAAAATTATTGATGATAATACCTTGTTCACAATCATAGTTGTGAACAAGTCATGGGCATGGATAGTATGGTACCATTTGTATCTCTCTGTTGATCTACTGAGGGGTTGATTCAATAGCCTAAACAGGCTGAGTGAGTTTCCCAAGGAATCAAGTCCTAGAGCTACATGTGGAGGATTCATTTTGAAAACAAAGATGCAGCCGAAAATTCAATGACAATTGGGCACCTGGATATTTAGACCATGCTTAAGCATGACTGATAATGACAAACAGTAATTTGGCATCAATATTAATGTGTATAGAAAACACATATATGTAATCAGTAATACAAGATACCTCTGCCTAGATATGATCAAGTAATTTGAAATAGAAGCAACACAGAGATGTGCCATGGTCCCTTCTTCTGAAGAATATTTTAAATCATGTCAATCTCAAGAATTCTTCTAAGAAATATATATATATATATATATATATATATATATATATATATATATATATATCTAATATTACAGATCTCAAGCAAAAACACACTTTAAGACATTATATTTGTGGTCTGAGTTTAAAAGGCTCTTTGAATGTGGCTGACTGAGGAAACTGGTATGAAAGAATTAAGGGAATGAATGGCGTTCAATTCTTCACCTGAAAGAATCTACATGTTCCAGATCCTCTCAACTTTTATTATGTTATTCAACAAACCTTGTGTCGAGGTCATTTCAATCTTTCTTCCAAAGACAACAAGCAACAAGATTGAGTTTTCGTTATTAGTGATGATAACATATTTTGATGGTTTTGAAAGAGATATATTGTGAGTGAATTGATCTGAAAGAAGTTATAAATGCATCACTTATAGAGATATAAACCATTGAATTGGGTGCCAGAGTATGGGAGGCTTTGATTATATATAGACTTAGTTTGAACTTAACGCAGCGATTGGATTGAAATTGGATCACATCAATCGCAACTACAAGAGTAAAGGCTGCTTGCACCCATTCCAGGATTGTATGTTGCACTACTTCAATCAAAGTTATATCACATCCACTAAAACGAAGGAGATCACATCAATTCAAGCGAGCGTTGTTTGGATTTCGACAAAACAGACCTAAGGTTGCAATGAGTATATTTGATCACCTCAAGTGAAGTAACTCACATCTATGTTCACAAAGGATTGTATCCATTTCTAATAAAAGTTACTTGCAACAATTGCCAACAATATTTTCTCTTCCAGGTTAAAGCTAAAGAAATATCAGTCCTCCAGTGAAAATAGGCAGCCCTAGTTAGAGGGTTGAATACCTATTGAAATTTTGTGTGGAAACATATTTGTAGGCAGATCAATAATGGCATCATCATTTATACACATAGTCAACATAAGAGGAAGTATTGAAATGACACTCCTCCAATTCAAGGTAGTTGTGACATTTTGGGATAATTATTGACGATAATACCTTGCTCACAATCAAAGTTGTGAATAAGTCATAACCATGGCTAGTATGGTGCCATTTGTATCTCTATGTTGATCTACCAAGGGGCTGATTCAATAGCCTGAATAGGCTGAGTTATTTTCCCATGGAATCAAGTCCTAGAGCTGCATGTGGAGGATTCATTCCAAAAACAAAGCTGCAGCTGAAAATTCAATGACAATTGGGCACTTCAATATTTAGATCATGCTTAAGCATGACTGATCATGAAAAAAATTAATTTGGCAGCACTATTCATGTGTATATCCAACACATATATGTCGTAAGTAATCCAAGATACCTCTGCCTAGATATGATCTAGTACTATGAAATAGAAGCATGACAGAGATGTGCCCTGGTCCGTTCTTCTAAAGAATATTTTAAATCATGTTAATGTCAAGAATTCCTCTGAGTCCTTCAGTCATTTGCATTAAAGGAATGAAATTTGAAAACTTCATTAAATCTCTTCATTCTCACCTAAAGTTTGATATTTCTACAGTGGCATGTTTAGTGCTTTGATATTCTACCTTGAATGACTAGTTATATCTACAGCCATGTGTTGCTTTCACCTGACCTATTTAAGTTGAAGAAGTGAAAAGGAATCAGAACTAAGATCTTATCATTTTCACAGTAGCCATGTTGTTAATCAGTCTCTCTATACAATATCTTTATTGTCATACAACAACAAGCTTCAGGGTTTCATCACTATTACCCCTCAGCAGTTGCTTAGATCTACCACTATACATCTTGTGAAAATTTCCTAATGATAAATACTCTTGTGAACCTATTTGATATATACGTGCAGTGAGGAACCTTAGAAGATCATTTACCACAGCATTAGCTACCATGATATTATCATTGTCTTAATTGAATGGTTTTGCTAGCTAGAGGCTCCACTAAGAGTGTGTAGGAGGAGTGGAAAGCCGTCAACTATGGTCATGGTGGTATCATATGCTGTAGTGAATTGTAGTAGTAATTACAGGAGCAACAATGATATATGGAAGCAGCAATTTATATCTACATCTAGCAGCTGGAGAAATGAAAGTTTATGCACACCTTATGATTAACACACTTAGATAACCTTGGATATTTTTGCATGGCACTTTAGAGCAGTTTCTTGTAACAACCCTTACAAGCATGAAATCATAGGTGAATTGTAGAAAATGCATACCAAATCCTATGCCTCAGCAAGCACAATGAGCAAATGAAATTGTGAGGATCTTGATTAGTTCATTGGGCTCTTTAATGTGTTGAACCCAAAGAATGTTTGATGAATATGAATGCCTGAATAAGGAAGATCCCTCCTCATCATGGAAGGGATAACTTAATGCATTGGTCACAATCATCTAGCGAAGGAAGATAATGCAACTTTTTTAGGGACAATATCATGGTGCCCTATGAAGAGTCTTTCACATAAGAAGCTCGTGAAACAAAGCTTCAGAGGGAGCCATAAAATCCCTAACAGTATGACCATCTACTAGTGGAAATAATGAACATGATCAGAAAGTGCCACACAAAGAACTACTTTTCTCACTATTATTTGGTCTCTTTATGTTGTTGAAGTCATATAAAGATAAGTTGATGTGACATTATGCTCAATGCCTCATTTAATACTCAGATTTAAAAGTTGGCATTGTGTTAACTATTGGAATCCTACATGTGAATACATTGCGCCATCTCTGATGATATATATGCTCTAAAAATAATTCATATCCTCACATAATACCTTATTCCTCATATTTATTAGCACTGCTAATGAAGGTATGATTGTCTACAAAGGGTAGTGATTTTGTATTTGTCTTGACTGAACAATTTTTGGGAAGCATTTCTGCACTGAATACAACTTAAATTTTTCCTTTAATGAAACAATGTGATGACTCTTTAAACACTATGATATCACAATGGCACATTACATTTGGTTATAAGTCGGTCTCGAGGGTCTAACTTTGGAAAAATTGTAGAATTAATGATCTATTTCCTGATCTGAATTATTCATATTTAATACATGACTATAAATACAGATGTTCTGGGCATAACACAATCATAACTAAGAAAACATTGTATTGTCTGATGTGTAAATTCTAAACTTGTGCCAGCACTTTGGATATTTGATTCATATGATAGCTTTAGATCTATGCTTGGCTAGAATTTTGTGGACAATAGTTTAACATAAGCTTGGATCATCTGTGAACATTAACTTGAATGACATCTGGATGATATATATGTTAACTGTGGTATTTTCATGACATCTCTAAGAATTTCAAATGCCTAAGTTCATGATCTAGATAATGCACTAGCTGTTACATTTTCACCTTATTTGATAACACTCTGGTGTTGTTTTAGACACTAACAATTTGAGTTTGGTTTTGTGCACTTTACACTTGATACACAAATGGGATAAAACCATGGTAATTGGCACTCAAACATCTTAATAATAAATGTTCTGATACTGCTATCTTTTGGCTTTCATTGATGCATAAGAAATATCTCTAGAATGCTCTAAATACTATTGCCATCTTTGTTGAAATACTCTTGAGCATTGTGTTTTCTAAGCACTGCTGGCACATTTGTATTTCCTCCATAGTATCAAACTCATGGTTATATTGGTTGCTCACTATTTCTTCTATTACACTTCTTCTCTGTGATGGAATTTCTACTCCTAGTAACACTGTTGAACATACTTTGATGCTTGAACTAAATCATCATTATAAGGATTGTCGAATGGTGTAGCTTATCTCCAAATTCTGCCATCATAAATTTCATTGAGCATTAAGTTCGTTTGTGGTGATGATGAAGGGATGACCTATGGTTTTTCATGCACTGATTTAACATATAATCTACCTTGTTTTGTCATGAGTTGATGTTTCTTCATGGCGTAATTGAATATCTGGTTGTGGGAATTATTAAGAGATCACAATTTCCAAATTCATGGAGATATGATTGATGAAATGGTTCAAACTGTTCATACATATATACAAATCCTTGTACAAGGCTTCGGTCTAGATGAGGCTAACTATCTATCGAGATATTATCCATCCACAAATAATAAAGTAAAATAGCTAAACTTTTCCAAGGAAAAGCATGCAAATGCAACATGCCAATAGGCAGTTGTAATCTTGATTGGTCAAGATGGAGAGACAATAATAGAATAGTGGAACAATGGAGCGATTTAGAATTGAACACCTTTCAGGCTATTTAACTCAAAGGTTGAGGACACAACATTCTTATTGAGTCATATAGCATAGATGTAATATGGGCAATACAATGACTGTGTAGATCGTGGGAAATACCTTCTTGTTTATGAATATATCAACAATGGAACTCTCCATGATATGTTACAATTTGCAAATGATAGTGGTAAGAGATTGACCTAGAACTCTTGTGTGAGGGTTACACTAGCCATTGTTTAGGCTATAATTTTCCTCCATATATCTCCTAAGTAGATAACAATAGAAAGAATGTCACAAAAGTTATTGTACAAGAAAAAGGAGGTGTGCTAGGAGCTATAAGATTCTACACCACGCGTAACACTAAATTATGGAGGTGTCAATCTTAGCATTACTCTTAAAATTAGGGTATTGTTGGCCGAAATGTGAAGTTATAGGCAAGCATTTAAAAGACTATTAGAGGCTACAACATATAAGCTTAGTTTGGATCAATAGAGGAAGTGTAGAGGATGGGTCTAGGCCTCCAAAGAAGTGATCTACATCCACTACAACATTCATGTCAAATAGGCCAAATAGAATGACTTTCCTCTTGCAAAATTTTGAAGCTATAGGAGTTAGAATTAATCTAATTTCTACCTTTGATGTGTTCATGTTTGACCCTTGGTTTAATCTGCCATGAAAGAAAAAGCAATGGATTGAATGCACAGAGTTTAGGGTCTGCCACATCTTCATATGTTAATTCTTATTATTGTGATATACAATAGCCATTTATATGTCTGGTGTAAGATTCCTCTGGAGATTTCTATCCAACAACAACATCTCATGACCATGTAATGACTCTACTGTTGGCATTATGATACAGGTATGACACAGGTGTTGTCCTTGACAACAACTCTATCAGATGAAAGATCACAGTATAGCAGGCAAAGAACAAAGAATGAAGAAAGAAAGGTATATGTAGGTTCACCATTGACCAAGCTGTGTATACATGCAGGTTCACTGTATACAAAGTCGCGTATACGAAAAGGTATACATAGGTTCACTATATACCAAGTCGCATATACACGCAGGTTCACTATATACAAAGGTGCGCATAATGTACACACACACTTTCACAGAAGGAAAGGCGCGTACATGTTGGAAAACTAAGTTTTGGTCCATGGTATTTGGACCATGGTATTTTCGTATTGGTCCATGGTATTTGGTCTAAGATATTGACCCTAGGTATTGGGTCCATGGTATCGGTCCTACATGGTTTTGGACCATGGTATTGAGAGAGGCCTAAACCTATATAAGGAGAAGAAGATCATTAGGCCAAAGGGCAAGTGTGCAAGTGATGAATACTTGATGAAGTGTGAGATCTAGTATGTAGGTTATGGGTATGTGATGCTTTGTTAAGGATGCACCTATGTGGTGAATGAAGGTTGATGGACCGGGATCATGAAGACTAAAATGAATTATCATTATATGGCATGATCATGAATAGTTCATATATGAATATTGACGCATGTCTTATCATTTATATCTAATGATCTAGGTATATCTGAAGTAGAAAATTGCAGCGAGGGTATAAGTAATTATTTTCAGATCTGTACGTTGGTTCCCTTTGGTGAAAGGGCGTATACACACTGGTTTGACACAACCAAGTAGCGTATACATTATGAAATTTTATATTTGAGGTTGTTGTTGGTTCTAGTGGTTGTTGCAGGGTTCTAGGTTCTGTTCTGTGTTCTGGTGACTCTGTTTTGATGACAGGGTTCAGTGATTCAGTAGTTGGGTGATTCAGAGATTGATGATGTAGATATAGTTGATGGTCGTATTATAGTGGTGATTGATTTTTTATTGATGGATCCAGTCTGAAAATTTATGAAACATGGTCCCTGGAAGAAAAGAGAAGGTCGTAACCTTCTCTAGGTTGGCGCCTACGTACTAGTAAATATATTGGCTAGTACAAGGGCTAGGGGGTTGTAGCTCCCTTCCAGTAGAAGCTAGAGAATGAGAGAAGGTTGTAGCATTCTGCAGGTGGGTGCCTACGTGCTGGTATGAGTCTGCACCAGCACAAGATTGTAAACAGTTTTTTTCTTATCTCAAAGAAAACAACAGTAGGTATTTTTTGTCCCGCATTGGGTTTCCACCTTATATCATGGTGTTCATGTGTGTGTCTTAGGTGTGATTATTTGTTCTGTTTTTACTGCACCTGGTTACTATTTATATGGTGAATGAAGTTCTGATGCACTAATAAAAGATCAACATATGATGAATTAACTAAATCATAAGTTTGTTGAATATACGCTAGTTGCATTAAACACAGTTGCCTGTACATGTGGGTTCCCTTAACTGAAGTAGCGTATATGAATCTAATTATGGAAATGAAAAATCTATTGATTTTCTAATACTGATTCACCCCCCACTCTTAGTATTATTTCCAACATCTACTTGCCAAGTGATTCATCATACATGTAATTTCTTTTTCTTGCCATTTGATGTTCAGGCGTTAAGCTTGTGCAAACAAAGAGCTTAATATAATGAAGTCCATTCAATGAACTTTCACAACCGATATCATTGAGATAAAAATCCAGACATGAAAGCACGGTGATAAAACCAAAAATGGAGTGAATTAAGCTTGGGTAGACGAAGAGCATAATATAATGAAGCTTGTTAAACGAACTTGCACAACTGATATCATTGAGATCAAAATTTCGACATGAAAGCATGCCGATAAAACTGAAAATGGAGTGGTTTACAGACTAAGTTTTATGGATAAAATTATTGATTTCTTTCCAGCGGGAATCATAGCTCGGGACATGATGATGAAAAATAATGAATATTCTATGGAATCAAGTGGCATGACTTTTGACCAAGATAAATAAGGGTATACTAAGATATGTTGCGTAGTACTTACTGAAATCACAATGTACATATTCAAACCATCAATATCAAACATTTATGTGAATAAAATTATGAAACATTATGGATCCACTCACTTTCGAATTTATAGCCAAAGCATTTAAGAGTTACAAAAGAGTTTTTAAGTGATCGAAATAAAAATAATACATATTAGAGATATTATATACACGTTGATTATAGATATCAAGCTAAATGCGGTTGCTAAAGCAACATTTTCCTACACCTAGTGTCTTAGATGGCCAAGGCAAGGTGTCATTAAACCAGTTATACATCCATATATACCTCAGTTGGAAAATGACTAATTTCACAAGAATCACAGTGGTTGAGATGTTAATCAAAATTTAAAACTATCCTCTAAAAACTCATATAGAAATTGGGGTAACAAGTCCTATGACATCCAACCTGCAATTTGCAATGGGAAATCCTCAAAAGTATCTTTGAAGAAAGAATGTCCCATTAAGGGGTTAAAGAAGATATATGAGGCCCCACCAATTTGATAGTTGAATAAGTTTGAATATGGGTTCCTCAATTTTGGCCCTAAGTAGGCAAGGAAATATGGAAGGAGGTGACCCCCTTAGAAGAGTTCAAAAGGGAAGGCCACATAAGCTCTTATATAAAGATCTAAATCCAAGGACCTCCATCATAGAAAGAGTTAGACATGTATTGAAAGAAAGTAGACAACGACCCATATAAATTTTGATAATAAAGAAATAGAACATCCCTTGAATCCCTTAATAGATGGACCATCTACAAATGAGGTGATCCTCTAACTCAATCGCATGTATATGGAAAAGCTAGAAGATGTTTTTTGGAAGAGGATTGTAATGATGATTATTTTCAACTAGATGCTAATGTAAACCCACTTTAAACCCACCAAGGGAGATATGAAGGGAAACATCTAGTGCTGTTGTGTGTATGAGTTAAACAATAAGGCCCCCTCTCATTTGCATGAAGTGTTCCTATTACAAATCCATCTTAGAGTCAAGACCATGAAAAGATGAAGTCCAAGTACACTTAATTTGTTGTCTATAAATAAGCTCTTTAACAACTTGACCCAAACATATAATGATGTCATTTACATTGGAGGTGTATGTCACTTGAATTGTGTTATAGCTTTAATTGCTCCCCCAAAAAAATGTGCCAGTCTCCCTTGTGATGATTCATCAACCCTAACGAAGAATAATGTCATTATGTAAAAGGAATTTAAACACGATGTAACTTTAATAGTTCCCTACTCACCCCTGGCTCACCACTCATGGCAAATGTGAGGATATTTCAAGCATTGATGTGGATAATATCATTTTATTTTCTCTTATGTGTAGTATTCTACATTGACACTATTGTGATTTTTAGAAAACAAAATATTTGTATCAAGGGTTAACTACTTGTGCATTAGGGCTAAAGAGGTCGAGTCATTATGAGTGATATATTCATTGCCAACTCCTCATGTGGGAGAACACTACAAGCTCCATTTCAACATGAAGTGTAGATATTGTGAGCAATTATGATTGAGGGTTTGCAGATTATTCAGTTGTTCTACATTAGGTATACATGGTAATAAGGGAATTACACACAAACACACACCCTTGAGATCAATACCTAGTTCTCTAAAAATCAAATGGTCCCAATATTCTTAGTTAGAGGTGAAGGATTCTCCTAAGAGGTTAGTTTGTTGGTTTGAGGCATTGTCTTTGGCCTTCGATACTAAGTGGTTAAGGGCTTCAGAGGTTAAGAATTAAGAGCCAATGGCTTGGGGACCATGGGATTGGGGTCGAAGGGCTTAAGAGTTAGGGGATTTAGGTGTTTGGGGTTAAGGGGTTAGGTTTTAAAGTGTTTAGGGGTTAGGGGTTAAGGTTTAAGGGTCATGGGTTAAAATAATAAGGGTTTATTGCATAGGGGTTCATGTATTCTAAGTTAGCAGTTAATGGCTTAAGGTTTAATGGGCTAATGGGTTGATGGGTTATGAGTTATGAGTGTAGTGGTTAATGGATTATGGCTTGGGGGTTTAGGGGATAGGGAGTTTTGTGGTTATGGGTTAATTTCTTATGGGTTTTGATAATGGGGCCCCTAATCCCCTTATCACTGCTATCGAGGGTTCCCCTTTCAATTTCTCTTATTGCCTTCCCTCTAGGCCCCCTAATCCCCTTATCACCACTATCAAGGGTTCCCCTTTCAATTTCTCTTGTTGCCTTCCCTCTAGGCCCCTTATCCCTTGTGACATTAGATCCTAAGCCCCCTTATCATTCACTAATGCTAAGATTATAGATCTTAATAAACCATGCTTGGACATCCCACTTCTTCCCATCCATGCTACCCTTGTATCCCCTAGTCCCATTCAATACACCACAAAATACTCCTCCCACCTTTTTAGTGATATCATTCAATTCATCCTAACATTATGAACCCAAAATTTGGCCCCATTGTCCCTGCAACTACACCTTTGGCCACCATGACTAAGGGCTCAAATGCAGTAGGGCTAATGAGTTGTGATAAGGGGGGCCATAATCCCCTTATCACAACTATTGAGGGTTCCCCTATCAACTATAGTTGCTTCATAAAGAAGGGAAACAGAGAGAAAAAGACAAGTGCTAAGGCATTGTAAGGTGTGTCAGGTGCCAGGGTGTGGTGCCAACGCATGCTATGGAGTGTTAGGCCCAAGTGTCAAGGAAACACAACGGAGAACTAGTTTCAAATGCATGGAAATTAATGAATATGAGTGCGTAATAGGCAGTGTCAATGATGTCCATGTTTGCCAAGGAGGGAGTTACAAGGCATGCTAGGAAGTGCCAAGGCATGTTAGAGTGTTAGGAAAACATGCCACAATATGCCAAGTGTCAAGGTGTATCAATTCTTGATAAGGAGTGTTAGTGAATACTAGGGAAACACAAGGGAGCACTAGGTCAAAATTCATGGAAATGAATGAATAAGAGTGTGTGATAAGAAGTGTTAGTGAGTTTCAGGTGTGCTAAGGAGGGAGTGAGAAGGTTATATGCTAGGTAGTGCTAAGGCATGCTAGAGTTCCAGGTCATGTCAGGGAGTGCCAAAGAATGCCAAGAAATATAAGGGGTGTTAACACGTGCCACATGGTGCGAAGGGATTGTTAGATGTGCAAGGTGTTATTCCATGTCAAGATCTAAACTATGTTGCTTAGTTGTTTTATGGCCACGCTTTGACGCGAACCTTTGCTTCCTAAATGGTAACTTTTTAAGTGGGATGAGTTGAAATTAGACATGAGTAGCCTAATATGAGTTATAGTCAGTTCTTAGGTGAACAAGGCATAGTATACCTTTAGTAATCGTAACTTGGCCAAGATGTTGTAGTCGAGGGAGGACTAGGTTGGGTTCCCAAGTCCCAAAAAAGGTAAGGGTAGCTGTGAGGGCATGATAGCTAAGGAGTGTCAGGGCGTGCTAAGGAATGAAAAGGCATGCTAAAGCATGCCAGATAGTGTCAATGCATATTGAGGAGTGCTAGGGAGTGCCATGGATATTGAGAAATCTAGGGCACAATAATTAGGTGATTTATCTTCTTATGCTAATTGCTTGTGAATGCTTTTTACTTCTTAAGATGAGGATATTCTCTTTGCTTAGATTATTATAGTTTTCTTCTTCATCAAAAAACTACCAATGCATAAACAATGAGGAGACCAAAGACAAAGAGAATAGGTGATCAGCCAGGGCCAAACCTCTCCAACATGAGAGGAAAACTCAAATCAATTCTTCTTCTTGTAGATGCTTCAATTGATGAATACCAAGACCATGACCTAGACCCTTGACTCAATGACCTCTCCAAGAACAAGTAGTAAGCCTGCTTGTTTCAATTTCCTTATTTTTCCTTCAGTGAACGATGATCAAGATTCTTCCTTCAATAACTCGAATATCCTTCAAATTTTGGTTCCTTGGATCAGATCTATAGTTCTTGGACCTCTTACAGAAACCCTAGCATGTGTGGTTGACCAACCTTTTTAACATTGATCTTCTTCTCTTGGATGGTATGACCTCTTATTATAATTCAACTTATAACCTTGCTTATCTTCTTCCTTGATTCGACTTCTTGGACAACAGCAAGACCTCTGACCTTTTCCACAGTAGATAGTTCTTCCTTCCTTCACACATGTGGAGGTATTAGCCCAAAATCAAACCCATAAACAACACCAAAATCTTCACTCCTCATTTACTTCTCTTCTCTAGTTATCTTCAAACTTCTTATTGCAGACTTACTTAACCAGATTTGCTTGTCCATAAATTGAGGCCGATTTTCCCTACATATAGTGTTTCATCCATCAAAATAAGCTGACTTGTGATATAGGTTAACTAACTTGAAATTCTGGAAGCATCCTTAGGCCGACATGAAGAAGAGTTTGTGACAAGGTCTTGGAGGGCTAACAAAAGTTCCTTTACAATGGATTACATGCCCAAAATGGGTCTTCAATATTTGACATTGACTCTATGAATTGTATGGCTTGATGACCAAACCTAATAGCTCACAATGGGAGATTTAACTAAAAATAAAATTCCTTGATCACGAAACCCATGATTCAAGCATTAAAAAAATAGTTTTATTTTCTTCTTTACATCAATTACATAAAATCGCAATTACACATGTCATTATGAAGACCAAACCTAGTTACACTTTTCAACAAGGGCATCACAAGGGGGAACTAGCTCAAAATGCATGGAAATAAATGAATAAGAGTGTGTGCCAAGGAGTGTCAGCAAATTCTAGGTGTCCCAAGGACGAAGTGTGCAAGGAGAAGTTTATAATAGGACTTGTTGGAAAAAAGCCTTTGGTTGTGATAAGGGGCTAGAAAAAGCATTTTCAAATAAAGGGAGACTTTGGGTTGGGCACATCATTGTTTTTCCAATGCCTTGGTTGGGTTCCCAAGCCACAAAAAAGGTATGGTTATTTATGAGGGCATGACAACTACAGAGTGCCAAGGTGTGCTAGGGAATGTTGGGAAGTACTAACACATGCTAGACAGTTTCAAGACATGTTATGCATGCCAAGACATGCCAAGTGCTAAGGCCTGCCAAGATGTGCCAAGTGCTAGGTTGTGGGGTGAACACATGCTAGGGGATGTTAGCGCCAGGTGTCAAGGAATCACAAGGGAGCACTAGTTTCAAATTGATGGAAATGAAGTGTTAATGAGTTCCAGGTGTGCCAAGGAGGGAGTGGCAAGATATTCTAGATAGTTCCAAGGCATGCTAGAGTGTTAGGGAAACATAACAAGGTGTGCCAAGTGCCAAGGTGTGTCAAGGTGTGCTGAGTGTTGGGGAGTGCCAATGAAACAGAAGGGAGCACTACGTCAAAATGCATGGAAATGAATGAAAAAGAGTGTGTGAAAAAGAGTGTTAGTGAGTTCTAGGTGTGTTATAGAGGGAGTCACATGGTATGCTAGGTAGCACTAGTTTACTGAACTCAACTCATCAACATTTTTCCTCTAAGGGTCACGACCCCTCTTCTATGCAGATTTGTCATAGTCTTAAGGGCATACCTTATGGAATGAACATGCTAGGAAACCACCCGAACTAGGGCA
Source organism: Pinus tabuliformis (assembly GCA_031772625.1). NCBI lineage: Eukaryota > Viridiplantae > Streptophyta > Pinopsida > Pinales > Pinaceae > Pinus > Pinus tabuliformis. The sequence goes on along the minus strand of CM062819.1, from coordinate 1,504,639,274 downwards.
TTATACTTATATTCTAATTGCTTTAGAACAAAGCATATCCACCCATAGCAAAAATAACAACTCTTTCCTCCATAAGAGACTCTACCTAGCTCATGTGGATCCATAGATTCTTGGCATTTCTTTTACTGAATCTTAGCGTGAACTTTAGATATCTATAACTCTCAAACTACAGTTACCTCAGTCAATACTACACCCGCAGCTACTTACGTTCTAGCCCTCAATTCTAGTGTAGGCCCTCCTCCATTTTTGTTGGTCTTTATCATAAACCTTGCAACCTACTGACCACCATAATATAGGGTCTCAACCCTCTCTACTATTTTAGAATTTCATGCGGCCTTCACACAAAAACATCTCTGAAATCACATGCCCAAATTCTCATGAGCCGCCTCTCTTGAGCTCAATCTAGCATATGAGAACCAACAATATGCCATCCTACTTCCTATCTTGAACCCATTAAGGTATCTGACATTCTTGTGAACCCTCAGATGATGGTCTTGCTCTTTGTGGATTATCATGGCCTCCCTTTAATAACCCTTACTCAACCCTCTAACTCGGCCTACTTTAGGACTACATCTCTCCTGGATTCCTTGATCAAATGAGCTCCTTCTCACTTGATGTTCCAACCTTCATACTAATGCCTTCTTAAATATATTTTCCTAGCTAGGCCTTTTAGAAACCCTCTAGAACTTATGAGTTTTATCCACTTAGACCTTATGAAATATTAATTTTCCTTTTTAATTTTATTTTAGATTTTAAACCCCATCTTGGGTCCAAAATGATCTGGATTTAAATAGGAACACAAGAAATTACAAAGATAACCATAAACACAGAGATGCAGTGGAAATAATAGCTCAATTCATCAATGTAAAATAATAAAATATGCTTACAAACAACAATAGAAATAAACCAGCTAGGGCAATGGTAGCTTATCTCTGAAAAGAGATGTGGCGGCTACCTGCCTCTGAACTGTGTTACAATGAGGCTCGAAGGCATATTTATTGTTGAGAAACAATGGAAAACCTTGAACATCCAAAAACCTAACCCTAGAAGATGAAACACCAAACTGTGGGCCCCGTTTGGGTAAATTGGTACATCAACTTCCCAGGGTCGTAGCTTTGGCATACCATCTCCGTTTGACACGTACAATATCCCGTTAGAAAGATCTATCCAAGAATTACAACTTTGGGAAGAGCAACATTAGACCTTGGACCCATGTTGCTCCCAGTTTTCCCAAAAAATGTCGTTTAGGGCCTCAAAATGGCTCGAGAAGTTCAAGACCCGAAAAACTGCTAAAAATAGTAAATTGTGCTACAATTAAGGAAAATGAAAAGCTGAAAGACAAAATGCTGGGGGTCCAAGTGGACTTGGTGGGTGGCCACCAATATCCACCTGGATCATTCCTCCCCCCTTAGGAAGCAATGGTCCCCATTCCGTTGAGTTCCTCCATGAGATGAGGAAACTTCTATTGAACATGGTCCCTCATGAGCCACTTGCCCTAGTGAAGGAGTTGGCCTGCTTTGACAAATCAATATAGTTGGATATTCTGCTGGCGAGTGTGCTTGATCTGTGTGTCCATGATCTAATTAGTTGCAGCTTGTTCCATGCAATCTGGATTTAACTCTGTGGGTGTGAGCTATTCTGCAATGTTGAATGTGTCTAGTAATGGTGGAAAGTATGGCCGAAGGTGGTCCACATTGAACACTGGGTGCAGGTTAAGGAATGGGGGAATGCTGAGCGCAAATGCATTGTCTCCCACACCCTTGGTAATGGTGTAAGAACCATATCGGAGTGGTCTCAGTTTCCGACAGGCTCTAGTAAGGCATTCCTTTTGCAAATGAAACCTGACTTTGTCACCCACCTGAAACTTGTGTGGCACCCGATGTTGATCATGTTGCTGCTTGTACTTGGCATTTGATTTCTGCAGAATGTCATGGACCTACTGGTGAATATGTTGGATGTGCTCTTAAAGTTGTTTTCCTTATCTGTTTCGAACTACACATGATTTGAATATGCTTGAGTAGCTGCAAATGGCATGGCCACATCAATGGGACATAGTGGCAGGAATCTCAAGCCCACCTGAAAAGGGTTGTGGCCAGTCGAGTTGTAGAGAGCCCGATTGTAGTTGTGTTGAACATAGGGGAGGCTCTTCTCCCATGTGTATGGATGCTTTGAGTTGTACATGCACAGAATATGTACAATCATCTTGTTGGCAACCTCTGTCTGGCCATCAGTTTGAGGATGGAAGGTTGTGGACTTAGTGAGTTTGGTGTCCAGCATCGACCAGAGACTGGACCAAAATGTACTGAGGAACCTGCTATCCCAATCTCAGATGATAGACTATGGGATCCCAAAGTGTACCCACACTCATTCAAAGAAGCGTTTAGTAGTGGCTTCTGCTATGATATTCTTCTTGCAGGCCACCATAATGGCCATTTCCGAGAACCTGTCAACTACCACAAAAACACAGTCATTTCCATGCTTAGTGGAAGGAAGGCTTGACATGTAATCCATGGAGATGGATTCCCAAGGTCGACTAGGGGTAGGCAGCGGGGTATAGAGGCCTTTCTTCCTGAGGACCAGTTTGGCAATGGCGTAGGCACTTCATGATCCGATGTACTTTTCAACATCCTTTCGAATATTCGGCCAATAGAAATACTTCTGCAATATTGCCACCATTTTCTCGACCGCGGAGTTCCCAACAACTTGACTATAGTGTGCTTCCCAAATCATCTTGGCACGCTTGCTTGAAGGAACACAAAGGTTACCCAGGCGGTATAACAGGACATCCTTGAGGTGAAAATATGGAACATGCCGACCCTCTAAGAGTGTCTGGTATGTGTGGCCGAATTCTAGGTCGCTTTTCTAAGGAAGTGGCCAATCAGAAGTCTCGTGCCCATAAGAGTTGAGCACGGTGGTTAATGCCATGATCGGTGGTCAACTGAGACAATCTGCAAAATTATTGGTACTGCCCTTCTTATACTTGATATTCAGATGGAACTGTTGTAGGTATGTCGACCACTTCTGATGGCGATCATTCTGTAATTTCCCTTGGGTCTGTATGAACTGGAGGGGTCGGTCGTCTGTGTGGATGACTGTTTCATTCCCCAAAATGTAATGTTTCCATTGTCGGTAGGCCTGCAAAATGGAATACATCTCTTTATCATAAGTGGGATACATACGGACTGTGTCTGAAATTGTCTTACTGTGAAATGCCATTGGATGCCCGTGTTGAGTAAGGACTGCCCCAATAGCATAGTCAGAGGCATCTGTCTCGACCTCAAATGTTTGTTGCAAGTCTGGCAGTGCGAGAACTGGTGCTAAGTTGAGGCGATCTTTTAACTCTGTGAATGCCTTCTATTGAGATTCATACCAAAATAATTTTGCTTTCACTCCTCCATTGGTGACTTGACTCAAGGGCCAAGTGATATGAGAAAATCCCAACATGAACCTGTAGTAGAAGTTGGAAAGACCTAGAAATCTGTGGAGCTCTGTTACAGTCATTGGAGAGGGCCAATCCCGAATGACTTGGATCTTGGCTGGATCCACATGCACACCCTGTTCATCAATAATGTATCCCAGATACTGAACCTGGGTCATGCCAAAAGTGAATTGTCCAAATTGACAGATAACTTGTGTTGTCACAATGTTTGGAAAATCGATCGGATGTGGTGGAGGTGCTCTTCCCAGCTCTAGCTGAAGATCAGGATGTCATCCAAGTATACCACTACAAATGAGTTGGTGAATGGCCAAAAGATGTCATCCATTAGCCTCATGAAGGTTGTAGGTGCATTCGTCAATCCGAAAGGCATAACCAACCATTCGAAAAGGCCCTCCTTGGCTTTGAAGGCAGTCTTCCACACATTGGAGGGTTCAATTGGTACCTGGTGATACCCCGAATTCAAATTGATCTTGCTGAAATATTTTCCCCCCTTCAATTGGTCTAGAAGGTCATCAATCCATGGGATCAGGTACCTATTATGGACAGTGATCTTGTTCAGTGATCGATAGTCAATACAAAGTCTCCAAGTCCCATCCTTCTTTTGTACCAACATGATCGGGCTGCCACAGGGTGATGAACTTGGATGGATGTGACCTTTCTGCAGCAGCTTGTGAATCTACCTCTTGATTTCATCATACTCCAGAACATAGCGCTGATAGATTGATACATTGAGTAGCGGCACACCTAGGGTCAGATCAATGCAGTGCTTGACCTGACAGTGCAGAGGAACACCTGCATGGGAGGTGAAGATGTCCTCGTACTCCTCCACAACCTTGTCCATCTGTAGTTGTCGTCCGGAGGGGCCCTATCTGGAGGTCATGGCCACCATCTTCTTCTTTCCTTGAGGGCGTATCATCAGGAAAACAAATTTCCCGGTTTTGGAAATGAGCTTACTACATTATTTTGTAGTAACCAAAGAGATGGCGGTAGGTGGTGCTACCTCCGGTATCCTGTACAACTTATTTCCCAAAGCAATAATAACAGCATGGGGCCTTGATTCATACACAAAATGTCACTTCCACAAGTATGGTTATCCTAATAATACATCACAAACTTCAAGGGGAGCAATGTCACACAATACCTCATCCATGAAGGGCTTAATGTTGTATGGAAGGTGACATTGCTGGCTCACACGAAGATCCCGTCCTTTGTGAAGCCACCCGATAGTGTACAGTTGTGGATTTTGTGTGGTCGATAAACCCAGTCGCTTCACGACCTCTCCCGAAATGAGGTTCTTTTGGCTCCCGCTGTTGACAATGAATTGTAGCGGGGATCCCTTTACCCACATCTGGGAGTGGAATAGACACTCCTCCTCCTCTGGATCTTTAGGTTCCTCCTTCTGGATCTTCATGGTGGAAATGGTGGCGTTGGGCTCCGCATTGATAATATGTTATGCTCTTAACCTGCAAAATAATACCCAAATACAGAATATGCGAAGAAAAAGATACCGAGAACACAGAATAGCAATGATTTTATTATTGAGAGAGCAATGTTCACATACTTCTTCAAGGGGGCAACCTCCAATAGAGCAGAGATCGATTACAAAATAAGACACAATGCTCCTCGCAGGGAGTCTCTATCCTTTATATACGACTCATACATGCAATACCATGGGCCAATACTGTGGGTTTTATTAATACCATCTATCTAATACTACGACCCATTTGCAACTAACTGTGGTCCCGTCATTAATTGCGGGTTAACCACTTACAAATATTAATATGGGCTTTATCGACTCTTGACTATGACGTGATCCCATGACATAAATAAGGGGGTTAGGGTGGGACCCTAACATGATCTGCTTCCCTTTGTCATTAACCTTGTCGGGTTCTGACTCAAAGTCAGAACATGCATCTGATTCTAAAACCTTTAGCTTAGCCACCAGTGACTGCTTAGCCCGACACTCACATGTGTTGTGCGTGGAGCTCTTATGGAACTCACACCATTTTCCCATGTCCTTTTCATCTTCGTGGCATTGTTCTTTGCTTTGGCGGGTTGTCTTAGGCCACCCCGCCTTAGCTTTGTCCTTTGTTCTGAGGTTTGGGGGCACCTTTCCCTTGCTTTGGATTTGCAGATCCAAAGTCTTGCTTCTTCTATTTAAACTTTTGCTCAACCTTGACAGCATATCGGTATGTCGTGCCTAGCGAGGAGATGTTTAGGAATTCTATTTCTTCCTGGATGTACTTGTGGAGGCATATGGGGTATTGGAGTATCAAATGCTACTCTTAATCCTTGATACCCAACTTTGGGTGAAGGGTATGGAAAATATTGCTAAACTACAGCACGTCTTCATCCCTTCCTTGCCATAGCGTGGTCCACTTTATGTATTGATCCTCGTAGCTTCCTACAGGGTAGTACTGCTCCTTGATGGTATTCTGGAATGAATTCCAGGTGGGTGCGGCTAAAAATAGTGAGTCGATACTTTCATCCTTCTGCTTGCAGTAGGTTTCCCACTAGTCCTTGACATGGGGGGTTGCTTTGAGAAAAGTGAAAACAATGTTTTCCCGACTCGAAAATTCATGAACAGAAAAATAACCCTTGAATATGGTGATTTCAAAATTAACTTGTAACTTAAAGGGAATGGCGTTTCTAGAGTAGCTGCTGGAGGCCGATGCGTCGCCTCTCGGTAGCCGCTGAAGGATTTCGGAAAAGTTGTCCATCATCATGTTCCTTTGTCGCTCGAGGGCTTCTTCGAGAAATTATTTTGATAGGATCTCCTACCCCTTCGTTTTTCTTCTCATCCAACATGGGAGGCCATCAGGATTTGCGAGGCTGGTCTTGTAAAGGTTCGACTGGTTCAAGCCCTAACTCCTTATATCCCAACCTCATTGGGGACATGCAGAGAAAAACAAAGAAAAAGCAGACCACTCTGATACCACTGATCCAGATTTAAACAGGAACGCAAAAAATTACAGAGATAACCATAAACACAAAGATGCAGTGGAAATAATACCTCAATTCATTAATGTAAAATATTGAAATATGCTTACAAGCAACAATAGGAATAAACCAGCTAAGGCGATGGTAGCTTATCTCTGAGAAGAGATGTGGTGGCTACCAGCCTCTAAACTGTGTTATAATGAGGCTCGAAGGCCCATTTATTATTGAGAAACAATGGAAAACCCTAAACATCCAAAAACCTAACCCTAGAAGATGAAATGCCAAACTGTGGGCCCCTTTTGGGTAAATTGGTACATCAACTTCCCAGTGTCATAACTTTGATATACGATCTGTGTTTGATGTGTACAATATCTCGTTAGAAATATCTATCCGAGAACTACAACTTTGGGAAGAGCAACATCGGTGCATGGACCCATGTTGCTCACAACTTTCCCAAAAAACGTTGTTTAGGGCTTAAAATGGCTCCGGAAGTTCAAGACCCGAAAAACTGCTAAAAATAGTAAATTGTGCTACAATTAAGGAAACTGAAAAGCTGAAAGAAAGAATGCTGGGGGTCCAAGTGGACATGGTGGGTGGCCACCAATATCCACCTGGATCACAAAACCCCTTCACTTGGCCTTTCTTCCCACAAAGCCTTTTATGACCAAACTCACACAAACCCAACTCACTAGGCTTGTGGAGTACCTCCCTAGATTCACAATTCAACAACCTAATTGTAGTGATCATAATTTGTTCAAGCTGTTGTAGTCAAGCGAGGACTTGGTTGGGTTCCCAAGTTGAAAATTAAGTAAGGGTAGTTGTGAGGGCATGATAACTAGGGAGGGTCAGGGCATGACAAGGAATGAAAAGGTGCGCTAATACATGCCAGACAATATCAATACATGTTGAGGAGTGTTAGGGAGTGTCAAGACATCACAAGGGAGAACTAAGTCAAAATGCATGGAAATGAAAATATAAGTGTGTGTGCTAGGGAGTGTCAGTGAATTCAAGTGTGCCAAGGATGAAGTGTGTTAGGAGAAGTTCATAATAAGATTTTCAAGAGGTAAGCCTATGGTTGTGATAAGGGGCTCTACAGGGAATTTTTAGACAAAGGGAGACTTTGTTCCAGGCACAACACTGTTTTTCCTATAGCTATTATTTTTATATGATATGTGGTACATTTTGGCCAAATTCTCATGTTTTAAACTATTTTAGACAATTTCATATTGTACATTGTTGTTTATAATTTTTGGGGCACTCGACTTGTGTCAGATTATATCATGTGTGTCTTGTGCATCTTATGGTTATTGCAAACTCTTAGTTAATGCTCTATTATTTTTATGAACTAGATATACATGTGAAATATTGTCTATGTAAGCTATGTTGGTTAGTTGCTTTATGGCCATGGCTAGATGTGATCCTTGTCTTGGTAAGTTCTTAAGTGGGACACGTTGAGCTTGGACATGAGTGGCCTAAGACGAGTTATAGAAAGTTCTTAGGTGAAGAAGGAACAATCTACTTGTAATAGGTGAAATTGGTCAAGTTATTGTGGTTGAGGCAGGCCAATGTCACATGAACTGCAGTAGTTAATGACTTGATTGGGTTCCCAAGTCATGAAAAAATGTAAGACTAGTTCTGCAGGTGTGAGTACCAAGGTGTGCTAAGGAATGCTAACATGTGCTAGATAGTTCGAAAGCATGTCAAATATGCTAAGATGTGCCAAGTGCTAAGGCACGCCAAGATGTTCAAGGTTGTCAAAATACATGACAGGGATTGTCAAGGCAATAAAAAGGAGAAACAAGTTAAACTACAAGGAAATGAACACATGAGAGGGTTAATAAGTCATAAATTTACCTTCTCCAAGAGGGTCATGCTAGGCACACCAACACTAGGTACCAATATGTGCCAAGTGCCAGGTGTTAGTGCATTCTAAGTGCTAAATACTCCTCTGTTACTTATCATCTACTTTCGAATAGTTGATATCAAATAACTTTAATATTAAACCATGCCAAAGCATACCAAGGAATCTCAATGAAAAATAAACATGATAAGACTTGCCAAGCACCAAAACGTGCCAAGTTCCAATGTGTGTTAGAGAGTGATACACATGTTACAAAGTGGCAAGGCATGTCAAAGAGTGCTAAGGTGCACCAGAGAGTACGAATGCATGCTAAGGAGTGTTATGGAGTACTAGGGAAACACAAGGGAGCACTAGGTCAAAATACATGGAAGTGAATGAATATGAGGGTGTTCTGGGGAGTGTTAATGAGTGGTAGCTGGCATGCCAAGGAGTGAGTGACAAGGTATGCTAAGTGATGGTAAGGCTTGCTACGGAATATCAGGGCATGTTAAGAAGTTCCAGAGTGTGCTAGGGAGTTCTAGTGTGTGTTAACCCATGCCAAAGAGTGCCAAGGCATGCCAAGACATGAAAAATGCTCCCTAAACCCACTTCCACAAGCCCTATTGGTGGATGCCCCATAAAAAATAAAAATGAAAAATAAAAAATAAAAAATAAGGTATGACCATAGCTCCATGAGTCGAAAATGTCTTCTAGGTTGTTCCTCATTCATTACCCATATCTCCATACAATGTGCAAATATATTTAAATAGGAATCTCTAGTATTTGGTTCTGTTTGTTCAAAAATCTTCTCATTCTTGCTTCTCCATATGCCCCACAAAATATAGAAAGGAAAGGAACGATATGTCTTGAAACATTCAAACCATTGAGTGAGACATCTCTAAATGGTAACCATGTTCTAGATTACATGTATTTTAAGTGTTTGAAGAACCCCACTCCATACCAAGATCGCAAAAGGACATGTTAGAAATAGATGTTCCATGTCTTCTAAAACTTCTTTGCATAAAGAGCATCTTCCAAGATCCTGAAAGCCCCTTTTATGGATATTATCCCAAGTTAAAATATTATTGTGGACCACCAACCACATAAAAAATTTTAATTTCAGAGGTATATCTGATCTCCACGTGTTATGAAACAAAAAAGAATTATCATTCAAGCCACCTCCATGAGAAATATGTTTATAAATATCCTTAACCAAGATCTGCTCATTATACATAACACCTTCCCATTTTAGCTTTTCTTTCTTCAGTGAGTTTTAAACCTGTTATACTTAATTTTGTTGTGACATGTTCCCATTACATAAATAGATCCTATGGAAATCCAAGTTCAAATGCATTAATCCAATAACTTGTAATAGAAGAAGATCCTCAATCACAAGATATTTAGTTCATAAATTAAATCCTTTTCTTATGTAAATGCTCAAGGATGTGAATAGAAACAGTATGTATTCTCTCCACTCCTTTGATATCCTCTAGTCCTATTTCTATCCTATTCCCCCTTCCAACCTCCCATCTCAAATTTTGTAGTAGCCAATATTTGTTTCTCATCATGCTTCTCCATATATAAGATGCCACTTTCTTCTTTGGAGCCGCCTCTTTAAACCATTCCTTAAGCTGTCTATTTTTTAGATATTTCTCTTTAATAACCTATTACCAAATACCTTTGCCCTAGAAATTTTTCCATAATTTATTGAGTACAATTAAAGCCTTACTAAAACATTATGTGTCCTTTATACTCCACCCTCAATCCTTCTCACGTCTCACACGAACCTATAAATAGACCAAAAGTATCTTATTTGTGGATTTAGGACTAGCCCAAAGGCACCTAGCTATAATAGCATCAATTCTTTTGGTCTAAAGATACTGAGGGGGGAAGATACTGAAATTTGAGCCCTATAATTGCAATGAAATAACCTCCTCCCCATTTGTCATGAAATGCTTTGAAGATGTCAAGTTTTTAGGGTTTTGTCAAAGAGTACAGGAAGTAGGTTACCATGAGAATCTCACGGGTATATTTGCCCTCACCTTGAAGGAAGCCAAGATCACCATTACAGGGACTGATTTCATGATTTTAGTGGATGCCATCTCTCAAGTTACAGGAATACCAAACCATGGTGAAAGTTCGTTCAAATGAATGAACCTAGACCTAGAAGAGTACAAACCCTACTTGAAATCACAATACAAAGGAGATCACTCACATGTTTTCCCTTTCAGATACTTGTTGGAGAGATATGCACCATTGATGAAGGTTGTCATGAAGTTCTTCACATGTGAGGACATATTTTCTAGGCTATATCAATACCACATAATACTACTCATTTACTTTACAACTTCCAAGTCTCTAAATTTGTCCAACTACTTGTATAGGAGCCTCACTGAAATTTCTGAAAGGGTGCAATTGAAAGGAAATGTGCATTATCCCAACCTCTTTTACCATATCCTCATAAAGGTTATAGTACTTCATCAACTGAAAGAGCATAACATGACATGGGACACCTTCATTGAGGCGGCCTTGAAAATGCATATAACTAGTTCACCAAGCCAACACCAAACCATGTTAGTACTACCCATGGAGGTGGGGTCATCAGGAAAATATGATGAGCCTAAATTTTCCAAAACCCACATGGGCCTAGCTATCTAGCCTAAAATCCTTTACATTCCAGTCATCTCTTGGTTGTAATTTCATAGAGAGAGCCCTCTCTTGTTTGGTAGGGATAGCTACCAAACTAAAAGCTTGGTCTGTGGTTATGTCCGTCAATATCCTCATCAGCCTGGGACAATGTGGAGGATAACAAAGGACATGACAACTAGGGAGTGCCAAGGTGTTCTAGTGAATGTAAGGTTCCCAATTCATGGAAAAATGTATTTCTAGTTGTGAGGTCGTGAATGCCAAGGTGTGTTAGGGAATGCTAGGGCATGCTAACATGTACCAGATAGTACAAAGACATGTCAAACAAGCTAATATGTGCCAAGTGCTAAGGCATGCCAAGATGCACAATGGTGTAACAATGCATGCCAGGGGTTGTCAAGGCAAAAAAATGGAGGAACAAGTTAAACTACAAGGAAATGAGCACATAATATGGTTAATAAATTATCAATTTACATTTTACATGAGGGGCATGCTATGCGCACCAACACTAGGTGCCAATAGGTGCCAAGTGCCAAGTGTCAATGCATTCAAAGTGCCAAATCTTCCTCCTTTTCTTCTCATCTAGTTTCAAATAATTGATCTCAAATAACTTTAAAATTAAACCATGCCAAAGCATAGCAAGTCATCTCGACACATGCCAAACATGCTAAGACTTGCCAAGTGCCAACACGTGCCAAGTGCCAATGTGTAATAGGGAGTGTGATGCATGCTATGAAGTGGCACAACATATCGAAGAGTGCTAAGGTGTACTAGAGAGTGATAATGGATGCTTATGATTGTTAGGGAGTACTAGGACAACACAAGGGAGCACTAGGTCAAAATGCATGGAAGTGAATGAATATGAGGGTCTGTCAGGGAGTGTCAATAAGTGCTAGTTGTCATGCCAAGGAGGGAGTGACAAGGTATGCTAAGCACAAGTAAGGCATGACAGGGAATGTCATTGAATGTCAAGAAGTGCTAGAGTGTGCTAGGTAGTTACAGGATGTGCTAACACGTGCCAAATAGTGCCAAGCCATGCCAGGTGCTAAGACATGCTAGGATGTGAAGACTGCTAGAGTATAACAATATGCATCAAGGAGTTTCAAGGCAACAAAAGGAATAACAAAGCTAAAATGAAAGGAAATGAACACATAAGAGGGTTAATAAGTCGAGACTTTATCTTTTTCAAAAGGGGCATGTTAGGCACACTAATAATATGTTCCAATACATGCCAAGTGCCAATGTGTGCCAAGTCCTAATGTTTGTCAATGCAATATTATTCCAAGGTGTTCTGGCCATGCTAGGGACTACAGGGCATGCCAATACATGATAGGGGAGTGTTATGATATTCTAGGGCATGCCAACATGTGCTTGGCCATCCTACTCATGGCAAGATGTTGTAGGTACAAATACGTTCCAGGTACAAAGATGTTCCAAGACATGCGAGGTGCCAAGGAATGTTAGTGTATTGTTCCAAAGCATGTTAACGTGTGTTATGAGTGTTGAGGAGAGCTAGGTCTCTCTCATTAATAATTGATAGAGCTTGATTATGTATTAGATAATATAGTTCCTACACACACTAGTGGAACTTTATTTAGAGGAAATTTGCTAGATAATAAACCTAATAGAGATTAATCATGTGTTGACTCATAGGAAAACTATATTCTTATGACTTGAGGGAAATGATACACACTAATTACTTATTAAAAAATTGACTCACTATTATAACCACTATGACCTTGGACACATAATGAAAAAGACTCCACAAAAATGGTCTTAAATCGTTATCTTTTGACAAAAAATATAGTAACAGGTACATAGCATAATCAAAAACTCATTGGAATGATCAATGATGACGAAAAAATTTTGACCATCACCAAAAGTAACCAAAAAGAGAATTGGTGAAGGTCAATAGAAGATCGTCACTAGAAGTGTTACCAAAGAGAGAATTAGTGATGGGCCTTTAATGACACTCACCAAAAGTGTCATCAAACAGAGAACTAGTGACAGGCCTTTAACGACCATCATCAAAAGTGTCATTGAAAATGGCTTTAGTGACAAACCTTAAATGACCATCACTATATACACTTACAACAATGATTTTTTAAATACCGTCACCATATGCAATATTGGTGATGGACCTTAAAGGTTCGTCATAGACATGAAGCGTCATAAAAAACTCATTGGAATGATCAATGATGACGAACATTTATTGAGCATCACCAAATGTAACCAAAAAGATCATTGGTGACGGTCAATAAATGATCGTCACTGGAAGTGTCACCAAAGGGAGAATTAGTGATGGGCCTTTAATGAGTGTCACCAAAGAGAGAATTAGTGATGGGCCTTTAATAACCCTCACCAAAAGTGTTATTGAAAATGGCTTCCTGATGTAGACCTGGCCTGCAATACCTAGGATCTCCATCAATTCATGCATGTAAACACATGCGCCTCAAACGATTCCCCCATTCTGTTCCAATACAAATATGCAGAAGCTTGTAATCTCACATACATACAAAATGTAATTCCAAATCAATTCAACATTCCCAGTGTGATCCAATCGATTCCCACCTGCAACTTATGAAACATATATATACCCAGTCTTGGATTTCATAACGATGGCTAGTTCTGCAATTTCAAATGTGAATTCAGAAGTTTAAACCACGCATTCCATTCAATGTTGCTCAGTCTTTCAACCTTATTCACTGCTGTTAAACAATCTCTGCACATTCATACCAAACAAGATTTCATATATGAACAAATTACGGCAATAGAACTGTTCAACATAAAACGACAGCCACCATGCCATTTATATTCAATTCCATCCAACAGCATTTTCCATCAATCGAGTTCTGTTTCATTTGTCAATTTACAGGACATAAGATTGTATTCAGTTATAAACTTTTGCGTACGTTCCAGAAGATGCAAAATACCAAATTAGACTTTGTCATAACTGACATCGCTCCAAGGAAATAGAGTTCCCCATGTTTCACCCAATTTAACATACCTTCAGTTCATCACCGCGGCATATAAAACATGAATCCAACAACTCATTCATAAGTCGACATTAAAATCAATTCTTCACAGAAATACTATTCAAATTCATGCACTCCATAAAATGATTCATTCATATCTCTACTTTAAGTAACTGCGCTATGCAAATTGAATTCCATTCAATGTGTAGATCGATTTTAATTGAAATCGACCTTTCCTCCTCCTATGCTTTACACAGAAGTTCAAACATCTTGTTCACCTTCCATGCGCTGAGAATACAAACTCAACTACATTGACCAGTGTTGTAGATCGATTTCTAGCTGCTTCAAGTTATCGCTCCAATTTCACTGTAGTGTAAGAATTTACAAACACTATACACATGCATCCAATGTCAAATTCTAACTGAAGGTCGATCTCAATATTTTCTCCCACTATCAACTATTCCAGCATCGATTATTCAGAATGATTTTCCATTATTCTATAAAATATAACTCATTTCGTGGCATCAAACTCAAACAACGATTTCACCACCAGATTATATAAAATGTGCATTCTCAATTTAAAATCAGTTACAGAAAATATACACCACTCCAGAAATCGAACCACACAACTCTGAGAACACTTTTTACATTAATAATAAAAATACTTACAGACTTTGTCTTTGCCAGATATTCAACATTAACGGCCTTACAATTGCCCGGAGGCTTACAGCCTTGGCTGTTCAAGCCTTCTCTCCTCTACCAATGCCTTTGAGGCTTAATAATTTATTAAACTTAGCATGATCTAAAAATCCTAAAATCACTCAACTAAAAGCTCTAAGGCTCTACATGCAATGCATACATATGGAAAAAAGCATCTCCTCAGATTTATTCCATCTTTTTCCCTGTTCTAAAATAGAAAAGCTTTCCTTATCACTTAATGGTCCACATCCATTCCTTTTATGCCTAAAAGCTCTCCTAGTTTTATTTATTTATTTTGAGAATATCTAATTAAAAGCCTAAATATTAAAGTGACTTGGAATTTAGGAAACTAATTCCACAATTGCATGACCCCTATGTCTATTATTTACAATAATTTCCCTTTGGGCTGAATGCTCCCGCATCATACTCCCAAGGTAGAAAAATTTCATGATCTCCTGATCATGTGTTCAGATCTATGTTTGCCTGGATCCCATATCTTGTACTGTAACTTTCCATTTGCCGTTGCTTCTGTTTGTTGTTCTTCTCTAGGTCTCCACACTTTATGCTGCTTTGATTCACTAGCTATACTCTTGCAGTCTTCTGCTGTCTTCCTCTTGCTTCTTCTCTTTTGCTTCACTGCTGCTGGTCTCTTCCGGAATTCCTTCATCATCATCTACCTCATCATTTCAATTTCTTTGTCTAGCAGATTTTCTCCAGCTTCTTCAGTAAGACCTGTACTCACAAAACAATTGTTAGAATAAAAAATATAAGGCATCAGTGCCTCTTCTACTACTGTCAATGTTGTCTCAGCTGTCATCATAAATGTCGCCCCACATATTGCTCTAGCTGTCACTATGGATGTTGTTGGCTCCCAAACTTCCTGTCCCTCTGCAACATTCTTTGGCTCACCATTTTCGTCTTCCCCTTCGACAATCTTCAGTAATTGTCCACCATCATCTTGATTTATTATGTCAATCAAATCAAGTCCTTCAAACATTGTAGCAGCTCCAAAATTTCGTACACCAGTTTTCTCTTGTCTATACAAACAAGCCAACTTTTCTTGTCACCCATGGTAACAAGCCTCTGTTTATGAGACATGAGTGTCTCATTTTCTACCCACAACAGTTCTTCTTCTCTCGAGACAATTCCAAGTGATGAACTGTCTTTTATATCACCTGTAAACACATTCAAATTGTCAGCATTAAAATCATAAGACCCAATGGTCTTACTTGTTGATTTGGTCATCTTAAAATCTTCACTAGCATTCTCCTCAACTTTCTCTGGCAACACTTCAGTATGCTGCTCTGAGTTTCTTCCCAACTTCTCTGTCAGCACATCAGTATGCTGATTCGCATTCACCATGAGACTGTCAGCTAGTCTCGCCTTCTTACCATCTATCTCCAAGATGTCTTTCTGCTCTCGTTCACTGTACTGAACTCTTTCATCTGCTGCAATCTTTCTATCATACTCTGAATTTATCAACAAGTATTCCAACAAGGCAATTTCTCTGTAACATTGTTGAAGCATATCATCATCACCATTTTTTGCTTCCTCTGTCTTCATTTCCTCCTGACATCTTGCTATCTCAGCATCGATTTGAACATTCTTCAGATTCAAATCTTCTTGAACAAACTCTAAAGCTTTCTCATCTCCCTGTATTGTACCTGCAAACATACACAACTCATTAGTTTTAAAACCACAAGACTTTCCAGTCTCGACTGCTTCCTTCAACATTTTTCTTTTAATATATCTGCATGTGGGATTTTCAAACTCCAACTCTGGCGCAAGAACTCTAAGTCCCTTTTTCAACAAGGCAATCACAATTTGCCTCAACCTCCTCTGCAACTATCGCCAAATCACTCTCTTTCCCTTTAGTGGAAAGATCCATTTTCCTTTCCATTTTTCCCACTCTTGTAGCCATTCTTCTAGTACCTGCAATTGTACCTTTATTTTTGCAATCTCTCTTTCATGAACCTCTGCAATCATTTCATCTCTGTGGCATTTCTCTGAACCTCTTCTTCCTCTAGAAAAACTCCCTCTGCCTCTGGCAGACTGTTTCCTCGTAACTTTCTCATTCACCATGAGTTGTACTAGCCTCTGCAACATCAATCTCTCTTGCTGCAACTTACCTCACCAAGCTCTCCTCACTCAGTCTTTTGGTAAGTACTGGTTCACTACCTTTGGAACCTCTTGAGCACTCCTCTGCTCTCTCTAGGCTATCACTTCAACTCACCTTCTTCTTCTTCACGACACTGCAATTGTCCTCCCTATCCAGCCTTCAACTGAATGCCAGGTTCACTGCCACCTTCTCTGCAACCATAAACTTCATTTACAAATTTCAAATCAGAAAAATAATATCACCTCTTAAGATCTTGCATGATCTTGTCTTCTTTCCTCTTCTGCAATCCTGTTCACTTGTGTAGTTTGCATATCAGATTTAAAAATCATTCATCAGACTTCAGTTCTAAAAAAAAAAACAAACATCTTCAGCTGAGCATTCTAGCTCTGATACCATCTGATGCAGACCGGGCCTGCAATACCCAGGATCTCCATCAATTCATGCATGTAAAAACATGCGCCTCAAACAATTCCCCCATTCCGTTCCAATACAGATATGCAGAAGCTTGTAATCTCACATACATACAAAATGTAATTCCAAATCAATTCAAAATTCCCAGCGAAATCCAATCGATTCCCACCTGCAACTTATGAAACATATATATACCCAGTCTTGGATTTCATAACGATGGCTAGTTCTGCAATTTCAAATGTCAATTCAGAAGTTTAAACCATGCATTCCATTCAATGCTGCTCAGTCTTTCAACCTTATTCACTGTTGTTAAACAATCTCTGCACATTCATACCAAACAGGATTTCATATATGAACAAATTACGACAATAGAACTGTTCAACATAAAACGACAGCCACCATTCCATTTATATTCAATTCCATCCAATAGCGTTTTCCATCAATCGAGTTCTGTTTCATTTGTCAATTGACAGGACATAAGATTAGATTCAGTTATAAACTTCTGTGTACATTCCAGAAGATGCAAAATACCGAATTAGACTTTGTCATAACTGACATCGCTCCAAGGAAATAGAGTTCCCCACGTTTCACCCAATTTAACATACCTTCAGTTCATCACCGCGGCATATAAAACATGAATCCAGCAACTCATTCATAAGTCGACATTAAAATCAATTCTTCGCAGAAATACTATTCAAATTCATGCACTCCATACAATTATTCATTCATATCTCTACCTTAAGTAACTGCGCTATGCAAATTGAATTCCATTCAATGTGTAGATCGATTTTAATTGAAATCGACCTTTCCTCCTCCTATGCTTTACACAGAAGTTCAAACATCTCGTTCACATTCCATGCGCTGAGAACACAAACTCAACTACATTGACCAGTGTTGTAGATCGATTTCCAGCTGCTTGAAGTTATCGCTCCAATTTCACTGTAGTGTAAGAATTTACAAACACTATACACATGCATCCAATGTCAAATTCTAACTGAAGGTCGATCTCAATATTTTCTCCCACTATCAACTATTCCAGCATCGATTATTCAGAACAATTTTCCATTATTCTATAAAATTTAACTCATTTCATGGCATCAAACTCAAACAACAGTTTCACCACCAGATTATATAAAATGTGCATTCTCAATTTAAACTCAGTTACAGAAAATATACACCACTCCAGAAATCGAACCACACAAATCTGAGAACACTTTTTACATTAATAATAAAAATACTTACAGACTTTGTCTTTTCCAGATATTCAACATTAACAACCTTACAATTCCCCGGAGGCTTACAGCCTTGGCTGTTCAAGCATGCTCTCCTCTACCAATGCCTTTGAGGCTTCATAATTTATTAAACTTAGCATGATCTCAAAATCATAAAATCACTCAACTAAAAGCTCTAAGGCTCTACATGCAATGCATACATATGGGAAAAAGCATCTCCTCAGCTTTATTCCATATTTTTCCCTGTTCTAAAATAGAAAAGCTTTCCTTATCACTTAATGGTCCACATACATTCCTTTTATGCCTAAAAGCTCTCCTAGTTTTATTTATTTATTTTGAGAATATCTAATTAAAAGCCTAAATATTAAAGTGACTTGGAATTTAGGAAACTAATTCCACAATTTCATGACCCCTATGTCTATTATTTACAATAATTTCCCTTTGGGCTGAATGCTCCCGCATCACTTTGGTGAAAAACCTTAAAGGACCATCACTATATACACTTACAACAACACTTTTCTAGAGTCCATCACCATATGCAACATTGGTGATGGATATTAAAGGTTCGTCACAGGCATGACCCTCACTAATGAACTTTTTTCTTGTAGTGACAGAATCATTATATTATTTACAATCCATTTTTCTCTATTTTAGTGTCTCCTTCAATAGTGATGTGTAATTGAATTATTTGAGAAAATATCTTGTAATTCAATCTCAATGAAATTTACATTGGAAATAGATAAGGATATTATTTGTATCCTGTAAAAAATTTAAGATCTTGTTAGATGGAAAGAGTGAGGAGCAATCAAAAGATTTGAAAGGCTTAATTATAAAACATATGAAATACTTAGTTTTTTTGGGTTTTGTAGAGTGTTCCTATTCGTGACTTTAGTAAAATTATTTAAAACAATTATGATGAATAAATTAATTGAAAATTTTATACAATATAGGGAAGGATTCCCTAAAAGTGTCAAATCTTGATTCCAAGGAAAAAGTGAGAATCAATAAGAATACTAGAGAACTTTATTTTTTCTATTTTTCATACAATTCTTTTGTTGTGGTTTATAATAAAAATTTTAGAACCACTTTAACTAAATAATTTTTCATTAAAGTTTTATGGAGGATAGATAAATATGTTATATAACTTCTGTAAAAAATTGAAATTCTTATTCAAAATATTCAATGAGTACTGATCAAAAGATGAGACTATTGTCATTAAAGAAAAAAATTCGAAGAACATGAACAATTGGAGCGTTGAATTTTTCTTCTATATTAAGGAAAACTTTAACCAGATATTCTTGATGTGGAAATTTCATTAACACAAAGGTCTTTGTGTAGCTTTATTATCAATCACCATGTGGGTTAAACATACTGGTGGATTCGAAACTTGAACCTATATTTAAGGGTTGATGACTATGGAATATGACATGCAAATATGATCTATACTTGACTAACTTAAATTAGGATTATTGCGACATTGTTTTCTTTTCTTCTGATTTGCATTTGTTTTTTTGCATGTTAGGAATTGTTCATGCATGTTAGCTATAGCCCATGTTTCCATAGTTTTACATTTCTAGTGATTTTTATTCTTGTGGGAGACCCTTGTTGATGCGTCATGTGGAGCTGTTTGAGCCACACTAGCTTTTGTTATGACATTCCATCCTCTGCTATTGAATTTTTTAGGTTGATTCTTTTGTTTTATATGCAAGTGCATATTTCTTGCTAGTATTCATTTTAAATGTCGTAAACCCACCTTGAGACTTCGAAACTTTGTCGATTTCATGTGTGGTGAGAGAGGAATATTTTTTTTTGTATCATTGACGTCTCATCCTACTGTTTTATTTTTATACTTACAATCAAGGATCATGTATAAATATACAACACTTTATAGAAACCCTAGAAAAAATATTTTATTTGTGTTGTATGTGAATGGTATAATAATGATACCTTATTCAAAATCGAGAGGTCTAGAAATGGATATATCTATGACCTGTAGTATGTCAGTTTTCCTACAAGTTCTTATAAAAATACATGAATTCTACATGGATACCTCTCATAATATATTTATTGATTTGTTCAAAATATGAAGATGAATTAGGGATATCATGTTAATGGGCTCTTCATTTGTCCCATGGTCCATACTCATAACATGGAAACCAATGGGGGCCAACATATTATGTACTAATATCATTCAAACCTGCTTTAGCTTATTAGCAAGATATGAGTAACTGGAGTATTGAAATATGTTCACATGTTTCTCAACAAATTACCAAGCAAGATAAGTATTTGAAAGAATGGATAGGATCGATACCAACATTTACAAAAACTAACAACATACATGCATCGATGGGATAATATTTAAGAGGTGAAGAGAGGAACCCTAGTACACTCTTTCTATTTAAAGATAGTAATCACACAACCTTCCAAGATCACAATTCATGGCATTAGTTTCTAAAATTTAATGTGAACCAATTTTATAGTTCTTCTAAATTTTTATAGTTTTGATGAAATGGAATGCTATTTCTCTCTCCATTTATTATCGATGAACCATTGAAGCTCAAATTAGGGATATTATATTTGGATTTAAAATATTAGCAATGGTGGAAACCTTACAAGAAAGTTTATGGAGGTTACGTTGATTCCACTCAGTATGTCAAGTCAATTTATGTCATTTTAAATGTTAGACTCATTATCTAGGATGACTAAAATTTTTATGTCAAGTGATGCGGGTTCATAAATGGAGCACAAAGTTTGATGAATATTAGACGAGAGATTGCCAATGTGATGGGATGGTAACATGTCGATGTTGGGAGAGATTTTAAATGTTTTGTAGATATTTTCATTAGGATGTGATTTTTGTTTTTATAATAAGTTGGAGGAAATATTTCCTAATGTAAATGTAATTTCAGTTTCCCCTATTTTGTGAGAAATGGAAATGAACCATAACTTCTGCCTCTTGGTTACCCATGTCAGTTTGTTTTATAAAGAAATGATTTTTTGAGAAGAAGATCAGAGTGTGTAGGAGAGGAGAAGCACAGTGGAAGAAGAGAGGAAGAGTTCCAGCGTTAGGAGAAGGGACAAAGCATGAGAGCTATGGTTTGCACAGGCCCACTTTGTATATTATATATAGTTTAATGTATGTCTGAATTTTATTAATGAGTAGTTTGGTTATATGCCTTTCTACACGATTGTTGCTCTCTCTGTATAATGTTAACTTGATTTGCTGAGGGCTGCACTTGTTGAGTCAATTCATAGTAATAATTTGAATGTGTCAGGAGTGTGGTGATTGTATGCTTTAGGAACAGTTTGATTTCTTATTCAAGTAAAATTTGTAGCTAAATATATTTACCTATTTATATGGGTCAGAGATTGTATGATGAAGAATTATTTCGATCATTATATTCTTAAGGGTTGTGTGTAATTTTGGGTTGAATCTTGTGTATTTCTTACCTTTGAAAGTGTATTTTTATTCCATAGAGTTATATTAAGAATTTTCACTTTGAAGCCTCCACCATTGTGTTGATTCCCTTTGTGGCTTGACTCTTGTTGTGTCAGCTAAATGTTGAGAAAGAAAGTGTTTATGTGTTCTGGATATTAGTGGGTGTCTTGGATTTGTGTTGTGAAACCCATCAACAAAACAAAGCACCATTGTTCAGATTCAATCACTCCCTATTGATTAGAATACAATGTGTTTTTTTGGTTATGTATTCCCCTAAGGTTAGAAATAATGGGCTTGAGAATGGAGAAAACCTACAAGTATATTATAGTTGTGCCATAATTTTTTGTTCAGTTATTGTAGTTGTATAATTTCTGCATACAGAGAAAACTTGAGCACCCTATTGTGTGAACGATGACAAACCCCTTTTTTGTGACTGATTTTGATGGGAAAATATGTTTGCTTTGCAATCCCAGTGAACAAGGGCATAATAATTTGGTGGTTGAGATAAGAAATAAGTTAAGCTCATGTAGATTTGATTGGGAAGCTGACTAGAATGAGGATAAGTCATTTTGGATTCTTGGAATACGAAAAGATAGAGTTTTGAGGTGATATGAAAATATTTGCAGCGCCTACAACAAATAGTTTTGTGGGCTACCTGTGCATTGTTGAAACCCTGTTTTGGCTAACATGTTGTGCCATATGATGGTTTGAAGCCTATGGAGTTTCATGGTGTTTGAATAAGGATTTCAAGATGGGAGAAATCCCACTCATGGCATTGGGAAATGGAAATATCCATTCTTATTAAGACTGCATATTTTAATTAATTTGTTGAAATTATATAATGTGTTTTTAAATACATAGTTGTCGGTTCTTGTGTTGGAGTATCCTAGGTTATGGGTAGCCAGGGAAAATCAGTCTGTCCCCATCAAGTGGTATCGAAGCTCAACTATGTTCCAAAGAATGTTAGAGCCACAAAAATATTTCATATTTACAACTCTAGGATAAAGATACATGAAACTCTTTGAGGAAGCATAGTGTACAACATATTGAGGTAAATCTTGGTTGAATTGAAGTTTACAGATTAGGAGGTGTTGTACAAACATAGTGGATAGTGTTTACCTTGACATAGAATGGATTTCTCTTTGGCCATGTGTTGCGCATGGTTGAACTTGGTCCAAGTTTTGGGTAAAAGACCTCATCAAAGAAGGAATGGACCGCACGGAGCTGGCAGAGATATATTCATCACACAAATTTTTAGGGATTTGGTGATGGGAGAAAGCCCTTATTTTGTAACAGGTATCAGGTAGTATTCCTTGTTTTATGGATGCATGGTATGTGGACCATGGGTTTGGTATAGATGAATTGTATAAAAGGATATGTAATACTTTGTAAAGGATAATCTAATCTCAATAATAGAAGCATAAGTGAATCTACATTTTCCCATTTGTAGTTTGTAGTTTTGGAGAAGGATCTGCAGCTAGGTGCATAGAGTCCTTGAAGAATCTGCTACTAAGGGCGCAGATAACCTATGACTAGGTGTGTAGGTTAGAGAAGTGAATGTAATTGAATATCTATGTAATAAAGAAGAAATTTTGGCAAAGTGTTGTATCTCTATACAGGTTATTTGTCTACTGTTATGTATCTGATTATGTATGCTTTTCACTGAATTGTTGCGAAGAACTATAAGATATACTGTTATTTGTAGAGTTTATGTGTTTCCATTAAATTAATCATATGCATGAAGTTCTTATGCATGGTAGGTTATAATCTTGATATACAGTAGAAATAAATACACAACACTACATCACAGATATCCCTTCGGTTATAGAAACCTGGTTTTACAACCTCCCATAACTGCTTCGAGTGAGACTACAACCTGCTTGCTGGTCGTTGCCGAAAGGCCCAGTAGTTGAGGGTTTTCCTGGTGCTTAGCACACTCTGAACCTCGGCCAAGCCTCGTCAAACTAACAAATGGTTTTGTATGGTAGCATGGGGAGAAATTTTGTTAGAAGAATGGGTGAATGGGTTCATCCATACCCTAGAAACAATCCCTCAGAACTAGTATTTGGAAACTAAACTTTGACATGGCACCACTAGCTGGGCAGACATGGTGGATTGATTTGTCATAACATTCAGATTTGAAGGCAATTGTCCACATATATATGCAGCTCTAAATATAGTTAAGAAAAAGACTTTTGAAAACAAAGTTCCAGTTATATGACAACTTGATCGGGCTGCAAAGATTTGAAATGTGATAGAATGTTATAATCTCACCACGGAAGAAGATGAATATCCTCGCAACATTGGTAATAAAGAGTCAAAAGATCACCACGAAGTAAATGGACCTGCGATAGAGATGCCTGATATAATGAATCCATTGAATACTTTGAAGGTGAATATTGGTTCAGAAGATGAATCGAAGTATGTGACCATAGGGTATTATTGGGACAAAGACACTGTTAGCAAGATAATAGATTTGTTGCATGAATACTAGGATCTTTTCCCCACTAAGTTTTTAGAAATGAAAGGCATCATAGGGGATTTGGGAGTTATGAGTATTCCTCTGAAGCCTGATGTGAATCCTATTATGTAGAGGCCTTATAGAATGAACCCAAATTATAATGAAAAGCTAAAAGAATAATTGGACAAGATGTTAATGACCGTGATAATTAAACCTATTGAAGTGTGTGAATGGGTAAGTCCCATGGTAGTTCAAGAGAAGAAGGTGAAAGGGGAAATTACAATCTGCGTGGACTTGAGGAAGTTGAATGATGCATGCATGCATGACCCTTTCCCTACACCATTTACAAATGAAGTGTTGGATAATGTGGGAGGACAAGAGGCTTACTCTTTTATAAATGGCTTCTCAAGGTATCATCAGATCAGAATTGCACCAGAAGACAAACATAAGACAATGTTTACCACAGAATGGGGCTCCTATAAGTATACAGTGATGCCTTTTGGGTTAAAGAATTCGCCTACTATTTTTTCTAGAGTTGTAATTGCAGCCTTCAAGGAATATATACACAAATTTTGGCAAGTTTATTTCAATAATTAGACATTATTCGGTCTATTAAAGAAGCATGTGGTGAGCTTAAGATTTATGCTCGATACATGTAGGTAGTATCAGATATCGTTAAACCTAAAGAAGTAGATTTTTTTTGCCATATGGAATAATGTTGGGACATATGGTTTCTAAACAAGGATTGATGGTAGATCCGGTGAAGATCATAGTCATTGTGAACATACCAATACCAAAAATAGTAAGACAACTATGTACTACACTAGGAAACATTGTTTACTACAAGAATTTTATAAAAGGATATGCGCAGACAACTACGCCAATGGAGAAGTTGCTGAAGAAGGATGTGACCTTTTAGTGGGATGAGGAATGTTAGAAGATCTTGGACATGTTGAAAGAAAAGACGGTAACTTCGCCGATTATAGCTTTCCCTGACTGGAAGAAAGAATTTCATGTGCATGTTGATGCATCTTTCATAGCTTTTGGAGTAGTACTACTATATCCGGGAGTAGGGGATATTGATCATCCAAAAGCATTTGCAAGTAGGAAGTTGTCTAAGGAAAAAAAGAATTACAGCATGACAAAAAGGGAGGGGTTATCAATGGTGTATGCACTGTAGAAGTTCATATAGTTCTTGTTGGGAACACATTTTAAAATGTTCATAGATCATTCCATGCTGAAGTACTTGGTGAATAAGCATATTTTAGGAGGGAATATTTGTCGATGGTTGTTCTTACTTCAAGAATATGACCTCAAAGTTATACTGAATATTGGTTGATTGAATGGTGGACCTGATCACCTATACAGGATAGAGACATGAGAAGAACCTAGAAACATTGAATATAATTTGCCTGATGCACATATCTTTGCAATTAAAGTCAAAGATGATCACTTTGGGGATATTATTTAGTTTTTTTCCATAAGAATGGAGCCCGCGGAGTACACTACAAAGAAAAAGAAGGAATTTGTGGTTCAAGCAATTGATTTTTTGCTGATTGTGGGACACTTGTATAAAATGGGACCAGATGAAGTATTCTGCAGATACGTCCTTGAACATGAAAGGAAGAAAATTGTGATGAAAGCTCTTGGAGGAGTTGTAAGTGGGAATTATGTAAGAAATGCCACTACGCAGAATATTTTCAGAGCCAAGTTATGGTGGCCTACAGTGCATAAGGAAGCAAAAGACTTTTTTCAAGCATGTGAGGTATCTCAAAACATAGGAAAGCCATCTAGAAGAGATGAAATGGCACTCGTACCACAGGTGACTTTGCAGGCTTTTGATAAATGGGCAATTGCCTTAGTTGGACCTATCAGTCACCTGGAGAAAAGGACTGGTTAAATATACATCATCGCTGCGACTGATTATTTGACAAGGTGGGCCGTAGAAAAATCGGTAAATGATTCCAGTGTAAAAAATGTTGCGAAGTTAGTTTTCGAGTATATATTGTCTAGATTTGGCTATCTGAAGATCTTGATGAGCGACCAAGGGACACTTTTTTTGAATAAGACGATTGAAGCACTTACTAACAAATTTCAAGTTTACCATTAGAAGAGCACTACCTACCATCCTCAAGCAAATGGGATAGTGGAAGATTTCAATAAGATTCTAGATAATGCATTGACCAAGGTGTGAAACATCAACAAAGATGTCTGAGACTTGAGGATTCCAGTGGTGTTTTGGCATAAAAAAGGGCATGCACAAAATTCACTAGGGAACACCTTTCAGGTTGGTATATTGAAAAGAAGTAGTTTTTCGAATGGAATACATTATGCCAAGTTTAAGAATTGCAGTTGTTACATATATCGAAGACCTCAATATGATGAATGAAATAATGTCCTAGATACTAGCTTTGGAAAAAGATAGATTTGTAGAAGGATTCCATCAGCAGGTGAAAAAAGCAAGGGAGAAGGCTTTGTATGACAGGCATATCAAGAAGAAGATATTTTGTGAAGGGGACCTTATATTATTATATGACAGTAAGTTGGGGAAGTTCCCAACAAAATTCAAAATGCATTGGTTGAGGCCATATATCATCAAGAACATTTCAGATGGTGGTGATGTTCAGCTTGCGAAGTTGAATGGTCAGATGATTTCCAGATGAGTGAATGGTGGTAGATTGAATGATAGTAGATTGTATGATTCATGATTTCCCGATTGTTAATTTTTTCTACAATTGGTAGAGTAGATTAAACTCTATTGTTTTAGTAAATTACAACTAGTAGTTTGAATCTACAAGGAATTTCTACATGGTATCAGAGTTTAAATCACACTAGAAGAAAATAATACGAGTTTATCTTTGCCGGTGAAATCAAATTTGCAGAATCATTCTTCAGAGCCAGTAGGATATCATTCAATGTATTAAGATGTGAGTATGCCCTTGAGGGTAGCTCAAATTATATTGCTTGGAAGGACATGATGGAGGTATTGTTAGAATAAAATAGGTTGAAGGAATTCATAGACAATGATAGTCCTAAGCCTCCAACAATCGATGCCCAAGATCTGGTGAAGTGGAAGAAATGTGTGTCAAAGGTGAGGAGGATCTTACTAGAGGGATTTGAAGATAATATTGTCTCAAATCTCCATGGGAATGATACACCATATGCAATGTGGAAAGCCTTGATAGACTTATTTCAGAACAATAGTGACCACATGAAGTTGCAACTGAAGGACAAGATTCGAAAGATCAAGATGGAGAAGCGCGAAACACTACCAAAGTACTTGGGCAGGTTCACCCAATGTCAATATGAGCTTTGGAAAATTAGTATTATAGTTTTGAAAGATGATTTGGTCAGCCTAACACTTCTAGGCCTTTCCAATAGCTGGCACAACTACCAAGGTTCAGTAAATGGAAGGGAGAATCTACCAAAGTGGGAGCATTTGTGGTCCGGTATGGTGTAAGAAGAGATAATATGAAACATCAAATATGGAACCTCATCCAAGAGTGATGATAAATTTTCCTTGGTTGAAAAGGAAAAGAAAGGGAAAGCGAAAAAATCCCATTCCAAAGGAGATTATAGTTAGGTAGGAAAGAACAAGGACTTGTCGAATATTAAATGTTTTCGCTATCATGAATTGGGACACTATGCCATGAAGTTTCCACTCAAGAAGGACAATAGGTAACCCTCATGAGGAGCAATAGGTGAATCTCTACCTTCACAATTCGCGTCAGATTTATCCCTCATTGTAGGTATAGTGACATCAATGATGGGTAGTGTATGGTATCTGCACAGTGGAGCCTCATTCCATATGATCGACAACAAATAATTTTTCAATGACTTGGAGGAGAAAGACCTCCAGATATCAGTACTGTTACTTTTCAGAGGGAGTCTGATGGAAGGTATAGCACAACCAATATTGATACTGTTACTTTTCAGAGGGATTTTGGTTCTCCTCTCACATTAAAAGATGTCATGTATGTTCCTGGTCTTAAGAAGAATTTAGTTTCAATTACTATGTTGGAACATCATGGCGACGATGTGATATTTAGAAAAGGAAAGGCTTTCATTCGTCACATAGCCACAGGAAAAGTGGAGCAGATCAGGGTTCAGGTGAATTTTTTTTACAAATTGGATGTAGAAGATTGAGCTGCTTTGAGCATGAAAGTAGAGAAGGTACATAGCCAAGACATTAGTGAATTATGGCATAGAATATTGGGCCATTTTCACCATGGATATTTGAAGATCATGCAACATATTTCTACAGGGCTTCCCAAGGGTGCACTAGAGGAGTGAGATACATGAAAATGGTGTACACCGGGGAAGTACACCAAAGCCACCTTTCATGATAAGGATAGTTGAGCACAAGTGATCCTTGAAAGAGTTCACTCAAATGTGTGTGGACCGTTCTTGATAGCCTCCACAACCAAGCACATGTATTATGTGATTTTTTTGGATTATTTATAATGTAAGTGCTGAATATTATTCATGAAAAAGAAATACTAGAAATTTTCAAAATGTTGTGAATTTAAAGCACTTTTTGTGAAAGACAGAGGCATGAAAGTGAAGGCTCTCAGGAGTGATAATGATGGTGAATATCTATTTAATGAGTTTAATAAATTTTATTCATCAGAAGGAATTCAACGGGAGTTAATAGCACCCCATAAGCCACATTAGAATGGGGTTGCTGAAATAAAGAACAAAAGTATTGTGGGATATGTGGTGATGTTGCATGATTAGGGCCTACCATTGCACTTGTGGGCGAAAGCATGTAAAACAATTGTATATGTGCAAAACAATAGTTCTCATTGGATTCTTAAGATGGGTACACCAGAAGAAGCTTTTTCGGGGAAGAAACCATATGTGTTACACTTTAGGATCTTCGGTTCATCAGTTTAGTGTCATGTTACCAAGGATGCAAGGAAAAATCTAGAGCGGATAGCTGAGTTGGGAATATTTGTGGGGTAAACTGATACACCACACAACTATCAAATGTACCTTCCATATCACAGGATGACAGTTGTTCATAGAGATGTGAAGTTCAATGAAGAGAAGGCCATGAGATGTTCCCTTGAAAGGGAGCTTCAATTACATGCAGATAAGGAGCTTTTCACTCCAAAGGAAGAACCTCGGGATGATGTGGAGGAGCCACAAGTAGAGGAGCAGAGAGTGGAAGTAACCACTCATGCAAAGACATTGAGAGATGGAAGGAAGCAAACAAGAGAAGCTGACATATTACTGCATGATTCTAGAGAGAATGTGGGAGCACCCACATCATAGTGTAGGTAGAGGAGGTCACCAGATCGGCACACTGGCTGCATGGCTCTGATAAGCGAGAGTGTAGAGAAGAAGCCATCCTCATTCGAGGAAGAAGTGAAAAAATTAGTGTGGGTTGAAGACATGGTAGAGGAGCATTACTCCGTTATGATGGACACTGATTGGGAAGCTATCCCAAGTCCAAAGGGAAATTCAGTGGTAGGTTCCAGGTGGATCTATAAGGTGAAAAAAGCAGCAGATGGGAGTGTTGAGAAACAAAATGCTAGATTTGTGGCCAAGGGGTGCTCTCAGGTTGAGGGAATTGATTACAAGGAGGCCTTTTCTCTAGTAGAAAGATACTCTTCAATCAAATGTATTTTAGCACTTTTAGTGCATATGTGATGGAAGATACATCAAATGGATGTCAAGACAACCTTCCTCAATGGAGTGATTGAGGAAGAGGTGTACATTGAGTAGGCGAACAGATTTGAGACCTTCAACTGAGAGTTGCATGTGTGTAGACTCAAGTGAGCGTTCTATGGATTGAAACAAGCACCCCATGCTTGGTACACCAGAATCGACAGTTATTTCACCAACTTGGGCTTAACAAAAACTGAAGCAGATGCGAGCCTTTTCCATGTTGTGGGTGAACGTAAATTATCCATTATAGTATGTTTGTCAATGACTTAATTCTAAGAAGTGATGAGAAGTTAGTCAAATCTTGCAAAGATGATCTTACAAGAGAATTTGAGATGAAGGACCCGTGGCTCATAAAGTATTTCCTTGGTATGGAAGTATGGCAAGGAGATGAAGAGTTGTTTGTCTCATAGGGAAAGTATGCCAACGAGATACTGAAAGAGTTCCACGTGGAGATCAACAAACCCATGAAGACTCCTCTAATAGAAAATTGGAGGAAGTAAGACACTACTTCAAGTGAAGTAGTGGAGGCTACTATTTACAGGAATCTCGTGGGTTCACTTATGTATTTGGTGAACACATGATAGGACATGTGTTTTGTAGTTAACGAGCTTAGTGAAGCAATGGTTAAGCCAACCAAACTCTATTTGAAGGTAGTTAAACATGTGTTGAGATACCTCACAGGCACCACTTAGTTTGATCTTTGGTATAGACGGAAAGAGGGAGTGAAGATTCAAGGATTCAGAGATGCATATTGGGCAGGGAGTCCATCAAACAAGAATAGTACCTTAAGGGGAATATTCAATATTGGGTGAACAAGAGCTTCTTGGTATAGCAGGAAGCATAGATCTGTTGAAATCAATTCAATAGAATCAGAGTACATGGCTACAAGTTAAGCAACTTCTTAGGCTATCTGGGTGAAGAAGATCCTTGTCAGGTTTTTTGGTTAGCAGATGCATCCTATAGTGATTTATTGTGAAAATAACAATTGTATCAATTTCTCTAAGAATACAAATTTTCATGATCGGTCCAAGCATATCGACATTCGGTATCACCATCTACGAGATTGTGTGTAGAGGAGAATGATTTTGTTGGAATACATTCCTACAGAGGAACATGTTGCATACATGTTGACTAAAGCACTGTGAAGAGGCAAATTCAATTTCAATAGAGGTAGGGTTGGGGTATGTGATAATCCCTTTCTTGGTGAGAGGGAGTGTTGAAAATGCAACTAAAAAATCTTGATTTAATTTTCCCTTGAGTTAAATAAGGAGAAAAATTGGAATTCCACATCACAAGAAAACTTGTACAAGTTAACTAAGTGAATTTGACTTAGGTGGTTCAGCTAATTCGAGTTGAGGGTCTAACTTGAGTCATGTAGAGTGGATCCTACTTTATAGGAGTCCTGATTGAGTTTACTTTTAGTTGTAATTAATTAATTTAGTTTAATTGAGTTAAAGTCAGTTAAATTAGTTCCAATTGTTGGAGGAAATAGTAGGAGGTCTAGAAGTGGGGTGCAACTTTAGTGCTCAACCAATTAACTAATAATTCAACCATAAATAACTCATGCATGTGTGATCTGAGAGTTACCCAGTTGATATTGGAGTTCAAGCACGGTGTACTATCAGTTTTCTAATCATCGAAATTGTACGGGTGGTGCATGCATTTAGAGGAAGGCTTCTGGTGGATTGCACAATTGAAATTGGGGAGTTTCCGTAATTAATAGGTGTTAATTCCAAAGGAAACAACGCAAGGAATTAATGACTTGGGTAAGCAAAAAATTGGCTATGTATTGGCCAAAGCTTGTCTAGGAATCTGTGAGACAAATAGAGATAGTGTAGAGGTTGCTCAAGCCTGAGCAAAACAATGTAATATTCTAATATTTTCTGAGTAAACATAATTACCACCTAGTACCTGTTTTTTTGAGGTGGCAAAAATTCACTCGATTTTGAAATATGGTGATTTAGAATACATCTTTTTTTCTGGAGCATGTTTTCGCCACTTCAATTTTTTTATGTATTAAGTATGAAAAATTATTTTAAATGTTAGTGATTTTCATGCTAATTTTGAAAAGTGTTGATGCAACACCAACACATTTTTCTAGAGGGTTTATTTTTGTTTATGTATCAAGTGTGAACATTTTTTTCTAATGATTTTCATCTTGATTTTGAAAAGTGTTGGTGAGCATCAGCCCTTTTTGCTTAAAGCACTTAGTTTTTACACGTTAAATTTTTTAATGAATTAAAGGTGGATATTTTTCTTAAATGTTGGTGACTATCACGTGAGTAATGAAACATAAAAGTAAAAATAAAAAACATGGCAAAAAAAAATTCAAA
The DNA here is from genome assembly GCA_031772625.1 of Pinus tabuliformis. Taxonomy (NCBI): domain Eukaryota; kingdom Viridiplantae; phylum Streptophyta; class Pinopsida; order Pinales; family Pinaceae; genus Pinus; species Pinus tabuliformis. Next base: position 1,504,607,067 of record CM062819.1, on the reverse strand, counting down.
TATATATATATATATATATATATATATATATATATATATAAAATGTAAAAAAAAACCAAAATTAACAAGTAAAAATAAATTTAATAAAAAATTAAAAAAAAAACAAAAAGTAAATAAAATAATATCAAAAAATAAATTAAAAAATGAAATTTTATATATATATAAATAATTTAAAGAAAAATAAATTAAATAAAAAAATGTAAAACATTTTTTTAAGTTTAAAAACAAATAAAAAATAAAATCCTCATTAGAAAAACAAAAACTTAAAAAAATTACCCCATATATATATATATATATATATATATATATATATAACAAAATATAATAAAATAAAAATTTAAGAATTATTATTTTTAATTAAAATTATAAAAATAAAGAAATAACATAAAAGAAAATTATCTATTTGTTTTAACTAGCTCAAAGAAGAAAATTAATATAGCGAAGATTAGAACGAACTCTAATGAGCTCCATAGCGAAACAAGTCATTGGGTAGTTCCTAAAACACCATGGAAGCTCCAAAGTGAAATAGGTCATTGGGCAGTTCCTAAAACACCATGGATGGAAAGGATCTGCCATCTCTGTGAGAATAGGAACATCGAGGATGAAAACCACTTCCTCTTCGAGTGCCCCGCGTAGAACCATATTAGATCTCAATTTCATAATCTTTGTCACAATACTAACCTTCCTAGCCTTTTACGATGTCAAAATTATAGTGAGCTCAGGAGGCTTCTCTCGAAGCTTTTTGAGCATAGGAATACAATCATAAATCAAACTAAATAATTTGTTTCTTTAGGTCCGATAGACCAAAATTTGGTCTCAGTGGACGTTAACCACCATCATCATTATTAAATTAATATTTATTTTTAGAATAAAACATTTTATATCTAATTTATCCTTATTAATTTTTTAATTATTATTATTATTCATAATATATTATACCAATATAAAATAGTCTAGTCTAAAGAGCGCACAAATTAGTCCCAAAAATAATTGAAATTCTGGCAAGCGCATATATATATATATATATAATTTAAAATAAAATATACTAAAAAAAATGAAAACAATTAAAAAAATTAAACTAAAATTAAAAATTTCAAAACTTATTAAAACAAAATTAAATTAAAAAAAAATCAAAACATATTAAAAAAAAAAAAAAAAAAAAAAAAAAATAAATCAAAACAAATAAAAAAAAAAAGAATTTAAATTTGAAAACAATAGAAAAAAAAAATTTATATATATATAAACAAAATTAAAAAAAAATATTAAAAAAAATAAAATATTTAAAAACAATAAGAGAAATTAAATTGAAAAAATTTAAAAAATAAAATAAAAAAGTAAAACAATTAAAAAACATTTTAAAAAACCAATTAAAAAACAAAAGAAAAAGAGTTCAAAACAATAAAAAAAATATTGAATTCTAAAAATTATAAAACACAATTAAAAAAAATTATAAAAATTAAAAAACAAAATTAAAAAAAAAAAAAAAAAAAAAAATCAAAACACATTAAAAGGAAATTGAAACAAATTAAAAAAACTGAATTTAAAAATTAATGATTTTCATCTTGATTTTGAAAAGTGTTGATGAGCATCAACCCTTTTTGTTTAAGGGGCTTATTTTTTACACGTTAAATTTTCTAATGAATTAAAGGTGGATATTTTTTTTAAAATGTTGGTGACTATCATGTTAGTCCTAGAACATCAAACTAAACATAAAAAGCATGGGAAAAAAAAATTCAAATACAAAAAATAATATATATATATATATATATATATATATATATATATATATATATATATATAACAAGTAAAAATAAAAAGTTGAATAAAAAACTAACAACAAAAAAACAAAAAATAAATAAAAAATATCAAAAAAATAAATTAAAAAATGAAATTTAATATATATATAGATATATATATAATTTAATGAAAAATAATATATATATATATATATATATATATATATATATATATATATATATATATATATATATAATTTAATGAAAAATAAATTAAATAATGAAAATGTAAAAACTTTTTTTTTAAGTTAAAAAACAAATAAAAAAAAAAAATGTCATTGAAAAAAAACATAAAAAAATTCCAAAAAAGTTAAAGAAAATAAAAAATATTTAAATTAAATAATTTAAAAAAACAAAATAAAAAATTGCAAAATATAATAAAATAAAAATTTAAGAATTATTATTTTTAATTAAAATTATAAAAATAAAAAAATAACATAAAAAGAAGTATATATATATATATATATATATATATATATATATATATATATATATATATAAACAAAATTCAAAACAATTATAAAAATTATAAAAAATAAAATTAAATGAAAATTTTTAAAGCTTATTAAAACAAAATTAAATTATTAAAAAAAATCAAAACATATTAAAAAAAAATGAACATAAAATAGAAAAAAATTAAAAATCAAAACAAATAAAAAAAAAATAGTTTAAATTATAATTAAAAGAATTTAAATTAAAAAAAAAAGGGGAAAACAATTAAAAAAACAATAAAACAAAACAGTAAAAAAAACAATTAAACAAAAACAAATTATATATATATATATATATATGTATGTATATATGTATATATATATATATATATATATATATAAATTAAAAACAAAACATTAAAAAAAAAAATTCAAAACCATAAAAAATAAATAAATTGTTAAAAAAAAATTAAAAAACAATTAAAACAAATCATTAAAAAAAACTAAATTAAAAAAAACAATTAAAAAATTAAAAAAATAACAATAAAAAAAACATTTAACCATTAATATATATATATATATATATATATATATATATATATATATATATATATATATATATATATATATTAAAAATATAATTAAAAAACAATTAAAAAAAACAAAAAAAAACCAACCCCATCTGCTCCTCTTCCTCCCTGGAGCCCTGCTCCCCCCCCACCTCCCTCACCCCCCTCCACTCCCCACCATCTGCCACCCCCACTCCCCCTCCCTCCCCGGCCCCTTCCATCTCTTGCCCGCCCGCCCTCTCCTCCCCCTCCATCCCCACTTCACTGACCCTCTCCCCCTACCCCTCCCTCACCCTGCTCCCCTCTGAAAACATTAAATTTGCAATGATTTTCATCAATGTTAGTGATCCATAAACCCCGCCTCGTCCCTCTCCCTGACCCACCTCCCCTACCCAACCACGCCCCAACCATATGATCCACATATAAAACAATATAATACTTAGAGAAATACAAGGATAAATAACCTCATATTGATGATGCAAAATCGAAATCCGGGATGGGACTCCCACGTTTCACCCGACCATAGAATGACTGATTCAAATTTCATACCTTTTCTCTGCAATTATGTGATAGGATAATAAATCTATGAGAAACTCCTGATGAACCTCCCGTAATAACATAGAAACCCCATGAAATATCTCACCTCATCTATGTTTCTAGGAGCTATCCATTCCATGATGGCCCTTATCTTTTCTGGATCTACTGCAATGCCCTCCTTAGAGACAAGATTTCCCAAGTAATGTACCTTACTCTATATGAAACTACACTTGTTGAGCTTAACATGCAATTGATGCTCTCTCAACAATCTCAACACTGTTTCTAAATGAATGGCATTCTCTTCCTCAATTTTATAATATATGAATATGTCATCAGTGAACACAATAAGAAACTTATCCAAATATGGACGCAACACATTATTCATCAAGCACATAAAAGTAGCTCGAGCATTATTCAAATCAAATGGAACTACAACAAACTAATAATGCCCATAACTAGTCCAGAAAAAAATCTTGTAAATGTCCTCCTATTTGATGCATACTTGATTGTATCCAGATCTCAAGTCGATCTTAGAGAATAGTGTTGCTCCCTTCAACTGATTGAACAAGTTATCAATCCTTGGTAATGGGTACATGTTCTTGATGGTCACTTTTTTCAACTGCGTCTAGTCAATGCATAATATATCACTCCCATGTTTTTTCTTTACAAACAATGCTACTGTGCCCCAATGTGATACACTTGGTCTAATGTATCCCTTTTCCAACATTTCCTTCAATTGAAACTTCAACTCTACCGACTCAGGTGTGCCCATCCTATAAGTTTCTTTTGATGATGGAGTTGCCCCTAGAACTAACTCAATAGAAAATTCTACTTCTCTGTGAGGTGGAAACTTTGAAATGTCCTCAGCAAACACATCCTGGAATTGCTGTAGAACTAGCTACCTACTCAAAACATTTGTATCCTCTCCTTCCTTACCTTTGTCACTAGAAATATGTAGGGAAATTAACACACACCCTTTCCTACAACTACGCTTTTCCTGGATAGTTGTCACCATCCTAACTGATGTGGCTTTCTTCTTCCCTTGTAAGACTCTTGGTTCCTCGTTGTCATCTACACACTCAATGTCTTTGTGATAACAATCCACCGTGGTCCTATGAAGGTACAACCAATCCCAATGGTAATACATTCAAATCTGTTGTAGTAGGCATACCATTCAAATAAAATGCACAAGCTCTTACCCAATGATGAACTAGCTTCTTTGTACCTGTAGCCAACTACAGTAACCAAGATTTTGCATGCAATTCCTTTCTCAAACCACACTTATCTGCCAAGTCAGGACTAACATAACTATAATTAGATCCAGGGTCAATCAAAATAGAAATAACTTGATCACAAACCTTACTATCCATCTCAATGATAGATGTCTGATGGTCTGCATGTTTGTTATCCAATGTCCCATAAATACGAGGAATTCTTTGACCAACATCCCCAATAGTTTGTGCCTCCCGTGCACTATATATCTAGGGCCTACCACCCTGATTCTGTGGACAATATCTCTTAAACTACTCCTTTCTGCATGCCCAACAATCCAACCAACTAGTACCCTCACCTCTATGTTATTGTTGTTGTGACCCATGTCCCTGTCAAGCTACATTGAACCTATTTTGTGGTGCCACATTTTCTTTCACTTCTGCATTTTGAGGCCTTGCTCTCTTAGGTTTCCATTTACATTTACCTTTTTCTTTCCCTTTCCAACCTTGCCGAGATTGATTCTTATGCTTTGACTGTTCATAAAAATGCTTCAATTTCCCCATGACCTCCTCAGGTGACCAAGGCTCATCATAATCAATCCGATTTGTAAATTCTAATGGAAATCCACTGAAAAATCATTGAAATTTAGTCTTCTCATATTTATGATATGGTACATACCTCAATAGCTCCAAGAACTTAGTCGTGTACTCTTCATCTGCCATTGATCCCATATTTAGTTCATAGAATTATTTGACCTTATTGTCGTAGTACCTTTCCAACAAGTACTTCTTCCTGGAAAGCCTCTTGAACTCCTCCCAACTCAAGTCATTGGTCCTAATGTCTCTAACCCAGTACACATATTCCCACCAGATGTCTGCTTTACCTCTTAGGATGAAGATAGCTACTCTGGCCTTCATATTATCTGTGTAATTATGCAACTCAAAGCACTTCTTCATCCCAAGTATCCATCCCTCTGCATCTTCCAGCTTCTTCAAATCTCCATCAACATTAGGTGGCTTTTCTTTGTTAAAATCATTTGGAAAGTATACCCTATCACTCCCCATGTAAGGATGATAACGATGATGATCATGATGCCTGTGAGAACCAAAACTATAGTAATACATGTATCCATCACCTCTCCTATCCAAAGTATCCAACAACTGCCATCTCTAACAATGTCATCTATATCCGACCTATAACCACCATCAGAGCTACTTCCATATGCCCCATTAATTTTGTCCTCCTATACATGTCTGATCCAAAGTGGCCCTTCTCACTAGAAATTCCGAAAAACTTTAAAGAAGTATAGAATTAATGTTAGCTTGTTTCTCTTATGCATGTATGATCCTTTCATTATGTGCCTTACAACTCCTTATTTCTTCTTTCAAGCTTCTCAATGTGTGTGCCAAATCAGAATTGTGCCCCACACCACACTACTCATCTGATTCATAGGGAGATTCTTTGTAATCTATCATCGTTCTAGTCATTTTGATCTTTCTCCTACAAGGCACACTATGTTAGTTAAACCAAATTACAATAAACCAATGTATATTAGCAAAACTTCGGGGAGGATATCTCATCTGCAATATCATCAAATCAGCGTGATACATGTATAAACATAATCATAACAATATATAGACATGATACATAAGCACATAAGCATATAACCATCAGTGTACCTAGAGTCCAGTCATCGATGCATGACCATATCAACTACACATACCATGATAACATGAATGAAAACAATAACCATAATGACGTACACTGATAACATGCAAGCATAACAACATGTAACCAATCATATATTCATGATGACATACTTCATAACAACAACATCTTCTTCAACATGGCAGCACCGCTACAATGATGACTGACACCATGCATATGTAATAGACACAAATACCACACGAATGACTAATCACACGTGAAAACGACATGAACGCATGACCAACACACTGCCCATCCAATCCGAGGGGTGGACCATGCTCTGTTACCACTTTGTAACTCCCTCCTCCAACATCTACCCAAGTAACCATCCAACTGTGGTAAATATGTTATGAGAGGCCACTATTATTAGATTCAACCTCCTATGTGAAATTAAGGAAGTGTAATCAATGGAAACATGACATGCAAACATTCCACATCAGCTATAACACTCCTAGGAACCATCCCAACAATTCAGATAGCTAGCACTTGGGTCCCATTGATATTTTTGACCACTTGACCTTTGAATGCTCTCATGCTATAGGTCTTCTAGTGTCCAAGACGCTCTAGACTCTCTCATGAAAAGGCATGCCAATGTCCAGGGACTATTTTTCTCATTGTTATGCCAATGTCCTCGAGATTTGAACCACTTTATAAGGCCCAAAGCCCAGGTCACTACCTAGAATTGAATGACACCTTCATATCAATAAGATAGTAGCAAAAAAATTATGCAAAAGTAAATACTTGAGCAAGCCCTTAGCTTGACCCCTACTAGCCATGACATACATTTCATCAAGCATATCACAATTATGTAGTCTACAAGTGTAAACAATAGATTTAAGCATAGGGATCTCATACGTATATTACAATATCTAAGAACCATTATTTCCTCATATCATGTGTTGCATTATCATCTATAAGGTCATAGATACATTGTCCATTCTTTTACAAGTAGAAACATGATGAGAGCCATACATAGCCACTATCATAAAAAACATACATAACCAACATGATATAAACATAAATACCAATGAAATCACAACCATATAATCGACATATAAACCAATATAATACTCGTAGAAATAGAAGGAGAAATAACATCATATTGATAATCCAAAATCCAAACCCGGGATAGGAATACCACGTTCCACCCAACCATAGAATGACTGAGCCAAATCTCTCTTCAGCTATTCACGACCTTGCCATATTCCAAGCATGAATGTGGGACTCAAACCAAAATAACCAAGCAAAGCATCCCGAGGCTAAAACACCTCACCCTCATCAATAGAAGCCAAGCTTTACTATAATCCATCCCGAATCACTAGGGCAATGTAATGAACATGTAATAACAAGATTTACCATGATCTCCACCAAATCACTAGGCCAAACAAAAATTGATGCCACCAGATTTCTACAGCTACACCATGAGTAATTTTCATGTCTCCTAGTCTCTCAGGCTTTACCGCAATCCACCCCAGATCACTAGCTCCTAAACCGAGACCCACTCTCTAGTCTTTACCGCATATCGCAACTTGATATTACTAGGACCGATAAAGAGAAATTCACCTCTTGGCTTTACCGTATATCCTTCCATTCACCAACAAGGATTCTTAGGCCCTCTGAGGCAACACAATCCTAACTTTACCAAAACCCATAGTATGGCTTAGTGGCCACGATTCACTAGGCCAGTGGATTTACCGTGATCCACTGTCCGGTTCAAGGACCACTAGGCCATGTGTTCTATCATTCAGAGATCCACCTCCCTCAGCCTCGAATCCATCTGGCAATCCAGCACAACCAAAACATGAGAACCCCATAATGCCATGGCTATCCAAAAATGACAAGGCTAGACTAAAAATATTGTCACACCTAGCAAAACCCATGCCATAACAACAAAACAACCACATGAAATACCATGCATGCCAAATCTAGCAAGGACAATACACATGCAAATCGATACCTGCAAAGAATATTGTTGTAGTTGCTTGATCCTACTCTTCCTTGCTTGATCATTTCTTCCTCTTACCTTCTTTTCCTTTCTTCATCAACTGCCAAAGTGCTCCAAGAAAACTCTAAGTGTCCAAGAGTGAGAGAGAGAGAGCGAGAGAATAATGATTGAGCTTCAAAACTAAATTGACAAAAGGTTACAAACTGATCCTTAGAATCCTTTTTATAAATTATGCATCTATTTTCTTCATTTTCCATTATTTTCCTTCATTTTATTCCTCACATGAAACTTGTGACCTTTCACCTTCCTTTTTCCCTAATTTCCATTATTTTCGTAAATAAATGTGCCAAAAATTCCATTTTGCCTTTCCAAAGCCTTATCCATTGCATTTGTCAATTTACTTAGCCATAACAAACCAAATTACCACCCACACCAGGATGTCTTGCCAAACATTCATCTTGGAATAAATGCCCCATCAACCGTGGCTATTATTTTGCCTTTATTAACTTTTATTACATGGAATTTTCACCAGAGTTGTTACAATAGGTATAACATGTGTTCCCTTAAAATATTACATCATAACCATGGTACATCAATCAACCTACATTAATGAGGTTATGTTTTACATGTGGAATATAATAAACATTAGGTATATAATCAATCATTTGTCGACGCGTTTCGAACCAACCAGTGTGGTTCATCGTCAGGACAAGTTTAGATAATCTTCGGCAAAATCACATAATCAATCATTTGTCGACGCGTTTCGAACCAACCAGTGTGGTTCATCGTCAGGACAACTTGTCCTGACGATGAACCACACTGGTTGGTTCGAAACGCGTCGACAAATGATTGATTATGTGATTTTGCCGAAGATTATCTAAACAATGTTATGGATCACAGAAGTCTAAATTCCTTAATTAGGTATATATTTATGTTGATTTTGTTTAGTAAGAATAGGGATAGTACATTTCCCTTAAGCTTTAATACAACCACGATCTCCAAGAGTGATTTCCGATGTCATGGAAGCATCAAGATAAGGAAGCAAATTCTTTTTATCTCTCATATGATTGTTGCAGCCATTGTCCAACAACCAAAGGTCCTTGTTGTGAGGGTCTTCAGAAAGATGGCATGAAAGAAACACGGTCTCAGGGGATTCTCCTTCATTGTTGGAGAGATGGACATTGCCTGTTTGTTGATCTCACTATTTCTTCTCCATTCATGTTCATAATGCCCAAATTTCTTGCATTAATAGCATCGAACATTAAATTTTCTCCATGTTTTGCTTCTCTAAGTTTGGTTTTGTGGAGGTCTTCATTGGTTGGGTGCACAATGATGTTCTAGTTTTCCTTTACCTCAGCCTCTGTCTCGCTTTTTTCTGTCTCTACCAAAAGAGAGTTGTGCTTTGAAATCTTGTTCCATGGAATCTTCTGCCAAATTGAGTCCTGTTTCCTGTGCGAGAAGTGATCCAGTCAACTGTTCAACTGAGGAATTTGTAAAATCTTTGGACTCCAAAATGGTTGTTACAGTCATGTCATATTTCCTGGGTAGACTTCGAAGGACTTATTCAACAATCTTTTGATCTGTAATGGTTTCACGAATCAGTTTGATGTGATTGACTATTCCCATGACTCTAGTCATGAACCGGTCCACATTCTTTGTGTGAGTCACCTTTAGGGTTTAAAACTAAGCTCTCAATTTTTGCAATTTAATGCTCTTCAATGTATCGTTGCCATGATACATAACTTTCAAGATTTCCCAAGCTTCTTTTGTTGTGGATGCATGAGTTATCTTGTCCAAATAGAGTCATCGACTGAGTTTTATATCCAACATTTGGCTTTGTGGTCTTTCTTTCTTGGGTTGGCTCTACACAATCGTTCTGAAGTGTACCCAACACTCTTGGGCTTGCAAAAATGTCTTCATTTTTAAAAACCAAAACTTGTTATTTTTTCCAAAAAAAAATCAAAGTCGAGAGCAATGAGATAAAGAAAAATTCCAAAACTAAAAAATATCTCCTTAAAAACAACCCAAGCCTTTCATTTTTTAAATCAAACAATACTTTTAAAAAAAAATCCTTTTTGTTTTGTAACAAATTTAAATAAAACTCTTTAACGATGACACCACATTATATAAGTACTTTTTTTAATTTTGAATCGCTCATTTGAAAAAGGGGGAAATTCAAATAGGATTTTCAAATGTTATAATGTACTTTTTAAATTGTAAATTCAATAAAATGAGATATCACGTGCACTTTTGACTGGGCTCGGCTTGTGCTCCTCGAGCTTCGACAAATGAATCTTTTCAAACCGGATCTTCAAAGGTTATCAGGTACTTTCTAAATTGTAAATTGAATAAAATGAGATCTCACGTGCACCTTTGACACGGTTCAACTCGTGAGTCGTGCTCCTTGAGCTTGGACAAAGGAAACCTCCCCTCAGTGGAGGAATAACGTGAGGCTTTAAACTGCGTCGAAGCTCCTTTGAATTGGTTTGACTGTCGAAAAAAAATGAACCTATGAAAAGTCGTGGAGCCTTCTGCCGTGAGTTTGCCGTTTCCTTTTCTAACTCGGGCAGCGCACTTCACAATTCTGATGGGCAGTGTTGCATTGCAGAAAAGGGAAACGCACTTGGTCATTGTGGAGGGTCCGGGTTCACCTGACTAGCTTTTTAAGAAGGATTTTTGGTATAATTAGTGTGGATCATGTTAAGATAAGTTGAAGAGTCAGATCATGTTGCATATTAAATAGGGAGAGAAGATCTTCCAAATGGGACCATCACCATCAACGGCTATATAAAAAACGGCTAGATTTATAACATTATATTAAAATATTCTTATAATGTTAATCATAGATTAATAAGTCAAAAGTTAATAACTAATGGTAATAATAAATAATATAATATTATCATCATTGTAAATAATTTTCTTTTTAATAATTAATTTAATAATTCATATATTTTAATATATTGTATATTGGTATTTTATTCTATTTTATTTTATTTATATATTTCTATTTAGTTATTAAATTAACTTATTTAATTCTTTTTAATTTATTTATTCATTTAATATCCAATAGGGATAAGATATACTCAATCTAGGTAAATAAGTCTAGAAATCTTAATTCCTATTCATACTATCAGTTCTAGGTTATACAGGTAAGACATGTAAAGGGGGTGTTTTATAATAATATTGATTTAATATAACTAATAATGGAATGGAATTAATAAATTATTATTGAATATTAGTTAAAAATTTTTGGAATTATCAAAGTAAGGGTAAAAGCTTAATATCAAAATTATTAATAAAGTCATTTAATGGATCTAGGGATGTTGGTACAAGCCACGATTGATAATATTAAGATATTAATGTTATGGTATTAGTAATAAAAATATTAGAACGAGAGACAATTCTAAATTCAAGAAGGTCATAAAATAAATTAACCACAAGAGAAACACTAGGAGGATACAAAAGTTATGGCTCAAAGGAGAAGGATCCGGGATAATATGGGGAAATATGGGGAAACCTAGAAAGCTAGAAAAGGTCAAAAAAGGGGAATGAGGGGAAGGGGAAGGCATGACTAGGAAGAAAGGGCAGGGATCCAGCGACTACTGATCTTCCAGCCATCATCTCTATTGAGATTGTTTGGCCTTCTTTCAATTTCAATAGCTTCCTTGAATTTACGGTGATGGAATTGTGCAACCTTGGCAATAACCTTGGCCTCTTCAATACACACATGATGGTTGGTCTTTTGCTCTGCTAATGCTGAAGACTTGGTTCTCCGAACTAGCTTTTTCAAAACAACGGAAGCTTATTTTCTTTCTTATTTTTTTTAGTTTAGTTTAAGGAGAGTTGCTCGGAAAGATATGGAAATTCCTGTCATATTTAGAGAAAATCTGGCGAGGATTTTTGTAAATCCAAGTTATAGTTGTTAAACTTCAAAATTTTAGGTGTCTTAAATGTTTTGATGGTGCTGAATCTATTTCCACCATCAAAAACACGATTCAAACACTACCTCTATAAAAAATTTGAAATTTTTTTATCCGAAACCGTCAAGAGAATTCCTCGACCTCGTTAGATGACTCCGAACTTTTTGGTCTCTCTGTCTGGAGTCTCATGTGAATTGAAGGTCTGATACTATGATTAAAAATGAAAAAAGAAAAACTGAAGCTTTAATCTATTGATGTTTGTATTTTTCTTCATACTATTTTCCTGTTTAAACTTCGATTATGAAGACCCTTCGCAAAACCGTTGATCTGGGAATGGACCGTCGATCACTTCACCACTTGTTATTTTCAGGACTATATAGAACAGTACCGGATGCAAGCTGGTGTGACCCACGACACATAATTTCCTCTAGTGATAGGAACTTGATGAGGACCGTTGTAACGTGGGGGACCTGGAAAACGTCGCTGTCCATGGGCATGTGCACAGATGCTTCAAGCATGTCCACCGGTAACACCTCGTTTAGCTGACATAAAATCAATCAACCCATCCAATATAAACACCAATAATAACATTCAAAGTTTATTTAATAATAATAGTGGAAAGCTTACACGGAGAAACACCCAAGCTTGCAACTTCAATGGAAAAATGGAGAATAAAAACATCGTATCCACGTGACATTAAAATTAGGTTTTATATTATTTTAATACTAATATACTTTTTTTATATAAATAATTATAATATTAATATTAAAATTAAATTTTGTTGATTGGTATAATTTATAATCGCATATATATATGGATAGAAAAAAAGATGTCTTTCTTATACATTAATTACATTTATTAATGTAATTCTACTAATTTTTATGAGAAGTTAATATGATTATTTTTTATTAATATTTATTATTTATTTTTAATTATTATTTGAAAATTGTAATTAATATCATTATTTTTTTAAAAATTTAATTTTTTATTCTATTATTATTATTTGAAGATACAATTCATTTTTTTTTATGAGAAATTTTTATACTTATAATATTTAGAATTACAATTAATACTTTTAATATTTATTAAAGTCGTTATTGTTTCAAGTGCAAAAAAATGAAAACTTAACTATGAAGAAGGTGATTTCAGATACATGATTTTCCAAAATAAAAATAAAAATCATTTAGTATATTTTGACTAATATCCTAAATCAAAATCATTGTAAATTAATGAATAACAATTACTATAAAATACCTTAAATCAAAATCATGGTAAATTAATGGGTAACAATTACTATTTTTAAAGAAGTTTGTATAAGTAAATTTTAACTACAAGATTACAAATCATTAGAGTATATTTTGACTAATATCTTAAAAACAAATCTTATTAAATTAATGTGTAACAATTATTATTTTTAAACAAATTTGCACAAGTAAATCTTAACTAAATCTTCATCATCTAAGATCTTATTTGTTAGGACTTCAGAATAAAGTATTTAATTATTTATATTAATAATCTATATATATTAAAAAGTGAAAACAAAAAATTTATATATATTAAAAATGGAAAAAAATTTAATTAAAACTTAAAAAAACATTTTCTTCCTTAAAAAATGATACGAGAAATATATGTAAGCATTTTAGCTTTTAATCTAAAATTAATGTATAACATTTAAAATATATTATGAATAGATAAAAATTTAATGTAGGCCATAATGAAATATTTTAACATTTAGAGTTAATTAATATTGATTTATATTTAATAACATAATAATAATAATAAATTAGCTCCAAAGGATAGTTTAATTGGTTTAGTTTAAGTACCTTGCCAATTGGGAGGTCATGGGGTCAAATGTCTTCGATGCCCTTGGGGATAGGACCGACCAGAAAAGTTAGAGGGTAGATCCCTTCAGGTGGATCTACTCAAATTATTACTGGTGGATGTCGAGACTATTACTACCAGTGGACGCAGTGGCCGCTGAGTGAAACGCAGTTGAAAAATAATAATAATAAGAAAAACTTTTTAATATAAACATTCTCTTACATAAATAAAATGTGAGTGACTGTATTGAGTAAAATATTTTAATGTTAAGCATCCACTTGGCTTTAAAAACTATTTAGATATTATATAAAAACTTGAAAATAAAAATTCTACTGTTAAAATATTCGAATTAGTGAATTTTACATTTTGGTCTAAAATTCTAATAAAAAATTGTTAGAACGAAAGTTTAAGCTATGTAGCCTACATAATCCAAATGCTCAAGGGTATTTTCAAGGTGTTGAATCTATTTAGGTGTTAAAAAAAGTTTCTTAAGCAATAATATATATATATATATATATATATATATATATATATATAGAGAGAGAGAGAGAGAGAGAGAGAGAGAGAGAGAGAGCCTAATGGTTAAGAGCACGTGTTTGAGATGATGCACTATATGTGCTAACAATAGACAAGTTATGTTGCTTGTTGCGCATAGTCTAGATAGTGAGTACTTCAAATTAACGCTTCATTCTACAAACTTTAATTCATTCATCACATAATTAATGAAAAGCCACACAATGCTCAAACACTATAAATTGAATATTTTAAATCAAGGAACGACTTCCTCCATTTATAGGCTGGTGAAATAACAAGATGGACTTAGCTTCGTTTCGTGCAACTATTAATCTTAACCAAATCAGTTCATTGCATTTAATTAATAAGCAAGGCAATCAAAACTAGTGTCTGTAAACTGAATATTTTAAATCAGGTAACGACTTCCTCCATTTATAGGCTCATGAAATAACGAGATGGACTTAACTCCATTTCATGCAACTATTAATCTTAACCAACTCAATACAACACATTTAATTATTAAACAAGGCAATCAATACCAGTGTCTGTAAAATGAATATTTTAAATTAGGTAACGAGTTCCTCCATTTATAGGCTCATGAAATAAAAAGATGGACTTAACTCCATTTCTTGCAACTATTAATCTTAACCAACTCAATTCAATGCATATCATTATTAATTAAGTAAATCAAAACCAGTGTAGGAAATAGTTGATAAGAGTCTTCATTAGTGGCGCATGTAGGTGAATGGTGAGATCTCAAATCTTATCCTTCCTATGCTTCAAACAATCAATCATTAGATTTGTAAATAATATAAAATTTAAACTAAGAAACTATCACTCATAAAGAAAAACTAGAAACACTAAACTATTTAATAACATAAATAAAAAAAATAAAAATAAAAAAAATTACTTGCCTTGATGTCTTCATTGGGCCCTTGCCAAGCTAGTAAGGTAAGCTTAAAAACTTATAGAGATAAGAAGGAAGTTAACACATTGATCTTAACAATTGTTTCTCATATTTTTAATAAAAAAAAAGAATTACAACTTAACATTTCATCAACATTAAAAATCTCAGAGCGTTGGAGCAATGTTTCTAATTCTTTGATTCTTCAACCTAATCTCTCTTTGAAGACTAAAATATTAAAATACTAAGAGATAAAAATATTATCTTAATTATTTGAGAAACCTTTATTTTATATGAAAGAGGGGAGTTACAACCAAAGTTACAGGAGATTATCATCAAATTTGTATAGTTAAACTGAATTTACATTTGTCACTTCGTCCTCATGACATGAAGTGAATGAGGAGGAAGTGAATCTCGAATCACTAAGTAAGGGAGATGTATTAAACAAATTTCTTGGTTCCATCGTAGACTATTTGTTGATGAACTAAGTTTGGAGATGATGTTTGGAACTAGAATCACACAGTAGAACACTGGTACCGAAATAGAATAAATGAACAGTCGGTACCAGAATTGAACAGAGGAACTCTAGTACCAGAACAAAACAATATAACATGGGTACCAGAGTTAAATGGTAGAAAAAGTGGTACCAAAATTCAACAATGGAGCAATTGGTACCAGAATCGAACAGTGGAACGACTAGTACTAGAATAAAACAATATTATGAGTGCAATAGCCAAGAGCTCGAGCCACTGGTCAAGTGTCGGCTAGGTGCACGTGTGTGGTGAGCGTAATCACTGAGAACATGACTATTGGCAGAGTATTGGATGGGTGGACAGGTGTTTGGTGAAGACTTGAGTGCCCTATTGCTGAAGAAGCTAGCCAATAAGAACAAGGTACCAAGTCATTGAACTACCTGAGCACCAGAATGTTGAGCTGCCCGAGCGACAGAATGTTGAACGAGTATTGAATGACTAGGAGTGGAAATCCAAAGATCTATGTGACCTAATAAGAGAAATTAGAGAGTAAAAGATCAAAATAATGTTATTTTTACTACAAGAAAACATAAAAAGTACATTTTGAAATATAGATTACCACATATAGACATCAGAAGGCTAAAAGGGCGTATACTTCAAGAAAATAGGAGAATAGTAGATATAGTTGAGGCAAAGTAGGTCAAAAATGGAGGTCAAATAGTGAATTATAAGTATCGAAAGGCAGACCCAACATTCCCCCATGCGCAAGCTGTTGCATGCCTTCATGCAAAAGAAGGACTGAATCAATCTTCAGCATTTCCAAAGATGAAGCCTTCCTTGTCTGGGTATCAGTTACCTGGCTCCAAGAACTTCACACCGGAGGCCTATTCCTTAAGTTCCATCCTAATGACCCTCGTAAAATGGACAAGATGAATAACCTTCTTGTTATGTGGAATTTTGAATCTACGGATAAACACAATTTCCCTAGGTGGGTAGCTACACCTAGAACAACAGATTTAAAGCACTTAACCTTTTTCTATAGAGGACAAATAAGACAAGGGAACTACTTGTTATCTTTTGCTTTCCCTCTGTCTCCTTTGTATGGATCTTGTCGCTCCTTCTCAAACTTAATCCGCTCAACAAGTACCTGCAATCATAAACAGAGGACAAAAACCAATCAAATCAAGAGATCCATCTACTATAAGCAAATGGAATCATAATCATTTACACACATAATCATCATACATAAATATGAGAATAAGGGAAAATGTGTAAACAACTTTATTAAGTAGAAGGAAGAATTACAACCATCAAGCTTGATCCACTGTCACTCTTCTAGCTTGGGTTCCAACCAACATCACATCTAAAGCACAACACTCTAGCAGCATAACAATACTTGCTTACAATCTCAAACCTCACACCAACAATATCAACTTACAAATTCGCAAAGTCATGCCCCTGATCACTTAGATGAGTGCTTAATTTATAGGAAAATGGAGGAGGCTTGGTCATAAATGAGGGTATTAAATGGCCTTGCAAACTTAGAGTTAGTTTCCATCGAGGAAGTGATGAGAGGATAGGAGGTTACTTAACCCATTCCCTATCCAATTTCGAGCTCATAAGATATGATATGTGTGGGAATCTTCTTGATGGCTCTAGAAGATAAGAATATTCCTAGAACCCTATGATGATTTTGCTTAATCTCGCCCAACGTAGGTCAAAGTGGGCCTAAGTGATCTAGAAAGCACCCTGGCATTGGCCTACCTGGACTGAAGTGCACTTACCCCTGACCAAGGTTGCGCTGGTCCCTCAAGGAGGAATTTCTGGAGGGCTTCGTGCCAAGAAACTCTCAAGGAAGAAGGCATTTAAAGTGATGAATTGTCTAGGGCATGTAGCAACTGAATTAGGGTTTGATGAGCCCTAATAGTACTAATCTGAGTGATGGTATTGATGTGCTGAAATGGATCTATAATAACTACCCCCTAAAGCATGAAGTCGAAAATGATAATGTCGAGTGACATGTTTTACGATAAGATGACGAGTTTCCAAAGCGGATGGTGACCGACATCGATTACAATACATAAGATCATGATATTTTGATTTTTTCTCATGAATTGTTGAGGGAAGGCATACCCATGATCAACATATAAACTTTCATTACAGGTACATAGATAGATGTCTACAGATATAGACTCATGATAGGATGACCATCAGTGTAAATCCATTGTACGGATGATTTGGTACTTTCCTAAAATCGCAGCCCAGATGGATGAAACTAGATCTAGGGTTTTATATCTGGTACAATCATTCACTCAAGTACGAGTCTGACCATGCGAATATGTGATCTGAAGTCGAACATGGGAAGACACGATCTGATCACCAGCTAATGATGTAAGTTGTTAACAAACGCGAGAGAAATCACCGATAATGATAATGATCCTCAAGGTACTACAATACATTTTGCATGGTGTGAATGGATGTTTTGATGTCAAACACCATACAAAGTCTTTTGGTTGAAGGTTAGTGATGTCAACCTATCGCCAGAAGCGAGAATCCTGCCATTGATGTATGCAAGCTTCAAGGTAGTGGAAGGGTGTTTCTAAGTCAACTTCCTTGATAATGTGCTGATGTTGAAAAGAAGTGACTCATCACAGGAGGGCCTTGATGTATCCCACATCAACGACATGAAACGAGTGTAATGATTTTTGGAGATGGAATGTGACTGATGACACAAGGTCCAGGAATGGAGGTCATGAAAATGAAGGTTTATGAGTATTGCAAAGGATGAATTTTTAACTCAGTGACTTCTCTTGAACATATCAGTGACACTGAATGAATTGGAAGCATTGACCCAAAACCAAAGTAATGGATGGTACGATAGACCACAGTATGATGACCATCAAGCAGATAACCCAACCCATGTAGTCACAGTGATGAAGTGAAAGTGTCATGTTCAAGAATGACCTGCTGCCATAAAGCGGTTTACCCCTTTTCCGATTTTCCCTAGTCATTGTTGACCAATACCTCTTTATTTTTTATCAAGGTTGAGGAGGATAACATATGCTTGTTGTATAGTTCCACCCTTTGGGTGAATCCATTGCTATGTGATGTTTTAATGAGTCTAGTGAAAGTGAAACTCGGTCTTGTCATGATGGAAAAGTTTGTCGCTATTTGATGTTTTAACAAGTTTAACGACAATGATAACTCAGTCCTTTTCATGTTTAGAGAGTTTGAAAATGGAAAAAAAGAAAACTCCACAAGTTCTTTTTCGTAGATTTGTCTCTCAAGTCTGAAAAAGTGAAAAATAATACGAAAGAGAACCTATTGACCATGTTCAATCAACATATTCCTTTTTCGTAAATAATCTATCTCAGTTCAGAAAATGGTTAAAATTATACTAAGTAGATGTCATTTCTAATCCGTTTACGAGCTGAAAAGGACAAGAGCTCAGTAATCTTTTCATGTTTCAAGAGTCTGAAAAGAGCTTAAAGAGGACACTACCTATAGGAATGAGTGGTGTCTAGGAGAGCAACTGGTTCTGATGATGCCGGAACTTCTCAAAACATGTTGATTTATGTGAAGAGGTTGGTTAATAAGACCACTCATTGCAACTGTTCCTCAAAAAGGGTAAAATAGCCAAGTGAAAGGGTATGATCGGCCAAGCAGATAGTGATGATGGAAAGAGAAAAACCAAGGCCCATCTGATGGAAGAGGCTAACAGAATGGTAATCACGAGGGTTAAAATGGAAATGGGTTCATTTTTACACAAGCTTGAACCTTAGGTAACTATGCTTGGATTCAGTTTCATGGTTACACAAGCTTGAAAAGAAAACTATGCTTGGGTTTAGTTTCATGTCTACATAAGCTTGAAACGAAAAACTATGCTTTCATTTAGCTTCATGTTTACACAAGCTGGGTTCATTTTTACACAATCTTGAACCATGAGAAAATTATGCTTGAGATTGGTTTACATACCCCCAGCATGATGACTCAATTCTAAGTGCAAGCCCCCCAAGCTTCATTACATTCACCTAAGTAGACTACTTGTGGCTATCAAGTGGATGGAATGAAGGTTCATTCATGAGATTGAGTGAAAGACCCAACTGGTATTTTACGAGATCTAATCAAATACTCCAATTGAAACTTTGCTCTAGGGGACCTTGTTTCATTTTTTAATGAGCTTGACACAAGACAAGGAACCCTGCTCAGATTCCTTGTTTCATTTTTAACGAGATTCACACAAGACAAGGAACTATTCTCTGGAACATGTTTCATTTTTTAATGAGGTTGACATAGTAAAAGAACTATCCTCATATTCCTTGTTTCATTTTTTAACGAGCTTGACACAAGACATGGAACTATGCTCATGTTCCTTGTTTCATTTTTTAATGAGCTTGACACAAGACAAGGAACTATGCTCATATTCCTTGATCATGACCCATAAGAGGTCATGACTTCCAAGAGGTTCTCATCAGAGTAGCAAGGAATCCATTAGAGAGATCTGGTTCCAATGCCGCTAGTACATGATGCACAACATCACGAAATTGATCGTCAGTTGATGTAGGCATTGAACAGGTTGCCACATAATTGACCCATGGAGAGGAAGATACCATTGGGACAAAAGGACCATTTAGGGAATATGGTTGACTAGAAGCCATATTTGGACTGGGAAATGAAAGTTGGTTAATGGTGACAATTCTGCCTTCATGCGAGAAACACATCACTCAAAAGAGTGTTGAAACAATAGCTCCCATGTCATAAACATAGTCACACCCAAGAAGTAAATAATAATCTAAAGGGCCTGGGACTACCATCACATTGAGACAAAAAAATTTTCCTCCCAAAGTAATAGGAAGTTGAGTAAGGATCCCTAATGGTTGAATGGTTCCTATATTAAAATCCAACTGATTCTAGGTAACAGGAACAAGTGGCGGAGAACCGAGTGCTTGCCAAGCAGTGGAGGAAAGGATACTCATAGATGCACCTTCATCTAAAATAGTTCCAGATACAATCATTTCATAAACTAATACTATGATTTGCAAAGGCACATAAGAAGGAAGACAACATCCTGCGAGTTGATTCTAATCAAAGGAAGTGACTAGACTACATGGAGGGGGTACCGTTAGAATGGGGGAATTACCCCTTTGAGTTACGAGAATGAGGGGATTTTCCTCCTGTCTTGATGGAACGGGAGGGTTTCCTCCAAGCCCTTTGGAATATGAAGAAATGAAAAGAAACTGAGTGGTATCATACTCACACTCTAGGGGAAAGGTATGATTAACTGAAGGTGAAATCAGGTGAAATGTTTCCTCGACTTGTGATTGGTCAGGTATAGACTCATGGGATTCACATTCAAAGAGAGTGGGTTTGATCGAGGGTTGATTTGGGTCAGTAACTTCATAAACTAGTGAAGGATTAAGGGAGAGTCTCCTATAACCATATGGAAGTTGTTGCAGTGAAGCAAGATGGTTATCCAACACTTTTTGGGCTTCATCCAGATAGGGACAAAGGTGAATGGGTTGATTTTCTTCGCATAACCTATAGGAAAACTCAACTTTACCCTTCTTTCCATGAACTTTACTACCACTAGTTGATGGTGTGTCACCAGCATGACCTCTAGAAGTTGATCAAACGGGATGATGTGAATGAGAAGACCATTCCTCTAAGATCTAAGGAATAATAGAACAATTTCGAAAAATATGGTCTCCCGTACAAAGCTTGCATGGATATCGAACTTTGTGAGGCTTATCAAATGATTTGTCATCAGAAGTTGCATTCGAAGCAATGGTTGCTTGGTTTCCCCATGCTAAATTTTATTTTTCTTCTTCTTCTTCCCTTTCTTCTTCTTCTTAGCCACCTAGTTACTAGTGTCAATGCTTTCACCAGGTGAAGAAGAAGAAGGGGAGGAAGAAAAAACAGATGAATAAGGCAAAGGGTCAACTTTAGGATCAACTGGAGGTTGATTTTGTCCAGTTGAAGGAATACTCAGTTGCGGGGACAAGGAGGTTGACAACAACCATAGTGGCAAGCCGATGGTAAGTCTGAGAAGGGACAATGTAGCCATATAAGGAGCACCAATATTTCTGAAAGGAGGAAAAGGACTAGGATTCCCATCAAAAGGAATTCCTTGATCGGTGGACTCCAAATTTGTTGCAATATGTCTCAACCTAAGATAAACTAAGGAGAGACATGGAGGATGTTATCCGCGGTCAATTAATTTTATTTTAATCAAAATAACATAACAAAACAAAAGAGGGATAATCTAGGCAAAAGGATTAGCAAGTAACTATGAACTACAATATACTGCCTCAGTAAACGAAGGACTTAACATACGTGCAAGAAATTTACCTGAATGCTGTGTTTGGTGTATCACAGTGTAGAAGGCGGTTGACTCGGTTACCTAGGAAGGGACAACAACCTAATGTAGTCCTCCCATATATACTCGAATGTACATGGAGGCCCAATCCATGTTAGCGCTATATAATGTGAAACCGCACAGTGAGAGCATTCCTTTATACTTTACATATTGTAACACTGCCCTATATACCCGAAGGTACGTGGAAGAGCTACGATATAATTACATACTTGGAATGAGGTATCACACTTGGAATGTATTGCAGACATGTTAGTGACAACTGCTATGTTTAATGACGTTGGAACATGTCTCTAGCCTAGACCTATAAATGTTATGCATTAAGTTACAATGCTCCATTAGGTTAATTGAGATAACTTTTAAGTTGATCTTCTTAAAAAGTTTCCTTTCAAGGTTCACCACGTGATGTATGTTTGCAATTCCTAGAATGCAACTAACATGAGAAACATTCTTTCATTCAATTTTAACAATCAAAACCTTAGCTAGTAGGGATAAAGCAACCATATTATTTTAATCAAACAACAAAGAACACATCTAATGCTATTCCCATAAACTATTCCTATGAGCACACACAAACTATTTCAATGCACAATGCAAGTTTTTATTTTGAATTTCCTTAATGTTGAAATGAACAAAAGGAAACTAGTGAACATACAATCAATCGATCTTTTTGAAAGAACGAAGACTTTACGATAGTTTGGTTTCAAAAGAAATGAACACTTCTACGACACTTTCTTTTGAACAAAGATTAATCGACTAGAAACTAACTTTGACAATGTATTGATAGTGATAAAGAAATCATTTAAGAAACACTAAAAAATCAAGGCCAAATTAGGGCTAGCAAAGGAAAGATAAATTGATTTCAGAGATGCAAGCATCATTGATCTTTCAACAAGCAGAAACAAAAGGAAATTTGGAAAAAATCAAGTCGAAGGAGGGATTTCTTGACCTAAGGAGGATCAACGCAACCTTGAATGGGAGACAATGCACTTCAGAGTATTGTCCTCAAGCCTGGGGTTCTCTGCAGTGCTCTGTCTCTTGACCAGACCCGCGTTTGTGCTAGAGAGGCCATCCTAGGGGCTTGTAAGAACAATTTTTACGAAAAAACACTTCAAAAAGGGTTGAAACAAGATCAATTGAAGCAAGTAAAGTATACTACGGTGTACGAGGATGAAGGTAAACTACTCATAATGATGATCATTCCCCAACAGAATCGCCAATTTGTTATGTGGAATTCTATATCTATGGATAAACATAATTTCCCTAGGTGGGTAGCTACACCTAGAACAACAAATTTAAAGAACTTAACCCTTTTCTATAGAAGATAAATAAGACAAGGGACGTACTTGTTATCTTTCGCTTTCCTTTTGTCTCCTTTGTATGGCTGTGGGGCCTCCTTCTTGAACTTAATCCGCTCGACAAGTACGTGCAATCATAAACAAAGGACAAAAATCAATCAATGCAAATTATCTATCTACTAGAAGCAAATGGAGTCGAAAGAATTTACACATATAATCATCATACATAAAGACAAAAATATGGAAAAAGGTGTAAACAACTTTATTAAGTATAAGGAATAATTACAACCATGAAGCCTGATCCATTGTCACTCTTCCATCTTGGGTTCCAATCAACATCACATCAAAAGCACAACACTTTGGTAGCATAACAATACTTGCTTACAATCTCAAACCTCACACCAATAGTATCTCCTTACAAATTCTCAATGTCCAACCCTTGATCACTTAGATGACTTCTCAATTTATGGGAAAATAGAGGAGGTTTGGTCATAAATGAGCGTATTGAATGGTCTTCCAAACTTAGATTTAGTTTCCATGGAGGAAGGGATGAGAGGATAAGAGGTTACTTAACTAATTCCCTATCCAATTTCAAGCTCATAGGAGAAGATAAGTGTGGGAATATTCTAGATGGCTACAAAAGATAAGAATATTCCCAGAACCCTATGATGATTTCGCTCAATCTCGCCGAGCATAAGTCAAAGTGGGCCTAAGTTCTCTAGAAAACACCCTTAGATGTGCCTACCTCTGAAGTGCACTTACCCCTGACCAAGGCTATGCTAGTCCCTCAAGGAGGCATTTCCGGAGGGCTTTAGGCTAAGAAAATATTATGGAAGGAGGCATTCAAAGTGATGACTTGTCTAGGGCATGTAGCAACTAAATTAGGGTTTGATGAGCCCTAATAGTACTAATCTGGATGATGGGAGTGATTTTCCCAGATGGATTTGTAACACTTCTTCAACTTAGTGGAGGCCTCATCACACTCCTCTTGTAGCTTTTGGTTATTCTTCTTAAGCTACTTATTTTCCTTTTTTTTATTTTGAAGTTTTTCAATATTGGCCATCATCTATTGCTTAGCTAAGGAACTATCTGGTTAAGGTGTTTTCTGTTTGGCCAATCTCCTCTTAGGCTCTACTTCTGTTCTCAATTCTTGCAAAGTTTCAGTGACAAGCTCTTATGTTTCATTGAGTGTCTCCTATTTTACATGTTCTCCTTCAGGAGAGGTAGAGATGTTAATCAAATGTGCTAGAATAGGAGTAGTGGGAGTAGTTATTACCACTTTTTCCATACTTCTAGTGGTTCGGCGTAGGGTTGCGGATGGATCATTATCCTAAAAAAACCTTCTCTTCTTTCCTTTTGATGATCGTAGGGTCCTTGTGGCTTCCTTTTCCTGTGCATGTATATTATTCTTTTTAGAAATTTGAACCTTGTCACTGCCTTCACTAATTTTATGCTTCTTTTCTTTCTTAGCATTTGGTGAAGGAGTTTCCTCTTGGGGTAATTCGACAACTACCTCCGAAATGGTACTTGTAAATTCTTTTTTGTCACTTCTAGCTGGCTTTTTCTTCTTCTTCTTACTGGTTGAAATTTTGTTCTGAGTGGGTGAATAGATATAAGCCCTCCTACTCTTTGAAGACTTGATTTTTGATGCAGGAGTTTCTTTCTTGCCTTCAACTTCAAACTTATCTAATGTGTTTATAGAGCTCGATGGAGTATGGCTATCAATATCCTCCTTGGACTTTGATTTTTTCTTATGCTTCTTACTACTTTCTTATTTTTTGTCAAGGTCCTTAGTGCTCTCTTCTAGTAGGAGTTCCTCCATGTGTTGGGAAACTTCGGCATGAGAAAAATGTTGTGTTAGAAATGTTTTCCAGTCACTTCCCTATTTCTTGATTTCATGGACAACTAACAGTTTGATTAACCCATCGTTGTAAATATGGGTTTCAATATTTTTAGAGGATGACTTAGTTCCTCTTGCCATCTTATTTAGGATTATCCATAGAAGTTATGGAAAATTCATTTCAAGACCTCCCTTAAAATGCAACAAAAATCTCAAATGATAAAGGAAGGTAACAAACTAATTTCCCTCACTAGTCACAAACCTCTGTAGACCATTGAGAATTAATTTACACTCTTCTTTAACCCGACTTCTCTAAATTCCTTTAGTCCAGTCTGGGTTCTACTGTTCAGGAGTCAAGAATTTGTGACAAAGCTCCTTGTTGATGGCTGCAACTTTAAAATACTTCTCTTTTGTGGCTGGTAAACCCGTGGCCTCTATTACGGTGGTCTCGATAAATTTAAAGGGTGGCCTTGGTAACTTTAAATTGTAGACCTCCAAATTGAATGTTCTCGCCATCACAATTCTGACTAAAAGTGAGAGAGACACCTTCGTGATACCCTTTAAATTTTCTAAAGAATGAAGTCCACCTGGCCCGCTTGAACTTCTCACTACACAACTAATACTCCTTGGTGTCTCTGTAAGAATGAAATTCTAGTTCATGCCTATCCACACCCATGGTAGTCGTGAAAATGAGTCTCGGACTTGAGAGTGGTTTTGTACAGGAAATGGTAAAAGAGTACTGGAAATGCTTAATAGAGGGTACCAAAAGTAATTTTACGAAGTACAAGATGTAATTGGAACACACATTACTGGAAATGGTTGACACTCAATTTTAAAAATGGGGATATAGGGGTACTAACAAATTGGTCACATAACTTACTAAAGGCAAATCAAGAAAGGAAATAATTCTCATCTAGATGGAAAAGCCATCGAGAGGGGAATTTATAATTCAAATGGAAATGATAACGACTACAATGTTTACCTAATTGATAAGTGAGTGGTGCGTATGAAAATAATACGTTGAAAGTAGAGCTCATTCAGAACTTATTTCCATGTCTGAAATCCTATTTACGAGAATGAGTGTTAGAAATTATATGTAGGATGTCACTAGTCGGGTACATAGGTATGACATAGTTCACATTAGAGTACCCTTAGTCCTTATTGCAAAAATTCATCTTTAGGGCTATCAAATAGTGGGATCATCATTACTTAAATGATCCGTGGAGGTGGAATAACAGATAATCATACAATATACTTGCTTAGATTAGGATTAGTATTCAGTTAATCATACCCATAGCCATCCCACTCAATCACAGGAAAGGATTTTCCATTGTAATGAAGGTAAGTGGTTTAGGATTATGATAGGGCTAGCAATTAAAGGTAATAAAAATGAGGATAATCATATGTCATCAAAAAATTAATATGAATCCTTTATAGAAAAGTGTTAAAATATTGATCTCATGCCTCCATTACTAGATTATACATAAAAAATTTCCTTCAGTACCAGATGAACACACAGAACTTCCTCACTAGTGGATGAACACAGAGAGATTCTTTAATATTGTATGAGCACAAAGAGCTCCGTCAGTACCGGATGAACAAAAATGTCTTCTTCAGTATCGTATGAACACAAATGTCTTTTTTAGTACAGGATGAACACATATGTCTTAGTAAAATCTCCAAATTGAGATTTTGCAGGATTCCTCTTGAAACTTAACATATTTTGAAGGTCCAACTAGAGTAGATAATGATAATTGTTGATGTTGTATATGAATTCATTTATTGGAGCAAACGAGAAAATGAACAATACACACTCGTGCAAGAATTCAAAAAGTTCAATGGAAGTGGTGGATACTGAAGAAAAGGAAGTCATTGATCAGGTTCCAAGGTTATATAATCAAAAGGAATTTCGTATTTGGATACCTTCCTCTTCTTTGGATTAAGCTAACCTTTGTTTCTTATTTCCATTTCCATTCTATTGGAAAATCATCTAACTGCTACTTTTTTGTGGATTTTTCTCGAGCCCGTATCAATTTGTGATTGTCGGTAATATCAATTTTGAGGAGTCTAAAAAACTTAAAGAAAACTCCATTCACTCTCCCGTGTATTTTTCTAAAGCTCGGTCTAGTTCATGCTTGCCAGTATTTTCAATTTTTAGGAGTCTAAGAAACTTAAAGAAAACTCCATTCACTCTCTCGTGGATTTTTCTCAAGCTGAGGATAGTTCATGCTCACTGGTGTTTTTAATTTTTAGGAGCCTGAAAAAATGAAAGAAAACTCCATAAGCCCCCTTTTCCATAGATAATATACGAAGGTTGGATAAAGGAATAAACCTACACCTGGTAGATGTTCTCCTTATTCCTTATTTACATGAGAACACATTCAACTTTTGTCTTTGTTAATACAAAATTCATCATATACATTAGCACACCTATATACATATATGTAGAAAATAAAACTAATTATGCAACAAAACTTACTGAGTTGGATCAGTGAGAGGAGGGTTCCTCTTTCCGATCAATTAAATTTTAGAATTCTGAATAACATGATTGGAAAAATTCTCTTTTGATAGTGGCTTCTTATTAAATTTAAATCCATGTCCATCAACGACAAAAGAGGTCTTCTCTTTGAGCCATCTGGTTGACAGCTTCCCCTTGAAGATTTTAAACCTCCTGGCATATAACAAAGCCCAGTCACCAGGTTGAAAAAAATTATCTTTAAGGAACTTATCATGCCATTTGTTTCCCTCATCTTCGACAAGCATTGTTCTTTGAAGTGTGTCATGTCTCATTTCATCTAATTCGTTCAACTCCATCAATCTTTATTTTTGTGCCTCACCCA
This sequence comes from Pinus tabuliformis, assembly GCA_031772625.1. Taxonomy (NCBI): domain Eukaryota; kingdom Viridiplantae; phylum Streptophyta; class Pinopsida; order Pinales; family Pinaceae; genus Pinus; species Pinus tabuliformis. The sequence continues at coordinate 1,504,578,888 of CM062819.1, read as the reverse complement.
GATCCATTCCTAGCTACATGGCTATTTTGAAGGTTTTAATTTGGAACTCTATAGAAAGGAGTACATGTTTTCCATAAACCAACTTGTAAGGTGAGTGTCTTGCTTTGTGTCTCCAGATTGTCCTATAGGCCAACAAAGCTTCAGGTAACCTATCAGCTCAGTATTTGTGATGCAGTTGTACTATCTTGGTGAGAATTGCTTCAATAAATTTATTAGTGGATTCCACCTGGCCATTTTCCTGTGGATGATAAGGGTTTCATTTTCGGTGTCTGATTTGGTATTCCTCGGTAATGGTTTTGACCAATTTATAGGTAAATTAAGTGCCCTGATTATTTACTATTTCTCTCAGTACATCAAATTGAGTAAATATTCCCTCAAGTAAGAAGTCAACAAATCATTTCTCATTAGCATAAGATAATTCTTTCGATTCTACCCACTTGGTTACATAATCTGTATATACCAAAATATACTTTTTCTTTTTAGACATATGAGAAATTGGACCAACAAAATCTAATGCGCATTTGTCGAAGAGTTGAATAACTAAATGTGCTTGAAGAGGCATCACATTTGACAATCATCACAGCTAGCCACATACTTCTTTGCATCTTTAAAAATAGTGGGTGAATAATATTCAGACTGTAACACTTTCTATGTGATCCTTCTGCCAGTGAAATGTCCACCACATGGCTCATTATGGAAATATTTTAGGATGTCCTCCATTTCATCATCTCATACACATATTATAATTACAATATCTAGACCAATAAGGTACAAACAATCATCTTGCCACATATAATTAGCACTCAGTTGAATGATTCTTTGTCTTTTTCTTGAGGATAAATTCTGTGGAAGTTTTCCTGTAATCAGGTAGTTGGATACATATGGATGCTAAAGAGTATAAGAGGAAATAGAAAATAATTTTTTATCGGGAAAATCATTAGCAACTGGTACACTATCAAATATATGAAGAAGTATAGACGATAAATCAACAACAAGATTATCTCTTCCTGGCCTATTAATAATAGTAATATTAAATTCATGTAGTAGTAGCAACCATCTAGTATCTCGAGCATTAGTGATTGATTTATTAATTAAAAATCTAATAGTTGAATGATATATTTGTAGAAACACTTCATACCTGGTTATATAATGTCTAAACATATTGATGGCATGAACTACTGATAATAATTCCTTTTCTGTGACTTTATAGTTATGCTCGGTAGGGGAGATATTTTGGTTGACAAAGTAAATGGAATAGGGGATTTGATTTTCCCTTTGGCCCAGAATAGCTCCAAAAGTTATGTCAGAGGGATCAGTACAAATGTGAAAAGGAGGCTCCAATTTGGTCCTCTTAGAACTGGAGTAGTTGACAATTTTTGTTTAAGAGTTTCAAAGGAAATTTGACACTGAGAACTACACTGAAAATCTGCATATTTAGTTATAACTTTAAACATAGGAGTGACTATTGAGGTAAAATTTTGAATAAATATTCTATAGTACCCGACATGCCCTAGAAACATTCTAACTTCTCTTTGAGTGCTGGGAGTTTTGATTTGAGAAATTATTTCAATTTTAGCAGGATCCACTCTTATCCGAGTTTTAGAAATATGATGACCTATCACAATACCCTCAGTAATCATCATTGTATATTTTTCATTGCTTAAGGCAAGGTTAGTCTCTTGACATCTGATTAAGACTCTCTCCACGTTGTCTAAATCTTGTTGAAAATGTTTATCATATACTGTGAAGTCATGAACATAGACTTCGACACAGTCTTGGGTTAGATCTGAGAAAATAGCAAGGACAACCATTTGAAAGGTGAAAGGGGCATTACATAACCGAAAAGGAAGAACCCTATAGGCATAAGTACCCCATGGAAAGGTAAAGGTGGTATTTTCTTGGTCTTTAGGTGCAATTTAGATTTGGTTATAGGAACTAAATCCATCCAGGAAGGAAAAACATTTCTTCCCAGTCAAGGTATCCAATACCTTATCAGTGAAAGGCAATGGGAAATACTCTCTAAAGGCGGCCTTATTCAGTTTCCTAAAATCCACAAAAATCCTCCATTTACCATTTTTATTAGGTACGATGACTACTGGTGACACCTATTTGCTATGAGAAATAGGGTAAATGAAGTTATCATTTAAGAATTTTTGAAGCTCTTCTTTTACTACATATTTTAGGGTTGGGTCCATTCTCCTTTGATGGTGCCTTCCTGGTCTAATTTCATTGTTTGTATAGATATGGTCCATTTAGGTATCTCAGTGAATTCATTTCATGTCAGAGTAGTTTGATGAAAAATCACCAGATTTCCTCCTAATCATTTGGATCTGTTGTTCTTGTTGTTCTAACCCTAGACTAGAATTAATGTATAGAGAATTTTGAGGATAAATTTCAACATCATGGATAGATGACTCCTTTATTTCATATGTTGTTGTTATTGCAAACAAGTAGAGGTAGAAGGATGACATGTTTCTTGAAATTCAAAAACTAGAAATATGCTCATATTCTTGGAAGGATTGCGGGAAATCAAAACATCTCATTGTAGCTAAGAACAAGTTCAAAACTTCATCTTCAGTCTATTCTTGAAGACCTTTAGACTCTTCAATTGTTAACAATGTTTTAGCACATTCCTCCTCTCCATATGGGCTTTCTAACCACAAAGTAACTTCTGTAGCAGGTTGGGCAGGAGGAAATAAAACAATCTTTTCACTTTTACACCCATTAGAAATTGTCATCTCTCGAGACCTGCATCTAATGAAGGGATCAACCGTAGCGAGCCAAGGCCGACCCAGTAATAATGGATGTCCAGGTTGGGAGGATTTTGGATGGATCACAAATAAATCTATAGGATATTCCCAAGAATCTAGTACAATTGTTACGTCATCTAGCATTCATGTAGGTTTAAGAATAGATTTTTTTGCTAATTCCAATAAGGTTTGAGTGGGCCTCAAGCCTTCTAGCTACAACATTTGTGTGATATCCATATTCATGACATTAATTGCTACACCTATATCAACAAGGGTGTTTTTTAAATATATACAATTGATATGTATGGTCACTACCGGGTTCTCAGGATCAGTGTATTTACAAGGCATCCCTAACATGGTTTTCGATAATTGGCCAACTAGATTGATAATAGGGGGATCCTTCCTCTTTCTTCCTGCATTTTTAATGCCAAGGTCCCTTACAATCTCGACATAAATGGGAATATATTTGATGGCATGTAACAAGGGTATCCTCACAGAGGCATTCAGTACTTCGACCTCTAAGTCATATTCTGATGGGACATCAGGATTTTTAACAAGCAACCTTTCTGGGTAATTTGGCTGAGTAATTTATTGAGATGGTTCAGGTTGTGTAGTAAAATTTATTACTACTTTAGGAGGGTTTTCTTCGACACCAACAGAAAAATATTCCTCTTCATTTGCAAGAGGTGAATTTGTTGGTTGTTCTTCTTGAATAATGACTGCAGGTCCTATTTTATTTAATATCTTCACCGATCTTAACCTCATATCATTGATTGGAGCTGAAGTAATGGTATAATTAGGGAAGGTCTGTAGCTCCACATTCTGCACAGGTTGAGCTAGATTATTATTAGGGTTTGGAATAGGTTATGCAGGAAATTGGGTAGGTCGAGGAGGGTTTGGATTCAATGGTACCTATTGTTGACTCATATTCATGGGTAGAGAAAATTGTTGTGGGTCTGTGTTGATAGGCAACTGTTGTGAATTTGGATTCATGGGCAGTTTTTGTTCTTGGAACGAAGGTAAGAGTGGTGGGTTAAAACTTGGAAATAACTGTGAAATATTTGAAGGATATTTTGTGTATTTTAGATAAGATGGTGGTTGGTAAGGTTGTGGAGGTATGTGCCCATACATAGTTCCCCTCCAGCCTTGTTTCCAAGAATTTCCTTGTAATGATTGGGGTCCCCATTGAGAATTAGGCATATAAGGGGCCCATTATTGTTGAGTGAACAACATGTAAGGATGTTGGTACATGGAGGGGTTTTGTTGCCTCTATGGTCTCCTAAAGGGATAGGATGAATATTGTGGTTCTATCCCCCCTTTGTATATAGCTTGTAGTCCTCCTAACGAAGAAAATTATTCGCTTCATTTCTTATCGGTGCAAATTCTACAAACCTCTAGGATATTAAGGGGACATTATTTTTCAGGATGTTTCTTCCTACAATGAGGAAAAAATATAGCTAAAGAAACATTTCTCTTTTCTTTCTTCCTTTTTCCATTAAGGGAATCTAGATGGTTACTAATGGTACTAAGGATATCACTTTTAAACTTGTCCAACAGATTCCCCAATTTTATTTTTGTTACCCCACTTGTGGTTGGTTGGGCAACTCTACTTGTAAGTTCTCTAGGGCGTTTTCTAGCTTTGGCTTGACTGTGGGAGTACTTTTTACAATATTCAACAATCTCGACAAATAATTTTTGATAAAAATCCCCTGAAATCATAAGGTTAAGTACTTCTATGCAGTCATCCAGTAATCCTTTCATAAAAATGGTCTTAACTATGGCTAGGTCAAAAGAAACTTTTTTTGATTTTTGGTAGTTGTAAAAGAACCCTTCTAAATAGTCTTCTAGGATTTCATCTTCATCTTACTGCATTCTAAAGATATCATTCCAGGCATCCCTAAGTCTATAGTAGTCTTTGTATTTTTGCAGAAAGGTTGATTGCATATCATCCCAAGATGTAATATTATGTTCCCCTAGACTCATGGACCATCTTAATGTAGTGTTTTTTATGGTGGCTAGGGAAAGTTTCCGTTTTTGAGAATTATATGTATAATTATAAATTCTACACAATATATAAAATTAAAATAAAAATGAATCCGGATCTTCAGATGTCATACCATTGAAATGAGGTAATGCTAACAAGGGAATGTTCCTCATATTGACATTCCTAGTAATGTCAAGGACTGGAAATCCAAATGTTTCTAGTTCAATGTTTTTCGGGTTGTCGAATATTTCTCCTTCTCCTTCCATTATTCCTTCCCACACTTTAATATTTGTGGCAGTTGGAGATGTATCATGTTGGGTGTGGAGCCTGATTATCTTCTATAGTACCGGCATATTGGACCCCAATTCAAAATGGGGCGGCAACGCCGCCCGTAAAATAATCACTGCCATGGGGGGTCACTTTTGGGAGTCCCCCCTGGCGGGGGGTTTCGGGGGCAGCGCCCCCGAAGCTAAAAACAACTGTAAAATTGCCTTTTAAAAGTATAGTAATTTCTAGTCAATCTGGGCCATTCATTAGGCGGATGATCTGACGGTAGAACTTATGTTTAGTTTAGGGTTTTTTGCCCTAGAAGGCAACCCCTCTCTTTATATGAGGGCATTGTATTTGAGGCTGTGAGATAGATGTGTATTCGGTGAGCGAGAAACATAGAGGTGAGACTGTGAGAGAAAACAGAGGATATTACAGCGGTTTTGCTGTAGGTTGTATCTCTTCATTTTGCTGGATAATAGAAAGGAAGGATTGGCTGTTCGGGGTGGACGTAGCCCAAACTGGGTGAACCATGTATATCTGTGTCTCTCTTGTTTTGTGTGTTTTCTGTGTTTATATTTCTGCAATATTTTATGTGTTCCATTGCTCCGTAATATATAATTTTTCTAACATATCACTTGCAGGAGATGATGGTTTAGTCACTACATTATCTGTAATGTTCTAAGGTATTGTCCCCATTGCAGTCTGAACTTCCTCTACCACTTGTTGATTTCTGTTGATGTCTCCTCTCCTACTATCCCCAAACTTTCCTCCTTTAGTGTTTTCCTTGCATAATTATTAACAAAATTAGTCAGGGTTAAAATTTTAGGATCGTCTATATTTTCTACGGTTTTAGATGAAATGATTTTACCTTTCCTATCTCTAATTCCTTTCATAAAAACAAAATCATCAAACTCTAACTACATACCAAAAGAGAGGAAAAATTAACTTTGGAGCGACCCCACCAAAGTGGAGGCATAGGTTCTTACCTCTTGTCTTACCGTCTTATCTCCACCCTTAGGTCATCCTCAATATTACTCATAATCCATCAACAAATCCATCACCGTTTACAACTCCCTGACAACGCAACCAAAAGTAATGTGGTAACTATATGGGTATATGTGTGTGTGTGTGTGTGTGTGTGTGTGTGTGTGTGTGTGTATGTATAAATATTTTATTCAATACTTAATTATCGACAAGGGAATTGTAATTAGTAGATATGATTCACTATATGTGCTGACAATAGATAAGTTGCGTTGTCTACTGCGTATACTATAGATAGTGAGTACTTCAAATGAACAATTCATTGTACAAGATTTAATTCATTCCATTGCACAATTAATGAAAAGCCACACAATTATCAAACACTGTAAACTAAATATTTTAAATCAGGTAATGAGTTCCTCCATTTATAGGCTCATGAACTAACAAGATGGACTTAACTTTGTTTCTTGCAAGTATTAATTTGAACCAAATCAATTCAATGCATTCAAGTATTAAACAAGGAAATCAAACCTCGTACAAGAAATAGTTGATAAGAATCTTTACTATTGGTCCATGTAGGCGAGTGGTGAGATCTCAAGTATTATCCTTCCTGTTCTTCAAACAATCAATCATTAAATTTGTAACTCAAATACAATTTAAACTAAGAAACTATCACTCATAAAGAAAAACTAGAAACACTAAACTATTTAATAACTTAAAAAAAAATAAAACTTTCCTTAATGGCTTCAGTGGGCCCTTTTCAAGCTACCATGGTAGGCTTGAAAACTTACAGAGCTAATAAGTAAGTTAACACACTGATCTTAACAACTGCTGCTCATATTATTAATCAAAAGGAAGGACTACAACTTAACAGTTCATCAACATTACAAATCGCAGAGTGTTAGTGCTCGGTTTCTAATTCTTTGATTCTATAACCTAATCTCTCTCTGAGCACTAAAATATTTAAAGAATAAGAGATTAAAATATTAACATAATCATTCGACGAACCTTTTTTTTATAAATAATATGATTGTTACAATCAAAGTTACAAGAGATAATCATCAAATCTGTATAGTTAAATTTAATTTACATTTTTAACTTCGTCCTCATGACATGAATTGTATGAGGAGGAAGTGAATCCCAACTGACTAAGTAAGGGAGATGTCTTCAACAAATTTCTTTGTTCCATCATAGATTATTTGATGAAGTACAAAGTTTGGTACCAGAATTAGACAATAGAACATTGGTACTGAAATAGAACAAAGGAATAGCTAGTACTTGAATCGAATAGGGGAACACTGGTACTGGAACAAAACAATATAACATGGTTACCAGAGTTAAATGGTAGAAGAGATGGTACTAGAATTCAATAGTGGAACAACTTGTACCAGAATAGAACAATATGATGAGCGCAATAGCCAAGAGATCGGGCCACTGGTCAAGTGCCAGATGGGTGCACGCATGTGGTGATCATGGTTGTTGAGAACATGACTATTGGCCAAGTACGGGATGGGTGCACGTAAATTTACAAAAACCCGATTGCCAGGTTGTTGAAGAGGCTGGACAAATAAGAACATAGGTACCATATCATTGAGCTACTCGAGTACCAGAATGATGAACTACCCAAGTGTTTGAATGTTGAATGTGTACTAGATGAATAGGAGTGGAGATCCAAAGATCAATAGGAACCAATCAGAGAAATTAGAGAGTAAAAGATCACATAATGTTATTTTTACTACAAGAAAACATAGAAATTGAATTTTGAAATATATATTACCTCATATAGACATCATAAGGCTAAAAGGGCATATACTTGAAGAAAATAGCTGAATAGTACATATATTCGAGGCAAAATAGGTAAAAAAGAGACATCAATTAGGGCAATATAAGTATCAAAAGGGAGACCCGACGTGGATGTTGATAGTAATGATAGTATATGTATAAGTTGCAATTGTGATATATATATATCTATATATATATATATATATATATATATATATATATATATATATATATATATATATATATATATATATATATATATATATATATATATATATATATATATATATATATATATATATATATATATATATATATATATATATATATATATATATATATATATATATATATATATATATATATATATATATATAATCTCCCAAGATGCATACTTTGTTTCATTTTTGTTTTCATTCTAAAGCTAGCATGTCAAGAGAGTTGGTTCCCTCTTGGCTCTTTCTAAATCCATGTCTATAATGAATCATACTAGTTTATTATTTTGAAAATATAATTTGTCAACTAGATAATAATGCGTTCTTTATTTTCCTAAATATATTTCTTTATAAAAGGGAATATTTATGTCTAGAAAATAACATATTCTTAAAAATTATTTTGCAATAGTAATTTCTAAAACATTTATCCATATATTTTGGTTTCAGGGATCTTTCTTATAAATATTAATATAAGTATTTTCCTACATTCACATTTCCCTACAATTTAGAAGGAGTCTTATTTAGAGCAATTATATTTTTAACAAGTAGTCAATTTATATTGGGTAATCTATTTATAAAATATCATTTTAAAACATGTCTATTTTTAATGGGTGTTCTATCTATAATAGGTCCATTTTTAGCAAATCAAGTCATTAATGCATGAGTTGCACACCAGTTCAGTTCTATGTACATGAGTTATCACTTATGCATGGCTAACTCCATTTATTGCTAGCTTTAATCATGACTAGTTACATTGTAAGGCATTTCTTTTTTAAAGAAACTCCCTTAGCTTCCACCATGTACTGGTCTGTTGTGTAGGATCAAATTGTAGAAGATTAAATAATCCTCTGTTATTAGATTGAAATGGTTATAGAAAAATTCCTGAGTTGGATAAAATGATTAACGATTAAAGCATCCTCTACCATCGAATTGAAATGGTTATAGAGACCATCTGCAGTTAGAGAGAATGTTTAGCAAGAGATATGCATCACACAAGAACCCACATGAGCCATACTAACAACGAGAAATCATTATTCTCGGTTTGACACAATAGGCATTGAACCTGAACACTGAAGGGATCTTACGAAAGTGTGATGAGTCACAGAGCTGCGCCATCCCTATTCGATTGGTAGCTTCACCATTTTCCTCTTCCTCGATTCTTCGCTGGTCTTTCTCTTTTCTGGTTTCTCTTTTTCTATTTCTAACCAAATAGAATAACATGTATTCATTTATTTATGTGGTTATTATTGTAAGAATTATTGCTGATGCGCCAATATAGGTAGGTGTGTTCCAATAACCAGCATGGGTTATTTGCCAAGTTGACCTCTTCCTTTTACCGATGTTTAAAGGATCAAATATGGATGGAAGGTGATAGGGGTAGCCCCTCATTATAACTAAAAGGGTGGAACCTATCTCTAAGGCATACACCTATCTTTTCCATTCATCTATACAAATGATGATATACATTAACACCTTGTATAAAAGTTCCCTCTTTTTGAAAATTTGACATTTCAACACTATACAGAGCTAAGCAATGTGAAAATTTTTGTGGCCAATCTCTAGTGTATGGATTTCAATGGAGTTGAGTGTGAAAGCTCAATGACAGTTAACTACCTAAAGCTGGTAAATGTCATAGTGCATAATTGTCTTTGGATGTGAATGTTTTAGCTCAAGCCTTATCTGTATCTGCATCTGTGCAAGATGAAGCTTGTTGTATTTAAAGGATTTATTGTAATAAACTCATTGAAGAAATTTTCCCTTCATGGGATTGGTAGAAAAGCCCCTTTTCTTGTAGTTCTCGAAAGTTTGGTCTCTCTTGAAGAACTCTCAATAGAAAGTAAATGTTTTAAGGTTAGTAATTGTCTTACTTTTAGCATCATGTTAATAGTGTTTTGAACACCATAATTTTATTATATAGGGAGATTTATCATACCAAGTTTGGATTGCAGAACCACACAGTAAGCCTCGAGGCATTAAGTTTAACCCTTTCACTCAATAATTTGAAAGTTGTTTGCATGAAAGTTTCCAATTTCTCTAATAGGTTTCATGTTCAGAAGTTTTCCTTTGTTGCAAACAATGACACTTACCCTGCCAAGATGATCCCTATTTACTCATGAGAAGAGCTTCTTAAAACAACTTCTCAGTTTGAAGAGAACTAGTGAAGCATGTGTGTATATATCAGAAGAACATGGAGACTACTGCCAGACATGTATTGGAGATGATTTACAAATGATTCCTGATTGAGTTTTTAATTGATTGAAATATGCCATACAAAGAATGAATTGATTTTTGAGGTCAAGATACATTCTCATCTTTTGTTAAAATTTTATGGAAAATGAATTCTCCCATTTTGTCCTTCACCTACATATACCATACCGACCTTATATGGCCAATGTTGTTAGTTATTAAGAATCATAGGTGATGTCTTGTTGGGGCTAGTTTATTTTGTCATGGCTTCATCGTTGTAAGTTTTGATCACTTTAAATCATATTTTCCTTCTCGTCTTGTTCATGTGAAAGCCCACTTCATTCATGTAAGGCATCTGAATTGTTCTAAAATTACATGAATTTGATTTCTTCTAAAATATTAATTTATTTCAAATGTACAAGCTCACTTGGCTCCAGATAGCAAGTTTGATTTTCAAGAATATATCAAGAGATATTTGGATGCTGACTTCAATAGTCGGGTTGGAATCAGGTTAGTAACATTTTCTGTGGTCACAAAAACTTTTGGTTTGTGAAAGAATTATGTATATAGAATTTCCCTTGTCTCACCTTGCTCTGTCATCCTCCAGTTTCTTTTGAAATCCTATTCTTGAATTTTAACTAACACAGACCCTTGATGCATTATTTGCAGTCCTCCTATGCGACATTTTTCTATAATCTTTATGCTTCGTAATGTGAATGGTAAAACTTCAACACTCTACCCTTCTTCTAAAGTCTTCATTCTACATATCCACAATTATTTAAACTATCATTCTCCTTGTGATTGGATGGACTCCTTTGAGAAGGGTGGTATACACTCTTTTGGTCCTATGTAATGCTAGAGTAGTGACTCCCCATAAATTGAAATAAGAAGCAATGTTTTTCTTTAGAATTCAAGTGCCATTTCATAAGCTTAGGCCCTAAATTAGAAATAAATTATTTGTTTTTACTATACAACTATAGGTATCAAAATAAATTAACATAAGTAATAAATTCATTACTTCGAATGAGGGACAAGAGGAATTAGTACAACTCACCTCGTGAGTTGTCCTATATAACTACAAGTATGGAAATCAGTAAATATATATGGAAATTAGTGAATGTAAATCATCAATTATTTCTAATAGAAATCACCATGGGCAAGACAAAATAGTTTCCAGAATATTCTCCTTTCACTAAATCTTTGAAACAATTGTGATCTATGTTAGTGGAAAATGCTTACGGGTATGGATACTCGATCCGGACCTATCAAACCATTGACAAATATTACTGCAGCATGAAATAGGTAGTTGTCTGTAGGCTGTAGGTTGACTTTTGTAAAATATTCTCTCGAAGCAATTCCTATTTATTTTTGCTCTATGTCCTATATCCTTGCTGGAATGTTGGAAGAGAAGATTTTTTATCTTTATTTTCATGGAAATGAAGGAGAGAAAAATATGGAATTGCTCGTCAATTGGGAGAAATAACCAAGATCAACGTTGTTGGTGGGTGGGGTTTAAAAATATACATTAGTTTGGAAAATAATTAACTACTAAGATCTTTGGCATAATGTCATATTGCAAAAATATCTTGACCCACTGACTTTTGATCAAATTTTGATCCCAAACACTCATTAAATCTATTGCTTTGATTATCTGGAAAGCACTAGTCCTATCCTTCTCTCTTGGGAATTAGCCTGCATGGAGAATGTGGGATGAAGAGAAGGTAATACTAGGGATAGATCCCTGGATGGGATGTGTGGGGAAACATCATCTCTTGGAGCACATGTTAAATAAATTGAATGAACAAGGCATACTAGTACTAGCTGATGTTGCAAATCCAACTATTACTAATATTTGGCCAACCGAAAGAAGGATTGTTGGATTCTTAGTCTTTAGGATTGGAAGGTTTAGATGCAGACCCATAAGGACTACACTCAAAGGTTGGATGAAAATTCTATAAAATTGAAGGTGGAGGGTGATACCTTAGTATGCTCCAACAATCCTGCCATATGACTGTTGATAGCTAGCTTGCGGTACAAGGATATCTTTGATGATGAAGCAGTAGTAGTAGCTTAGTGGTGGGGAAGATTTGGAAAGTTAAATCTTCAACGAAATCCAAGATTTTTATGTGTTTTACCCTAATGAATAGTTTTTTGATGTGAGAAGTTATACAAAATAGGGCAAGGTAGGGTCCTAGAATTTTCACTCTATACAAATGTGAAGGGGAAAGAGTATAGCATGTGTTGGTTCATTTGTATTTTTGCTAAGGAGTTATGTGGTGCTATTACTGCTTACGATATTTGGGTTTTTTAATTTTATTTTCAAATGTCTAGTGCTTTGATTTCATCAAAATTTTGGATATTGATATGCATGCGGACATGAATTGAAGAATTTGGATCCTTTCCTTCTTTTGGACAAATTTGCAATTAAATTGAACCTAATTCACTTAGCAAGCAGATCATGAGATTCAAACTCTTTCCCTTCTCATCTAAGAAAATCCTTTGAGCTTGCTTGGGCTACAGTTAGGTTATGATAAACATGATTGGTCTTGATCAGACTAGAACATAAGTTTTCAATTTTGAGTTGAATGTTTGTCATTTTTCTAATGTGGTTTGTCAAGGGAACTGTTTGTTTAATGCTAAATTTAATTTGGCTTGCAATTTGTCCTCCTGCTAGCTTTCTGAACCATCCTCATAGAGGTACAATCTTTTTCCTTTTTAAAAACTCAATAGAACTTTGATTTTTCCATTGTGTGTGTGGTATCTGCTATGGAAGCCTAGATACTTTTATTTTTCTTTTACGGAAAACTAATTGTATTGTCCTTCCTTTTGTTTTTCAGGTTTTGAGACTATCACATACATGCTCAAGGTAAACCCATCCTAGAGAAGCTTCATCTGCCAATACTTGGGCCTTTCATCGATTCATCTATTCATTTACCAGACATGGATATATTTTCTTCTATATATTTTAGAAGAGGAAATGTTTGCCTTCTGCGTTGAGAAGATGGAGTAAGCACCAATACATTTTGTTGGTGAATGCATTATTTGAATAATCATGCTTACTATCATGCTCTACTTAAATTTCTTAATGGGCAGGGAATTTTTAGCATCACAGTTGACTAAAAGTTCCTTTTATAATGTAGGATGGTTTGTGTGGGACCTTGAGCCAGTTATTTGTTTATTTGAGAACCAATTTCATCAAATAACTTACAGGACATGGCTTGTCTGCATGGAGCTTTTACACATCAATATTTTGTAGGACATAAGGGTACTAACGAAGCTAGTGATCTACAAGTTGGAAAATTTTCATTCTCTTGTGGTTTTGATGAACTTTCTTTTAAGGTCAACAAGGATTGATCTAAGCATTGAGTATTAGACCTAGGTCATTGGAAGTTGTGATAACGTTCTAAGTAAAAGTTTATTATGTTTTTTAGTGCTTGAAAACTGGAAGAGGTATAGTCCACTGTGAAATTCCAGCAAGAAAAGGGGTCCATATTGGCTCCCAACTTTTGGTAAATATTTCATCAAAAGACAAAATGTATGTACCTTTGCTTATAACAAGATAATTTATTTAAGGTTCTCTATTTCCATTTCAGTTAACGACTTACAAGACATTGGTTTTTTGTATATGATTGAACCTACATATAAAGAATTGGAAGGTAAAGACATACCAAAGGTTGAGAAATAATGTGTTAGAGCAGTTGTTATAATTGGATAAGCTTTGGGCATTAAGTCCCTTGCATACACCCAAACTCCAACAATGTTCTTGGATTTCACAATGAAGCCATGAGTTGCTCTTCATCAACCTGTTCGAGAGTGTTTGAATGCATTTTTCTATGTTTGAGAAGGTGAGGCAATTTTTGGAGATCTTAGATCATCAGCTATTGGTGCTCACCAAACTATTCAATAAAGCCATGGCAATGGATTGAGTGTTTGGAACAAGTCAAATATTCCTTGCAGATTCTTCCTAATTGCGGGGAAGCCACTGAATGAACCAATCATTCAATATGGTCCCAACTTTTATGAATAATAAACAAGAAATAATTTAGGCTCTTGAACATTATCAATGTTCTAGAAATGGATTTGAGAGAGCTGTTGGATGGCGTCGTGACACTATTGCACATGGTGATGCTGAATAGACAACATATTGAATTCAAAACTACGATACCAAAATTACTGTTGTTGACATGCCTTCGAGAGCATAAGAGATAATGCTTTAGAAGTACATTCACAAAGTTGCTTCCCTATATTTTTTTGTCTGAGTTCATTGAGTTATGTTCTATTACTCCTTCCCTACATGTTATAGACATTTTTGTGCCTTACACCTATAAGCATGAAATGTCCATAATCCAAGGGATCCAAAGTCCCTAAACATGTTGTTCCTACCCCTAGAGGGACAAGGCCAGCAAACCACAGCAATTCACAGAAGTTCTCCACCAGAAACTGCTCAAAAACAAGTCAAATCAGGATCATTTCAGTGGCTCCACTCGCCACCTGCGTTGCAAAGCACCCCAGTACACTATCTAGGTGCATTGCAATGCACCCAGATGCACTACCAGGGTGCGTTGAGCGGGAAATGACAAATGGCAGGGTCCTTTGTGCGGGGTGTAAAAACTGTGGAAGCTTCCAGAATCTTCCTCCATGACACTTGCCTTGCTGAGTTCGACTAAGTGATGAGTAAGAGGCTCTTAGTCTCCAAGTGGAAGCAAGAACTGACAGAGAGAGAGGACACTAGTCAGATCAAAAGCTGACTCATCCTCTCTCCAAACATGTATGCATGGATCTCTTCTCCATGAGATCCAAAGGCTGGAATTTTGTTGTTGCAAAGAATTGCTGTTGGTTTGAGATTGAGATCATTGGGTGATTTATGCTTTGAAGGGAGGTGAAGAGAGGAATTTCATTTGCCGAGAGGTAGATGCTGGATTGGAACTCTCTTGGTTGTATCTCCTCCTGAACCTTGTTATTTCATCAATAAAGCTATTTGAGTTTCTCCTACATGCTGATGTGTCTTTGATGTATGATTGCATTAGTATGTTTAGTTTATTTCTAATCCTGAACTAGTTATGAATATGAATCTATGTCTTTGTGTAGTGTTCCCCTCTTGTGATCTTGCAGGAACTTGGTGAAGCTGGGCGAGCGAGAAGGAAAGTAGCTGGGAGCTCTCAAAGAGAAGAGAAACCGGATCGAGGGACAAACGGAAGACACCGGTTGGTCCATCTATCTCTCTTCATTCTTAATTCATAAATGAAGAATACTAGAGCATCTGTTTTTGTTTGTTGCTAAGGCACTATCACACCTTAGGTGGATAGGATCATCCTGCATAGGCATTTTTCCCCACAACAAATTGGCCACTCCGCTGGGGAGATCTGCTTAATCATTTTATTTGTGTTTCTATCATTGTTTGTTTCATAGACTCAAGAGCAGCAATCGAACTGCATCTGCTATTTTCAGATGCAAAGTAGACAACTTCTGCTTTGATCCAATCACTAGATTTGTCTATGATCTGAGAAATGGACTCACAAATGATTTGATGATCCTTTGTGATAGATCTTAGCCCTCCTTCAAATCATCCCTTTGATTGTACCTTGCTTGTTGCTTTTATTTGGCCTGAAACCGTAGATTAATCAGCAAACCGTGACCCAGAACCCGGAGAAGAACTCTCGTTTCTGCTCCAGCACAGGCTCTGTGAAGAGACTCTGCATTTCAACGTAGTTCCCAAGAGGGCTACCTGCGTTGTAATTCAGTTTCTCTATTATACAGGTGTGCTGATCAGCTTATGCCTTGTGCAGCTGGGGTTCTCTGCTCTGTTTTGCCTTGTTTTGATCTCTGATTTTTGCAGCCTGTAACCAGCATAGGTCCTGTCTGAAAACCCCTTTTCTCTGCCTTGATTCCGCCTCCTTTGTACAAAAAGACTGTGAGTGTTTTTATGTGTTTGTGGCATCATTTACAGTTTTCCTTTGCAAGAGTGAAATAGTCATCATGTAGCCCTTGATTCAGATCTGTTGATTTTGATCTTAGGAGAGAGTTCATTGGCTGATTGACAGTTGATTATACATTTGCTTTTGCTTTTGGTTTGAGTTTGTCTCTTTTAAGTGTCGAAACAGATGTTTATTTCGAAAATCGTTAAGTGTTGTAATTTCTTCTACCCTTTTTGATTTCGAAAAAGTGAACTTGTTTGTATTAGTCATTTAAAAGCAAATTCAAAGTTGTACAAGAACTTTCTTTTTAGGCATCAATATTAAGAAAGCAAAAAACAAACACATGCATTGTGCATTTGCATATTGATAGTTTGTATGCTTGATTTAGGAAACGTGCATTTAGAGTGTGCTGCTTACTCTTTGAGAAAATATGGTGTCTTTCTTTTCCCCATGTAGCTAGGATTTTCATTGTTGAGAAAGAGATAAAGATTTTCTTATCATCTTTTAGATTGCATTTAGGATTTGTATCTACATCTCGTGGTGAACCTCAAAAGGCAAACTTCTAAGAAATATCAACATAAAATAAACTGAATGAACTTAATAATGCTTTGTAACATAACGCACAACATAGAGGTCTAGGCTAGAGACGTGTTCAGGCGTCGTAAAACCTGGTATCTATTGGCCTCGCTGATGGTTGGGTGATTCCTCCTGAGAGACCAAAAGTGCCAGTACGGATTGTGCTCCCACGTACCATCGCGTATATATTGGGATACCCCTATAGGCTTAAAACCTTTATCCTTAGGAAGTTGTGTCGACTGCCCTACTGATCGCAATGCATCGAACACAACATTCGGGAAGATTGACTGCCGTACCGTAAAACGTATTCTGCAGTTTTGTGATTGGTTTGGCACACCCTGTACCTAGATCTCCAGAGCAGTTCCTTTTGGCCTTTTTCAGACTCTATAACAGAAAAAGTCCATCCGAGCATTTGTCACTTCGGGCTCGTTAAAACATCGAAGGAGACTAGATTCATCTTTTGTTTTTTATCGACTCTTTAAAATTGAAAAAACAAGTTGTGTCTAAAGCGTCGTTAAAATTTATTTTAAACGGAATAATAAATCACCCTTATTCACGCGTTGATCTTTCAGTTGAGAAAATGGAGCCCTCCAACCAAGGAATTCCCTTTGGTGGAAATCCTAGTCCCTTCTCCTCTTGGGGAGATGTTGGAGCGCCCCATATGGCCACCTTGTCGCTTCCAGGACTGTAAATTGGCCTGCCTGTCTGGCTCTTCTCAACCAATGTTGTTCAAAACACCACCGTTCCTGAACAATCGAATCAGCAGTTAGACCGGTCTAGAGTTGCCCACCAACCTTCCACTTCTTCTAATTCTTCCTCTCCTCCTTCCTCTTCGCTTGATGGAGCTGGCAAAGCCAAAAGCCAAGCTCCTAAGGAGAAGAAGGAAAAGAAGAAGAAAGAGAAGAAGAAGAAGGAGCCAAAGGCGACTGGGGGCAAATGAATGTCGTCTAACGAAAATCCACACACTGCACTGACCAGGCCTAAATCGCCATGTGTCATATGCAAGGGAGACCACTTTCACAGACATTGTCCTTGCATCCCTCGAATACTAAGGGACTGGTCTTCCCGCTTGCACAATCCGGTAGCATCAACCTCTGATAGCCATGTTGATAGCTCACCATCAACTAGTGAAAGTGAAGCCGCAGGACAGAGAGGGAAATCTAGATTTCCCTGCAAACTGTGTGAAGGCGACCATGCCATCCATCATTGTCCCTTCTTAGACGAGGCTAAAAGAGTTTTGAAAGATCGCCTGGTTTTACCAGTGTGACTTCCTCCTGGATATCAAAAACTCCTGCCAAGTCCTTCACCAGTTGAAAACCCGGCTGGCCCGCTCAGGTGGTCAGCCGAAGCACCTATCATTGAGGATAAACCGTCTGAATCCATACCTAACGAAAGTGAAAAGGTCGAGGCGGCAGTTGACCCGGTCTTGCCTTCAGAGGTTCCATCTTCGAATGATATCATCACAGAAGGGATAAAGATGACACCGTCCAAATTCTCTTCATCAACACAGACTCTGACGAACATGGGGGTAGTTTGCCCATTCCTTTATCGCAGGAAGGAACTCCATCGGAGCCATACCCGGCCATCTACTCGGTCCCACCTCCAAGAAACCTAGTTGTATGCTTTGACTGGAATCAACTAGGCAGACCCCGCTTACCAGCAAGCATACCATCCAGAATTATCGTCCAAATATATAGAATGGTCATGGCTGGTACCATCATTGATGAGGGGGCTTCTGTGAGTATCCTTTCCTCTACTGCGTGGAAAGCGCTTGGTTCGCCATCGCTTTTGCCTAAAATGAGAAATCTGACAGGCTTTGATAAAGAAACCAGTCGACATTTAGGGATTCTTCCCAATGTGCCCATAACATTGAAAAGGAAGACCATTCAAATGAACGTGATGGTCGTTCAAGGACCCTTGGATTACAACTTACTCCTTGGACGAGACTATATTTATTGCATGGGAGCCATCGTCTCATCACTCTTTAGAGTAATGTGTTTTCCGCATGAAGGAAGAATAGTCAAGCTCGTGGACCAACTTTCATTCCCCGGATCGCGCATCGCAAATAGTCATATACCATCCCTAAATGGTCTCTTCACTCAAGAAATGTCTCAACCCATGGTCCGTCCTCCCGATGAGTGCGAGTAATCCAGAAGGATATGACTGGAACCTAGGGGACATGCGTCCTGGTCTGCTTCGGCAGGAAAACTTTGGGTATAGGGTAGGTTTCCGCGGGAGAATATGACTAGTCTGTACCCCGTCCATGGATTGGAAGATGGGTTATTCTAGAATAGGATTCTCTTGTCAAAGTTACGTGTTTGGCACTAAGGTCATTCACCTTTGTCTATCTCGGTAGACACCGCCGAAGAAGTGTTTTGTTTGAAAGATTAACAGGACAATCTTTGGGTAACCTGAAAGAGGTAGGCCCCTCTCGGTAAAACAAATGTTTTGGCGGAAGTGAAGTAGAGGTAACCTTGAAACTCTATTTTATACTTGGGGGCATGCAAACCTTTTGGAGTGCAAGCAAAGGGCGACTATTTATTTTTTAAATTTTTAGGTCCTCCCTTTAAACCTGTAGGTCTAACCCTTTAAACTCGTAGGATTAGTCGTTTCCGAACTTGCATAACGAAAGGATGCGGAGCAAAGCTTTGTAAGATCTAAGCTCCATAAAAAATATCATCTTCAATGAGACATTCTTAACATATGACTGGATTAATCAAGCAGTTTTAGCACACAGTTCATGCTCATTAAAAAATAAACGCAAGACCTGAGCAGTTTTAGCACATAGTTCATGCTCGTTAAAAAATAAACATAAGACCGAGCAAATGTTTCCACCCGTGTTTAAGCTCGTTAAAAAATGAACTATTCCGGTAAATAACCACCGTTAATGCACCATTATCAGCCATTAAAGCCTTGGTCGTGTTTTCCCATCACCTCCACTTTTCTATCGGCCGATCATTCACCTCCATTTGATTGTTTACACATTTTGAGGAAGAGCTGCGAAGAGTGATTTCACTAGCCATCCTTGTGACACTGCCGTGATTTGGAAATTACGATCCTTCCCTGGAATCAGCTGCTACCCATTTTATCACTCGTTCCTCAGAAGACGAGTCTTCTTTAATCTCTTTTCATCTGACTCGTAAAATATGAAAAGATTGCCGAGTTTTGGCCTTCCAGCTCGTTAAAGTGATCGGAAGAGCTATCCCTCCTCCAGATTTTAATCTTTTTGGACCTGAGGGATTATTCCACAAAAAGATCGAGTGCTTGTTTTATTCGGCTCGTTAAAGATATCGAAGATTCATCCCTTCTGTATTGTTTTATACTTTTTCGGACTTAAGGGATTAGATGACGAAAAAGGACTTTTGGAGTTAACTTTACGTACCTTTTTAGACCCTCTAAAAATGAAAAGGACCAAGTTGTCTTTGTCGCTAGACTCGTTAAATGCATTAAATAGCGACAAACTTGTCTTTAGACGAGAATGAGTTTCACTATCGCTAGGCTCATTAAAACATAGCGATGGGTTTGCCTGAAGGACGAATTATAGAAAAAGCATATGTTATCCTCCTCAAGCTTAAAAAAAATAAAGAGGTACTGGTCAGCAATGACTGGGGAAAATTTGGGAGAAACTCAAAGAAACTTTGATGGTAGCAAGTCGCTCTTGAACATGACACTTTTCCTCCGTACCACAATCAAGTTGGGTTGTTTCATTCACCGGTCATCTCACCATGGTCTCGCCATACCATCCATATTTGGGGTAAATGCTACCAATCCATCTCATAAGTGTCGCCACATGTTCAAGAGAAGTCATTCAAAGAAGTCACCTGTGTCCCATCCACTACTATACATTATACTCTTTCATGACCGCCACCCTGAATCATATATCATCAGATCGCTTTCACCTCCATCAAAATCATTAGCTCCGTTCCGTGTCATTGATGTGGGATTCATCAAGGCCCTCCTTTGACGGATCGCTTCTTGTCGACCTCAGCTCATTATCCAAGAAGTTGATCTAGGAACACCCCCTTCAGTACTTTGAAGCTTGCATGCCTCAATGGCAAGTTTCTCACTTCCGGCGACAGGTATACATCAATGACCTTCGACCGAAAGATTTTGCGTGGTGTTCGACGCCAAGTCCTCTATTCACACCACGTGAATTGTACTGCAGTACCTTGAGGGTCACCATCATTATCGGTGATTCCTCTCGCGCTTGTTAACAGTTTACATCATTGACTGGTAAGCAAGCGATGTCTTTCCATGTTCGACTTCAAGACAATTCTCACATGGATCGACTTGTACATAGAGTGAAGATCGGACGAGATTGAAGACCCCGGATCTAGTTTCATCCATCCGGGATGCGATATATATTCAGGAAAATAAAGACATGGAAATGTACAGCTTTGCAGCACAGATAATCATCCTACCAAAAGGATGATGGCTCTATCAGAATCATCAGTCTGTCATCAGACGATTGTGTGTACTATGTACATGAAAATGAATTTATAAAGCTGAACATGGGAATGCCCGCCTCAGCTAGATCATGAAAAAGTATGAAAATAATGTACTGTATTGTATTTATTACAGGTCTCCTCCCGGCATTTAAAGAACTTCTGATCCTCCTAATAAAACATTTCACCCGATAAACGGCCTCATACTTTAGGGGGCAACTGTTATAGACATTTTTGTGCCTTACAGCTATAAGCATGAAATGTCCATAATCCAAGGGATCCAAAGTCCCTAAACATGTTGTTCCTACCCCTAGAGGAACAAGGCCAGCAAACCACAACAATTCACAAAAGTTCTCCACCAGAAACGGCTCAAAAACAAGTCAAATCAGGATCATTTCAGTGGCTCCACTGGCCACCTGCGTTGCAAAGCACCCCAGTACACTATCTAGGTGCATTGCAACGCACCCAGATGCACTACCAGGGTGCGTTGAGCGGGAAATGACAAATGGCAGGGTCCTTTGTGCGAGGTGTAAAGACTGTGGAAGCTTCCAGAATCTTCCTCCATGACACTTGCCTTGCTGAGTTCGACTAAGTGATGAGTAAGAGGCTCTTAGTCTCCAAGTGGAAGCAAGAACTGACAGAGAGAGAGGACACTAGTCAGATCACAAGCTGACTCATCCTCTCTCCAAACATCTATATATGGATCTCTTCTCCTTGAGATCCAGAGGCTGAAATTTTGTTATTGCAAAGATTTGCTGTTGGTTTGAGATTGAGATCATTGGGTTCTTTATGCTTTGAAGGGAGGTGAAGAGAGGAATTTCATTTGCCGGGAGGTAGATGCTGGATTGGAACTCTCTTGGTTGTATCTCCTCCTGAACCTTGTTATTTCATCAATAAAGCTATTTGAGTTTCTCCTACATGTTGATGTGTCTTTGATGTATGATTGCATTAGTATGTTTAGTTTATTTCTAATCCTGAACTAGTTATGAATATGAATCTATGTCTTTGTGTAGTGTTCCCCTCTTGTGATCTTGCAGGAACTTGGTGAAGTTGGGCGAGCGAGAAGACAAGTAGCTGGGAGCTCTCAAAGAGAAGAGAAACCCGATCGAGGGACAAACGGAAGACACCGGTTAGTCCATCTATCTCTCTTCATTCTTAATTCATAAAGGAAGAGTACTAGAATAGCTACTTCTGTTTGTTGCTAAGGCACTATCACACCTTAGGTGGAGAGGATCGTCCTGCATAGGCATTTTTCCCCACAACACTACAGTGCCAACATAGTGGAAACTTTAGAAATGTCCTTTGAAAGGTAAACCTTGGATTCTAGAATGAATCTATTCGACTCTTCAAACTCCATGACCAACGACTTTGGAATGAATTCTCTCAACCACTCAAAATCCATAGCCACCAACTTCGGCCTTGATAGCAACC
The DNA here is from genome assembly GCA_031772625.1 of Pinus tabuliformis. Classification (NCBI taxonomy): domain Eukaryota; kingdom Viridiplantae; phylum Streptophyta; class Pinopsida; order Pinales; family Pinaceae; genus Pinus; species Pinus tabuliformis. The sequence goes on along the minus strand of CM062819.1, from coordinate 1,504,556,352 downwards.
TTAGCATATATAAAGAAAGAAGTTATAATTGGTAATCAAGATAGCTATGCTTTCCTTGAAACCCTCATAAAAGATTTATGTAATGGAACAAATTTTAAGGCATTGTTTACTACAACAATAAATCAATCGAAGGTATATTTTGCAACTACTTGATCTTGCATAGCTCTAGTATATTTACATTTTTGAGTAAATCAGGTACGGCACAAATGAGTTTCTAAAGGATACAAATATCTACATATGTCTCAATTAGATTCCATTATTAATCTTCTCTTTTCTTATTATCTAGCAAGAGAATACACAATACATATTATTGATTTTCCACACCTTAATTGGCATGAGCTGCACATATGCGAATTTAAAGGTCAACTAGATAGGCAATAATAAGTTCAACTAAACTATAACATGGTCATGACAAATAAAATAAATTTGCACAGACTTTTCAAACGCTTCAACTAAAAAGAGTTTGATTTGTTTTAGAAGTGTCCTACCTAGTCATCCGTGCTAGACCCATATTCAAATTAAATAATACATTTTGAGAAACGCCTATGACGAGGCATTTGGTTCTGAATAAAAAGACATAATTTGATCCAATATGACAGGATAGTTGACACATAAGGTTACATCAGAGATAATATTCTTACAGTAAAAGAATATATGGACTGAAAGAACCCTGTTACTAATTTACTGTAGAAACTATGATGGCTAAGAAATGTGAAAATTTTTGTGGCCAATCTCTAGTGTATGGATTTCACTGGAGTTGAGTGTGAAAGCTCAGTGATAGTTAACTACCCAAAGCTAGTAAATGTCATAGTGCATAATTGTCTTTGGATGTCAATGTTTGAGCTGAACCCTTATCTGTATCTATATCTGCATCTATTCCAGATGAAGCTTGTTGTATTTAAAGGATTTATTGTTACAAACTCTCTAAGGAAAGTTTCCCTTCATCGGCTTTGTAGCAAAGTGCCTTTTCTTGCAGTTCTCCAATGTTTCGTCTCTCTTGAATAAATCTCAATAGAATGTAAATGTTTTACGGTTAGTAATTCTCTTAATTATAGCATCATGTTAATAGTTTCTTGAAGACAATAATTTTATTATATAGGGAGACTTATCATACCAAGCTTGGATTGTAGAACCACACAGTAAGCCTTGAGGCATTAAGTTTAACCCTTTCATTCGATAGTTTGAAAGGTTTTTGCATGAAAGTTTCCAAAATTGATAAGCAGAAAATTTCTCTAATAGGTTTCATGTTCAGATGTTTTCCTTTGTTGCAAACAATGACACTTACCCAACCAAGATGATCCCTATTTACTCATGAGAAGAGCTTCTTAAACCAACTTCTGGGTTTGAAAAGACCTAGTGAAGCATGTGTGTATATATCAGAAGAACATGAAGACTGTTGTGAGACATGTATTGGAGATGATTTACAAATGATTCATGACTGAATTTGTAAGTGATTGAAATATTCCATACAAAGAATGAATTGATTTTTGAGGTCAAGATACATTCTCCTCCTTTGTTAAAATTTTATGGAAAATGAATTCTTCCATTTTGTCCTTCACCTACATATACCATACCGAGCTTATATGGAAAGTGTTGTTAATTATTAAGAATCATAGGTGATGTCTTGTTGGGGCTAGTTTATTTTTTCATGCCTTCATCATTGTAAGTTTTGATCACTTTAAATCATATTTTCCTTCTCATCTTGTTCATGTGAAAGCCCACTTCATTCATGTAAGGCATTTGATTTGTTCTAAAATTACATGAATCTGATTTGTTCTAAAATATTAATATTTTTCAAATGTACAAGCTCACTTGGATCCAGATAACAAGTTCGTATTTTTTGGAGTTTCTTTTTCTTTTTAGATGTCTAGTGTTTCGATTTCATCAAAATTTTGGATATTGATATGCATGCAGGCCTGAATTGAAGAATTTGGATCCTTTCCTTCTTTTGGACAAATTTTCAATTAAATTGAACCTAGTTCACTTAGCAAGCAGATCATGAGATTCAAACTCTTTCCCTTCTCATGTAAGAAAATAATTTGAGCTTGCTTGGGCTACTGTTGGGTTATGATAAACACTATCGATCTTGATTAGACTAGAACATAAGTTTTCAATTTTGAGTTGAATGTTTGTCATTTTGCTAATGTGGTTTGTCAAGGGAAGTATTTTTTTAATGCTAAATTTAATTTGGCTTGCAATTTCTCCTCCTGCTAGCTTTTCGAACCATCCTCACAGAGGTACAATCTTTTTCCTTTTTAAAAACTCAATAACACTTCGATTTTTCCATTGTGTGTGTGGTATCTACTATGGAAGCCTAGGTACAATTCTTTTTCTTTTACGGAAAACTAATTGTATTGTCCTTCCTTTTGTTGTTCAGGTTTTGACACTATCACATACATGCTCAAGGTAAACCCATCCTATAGAAGCTTCATCTGCCAATACTTGGGCCTTTAATGGAATCATATATTTATTTACCAGACATGGATATATTTTCTTCTGTATATTTTAGAAGAGGAAATGGTTGCCTTCTGCATTGAGAAGATGGGGTAAGCACCAATACATTTCGTTGGTGACTGGATTATTTCGAGAATCATGCTTACTGTCATGCTCTGCTTAAATTTCTTAATGGGAAGGGAATTTATAGCATGACAGTTGACTAAAATAAGTTCCATTTATAATGTTTGATCATTTGTGTGGGGCCTTCAACCCGTTATTTGTCTATTTGAGAGCCAATTTCGTCAAATAACTTACAGGACATGTCTTGTCTACATGGAGCTTTTACACATCAATATTTTGCAGGACATCAGGGTACTGATGAAGCTAGTGATCTGCAGGTTGGACAATTTTCATTCTCTTGTGGTTTTGATGAACTTTCTTTTAAGGTCAAGAAGGATTGATCTAAGCATTGAGTATTAGACCTAGGTCATTGGAAGTTGTGATAACATTCTAAGTAAAAGTTTATTATGTTTTTTAGTGCATGAAAACTGGAAGAGGTATAGTCCACTGTGAAATTCCAGCAAGAAAAGGGGTCCATATTGGCTCCCAACTTTTGGTAAATATTTCATCAAAAGACAAAATGTATCTACCTTTGTTTCTAACAAGATAATTTATTTAAGGTTCTCTATTTCCAATTCAGTTAACGACTTACAAGACATTGGTTTTTTGTATATGATTGAACCTACATATAAAGAATTGGAAGGTAAAGATATACCAAAGGTTGAGAAATATGGTGTTAGAGCAGTTTTTATAATTGGAGAAGCTTTGGGCATTATGTCCCTTGCATACACCCAAACTCCAACAATGTTCTTGGATTTCACAATGAAGCCAGGAGTTGTTCTTCATCAACCTATTCTAGAGTGTTTGAATGCATTTGTCTATGTTGGAGAAGGTGAGGTAATTTTTGGAGATCTTAGTTCATGAGATATTGGTGCTCACCAAACTACTCAATAAAGCTATGGCAATGGATTGAGTGTTTAGAACAAGTCAAATATTCCCTGAAGATTCTTCCTAATTGCGGGGAATCCACTGAATGAACCAGTCATTCAATATTGTCCCTTTTTTATGAATAATCAACAAGAAATAATGCAGGCTCTTGAATATTATCAATGTTCTAGAAATGGATTTGAGAGAGCTGTTGGATGGCGTCGTGAGACTCTTGGGCTCAGTGATGCCGAATAGACAACATATTGAATTCAAAACTATGACACCTAAATTACTTTTGCTGACACGCCTTCAAGAGCATAAGAGATAATGCTTTATAAGTACATTCACAAAGTTGCTTCCCTATATTTTTTTGTCTGAGTTCATTGAGTTATGTTCTATTACTCCTTCCCTAGAGTGCCAACATAGTGCAAACTTTAGAAATTTCCCTTTCAATGGTAAACCTTGGATTCTGGAATGAACCTATTTGACTCTTCAAACTCCATGACCAACGACTTTGGAATGAATTTTCTCAACCACTCAAAATCCATAGCCACCAACTTGGGCCTCGATAGCAACCTTAGCATATATAAAGAAAGAAGTTATAATTCTTTCCTTGTAACCCTCATCAAAGATTTATGTAATGGAACAAATTTTAAGGAATTATTTACTATAACAATAAATCAATCCAAAGTATATTTTGCAACTACCTTATCTTGCATAGCTCTAGTAGATTTACATTTTTAGAGTAAATAAGGTATGGCACAAATGACTTTCTAAAGGATACAAATATCTACATATTTCTCAATTAGATTCCATTATTAATCTTCCCTTTTCTTATTATCTAGCAAGAGAATACACAATACATATTATTGATTTTCCCACACCTTAATTGGCACGAGGCACACATATGCTAACTTAAAGGTGAACTAGATAGGCAATACTAAGTTCAACTAAACTATAACATGGTCATGACAAATAAAATAAATTTGCACACACTTGTCAAGTGCTTCAACTAAAGAGACTTTGATTTATTTTAGAAGTGTCCTACCTAGTCATCCGTTGTAGATCCATATTCCAATTAAATAATACATTTTGACAAATGCCTACGACGAGGTATTTGGTTCTGAATAAAAAGACATAATTTGATCCAATATGATAGGATAGTTGACACATAAGGTTACATCGGAGATAATATTCTTATAGTAAAAGAATATATGGACTGAAAGAACCCTGTTACTAATTTACTGTAAAAACCAAGAGGTCTATACGAGACAAATGGTTTCTAAAGCCTTCACCTACAAACATGAAATTTTTAGCACTCAAATTTGTTCCATCCAAGTGCCTCTTGAACATGAACTTGAAGAAAGAATTAATCACTGACATACCTGAACAGAAAGTCGTAAAGAAAAATTCTCAATTATCATAAGTCAAGGTTATTAGAACATTAGCAATGCCGGAAATAGTAAAAGTAATATTAATGATGGTTGGAAGTTTTTGGAGTGCTTGGAAATGATAATATCTTAGTTGATTAAGATATGAAGAAATTCTTGTTGAAGATTTAGTTTGTTATTTTGATGAGTTGGAGACTACTTTTGAAAAATACATGGGGTATAAGTTACGTATTCAGAAGTAAAATTAAATTGGGCATGGGAAATTAATAGCATAATGGTTTCTATTGAAAGAGGAAAAATAATGATCAAGCTAGAGAATAGGGCAAGGAAATTACATTCTATGAACACGAATTTCAACAAGCAAATATAGAATAGGATTATGAAATCTAAGAACACAGTAAAATTTAATGATTCAAGTTTGATTTTTTTTTTTTTAATTAAGATTTACTCTACATCTAATTTGTTCTAAAATATTAATTTATTTTAAATGTACAGGCTCACTTGGCTCCAAATAGCCAGTTTGATTTCAGAAATATATCAAGAGACCTTTGGATGATGACTTGAACAACGTGGTTGGAATCCGATTAGTAACATTTTCTATGTGCACAACAACTTTGGTCTCAAAAAGAATTATGTATGCAATATTTCCCTTGGTCTGACCTTGCTTTGTCATCCTCTGTCTTTTTTTAAAACCTATTCTTGAATTATAACTGATACACACCCCTGATGCATTATCTGCTATCCTATTTTGTGGTATTTTGCTATAGGATTTATGATTCTTAATGTGAATGGTAAATCTTTAGTACTCTACGCTTCTTCCAAAGTCATCATTCTACATATCCATTGTTGTTTAAGCTAATATTCTCCTTCTGATTTGATGTATTTGTCTGAGCAGGGTGGTATACATAAGTAGGACATGGAGACTGTTTTGAGAGATGTATTGGAAATGCTTTACAATTGATTGATGTTTCACTTTGTAATTGATTGAAATATTCCATATGAAAAATGAATTGATTTTTGAGGTCAAGATACATTCTCCTATATCTTTGTTGTGATCCAAAGATATAAGATACCAATTATAATCTAGTACTGTGTTGTGTGAAAATCTATCGCTAAGGAGATAGAATCTCCCAATACTTAATTCTTTGGGGGAATATTAGATAAGATCAATGAGAGGAAAACCTTAGGATGAGCATATTTTGAAAAATAGAACAAGTGCTCCAAGGTTTCATTTTTGCTACATGGTAGGCATTTAAGGTGTATAATTAGTAGGTGTTCAAACTCAAGTTATTCTTCTTGAATTCAGGCCTTACTGCATTTCCTTTGCAACATCTGGTGCAATTGATAATTAACTCATAGTAAGTGGCTAATTATTCTTAGTTTTACATGTAAATAAATAATAAACTACGACATAATGTGTAATGTCTCTCTCCTATAGGGTATAATAAATATCTACTAAAGACTTTAATTCCTTATTGACATAGTGTTATTCTCAAACTAAGCAATAGCGAATCATTTTTATCTTTGTCTACAGTGGCTCCCGTAACTGCAGTGGATCTATGTCATCTAAAACGAGCGAGTAGTTTACTCTCTTCAAGTGACGGGATGTAATAATTGCGCTCCCAGACTTCATGGTATCCAAAGATGATGTTTAAGAGATTTGCATTTTGATGAGAAATCCTTGCTCCCTCTGCTTGCGTTCTTTATTTCTGTTTAATTGTAATTATTATTTTTTTATATTTAAGTTCACTAAATTCTTTATTTGTATTTTGTTTTTTAAGTTCATCAAATTCTTTTTGTTTTCTTTAAAAGCTACATTTTCAATTTTTATTTTTCTTTGTGTTTTTAGCTTTTAAACTTTCCGTTTACTTTTGTTGAGTTTTACCCCAACACTCGATGGTAAGCCAGCTATTTGATAGAACACGCATCTCAGGGAAAACGTAACCTCATCTATGTTATTCTCTCTATACATGAATGAATATTAATATCTCAAAGTTGTGTTTTATGAGGATTCGATATTAGCCTGGATTGAAGTAGATATTATACAGACAAACGTATGTTGAAAGCGGAAAGGTAGCTGTTTTATTGTTTCTTGATGTAGTTCAAAGCGATAGGAGGACCACAATGTTAAGCTCCATTAATTTAACAAAAAATCTGACTTGATTTATGGAGTTGCGGCTTTTCTTAACTTATGGAAACCAGTTTCCTTAAGTTAAGAAAATCAACTGCAATTACTAAATTAATAATTGGGAGCTACTAAAGTGGTCCATTACTTTGATCTCATCTCTACATCGATTTGTGTTTTTTCTAACACATAGTATTTAGAAGCTTGATGGAAGCTTAGCTATATGTTTATCTGTTGGTCCCCAAGCTCATATCTCAACCCCCTTCAGTTCTACACCATCTAGCTGAGATAGCAGAGCTCAGAAGTGCCTTCAGAATTTTGTGTTTTTTTGCTTGGACAGAAGCTGAAGTGCTGAAGGAGAAGCTTGTGGACTGTGGCCTGCATCAATACATCACCAATGGCTGGAGGTAACTCGTATACCTGGGCAATAAGGTTTAATGATTCTTTGAGTTTTTTCTGCATGCAGAATCATTGTTAAAACTGCAGAATGTCTAACATTTGGTATCAGAGCCTTTTTGCCTCTGCCTTGGTGTGCGATTCGAATAGCATTAGAAATTTTATTTATCCTGAAGATTGCGCAACCCTGTGTGTAGTTGGCCAATCGGCAAATGAAATTTGCGTCAAAACAATGATTGTTTCCAGCATCCCTGTCCATAGTTACGTGGTCTCCGAGGATCATACATTTTATTTTCATTTTACTACAGACCCCTTCAAATATTTTCACATTATTGTTCACGCATGCATGTAAATGAGACAAGCAATTATTCAGGAATAGGGATGTGGTATTTAAATGCAATATTATAGCATAATACTCATTTGAACATGAATTTAGAGTTAGGAATTATATCATACGGCCAGAGCCAATCTTCGTAACATCTCCTCTATCATATCAAAAATTATTAGATAACGTCCTTGATGTTGGATTTGGTTGGTATACCATACTGGTTACTATGTCCATCGAACAGTAATGGTTTTATTCCAATGGGTTGGTTGGATAATAATACAATATTGTTAAGTTAGCGGTGGCAAACAATCCTTTGTTGTGCAGATAACTTGGGTTCACATACATAATGTTGAATGCATAGAGTCCTGTTATATGTGTTTGCAATTTGTCGTGAGTTCAATTTCCATAAAATGTTATCTGCGTTTGCAGTGTCAACCAGTCGTCATGAGTTTAAGTTCCCAGTGTCATATAATATGACTTTGCAACTGGCTAACCAGAAGTCATGAAGTCGAGTCCCATAGAGTCAAAATCCACCATTGCAATGCGTTAATTGGTGGTCATTAGTTTGATTCCTGTAGAGTCATAAAATATAATTTTGCAGTTGGTTAATTCGTAGTCATGAGTTCAATTCCCAGAGGGTCATAGTCTAGATGGCGTGGTTTTGTTTAGAAGCTTGATATGGAGTTTCCAGGTAGCTTGAATTTGTGAGATCGTGAATTGGCCGGTAGTTGCTTAACTTATGATCAGGGCGAAGTTGTTGGGTTTGCCTAAAGAAATTGCCTATGATGGAACTATAAGAGGGGTGTTAATTGCTCAGATCTCATTCCTCAGGGTGTTAGTGATATCTCAGGCTGAGCTACCGTTTTGACTTCCTCCTGGAAGAGCATAATATTGCATAAAGTAATAAATTATGTGCTAAAAGGAGCATTCAGGTAGCAACTATTAGAGGCACACTAGTGACAACGACGTTTACTTTAGTTACCCTTGTCGATTTGTCAAGATTATATGGGTTAATCGCCTTCCTGAACTATGTGAAGGTAAGATCCTGAAATCTCTTGCCTGAGCAGGGTTCAATTAGGTGATTTTCCTTGGCCCTTGACATGGCAAGGGATAACATTACCTTCTGGCAAAAGTAATAGTGGCTCTGGCAGGAATTTACCTGAGTGATTCTTGTGCCTTGTACTGGGTGCCTATCTTCGGCTACTTTCTCATCTGCTCCGGATTTTGTCGTAAATACACCTAGTGGTATTTACAGAATGCTGTTGTTATGTTGCCTATAAAATTTATACAAATGACTATAAAATTTAAGAGTTCAATGGACCTATATTAATGTCCATATTCCCTGAGACAGAATACTGTTGTAATGGCACCTAGTTTTTGCAAAAAATAAATCAATACCGTAACTTTGAAAGGAATTATAGTGATTGGTTGTTTTTCAATTGGTTGGCATATCCAATATTGGAACTCAGATATGCAACGCAAGGGATTTTCAACCTCGAGCTGTATATTGGATCTGATCACAGATGGGCCTGCGTGGCTGTTATTTATTTCCAATGCTCCCATGAATGGATTTTAGGTCATGTCTATGACAATGCAGTGCTCATTTGTTTAACTTGTTGTAGACTCCAAGTTTCCTTTTGATAGACAGAAGGCCATAATATATATATAAAATAAAAATTTCAAATTTGCAGTTTTCTAATTTATAATTGGAACTGTTTAATGGTAAGCTCAAATGGATTTTTTCAATTGTAAATAGTTTTGATGTGCAAAGTAGTTCTGATCATGTTTTAAGAGCAAGCGTCCAACTCTTATTGGGATTATAGCCTAAGGGGTTTCCTGTTGATATAAATAAACACGAGATATTTAAAAGTGTTATATGAAGTTTTTTAATTATATCACTTTTTAAAGAACAAAGTTTTTTTTTTTGATCATATGGTAAGAGCCAGTGCCCCTTAATTTTTAAGGTAATCCAACATTTTTATTATTTGATAATTATTTTTATGGAAGAGTAAACTTGGCCATATTTTCAAATGGATGTATTTATGTAGCAAGGCTTCTAGCTGACACATCTAGTGGTGCAGTTAGTAGCCTTAAAGACTTGCACAATTTGTGTGTTAGCGTGTGCCATGCTATTCAATATATGTTTATATGATGGTTCTTGAATTCGTTAGCCGCGTCTCCTGATCCCATCATTATCGAATAATGGCACTCTGTAAATTTTATAATTGATTACATATTCATTGTAAAATTTACGCTGAACTTAAGGACGGAGGCTGAAGTCAAGCCAGCAAGCCTTCGAACTGCATTTGCTATGCAAGTGCAAAGTAGATCAACGCTGCTTCAGTTTTTCTCTCTGGTTAAGTTTTGTTTATGCAACAAAATTAATGTCTAGTGATCCATGTAATTTTAATTAATTAGAGAGTAGCCACAGCATCTTTAATTAAATAAAATTATATATTGATTGGCAAGATCACATAAAGATTATTTAGACATTAAATTGTAATTAATTACACTGAATATAATAAATTTTATCCCACAGGAATTTTTATTATATTTATGTGATTAATTAGGATAAAATTTCATAACCTACCCACAGGAGTTATGAATTAATAAGTTTTATCATAAAGTTTCATTGAATCTGCTTGAATTGAAAATTTAGCCCACAGGCAATTTTCATGTCATTTGATTCAATTCTTTTTAGCATGTTTTACATTGGTAAAACATGAAAGTTCATAAAGTTTTATTGAATTTGCTTGAATTGAAAATTTAGCCCACAGGCAATTTTCATGTCATTTGATTCAATTCCTTTTAGCATGTTTTACATTGGTAAAACATGAAAGTTCATAAAGTTTATTGAATCTGCTTGAATTGAAAATTTAGCCCACAGGCAATTTTCATGTCATTTGATTCAATTCTTTTTAGCATGTTTTACATTGGTAAAACATGAAAGTTCATAAAGTTTTATTGAATCTGCTTGAATTGAAAATTTAGCCCACAGGCAATTTTCATGTCATTTGATTCAATTCTTTTTACCATGTTTTACATTGGTAGAACATGAAGGTTTATTAAGCCTCAACATAAGCATGTGATTTTTATTTTGATGCAGTAGTAGAACCTGCAAATTTCTCTGAAATTCGTTCTGACATTCCCGAACTTGAGGAAGTAATCTCGTTTGTCTGTTATGAATCTAATATGGTTAATGTTAATATTAACACATGGTGGATTGATTCTGGATCACCAATTCACATTTCGAATTCCTTGCAAAGTTTTGCAAAACCTAAGGAAGCCAGTGGGAAGTGAGCAAAGCATCTTATCAGGAAACAAGATGGGCTCGCATGTAGAAGCTATAGGAACATGTTATTTAACTTTAAGTATTGGTTTGTTTTGGAGTTAGAAAAGACCTTTTATGTTCCAAGTTTTTCTAGAAACTTGATTTCAGTTTCAAGGCTTGTACCTTTTGGATATTCCTTAAACTTTTCAGAAAAATCTTTCAGTCTATTCTATAAATCTGATTATGTTGGGAATGGTATTTTGTCTAATGGTCTTTACTGCATTAATTTACAAAACAATGTCACATATGATTCACTGCATGTTCACACTGGTACTAAAAGACGATGGTTATTAACACTTCTTCATTAATAACACTTCGTCATTAATGATTGACAACACTTCTTCATTAATAACACATCTTCATTGATTCCCCTCTAGTCATGGTGAGCAATTGGTTTGCAAGCTCAAGAAGTCATTGTATGGTTTAAAACAAGCATCCCGCCAATGGTATTTGAAATTCCATAGTGTAATTTCTTCTTTTGGTTTTGTAGAAAACATTATGGATCAATGTATATACCTGAAGGTTAGTGGGAGTAAAATTTGTTTTCTTGTTTTACATATGGATGACCTTTTTGCTAGCGACCAATGATAAGGGTTTGCTACATGAGGTGAGACAATTCCTCTCTAAAAATTTTGATATGAAGGATATAGGTGAGGCATCTTATGTCATTGGCAGATTTCGAGGCATCTTGGGTGTGTCACAGGAAACCTATATTAATAAAATTTTAGAGAGATTTCGGATGAAGGATTGTTCACCAAGTGTAGCTCCCATTGGGAATGTTGGGACGATGTCAGAGTGATCCAGGTTTAGACCACTGGAGAGCTGCAAAGAAAGTAATGAGGTACCTTTAAGGGACCAAAGACTACATGCTTATGTATATCCTGTTTGAGGCTGCTTTACATGGTGTATGGCTTAAGAATTTCATTTCTCGGCTTAGAATTATGGATTCTATCTCTAAGCCATTAAGAATATATTGTGATAATTCAGCTGCTGGTTTTATGGCTAAAAAAGTGGGAGTCGAAATAAACACATCGGCATTAAGTTTTTAGCTATAAGGGAATGTGTTAAAGAAAATAAAGTGGTCATTGAGCACGTCAGCACTGATTTAATGATCAATAATCCTTTGATTAAGGGCATGCCACAGTTAATTTCAAGGATCATGTATTGAATATGGGACTTGGTTCCATTATGCAGTTTTGTCATTGTATGGACAATGTTAATGAAATTCTTAATAATTGTGATGTTTTTTCTCATATTTATATGCACCTTAAGTTGATTTGAGAAAATTCATTTAAGAAGGACCAAGAATAAACATAGGGTTTATTCATTAAGATATTATTGCCAGATAAATTATAATAAGAATAAATGCATAGTAATACATGGAAGGTAATACTCGTCATTAGAGGACTTATCGCCATGATTCATGTACCTATTACTTAATACAGATTATCAATGGTTTTTAAGTTAAGACATTAAGTTTGGAAGTATGGACCAAGTGGGAGAATGTTAAGCTCCATTAATTTAACACAAAAGCTACCTTGATTTATGGAGTTGCGGCTTTTCTTAACTTATGGAAACAAACTGCAGTAGTTTCCTTAAGTTAAGAAAATCAACTGCAATTACTAAATTAATAATTGGGAGATACTAAAGTGGTCCATTACTTTGATCTCATCTCTACCTTGATTTGTGGTTTTTCTAACACATAGCATTTAGAAGCTTGATGGAAGGTTAGCTATATGTTTATCTGTTGGTCCCCAAGCTCATATCTCAACCCCCTTCAGTTCTACACCATCTAGCTGAGATAGCAGAGCTCGGAAGTGCCTTCAGAATTTTGTGTTTTTTTGCTTGGACAGAAGCTGGAGTGCTGAAGGAGAAGCTTGTGGACTATGGCCTGCATCAATACATCACCAATGGCTGGAGGTAACTCGTATCCCTGGGCAATAAGGTTTAATGATTCTTTGAGTTTTTTCCGCATGCAGAATCATTGTTAAAACTGCAGAATGTCTAACACACAATTCATACTCTCGATGATTCCGATAGTGGGATGCTTCAATTAGCTAGACATCTTGTTAATGCAACACAATGCACTGCTAGAGAGTGTGTTCAATCCTACCTTCATTTACACAATCGAAGCAACAAATAATTAAAACTGACATTTTCATATATTTAAAACTATGGAAGAAATTCTGGCTAATAAGTTCTGCGACAGAAACTCAGATCGAATCACAATGTTCACAATCTGGAGCTTTAGCTGGCAGCGACCCAAATAAAGACAACAACAAAGTTCAGAGTTCGAAGCATAATCATATTTTTCCATCAGTGAGGAGATTAGTCTCAACGGAAGAGGGTAGACAAGGAAATATCACTAGTTTTGCCTTATTGACATAGTGTTATTCTCAAACTAAGCAATAGCGATCATTTTTATTTATGTCTACAGTGGCTCCCATAACTGCAGTGGATCTATGTCGTCTAAAACGAGCGAGCAGTATTCACTCTCTTCAAGTGGCGGGATGTAATAATTGCGCTCCCAAACTTCATGGTATCCAGAGATGATGTTTAAGAGATTTGCATTTTCCTGAGAAATCCTTGCTCCCTCTGCTTGCTCGAAAGCCAATTGTGATTGCAGCTCTAAAATTTTATTCTGGAGATCATTGATTACTCCTGCCAAAGACAGGATCGTGAGCTCTCTCGCTCGCCTCGTACACCATGCTTCTCGCACCATCATTTCTCTTGTCGACCGGAAGATCTTGTAACACCGTGAAAACTTAATAAATATAAATTAAAAAACTTAATAAATATAAATTTAATTATAAAGAGATAGAAATTAATATTTACAATAAATAATTTCCTCTAAATTATATACCGGTGTTTTTTTCTAATGCATATCACATTAAAAAATATGCATTAAAACGTTAAATTAAAAAAAAAGTTAGAAATTATGTTAAACAAAAATGTCACATATATATATAAATATATATATATATATATATATATATATATATATATATATATATATATATATATATATATATATATATATATATATACAAAAGAGTAAAATTCAAGTAAATATAAATAATATTATTATGAATTAGTATAGAGGAATCAAATTTTTACATGTGTAAATCTTTTTTAAAGTTTTGCATTAAAAAAGAAGTTGAGAGATTTGATCATCTCTCTAAGTGCTTTATAGATAAAGAGTTAACATGGATTTATGTTGGTCTCTCAATGGCTGATGATCATCCAAGCTCTTATGTGATGATACATCCTATATTGCCAATATGAAAACATATCATAGCAATTAACTTTTATAAGTTTATTTTAAATCATTATTAATTATAAAAGGTATTAATGTATGAGTTAAATATATATAAATTTAAGAAACATGTAACAAAGAACATGTAACGAAAAAACTATAGTAAAAGTATAATAAGAAATAAGAGATATTTGTCTTTCTTTTCAATTAAATTGTAAGTAAAATGCTTATAACTACTTTTGCGATAAATCTCAACATTTTATCTTAATTATAACAATTACATGGAGTCTTAATCCTTACCATCCACTTATTTATTTTTTTATAGCTTAATTATTATTATTGTAGACATGCTATCCAATCAAAAAAATGCATTTTTTTATAGATTAATTATTATTCTAAAAACATATTCTAAAATAAACATGCTATCCAATCACAAAATGCAATATCTATTTGTATCATATATGATGTTATTTTTGTTAAAAACATATAAAGCTTATAATTATCTTCTTTATAAATAATCATAATGATAATAATAGTTTATTAAAACTTATAATTATTTTATTTATAATTAATCATAATTATAATAATAATTTATTATAAAATTATAAATTAGTTAATTGTTATAATTTTTTAAATATTAACTAAATAAGATGCATCACAAAATAAGTTTATCAATGTTTATTTTCTTTTACTAACCACTTAACTGATATAATAAGAGAAAATATTAAATATAATAATCACATAGGTAAAATAGATAAAAGATAAAGGATTGTGATTCCTAAAAAGAAAGTATTGCAATGTAAGGAACAATATTGTACAAAAGAATAATGATGTACAATATAGAGTGGTAGATGCCTTTAAAAAGATCTTGGAAAGAAAATTATTAAAGAAATAAGATTTATGTGACGATTACAATAGTTTAATTGAAAAAATATAATTAAAAAAATTATATAAATAATTAATTTTCAAATATTTTTTAGGAAATTAAAAAAATTATAAAAAAAATTTGAAAAATGAATGTGAGAAAATGAGATTTTATCTATGGTAAACATCATTATCTTAGTGTAGTCTATATTTTCTAAATTGAGGATAAAATGAGTATGATGGGACACTGCAATATATTAACAAGTGAGTAAAAGTAATAAGTTACATTATTCGTCCATTTTAATAATAAAATAAAAAATACGGCTACTAAAGAATGGTTTAAAACATCACCATCATTTAAGGACATTTAAGGAGATTTTATGCTAGTGAAAAAGTGAGTGCACAAATTCATAATTGTTTATATATTTTATAATCTTTAAAATAAAATAAAAAATAATTAAAATTAAGATGTTAAATTCAAAAGAGAAGTTTAATTATATGTTTATATGTTTAATTGGATTAAAAGTTTAACAAAAGCTTATGTATTAATCTTTTAAGAAAATGTATACGTGGACGTTGTGCTTAATATGGAGTTGATAAGTGATATTTAAAAAAAAACTATATTTATTATAAATAGAATATTTTAATTACCATTTTGAGAAAACGTTTGTCATTTTTAATAGGCTTATTAAAAGGAATTATGATAACACAAAGACTTGATTTTTGATAAAAATAAAGTTAGTATTTTTTAAATAATTTAAATAATGAATAAACTATCTCATGTCAAACCATTAATATATTTGCATTATAGCTAAGAATTTGAAATCCCATTAGAAGTCCAAGAGACTTTTGAATATGAATCCCATAGTCATAAATAAAATGGTTTTATATGTGTATTATTTGAATAATATGAATTTTAATCTTATATTTATTTTTATGTACACTATACAAATAGTATCAAAGCGATGGACTTACGCTTCTACACATGGGTGCTCTCTAGAGCATATCAGACATGTATCCTTTCATGTCTACCATTTGATAATTTTTTTCTCTATCTACACCAATTCCCTCAAGATGTGTATGTTCCATTTGTAAGAGGTTTCCCCCCGTGTGGCTTTTCTTATGTATCTTCACACTTGGGGATTTTAATATTTCTTTTCTCAAACAATGTACTGCTTGTCCAATGGACTATTTCAATTCACTAGGTGAGATAACAATATATTGTTCTAAGAAGCATCACAACACATACTTCTCCCTCCTCCCTAATTTGTGCTTACATTTCATGAACAATCATCTATCTCTTCATTTCCATCGGCTATGACATTTAGAGAATGAGTATGCTTAGTTGTTGTGATAGATCCTATAAGGGTTGAAGGGACTTTTTGTTTGTAGATTGCTGAAGTATGGACATCCTTATTGATTTATAAGCAAGAAAGGATGGATCAAATGACACTTCATACATGTAGATATATGCCCAAACAAATTTAGCTTCATTAATTCTCCACTTAATGATTATGTGTCCTAGCACCTGCATTTGTTGGATAATAAAGTATACCACTAATCTCACTAGATATCGATAAGAATCTCCAAATATCCTTTTATTTGGCTCCCTCCCAATACATATTTAGAATAAAAATAAGCCCTATTTTTAATACATATCCTCTATTTTTAACAAATACCACTTTTCATACTCTGAAATATGTATCATTCCTCCTTACCATACATCCCCACCCAAACACTCATATATATTGACTTTATTTTTTAGAATTCAAAGACCCAATTATGAATGGAAGTTTTATGGTATTTATCAATGACGTGAACGTAAAGACCCAATTATGAATGGAAGTTTTATGGTATTTATCAATGATGTGAACGCCCTATGTTTAGCTTATGCTTGATATGTATTTACTGTACACCTATATATTGAAATATAGTTAATTTCCCAAAGGGTTGCAATCGTAATTGAAGTTGTATTTCATAGTTTATTGAGCTTCAAAGTTAGTTGCATTATTCTTTACTTTCTACAAACATATTAAAAATTGCATTTTTCTTTTACTTTCTACCAACATATTAAAAATTCGAGTGATGAGGATATTTGAAGAAAGAAACGCAATATTCATTTTATATTTTATGTAAATGTGTTAATTTGAAATTTCATAGTAAACCATGATGCCTCGAAATATCGACATGTAACCATGATTTCAGTTCCTTATGTGACCGTAGATCCATTTACCTTAGTCTTGTAACAAAGCATGCTATTTAACGAATTTCTTTAACTAAAATGTTTGTGGAAGTATCAATTGTTTGTTGCATAATCTATTTTTTTTTACAACTTTTACCTTGATATGGGTTATTTTTGAGGCGGAATTCTTAGCATCAAAAAGATAGGTTAACTATTGTATGGACGATATGTAGATTTGGAGCTTTCCAATAAACTAGATATTTACAGAGTCAATTTCTTTGTTTAGGAATTGCTTTGACAATGAAGGAAGAATTGAGGTTCTATAATTGTAGATCTATGTCTCAAAACCTTTATGTTTACGAAGTCTCTATTTAGTGATCATGTGTCATAGCACATTTATTTGTTGGATATTGAATAATACCACTAGTCTCGCTAGATATTGATATGAATCTCGCAAAATTCTTTCTTATAGCACCCTCCCAATACATGTTTCCAATAAAAAAACCCGTATTTTTAGTAGATATCCTTATTTCTTCTAAATACCCCTTTTTATACCACATGCCTCTCCCTTCTTGCTACTTTGTGCTTACATTTCACAGCAAACCATCTCTATCTTAATCTCCGCCTCCCATGACATCTAGGGAATATGATTGTTCTCTTGTTTTTATAGATTTTACAAAGGTTCTAGGGAATTTTTGCTTTAATACAGTGGAGGTATGGATATCCTTGGAGGAATATTTAAGGTTTTATACATCTATATATATGTCCCAATAATTATAGTTTCATGAAGTCTCCACTTAGTCATCACGTGTCATAGCACTAATCTTAATAGATATTGATAAGAATCTCCTTAAATACTTTTGTTTATCCCGCTCCAAATACATATTTCCAATAAAAATAATCCCTAATTTTAATAAATATCCCCTTTCATTAAGTAACACCCCTTTTTATACCACAAAATTCCTATACTTTATCCCTACTCCACATCCCCACCCATGTTCCTACAATATATTGACTTTATTTTTCACAATTTAGAAAGTGTTTTTATTAATAAATATGGTACGATATTGTTCAATAATGTGAAGTACCTATGTTTATCTAAATTCCAAATTAATCCATCACTTTTATCTCAATTTTCTACCAACATATAAAAAATATTGATTGATGAATATTAAGTGTAAAGAATATCGAATGATGGGGTTATTTAATTAAAAAGAAGAAGAAGGGGATTACTCATTTTAAAGTTTGTGTAAATGTGAGTTGATTTGAATCTTCCCTCTTTTTCTTGTCTAATAAGCCAAGGTGCCTCTAAATATCGACATGTAATGATGATTTTAGTTCCATGTGTGGCTCTAAAGTGAATTTGTTTAACTAAAATGTTCGCGGAGGTTGTCATGGTATTCCACGATCTATCTTTTTTTACACACGAAAACCAGATATGGCTCAGGTTTTGAGGTGGACTTCATTTTACCAAAAAAAATAGGGTAGCTAATATAGGGATCGCACGTAAATTTGGAGCTTTTTAGCTATATGTTACACTAGATATTTGTAAAGTCAATTTTGTTGTTTAGAAATTGCTTTGACAATGAGATTATATTGAATTTAAAATCACTTATGAGAGAATATTTCAATCATGTCTCTTCTTAAATTGGAGATATTGAGTTCCCGTTGAGAAGTCTTTGTTACTTATTAAATCTAAGTTCGTTAGATTTTCAATCCGTAACACCATTAACTTTTATATATTTTTCCTCTACGTTTTTGTATATGTTCATGAATGGAATGGATGCATTTTTGGTAGACATGTTTATATAGTTGGCCGTTGGCCACATGAAGTATCATATTTTTTTTGGCCTTTATCTTCGTAAGCAAGTATCATATTTTTTTGGCCTTTATCTTCGTAAGTATTCTGTAAAGAATTCCGTTTTCTCACTTGAAGTAATTTAAGTGATTGATACAGATAGAATTTCTAGTTTTGAAATTCTATCGCCAAAAAAAAATAATTAAATTAGAGCTACAATAAAAGTCTACATCATGAGTTATCTAGATCAAATAGTTGTATTTAAAGTGAGAGTCACAAGTGTGGTTTGGTTTATGGTCTTCTTCAAACAACCATTTAGTAGAAAAATCATAACTTTTGCTATAGGTTAGTTTACAATCATCTTCAAGTCAACATTTGTGAGCACATATATTTAGCAGAAGACATCGACTTGGATATAAGTTATGAAATCATCCAACAACCGTTGAACCTTAGAGTGAAGTTCCATTATTTGTTGTCATCTTAAAACCACCTTAAATTTGTCTGATACATTGTCATAACAATGCACATGGAATGAAGAAAAAAAATTCTAATGTTGATACAAGAGTGTAATTTAATGTAAAAGTATAGTTTGGCATAGAGATCCAATGAAATCAATTAAAAAATAAAGAAATGAAAGGAAGTTTTTCAAATAAGTAACTAGCACAACCACATTAATGAATGTGGTAGATATACGCTCATAGGCGTCAATGATATACTTTTAATAGTAATAATAATAATAATAATTATTATTATTATTATTATTATATTACAAATCCAATAATTATTGTAACAATTTCAGTGACACATTATAATAATATAACCATAATATTAATATTATCAAAAATATAATAAATCCAAAGGTTTATTGATATTATTAATGAAAACGATTATTAATATTATAAACCCAAGGCATTATAAACTTCGAGGAATAATATTAAGCCAAAAAGGTTAAAATAAAACTAAGGTATTTATATTAAACCATCAGATTAATATTATAAATTATATGAATAATATTATACCCTAGGAATATGAATGTTTAGATTAATAAACCCAAGAGATTGATACTATAAAGCCAAGGGATTAATAGTAAAAGCCTCAGACATTCTAAGAATAATATTAAACCCAAGATATATTATAAAACAGAGGGATATAAATACGTAATACATTATAATATGATCGACCATGGTTGACCATGGTTGGCCATGGTTCATCATGGTTCATTGTGATTGACCATAGTTGAGCATCAATGACCATCGTTGATTTTCATATTGAGACAATATTTGTCACAATAACATGCTGAACCATGATTGACCATAATTGACCATGGTTTACCATGATTGACCATGGCTGACCATGGTTGATTTTCATACTGATATAATCTTTGTCACAAACCTAATGGATTTATACTATAAACCCAAGGGAAATAAACCCTAAGATAAATATTATAAACCCTAAAATTAACATTAAACCCTAATTATTGACCGTTATTGACCACAGTTTATTTTCATATTGAGCCAATATTTGTCATAATGTGACGTTGGACCATGTTTGATGATGATTGACCATAGATGGCCATCGTAGACCATGATTGATTTTCATATTGAGACAATCTTTGTCACTATGTGGCATTGGGCAATGAATGACTATTATTGATTTTCATATTGAGATAGCATTTGTCACAAAACCAACCAATTAATATTATTAAACAAAGGGATATAACCGAGAAGATAAATATTATAAAACCTAAAATAAATATTAAACCCTAACTTTAATAATATAAACCTTCGGATTAATGTTACAAATGGAAGGGATTAATAAACCCAAGGGATTGATATTGTAAACGCAAGGAATTAATATTAAAAGCAAAAGGGATTAAACTGTAAGAATAACCTTATAAACTCAAAGTAATAATAAAAATAAGGAACTAATAAACTCTAGGATTAATATTATAAACCTCATGAATAATATTATACCCTAGGATCATAAACCTTTAGAATAATATTATAAGCCCTAAGATTAATATTATAAGACAAAAAGATTAAGAAACCCTATGAATAATATTATAAACTATATGAATAATAATATATAACATAAGAATATAAATCCTTCGATTCAAAGTATAAATTGACATAGAGATCCAACAAAATAAATTAAAAAATAAGAATTTGAAAGGAAGCTTTTGTGGTAACTAATTAACTTTGAAATACATACGATAAAATAGAAAGACAGTAGAAAGTGTAATAATGCAAAAGTGGAGTTCTTGATGAAATCAATTAAAAATAAAAATATTGAAAAAAAATCCTTCTAGGATAAGTAATTAAGTTTTAAAGACTTCTTATAAAATAAATAGACAATATAGAAATCCACGTAAGAATATTCATGAAAACATTTGATTATATATGTATTTAGTTTTAATCGGTTTATATTTATTATTTATATAATGAAAAATAATGAGTCCGGAAAAAATGTGGATAGAATATTTGTTAAAGAATGACAACAATTAATGTTAATAATGTAATTATTTCAGTAAATATGGTTTTACTGGTGAGGCAGTTGTGTAACCATAGGGAGTTATGTAACAAAGTCTTTGTATTAAAATTATGATTTCCCAAGAGGTTTGATGTAACTTTGGAGAATCATTTTTTCACCTGGAGCAATAAAAATTCCAATCCCTTGCCCCATTGAGGTTTAGATGACACACTGTTAGGGTTTAGCATGTAAATTCACGTGTTCGTTTTTGTGATTCATTTTCTATTTTTTTTGCATTTATTTCATATTTAAATGTTAACAGGCTCAAAATATGAACAGGTGGTATTAGAGAAAGGAGTGTGATGTCCATGGTCTGCTAGCAAAATAAATTTTAAGCAAGTTTCAAAACAAGCCATTATTCAAAGAAAACCGATCTTGGCGCAAATGGGATAGTCACATTCTTGGAGGCCACATTCTTCGAGTAAGAGAAAGTAGCAGAAAACACGTAAAATAAAGTGTAGAGCCAAACCCTACTGCTATAATAATAGTTGACGTTGGAAGAAGTCAAGCAAGTCGTTGGAAGTTGAGAAGAGAAGTGTTGTAGGGAGCCAACCCTATCTTGAGCCTGGTAAATGAAACAATTGTTGTTGACTGAAACGATTCCTAGACTAGTCAAGGCATGTCGTTGTTTAATCTTGAAGTGCATAAGAGGACTAGACAACCTGCTCAGGGGTAGATTCTTTGTACTGTTGTTTACTTTGAGGGTTGATTTAAAGCTGTGTATGAGATCCACATTACCGTATTTCATTTTTTCTTGCATTGTCGCTGAGTGTAAAAGTAAGACTCGTAAAAGGAGTCAGGAAAGCTTGAAAAGAGATTGCTGACTAGAAGGTGCCATCTACTTTGTCCTAGTAATTTTTATTTTGGAAGTAAAAAAAATTATTTGTTGAAGAATTCATTTATGAAAGTAAATAAAATTTTGAAGAGTTAAACATTATTGTTGGGTTTCTTTACAAATAACAGTAAAGTTCTGAAAAATTCTCTCAATTTTTTTTTGGTTTCTTCAATCAAAATTGGAGTAGGGGTTTGAAGTTTTTTTCTAGTGGAATATGTTATTAAAAAGAGAAAACCTAGTGGATATGTGAAAATGATCCAAAAACACATTCTCGGATGCTTCTCGACTGGCTGCGCCGTCCTGGCTGCTGCGCCCCAGCGCACAGCTCCCTGCCTCCCTCTGCTGTCAGATGGAGGCCCCTGAGGGCCCTTCTCCCCCTGCGGATCCGCCCCCTGAAGTTTCAGCATTTATGAACCTGATAGCGAATGGATCAATTCGGCGACCTTCAGTGACCCAGCAAAAATTCATAAAAAGATTGGAATCTATCCCTTCTGTTGCCCTGCTAGAGGAGGATACCTGCAAAGCTGCTCTGAACCTGGCTGAAAAAGGCCTTATTGGCCAGTTTACAGGCCTATGGCCCTCTCCCAAATCTGTGGAGGAATGGACCCAAAGAAACTGGCAATCTCTCATAA
Source organism: Pinus tabuliformis (assembly GCA_031772625.1). Taxonomy (NCBI): domain Eukaryota; kingdom Viridiplantae; phylum Streptophyta; class Pinopsida; order Pinales; family Pinaceae; genus Pinus; species Pinus tabuliformis. Next base: position 1,504,533,262 of record CM062819.1, on the reverse strand, counting down.
AAAATGGAGTGAAGAGTTACTTCGTGGGCAAAGGGTACTTCGTCTTTGTCTTTGAATGCTCAGAAGACAGAAGCCTAATATTCAGAAATGGCCCCTACTTCATGGGGCCGCAGGGACTCTATCTAAATCAATGGAATCCAGACTTTGATCCCTCTCAAGATGTTCCATCCGCGGTGCCGGTGTGGGTAAGACTTCCCCATCTGCCCCTCCACTGTTGGAACCAAAAATCGTTTCAGACCATTGGGAACGCTCTAGGCAAGTATATAGACCAGGCAGTAAGAAGAGATCAATACTCTTGTGCGCGCATCTGCGTCGAAGTGGATCTCGAAGAAGGATTGCCGGAAGCGATCAAGCTCACGGTGGCAGGATGGTCGCACATCCAAGAGCTTGATTACGAACAGCTCCCATTTAAATGCAGACACTGTCATGGCTACGGCCACTTCGCCAAAAACTGTAAGAAGAAAGCAGAGGAACAGGCTGAGAAACAGAATGGAGAACAATGGACCTTAGTCCAAAGATCAGTCCAAGAAAAGAAAAACACAGGAAAAAGCGCTCCAACAAGTGACAGGAACAATGATACCCCAACTCAGGAAACAGGAGATAATGAAAAAGAATCTGAGGAGGCACAACCAGATCCGCCGACCAAAGTTCAGGCTAATGAGAATCCTGAGGAAACCCCACCAAAAAATAAAGAGGTAGGAGGTGACATCCACATTGAAGCCAATCAAGGCAGCCCCTCAAGCCCCACGTATGCTGACATCGCGAAGAAAAAGCCAGCTATAAGCTCTGAGTCTTCAGAAGAAGAACTCTTTGAGAGGCCATTAAAAAGACCAGGAAGGAAATCCCGTAAAGAAAAAAGAGAAGAAGAAGCAGAAAGGCTCAAAACCCAAGGGAGCCAATCCACGATAGAAATGACAATCGGGAGAAGTAACAGGCCCAGGACTTCCAAGGGCGGTTCCACCCCAAGCATAGGTAAATAATGAAATTAGTCTCTTGGAATTGCAGAGGACTGGGGAGCCCCGCAAAAGTCGAAGCAGTTAAGGACCTCTTAAAATCGGAACCTGCAGATATCCTCATGCTCCAAGAGACTAAGATAGCAGGACAAGCCCTGCTAGAAACCGGAAACTCAAAATGGAAGAAAAACTCAGGCATAGCTGTCAGCGCTCGGGGATCCTCGGGAGGCCTGGCAACGCTCTGGAATGGAGAACTATTCCAGCTGATCAGCACTCATGAGACCTTGCATTGGATCTATACAGAAATCACCCACACTCCAAGTAAGTTAACTATCTCTTTGGTCAATCTTTATGTTCCAGTCAACTATTCAGAAAAAAGAGACTGTTGGAAGTCTTTGGCAGATTTCCTCGAACAGGAAGCCCCTAACAACATCATCCTCGCTGGTGATCTCAATATTGTTCTGAAAGCCAAAGAAAAAAGAGGAGGCACTGACCATAAGGACCCCATGGTGGGTGTCGTGGAGGAACTCGCTCAGATTTGGGATCTACAAGACTTCAATCCAATTCACGGCTTATACACCTGGTCAAATAATAGATCTGGAACAGATCATATTTCTGCTCGGCTCGACCGCTTCCTAGTGCAATCTCTCCTCATGAACAAGAAAATCATAACATCAAAAATTCTGCCCAAATTGTCCTCGGACCACAAGCCTATACAGCTCTGTCTAGAAGATGAAGAAGACTTGGGCCCCATCCCCTTTCGATTCTCTCCTCAGTGGATTGAAAGAGAAGGCTTTATGGACACGGTGAAAGCATCCTGGAACATCTCCATCGCAGGATCCCCAAGCTTTGTTTGGGAGCAAAAACTGAAGCTCACTAAAAAAGCTTTGAAAGAATGGATCAAGAAACCAGCGCCCAACCCCACCTCTCTAAGAGTTGCAACAGTCCAGGCCTTGCATTCCCTGCAAAATAATATGGAAAGCAAAATCATTAATGAAAACCTCTTGGAAAAGGAAATTAGAGCGCAGAGAGCAGCCTATAAATCTTTCAGAAACGAGGAAGAATATTGGAGACTAAAATCAAGGAGCCTGTGGCTAAAAGGAGGGGACCGCAACACTTCTTTCTTCCATCGGCAGTACAGGGCCAGATTGTCAAGGAATCACATAACAGAAATAAAGACTATGACGGGCCAAATCTGCAAGGGCAATCAACAAGTCAAAGAAGCTGCAGAACAACACTTTCAGAATCTCTACAACTCGGATGATCAAGGTGAAGAAATGGAGGAAACAGAATTTCTCAACCACATCCCCTCCTTAATTTCGCCTGAGGACAATGCAGAGTTATGTAAACCTGTCACAAAGGAAGAAATTATCAAAACCATCTGGTCCATGGACTCCGACAAGGCCCCCGGACCGGACGGTTTTTCCATTCACTTCTACAAAGTCTGCTGGGACACAATAAAATATGACCTCCAAAGGATGGTAAGGGGATTCATGTCAAAAGCCAAAGTAGGTGGTAGCACCAACTCAACCTACCTAGCTCTGATCCCTAAGGACTCTAATCCGGAAACTTTTGCCAGATTCAGGCCAATTTCTTTATGTAATGCTTCCTATAAGATCTTGGCAAAGTTGATGGCCAATAGAATGAAGCCCTTGCTCCCTAGAATCATCTCCACATCTCAAGGAGGTTTTGTGAAGGGTAGACACATCCTTGACAATGTCATCCAAGTTCAGGAGACCATTCACACAAGCCAGCAGAGAAAAGAGAAAGGTATGTTAATAAAGATAGATATGGCAAACGCGTTTGACAGAGTTAATAGAGCATTTCTCAGCAAAGTCTTGCTTTCCTTTGGCTTCTCCAATCAGTTTGTTAATCTTCTAAAAGCCTGCATGAACAATCCATGGATAGCTCCACTCATAAATGGCAGACCTGCAAACTTCTTTAAAGCGAAGAGAGGCATCAGGCAGGGATGCCCGCTCTCTCCCTATCTTTACATCATAATGGCAGAAGCATTAAGCCGAAAACTTGAAGATGAAAGACTGTCAGGCTCCATCCCGGGCCTCAAAACCTCCAACAGATTAAGCCCCATTAATCATGCTTTATTTGCAGATGACTCGATTCTTCTGGGGGGTGCCTCAATCAGAATTGCAAAAGCCTTCGGCAAGGTCATTAGGAACTACTGCAAAGTCTCAGGAGCATTGGTAAATGAAGGCAAAAGCGAAGTCTTCAGCTGGAATACAAATCATCAGGATCTCATTAATATTGCCAACACTCTTGGATTCAAAGGGCATTCACAATGGGAGAGCATCAGATACCTCGGTCTTCCCATAATCTCAGGAGTGAACAAAAGATCGCTGTGGAGTGACATAATCTGCAAATTCAAAGCCAAAATCTCGAAATGGGGAGGCCATTGGTTGACAAAAGGAGGTAAGGTCGTTTTAATCAAATCACAGCTCTCTTCTTTAATAATTTACCAAGCTGCCTTTCTGCTTGCTCCCAGAAATATCATGGACCAAATCTCCTCACTGCTTAGGAATTTCCTCTGGCAAGGGGGCAGGGGCAATGACAAGAAGCTGCACCTGGTCAACTGGGAAACAGTCAAGAAGCCCTTCGATGAAGGAGGTCTGCAAATCAAAGATCCTTCCCTGGTCAACCTTGCTCTAGGCAGCAAGATCCTGTGGAAAATGTACAAAGAGCCAAGTCACCCTGTCAGCGCCATTCTTTGCTCAAAATACACTACCAGCGATGAGTTGAGAAACCTTCGATTGGACCACACAGCCAACAACACTCTTTTGTGGAAGCTCTGTCTCAAGAGCAGCAAAATATTCAATTGTAAAATCTATAGAATACCGGGGAATGGCAAGAAAACCAGCATCTGGAACGACAGGATTATGGGGCGAGATGCCATAAGGGATAATGAAGAAATCACAGGTTTTAAGGAGTGGTTAACCTCTGCCGGGAAGTCAAGTCTCTATGACATATCAGAATGGGACCAGCGAGGCGACTGGGCAGGTTGGGCAATCCCTGCTCCTCCAGCCCATTTACAGCATCAACTGAACATTTTTATGGAGCAGCTCGAAGAGGCCGCCCCGATCCACAGAACAATACAAGATCGATGGGGCTGGGGCCATACTGGCGATTACACTGCAGCGGAAGGATATAAAGCATATCAAATAAAAGGAAACAACAAATACAGCCCAGCGTTTTGGAAAAACATTTGGGATCCCTCTGCTCTTCCAAAAATCAATTTTTTTGTCTGGTCTCTGATCCATAACAAGATCCTTACAGGCGATAATCTTGCAAAAAGAAGTTTCGCTGGCCCTCATTGGTGCGCCCTCTGCAGAAGCAACGCCGAGACTGTGCAACACCTATTCATTGACTGTCAATTCGCAAAGGCAGTCTGGGATCATACGCTTCATGATTTACATATAACCTCTCCGGCTCACATAACAATTCCAAACCTCTTTTCTGAATGGAGCCGTCGGTACTCTCGACACATACCGCAAAAGTCGATTTGGAATAAAATCTGGAATGCTCTGCCCAAGTTTGTCTGCTGGAAAATCTGGTTGGCCCGCAATCAGAAGGTCTTCAAGGAACACCAGTTAACTTCTTTGCAGGTAGCAGCCAAGGCTAGATCTCTTCTCCTAGAGACGGTGCAGCAACAGTACTATAAAGAAGATGCAACTCTTCAGCAGGTAGAGAAGCGTTGGATTGGAAAGCTTACTCTGCAAAATAGGAAAACTCTCTTTGCACCTAATCTAGAACACCCAACCTGGAAGAAAAGAGATGCAGATGAAACATTCCAAGAATGGTGGAGAGCTCAAAACACTCATACAATATTCTTTGACGGGGCTTCTAAAGGAAACCCTGGCCCCTCGGGTGCCGGTGGGATCATCTTCTCCCCAGAAGGGCGCTCCAGAGATATTTTCTACTGGGGCCTCGGCGTGAAGACCAACAACCAAGCAGAACTTCTCAGCCTCCTTAAAGCCTGCCAAATTGCCAGAGGAGAAGGGATCAAGGATATTCAGATTTTTGGAGACTCAGAGATTCTCATAAAGAAGTTGAGGTATGGAGAGGTATTCCGAAATGCAGGTCTCAACAGAAATCTGGAAAGATTAAAAAGAGTTCTTTCATACTTTGCATCCACCAAATTATATCATATTCTCAGAACTTCAAACACCGAAGCGGACTTGATGGCAAACAAAGGTAGCGCACTGGACAGAGGGCGGCTCTTCATCAATGAGGATAGCTTCATAGAAACTCCTCCATAATAGTTAGTTATAGCAGCTGTATTAGAAGCACAAGCAAGTTGTAAGCAGGGCTGCCTCGGCAAAGCCCCTCTCCTTTTCCACCAGATTCAATAAAATCCCATATCCGTTACAGTTAAAAAAAAAAAGAGAGAAAACCTAGTGAAAGAAACCAAAAATAAAGAAATTCATAAAAAATCCTAGTTGAAGGAAAAATTAAAAAGGGAAAACCCTAGTTGGAAGTGGAGAAGTTCACTAGTAAGAACAATTTTACATTATGTAAACTGAAGGTATGGGATTTGCTAGTGCAACAAGGGTTTCACAAAGCATTAGATGGGGCTAGAAAGAAATCTATTGGCATGAAAAACTTGGATTGGGAAGACATGGATGCTCGAGCTCTCAGTGCCATCGGGTTGTGCCTAGAGGATGAAGCTCTCTTCAACATTATTGAAGAAACCTTAGTAGAAGGTATGTGGGGAAAATTGGAAACAATGAACATGACTAAGTATTTAACCAACATAATCGATTTGAAGAGTCAGTTGTATAGTCTCCGGATGAAAGAGGGTACTAAACTTGTAGAACACTTAAAATGTATTTAATACACTTATTTGCGAGTTTTTAGATATGAATGTTAAATTTGAAGAAGAAGATAAAGCTATCCCTTTCTTATGTTCCTTTCCCAAGTCTTAGGATCACTTTGTGACTTCTATTAGTTTGAGCACCATCGAATCTTTAGAACCTGATTCTCTTGTGGGAGCTCTATTATCTGAAGAAGTACGAAGGAAGTATAGCATTGAAACTTCCATGCGACAAGCCATGGTAGATAGAGGCTAGTGTAAGGAAACAAGGGAGAAAGAAAGAAGTTCTTCGAGATCAAAATCAAAAGGCAAGAAGTGTAAAGTCAAACATTGGTATTTCAACAAAAATGGGCATATCAAAAAAGATTGTTGGAAATGAAAGGAAACCATTGAAAACCCAAAGAAGGAAGAAAATCAAGTTGACTTAGGTATGATTGATGAAGTTTTATCTACTAAATTAGGTATGGTAGATGAAGTTATGTATGTTTGCAATGTTTATCAGCATTATGAAAATTGTTTGTTAGATTCTGGTGCTTCTCGTTACTTGAGTTCGCACAGAAGTTGGTTTACTTCATATCAAGCTATGAATGGTAGTTTTATGTTTATAAGTAATAATGTATCTTGTCAAATGATTTGGATAAAAAATGCCAGAATTAAAATGTATGATGATACAATTAGAACATTGACTAATGTTAGAAATTTGCCTGAGTTGAGAAAGAATTTGATTTCTTTTAGAGTATTGGACACGAAAGGTTACAAATTTACAAGTCATAATGGAGTGTTAAAAGTTTCAAAGGAAGCTCTAGTTGTTATGAAAGCAAAGAAGATCGAAAACCAATACAGAATCAAAGGAAGTACTCAGGTCAGTGAGGCAGTGATTGTATCTGAGAAGGAAAATTAAGATATGCTCCCATGGCATCAGCAAATCGACCACATGAGTGAAAAGGTGCTTCAGGTACTAATGAATCATAAATTACTTCCTATCTTGAAATCATTGAGATTGGATTTTTGTAAACATTGTTTATATGGAAAACAATGTAAAAGAAAATTAAAACCAAAAGTCTTAATAGTAAATAATTTTTTGACTATATTCATTTTGATCTTTGGGGACCATCTACTACAATATCTTATGGAGGTGAATATTAATTTGAAACATTTACTCATGATTAGTTCAGGAAAGTATGAGTCTATATGTGAAAAAGAAAAAATCATGTATTTAATCTCTTTAAACAGTTAAAGCTATGGTTGGAGAGAAAATAGACAAATTAATTAAATGTTTAAGAATTGACAATGGCTATGAATTTACTTCCCTAGAATTTGAACAATATTGCAAGGATGAAGGGATTGTTAGACATACAAATTTTTTCTATACTCCTCAGCAAAATGGCGTTGTTGGACATATGAATTAGACTCTTATGGAGAGAGGTAGAATCATTATCAACAATGTTAACTTGCAAAAGGAGTTGTGGGAAGAAGTAATATATATTGCTTGTTATTTGGTAAAAGAATCACTTTCAATTGACATTAATTGTAAAGTTCCTGAAGAAGTTTGTTCGGGCCAGTATTGTGATTATTCATATTTAACAATTTTTGGTTGTGATGCCTACACTCTTATTCCAAAGAATCATTTTTCTATGTTAGAACCAAAAGAAAAATGTTATGTATTTTTTGGGTATGACTATGCGGTGAAATGATAATGGTTTTGGGATCCTTCTTCACATAATATAGTCATTAGTAGAGATGTAACAATTGATGAATATTCTCTTCTAAAATCCAATGTTGGAAAAGTTGAATAGGAACAAGTGTTGCCAAATCAACAAATTTAGTTGGAGACCGAACCTTTTTTCGGAAAGTCAAAAGGAAGAAGATACTTCTGAAGAAAAAGGAGAAGAAGATGTAAATGAAATTATAGAAGTTTAGGAACCAGTTGAACAACGAGCCACTCTCAGGAGGTCTATAAGTGAATGAATAACACCCAAAATGTATGAATATTTTGCTTCATCTATTGCATTGATTACTGAAGATGGGGAGCCTTCTTATTATCAGGAAGAAATCTATGATGTGGATAGTGAAAAATGGAATAATGCTATGGATGAGGGAATGGATTCCTTAGCCAAAAAAGGACCTGGGATCTTGTAGAAATTCATAAAGGGAGAAGTGTTGTCAAATGAAAATGGGTCTTTAAACTGAAGTGGAATATTGATGGATGTATTGAAAGATATAAGGTGATACTGGTAGGAAAACGGTATTCTTCGGTAGAAGCTATTGACATTCATGATATTTTTTCACGAGTCGTAAACCTTGTTTCTTTTCCTACTGTGTTAGCACTAGCTACATTACTTGATCTTGAGTTAGAACAGTTTGATGTTAAAACGACTTTTCTTCATGGAGATTTGAATGAAGAGATTTATATGGAACAACCAAAATTCTTTGTACAAGGTCACAACAAAGCATTATTTTGCAATCTTGAAAAATCATTGTATGACCTGAAGCAGTCTCCGAGGCAGTGGTACAAGAATTTTGACTCCTTCATGGTGAAAGAGAACTACACTAGAAGTGAGTATGATCATTATGCATACCTTAAAAGTTTCAATGGAATATTCATTATCTTGGTTTTGTATGTTAATGATATTCTTATTCCAAGAAAGGAATGGAAGAAATCAGCAAGTTAAAGGCTTAGCTTTATAGGAAGTTTGATACGAAGGATCTTGGAACTGCAAATCTATCTTAGGCATCGAAATACACAAATATAGGAAAAAAGGAATTCTCTGGTTATCACAACATAAGTATGTGGAGAAAACACTTGCAAAGTTTGATATGGAAAATGTGAAACTTGGTAGTGTTCCTTTAGCTACCCATTTTAAGCTTTCTTTGGGTCTGAGTCTGAGAACTAATGAAGAAAAGAAGTATATGTCTCATTTACCATATGGAAATATGGTAGGAAATTTAATGTTTGTGATGGTATCTACAAGACCTGACATTTCAGATGTACTTAGAGTTGTCACCAGGTTCATGGAAAATCCAGGTGAAGAACATTGGAGAGTACTTCGATATTTGAGTTGAACAAGTGCCCAGTGTATGATCTTTAATGATAGTGAAGGTTCAGTCTGCAGATATATGGATACTGATTATGTAGATGACTTGGAAAAAAAGCAGATCTAATACATAACATGTCTTTACTCTTGCAGGTGGAGCAATTACTTGGTTGTTAAAGCTTCAAGATGCATTTGTTTTGTCCACTACTAAAGAAGAGTATATAGCTACTTCAAATGGCTGTAAAGAGACAATCACGTTGAAAGGTCTACCTGATGAGATTGAAAGGAGGAAAGAGAAAGTGAATGTATTCTGTGAGAGCCAAAGTGTTATTACTTTGGCTACAAATCTGGCTTATCACAGCAAGACTAAGCATATTGATGTTAGATACCACTTTGTCAGACATAGGATCAATGGCGGCAAGGTATCTCTGAAGAATGTCTATACACAGGAGAATCGTGCATACATGTTCACGAAGCTAGTTTTAGTAGAGAAGTTGTGACGGTGTTTGGCTTCTCTTGGCTTGCAAAAGAGATGAGGAATGGGCATGGGCAAGATATTAAGAAAATTGTTGTCAAGGTGGAGATTGATAAAGAAACAACATAGATCCATTTTAAGCACAAATCTAACATGAGCGAAAAGGGATCAAATTTCTTCAGGTGCAAACTTATTTTAAAGCGCAAAAAAAAATGTGTAATTATTCCATGTTTAAATTGTATTTTTGATACAACTAATTAAACATGTATAGCATATTGTTTGTTGCTATAGTTAATATCTCTTTTCGATTTAGACAATATTTTATTTCTATTTTAAGAAGTACATGTGTGAAGTCCAAATTGAACATGGACATATCACATTCACACAGGGTTGTATAATTATCCTTTGGACTGAATCACAACAATTAATGTTAATAATGTAATTATTTTATTAAATATGGTAATTGTGTAAAGAAATTGTGCACCATAAAGAGTTATGAGTGAAGATTCCCTTAGGAGTGAAGATTTCTTTGACATATTGTTAATGTTTTACAATTTAAATTCTTATGTTGATTTTTGTGATTCACTTTCTATTTCTTATACATTTCTTTCATATTGAAATATTAACCGACTCAAAATACCAAAAAAAAAAATTGATTTTAACCTTATTCTCATAATTCTTTCTCTACCTTTATAAATCATCCAACCTCTCAAATTAATAAAAATAATCAAATTCAATAATTCTTTCTGTACCTTTATAAATATTCCAACTGCTCGAATTAAATAAAATAATCAAATTCAATAATCCTTCATATACACATATAAATTCTACAGCCTTTCGAATTATATAAAAGTAATAAAATTCGGTATATCAGATCTCAAGATATCTAACCTAAGGGATAGAAACTCATTCAGCGGCCGTTTATTACTTGATGTGTAGGCTGAGCTGAGATTTTGTGAATTATTCTCTGTGAAATTAGGATTTATCTATTGCTTGGTGTAGTAATAATAAATATACGTTAAGCAGCAGGGCCTAAATAATAGAATTGCATTAGGGCTATCGAAGCAACCTTGACTAGTTCGATGACGTGGCTATTTCCGAAAACACCGCGTACCAGCCAGAACTTGGCGATATCGTCCAGTGGAAAATATGGTGCCAGCATGCTTTTTTCTGAGCAGCGCATGTAGATGTGTTCAGTCCTTGTGAAGTGGATGAAGTGGCGTAGCTCATCTTCACAAAAAAAAGGAAAGAAATTTGTTGTATTGCTTACCTTTGGATTTTATAATGGAATTAGTGGAAAAAGAAAGTTAGAGTTCAACCCTAATACGGGGAACATGACGAATTCTCTGAATCAATAAGAACCGCTAATTTTTATTAGTCCCTGCCTTCGACATAGCAGGGACTATAGTGTTCGATACAGTGTTGACTGACAATTAAACAATTCTTTGAACAAACATTTCGCTTGCGTACAAATATTTAACCAAAGTTTTTGCTGACAATTTGCCTGCACCAAAATTTTAAGCAATGTTTTCAAATCGACCTCTTATTGGGAACTTCATGTTTCCCGAGGCAACTTTAGATGTACAAAGCGTTTTTATCCAAAGTTCGCATTGCATTTCTTCTTTGTCTATTTTGTGATATCCAAAGTAACTTTCGCTTCCTGTATGCAAAATTTGGATAAATAGTAAGAGACATGCATCAGATAACCATCACCACTGATGCTGCATGTACAGCTGCCATGGCTTCTTCCAAGTGTCCTAATGCATTGAAGTTCTGACCTTCAGAAGACAGGATAAATTGATTCTAGAGCAAGCACATGGAAGACTTTCATGAACTAATCTGCATCGAAGTTCTGAAGATGTACTCGTAATATTCAACAGACTAGATAAATTCATTCCAGAAACCTCGCCGAAGTTTTCCATTCATTCTGAAAACGTCATCGAAGTCTGCAATGGCAGGAGTGGCAGCAACGGAGGAGTGGTAGAAATGGAGACTCCTTTCATCTACACCTGCACCACAGAAGACAAGGTAAGCAAGGTAAGCAACACAAGAACCAGTGGCATAGTAGTTGTTTAAGCAGTGTAGCAGTGATTTTGTTTGAAATGTTTTTCTTACATTTCTATTCTTCTCTGGAAACGATTTTCTTTCTGGTATCATATTCTTCTTTGGCAATGATTTTTCTTTCTGGTATTTTCTTGCTGCATTATTTTGCAATACACATATCATTAGCATGGCGTGCCAAAATATCTAGAAGGGCGCATGCAGATAAGTTCCCGAAATTATTTCAACAAAATTACATGAATGACTGTATGCTCTATTTTTCATCTTGCAAGGAAAATATAGAACAATGTTGTATCTATCTAGAAACTGTACACAAATTATAACTAGGACAATGCATCGGAATATCAGAATGGGGAAGATGGTAAGCATCCAATTAATATTGCAACAACTTACAGTATTCGGATTTCCTCAACAGAAAACATAACAGATTGTGTGAAAGTATCCCTAAGCCCAGACAACGAATTCAATAACACCTCCACGCAGAAATACGAATAATTTCAATTGGTATCAGAAATTTAAAGACATTTAATGACGAATTTTGCAGGCATCCACAACTTTTACATGTAAAGGATCATTTGAATGCTAAAATACATTGAACTGTCTAAAAGAACATAGACGTGATTTATGTTTTAAAGTCGCCATACCTTCGATTTCATCGACAAGCCCAACCGCGATTGTTCTCTGAATTCGAACAAGCCCAAACCACTACACAGACCCGAAGCAATGAGGGATAAAAGGTAGTGTCGACAATAATGAAGTTCTGTCAGGATTACCCCTCTACACGTAGACTTGACCTTATCTTCAAACCCTGGCAATGGCCGTCAACATTAGTGATGAGGATTTTACGAAGTGAAAAAAAAACTGGTATGAACATTCTTCTCGCAGTTGACATCATGAGAGCAATGCAATTAACTTTCATTTTCCACAGCATGAATGTGCTAGAGTTTCAAGTTTACTTCGCTGATGTGCACTCAAATCACCATCATAGTCACAGACTCTACTGGAATTTCAGGCACCAAAATTGATAGGTACATTCAGGTTTCATTGAAGAAGTACCTCTTTAATTGCTAGAATCAATCCCACAGTTATAAAGATCCTCTGTTGAAGTTCTCGCAAGCTAAAGGTTATCGTTGATAAGGCACCCAGCGGAATTCGAATAGTTAATATGAAAAAGGGGGATACAAGTGTAATACATGCATAGGATGTCACAGCTGGCTCACTACATGATCCATCATCACCACAAGTAAAGATAATAATATAAATTTAATCTTCGGTGTTTTCAGCTATAATACGCCTAATGGGATGTAAAAATAATAATCTAAATTTAATGTTCAGCGTTGAGAAATCTTGATCTATACTCACTAAAATATAATCCAAATTATGGTGGTTTTTATGAAGTGAAAAAAAAACTGGTATGAACACTCTTCTCGCAGTTGACATCGTGAGAGCAGTGCAATTAACTTTGATTTCCACAGCATGAACGTGCCAGTGTTTCAAGTTTACTTCGCTGATGTGCAATCAAATCACCATCATAGCCATAGATTGTAGGCACCAGAATTGATAGGTACAGTTAGGTTTCATCGAACAAATACACTTTAATTTCTAGAATCAATCCCACAGTTTTCAAGATCCTCTGTTGAAGTTCTCGCAAGCTAAAGCTTATTGTTGATAAGGCACCTAACAGAATTCAAATAGTTAATATCAAAAAGGGGGATACAAGTGTAATACATGCATATTGAGATAGAGCTTGCACACTACATGATCCATCCTCGCCAGAGTAAAGATAATAATATAAATTTAATCTTCAGTGTTGTCAGCTATAATACGCCTAATGGGATGTAAAAATAATAATCTAAATTTAAGGTTCCACGTTGAGAAATCTTATCTATACTCACTAAAATATAATCCAAATTATGCATCTACAAAACACTTTAATTTTGCTTATTATTACTCTCTTTATGGAACTTTTGACTACCTGAGTTGTTAGCTTGTTACATGCTCTTGGGAATTTGGTTCATGACAATTTGGATTGACTCTAATTTCTTACAATGTCACAATCTAGGTAATTGTGGATCAAAATTTGGACTGTCGCTAATTTCTTATTGTGTCATGGATTTAATGGTGGATAGGTTGTGTAAATAGTTTAGACTTTATTGTGCACGATCTTTACGTTTTAGTGGTTGGTTCTCATATAGTTCAATTGATTAAGAGATATATTAGGCCTGTAATGCGGGTGCAAATACAAGATATTTTGCTTGGAAAGCGTTTTGTAATAGTTGATACAGAGCTTACACCCCAAGTCTTTGACATTGGACATCTAAAATGTACTAACTCGTTTTTGGGATAAGATAGGTTAAAAAAAATGAAAACAAAGAAAAGGAAAAAAAAATGGCCATAAAGGGGTCATTGTTTCAGCATATAAATAAAATACATTATATTTGCCTTTATTTTTCTATAATTTCACCATTTTTTCGGATAAATTTGTCATCAGCGAGAGTTTTATATTTTAATGTTGGTTGAGATGTGGCTTAGTAATGGCAAGTGACCCTCAGGTTTTCATGCAGAAAATGGATAGGGTTTCAACATTGGTAGATGTTGTTGATTAAATGGAGGAGTTTCCACAGTGTATTAATAATCTCTATTTCAAGCTCGTGTCTATCTTCTTCAACTTGAGTTCCTTGTACTTAGACTACCCCGAATTTCTTAACGAGGTTTGTTGCTTAGTCCTGAATTAAAGACAGCCAAGCAAACACTACCATCACGCTGATTCCGTCGAGTGAAAACAAAAAATAATTATCTGTAAGTGGCACATAAGGCTTGTAATGGCATCATGTGACATGTACAGTCCTTGAGGCGGTGCACTTGGGATCTGCAAGTTGAACAGAAAATTGTTGAAATATAATTTCAACTGTAGCGTTGCCGGAAGCCGCCAGTAAACAGCGATCGCAAAACAACCAATGTTCCCTGCACCTCCTTTTGCCTAAAGCTGTTTTTCCTCCATGGGCAGCGAGCATATTGAATGGTTGACATGTGGTTTGCAAAACAACCATTCCTCGGCACGTAAAGCTCGGTTGAAAGGTACCTCCGGGGAATTTTTGACAGTCGTTCGATTCACATCAATGGTTGATGTACAAGCCTGCTCCATATGACGTGACGTGAAGTGTAATGTTTGCTTGACCGCCAGGTTTATCCGTAAAGCAATTAAATGTAATTAATATAAATTTACTGTGGTCAGAAAAGTTAGGTAAAAGCTTTTAATTTTGTTTTTGTTTTACGGACAAGTGAAAGGTAAAGTCAAGTTATGTTTTTTGTTGTTCGTTCAATTTGAAAGAGGGAAACACGCAGGCCAAAAAGAAAAAGGGGAACATACGCAGCGTGCGAATGAAGGAAATTTTACACAGCAGTGTAAATTTTTTTTTAAGCTGAGACAGAGGATGAAATGCGGAGCAGTGCAGTCACAGGAGTGTTTTCAGCAGTGTTAATTTTTGAAGAAACAGAGTATTGCTCTTTGTTGCAGAGACAGAGTAATTTCCCAGGAAGAGAGTGAAGTTTTCTTTAACTGCATCCGAAGCAGGCTTGATGAAATCCCTCTATGAGAGGAAGAATTTTGTAATAGTTATCTTATTAATGAATACAAGTTTTTGTGTATGTGAAACTCCGTGTTCTGGAAACATTTTTTTTTGTTCCGCTGTGCCAAAGAAACATAGCATTATTCTCGGTTCTGTTCAGTCATTTTGTTTGGAATTATCAGAAATTCCCAACATGGTATCGGAGCTTGTCCAGGCTCTTTGAAGGTGTCAAATAAGCTGAAGGAAGGATTTCTTGTTGCAGCATCTTCTCTAGCAGAGTGAAGACTCAGTCAAAAGAAAAATCCAAGGTATTTCTTATGTTAGTTTTTGTGTTACTATTGAGGACAGTCTGTCATTTAAAAAAAAAACGCACATTCAAGTATTTTGAAGCACAGTTAAGAGTGCAAGAATGGTTGGAGCGAACACTATCATGGGTATCTGTAATACCCAGCTCCCACAATTTAATGGGAAAACTATGACTATTGGGCAATAAGCATGAGAGCTTGGCTTGCTTCCCAAGACTTATGGGAATTTGTTGAGGATGGTTTTGAAGAGTCAGCAAATGAAAATGAGTTTGATAATTTAACTCAGGCAGAGAAGGATCTGTTGAAGAGCAATAAGAAGAAGGATTCTAAAGCCCTCTACTTTTTGTATCAAGCAGTGCATGAGAGTGTGTTTCCAAGGATAGCAACAGCTAAGAGATCCAAAGAAGCATGGCAAACTCTCAAGATAGCCTATCAAGGCATGGAGAAAGTGAAGACAGTAAAACTACAGTTGCTGAGGAGAGATTTTCAGAATCTTTGCATGAAAGAGTCAGATAATATTGACTCATTCTTCACACATGTGATTGGTCTGGTCACACAGATAAGGTCTCATGGAGAGATTCTTGAAGAAAGAAGGATTGTGGAGAAACTATTAAGGATCCTACCCTCAAGGTTCGATGTGATTGTTACCCCCATAGAAGAGACAAAGGATCTCACAAACTTTTTAGTTGATGAACTACATGCATCACTGATAACACATGAGCAGAGATTGAGTAGAAATGAAAACTCATCTCTAGAACATGCCTTTAAGACCCATATGTTCTTTGGAAGAGGAAGAGGTCAAGGCAGAGTAAACAAGAAAGGAGGAGGCAGTAATCCAAATCAGAACCAAGGCCAAGGCAACAGTCAACAAAGTGGACAACATCATGCTCAAGATCAAAGGTATGATAAATCCAATGTCCAATGTCACTATTGTAAAAAATATGGGCATTATGCAAATGAATGTGGGAAGAAGCAGCATGATATGAGTAATAGAACTAGTGCAAATTTCAATAGAGAAAATATCAGCCAAAATAATTTGTTTTTAGCTTGTAATATGGTTGAAGAAAAGTGTGAAGATGTATGGTTTCTAGACTCCAGTTGCAGCAACCATATGTCAGGAAACATAGCCCTGTTTTCTATGTTAGATCAGAGTGTGAAGTCACAAGTCACACTAGGGACTGATAATAAAGTTTCTGTTATGGGAAAAGGAGAAGTAAATGTCTTAACAAGGAAAAGTGAAAAGAAAACCATAACATATGTTTATTATGTTCCTGGAATAAAATGTAACCTCTTAAGTATTGGACAGCTTGTTCAAAAGGGGTACAGTGTTTTCTTTGTGGATGATGTATGCACCATCATGGATAAAAGACCCAGCAAACAATGTATTGTTCAAGTGAAGATGACAAGGAACAGGATGATCCCTCTTAGAATGAAAGCAGATTTAAAAAATGGAGAAGAAATAGCAGCAGTGACTCAAGAGGCTTTCCAAAGAAAACCAAAAGATGAAAATTGGTTGTGGCACTTGAAATTTCGACATCTCAAATTTGGAGGTCTTAACTTGTTGAAAAGAAAAGGAATGGTAAGAGGATTACCATTGATAGAGAAACTAGACAGTCTTTGCAAAGGTTGTATCTTGGGGAAACAACACAAAGAAAGTTTTCCATCTGGAAAAAGCATAAGGGCAAAAGCACCCTTAGAGATTGTCCACTCAGATTTATGTGGACCGATGCAAACTCCATCACTTGCAGGCAACCACTATATACTAACATTTATTGATGATTTTACTAGAAAAACTTGGGTTTATTTCCTGACGAACAAAAGTGAAGTGTTTGAAATATTTTGCAATTTCAAAGCACTTGTAGAAGACCAAAGCGCGTTGCATATAAAAGTTCTAAGAACTGATAGAGGAGGTGAGTATATCTCCAAAGAATTTCTATGTTTTTGTAGAGAAAATAGAATTCATAAGCAATTTACCACTAGGAACACCCCGCAGCAAAATGGAGTTGCCGAAAGGAAGAATAGGACAATCATGGATATGGCGAGGAGTATGTTAAAGGCAAAGCATTTTCCAAATGATTATTGGGCTGAAGCTGTACACTGTGCAACGTACATTTTGAATAGATGCCCTACAAAAGTAGTCATGAACAGAGTGCCAGAAGAAGCATGGAGTTGGAAAGCAAGGAGTCACCTGCATGAAATTTTTTGTATGTGTGGCCTATGCACACATTCCAGATCAACTAAGGAAGAAATTGGACAGCAAAGGGAAGAAATATATTTTCATTGGATACAGTGAGGAATCCAGAGCTTACAGGTTGCATAACCCATCCACCAAGAAGCTTATTGTGAGTAGAGATGTTCAGTTCATTGAGGAGGAAGCTTGGGATGGAAGCATAGAGAAAACAGTGAATGTTAAAAACTGTTTGTCACATGATGAAGATGATGATGAGATGTCTGAAATACATCCCCAAATAGTAGCACCAACACAAGGGCAGCAAAATACACCGTTGAGGAGAAATGAAAGTGCTTCTCCAAGCACACCATAAGGAGGAAATTCAAGTGCTTCTTCAAGCACTTGCACACCAAATGAAAGAGGTAAGAAGTTCAGAAATTTAAGTGACATTTATGAACAAGAGGCAGCAAATGAAGCTGTGAATTCTTTGTTTGCTTTATATTGTCATGTTGATGAACCTATTCATTTCGAAGAGGCAGAAGCCAAAATAGAGATGGAAGAAACAATCCAGCAAATGCTCAAGCAAGAGGCAGAATATGTAGCAGCTACATCAGCATCATGTCAAGCAATTTGGATGAGAAGAATGCTAAGGAGTTTATGCCCAGAGCAAACAAAAGGAACTGTGATTTTTTGTGACAATAGCTCAGCTATTGCATTATCCAAGAATGTTCTGTTTCATAAGAGAATGAAACACATTGACACAAAGTTTAATTACATCAGGGAATTGGTAAACAATGGAGAAATTGTTTTACAACACTGCAGAACTCAGGAGCAGGTTGCAGACATTCTGACCAAACCATTGGGGTAGAAAAGTTTTGAATTTTTGAGGAAATGTCTGGGTATGACTCATAACCGAGCAGTTGAAATTAAAGGGGAGCGTTGAAATATAATTTGAACTGCAGCGTTGCCGAAAGTCGCCAGTGAACAACGACAATAAAACAGCCAACGTTTCCCCGCACCGCCTTTTTCCTAAAGATGTTTTTCCTTCGAGGGCAGCGAGCATATTCAACGGTTGACACGTGGTTTGCAAAACCGCCATTCCCCGGCGCATAAAGCTTAGTTGAAAGGGACCTCCGGGGAATTGCCGACAGCCATTCGATTGACATCAATGGTTGATGTACAGGCCTGCTCCATATGACATGACGTGAAGTGAAATGTTTCCTTCACCGCCAGGTTTATCTGTAAAGCAATTAAATGTAATTAATATAAATTTACTGTGGTCAGAAAAGTTAGGTAAAATCTTTTAATTTTATTTTTGTTTTACGGGACAAGTGAAAGGTAAAGTCAAGTTATGTTTTTTTTTGTTCGTTGAATTTGAAAGTGGGCAACATGCAGGCCAAAAAGAAAATGGGGAACATACGCAACATGCAAATGAAGGAAATTTTACACAGCATTGTAAATTTTTTTTAAGTTGAGACAAAGAATGAAGTGCAGAGCAGTGCAGTCACAAGAGTGTTTTCAGCAGTGTTAATTTTTGAAGAAACGGAGTATTGCTCTTTGTTGCAGAGACAGAGTAATTTCCCAGGAAGACAGTGAAGTTTTTTTTAACTGCATCTGAAGTAGGCTTGGTGAAATCCCTCTGTGAGAGGAAGAATTTTGTAATAGTTATCTTATTAATGAATACAAGTTTTTGTGTATGTGAAACTATGTGTTCTCGAAACAATTTTTTTGTTTCACTGTGCGAAAGAAACAGAGCATTATTCTCTGTTTTGTTCAGTCATTTTGTTTGGAATTATGAGAAATCTCCAACAAAAATACCAAAATACATAAGATAAATACAAAAATAAGAGCAATTAGACACCACATCTAGCATAAAGCCTTTTTGTATTAAGTCGCATACAGCTCCCAATGATTGTCTTCCCCAAAATTCTATGGATCCTCTTTTGTTTATCACAGTGAAATGTCACATGTTCCTTTAAATCTCTGTCTTTACACAAGTTTCAATGGTTTTGTGTGATCATCTCTAGTTTTTGGATTGCTTGTAATCTCTTTTAGGTATGAATGTAATCACTGAGGAAGAGAATTGCTTCTGATATCCTCTGTGATAGAAATTCAGGGGGACGTGAGGGCAAGAGAAGGGAAGGCGCTGAACATCCACATGTTCTGTTGTAAAAGCCCGGGTTACTTCTATCCACAATCAGGGTTCTGGATCTACTTCATTGTGCGCCTAATAAAGAAGCTATAAGCTGTCTCAATGGATTTGCACTAAATGTATATCAAGCTGACGTGACTAAATATTTCAATTGATTTTGGATTACACTTTACTAGCTAACGCTCTAACTCTGTTGTTTTACACAAGTCATGAGCAATCCATATGGGGCAATGTTACAGCCGAGCAGATCAAAACCTTGTTGCTTGATACTAAAGGATATCAAGGCAGACTGTGGCAAAAGAGAGTAGATGTGCTTCTTCAACTTTATTTTTGGGTGAAAACTGTAATATACTTTCACTAACGTTTCATGTCATAATCCGTCTGATTCCCATAACGTTAGATTTTCCGAGGGGCCACTGTTATACAAGATTCCAAGAAGGTTAGATTTAACTTTTGGGATTTCAAACCATTTTAATTTTTTTGTTTTTATATTTGAATTTTGATCATCCAACTTATTGCATTGTTTTAGAGATCCTATAAAGTGCTGTGAGACTGATAACGGCGATCGTTCTGTTATATTTAAATATTTATGTAAAGTTCGACCGAAACAACGCAAAACAAGCGGCCCGAGGTTCTCAACCTCGGCAGAGACTACAGCTATGACAGTGGCTCCCTAAGACTGAGATAGTGCGTCGGTAAGAAGGTTCTGACATTAGTTTGCGTCTAAATGTCGGACTAGTTTTTCGATGATGGTTTTTTTCAAAACAATGGGAAGACTTATATGATCATAACGATTCAATGAATTTATTAAAAGTTTAAAATATAGAACACAATTTGAAATGAATATATTTTTTTCTAAACATTAATGACTTGATACATATAGTCAAGATTGAGGTTTTAAACAATAAAGTTTTTCTCGATGATGGTTTTTCAAAACAATGTGAAGACTTAATAATGATTCCATGAATTTATTAAAATATAGAACACAATTTGAAATGAATATACTTTTTTCTAAACTTTAATGACTTGATACATATCATCAAGATTGCGGGAAGTTTAGTGTAGTTTAAATACCACTTACGATAGTTCAGAATAAAATTTAATATAAATCAATGGTTAAATTTATTAAATTTCTAAATTTTGGTCGAAATTTTAACTATCCCAGTCCATCTAAATAGAGGAAAATCATCAAAATATTCATACAAATGTATTCAGAATTTAAACTGTAATGAAATTTTAGCATATTTGAACTAGCTCTTTAATTTTATTAAATTTGAGATTTTAAATTTTGTCCATCACATTTATAATTAAAAACAACTTTAGGGTCCATTCTATTAACTCTAAAAAGGACCACTGAAATCTCACGGAAGTAACCTTTGTGTTTGGCCATCTATGAAACGTTTCCGTTGACTGCCGCAAATTGAATGTGCTTTCCGACTCCATATTTGAAAGTTTGAAACTAGATAGAGAAAAATTGGGAGAGTAACCATAAAATATTCAACGCGTCATACTGTTTAAACATATTGTCGTCCACTTGATTTCGATTCACTGATGATTATTTTTCCTTTTTCCATTCATTGGGTGACGGTGAAGGCCCTCAATTTCGCGGGATGCCCAAGGCCCTTTAATCCATAGCCCAGAAGCGCTGTTCGAAATCATTTTGTTTCCCAATCCTCGCTGCTGGGATATAGCTCACCTCCATGAAAGCTCGTGATCCGAGGGAATCTTCCTCAACAATTGATTCTATTGTGCTAATGATTCAACGAAAGCTCAAAAGCATGTTCTATTTATACCCTTTCTGCTTTTCTAAGAAACCGCTTGAATCGAATCCGGGGTGAATCATCGAGGCAAAATCAATAGCTACAGCTCTGCACCATTGATTGTATAAAGGCTGGCGCAGCCGATTGTATTGATGAGCGCTTACTCGGATCCTCAAAAATGATCGCGTCTATCGCATTGCCAATCAATTCATCCCGGTTGATGCATTTGAATCGAATTACTTTCATGCATGCCCCGCACTGGCATTGAATGCACTATTACGACCAGCGGATCAACTCCATAGATGGGAAGGGGGGACAATAGATCGAAACCAACTCGTGAAACCAGGAAGGAAGGCAGTCAGACGCACGCAAGCAAGCAGATAAACGGGTTTGGAGGTAGATATGGGAAATATTCTAACAATTCAGTAAATAAAAAAATACAGTACTTGCTATATAAAAATTAAATAAATAGCCAGATGTCAAACAGAAATAAATAGCCAGATGTCAAACAGAAAAGCAAATTAAATAAATAGGCAGATGTCAAACAGAAACAAAATCTATTTGTAAATCTGGATAAGAAGTTGGCTTTTGACAGCCTCATGCTTAGAAATCAATGGTTGAAAATGTCCCACCTGATCCAACTGAGCAAAGTATAACTGTTCACAAAGGAGTTGATGAATCAGCCTAATTATTGGTAATAGCCATAGAAAATAGGTTAATTTCAGGTAATAGTCAAATAATTCAATTACAGCAATTATCCACATCACATCGTTTTCCGGACGAAAAATGCGATGAATATGATCGAGCAACAACGAGGAAGTGTTCTACTAGTGTTCACATTTTATGCGGGATGCCCATGCATAGAAAGATAGACCTATTTCAACATGCTGAAGGGGAAGAGGGATTACGAAAAGGAGTTGCGTTGTCGTGACGCCATAAAGGAATATCTCCTAGTCTTAAAGATTTTTTTGGTTCATCTCTAATATTGAAGTTGCACCATCATATTCATTATCTAAATGAAGAGGCCAACAAACCCACACTACACAGCTTGAGGCTAGCTCCTAGATCTCACTGCACAGGTTGAGGCTAGCTCCTAGATCTCTTTATATACAAATATATTTTGCTCAAATACTTGTAAATTTTTATACTATTTAGGTATTAATATGTTTTGGTCTTACCAACAATGTCCTAGCTCACTCCAAGTTTCGTTGAAGCCCTATACGATGCCCAATCTATATCCTTCAAAGCTAGTAATTTTTGGAGGCAATTTTTTACCTTTTTAGCCATCAATTATAATTGGTGAAGTTGAGCTTATGTATAATGAGAATATAAATATATAATCTAATTTTTCATTAGTTTATATAGTTTAACCAAATTTTCTTTAGTAATGAATTATTAGTCGATCAATCTCAATCTACAAATGCATAATATTTGAATAGATTTTCTCTAGTACCTTGCCCTGCAGTGTTCATCAATCTTGTATGCTTTTGCGTACATCTATTTTTTACAATGCTAATTAGTTGATGGACCAAATAATTGCAGTGAGAAGGTTGAATTACTCATTTTAAATGTCAATGAGTAGTGCATACAAACATTCCATGTACCTCAATATATGTGAAAAATATTTTGAAACTACTATGTTTGAAAAATGAGGAATGTTATTTCTAAAAATATAATAACTAATGAAAAAGTTGACATAAATTAAATACTAATTTTATTACAAGAAAACTTTTGAACTAAAAACTACATCAAAGAAAATGACAATAAAATAAATCTGCATAAGGCAAATAAACTAGAAGTAGATTTTTAGAAAAAATAAACTATTCTAACATTAAGATATAACAAACCAAACTATTGTAATGGAAAACCATAAAGAACACTATTCTAATTGCAAATCATAAAGACAGGGGAATAAAGGAGATATAAGAAAATAAACGCAACACTATTTTTAGCAGTAAACTTCAAAGAAGACTTTGTATTACTTCGAAATTTGAATTGACAAAAGTAATGGTGATTCAATCTTCTAGAGGAGACTTCATATTCTATTTGAAAAAAAATAATCCTATTTAATTTTTATTAATCTCTTCATTGCAAATTTGTCCTAGAATATCTTAAAATCATGCATCCAATTTTGTGAGATTACTCTAGTCTTCAATAAATGGTACAGGTAGAGAATCCCTTAAAAGCTTGGACAATCTTCAAGTTTGTCTAGAATAATGAATGAGAGAAATCAGTCTTGTCTTCTTAGTTGATTTCTTTTACTTGACACCTGGATATTATATTAATCTTCATATATATAGCATATGCAATAATAAAATTTATAAATCACACTAAGATCAAGAGTATGCCACATTTCAACTTAAATTGAATTGATTATATATAATTTGGAAACCATAAGTCATATTGGTCATCAAAAGCATGATTTTTTCTTGAAGGTTATGACCAATAATGTATTTAATGTAGATAGTGAATGGTGCATAAAATTAGACAATTTGGAGACCCGTCATGAATTTTGTACAATCGTCTGCAACAAAATAATTTTTGCAAAACTGATCTTGACCAAGCTCAATCCTTTTGTAATCTTAGCCTTTGATTTTCATTATTTGCAGATGTTGGAGTTCAGACAAAATCATTATAGTATTTACAATCCATTTTTATCTATTTTAGTGTCTCCTTCAATAGTGATGTGCAATTGAATTATTTTAGAAAATATCTTCTAATTCGAGCTGGATGAAATTTACATTGGAAATAGATAAGGATATTATTTGTATCTTGTAAAAATTTTAAGATCTGGTTAGATGGAAAGAGTGAGGAGTAATCAAAACATTTGAAAGACTTAATTCTAAAACATATGAAATACTTAGTGATGTGCAATTGAATTATTTGAGAAAATATCTTCTAATTCGATCTCGATGAAATTTACATTGGAAATAGATAAGGATCTTATTTGTATCTTGTAAAAATTTTAAGATCCCGCTAGACAAAAAGAGTGAGGAGCAATCAAAACATTTGAAAGACTTAATTCTAAAACATATGAAATACTTAGTTTTTTTTGGGTTTAGTAGAGTGTTCTAAAATTATTTAAACCACTTATGATGAATAAATTAATTGAAAATTTTATAGAATATAGGGAAGGATTTCCATCAAATCTTGATTCCAAGGAAAAAGTGAGAATCAATAAGAATACTAGAGAACTTTATTTTTTCTATTTTTATTACAATTCTTTTGTTGTGGTTTATAATTAAATTTTTAGAAGCACTTTAATTAAATAATTTTTCAAGTTTTATGTAGGATATATAAATATGTTATATAACTTCTCTTAAAAAATTAAAATTCTTATTCAGAATATTCAATGAGTACCGATCAAAAGATGAGACTCTTGTCATTAAAGAAAAAATTCAAAGAACGTGAACAATTGGAGCGTTTTTTTTCTTCTTTATTAAGAAAGCCTTTAACCAAATATTCTTGATGTGAAAATTTCATTAACACAAAGGTCTTTGTGTAGCTTTATTATCAATCACCATGTGGATGAAACATATTGGTGGATTGGAAACTTAACCTAGGTTTCAGCGTTGATGACTATGGAATATGACATGCAAATATGATCTATACATAACTAACTTAAAATAGGATTATTGCAACATGATTTATTTTCTTGTAATATTCATTTTTTTTTTTGCATGTTACGAATTGTTCATGCATGTTAGCTATAGCCCATGTTTCCATAGTTTTACATTTCTAGCGATTTTTTTCTTGTGGAGACCGTTGTAGATGCTTCATGTGGAGCTCTTTGAGTCACACTAGCTTTTGTTGTGACATTCCTGCTTCTACTATTGAATTTTTCAAGTTGATTCTTTTGTTTTATATGCAAGTACATATTGCTTGCTACTATTCATTTTAAATATTGTAAACCCACCTTGGGACTTGGAAATTTTGTTGGTTTCATGTGTGGTGAGATAGGAATATTTTTTTTGTATCATTGATGTCTCATCGTACTGTTTTATTTTTATATTTACAATCAAGGATCATGTTGAAATACACGACACTCTATAGAAACCCTAGAAAAAATATTTTATTTATGTTGTGTGTGAATGGTATAATAAGGATACCTTATTCAAAAGCAAGAGCTCTAGAAATGGATATGTCTATGAGATGTAGTATTTTAGGTTTCCTACAAGTTCTTACAAAAATACACGAATTCTACATGGAACCCTATAGGTGGATACTTGGATCCATATTAAAATGGTTATGGATACCTCTCATACTAATTTTATTGATTTGTTCAAAATATGAAGATAAATTAGGGATATCATGTTAATGGGCTCTTAAGTTGTCCCATGGTCCATACTCATAACATGGAAACCAACGGGGGCCAACATATTATGTACTGATATCATTCAAAACTACTTTAGTTCATTAGGTATATATGAGTAACTGAAGTATTGAAATACATTCACATGTTTCTGAACAAATTACCAAGAAAGATAAGTATTTTAAATAAGGGATAGGATTGATACCAACATCTAGAAAAACTAACAACATACATGCATCGATGGGATAATATTTAAGAGGTTGAAGAGAGGCACCCTAGTACACTCTTTCTATTTAAACATAGTAATCACACAACCTTTCAAGATCACAATTCATGGCATTAGTTTCTAAAATTTAATGTGAACCAATTTTATAGTTCTTATGAATTTTCATAGTTCTGATGAAATGGAATGCTATTTCTCTCTCCATTTATTATCGATGAACCATTGAAGCTCAAATTAGGGATATTGTATTTGGATTTAAAAGATTATAAATGGTGGAAACCTTACAAATTTTTTTACGGAGGTTACGTTGATTCCACTCAGCATGTCAAGTCCACTTATGTCATTTTGAATGTTACACTCACTATCTAGGATGACTAAAAAATTTGTGTCAAGTGATGCAGGTGCATAAGTGGAGCACAAAGTTCGATGAATATTAGACCAGGGCTTGCCCATGTGATGGGATCGTAACATGTTGATGCTGGGAGAGATTTTAAATGTTTTGTATATATTTGCATTAGGATGTGATTTTTGTTTTTATAATAATTTGGAGGAAATATTTCCTAATGTAAATGTAATTTCAGTTTCCCCTATTTTGTGAGAAGTGGAAATGAACCATAACTTGTGACTCTTGGTTACCATGTCAGTTTGTTTTATAAAGAAATGATTGTTTGAGAAGAAGAGCAGAGTGTGCAGCAGAGGAGAAGCGCAGTTGTAGAAGAAAGGAAGAGCTCCAGCATTAGGAGAATAGGCAAAGCATGAGAGAAATGGTTTTCATAGACAAACTTTGTATATTCTATATAGTTTAATGTATGTATGAATTTGATTAATGAGTACTTTGGTTATATGCCTTTATACATGTTTATTTCTCTATCTGTACAATGTTAACTTGATTTGTTGAGGGTTGCACTTGTTGAGTCAATTTGTACTAATAATTTGAATGTGTCAAGAGTGTGGTGATCGTATGCTTTAGGAACAATTTGATTTATTTTTCAACTAAAAATTTGGGCTAAATATATTTATCTGTTTGTATGGGTCAGAGATTGTATGATGAAGAATTGTTTCCATTGTTGTATTCTTATGGGTTGTGTGTAATTTTGGGTTGATTCCTATGTATTTATTACCTTTGCAGTTGTATTCTTGTTCCATAAAGTTATATTAAGAATTTGAGCTTTGAAGCCTCCACCATTGTGTTTAGTCCCTTTGTGCCTTGACTCTTGTTGTGTCAGCTAAAAGATGAGAAAGAAAGTTTTTATGCATTATGGATATTAGTGAGTGTTTGGGTTTTGTGTTGTGAAACCCATCAACAAAACAAAGCACCATTGTTCAGATTCAATCACTCCGTATTGATTGGAATACAATGTGTTTGTCTGGTTATGTATTCCCCTCGGTTAGAAATAATGGGCTTGAGGATGGAGAAAACCTACAAGTAGCTTATAATTGTGCCATCATTTTTTGTTGAGTTATTGTAATTGTATAATTTCCCTATATGGAGGAAAACTCAAGCACCCTATTGTGTGAACGATGCCAAACCACTTTTTTGTCACTAATTTTGATGGAAAATATGTTAACTTTGCAATCCCGTTGAACAAGGGCATAATAATTCGATGGTTGAGATAAGAAACAAGTTAAGGCCATCTAGATTTGATTCAGAAGTTGACGAGAATGAGGATAAGTCATTTTGGATTCTTAGAATACCAAAAGATAGAGCTTTGAGGTGCTATGAAAATATTTGCACTACCTACAACAAATAGCTTTCAGGGCTACCTGTCCATTGTTGAAAGCCTGTGTTGGCTAGCATGTTGTGCCATATGATAGTTTGAAGCCTATCGAGTTTCATGGGGTTTGAATAAGGATTTCAAAATGGGAGTAATCTGTAGAATTTCCCACTATAGATGAACAGATTATGCAATATACTAAAGCAAAATATAAGATCTACTTCTACAAAAAACTTTGCGGAAGCTTAATTGAATATGAGAAAGATCAATAAGAACACATATAACTGAGAATGAGAAAGCAATAACACATGAACAAGAGAAGAATACTCTGGGGAAAGCCTCAACCTAAAACCCCGATGTCTGTAATATCATACAAGTGGAAAATAGTCTGGATTACACAAAGCATTAACTCACAAGCTATCCTGCTCTCAATACAATCCCTTTGTTGCTCATAGAGAGTCAAAGGATTCTCAAAAAGCTTCTCCTCTGCCCTCCAGGACTGCTATTTCCTTGCGTAGTTTTTCCTGGGGTCCAGTGCTTCCACGTGTGTGAATTCCCACCTCACGCTGCTCACTTCGCTGAGTAGTAATTGCGCAATCCTGAAGGAGATAATTCCTTCTGCATGGATGAGTTTCCTTTATAGGGAAATTCCTCCAACTGATAGTACATTGTCCCTTCCTCTAATTTCAACTCGGTCTCTGACTGAACTAACATGCATGAGTTATTTATGAGAGAATATTTAGTTATCTGGAGAGAAGAAATTACATGCATGCAAGAATTAACTAACTAAACTCACAATTAATTCTACAAACTGCTAAAACTAATCTAACTGGACTTGACTCAGTTAACTGAGCCAAATAATTACAACTCAATATTACAACTCATCCTTACCTCTTTAACTCATGGATAAATTCCTCAATCAATGGAGAAACTGTTGCATGTCCTCATATAGACTTCATGTTTGATTTTCCACAACTAATTAACTCAAGATGAATCAATTAATTGTTTTACAAACAGCTGCTAAGATCAAATTCGAATTTTACTTCTCAATTTTAGTCCAAGGACTCACTAAAATTGGAATCCATCCTGAAATTCTATTTATAGCAATGTTATTTTTAGCACTTCCATTTTTCATTCCTTGTTTCCATGTCCAACACTGGTACCCAAACTGCTATTTATAGCAGTGCTATTTTTAGCACTTCTATTTTTAGCATTTCTTGTTGCTATTTTCAACACTCCCTCTCAACAAGAAAGGCATTCAACTCAAACCAGATCCTGAACCTTTGGAATGTTCTGGATGCAACACTTCTCCCAAGTGTTATTGCTCCAGCAACTCTAGAATCAAAAAACTCCCAACTGACCTTCCTGTTGGGCTAGAAACATCCTCTGATGTTGAAGCTCCATTTGCCACTAACAAGTGCTCCCTCTCTGACCTCTAAGTTTCTGCAACACTCCATGCATCTCGCACCGTTGAACACCTCTCTGTGCCATCCTGCACTGGTGCAACACTCTTGTGCCTCTCGCGTTGTTGTAGCTTGCTAGCTCTGCACAATCTTGGGAATACTACATTGTAGCACTCTCTGTTGTTCCATCCGCATCTGTCTACCCAACAAGCCAATCCTGCTACTCTTTGTCGAGGCTCCCGTAGCAAGGTCTGATCAAAGAGGTTGGGTACCTCAATGATCCCGCCCCCATTCCAACCTTCTTGGGACTGTCGCTCGACATTGCCCCACCTCCTACCTGATGCATGTGATCCGTCTACCCACCTGGCTCAAAATTCTCCCCTACTGGAGGTCTCTGCATGAGTGGATGCCTCCACTCTATCTCCTCTCGGCTTCCCCAGTCATCGCTGCTCCACATCCTCCTGAAGCTGCTTCACCAATAATGGCTCCTCCATAATTGTCTAAGACTTTGTCTAGCACTGCATGTTGAGAGGTAATGTACTCTCCCTCTCAACCACCAAGTCTCCATTAGTTACCTTACTCCTCAAGGCTTTGCCTACATCTTCAACCTCAAGAGCATACAGGTTCTTGACCCATGAACCGATCTGCTTCACCTGGCTAGTGGTGATGTGTCGAAGGAAAACCTTTCCCTTACTAAAGACTACATCATAGCCTTTGTCTTCCAGAATTTCCATCGACACGAAATTTCTCTTCAGTCCCGGTATATACTTGACATCGGTCAAGGTAATTCGAGCTCTGTGCTCCCTCTGAAAAACAACCATGCCTACACCTGAGACACTATATTTTTCATCATTACTCATCGCTATGAATATCTAGAGATCTTTCTCCTCCAAGGTACTGAAAAAACTCTTGTCGCTAGTCATGTGGAAAGAAGCTCCACTATCAAGAAACCAACCACATCCCACCATGGATGAAACCATGCATGCGAAGAGAGTGAAATCCAACTCGAACTGTGGGGCCAATGCCTCACCTTCAGATCCTTCCTTGGATCCTGTCTTGGATTTCTTCAGTGGACAATTTGTAACAAAATGGCCGACCTCATGACAACGAAAGCATCACACTTCCAATTTGTTAAAATTCTTACCACCATGGGAAGAACTGGATTTGGACTGAGAATCCTTCTCCTTCCCCTTCTTCACCTTACTCGCTAAGGCACAGTTTTCTTCATGCTCCTTGGATGAAGAACCATCTGTGGTGCTTCTTCTTATCTCCTCCTGAATCAGATCCGACCAAAGTCATTCCCAATCTGGCAGTTTTTCTCTTCCATTTACTGAGTCTTGGTAGTTATGCCAGCTCTTAGGAAGACTGAGGAGTGCAAGAATCACCATTTCATCATCGGCTATCATGATCCCTATGCTTCGAAGCTCATCCCCGCAGGTGGTGAGCTTGTTCAGATACATAGAGATCGTGTCACCATTTTCACACTTGATTTTTCGAAGCTTGTCTTTCAATGCCAGCTTCCTCTGATCGATGCTATTCTGATATAGATATTTCAATGTTTTCCACATCGAAAACGGTGTCTCCTTGCCATCGAGACTCGAGACTATATGGTCTCGAACTCCCTCCAGAAGGACTATGCTTGCTCTAGCCACACATTTCTTCCATTCTGCCAATTCAGTTGCATCAATCGGCTTGGGGACTTCTTGATCAATGAAGTCCTTTAGACTATTATCCTCTAATACTGCTTCCACGTGGTCCTTCTAGGCTATGTAATTCAAACTGCCATCAAGAGCATATTCGATTCTTAAACCGTTGAACACCCTTGGTGAAACTGAGATGTGATAAGAACTGATTTCTATATTCAGGAGCCAAAAACTTTTAAATTATCCCATCCTGTATATTGTTCTCTCCTTTGATCACCTTTGCTCTAATACCATGTAGAAGTTCCCACTGTAGATCAACAGATTATGCAATATACTAAAGCGAAATAAAAGATCTAATTCTACAACAAACATTGCGGAAGCTTAATCAAATATGAGCAAGATCAATAAGAACACATATAATTGAGAATGAGAAAGAAATCACACATGAACGCAGAAGAATACTCTGGGGAAAGCCTCAGCCTAAAACCCTGATCTCTGTAATATAATACAAGTGGAAAATAGTCTGGATTACAGAAAGAATTAGCTCACAAGCTATCCTGTTCTCAGTACAATCCCTCTACTACTCATAGACAGTCAAAGGATTCTCACAAACCTTCTCCTCTGCCCTCCAAGCCTCCTATTTCCTTGCGCAGTTTTTCCTGGGGTCGAGTGCTTCCACTTGTGTGAATTCCCACCTCACACTGTTCACTTGGCTCAGTAGTAACTGTGCAATCCTGAAGGAGATAATTCATTCTAGATGGATGAGTTTCCTTTATAGGAAAATTCCTCCAAATGATAGTACATTGTCCCATCCTCTCATCTCAACTGGGTCTCTGACTGAACTAACATGCATGAGTTATTTATGAGAGGATATTCAATTATCTGGAGAGTAGTAGTTACATCCATGCAAGCATTAACTAACTGAACTCACAATTAATTCTACAAACTGTTACAACTAATCTAACTGGACTTGACTCAGTTAACTTAGCCAACTAATTACAACTCAATATTACGACTCATCCTTATCTCTTTAACTGATCAATAAATTCCTCAATCAATGGAGAAATTGTTGCATGCCCTCACATAGACTTCATGTTTGATTTTCCACAACTAATTAACTCAAGATGAATTAATTAATGATTTTACAAATAGCTGCTAAGATCAAATTCGAATTTTACTTCTCAATTTTAGTGCAGGGAATGACTAAAATTGGAATCCATCCTGAAATTCTATTTATAGAAATGTTATTTTTAGCACTTCCATTTTTCATTCCTTGTTTGCATGTCCAACACTGGTACCCGAACTGTTATTTGTAGTAGTGCTATTTTTATCACTTCTATTTTTAGCATTTCTTGTTGCTATTTTTAACAAAATACCACTCATGGAATTGGGAAATGGAAAAATCTATTCTTATTTAGGATGCATATCTTCATTAATTTTGTTGAAATTATATAATGTGTTTTTAAATACATAGTCGTGGGTGCCTATGTTGGAGTATCCTAGGTTATGGGTAGCCAGGGAAAATTAGTCTGTCCCCATCAAGTGGTATTAGAGCTCAACTATGTCTTAGAGAATATCAGAGCCACGAAAATATTTCATCTTTAGAACTCTTGGATAAAGATACATGAAACTCTTGGAGGAAGCATAGTTTACAACAGATTGAGGTAAATCTTTGTTGAATTGAGGTTTATTGATTATGAGGTGTTCTACAGACATAGTGGATAATGTTTACCTTGAGGTAGAATGGATTTCTCTTTGGCCATGTGTTGGGCATGATCGAACTTGGTCCAAGTTTTGGGTAAAAGACCTTATGAAAGAAGGACTGGACTCCTCGGAGCTGGCAAAGATACATTCATCGTGGAAACTTTTAGGGATTTGGGGATGGGAGAAAGCCCTTATTTTGTAACAGGTATCAGGTAGTATTCCTTGTTTTATCGATGCATGGTATGTGGACCATGGGTTTTTTATAGGTGAATTGTATAAAAGGATATATAATATTTTGTAAAGGATAATCTAATCTCAATAATAGAATCAGAAGTGAATCTATGTTTTCCCATTTGTAGTGTGCATTTTTGGAGAAGCTCCGCAACTAAGAGCGTAGAGACCTTGAAGAGTCTGCTATTAAGTGTGTAGATCACCTACGACTAGGTGTGTGGGTTAGAGAAGTGAATGTAATTGAATATCTATGTAATAAAGAAGATGTTTTGGAGAAGTGTTGTATCTCGGTGCATGTTATTTGTCTATTGTTATGTATCTGATTATGTATGATTTTCACTGAATTATTGCGAAGAACTATAAGATATATTGTTATTTGTAGAGTTTATGTGTTTCCATTAAATTAATCATCTGCACGAAGTTCTTATGCATGCTAGGTGATAAACTTGATATACAATAGAAATAAATACACGACGCCACATCGCAGATATCCCTTCTATTACAGAAACCTGGTTTTGCAACATCCCATAACGGCTTTGGGTGAGACTACAACCTGCTTGCTAGTCGTTGCCAGAAGGGCCAGTGGTTGAGGTTTTTTTTGGTGCGTAGCACGCTCTGAACCTCGGTAAAGCCTCGTCAAACTAACAAATGGTTTTGTATGGCAGCATGGGGAGAAACTCCATGAGAATAATGGGCACATGGGTTCATCCATACCCTGGAAACAATCCCTCAGAACTAGTATTTGGAAACTAAACTTTGACATAGCACCGCTAGCTGGGCAGAGATGGTGGATGGATTTGTCATAACATTCAGATTTGAAGGTGACTGTCCACATATAGATGTAGCTCTAAACATAGTGAAGAAAAAGACTTTTGAAAACAAAGTTCCAGTAATCTGGCAACCTGATTCGGCTGTGAAGATCTGAAATGTGATAGAATGTTATAATCTCATTGCAGAAGAAAACGAATATACTCGCAACATTGGTATTAAAGAGTCAAAAGGAAACTGCGAAGTAAACGGACCTGTGGAAAAGATTCCTGATATAATGAATCCATTAAATACTTGGAAGGTGAATATTGGTTCAGAAGAGGAACCGAAGTATGTGACCATAGGGTATTATTGGATGAAGACACTATTAGAAAGATAATGGATTTGTTGCATGAATACCAAGATCTTTTCCCCACTAAATTTTCGCACATAAAAGGCATCATAAGGGATTTGGGAGTTATGAGGATTCCTCTGAAGCTTGATATGAAGCCTATTAAGTGGAGGCCTTATAGACTGAACCCAAATTATAAGGAAAAGGTAAAAGAAGAATTGGATAATATGTTAACGATAGTGATAATTGAACCTATTTGAAGAGTGTGAATGGGTAAGTCCCATGGTACCTCAGGCGAAGAAGGTGAAAGGGGAAATTAGAATCCGCGTGGACTTGAGGAAGTTGAATGATGCATGCATGCACGACCCTTTCCCTACACCATTTACAAATGAAGTGTTGGATAATGTAGGAGGACAAGAGGCTTACTCTTTTATAGATGGCTTCTTAGGGTATCATCAGATAACAATTGCAGCAGAAGACAAACATAAGACAATGTTTTCCATAGAATGGGGCTCCTATCAGTATACAGTGATGCCTTTTGGGTTGCAGAATGCACCTGATATTTTTTCTAGAGTTGTAATTGCAGCTTTCACGGAATATATACACAAATTTCTGCAAGTTTACATTGACGATTGGACATTATTTGGTCTATTAAAGAAGCATGTGGTCAACTTAAGATTGATGCTCGATATATGTAGGTAGCATCAGATATCACTAAACCTGAAGAAGTTCATTCTTTTTGCTCCATTTGGAATAATGTTGGGACATGTGGTTTCTAAACAAGGATTGATGGTAGATACGATGAAGATCATAGTCATTGTGAACCTACTAGTACCAAAAAAAGTAAGACAACTACGTACTATGCTATGACACACTGTTTACTGCAGGAGTTTTATAAAAGGCTATGCGTAGACAACTGCCCCGATGGAGAAGTTGTTGAAGAAGGATGTGACCTTCTAGTGGGATGAGGAATGTCAGAAGAGCTTGGATGTGTTGAAATAAAAGATGTTAACTCTGCTAATTTTAGTTTTCCCCAACTGGAAGAAATAATTTCATGTGCATGTTGATGCATCTTGTATATCTTTGCGAGTAGTACTAGCACAGCGAGGAGTACGGGATATTGATAATCCCATAGCATTTTCACGTAGGAAGTTGTCTAAGGAAAAAAATAATTACAACATAACATAAAGGGAAGGGTTAGCCATGGTGTATGCATTACAGAAGTTCATAGAGTACTTGTTGGGAGCACATTATAAATGTTCACAGCTCATTCCGCGCTGAAGTACTTGTTGAATAAGCTTATTTTGGAGGGGAACATCTGTCGATGGTTGTTATTATTCGAAGAATTTGACTTCAAAGTTATATAGAGTATTGGTAGATTGAATGCTAGGCCTAATCACCTATCCAGGATAGGGATAAGAGAAGAACCTACAAACGTTAGATATAATTTTCTTGATGCACAGATCTTTGCAATTAAAGTCAAAGATGATCATTTCGGGGATATTATTCAGTTTTTGTCCATAAGAATGGAGCCCGCGGGGTACACAACAAAGAAAAAGAAGGAATTGGTGGTTAAAGCAACTGATTTTTTGCTAATTGTGGGACACTTGTATAAAATGGGACTGGATGAAGTATTGTGCAGATATGTCCTGGAACATGAAAGGATAAACATTGTGATGAAAGCTCTTCGAGGAGTCGTAGGTGGGAATTATGCAAGAAACACCACTGCGCAGAATATTTTTAGAGTTGAGTTATGGTGGCCTATAGTGCATAAGGAAGCAAAAGTCTTTTTTCAAGCATGTGATCTCGAAGCATAGGAAATCCATCTAGAAGAGATAAAATGGCACTAGTACCACAGGTGACTTTGAAAGCTTTTGATAAGTGGTCAATTGAATTAGTTGGACCTATTAGTCACTTGGAGAAAAATTAAAGACACATCATCGCTGTGACTGATTATTTGACAAGGTGGGCGGAGGAAAAATCGGTAAAGGATTGCATCACAAAAGCAGTTGCAAAGTTCATTTTCGAGTATATATTGTCTAGGTTTGGTTATCCAAAGATCTTGATGAGAGACCAAGGGACACATTTTTTGAATAAGACGATTGAAGTTCTAAATAATGAATTCCAAGTTTACCATTATAAGATCACTCCCTACCATCCTCAAGAAAATTGGATAGTGGAATATTCCAATAAGATTTTGGAGAATGCATTGACCAACGTGTGAAACATCAACAAAGATGACTAAGAATTGAGGATTCCAGTGGTTTTTTGGGCATAAAAAACGACATGAAAAAAATTCACTAGGGAAACACCTTTCAGGTTGGTATATTGAAAAGAAGAAGTTATTCCAATGGAATATATTGTGCCAAGTCTAATAATTGTAGTTGTTACATATATGGAAGACCTCGATATGATGAATGAAAGAATGCCACAGATACTAGCTTTAGAAGAAGACAAATTTGTAGCAGGATTCCATCAATAGGTGCAAAAATAAAGGGAGAAGGCTTGGCTGACAGGCACATCTAGAAGAAGATATTTCACAAAGGGGATCTTGTATTATTATATGACGGGAAGTTGGGGAAGTTCTTGGAAAAATTATAAATGCATTGGTTGGGGCCATATATCATCAAGAACATTTCAGATGGTGGTGATGTTCAACTCGCGAATTTGAATGGTCATATGATTTCAAGACGAGTGAATGGTAGTAGATTGAAGATATATAGGGATGACTAAGTCCTTGGAGATTCACACTAAAAAATGAAGGAAAGAAAGTCTTAGTGCCACCTATAGTTGAAAGTGGCCACAGGAATATAAACTACTATGGAGGAATGGACTTTGTCGAAGGAAGATTGTTGCGTGATACTCAAGAGTATGACGAAGTTCAAGGGTGCTACGGAGAAGAAGGGGTGACTGCGTCAAAGGGGAAATCTAATGAAGTTAGCCAGAAATATGACCGTTGAAAGGAAAAGGGATGTCGTTAAAAATAAGTTATTATTGAAAGGCGCAAGAGAAAAGAATTTATGAATCACAACTGGATCTATGTAGCCCACACTTGCATTAAATGAGCCAAACATAAGCCAATCATGAGGCTGGGAATTCGAAATTGTTGTAAAAACCATATCTGGCACCACATTTTACACTTTGTTGCCTCGAGAAATCAGAAATGGCTCCTAAGTGAATAAGAGTTATTGCATGTGTGAGAGAAGCGGGGAAGAGTTGGTCAAAATATTTAAGAATAAAGGGCTAGATGGTATCATGAAGTCACAAGCAGGAAAGACTGCAAGAGAAAATGTACCTATGTTGCAGATGCACTTAAGGTCACGAAGGAAGGATCCACATGCACAATCATTTTCACAGAAGGAGAAGAGAATAGCTAAGGTGTCCACAATAGAATCGAGAACGTCAGCACAGAAGAAGCTGAAAAAGGAAGTGTGGATGAAGAACATGAAGGATAAGGGGAAAAACACAATGCAGAAAGGAAATAGACCGATGCAGTAGGAGGGACCTCAATAGGTCCATGATAGTGAGGAAGAAGTTAAATTTTAGCAGAAGGAGATAGAGGATGTGGAGATCCCTCTGTGCTCCCAGTGTACATGCCACCAAGAAAGTTGGGTGCAAAGCCAATTAGGGAGCCAAAAGAAGGGAAATTTTCTACCTACATGCCACTATTTCCAGAGGAGGTTTCTTTTGAAGGAGAAGTGTTGGGGAAGATCCCTTAGCTCAAATTGGAAGACTGGGATTTTAACGACATAAGAAAATTCCCACAGTTTGAGCATAGTAGTTACCTAAAGAAAGTTTACTACCCATATAGTGAAGTTACAAGATTAGAAGCACAAGAATGGGTTAAGGGAGTCCAGGTAGTAGGGATTTTGAACATGTTGAATGTGCCACATTTCAGTCAAATCCCATTCAGTGCAAACCGTGTGCAATATCTCCTCACACGGGTCCATGATAATTTCATTTGGCTAGGGACGAGGATACCGATTGATGATATTCTCATCAGAAAAATAACAGCACTACCATATAAAGGAAAGGACCCCAAAAATGAATTCATGGGTAAAAAAAAGACAAGGAGATGGCCTAGATCATGAAAGAAAAGTTAAAGTTAATAAAGAAATCTCACGGGTATGAGATAAACTTCCTCAAGGATCAGGGTGTGTGCTTCGGTGCACCTATCTAAGCGGGGAAGATCATGAGGAAGTGTAGGGCCAATGAGGTGCCTGTAGCAATAGTGCCATTGGTAGAGCAGTGTAGCATAGTGGTCGAGTTCAAATGCTCTTCCTATTCATGCAAGGAGTTTTTGATGGATTGCAGGGAAGCACTATGCCTAGTTACTAATTATTACTACAGTTATTGCATGCTAGGTGCCGAAAGATTCTCAATTTCTGACTGTTGGGGTGTATGTATGCAAAGAAGCAAGGTATGCTTCGCTATGGTTTACGAAGGAGCCAACGCGTGGAGCATAGACCAAGATGTATTTGTAGCCATGGCAATGGATTTCCATATGATGGTGAATTAGTATCCTAGACTGTCATGAGCTTGTACAAATAATACCGTCATATTGCAGAGTTGAAGGAAAAATTTCACAGGGCATATGTAGAAGAGAGGAATGATCCAATGGAGACATGGTATCTATTGCCATACCTAGTGATAGAATTTGATCTCCTCACGGTAGTGTAGAATTGGATGAAGGAATGGATGACTCCACCTAGAGGAACGGTTGTAGGAGTTGGGACAAAGAAACGTAATTCGTAGGGTGCAGGTATGAGTAGGAAGGATGTTGACGGAGAGACAGAAGAAACAGGGTGAGGAAAAGAAAATGAAGAACACCTCAGCAATGTGGAGGTATCAGAAGATTCACCCTTTGTGGTGAAAATGACGCAAAGAAAGACAAGGACGGTGGATAAGAGTCAGGGAGCAATGCCACTTGTCCACACTGATGAGGACATCGACGAGATAACATAAAATATCTAGGAGATCAATGCAGAAACCTGGGACAAGATTGATGATTGTTGCAAGACAATCTTGTCTGAGGTACAATAGGACATCGTGAAGCTGAAGGCATTTCCATATGTAGTGAGGCAACCAGAGCAGCCAACCTAGATGGTGAAGCTAGAACATAGACTGGAAATAACCTACAGAATTAGGATGTTACACGTGCCAATTGGGGAACTAAAATTTGAAGCAACAACAGATAAAGAGAAAGCCAAATCATGGCACAATATACAAATGAATTTCATTGCGCTACCCCTCCAGACGCTACATGAATTTGGCGAGGGCATCAAAACATAATTGGAGCAATGATATTAGTGCACGTCACTTGTAAAATAAATGGCAGGGTTAGAGGAATATACGATGTAGAAGGAACTAAAGAAATTGGCCAAGGATAGTGAGGAAGTGAGGAAATAACGAGAACAACTAGAGAAGGCCATTGCTGAGATTTGCAGCATCGATCTTGACATGCATGTCTGCGAGGATGAAGAGTCAACAAAAAATGTTGCGAAACTCACCATCGTGATCAAGGAATCAAAGAATGCTATAGATAAGCTTAAATTTGATTACAAAGTGAAGATATCAGAGCTGCAAATAAGGTTGTAGGGAAGTACACAACCAAAGGTTCCTGAGTAGAGACAAAGGATCCTCAATGCAAGATTGAAAGGAATATGTGGTATGGTGGGAGATTATGGGTGGTTTCTCAATGACACGATGTACATTTGCACCTCGCTACAGCAGGATAAAAATGTCGTGAAGATTGTAGAGGAACTGCAGGCTAAGCATAAGTGTCACCATGAGATCTTGGCATCTGTGAAGACCTTACTAGTCTTACATCATTTTGCCAAGAGTTCTAAAGGGAAGTACCTCGAGGTGCAAATGGATGATCTATGGAGGAAAGCACAGATCCCACAGGAGAGGACTTAGGCGTGGCGGGAGGAAGCGCTCCAACTTTCGCAGGTAGTAGATGAACGACTGAAGGAATTGAAGAAAAGGGAAGTGGAACTACTATAGAAGACTGTTGGCCCTACTAGAGAACCTTTCATGAAGGATGTGCAATAGGAAGAGAAGTTGATGGAAGAAATGCTACAACACTACAATGCAGTATGCAATGACATAGAAGCAAAAATTAAGTGTTTCAAAGTTGGGTGACTCGGTATGAGTCACAAGTGAGTGTTTGGGGCTTGTTGGGTATGGCCTAGCTTGGTCCAAGTTTTGGGTAAAAGACCCCAGGAAAGAAGGAGCGGATAATGTAGAGATATATTCATCGTGCATAATTTTAGAGCTTTAGGGATGGGACAAAGCCCTTAATTTGTAACGAGTATCGGTAGTAGTACTTGTTTTATGGATCCATTATATGTGGACCATAGTTTTTGTATAGAGGAATTGTATAAGAGGATATGTAATACTTTGCAAAGGATAATCTAATCTCAATAATAGGCATAAGTGAATATCTGTCTTCACGTCTGTAGTACAGCTTTGGAGAAGGTTCCACAGCTAAGTGTGCGTACACCTTGAAGAGTCTGTAGCTGTGTGCGCATGTCAGGGAAGTGAATTTAATTGAATATTTTTTTAATAAATAAGAAGTTTTGGCGAAGTGTGGCATCTTTGTACATGTTATTTGTCTACTATTATGTATGTGATTATGCATGTTATTTACTGAATTATTGTGAAGAACTGTAAGATATACCGTTATTTGTAGAGTTTATGAATTTCTATTAAATTAATCATTTGTGCGATGTTTTGATGCATGCGAAGTTAGAACCTTGATATATAGTAGAAGTAACTACATGATGCCACTTCGTGGATATCACTTCGGTTGCGGAAACCTGGTTCTGCAACCTCCCATAACTGCTTTGGGTCAGACTATCACCTACTTGTAGGCTGTTGCCGAAAGTTCTAGTAGTTGAGGGTTTTGTTGGTATTCAACACACTCTAAACCTACGTCAAGCCCCCTCATACCAACATGATGCAGTTAGAATAATAGAGAATTGGTAGCTGATATGATTGCATGTTTGAAGAAAGCTTTAGAGTGAAAAGAGGCTGAAGAGAAAAGGAACATTACAATAGTAAGTGAGGTGACTGTAGGGGAGTGAATAGTGGATATGTTGTTGAAAAAGATCAAGTGTATTGGTTGGAGAGGAATTTTTTCAACAAGTAGGGGAATATGAGATCGTGTTATAAATTTTATAAAATTTAATGTGATATTTATGTTAATTTGGGTCATTAAAAGACTTGTGTTTGCAAGAGTAAATTGGTAGCAACTAACATAGCGAGTGGTGGGCCCCAGTATTGTAGCAATAATGCTACAACTCATGGAACTCCCTTCTTTAATTTTATCAACCCGGTAGTTCGTAACAAACTTGGAAGCGACGGTGCTGTATGCACAAGTACTAGCTCTTGCCGCAGCTGTCACTTGGTCAGCTGGCGCAAGTCTGCTAGGAGCTTAAGCCAACTTCTATGACCTCTTAGAAGAAGCTTTTTAATTGATGGATGAAATCTAACTCGAAGGAAGCTAATCTAATTGCAAAAAGAAAATGAAAGCCAAAAAGGAACGTAAACCCTAACAAACCCTAATTCTACCAACTAGTCCTATTGATGCAAAAATGAGAATGAAAACTACGAGAAGAGATGCCATTACTTCTATGAAGGTCAAATACATGTGTCTACACTGCCTCTAGCTGAAGAAAAGATATTTTTGTATTTTTGACTAAGTTATGAGAATTACCATGCATGTGCTTTTAACTAGCTTTTCACTGTGCAGAGGTGGATCAAGGAGGAGAAATGCTTGGGAAAGGTTGGGAAGGTTCAGAGACGGTCTAAGGGGTCCCTAACACCCTTCCAAAGAGTCTCACAAAGTTTGGCTGCCAAGAAACCGCATTTATGAGCTTCTACAGGAAGTCTGCAGGGGTTCTACAGGATGTTCTAGGATTTCTACAGGATGTTTCGAAATGGGATTTTGGAGCATGGATGGAGGGAAAAAGATGGAAGAATGAGTATGGAGGTGAAATAGTGGTGTGAAGAGGCCTAGGACGTGGTGGATGAGGCTAAGGAGCGATTGGATTTGTTCAAGGATGGAGGAAGCGATGATGCACAAGAATGTAGTAATTAGGGCAAGGTGGGGAAAGTATGGCAAATGAAGGGTACAAATCATGGACTAAGGGTTGGAGCAGATTATCATATGGATTATGGGTAGATAGAGAAGGATAACAGGTACTCTGCAAGTGGTTTTTCAAACTGAACAAACATAGACATGCAAGAAAACAAAGATCTAGTTATGCTACCCTAATATGATCTAGCTAACAGTAACAAGAATGGACAACAGCTTTATTTATAACAAGAACCACGTACAACACGTGAGAAAGAACATTCCAAAAGATCTGAATGCATGACTAACTCCTACCAATCTATTCTAAACATAAAAAGCTAATTTAACCAAGGAAAATTTTAAGGATGGAAAATTTTCTTGAAGTTTAAAACATTGGCGAATCTCACTAATCCCTAATATGCAAATTATAAATGTTTATTGATATATTTGTAAAATTATTCAAATTTATAATTATTTTATATATAGTCTCTATATAATGTTGGCGATTTTTAAGGTAAAATAATTTTATATTCTAAAATTTGGGCGAATCGTCTTTTATAAAATTGGAAATTGGCGAATCTTTTTTGTGGAAAAATCATGGAAAATTAGCCCACTGGGCGAACATTAGCCCCTAAAATTTTCCATGAATTTAACCATCAAGAGCAACCTAAATAACAAAGCAAGATTTAAATTTAAAGAGCAGATTTTATTTTAAGAACGCAGCAAAGACACATGATAGTAAACAAAGGAGGTACTCGGCGCTTGAGATGGGACCAATCCCAAGAGCTACAGCCTCCCAAGAGAGATTTAGAGCTGGTGCAAAGCTGGATTCATCTTTATTGATCAAGAAATGAAAAGTTACATCAAAATTGTCCATAAGAAGAACTTGAACATGAGCTGAAAGCAAAGCTAATCTATTGCCTAAAAATCGAACTACAAAATGACTACAACAAGACTATGAAATGACTAACTACCAGCTACAAAATGACTAACCCCTAGCTAACCAAAATGAGGCCCTAAGCCTTCTTATTTATACAAATTGACGACCCAACAGTCCTCTCAAACTTTAGGGACTCGGCTGCCCAAAACTTGTAGTTAACAGCAGTCCTACTTGACTTGCTTGGCTGCCCTTGTGCTAATTGATTCGGTGGCCCTTGAACTCCGAGCTGATGGTGGAGAATTCGAGGTAAGGGCCCATAAATGAAGGGGACACCTTCCTACAAATCCTCTCCCTTGTTCTCCCACGAATTTGGCTGCCAAGTGCTCATTAAGACCTTCAATTTTGTCTCCAAATTGACCAAAAAGGCTACACAAAGCACCCATTAGACTTGTTGGCATAATGACTAACCAAATTCACTCTATTAGCATAAATATAATAAAAAACATGCAATAAACTAATGAGAATGGTGGATTAAGTCAAATTAGGAGGTTGAATGAGCCCAAATAATTATCCATTTTTGGGGCTCATCATCACCCCCCTACTGAAAGTGTTGCTCATCCTCTGAGCAACCAATCTCTCTCCTCATCTTTGATGGCCCTGGTGGCCTCCTTGTCATGCCAAGCTTCTGAAGTGATGTCCTCTTTTCTGTCATGAAACCATGCTTCTTTGCTTCTTCCCACTGCCTGTTCCTTTTCCTAGTGAATTCTCAGCCTTGGTATGAGTGTGCAAGTATATTCAATCTGATGGCAGCAATGGTGGCGAAAGGAGATGAAACCAGTGGAGGATGGAAGAAAAGAGTGGTTGCATGTCTCCTCAACAGTCTTCAAGCTTCAAATCCCTCTCCATAATTGATTCTAGCCTACCCAAAGGCTTCTACAGGATGTTTCTGGTAAAAATACAGAACTTCCTGTAGAAAGTTGAACCATGACTAAATTGTGTCTGAACCCTGAAAAGAATGAGTGTTCATGGAGGGGATGGATGTGCTTAGGGTGGCCAACATAGGTGCTGCCTCCTTAGCTAAAATCTCGGCCGATTTCTCCTTTTGCTGCCCTTTTTCCAAACTTCCTGTAGAAAGTCATGTAGCTGAGTTCTGGCTTCCTGTAGAAACAGTCTTCAATGTTTTTGCCTTCTTGACTGAAGATGCCTTCTCCTTGACCTGTGCTGTGGTTGCCTTGGGTCTGTCCCTACTTGTTTGGACATTTTTAGTCCTCTCTACCCGTGTTTGAAACCATTTCTCCCTTGGTGTTTGTGCCTTCATTCCTCCCATAGTTTTGGCCTCAACAATTTGGCCCTTTTTCTTGCTTTTCCTTTTGTTTTTCTTGTGGCATTTCCTATGATGGCCTATCCTGGGTCTTCTTACCACTGCCTTTCTCTCTTGCCTCCACGTGTTTCCTTTCTTCAATTTTGTACCACACTCAACTTGCTCCAAAAAGGATGTAAGCTGGTTGGTCTGGTTTGGT
This sequence comes from Pinus tabuliformis, assembly GCA_031772625.1. Lineage (NCBI taxonomy): Eukaryota > Viridiplantae > Streptophyta > Pinopsida > Pinales > Pinaceae > Pinus > Pinus tabuliformis. The sequence continues at coordinate 1,504,489,147 of CM062819.1, read as the reverse complement.
GAGAGTGCCCTGTTTCAATGCTTTGAGCAGAAAGGGACTGTTGTTTTATGTCATCCTCTTTTGATCCTCAGGATAGGATTTCTTAGGTGTGTCAGTCTAAACATCAATCTGGGTACATGAGTATGGAAAACTGCAAAGGATTTGGGGCTAACAAGTAGTTGGGGAACAGAATGGTAGGAATACATCCATAGTTTAAATCAAAATGGTGCTTTTATCACCGATGCAGAGGATAAAATGTATTAGGTGGGCACATAAAAAAAAAGGACAGATTTCTATCAAAGACATATATATTGCTATACCAATTCCCTGGTTATAATGCTTTTGCTGCCCAAACTCAACTGTCAAAAGGGAATTAAGCTCCCACAGACAGAGTGCAGAGCCTCAGTCAATCTTCACTGATAAGTATATTGTCCGCACAAACCAAAGGCATGCATAGAAACAGTCAAATAAGATCTCCACCACCAGTTGTAATCTTCACTGCACAATTCAAAGTGGCACAAGACAATGGTGATCTTTGCACATGTAACAATGAGGACCACAAAGACAATGAACAGGAACCCAAATATACAGTAGAACTGATGCAGCCATATTGAAGTTAATCTGAAGAACAGTCCAATGGATATAGCTCCAAAAGGCAAAATGCCTCCAATTGGTATTGAGAAAATGGGCTGAATATACCAAGCTTTCTCTGGAATTTGCCTGGGGATTTGATTGGTCTTCGCTAGATCTTCAATTGTAGGTTCCTTGTAGCCAAAGTAACTGCACACAAAGACCAATGGCATAGAAATTCCAAACCATAAAAGGACCGAGGCAAACATAGTCTCGAAAGGAACTACACCAGCTGATTTTTTTCCCCATAGCAGTGCATTGAGAATAAAGAAAATGAAAAAGGAAATTCCTGGAAACAAGAATGTTGTCTTCAGCATGTTCCTCCTCTGTTCTGTGCCCTTGAACATCTGAAATAGACATGACAATGCATACCCTGCAAAGAAACCCATAAACACCCATAATAGCAGCATAGTTGTCATTAAACTTCCACGGTTCAATGTTCGCATCATGATCATTGCAACCATTTCGGAGAGAAATAAAACAACCATCAATGAGTTGATGATAGAGAACCAATTAATCGATTGTGCACACTTCAGTTGAGGATGTGGAAAGTGTGGATGAACAACAATTCATAAGTTTTAGCTGAGCCGCCTTTAATTGTTGCATGATTTGCGTGAGAGAGTGAAGTGGCCAAGTGTACGTGGACACATGCAGACGCTGTGCTATGATGAGTTGCATGTCCTCTTCTTGTTAATCAGTTACACTGGAGTTAAAGCCTCTACCACTGTCTGTTTTTATTTTTATTTTTAATCTTCACGTAAGTTGACTAACACGTACACTGCATGATTCCTGCCTGATTGCTAGAGAATTGGAAAAGGAACTATCGGCTCAATGTTGCCATATTCGTGCCTTAATTCCACCATTCCATTTGTTTAATCATTTCTTCAATTAGATTCATGCAACAGAGGAACAAGTTTTAGTCACGTGCCTGAAGTCAAATGGCTGCTATGGCCTGTCATTTGCTCCATGCATTGGTTTTTTCTGATTGCATGTGGCTTGGCTGCTAATTTTTGGTTGTTTTCCTTGTGCAGGTGTCCTCTAGCCAGATGCATGCTGCAGGAGTCCATTTCCACGCTCAGATCTGCAGCTTGAAGCTGTTGCTGCTGAATTTTCACCAGACCAGAAATTATTTTCGCCATTGCTCCCAAACGGTAAACCGGATCGATCTGAAACTTGCTGAGCATGTTCCTATCATCATTATGCACCTCCCATAGCAAAATCGTGATCAATGGATGCACGGATTTCGAGAAAAATGGAAAATGGCTGAAGATTTCAGAGATCGATTTCTCGGAAACCGTGCATCGGAATCGGCTGCAACTTCTTGGGTAGGTTACCATCACTCATATGCATATCCCCATGAAACAAGTTTTGAAACGGATGCACGGATATGGAGAAAATGCAAAAATGTTTGATGGCGATGGAGGCTAATTTCTTGGAAACTGTGCACCGGAATTGGCTGAAACTGCTCAGGCATGTTGCCATCACCCTTGTACAATTCCCCATAAAACGTTTTTTCAAATGGATGCATGGTTTTCAAGTTATGGCAAAAACAAATTTTGTTCTAGGTATTTTTGCTTCAAGGCATTTTGCATTTTTGTTGCATGGTATGAAAAATGAATTTGGGTTGTGATGCAGGTATGGAGATGATGGAGGAGGAGTTGGAAGATTGCATGAGGACTTCTGAACCCTTGAGGAAGCTACCATGTTCACCAAACCACTTTTTTTCAATCTATTTTTAACTTCTTGTAGTTCCTACAGGAACTTCTTGTAGTTCCTACAGGAACTTCCTGTAGAAAACACAGTTTTGAGGAAATAAGCACAATGACATGAAAAAAATGATGGAAAATGGCTGAGGGATGGAAACATGGATGCTTGCAGGCATAACCAATAGATTGCAAGCTTTAGATTCCCTTCCAAAATCGAATCTGGCTCGCTTGAAGGTTCTACAGGATGTTTCCTATAGAAATGCAGGACTTCCTCTAGAAGGCACAAGAACTCCTTTGTCTTTGTTTTGAGTGATCCTCTTGACTTGAAATGTCATTGTTGCAACATGAAATTATTTAATGGAGATTAGCTTTATTTTTATTTTTCTTTTTCTCTTCTTTTTTTTTTTTTTGAAAAACAACTAGGGCGCCTCATGGAGGTTTTCACCCTAATTGCCTGCCCTGGGCACCTCCAAGGGAGGTTTTCACCCAGAGATCTTATTCTCTTTTCTCTTTTTTCCCAACCCATTGACCGCCTCATGGAGGTTTTCAATCAATGAGCCAATCTAAGGCGCCTCCGAGGAGGTTTTCACCTTAGATTTTTATTTTTTTCTTCTTATTTTCATTTTTTCTCTTTTTTTTTTTTTTTTTTTTTTACCCTACCCTACTTGAAAAACAAAATCATTTTCAAGTATAAGAATAATTCCAATGGAGCCATGTGCACATCGAGATTAGAGAAAAAAATGATGTGAAGGCTCGAAATGCATACTTGGACAACTATCCGGACTTTAGAGACCAAATGATCTGACTTTGAAGGGATCAAACATAGCTGAGGAAGAGAGTACCGCTGCAACTTAGTCACCTTCTGAAACCATATCTCAATATATCTTTGATATCCTTGGTCCTTTTGCTGATCTAGATCATTCTTCATGTCACCTTCTCTCATGACCTTCTCATCTTCCTCTTTTTGTTGATATTTCTCTTGAGTACATGGAGGATTTGATGGTAACCATGAAGGAACTCTCTCGATCTCTAATTCTGATCTCTTCTCTTCATCAAGTGCAGCCCATGGTTCTTTGATCTCCTCTTTGGAATCTTCTTTTTCCTTTGGTCCTTCGATGTTGTCAATATAATCTCTGTTTTGCAACACTCTTCTTGAGCTTTGGTGAACATCATTGAGCTCAAAAGGAGTCATTTGCACATGTTGTGCCTCAGCTTTGCAATTGGGTTGAGCTACTCCATTGTATGGCTTTGGAAATGGTACGGGTAGTTGAGTGGAGGTGTGAAATTGAGATGGAGATGGATGGCATTGTGGTTGGGTAGGCATTTGGGGTTGCCTTGGTGGAGAAGGAGGCGATGGTTGCGGATGAGCAGGTGGTGGACGAAAAGAAGTGAGAGGAGTGTTGTATTGGGGCCTCCACCCCTGATGAGGTGCATTCCACTGAGGCTGTGGCTGAGCATAAGAGTGAAATGAATGAGCAGCTGGTTGGGAATAATATGGATCTGTGAAGGAACAAGGAGGAGGTGTGAACCAGGAAGGATGAGTAGGGGGACCCCAAGAAGGCATGAAAGTGGCTTGATAGGGGTCATAATAGGTATGGGATGTACCTTGCATTCCCTGCTGGTAGGGTATGGGTCCATGTGGCCTCCTTTGGTTCATATAACAGAGTGATTCAGTGGCTCCTTTGGCTCTCTGGTATGCAGCTTTGAGTCCAGGCAAGGAAGGGCACTGATTCGTAGGATGGTATTATTCACAGATGAAACACACTTCTAGAGAGTGCAATGGACATTCGTTCCTAGGATGCTTTCTAGTGCACCTAGGACAAAAAATGGCCAAAGCCCTCTTGGCTTCTTCTTGCTTCTTTTGGATCCGCAAGGTATCCAGTTGCATGGCAAGAAACTGCCTCATATCACTCTTAAAATCTTCGATCTGATTTGCAAATTCATTTTTGGATAAGGTATTGCTCCCAACATTTCTACTTGTAGCCATTTGCTCCAGAGGAATGTTTTCTTCTTCTTCTCACCTAGAGGTTCTTCAGATATGTCTTGATGTCCACCCAGGGGTTCTTCTTAGTCACAACCATCGAAGAAGAGAGAAGGTTGGCTGCGTGAAGCAAAGGGGGGTGTTGTGAAAATATTTTTCTAACTTATCTCTACTCCTACCAGGCATGAAAGGAAATCTTTTTGGTTGATTTTTGCTTTTTTCTACTTCTACCTGCAAAACTGAAATAGATTGAACTACAACTAACTATCTTGCTAAAATGAAAATGTGGAATTGAAATGAAAGCAGGAAAGGACTAATCTATTTTGCTCAAATGAAATTGCAGGAATGAAATGCTAGTCTACGCTTGCAGAATTGAAATGCTAATCTACGCTTGCAGAAATGAAATTGCGGAATTGAAATGCTAATCTATGAAAGCGGGAAATACTAATCTACTTTTGCAAAAACGAAATTGCATAATGGAAATGAAATAAACTACTTAGCAGAAGATTATAGTGGAAAATAGAAGAAAAGTGGCAATCACCAATACTCTGACGCTTCCCCGGCAACGGCGCCAAAAATATGGTGAGCCCCAGTATTGTAGCAATAATGCTACAACTCCTGGAACTCCCTTCTTTAATTTTATCAACCCGGTTGTTTGTAACAAACTTGGAAGCGACGGTGCTGTATGCACAAGTACTAACTCTTACCGCAGCTGTCACTTGGTGAGCTGGCACAAGTCCACTAGGAGCTTAAGCCAACATCTATGAGCTCTTAGAAGAAGCTTTTTAATTGATGGATGAAAGCTAACTCGAAGGAAGCTAATCTAATTGCAAAAACAAGCTGAAAGCCAAAAAGAAACGCAAACCCTAGCAAACCCTAATTCTACCAGCTAGTCCCACTGACGCAAAGGAGAGCATGAAAACTACTAAAAGAGATGCCATTGCTTCTATGAAGGTAAAATACATGTGTCTAGACTACCTCTATCTGAAGAAAACATCTTTTTGTATTTTTGTTTAAGTTGTTGGAATTATCATGCATGTGCTTCTAACTATTTTTTACTGTGCAGAGGTGGATCAAGGAGGAAAAATGCTTGGGAAAGGTTGGGAAGGTTCATAGAGGGTCTAAGGGGTCCCTAACACCCTTCCAGAGAGTCTCACAAAGTTTGGCTGCCAAGAAACCGTGTTTATGAGCTTCTACAGGAAGTCTGCAGGGGTTCTACAGGATGTTCAGGATTTCTACAGGATGTTCTGTAATTCTTCTACAGGATGCTTCGAAATGGGATTTTGGAGCATGGATGGAGGGAAAAAGAGGGAGGAATGAGTATGGAGGTGAAATAGGGGTGTGAAGAGGTCTAGGACTTTGTGGATGAGGCTATGGAGCAATTGGATTTGTTCAAGGATGGAGGAAGCGATGATGCACAAGAATGTAGGAATTAGGGCAAGGTGGGGAAAGTATGGCAAATGAAGGGTACAAATCATGGACTATGGGTTGGAGTAGATTATCTGATGGATTATGGGTAGATAGAGAAGGATAACAGGTACTCTGCAAGTGGTTTTTCAAACTGAAAAAACAAAGACATGCAAGAAAACAATGATCTAGTTATGCTACCCTAATATGATCTAGCTAACAGTAACAAGAATGGACAACAGCATTATTTATATCAAGAACCACGTACAACACGTGAGCAAGAACATTACAAAACATCTGAATGCATGACTAACTCCTACCAATCTATTCTAAACATAAAAAGCTACTTTAACCATCAAAAGCAACCTAAATAACAAAGAAAGATTTAAATTTAAAGAGCAGATTTTATTTTAAGAACGCAGCAAACACACATAAAGATAAACAAAGGAGGTACTAGGCACTTGAGATGGGCCCAACCCCAAGAGCTGCAGCCTCCTAAGAGAGATTTAGAGCTGGTTCAAAGCTGGATTCATCTTTATTGATCAAGAAATGAAGAGTTACATCAAAACTGTCCACAAGGAGAACTTGAAAATGAGCTGACAGCAAAACTAGTCTATTGCCTAAAAATCGAACTACAAAATGACTACAACAAGACTATGAAATGACTAACTACCAGCTACAAAATGACTAACCACTAGCTGACCCCAAAATGAGGCCCTAAGCCTTCTTATTTATACAAATTGAGGACCCCAATAGTCCTCCCAAAATTTAGGGACTCGGTTGCCCAAAGCTTGTAGTTAACAACAGTCCTACTTGACTTGCTTGGCTGCCCTTGTGCAAATTGATTTGGTGGCCTTTGAACTCCGAGCTGATGGTGGAGAATTTGAGGTAAGGGCCCATAAATGAAGGGGACACCTTCCTACAAATCCTCTCCCTTGTTCTCCCACGAATTTGGCTGCCAAGTGTTCATTAAGACCTTCAATTTTGTCTCCAAATTGACCAAAAAGGCTACACAAGGCACCCATTAGACTTGTTGGCATAATGACTAACCAAATTCACTCTATTAGCATAAATATAATCAAAAACATGCAATAAACTAATGATAATGGTGGATTAAGTCAAATTAGGAGGTTGAATGAGCCCAAATAATTATCCATTTTTGGGGCTCATCGGCGAGTAAGCTATTTCAAGGGAGAGTAAGTGATAAAATAACTTGCATGAAGAAATGGTGATCAACTGATAGTAAAAATAAGAAGAGTGAGAAACTGAAGATGCAACAACCACCAAATTTGAAAGTTGAGGAACAAGCATGCTCAAGAAGGGGTTCTACAGTGAAATTAGAGAAGAGAAGATACCAAGAGGATGACTTGGAATGGGTGAAAAATAGAATTTTTTTTACAATAAGGGCTAATTTCAGCTCAGTAATAGAGAATGATAATTCAACAAGATGAAGAGGTGAAGATGATTGTTATTAGTCATAGCATGGGTTGAGAGGAAAATCACAAGCATAAGAAGAAAAGGACCAAGGCAGTTGGACTCAAAGTAATGAGTGATGAAGGATGGAGAAGGAGATGGTTAAGTTAGAGGATAACTCAAACATGTGTAACAATTGGTACAGGAAAGTCAAGATGACCAGAGTTATGAGTAAGAAGAATGGTGTTAAACAGGAAGCTCTGCAACAAAAAAGGGATGACAACAGTAACATTATTTTTACAGCAACAATTGCATGTTCAAGTGAATATTGAACAATGAGCGATGAATGTTTGTATCTGAGGATGATGGAAAGGAACCTTGTGGTAGAAAGTGAGGAGGAAGAACAAATTTCTCAGAGAAAGAGGGTGAGTCAATTTCTTGCAGAAGATAGAAGATTAGAGAGTGCTCAGATGAAGATTCCAAAGGAAGGAGTCAACAAATATACTGGCATAATATTAGGCATGGATGACCTTAGTATGGTATTTACAAATAGGTTGATTGAGCAAGGAAAATTTTAAGGATGGAAAATTTTCTTGAAGTTTAAAAACATTGGCGAATCTCACTAATTCCTAATATGAAAATTATAAAATGTTTATTGATACATTTGTAAAATTATTCAAATTTATAATGATTTTATATATAGTCTCTATATAATGTTGGAAATTTTTAAGGTAAAATAATTTTATATTCTAAAATTTGGGTGAATCATCTTTTATAAAAATTTCAAATTGGTGAATCTTTTTTGTGGAAAAATCATGGAAAATTAGCCCACTGAGTGAATCCGTGTGATGGAGTCAACTTGTTGCAATGGATTTTCTGTATCTCATAGTGACTAGGAAGAATCTCATAGAATAAAGAAATTTGTGACTACTGAGATTCATAGTAAAGGTTAAGAGAGAAGCCATAGTAGATCAAGTCAAGACAAGCTTGATAGAGAAGTTGTTGAAATCAAATTATAGCTAGAGATGATGAGAGGACTGCTACGAAAAGATGAGAAAGATCGGGGTTATAGTTGGACCCTCCAGAAGAGAGTGAAATGGAATTTGTGGGAGGTGAAGCTGAAACAAAGATCAAATGTTCAGTTGGAGGAAAATCCCAAAGGTAGTTGATTTTCAACCAAATACGAATATCCTAGGGGTGATAAACGCATGCGATGAAGTATATGAAGATTTGAGGATCAACTTGAAGACAACAAATTTCAGCTAAGGACTAATTCAGAAGATGAAATAGAAAAAAGGAAATCATAAATGTCTAGTTCGTTTCATGAAGAGGAAACCTATTATTATGAGGAGTTTTTTGGAAAGTTTGAACAGTTCAGGAGCAAGTAAAAGTTCAGATTTCACAACGATAGTGGTAGAAGAATGTACAAGTTGATTAAGGATATGGAAAGATATTTTTTCCCTATGTAGGTGATAGTGGAGGAAGGTGAGGAGATTTGTAGCATCCTAGAGAAAAGAGTGCTCAAAGGTTTCCGGAGAAGAGAATCGGGAAGATGTCAAAAGCCCAAAATCAAGGAGTGCTCAAAGGGTTATGGAGAAGAGAACCGAGAAGATGTCAAAAGCCCAAAATCAAGAGAAAGTTTGGTGAGGTATCATGTATAAAGGCGGAGGCTTGTTACTGCAGAGGCATGTTGTAGCTCATGAATTGAGGTGGTCACGACAAGACGAAATGTATATGAACAGGAGGTCATATATTTTTGTACCTTGTGAGTCTAATGCAGGTGCATAGATGAAGCACAAAATTCGATGAAGAATATACCAAAGCTTGCCAATGTGATGGGATGGTCACATGGTGATGGTGGGGGGTATTTTAAACGTTTTGTAAATATCTGCATTAGCATGTGATTTTTTTTTTCAAATATGTTGGATGAAATAATTCCTAACGTAAATGTAATTTAGTTTCCCTTATTTTGTGAGAAGAGGAAACGAACCAACACTTGTGACTCTTGGTTACCCATATTACGTTCCTTTATAAAGAAATGAGTGTTTGAGAAGAAGAGAAGAGTGTATAGAAGAGGAGAAGTGTAGTGGAAGAAGAGAAGAGAATCTCTAGTGCAATGAGAAGAGGCAAAGGATGGGGGGGTTGGGCTGAATATGCCCGCATTGTATATTCTGTTAGTTTAATGTATTTCTTAATTTTATTAATGAGAAGTTTGGTTATATGCCTTTGTACATGTTTATTTATTTGTCTGTATAACTTTAACTTGATTTGTTGAGTTATTCACTTGTTGAGTCGATTTATAGTAAGAATTTGATGTGTCAAGAATGTCGTGACTATATTCTTTAGGAACAAGTTGATTTCTTGTTCAAGTATAACTTGGGGATAAATATATTTACCTATGTGTATGGGTCATATATTGTGTGATGAAGTCTTGTTGCCATCGTTGTGTATTTATGGGTTGTGTCTAACCGTTGGTTGATTCCTCTGTATTTCTTACCTTTGAAGGTGTGTTTTTATTCCATAGAGTTTTGCTTTGAGGCCACCACCATTTTGTTGATTCCCTTTGTGTCTTGACTCTTGTTGTGTGAGATGAAAGTTGAGAATGGAAGTTCCTACGCATTTTGGATATTATTTGGTTTATGTGTTATGTCTTGTGAAACCCATCGACAAAATAGAGCACCACCTTTTAGATGCAGTCATGCCTTGCTGTCTGGAAAATGATGTGTTTGTTTGGTTATGTATTCTCCCAAGGTTAGAAATAGTGCACTTGAGAATGGAACAAACCCACCTGTGACTTATATTTGTGCTATCATTATTTTTTGAGTTGTTGTAGTTGTATAATTTCTTCATATGGAGCAAAACCAAAGCACTTGATTTTGTGAACATTGTCAAACCCCTTTTTTTTGTGACTGATTTGATGGGAAAAGGTCTTCACTTTGCAATCCCAGTGAATAAGGGCATAATAATTCAACGGTTGAGATAAGAAATAACTTAACTCAATGTAGATGTGATTCGGAAGTCACCTATAACGAGGGATTTGTTTTGGGTTCGAAGAATACGAAAAGAAGGTTTTGAGGTGCTACAAAAATCTTTTGCAGCGCCTATGGCAAACAATATTTAGGGCTTCGTGTTAGCTGCAGAAACCATGATTTTTCAAGCATGTTGTGCCATCTAATAGTTTGAATCTAATGGAGTTTAAAGGGGTTTGAATAAGGGTTGAAAGGTCGGAAAAATCCCACTCATGGAATTATGCAAACGAAACCTCCATTCTTATTTTGAATGCATATTTTAATTAATTTATTGGAATTTCAAAATCTGTTTAAATATAGAGTTGTGGGTGCTTTTGTTGGAGTATCTTGGGGGAACCTGACCATTCCACATCATTAAGCAGGTATAATTATTGAATTTATCATAACCCTTGATTTTTTATAAGTATATGATAATGTCTTAATGGATTCATTTTTTAAAGAATATTTCATGAACAGCCATAAAAATGAACTTTGGGCATTACACATGACGCATCTCCCAACCAAAAATTTGGCTGATTGTGAAAAGTCCAAGGAATATTATATTATTTTTGGTGTCTGAACCAAAATACCTTCTTTCACTAGTTATCGTACACCTCTTTTGGAAATTATTGATATTTCCTCCACTTATTAACCATTAAGATTCCAAAAGTTATGTTAGGAAGAAATGTAGGACACCAATTCCTGAATATTTGCTACAATTGCTATAAATAGTGTTTCAAAGGCAACACATGCATTTAAAAAACTTTATTTTGAATGTATATACTTTCACCATACTACCCAAAAGGTACGGAAATTGAATAAATCCTTTCAGCTACTATTAAATGACATAACCTCTACCATGCAAGATGAAACCACCTCGCAAGCCACTTATGAGGAACCCAAAATATATAGTTGTTCATTATTAGTTTTTATTATCATCAAAATATTTGAGGTTTAGTGGTTATATCAAGAAAATAAAATGGATTATTTTTATTGATAGTTGTGTCGATTATAGTTTTTTTCATAAGAGAGTGGCTAAGGAAACCTATTGTATCTTTTTTCCATATCCAATTTTCAAATTATGATAGCTATTGATTTTGTGATTAAATGTGCTGTTTGATGTTGAAATGGGTAACTTGAAATGAGAGAGTGTCGGCTCCAATCTCATATTTTTTTCATTGAAATGGGAGGTCATGATGTTTCCCTCAGGACAGAATGGTTATGCACTTTGGGAGTTATCACCATTTATTTCAACATTTTATATATGAACTTCATCAAGGATTGAAAGAAGCATACCCTTAATGGCATCACATATAATTCTCCTAAAATTTTGGCCTCTCATCAAATCAAAAGGTTACTAAAGAAAGGTGTTTTTTTCCATTATCACTTACCTCAATGCAATATAATTAGTGTAAAACCCTCCATATTAGCTCCACCTTAATGTTTATTGTGACCTAGCTAAATATTATGAGATATTTCAAACCACTTAGGGCTAACCTCCTTCATATGAGTACATGGCCATGTTATTCCCTTAATTCCACGTGTTGGGCCATTAATATGTCAGTATTATTCTCACTTTTGAACGCCTATTCCACCCATTGCTACCATTCTTTATCACTTCATTTATCATAATTTATCATATAATTCTATCTTATAATTATTTATGCTCTTATGGATAAATATTATTTCTTCTCCTTTATTTTTAATAAATTGATGATTATGCATGTTTTTACTAATGATGGTTTATTAATAATTTTTTTCACCATTTTAGTCTCCAAGATATTTTCCAGATTGAAGATTTGATATCCAGCTCATAATTAAATGTGCTAACTCAAAAATTCACTAGAATTAAAAGTGACAGTTTTGCGTTGGATTTTTTGGGCAAATGGAGAAGAATCTGAAAAACCCGAAACATGGGTTTTGTCCAGAATGGACCAAATCAGTTTTGAAGTGAGTAGTTTTCTAAAATTTTATCCATACTAAGAGAAATGGAAGGTTGTTTGAAGACATTTTTCTTAGATTCGTTATTGTGGTCGTTTTCCAAATTATCTCAGCTGTAACACCAAATTCAACCTGTTCCTAATTGAATGATGATGGGGAGATATTTCAAAGATAATCTTATTTATCAATTTGTTGAGAACAATCCAATTTTGTAATAGAAATCATATTGTAATCATATCTGTTGTAACTTCTCTCTGCTCTCTGTGTATTTAAATCAGAACATAAATCAGAGAGATAGATAATGGAGATTAAGAGGATTCATGATGGATGAGTAGAGAGAGAATTACATAGATTAGAGATAGGTAGGATAGGATAGGAGGAATGGGAGAATTACTATTGAGAAATTGTAACTGTTATTGTTGACTCTCGTTGTTGAAGTAGAGAATGAAACTACTGTAATGTTTATGCAATGATTAATATATAAAAATAGTTGCAATTTCTTCGCATCTCCTGACGTAATCCGATGGTGCTTCACTAGCGGCTAAGGGCCCAGTCCTGGTGGATCCACTTGCTTCTTGTATCATTATTTTTTAGTTCCGTGTGATGGTTTGATTTCCTTTTCATTTCTTTAATTTGTTTTATTCAATAATCTTTTGTTTCTGAACATTTCGTTGAATCGCCCTGTTATATAAAAATCGTGATTGGATTGCGTTGATAGCAAGATTATTATTTATAACTTAAAATGTCATGCTATTAATTATGATATAGTACTTCACTGTCCATTTCAGATTTTGTTATTCATTTATAACTATGATTGTTGTTCATTTATAACTATGATTGTTGTTCATTTATAACTACGATCGTTGTTCATTTATAACTATTTTGTTGTTCATTTATAACTACAATCGTTGTTCATTTATAACTACGATTGTTGTTCATTTATAACTACGATTGTTGTTCATTTATTACTGTGATTGTTGTTCATTCTCCTAGATTATGACCGCTGATTCAGTTACATTTGCAGTTGTTGTGTATTTCTATTTAATTAGCCATGTTGTTCAGTGATATTTAAGAATGATGTTCAATTCTAATAATTTAGCGTTACTGTTCCCTTCCATTAATATTTCATTTCTGTAAGAGAAGCTTTGCAGTTCACTTTTTCAATAAACTTAGTTGTTGTTCCTTTTTTGCAAGGATTTGATTTCACCTTTTAACTGATATTGCAACAAGTGTGTTTTAGTGAGCATTTCCAATTGAATTTCCATTTCCAGTTATTTTCTTTAGTGTGGATTGAAGGGTCAACAACTGTAAAGAACATTGACTATAGCTGCCTAAGGTCTCATATTGGAGATCCTGTTTATGATTGATTTCATTGGCATCAGTTGACAGGGGAAAGAGTTATCACTACTATATCCTTGACTGACGGTTGCTGTAGTTCCTTGAGTAAATGATTTAGTTTCAAAGCATTGAGTTTCTTTTAATTGCAATTTGAGTTCAGTAGTTGCATCCATTTATTCTTGTATTTGAGAGCACTGCACTCTAATTTAGAAACATTACTCTTGAGAAAATAGCCGCCTCAGACTGAGTACACTCTTGAAATAAAAAATCGTACCTAGATTGATAATTAATGTGAAGATAAATAGGAGTTAAAAAAACAACTTTTATCACCCAACATTTTGGGACCGTTGCCGGGGACAGTGTAGCCATTTGTAAAGAGTAGTGTGCATTTGATGAGTGCCTGTTAGGAAAGAATTGGGTATTAAAAACGGAAGGTAAGAACCTGCGTACGGAGCATGTAAAAGCCCTACTCCCCCGCCCGCTTTCTAGTGGAATTATTAAATAACTTAGGGTAGAAATAAATGTTTGAATTTTTGTTTGAGTGACTAAACAAAAAAAAAGAATAGAAATTTTGAAAAACAAATCTCATGATTTCACTCAAGTGGTGATGTAAGCACCACCCATTTCACTAACCGATTGATGGGAACATTTGAAGAAGGAGCCTTGAAGAAACACATGAAGAACATCTTCTATTATGGTAAGAAATGGCTCACATTTCTACTTTTTAATTCCCTATCAAAGATCTAGGAGGAGTGACACAAATGCACATAATTCCCCCATCTTCTCTACCAAATTTTCATGGCTTGACAAATGCAGATCCAGATACATTTTTATTTGAGTTTGAAATATTTTGTAGAGGATGTGATTATTGTACTGATGATCAAAGGTTTAAAGTGTTTCCTCTTACTCTAAAAGGAGCAGCTCTCCGATGGTTCATGAGCCTAGGTGGGAACTGCATCCAAACATGGGAGGACATGCAGAACATATTTTTGAAAAAGTACCAAGACTATTGCAAGGCCGATGAAGATATTTTCAATATGATACAAGGGGAATAGGAAATCTTGGAGGACTATGTGGAGCGATTTCATTACAACCTTCAAAAATCAAAGCATAAGTATTTGGAAAAATAGATCTTAAAAGCACTCCTATTCAAAGGAATCAAAGATGAATTTTTAGAACTCTTAAATCTGATAGGAAAAGGTGATGTTTTTCAGTTATTATATGATTATGTTTGTGAATTGTGCATAAGGTATTCAAGAGGAATCTCCAAGGCTGGTAAGAATTCTAGAGACGTTTGTTCTTTCGTTTCCAAATCTACTACAAGAACAGGAGACATAAGAGCTGAAATCAATATTTTATTTGAAAATTTTAAAGTTGATTTTATTAGCTCTTTAAATTCAAGATTGAATGTTTTGCAGGCTCAGAAAAATCAAGAAATTGAAGAGGTGTTTTTCTCTCATTGCCAAAACGATCATCTCATAGATACTCACTCTTCCTTATCTAGGATGGAAGTAGCATATCAAAGAGATGAGGAAGCTGCAACAAGGTCAAAACCATGGAAATCATGGCCTACAAGTATGGTTCAAAACACTTCTTCTCCATTCTCTTACTTGCATAATCCATTATGGAATACTAATGTGTTATAACAGCCATGTCAATCTCAATATAACCACCACAAATCTTGTCTACAAGTTTGGCATGGTTCACCTCATGATTGCATGACTACTCTCCCTCATCTTGTAGCACAAACACATACTCCATATTCTTCACCAACTCTTCCACAACATCCTACTTGCATATCAAAATCATCCA
Organism: Pinus tabuliformis; assembly: GCA_031772625.1. Lineage (NCBI taxonomy): Eukaryota > Viridiplantae > Streptophyta > Pinopsida > Pinales > Pinaceae > Pinus > Pinus tabuliformis. Next base: position 1,504,473,932 of record CM062819.1, on the reverse strand, counting down.
CTCAACCGAATCATCGACATCATCAAAATGCTCCATTCTGTACAAAATTTCCTACTCAACTCATTCCACACCCTCACCATAATAAACAAGTACATACAGTGTTGAACTGCAAAATTTACCCACCCTTCCCACCCATTCTATCTCACATACGCCATTAGAGAAAACTTATAATGAGATTCAGAATGTTTCAAATTCAAAAATTGTAAAAGTTATGGAAGAAAATGAGGCTTCTTCTAGTTTTCATCTACAAGCCATTTTAAAAGCTCAAGACCTTCATCATATGATGGTTATGGGAAATCAGGAAAGTAAAGGATATATTGAATATTGGTTTCACTCCATCACTTGTTTGCAGCATCACTCCATACTTCAGCAATTTTTGATACCATATTTTCAAGGGAAGTTGGCTTCTCATACCCTAATATTAATTAACATGCATTTTTCAAATGTGGGTATGTGCATAAATGAAGCCTTATTTCGAAAATGGTTCCATTGGAAGTACTCCTATACGTAATCATATTCATTTTTCAAATCAGAATAGGTTAGTGTAGAAAATAAAATAAACACATTTTTTTTAATGTAAGAATAGTGTTTTTGTTGCAACACACTGTGAAAATCAACATTGGTGATAAATGTTTTAATCCATTTGTGTATGTAGATAAATTATAATTGAAGTAGCAGTTCTACAAACACTCATATTCATTTTTATCACCAAGTTTGAAAAAATTCTTGAATATCATATTTTTTTTGGCTAGTGGGCAGCTCAGGAACAGAGTTGGGACAGTCAGATTTTGGAGGCATAAATTACTATATTTTTAAAACATATTTCTATCCTATGTAGCACCTGATGTATAATTTCCAACCCAATTTTAATCACTCAATTTCGATTTGAAACGAAAAAGTTAGAACCAAAACATTGACAAGGTGTTTAGCAGGCAGCTCAGGAACAGAGTTGGGACAATTCATTTTTGAAGGCCTAAATGACTGAATTTTTAAAACATGCTTCTATGGTATATCCCCCTATTAATCTAGTTTACAAGGAAATTTTAATCACTCATTTTCAATATCGTATTAGGAAGTTATGATCAAAATACTGACTGTCTATCGTAAATCAGCACACTTAAAACTTCGTCTTTCCAGTTGTTCCTTAGAGTATTTGACCTATCAATTCTTCTTTCATTCGAAACCTATTTCTATTGGAGATAAATAAATGAATATAATCTCATTTCCTATTTTAATAATTCTAATCCATCATCAAACGAGAAATCTATGCTTAAAATATCCACTGTTGTTTTGAGTGGGGTAATCGAAAATGACTTTGTTATGCAGGTTGTTCTAAGTAAAATTGACATATCATATCATTGAATTTTTAAAATTTGTTTCTGTTGGAGATATATCTCTGAATTGTCTCTCATCTGGCTTTGGAATCACTCAATTTGGACAAAAAACAAAGAAGTTGTGATTAAAACACTGCAGGTCAGCATGATTGGCCACTGCTCTCCCGCAAGTGACAAATAAATTTTACTTTTTTATTTTCTCCGTGGATTTGTTATACAGATTAAATAATTGTCGTTTTTTTGCATAATTCTTGGACTAGGGGAGTTCGATCACCTCTCTTTCTCCATGATTTAATGTTTTATTGCAGGTAGACACTCGTTCTTTTGCAGGTCCTAGGAGAATAAAGAAGTCAATTTATGGACGAGCGATTCCTGAAAGAAATTTTAATAAAACAAGAGAATTTCATCCAACTCATTACCCAATGGATTCATAACAAAAGAAATGAAGAATTTATTTCCATTTGAAGATTCATGTTATGTCACTGCTACCAATACATTTTTCCAAAAATATCGTTTTTTTCCTTGCCTTAAGAAATAACATCATAGCTGTTGTAACTTTATTTATTTATTTACATACTGTTTTTAAATAAAATGTTGTTTTTTTCTCATTTATCTTATATTTTTGCGTTTCAGATGTTGCTTCCTTCAAATTTTAACCCATCCTCAGCATCAATGCAGTGAACAACTAATTCGTTTTTTGCATGCCTACATTTTTTGTGCTGTTCCTCCTTAGGAACAGTTGTTGTTCCTCCTAAGGAACAGTAGCCGTTCCTCTTAAGGAACAACATTTCCGCATTTTTGTTGTTCCTTTATGAAGGAACAACACTTTCACATTTTTGTTGTTCCTTTCCGAAGGAACAACATTTCCGTATTTTTGTTGTTTCTTTTCGAAGGAACAAAACTTTCGCACTTTTTTTGTTCCTTTCCGAAGGAACAACATTTCTGCATTTTTGCTGTTCCTTTCCGAAGGAACAACACTTTCACATTTTTGTTGTTCCTTTCTGAAGGAACAACATTTCTGCATTTTTGTTATTCCTTTCTAAATGAACAACACTTTCGCATTTTTGTTGTTCCTTTCCAAAGGAACAGCACTTCCGCATTTTTGTTGTTCCTTTTCGAAGGGACAACACTTTTGCATTTTGCTATTCCTCTTTAAAGGAACAACATTTCCGCTAGATTGCATTTTTGCTATTTCTCTTAAAGGAACAACGTTTCTACTAGTTTGTTGTTCCTCTTAAAGGAACAACACTTCCACTAGATTATATTTTTGTTGTTTCTCTTAAAGGAACCACAGTTTTTGTGTGTTGATGCTATTTTTGTTGTTCCTCTTAAGGAACAACAACTGTTACATCTAAGGAACAACATTTTTTGAGTGCATTTTTGTGTGTGTTTCTTAAAAGAACATCATTTTGAGAATTTCTTATGAATAATGGTTCATTTTTCATGATCCCTTCAAGGCACAAATATAAATTCATGCAAGCATACCAAACTAGAGGATACTGAAATCAGCAAACAAAAGAAAAAATCATTATCCTTAGAGAAACTGCATTGTATTGGTAAGAAAAAGGGGGAAAGGATACAACTATTTATATCACTTTGTTGTCTTTATTTCCACTAAAACTAAATTTGATTGATTATTTTTATCATGTTGGTTCTTCCCTACTCCTCATAACTCTTTTTGATTATTATTATTGAATAAGAATAAGGGTATATTTTTCTCTATTGAGATGTTCAGACTTCTTCCACCATCCCTACTCTTAAGGAGTGATGATCCATCCTCTATATATAAATAGGAAGTGCTATATAAAATAAAGACAAAAAAAAGAAAAAAATATCTATATGATCACTCACAATTCTGTGATTTGGCAGATGGAGGATAGGGGTCTCATCAAGATCCAGCCTACCATGTTCATAAGGAAGCAATGAAGTGGCATTCCCATTATGGCCACCACACCATGGAAATGATCCAAGAAGCACATAAGAACAATACAAAAAAGCCCTCGAAACAGGAGGTCTCATCACGAGCCGGCCTGCCCACCTTTCATTTCTTCCTAGTGAATGGCATTGAGACTCATCTAGTTACCAAACCAGCTCAATGGTCTCCATTCTCTCAAAAGCACTTTCCTATGCATACATAAAGGATTATGGTTCCAAGGGTGAAAAAAGCAACTTTTTCAAGGTTATGAACACCTGTGGGCAATAGATCTCTGCTGATGGTATTGAAGTCATATTTCTCACACATCAATAGTCATTATAAACCCTCTTCTTATATCTTTATCTTGATCTTAAATGAGAGTATGTCCTCAAATCCTTTAGAATCTATTACACATGAAATATTGTTTAAAAATCAATCATAATGGTTAAAGTGGATAATGACCGCATAAGCACTTTTAATTATGTCAATTGTCCTCTTTCCTCTTTTCACATCATTTCATAGCATTTCAGTATCTATTTGTGATTTTCATCATAAGCACTGATTTCAGAAATTCGCTACTTTTGCAATCATGTCATCGATATTACGCCGTTCCTTTTTTTTTCCGTCTAGTACGCTGCTCCTCCATTGCTACGGTCGAGGGCGACCTATCATTCTTCAGGGGGGCTGACGACTTCCGAAATATGATTGTATATGTGTCAATCCTTTACTCAAAGGTACTGAGACCTCATCAGATCTTGGAGACAACAAGTTTTAACGATATTAATGTTTCTAATATATACACAATTTTGTTGTTCCATTGCTATTGCTGTGTTTTGTTTTGCAAATTTTAATACAGTGCTAAGCATAGATGAGATGGGAGGGAAACTCTTTTCGCAGCATGACCACACTATTGCAGCTAACATAAGAGGCTCGAGCAAGTCGTGAATGTGAACAATTGTTCAGACATGATGTGCTTGACTGGATTCCACCTTTTGCATCTCCTTGAGCATCAACTCAACCTACATTATCTTCAACAAATTCCAGTCCATATATTTCATTCCACAATTTTCTTTTTGGAGGTAAAACTTGAGGTAAAATAGCATAATTTTCTGATTTATTACAAATTTAGGAAAATTTCATGACAATCCATTTTGAGCATTATTTATCATCATTCATTCCACATCTTTGCCACTTCCAATTTTTTTCAGCGGCATATCATCTTTCAGTTTGGGGGAGTGTTGCTTTCATTCATTTCTTTCTTCTGACCATGTCATTAATATTATTTATCATCCATTGCTATTCTTATTCATTCTCAACATCTCCCTTATTCCATGTTGTTTTACACCAAGCATAGATTTCAACAGATTGTGGCAACCACCTCTATTTGTTTTCTAGCATTGCATGAGGGAAAGCTAATTCTTCAGTTTGGGGGAGGAATTGCTACGCATGATGCATGTTTTCTACTTTCTTTCTCATTTAAGGCATACAATTTCATTTTTATACAATGCAAAAATTTATTTGCGTATATCTTTAAAACTATGAACTCAATTCTTGTGATTTTCGGAAAACACAGACATTAAAATACACAAACACAAATAATTTCAAGTTAAACTAGTTCATAAAATTTCAGAAATCATGCACTATCACCTACATTATATCTCATGATCCGTGCATCGCACGATCTGATTTTTGGATCATAGAAGCATTAATATATTATAAATCTACTTGCAACATTTCAGCAAAATCTGGTTTGTAGTTTTTGAGAAAATGGTTAATGAAGTTTGATGTTACTTATATCATATTTTGCTACAACTTCATAGTTGAACGTCAATGTAAAAATTGTTACGCCTTCATCAACATTGCTAAAATTGAATCTTCATTATTTAAGGAAGAATTTATTTGTTCCATCCATTTCATGAGTTGGGATGAACAATTTTTTTTATTGCTTGGTTAACACATGGGTTTTGTCTTTGGGTTGCATAAGGTCATGCAATATATTGAGTTTTTTTGTTGCATGAGGACATGCAATATATTTAGTGTGGGGGTATGTTGGGCTGTTAATATGTCATTATTATTATCACTTTTGAATGCCTATTCCACCCATTGCTACCATTCTTTATCACATCATTTATCATAATTGATCATATAATTCTATTTTATAATAATTTATGCTCTTATGGATAAATATTATTTCTTCTCCTTTATTTTTAATAAATTGATGATTATGCATGTTTTTACCAATGCTCGTTTATTAATAAATTTGTTCACCATTTTAGCCTCTAAGATATTTTCCATATTGAAGATTTGATCTCCAGCTCATCATTAAACGTGCCAACTCAGAAATTCGCTGGAATAATAAGTGACGGTTTTGCATTGGACGTTTTGGCCAAATGGAGAAGAATCTAGAGAATCTGAAACATCGGTTTTGTCCAAAAAGAACCCAATTAGTTTTGTAATGAGCAGTTTTCCAAAATTCGGTTTGTACTACGAGAAACAGAAGGTTCTCTGAAGAAGTTTTTCTCATATTCGCTATTGTGACCATTTTCCAAATTATCTCAGCTGTGACACCAAATTCGACCTGTTCCTGATTGAATGTTGATGGGGAGATATTTCAAATATGATCTTGTTTATCAATTTGTTGGGAACAATCCAATTTTGTAATAGAAATCATATTGTAATCATATCTATTGTAACTTCTCTCTGCTCTTTGTGTATTTAAATGAGAACATAGATAAGAGAAAGAGATAATGGAGATTAAGAGGATTCATGATGGATGATTAGAGAGAGAATTATATAGATTATAGATAGATAGGATAGGATAGGAGGAACGAGAGAATTACTATTGAGAAATTGTAACTGTTATTGTTGACTCTTGTTGTTGAAGCAAAGAATGAAACTACTGTAATGTTTATGAAATGATTAATATATAAAAACAGTTGCAGTTCCGTCGCATCTCCTGAAGTAATCCAGCGGTGCTTCACTAGCGGCTAAGGGCTCGACCCTGGTGGATCCACTTGCTTCTTGTATCATTATTTTATAGTTCCATGTGATGGTTTGATTTCCTTTTCATTTCTTTAATTTGTTTTATTCAGTAATCTTCTGTTTCTGAACATTTCACTGAATCACCCTGTTATATCAAAATAATGATTGGATTGCGTTGATAACAAGATTATTATTTATAACTTAAAATTTCAGGCTGTTAATTCTGATATAATACTTCGTTGTCCATTTCAAATTCTGTTGTTAATTTATAATTACGATTGCTCTTCATTTATAACTACGATTGTTGTTCATTTATAGCTACAATTGTTGTTCATTTATAACTGCGATTGTTGTTCATTCTGCTAGATTAAGACTGCTGATTCAGTTACATTTGCAGTTGCTGTGTATTTATATTTAATTAGCCCTGTTGTTCAGTTATATTTAAGATTGTTGTTCAATTCTAATAATTTAGCATTATTGTTCCTTTCCATTAATATTTTGTTTCTGTAAGAGAAGCTTTGCTGTTAAGTTTTTCAATAGACTTAGTTGTTGTTCCTTTTCTGCAAGGATTTGATTTTACCTTTTAATTGATATTGCAGCAAGTGTGTTTTAGTGAGCATTTCCAATTGAATTGTCATTTCCAGTTATTTGCTTTAGTTTGGATTGAAAGGTCAACAACTGTAAAGAACATTGACTATAGTTGTCTAAGTTCTCAGATTGGAGATCCTGTTTATGATTGATTTCATTGGAATCAGTTGACAGGGCAAAGAGTTATCACTATTGTATCCTCTATTGATGGTTGTTGTAGTTCCTTGAGTAAATGATTTAGTTTCAGAGCATTGAGTTTCTTTTAATTACAATTTGATTTCACCAGTTGCATCCATTTATTTATGTATTTGAGAGCACTGTACTGCAATTTAGAAACGTTACTCTTGATTAAATAGCCGCCTCAGACTGAGTACACTCTTGAAATAAAAAATCGTACCTGGATTGATAATTAATGTGAGGATAAATAGGTCTATTTAAGAAGACAACTTTTATCACCCAACAACAGGTAGGTAGCCAGCAAATGGACATAATTATAAGCATCTTTTTGTACAAAAATATGAAATAGAAAACATATTTCATTGATTTTTGGAAGTTGGACTCATGAATAGAAGTACCATGAATTACCCATGATAGGTCTTCAAGGTATTAAATAAGGTATGTGATTGGGAAACTGTTATAGACATTTTTGTGCCTTGCATCACTGAGCATGAAATGTCAATAATCAAGGGATCCAAAGTCCCTAAAGATGTTGTTCCCACCCCTAGAGGAACAAGGCCAGCAAACCACAACAATTCACTGAAGTTCTCCACCTGAAAACACTCAAAAACAGGCCAATTCTGGATCATGTCAACTGCTCCACTGAGCATCTGCGCTGAATGTCAACTACTCCACTGTCTACCTGTGTTGAATGTCAACTGCAACAAAGGCTACCTGCACTGAGCGTAACTGGACAAGTGGCAGGCTCATTTCTCAAGGTGTCAATGCCCAGGAAGCTTCCAAAATGACACTTGTATCAGGGAATTCGACTGGTGATGAGTAAGAGGTTCCAAATCTCCAAGTGGAAGCAAAAACCTCCAAGTGGACTCAAGAACTGAGAGAGGGAGAGGACACTAGTCACTTCTCAAGCTGACTCATCCTCTTCCCAAAACTCCTATATATAGATCTCTCCTCAATGAGATCAGGAGGCTGGAATGTTGTGATTGTAAAGAATTACTGTTGGTTTGTGGTTGGATCATTGGGTGTTTATGCTTTGAAAGGGGCTGAAGAAGGAATTCCATTCTGCTGGGAAGGAGATGCTGGGTTGGAGCCCTATGGGTTGTATCTCTTCCTGAACCTTGTTTATCAATCAATAAAGCTTCTTGGTTCTTTCCTATATGCTGGTGTATTTTGTATGATTTGCATTAGTATATTTGATTTACTTCTAATCCTGAACCATTTATGAATATGTATATTTTCCTTTGTGTTGTGTCCTTCTCTTGTCGCAAGTAGCTGTTCTCTTGTCACAGGTAGCTGTTCTCTTGTGATCTCGTGGGAATCAAGTAGCTGTTCTCTTGAGCAAGCGAGGAGGTAAGTAGCTGCGGACACCCAAAGAGGAGAGGATCTAGATCAAGGGACAACCGGAAGATAACGGTAAGTCTACCAATCTCCTCTCTTTCATATTTCATAAAGGAAGAAACCGAAGTAGCTGTATTCGTTTGTTGCTAAGGTACTATCACACCTTAGGTGGATAGGATCCTCCTGCATAGGCATTTTTCCCCACAACAAATTGGCGACTCCACTGGGGAGATTTGTTTTAGTCATTTTATTTGTGTTTACATCATTGTTTACTTCATAGACTCAACGGCAACAATCGAACTGCTTTGCAAAGTAGAATGTTGTTGCCTTGATCCTTTACTGGATTTTTGTCTATGGTCTCAACAATGGACTCACAAATGACTTGATGATCCTTTGTGATAGTCTTTAGTACCCTCTCAAAGCATCCCTTTGTTTATACCTTGCTTGTGTTTCTGATTTGGCTTGAAACAGTTGATTTTTGAGCATTTTATGACCCAGAATCCAAGAGAAACGAGAGTTTCTCCTTCAGCGCGACTGCTGTGAAGGCATTCTGCATTTTAGCGCAGGTCCCATGAAGTCTACCTGCACTGAATGTCAAAACCACAGTGTTGAGGTTGCGCTGAACCAGTTTTTCCTTGTGCAGCTGGGGTTCTCTGCTATCGTTTGCCCTGTTTTGATCTCTGATTTTGAAGCCTTTAACTAGCATAGGTACCAGTCTGATAACCCCTTTTCTTTGCTTGAATTCCGCCTCATTTTTGTACAAAAAGACTATAAGTGTTTTTATGTGTTTGTGGCGTCATTTACATTTTTCCTTTGTATGAGTAAAGTAATCATCCTATAGCCCTTGATTCAGATCTGATTGATTGATTGATTGTGATCTTAGGAGAGAGTTCATTGGCTGTTTGCAGTTTGATTATACATTTTCTTTTGCTTGTTGGTTTGAATTTGTCACTTTTGAATGTCAAAACAAGTATTCATTTCGAAAATCCCAAAGTGATTGTAATATCTTCTACCCTTCTTGATTTTGGAAAAAGTAAACTTGTTTGTTTCAGTCATTTAAAAGCAAATTCAAAATTGTACAAAAAGCTTTCTTTGTAGGCATTTATACTAAGAAAGTGGAAAACAAACACCTGCATTGTGCATTTGCATTTTGATAAGTTTGCATGCTTGGTTTAGGAAGAGTGCATTAGAGTGTGCTGATTGCTCTTTGAGAAAAGATAGTCGCTCTCTTTTCCCTTAGTAGCTAGGATTTTCAAAGTTGAAAGATTATAAAGCTTGCTTATCATCTTAGACTGCATTTAGGAATTTGTACCATACATCTCCTGGTGATCCTGAAAGACAAACTTTAAAAAGATCAACTTAAAATAAACTAAATGAACCTAGCAATGCTTTGCAACATAACGCACAACATAGAGGTATAGGCTAGAGATGTGTTTCGGCGTCGTTAAGCCTAGTGACTGTCGATCTCGTGGAAGGTGGGTGATTCCTCCTGAGGGACGATAGCACTAGTACGGATTTGTGCTCCCACGTACCGTCGCGTATATATTGGGAGACCCCTATAGGCATATATCCTTTATCCTTAGGAAGCTGTGTCGGCCGCCCTACTGATCGCAATGCAGTGAACACAGCATTCACGAAGATCGACCACCCGTACCGTAAAAAGTATTCTGTGGTTTTGCGAAAAGTTTGGCACACCCTCTGCCTAGATCTCCATAGCAGTTTCTTTTGGCCTTTTTCAGACTCTATACCAGAAAAAGTCCATCCGTGCATTTGTCACTTCAGGCTCGTTAAAACATCGAAGGAGACTAGAGTCATCTTTAGCTTTTTCTCGACTCTTTAAAACTGAAAAAGCAAGTTGTGTCTAAAGCATCGTTAACAATTTATTTTAAACGGAACAATCACCCTTTATTCCTGCGTTGATCTTCGAAGCTAGTCTACCTTCATCACAAAGTTCTTGTAGAATCGCTAGGAAATCTTTTGGATAGACTAAATATGTCTGAACAACCGTCGACATCCAGGACTGTGTCATCTGACACAGCAGCGGCAGAGCCTCCTGCTGCTACTCCAACGATGTTCGCTGGTATACCATCTGTCCCGGCAAATTGTCAACAACAAGCTGGAGTCCAATCAGAGACTGTTTCGACGACATGGTTAGTTCCTATTTCTTCATCCGGATTATCATCTGGTATTTCTTATGTTGAAACTCAACAACTTGATCCAATGTGTCTTCAAAGGCCAATCTACCCTTTAAGCACTGGATTGCCACCATATGGAGGGCAGTATGCCTTTTCATTGTTCCCCCCCGGAGAACAACCATATGGGAGTTTACAACAAAGTTCAGGTCAAACTGGAATTACATCCAGCGGATGGGTACCAATACTACCTCAGCAACCAAGGGTTGCATATTCAATGCAACCAGTCCACCCTGTGTCGAATTTTGCCACTATACCTGGTATGTTGATTGCGTCGCAAGTACAAGCGCTACCTGTTGTATGTCAACCCCAAGTTTCTCAGGTTGCCATACAACAGCCTCTTGTCTCGACAACTCAATCACAACCTCTGGTTAGTGCCTCCTTATCTGGAGCGACTCAGGATCAAACAAGTACTATGACTCCTCATCTTGGTCAATCATCCAGTATTGGACAACAGCAAATGGTCCAACAACCAGAGCTGGTTCAAACTCAACAACCGCAATTCCAGCAATCATATCAAGGACCCAAGAAACAAGTCTTTGCAAGTAATGGGCAACCATATAATAACGGTTATGCCCATCAAACTTGTCAAGGTTGCCAGCATCAAATACATTATGCTGGTATGCAAAGACCCACTGCTCAGGCGATTCCATCTTATCCTGGGTATGCTCCGCCTAATCTGAATCAACAGTTGCCCTTTGTAGCAACTCTAGAATTACCAGCTCTAAACCGGCTGACGAATGATCCAATTTCTTATGCCCCTTGGTGGCCAGCGATTCCGCATAAACTTCCATCGAACATTCCTAAATTCAATGGAAATCCAGGTGAAGACCCATCGAATCACGTCATGACTTTTCATCTGTGGTGTTCGTCGAACACCCTGAACGATGATTCGATAAGGCTTCGCCTTTTTCAGAGGACATTGACGGGTCCAGCGGGTAAATGGTATATTGAATTACCTAGAGCCTCTTTCGACAATTTCAGTTCCCTAGCCACGACTTTCTTAACCCATTTTCAATTACCGATAAGGTATGAAACTGGAACGGAAATCTTAACCAACTTCAGGCAGACGACGGCCACACATATATCCGATCATATACATGAGTCGCATCGTCGTCGCGGGATGGTAAAGACTTACATTCCAGATCAGCTATTAGCTGAATGGTTTATAAAGTCGTTACTTCCTGCCATAACGGAAGATGTGGCCAAGGGGGGAGTCGTAATGGAGGAGAAAGTTATTGCTCGTGCACAATATCTAGACTTAGTATATACTCAGTTCGGCATGCTCTATGATAAAATACGTGACACCCCTAGACCGGAATTTTCAATTCCTCCTCCTCCTAAATCAAATAGTGACTCTCATGTCGGCGATGGCATGATTGGCGCAACAGACATGAAATCGATAAAGGTTGTATCTAAAAAGGCCCGTAAGATTTCCGGTCAAAATACAAATGAGGAACTTCTTGCCTCAGAAGTAAGTGCCGTGTCGGACGACAAGGGAAAACAACTGAAGCAACTAGGGGGCGAGAAGAAAAAGAAAGGGAGAAAAAGGAAACCCCCTATGGGGTGTCATATATGCGATGAGGATCATTGGACAACAGATTATCCATACAAAGCTGAGCTTAAAAGATTCTTTAAGAGTTCGAAAACCTCAGCTGTGTTGACTGATCCGTTTCCAAGCCCGAGAACCGAGCTGGTTGCTAATCAAAATGCTTCCCGATCCCAAGTGCTTATGTTGTCTGTATCAAAGCAGCAAAATGATGCTTTGACGAGGAATAAGGATTACAGGAATCCAAAGCTGTCGAACAACAAGGCTAATGAACAACCTAGTAGTTCGACAACAACTTTGACCGAAGTTGTGCCACCCATCGTCCCTGAGCCAATGATAAAGTCGCAAAAGGGAGCATTACACAAATCGACATTTAATCCTTGTGCGAAAATAGCACAGATAGAGGACCTGGCCCAATCACCGTCCGTTATGTCGACACTTGAGGTACCGCAAAATTGCTTCTCCCAACAGCAAGCTTTATTATCAGCAATAGGTGGAATTGACCCAATGGATTCCAATCTTGTGGCCTTTGATCATAAAGGATATGACCCTCAGTTACCAGCTCAACTAGCTTTCCTTATTCAAGTGAAAGCCCTCAACAAAACTGTTCATCAAACAATTATTGATGAGGGGGCATCTACATGCATTATGTCGATGAGTTGCTGGAAAACTTTAGGATCTCCAACCTTGTCGAGGTCTGCGACGACGTTAAAAGCATTCGACGGAAGGACATATACCCCATATGGTATACTAAATAACTTGAAAGTTGAACTAAAGGGAAAAACGGTAGAAATAGATGTTGAAGTCATCGATGGGAATCTTTATTACAACATCCTACTAGGAAGACCACGGATATATGCCATGGCAGCTGTTGTGTCGACCTATTTTAGGAAGATTGCATTTCCCTTCCAAGGAGGAATTACAATCGTTGACCAACAAACTTTTCTCCCCAACAGTTCACAAGTTACGGGAAGCATTCCAATGATCCATGGAAGGAATCATTCACTCCAAAATATCGGAGTAGGTCTCCTAAAAGACCCTGCCTTAATGGGTACTTTTTCCCTACCGCCTCCGAGTAATCTCGCGGAAGTGGCCACAGTGGAATATGAAACCTTCTACATCTAATGGATTTGGACGCCGAGGACGGTTCTTATCTTGTGTCAACCTCATTAAAAAATGAAACAAATCCCCTTTCTCAAAGGTAAACCTTCATTCCAACCACCGAGTTGAATGCAATGAAGCTTGGGGGGCGTGCACCTCGATTTGCGTTATTATGCTGGGGGCATGCAAACTTATCACCGAGCAGTTTTAGCACATAGTTCATGCTCGTTAAAAAATAAACATAAGATTGAGCAGTGTTTTGGAGCATTCAAGCTCGTTAAAAAATGAACCCATCCCGGTAAATAACCATTGAGTATGTAACCTGATCAACCATAAAAGCCTTGGTCGTGTTTCTTGCACCGTCACCTCCACCGTTCATTTGGCCGATCGTGTACCTCCATTTGATTGTTTACCCATTTTGAGGAACAGCTGCGAAGAGTGATTTCACCTAGCCATCCCTGTGACACTGTCGTGATTGGAAAATTCCAACCTGTACCTGGAATCAGCTGCTAACCCTGTTCATCACTCGTTCCTCAAAAGACGAGTCTTCTTTAAGCTCTTTTCAATTGACTCGTAAAATATGAAAAGATTGCCGAGTTTTGGCCTTCCAGCTCGTTAAACGACCGGAAGAGCTATCCCTCCTCTAGATTTTAATCTTTTTGGACCTGAGGGATTATTGCACAAAAAGATCGAGCGCTTGTTTTGTTCGGCTCGTTAAAACTATCGAAAACTCATCCCTTCTGTATTGTTTTATACTTTTTCGGACTTAAGGGATTAGATGACAAAAAAGGAATTTTGGAGTTAACTTTATGTACCTTTTCAGACTCTCTAAAAATTAAAAGGGCCGAGTTTTCCTTGTCGTTAGACTCGTTAAAATCACTAAATGGCGACAAACTTGTCTTTAGACGAGAACGAGTTTCACTATCGCTAGGCTCGTTAAAACATAGCGATGGGCTTGCCCGAAGGGCAAGTTATAGAACAACCATATGTTATCCTCCTCAAGCTTGACAAAAATAAAGAGGTACTGGTCAGAAATGACTGGGGGAAAATTGGGAAAAAATCAAGAAAACTTTGATGGTAGCAGGTTGCTCTTAAACATGACACTTTTCCTCCGTACCACATTGGGTTGGGTTGTTTCATTCACTGGTCACATCACCATGGTCTCGCCATACCATCCATACTTGGGGTAATGCTACCAATCCATCACATCAGTGTCGCCATATGTTCAAGAGAAGTCATTCAGAAAGAGTCAACTGGGTCCCATCCACTGCCATACATTATCCTTCATCCATTCATGACTGCCACCCTGAATCATATGTCACAGATTGTTTTCGCCTCCATTAAAATCATTAGCTCCGTTCCGTGTCACTGATGTGGGATTCATCAAGGCCCTCCTTTGATGGATCGCTTCTTGTCGACATCATCTCATTATCCAAGAAGTTGATCTAGGAACAACCCCTTCAGTACTTTGAAGCTTGCATGCCTCAATGGCAAGTTTCTCACTTCTGGCGACAGGTATACATCAATGACCTTCGACCTGAAGATTTTGCGTGGTGTTCGACGCCGAGTCCTTTATTCACACCACGTGAATTGTGCTGCAGTACCTTGAGGGTCATTATCATTATCGGTGATTCCTCTCGCGCTTGTTAACGGTTTACATCATTGACCAGTAATCAAGCGATGTCTTTCCATGTTCGACTTCAGCGCAATTCTCACATGGATCGACTTGTACTTAGAGTGAAGATCGAACGAGTTTGAAGACCCCGGATCAAGTTTCATCCATTCGGGCTGCGATATATATTCAGGAAAAATAAAGACATTTGACATGTACATCATTGCAGCAGATCATCATCCTACTCAAAGGATGATAGTTTCGCCAGAATTACCAGTCTACCATCAGACGATCGTCTGTTCTATGTACCAAAATGTATTTATAAAGCTGAGCATGGGAATGCTCGCCTTAGCTAGATCATGAAAGCAGTATGAATCATAATGTATTGTATTGTATCTTATTATAGGTCTCCTCCCAGCAAATGGATGAACTTCGGACTCCCTTGGATAAAGCATTTCACCCGATAAACAGCCTCATACTTTAGGGGGCAACTGTTATAGACATTTTTGTGCCTTGCATCACTGAGCATGAAATGTCAATAATCAAGGGATCCAAAGTCCCTAAAGATGTTGTTCCTACCCCTAGAGGAACAAGGCCAGCAAACCACAACAATTCACTGAAGTTCTCCACCTGAAAACACTCAAAAACAGGCCAATTCTGGATCATGTCAACTGCTCCACTGAGCATCTGCGCTGAATGTCAACTGCTCCATTGTCTACTTGCGTTGAATGTCAACTGCAACAAAGGCTACCTGCGCTGAGCGTAACTGGACAAGTGGCAGGCTCATTTCTCAAGGTGTCAATGCCCAGGAAGCTTCCAAAATGACACTTGTATCAAGGAGTTCGACTGGTGATAAGTAAGAGGTTCCAAATCTCCAAGTGGAAGCAAAAACCTCCAAGTGGACTCAAGAACTGAGAGAGGGAGAGGACACTAGTCACTTCTCAAGCTGACTCATCCTCTTCCCAAAACTCCTATATATAGATCTCTCCTCAATGAGATCATGAGGCTAGAATGTTGTGATTGTAAAGAATTGTTGTTGGTTTGTGGTTGGATCATTGGGTGTTTATGCTTTGAAAGGGGCTGAAGAAGGAATTCCATTCTGCTGGGAAGGAGATGCTGGGTTGGAGCCCTATGGGTTGTATATCTTCCTGAACCTTGTTTATCAATCAATAAAGCTTCTTGGTTCTTTCGTATATGCTGGTGTATTTTGTATGATTTGCAATAGTATATTTGATTTACTTCTAATCCTGAATCATTTATGAATATGTATATTTGCCTTTGTGTTGTGTCCTTCTCTTATCGCAAGTAGCTGTTCTCTTGTCACAGGTAGCTGTTCTCTTGTGATCTCGTGGGAATCAAGTAGCCGTTCTCTTGAGCAAGCGAGGAGGCAAGTAGCTGCGGACACCCAAAGAGGAGAGGATCTAGATCGAGGGACAACCGGAAGATAACGGTAAGTCTACCAATCTCCTCTCTTTCATATTCCATAAAGGAAGAAACCAAAGTAGCCGTATTCGTTTGTTGCTAAGGTACTATCACACCTTAGGTGGATAGGATCGTCCTGCATAGGCATTTTTCCCCACAACAGAAACTTGTCATGATTCTTAACCTCTCAATAACTTGACCATAAAGGATTGATTTCATGTCTTGGTTATTATTGATATCTTTGATGAAATTTATGACACTACTTACCTTAATTTTATATAATACCAAATACAGATGAAAATGGTAGAGATACCTAAGGAAACATTTTGTGAATGTGAATGATCCATTCCTTGGCCTTCATAATGATCCATTTACCTTCCAGCTTCACGAAAAAAAAAATTCATGTTTATAACATAATTATTTTCTAGTATTCTTTTGTTACACCTTCATCTACAAAAAAAAAGGAATACCACATACATCATGTAAATATAGCAATTCAATTCCATGAACACCGCCATTTATTTTTAAAACGTTACAAATGTTCTTTTGGGGTTACATAATTTGAATGCATGTGTAATATTATCAGTTGGCATGGAATATGAGTATATCCTAAGGAAGTTGTGGCTTTACAAGATCAAACCTACTCTAATACATTGAAGACATTTCATGGCTCCTTATGCCTTTGAAGTTATAGAAATTATGTAAGATAACAGACAAATTACTAGTCTCTTAACCTCACAAGTAAAAATGAATGGCTTTGTATGGAGCAAGATAGTAAAGAAAGTCTTATCAATTTTCAAGGGATACATCTCAAATAATCTATTATTAGTAGTTCCAAATTTTCCTATGATTTTTTTTATGGAATGTAATTTATTAGGTCAACATCTTGTAGTAGTTTCGAAGTCGACCTCTACAATTCATTAATAAGGACTAGTGTGACCACAATTGGGGTAAATACACTTATGAGAAGGAGATGATCGAATTCCTACATGAAATTGAGATATGGGATCAACATGTTGTAAGAAGAAATTTTCACATTGAAGCTAGCCATCATAGTTTGAATATTTTTCTAGAAGAAATTTCATCACTTCGTAAGAAATATAAGTGGGTTACTAAGATACTATGGTGTGCTTTGATATTATACATGAGAAGGATAAAGTAAGCATTGGGGGGTAATATTTTATGTAAGTAATTTTAGGAGAAATGATGATCTAGAATAGATCTAAGACAAACAATAAGGTATTATAGACTCATGTGCATGGATGTGCCTATGTTATTTTATGCAACGGATCAATAAGATCGCAAAATGCACAGGCACTGAAGCAGTTAAAGAAAACATAATAGGCAAACATATAAACACAACAAGTTTAATAAGGGGTTCACCCAATACTCCTGGGCTACGTCTCCCAGCCCAGCCTTCAGTCATGGCCTCTCTATTATGTTTTCAAAGCAGAGTTTTTACAATAGTGAACTCAATTTGAGTCTCACACAGCAGATATAAATCAGCAGGATTGTACTTGGATCCCCCAAGTCTCTGGAGTACACAGAATCTCCTTCCTAATTTTGGACCTCTATTGGTCACGATAGTATGAGTCCAATCCGAGACTCAATATATGACAGGGATATACAGAGGAGTTCGCTTGAACCTCTCAAGCCTTCGCTGGAGCACACAGACTCTCTGACTCTCTCTAGCTCTGTCTTAACTCTAGCTCGATGTTTCCTTTGCCTCTGTAGGTAAGGTCAGCTACTTCTCTCTGCCCTTACCTTCCTGCATCTTACTTAATGCTTGCTCTCTCTCTGTCAGTTTGTGGCTTTTAAGCCAATCTGCTTTCTGACTTTTCATTTCCACTTCTCGTCTTTCCAGTTCCCCTGCCTCTGTCCATTTGAATCCATCTATTTTACATAATCATCATTGTATAATGCCTCATAGGGAGGTGGCCACCTATTTCGTAACGGATGAGTGTCAGTTCTCTTGGACATGGTCGTTTATTCCATTAACTCCAAGAATGCACGTGAAACACAACCTTCTGCCAACGCATCATCCACATTGGACTTCAAATCCTTTACAACTCTACCTATTAACCTCGTCAAATCTAGTCATCCATTAGAACACATCTCCTCCATTGATTTGGATCCTCTAGATCCTATGGTCATCGTCCATATCGGGCGAATAAGTAACATGATGTTTATCCGTCCAATGTGAGTAGTTTTCTCTCTCTTCTACCGGACACGTGGCAACCATTGTGTGGCATCAGGCAAGACTCGGTTGAAACTGCTTACTGCTCGAAGCCCTTTCGATATTCTACTGGTTTTTGTGGGACGCCACTTCTAATGGAATCGGAACAATATTTTTCTACATTTTACAATTATTTTGGGCCCGAGCGCTCAGGGCTTTTCCTTCTTTGAGGGGTTTTCCCTACGATATGTGATTAGTGACTTGTCGCTAATCACATACTAGAAACTACCCCCATTTCTTGAAATGACCTATGGTTTTGCTAATTTGTGGCAGCGCGTGTTACCATGGGTCGACAGTCTACGCACGTGATTGACAGTCCTCGTTGCTCCGCCCTGATCACGAATTGCAACTATTACAACAATACCTTCAATAAGCCTGATCTTTATAAGAATTGTAGCCTTTGGCATAATTTTTGAAGAGTTCATTAAACCTTAGAGAGTGTTCTAGGATCCAATTCAGATCACGACATTCCCACTGAAAAAGCTTTTGGAACACCAAAAGTTGGTTTTTAAGCATCAATCAACTGAGGATATAGATTCCTCACTTGCCCAATTTCTATCCATTTTGCACTGCTTGGTTTTGAACCTTTGAGTCCAATCCTGAGATACTCAACATCCCGTCTACGCGTAGTTCTCACCTTCCTATCCAGAACTGTATCTTCCTGCAATTCATTGAGATATTCAGGCAACATATCATCAATAGAAGGCAATTGAGTCTGCTCTTCGGGATGTTCAATTAATGAAGGTTCAAATAGTCTCCAGCTTTCTGCATTAACTACTGGATAGATGTGCATGGAAGCTGGAAAATCAAGGTGAAAAGCATTCTCACCAATTTTCTCAAGTATTTTAAAAGGTCCATACCTTATTGGCTTCAGCTTCTTACCTTCACCTTGCATTCTGTCTTTGCTAATATACGGCCAGACTTGGTCACCAACTTGGAAACTATGCTCAATCCGATGCTTATCATGCCTTTCCTTGTACTTGGCTTGGCCCTTTTCCAGCTATTCCTGTACTACCTGGTGAATTTCTTGGATTTGTTGAATGAACTTGGTTGCCTTGTCCACATCACTGTGTCCATCAACCACTATGTCTTTACCAAAGAAAAAACCCAAGGGAGACCTTGGTGTGAAACCAAAACAGGTCTCAAAAGGAGATCTCTGTGTAGAAGAATGTTTAGCTCAATTGTGAGCATGCTGCACATAACACAAATGTTTGTCCCAAAGCTTGGGATGCCTGCTGCAATAGCCTCTGAGCAACTGGATCACTATCCTATTGAGCACCTCTATTTTGCCATCTGTTTGCAGATGAAAATATGTGCTCTTATTTAGTTTGGTGTCCATCAATTCCCACAAACTAGACCAAAATTTCCCAACAAATTGGGAGTCTCAATTAGATACAATGGAAGTGGGTAATCCAAAATGAACCCATACATGCTGAAAGAACAACTTTGCAGTTTGTTTAGCTATAATCTGTTTGTTACAAGGTATCAAAATACACATTTTTCTAAACCTATCCACAATAACATATAAATAGTCATGACCTTTTCTAGATTTATGTAGTCCCCCAACAAAGTCCATGGAAACACTTTCCCAATGATGAGAAGGAACTGGTAGTGGAGTGTACAAGCCTAGTTTTCTATTGTTGGGCTTACTGGTAGCACACATGGTACACCCTCTTATATATCTAGAAACCGTTTCATTCATTTTTGGCCAATAATAAAATCTTTGTAGCTGTGCAACTGTTTTACTTACACCAAAGTGACCTGATATTAGAGAAGTGTGTGCTTCTTGAATTATCTTTACTATTTTAGTTTGTGGAATGCATAAATTTTCAAAATGATACAAGAGTTGACCCTTAACATGATAATCCAATTTTTCTACTTGTTTGCCATGACTTAAAGCTGGATATACATCTTTGAAATCTATATCTTAAGCATACTGTTCTATGTAGCTTTCATGCAATACTGAGTTATGCTTAAGTATAGTAGATTCACTTATGATTGGTCTAGACAACATATCTACAACTTTATTGTGTATGCCCTTTTGTACCTGATGACAAGATGAAACTGTTGTAGAAAACCCATCCACCTATAGTGTCTTGATTGCTGCAACTTAGTTTGTGAGTGTAAATATTGAAGTGGTTGATGATCAGTATGTATAACTGTCTCTTTGTCCATTAAATAATGTTTCCACTTTTTCACACTCTGTACTAATGCATACAATTCTTTATCATATGTGGGATAATTAACTACTGCAGAATTAAATGTGTGAGAATGATAACATATGGGTTTACCATGTTGCATCAACACTGCTCCTATGGCATAGTCACTGGCATTCATTTCAATCTCAAATGATCTTTGAAGATTGGGTAGTGCTAGTACAGGTGATGTACTAATCTTTTCTTTCATGCTGTCGAAGGCTTTCTACTGTTTGCCTCCCCACTGAAACACCTTGTTCAATCCTGTTAAAGCATGTAAGGGAGTTGCAATCAAGGAAAAGTTAGAAATAAACTTTCTCCAATACTGTGCTGCTCCTAGGAAGCTTCTAACGTCTGTAGCAGATTTGGGTTTAGGTGAGTTTACAATGACCTCAACCTTAGAGGGATATATGTTCAATTCACCACCCCCTACAATATGACCCAAATAATTCAAAGATGTTTTGCCGAATTCACATTTTGATAACTTAACATAAATATTTTCTTTCTTCAAAACATCTAGAGTCTACTTTACATGCTTCAAATGTTCTTCCCATGTTTTACTAAATATAAAAATGTCATCTAAATATACAATGAAAAAATCATCAATAAAAGGTTTGAATACATCATTCATTACTCTCATGAAAGTAGCAGGAGCATTAGTTAAGCCAAAATGCATAACTAACCACTCATACAATCCATGCTTTATTTTGAAAGCAGTCTTCCATGCATCTTTCTTTGCAACTCTGGCCTGATGATAGCCACTATGCAAGTCCAACTTGGAAAAGTAAACAACTTCTTTCAACTGATCTAATAGATCATCTATGTGAGGAAGGGGATAATGATTTTTGATCATTATCTTATTCAATGCTCGGTAATCAATGCACATTCTCCATGAGCCATCTTTCTTTCTCACCGAAACAATTGGAGACCCACATGGTGATGTGCTAGGTCTTATGAACCCTTTCTCGAGCAACTCATGTACCTGCTTCTTGATTTATGCATTCTCTAAAGCGGACAGCCTGTACATTCCGATGTTAGGCAATGGAGCATCTCGTTGCAAATTAATATCATCTACTATTTCCTTTTTGGGTGGTAGACCCTTAAGTTCTTGAAATAGTATATCATGTTCTGAAACAACTTTTTCTAAATCAGCTTGCTGTTTAGGATTACGGCCCTCAAATACATTGGTTTTATCAGGTTTCTTTTCCTTTACAACCATCAGTAAAAAATGTTTGCATGAATTTACAATTCTGTTCATCTGCCCTAAGTTTATGAGAGTATAATTATTCTTGACTTTATAAGCTCTTACAACATATTCAATTCCATCTTTAACGAGTTGATACTTATTTTCTGCTCTATAGAAAATGGCTTTTCTATCATACAAGTAAGGACTTCCTAAAACAATCCCACATATATCCAAGGGAACAATATCTAACTCAACCTCATCTACAAATGCTGACCCAAAAGAAAACCTAAGTTTACATTGTGTAGTCACTTGTAGCTTTGCTTTATCACATAACCAACCTAATGGATATGGCTTCTTGTGAGGTGTGGTTAGTAATCCCAGCTTCTTTACAATTGCTTCAGAAATTAAATTTACTTGTGAGCCACTATCAAACAAAGTATCAATCTTTTGATGCTTGGAAATAACCCTAATATGAAAAAGCTCATGTCTTTTCCTCTCATTTTCTTCATTATCAGTAGATTGTGCAGAATTACTAGTAGATGCTTTAGAATTTTTACCTTTTATACCTATGGCTGTGATCGTTGTTTCAACCCCTGAGTCTGATCCCAAATCTTTTTGAATAGCTACAACAGTCTTCTTCTTTTTTCCATCATATTTCTTGGGCCTCAGCTCTGGATACAGAATCCAGCAGTGTTCGTAATCATGCCCATCCTTCTTGCAGTGAGTGCATGAAGGCTTGTCTTTTGTACATGATTTGTCTTCCTCTCTTTCCATTTTTGTTTTCTCTTTTCCTTGTTCTTACTTGCAGTGGGTTTTGATGATCCCCCAACTTCTGGGTTCACATTCTTGCCTCTAGCCTCCAGATGTGTAGCCTGAATAGATACCTCATCTATGCTAGTGGGATTAAACATGAGAATGGTGTGCTTTAAATAGTTGTGTAGACAACCTATATACCTCAGCAGAGTTTCAGGTGAGTCTAAAGAAATTCCTAGAATCAATGCTCTTTTTCTAAATTCTTGGGTGTAGCCTTGTACACTTTACCCTTTTAATTATCGAAGAGTTTACCAATTCATCATGGCTTGCTGCATATAAGCTAGTGGATAGAACTGTTTTTTAATTGCAGAAACAAATTCACTCCAGACAGAAAGAATTTTACCATGCTTCTTCATGTTAGCTTGTATTCTGCCTTCCCACCATACGAAGGCAGTGCCTCCAAGGCATAGGCTGGTCAGCTGAATCTTACATTTTTCTGAATCGATGCTCTGTACCCTGCAATACAAATCAATATGCCTAATCCAATTATCCAGCTTCTCTGCATTCAACTCTCCATCATATATCAGCAAATCAAATTTAACATCTAATTTAATCAAAGATGTTTTCTTTTTACTTTCAGGGCTATTAGGAGGTGTGGGAATATTTTCTTCTTTCCCTTTACCTTTTGAATGGTAATGGAGGAGAGATTCTTGTGCTCCTTTATCTTGTTTGGAGTTTGATGATTCTTCATCTCTACCTTTCTTAAATTCTTTATATATTTCCTCTACCATGGTTCTCATGGTCATGAAACTATCTATGAACTGGGAGTCTGATTCCAAGGGACTTTCTTCTGCCATTTTCCTCTTAGGATAAAATATTCCAATTTCTGGGTCAGCTTCAACCAATTCTCCTTCTCCTAGTTTGAGCTTTGTCCTAGTTAGAATTCAACAACAAAATCCAACACAAGCTTGTATAACCTTAGCAACCTAGAGCTCTGATACCACTTGATCTGAAATGGATCTAAGACAAACAATAAGGTATTACAGACTCATGTGCATGGATGTGCCTATGTTATTTTATGCAACGGATCGATAATATTGCGAAATACACAGGCACTGAATCAGTTAAAGAAAACATAACAGGCAAACATATAAACACAACAAGTTTATTAAGGATTTCACCCAATAGTCCTGGGCTACATCTCCCAATCCAGCCTTCAGTGGTGGCCTCTCTATTATGATTTCAAAGCAGAGTTTTTACAGCAGTGAGCTCAATTTAAGTCTCACAGAGCAGATATAAATCAGCAGGACTGTACTTGGATCCCCCAAGTCTCTCGAGTACACAGACTCTACTTATTGATTCTGGACCTCTATTAGTCATGATAGTATGAGTCCAATCTGAGACTCAATACATGACAAGAATATACAGAGGAGTTCGCTTGAACCTCTCAAGCCTTCTCTAGAGCACACAGACTCTCTGACTCTCTCTGGCTCTATCTTAACTTTGGCTCGATGCTGCCTTTTCCTCTATAGGTCAGCTCAACTTCTTCTCTCTGCTCTTAGCTTTCTGCATCTAACTTACTCCTTGCTCTCTCTCTATCAGTTTGTTGCTTTTAAGCCAATCTGCTTTCTGACTGTTCGTTTCCGCTTCCTGACTTTCCGGTTCCCCTGCCTCTATCCATTTGAATCCATTTGTTCTGCGTAATCATCACTATATAACGCCTCATGGGGAGGTGGCCACCTATTTCGTAACAAATGAGTGTCAGTTCTCTTGGACATGGTCGTTTATTCCGTTAACTCCAAGAATGCCCACGAAACATGTCCTTCTGCCAACGCATCATCCACATTGGACTTCAAATCCTTTAAAACTCTACTTATTAACCTCGTCAAATCCGGTCATCCATCAGAATGTGTCTCTGCCATTTATCTGAGGCCTCCAAATCCTATGGTCATCGTCCATATCGGGCGGATAAGTAACTTGATGTTTATCTGTCCGATGTGAGCGGTTTTCTCTCTCTTCCACCGAACGTGTGGCAACCATTATGTGGCATCGGGCAGGACTCGGTTGAAACTGCTTATCGCTTGAAGCACTTATGATATTCTACTAGTTTTTGTGGGACCCTGCTTCTAACGGAATCAAGAAAGATAATTTTCCGCATTTTACAATTATTTCGGGTTTAGGCGCTCGGGGCTTTTCCTTCTCTCAGGGTTTTTCTCTGTGATATGCTATTAGCAACTTGTCGCTAATCACATATAAGAAACTACCCCCGTTTCTTGAAATGACCTCTGGTTTTGCTAATTTGTGGCAGCGCGCATTACCATGGGCTGACGGACTACGTGCGTGACCAACGATCCTTGTTGCTCTGCGCTGATCACAAATTGCAACTGTTACGAGGATACCTTCGATAAGCTTGATCTTTATAAGACTTGTAGCCTTTGGTATAATTTTTAAAGAGTTCATGAAACCTTAGAGAGTGTTCTCAGATCCAATTTGAATCAAATGATCCCTCTTTTTCCTTGTGTTCCACCATTCCAAGCTATCTCAAGGAATTCCATAAAGAATGGCTAGAAAAATGTCACCATATAGACATTCAAAGGATGTGGAAACATTCTAAACCTACTAGTGATTATAATACATGGAAGTTAGAATTATATAAAGTATTAGGGGAACATTTATTTTGTAAATAATTTTTCCTTAAAATAAAAGTCATTGTAGTTACATTCATCGCATAGAGAAAGTAACTTTAGCTATAATTAAAACTAGGAAATAGATAACAAGACATTCCTTGGGAGGGAATGAAGATTAAATTTCAAGATTTTGTAGCAACCTATTACACTTTGTAAAAAAATAAGATTAAGACAATGAAGATACTAGTACAATTGGAACCAATACCAATCCCAACACATATATGGACTCACATCTCCATGTGTTTTATAGTGCGAGTCAGAAAGTATTCTGGCATATCAACAATCCTGATGGTATTTGGTCATCTATCCTAGTATAACCATTTGTCTCTTTTATAGTTTCACAACTCTTAATGGATTATATTTCCATGTTACATGGAATGGGCACTTATCTTTGCTAAAGTTTGGGCACTGCTTTCACTAGTAAATATCGAGAGGATATATTTAAATGTTACGATATGTAAATATATATGAACACTATGTATCATCCCCATATACATGGTCAAATTAAGTTTGTGAACAAATGTTTAGAAATATGAAAATGACATCATATGATGTTGTCTATGGAAAAATAGTCCATTTTACTAACTTCCTATTTACAAACAACCTTTAAGTTTCATGTAGTGGATATATAAATTATATTAGGGGAAATAATTTCCACAAACATAGGGATAATTTGTTAAAAATCATCTTAAAGTGAAATAACAAGCTAACTAGCACCAACAATCAAATTGTTATAGATGGAAATTTATTTTAAAGCGTAGAAACCTTGTCAAAACTTACTAGTCCATAATATGTAAATTGTAAAATGTTTACTGATAAATTTCTAAAAGGATTTGAATTTTAAGGATGTTATATTTTTTATGTAAAATTTGGGTAATTATTAAGGTAAATAATTTTTACCTTGTAGAATTTGCAAAAAAGAGAAGAAAAAATGAAAAAAAGTGGGAAATGGATAATATTTTTTTGGAGAAATAATGGAAAATTTTCCCATGATTGAAATTTGGTGCCTAATATTCTCACTTAGAATCACTATCAACACTCTTTTGTGGAATAAAATATATTATTTCTTTTCCTTGAACCCTATAAATAAGTATTACTAAAAGATAATGACTATTAGAGATTAACACCAAAATTTTGTATAACATACAAGATCATCTAGTCCATTGGATAAGTGGCATAAAGACTAGCTCATTCAATCAACCCTGGAATTTGTCTACTCTTTCATGTCTCTTGTTTGAAGAAAATCACATGCTATAATGGGAAGCTTGATATTCACTTATGATAAGTTACAAAATAAGTCTCTAGTTGGGTCTAAATATAAGCATTATAAGATACCAAAGAGTTTCAACTACAACCATGCATGGGATGAGAGATATCGATTTACTGGAACGAAATGTAGCCAAAATATGCCACACGGGAGCTACCAATCATTCTATAGACATTCCATCACCTATACTTTTCAGGTAAACATCTAGTTTGAAGGGAGTGGGTATATTAGGGTTTGACCTTAGCCTCCCTATTTTAGCCTACCTAGGAATGATTCAAATGATATATGTGTTCATATTTTGTATATGGTCCATACATAAGAACGGATAATTATTCAATGTAAAAATGGACACTATAGCAAACAAGTTCCAAGAGGTAGTTAGTACTCGTTAATTATGAGACCAAAAGTACTTAGGTTTTCTCCACTGAGAAGTTAGTTAAAGCAATGGGAGCATACAGACTATTTCATCAACGACGTTGTATTTGGACATTTTCTTAGTGAAATGTTTCGTGACATAAAGGGGAAAGGGAACATTTATTTCTTTTATTTATTTATAATAATAATAATACAAATTTCTATTTTACATATTTTTTATAATTAATATCAAATACATTGTTCAATAATTTATAATATGTTTATACCTATGTTTGTTTCAAGTAGAAGGATTAAGGAACACCACACTACCTTACCAATAATCTACTATAGAACTAAAAGGATTTACAAAAAAAATACAATAGTAGAATCAATAATGAATTACAACCCATGCCCCTTCAATGAAAAATTATTTAAAACCTAAGATAAATTTATGCTTGGACAACTATTCATCTATGTGACTTTTTTTGCAATTTTTTACAATAGTGGTCATCTATATGAAAATAGAAACCTTTGAAAACTTAATAATGTGGAATACTTTTTACGAATTGCACAAGAAACTTGATGTGTTTATTGCATTGATGTTGAAATAAATATGTGGTGGTATAAATGAAACTCTAATAATCATAGTAAAGTGTCATTAGGTGTTGTTAATATAGTTATCATCTTAACAAAAAATGTATCATAAAAACTTAATTTTTTTTAACCAAAATTATCCTTTGCTTTGAAAATTGGTGTCACAAGTGGTAACATTTCTCAGTGATGGAGGGATGATGGATGGGAGTGTTAAAATTATAAAAAATTTCAATCATGGTTTTAACAATCTCATAACTTTTCCTTAACATCAATGGAAAAATTGAAAGTGGTTCTATTAGAAGCATAATATTTTTAGGCTTAAATTGTAATTTCTTCTTGTAAAAAAATTTCAAAGGTATAAAAGAGATTAATCATTAAATTTTCGTCATAAACACTAAATAAATGAATATATGCATGAAATTCACCATAAACAACACAAGAAACCTTGAGTAATGATATATGATCAAATACTCCATATGGAAGGAATTAATCCACAAGCCATCCTTGCTATAAGACAATACAATCCAACACACCCCAATACAATCATATTCATATGTATTAATAGTTTTTCATTGGTATTCTTGTGGGAATATGCCAAATACCCATTCTTATAACATAATTTCATTTTAACTACATAGTGGGCCTACTCCATTATTATGGCCATATTACATCCATTAACCCCTTTAGGTACCTCCATAGGTATATTACACTATATTTCCCTTGGAATGATTCAACCTTGAAACATGGGAAGAAATGATATAATATGACCTAATGGATAAGGTAATCCACGGTGCCATGGATGAGAATCCATCCATCCTTGTGAAATGTAAATATGGGGTCCAACTGTGGGCTTTCCTTGATCTTACTTTTGGTTCCTTATTGGGACTGATGTTTTCACTACACCACTATGATATTTCAATACATTTCTATTAGATCTTGATGTGTCTCTTTATTTTGTTCCATATTGATCTATATTTTGTTTTCTCATTCTCATTTATTTTCCATGATCATTGTTGTTTTCTTAAATGGTGTAGGTGGAAATATACAAAAACCATATGCATTGACTCCTCTTTATTTGTCTCTTCAAGATTTATTTACTTAACCTTGTCTTCCACCTTATGGCCTCCCATTGGCATTTCTTCAAGTTCTTTTGTAATATCATCTTATGTTTCAACCATGGACTCTTCATCTAATGTTTAACTAAGTAATGCAATTATTTTCTCTATGGTAGCTTCTTCATGTTCTCCTTGGGCTCTTACTGCTTACTAAGAGACATTACCTAAAACATAATCTTCTTTTTCCTATATTATAGATTGAAAAAAATATATCAACATTAATATTATTTTTATCAATTAAGTCCATTGAAGGATATCTAAATATAATATCCACATCATGCACATCTATAAATTAAAATATCAATGCAACAAACAATTATCCAAAAAAAAATTTAAACATTTCAACATTTTCACACATAACATGTGTGCTTTGAATATTAGTTGTATGAACTTGAAATGTTTTAGGCAAATTAATATTGATATACGTATGTTTGCAACGAGGGTTAATAGAAACAATGAAAATCTCTTACTGGGAGCCTCGATGAACCTATAATATGATGGTGTGACAAGAAAATAAATCCCTATTCATATTCTTATGCTTATTCACAACATTAGACCACTTTTATAAACATAATTTTTCATATTCTTCATCTAGGAGTTCCATCATATTTTCTGTTGATTTTCTAATTGCAATAAAGACTAGCACAATATTTTTGAAATACTAACAATTAATTTTTAATATGATATTCTATTAAATTATATAATATATCATTTCAAAATTAAACTTCATAAATTAAACCCTAAAAGAATAGTATAAAAATAGAAATCACAATGAAAAAAGAGAAAATGAGACCTACCCTCAGAAATCCCACCAAGGGAAAAAAACATAACAATGTTTTTAATAGAGAAACGATTTTTTTCAATAAGTGATACACCTAAACCTACGGTGAAGCTTGGCCAAAACCTCCAATTCAAGCATCCCAATCAGGTCTAGAATTTAGCTGTTGCTTCATCTAACCCAAAACTTTGGTCCTCCTACAACTACTAGTTACCCTAGGATTTCGACCGTTATAACTTCCTAGAATTTTATCCCCCATACAACAGGACTACCAAAAAGAAGTTGTAAACTATGAGAAAATATATTATTGTTCTTCGTTGAGATGCTTGGTGAGCTCCAGTACTGTAGCAATAATGTTGCAACTCCTGGGGCTTCCTTCTTTACTTTTATCAACCTGCTAGTTCGTAACAAACTTGGAAGCGACGATGCTGTATGCACAAGTACTAGCTCTTACTACAAGCTGTCACTTGATCAGCTGGTGCAAGTTAGCTAGGAGCTTAAGCCAACTTCTATGAGTTCTCAGAAGAAGCTTTAACTGTGATGAAAGGAAACTAACCCTATAGGGGATACTCTACTTGCAGAAAGCGAAGGAAAATTGAAATGAAATGCAAACCCTAGCAAACCCTAGTAAATTCTAATTTTGCAAGAAAAGAGATGGAAACTACTAAAATGGGTGCCATTGACTACTGAAAAGGAAAATTTCATTTTTTTCAAGCTAATTCTGAAGAGAAATGAGAGGAAATCATATTTTTGTACTTTTGAGTATTTTTATGTGAAATTGTAATGCTTGTGATTTGACTAGTTGTGATTGTGCAGAGGGTTGGTGCCAAAAGAAGATGGAGTTGGCTTTTACAGATGGTGAGGAAGGTCTAGAGAGGTCGTAAGAAGCCCCTAGTACCCTTCTTAATACTTTCATTGTGATTAGACTTCGAAAAATCACTCACAGGAAATTCTACACGAGGCTGCAGGGGATCTACAAGAGGTTCTATAGGAGGATCTACAGGAGGAGGCCGAAAGTGGTTTTTGGAGATTTGAAGGTGGAAAAATGATGGGAAAAGGGGAATGAAGGTTGGATGGAGGTTTTGATGGGTC
Organism: Pinus tabuliformis; assembly: GCA_031772625.1. Taxonomy (NCBI): domain Eukaryota; kingdom Viridiplantae; phylum Streptophyta; class Pinopsida; order Pinales; family Pinaceae; genus Pinus; species Pinus tabuliformis. Next base: position 1,504,443,465 of record CM062819.1, on the reverse strand, counting down.
TAGAACTTTGTCAATGAAGATCAAGGACGAAGGAGATGGTTGGATTTGTTCAAAGGTCAAGAAAGCAACTTTGTGAAAAAACACAGAAATTAGGGTAGATTGGCGAGAGGTGGCAAATGAGTGGGGAAATATGGAGAGAGGAACTAGTACAGGCTATGTTATGGAGGAATGATAAGTTGGAATGGTCTACAAGAGAGTTGCACACTTCTCAAAACTGACCAAAGAAAGAACCGAAAAATAGAGTTTTGTCTATTCTAACCTAAATTCTGAGCTAAAACCAGAGAAATGCTGAACATAACTTTATGAATAAAATATTATGCAAGAAACCCATGGTAAATGAACATGAAATGATCTAATCAGGTGAATCCAAACTAATATCAACTTCTCCAACTCGAAATATCACACTAGCAATTGCATGAAGGGAAAAAACTGTGTTTTTGGTGGCAGCAGTATTGCCTTGACCTCAAATCATGGTCCCAAGGAGGGAGAAAGGAGATAAATACCTGCTGGTAGCCTTTTTGGATCTTTTTCTATCACTATAGTAACTTACTCAAGAAACTTGAAGCAAAAACAGCTATTCTAACCATAAAAAACAACCTAGTCTAATGAAGTAAGATTAACTTAAACAACATAAATTATCTCATGAGTGCAAGCAAAAGCATATAAATACACAAAGGAAGTTTTGGGAAGCTTGCGTTGGGCCCTAACTGTAGGGCTTCAGCCCTCTAAAAAAGATTGGTGCTGGTTCAAAACTTGGTTCATCTTCATTTATAAAAAAGTAGCAGTCACATCATAAAATTGTCTTCCAAAAGAGCTAGAAAATGAGCTGAGTACAAAGCTGCACAAAAGTGCGAAAGTATACTATGAAATGGATAACCTACTGAGGCTTGAAGCCTTCTTATTTATACAAGTGGGGACTCCAAACAGTCCTCCTAAACTTTAGGAACTCAACTGTCCCGAACTAAAGATAACAAAAACCCTACTTTGACTTGCTCCGCTGCCCCTTGGAGTCATCAATGTGGGTCTTTGTACTCCGAGCTGCTGATGGAGAACTCAAGGAAGGGGTCATTAATGAAGGAGGCACCCCTCCTTGAAGTCCTCACCCCTATTTCCTTGTGTTTTTCTGCGATTTTGTTCATAAATTCTTGGTTATTTTCCAAAATTGTCCAAAAAATATGCAATAAACACTCATTAGACTATATGGCAAAGTGACTATCCCCATTCACTCTATTGACATAAATATATTCAAAAACATGCACAAAACTATTGAGAATGGTGGAATAAATGAAAATAATAGCCAGAATGAGCCCATATAGTTACCCATTTCTGGGGCTTATCATCACCCCCCTGTTGAATGGGTTGCTCATCCTCTAAGAAACTAATTTAGTTCTTCATATTTAATAGCTTTAAGAGCTTTCGTGACACCTCAAGCTTCTGATGTGATGTCTTCCTCTCTGTCATGGAAACCTATTTTCCTGTCCACCTCCTCCCATTGTTTCTATTCTTTGTCCTCCTTGACCCCTTCCAACAGTCCTAGCAGTAGTGGAGGTCTATATTTAAGACCAATCCCATTGGCTTTCAAGTTTTGCATTGATTGTTTATATAAGGGCACTCTCCTCATAGCTTCCCTCATTTTGGTTGGGGGGGTGACACTCCTTGATCCTTAGGCTATGGGACAATGTATTCCACCTTCTCATGCAAGCATGAAGGAAGTCGTCGCCAAATAATCTCTCCATATCTTCAAAGTGAGCAATAGCCTGTGCTTTCCTATCAACACAGTCAGGGGAAACTTGAGGATTGATTGCAAGGTGCTGATGGGTACAAATGAGATCCAATGGTTCTGCTGGTTCTATCCTTATCATCAGGGGTTCACTTAGCTCCTTTGCCATGATTCTTTGAATTTCCACTGCTCTATTTTCTTCATGGCTCAACCAAGAAGCCATAGCCATGAGTTGTAGGTCTCCTAATGCAGCATTTGGATCCCAAAAATTCATGTCAGGAAGTTCCATGTTGTGTAGGTAAAATTCTGCTAGCTTGGCTTTATCCTCGGCTGAACTATTATCACATAAATGCATAAACTGATCATAATTTTGGAATGGAATTGTGCCGTTTCGGGCCAATGTTTTAAACTGGAATTGGAGCCACTGGTCTTTGAGATACAGTGCATAGGATCTAGTTGGTTTTCTGCACTGCAAGGCTTCCATTGCCCAACTGGCCATGCAAGCCATCTGCGTTTCCTTTTCTTGTAATTTCTTTTTCAAAATCAGTACTTCAGTCATTGCCTGAGATTCTTTCTCTTGTTGTTGTTTCATCAGCGTTTCAACATTAGTTTGTGGTTCCTCTTCTTGTTATTGTTTCTCTGTTGCTTCATTATCTGTTAGGGGTCCCTCTTATTGTTGCTGCCCTCCCAAGATTGGCAACTTGTCTCCCGCTTGAGGTTTCAGTTCGTGTAACTGCTTTTTTAACAGTTCATTTTCTTCTTGTAGTTGGGCCCTTCTAATGCTCTCTATGTGCCTTACCATGCCCAACTCCCTGCTCAACTCTCTCAACTTGTTTTCCATGTGCCCTATATCATCAACTCCTTTAGATTTAGCAATCTGCATCGAGGTGTGGGTCATGACCCTTTCTTTTCCTAATTCAAAGAAAAAAGGCACAACGAATTTTTGTGGGATGATCTTCCCACTTTCTAGAAAATTCTAATAGGAGCCCAAATTAGGTTGAGGGCTTGGCTCAGGTATTTCTTTTTCCTTACCTTCCTCTTGTGACTGTTCTGCTGCCTTCTTTTCCAATTTTTTAGTTTCTTTAAGCTTGGCTAGCATCTCCTATAGAGAGGTTTCTGCCTCTTGTAGAACTGCTTTGGAGTCCATCAATTTAATTCTTTCCTTTGAGGTGGAGGTTTTGGGACTCCCTCTCTTGTAGGTGATAGAGATTTTTGGGGAAGTTTCCTCCTTTTTCACAGTAGGTGCATCCTCAATGATAATGGGTTCTTTTGATGGTGGCTGGGGCTTTCCCACCTTAATCTTGGTGTTCCTCTGGGCTTTCAAATACATAGATGTCTGTCTTTTTCTTTTTCCCTTTTGCTTAGCTAGAGTGCTCAATGCAGCAAGCACAACTGTTGCTTTCCTTACTAGTGTTTCAGGGGACACTTCCTTTTATTGTTCTTCTTCTTCATCCTCTGCAGTTTTTCCTGTGTCTATTGTTTCTATTTTTGTTTTTGCTATCTCTGGTGGTGTTTTCTCCCTTTCTTGCTTAGTCTCTGCCCTTCTTGTGGTAGTCTTTTTCTAAGCTTTCTTGGGCTTTTTCTTCTTAGCTTTTGTCCTTTTCCTCTTCTCTGCTTTTGGTGCTATTTTCTTTTCTGCCTTAGGTTGAACTGTGGTTTTTTCAAGTTTCTCCTCTTCTTTCTGTTTCTCCTGTGTTTTTCCTTCTATTTGAATATCTTGTGCCTCCTTAAGAATTTCCTTCTCAAGTTCCTCTGTCTACTCCTCCACTTCACTGCTAGATGGGATAAGATCATCAGTAAGATTTTGATGTCATCTTCCCTGGACATGTTCCTGAAAAATTCCCATACTATAGGGATGGTGTTTGTGTGTAGGGCATCTTCTACCAACAATTTGATGAGCCAATGGTAAGCCAGCTAGTCTGGGACCCCTACATTTAACTTGGTACCACATTCTATCAAAGATTGGAGGAGGAAATATGGGAGACTGAGTTTTCTAGCTATAGGTAGGTCCATCCCATATCTCAATTCATGCAATAACCTGAAGTGATAACCATAAACTATACTGAATCTACCTTCACAAGTGGCATATCTCATGATCTGGTAGTTGACCTCACTCCATGGATGAGGTAAGCTTGTTATTATGACCCCATTCTTATCCTCTACAGGATTCTCCTTAGGTTGAAAAAATGTCTTTTTAGCAACTTTTCCTAATGGTTTTTCTTCTTTGCTCCTGGGGAGCCCAAGTGGAAGACCTCTGATTCTGCTAATAAAATATGGTGTAAGATCTACGGTCAGACCCCTAACACTGACTGTAGCATGTGTTTTGGAATGGGTCTTAAGGACAGTAAAAATTCTTTAGTCACTTCTTCGTCATAACCATGAATTCTTTCGAAGAAAGACATCCAATTTTCCCTGGTGAAGAGGGCCACCACTTTGGGGTGCTCATGTAATTTGTTGGAGTTCAAAGGCTCCTTTCTCATAAAATCTCCTAGCATGCTGTTTAGTGGTTTCTGAAAATGCTCAAGTGAGGAAGAAGGCAAAACCGAAAACAGAGGGATAGTTGAGTTTTGTTTTTTTTTGAAATAGAAGAGGGAATTCCCTGTGTTCTTCCTTTTTCACAACATCAATTTGAAATTTTTCCCTCTCTTCAAACTGTTTATAACCTGAATTTGCTTCTCGGTTTTTGAAAAAAAAATCAAGACTTTGACAAAACAGAGAAGATATAACGCAGTGTTTTTTTAGAGTAGATAGACTTCGGCAAATTCAGTTTTTTTTTTTCACAGGCTTGATTCCTATGGTTGCATCCCCTTTTTTTTACAAAAGAATGTGAGGAAGAAACAAAGAGATTTTGAATGCAGATTAGAAAATGGAGAGACTGTGTAGAACTCAGAAAAACACAGGCAGGCTTTTGAGCTTCCCTTCCCTTTCCTTTTTAACCCAATGTTCTATTTTTAACCCACCACCTTATATAGATATATCGTATGCAGAGTGGGTTTCCGAGCCTACCTCAATTCAGCTCAGATTTTGACAAAAATTCTAGATTTGTCTTCTGCAGAGCTGTTCTCTGGCCTTCCTATAGAAAACTTCCTGTAGATGGTGTTCTTGCTCCTATAGAATGTAGTAGTGCCCCTGTAGAGCCTGATAGGCGGGAGGGTTTTGAAAAACTGGCAGAAAATGACTGGTTCGTTGTTCTAAAGGTGGTAGGTGAGTACTGCAGTCAAGAGCTTCATTGTTGCAAATGAAACAAAAGGTGGTGGAGGCTTAGATCACACTGTACTTAAGCAGATTGTGTAATCTGCAGTGACGAGGTGAGGTGGCAAAATGGGTACGTTATCCCCATTTGGACTGTTGGTCCTACACCAGTGTCATTATGGTTTTTCATGCCACCTGACCGCCATCACCTCCACTCTTCTCGTTATGTGCCACCACCACTACCAGTTCTGAGCTAATTGCGTATCTGAACTATGGTTTGAATTGCATGAGGGTGGTTTGAACTGAATGAGGCTGGCCAGTTAGCTGGCCACCGATTTCTTTTAATCGTGACCATTCCCATAGTTCGTACAGTTCCTAAATAATATTCATGCAATCAAGGAATAGGTTTAGCCACTTACCTGCTAGTCGTTGTTGTGTTCTGCACGCTGGACATTGGCACTTCATTTTCTCATTGCTGGTGCTTTGCATGCTCGGGCTTTGGCTTATGCTAGTGATGTTTCGATCAAGCTCTACTCTTTGCATGCTGCATACATCCTGGTTGCGCTGACCCTGTCTCTGGAGTTTTTTTCTCTTTGAGGTGTCTATCATTCCATATTTTTCTTTGAAGTTGGACTAACTCTGAGTGGACAAGGGCCTACAATCTCTGTTCATCCAATCCATTTAACTGAAGCAATCTTTCCTTTTGTGCATGGCTGAGATCTAGTTCCAGCTGAGCTGCCATCCTTAAGGTGTTATATTGAAATTCTATTTACAACAGAGTCTTCTTCCCATAAACAAGCTCATAGGGTGTGAACCCTGTGGTGGTTTCTAGGTGGTGTTATAGGCCCAGGTGGCCTCAACCAATTCATCTGCCCAATCTTTTCTGCTGCTACTCACTACCTTAGTCAAAATCCCTTCCAAAGCTCTGTTAGTGACTTCCACCTATCCATTTTCTTACGGATGATAAGGGGTCGAAGTTCTGTGCTTAATCTTGTCATGTATGAGCAGGTCTTCAATCAGATTGGAGGTAAACTGACTCCCTTGATCTGTGACTAATTCTCTTGGATAACCAAACTTGTAGAAGATATTTTCCCTCAAAAACTCAGCCACCTTTTCTTCTGTTGTTTCCTTGATCGCCTTCATTTCTGCCCCTTTTTTTTAGATAACCAGTACACACAATGATGTAAGATTTCTTTTTTGAAGGAGGGTTGATAGGACTCACAAAGTGCATGCCCCACTTCTCAAATGGCTCGAAAGTCACTTGAGGTTGCAGGGGCATCTCATCCCTTGGAGTAGGTTTCCCCATCCTTTGACTTCGGTCACATTGGCTGATATACCTCTTGACATCTTGATGAAGAGTGGGCCAATAGTAACCTGCTTGCAGAATTTTGAAGGAAGTCCTCTTTGCTGCAAAGTGGCCCCCACAAGGCCCATCATGACAGGTTAGGAGGATGTCAAAAACTTCTATCTCCCTGATACGTTGCCTCAAAATCTGATCTGGGCCAAGTTTAAAAAGATTTCCCCCAATCCAGGTGAATGGGGCACTTTTCCTCATAATCTTGCTCTTCTCTTTTGAGGACAGGTGTGGCGGAAACTGTGCTAAAACAAAATAGTTTGCTATATCACCAAACCATGGGGAGAGTACTGAAATAGCAAATAGGTGTTCATCTGGCATTCGATCATCCAACATTCCTTCTTCACCTACAGGCAGATCTAGTCTAGATAAAAAATTAGCAACAACATTTTCCTTACCTGGCTTACCAACAATGGTCAAATCAAATTGCTGCAATAAAAGTAACCATCTAATGATACAAGCATTTACATCTAGTTTATTCATCAAATACCTTATTGCACCATGATCAGTGTGTATGAATGTTTGATAGCCGGTGATGTAGTGTCTGAACTTATTTAGGGAATGGATTACAACTAGGAGCTCTTTTTCGTTTACAGTGTAGTTTAATTCTCCCTTGGACAGGTTTTTACTGACAAAGTATATGGCATAAGGCAGCCTTTCTTCAACATTCCCTAAGGCTGTTCCTATTGCTTTGTTCGAGGCATCTGTGTGAATGTGGAAAGGTAGGGCCCAGTTTGGACCTCTCAAAATTGGGGCAGTTACCAGTTTAGCTTTCAAGGCATCTAAAGCCTCTTGACAATTGTGAGTCCATATGAACTCAACATCTTTTCCCAAAAGACCAAACAATGGAGAGGCTAGCTTACTAAAATCCTTAATGAATCTTCTATAATACCCTGCTAAGCCTATAAAACTCTGAACATCTCTTACCTTTTGAGGACGTGGGACCCTTTGGATGATAGTAATCTTGTTGGGATCCACTTGTAATCCTTGCTGAGAAATTGTATGACCTAGCAGGATCCCTTCAGTCATTAGGAATTCACATTTTTCAGGACTGAGGGACAAGTTCATTTCAATACACTTGGCTAAAACTTTTCCCAAGTTAGTCAAAGCTTCCTATAAGTTAGCACCACAAGGGGTAAAGTCATTCATATAGATTTGCACTAAGTCATGAACCAGTTCAGCAAATATGCTTAGTAACGCTCTCTGGAAAGTGGTAGGAGCATTACACAACACAAAGAGAAGGACCCGGTAGGCAAAAGTACCCCAAGGACAAGTGAAAGTGGTCTTATCTTGGTCTTCCGGGCTGATTTGGATCTGTTTATACTGCTAAACCCATCTAGGAAGGAGAAGAACTTCTTCCCTGCTAGGCCATCTAACACTTGATCTATGAAAGGCAAAGGGAAATGGTCCTTCTTGGTGGCCTTGTTTAGTTCCTGATAGTCTACACAAATTCTCCACTTCCCATTTTTCTTTTGATTAGCACCAAAGGAGAAACACATTCGTTGTCAGAGATGGGGTACATGAATCTTGCATCCGACAACTTTTGCAGTTCTTCTTTCACAATGTCCTTAAGGGCTGCATTCATCCTCCTTTGAGGTTTCCTGAATGGTTTACAGTCTTCTTTAATTTAAATGTGATGAGTACAAACTGAAAGGTGGAATCCCTTCATCTCCTTATAGCTCCAAGAAAAAGCATGCAAGAAGTTGTTCAATAAGCTACACAGTTCTTTCTCCTGAGAGGGGGATAGGGATGAGTTGATCTTCAACGTTCTTTCTGGGCCAAATTCCACATTCTTAACTCGGAGAGGGGTTGGATCAGCCACACAGAGATCAACTAAAGAATTGGCTTGGGTTTCTTCCACCAACTCTTCTAATGGCAACACACCAGGGGGTGGATTCTGAATCAAGTTCTCAATAAGATCATCCTCGGTTTGTGGACCCCCCAGGGTAGCCTCTACTATACACAATGGTGCGGAATAGACTTCATCCTCATCTTCCTCCTCCAACCAGAGAGGTAAATCATTTTCTAATAGAGGTTGGGTAGGAGGATATAGGACTAGTTGTTTGGACATATGCCCATTCTTGGTGGTCCTACTCCCAGCTCGAAAACTAATGTATGCATCTGTAGTAGCCAACCAAGGTTTTCCCAAGATGAGAGGATACCGAGTGAGCTTTGCCTTTGGCTGAAGAACCAGGAAGTTAGTAGGGTACTCCTAGGAGTCAATAGAGACAATTACATCTTCCACAATCCCCTCAGGGGTCACGATGGTGCGGTCTGCTAACTGCAGTACTGTTGTGGTCTTCCTAAGGGAACCTTGAAGGCTGAGTTTGAGCATAGTGTCCCTGGTAATCACATTAATGATAGCCACTAGATTAATTAAGGTATGGGAGATTATGGTGCATTGATCTGGACATCAACTACAAGACTCCCAGGGTCCAAATATTTCAGACAAATCACCTACCACAACATCAGGTCGGACAATTGTCCTATGACATTGATAGTTGGGGCATCTCTCTTGCGCCTGCCTAGGTGCCTGAAGCACTTCGCGTTGATCAACTTGTTGTAGATTGGTACATCTCTTATGGCTTGGAGAAGTGGTATTTTTACACATAACTGTTTTAGTTCTCCCAGAAGTTCAGTTTCTTCTGGGGTCGGTTGTGTGGCTCCAGTTAGTCTCTCAGGAAAGGGTGGAATGGTTTTTGGTTCACTTTCCTAGTTTTCTTCCTCATCCTCCTTAGGAGGAGGTTGGATATCTCCAAGAACCTTCCCAGATCATAGGTTAATCTCCTAAATCTCCACAACATAGGTTGGGCAAGATGTTTCTCTAGTATATACCTCCTGGGCCTGTCTTTTATTGGGGTTCGGGTTCGGTTGAGCAGGTATTCGGAGTTGTCTTGGAGGAGCAGGAGGTAATGGTTGTGTTTGAGTAGGTGGTGGCGGCAAAAGAGTGGGAGGAGAGTTGTATTGGGGCCTCCACCCCTGATGAGGTGCAGTCCATTGAGGTTGTGGCTGAGCATAAGATTGAAATGAATGAGCAACTGGTTGAGTATGATATTGAGATGGATACGACCAAGGAGGGGGTGCGGACCAGGAAGGATGAGAATGGGGACCCCAAGAAGGCATGGAAGTGGCTTGATTGGGGTTGTAATAAGTCTCGGATGTCCCTTGCATTCCCTGCTGGTAAGGTCTGGGTCGATGTGGCCTCCTTTGGTTCATGAAATAGAGTGCTTCAGTGGCTCCTTCAGCCCCTTGGTACATAGCTTTAAATCTGGGTAAGGAAGGGCACTGATTTTTAGGATGGTCTTCTTCACAGACAAGACACACTTCTACGGAGTGCAATGGAAATTCGTTCCTAGGATGCTTTCTAGTGCACATGGGACAAAAGATGGCCAAAGCCCTCTCGACTTCCTCTTGCTTCCTTTCGATCTGCAAGGTATCCATTTGCATGGCAAGAGTCTACCTCATCTCTCTCTTGAAATCTTCCAGCTGATTCTCAAGTTCATTTTTAAGGGATGAACTGGATAAGGGTGTACTTGCTAAATGTTGACTTCCCCTACCTCTCTTTCTGGCTGCCCTAGAATGGTTTCTAAACACAGTCTTTATGTCATCATAAGGTAGTTGGTAGATGTCTCCCCCAGGCAACAAATGGAGGGTAACTAGAAGGTCTTCAAGGACTCCTTTGAGCAGAAAACAATGTAAACTTTAAAACGGGAACTATAAACTCAAAACGGGAACTCTGGCCTAAAAACCCCGAAAAAACATCAAAAACAGTGCTAAAAACGAAAAGTGTTGATGTTGGAATACCACCTTTTTTTTTCCAAGCTAAATTTTCAACATGTTTTAAAAATGACGGTGAAAACCAATTTTTGGTGCAAAAATTGTCCAAAAAACACCCTCAAAACAAAGTGTTGATGTTCGAATAACATTTTTTTTTTCTCTATGGTAAATTTTGTGCAAGAAACACCCTCAAAACGAAAAGTGTTGATGTTGGGATAACAATTTTTTTTTCAAGGGTGAAATTTCAACATTTCAAAATAATAGCATAAAATATTTTATCATGACCCCGAAAAACATTAAAATTTCAAAAAATAAAAATTATAATAGCATAAAATATTTTATCATGACCCCGAAAAACATTAAAATTTCAACAAATAAAAAAAAAAATTAAAATTAAAATAAAAATAAAAATTAAAACAATGAAAAAACACAAAACAAAAAAATAAAAAATAAAAATAACAAAACATAAATAAAAATATACACTAAAAACAAAACATAAAATAAAAAACACAAAACAAAAAAAATCAAACATCAAAAATAAAATCAATCATAAAAATGTAAAATGTAAAAAAAAAAAAAAAAACAAAATTAACCTATAAAAAATAAGAATTAAAAAACTAGAAAAAAATTACAAATTATAAACAAATAAATAGTAAAAAAAAAATATCTAAAAAAAATTGGGGAAAAAAAACAAATATGTAAACCATAAAAAAATTTGGGAAAAGAAGAAAAAACACATTTAAAAAACTATAAAATTAAGTAGGTAACAATAGAAAAATTAAAAGCAATGAGAAAGGGCTTTTAGTCCTTTAAAACAAAATAATAATTTCTATTATTGCGTGTTTCTAGAGTAATTACATAGTAAATATGAGAATAAATTAATGTTAATTTATTTTGAATAATAATAACATAATGAATCCATATCTTTTGTCATAACATGTAGATATTTCATCTATCATGACATGCATGTATATTCTTCAACTCCATGTCTTCTGCAAAAATAACAATTATTAAAATTTAGTGGTCATCTATATAAAGTAACAAAAATTCTTTAAATTAAATTTGATATTTCAAACTAGGTGACTAATCTAATTTGATAATTGCAGAATTTGCAAAATTCTCAAAGGAGTATGCTCCAGCATAAGAGCCAATACTAGAGGCCATACTTTTATTGAAAGTAAAAGAAACATGACCACTGGTTAAGAAGAAATTCAAGTGATAATGATAAATAAAAAATAATAGATCTCTTCAAAGCATACCATGGTAGTGAAAACAGGTTAGCAAAATTATACTTCAGTCCATATCCATTTTTATATTATATAGGCACGGAGAAAATTAGTAAAGAACTCAAAACTGTATTTGTAACTGAGAGAAAGGTGGAGAGAGGGTGCAAAATAACCCTTGTTTTAGTCATCCACCATGGTTTGTCTCATTTTATTAGAGCTTATGATTATCAAAGGTCATAACATGAAAGTAATCAAAGATATTGAATCTAAGACATTGAATAATTTGAATGCTAGGGTTTTAACAATGAATTTTCTACAGATAAAATATGAGAAAACTAAAGCAATAGTTACCTGTATTGTGGGTAATCCCATGCTCTGTGAGTACTCCAATCTTGTCGAAAATTGCCTTCGAAAACTGTAATGAACAACCTCATGGCCTGCAAATACAGTGTCATTCTTAGTATCAACCAAAACATAGAGTTTCACCAAATTGTGCTCATCGCCATTGCCATAACAGAATAGATAAGCACTTCATTTTCAGCGGTTAAAAACCATTGGTGTAAAAGTCTTCATCATGTATGGGTGAAGCTGTACAATAGACCTTGATGTAGTTGGATGTATCCAGGGTGAAACGATGATAGAAGCCTGTGGGCAAAACAATCAAGTCACCTTTCTTAAACCGAACTCGAATCTATCTGTAATCACTGTCTCTTACGTAACACTATCCTGCACCACCATAATCAACATATTTATGGACTTTCTACCATCAAATCATAATCGTGTTAAGGAGTTGACAAAACAATTTAGGAGGTTTGAACACTTAATTATGCATATGAAAATTAAATATTATTTTATCTTCTCTTCATCCCTTCAATATATAGGTATTATAAAATGCCGGGGAAAGGTTGGATTATGTATTTATGTACCATGTATGTATTTATTCTTGTGAATTTGCTGCAGCTCTAGATCCAGTAGAATAACCCCAAATCTGGTTTCATACTTATCGGTGTCTAGGTGCCAGTAAAATAACCCAAATCTGGAATGAAACCCTTAATTATAAAGTGAACTAATACAAGTATTCTTCATATCATCTCAAAGCAGTAAGGTCAAATAGTCTTCACATAGTCTTTGTATCCGGGCATTGGGACTAACAGGGTTTGATCAATAGATAAATACCTCCAAGGTCATTTCTGCCAAGTCCAAGGGTGCACTCTGCCAAGGCCATCGCTACAGAGTCTAAGGGCACAGTCTGCCAAGAATTTTTTGATGTGCAACGAGGGATCCAACTTTCTTGCAACCACATGCAATACAAGTCATCATACTCCACAACCTACAACCCCATGCAATACAAGTCATCATACTCCACAACCTACAACCCCATGCAGTAATTAATCAAATGCAAATATTCTCATTGCAACATCGAGTTTGAACATTTTGGAAGCTTGGAGTATTGCTGTCTTTTGGAAGAGGAGTTGATGAACTCCCGACATTTGAAGCCAAACTAGAAGGAATGAAGGAAGAAGTCAAAGGAATTGTTGGAATCCCAATAGACAATTCCAAAAGAGAAGGCACTCCCACCGAAGTAGAGGGCTGAGTGCTCCCATTCTGACTAGGCGTAGATATAGGACTGGTCCCAAATGTACCTTTGGTATTTTGTTTTACAGGCATTCACTATCATGGACAGCTTGGGGCCTTCAATTGCAAAAGAAAACTTTAGCATGTGCTCTGGTACGTTTTCTTTTTCATTCCCATGAGAACATGCAAAGTAGACAAGGTTAAGATAGTACTAGTAACAACTCCAACAACATCACATATGATTCCTATTTTGATTTCCCAGGGTTACAACATGGTTTTATTTCTGCAAGTGTGAGGTAACCATTTTGTGAATTTGGCCCTGGCTCAACTAAATACTATCCATTTTCTTCCACAAATGATATTCGAATTTTAAGAAAAGACTATTGGAAGACATTACTAGATTTTTTTCAGGTTCATTTCAGCAGATCCAGGAATAGCTACAATGGCAGGAATAGCTTAAATGAAATCTGTTTTCTAATCGTGAGAAGGATTGATGCTTAATTGATTGCCTACTTTATAATTCTATAGGAGTAGCATGGAAGTTAGTTTTCGATCTGTGTCAGCACACAATTGAAATGTGTTTTGGACAGATGGTGCACTATTTTGTTTTGGGTCTGGAAATTGCCATTCTGTAATTTTATATATTTCAGATTTTGTTGTAGAAAACATACCTAATCCTTTAAACACTTTTTTTGGAAAAATTGGCATCGATAAGATATACCAGCATTACATAATATATGAAAATGGTCCTATAAATGTTGTCAACCATACAAAATATCCAAACATGTATCTGTTTGGATTCCCAGACTCTCGTCACAGTGCATTGATTTCAAACTATAAGGAAAAAAAACTTTAAACATTGACTATGAGAAGACAAATCAGACTGGCCTATAAATGCAGTATCTTATATTCACGGCAAAATGAGACAAATACAGAGGTACGGAGATAACCCTCAACAAACAAAATGCATTCAATTATCATAGGCAGTCAAAGAGTATGAAAGTGCATTAATCATAGATGGAGAGATGGTGAGGACTAAATTATGTTGGATATGTACAAATGCCTTTCAAATCTTGTTCTCTATCGTAAGTTTGATATAAGATGATCTTGAATAACTACTGATATAGTTGCATTAAGGTCGAAATTGGCAAAGGTTTATTCAAATGCAGATCATCGAAGCAAATTTTTTATTTAAATGGCAGTAATTGTGAATATATCTGTGTTGACATTACTTTTTAGTCTATAAGGGTTTTCCTCTGGTATCTATAACGCTAAATTTACCACTGGATTGAGGTTCAATGTCCTTTTGTCATCTGTCACATTGCACTATTGTCCTGGCCTTAAAAAAAGGATAAGGGTGAGCTACTTGGAAATACGGTCAACAACTCTCAAATAGGATGTGAACTGTTTATCCATGGAATCCATTTTTCAAGTAGCCTTGAATGGAATTTAATCATGACAGCGGATGAATGTGGACATCTCGATAAACTTTTATGTTTGTTATTTATGACAGTAAAAGACTAACACATTTCTATTGATGTCACGAATAGGTGAGCTCCATGATTTATGGTTATGAGAGTATTTTCTCAGTAAGAAAGAGAGATGAAAATATAGCAATACATAAATTTATTATCCTCATCATGACATCGTCACAACGATCAATCGGTCAAGAAACACACAATTTTCTAACCCAAGTGCTTACCTCTGACGGATGAATCCACAACAATATGACCCACCCGCTTTACCGCAAGCTCAGGGATTTCTTCTCCAGCAAAACGCTCCCAGTCGCCACTATTCGACCATTGTTGGCATCTTCTATGACGCAGGCCCTTGCGCCCCCGGCCGCACCACCAGCAGGCGGTGGGAGGGCATGGTCGATTCTGGGAATCAACCACGGCCCTCCAGCCGCCCGCTGGTGGCGCGGCCGGGGGCCGTTATTTTTTTATTATTATTTTTTAAATAAAACAATAATATCCATTAAAAAAATTTAATATGTTTTAAAAAAATTCTTTTAATAAATAAAAAATAAAAAATGTTTAATAATATTTTTTAATTTTTTTATAACACACATAATTATAATTAATTTTTTTGATATATTAATTTAAAAAAAAAAATATTAATTTTTTAAATTTTAAATTAAAAAATTAAAATTTTTTTTAAATTTTTTTTTTTTTTTTATGATTTATATTTTGAAATAAATAACATATTGTTTAAAAAAAGCATTAACATTTTTTTTTTTTATTAAAAAAAGATGGTTTAAAAAAAATGTAAATTTTTTTTTCTTTTTTTTTTAAACATAAAATGTAGGTTTAATCTTTTTTATTTTTTTTTTAAAATATAAAATGTAGTTTTAATAATTTGAATTTTTAAATTAAAAAATAATAATAATAAAAATTGTTTAAATTTTTATTTTTATTTTTAATAAAAGACAAGATTGTTTAAAAAAAAAATTATTTATTTATTTTTAAATAAAATAGGTATATTTAATAAAAGATAATTGTATTTTTGTTTTTTTAAGTAAAAAATAACCATTTTTTTGGGTTTATTTTTTTATAATTTAAATTTATTTTTTGTTTTTATTTTTTTATTTTTTTCATAGTTTTTCTAATGTTTTTTTTAATTTCTCTATTTCTACTTATATATATATATATATATATTAATTTTGTTTCTTTTTTCCAAATTCTTTATGGTTTGTGAGATTTTTTTTTTAGTATTAATTTCACTAGTTTTTTAAATTTTTTTCTTTAAACTAGTTTGTTTCTATATATTTTTTTCCTAGTTTTTGTTAATATATATATTTTTTTATTTCTAAATATTTACTTACTTAATTTATTTTATTATATATATATATATATATATATATATATATATATATATATATATATATATATATATATATATATATATATATATATATATATATATATTTTGTTTCTTTTTTCCAAATTCTTTTATGGTTTATGATATAAATTTTTTTTAACATTTTTTATTTTTTGTTTTTGTTTTTTTATATATATTTTTATATTTGTTTTTTAGAGACAATTATTTCATGTGGATTGAAAATTTAATTAATGATGTATAAGTATGTAGAATATCGACCTTCTTCTTTAAATATGCAAATCAATAAAAGCCCCACTACAAAAATAAAAATAAAAAAAATAAAAACTAGAAAATATGAAGAAGAAGATCACTTCCAAAATTATTAAATTTACGAAATAATTATTTACATTTCATACATTAGAAAATTTAAAGTCAAAAAATAGGTCTTTTAAAAAAAGGGTTACGAAATAATTATTTACATTTCATACATTAGAAAATTTAAAGTCAAAAAATAGGTGTTTTAAAAAAAGGGTTTGATGCAGAATAACCATTTTTTAAAATTAGCATGAAAATCACTACCATTCTAAAACGCAATGTACATAAAAAAAATGAAAGTGCAAAAAACTATGCTCTAAAAAAACATGTGTGTTCTGCATCACCCCTTTTCAAAATCGGGTCACTTTTTTGCTATCTCTACAAAACGGGTAACAGTATTAGTTTCCGTTTCAAAGTTTACATTGTTAGAACCAACTTCAGAGATTCGGGGCAAGTCTGCACCTGGCCGTTTTATAACTGAGTTGAAACCTCTCTTCATAGTCTTCTAAAGATTCATCACTTCCCATGGTCATTCGGAAGATTTCTTCCTTGGTATCATTTAACCTACAGTAGTCCCGGTATTTGTTGTTAAAGGCTTGCTGCATCTGAGCCCAAGTTGTGATATTGTTTCCAGGTAACCCTATGAACCAACATAATGTTGCATCCTTGAGGGTAGAGGGAAAGAGTTTCAAATTCTGCTCGTCTTTTGCATAGTCATAGGTTTGACATAGAACAACAAACTCAAACAAGAAGGTATCAGGGTCTACGGTAATCAATCCATGGAAGTGAGGTAACGCTGAGGGACTTATGTTTTTCATCTTTGTGTCCCCATTGGTCTCTCGGATAGGAAAGGCACCTTCTATTTTTTCCCCATTTCCTCTAACGTTTATGTTTTTTGCCATGGTCTCAAGAGGAATGGTTTCTTTCTCTTCTTCTATTATAGGATCTCCGCATATCTCAGGAGGTTCACCTATAGGTTCTTCTTGATCACTACCACCAAAGAGGAGAGAAGGGTGAATTAGCGATGTGGTGGGGGTGTTGGATAGGAATTTTCCTGAATTGTTTCTGTTCCTGTGAGGCATGAAAGGAAATCTCTTTTTTTGGGTGATTTTTGTTTTTTTTTGCTTGTACCTGCAAAACTGAAATGGATTGAACAACAAATTGCAACTAACTGAAATGAATCTTGCTGAAATGGAAATTGCAGAATTGAAATGAAAGGAGGAAATGACTAATCTACTTTGCTAGAATGGAAATTGTAGAATTGAAATGAAAGCAGGAAATAACTAATTTACGCTTGCTGAAATGAAATTGCAGAATTGAAATGAAAGTAGGAAATGAATAATCTACGCTTGTTGAAATGAAATTGCAGAATTGAAATGAAACAACTACTCTACTTGTGCTGAAATAAACTACTTAGCAGAATGTTGTAGTAGAAAATAGAAGAAAAACAGTAATCACAAAATACTTTGATGCTTCCTAGGCAACGGCACCAAAAGGAGTGGTGAGCTCCAGTATTGCAGAAATAATGTTGCAACTCCTGGGGCTTCCTTCTTTACTTTTATCAACCCGGTAGTTTGTAACAAGCTTGGAAGCAACGGTGTTGTATGCACAAGTACTAGATCTTACAGCAGGCTGTCACTTGATCAGCTGCCGCAAGTTTGCTAGGAGCTTAAGCCAACTTCTATGAGTTCTCAGAAGAATATTTAACTGTGATGAAAGGAAACTAACTCTACAGGGGCTACTCTACTTGCAAAAAGTGAAGGAAAACTGAAATGAAATGAAAACCCTAGCAAACCCTAGTAAATCCTAATTTTGAAAGAAAAGAGACAGAAACTACTGAAATGGGTGCCATTGACTACTAAAAAGGAAAATTGAATTTGTTCAAACTACTTCTAAAGATAAATGAGAAGAAATCATCTTTTTGTACTTATGAGTATTTTTATGTGAAATTGTTATTCTTGTGATTTGATTGGTTGTGACTGTGCAAAGGGTTGGTGGAAAAAGTAGATGGAGTTGGCTTTTGTAGATGGTGAGGAAGGTGTGGAGAGGTTCTAAGAAGCCCCTAGTACCCTTCCAAAGACTTCCATTGTGATCAGATTTCGAAAAATCACTCACAGGAAATTCTATAGGAGGCTGCAGGGGATCTACAGGAGGTTCTACAGGAGGATTTACAGGAGGAGTTCGAAAGTGGTTTTTGGAGGTTTGAACGTGGAAAAATGATGGGAAAAGGGGAATGAAGGCTAGATTAAGGTTTTGAGGGGTCTAGAACTTTGTCAATGAAGATCATGAACGAAGGAGATGGTTGGATTTGTTCAAAAGTCAAGAAAGCAACTTTGTGAAAAAACACAGAAATTAGGGCAGATTGGTCAGAGGTGGCAAATGAGTGGGGAAATATAGAGAGATGAACTGGTATAGGTTGTTTTATTGAGGAATGATAAGCTGGAATGGTCTACAAGAGAGCTTCACACTTACTTCTCAAAACTAACCAAAGCAAGAATCGAAAAACAGAGTTTTGTCTATTCTAACCTAAACTCTGACCTAAAACCAGGGAAATGTTGAACAGAACTTTATGAACAGAAGATTATGTGAGAAACCCATGGTAAATGGACATCAAATGATCTAAGCATGTGAATCCAAACTAATATCAACTTTTCCAACTTGAAATATCACACTAGCAATTGCATGAAGGGCAAAAACTGTGTTTTTGGTGGCAATAGTAGTGCCTTGACCTCAAGTCATGGTCCCAAGGAGAGAGAAAGGAGATCAAGACCTACTGGTAGAATTTTTGGATATTTTTCTTTCACTACAGCAACTTACTCAAGCAACTTGAAGCAGAAACAACTATTCTAACCATCAAAAGCAACCTAATCTAATGAAGTAAGATTAACCTAAACAACATAAATTATCTCATGAATGCAATCAAAAGCATATAAATACACAAAGGAGGTGTTGGGAAGCTTGGGTTGGGCCCTAACCCAAGAGATTCAGCCCTCTAGAAAAGATCAGCATTGGTTCAAAACTTGGTTCATCTTCATTTATCAAAAAATAGCAGTCACATCATAAAACTGCCTTCAAAAAGAGCTCGAAAATGAGTTGAGTACAAAGCTGCACAAAAGTACGAAAATATAGTATTAAATGGCTAACCTACTAAGGCTTGAAGACTTCTTATTTATACAAGTGAGGACTCCCAACAGTCCTCCTAAACTTTAGGAACTCGACTGTCCAAAACTCAAGATAACAACAACCCTACTTTGACTTGCTCGGCTGCCCCTTGTAGTCATCAATGTGGGTCTTTGTACTCCTAGCTGCTGATGGAGAACTCGAGAAAGGGGTCATTAATGAAAGAGACAACCCTCTTAGAAGTTCTCACCCCTGTTTCCTCATGTTTGGCTGCCATTTTGTTCATAAATTCTTGGTTCTTATCCAAAATTGTCCAAAAAATCTGCAATAAACACTTATTAGACTATATGGCAAAGTGACTATCCCCATTCACTCTATTGACATAAATATATTCAAAAACATGAACAAAACTATTGACAATGGTGGATTCAATGAAAATAATAGGCAGAATGAGCCCATATAATTACCCACTTCTGGGGCTCATCAATGCCCATAAAATATCTTCTTGAGGAAGTGTGAAGTGGTGCCAAAAAATGATACTAGATTGTCTTTATATAGTGATATGTTAGGTTGAATGGATGTATCCTTTTCCTAGGACAACTTGACAATTTTGGAGCCAAAAATTTCAATTTCCAAATTCAAATTTTCTTCTTTTAAAATTTGCAATGGGACATTGACTCAAAATAGGTTCTTATTTCAAATCTAACTTTTAAAATATGCTTTACAATAATAAATACAAATACACCAAGTGGCCAAATATTAAATATGAACACAGAACATAGTTATAAATTCAACACTCCCAGTTAACTAGGAAGGTATTCATAATAAATCTCATAGATGTTCTCAAGTTAACGAATTTGTCTACTAAAAGGTTATATAAAATCATCATCAAGATCATTATCTACTATAAACATCTGTTAGTGGCCATATACGAGGTGGTACGAAAACCATCGCATTTTCATCTACATATCAGGACTCACTCTTCCAGAGTAATTCATCATCAAATCCCAAGGCCTCTCCCTAAGATAAAATGTTGAGGCCTCAACTAGAAAGCACTCACTCAACCTTCTTAGTGAGAAATTTGGGCTAAGACCTCACCCAACCCTTGCCTAGTTAGTGGTCGATCTAGATGTTGAAGGACCTCACTACACCCTTCCCTATTGCATAATCAACATCAAGACCACACTACACCCTTCCTTCATTTGTTATTGGGTCTAGATGCTAAACCTCATAACACCCTTCCCTAATGTTTGATTGGGTCCACAAACCTATGTACATTCTTTCCCTGGTTTGTGATTGTCTCTCGTCTCAGAGAAACTCACTAAAACCTACATGCTGAGTACTTTGGGACTCTTGGGGAATTCCCCCCGATGGGGGAATGTCCATCCACTCTTCTATCAAATTATCACTCCCTCTTAATGAGAATGGTAATCTCCATAAGCCCCAGTGTATCTCTAAAGTCCACAAAATTCTCCCTATGAAACAAATTTATTAGAACGTCAGTTTTCTGCTTATTGGTGGAGATGTACTCAAGCCTTATTACTATCCTTTAGAAGATGTCATGATTGTAGTGGTACTTGATCTCAATATTCTTCGACCTACCATGGAAAATCGGATTATGTAAAATACTTACACAATTTCGATCATCACAGTGTATCGGAGTTAGTTGCAACACTTGGTTGAAAAATCATGCAAACAACTTTCAACATTAGACTAAGTATGTACATAGTTTATTTTCTATAATATATTCCTCTTTTGTAGTGTTGACTGCAACAGATCTCTAATTCCTACTAACCTAAGGTATCATAGCAGAGCTCAAGTTTAAGAATAACCCTGAAGTGATGTTCCTATCACCAACACTTCTTGTATTGTTAACATTTGTTTATCCTTGAAGTTGTACATCCTTGTTTGCAACATATCTCAAAACATAATTTCATAGTACCATGAAGTTATCTCAGAATGTTCTTTCCTCTAATCCAATTCTCATGCCTTGATTAAACCTAGAACTATATCAATGTGTTTACAAAAAATAAAATGTTGATACTCGTGTGATCCGAATTGGATCCATGAAGATTCTTAAAGAGCCATGGCTGTATCAAAATAGGACAAACTTCGAATTATGAGCACAGAGCAATCAGGAAGAGCTCTGGACAATGGCAGTTTGCAGCCAGCAAGGAACGACGAGGACCTCGGTCAAAGCGTGTTGATCGAGGCCCATAGAGACCGCACAGGGGACAAAACTGGCACCTGGGAAGCCAGGATTGGGAAACAGGGGTCATTTCTGCTGTGTGATTAGCGCTAATCGTGCATCGCTGGGAAAAACCCCTCGAGAAGGAAAAGCCCAGAATCACTCAGTCACATGGTAGCCGGGAAAACCATGGGAAAAGCACTAATGCAAAAGGCAGGTCCCGCGCTCCAAAACTGGCAGTATATAGAGGGAACCCTCGGACGGTAAGTGGATTTGGAGAAAAGTGAGTAATTCCATTCAGCGCTCAACGCGTGGCAGGCGGATGAGAGGGAAACTGCCGATCATCGTGCACTAACGGTCAAGCAAGTCAACCGCGTGAAATGAGCAATTGTCGTAGGATCTGGGAGATCCAGCTATGACGGTGGAGATTGTGCCCAATGGAGAAACCAGAATTGATAGGGGAATTAAGCCGTGGAATAGAGAAGTTTGACATCTAATTTGACGGCTGAGTTGGCGGATGACTCATTCCATAGTGTAACCGGAAAACTGAACCGACGAGGAAGAGCTGTTGCAGTTTGTAAGAGGAAAAGTGGCCACTCCCTGTGAGCCATTGATGAAGATGCAGAGACAGGGAACTCCAAGCGAGCAATAGCAGATGATCTGGGAGCGGAAGAGGAAATGAGTAGTTGTGAGATAGAGTGGCTTTAAGCCATGAACAAATAGAGAATAGAACACGGAGAGGAGAACGAAGAAAGAGAGAAAGCGAGAGCAAAGAAGAGACAATAAAGCAAGAAGCAGAAAGACAGAGAGCTGAGCTTACCTGTAGCATAAGGTAGCATCGAGCAGACAGAAAGCTTGAGAGGTTCAAGCAATCCCTGAGAGGATCTATTGGGAATTGAGCACCACATTGGGCTCCCTCCATTAAAGACCAGAGAGGTCAAGACTTGGATAGGAAAAGAGTCTCTGTACTCCAGTGGCTTGGGGAATCAATGAACCACCCTACCAAGCATCATTTCTATTTCAGGAGACTCAAATTGAGCTCCTCATTGTAAATCTCTAGTTTAAAGAAATAATAAAAGAAGGCCAACACTGGAGGCTGGACCAGAGACATAGCCCTGGAGGATAGGGTGAACTCCTTATTAATTGTTGTGTTCTTGCATTTTCTTACTCTGTTTCTCTTGCTATTTTCCATTTTCCAGTGTCTATGTATTTTGCAATTTGATTGATCCGTAGCCTAAAATAACATAGACACACACCAGCACATGATTCTATAATACCTTCATACAATAATTATTTAACTGAGGTCACTCCAGGGTGATTTTCAGATCAAGTGGTATCAGAGCCCTAGGCTGTTAAGGTTAGACAAGCTTGTGTTGGTTTAGCTGTTGAATGCTAACTAGATCAAAGCTCAAGTTAGGAGAGGGAGAGTTGGTTGAAACTAATCCTGAAATTGGGAAAGTCTATCCTCAGAAGACAATGTGAGAAGAAAGTTCTGTAGGACCAGACCCTTAATTCATAGACAGTTTCCTAGCCATAAAATCCATGGTAAAGGAAATTTATAGGGACTTTAGAAAACAAAAGGATGAAGATTCATCAGGATTCATGCAAGACAAAGGAGAAGATGAGTCTCACTTCCATGACCGCTAAAAAGGAAAAGGGAAAGAGGAAAGCTTTCTCACACCTTCTAATAGCCCTGAACATAAAACAAAAGCATCTTTAATCAAACTAGATGTTAAATTTGATTTACCTATATATGATGGAGAGTTGAATGCAGAAACGTTGGACAATTGGATTAGACAAATTGATGTTTATTGCATAGTGTAGAGTATTGAATCAGACAAGAGCATGATTCAGCTAGCAAGCCTATGTCTTGGAGGCACTGCCTTGGTTTGGTGGGAAGGTAGGACCCAAGCTGACATAAAGAGACATGGTAAGACTATCTCTATCTGGAGTGAATTTGTTTCTGCAATCAAAAAGAAGTTCTATCCATTGGCCTACTCGCAGCAAGCCATGATGAGTTGGAAAACTCTTCGAGAGTTGAAAAGGCAAAGTGTGCAAAGGTACACTCAAGAATTTAGAAAAAGGGCATTGATTCTAGGAATCTTATTAGAGTCACCTATGACTCTGTTGAAGTACATTGGTGGTCTACATAGCTACATGAGGCACACTATCCTCATGTTTAATCCCACTAGTATAGATGAGGTATCTGTACAAGCTGCTCATCTAGAAGCTAGAGGAAAGAATGGAAGTCCAGAAGTTGTGGGAGCATCCCAACCCACTGCAAGCAAGAATAAGGAGAAAAGAAAGTAGAAATGGAAAGCAAGGAAGGCTAATACTGCACAGAAGAGCAAGGCTTCATGTACTCACTGTAAAAAGGATGGGCATGATGATGAGAATTGTTGGATTCTGCATCCAGAGCTGAGACCTAAGAAGTTCGAGGGCAAGAAGAAGAAGACTGCTAGAGCTATTCAGAAGGATTTGGGGTCAGACTCAGGAGATGAAACAACTATTGCAGCCATAGGTATAAAAGGTAAGAATTCTGAACCATCTACTAGTAATTCTACATAATCTATTATTGATGAGAAAATTAGAGGAAAAGACATGACCTTTTCCATATTCGAGTTATTTCCAAACATCAAAAGATTGATACATTGTTTGATAGTGGCTCACAAGTAAATTTAATTTCTGAAGCAATTGTAAAGAAGTTGGGATTAGTAACTACACCTCACAAGAAACCATACCCATTAGGATGGTTGAATGATAAAGCACAACTACAAGTGACTAGACAATGCAAACTCAAGTTTTATTTTGAGTCAACATTTGTAGATGAGGTTGAGTTAGACATAATTCCTTTGGATATATGTGGAATTCTTTTAGGAAGTCCTTACTTGTGTGACAAAAAAGCTATTTTCTATAGAGCTGAGAACAAGTATCTACTTGTTAAAGATAGAATCTAATACTTTGTAAGAGCTCATAAGCTCAAGAATAATTATACTTTCATAAACTCAAGGCAGATGAAACAAATGATAATTTCATGTAAACAATTCTTACTGATGATTGTAAACGAAAAGAAACCTGATAAAACCGATGTATTTGGGGGCTGTAATGCTGAACAACAAGTTGATTTAGAAAAGGTTGTTTTAGTGTATGATATCTTGTTTCAAGAACCTAAAGGTCTGCCACCCAAAAAGGAAATAATACATGATATTATTTTGTAGCAAGATGCTCCATTGCCTAACATTGGAATGTACAGGTTGTCTGCTTTAGAGAATGTTGAAATCAAGAAGCAGGTGCAGGGGTTGCTGGGGAAGGGGTTCATCAAACCTAGCACATCACCATGTGGGTCACCAATCGTTTTTGTGAGAAAGAAAGATGGCTTGTGGAGAATCTGCATTGATTACCGAGCATTGAATAAGATAATAATAAAAAATCGTTATCCCCTTCCTCGCATAGATGATCTTTTAGATCAATTGAAGGAATTTGTTTATTTTTCCAAGTTAGACTTGCATAGTGGATACCATCAGGTCAGAGTTTCAGAACAAGATGCATGGAAGACTGCTTTCGAAACAAAGCAGGGATTGTATGAATGGCTAGTTATGCCTTTTAGCTTAACTAATGCTCCTGCTACTTTCATGAGATTAATGAATGACGTAATCAGACCTTTTCTTGATGATTTTGTTATTGTGTATCTGGATGACATTCTGATATTTAGCAAAACATGGGAAGAACACTTAAAGCATGTTAAGTAGACACTAGATGTTTTGAAAAGAGAAAAACTTCATGTTAAACTCTCAAAATGTGAATTTGGCAAAACATCTCTGAATTATTTGGGTCATATAGTAGGGGGTGGTGAATTGAAGATAGATCCCTCTAAAGTGGCAGTCATTATGAACTGGCCTAAACCAAAATCTTCTACAGAAGTTAGAAGCTTCTTAGGAGCAGCACAATATTGGAGGAAGTTCATTTCTAACTTCTCCTTAATTGCAGCTCCCTTACATGCTTTAACAGTATTGAACAAGGTGTTTCAGTGGGGAGGCAAATAGCAGAAAGCCTTCGACAACTTGAAAGAAATGATCAGTACAACACCTGTTAGTTTCGGTATCTTCATCCCTCCATCAGAGATCAAATCCTCTTGTTGCATTTCATATTAGGTGGCTCGCCCAGTCAACTGCATTCCATTAGGCGAATGGATCATATAATGGTAGTGGCTTCTCCTGCAGTTTCCCTCATGTCATTTACCTGTTGGTTCATGTTTATTCATCAAAGATTGTACATAATCGCCCTTTTGTCTTAAAGATTGCAGAAGTCTTACTAGGGTTTCATTGTCCTTAGGTCTAGGGTTTCATTAGGGTCTCATCAAAAAATGTTTCAAAGTGTCCAATAACAACGAGTAGGCCATGAGGAGGTTCCAGTCTCAATAAATTTTATAATTAAGTATTTAGAGATGTGTCTTCCCTCAAAACTCTGTTTTGAGGAAAAACAGAGTATTTTTTCTTTTATTATACAAATTTATGTAATTTTATCCCTTCATCTGTAAATTGCTTCACCTGCAACCCTGGTCACTTTCCCTAGCCCTAGTAGCTCCAACCCACTATAAAACAAACAAAGCATAGGTCATTTAGTTCATCACAAGCTCAAAGAAATGAAAAAGTTCAAAAACAGAGTTTAAAAAATAAAGTCAAATTCAAAACATTGTAAAAATGGGTTTCATCAACCAAAAATTTGAAAGCTCCATATATAAGTGATGTCTCCAAATTTGAAAAGTTCATTTGCACTCTTGGAAGCAAAGAAAAGTCGTTTTGGGGGTGAGCAAGGCAAAGTTGGAGAAAATTGCCAAAAAATAGAGGCACGACGCACTGGGCAGGTGGTGCGGTGCACATATCGAGCACAACGCATAGAACCGCAACGTTCAGTTCAAGTTTGCACAGGCGCGGCAAACACAGCCAGCAAGCCTGAAAACTTCAACATTCGTTCCAAATCGCCCAAAATGCGTGGATTGTCATTGGTACAAGTAGGTTGAGCTTCTATCATTTCTTTTCATCCAATGTTGGTGCTTGTTTGATGGTGGTTGTCTTATGGTGTTGAATAAGGAAATCAAACCCTACCAAAGAAAACAGTGCTATGGTTTTTTATTAATTGTTTGGCTTCCAAGTTATTCCCCCCACCTCACATTCCCTTACTCCATTTTTCCCTTGATTTCCCTATTCCCTAAATTCACATACCCCTAAATTCACTAATCCCATACCCCAATTCCCATTTCCCAAAATATCAAACAAAAACTCCCAAACCCTAGTCCTATACAGAAACTCCTAAATCATTCCCTGGTTCCCTATTTCCCTAACTAGACCCTATCTTAGCAGTCCCTAAAATCCTTTATTTTCCCCTCCCTCTATACTCCCCTGTATCACTCTTCCCTTGGTGGCAAAAGTCAAAACATATCATCAAGATGGTTCAAGACAGTTCAACACATCATCACCTATTTTTCATCAAGAAAGTTCAATCACTAGCAGAGATGGCATCTGATCCTTCATATGATTATGAAGAGGAGACCCACAGTGACTCACCTACGAGGTACATGCACCTAGGAGGCCTCATAGAGGAGGCAAACATATTAGAGAAGAAGCAACCACTCTTGTTGAATTACAGGCCTGCCCTCTTGCCATCTCTTGTTTCCAACATCAGTCCTGCTATGAATTTTGTGAGAAGGTTGCTAGCATTCAGTTTCATCATGAGTTGGATCATTTGTTTGTGCTGCATTTACATGATGGTCAAGCCACTCCAGCTGGTGTCACTTTCACATTAACACCATAATCTATTTCACTAGCAACTGGTATTCCAAACATTGGAGAGCAATGGAACAAGAGGCAGCAAATTGACTGGCAGCATTATGAACCATACATCAAAACTGGCTATTTGAGACAACTCAACAGAGTATTCCTTTCCCGTACCTCAAAGATGCTTATGCTCCTTTGATGAAATTGATAATGAGGTATTTCAGCTGTGAGGGTCGGTTTTCCCATTTATATGCATATCATATCTGGCTGTTGATGCATTTTACCAGGGTAAGGTTGATGAACATCCCTTACTTCATGTGCCGAAAAATAGAGAAGATGACCACCCTAGTGCAGCACAAGACTCCTCAGTAGCAGTTCAACAGTATTTACCATTTTGCTCTCATTAAAATTGTGGTCATTCATAAGCTTGGCTTACAGGGCATTACTTGGGAGGATTTCATCTCTCGTGAGTTTTTCACATCTCCTCAGGGAACTTCAGAGGCTTTGCATGAGACAGGTGGACCTTCTTATCAGCTTGAGGGTCATGAGACACAGACCGCTAGCATGCCGGTGTTTATCACCTATCAGAAGGGCACTAGACAGTTGTTTGCAGCAGCAAAGCGAGTGTTATCTCCACCCTGGGTGGAAGGGTCCTCACTTCCGTCATCACACGACAGGTTCCGAACAAAGGCAAGAGGCCACTACAAGAGGAAGGACCATCAGGTGAGCGTGAGACTGATTTCATTCTCATTGAGGGTGATGATACTGATATGGGCCCGCAAAGCACAAAACTCAAAGAAATCATTCAAGAGCAGCAGGCGGACATTGATGCCTTGTCCATCGACTTGGATAGAGCCCAATGGACAATACAATATTTGGAGTAAAGGAATAAGTAGCTTGAAGACTAGCAAGTGATTATGGAGTTGCAAAACATTCGGGAGAATCGCCAAGCTACCCAAAGGAGGAGGGTGGAGTTCACTTCACTTTAGCAGGAGGTTAATGCTGATCGAGAGTCATGTCTTGAAAGAGCCAATATCCACTTGGAGAGAATGTTAGAAAAGGTCATCAACGAGAAGAATAGGCTGAGAAACCTGTCATATCATTACTTGCCGAGGAACATGGTGTGCCAAGCTAGAATCATGAGCTTAAAGGCAAAGTTGAATAGAGCATCAAGGAGGAAAAAAGAGCATGAAGGACTTCAGATATTCGTTGAGGATTCCTTGGCCCAACACAATGTTTGATGGAGAAGACTCAGCGCAAATTTCAAAAAATTTGGGACACTTTTTGCATTTTTTAAATTTTTGGCACAAAAAAAAAAAATTTCTGCCCTTTGCGCCGCGCCACGTGGCGCTCGCTTTTTCTATGAGCCTCCAAATGACAAAAACTCAGCATTTTTGGATTTGGCATGAAAAAATATGCTTTCCTACCAATTCCCAAGAAATTTTGACAGGTTTTGAGCCCTCAAAAAGGTCAAAAACACTCAAAAAATGACCTCACTACCCCTATTTTGACACACAGGAAGCAGTGTTGGGAGAACTGACTTTTGGAGGTGCAAATGGAGGCCAAATTGAAAAATTCTACTTGGGTTGGAAATTAAACAGGTAGACCTTTCTAACAAGCACACTTGGAGCTAATATGGACACAAGGAAGGCCTCCAAAAGTGTGTCCAAACAGACGCTACGTATAGAGAATCGGGCGCGGCACATAGAGGAAATTTTGACAATTTAACCAAGTATTACTCTGTTTTTTTCCCAGCTTTGGCCAGTTTGACTTTTTCACTTTCTTAATGGAAATTTTTTTATGTAATTTAATGTACATTGATGGATCATGATGTAAATATGTCAAATTTTCACTTATGGAGGTAGATTCATCAGTTTAAAATTTGTTTGAAACTGAATGAATCAGTTCCCTTGTTTCTAGAGGCATGTTGTTCTATTGCCTGATTTCTAGTTCTCAGTTTAGAATTAGTTGAAACAGTTTCTAAACATGTGAGCTCGACCCCTAGAGGCAAGGATGAGCTATGGTTGTCTATATTATGTTGTTTTTCAGTCATTAGCATGGTTGGACTTTTGAGAAAGCCTTGAGCTTCATTGTACCTCATATCAGCATTTTGGCTAAGGAATTGAGACTAGGGTTTGCAGCACTCTTTGGGATCGATGTGGCAGTTTGTCTTGGTACAGTGCTTTCTTTTGTAATTTTGAATTTTCTAATGTGTTATGTATGCCATTCTCTATCTTGTTTCTTCTTAACTAAACAAATAAGAGTGTAAGTAGAATCCATTGAAATTGCAGTGCTCTACTTGAGGTTTGCTTTAGTTTCTTGATTTTTCCAGCTGTTTCAAGAGGATCCATGACTTTCCTTGCCCTCTTCAGCTCCTCACCTATCTAATCCTTCCATCTCATTCAAATTGAAGTGCCAAAAACAATTTCCTACCTTGCCCCATTGAGATCTCTGCAAGACTGAGCCTCAATCCCCGCACCCAAAATCTACCTTTCCATTTGAGCCAACAAAAACATCATTTTATTCAATCAAACTCTCTTGCACATATACCTAGCCTAAGATCATTATTTGTATCCGTCATCTCAAACCCTCATCGATCATAATTTGCTGAGATTGACCCAGAGAGAGCCCTCTCCCTACCTGGTAGGGCTAGGTACCAGGTTAAGCGTGGTTTGATGTTGGCCCTAGATCCTACCTTCCTCAGCCTAAGGTAAATCTAGGCACTAACAACACTTGTACTAGCACTGCCTGATCTTCAGAGACCATTTGAGATCCAAAAATATGCCAGTGACTATGCCATGGGAGCAGTGTTGAAACAACACGGTAAACCAATATGTTATCATTCTAAGACATTTAATTCTGTAGTAGTTAACTATCCTACATATGATAAAGAATTGTATGCATTAGTACAGAGTGATACATACTGATCACCAACCACTTCAATATCTACACTCCCAAACTAAGTTGCAGCAATGAAGACAGTATAGATGGATGAGTTTTCTACAATAGTTTTATTTAGTCATCAGATATAAAAAGGGCATACGTAATAAAGTTGCAGACATGTTATCAAGACCCACTATAAATGCATATACTATACTCCAGTATAATCATGTGTTGCATGAGAGCTACATTGAACAATATGCTCAAGATATAGAATTTAAAGATGTATATGCAACTTTAAGTCAAGGAAAAAGGGTAGAAGAATTGGACTATCATGTAAAGGACCGACTCTTATACCATTGTGGGAAATTATGCATTCCAAAAACTGAAAGAGTAAAGATAATTCGAGAAGCACACACTTCTCTAATATCAGGTCACTTTGGGGTAAGTAAAATAGTTGCACAGGTGCAACGATTTTGTTATTGGCCAAAAACGAATGAGATAGTTTCTAGATATGTAAGAGGGTGTACTATGTGTGCTAAAAGCAAGCCCAACAATAGAAAACTAGGCTTGTACACTCCATTACTAGTTCCTTCTCACCCTTGGCAAAACATTTCCGTGGATTTTGTTGGAGGACTTCCTAAATCTAGGAAAGGTCATGATTATCTATATGTTGTTGTGGATAGGTTCAGAAAAATGTGTATTTTGATACCTTGTAATAAACAGATTATAGCTGAACAAACGGCAAAATTGTTCTTTGAACATGTATGGGTTCATTTTGCATTACCCACTTCCATTGTATTCGACCGAGACACCCGATTTGTGGGGAAGTTTTGGTCAAGTTTGTGGGAACTGATAGGCACCAAAATGAAGAAAAGCACATCTTTTCATCCACAAACTAATGGCTAGACATGTT
Organism: Pinus tabuliformis; assembly: GCA_031772625.1. Taxonomy (NCBI): domain Eukaryota; kingdom Viridiplantae; phylum Streptophyta; class Pinopsida; order Pinales; family Pinaceae; genus Pinus; species Pinus tabuliformis. The sequence goes on along the minus strand of CM062819.1, from coordinate 1,504,412,608 downwards.
ATCACTCAGGTTGTCCTTAAGCTCCTGAAAGGATACGGCCGAGGTAACCACAAACCAATCTTTCAACTGCAGGTTCTAGCCCACTTGCAATCAGAGAGGGCTCTCTCTTTCTGATTTAGCTTTGTTGATGATGATTTTAGGCTAGCTATTGAGTTCAAGGGGTTTTCTTTTGATTTCGGTGGGAAGATTGATGCTTTCAAGTAGAGAGGCAAAGCATAGTTTGGTAAGTTTCAAACCATTGGGCATGGAGTCATGGAGTGAGACTGCTGGTACGTTTTCTTGGTCACAAGAGGAATGAGGAGCAAGGTAGCGGCCCATGAAATGACATTTAAGCTTAAAAGGATGGAATGAGTGCTAAGGAATGAGAGGCAAAAAAGAATCTCTCAATCAGGTTAGTAGAAAGAAGATGAATTACTCTATCTAGGAGCAGATAAGAATTCCTAGATAACAGTCATTCACATGTCAAATAGATTAAACATGAGCCATAACAGAATTCATATTTATGCCTAAATCAAGAGGAGAACATTTAAGAAACCACATAATCTGAGCATAGAGTGCAGCTAAGCAAATTCTAAACCAATCCTTCGTTCTGTGACTTGAGCGTATATGAAATTGAGATAACAGAGATAAGGAACACTTATTGATTCATATTGCAGCACACGAATTCTACATTCAATTCTTCAGAACCATTAACAACACATCAAATGGTCCATTCTCCAAGCTTGTAAGCAGTCTTTGATTATAGAAGAAGTATCAGACATACAGTGTGAGTCTCTCCCGGAATACACTAACTAACCAACCCTTAAAACAATATAGAGGGTGGGATAAATAGGGAAAATTATCCAAAACTGTTTATTACAGCTGACCTAAATAGGTCTGAGAGAAAATGAGATGCTTAAAACCTAATCTTATCCCAAAATAAATGCATAAAAATATCTAAGAGCTGCACTGAGGGAAGATGTCTTCAAAAATGATTTAATTTGGTGCCCTTGGTGGCTCGATGTAGTGCTTCTGCAATAAATGTGCTTTGGGTTTTGATCCATTGCTCTTCGGCGGCATTAAAAGCCTTAACTGATATTTGAGAGCTTTAAATGGTCGGCACCGCTTTCTTTGACTTTGTTGGGCGGCTCATCAATGTTCACTTGCTTCGAGCCGCTGAGAAGATCTTCACTGATACACTTTGTCGCATCCTGATACTCTTTGACATGACATTCGGCCTTTTCCTGATTCTCTGGTACTCAAAACTATAAATTTCTCCTTTCTGTCCTTTCTGGCTTTTCTTGGGCAAAAGGCTTCTGCAAATGTTTTCTGTGTTCATCTGAAATGATATTTACGCTGCCCATTTCTGAATATAAGTAAAAATGAAGAAAACCTGTGCCAACTGCGAATTTTTGGGCCTGAGGGTAGCTGAGCGACAAGGGGAGCTTCCATTTTAGCCATTTTTTCCCATGCGCTAATCGCGCATCAAAAACTGCCTTAGAAACTGGTTCCGGGCTTCCTAAGTCGCGATTTTCGCCTTTCGTGCCAAAATTTGATGATGACGTCAGCATGACGTCAGCGGCTGGGACCCAGTATAGCGGATTACGTCAGCATGATGATGTCAGCAGGGTGACATCAACATGTACGGCGGGTGACGTGGTAGTGACACAGTGGCAAGATGACTTGGCAGGATGACGTGGGAGGGTGACATCACGCTGACTTGAGTGGACGAGGGTTGTTTCTGGTTTCGGGCACACCACCTTTGTGCAGAAGGTGGTTTGGAAGGAGGGGCTCCGCCACAGCTGAGATGGCGACGCGTGGCGGGAGTACGGTGGGAAAACCGCTCATCTCCCAGACGCTAACCATCGGCGGCTTGGGATATGAGGAGGCCCGCCCACCGTAGATCTTGGGCGCAAATGATCAGACGGCCGGCGGAACAGGTAAGACAATGGAGGCATAAGGGACGGGGCCCGCGAGAATATTCGCATATTAATATTGCGCGGCGGGGGTTTAAACTTTGGGAAAGTGGGTTATGGGGTTATAAATGAGCGGGGAAAATATTTTGCGGGCAAAACCTTAGGATAAAGGTGGAAAAATAGGTTTTTCAGGGTTAGGACTTAGGGGAAATGGTTGTTATTCTGACCAGATGTCAGAGTAACTCCAGGACATGGATGGGCTAATAACAGCCCCAAATAGACTATTATTTCCCGGACTTTAAGAAAATAAGGCTATAGTGCCGGGGAGGGGAATATGTACATAGGGGAATTTTTTGGGATTTTTATATATTTTGCATAATAGGGGATAAGGGAATAGTCTAGGGAGTTAGATAATAGAATTAGTAGTTAATGTGGAGGTGACCAGAAAGCGCTAAGTATGTGATTCTTAGGCTATTAGTGGGGGAAATGATTCATAGAGGAAGAATGGACATTCCTTGAGTAAAGCAGATCTTTACCAAGGCAACTGATATGGAAAATGATTAAACTAAGAGGTAACAAGCAGATCTTGACCTCTTCAAGGAAGTTAGTAAGTGATTTGGGAAATAAGAAGAAGGGGGATAGTGATGTCCATATTGAGCTCCTCCAAATGAAACTGCCTCATAACTGTGATCTGAAAAGATATAACACTTTGAAACACAAAATTGATCAACATTCTGCAACCTCCAAAACTACCTACCCAACCTACCTTCCTAACATTTTTTCTTCTTTTTGGGTGGGTGCACTTGGACTTGCAGACCCTGATTATCCTTTTTTTTCTTTTTGCTGTGCTCCTATCTAATTCTACACTTATTTCTGCCAAGGGCCCAGATTAAGCAGTTGGGCTCCTTTGATTCTCTACCTATCTACAAATCTGCCAAGATTAAGCTGTTTGGACAGATATTCATTCTCTATATTCTAAAACAAGAAATTGAAACCTAGGGAGGCCAAGATTAAGCTATTTGGCCTTCCCTTAACAGAAAAATTTTCAAAAATGTAATGACTCATCAAAATTGGAATACAGCAATGGCATTTGGACTAGCACACTTTCATGGCCTTTTCTTTGGCCTCTTCTAGAAATATGGAACACTGTAGCATGCAAAGTATGACATATTTGGCATGTAAAAATGTCAATCATGAAATATGAACACCTGTTGCGACAGGAGGCTAACAGTGGCTCCACTTGGGGATGGCTTTTCCTTGTGAAAGGCTAAGAACAGCAGGTCAGACTGCCTTCATCTTCAATTATTTGTTGTATTCTAAAAACTTTGCCTTTGCTGGCTGCTTTATTTATATATATGACAGCAGACTTGAAGAGCTTAGGGCCTTCACTTCGAGCTTCAACTGCATCAAGCTGCTATTCAAACAGAAAACTAAAATACTACCTACCTACCCTAATCAGCACCTATTTGCTGGTTAGGTAAAATGAAACAACCAGTGCAACCACTTAAGCACCTGCAGAAAGAAACAAATTGTTGGACTGACAGTTGGTGAAATCAGAAACGTTTTTTGGTCATGTGCTCCCATAATCAAAATATATAAAGGCTATTGCTGAATTACTTGGTCCTTATAGAGAAAATATATTAAAGATTTTGAGTTCAGAAGATCCTCCATGTAATCAGCTATAGGATCAACAAAAGCATTATGTGGGAGAATTTCTTCTAGGCCTTCTTCATCTGATGGAACAATTGCATCCTCAGTAACAAATTCTGCAACTAATACTTCAGTCTTTCTCTTGCAAGCATGATTATCCTCAATCTGTAAGTCAGAAGGTAGTACAATTTCCTCATGACTTGGAGAAGGAGGATTTTGAAAAAAAAAATTAGGATCGTGAAAATCATATGGCTGGATTTGAGAATGCAAAAGTTCAATCTCATTTTTATGTTCTTCCACAACTAAATCAAGAATACACATTTTTATTTGAGGTTGTTGTATTGCTTTGACCTTTAACAACACCAATCTAAAAAAAAATTCGTCAAGCTCATATTCTGATAACAACTTTGTGAACTCATTTACAGCCTGTTCAACTTCATCTTCTACACACCCGGTCATCCTGTCTCACTGTTAACTGTTTCAAATGGGATTAACTTGGCTGTAGTGGTGCTCTAAAACTTGAATCTTTGGATCTTTGAACAAAATTATTCTGACATTCCCTTTCAGGTTCGTTCCTCCAGTGGAGTCTTTTTTGTGAGGATGATGTGGAGTCGCCAGCTGGATGATCAACTTTGGAGTGCCTGATCTTTGTCCACCATCACAGATCAGAACTAAACTTGTAAAAATGGCTCTGAAGGAAACCGATGACTTTCTTCAGACAACGAGAAAGAAACTTTTAAAGGTCTGGTTCTTCCCCAGTGGAGCTTTCCAACTTGGTTTATGAAATTATCTGAGGATTGTTCCCCAGCGGAGTCGCCATAATGTTATCACTCAGGTTGTCCTTAAGCTCCTGAAAAGATACGGCCGAGGTAACCACAAACCAATCTTTCAACTGCAGGTTCTAGCCCACCTACAATCAGAGAGGGCTCTCTCTTTCTGATTTAGCTTTGTTGATGATGATTTTAGGCTAGCTATTGAGTTCAAGGGGTTTTGTTTTGATTTCGGTCGGAAGATTGATGCTTTCAAGTAGAGAGGCAAAGCATAGTCTGGTAAGTTTCAAACCATTGGGCATGGAGTCATGGAGTGAGACTGCTGGTGCATTTTCTTGGTCACAAGAGGAATGACGAGCAAGGTAGCAGAATGTGAAACAACATTTAAGCTTAAAAGGATGGAATGAATGCTAAGGAATGAGAGGCAACAAAGAATCTCTCAATCAGGTTAGCAGAAAGAAGATGAATCACTCTATCTAGGAGCAGCTAAGAATTCCTAGATAACAGTCATTCACATGTGAAATAGATCAAACACGAGGCATAAGAGAATTCATATTTATGCCTAAATCAAGAGGAAAACATTTAAGAAACCACATAATCTGAGCATAGAGTGCAGCTAAGCAAATTCTAAACCAATCCTTCATTTTGTGACTTGAGCGTATATGAAATTGAGATAACAGAGATAAGGAACACTTATTGATTCATATTGCAGCACAAGAATTCTACATTCAATTCTTCAGAACCATTAACAACACATCAAACGGTCCATTCTCCAAGCTTGTAAGTAGTCTTTGATTATAGAAGAAGTATCAGACATACAGTGCGAGTCTCTCCTGGAATACACTAACCAACCAACCCTTAAAACAATACAGGGGGTGGTATAAATAGGGAAAATTATCCAAAACGGTCTATTACAGCTGACCTAAACAGGTCTGAGAGAAAATGAGATGCTTAAAACCTAATCTTATCCTGAAATAAATGCATAAAAATATCTAAGAGCTGCGCTGAGGGTAGCTGTCTTCAAAAATGATTTAATTTGGTGCCCTTGGTGGCTCGATGCAGTGCTTCTGCAATAAATGTGCTTTGGGTTTTGATCCATTGCTGTTCGGCGGCATTAAAAGCCTTAACTGAGATTTGAGAGCTTTAAATGGCCGGCACCGCTTTCTTTGACTTTGCTTGGCGGCTCATCAATGTTCACCTGCTTCGAGCCGCAGAGAAGATCTTCACTGATACACTTTGCCACATCCTGATACTCTTTGACATGACATTCGGCCTTTTCCTGATTCTCTGGTACTCAAAAATGTAAATTGCTCCTTTCTGTCCTTTCTGGCTTTTCTCGGGCAAAAGCCTTTTGAAAATGCTTTTTGTGTTCATCTGAAATGATATTTACGCTGACCGTTTTTGAATATAAGTAAAAATGAAGAAAACCTACGCCAACTGCGAATTTTCGGGCCTGAGGGTAGCTGAGCGACAAGGGGAGCTTCCATTTTAGCCATTTTTTTCCAGCGATGCGCGATTAGAACTAGGCGCTAATCGCGCATCAAAAACTGCCTCAGAAACTCGTTTCGGGCTTCCTAAGTCGCGATTTTCGCCTTTCGCGCCAAAATTTGACGATGATGTCAGCATGACGTCAGCGGGTGGGACCCAGTACGGCGGATTACGTCAGCATGATGATGTCAGCAGGGTGACGTCAGCATGTACGGCAGGTGACGTGGCAGTGACACGGTGGTTGGATGACTTGGCAGGATGACGTGGGAGGGTGACGTCACGCTGACTTGAGTGGACGAGGGTGGTTTCTGGTTTTGGGCACACCACCTTTGTGGAGAAGGCGGTTTGGAAGGAGGGGCTCCGCCACAGCAGAGAGGGCAACGCGTGGTGGGAGTACGGCGGGAAAACTGCCCATCTCTCGGACGCTAACGATCGGTAGCTTGGGATATGAGGAGGCCCGCCCACCGTAGATCTTGGGCGCAAAAGATTGGACGGCCGACGGAACAGGTAAGACAATGGAGGGATAAGGGACGGGGCCCGCGGGAATATTCGCATATTAATGTTGTGCGGCAGGGGTTTAAACTTCGGGAAAGTGGGTTATGGGGTTATAAATGAGTAGGACAAATATTTTGCGGGCAAAACCTTAGGATAAAGGCGAAAAAATATGTTTTTCAGGGTTAGGACTTAGGGGAATTGGTTGTTATTCTGACCAGATGTCAGAGTAACTACAGGACACAGATGTGCTAATAACAGCTCCAAATAGACTGTTATTTCCCGGACTTTAAGAAAATAAGGCTATAGTGCCGGGGAGGGGAATATGTACATAGGGGATTTTTTTCGGATTTTTATATATTTTGCATAATAGGGGATAAGCGAATAGTCTAGGGAGTTAGATAATAGAACTAGTAGTTAATGTGGAGGTGACCAGAAAGTGCTAAGTATGTGATTCTTAGGCTGTTAGGGGGGGGAATGATTCATAGAGGAAGAATGGAGATTCCTTGAGTAAAGCAGATCTTTACCAAGGCAACTGATATGGAAAATGATGAAACTAAGAGGTAACAAGCAGATCTTGACCTCTTCAAGGAAGTTAGTAAGTGATTTGGGGAATAAGAAGAAGGGGGAGTTAGTGATGTCCAGCTTGAGCTCCTCCAAATGAAACTGCCTCATAATTGTGATCTGAAAAGATATAACACTTTGAAACACAAAATTGATCAACATTCTGCAACCTCAAAAACTACCTACCCAACCTACCTTCCTAACATTTTTTCTTCTTTTTGGGTGGGTGCACTTCGACTTGCAGACCCTGATTATCTTTTTTTTTATTTTTGCTCTGCTCCTATCTAATTCTACACTTATTTCTGCCAAGGGCCCAGATTAAGTAGTTGGGCTCCTTTGATTCTCTACCTATCTACAAATCTGCCAAGATTAAGCTGTTTGGACAGATATTCATTCTCTATATTCTAAAACAAGAAATTGGAACCTAGGGAGGCCAAGATTAAGCTGTTTGGCCTTCCCTTAACAGAAAACTTTTCAAAAATGTAATGACTCATCAAAATTGGAATACAGCAGTGGCATTTGGACTAGCACACTTTCATGGCCTCTTCTTTGGCTTCTTCTAGAAATATGGAACACTGCAGCATGCAAAGTATGACATATTGGGCATGTAAAAATGTCAATCATGAACTATGAACACCTGTTGCAACAGGAGGCTAACAAGACAGAAGTAGTTAACAGGACAGTGATCCAATTACTCAAAGGATATTGCAGAAACCATCCTAGGCTTTGGGATGAACACTTGTGTTATGTGTAGCATGCTTACAACAGAGCAAAACACTCTTCTACATAGAGATCTCCTTTTGAGACCTATTTTGGTTTCACACCAAGGTCTCCTTTGGATTTTGTCTTTGGTAAAGACACCACAGTTGAGGGACACAGTGATGTGGATAGGGCAAGTATGTTCATTGAACAGATCCAAGAGATCCACCAGGAAGTACAGGAATAGCTGGAAAAGATCCAATCCAAATATAAGGCAAGGCATGAAAAGCATCAGATGGAGCATAGTTTCCAAGTTGGTGACCAAGTCTGGTTGTACATCAGCAAGGACAGGATGCAAGGTGAAGGTAGAAAGCTAAAGCCTATCAGGTATGGACCTTTCAAGAAACTTGAGAAGATTGGTGAGAATGCTTTTCGCCTTGATATACCAGCTTACATGCACATCTACTCAGTCATGAATGCAAATTGCTTGAGGATATTTGAACCTTCACTGAGTGAGGATCCCAAAGAGCAGAGTCAATTTCCTTCTATTGATGACCTGCTACCTAAATATCTTAATGAATTGTAGGAAGACACAGTTCTGGACAAGAAGGTGAGGACAATGCACAGGGGAGATGTTGAGTACCTTAGAATTGTGCTCAAGGGTTCAAAGCTGAGAAGTGCAAAGTGGATAGAGATTGGACAAGTGAGATAGTTGTACCCTCACTTAGCCGATGCTTGAAACCCAACTTTTGGTGGTCCAAAAGCTTCTTTAGTGGGAAGGCCATAATCTGAATTGGATCCATGAAGATTCTTAAAGAGCCATGGCTGCATCAAAATAGGACATACTTCGAATTATGAGCACAGAGTGATTAGGAAGACCTCTGGACAATGGAAGTTTGTAGCCAGCGAGGAACGACGAGGACCTCGGTCAAAGCACGTTGACCGAGGCCCATGGAGACCGTGCAGGAGGCAAAACTGGCACTTGGGAAGCCCGAAATGGGAAACATAGGGAATTTTTGAAGTGCGATTATGCTTAGCGCTATTCACAAATCGCTAGGAAAAACACCCTCGAGAAGGAAAAGCCCCAAAGCACTCGGTTGCATGGAAGCTGAGAAAACCATGGGAAAAGCGCTAAGGTGAAAGGCGGGTCCCACAGTCCAAAACCAGTAGTATATTGGGGGCACCCTCGGGCGGTAAGAAGATTTGGAGAAAAGTGAGCGATTCCATTCAGCGCCCGATGTGTGGTAGGTGGATGAGAGAGAAAACCATTGCTCATCGTGCGATAATGGTTGAGCAAGTCAACCGCGTGAAATGAGCGAATGTCGTAGGATCTGGGGGCTCCAGATCTGACAGTGGAGATTGTGCCTGGTGGAGAAACTGGAATTGACAAGGGAATTAAGCCACGGCATAGAGAAGTTTGACATCCGATTTGACTGCTGAGTTGGCAGATGACTCATTCCACAGTGTAACTGAAAAAACCAACATGGAAGAGCTGGCGCCATTTGTAAGAGGATAAGTGGCCACTCCCTGTCAGCTATTGATGAAGATTCAGAGACAGGGAAATCCAAGCGAGCAACAGCAGGTGATCTGACGGGGGCAGAAGAGGACATGAGTGATCATGAGACAGAGTGGCTTTAAGCCATGAACACACAGAGAACATAACACGAAGAGGAGAATGAAGACAGAGAGAAAGCGAGAGAAAAGAAGAGACAATAACGCAAGAAGTAGAAAGATAGAGAGCCGAGTTGACCTGTAGCATAAGGTAGCATCAAGCAGACAGAAAGCTTGAGAGGTTCAAGCAATCCCTGACAGGATCTGTCAGGAATTGAGCACCACATTGGGCTCCTACCATTAAAGACCAGAGAGGTCAAGACTTGGACAGGAAATGAGTATGTGTACTCTAGTGGCTTGGGGAATCCAAGAACCACCCTACCAAGCATCATTTCTATTTCAGGAGACTCAAATTGAGCTCCTCATTGTAAATCTCTTCTTTAAAGACACAATAAAAGAAGGCCACGACTTGAAGCTGGATTGGAGATGTAGCCTTGGAGGATAGGGTGAACTCCTTATTAATTGTTGTGTTCTTGCATTTTCTTACTGTGTTTCTCTTTTTGTTTTCCATTTTCCAGTGTCTATGTATTTTGCAATCTGATTGATCCGTTGCCTAAAATAACATAGACACACACCAGCACATGAGTCCGTAATACCTTCATACAATAATTATTTAACTGAGGTCACTCGAGGGTGATTTTTAGATCATCGTGTTAACCAAATACATCAACGATCCAATAAATCATTGGTACATCAACATATATACCAAACTATATTTAGAGCCTCATATCTTCTTCAAGTTATTTACCATGGCAGTAGCCACAGATTTACAATCGATCATACGAAACTTCTAAAGGATATCAATAACATATTTTCCTTGATCAAGGAATACCTTTCGATGTTTCAGCAATACTTATAGTCCCAAGTAGTAATCTATCAAACAAAGATCCTTCATATAAACGTCAAAAGCCGATTGCTTCTTACAAGAAATAATAAAATCCCCAACACCTATCAGAAACAAATCATGAACATATAGAAATAGGATCACAAACGCATTCTTCACAACCTTCAAATAAAGGTTTGGGCCAACATTTCCTTTGGTAAATCAAAACCTCTTCAAATGGTTGTCGATATGAGCATGCCAAGTTGTTCGAGCTTGCTTGATTCTGTAAAAGGCCTTCTTTAACTTGTAAACATGATATTCCTTTCCAAGCACCTCAAAACCTTGATTTTTCTCTATGTACACATATTCCTCAATCACACTTTTGAGGAATTTAGTCTTCACATCCATCTAATGTAAGTTCCATCCCATTGAAGCAATAAAAGAAATCTATGGATCTGATGGAGGCGTACCTAGAAACTCGAGAAATGTTATCATCATAATCTTATCCCTCTTTCTGGGAGAACCCTTTAGCAATGAATCACACGTTGTATTTGTCAACACTTCCATACGCATCATTCTTGATCTTGTATATCCACTTGGAAGTCACCATTGACTTCCCTTCCAGCCTTGGCACAATATTCCTAACATCATTCTTTATGATAGAGTGGTATTCTTCATTCATAACTTCCTTCCATACCTACTAGCTATCTTCTTCATAAGTGGAAGGATCTTCATCAATAAGGTTGGTCATGAAAGCTACATAGCTAGAAAAAAATTTAGGTTTATTTATTTCATTGGATGTTCCATCAGGGGATGCATTTCCTTCTTCTTCTTCCAATGTAGATCTAAGCCATGCTATTATTTTTCTAGTTTCTAGCACAAAAAATAGTTCTAATAATTCATGAGGCCCTTTTGTGTCCTCTAGGACATTTTTATATAACTTGAATCTCTTCCCTTTTAGCCTCTAGTTTTACTTCATCATAGCAATTCATGGAGGCATACTTATACCTCCAATATGCAAATTTCACATCAAAAGTGACATCATGACTAACCTCAATCCTTCACTACTATGGTATGTTGACTCTATATGGATTTGATGATTCATTGTAAAAAACAAATATGCTTTCTCTCCTGAAGGTTCTAGCTTGTTCCTTTTATCACTAGCAATATTAATGAAGACAGGGAAACCAAAGCTTCTTATACATCCAACCTCTGACTTTAGTCTAGATAGCTCCTCCTTAGGAGTCATATCTTCTAGAATTTATTGAAGAGTTTGATTTTGAATATATACATATTTCAATGATGCTTCTCTCCATAAGAAATAAAAAAAATATTGATAATCCATTACGGCCTTGGTAGATGTTCAATGGACATCTTCCTTCATTCTTCTACACCATTATGTTTTGGATTATAGAGGATAATAAACTCCTTCTTAATCCTAGCTTTCCTATAGAGATTATCAAGTTATTTCAAGGTGTATTCTCCTCCATTTTCAGATCTCAAAATCTTGATCTTATTACCTATCACGTTCTCCACTTCACCTTTGAATTCTTGAAACCTTGTGAAGACTTCATACTTGGTCCTCATAAGATATATTCGTTTCTTGTGAGAGAATTCATGAGTAAATGTCACATAGTAGAATGAACCTCCAAGAAATATTACTTGAATCAAACCACACATATGAGAGATTACGAAATCTAAAACATCTTGAGATCTATTTTCTGCACTTGGAGAAGGTTTCTAGATATTATTTCCAAGTGCACAACCCTTACAAACACATTCATGATTTATTTGTAATTTACGGACACCTGAAAATATTTGATTCAATTTAGGTAATTCTCTATAATGAAGGTCACCATAAATTCGATACCAAAGCTTGCTTGGATTAATTTTATCATGTACTAGAGCTTGAGTTGGTTGACTCACAATTCTATACTATCTTCATTCACAAATCCAAATAACCTTAACAACATCTACACTAGAGCTCATGGACCATACAAGTACTTTTCCATCCGAAAACGATACTCTATCTCCTTTGTCTTCTAAACATGAAATAGAGACAATATTGTTTTCAGACCTCATACATATAGAACATTGCTAAGATGTACATCGTTACCAAATTCGAGCTATATGGATGCCTTTCCAACTCCTTTGACTGCATAGTTGTGATTGTCTCCAAACCATACCATTTGGGACAACCTCTTTTCCATCATGCTAGTAATAATTCCATGGTATCACGTCATATGTCTTGATGCATAACTATCTACTAGCCACATGCCATCATCATCTATAATAGAACCTATTAGAGAAGAAAAATACAAGAAGTCTTTATCACCTTTCAGCTTATTTGGGTGTTCATCTTCAACACGAGATTCCAAAGCATGTTGTTTTCCTTTTCTCTTTTTCTATTAACCATATCAGCGCAATTTCTTTAAGATTGCCAAATTTTGACAAGTATAAAATTTAATTCTTGACATGTCCCTCCTCCATTAGGAAGGAGCTGATATTTTTCCTGAATTTTGTTGAGAGTCAACCTTCTTCTTTCCTTTACTCTTGAGGTAGGTTGATATTTCCAGCAAATATTCTTCCTACCTATACCTTTATATAAGCTTTGATTCTTCTTAAGAACAAGAGGCCCACAATTCTTTAGATTATGGATTTTCTTTCCTGCTTCTTAGACCTGCTATAAATGCATCCCATGATCTAGGTATACCATTGAGTGTTGTAGTCACAAGTTTATTCTTTGTAATAGTTTCTCGAATTACTTGAATTTGGTCCTTTATTTATGAAATTCTTATCAAATATGATGCTATGATGTCATCATTTATCATTGTCACATCACGAAGTTCATTCTCCATACTCATGGCATGAACACCTTATTTGATAGTGAATAGATTTGTTAGGGCATCATGCATCTTCTTGGAAGTATCAAGCTTTTCCTTTTTTTTGCTAATGCAGGAGTCAGACCTTGTTTTTCATTATATCAAAAAAACAGACTACATAAAGTACATACATTCCCAAAGGAGATGTGGGCCATAATCTTAACGCGCCTCACAAAGCCTTGGGAGCTGAGCCAAAGGCCCACACTTCGGGGCATGGGCCCACAAAACATAACATAGTCACCTCCAAAATTCAAATTTTGGCAAGACCCTCCGATCTACCTCTAGAGATCAGACGGACGAGGATCTATTTTGAAAAGCTAACAAGCAAACTCTTTAAGCCTTGAAATGGACCCGATGAGGAAATAGATACCGCACTAAAATGATTTCAGGTCTGCCTGGGGTGATAACCCTTGAGCATGTAATCCGCCCTAATTAATAGTGCACCCAGACCCGATGTCAAATAAAGCCATGGTTTACGATAATTTCGAGTTCGCCTGGGATGCTAACCTCCATGCAATTTTCCATGTGAAATCCCTAGGATTGCCTCAAATTTGCCTAATTTCCACCATGTTAACCAAGAGCCTCGCAGAGCTAATTCAAAGGTGAATTTTAGGGAATCTGATTTTCATAAAAAGTCTTGTTCTTTATATTGACTCTCACCCAATAACTTTTGGTTTGTAGTGTTTTGGGTGCAGATTCCCATCCGAAGACCAGATATCCTATCTGCATATTTCCATGCACTGCTTTACCATAAAGATCAAAATTCCCCTGTTTCCTTTAGTCTACACCCTTCTAGTTTCCCCTGCCATGATAGAATTCCCTGTTCGCGTTCACCTGTCTGAGACACTCTTCCCTCAATCTGCCTTGGGGGGTCTCTTTCCAATCATATATTTTATTTCTCTTAGCAAAGAGTACGCCTTCATTAGCTAATATGTCCGCTAATTTGTTGGTTGTTCAATGCACATGAGTAAAACTAAGGGTTCTCGTGTTTTCTAGGTGGGAACAATTCCATTGAAAGACTTGCAAAAGCCACTAATGTCTCCAGAATTTATTTGTAGCTAAGCCATAGCAAATTTTCTTGAACGAATTAATCGAATGTATCCAGCTTTTCAATGTAAGGGATTAGATGATTTATAATGGACTCCAAAATAATTCTCATGGAGTTGAGATCATATTCCTTAAACTTATCCTTTCTTGCAACATTTTCTAGTTCCGCAAATTTCCCTGCCACAATATCCAAGACTTTCTTTTCTACAAGAATAATATCAATTCTATTTTTCCAAAGCTATGAAGTTTGAGGATCCTTCCAACTTATTCTCATTTTTCATAGAGGAATCCAAAGATGTGAATCAGCAAGGACATCAACAAAGACACTTTTAAGTAGGGTTTCTTTAAAGGTCATCTTAGTGTCCTTCATTCACTAAATATCTAATCCCATGTTGAGTTTCTAAGTGTAATATAGACTAGCACAATATTTCTGAAATACTAATAAATAATTTTCATTTTGATCTTCTTTTAAATTATTCAATATATTATTAAATATTTATAGTTTAGATATTCAACCATATGGGAACATTGGAACAATAGATATCACAATGCACAAAGAGAAGCCAAGATTTACCCTAAGAAAACCTACTAGGGGGAAACCCAATAACCTTTTCCATAAAGAGAATATTTTGTTCGACAAGAGATACACCTAAGCCTATGGTCAAACTTGGTAAACCCCTCTATGTTAATCCTCCCAATTTAATCTAGAATTTCACACTGCATGATTTGACCTAGAATTATAGCCCCCCTACAACAACCAATTACCCCAAAATGTTTTCCCCTGCAAATGCCTAGAATTTCGGCCCTCTATAACAGGACTGCCCAAACGAAACAGTGAACTGAGAGAAGAAGAGACTATCCACATGTGAAAGCTTGAGAGAGAGAGAAAGAGATTAATTTGTCTTATTTTTCATCCTCTTTTTCCTTCTTGATCTTCACTAAGATGCCTAGGAAATATCTTCTTTAGGAAGTGAAAATTTGTGCTAAGAGAACAAGATTGAGTTACCTCTATATAATGATCTTTTAGGTCAAATGGGTGTGTTGTTTTCCCCTGATTGACATGGCTTGGATGGAGGAATCATTCACAAAATTAGAGCCAAAAAATTCAATTTTAATATTTTAATAATTGCAAGGGGGCTTTGACTCAAAATACATTTCTCTTTTTACTCTAGCATTTAAAATATTGTTTACAATAATCAATACAAATACATCAAGTGGATAAATATACAATATGAAGAATACCATACTTACAAATTCAACAGTTTAATACATAAGCTAATTCCATAAATATGATACATCAACTCTTAAATTATTTGGGAGCCAAAATTATATCCAAAATACTACTTTATCCTTCAATTCCTATATGTATTCCTCATTACTAAAATCCTCGTGTTTTCCTAGAAAATGCATCTTGTTTTATTTGACCAAAAAATAGAACTAGGGTTTGAAAGAGAGTCACTTGTTTTTAAATGCAACTCCATTAATTTGTTAGGGTTTTAGTATAAACATGTAAAATTTCATAGATGTAGGTTTATTTTTATGGTCTTTAACTCTTACCCCAATTACAAATTGAAACAACTTTTTGAAATCTATCAAAACTTTTGACTAAAATATGTGCCATAATTTAATATTATATTGAGAAGAGAGAGTGAATGAATATGATGGAAAATGTTAACTATTAAAACAATTCAATGCATATAAATTTTCAATCACATCATGAACACAAGAATACATGAGATATACATGGAAACCCTTATGGGAGAAAACCACAAAATTTATTTATATGAATGATCTTGTACGAACCAACCTATTGTTAGAAAAATTCACTGGCACTAACTAAAATGAGACATAAATCCCCTGAAATAATTTAATGGCACCAAATAGAAGGAGACACCAATCACTTGAAATGATTTACTCACTCCAGCCAATAGCAGACATCAATCCCTTCAATTGGTTTACTATAACCAAGAACAAGAAAACATCGATCCCCAGAGTTTACCAACCTAAACTACCTATGAGATCCCTTTATTTTATAAAATTTTGAAACTAAGATTCATAGGCCTTCCATAATCAAAGAAACTACTTGATTTCTGATCTGACTCTTACTACTTTACAAATAATGACATTCTACTCCTTTACTCTTTAACTCTGTTTTCTCTACACATTTATCTTCACTTGCATAGAACTAATAGCCTATCTAGATCACACTCTTATTTATAATTCATTATCAAAGTTATTTTGGATTCACTCCTATTTAAAACTTATACTTCTCAATTATCTATTTCATTATCATACATGGTCATACATGCTTGATCTCCTCAAGATTCTTTGGCTTAAAATATTTATATTGAATTACTTCAATAAAAAATTCACAAAGCCAACATGCCATGGAGGATGAATTCTATGTAACCTAGATTTTCATGGTTCATAGGCCCACTAGTGTCTTAACTTTTAATTCACACAACCATATGACAAAGTTCCATGACCACAACTTTAATGTCTATTTCTAATGTTTACATAATTTAGATCCATGAGGACATATTAAAATTCCCAAACTATTGGATATCCCATACTTGACATTGGCTTCAAGTGTTGGGAATGTTTCCCTTCATGATTTGGGACTAGGACCATAGTCTTAACTAGCCTTTTCAGTGCATCTAGAATTTGTGTCTTTAATACTTGACAATTGTGCTTCGTGGATGGATCTCCAGATGCCCTGATACATTTTTCACTATACACAAAACATTAACTCAATGGAACACTGAATATTTTTCTTCACTTTCATCAAAATTCAGGTCTTTGTCAAATGACCTAACTTTTTACAAACCCAAATTCCTAGATTCTTGGATAATTCTTTGTGTGTGGAACAATGACCCATTTTCTTTTGGATTAACTCCTTTGCTTCACTTGCATCAATATATACATATTTTTCTAAGGATAATTCTTTCTCCACACCTAAATGTGTGCAACATGCTCGTATAACCTCGAAATTTTGACATGTTAGAACCTTTACCATTAACCTTTGCTTGAATCTACGTACGGTTAATTTTCTTCATGGTTTCCTTGGTACTCCCTTATATGCTTGTATAACACTGAATACTCCTAGATATCTAGATAAGTTGTTAAGGGCCCCACTAGAGTTGGTCATTCCACTAATTTTCATGCAACTCCCTTGTTCATCACCATTTTGGCCAAAACGAAATACATAAGAATTATTTGTCAAACTACTTCCGTGGTGAAAATACTTGGAGTAGCACATAGGTTTCCATGTCACTACAATGCCATGTTTTAATTTAAAACATTTCCACGTGGCTTTCCCTACTACTTTTGCATGTCCAATACCTGACACTTGTCTAATTTGACACACAATATTTGAAAGATGAGTGCCACAAGTAAACTCCTTATGTTGCTACATCACCTTATTTACCACATCACACTAGCGGACATGATACCTACATTAATAAATTATACCTGGGGTCCAATTATTGGTCATGCAAAAAATGCAGATCTAGGTGTTTTATTAAGATGCCACTTTAGTGCACAATCAAAAACCTAGATGCCCAAATATGCCTCATATGCGCAGATACAACAAGAGACCCAAATGTCTAGATTTATGGAATGGTCCTAGATATAGAGTTTCATCCAGATATCTTCCTTGATTAAAATTCATCTTGGTTCTTTCACATCTATATTTCTCTTGTTGTTGAAACAACGATGCTCCAAAATTCTTTCCTAATCTAATTTGGAGCCTACATCAACTATCATTTCAATCTAACCTATGTTGTCTTGTCATGTGTTCATGCTTCTTAAATATCAATCATTCTTACACCACTCCTATGTGTCACCCTTTCCCATAAGTCAAGGTTCACTATGTGTCATCACTCTACCTTTGGAATACTTGAGTTATCTTCTTAAGTGTGGAAGCATTAGATTTATTTGACTTAGTGACTACTATTCTTCTCTCTCTCTCACACACACACACACACATAAGAGTAGGTAAAGCATGTCCTTTCCTCCAAGAAAATAATAATTTTCTTACTCAACAGTCACAAAATTCACTATTTTGAAAGAATGTGCCATCCCATACAAAAATCAAACTTCTGGCTCTTAAGATATCTCACTTCATTCAAACAGTGGAGTGCATTCCAATTCTTTCAGGAGAGTGCACTCCTTCTTTCCAAAAATTGTTCCCTAGCCAAGGGTACTCCTTCAGATTAGTGCACGCACCCTCATGGTCCTAGTGGAGTGCAATCCATCTTGCCAAGGAATGCACCCTCCTTCCTTTGCATGAATGCACTTTCCTTCTTGGATTGATGAGCACAGTCTTAGAAAATATGATGCCACTCCAATTTGACTAACTAACTCACTCATCGATCAAAAAGTGACGGACATGGATGAGTTTGTTTCGCATTAATATTTCCTTATAACCAACCCATTCTTTCATTCATTCCCACATTTATTCCACATTATAGGATGAGCGTACTTCTTTTCAGGAAGGAGCTTCTCTTCGATATTGATCACAAGTAACACTTGCATGTATTTTTCTTAATTTATTTTACGATTTTTTTTGTTCCTTTTGTTTCCCTTGTCAGTGTTTCTCTTTGTTTAATTTTTTGTAGAAACTTTTATATCCATTCTTAATATTACAAGAGTTAGCCTTTTGTCACAATTGACTCCTCACATTACATGACCCTTCCCCTTATGGTCATAATCATGACAGAGTCTACAAATATTTGTTGATCCTTCCTCTTAGCATTATTAAGATTCTACTAGGTAGTTGGCCATTACTTGGTCCATTTCAATTAATCTAATGCAAAAGCACACTCCTGAAGGCCGAGTTCCCACCTAGGCGCACTCCTGAGAAACGATATTTCCTTCCCTTAAAAAAATGTGCATAGAAAGAAGTCTCGTTTCTCTTGAGTGCATGGCATAATAATATGTAACAAAATAGATGTCATGATCACTGAGCATGCACCTTGTACCCTCCCTAGCTCCCTCGATCACATGACACACTGTCAAGCAGCAAGCTTCACCCCTTGGCCATTGAATGTACACCCTCTGCCCTCATTAATGTCCTTGGGGTATAGCGCATCCTTAAGCTCCACTGATCCATCCTAGTGCCTTGAGCATATACCTTGTTCCCATTATCCTCTCTCTCTCTTTCTTTATGATGAGCACATGGCATGCTCACAAACCCCTAGTAGGCCAAAACTCACAATTGTTGCTGTGATATGTGCCCTCCTTATACCATTATCTAATTTTCACTCCCGAAGTCTTGTGAACATCCTTTCACACATTCGATAAGTTTTAATTTTCTTAGTTATTCATGGTTTTAGCTCTATCACTATAATTTAAACTATTTTGCATGTGTTAGATAGGAAATTATTTTGAACTAATTCTTGGTTTCCTTTAAGTGTATCTCCACATGTAGGTTTTCTAGGTACATTTGTATCACTCTTTTTTCATTTGTTGGAACTATGCCTCCCACCACCCATCGAATAGTGTAAATGGAAACCTAAAAAGTAAGCACTGAGGAGGAAGTAAAGAATTTTAAGCCTATGAGGCATGTCCTTTCAGATACATAATTCTTTGTTGATAAATCATTCACACACTCATGGTAAGAAATCAAGGATACCTTCCTAGAAGAAACATTCTCTGAGTACCTAGAATATAAGGCAATATATGTCAAAATCAAACAATTTGGATTACACAAGATTGCATGAAGATTCCCAGTGATGACAAGTGTAAAGGCCATTGGATGGATCACATCACACAAGGATAATACAAATGTGGTGCTACATAGTGAAAGATGAAGTGATATCAACACTTACCATCATCATGGCATGAATTATTACAATAATATGTTAATGCCCAATCACTATGAAAAAACTTTGTTCTATACAACATCGAAAAGCCTCAACACAAAGGAAATAATTAGGTCCTAGGGCTAATAACCTAGCAAGTTTCATCACAGACCAAGTGCCATTTATCCAATGAAAATATTAAGAAAGGTTCACTGGTACCTCATTTATATGTTATGTAGGTTGTATGGGTGGAAGAGTGTAGAGTCCTTTGAAGGGAATTGGATTTTCCGGCTCAACATGGTTTTCACCAAAGGTAAAACATTTAATTGGGTAGATATCCTTTCCCATGAATTGAAGCATCATGTTGAGCAGGTAAAAACAACTTTACTAGAAAAGGAAGGACTGGATTTCTAGATGTAAGCTTTCATATTATATGGGATTTGTGCCAGGTATGATTTCAATGGGATGAATTAGAATTGAATCGTGCAAGAGAAGCTACCTATCTATTGGCATTACAGAGTTTTATTAGAGACCAAATTTCGAGAGGTATATGATCAAATAGAAGAACCTTAATAAAAGGTTAAGAATTGGTACAAAAAAATAAGAAAATATCTCCCTATAAATGAAATAGGTTCCTCTGAGATTATAAGGATTCTAGAAGTAAATATGGAGGAAGAAAAATAAAGAGCAACTACTCAAGTGGCCGGTACATCACGTAGAAATAAATTGAAGCTTGATTTAGTGGCAGAAACCAACATAAACTTTAAATTCGATCCTATGAGAAAGGGTGCCTTTCAAGAAAAGTAGTAGAGGAAGCAAAGAGAAGAAGAGGAAAATGATAAGAAAAATGATTTCCTTAGACAACAACAAGAAGCAAAAGATGAAAATAGGAGCATAGCAAAAGAACAACAAAAGAAACTACAAGAAGGAGAATGCGCACAAGTGTAAGAAGAAGAACATATGATCTAGGAAATAGAAGCAGAACTAGAGGAAGAAGATGGTATTGGACGTATCAAGGATGAGCTAGGTAATCCATAAGATCCTCCACTCACAAGTGGCCATCTCCCATTCAAGGAGATGGATACTACACTCCACTAGACGACAGGGTCACGGATGTATGTAATGTGACCTTCGGTCATTTGTAAAAGAGAATTGTACAAGAAAGGTGAAGGTAATTCCAAAATAACCCTAAGCATATAGTCTCTATATCCACTAAGAAGGTGATAGTTGCCAACAATAAAATAAACCCACATGCAGTCATGGTAGCTAATGATGATTTCATGACAACAACACACGACAATCCTGAGTATGTCAGGAGTGAGAATGCTGTTGAAAATAATACTGAGAGGGGGGGGTGAATCAGTATTATCACATTAATAAAACGTTTTCATTTCCATAATCAGATTCATATATGCTACTTCCACAACTTCTTATGATTAAGTTAATTGATCTTCAATGAGTGCATTAGAACATTATCAACCATATTATCAGATAACAGATGCAGTAATAGAGAATAGATCATCACACATAAGGCACACACATGAACACCACGATATAAGGTGGAAACCCAATGCGGGAGAAAAACCACCTGCTGCAAGTCATCTCAATCTTCTTCTTAATAAGAAAATCCTTTTACAATATTTGTACTGGTGCAGTCTTATACCAGTACGGGAGCTACAACCCCCTTTTCTCTTGTACTAGCCGATCCATTTACTAGTATGTAGGCTGCTACCTGCTACAATGCTCCAAAGATATCCCTTAGCTTTTGTACTAGCTTAGATACTAGTACATAGGCGCTGGCCTACAATCTTCTCTCCTCCAGGTACCATGTTTCATCAATTTTTAGACTGGATACACTGAAGCACAACACATAATCTGAAGGGCCACTTTTCATCCAATTTTCATACTGGACCCAACAACAACATTGAAGCTCATAATCAAACAACCTTCTGAATCACCCAATCACCAGATCCATGCATATACAATGATATTATGAGAGTTATCAACCAGATCTAGTACATAAAGATAAGTCATTAATCATGCTATTATCTGAACTCAATACCAGTAACCAAACATCAGTTATGCACCCAAAACCCTGCAGAATAGTCAAAAGTAGTTAAAACAAATTTTAAGCAGGGATCGCAACTTCACTGGTATAGATCTGCTGATATCTATACTACCTACGCACCTGCGCCTTATGTGGCGCCGCGACCACCACACCTGCGCCTTCTGTGGCGCCTCCGCACTGCGCCTTCTGTGGCGCCTCTGTGGCGTCTCCGCACTGTGCCTTCTGTGGCGCCTCCACACTGCGCCCTCTGTGGCGCCTCTATCGTGTCTCCACACTGCGCCTTCTGTGGCGCCTCTGCACTGCGCCTTCTGTGGCGCCTCTGCACTGCGCCCTTTGTGGCGCCTCTGCACTGCGCCTTCTGTGGCGCCTCCGCACTGCGCCTTCTGTGGCGCCTCCGCACTGCGCCTTCTGTGGCGCCTCTGCACTACGCCTTTTGTGGCGCCTCTGTGGCGTCTTCGCACTGTGCCTTCTGTGGCGCCTCCGCACTGCGCCTTCTGTGGCGTCTCCGCACTGCGCCTTCTGTGGCGTCTCTACACTATGCCTTCTGTGGCGCCTCCGCACTGCGCCTTTTGTGGCGCCTCCGCACTTCCGCATCTGCAGCGCTCGATAGATCACCCTTCATAGATTCGCTTTCAACTTCACTTTCATAGATCAAACTTTCAAAACAATAACCCAATATTTCATATCTTAAGATATTCAATTGCAAGGATGAATTAGCCAAGTGATCTCCTTTGCTTTATATAGGCAAGCTTCTTCCTAAAATCATGGATCAATACCATAGATAACCAATACAAGGGGCCCAAAAACATGGGGCTCAATAATACCAAAGACTAACCACCATGGAACAAAGGTAAGTTCTCCAACATATACGCGCTTTTCCTCATAGGTTCTGTTATCACTTAGAACTGCAGTCAATGTATGTAATGATGTCCAAAAAATTTCATATTCAAAAAAGAGTTGTCTAGTGGTTATGTTCCTATGTGTGTTACTTAGGGATCATGTTTTCAAAAGGTATTGATGTGAAACATTGCAAAAAACCGTTAATCATCCTCCATCATAATTGTTTAAAGCATGTCTTGTCTTGTTTGCGTCATTGGTCCTTTGCGCAGTTTCGCAGCGCAGTCTGATTGGCCAATTTGGCAGCGCAATGATGTTTCCGCATTTTCGTAGCGTGTCAATAATCAGCCATTTCGTAGCGCATTTCGTTAATTTATAACTGTCTGCGCTACGAAATCGGGGATTCGGGGATTTTGCAGCGCGTTTTCTTGAAATGTCAAGTCTGGGGGGATGAGTCATTAGGTCCGTCCATATATTGTCAGTTGATGTCCTCTCCAGGTCATTATGGGTCATCATTCCGCCATGAGTTTCAGAACCACGCATATAAACATCATTCAAAGTGATTTTATGATGTATGGTAGTGTCATGATATTTGTTATTAGTGCGTAAACTGACTTGTTTGTATGACAAGACTATTGAAGCGCAAAGGAGCCCGAGTTTTCATTTAAAAGGACCTGATTGCAAGCGAGCCTGTATTCCAAAGTTCAAAGTTGCCTTTTGAGTTGAAGCTGCTGTTAGTTCTCTGTCCGAAAGTTTTCAAAGTAAAATGGAAAAGAGGGAGCATCGATCCCGTAGGTGCCAAAGAAAAGAACCGGAGGGGATTGATCTTATGTTAAAGGATGAAGGTGTAGCAAGAGCTTTTAAAAATGCTGGTTGCTGGAGGTTTTGTGAGAAGTTGCAGGGAGGGCATGCAGAGGTAACAAAAGCTTTTGCATTGAATTTTACTAGTTTAAACTCTAAGGTGTCAATGCTAGAATTCCCTGTATCTCCAGAAGCCATTTCTAATGTGACCGAGATTCCTAGAGGGGGACATGAATGGTTCAAAAATTTCAAATTCGATATGAGCCCCTGTAAGGAATTCTTGAAGGAGCCTTATGTAAATGAGGATCTTACCAAGGCTGTGCCAAGGAGTTACGTGAAGGAACATTTTGCACTGCTCCTTACATGCATCCAAAAATATTTAACATGCGAAGGGACGTATAACAATGTTTATTCCTATCATTTTAAACTTTTGTTACATTTCACAAGCAAAGCATCAATAGATATCCCCTTCTACTTGTTCAGAAGCCTCAGTAAAATGTGTGATAAAATTCAATTGAAAAAAGATGACTGTGAAACATCACTGTTTCACCATGGTTTGGTAAAGCTGTTAGTGTTAGATGGTTTGCAGAAGATTGGTAAAGATTGGAACTCCTTTATTTTTATGGCTGGCTTTCAGAGCAAGACAGGCCTCACTCCATTGCCTGTTAGGGAAAGAGAAGAAACAATTGAGGAACCTACTCTTGCTGAGCTTAGAAAGGAGGTGAAAGATCAGAAGAAGTCCAAAACCAAGTTGAAGAAACCAGTGAAGCCCTTGGTAGTCAAGGAGACACCTCAATCATCATCAAAAGAGAAGCTCAAACAGAAGAAGGATGCACCTGGACCAAGTGAAGTTGAAAGGGTATCAAGAGTAAAAACCAGAGGTCAGTTAAGCAAGGAGAAAGGTAAGTCAATTGCTATTGAAGAAAGTCCTATGTCAAAAGCTAGTTTAACTGATTTACTTGATGCAATTGAGCTTGAACAAGATCAGCCAGTGCAGATTGAGCCAATAGAGTTTGAACAGGACCAGCCAGTGCAGCCAATGCACATTGACTTAACCCAATCCTCACCAGAGAGCATGAAGAAATCAAAGGCTTCTAAAAGGTTACGGTTTGAGGAGCCTAGTGAAGAATATGTGTTCAAGCCACAGAGGCCAATTACAAGAAGACAAATGAAAGAGGTCGAGAAAGTGCATAAAGAGGAGGCAGCTGTAAAAATGCCTAGTACAGAGTTTCTTGAAGTTTTGACTAAAACAGTGCATGAAGCCAGGCGTAAAGACAAGAGTAAAAAGGTTATTATTAGCCAAGGAGGAAATGTCATAGCTATCAAGAGCCAGGCAGGAACAACCCAAGAAGAAGTGGCCCAGATAAAGAATGTTTCTAGAGAACGTGCAGTGAGATATGCTAATTATAGAAGGGTTGTATTAAAAGGTAGCACAAGCCTAGTGGGTCAAGCTGACTCGGGGTCTGATGTATTTTCGTGGACGGTACCAGCACTTAAGCAAGCAAAACTCATAAGAAAGCTGAACATGAGCCTGAGATCAGAAAATAAGGCTTTGAAGAAAGAGGTTAGCAGTTTGAAGAAGAAGCTAGGTAAACTAGCTCACTGATTTAAAAGGAAAGGTGCTTTTCAAGTTTTGATAAATTTTGGTTTAAGCTCCATCATTTTGAAACTATTTAGGTCCCTAACACCTGTACAAAATGTCTGAAGAAATCATGAGTTTAAGCAGAAAACGCTTCAAGATAAATATGTTCTGTTTTGACAAAAACTGCAGTTTCGTAGCGCGCGCTACGAAACTGCTGTAGATGTTGTTTTATAAAAAAACAATGAATTTGATGATGAGGTCAGCGAATTTTGAAAGGAATGCCTCGAGTACAGGAGGGAGATCATACAAGGCTATCATAGCAATTCAAACAGTGACAGGTGTAAGTTTTGGAGAAAAGGTGAAATATTTTGCTTTTTGCTAAAGTTTTCTTAAAGGTACTTTATGACCGAATTACTAGGGTTCTGGTAGGGTTACCGGAATTTTTTGTTTGTACACCTGTTCAGTCCACAAGGCATCCAGATCATGAGACATATGGTGTTATGCGTTGTTATTGAGAAATTAAAGAGCTTGGAGCGGGGTCTTTAAGTAGTAAAGAATAATGGAAGATAGGGACCATGAAAACAGGGCACTCATCTTTACTAATTAATGAGCCATCTACACAGCTAGTATCCAAGGCCAGCACGTTCAGTGAATGCTCCTTCAACATATCTCGGCCACAACAGAAAATGTACAGGTGTCAAAGCTCAAGAAAGGCATCATGCATACGAGGAGATAGAGTTAGAATTTCAATGTGATTAGGACTCTATGTATTTACAGCACAATACCTTATGTATTTAATAAGTTTGTTTAAAAATAGATAAGGTTAGTTAATGATGGATCATCGAGCTCCCCTCATGCTGGAGGAGGAGACTCGAGGTAGTTTTAGTTTGGTTTTCCTATATATAGAAAAAACTCTGATGTAAGTAGGGTTGGAGATTTATGAAAAAACAGAGTTTTTATATTGGCTAATGTAAAAGACTTTTGACAGTAATAGAAAGATTACTTTTTCTTCCCAAGATTCATCTTTTGTTCAAAGGCTCAGAATATATATGGTTTTGTCTTTATCCTTTCTGTTTTACATCTCAATAGACATGCAATCACTCTGAATTCACCTAGTGCTCAGACTTCCTGTGTATGATTATGAGTTGAGGTTCTTTTTGAGAAATGTTTCTGAGTGTTTAAACATTATATGCCTTGGCTTCCATGATTGAGTAGTTAATAGTTTACTGCAGAGGTGTTTGACTCCATGAGCCCAATGGAAGAGGTGTTATTTTGTTGTTCCAACCAGCTTACTTTTATGTACTGTTTGAAGAGTTAGCCATCTTTTCTTGTCATTAATCCATATCAAAAATCTGTGCGAGAGCCCTCTCTGACTAAGGAGGCTAAGCCTTAGTCTAAAGCCTGGTTTGAAATAGTTGCATGAGATATTGCTAAGTAGCAGCCCTTAGTACACGATTTTGTGATAACAGGTTCAAATACCAAGGACTAACTACCATGGACCAAAGGTAAGTTCTCCAACATATACGCGCTTTTCCTCATAGGTTCAAATACCAAGGACTAACTACCATGGACCAAAGGTAAGTTCTCCAACATATACGCGCTTTTCCTTGCATGAAAGTGCGTGAACTTTTTCTCTTCATGAAATAAACTTTTCTCTGCATAAAAGTGCGTGAACTTTTCTCTACATGAAATAAACTTTTCTCTGCATAAAAGTGCGTGAAATTTTCTCTACATGAAATAAACTTTTCTCTGCATATAAGTGTGTGAACTTTTCTCTACACTATAATTTATTATCTGAGATGAGTGGGTTGCCATCAAGTACAAAATATGTATCATAAAGCCATACCAGAATCATAATGCCAACAATCTCCCCCTTTGGACTTGATGGCAACCTCAAAATCTTTAGCTGATTCTCCCCCTTTGACATCAAGGGCAAAGGGTTATGCTCCCCCTAAGAGCATGCTCCCCCTGAATATGAACCAGATCTGTAAAGAAGAAACATAATCCACCAAACACCATAAATGACCATGAAAGAGATAGATTGCAGCAATAATCAGACCAGCATCCAAGATCTCCTTCTGTATGTCCTCCATAATGACAACAATGCATTATAAGCTCCCCCTAAGTACCTGTTGAAATCTCTGAATGAGCTCCCCCTTTGTATATGTCATGGTGCACCAATCTGATCATGCTCTTTCTGAGAACAAGCTGAAATGTCTGCTCTGCTATATAGTACTGTTCATGCTCAGGCTCCCCCTGACTGTAAGCAAGGTCTGCAAAAGGATGTTCTACATCACAAATGACCTTCCTAAAAGATTCAATACATACATCCATCACCCAACAAAGTGGTGATATATCAGAAAAATGAAAACCAAATACATTACATCTTCATCCCAGGCATAGTGGGAAAACCAACATAGGTCGTTACATGACCTGAAGAGATGACACTATTACATCATGAGTCTTGATATGACATCACCTAAATAAGATGAACATCAGAAACAACACTTTATGATTTGCTCCATAGTATCTGTCAACAACAACTAGACCAACAACTTGTATTAGTGCATGAATCATCAAGGTATGTCTGCATCAACAGAATTTCACATTCTATGTGAGAAACATCATAGCCATCCAGATCTACATGAATCAAGTATCATCAATTGGGAATATCTGCATTAATCAACATATGTATGAAACAATCCTATCATCATATAGATAAGAGCTCATTATCATCATGTCATCCCTGTATCCAGCCAACAATCCTCATCCATTTGTGCTAAGAATGAAAGGAATCATAACTGTAATATATGATCTTTATGCATATGACGACAGAAGCATATGAGTGACTCAACATCAAGAAGATGTGAATTCAAGCTAAGTGATTCCCATGCAAGCATCATTAGAGAATCAACCATAAATCTGATCCAAGAACCATGTGAACAACTCATAACCATAGCAAGATGAATCATTTATCCATATAAGTATCATCACCAAGGACTATTAACCATAATGCCAATAATGCATTAAGTCCATATGCTCCCTCTAAACCTGTGCCATCTGTCTGATCATGCATATCAATAAGAAGTATCAAGACATCATCAATATCAAGTTAGAACCAAAACACTTCTAACCATCATATCCACACATCATTATTATTAACTAGAGCAAAACTGATCCTTCTCTTGAATCTGTCCCTACTGACTTTCTTCAAACAATCATATACGCGACTGTGCAGTAACTAACTCGCGTATATATGCAACTTTCCTTTATGGAGTTTGCATATGATATTTAGGACACTGAAGTTTTGTACTTTCAGCTCCTCTGATTCTGGTATGTCTGTACGTTGTGCAGTGCCGCCTTTTTCTGACTGTGCTTCCTTTTTCCTCCATATCTTCAAGCGTGATGATGACATTTTCTCCTTTTGATATGGTGCCCACACTTTGTTCCTGCATTCCTTAGCTATATTTCCAAGCTTGTTACATGCATAACATCTTACATGTTTCATATTCCTTCTGTAACAATCAACATCTTTGTGACCAAACATATTGCAAGCAAAGCAATATCCATAAAAGTACCTTGAATGTGATGATCTTTCTGCATAATGGTCTTGAACCCTTCTTCTTCTACATCTAGCTGCAACATGTCCAAGATTATGACATACATAACATTCAACATTATTCATAGGAGGAGTAAAGGATTTTCTTTGAGGAATCCCTTTCCTTGGTTGATGATGAGATTGATCTTTCATTTCTTCGTTGATCACTTTAGATTTCTCTTTAGAGTTCCTTGCCTCACCTAGTGAACTAGATTCACCTTCAACAGATTCATGGAAAGCAAGACCAGTCTTTATAGCAGGAGACCTTTGACTACTAAGAATATCATCCAAGACTTTAGAACTATCTTGAAATCGTAAAAGCTTATCCTTTTCTTCTAGTTTACCTTTCAAGATATTTACCTCAACCTGAAGTTGTTCTTCCTTTTCAAGAGATTGCTTTTTCAAATCTTCGTCAGCTTTCCTTCCTTCTTCCATTTGTTCCCTTAGTTTGAGAATCTCCTTTTCTTGTTCTTCATTCAGATCCTGCTGCATTTGATGAACTCGGAAGGCACATTCTAGTTGAGATTTTAAGCTGGTGACTTCGTTTTCTTGTTTTGCAATATCTTGGAGTAGATCTGTATTCTGCTTCTTTGATTCTTCAAGATCTCCTTTTAGTGAGAGGATTGTAGCTTCAAGATTTCCATAGTAGCTGGATCTATCTTTGAGTTTCTTGATGGTTGTGCTTCTTTCGTTGACTTCTTTTGTTAATGATGTCACTTCATGCTGCAATTTTTGACATTGGTCTTCCTTGTCCTTGAGTAGCTTTCTTACCTTGTTTCCTTCTTCTAGTTGGCCTTTAGTTTGGTAGCTTCTTCTTTGAAATCACATTCCCTTTTGTTCAATAGATCTTGTTGATCTCTAATTTTGTCTGTCAGCCTTTTAAATTCTGCCTCTATTTGATATCTTTCTTGTTCACCCATAAGAGCAAATTCAGTAGTTTCGCTATCACTTTCATCTCTTCCAAAAGGAAAGATAGCTGGAACATCAGAGGATAATATATTCATACCTGATAATGATTCTAAATTTGATTCTGAATCTGAAGAGCTTCTTATAACTAATCCGCAATCGATTCTCCCACTGTCATAGTTCTTCTGAGATGACTTCTTTTTCTTAGGTGCTTTCTTCTTAAGCTTCTTTCCCATTGTTCCACGGATCTCCTTCAAGCGATCAAGCTTCTATCAAAGGACCTGCTCTGATACCAATTGTTGAAAATAATACTGAGAGGGGGGGGGGGTGAATCAGTATTATCACATTAATAAAACTTTTTCATTTCCATAATCAGATTCATATATGCTACTTCCACAACTTCTTATGATTAAGTTAATAGATCTTCAATGAGTGCATTAGAACATTATCAACCATATTATCGGATAACAGATGCAGTAATAGAGAATAGATCATCACACATAAGGCACACACATGAACACCATGATATAAGGTGGAAACCCAATGCGGGAGAAAAACCACCTGCTGCAAGTCATCTCAATCTTCTTCTTAATAAGAAAATCCTTTTACAATATTTGTATTGGTGCAGTCTTATACTAGTACGGGAGCTACAACCCCCTTTGCTCTTGTACTAGCCGATCCATTTACTAGTACACAGGCTGCTACCTGCTACAATGCTCCAAAGATCTCCCTTAGCTTTTGTACTAGCTTAGATACTAGTACATAGGCGCTGGACTACAATCTTCTCTCATCCAGGTACCACGTTTCATCAATTTTCAGACTGGATACACTGAAGCACAACACATAATCTGAAGGGCCACTTTTCATCCAATTTTCATACTGGACCCAACAACAACATTGAAGCTCATAATCAAACAACCTTCTGAATCATCCAATCACCAGATCCATACATATACAATGATATTATGAGAGTTATCAACCAGATCTAGTACATAAAGATAAGTCATTAATCATGCTGTTATCTGAACTCAATACCAGTAACCAAACATCAATTATGCACCCAAAACCCTGCAGAATAGTCAAAGGCAGTTAAAACAAATTTTAAGCAGGGATCGCAACTTCACTGGTATAGATCAGCGGATATCTGTACTACCTGCGCACCTGCGCCTTCTGTGGCACCGCGATCACCGCACCTGCGCCTTTTGTGGCGCCACGACCACCGCACCTGCGCCTTCTGTGGCGCCTCTGTGGCGTCTCCGCACTGCGCCTTCTGTGGCGCCTCTGCACTAAGCCTTCTGTGGCGCCTCTGTGGCGTCTCCGCACTGCGCCTTCTGTGGCGCCTCTGCACTGCGCCTTCTGTGGCGCCTCTGCACTGTGCCTTATGTGGCGCCTCCGCACTGTGCCTTCTGTGGCGCCTCTGCACCGTGCCTTCTATGGTGCCTCCGCACTACGCCTTCTGTGGCGCCTCCGCACTGCGCCTTCTGTGGCGCCTCTGTGGCGTCTCTGCATTGCGCCTTCTGTGGCGTCTCCGCACTGCGCCTTCTGTGGCGCCTCCGCACTGCGCCTTCTGTGGCGCCTCTGCACTGCGCCTTCTGTGGTGCCTCTGTGGCGTCTCCGCACTGCGCCTTCTGTGGCACCTCCGCACTGCGCCTTCTATGGCGCCTCTGTGGCGTCTCCGCACTGCGCCTTTTGTGGCGCCTCTGTGGCGTCTCCGCACTGCGCCTTCTGTGGCGCCTCCGCACTACGCCTTCTGTGGTGCCTCTGTGGCGTCTCCGCACTACGCCTTCTGTGGCGCCTCCACACTGTGCCTTCTATGGCGCCTCCGCACTTTCGCAGCTGCAGCGCTCGAGAGATCACCCTTCACAGATTCGCTTTCAACTTCACTTTCATAGATCAAACTTTCAAAACAATAACCCAATATTTCATATCTTAAGATATTCAATTGCAAGGATGGGTTAGCCAAGTGATCTCCTTTGCTTTATATAGGCAAGCTTCTTCCTAAAATCATGGATCAATACCATAGATAACCAATACAAGGGGCCCAAAAACATGGGGCTCAATAATACCAAGGACTAACCACCATGGACCAAAGGTAAGTTCTCCAACATATACGCGCTTTTCCTCATAGGTTCAAATACCAAGGACTAACTAGCATGGACCAAAGGTAAGTTCTCCAACATATACGCGCTTTTCCTCATAGGTTGAAATACCAAGGACTAACTACCATGGACCAAAGGTAAGTTCTCCAACATATACGCGCTTTTCCTTGCATGAAAGTGCGTGAACTTTTTCTCTTCATGAAATAAACTTTTCTCTGCATAAAAGTGCGTGAACTTTTCTCTACATGAAATAAACTTTTCTCTGCATAAAAGTGCGTGAACTTTTCTCTACATGAAATAAACTTTTCTCTGCATATAAGTGCGTGAATTTTTCTCTACACTATAATTTATTATCTGAGATGAGTGGGTTGCCATCAAGTACAACATATGTATCATAAAGCCATACCAGAATCATAATGCCAACAAATGCATGGTTGAGAAAGGAGTTGGTTGTGACAAAGAAACAAGTAGATCATCTCACTATAGAGAACCAGCAATTGCCTTATGGTATTCTCAGCACAATCGATTTCATGTCACATGTACTTGAAGAACTGGGACCAATAGAGGACACCATGAAGAAATTATATGATGAAATGATTCTCCTACATGAGATGGTGGTACATTTGATTGGAATAAAGAGAAAACCTCAAGATATTATTAAACTTTTGAAGGTTGCAAACAAATGTATCGATATCATACGAGAGTTGGGTGCTAAGTATCCATATGTGCCAGAGAATTTGATTAGGAAGGATATCATATCTACTGAGATGGATAGGGTATAGTTAAGGCTCCAAATTCATAACTACACCCATCTTGGCAAACAAGAACCCAATACCATTTTCTATTATGGACGACTACATAACACTTGGCATCCCTAATGTAGAAACATGGAACACCTGCTGTGGGTGAAATAGGGGAAATAAGGGTAAAGGATATCATTATGCAGGAGGTAAATTATCTCATTAAACATATGAAGAAAGCATTAGAACATGAAGGCCTGAAGGTTACCAAGATAATTATCCTATATCATTCCATCACACCCGAAAAAGTCCACGTGAAATTGTCATGGATGTCAAACAATGTGCAATCCAACTCCAAATCTATGATGTCACAATTACTGGAGGTTGAGATGCGATTTGTGGAAGAGTTTTTGATCTGAATAAAAGTCGTCTCGATGGAATTCAAGGCATCACACTCATACATCACCAATTATCTCCATGAAACTAATTAGTCCATTTGAGAATAATTTGTCTTGTTAGAATTTTTTGATATAAAATCATTGTCTTATATATATTTTTTCTTTTGTAATAAGTTCAATGTAATGGATTCCAAGAGACACGTGTCAAATATAAAGAGTCATATGTATAATGTGAAAAGTTATATGGCATCCCATAAGTCATAGAAGTCAAAGAGTCATAGGAAACCCAAGACATTCTCATTTGTTATAAATAATTCCTCATAACTCAAACAAAGGGATTGGAGTATTAGATACTTGGCTTTGGCTTCTCAAGTGTTACATAGGAGGTGAAGAAATGCTTTAGAGAGTAAGGTTGTAGCTTTATGTTCCACTACTGGATCTAGTGTTTCATTGATGTAATAGTGTTCTTTGAATCTTCCATTAATCATCAGAATCTCTGTGAGCCAACATTCCTTCATGCATGTATCACAGGTGTAGTAAGGATACTATTTATATGTTTGTAGTATATGTTGATACTAAGGGTAATTGACTATTTCATTTCTTAGATATGGATATTGTTGAATGGCTATTGTTTATTATTTTATGATTGTTATTTATATTCTGAACTGATTTGCATGTTAATCAATAGATTTTTTAATTTGTCTCGTGTGTCTCTCTTAGGATAGTACTATTACTTTATCCATTAAAGGCCCATCTCTCCTACATCTATGGAAGTTCCCCTTACACTCTGCATGCAATGTAACATAAATCTTACATAATCTCTACCCCAAGGTCATGTTTATAATATTGTGTGTATATGTTGTTGTTGAGAAATAAATACTAGTAGGATTTAGAGTTTGATTCCTCTTTCTTGATAATTACTTGTGAAATATAATGGCCTATTTTAAATATTTATTAGTTTATCTTTCATGAATAAATTACCAAATTATATGTGTATGAAGATAACAAGAACAAGAGACACAAAATGTAGGCCCACAACCAAGAAAAAACCCCTATAAGGAGATACCCAATCAATAACTCTTCCTTCAGTAGATTCAATTCAACATAAGTGTAATATATAGAATGATAGATCTATTTCAACATGCCGAAGGGGAAGAGGGATTACGAAAATGAGTTACGTTGTCATGACACCATAAAGGAATATTTCCCTAATTCAATTTTATTAGGGGATAGTTAATTATTTATTAACGGGTTCTATTCATATAATTAGTAGAAGAAACTCAAAGCATATCTACCCTTCATAACAATATAACACATTATCATATATATTATCGAACTGTACATTTATTTCAGAATGCCACATGATCATATATATTATCACAACAAACATTTATTTCAAAAAGGCCACATTTTATTTATGTTTAGTATTTACAAATACATTCTTGTAACAATATTATACACTTAGGCAATATATCAGCTTGTCTCAGCCAATTTAATCCCTTAACAACCAATTACTAACCAACCCTTTACATTATACATACTCTCTTGGGTTCCATAATCTCATTAAATGATTGAGATTGTTATCACATAGCCGCTGATATTAATATATTCTTTTTCATCTTTCACATCTCCATGTGATTGATGCCAAGCCCTAATCACTATCTTCTCAAAAATATCGATTGCATCCATCATATTCCTCCACTATTGGTTTCTCCTCTATTTATCCTAGTCTTAAAGATTTTTCGTTCATCTCTAATTGTATTTTTATCAAATTTTCACCATCATATTCATTATCCAAATGAAGGTGCCAACAAACCCACACCACACAGCTTGAAGCTAGATCCTAGACCTCCCTATATACAAATATATATTGCTGAAATACTTTTAAATTTATATACATTTAGGTATTAATATGTTTTGTCTTACCAACAATGTCCTAGCTCACTCTAAGTTTCATTGAAACCTTATCAGATGCCCAATCTATATCCTTCAGAGCTAGTAATTTTTGGAGGCATTTTTTTACATTTTTAGCAATCAATAACAATTGGTGAAGTTGAGCTTATGCATAATGAGAATATAAATATATAATCTAATTGTTCATTAGTTTTATATAGTTTAACCAATTTTTCTTTACTGATGAATTATTAGTTGATCAGTCTCAATCTCCCAATGCATAATATTTGAATAGATTTTCTCTAGTACCTTTTCCTGCAGTGTTCATAAATCTTGTATTCTTTTGTGTACATCTATTTTTTACAATAATAATTAGTTTATGGACCAAATAATTGCAGTAAGAAGGTTGAATTACTCATTTTAAATGTTAATGAGTAGTGCATACAAACATTCCATGTACCTAAATATATGTGAAAAATGCGTTGAGACTACTATGTTTGTAAAATGGGGAATCTTATTTCTGAAAATATAATAAATAATGAAATAAATTGACATAAATTAAATACTAACTTTATTAAAAGATAAAATTTTGAACTAAAAACTACATCAAAGAAAATGATAAAAAAATCAATGTGCATAAGGCAAATAAACTAGAAGTATATTTTTAGAAAAAATAAATTATTTTAACATTAAGAAATAACAAACCAAAAACCAAACTATTGTAATGGAAAACCATAAAGAACACTATTCTAATTGAAAATCATAAAGAAAGGGAAATAAAGGAGATATAAGAAAATAAACGCAACACTATTTCTAGCAATAAATTTCAAAGAAAACTTTGTATTACTTTGAAATTTGAATTTACAAAAGTAATGGTGATTCAATCTTCTAGAGGAGACTTCATATTCTATCTGAAAAAAAATAATCCTATTTAATTTTTATTAATCCATTGATTGGAAATTTGTCCCAAAATATCCTAAAATCATGCAGCCAATTTTGTGAGATTACTCCAGTCTTCAATAAATGGCACAGGTAGAGAATCCCTTAAAAACCTGGACAATCTTCAAGTTTGTCTTGAATAATTAATGAGAGAAATCAATCTTGTCTTCTTAATTGATTTATTTTACTTGACACTTGGATATCATATTAATATTCATATATATATAACATATACAATAATAAAATTTATAAATCACACTAAGATCAAGAATATGCCACATTTCAACTTAAATTAAATGGATTATATATAATTGGGAAACCATAAGTCATATTGGTCATCAAAAGAATGATTTTTTCTTAAAGTTTACGACCATTTTTCTTAAAAGTTATGACCAATAATGTATTTAAAGTAGATATAGAATGGAGCATAAAATTAGACAATTTGGAGACCCATCATGAATTTTGTACATTCGTCTGCAAAAAAATAAATTTTGCAAAACTGATGATGACCATGTTGACCAAGCTCAATCCTTTTCTAATCTTAGCCTTTGGTTTTGATTATTTGTAGATTTTGGAGTTCAGACAGAATCATTATGGTATTTACAATCCATTTTTCTCTATTTTAGTGTCTCCTTTTTTTTTTTTGCTGAATTAAGCGTCGGACCTTCTATTCAAATTGATTATAAAACCAAATTAAAAAATTTACAAATGAGATGTGGGCCACATAAAGCCTAGGAAACCGAGCCTAAGGCCCACTAACAGGTCCCAGGGCCCACAAAAACATGACGTCGAAACCACAAAATATAATCGAATGCCCAGACCGTTCGATCTGCCATCAGAGATCTAACGGTCAAGAAAAATATCGGACCACTAACAAGAACAACCTTTAACTCATGAAGCAGACCCAATAAGCATTTAGAGACCGCTTTATCAAAAATTCGGGTTCGTTTTGGCTAATAACTCTTGCACATGTAGTCCGCCCGAAATCCACCAGATGCAAGTCAATCACACTAGTTTGAGTAACTTTCCTGATGTTTAACACTTCTTTCAGACTCAAAGCCTAATAAAACTACTGTTAAAGTTGATTTCGGGTCCGTTTCGCTTGGTAACCACCTTGCTATTTGTGACACAGAATTGATAAGATTGCTACTATTTCTCCTATCTGCTTGCACTTTAACCAAGTTCCCTGCATAGTCAATGCAAAGGTGATCTATACTATAATTCAAATTCATGTAACTACTTGTCCTATCAATTGAAACCCACCTGAGTACCTTGGGTTTGTAGAGCTCTGGGCACATATTCCTGCCTAAGGACCAACCATTCTTTTTGTTTATATCCCTAAACTGCTTCTTTATGTGGACTAAAAATCAATTGTTTCCAGAAGTCTACAACCTACTAGTATACCCTGCTCTGATAGAGCTCTCAGTTCGCGTTCACCTATTTGAGACACTCTTCCCTCAATCTACCATGGGTTGTCTCTATCCATTAATATTTATTTTTTCTTTTAGTGCAGAGTATGCCTTCATTAGTTAAGATGTCTGCTAATTTTTTGGTTGTTCGACACACATGAGTGAAACTCAGGGTTCCAATGTTCTGCAGGTGGGATTGAATCCTTTGATAGACTTGTAGAAGCCTCCAATGTCTCGAAACTTTTTCCGGAGCTGAGCCATAGCAATTTTTCTTGACTGAATTGATAATCAATTTAGAGTCAGCTTCGATTATAATGTTACGAAGATTTGAGTCCCTCAGGATTTCTAAGGATTGCTCAAGGGCCATGAGCTCTGCCATATTGTTTGTGGCTTTCCCAAAATTACTGTGAAAGATGATTTCTATACAACCCTTTTCATCCCTTATCACTCCTCCATAACCATCCATGCTCAGGTTTCCTTTTGAGGCCCCATCTATATTACATTTCATAAAACCTTGAGGGGGAGGTTGCCAGGAATCCTTATCAGCAAGAATGTGATTTTCATTTTTGTTTTTTCCCTTTGGGATAAGCCCCTGCAGATCCAACTATATTAGTATTTGGACATCAGTATCTTCAGGTTGGTTCTCAGGGGAGTTTTTAATGAAGATTCCTACCATCTCATTGAGCTATCTTAAAATCTGTGCCATAATGCTTTGGGAAGAACCTTTCCTATTTTTTAATATTTTGTTGTTGCGTTCTTTCCAGACATCCCAGATTAGAAAGCTTGGAGAGAAAGCACAAGATTTTTCGACTATTTCATTATCAGAGAAATTTTTCCTCCACTTCCTTAAGGTGCTAGTAATGCTACCCATATCGCCATCTGTTTTTCTGAATATTAAAGCAATCCAATCCTGCAATGTGGATGTGAATGGGCAGACATTGAGAAGGTGATCCATAGTTCCTTCTTGTAATTCACATAGCTGGAATTTAGATGGACCAGATACCCCTCTTTTCCTAAGGTTTTCCCAGGTTAGAATTTTTTTATGTTGCACTACCCACATGAACAGTTTGATCTTCATCCATGTTTGGTTCTGCCATAGGTCCTTCCATAACCAATTAGGGTTTGGAAAGTCAAGGCCAAGGGATACGTGCTCAGCCTCTTTGAGGTTAAAGGTTCCTTCATTATTATTGCCCCATCTGAGTTGGTCTTAATCTGCTGATCTCAGAATCTTTCTCTGTTCCAGGATGGTTGTTAGAGCTTCTGCCTGTGCTTTCAAGGGGGAGTCGTCACCGTATACTAGGTTCTTCCATATCCTCCATTTTCCCTAGCTTCTTTCCTGATCCTAGAATTCCTTTACTCTGAGTAACCTTTTTTTTGTCAGTAATGTTCTTGAGATTTACAAATTCTTCTCTTAACAATATAGGTTCCTGTTGCCACTTATCCTCCCAAAACCATGCAAGGTTTCCATCTCTAATTTCCCAGAAGCTGTGTTTCTGAACAATGGCTCTATTCTCCCAAGCTTTGTTCAAAACGTGGGAGCCTTTGATGATCCAAGACATTCTAATGTGATCCCTGTCTTGCTAATTGTTTGCATATTTCCGTTGCCAAATTTTGGCCCAAGGGGAAGCTGAATCTTTTAGCCAGCTCCACCATAGTTTTGCCCTCAAAAGTTTGTTTAGCATTTCAGGATCATATAGTCCCAAACCTCCATGTGTCTTAGGTTTATAGATCTTTTCCCAAGCTACCAAGGCCCATTTTTTTTTTCTCTTCCCCTTTGCCCCAAGAAAATATCTTTGGATATTTCTACATAGTTGCATGACTCCTTTAGGAGCTGGAAGGGATGAAAACATAAATATGGGGATAGTTTGTAGGACAACTTTTCTGAGTATTAGTCGTCCTGCTAAGTGCAAAGACCTACTTCTCCATTTCTGAATGTTTTCCTCTAGCTTTTTAATCACAGGCTCCCAAACTGTCTTACTTAGAGGTTTGTCTATTAGCATTACTCCAAAATATTTGGAGGGTAGCATGTATCTTTGAAATCCTAGAATTCTGGATATGTTTCTCTGAATAGCAATGTCAGTATTAAAAAAGGAAATTTTTGATTTGGCAAGGCTTACCTCTGTGCCCGCAGCCATTGCGAAGTCTTTCAGGATTTGTTTGTAGGCTAGAGATTCCCCGACCGTAGGTGTACCCTATAGCATAGTATCATCCACAAATTGTTGATGGGTCAAAGCATATCCATTCATGGTGAGTTTGAGACCGTGGATTTTGCCTTCTGCTTTGGCAGATTTGGTAGCTTTGCCTAGCCCTTCCATCATGAGAATAAAGAGGAAGGGAAAGAGAGGATCTCCTTGTCTGAGACCTCTCGTGGGATTAAAGGGCGTGGATGGTGAACCATTTAACAAGATTGAAAAAATAGAGGTAGTTACAAGGGCCATTACCCATCATACCTAGTAATGGTCAAATCCATATGCTATAAGAACTCTCCTCATGTAAGCCCAACTTAGTCTATCATAAGCCTTTTCTAGGTCAAGTTGCATAATTTTTCCCGCCTGCCTATTGCTTATAAGTGAGTGAACCACCTCATGCGCTTGAATCATATTGTTGAGAATTTCTCTGCCTTCCACATACCCAGTTTGTTCCTCAGATATGAGAGTTGGAAGAAGGGATTTAAGCCTGTTGGCAATTATTTTGTAAATTATTTTGTACACCACATTGCATAATGCTATTGGTCTAAATCTGTTTGGTGTCATAGCATTATCCTGTTTTCAAATTAAGGATATGAAAGAGGTATTGAGCGCCTTCAAAACAGTTTTATTTTTCCTAGAGTCCTCCACCACATCAAGGATATCCTGCTTGATTATTCCCCAACATGCTTTAAAGAAGTCAACATTAAAACCATCCAAACCTGGTGCCTTCCCATTTTTCATTTCCTTGATGACTTCGCTGACCTCCTCTTCATTCATAGGCTTGGTTAGATTATAATTGTCTTCTCTTGTAACAAGCTTAGGAATGTGCTTTGTAAATTCATTGATGAATTATGATCTGTCTAAGAGAGGTTCCTCTACTATGCCTTGGAAATGTTGAACCAATGCAGCTTCTATTTATTTGTGGGTATTGAGTTGATTTCCTTGAGAATCTTTGATTTTTGAGATCCTGTTATGAGACATGTGATCCATGGTAGATTTTTGAAGAAACCTTGTGTTCCTTTCTCCTTCCCTTAATCATTGTACCCTTGATTTCTGTTTCCAAAATATTTCCTCTTGTTTGAATTATTCTTCCCATTCCTGTTGATGGTAGTCAACTTGTTCCTTTCTTCCCCCACTGAAGCCATCTGTAATGAGGATCTGGTTAATTTCATGTAGCTTTTGTTCAACACTTTTTTGGCTTCAAAAATGTTGCCAAACTCCTTCTGTTTCCACTCTTTAAGTCTAATTTTGATATGTTTCAATATTTTATGCAAGAGGAACATTTTAGTGCCCTGAACTTGCATATCCTTTGTCCACCATTTTCCAATATTGCTGATAAAATCTAGATGGGTGAGCCAAATGTTTTAAAACCTGAAAGGTCTGTTTCTTGGAGTTGTTATAAAGGACGCTTTAGGTTGAACAGGCCAATCATCCGAGCCACCAAAAGGGATTATCATCGCTGACAAGTCAAGGCCTATTAGGATAAGGTCCTCCGAGATAATAAATCTGTCTAGTTTTGAGGCCACCTATGACTCTCCTCCCCTTTTGTTGTTCCAGTTAAAGATGCCATTACTTGTCTCTGTGTCCGCTAGCCTCATATTGTTTATAAAATTCTGAAATTCTATAGAGTCTTTGCCTAGTGATATGGTTCCACCATTTTTTTTTACAGGGACCTGATCATATTAAAGTCCCCTGCCAAAATCCAGGGGATGCCTGAATGTCTGTCTCTTAGATCCTCTAGTGAAGTAAGAATCCTTAGTTTGTATTTAGGCTTCTGTGGACCATAAACATTTGTGAATAAATAAACTTCGTTTTCCCCCAAAGGTTGAATAACCACTGGATTCCTAGTTTCTAAGGGTTCTAAAGCGTGAGAATTCCTCTTGTTGTTTTGTCTGCTTTAACTTCTAGATATTCATATTTAGTCAGCTATTTGCTGTGTATTCCTCTTATTTTTTCTACTGAACATTTAGTTTCCAGGATGAAAATCATATCTGGTTTTTCTTCTTTCATTTTATTGCTAAGATTCCTTTGTTTCCTTTTACTCCCTAGACCCCTAATATTCCATGTTGTGATCTTCATTAAGAAAGATTTGTAAATGAGTAACTGGTTAGGTATTTCATCTTACCTGAATCGATCATGAATTTTCCACACTCTATCAGCAGCTCGTTCTATTTTTTCCTGCCTGGGTTCCTAGGAGCTAGTCCCGATGTTGCCTTCATTGTCTTCACCCCTTCGTTGTCCTAACTCTGATGGTTTCTTTTGACTCCCAAACCTTTTGCCTCCTTCCCACTTCAGCAGAAGTGATTCCACTCTATGGAACTCCTAACTCTCATGGTTTGATAGGGACCAAGATATGACCTCGAGTGAAGTGGGAATAGAGGATCATGAACTGCAGGATATTCTTGATAGGGAACATCTAGATCTGGAAAATTTCCTGGAGCTGGGAACCACCAAAGGAATGGAATCACTAGCACAAGAGGAGTTCAATAGAGTGCAAAAACTATTCCACTCTATTGAACTCCTCTTATGGTAGTGATTCCATTCCTTTGGTGGTTCCCGGCTCCAGGAACCTTTCCAGATCTAGATGTTCGCTATCAAGAATATCCTGCAGTTCATGATCCTCTATTCCCACTTCACTCAAGGTCATCTCTTAGTCCCTATCAAGTTCCATAGTGTTCAGCAGATCCTCCTTTTTTTGGTTGTTGTCATTTGTGTCCTCCATACTCTCTTCCTTTTCCTTCTCCACATGGTTATCCTCTAGAGTCTGATTTACTTTATCATGCTCCTCTTCTTCTTCTAGTACCTTTACCTATTCTAACTTGGCTTCTTTTCCTTGTTGATTTTCTTTCGGTACTTTCTTCCTCCTTTACCTCTGTTTCCTACTTTGTTAAAGCTTTCAGTCTCTTTCCTTGAGGTAGCTTTAGTTATGATTTCCATTTTATTTAAGGGGCAATCCCTGAATAGATGCCCATGTTCATGGCATTTGCGGCATCTGAAAGGAACGTGCTCATAGTCCACTGCTTGTACCCATTCTTCATCAAACACTTCCAGAATTACTTCATCCGGTAGAGCTCCAGAGAGGTCCATCTCTACGCGTATACATGCAAAGGAGGTATGCTTTCCCTACCTAGTGGCCTCTGATATTTTTACAAAGTGCCCTAGTTTATTTCCTATTGCTTTTAATTATTCTGGCTGCCAATAATCCAGTGGTAAGGAGTAGAGCCTTACCCAAACCGGGACCGAAGTGAATGTCTTATGCTCCGGGACAAAATTCATCACCCAAGGCCGCATATAGATGCCTGCAGCAACATAGAAGTAGGGCCATCCTTTAAACACCATGTCTTTATCCGCAATGTTAGTAAAAACTATAGTGAAGAAACCCTTTGATCCAAGGTGCAAATATATATCCCCCTTAGGTTCCCAATGATTCTTTATCTATGCCTATAAAGCCTTCTCTGTTGGCCATAACCCCATGAATTTACAAATGACTGCGTAAGTCGCCATGTGTTCCCTATGCCCCTATAGCGCTAGATCACTTAACGCCACTCTGGGTGTGATGGTTGCCCTAGGCTTAAATGGTCTAGTTCAATTTCTGGTGTCCACATTCTAATTTTCTCCTTCTATTAGATTTTCTCTTCTGACTTCTTCCTGCGTATTTTGCTGCTCCTTTGTACCTCTGTTGTCCTATTTCCCTCCTCCTAAAATTCTGGTTTCAGCCTCCAGAGGTTTCTTGAATCGATTGGAGACTGTATGACCATAGGAGGGAGTGAAACTCCCCCCTTCTTGCCTCTCCATGGTGCCCAATGTTTAACTTCTGCTACAAACCCTATCTTTCTCAACATCCGGCCTCTAAATCAACCAAGGAAAGACAAAGTATTGATCAACAAGTGAAGACACAATTCTAGTGTCTCCTTCCATAGTGACGTGCAATTGAATTATTTGAAAAAAAATTCTTCTAATTCAATCTCGATGAAATTTACATTGGAAATAGATAAGGATAGTATTTGTATCCTCTAAAAAATTTAAGATCTCGTTAGATGGAAAGAGTGAAGAGCAATTAAAACATTTGAAAGACTTAATTCTAAAACATATGAAATACTTAGTTTTTTTGGGTTTTATAGAGTGTTCCTATTCGTGACTTTGTAAAATTATTTAAAACAATTAAGATGAATAAATTAATTGAAAATTTTATACAATACAGGGAAGGATTTCCTAAGAGTGGCAAATATTGATTCCAAGGAAAGAGTGAGAATT
This sequence comes from Pinus tabuliformis, assembly GCA_031772625.1. Lineage (NCBI taxonomy): Eukaryota > Viridiplantae > Streptophyta > Pinopsida > Pinales > Pinaceae > Pinus > Pinus tabuliformis. Next base: position 1,504,369,170 of record CM062819.1, on the reverse strand, counting down.
AATAAGAATACTAGAGAACTTTATTTTTTCTATTTTTCTTACAATTCTTTTGTTGTGGTTTATAATGGAAATTTTAGAACCACTTTAACTAAATAATTTTTCATTAAAGTTTTCTGGAGGATAGATAAATATGTTATATAACTTCTATGAAAAATTCAAATTCTTATTCAAAATATTCAATGAGTACTGATCAAAAGATGAGACTATTGTCATTAAAGAAAAAATTCAAAGAACGTGAACAATTGGAGCATTGAATTTTTCTTCTATATTAATAAAAACTTTAACGAAATATTCTTGATGTGAAAATTTCAGTAACACAAAGGTCTTTGTGTAGGTTTATTATCAATAAGCATGTGGATTAAACATATTGGTGGATTGCAAACTTGAACCTAGATTTAAGGGTTGATGACTATGGAATATGACATGCAAATATGATCTATACGTAACTAACTTAAATTAGGATTATTGCGACATTGTTTTCTTTTCTTGTTGTTTGCATTTGTTTTTTTGCATGTTACAAATTGTTCATGCATTTTAGCTATAGCCCATGTTTCCATAGTTTTGCATTTCTAGTGATTTGTTTTCTTGTGGGAGACCCTTGTTGGTGCTTCATGTGGAGCTCTTTGAGCCACACTAGATTTTTTTGTGACCTTCCATCCTCTTCTATTGAATTTCTCAAGTTGATTCTTTTGTTTTATATGCAAGTACATATTGCTTGCTAGTATTTGTTTTAAATGTCATAAACCCACCTTGAGAATTGGAAACTTAGTCAATTTCATGTGCGGTGAGAGAGGAATACTTTTTTTTTGTATCATTGACTTCTCATCCTACTATTTTATTTTTATACTTACAATCAAGGATCATGTATAAATATACAACACTCTATAGAAACCCTGGAAAAAATATTTCATTTTTGTTGTATGTGAATGGTATAATAATGATACCTTATTCAAAATCGAGAGGTCTAGAAATGGATATATTTATGACCTGTAGTATTTCAGGTTTACTACAAGTTCTTATAAAAATACATGAATTCTACAGTGAACCCTATAGGTGGATACTTCGATCCATATTAAAATGGTTATGGATACCTCTCATAATATTTTTATTGATTTGTTCAAAATATGAAGATAAATTAGGGATATCATGTTAATGGGCTCTTAAGTTGTCCAATGGTCCACACTCATAACATGGAAACCAATGGGGGCCAACATATTATGTACTAATATCATTCAAACCCACTTTAGCTGATTGGAAAGATATGAGTAATTGAAGTATTGAAATATCTTCACATGTTTCTCAACAAATTACCAAGCAAGATAAGTATTTGAAAGAATGGATAGGAATGATACCAACATTTAGAAAAACTAACAACCTACATGCATCGATGGGATAATATTTAAGCGGTGAAGAGAGGCACCCTAGTACACTCCTTCTATTTAAATATAGTAATCAGATAACCTTTCAAGATCACAATTCATGGCATTAGTTTCTAAAATTTAATGTGAGCCAATTTTATAGTGCTTCTGAATTTTTATAGTTTTGATGAAATGGAATGCTATTTCTCTCTCCATTTATTATCGATGAACCATTGAAGCTCAAATTAGGGATATTAATTTTGGATTTAAAATATTAGCAATGGTGGAAACCTTACAGGAAATTTTATGGAGGTTACGTTGATTCCACTCAGTATGTCAAGTCAACTTATGTCATTTTAAGTGTTACACTCAATATCTAGGATGACTAAAATTTTTATGTCAAGTGATGCGGGTTCATAAATGAAGCACAAAGTTCAATGAATATTAGACGAGAGCTTCTCAATGTGATGGGACGGTAACATGTTGATGTTGGGAGAGATTTTAAATGTTTTGTGGATATTTGCATTAGGATGTGATTTTTTTTTTTTTATAATACGTTGGAGGAAATATTTCCTAATGTAAATGTAATTTCAGTTTCCCCTATTTTGTGAGAAGTGGAAATGAACCATAACTTCTACCTCTTGGTTACCCATGCTAGTTTGTTTTATAAAGAAATGATTTTTTGAGAAGAATATCAAAGTGTGCAAGAGAGGAGAAGCGCAGTGGAAGAAGTAAGGAAGAGTTCCAGCGTTAGGAGAAGAGGCAAAGCATGAGAGCTATGATTTGCACAGGCCCACTTTGTATATTCTATATAGTTTAATGTATGTCTGAATTTGATTAATGAGTAGTTTGGTTATATGCATTTCTACATGATTATTTCTCTCTCTGTATAATGTTAACTTGATTTGTTGAGGGCTACACTTGTTGAGTCAATTTGTAGTAATAATTTGAATGTGTCAAAAGTGTGGTGATTGTATGCTTTAGGAATAATTTGATTTCTTATTCAAGTAAAAATTGGGGCTAAATATATTTACTTGTTTGTATGGGTCAGAGATTGTATGATGAAGAATTGTTTCCATCGTTGTATTCTTATGGGTTGTGTGTAATTTTGGGTTGACTCTTGTGTATTTCTTACCTTTGAAAGTGTATTCTTATTCCATAGAGTTATATTAAGAATTTTCACTTTGAAGCCTCCACCATTGTGTTGAGTCCTTTTATGCCTTGACTCTTGTTGTGTCAGTTGAATGCTGAGAAAGAAAGTGTTTACGCATTCTGGATATTAGTGGGTGTCTTGGTTTTGTGTTGTGAAACCCATCAGCAAAACAAAGCACCATTGTTCAGATTCAACCACACCATATTGATTAGAATACAATGTGTTTGTTTGATTATGTATTCGCCTGAGGTTAGAAATAATGGGCTTGAGAATGGAGAAAACCTACAAGTAGATTATAGTTGTGCCATAATTTTTTGTTGATTTATTGTAGTTGTATAATTTCTGAATACAGAGAAAACCTGAGCACCCTATTTTGTGAACGATGCTGAACCCCTTTTTTGTGACTGATTTTGATGGGAAAATATCTTTGCTTTGCAATCCCGGTGAACAAGGGCAGAATAATTCAATGGTTGAGATAAGAAATAAGTTAAGGTCACGTAGATTTGATTGGGAAGCTGAATAGAATGAGGATAAGTCATTTTAGATTCTTGGAATATGAAAAGATAGAGTTTTGAGGTGCTATAAAAATATTTGCAGTGCCTACAACAAATAGTTTTGTGGGCTACCTGTGCATTGCTGAAAGCCTATTTTGGCTAGCATGTTGTGCCATCTGATGGATTGAAGCCTATCGAGTTTCATAGTGTTTGATTAAGGATTGCAAGATGGGAGAAATCCCACTCATGGCAATAGGAAATGGAAATATCCATTCTTATTTAGACTGCATATTTTAATTAATTTGTTGAAATTATATAATGTGTTTTTAAATACATAGTTTTCGGTGCTTGTGTTGGAGTATCCTAGGTTATGGGTAGCCAGGGAAAATCAGTTTGTCCCCATCAAGTGGTATCAGAGCTCAACTATATTTTAGAGAATGTTAGAGCCACGAGAATATTTCATATTTACAACTCTTCGATAAAGATACAAGAAACTCTTTGACGAAGCATAGCTTACAACACATTGAGGTAAATCTTGGTTGAATTGAGGTTCACTGATTGGGATGTGTTGTACAGACATAGTGGATAGTGTTTACCTTGAAGTAGAATGGATTTCTCTTTGGCCATGTGTTGGGCATGGATAAACTTGGTCCATGTTTTGGGTAAAAGACCTCATCAAAGAAGGAGTGGACCACGCGGAGCTAGAAGAGATATATTCATTGCACAAACTTTTATGGATTTGGGGATGGGAGAAAGCCCTTATTTTGTAACAGGTATCAGGCAGTATTCCTTGTTTTATGGATGCATGGTATGTGGACCATGGGTTTTTTATAGATGAATTGTATAAAAGGATATGTAATACTTTGTAAAGGATAATTTAATATCAATAATAGAAGCATAAGTGAATCTATGTTTTCCCATTTGTAGTATGTAGTTTTGGAGAAGGCTCTGTAGCTAAGTGCGCAAAGACCTTGACGAGTTTGCTACTAAGGGTGCAAATCACCTACGATTGGGTGTGTAGGTTAGAGAAGTGAATGTAATTTAATATATGTGTAATAAAGAAGAAGTTTTGACAAAGTGTTGTATCTATGTACATGTTATTTGTATACTGTTATGTATCTGATTATGTATGCTTTTCACTGAATTATTGCGAAATAATGTAAGATATATTGTTATTTGTAGAGTTTATGTGTTTCCGTTAAATTAATCATCTGCATGAAGTTCTTATGCATGCTAGGTTATAAGCTTGATATACAGTAGAAATAAATACACGACGCCACATCACAAATATCCTTTTGGTTACAGAAACCTGGTTTTGCAACCTCCCATAACTGCTTCAGGTGAGACTACAACTTTCTTGATGGTCGTTGTCGAAAGGGCCAGTAGTTGAGGGTTTTGTTGTTGCATAGCACACTCTGATCCTCGGTCAAGCCTCGTCAAACTAAGAAATGGTTTTGTATGGAAGCATTGGGAGAAATTCTATGAGAAGAATGGGTGCATGGGTTCATCCATACCCTAGAAAAAATCCCTTAGAACTAGTATTTGAAAACTAAACTTTGACATGGCACCACTAGCTGGGAAGACATGGTGGATGGATTTGTCATAACATTCAGATTTGAAGGCGACTATCCACATATAGATGCAACTCTGAACATAGTTAAGGAAAATACTTTTCAAAACAAAGTTCCAGTTATTTGGCAACTTGATTGGGCTATGAAGATTTTAAATGTCATAGAATGTTATAATCTCACTGCAGAAGAAGAAGAATATCCTCGCAACATTGGTAAGAAAGAGTCAAAAGGTCACCGCGAAGTAAATTGACCTATGATAGAGATGCCTGATATAATGAATCCATTGAATACTTCGAAGGTGAATATTGGTTCAGAAGATGAACTGAAGTATGTGACCACAGGGTATTATTGGGATGAAGACATTGTTAGCAAGATAATAGATTTGTTGCATCAATACCAAGATCTTTTCCCCACTAAATTTTCAGACATGAAAGGCATAATAGGGGATTTGGGACTTATGAGTATTACTCTAAAGCTTGATGTGAATCCTATTAAGTAGAGGCCTTATAGAATGAGCCCAAATTATAAGGAGAAGCTAAAAGAAGAATTGGACAAGATGTTAACGACCGTGATAATTGAACCTATTGAAGAGTGTGAATGGGTAAGTCCCATGGTAGTTCAAGAGAAGAAGGTGAAAGGGGAAATTACAATCTGTATGGACTTGGGGAAGTTGAATGGTGCATGCATGCATGACCCTTTCCCTACACCATTCACAGATGAAGTGTTGGATAATGTAGGAGGACAAGAGGCTTACTCTTTTATACATGGCTTCTCAAGGTATCATCAGATAAGAATTGCATGAGAAGACAAACATAAGACAATGTTTGCCACCGAATGGGGCTCCTATAAGTATACAATCATGCCTTTTGGGTTCAAGAATACACCTTCTATTTTTTCTAGAGTTGTAATTGCAACTTTCAAGGAATATATACACAAATTTCGGCAAGTTTACTTCAATGATTGGACATTATTTGGTCTATTAAAGAAGCATGTGGTGAACTTAAGATTGATGCTCGATACATGTAGGTAGTAATAGATATCGTTAAACCTAAATAAGTGCATTTTCTTGCACCATTTGGAATAATTTTGGGACATGTGGTTTCTAAACAAGGATTGATGGTAGATCCAGCGAAGATCACAATCATTGTGAACCTACCAGTACCAAAAATAGTAAGACAACTATGTACTACACTAGGACACACTATTTACTACAATAATTTCATAAAAGGATACGTGCAGACAACTACGCCAATGGAGAAGTTGTTGAAGAAGGATGTGACCTTCCAGTGGGATGAGGAATGTGAGAAGAGCTTGGACGTGTTGAAAGAAAAGATGGTAATTGTGCCGATTCTAGTTTTCCCCGACTCGAAGAAAGAATTTCATGTGCATGTTGATGCATCTTTCATAGCCTTGGGAGTAGTACTAGTGTAGCTGGGAGTAGGGGATATTGATCATCCCATAGCATTTGAAAGTAGGAAGTTGTCGAAGGAAAAAAAGGATTACAACATGAGAAAAAGGGAGGGGTTATCCATGGTGTATGCACTGCAGAAGTTCATATAGTACTTGTTGCAAACACATTTTAAAATGTTCACAGATCATTCCACACTAAAGTACTTAGTGAATAAGCTTACTTTAGAAGGGAACATTTGTTGATGGTTGTTCTTATTCCAATAATTTGACTTCAAATTTATAGTGAAGATTAGTAGATTGAATGGTGGACCTGATCACCTATCCAGGATAGAGACATGAGAAGAACCTAGAAACGTTGAATATAATTTACCCGATGCACATATATTTGAAATTAAAGTCAAAGATGATCACTTCAGGGATATATAGGAATGGCGCCCACAGAGTACGCTACAAAGAAAAATAAGGAATTAGTGGTTCAAGCAACTGATTTTTGGTTGATTGTGGGACACTTGTATAAAATGGGATCGGATGAAGTATTGTGCAGATACGTCCTTGAACATGAAAGGAAAACCATTGTGTTGGAAGCTCATGGAGGAGTCGTAGGTGGGAATTATACAGGAAATGCCACTGCACAGAACATTTTGAGAGCCGAGTTATGGTGGCCTACAGTGCATAAGGAAACAAAATAATTTTTTCAAGCATGTGATGTATCTGAAAGCATAGGAAAGCCATCCAAAAGAGATGAAATGGAACTAGTACCACAGGTGACTTTGTAGGCTCTTGATAAATGGGCAATTGGCTTAGTTGGACCTATTAGTCACCTAGGGAAAAGGACTGGTTAAAGATACATCATCGTCACAACTGATTATTTGAAAAGGTGGGCCGAGGAAAAATCGGTAAACGATTGCAACATAAAAACTGTTGTGAAGTTAATTTTGGAGTATATATTGTCTTGATTTGGTTGTCCGAAGATCTTGATGAGAAACCAAGGGAAACATTTTTTGAATAAGACGATTGAAGCACTTATTGATGAATTCCAAATTTACCATTAGAAGAGCACTCCCTACCATCCTCAAGCAAATGGGACAATGGAGATTTCAATAAGATTCTAGAGAATGCACTGACCAAGGTGTGAAACATCAACAAAGATGACTGGGACTTGAGGATTCCAGTGGTGTTGTGGGCATAAAAAAGGGCATGCACAAAATTCACTAGGGAAACACCTTTCAGGTTGGTATATTGAAAAGAAGTTGTTATTCCAATGGAATACATTATGGCAAGTTTAAGAATTGCAGTTGTTACATATATCGAAGACCTCAATATGATGAATGAAAGAATGTCATAGATACTAGCTTTAGAAGAAGATAGATTTGTAGCAAAATTGCATCAGTAGGTGTAAAAAGCAAGGGAGAAGGCTTGGTATGACAAGCACATCAAGAACAAGATATTTCGCAAAGGGAATCTTATATTATTATATGACAGTAAGTTGGGGAAGTTCCTGACAAAATTCGAAATGCATTGGTTGGGGCCATATATCGTCAAGAACATTTCAGATGGTGGTGATGTTTAACTCACGAAGTTGAACGGTCAAATGATTTCAAGATGAGTGAGTGGTAGTAGATTGAATGGTAGTAGATTGTATCATTCATGATTTCACAATTGTTGATTTTTTCTATAGTTGGTAGACTAGATTAAACTCTATTGTTTTCGTAAATTACAATTATTAGTTTGAATCCACAAGGAATTTCTACATGGTATCAGAGTTGAAATCACACTAGAAGAAAATAATATGAGTTTATCTTTTCCGGTGAAATCAAATTTGTAGAATCATTCTTCAGAGCCAGTAGGATATCATTCAATGGATTAGGACGCGAGTATGCCCTTGAGGGTAGCTCAAATTATATTTCTTGGAAGGACATGATGGAGGTATTGTTAGAAGAAAATAGGTTGAAGGAATTCATAGACAACGATAGTCCTAAGCCTCCAACAACTGATGCCCAAGATCTTGTGGAGTCTAAGAAATAGGTGTCAAAGGTGAGGAGGATCTTAATAGAAGGATTTCAAGATCATATTGTCTCGAATCTCCATGGGAATGATGCACCATATGCAATGTGGAAAGCCTTGATAGACTTGTTTCAGAACAACAGTGACCACAGGAAGTTGCAATTGAAGGACAAGATTCGAAGGATCAAGATGGAGAAGGGTGACACAATACCAAAGTACTTGAGCAGGTCCACCCAATGTCAAGATGAGCTTGGGAGAATTCGTATTATAGTTTCTAAAGATGGTTTGGTCAGCCTAGAACTTCTAGGCCTTTCCGATAGCTGACACAACTACCAAGGTTGAGTAAATGGAAGGGAGAATCTACCAAAGTGGGAGAATTTGTGGTCCAGTATGGTGTAAGAAGAGAAAATATGGAACACCAAATATGGAACCTCATCCAAGAATGATGGTGATGATAAATTTTCCTTGGTTGGAAAGGAAAAGAAAGGGAAAGTGAAAAAATCCCAATCCAAAGGAGATTATAGTTAGGTAGGAAAGAACAAGGACTTATTGAAGATTAAATGTTTTCGCTATCATGAATTGGGACACTATGCCATGAAGTTTGCACACAAGAAGAACGATAGGTATCCCTCATGAGGAGCAGTAGTTGAATCTCTACCTTCACAATTCGAGTTGGATTTATCCCTCATCGTAGGTATAGTGACATCGGTGATGGGTAGTGTGTTGTATCTGGACAGTGGAGCCTCATTCCATATGATCGACAACAAATAATTTTTCAATGACTTGGAGGAGAAAGACCTCTAGATATTGGTACTGTTAATTTTCAGAGGGAGTCTGATGGAAGGTATAGGACAACCAATATCAATATTGTTACTTTTCAGAGGGAGTCTGGTTCTCCTCTCACATTAAAAGATGTCATGTATGTTCCGGGTCATAAGAATAATTTAGTTTCAATTGCTATGTTGGAACAAGATGGCTACGATGTGATATTTAGAAAAGGAAAGGCTTTCCTTTGTCACATAGCCACAAGGAAAGTAGAGCAGATCAGGGTTCGGGTGAAGAAATTTTACAAATTGGATGTAGAAGATTGTGCTGCTTTGAGCATGAAAGTAGAGAAGGTGCAGAGCCAAGACATTAGTGAATTATGGCATAGAATATTGGGCCATTTTCACCATGTATATTTGAAGATCATGCAACATATTTCTACAAGACTTCCCAAGGGTGCACTAGAGGAGCGAGATACATGAAAATGGTGTACACCGGCGAAGTAAACCAAAGCCACCTTTCATGATAAGGATAGTTAATCACAAGCGATCCTTGAAAGAGTTCACTCAGATGGATGTGGACCATTCTTGATAGCCTCCACGACCAAGCACATGTATTATGTGATATTTTTATATTATTTCTCACGTAAGTGCTGAATATTATTCATGCAGAACAAATACTAAAAATTCTCAAAATGTTGTGAATTTAAATCACTTTTTGAGAAAGACAAAGGAAAGAAAGTGAAGGCTCTCAGGAGTGATAATGATGGTGAATATGTGTTGAATGAGTTCAAGAAATTTTATTCATCGGAAGGAATTTGATGGGAGTTAATAGCACCCCAAAAGCCACATCAGAATGGGGTTTCTGAAATAAAGAACAAAAGTATTGTGGGATATGTGGTGATGTTGCATGATCAGGGGCTACCATTGCACTTGTGGGCGCAAGCATATAAAACAATTGTATATGTGCAAAATAATAGCCCTCTTCGGATTCTCAAGATGAGTACACTGGAAGAAGCTTTTTTAGGGAAGAAACTAGATGTGTTACACTTTAGGATCTTTGGTTCATCAGTTTAGTGTCATGTTACCAAGGACGAAAGCAAAATCTAGAGTGGATAGTTGAGTTGGGAATATTTGTGGGGTAAACTGATACACCCCACAACTATCGGATGTACCTTCCATATCACAGGATGAAAATTGTTCATAGAGATGTCAAGTTCGATGAAGAGAAGGCCATCAGATGTTCCCTTGAGAGGGAGATTCAATTACATGCAAATAAGGAGCTTTTAGCTTCAGAGGAAGAACCTCAGGATGATGTGGAGGAGCCACAAGTAGAGGAGCAGAGAGTGGAAGTAACCACTCATGCAAAGACATCAAGAGATGGAAGGAAGCACACAAGAGAAGTGTCACATACCCCGGTAACCTTGCATGTAAAAGTAGGGAGTTAGAATTTTTTTTTATACAAATTACCCACAAGTAATTATCCAATTCACAACTCCAAAATTCCTCATTAACCATTAGATATAATGCTCATTAGTACATCACACAAATTTCAATAAAAGATAGTAAGATGCATAACCATTAACCACCACAGTGGTAGTGTAATAACATAAACTGTCACATGAATCCTTGCATCCATTTCATGATTTCCTTACCCATATTAATTAATCTCATACTTGGACATTATGGTTATGCCATCAAATAAAGAACCATCAACATCAAGGATTCATCATCATCAAACTGACACAGAAGGCAATCACACCATTGAACACTAATTTACGTTGGAAACCCCGTAGGCTGAAAACCAGCAAACGTTTAATCTTGTTATTAAACGCTCGTGAGGTATTTTGCCCCTCACTCAATGGCTTATAAGGGATTCCATCCCTTAACCATTGTTATAAAATTATTACAATGAATTATCATTAAGTTGACGCATAACTAGCTGAAAGCTAATATAGTTTCCATGTAATCTTTTACTTACATACCGCCACATGGAACATTCCTTCTAGCATGATTGTTCTAGCAATGTATTATCCCGCATCTTGTACTCATCTGCATGTGCCATTAATCCTCTTCCTGCCACAACATTAAACATCACTTTTCTTTCGCTCCAACCGCCATTGCTTCCTGTCAATGTTATCATCAAGCAGCTTTGGCAATAAGATTAGATACCATATTATCAATCAATAATCAACCTATAAAAGAGATCTTTTAACATCTACTCATATGCATGAGCAAGCATGACATACTATTTAACTAGTACATACACCAAAGTAAATATTGTTTGACCTCCACAATGTTTATTTACACTAATGCGAAATTCCCTTTAAGAATTCTAACTCATTAGTTCTACTAACATGTATAACACATTTGTTATATCTTCATACATGTAATAAACTGTTATTTCCATGCTTAAGCACACATGTTCTTTTCACATATTTATTTTTCGAGAACTCAACATAGTCTCTCTAACATACAAAGAACATAACTCCATATCACAATGACTATTCCTTGTTCGTACCGTTGCTTATCATATTAACCCTTCTTTAATGTATGCAACACATATTCCCTTCACTAGAATACTACCATCATTTTATGCAACAAACCACATACTTCTTTCCTAAAGAAATTCATTATAATCCTCATTTCTCTTTCTTCCTATATGAGGGTTTCTCAAGATTCCCTTTCAAGAAATTATTAAAGATATCCATCTTTATACATAAAATCAAGATACAAAAAGAGGGTTTACTTACCCTTTATGCATCAAAATCAAGAAAACAACACAACTCATCTAACAAGACAATCTCTTCAAGAGATTATTATTTTCAAGAAATTTAACATGATCACTTTCTCTAAGTACACATAGACCCATATTTCCAAATTCACAATAGCTACCCTGATATGCATGCAACATGTGTTTTTTTCCTAACACAATTATTTTTACTTCAATGCACATAGTCTTTTCATGAAACAAGTATGGATTCTGGTTCTTGTATGAACACTATTCATATGTGACCTTAAATGAAAGAACCTCTATTTTTATTTTTCAAGAAAACTCTCATAAAAGCCTTCATCTTCATACATGAAGTATGCACACTTCTCTAAAATGAAGCTATATTTATGTATATATATAATATACTCTTTCTTCAAGAAGGTTAGAAATGAATATCTATGTGCCTAGAAGCACATGTTTAGCTATCCTAATCATGCATGTAATGCATAATCATTTCACTAGAAACTTAGAAACTAGCTAGAATCATAATGCAATTAGCATATATATCTTTTTCAAGAAACTTTTATTAAATAAAAATACATATTTTAATTCAAGAAAACTTGGCCACTTTTCATGCTATGTCCTCAGGACGTTTATATGCCTCATCTTCTTTTCTCAAGAAGATATTTTGGCTATATTTAGCAAGGATTTTATTCCAAGAAAATGACAAGAGACAAGCATTTCACACACAAGACTCTCATGTAGTCTTTCTAAGGAAATCTACATTTTTACTTTATAAGAAAAAACTATATATTTACCTAGATCTTACGTCCTTGCATTTTCTTCACATTCCTCATTGCATAGTATTATATATATATATATATATATATATATACTATCTATATTTGGTAAGAAATCTTTCAAAAAGATACCCAAATAAAGAATACTTATATTTTTCCTTCCAAATAAGCATACTTATATTTTTCCTTCCAGAAAGCGAGCAAGTTACTTATCTTGTTCATGGCAGCCTCATTGCCTCCATCACCTTAGTTCTGGAAGTCAAGCCCACCAGAGACACTTCTTCCTACACCTCCACGCATGACATAGCCTTGGCTATAGCTTTTGGCGGAACCAACTATTATTTCATATCATTTTTGATCACCTATTGTTTATTCCTTCATTCACTCTCACTACCTGCTTTCGTTGCCTGCTTTCTTTGCTGACAGCATGCAAGAGCCTGAGGTGCTTGCTCTGCCACAGCCTCAGACCTCCTTCCATGCTTGATATAAGGAGTATGGGTTCCTCTCATTTCTCTGAAAATTACCCTCTCCATCCACCAGAGGAATGAATAATATACTCGGCTCCCCCATGATGTCTATATGCGTGAGGGCTTTAAGAAGAGGCGTAACCATTGGAGACGAGGGTGAGAAGTGAAAGTTTAGGCAAGAGACAAATCTAAAAATTCCATTTTTCCTGAAGGATATCGGACCATGGTATACCATGGTAGAGGTTTTGAATGAGAAGTCCTTTCTGGGCATGAGCCTTCACTCCTAACCAAAAACAAGAAACTGACGAGATTGACATGCGAATGAGACCAGAGAATGACGAGGTGTGTTAGTTGCTCTCTAACCTCTTTGGACAATCGACACCATCCATTGTTCATAGATCTAGCAATTCATCGATGGGTGACAGATCTCGTGGTGGTAATCGCCAAGTGGATGGACCAAATACACCATATAGAGGGTTTGGGAACCAAGTCATCAGCCATACCAAGACACGTTTCACACCATTTAATGATACCCTCCCACTCTCATCTATCGAGCACTCAAAGGCAACCCCCACTTCTCCCCCACGCCAACCGCTGCATGCCTCCCCTTTCTTTCCTTTCTTGATTTCAGTTTTTACAAACAACAAGAATTAGTTTTGTAACTAATTCGTAATTTAAAATTACTTTTACACCAAGTTATTATGATAGGGATATTACATACTCCCCCCCTTAACAAGAAAACCATCCTCGGTGTTCATCTCTCATTGAGAACTTGAGATTTTACTCATGGTATAATCATCTAAACCGCACAAAAAGTGATCCTTCCTCTTTAAAATCAAAGATTTCATTCCAAGAAATGACAAGAACAAAATAGTAATGATATAATCATAAGAAAGATCAATATTCATAAGCATTCATAACTGCAAAAATATGCAAGTTCTAATTGCCAACACTTGGCCCTTATTCAAATTCAAAAACCAAACTCTATATCAACTTACCATTACTTACCATCTACTCTTGAAAATCATGAGCACTTTCATGTAAGCATTTTAATAGTGGTTGGTCAACCCATCAACTCTCCATGGTAAGTAATCCTGTAATGTTTGACAAACAAATTCAATCGCATTAGTCATAATATTGTGAGTCAAATGAAATACTTTTAACTATCAATCAATTGTGCAATGTTAGATGATGTTTTTAAATCACAGTACTTTTACAAGTACTTAAGAGCTCATCACTGCTCCACATGCACAATGAATTAATTCTCACTAAAGACATCCACAGAGTACTTCTAAAAGTACCAAAAGAGCACCTAGATCCCTAATCATCAAACAGTCAATCACTGCATCAAGTGAAGATTTCCCTAGCCCCTACTAAGACATTCACAAAATTAATAATACAATAAAGGAATTAAAATTTACAATAACTCCTTATTGAGAACTAAGCTTATTTCCTGTTAAATGTGCATAACATAACTATATGTAAAATTCACTTTTAGCATAACATATAGCTGATTAGTTAATTTCTTTAGCTATAAGAACCACAATAGGCTAAAGAATTCTCAACCCATGGAAACTGGTTTCCACAACCAAATCGAGTCATTTTCACATCTAGACGGTTTCTTTGATAGAGACCTTACTAGGTATAACATGGGATTCCACTAGCCAACCAGGTCAAGAATTCCAATGACCACAAAAACTCTTTTCCCTTATTGAGATAATTTATCTCTAGGGAGAGGAAATCCGAGCAGACAAGTACCATCAACCCCTCCGGGCAGGTAACTGCCATCAACCCAAGGAATTCTAGCCTTTCACAATCCGGGCAGACAAGTACCACCAACCCCTCTAGGCAGGTAACTACCATCAACCCAATGTATTCTAGCCTTTCACAATCCGGGAAGACAAGTACCATCAACCCCTATGGGCAGGTAATTGCCATCAACCCAAGGCACTCTAGCCTTTCACAACTATCTGCAACTATCTAGAATGTTAAATTTCTCTTTTATCACTCTTTCCCAAAGTAATCTACATAATGAACCATATAATCATTATCATTAACAAAACAAACATGCATGTATACCATGCATCTACACTTAACCCTTAACATGGGTCCACAACATCTAGATTGTTAGGAAACACAACTGGCATACATGTTGTATGCATTATGATTTCCAAATAACACAATCATGCATATCATATAACATTATTCTTTCTCATTTATGATTGCAATTCTCATTGTAACATTTTACATGACGTGTTTTCTTGTTGCCATTAAGCTACCACTGCTTAATCCCATTAGCAACATTAGTTATACATATGCATCCTTTAACAAGTATTCACTTCCCTATTTTTTTTTTAGTTTGCACACAATACTATCATGCATAAAAGTATATGCAAATATTCAATACTGTGTAAATGCATATGATAGTTGAGGTAACAATCCAATCATTTCCAATTTCCCACAATGTATTGCCATTAACAAACCAATACAGGAAGTAACTGCCACAATCACTTGTTTGCGAATTGTGATAAGCTTAAATCAAATTCAATTGACGCACATAAGTTCTATTAGTTAGTCACACAACACTAACCAATCACAACTACCAATCATCTTAATGGAACCATGGCAAAACTTAATCAAACATTAGTTATGACAATCAAGTCTCGCTACTTGACTCATTGCACATTTTCAATATCTAAAGGGGTTCTTCTAACGTCCTTTTAAAACAATTTGTCATCCTATTCAAGGATGTTCCCCATAATTTATATTCATGCATTGGCTCATTAAGTTTCATTCATTGTAACTTCAATCTTGTTTAATAAATGCATCATTGTTATTGCCATATTTGCAAAGCAAAAGTTGGTAGTTGTTTGTCACTTTCCTCATTGAGTGTTCAATATTGTTCATAAGTGTAATGAATGTTCAATATTGTTCTTAAGTGCGACAAATGTTTTATTGTCTTTTATCCTCATCAGGAATCCAATGTCATGAACATAGTTATGCAGCAAACTTTATTACTTACTACTCAAAGTAGTTTAAACACGAATCACACTTATCATGCCGAAAGTAGTGTACTACGTAAATCAATATGTGAATAGTTAAACTCATACCTGAGTTAATGCCCATTGATGGCGTACCTCAATTTGTTTTCCGCTTAGAAATTCCCAAAGGTGCCAGTGCTGCAACCTTTAGCTCTAATACCACTTGTCACATACCCCGGTAACCTCGCATGTAAAAGTAGGGAGTTAGAATTTTTTTTATACAAATTACCCACAAGTAATTATCCAATTCACAACTCCACAATTCCTCATTAACCATTAGATATAATGTTCATTAGTACATCACGTAAATTTCAATAAAAGACAGTAAGATGCATAACCATTAAGCACCACAGTGGTAGTATAATAACATAAACTGTCACATGAATCCTTGCATCCATTTCATGATTTCCTTAACCATATTATTTAATCTCATACTTGGACATTATGGTTATACCATCAAATAAAGAACCATCAACATCAAGGATTCATCATCATCAAACTGACACAGAAGGCAATCACACCATTGAACAGCAATTTACCCTGGAAACCCCGTAGGGTGAAAACCAGCAAAGTTTAATCTTGTTATTAAATGCTCGTGAGGGATTTCACCCCTCACTCAACGGCTTATAAGGGATTCCATCCCTTAACCATTGTTATAAAATTATTACAATGAATTATCATTAAGTTGACACATAACTAGTAGAAAGCTAATACAGTTTCCATGTAATCTTTTAATTACATACCACCACATGCAACATTCCTTGTGGCATGATTGTTCTAGCAATGTACGATCCCGCATCTTGTACTCATCTGCATGGACCGTGAATCCTCTTCCTGTCACAACATTAAACATCACTTTTCTTTGGCTCCAACCGCCATCGCTTCCTGTCAATGTTATCAGCAAGCAGCTTTGGCAACAAGATTAGATACCATATTATCAATCAATAATCAACCTCTAAAAGAGATCTTTTAACATATACTCATATGCATGAGCAAGCATGACATACTATTTAACTAGTACATACACCCAAGTAAATATTGTTTGACCTCCATAATGTTTATTTGCACTAATGCATAATTCCCTTTAGGAGGTCTAACTCATTAGTTCTACTAACATGTATAACACATTTGTTATATCTTCATACATGTAATAAACTGTTATTTCCATGGTTAAGCGCGCATGTTCTTTTCACATAGTTATTTTTCGAGAACTCAACATAGTCTCTCTAACATACAAAGAACATAACTCCATATCACAATGACTATTCCTTGTTCATACCGTTGCTTATCATATTAGCCCTTCTTTAATGTATGCAACACATATTCCCTTAACTAGAATACTACAATCATTTCATGCAACAAACCACATACTTATTTCCTAAATAAATTCATTATAATCCTCATTTCTCTTTCTTCCTATATGAGGGTTTCTCAAGATTCCCTTTCAAGAAATTATTAAAGATATCCATCTTTATACATAAAAATCAAGATACAAAAAGAAAGTTTACTTACCCTTTATGCATGAAAATCAGGAAAACAACACAACTCATCTAATAAGACAATCTCTTCAAGAGATTATTATTTTCAAGAAAGTTAACATGATCACTTTCTGTAAGTACAGACAAACCCATATTTCCAAAGTCACAATAGCTACCCTCATATGAATGCAACATGTGTTTTTTTGCTAACACAGTTATTTTTACTTCAATGCACATAGTCTTTTCATGAAACAAGTATGGATTATGGTTCTTGTATGAACACTATTCATATGTGACCTTAAAGGAAAGAACCTCTATTTTTATTTTTCAAGAAAACTCTCATAAAAGCCTTCATCTTCATACATGAAGTATGCACACTTCTCTAAAATGAAGCTATATTTGTGTATATATATAATATACTCTTTCTTCAAGAGAGTTAGAAATGAATATCTATGTGCCTAGAAGCACATCTTTAGCTATCCTAATCATGCATGTAATGCATAATCATTTCACCAGAAACTTAGAAACTAGCTAGAATCATAATGCAATTAGCATATATATATCTTTTTCAAGAAACTTTTATTAAATAAAAATACATATTTTAATTCAAGAAAACTTGGCCACTTTTCACACTATCTCCTCAGGACATTTATATGCCTCATCTTCTTTTCTGAAGAAGATATTTTGGATATATTTCGCAAGGATTTTATTCCAAAAAAATGACAAGAGACAAGCATTTCACACACAATACTCTCATCTACATAAGAAATCTACTTTTTTACTTTATAAGAAAAAACTACATATTTACCTAGCTCTTACGTCCTTGCATTTTCTTCACATTCCTCATTGCATACTATTATATATATACATACTATATATATTTGGTAAGAAATCTTTTAAAAAGATACCCAAATAAAGCAGACTTATATTTTTCCTTCCAAATAAGCATACTTATATTTTTCCTTCCAGAAAGCGAGCAAGTTACTTATCTTGTTCATGGCAGCCTCCTTGCCTCCATCACCTTTATTCTGGAAGTCGAGCCCGCCAGAGACACTTCTTCCTACACCTCCACGCATGACATAGCCTTGGTTATAGCTTTTGGTGGAACCAACTATTATTTCATATCATCTTTGATCACCTGTTGTTTCTTCCTTCGCTCACTCTCACTACCTGCTTTCATTGCCTGCTTTCTTCGCTGACAGCATTCAAGAGCCTGAGGTGCCTGCTCTATCACAGCCTCGGACTTCCTTCCATGCTCGCTATAAGGAGTGTGGGTTCCTATCATTTCTCTGAAAATTACCCTCTCCATCCGCCAGAGGAATGAATAATATACTCGGCTCCCCCATGATGTCTATATGCGTGAGGGCTTCAAGCGGAGGCCTAACCGTTGGAGACGAGGGCGAGAAGTGAATGCTTAGGCAAGAGAGATCTCTAAAAATTCCATTTTTCCTGAAGGATCTCAGACCATGGAATACCATGGTAGAGGTTTTGAATGAGAAGTCCTTTCTGGGCATGAACCTTCACTCCTAACCAGAAACAAGAAACTGATGAGATTGACATGCGAATGAGACTAGACAACGAGGCGGTGGGTTAGTTTCTCTCTAACCTCTCTGGACAATCGACACTGTCCATTGTTCATAGATCTAGCGATTCATCGACGTGTGACAGATCTCGTGGTGGTAATCGCCAAGTGGATGGACCAAATACACCATATAGAGGGTTTGGGAACGAGGTAGTGAGCCATACCAAGACACGTTTCACACCGTTTAATGATACCCTCCCACTCTCATCTATCGAGCACTCAAAGGCAACCCCCACTTCTCCGCCAGGCCAACCACTGCATGCCTCCCCTTTCTTTCCGTTCTTGATTTCAGTTTTTACAAACAACAAGAATTAGTTTTGTAACTAATTCGTAATTTAAAATTACTTTTACACCAAGTTATTATGATAGGGATATTACAAGAAGCTGACATATTACTGCAAGATTCTAGAGAGAGTGTGGGAGCACCCACGTCATAGTGTAGGCAGAGGAGGTCACTAGATCGGTACACTGGCTACATGGCTCTGATGAGTGAAAGTGTAGAGAATAAGTCATCCTCATTCCAGGAAGAAGTGAAAAAGCTAGTGTGGGTTGAAGACATGGTAGAGGAGTATTACTCCATTATCAGAAACACTGATTGGGAAGTTGTCCCAAGTCCAAAGGGAAATTCACTGGTAGGTTTCAGGTGGATCTATAAGGTGAAGAAAGTAGCAGATGGGAGTGTTGAGAAACACAAGGCCAGATTTGTGGCCAAGGGGTGCTCTCAGGTTGAGGGAAATGATTACAAGGAGGTTTTTTCTCTAATAGTAAGGTACTCTTCAATCAAATTTATTTTTGCACTTTCAGTGCATATGTTATGGAAGATACATCAGATGGATGTCTAGACAACCTTCCTCAATGGAGTGATTGAGGAAGAGGTGTACATTGAGTAGGCGAAAGGATTTGAGACCTTCAACAGAGAGTCGAATGTGTGCAGACTCAAGTGAGTGTTCTATGGATTGAAACAAGCACCCCATGCTTGGTACACCAGAATCAACAATTATTTCACCAACTTGGGGTTCAGCAAAAGTGAAGTAGATGCAAGCATTTACCATATTGTTGATGAAGGTAAATTATTTATTATAGTATATTTGTCGATTATTTAATTCTAACAGGTGATGAGAAGTTAGTCGAATATTGCAAAGAGGATCTTACAAGAGAATTTGACATGAAGGACCCGTGGCTCATAAATTATTTCCTTTGTATGGAAGTATGGCAATGAGAAGAGGAACTGTTTGTCTCATAGGGAAAGTATTCCAACGAGATACTAAAAAAGTTCCACATGGAGATCAACAAACCCATGGAGATTCCTCTAACGGGAAATTGGAGGAAGTAAGATGCTACTTAAAGTGAAGTAGTGGAGGCTACTATTTATATGAATCTTGTGTGTTCACTTATGTATTTTGTGAACACATGGTAGGACATGTGTTTTGCAGTTAACAAGCTCAGTCAAGCAATGGTTAAGCCAACCAAATTCTATTGGAAGGAAGTTAAACATGTGTTGAGATACCTCAGAGGCACCACTCAGTTTGATCTTTGGTACAGACAGAAAGAGGGAGTGAAGATTCAAGGATTCAGAGATGCATATTGGGCAGGGAGTCCATCAGATAGGAATAGCACCTTAGGGGGAATATTCAGTATTGGGCGAACAAGAGTTTCTTGGTATAGCAGGAAGCATAGATCTGTTGAACTCAATTCAATAGAAGTAGAGTACATGGCTACTAGTTAAGCAACTTCTTAGGCTACCTGGGTGAGGAAGATCCTTGTTGGGTTATTTGGTTAGCAGATGGATCCTATAGTGATTTACTATGAAAATAATAGTTGTATCAATTTCTCTGAGAATATAGTTTTTCATGGTCGGTCAAAGCATATCGACATTCGATATCACCATGTACGAGATTGTGTGTAGAGGAGAATGATGTTGTTGGAATACATTCCTACAAAGGAACATATTCAAGACATGTTGAGTAAAGCACTGTGAAGAGGCAAATTCAATTTCAATAGAGGTAGGATTGGGGTATTTGATAATCCCTTTCTTAGTGAGAGGGAGTGTTGAAAATGCAACTAGAAAATCTTGATCTAATTTTCCCTTCAGTTAAATAAGGAGAAACATTAGAATTCCACATCACAAGAAAACTTGTACGAGTTAACTAAGTGAATTTGACTTAGGTGGTTCAGTTAATTCGAGTTGAGGGTCTAAGATGAGTCATGTAGAGTGGATCCTACTTTATAGGAGTCTTGATTGAGTTTACTTTTAGTTGTAATTAATTAATTCAGTTTAATTGATTTAAAGTCAGTTAAACTAGTTCCAACTGTTGGAGGAACTAGTAGGTCTAGGAGTGGGGTGCAGCTTTAGTGTTCAACCAATTAACTAATAATTCAACCAAAAATAACTCATGCATGCGTGATCTGAGAGTTACCCAGTTGAGATTGGAGTTTAAGCACGGTGTACTATCAGTTTTATAATGATTGAAATTGTACGGGTGGTGCATGCATTTAGAGGAAGGCTTGTGATGGATTGCACAATTGCAATTAGGGAATTTCCCTAATTAATAGGGGTTAATTCCCAAGGAAACAACGCAAGGAATTAATGACTTGGGTAAGCATAAAATTGGCTAAGTATTGGCCAAAGCTTGTCTAGGAATCTGTGAGACAAATAGAGATAGTGTAGAGGTTACTCAGGCTTGAGCAAAACAATGTAATATTCTAATATTTTCTGAGTAAACATAGTTACCGATCAAACGAGAAAATGACATAGTACCTGTTTTTTTGAGGTTGCAAAAATTCACTCGATTTTGAAAAATGGTGATTCAGAATACACCCTTTTTTTGGAGCATACTTTTGCCATTTAAAATTATTTTATGTATCAAGTATGAACAATTTTTTTAAATGTTAGTGATTTTCATGCTAATTTTGAAAAGTGTTGATGAGCATCAACCCTTTTTGTTTAAAGGGCTTAGTTTTTACACGTTAAATTTTCTAATGAATTAAAGGTGGATATTTTTTTTCAAATGTTGGTGACTATCATGTTAGTAAAAAAAAAAAAAATTGAATAAAATATTAACGGAAAAAAAAAACAAAAAAAAAATTAAAAAATATCAAAAAATAAATTAAAAAATGAAATATATATATATATATATATATATATATATATATATATATATATATATTAAAAAAAAATTGTAAAAACATTTCTTTAGGTTAAAAAGAAATAAACAATAAAAAATATTTAAATTAAATAATTTAAATAAACAAAATAAAAAATACAAAATATAATAAAATAAAAGTTTAAGAATTATTATTTTTAATTAAAACTATAAAAGTAAAGAAAGAACATAAAAGAAAATTATATATATATATATATATATATATATATATATATATATATAAACAAAATTTAAAATAAAATATTAAAAGAAAATCAAAACAACTAAAAAATTTATAAAAATTAAAATAAAATGAAAAATTTCAAAACTTATTAAAACAAAATTAAATTATAAAAATTAAAAAAAAAATCCAAAACGTATTAGAAAAGAAATCAAAACAAAATAAAAAAAATCAAAATCCAAAACAAATTAAAAAAATAGTTTAAATTAAAATTAAAAGAATTTAAATTTGAAAAAAAGGAAAACAATTAAACTATATATGTATATATATAAAAAACAAAATTTTGAAAAATAAAAAAATTCAAAACAATTAAAAGATAAAACAATTAAAAAAAAAACATTAAAAAAGATAATTAAAAAACAAAATATAAAAATTAAAAAACCAAATTTTAAAAAATAAAAAGGTTCAAAACATTAAAAAAAAAAATATTAAACTGTAAAAATTATAAAACAAAATTAAAAAATATATATATAAAAATTAAAAAACAAAATTAAAAAAAAAAAAAAATTCAAAACATATTAAAAAGAATTAAAAACAAATTAAAAAAAAAAATTAAAATTTAAAAAGTTGAATTTAAAAATTAAAAAAATAATAATAATAATAAAATATTTAACCATATATATATATATATATATATATATATATATATATAAACAATTAAAAAACAAAAAACAAAAAAAAAAAAAACCAACCCCACGTGCTCCTCTTCCTCCCCTGAGCCCCGCTTCTGCCCCACCTATCTCACCCCCTTCCACTCCCCACCATCGCCCACCCCGACTTCCCCTCCCTACACCTCCCTCCCCCGCCCCTTCCATCTCACGTCCCCCCCCTCTCTCTTCCCCGTCTGTCCCCGCTTCCCTGACCCTCGCCCCCTACACCTCCGTCACCTCGCTCCCCTCTGAAAACTTTAAATTTCCAATTATTTCGCATCAATTTTAGTGATCCCTGAACCACGCCCCGTCCATCTCTCTGACCCCCATCCCCTACCCAACCAAGCCCCCAACCGTATGATCCACATATAAACCAATATAATACTCAGAGAAATACACCGATAAATAACCTCATATTGATGAAGCAAAATCCAAACCCGAGATGGGACTCCCACGTTTCACCCGACCATAGAATGATTGATTCAAATTTCATACCTTTTCTCTGCAATGATGTGATAGGATAATAAATCTATGAGAAATTCCTGATGAACCTCCTATAATAACATAGAACCCGCATGAAGTATCTCACCTCATCTACGTTTCTAGGAGCTGCCCACTCCATGATGGCCCTTATCTTTTCTGGATCTACTGCAATGACCTCCTTGGAGACAAGATGTCTCAAGTAATGTACCTCACTCTATAAGAAACTATGCTTGGTGAGATTAGCATACAGTTGATGCTCTTCCTCATTTTTTAGAATATATGAATATGTGATCAATGAACACAATAAGAAACTTATCCAAATAAGGATGCAACACATTATTCATTAAGCACATAAAAGTAGCCGTAGCATTATTCAAATCAAATGGAACTACAACAAATTCATAATGCCCATAATTGGTCCAGAAAGATATCTTGTAAATGTCCTCCTATTTGATGTGTGCCTGATGGTATCAAGATCTCAAGTCGATCTTAGAGAACAGTGTTGCTCCCTTCAATTGATCGAACAAGTTATCAATCCTCGGTAATGGGTACATGTTCTTGATGGTCACTTTTTTCAACTGCCTATAGTCAATGCAT
The DNA here is from genome assembly GCA_031772625.1 of Pinus tabuliformis. NCBI lineage: Eukaryota > Viridiplantae > Streptophyta > Pinopsida > Pinales > Pinaceae > Pinus > Pinus tabuliformis. Next base: position 1,504,345,221 of record CM062819.1, on the reverse strand, counting down.
AATATATGACTGCCATCTTTCTTATTTACAAACAATATCGGTGTGCCCCAAAGTGATACACTTGGTCTAGTGTATCCTTTTTCCAACATTTCCTTCAACTGAAACTTCAACTCTACCAACTCAGATGTGCCCATCCTATAAGTTTCTTTTGATGATGGAGTTGCCCCTAGAACTAACTCAATAGAAAATTCTACTTCTCTGTGAGGTGGAAACTTTGAAATGTCCTTAGGAAACACATCTTGGAATTGTTGTAGAACTAGCTACCTACTCAAAACATTTGTATCCTCAGCTTCCTTACCTTTGTCACTAGAAATATGCATAGAAAATAACACACACCCTTTCCTACAACTACACTTTTCCTGAATAGTTGTCACCATCCTAACTGATGTGGCTTTCTTCTTCCCTTGTAAGACCCTCATCTGCCCATTGTCATCCACACACTCAATGGCTTTGTCATAACAATCCACTGTGGTCCTTTAAGGTACAACAAATCCATGCCTAATGACATACTGTATGATCCCAATGGTAATACATTCAAATGTGTTGCAGTAGGCATACCATTCAAATAAAATGCACAAGCTCTTACCCAATGATGAACTAGCTTCTTTGTACCTGTAGCCAACTACAGTAACCAAGATTTTGCATGCAATTCCTTACTCAAATAACACTTATCCGCCAAGTCAGGACTAACATAACTATAATTAGATCCACAGTCAATCAAAATAGAAATAAATTGATCACAAAACTTACTATTCATCTCAATGATAGATGTCTGATGGTCTGCATGTTTGTTATCCAATGTCCCATAAATACGAGGAATTCTTTGACCAACATCCCCAACAGTTTGTGCCTCCCGCACACTATATATCTGCGGCCTACCACCCTGATTCTGTGGAAAATATCTCTTAAGCTACTCCTTTCTACATGCCCGACAATCCGACTAACGAGTACCCTCACCTATATGTTGTTGCTGTTGTGACCCATGTCCCTGTCTAGCTACATTGAACCTATTTTGTGGTGCCACATTTTCTTTCTGTTCTACCTTTTGAGGCCTTACTCTCTTAGGTTGTTATTTACATTTACCTTTTCCTTTCCCTTTCCAACCTTGCTGAGATTGATTCTTATGCTTTGACTGTTTATAAAAATGCTTCAATTTCCCCATGACCTCCTCAAGTGACCAAGGCTCATCATACTCAATCCGATCCGTAAATTCTAATGGAAATCCACTGAAAATTCATTGAACTTTAGTCTTATCATATTCAAGATAAGGTACATACCACAATAGCTCCAGGAACTTAGTCGTGTACTCTTCATATGCCATTGATCCCATCTTTAGTTCATAGAATTATTTGACATTATTGTCGTAGTACCTCTCTGACAAGTAATTATTCTTGGAAAGCCTCTTGAACTCCTCCAAACTCATGTCAACGGTCCTGATGTCTCTAACCCAGTACAGATATTCCCACCAAATGTCTTCTTTACCTCTCAAGCTGAAGATAGCTACTCTGGCCTTCATATTATCTGTGTAATTATGCAACTCAAAGAACTTCTTCATCCCAAGTATCCAAGCCTCTACATCTTCCAACTTCTTCAAATCTCCATCAAAATTAGGTGGCTTTAATTTCTTAAAATCATTTGGAAAGTATACCCTATCACTCCTCATGTGAGGATGATAACGATGATGATCATGCCGCCTGTGAGAACCAAAACTATAATAATACATGTATCCATCACCTCTCCTATCCAAAGTATCCAACAACTGCCATCTCTAACAGTGGCATCTATATCCAACCTGTGACCACCATGACACCTACTTCCATATGCCCCATTAATTTTGTCCTCTTGTACATGTCTGATCCGAAGTGGCCCTTCCCACTACAATTCTGACAAACTTTAAAGAAGTATATCATTAACCTAAGCTTGTTCCTCTTGTGCTTGTATGATCCATTCATTGTGTGCCTTACAACACCTTATTTCTTCCCTCAAGATTCTCAATGTGTGTGCCAAATCAGAATTTTGCCCTACACCACGCTACTCATCTGTTTCATAGGGAGATTCTTTGTAGCCTACCATCTTTCTAGTGATTTTGATCTTTCTCTTGCAAGGCACACTATGTTAGCTCAACCAAATTACAATAAACTAACGTATCTTAGCAAAACTTCGGGGAGTATATCTCATCTACAATATCATCAAATCAGAATGATACATGTATAAACATAATCATAACAACATATAGACATGATACATAAGCATATAACCGTGTAACCATCAGTGTAGCTAGAGTCCAGTCATCAATGCATGACCATATCAACTACACATACCATGACATCATGCATGAAAACCACAACCATACTGACCTACACTGATAACATGCAAGCATAACAACATGTAGCCAATCATATACTCATGACAACATACTTCATAACAACAACATCCTCTTCAACATGGCAGCGTTGCTACAATGATGACTGACACCATGCATATGTAATAGGCACATAGACCACATGAATGTCTAATCACATGTGCAAATGATATCAATGCATGACCAACACACCGCCCATCCAATCCGAGGGGTGGACCATGCTCTGTTACCACTTTGTAATGCCCTACTCCAACGTCTACCCTAGTAACCATCAAACTGGGGTAAATATGTTATGAGAGGCTACTATTATTAGATTCAACCTCCTATGTGACATTAAGGAAGTGTAATCAATGGAAACGTGGCATACAAACATTCCACATCAACTACAACACTCCTAGGAACCATCCCAACAATTCAAATAGTTAGCACTTGGGTCTGATTGATATTTTTGACCAGTTGACCTCTGAATGTTCTCATGTTATAGGTCTTCTAGCATCCAATAGGCTCTAGACTCTCTCATGAGAAGACATGCCAATGTCCACGAAGTATTTTTCTCATTGCTATGCCAATGTCCTCGAGATTTGAACCACTTTATAACACCCAAAGCGCAGGTCACTACCTAGAATTGAATGACACCTTCATATCAGTAAGATAACAATGAAAGAATGATGCAAAAGTAAACACTTGAACAAGCCCTTAACTAGACCCCTACTAGCCATGACAGACATTTCATCAAACATATCACAATTATGTAGTCTACAAGTGTAAACAATAGATTTAAGCATAGGGATCTCATACTTATCTTAGAATATCTAAGAACCATTATTCCCTCATATCATTTGTTGCATTATCATCTATAAGGTCATAGATATAATGTCCATTCATTTACAAATAAAAACATGATGACAGCCATACATAGTCACTGTCATAAAATACATACATAACCAACATGATAGAAACATAAATACCAATGAAATCACAACCATATCATCCACATATAAACCAATATAATACTCATAGAAATAGAAGGGGAAATAACCTCATATTGATGATGCAAAATCCAAACCCGGGATAGGAATACCACGTTCCACCCAACAATAGAATGACTGAGCCAAATCTCTCTTCAACCATTCACACCTGCGCCATATTCCAAGCATGAATGTGGGAGTCAAATCAAAAGAACCAACCAGAGCATCCGGAGGCTAAAACACCTCACCCTCATCAATAGAAACCATGCTTTACCGTAATCCATCCCAAATCACTAGGCCAATGTAATGAACATGTAATAACAGGCTTTACCATGATCTCAACCAGATCACTAGGCCAAACAAGCATTGATGCCACCATATTTCTACACATAAACGATGAGTAATTTTCATGTCTCCTAGTCTTTCAGGCTTTACTGCAATCCACCCGAGATTACTTGGTCCTAAACTGAGACCCACTCTCTAGTCTTTACCGCATATCCCAACCGGATATTACTAGGACCAGCAAAGAGAAATCCACCTCTTGGATTTACTGTATATCTTGCCATTCACCAGCAAGGATTCTTAGGCCCACTCAGGCAACACAATCCTAACTTTACTAAAACCCACAATATGGCTCAGCGGTCACGACTCACTAGGCCAGTGGATTTACTGTGATCCACTATCTGGTTGAAGGACCACTAAGCCATGTGCTCTATCATTCATAGATCCACCTCCCTCAACTTTGAATCCATCCGACAATCTAGCTCTACCAAAACATGAGAACCCATCATGCCATGGCTATCCAAAAATGACAAGGTTAGACTAAAAATATTGTCACACCTGGCAAAACCCATGCCATAACAATAAAAGAACCACATGAAATACCATGCATGCCAAATCTAGCAAGGAAAATACACATGCAAATCGGTACCTGCAAAGAATATTGTTGTAGTTGCTTGATCCCACTCTTCCTTGCTTGATCCTTTCTTCCTCTTGCCTTCTTTTCCTTTCTTGATCCATTGCCAAACTACTCCAAGAAAACTCCAAGTGCCCAAGGGTGAGAGAGAGAGAGAGAGAATAATGAGAGAGATTCAAAATTGAAATGACAAAAGGTTACAAACTGATCCTCAGAATCCTTTTTATAAATTAGGCATCTATTTTCTTCATTTTCCTTCATTTTACTCCTCACATGCAACCTGTGACCTTTCACCTTCCTTTTCTCCTAATTTCCATTATTTTCGTAAATAAATGTGCCAAAAATTCCATTTTGCCTTTCCAAAGACTTATCCATTGCCTTTGCCAATTTCCTTAGCCATATAAACCAAATTACCAGCCACACTAGGATGTCTTGCCCAACATTCAGCTCGGAATAAATGCCCCATCAATTGTGGCTATTATTTTGCCTTTATTAACTTTTATTACGTGGAACTTTCACCGGGGTTGTTACAATAGATATAACATGTGTTCCCTTAAAAAATTACATCATAACCATGTTACATCTATTGACCTACATTAATGAGGTTATGCTTTAGATGCGGAATATAATAAACATTAGATATGTATTTATGTTGATTTTGTTTAGTAAGAATAGGGGCATTACCTTTCCCCTAAGTTTTAATACAACAACGATCTCCAAGAGTGATTTCCGATGTCATGGAAGCATCAAGATAAGAAAGCAGATTCTTTTTACCTCTCATATGATTGTTGCAACCATTATCCAACAACCAAAGGTCCTTGCTGTGAGGGTCTTCAGAAAGATAGCACGAAAGAAACACGGTCTCAGGGGATTCTCCTTCATTGTTCGGGAGATGGACATTGCTTCTTTGTTGATTTCACTATTTCTTCTACATTCATGTTCATAATGCCCAAATTTCTTGCATTAATAGCATTGATTCTTAGATTTGTTTCCATGTTTTTCTTCTCTAAGTTTGGTTTTGTGGAGGTCTTCACTGGTTGGCTGCACGATGATGTTCTAATTTTCCTCTGCCTCAACCTCTGTCTCGCTTTTTTCTGCCTCTATATCCTCTACCTCTGGGTCTACCAAAAGAGAGTTGTGCTTTGAAATCTTGTTCCATGGAATCTTCCGCCAAACTGAGTCTTGTTTCGTGTGGGAGAAGTGGTCCCTTGAACTGTTCAACTGAGAAATTTGTAAAATCTTTGGACTCCAAAGTGGTTGTACAGTCATGTGATATTTTATGGGTAGGCTTGAAAGGAATTTTTTAACAATCTTTTGATCTGTAATGGTTTCACGAATGAGTTTGATCTGATTGACTATTCCCATGACTGTAGTCATGAACTGGTCCACATTCCTTGTGTCAGTCATCTTCAGGGTTTCAAACTCAGCTCTCAATTTTTGCAATTTAATGCTCTTCAATGTATCATTGCCATGATACATAACTTTCAAGATTTCCCAAGCTTCTTTTGTTGTGGATGCAAAAGTTATCTTGTCGAGATAGAGTCATTGACTAAGTTTTGTATCCAACATGTGGTTTTTTGCTCTTTCTTTATTGGGTCGGCTCAACACAGTCCTTTTGAAGTGTACCCAACACTCTTGGGCTTGCAAAAATGTCTTCACTTTTAAAAACCAAAACTTGTTATTTTTTCCAAACAAAATCAGAGTCCAGAGCAATGAGATAAAGAAAAATTCCAAAACTAAAAAATATTGCAAATAGTGGAGTAAGGAACAAGTATCTTCTCTCTGTTCTATTTTCTTGTTTTTTTTTTGTTATTTCACGATTTTATGGTACTGTTGGATATAATGCTTCCATGTGATGTGTGGAAGTCAGTGTGTTAATATAACTATGGTGATAAATATGATTATAATATGTGATTTGAGTTGTACAATTGCTCTTTGCGGTTATTTCTCAATTTCCAACCGGCACTACATTGGACATATTCGTTCTCTTTGCGGTTATCTCTCAATTTCCAACCGGCACTACATTGGACATATTCGTTTAGATGTCCGTAATAACATTTTTTAATCGATGATTTATTCTGTGTTTCTTCAGTTACAATGCACTGGAACGGAGGGAGTGTTGCAAAGGTGGAAAAGGAATTAACAAGAAAGCAACTCCAGTGCTCTTGCTGCTAGCGTTGGATGGGTCAAATGCTGCTAGCACTGGATATGTGTCTGCACACTTACAAACAACCTCAACTGAAGCACTGTTTTATGGGTTTTCAATGGCCAACATGCCATCTGTTACCCCAGCACAGGTTCAGGTCCTAAACAGGTTGAAGATCTAAATGAGCAGGTCAAAAAACAGACTTCAGCTAAACTCTATTAATGTTTGTATTTTTCTTCATACTATTTTCCTGTTTAAACTTCGATTATGAAGACCCTTCGCAAAACCGTTGATCTGGGAATGGACCGTCGATCACTTCACTACTTGTTATTTTCAGGACCATATAGAACAGTACCGGATGCAAGCTGGTGTGACCCACGACACATAGTTTCCTCGAGTGATATGAACCTGGGGGACCTGGAAAACGTCGCTGCCCATGGGCATGTGCACAGATGCTTCAAGCATGTCCACTGGTAACACCTCGTTTAGCTGACATACAATAAATCAACCCATCCAATATAAACACCAATAATAACTAATTGATGGGTAGGATTCTTGCCATTTGCAGCCCAAAACAAAAGTCTCCAAACTCAAAAATTGTGTATTTACAACAGCATACGTTCTTTTGCCACCTGTAGTAGCTGCTTCCATTCTCTTTTGCATGTGTTTTGATTTAACTCTTCATCCCAGCTTAATACAATCAATCCACCAATAGCCATGTTTAATGAATATTTATGAATTCTAGCACTCCATATTTGATCAGTCCTGTAACAGTATGGGATGTACACGTTGCAATTGTTAAATGAATGTAACCAAGAAGAACTGATTCGATTGAACATCTCCAGACACCAGCCGGCTGGAACCTTCCAATGCAGTTTCCCTGTACTCTCCAGCATATAGGCGGCTGGCTGAATCTGTCATGCAAGTGTCCAGCGTCCACTACGACGCATTCAAAGTTTATTTAATAATAATAGTGGAAAGCTTACACGGAGAAACACCCAAGCTTGCAAGTTCAATGGAAAAATGGAAAATAAAAACATCGTATTCACGTGACATTAAAATTAGGTTTTATATTATTTTAATATTAATATAATTATTTTTTATATAAATAATTATAATTATAATATTAATATTAAATTATGTCGATTGGTATAATTTATAATGGCATATAGATATTGATAGAAAAAGATGTCTTTCAGATATATTAATTACATTTATTAGTGTAATTGTACTAAGTTAATATTATTATTTGAAAATTGAAATTAATATCATTATTTTGTTAAAAATTTATTTATTTTTTCTATTATTATTATTTCAAGATTTAATTTATTTTTCTGTATGTGAAATTTTTATACCTATAATATTTAGAATTACAATTAATACTTTTAATAGCAGTTGTCAATAACCCGATTTTTTGAAAGCTTTTCCGGCGGGTTCTTCCGGTCGAAATCTGGCAGGAATTTATTGGAATCGCAAGTTTGATAGCTAGTTTCTGCACAAGCGTCCCAGGGGTTTTTCAGGGTGTTGAATCCAAATATGCAGTTAGAAAACCATTTTAAGCAACAAATCAAGATTTAACCTCAATTTCTTTAGCCGGATTCCGTCACCGGAATCTCCAAAAAGTCACATTATAGACAACTCCCTTTTAATATTTATTAAAGTCAAAGTCATTATTGTTTCAAGTGCAAAAATTGAAAACTTAACTCTGAAGAAGGTGATTTGAAATACATTATCCTTCAATATAAAAATAAAAATCATTTGGTATATTTTGACTAATATCCTAAATCAAAATCATTGTAAATTAATGAATAACAATTACTATAAAATATCCTAAATCAAAATCATGGTAAATTAATGGGTAACCATTACTATTTTAAACAAGTTTCTATAAGTAAACTTTAACTACAAGAGTACAAATCATTAGAGTATATTTTGACTAATATCTTAGAAACAAATCTCATTTAGTATATTTTGACTAATATCCTAAATCACAATCATTGTAAATGAATGAATAACAATTACTATAAAATATCCTAAATCAAAATCATGGTAAATTAATGGGTAACAAATACTATTTTTAAACAAGTTTGTATAAGTAAATTTTAATTACAAGAATATAAATCATTAGAGTATATTTTGACTAATATCTTAAAAACAAATCTTTTTAAATTAATGTGTAACAATTATTATTTTTAAACAAATTTGCACAAGTAAATTTTAACTAAATCTTCATCATCTAAGAACTTATTGGTTAGGATTTCAAAATAAAATATTTAATTATTTATATTAATAATCTATATATATATAGGTTATAATGAAATATTTTAACATTTAGAGTTAATTAATATTGGTTTCTATTTAATATAATAATAATAATAATAAATTAGTCCAAAGGGATAATTTAATTGGTAAGTTTAAGTACCTTTCCAATTGGGAGGTCATGAGTCAAATGTCTTCGATGTCCTTGGGGATAGATCGAAGGGTAGATCCCTTCGGATCTACTTGGATTATTACCAGCGGATGCCGAGATCATTATCCGTCAATATTATTACGTGGATGTAGGCTACTTAGTGAACCACAGTCGAAAAAAAAAAATAAGAAAAACATTTTAATGTAAACATTCTCTTACATAAATAAAATGTGAATGACAATATTGAGTAAAATATTTTAATGTTAAGCATCCACTTGGCTTTAAAAACTATTTAGATATTATATAAAAACTTGAAAATAGAAATTCTACTATTAAAATATTTCAATTAGGGAATTTTACATTTTGGTCTAAAATTCTAATAAAAATTTGTTAAAATGAAAGTTTAAGCTATGTAGCCTACATAATCCACGTGCTCAAGGGTATTTTCAAGGTGTTGAATCTATTTAGGTGTTAAGAAAAAGTTGTTTAAGCAATAAGATATATATATATATATATATATATATATATATATATATATATATATATATATATATAGCTTGAGTGGGCCTAATGGTTAAGAGCAAGTGTTTCCTCATAAGAGGTCACAGGTTCAAAACTAGAGGGGGGTAGATTATGTTTGCCTTTGTAGACTTAGTAGTTAAATTGTTGCGCGGAGGTGTCCCTTGTCCCACAAACAAGGGGGTCTCATACACCAATTTGTTGTCTGGCTTGATTCCCACGATTGAGGTTATGGATTGTTGGGGCAATTATATGAGTATATATATATAGGTATAAGTGTTTGCCTCAATACTTAGTTATCGACCAAGGAATCGTAATTTGTAGAGATGATGCACTATATGTACTGACAATAGATAAGTTATGTTGTTTGTTGTGTATAGTCTAGATAGTGATTACTTCAAATTAACACATAATTCTACAAACTTTAGTTCATTCATCACATAATTAATGAAAAGCCACACAAATCAAGTAACGACTTCCTCCATTTATAGGCTCAATAAACAATAAGATGGACTTAACTCCATTTCCTGCAACTATTAATCTTATCCAACTCAATTCAATGCATTTAATTATTAAACAAGACAATCAAAATGAGTGTCTGTATACTGAATATTTTAAATAAGGTAGCGAGTTCCTCTATTTATAGGCTCATGAAATAACAATACGGAGTTAAATCCATTTCCTGCAACTATTAATCTTAACCAACTCAATTCAATGCATTTAATTATTAAACAAGGCAATCAAAACTAGTGTAGGAAATATTTGATAAGAGTCTTCACTATTGGTGCCTGTAGGTGAACGGTGAGATCTCAAGTCTTATCCTTCCTATGCTTCAAACAATCAATCATTAAGTTTGTAACTCAAATATGATATAAACTAAAAAACTATCACTCATAAAGAAAAACTAGAAACACTAAACTATTTAATAACATAAAAATATATATATATATATATATATATATATATATATATATATATATATATATATATAACTTGCCTTGATGTCTTTGGTGGGCCCTTGCTAAGCTAGTAAGGTAAGCTTGAAAACTTATAGAGCTAAGAAGGAAGTTAACATACTCATCTTAACAATTGTTGCTCATATTTTTAATAAAAAACAAGGATTAGAACTTAACATTTCATCAACATTAAAAATCTCCGAGTGTTGGAGCAATGTTTCTAACTCTTTGATTCTCCAACCTAATCTCTCTCTAAAGAATAAAAAATTAAAATACTAAGATATAAAAATATTATCTTAATTATTCGACAAACCTTTATTTTATAAATAAGAGGGTCATCACAATCAAAGTTACAGGAGATAATCATGAAATTTGTATAGCTAACCTGAATTTACATTTGTAACCTCATCCTTATGACATGAAGTGAATGAGGAGGAAGTGAATCACGAATCACTAAGTAAGGGAGATGTCTTCAAAAAAATTCTTGGCTCAATCGTAGACTATTTGTTGAAGTACTAAGTTTGGAGATGAAGTATGGTACTAGAATGAGACAGTACAACACTAGTACTGAAATAGAATAAATGAAGAGTTGGTATTGGAATCAAACAGAGGAACACTCGTACCAGAACAAAATAATATAACATGGGTGACAAAGTTAAAAGGTAGAGAAACTGGTGCCACAATCGAACAATGGAGCAGCTGGTACCGAAATCGAATAGTGGAATGAATAATACCAGAATAGAACAATATGATGAGAGCAATATCCAAGAGCTCGAGCCACTGGTCAAGTGTCAGTTGGGTGCACGCGTGTGGTGAGTGAAATTGCCGAGAACACAACTATTGGCCGAGTATCAGATGGGTGGACAGGTATTTGACAAAGACCTAAGCTCCCTATTACTGAAGAGGCTAGCCAAATAAGAACATAGGTACCAAATCGTTGAACTACCCAACTTCTAGAATGCTGAACTACCCAAGCGCTGGAATGTTGAATGAGTATTGGATGACTAGGAGTGAAAATCCAAAGATCTATGTGACCTAATAAGAGAAATTAGCTAGTAAAAGATCAAATAAAGTTATTTTTACTACAAGAAAACATAGAAATTGCATTTTGAAATATAGATTACCTCATATAGACATCAGAAGGCTAAAAGGGCATATACTTCAAGAAAATAGGTGAATAGTAGATAGATTTGAGGCAAAGTAGGTCAAAAATGGAGGTCAATTAGGGAATTATAAGTATCAAAAGGGAGACCCAACATTCCCCCATGCTCAAGTTGTTGCATGCCTTCATGCAAAAAAAGGATTGAATCAATCTTTAGAATTTCCAAAAATGAAGCCTTCCTTGCCTGGGTATCAGTTACTTGGCTCCAAGAACTTCACACTTGAGGCCTCTTCCTTGAGTTCCCTCCTAATGACCCTGGTAAAATGGACAAGATGAAGAAACTTCTTCAACTTAGTGGAGGCCTCATCACACTCCTCTTGCAACTTTTGGCTATTCTTCTTAAGCTACTTGTTTTCCTTGTTTTTCTTTTGAAGTTTTTCAATCTTGGCCATCATCCGTTGCCTAGCTAAGGAACTATCTGGTTCAGGTGTTTTCTATTTGGCCAATCTCCTCTTAGGTTCTACTTCTCTTCTCAATTCTTGCAAAGTTTCTGTGACAAGCTCTTATGTTTCATTGAGTGTCTCCTCCTGTACATGTTCTCCTTCAGGAGAGGCAGAGATATCAATCAAATGTGCTGGAATAAGAGTAGTGGGAGTAGTTATTACCACTTTTTCCATACTTCTAGTGGTTCAGCGTAGGGGTGTGGATGGCTCACTATCCTGAGACAACCTTCTCTTCTTTCCTTTTGTCGATCGCACGGTTCATGTGGCTTCATTTTCCTCTGTATGTATCTTCTTATTTTTAGAAATTTGAGCCTTGTCAGTGCCTTCACTAATTTGAGGATTCTTTTCTTTCTTAACACTTGGTGGAAGAGTTTCTTCTTCGGCTAATTTGGCAGCTGCCTCTGAAATGGTACCTATGAATTCTTCTTTGTCACTACTAGTTGAATTTTTCTTCTTCTTCTCACTAGTCAAAATTTTGCTTGAAGTGGGTGAATCGATAGAAGTTGTTCTACTCTTTGAAGACTTGACTATTGATACAACTGTTTCTTTCTTTCCTTCGACTTCAAACTTATCTAACTTGTTAATAGAGCTCGATGGAGTAGGGCTATCAATAGCCTCCTTAGACTTTAATTTTTTCTTATGCTTCTTAATACTTTCTTATTTGTTGTCAAGTTCCTTAGTGCTCTCTTCTGGTAGATTTTCCTCCATGTGTTGGGAACCTTCGACTTGTGCAAAGTGTTGTGCTAGAAATGTCTTCTAGTCACTACTGTTGAACCTCAGAATTACCTTCTCCTTGACATTTGTTCTCACCTTTTTCTCTCATTTTCTCATAATACTATAGACCCAATCAATGATAAATGCTAGGATTTGTCTTAGGGAAGCATTAAAATGATCGCCATATTATATTTTCATGTTCTTTCTATTTTAATATATTTTTTGCAATTTAGCTGCAGAACGCAGCCTATTCTGCAACAGACTTTGGATTTTGTAGCTACTCTCATGGTTTGGCAGGTTACAGGTGTCAAATGAAGAACTGGGCAACATGGGAATTTCCATAATCATCTCCACATGGATTCTATCCTATTCACTCGGTCGAGATCGACAGAAAAGCATGCCTAAAGTCATGGTCAAAGATGGAGTCAAATACGTGATCTAGAAGCAGTAGGACTCTTGATTTGCTCTTTCATAGCTAATCAAGAGTCTAATAGTTCTGTTGAAGATTTAATTCGAATTAGCCACCTGTAGCTGATCAGAAGTTAAACAGTCCTATTATAATTCAAATTAAGCCACTTGTAGCAAGTTTTTCTCATAAACAATCATGTTAGATTTAATTCAAATTAGCCACCTGTAGCAAGTTTTTCTCATAACAGTTATGTTATTTTCCTATAAAACTCGGTTGCATGGAACCGAGAAGTAGTTGGTATATAGAAGGAATTACGTTTAGGCTTTTGCTGATACTCTGTATTCAGACATCGTTTTGTTCATAATAAAAACTTCGTGTTGTCAATGATGGTTTAAAGTGCATCGTTAACTAACTAGCATTCCAACCACATCAGTTGCAGAGGGACCCTACACTGAATGAGGTTTTTCCACTTGTTGTTTTTAGTTTAATTTCTAGTACTCTGTTTTCAACAAGTTTGTTTTCTAATTTAGAATGACGTTTCACTTCAATTTTTAACCAATACACAGTTGCTTAGTTTTCTTACTGTTTTCTTATTCATTCTCTTAGAACAGAACTGTCAATTAACAGTATTAGTATATGTTTTCAAAAACCATTTCAAAATGATGATGACCCTAAATTGAATGGTTAAATATTTAATTCATACTGTGATTGAATTTATTCAGTGCATTGTTAGTTTTACACACTTTTACCTTTTCTTTGCTTTCAAGCCCTTACTTAGTTGCATCACTGATATTCCAAAAAATCATTTCAAGGAGATTGATTTCATCATATTCCGAAATTGAATGGTTGAATGTTTAAATCAATGCAATTACTGAGTTACCTCCAGCATAATTTTCGCTTTTGGTTTTAAGAATTAGATCCATGGATTAGGACTAATGATAAAGGTAGGATAGATGCTCTATTTTTTTATTAGGTTCTAACTGGCCAAACAGTTCTTGGTCCATTTTTATGAAATTAGATTAACTTAGGAATCTTCCCTCTCCTTTAAAATTCATTAGATCAATTTAAAATTTCTTATAGATTGTACATTCTTAGACACAAAAGAATAGAAACCCCCAAAACAAACATAAAATACAAAACAACAAAGTAAGAGAAAGGTTAACTAAGCACATGTAGTGCACAACAATTCATCAGTTTACAAACCTCGGTTGATAATTTATGCAAGAAATTTAGGATACTAAATTGACTAAACATTTTGGCGCCGATCTTGGGGAAGTGTAATTAGGTAACTTTATATATTACATAAAAAAAATATGATATGCGTAGAGAAAGAGACTCTAGGGGTAGATTTGTAGTTGGAGGCAGTAGTTTGATTCCTACAACACCACCTACTCCACCAAGACTAAGGAGAGATACACCTCCATCTCAAACTCATATTCCTATCCATATACCTCCCAAAGTTCTAAGGTAATAAATCCAATCAAGAGGATCTCCTACTTCATCTACTGAGGTAGTCATAGAGGAAGAAAATCTTGGATCTCCAATAGAAGGAGTAGCCTTTTTCACCTCTACAGGGTAACATATTTTAATTGAAGAATTAATAATATCTAGTGGAGAAGAAGAAGTAAAATCTTTCTTCCACATACCATTGATAGAGGCACGAGAGGAAGAGCAATTAACCATGTAGGTTGAATCTTATATTAACTTTGAAGAAATTATAATGGTAGAAGAATGAGAGGATGGAAATTTTCACTATTTGGAGGAGGAGGAGGTAGAGGAAGAGGTAGAGTAAATAATGGAGAAGGTAGAGGAAATAATGGAAGAGGTATAGGAAATAGGGAAGTTGATAATTATTTTGGATTCCCTATAGTTGATGAAGAAATAGATGCCACAATGAGAAATAAATCAACTTCTATCCTCCCTAATTTTCATGGATTAAAAAGTGAAGATCCTGAAACCTTTCTATTTGAATTTGAAGTCTTGTGCAGAACTTATGATTATTTACAAGACTCTCAAAAACTCAAATTGTTTCCTTCAACATTGAAAGGAGGTGCCTTAAAATGGTTCATGGGATTGGTCACTCAGTTTATTGGAACATGGAATGACATGAAGAAAGTGTTTTTCGACATGTATTTGGATTATTGCATGACTATCAATCACAAATATGAAGTTTTCAATATGATGCAAAGAGAGGATGAAAATTTGGAGGATTTAATTGAAAGATTCAAATATATCTTAAAGAGAGAAAAAATGGATAACTTAGATCAAGGTACTTTAAAATTTCTTTTATTAAAAGCCAATAGACATGAGTGGATAGACATCCTTAACATGATGGGGAAGGGAGATACCTCTCAACTACAATTAAGTGACATTGAAGAGTTATGTGTTCATATCTCAAGAGGAAAATCCAAAACTTTGAAAGGTCCAAGAGATCCTTCTCTTATTAGAGTGAATAAGTCTGCAACTGGGTCCGTGAGTAGTGCAGAAATTGGAAACATGTTGGATGAATTTAAAAAAGATCTTCTAGGGAGCCTTAGTGAACGGATAGAAACCCTTAAGTTACAAAACAAGCATAAATCCGAGACTAATGCATTAGCTATTTTCTGTGCCAAATGCAGAAAGAAGCATGCTTTAAGAGAATACCCTTTGGATGCAAAAATCGTAGAGACTTGTGTGATTTGTTCATAAAACCATGAGACAAAAAGTTGTCCTTCAATTCTTTGTCTTAAGGTTGTGTTTCGAGAGGAAACAATCTCAAATCCAATAGAATCTCTTTGCTTCGTCTCTAGAAGACCTTGGCAAGGGCAACAAAACCAGGGTTTTAACAACCAAATGTATATGCAGCCCCCACCAAACTGGAATTCTTGGCAGCAACCTTGGCCTCAATCTCAATCTTAATCTCAGTCTCAACCTTGGGCTCAAGGAATGAAAAATACCTATGCAAGATTCTCTCCATACTATCATTATGCTCCATCATATCCAAAGTATCCTCCCCAACAAATTCCTCAACAAAATCAATAGCCCCAACTTCAAAACCAAAACCCTCAACTTTCACTGCCATTTCCAGAGAGACCGAATTGGCTACCTACCCAACCATTACGAAACCCCAACAATAAAAATCCTCAGAATACCTATATAGTAGAAGGACAAAAATTTCCAACTTATATGATCATTCCTTTAGATCTCAATGATCTCCAACTGAGAGGATATTAGAAAGGAAAAAGCGTTCTGTAGTTATTCAAGAACAAGACAATTCTGAGGAAGATTCTTTACAGAAAAATAAAATTTTTGAGGTAACATCTCCTCAAAACCAGAATACTGAAAATGAAAAATAGAAAGAACCAATAAACTCAACTCCTATCATATAGCAACCACCAGTATCCACTTCTACACCTCCTTTTCCTGAAAGATTACAAGTTGATAGAGGGATAGAAAAGCATATTATGTTGCCTAATTATTATTTTCTAGATGAATTGAAAAATGTATGTATCATAATCCCTTTGTTACAATCCATTAAGGAGATTCCAATTCTAGCTAAAACAATAAAGGAATTGAGAATGAAGAAACTAGGAAGAAAAACAAAAGAATTAAAAGAATTCAGCTGGCAGGAAAAATAACAAACATAATGGTGTGAAGTCCAGTTGTAAAAACACATATCAGTGGAGTTGAAATTTCGAATACATTAATTGATTTAGGAGAAGCAATAAACATCGTAAGAAAAGAAACCTTGGAACATCTCAAAATTCCTAATATTCTTTATACACCTACATTACTGTAATTGGCAAATAGATCTGTAATCAAACCAGATGGTGTGTTAGAAGATATTTCAGTGTCCTTAGACTCTTGGGAGTACCCTGTTGATTTTATGATCCTAACACCAAAGAAAATCTAGGAGGAAATCCACTTATATTAGGAAGACCTTGGCTGGCTTCAGCTGATGCCTTAATTAGATGTAGATCTGGTGATATGTATATCTCTGATGGTAAGTTGAAATATTTCCAAGGAAAACATTTAACATAAACAAAAACTTGGAAAAATTACAATAGGGAAAGCTAATCAAAACTTTACAACAACATTCTTCTGCATATGCTTGGGAATGGATTGACATGAAAGGATTTAGTCCTAAGACTTGTATACATCACATCTACATTGTGGAAAATTGTAAACCTATCAGAAAACCTCAAAGAAGGATGAAATCCAAATCTTAGGGAAATTGTGAAAGAGGAGTTGCAAATATTGCTGAACGTAAACTTCATTTACCCAATTTCAAACAGCCATTGGGTTCTTCCTCTAATGATTTTTCCTAAAAAGAATGGTAAATGGAGGGTATGTATTGATTATTTAAAATTGAATAAAGCTAACCTAAAAGATCATTTGCCTTTACCCTTTATAGATCAAGTGTTAGATACATTAGCAGGTAAGAAGTATTTCTCATTTTTGGATGGTTTTAGTGGTTACAATCAGATTCAGGTAGCACCTGAAGATGAATATAAAACCACATTCACCAGCCCATGGGGAACATATGAATACCAAGTACTCCATTTTGGATTGTGAAATGCACTTGCAACATTCCAAAGAGCAGCACTAGGAATTTTTTCTAATCTAATACATGATTGTGTAGGGGTGTATATGGATGATTTTACAGTTTATGGGAATACATATGAAGAAGCTTTAGAAAATTTGGAAAAAGTTCTTAAAAGATGTAAGGAAGAAGACATTTCACTAAGCCATGAAAAATGTTTTATGATGTTTACAGAAGGGATTGTTTTAGGACATCACATTTCAGGAGATGGAATTAATGTTTATAAATCTAAAGTTGAAGTCATCTCTAAATTATCAATTCTAAGTAGTCAAAAGAATGTTAGAAGTTTTCTAGGATTCACAAGATACTATAGAAGGTTTATAGAAAATTTCACTAAACTAGCATCCCCTCTCTTCAAATTACTCACCAAAGATTGTGAATTCAATTGGAATCTTGATTGTGAGTTGGTATTTGAGACTTTAAAAGAAAAAAATTCTTAGGCACCCATCTTAAGAGATCCAGATTGGAAATTACCTTTTCACATTTCAACACATGCTTCAGATACAACACTGGGATATGTATTAGGACAACAATATTTGATCACCTGTCATCTATTACACAAGAAAGAATTTGACTCCCACTAAGTTAAATACACTATAATTGAAAAGGAATTCTTAGTTGTTGCTCATGCTATCAACAAGGTCAGACATTACATAACAGGCTAGGAAACCTTTGTTCATACAGATCACTCTGCAATTAGGTACTTAATGAATAAACCTATTACTAATGGCAGAGTTACAAGATGGTTATTACTCCTGCAAGAATTAAAAATCATTGTTTTAGACAGACCTGGAAAACAAAACACAGTTATTGATTTCTTGACTAGAATTCAAAATATCAAATTTCACACTCTAGTTGAACATAAATTTCCTGATGAATATATTTTTGTAGTAATTACTCAGACCCCTTGGTTTCTAGATATTGCCAATTACATAGTCACAGGAAAATTACCTTCACATTTGTTTCCTAAGGAGAAACGAAAAATCATTCAATCAAGTGCAAGTTACTCATGGATAACTAATGAATTTTATAAAACAAGTCCAGATCTCATGATCAGAAGATGTGTTTGAGAAGATGAAATGCCTGAAATTCTTAAGGCATGTCATGATGAACCTTGTGGCGGACACTTTGCTGACAAGAGGAAAACCTATAAAGTCCTTCATTTAGGATATTATTGGGCCTCCATCTTCAGATATGCCAAAGAATATGTCAAAAGGTGTGATAGCTGCCAAAGGGTAGGGAAACCTGCTCCTTCAGATGAAATGCCACTACAAACTTAGGTTCTCATTGAACCTTTTGAAAAATGGGCCTTGGATTTTGTTGGACCAATTAATCCTCCATCTAAACAAAAGAAGCATATTTTGGTATGCATTGATTATGTCACCAAATGGGTAGAGGCTAAAGCATTACCTTCTGCCAATGAAAAATCTATAGTTAATATTCTTTTTGAGGACATATTCACTCGTTTTGGTGTTCCAAGAGAAATTGTGACAGATCAAGGATCTCAATTTACATCTAAAATGGTGGAAAGATTTGTGGAAGAATATAAGATAAAACATAGAAAGTCTACTCCTTACCATCCAAAAGGAAATAGTCAAGTTGAATCTACCAATAACGTGATTGAAGGAATTCTCACTAAGACTGTACATCTACACAAAAGAGATTGGGCAGAAAGGCTTCCTGGATCCTTATGGGCCTACAAAACTACATGGAGGAACACAACATGGCATACTCCCTATGAGCTTGTCTATGGGAAGCAAGTCCTGTTCTCTATAGAGTTTCAAATAAGAACCTTCAAGATGCCATTCGAATTGGGACTGGATTTATCAGAAGCACAGAAACGTAGATTGGAGCAACTCAATGAGCTTGATGAAATGGGGCAAGATGCAGTTTAAAGAACCAGTTTAGTCCAGCAGCAAAGTGCTAAATGGCATGATAAGTATATCAAGGAGAAGAAGTTCCAAGCAGGGGATTGGGCACTTTTGCTCAATTCAAAATTCAAATATTTTTAAGGAAAGCTTCTGACTCATTGGCTTGGGCCATATGAGATTGAACAAGTCTTTAATAATGGAGCAGTGAGAATAAGTACAATAGATGAAAGATAGGTACCTTTTCTTGTGAACGGTCATCGGTTGAAGATATATCATAAGACAATTTCAAGAAAGTATTTTGTCAAAATTTTCCAAGATAACACTGAAATGAAGCTCGTGAAGAAGAATTCTTCCTCTCCACTAACTTAGCTTTTCCTTGTATATATATCTAGGAAAAAAAATAAAATAATAAAATAATAATAATAATAAAATGTATGAGTATGAAAACCAATTTTTCATTGGCATACTTATATAGGAAATACAGGGTGAAAATCAGAGATTTCTGACATCCTATATTTCCCATTTTCTTTCTGTAATAAGTAGTGACATAAAGCTACATTCATTTGCAGTTCTTAATCTGCAAATTCATTTCATTTCATCTCACTTCACTTTCATTCCCTTTCACTGTTATATACCATTTCCATTTCATTTTGCATTCATGTTCCATAGCCATACCTCATTTTCATCATGTTCTGCAGCTAATTCCATTCCATGGCTAATTTGATTCTGCAACCATATCTCATTCCGCAGCTCTGTTCCAAACAAATGATGATTGCAGGGAATTGAAGAAACTTTTTTTTTAAGTCCAATATGCTAAAAAGGGTATCTTCGGATCAACATCAAAGAAAAAAACAAATGAAAAAGTTAATTTCTAGTAGGTAAAGTGAAAAAAATTATTTTAAATAGAAAGGTTAGAACATAAAGCATATATACTATGGGTATTCATATGTCTCCTTGACAAATTATCATTTGATTTGATTGCAATCTCCATCATACTGAATATCCTATCACATAATGGTTCATAATTAACTCCCTCATTGTTTTTAATGGTCATGACTATGACGTGACATACTTGTCCACGTTTCTCCAAAACCCCTATAGGCTACTTATTTCATACAAACCCGCAATTTCTTTCACCATATTCGCAATCAGTCGATTTCATAAACCAGGAAGGGTAATTCTAAAGGTTGAAGAACTCTACGTAGTAGAAGGAATGGGGCTAATTGTCAGATGAGAACTTGTAGGAGCAAAGTACATTGAAGAATACCCACAGCTCAAGGAAATGTTGCAGAAAGCTAGATGGTTCAAATTCATTGAGAAATTTGATGGTTTTCATAAGGAGATTACAAAATCCTTTGCTAGATCTTTTGATGGCACAGAGGTAGAAATTAGAGATATTAAGTTTACATTAACTGAGTCATTCATAACTGAGGCTACAGAAGTTCCAAGGCATGGTGAAAGATGGTTCAAAAAAAAGGAATTCCACAGTGAATCATGGAAAGTAATACTCAAAAGCCAAAGTATGGATGTCTCTATTTTTAGAAAAGGAATTCCCATTTCAAATCTTAAAAGTATGTGGAGGAACATGCTTTGGATATTACATAAATTTATCACCTTTGAGGGGGGATTTGGTTGCATGTATGTCTACCATATCCGTTTACTGATGAATTTCCTAGAAAATGGAGAAATCAATGTTCCTTTCTTCTTGCTAAATAGTTTAAGAAGGATGGCCTCAAATGTGCAAAATAAAATAGAGTTCATAGATACAACCATGTATCATCATGGGTTGATAAAGATATTGATTGAGTTTCATTTAAAAATCATAGGACATACCTGGGAGAATTTCCTCATTAGAAACCATTTCCAAGACGCACCAGAGTCACCTAAAGAAGATAATGTTAGAAGAAGTAGAAGAAAGAAGTTTGGTATAACTATTAAAGACAGAACTCAATGTTCATTACAGAAAGATGATGAAAAATTAATCTCTGAAGAACTGGTAGAAATCAGGAAGAAAATTAGGGCAAGAGGAAAAATAAGAAAGGAGAAAAAGCTCACAGACAACCTAGAAGAAGCTCTAGACACTGAGGTTTGATAAAGAAAATATCATCAAAAGGGACAAATTTTATAAACTTAGATGCAGAAACACCAGAGACATCTCCTGTTAACATCCCTTCTGCACATAGTCCTCAAAATTCTCCTAATCATCATTTTGAAGGTAGCCCAAGCAAAGGATCTCCAATCATAGACCCAATCCAGCAACAAATATATGATTATATAAAATCAAAGGAGAAGAGAAGTGCCTCAATGAACCCAGAACCTTCTGTCAGTCCACAAAAACCTCTAATTGACTCTCTCAAACAGGAAATTTATGAATTAGAGATATTGAACAAACATATCAAATAGGAGAATGAAACCTTGAAGGAACAAAATAAATTGGAAAAGGCAATTCATGATAATACCATTCAACTTCTAGGACTGTGGTATAAGAAAAATAGGAAGTTGAAAAGAAAGAATAAGATTCTGAACAGAATCGTCATTAACCTCAAGTACAGGCTTCTTATGAGAAAACCTAGAATGACAGTCACTTCAAAGAAGAGCAAAAGAAGAAAGTTGGATATACTAGTAGAGGTGTCTGAGCAAATGCATTAGATAAGAAGAACTCGCATTTTTGGAAAATTGCATGAGGACATGCAATGACTTTGCAGTGGGGGTATGTTGAACCTCAGAATTACCTTCTCCTTGACATTTGTTCTGACCCTTTTATCTCATTTTCTCATAAGACTACAGACCCAATCATTGATAAATGCTAGTTTTTGTCTTAGGAAAGCATTAAAATGATCACCATGTTATATTTTCATGTTCTTGCTATTTTAATATATTTTTGCAAATTAAATACAGAACGTAGCCTATTTTGTAGCTAATTGTGGATTCCGTAGCTACTCTCATGGTTTGGTAGGTTATAGCTCTCAAATGAAGAACTAGGGCACATGGGCATTTCCAGAATCATGTCCACATGGATTCTATCCTATTCGCTCGGTCCAGATCGACAGAAAAGTGTGCCTAATGTCATCGTCAAAGATGGAGTCAAATATGTGATTTAAAGGCAGTAGGACTCTTGATATGCTCTTTCGTAGCTAATCAAGAGTTTAATAGTTCTGTTGAAGATTTAATTCGAATTAGTCAACTGTAGCTGATCAGAAGTTAAACAATCTTATTATAATTCGAATTAAGCCACTTGTAGAAAGCTTTCCTCATAAACAGTCACGTTGGATTTAATTTGAATTAGCCCCCTGTAGCAAGTTTTTCTCATAATAATTATGCTACTTTCCTATAAAACTCGGTTGCATGGAAATGAGAAGTAGTTGGTCTATAGAAGGAATTACGTTCAGGATTTTGTTGATACTCTATATTCAGACTTTGTTTTGTTCATAATACAAACTTCGTTTTGTCAATGATGGTTTAAAGTGCATCCTTAACTAGCTAGCATTCTAGCCAAATCAGTTGCAGAGGGCCCCTGCAATAAACGAGGTTTTTCCACTTGTTGTTTTTAGTTTGATTTCTATTACTCTGTTTTCAACAAGTCTATTTTCTAATTTAGAATGATGTTTCAATTCAGTTTTTAACCAATACACAGTTGCTTACTTTTCTTATTGTTTTGTTATTCATTCTCTTAGAACAGAACCGTCAATTAACTGTATTAATAGATGTTTTCAAAAACCATTTCGAAATGATGATGACCCTAACTTAAATGGTTAAATATTTAATTCATATAGTGATTGAATTTATTCATTACATTGTTAGTTTTACATACTTTTACCTTTTATCTGCTTTCAGGTCCTTACTTAGTTGCATCACTGATATTCCAAAAAAATCATTTTAAGGAGATTGATTTCATCATATTCCAAAATTGAATGGTTGAATGTTTAAATGAATGCAATTACTGAGTTACCTCCTGCATCAATTTCACTTTTAGTTTTAAGAATTAGATCCATGGATTAGGACTAATGATAAAGGTAAGATAGATGCTCTGTTTTCTTATTATGTTCTAACTAGCCAAACAATTCTTGGTCCATTTTTAGGAAATTAGATTAACGTAGGAATATTCCCTTTCCTTTAAAATTCATTAGATCCATTTAAATTCTCTTATAGATTATACATTCTTAGACACCAAAGAACAGAAACCCCCAAAACAAACATAAAATACAAAACAACGAAGTAAGAGAAAGGTTAACTAAGCACATATAGTGCATAACACTTCATCAATTTACAAACCTTGGTTGATAATTTATGCAAGCAATTTAAGACACCAAATTGACTAAACAACTACCCTACTTATTGATTTCATGGACAACTGACAATTTTATTAACCCATGGTGGTAAATACTAGTTTCAACATTTTTAGACGATGACTTAATTCCTCTTGCCATCTTATTTAGGCTCATCCATAGAAAGTATGGAAAATTCATTTCAAGACGTTCCTCGAAATGCAAAAAAAGTCTCAAATGATAAATGAAGGTAACAAGCTCCTTTCCCTCACAAGTCACAAACCTCTGTAGACCATTGAGAATTAATTTATACTCTTCTTTAACCC
Organism: Pinus tabuliformis; assembly: GCA_031772625.1. NCBI lineage: Eukaryota > Viridiplantae > Streptophyta > Pinopsida > Pinales > Pinaceae > Pinus > Pinus tabuliformis. Next base: position 1,504,321,172 of record CM062819.1, on the reverse strand, counting down.
AACTTCTCTGAATTCCTTTAGTCCAGTCTGGGTTCTACTATTCTGGAGTCAAGAATTTGTGATAAAGATCCTTGTTGATTGTTGCAACCTTAAAATACTTCTCTCTTGTGGCTGGTAAACCCATTGCCTCTGTTATGGTGGCCTCAATAAATTTAAATTGGGGCCTGAGTAACTTTAAACTGTAGACCTCCAAATTGAATATTCTCACCATCAAAATTCTGATTGAAAGTGAGAGAGACACCTTCATGGTACCCTTTAAAGTTTATGAGTGAAGTCCACATGGCCCGCTTGAACTTCTCCCTACATGACGAATACTCCTCAGTGTCTCTGTAAGACCGAAATTTTGGTTCGTGCCTATCCACCCCCATGCTAGCTGTGAAAACGAGTCTCAAACTTGAGAGGGGTTTTGTACAGGAAATGGTAAACAAGTACTGGAAATGCTTAACATAGGGTACCAAAAGTAGTTTTACGGAGTACTAGATGTAATTGGAACACACATTACTAGAAATGGTTGACACACAATTTTAAAAATGGGGATATAGGGGTACCAAAATTGGTCACATAGAGTACTGAAGGCAAATCAAGAAAGGAAATAATGCTCATCTAGATGGAAAAGCCATCCAGAGGGGCATTTATAATTCAAAGGGAAATGATAACGGCTACAATGTTTACATAATTGGTAAGTGAGTGGTGTGTATGACAATGATACGTTGTATGTAGAGCTCGTTTAGAAATTATTTCCATGTCTAACATTGTATTTACGAGAATGAGTGTTAGAAATTATACACACGATGTCACTGGTCGGGTACATAGGTATGGCATGGTTCACATTAGAGTTCCCTTAGTCCTTATTGCAATCATTCATCTTTATGACTATGAAATAGTGGGATCATCATTACTTAAACGACCCATGGAGGTGGAATAAGAGATAATCATATAATATACTTGCTTAGATTAGGATCAGTATTTGGTTAATCATACCCATAGCCATCCCACTCAATCACAGGAAAGGATTTTCCTTTGTAATGAAGGAAAGTGGTTTAGGATTAGGATAGGTCTAGAAAGTAAAGGTAATAAAAATTAGGATAATCATATGTCATTACACAATTAATATGAATCCTTAATATAAAAATTTTAAATATTGGTTTCATGACTCCATTACCATATTACACATAAAACATTTGCTTTAGTACCGAATGATCATAGAGGACTTCTTCAGTAGTGGATGAACACAGAGAGCTTCTTCAGTACCAGATCAACACAAAGAGCTTAGTCAGTACCCGATGAACACAAATGTCTTCCTCAGTATCGTATGAACATAAATGTCTTTTTTAGTACAGGATGAACACATATGTCTTAGTAAAATCTCCAAATTGAAATTTTGCAGGATTCCTCTTGAAACTTAACATATTTTGAAGGTCCAACTAGATTAAATAATCATAATTTATGATATTGTATATGAATTCATTTATTGGAACAAACGAGAAAATGAACAATACACACTAGTGCAAGAATTCAAAAATTGCAATGGAAGTGGTGGAAACTGAAGAAAAAGAAGTCATTGATCAGGTTCCAAGGTTCTGTAATCAAAAGGCATTTTGTAGCTGGTTACCTTCCTCTTATTTGGATTAAGTTGATCTTTGTTTCCTATTTCCATTTCCATTTTATTGGAAAATCACCTAACTGTTACTTTTATGTGGATTTTTCTCGAGCACATATCAATTAATGCTCATCAGTAATATCAATTTTAAGGAGTATGAAAAAATTAAAGAAAACTCCATTCACTCTCCTGTGGATTTTTCTCAAGCCCGGTCTAGTTCATGCTTGCCAGTATTTTCAATTTTTAGGAGTCTGAAAAACTTAAAGAAAACTCCATTCACTCTCTCGTGGATTTTTCTCGAGCCCGGGCTAGTTCATGCTCATCGGTATTTTCAATTTTTAGGAGTCTGAAAAACTTAAAGAAAACTCCATAAGCCCCCTTTTTCCATAGATAATCTACTAGGGATGGATAAAGGAATAAATCTACATCTGGTAGATGTTCTCTTTATTCCTTATTTACATGAGAACACATTCAACTTTTGTTTCTGTTAGTAACAAAAAAATCATCATATACATTAGTGCACCTATATACATATATGTACAAAATGAAATTAATTATGCAACAAAACTTATAGAGGTGGATCAGTGAGAGGAGGGTTCCTCTTTCCAACCAATTGCATTTTAGAATTCTGAAGAACATGATTGGAAAAATTCTCTTTTGATAGTGGCTTCCGATAAAATTTCAATCGGTGTCCATCAACGACAGAAGAGGTCTTCTCTCCGAGCCATCTAGTTGACAACTTCCCCTTGAAGTTTTTAAATTTCCTGGCGTATAACAAAGGCTAGTTGCGTCGAAAAAATTTATTTTTAAGGAAATTATCATGCCATTTGGTTCTCTCATCTTGGACAAGAATTGTTCTTTGAAGTGCATCTTGTCTCATTTCATCTAAATCATTTAACTCCATCAATCTTTGTTTTTGTGCCTCGCCCAGATCCATTCCTAGCTGCGTGGCTATTCTGAAGGGGCTATTCTGAAGGTTTTAATCTGGATGTCTATAGGAAGGAGTACATGTTTTCCATAAACAACCTCGTAAGGAGAGTGTCTCATTATATGTCTCCAGGTTGTCTTATAGGCCCACAAAGCTTTAGGTAACCTATCATTCGAGTCTTTGTGATGCAGTTGTATTGTGTTGGCGAGAATGGCATTAATAACTTTATTAGTGGATTCCACCTAGACATTTTCCTATGGATGATAAGGGTTGGATTTTCAGCGTCTGATTTAGTATTGCTCAGTAATGGTTTTGACCAATTTAGAGGTAAATTGGGTGCCCTCATCAGTTACTATTTATCTTGGTACACCAAATCGAGTAAATATTTCCTCAAATAAGAAATCAACAACTGATTTCTCATTAGCATAATATAATGCTTTCGATTCTACCCACTTGGTTACATAATCTGTACATACCAAAATATACTTTTTCTTTTTAGACATAGGAGAAATTGGACCAACAAAATATAATGCCCATTTGTCAAAGGGTTCAATAACTACCTGTGCTTGAAGAGGCATTTCATTTGTTGGGGTTGGTTTTCCCATCCTTTGACAATCATCACAGCTAGCCACATACTTCTTTGCATCTTTAAAAATAGTGGGCCAATAATATCTAGACTGTAACACTTTGTATGTGGTCCTTTTGTCGGTGAAATGTCCACCACATGGCTCATTATGGAAATATTTTAGGATATCCTCCATTTCATCCTCTCGTACACATATTCTAATTACAATATCTAGTCCAATACGGTACAAACAATCATCTTGCCACATATAATTAGCGTTGAGTTGAATGATTCTTTGTCTTTCTCTTGAGGAAAAATTATGTGGCAGTTTTCCTATAACCAGGTAGTTGGCTACATCTACATACCAAGGAGTATAAGTGGAAATAGAAAATAAATTTTCATCGGGAAAATCATCAGCAACTGGTGCACTATCACCTGTATGAACAAGTCTAGACAATAAGTCAGCAACAATATTATCTCTTCCTGGCCTATTAACAATAGTAATATTAAATTCCTGCAGTAGTAGCAACCATCTAGTAATTCAGGCATTAGTGATTGATTTATTAATAAAAAATATAATTGTTTAATGATCTGTATGTAGAAAAACTTCATACCTCGTTATATAATGTCTAAACTTATTGATGGCATACGTGAACTAGTGATAATAATTCCTTTTTTGTGACTGTATAGTTAGGTTCAGTAGGGGATACATGTGCTTGACAAAGTAAATCGAATAGGGGATTTGATTTTCCCTTTGGCCTAGAATAGCCCCCAAAGTTGTGTCTAAGGCATCAGTACAAATGTGAAAAGGGAGGCTCCAATTTTGTCCTCTTAGAACTGGAGTAGTTTACAGTTTTTGTCTAAGAGTTTCAAAGGAAATTTGACACCAATAATTGCAATAAAAATCAACATCTTTAGTTAGAATTTTAGACATAGTAACGACTGTTGAGGTAAAATTTTGAATAAATCTTCTATAGTATCTGGTATGCCCTAGAATGATTTTAACTTCTCTTTGAGAGCTTGGAGTTTTGATTTGAGAAATTATTTCAATTTTAGCAGGATCCACTCTTATCCGAGTTTCAAAAATATGATGACCTAGCACAATACCCTCAGTAATCAACATTGTATATTTTTCATTGGTAAGGGCAATGTTAGTCTCTTGACATTTGATTAAGACTCTCTCCAGGTTGTCTAAATCTTATTGAAAATGTTTATCATATATTGTGAAGTCATTTATATAGACTTCGATACAGTCTTGGGTTAGATCTGAGTAAATATCAAGGACAACCATTTGAAAGGTGATAGGGGCATTACATAACCCAAAAGGAAGAACCCTATAGGCATAAGTATGCCATGGAAAAGTAAAGGTGGTCTTTTCCTGGTCTTCGGGTGTAATTTAGATTTGGTTATAGGCACTAAATCCATGCAGGAAGGAAAAATATTTCTTCCCAATCAAGGTTTCCAATACCTTATCAGTGAAAGGCAATGGGAAATACTCTCTAAAGGTGGCCTTATTCAGTTCCCTACAATCCACACAAATCCTCCATTTACCAGTTTCCTTAGGTACGATGACTAGTGGCGACACCCACTTGCTATCAGAAATAGGGTAAATGAAGTTAGCATTTAACAATTGAAGCTCTTCTTCTACTATATCTTTTATGGCTTGGTTCATTCTCCTTTCATTTTGCCTTACTGATCTAATTTCATTCTTTGTATAGATATAGTGCATGTAGGTATATTGTTCAATTCATTTCATGTCAAAGTAATCCCATGAAAAAGCACCAGATTTGCTCCTAATCATTTCACTGAGTTGTTCTTGCTTTTCTAACCCTAGACCAGAATTAATGTATAGAGAATTCCTAGGATAAATTTCAACATCATGGATAGATGACTCCTTTCTTTCATGTGTTGTTTCTATTGCAAACAATATAGAGGTAGAAGAATGACATGTATCCTGAAATTCTAAATTGGAAATATGCTCATATTCTTGGAAGGATTGTGGGAAATCGATACATCTCATTGTGGCTAAGGACAAGCTCAAAACTTCATCTTCAGTCTATTCTTGAAGACCTTTAGACTGTTCAATTGCTAACAATGGTTTAGCACATTCCTCCTCTCCATATGGGATTTCTAACCACAAACTAACTTCTGTAGCAGGCTGGGCAGGAGGAAATAAAACAATCTTTTGACTTCGACATTCATTATAAATTTTCATCTCTCTAGACCAACATCTAATGAAGGCATCAATTGTTGTGATCCAAGGTCGACCCAATAATACTAGATGTCCAGGTTTGGAGGATTTTGGATGGATCACAAAGAAGTCTATAGGATATTCCCAGGAAGCTAGTACACCTGTTACGTCATTCAGCTTTACTATAGGTTTAAGAATAGATATTTCTGCTAATTCCAATAAAGTTTGAGTGGGCCTTAAGCCTTCTATATAGAATGTTTTCATGCTATCCATAGTCACAACAAATATTGTTGCACATATATCAACAAGGGTGTTTGTTAAATATGTAGAATTGATCTGTATGGTCACTACCAGGTTGCCAAGATCAGTGTATTTAGAAGGCATCCCTAACATGGTTTCTGATAATTGGCCAACTAGATTGATAACAGGGGGATCCTTCCTCTTTCTTCCTGGCTTTTTAATGCAAAGGTCCCTTAAAATCATGGCCTAAATGGGAATATCTTTGATGGCATGTAACAAGGGTATCCTCACACAGACATTTTGTAGTTTGACCTCTAAGTCATATTCTGATGGGACCTCAAGATTGTTAACAAGAATGGCTAAGTCATTTATTGAGATGGTTCAAGTTGTGTAGTAGAATTGATTACTACTTTAGGAGGGTTTTATTCCTCACCAAGAGAAAAATATTCCTCTTCATTTCCAAGAGGTGAATTTGTTGGTTTTTCTTCTTGAATAAATATTGAAAGTCCTATTTTATTTAATATCGTCTCATATCTTAACTTTATCTCATTGATTGGAGTGGAAGTGATGGTATAAGTATGGAAGGTCTACACCTCCACATTCTGCACAGGTTGAGCTGGATTATTATTAGGGTTTGGAATAGGCTGTGTAGGCAATTGGGTAGGTCGAGGAGGATTTGGATTCAGTGGTACTAGTTGTTGAATCAAATTCATGGGTAGAGAAAATTGTTGTGGGTCTAGGTTGTTAGGAAACTATTGTCAATTTGGGTTCATGGGTAGTTGTTTTTGTTGGAATGACAGTAAGAGTGGTTGGTTAAACCGTGGAAATAACTGCGAAATATTTGAAGGATATTGCATGTAGTTTGGATAAGAGGGTGGTTGGTAAGGTTGTGGAGGTATGTTTTCATGCATAGTTCCCCTCTAGCCTTATTGCCAAGAATTTCCTTGTAATGATTAGGGTCCCCATTGAGAATAAGGCATATAAGGGGCCCATTATTGTTTAGTGAATTGCATGTAAGGATCTTGGGACATGGAGGGGTTTTGTTGCCTCTATGGTTTCCTAGAGGGATAGGATGAATCTTCTGGTTCTATTCGCCCTTTTTATATAGCTTGCAATCCTCCTAACGAAGGAAATTCTTCGGTTCAGTGCTACCCCGTGCAAATTCTACAAACCTCTAAGGTATTGAGGAGACATTCTTTTTCAGGATGTTTCTTACTACAATGAGGAAAAAAGATGGCTAAAGCATCATTTTTCTTTTCTTGCTTCCTTTTTTTATTAAGATAATCTAGATGGTTACTAATGGTACTAAGGATATCAGTTTTAAACTTGTCCAATAGATTCCCCAATTTTATCCTAGCTACCCCACTTGTGGTTTGTTGGAAAATTCTACTTGTAAGTTCTCTAGGACTTGTTCTAGTTTTGGCTTGACTGTGGGAGTACTTTTTACAATATTCAAAAACCTCGGCAAATGATTTTTGATAAACATCACCTAAAATCTTAAGGTTAAGTACTTCTATGCACTCATCCAGTACTCCTTTTAGAAAAATGGTCTTAACTATGCTTAGGTCAAGAGAAACTTGTCTGGACTTTTGGTAGTTGTAAAAGAACCTTTCTAAATAGTCTTCTGAGCTTTCATCTTCAGCTTGCTTCATTCTAAAGATATCATTCTAGGCATCCCTAGGTCTACAGTAGTCTTGGTATTTTTGCAGAAAGGTTGATCGCATATCATCCCAAGATGTAATATTAGGTTTCCCTAGACTCATGAACCATCTTAACGCAAAGTTTTTTTAGCATTATATGTATAACTATAACTTCTACACAATATATAAAATTCAAATAAAAATGAATCTGGATCTTCGGATGTCATACCATTGAAATGAGGTAATGATGACAAGGGAATGTTCCTCATATTGACATTCCTAGTAATGTTAAGGATTGGAAGTCCAAATGTTTCTGGTTCATTGTTTTCTAGGTTATCGAATCTTCCTCCTTCTCCTTCCATTATTCCTTCCCACACTTTAATATTTGTGGTAGTTGGAGATGTATCACTTGCAGAAGATGATGGTTCAGTCACTGGATTATCTGTAATGTTCTAAGGTATTATCCCCACTGCATTCTGAACTTCCTCTACCACTGCTTGATTTCTGTTGCTGTCTCCTCTGCTACTATCACCAAAATTCCTCTTTTAGTGTTTTCCTTACATAATGATTAAAAAAATTAGTCAGGGTTACAATTTTTGGACCGTATATATTATTTGCGGTTTTAGATGAAATGATTCTACCTTTCCTATCTCTAATTCTTTTCATAAAAGAAAATTCATCAAACTTTAACTACATACTAAAAGAAAGGACAAATTAACTTTGGAGCGACCCCACCAAAGTGGATGTGCAAGTTCTTACCTCTTATCTTAACGTCTTATCTCCGCCCTTACGATGTCCTCAATATTACTCACAATCCATCAAACAAATCGATCACTGTTTATAGCTCCTCAACAACGCAACCAAAACTGTTGGGCAAATTATCTCTCTCTCTCTCTCTCTCTCTCGATATATATATATATATATATATATATATATATATATATATATATAGGTATAAGTGTTTTACTCAATACTTAATTATCGACTAGAGCATTGTAATTACTAGAGATGATGCACTATATGTGTTCATAATAGATAAGTTTCATTGTTTGCTGTGTATACTCTAGATAGTGGGTACCTCAAATTAACACTTGATTCTAGAGACTTTAATTCATTTCATCACAGAATTAATGAAAAGCCACACAATGCTCAAACACCGTAAACTGAATATTTTAAATCAGGTATCAGGTTCCTCCATTTATAGGCTCATGAAATAACAATATGGAGTTAACTTTGTTTCCTACAAGTATCAATCTTAACCAAATGAATCCAATGCATTCAATTATTAAACAAGGAAATCAGAAATAGTACGGGAAATATTTGATAAGAATCTTCACTATTGGTGCATGTAGGTGACTGGTGAGATCTCAAGTATTATCCTTCTTGTGCTTCAAACAATCAGTCATTAAATTTGTAACTCAAATACAATTTAAACTAAGAAACTGTCACTCATAAAGAAAAACTAGAAACACTAAATTATTTAATAACTTAAAAAAAAAAAAACCTTGCCTTGATGGCTTCGGTGGGCCCTTTCCGAGCTACCAAGGTAAGTTTGAAAACTTACGAAGCTAAGAAGTAAGTTAAAACACTGATATTAACAACTGCTACTCATATTATTAATAAAAAAGTAGGATTACGACTTAACAATTCATCAGCATTACAAATTGCAGAGTGCTAGTGCTCTGTTTCTAATTCTTTGATTCTCTAACCTTATCTCTCTTTGAACACTAAAAGATTAAAAGACCAAGAGATTGAAAGATTAACATAAGCATTTGATGGACCTTTATTTTATAAAGAATAGGGTCGTTAAAATCAAAGTTACAAGAGATAATCATCAAATCTGTATAGTTAAACTGAACTTACATTGGTAACTTCATCCTCATGACATGAAGTGTATGAGGAGGAAGTGAATCTCGACTGACTAAGTAAGGGAGATGTCTCCAACAACTTTCTTGGTTCCCTAATAGACTATTTGACGAATTTCAAAGTCTAGAGATGAAGTCTGGTACTAGAATCAGATAGTAGAACATTGGTACCAAAATGGAACAAAGAAACAACTGGTACTCGAATTGAATAGAGGAACACTACTACCGGAACAAAACAATATAACATGGGTACCAGAGTTAAACGATAGAAGAGTTGGTACCAGAATCAAACAATGGAACATCTTGTATCTGAATAGAATAATATGATGAGCGTAATAGCCAATGGTCAAGTACTATATGGGTGCATGCATGTGGTGATCGCGGTCGCTCAGAACATGACTATTGGCCGAGTACCGATTGGGTGCACAGGTATTTTACAAAGACCTGACTGCCAGCTTTTTGAAGAGGCTGGACAAATAAGCACATAGGTACCAGATCGTTGAACTACTCGAGTATTGGAATGATGAACTACCCAAGTGTCGGAATGTTCAATGTGTAATAGATGAATAGGAGTGGAGATCCAAATATCTATGTGATCCAATAAGAGAAATTAGAGAGTAAAAGATCAAATAATGTTATTTTTACTACAAGAAAACATAGAAATTGCTTTTTGAAATATAGATTACCTCATATAGACATCAGAAGGCTAAAAGGGCATATACTTGAAGAAAATAGCTGAATAGTAGATAGATTCGAGGCAAAATAGGTAAAAATAGAGGTCAATTAGGGCATTATAAATATCAAAAGGGAGACCCAATGTGGATGTTGATATTAATGATATTATAAGTATAAGTTGCAATTGTGTTATATATATACATATATATAAATATATATATAATTTCCTAAGGTGCATACTTTGTTTCATTTTTGTTTTTATTCTAAAGCTGGCATGTTAAGAGAGTTGGTCCCTCTTGGATCTTTCTAAATCCATGGCTATAATGAATCATAGCAGTTTATTATTTTGACAATATTATTTGTCAACTAGATAATAATATTTTCTTTATTTCCCTAAAAGGAAAATTTAATTTATATGTAGAAAATAACATATTCTTAAAAATAATTTTGCAAGAGTAATTTCTAAAACATTTATCCATATATTTTGGTTTAAGGGATCTTTCTTATAAATCTTAATATAAGTATTTTCCTACATTCACATTTCCCTACTCACATTTCCCTACTCTTTAGGAGGAGTCTTATTTAGAGCCTTTATATTTTTAACAAGTAGTCCATTCGTATTGGGTAATCTATTTATAAAATATCATTTTAAAACATATCTATTTTTAATGGGTGTTCCATCCATAATAGGTCCATTTTTAGCAAATCAAGACATGAATGCATGAGTTTCACACCAGTTCAGTTCTGTGTGCATGGCTAACTCCATTTATTGCTAGCTTTAATTGACTAGTTACGCCGTAAGGAATTTCTTTTCTAAAACAACTCCCCTAGCTGCCACCGTGTACCGTCTGCGGTGTAGGATCGAATTTTAGAAGATTAAATAATCCTCTACTATTAGATTGAAATGGTTATAGAAAAAATCCTCGATTGGAGAAAATGATTAACGATTAAAGCATCCTCTGCCATCGGATTGAAATGGTTATAGCGACCTTCCCCGGTTGGAGAGAATGTTTAGCGAGAGATCTGCATCACACAAGAACTCGCGAGAGCCACAGTGACAACAAGAAGTCATTATTCCCGGTAAAATCCTCGATTGGAGAAAATGATTAACGATTAAAGCATCCTCTGCCATCGGATTGAAATGGTTATAGCGACCTTCCCCGGTTGGAGAGAATGTTTAGCGAGAGATCTGCATCACACAAGAACTCGCGAGAGCCACAGTGACAACAAGAAGTCATTATTCCCGGTTCGACACAATAGGCATTGAACCTGAACACTGAAGGGATATTACGAAAGTGAAATGACTCACAGAGCTGTTCCATCCCTATTCGACTGGTAGCTTCTTCACCATTTTCCTCTTCCCTGATTCGTCGTTGGTCTTTCTCTTTTGTGGTTTCTCTTTTTTTATTTCTAACCAAATAGAATAATATCTAGCATATTCATTTATTTATGTGGTTATTATTGTAAGAATTATTCTTGATGCGCCAATATAGGTAGGTGTGTTCCAATAACTAGCAGGGGTTATTTCCCAAGTTAACCTCTCCCTTTTATCATTGTTTGAAGGATCAAATATGGATGGAAGGTGATAGGGGTAGCCCCTCATTATAACTAAAACTGATAATTAAAACTGACATTTTCTAGCAGTGCATTGTGTTGCATTACTCATTGTGTCCAGCTAATTGAAGCATTGATTTTTAAACCTTGATTTACAGAATCGAAGCAACAGATAATTAAAACTGACATTTTCATATATTTAAAACTATGGAAGAACCTCAGATCGAATCACAATGTTCACAATCCGGAGCTTCAGCTGGTAGCCACCCAAATAAAGACAACAACAAAAGTCAGAGTTCGAAGCGTAATCATATTTTTCCATCAGTGAGGAGATTAGTCTCAATGGAAAAGGGTAGACAAAGAAATATCACTAGTTTTGCCTTATTGACATAGCGTTATTCTCAAACTAAGCAATAGCGAATCATTTGTATTTATGTCTACAGTGGCTCCCATAACTGCAGTGGATCTACGTCGTCTAAATCGAGCGAGCAGTATACACTCTCTTCAAGTGACGGGATGTAATAATTGCGCTCCCAGACTTCATGGTATGCAGAGATGATGTTTAAGAGATTTGCATTTTGCTGTGAAATCCTGGCTCCCTCTGCTTGCGTGGAAGCCAATTGTGATTGCAGATCTGAAACTTTATTCTGGAGATCATTGATTACTCCTGCGCAGCCAAAGACAGGATCGCGAGCTCTCTCGTTCGCCTCGTACACCATGCTTCTTACACCATCATTTCTCTTGTCGGGCGGAAGATCCTGTAACACGGTAAAAACTTAATAAATTTAATTATAAAGAGATAGAAATTAATATTTACAATAAATAATTTCTTCTAAATAAATTATATAACTGTGTTTTTTTAAAATGCAGATCACATTAAAAAATTAAATTAGAAATGTTAGAAATTATGTTAAACAAAAATTTCACATATATAAAAATGTATATTATAAAAGATTTAATAAAATAAAAATGGGAATATTTTTATACATCAAAGAATAAAATTCAAATAAATATAAATAATATTATTATGAATTAGTATACAGGAATCAAATTTTTAGATGAGTAAATTTTTCTTAAAGTTTTACATTGAAAAAAAGGTTTGTGTATTGAGAAATTTGATCCCTTAAAGTGCTTTATCGATAAAGAGTTAAGATGGATTTATGTTGGTTTTTGAATGGCTAATGGTCATCCAAACTCTTATGTGATGATACATCCCATATTACTAATATGAAAACATATCATAGCAATTAACTTTTATAAATTTATTTTAAATGATTATTAATTATAAAAAGTATTAATGTATGAGTCAAATATATAAATTTAAAAGAACGTGTAACCAAGAAACTATAGTAAAAGTATAATAAGAAATAAGAGATATTTGTCTTTCTTTTCAATTAAATTGTAAATAAAAGACTTATAACTACCTTTGTGATAAATCTCAACATTTTATCTTAATTATTACAAAAAAATATTGTGTTTCATATAATTACATGGAGTTTTAATCCTTACCATCTACTTATTTATTTTGTATAGCTTAATTATTATTGTAAACACATATTCTAAAATAGACATACTATCCAATCAAAAAATGCATTTCTTTTTATAGATTAATTATTATTCTAAATACATATTCTAAAATAAACATGCTATCCAATTAGAAAATGCAATGTACATTTGTATCATATATTATGTTATTTTTGTTAAAAACATACCAAGCTTATAATTATTTTATTTATAAAAAAACATAATGATAATAATAATTTATTATAATTTATAATTATTTTATTTATAATTAATCATAATTATAATTATAATTATAGTTTATTATAAAATTATAAATTAGTTAATTGTTATAATTTTTTAATACTAACAAAATAGGATGAATCAAAAAATAAGTATATCAATGTTTATTTTCTTTTACTAATCACTTAACTTATATAATAAGTGAAAATAATAAATATAATAATCACATAGGTAAAATAGATAGAAGATAGAGTTATAAAGGATTGTGATTCCCAAAAAGAAAGTATTGAAATGTGAGGAACAATATTGTACGAAAGAATAATGATACAAGTGCAAAATGTGTAATTATTCATTGTTTAAATTGTATTTTTGATAGAACTAATTAAACATGTATAGCATATTCTTTGTTATTATAGCTGATATCTCTTTTGGATTTGGAAAATATTTTATTTTCATTTTAAGAGGTGGTGTCAAATCCAAATTGAACATAGACATACCTACACATCTCATTCACACAAGGTTGTAGAATAAGCCTTTCGACTCAAACACAATTAATATTAATAATGTAATTATCTTATTAAATATGATTTTACTGTGAAGCAATTGTGTAAGGAAATTGTGTACCATAAAGAGTTATGTAACAGAGTCCTTGTATTAAAATGGTGATTGTCAAAGAAATTTAATGTAGAGGGACATTTTTTGACCTCAAACAATAAGAAATCCAATCCCTTACGAGTAAAGATTTCCTTAACCTATTGTCAAGATTTTACCCTTTAAATTCTTAGGGTCATTTTTGTGATTCACTTTCTATTTCTTGTACATTTCTTTCATATTTATGTGTTAAACTGCTCAAAATACCCCCCCCAAAAAAGGAAGATTTTAACCTTATTTTCATAGTTCTTTCTCCACCTTTATAAACCATCCAACCTCTCAAATTAATAAATATACGTTAAGCAGCAGGACCTAAATAATTGAATTGCATTAGGGCTATCGAACCAACCTTGACTAGTTTGATGACGCGCCTATTTCCAAAAACGCTGCGTACCAGCAGGAACTTGTCGATATCGTCCGGTGGAAAATATGGTGCCAGCATGCATTTTTCTGAGCACTTTCTCCTCTGGACTCTGCAAGCAGCGCATCTGTTCGGTCCTTGTGAAGTGGACGAAGTGGCGTAGCTCATCTTCACAAAACCAAGGAAAAAAATCTGTTGTATCAGAACCTTCCTATCGTTAATTTCCTAAAACAGAAGTATATTACGATAGCATCCGCAGAGTATTGCTTACCTTTCGATTTTATGATGGAATTAGCGGAAACAGAACGTTAGAGTTCAACCCTAATAAGCCAAAGTTAGAAAGACTAATACGAGGAACACGACGAATTCTGTGAAGCCATAAGACCCGCTAGTTGTTATTAAAGACTGAGATAGTGCGTCGGTAAGAAGGTTCTGGCATTAGTTTGCGTCTAATATCCGACTTGGTTCTCGCATTAGTTCGCGTCTAAATGTCGGACTTTCTTCGTTATTTTTTAAACGATAAAGTTTTTCTAGATGATGGTTTTTTGAAAACAATGGAAGACTTATATGATCATAATGATTCCATGAATTTATTAAAAGTTTAAAATATAGAGCACAATTTGAAATGAATATATTTTTTTCTAAACTATAATGACTTGATACAGATCCATCAAGATTGCGGGAAGTTTAGTGTAGTTTAAATACCACTTACAACAGTTCAGAATAAAATTTAATATAAATAAATGGTTAAATTTATTAAACGCGGAAATTTTAACTTCCCAGTCCGTCTAAATTGAGGAAAACCATATAAAAAATCATCAAATCTATTCAGAATTTAAACTGTAATGAAATTTTAGCATATTTGAACTAGCTCTTTAATTTTATTAAATTTGAGATTTTAAATTTTGTCCATCACATTTATAATTAAAACAACTTTACGGTCCATTCTATTAACTCTAAAAAGGACCACGGAATCTCACGGAAGTAACCCAGAAACATTTGTGTTTGCCAGTTATGAAACGTTTCCGTTGACTGTCGCAATTGAATGTGCTTTCCGACTCCATATTTGAATGTTTGAAAGTTTGAAT